>OY754936.1:18480706-21373429 GCA_963576515.1 Cryptocephalus primarius | reverse complement strand
ATATATTTACTTGTGGCTGTGTGTCTTTTTCTTTCTTCTTAAAATATCTATTTCATTAGATTCCTACATAAACCAGATGCCCAATGAATTAAAAAGTACCAAGAACGTAGAAAAAATCGTGTGAGGCTAAAGCACCAGTTATTGGTTTGAACCTATTTAGGTATAATTTTAGAAAATACTTTTCATTTTCCCTGTACATCTTTCCAAACATGCGTTGATAAAGCTAGCTTCTCCACATCGGTCACTCCCGGAATATCTCGTACGCCGTTGTTATATTCCATATAACAATTATTCGTACTTAAGTATTTTGAGCAGATTTTGCTGAATACACCGGTTAACATCTACTGAAAAATTATCGTCGAGCTTAGGCCGTTTTTTAAAAGTTTATAATACCGTGCAACTTCATAAGCAGCATTCTACCGTTTTCAACTTCACTGTGACATAACATACGAGACTAATTTAAACTAGACAGACAGAAATATTGATGTTTAACATCTAAACAGTATTATATGTATTATAATATTACATTTTCCTATCGACAACTATCCATCTGCGTATTAATACCCATCTAAATAATCTATTTTTTATATAAAAGTAGATAATAGGACTATAAAACAATATCTCTATTGTCAAATCCGACGATAGGGCTGTTGGAAATAGTTCGAAGCAAACAAACCGAAACAAATTAAATACGTGATGGACGAAATGGCGCGAGAATGTGGTGTTTCTATCTTAAGGTTACCGATTTGGGCGCTGAATCTGCCCTTAAAGTGTGGTTAGGCAAGGCTGTTTCGACGATAACAGAAAATACATAACGCCGGTGCATTGAATACGTTGAGAAAGAGAAGCAGAAGATGTGGTACTTACACCCAGGTGCTCAAGGCATGGTAGAGTCATTACTTATTAATACTGTGCAGATGGCGATAGTGACTTTTAGTTGACTTCACCATGTCCGAAAATTAAGATTGAGGCTACTGATGTCTGATTTCCCTTGCAACTCATGGAAATGAAAATTAGCTACTCTGCTTGTGTTAGCAGCATTAGAACGTGCATATTCGACACTGTAAAACTTGACACAACAAACTGTATTACAGCACCATAAAAAAACGTGACGATTGCATCTAGACATTGTGAGCACGTGTTACTTTGTCACACACACCCTGTAACACGTGTTGTCTGACTATTGTTGTGTTGCGATGGTTCTGGTATATTATTTACAGATATAATCAAAATACAAAATAATGGGGCATTCGTCACTACCTCAATGCACCAAAGTATATACTCATTGCGACAATTTGGCGGCAACGTTTTCAACGGCATCTCGCCATTTTATACCTTATACGTTCGTTTGACACCTATGAATTACTCGTGTAGAAATAGCAAGTTATTCCTCAATAGTGCGTAGTGCATATATTTTGGAAAGCTCTATCAGAAAAGTGACAGATCTGCATTGATCACGCCATAAATGCCAAATACTAGTAACTGACTGTATGACCGTAGAACCGACCATTACCACATGTAATATCTTCGATATCTTCCTTAGTTAAACGGTTCTTCTCTGATATACCTGATGCACCTGATACACGTATCGTATATGATATATCGTATATAATATACAATACAAGAACATCAAGTAGAGAATTATTCGATGGGTCTTTTAACGTGAAATATAGTTTTCCTCACTTTTCGATTTGAAGTTTCGTTTACGAAAAACAACGCTTTAAAGGAGTTTGTATACACCTCTCCCCCTCCCCGTCTCCACAACAGATCTAAAAATGTAAAAAAGACGATCAGTTGTTGCTTTAAATAAGTACTTTAAACTACATTTATCTTGGAGAATCTATATTTATTAATTATGAATCTATCGAAAAACCATCTATTAGATACGTAGAAAAAACGCAGATGAACTTAGGTATCCCTGGACTATACACAATTTGGGATATTTTCCGAGTAATAAAAGTTCATGATAGATGAAATTCCTCCAAATAGGTATACCTAATACATTTTTACACTTGTGCATTTATCTGAAAAAATGCGTACGATAGCTCCTTAGAGTCTGTATACCATTCCCCGTTTCTCTCTTTTCCACCACCGCTATATGTTTTATAAGCATTGTGGTGGAAAAGTACCAAAAATGAGGAATAAGTACGAAGTGCGTACTTAAATATACAGTGGCTTACAGCCGTGTAACTGTGAGAAAGAAAGAAAAGTTCACACCTTCCAATAACAAAAGTTCACACAAAGTTCTCTAGCCGGATTGCTATCCAATCAAACCAAAGCAGAAATATATCATAAAGATATCCGAAGAACGGCCTGAATTAAAGCCTATGTTGCTAGTAAATTTGCTGGTCAAGTGACATAATTACTCACTGTTAAATTACCGGCGCTGTAGGCTGTATGATCAATTTCTAACAATTACACCTGCAATTGTGTAACCTACTTTTACCAGCACTTTGAAAACTAGGTGTACCCAAATGAGCAGGTCGGTTTGTTAGCGAGACTAACCACACGAGCCCTGTTAACTTTACTCTTCATTTATCCGCAATTAATTTAATTATAATTAACTGCTATTAACCTTCGTGCGCCCGACATTGCCCGACTATTTGAATTAAAGTGCACTAATGAAAATTAATACGGTGTAGATGGTGGGAAGCTTCGTCAAGATTTTATTTCCTTCTTTACTATCCATGATATTAACAGCTTTCCACGTAATTACATTTTCTGTAAAAAATTTGTTGCTTTGAAAAGTAGGTAAATAGGTCTTTTTTTGTTTCTTGGTCTGCTTTTTATTTAACTTCTGATTCACGTATGAACGTACTCTCCCCTTCCACATATTCATACAATCGCCTCTTGTTTTGTATTACTTAAGGGGTTAATCTAAGTGTGTATTCTTTAAAAATATTGTGTTGCATTCTACAAACTTGAGGCGGTATAAACCACTTTAATATTGTACAATTATCTTAATGGACAAATCGATGAAAGCAATGTGTTAGGTATTTGCATTGAAATTAGGTATATTTCTCAACAAAACTTGGACAAGGAATAAAACTTTGATGACCCTTGATTAAGAACTATCGATTTATTACGTTTACTGCCCAAATGAGCAGTTATTTTAGGGTTGAAATTACGTATTACCGCTGCACTGTTGCTCTAAACGAAACAAAATTAGAACTACACCCAACATTATCCTTTGTTTATTTTCTCTAATTCCATCATATTATCCTAACCCTTGTCTTTCTCCCTTATTCATTTTGCCGATGATAATCGCATTACATTGTAGTTGTTGCCACTAGATAGAAACGTTTCCCCTTGAAGTTATAAATCCCAGTTATTATGACTTCGGTCAATAAAAACCTCATCGATGTCAAAACTGACACTTTTTGGATTCGTAAAGGGTTCAAACGATATCTCCGAATACGACTAGGATATAGGGAGTAAATTGGGGAAATAACTTTAGCGGAAAATTCCATGACGACGATGGGAGCAGTGCATTAAAGCTGAAGCTAGGAATCGGTCTCGGGATCGGGGAATAAATAACGAATTGGGCAACGCTAGTAGAAATCAAACTGATAGCTCACGTTAAATCACAAAAACTTTGTAGTAACGATGAATCGTAAATTTCACTTTGTACCAGAGGCAATTATTCTAAGTAGAAAATACAGCCTACTCTGTTGTCTTTCGTCTTGCTTTTGTTTGTTACTTCGGTTAAACCGTAACTACAAAACGAGAAATTTGGAATGAATCCAAATACCCACTTGTTTTAATTATTATTCGGATATATATGACTGTCAAGAATTTTTCAATGACGTTACCTTTTTCTTGACTCAACCTACCAAGCCTAGATCGCGCCTACATTAACACATTGGCAAACTGTTGCTCGGTTGTGCCAGGACACCAAAGAGCAAGCAGCAGGTGTTCACTAGAGCTCCAGTCGAGTTTTCACTTTACTAAATTACAGGTTTGTCGGCTAGCCGAATTTTCCTGGGAAAAGTTTGTCGGTTGACATGGCGGTAGCTGCAAGGAAAACTTTGTAGTAGATGTGTACACCGTCTAATGATTCTGAGGAGAAATTTACGTGATCCGTCGGTCGTTTAAGTTATCCTTGTGATTTACGATAAAATTATAAATACAACGAACCCATAATATAACGACTTGCGATCTGTTTAGAAGAACAATGTAAATTTGCTCCAACCGTATATTTATTGATTTACACATTACATATCATGCAATGAGAACGCATTTTTGCCAGTTTGCTCAATAACTGCTTTATTCTTTAGAATATAATCAAAATTTGCACACTTATGTCAGGTAATTGTTCTGATATAGGAATGAAACTTCATATTTGGTATATATCCTCCACAATTTGCTGTGCAGAATCGCTAATTAAAGGTTCCATTTTTCTTTATGTTCTTGCAACATTAATGTTTGTGTGATTTCTGGTACCCCTTAAAATATACCCGAGAGGAAAACTTCAAAACTATCTAACTACCACAGGTCTTTAGTCGGTGTAAATCATACTACTAAGAAGAAAAATTAAGAGTTCTGTTTCGAAATTGAAAAACCTTGATGATACAAATTTTATCAAAATTTTTGTAACGGTAGTCTTCTTCCATAACAAAGGATAATTTTACGGGAATAGATATCCCTATTAAAATTTTCGTATACGTATTAAAGAGGCGGAAGAAGCTATATTTAATAGCAAAAACAACAGAATGGAAGAATGGAGATTTTAAAAGAACTTGTAAGGTAGGTTGCGCCTTTAAAAATATGGAAAATATCATCTTCTATGATGTGGATATGGATAGTACTTATCCTTTACTTATCAATTCAGTAAACAGAACGAAAGATTTGAACATACTTGCATTAATATAATGTGGGAAGTTGTAAATATACATCGAAGAAGGAGAGAAGAGAGACAGATGCTTAGTGGGAAAAAACGAGAGAAGACAAGACGTGTGAGCACGAAGGCCTGGCGTTTATCCGTTTGATTCGGTGTTTTATAGCTGTCTGCTCCAATAAAGCAGTTTTGTACATTGGATAAATAATTTTTTACTCTTGCCACCTTCAATCCAATCTACAATTTGGATGGAGGATCCCTGACTGGTGGAGCGAACGGACCAATCACACGTAGTCAAAACTGAGGACCGGAGCTGTACTTTTGTATTTTGTTGAGATTTGCTGAGAAAGCGGGTATGCAGAGATCCATCATCGTACGATTCGTCCGCCGCTCCGTAAGAAATGCTGTTTAAAATTGTGGTACGAATGGATTTAACTAAAAGACTCGAAAGGATTTTACTCGTTTAAAACTGATATAAAATTCCTCGTTCTTCCAACATCTTTACTAATGGAGGAGACGTTGTTGAGATAGCAGACAAGATTTATAAAACTAATTGCCATAACAACTATAGCAAAATAACATATTTTACCGCAACACCTCTTTAATAATTTTAGTTTCTTTGAAGAAAATAAAAAGAATTTTCCCTTATCATTGTTATTAGTTTGTTTGAAGAAATATTCACTCCACCTGGGATAGCCGATGCGAGGATCTGCTAGCTTATCGACTGCCACTGCCGATCCCAAGACCGAATAAAGTTAGATTGAGCAGGGGGCCAATTACCCTCCACCCCTTAAAAAGCTATACCTACGAAAACTGATAGTACAGTTTCTGATGCGTACGGATAAAAATGATAACCGACAAATGTAACGCGAAAGAACCTTGAACACTGAATGTAACGTCCAAAACTGATATCGACCTGGGCCTATATAAGTGCCTTACATCAACTTAAAAATACAGGCGTGAACGTAAGAGAAATTCACGAAATAAGATGGCCCGAAAGCAAAAATGTAAAGATAAGAAAGGAAATGTATGGAAAGTTATATTAATTGTATTGCTCTGCACACACCCTTAAATTTTCTTTTGAATAGAATGGTTGGAAACTGAGATTAATTGTCTGTTCGCAGTTTTTAATCGTTTTACTCGTAAGTTGGACAAAGTATTCTGAACTAGAAATTATATGAGAAAGTAAATGAAAATATATATAATTTCAGTGAAGATTAGAAATATATAATGTACTAGAATGTCACTGAAAAGGTAGGTTACCTTCAACAATAGCTCACCGTTACCATTACTCAGATGTCGATACATAAATGGCTACATATATATTTTATAATCCGCTTTATCGATTTTATTCTTTCGAGGTCGAAAAGATGCGCAAATAATGTTTGAAAATACACACATAGTCATCCGGAATACAACGAAGCGTAACACCACATCACGGGGTCGGCAGCTTTCCAGAAAATTGGCCGCGGCGCAAGTTTCGCACCTCAAATAATACGTGCGCGTACTGCTGGAAATACGTACTGTTTTTCCTGCGTCAGGCCTTCAATTTTCAAGCCATAATTCTCACTTAACGACATATACAAGATGCTCCCTTTAAAATTACCTTTAAAAGCACTCAACGGTACAGACGAAGAGCGGTTTATTTTCGTCGTTGGTGTAAATTCAAGCGTTAGTTGAATATTGAATGACTCGCTATTAATAATCATAAAAACTATAATTGCTGTTGTTAATACTTAACATAGGAAGTGGACATCTCTCCTATTAGAATATAGAGATATAAGAGGAAAGCTTCTTAGTAGATCCTGCCACTAATTCCGCAATTCAGCTCTGCCATTTAAATTGTCCTTCATACTACCTACCTTTGTCCTACCTTCATAAATTGATATTCCTATATGTTGTTCTTGGCATAAAAAACGTTTTGTTTTGCTGTTCTATTTATTCTGGCACAAAGTTTTATACCCTTTGTTCATTTGTATTTAGAAATTTCTCAAAAATAGTTTAACTTTCTTTTATTGCTACCTTAAGATTTAAATAAACAGCATCTTAATAAATTTAAATTTTAATAAAACCCCAAATCTAACACATAGTATTCTATCTTTTCTTTTATACTGAGATTTCCTAACGTAATCTAACTATTTTTGGATATAACATTAAAGCATATGACTCAAATTCGGGTGAATTATATTAGGCTGTCTCCTTATCAGAATTACGCAGAAACAAATTATTATAGATTTTTATTCTTTCTTGTTCCATTTTTCCTTCGAATATTAGCAGATATCTTTCCTATAATCCAGAAAACTGATAAGATGGCTGGTATTTATGAATCTACAATTGTTTGTTAGATATTTCTCAATACACTGCAAAGTACTGTTGTGTATCTATGTGTCAGATATTAAAGAAAAACAAATTAAATTAATGTCCGCTTCACAACGATGGAGTAAGCTGAAGAATTTCACTGGCGAAATTATAGGGCGAGTCTTAAAAAATAAGTTTGTTAAAAGGCAAGAGAGCATCATACAAGTCACAAAACCTTTCAACATCCTTGAGTGTTTCTCGACACTTGACTGGAGTTTCCGATATTTTTAGTCGACTACTGCTCGTTCGATGCTGGAAATATGTGGATGGAAGCAACAGGGTACTTCCAGTAATTATTAATGCTACATAATGAACATCACCCAACTTTTTGAGAATTTTTCTCGGGTTCGGGTTATTCATTGATGATTGTAGATTTTGAATTCAGCCGACCAAATACTGATTTAAAATAAAAATGAAACCTTATGCAGGGCGTTTCCCACCATATGTAAAACATTTTGAAAAACGTCCAATTTATTTCAAGGGAGAACTAAAAGAGTACTTCGTGAACAATACAGAAAGATTGAAAAAGCGATTGCTTGGCAATAAATGGCGGTAGAGATGCATTTCAAACAGCCTTTACTTCTTGAATGGCAACCTAACCTTCTGTAGGCGTACCCCGTTTTCGTTGATGAGGCTCTGACGAATAATTATGGGCACTATAACCTTAGTTCTAACTGCTTAATCATAATGAGATAAGTAACTCATCGAAAGAAATGTCTTTGTCAACTATGATATAAGAATTAACTGCATAGGGAAAAATGTGCCCCGTTTGGATTTCCAAATGGTATAAATGTTAGGTACAAGGGGAAAATAAAGAAAATTGGAAAATGGAATGTTCGTACTCTATGGAAATGAGAGAGGTTGGAGAATATGAACCATGGAATGAAAGAAATTAAACTGAATTTAACTGAAGGGATGACGGAGTGGAGGTTACGGAATAATATAAACAACTGCAGCATAAGGCACAGCGAGGACAAGAGTCATAATGCGACAGAAAATAGAACAAAAAGTTAAAATGTTAGTTACTAAGATAGAAATAGAAAATATTCCAATTATTCTAATTGACACTGTAATGGTACAGGTTTACATGTAGACAACATAATACAACGAAGGTGAAGTTGCTGAAGTCTATGAAGCAAAGGAACAGGTGACGAAATGGAGATTAAAACCTCGTTATATTGGAAGGCTGGAACGCCATTGTAGTAGAATGCCCAAAGGAAAATATAGCTGGTAAATACAGATTTGGTAGAAAGAATAAAAGGGGACACGCTCAACCCAATATTATGCGAAGTATAATTCAGTTATCACAAACTCATTATTACAGCACCATCCCCGCAGAAAATACACATTGAGGTATCAGGAAATACCAAAATCGATTATCAAAAAAAGATGTAGACATAATGCAAATAACCCTAGAAGCTTTCCAGAAAATGACGTAGATAATGATTATAATCTAGTAATAATGACAAGCAAACTGGAATTTAAATAACTAAAGAAAAGGAAACGAATGAGAGAACAATTGGATTTATTGGAACAAGAAGAAATAAAAGAAACACAATAGAGCACGATATAAAAGAGGAGTGGGCTCATTTGAAAAGGAGCAAAAACCAAATACCACAGGCACAATACGACGAGAGACGAAAACCCTGGATTACTAATGAGGTTTTGCAGATAATAAAAGGAAGGAAAAATGCAACAACGCAAAAACAAAAGAAAATATCAAAGAAAACAGAGAACTAAAACATAAATTTAACAGGAATGGATCAGAGCAAAAAAAATCATATCAAAAAAAGTATATGGTAGAGTAGATGAAACTTTTTTGCAAGCAAATGAAAAACAAAAGTGAAAAAGCATATTTGACCGTTAGAAAGCATTTTGTAGCGAACCAAGCAGGAACCCAATCAGTTTTAAAGACAAAGAAGGAAATATACTTTTTGGGTAAGCAATAATAGTATTACAACTATTGTAGTGTTAATTTCCCACTTTATAGAGATACTGCGGGTAAGTTTCCAACAAGTAATTTTGTAACTTCTTCACATTTGTTTATTGGAACATAAGACTACACACTTATCTATAATTCTATATATACAATGGGAAATATTTGCCTAAAATTAAATTAACCTTTTAATATAATTAATGCCAAACGTCCTAGTAAGCTCTAAATTGCTAACGAATTGAATTTCATTAGGGGCAATTTACCTTCGTCTCAGTTCTAGTCGACGTGATGGATAAAAATTGAATCAATGAATATTAATAAAATCAAACAATTTTTTTTCTAATTTGGAAATAAACACGAAACACCGATATTTACTGAACCATGCTTAATTGAATTTTATTCCAATGTGATGGCATTATTAATTTTATACAAATAATACTTTTTTGTTAATACAAAATGTATTATACCTACATTCCTAATACGTAGACACAATTAAAGCATATTAAACACAGAAATAAAATCGTACCTAACCTCCTTGACAAAATTTACTAGCCACTATTAAATATACATAAATGTCGTTTGTGTAACAATTTTACTTTGTACATGTGGTGTTACTTGTCGATCGATTTGGGGATTTTATTGTTGCAAGTGAAGATGAATTTGGATGCACATCCTTAGCTTTCCGATTTCTCTGGATAATTAATTGATTGGTTACACTTTCCATGGCGTCGCGTTTTTACGGAGTTTTCCGTCGATTTTTCGATGAAAATTCTAATGTTGTAAATGTCTTAATACTCCTCTTAAATGTTGTAAAAGAACTGAGCCAGTAAAATCTTTTCTTAAAAACATAGATCGGGTCTATACAAGACAAAAGTTTGCGACTTTGCAAAATCAACTATACTAAAATAGCGTGCCACTATTTCTCATTTTCTGGTCATCAAAACCTTCGGAATATATATATATATATATATATATATATATATATATATATATATATATATATATATATATATATTAGGGATTTAGTGGCAGTACGTAGTAGTACGATTATTTTGTTTTGATACTGAGATTCTTCTGTATCAGGTGCTTAATAAAAATCAATTTCTGGAAATTGACTAGAATATTAGTTTCTTGGACTAAAACCATATAAATTTGTTTAGATAACCGACTTCATTTATTTGGATTTTAAAAAATAAATGATTGAAATTGGTGTCAACTCCTAATTCGTAAATTAGTTGCTTAGTAATAGTTCAGTTTCTGGAAAATTGAATGGAGACATACTTATACGACAAAAATTTGTAAAGTTCTGAACTCGTGACTAGAATACACCGTTATATGCAAACTATAGAATTGTATATAAATTCCATTTTTGGGTAGAAGTCTAAGAAGAAAGATTTTCGCATAATCGGTTAGAGTTCATTACATTTCTGGAAAATCTGCCGAGTTTGATTTAGAAAACTTTAGAGTTTGGAGACAAGATTTTGATTAAGAGATTGTTATAAAATTGTCTAAATCTCATTGGACTATTCGTTAAATAATTGAGTTTGATTAAAAGTCATGGATTTGTTGCTTAGTTGAAATATCAATATCTGGAGAATTGCCAAAAATATCAAAATCTACATGAATTTTTTCGAATAATCGACTCAACATCAGGTGATTGTTTTTTACGCATATTGAAACTGGGAAATAATATATTTATGGATGAATTGTATAGTTACAGTTTTAGATTTTAAAAAATTGATTAAGTAACCTCAAATATTTTTAAAACTACTGAATTAGTTAAAAAATTAGGAGTTATTATTTATTTCTGAATGATTGGCCAAAGTTCATTAGGTATTTAGGTACTTGGCTGAATTTAGTAAAAAAAAATGAGATTTAGTGAACGTCAAAATCTAACTTTTGAATAACACAAAGGTGAAATTTTAGAAAATGTGACTAAAATACATTAGACTTTTCAGAAAGTTACTGAATTTTGTTTAGAAAACCTTTTCTTAAAACAGTTACCTTTCTGGAAACTGACTAGAATATTTGTTTCATAGACGCCATGTCAATTTTTATTAATAATTGATTCTATTTAATATGGTTTGCAGAAGAAATGCTGAAAATGGCTTATACTCTAAATTTATCAATCAGATTCTTTGTTAAAAGTACCGGTTCTAGGAAATTGCCTGGAAGAATAGTTAATGTGAACAAGATTCTCAGATGACGGTGTAAATACTTTTAGAATAAATAGACACGTGTAATATGTTATCAATAAATTTAAAATAATCAGGTGTCTGTCGCTGTAACACAACCGCATGTATTGTTTTTTGAACCTTTAGCTAACAAGAAAATTCCGCCATTTTATTACCCCATAACTTCATGAATCCTATTATAGTGCTATGTTAGTTTAGGTTACCAGAGTCAGTACATTACAAAATGGCATATAAATATATTAAAGTATTGATGCTTTTTTAGTCAATATTTTTGCAGTATTGAATAAAGTATGTCTAAACTAGCTTTACGAGTACCCACATTAAACAATATGTAACACCTCCATTGATGCTCCATGTATGGACCGTTTGAAATTCACATGCTAAATTTTATGAGAATTCGTTGGATCGTAGGAACAGATATGACACAAATTTGCATGAAAGCAAAGATTGGAGACCTTCGTCAGCATCCCTTCACTTAGAGAACCTCGCCCCAATTATTTCTGACGTGCAAGATAAGTACTGCAGCTTCTATACCACCCTTATGAAAATGGTAAAATTTGCGTTAATTTCCACTAATATTTCTTATATTAAAAATTCGTAACGCACGGCACTCTGTTACTTCATAATAAAAACTCTGTATAAAAACAATTCACACTGCTGATTATTAAGGCTCATTTCCAAACATAATTTTAGATGCTTTACCTCCCATATAAATTGTTTGTTTCCATATAACCCAACAAAAATTTCATAATATTTTATTTCATTTCTAATTGAATATTTATGTACATACGTGTACTCTAAACTTAATATTAAATATTTTTATACGAAAACCGGAAAACCGAATACCTGAGTAAATGAAATACATATCTCCAAATTAATGATTTCACTTACACACGATTTATTGGTTATTATTGGTTGACGAAGACTAAAACCATCTATTGGGGTTACAGCCTTTGGAAAGGAAAGAAAGCTCTTTTGCTTTCGATTTAATTAATTCTTTGATAAATTTGATGATTTTGTTATTTTTAAAGTTAGTCTCACTTATTGTGAGGTTTTTTCTTTTTATGAATTTTCATAGTTAATACTAATCCTTCATTTTAGAGTGACTGAAGATGATTTTAAATAAAATCGAAATCAAAGAGTTTTCTTTCCTGC
The DNA here is from genome assembly GCA_963576515.1 of Cryptocephalus primarius. Lineage (NCBI taxonomy): Eukaryota > Metazoa > Arthropoda > Insecta > Coleoptera > Chrysomelidae > Cryptocephalus > Cryptocephalus primarius. Next base: position 21,360,948 of record OY754936.1, on the reverse strand, counting down.
CCAAAGGCTATAATCCCAGTAGACGGTCTTAGTCTCCGTCAACCAATACTTTGATATTCAACTATTCAGCCACGACTACCCTTCTTCTCTCATATATATACATATATAATATATATAATATTGTAAGTCGTTAGCCAAATAACTTTTCGATACAACTTCATCAGCCTTATTGAGTTTACGATCAGCTTTAGTTCACACGCTTCAACTCCTAAACCACAAATTAACCTAGCCCACCACAACCCCGACGCTTCTTTTCTTCAAGCTAATCTGACATGAATACGCACTTCTCCTCTATGCCAATATAAATTCAGTGTGTATTAGATTATTATAGACTCACAAATCTACTTTGTGTGACATTCAAGAGACCATAACATGCCTATATAGTTAAACATGTAACTGTGAACGATAACGTTAATAACAGTTCCGAAAAAGGTACAAAGTGATAAAGAATTAATTTTTAAATAACCCGTTAAAAGGTTTCTAGCATACGCCCAATTTCCAAAAAAGGAGGAATACTTGGCTCATAAAAATGTACCGCAAGAGGTGAAAATAGAAGTAGTTAGAATGTTGCATTACTAACTTGTATACGGATGCTAAACATGGACACAGAAGAACAGATTAGCAAGTAGAATAGATAGAATAAATGCCACAGAAAAAAAAAAACAGAAAAATATTATGGAAGAGAGACATTTATGGTGGCAAGATATTTGGATGTGCATATCTAGAAAGACTTAAAGGTTATCTAAAGCATAATAACATAATTTACAAAAATTGATATGGTTTTCAGGAGTCCATATCTACCAATAATACAATTCATTCAATTTATAAAATTTTGACGAATTTAATATAAAGTGCCTTTACGAATATTTTTTGACTATGGCAAAGCTTCAGATTACGCCAGTTATTCAACCTAAATAGATAAATAAATCATTAACGATTTTTAAAAAAAAATATTGTTCCAATTACTTATTATATAAATATGGAAGTGTCGCAGGGGTCAATGTTGGGACAAATGTGGTTTTTATTATACGTCAATGACATAAGCTATCTATTATGTTATCTAACTTCAAATTTGTTGCAGATGTTTCAAAAATTTCATCATATTCTGCTACCTTTAAGAAATATAAAAAGAGTTATCATAGGATAATTTCAGTTCGTCATAAATAACAATAATAAGGCACGTTAGCAAATCATCAATGTACAAACGAACAATATCAAGTCATATGAGACAAAAGCCGATATTACAACGGATAGGTTTAGCTCCTTTTTGGTTAACTTTGCCGTTGATATTATACCTAACTATTACCTAATATAACAAAACGACAGCTGTCATCGTACAAAAAAATTCTCTTCCTAAAGATTTGCCTGTTTTAGGCCTTGTAGTACCGGAAGAAATTATTGAATCAATTGAAATAATTCACTATACTTCAATACCTATAACTTAAATATCAGGATCATAAAAATAACATGCATTATATATTTCTACCTCTTACACACCTTGTGTTTCACACCATTCGTGTTTCCAGGGGACGAAATCCAAAGGCAAAATTTCATCTTTTCATTATTTATCGTTTCTGAGAAAATGTCAACCACATATATACATGTATACACACCCATAGAGACTAAAAACTTGTTTTTCGAAATGTATAGACAGCAAAATGGCCAGAATCGCCAATATCTCAAATTCGAAAAATTTACCCGATTCGATCAATCTCGTTTTTTTTAAATTTGTTGTCTACAAAATTTGAAGCAAACTTGATGCTGTGTTGAACACGTTGCAATTAGCATAAGTATATGGAAATTTATTAACAATGATACGTATCAAGTTGTAAGAAGAATAAAATAATCAACTGCCATTTATATAAAAACACTAACCTTGAAATACAGCTGCTTCCGTCCTTTTGCCAAGACGTCCGTCCGCTGTTGCATTACTTTGGCACCTGGGAAATAATAGTGATGCAAATTAATATTCATTGCAATAAATCAGAAAGAAAATTAATAGACATTTTAAAGTAAATTAAAAATATTTACCATTAAATTAAGACTGTATTTACTCTTCCACCCTTCTTCGAAGTTGTCGTACGCCTCTGCTGCTATGGTGAATTAGGTTCTTGAAAAATATATATACAAATTAGGCAACATAATATGATAAAGAGAAATTAGAAGTTCGAAAATAATTTAAATATACAAATGTACTAACCATTACAAATTACTGCACTGCACTGCATCAAGCACTGCTTGTGCATTTCTGTCCTTATACGATGTCCGCCACTGCGCCGATAAGACTTACCTAAAAATAATAACAATATCGATTTTTAAATTTAACAGCTTAAAACTTACCTTATAAATAGCTGCTCTGTCTTAAAAATCTGCCCTTGTATGAAGTTCTATGTCATCGTCTTCAAAAATACTCACCTAATTAAGAAAGAAGATATTAGCAAAGTTGAATGATTCAGAGAATATATGAATTATTCAGAATAATTCAATAAAAGTACTAACCATTTGACAATGACATGTAGGCATGAGACCCACTGCTTCTGCACCTTCCACCAAATGTGAGAGTTTTTGTCCTTTTTCACTTAAAATCACTACGCAGTCACCACACGCATTTAAAAATCAATTAATCGCGTCAATAACGCCGCCGGTTGATTAAAAGGAAAACCGCGGTGAAAACAAACCCCAAACGAAATGTAAACTCACTTAAGAGAATTTATCCCGAGGTAAACCCGTCCGGAAATTTTAAAAACTTTCGCGTTAAGACCCCGTAATTGAAACCGCGTCCTTCCACTACGCGTGGATCCGTACGAATAATCTGTAAAATCTAGACAGACTTTAAAGTAAAACGTGAAGCGTTTTTACCAATCGCTAGTTTACCGGACAAAAAATCTTAAGCCGGACTCGCACGACGCGTGGATTACCGTACCTGCTGCTGCCGAGCCGAGCTGAATCCGAAAGTCGGCCTTGTTGAACGACGAGACGTCCGCGTCCGGCTTTAGCGTGAACCGAGCTGGGCCGGACAAAAAAGTGTGACTCACTGATAACAGCAAGGTAGAGGAGAGAGAATCGTAAACAGTTTCGTTAAAACACGCAAGGTTATTTTAAAGGCAAATGAAAATTTCCTATTTATTAATTTATTATTAGAAACAGATATTTTAAAATACCCAGCGATATTACAAAATTATGACAATATAAGATATACAAAAGCAGTGTATCAGGAATAACAGTTCTTTATAGGAAAATATTAGAAATATACATCTTACCCTGGAAAAAAGGGGATCACATTGAAAGATTAAATGGGTGCAATTAATTTAAAAACAACAATAGAAAAGCCAACTATAAAAGGGGCGACATATACTTAAATGTCCTGGAAACTATAACTTTTAGATAACTTTGAAACTACGTATATGACCCTCCGTGATATACGATTAATTTTTATAATTCGGTCCTTAATTCTTTTATTTACTAGTATTTCTACTCCCCAGATGTGTTTGTGTATTGTGTAGCGTAGCAGAGTTAAGCATGACGATTGTTTGTTATTCTGGTCGTCTTCTTTCGCTTAAGCCTATTATGTCCCATTTTATCCACGACAATTCTTCTTCCAGTTCCTCTACTCAGTAGTTGGATTGCATAGTTGATATGCTGAATGTCGCAATGAACAAAGTTGGTTTGGCTGAGTAATTATGTTGAGAATTTTTGCCCCTTCCAGAATTCGTGATGCAGACCTTAAAGCTGTGGGTGTTGGAACTTTGTTTCCTATGCACCTGGAGTAGCAGCCCTTTTGTTCATAGTTCCAATAGTTCGAAGATGGCCAGTTTGATACTAAATGAGACGAACATTGTTTTGGCCGACTATATTTATAAATTTTCACGACCGGTTTCGACCAATACATAGTCATCTTCATGCTTTTAAGATCAAATCTTACCAGAGAAGAGACATTCCACGTTAACGTGGGTATATTAGTGTGTACAAACCTAAATAAATAGATATAAAAATTTTAAAATGATCTAATAGCTTCAAACCAATCAAAATCATGTTAAGTCACGTACAATCAAATGCTGTAACAGTAAACAGATAATAGAATAGGATTTTCTGAAAATAATGAAATGTGGCCATTAGACTCATCATTGGGAAATTTTCATAATAATAAAGTCCGGGAAAGTTTTAGAAGGTATGGGAACATTTCAGAAGGTAGAGCAAAGTATTAAATAAATATTCCAAGACCCACCCCACGTTTCTGTATAAGCAACAGACGTGGCAGATAAGGTGGTAAGAGAAACGAAGGTTTGTAACCATTTCGCTCTTCGAAGCTGATCTCTTTCTCCTTTGTCTTTTATTATTATTATTATTTACGGATATTGTCCATTCTTCTCTTTCTTGCGGGTGTTGCGCTGCATCGGAGAGAGAGAGAGTAACCGGTGATAATCTTTATTTAATCTTACCATCACGATGGCGATCTTTCTCGATTTCTTTTACCTTCTACCTTGGCGTCAACTACTAATCTCTTCACACCTTCCCTTCGTTTGGTCATATATCCAAAATATCCCACTATGCTTTACCATTATCATTCTGCGATAGACCTACATTTCAAAGACGTTGTGAGTCAGACTTTTTGATGGTGCAAATTTTTGCAGAGTTCGCTATGTGGTGATAGGCAAGACAAGTGCCCATACCAGGGGTAGTTTGGTGTTCGGAGCTATGTCAGTATCTTTCCAGTTTTAATAAGTATAGCTGCTGCTGATTGGCCATTGTAAGGCTCGGTGTATTTCTTCTTCGCACCAACTGTTTGTGACGACAGTGTCCAGGTAGTTAAAACGACTCACCGCTCCATATCCTGCTACATTTCGTATCTCCTGTTGGTTATTTCTGCATCCATAGATGATTGTTACTTCGGTTTTCTGAGCATTAATTTTGAGCCCATATTCTCTGCTAACAGTCTCGAGTCTATTCATAATGTGTTAAAGTTCTTCTATTGAGTATGCTATTATTAAGTTATCATCAGCATAGCGCAGATTACTGATTTTTCGTCCTCCGGCTTTTATTTCTCCTCGTCATTCATCCAAGACAATGCGCATGTGTTCGGTATACCATATGTTAAACAGTATAGGGGAAATAACACATCCCTGACGGACGTCGGCCTTTAGCTTGAAATTATCGGAGTATATGCTGTTGACTCTTACGTTTGCTGTGTTGTTGACATATAGTGGTTTAATAGCTGTATTAGTTCACAATTCTTTTAGTATGCGCCACATTTTATGCCACATTACATCGTCGAAATCCTTTAAGTAGTCCATGTAGCATAAATATGATTCTGTAATAAATTCTATAGATTTCTCTATTATTTTACTAGGGTTGAAAATGTGTTCTCGTGTGTCTTCCAGGGACTAATCCGTATTGTGCTTGGGGGATCTGGGGTAAGAGTATTGATTTTAATCTCTCGTTAACGATGGTAAGGAGAAATTTACTTGCGTGGGAAACGTTATACTGGGTAGTTAGAGATATCGTATGGTAGTCATTACAATCTGTCGGTAATCCCTTTTTGGCAATAGTAATAAAAGTAAGCTTGCACCAGTCATAAGGTCATTTTCCTGTGTTCCAAATTTCTTTGCATATTTTGAACATTATCTCAATTCCCATTTCTCCCAACTCTTTGAGTTCATCATGTTGGTATATTCAAAATCAGTTATGACCGTTTCGGGCGCACTTGACCTGCTTCGCTGACCGAAATCCGCCTTAATTTTTCTGTTTAAAGTTACCAATAACAATGTTAGAGTGCTCCAAATGAAGTGAAACTTTATGAGAGTATTCAGCGGAGTTTCCTTTATACGCCTACCGAGTTTCATTTCATTAGCTCTTAAGGTGACCGTTCCGGGAGCACTTGACCTGCTCCGCTGACCGAAATCCGCCTTAATTTTTCTGTTTAAAGTTACCAATAACAATGTTAGAGTGCTCCAAATGAAGTGAAACTTTATGAGAATATTCAGCGGAGTTTCCTTTATACGCCTACCGAGTTTCATTTCATTGGCTCTAAAGATGACCGTTCATGGAGCACTTGACCTGCTCCGCTGACCGAAATCCGCCTTAATTTTTCTGTTTAAAGTTACCATTAACAATGTTAGAGTGCTCCAAATGAAGTGAAACTTTATGAGAGTATTCAGCGGAGTTTCCTTTATACGCCTACCGAGTTTCATTTCATTGGCTCTAAAGATGACCATTCCGGGAGTACTTGACATGCTCCGCTGACCGAAATCCGCCTTAATTTTTCTGTTTAAAGTTACCATTAACAATGTTAGAGTGCTCCAAATGAAGTGAAACTTTATGAGAGTATTCAGCGGAGTTTCCTTTATACGCCTACCGAGTTTCATTTCATTGGCTCTAAAGATGACCATTCCGGGAGTACTTGACATGCTCCGCTGACCGAAATCCGCCTTAATTTTTCTGTTTAAAGTTACCTTTAACAATGTTAGAGTGCTCCAAATGAAGTGAAACTTTATGAGAGTATTCAGCGGAGTTTCCTTTATACGCCTACCGAGTTTCATTTCATTGGCTCTAAAGATGACCATTCCGGGAGTACTTGACATGCTCCGCTGACCGAAATCCGCCTTAATTTTTCTGTTTAAAGTTACCTTTAACAATGTTAGAGTGCTCCAAATGAAGTGAAACTTTATGAGAGTATTCAGCGGAGTTTCCTTTATACGCCTACCGAGTTTCATTTCATTGGCTCTAAAGATGACCATTCCGGGAGTACTTGACATGCTCCGCTGACCGAAATCCGCCTTAATTTTTCTGTTTAAAGTTACCATTAACAATGTTAGAGTGCTCCAAATGAAGTGAAACTTTATGAGAGTATTCAGCGGAGTTTCCTTTATACGCCTACCGAGTTTCATTTCATTGGCTCTAAAGATGACCATTCCGGGAGTACTTGACATGCTCCGCTGACCGAAATCCGCCTTAATTTTTCTGTTTAAAGTTACCATTAACAATGTTAGAGTGCTCCAAATGAAGTGAAACTTTATGAGAGTATTCAGCGGAGTTTCCTTTATACGCCTACCGAGTTTCATTTCATTGGCTCTAAAGATGACCATTCCGGGAGTACTTGACATGCTCCGCTGACCGAAATCCGCCTTAATTTTTCTGTTTAAAGTTACCATTAACAATGTTAGAGTGCTCCAAATGAAGTGAAACTTTATGAGAGTATTCAGCGGAGTTTCCTTTATACGCCTACCGAGTTTCATTTCATTGGCTCTAAAGATGACCATTCCGGGAGTACTTGACATGCTCCGCTGACCGAAATCCGCCTTAATTTTTCTGTTTAAAGTTACCATTAACAATGTTAGAGTGCTCCAAATGAAGTGAAACTTTATGAGAGTATTCAGCGGAGTTTCCTTTATACGCCTACCGAGTTTCATTTCATTGGCTCTAAAGATGACCATTCCGGGAGTACTTGACATGCTCCGCTGACCGAAATCCGCCTTAATTTTTCTGTTTAAAGTTACCTTTAACAATGTTAGAGTGCTCCAAATGAAGTGAAACTTTATGAGAGTATTCAGCGGAGTTTCCTTTATACGCCTACCGAGTTTCATTTCATTGGCTCTAAAGATGACCATTCCGGGAGTACTTGACATGCTCCGCTGACCGAAATCCGCCTTAATTTTTCTGTTTAAAGTTACCTTTAACAATGTTAGAGTGCTCCAAATGAAGTGAAACTTTATGAGAGTATTCAGCGGAGTTTCCTTTATACGCCTACCGAGTTTCATTTCATTGGCTCTAAAGATGACCATTCCGGGAGTACTTGACATGCTCCGCTGACCGAAATCCGCCTTAATTTTTCTGTTTAAAGTTACCTTTAACAATGTTAGAGTGCTCCAAATGAAGTGAAACTTTATGAGAGTATTCAGCGGAGTTTCCTTTATACGCCTACCGAGTTTCATTTCATTGGCTCTAAAGATGACCATTCCGGGAGTACTTGACATGCTCCGCTGACCGAAATCCGCCTTAATTTTTCTGTTTAAAGTTACCATTAACAATGTTAGAGTGCTCCAAATGAAGTGAAACTTTATGAGAGTATTCAGCGGAGTTTCCTTTATACGCCTACCGAGCTTCATTTCATTGGCTGCTTCCATCGCTGTAGAAGGTCCTTCAAAATTTTTGTAACAGATAGGGTCCATAGAAGTTATACCTTTTTTTTTTAGAACGGGCACATATGCAACAATATTTATTTTTAACGCCAAAATACAAAACTTTGCCAGTCCTCTGTCCAATAATACACGCCTACAACAAAAAATAATTGATGCATAGTCCATATTACAATTTTACAATTTAAAATCATAACAATGAATAAAAGAAATAAAGTTAAGACTCACAGGAATATATATATACATATATATATATATATATATATATATATATATATATATATATATATATATATATATATATATATATACATTATACACCATATAAGGTACTTCACGGTTTGAGCTACGTAAGAAAATTATATTTTTTTAAACATAACATCTAGTATTTCATTGCATATTTGAATAGATCACTTAAAACCTATGTATGTATAGCAATGAACGTTATGAGGAAACCAAATATTAGTATTCGTTTAAATATTATATGATGTATTTAGGTATGTACGTTTTACGCATTGCGTTATAATAACTTACCACCCCCGACAAGGCGTTGTAATTTATGTTATAAGACCGTTTCGATCACGCTCCATCAGCGATAACCGTGATAGTTGGTGTTTCATCAGCATCAACATCACCATGAAATCTAGCCAAACGTGCCTCTTCGTGTATATTTTCTTCAATTTGCTCCCATAGTGTCTCATGCATTTGATCAGCTACATTGTTATGACACTCATCAAAAGTTGCAAAATTCATGAAGGGAACATTTAAAACAGACATCACTTCGCATGCAGTTGAGTAACCAATACCAGAGGAAATGATGCCTAAAGTTGCAGCGTCATTTACTTGTAATTCTGTCCTGTCTTTATAATCTGTCTGTAAATCCATTGTAGTGTGACACATTTTACATTTTAGAGTTATAATGCTAAAAAGGCCCATGGTAGTCTCTTTAACAACATACATATCGGTTATGTTGCAATCGAAAGGTGTATGGCTTTTAGATGAGAAAATTTGTTCTAGAAAGAAATCTATTGCAATTAGCCTTCTTCCCTCAAGATGACAATCTCTTTCTTTTTTTCCGCAACAAATTTATTTTCGGGACTGCAAGAAATGTAAAAATTACCTCAGAGAAGAAAGTATAACCAATACAAACCTAATGTTTTCAGTGCTATTTTCTTCAATTTCTACAGCAAGAAGAGTTGAGACATTATTTGCTGAGCTGCAATATGATTTAATCATTGCACCGTGACTGTATTAATATTCATGTACCATCGAACTCACCTTACGCTAGGAACAGATGCCTTCTGTTCAACATTACTAGAAGTACTAGCAATGGCCATCTCATGACTACTGATCAATAGGGATATTTGATTTTTAAATCTATGTGGAGGAAGCATGGTTGATTTCATTAAAAAGTGATAGGTATACATATTTCAATTTTCGATCAATATAAATGGAGACCCATCAATTATTAAAAACGCCGATGGCAGAGCCAGACATACTGATAAGTTATAAGCGTGGAAAGATATATTTTCAATCATTATTACACCGTTGCGTTCAGTGTGTCAGAAAAATATTTCCAAAAATAATAATTTCGTTGCGACGGCAAACAGATCTACATTTTTAAATAATGTTTACGCTGGGATATTTGCCACCGGACGGTCCTATTCCCGTTCTAACTGTTACCGCTAGAGGCGCCATAAATCAACAACTCTTTAAACAAAACATGTTTTTAGGGTTTTGATCAAAAATGCCCAACCAAAAGAAATTCTAATCACTCTGTAAATTCTTAAAAAAAAATCTCTTTCCCGCAAAGTTAATAATTTTGCAGAAATTACGCTAAGCAAAAAAACAAATACCTTTAAAAAATCCCACAGAAAAATGGACAACTTTGCGGATACTACTACTTTATTTTGGATTTTTTTTATAGAAGTCATTTTTCAGTAATTTCTAAAATAACGTTGGAATTCGCTAAAAACAAATTCGCCAAGATGGCTGCCTCTGAAATAGCCTCTTAATATAAAGTTATTTAAGATTCGAATACCTATAACTTTGTTTAAACATTTTTCGTGGTCCCTTGGGATACGTTGATAAAACAGAAATGGTTAATGGTTATCAACACGTAAAATGAATTTTGAAACACTAAGTGGAATGACTAATCAATAAATTAATTAGATGGCTGAGGAAATTACTGGACATCAAACAGTTCAGATTCGTTAAAGAATAAACATTACTAATGAAATAAAATTCTCTGCTCCCGTGTTTACTTTCTCTCCGTTTCCACATCCTAGTTAACCAATCAGAAGTGCGAAACAATGAAAAAACGAAAACTAAAGCACAGAAATAACCTTTACAAAAGGTTGTCTTCACAGTAACGTCGACGAGATGAAAAAAGTTGAGCAACAGCGAATGCTCCCTACATTTCTTTCTACGATATTTTTCACCTCCATTATCCCTGGGCCCTAGAGCGACTTCGCTTTGAAGCTGCACGCTTTTAGGCCTGAATTAATTAGGAAAAGTCCGTTAAAATGTATTCCTGTGTGGACTTCCACATTCAGATACATCGATTTTGTTGAACCAACCATTTAGGATATGCTTTTACAATTTTGAACGGTACAAATATGTGGTAAAGTATTTCAATTTAAAGAAGGTTTTGGTTTTTTCCACATTTCAGCAACATGTTATGTGGAAAAATATATTTTTTGGGTCATAAGTACCTACGAACGTCGATAATGTTTTAAGTGAAAACAGTGTATTACAAAAGTTTACTTAAATTTACGGTTGATAGTCAGATTTTAATTTCCTTAATGAATTAAGGTAGTAATAAATTACCGTGTTAACCAACAACCAAATGTTATGTTTTCACCCCATTCTTTTATCTGGCGTGTAAAGAAAATATATACTTACTAGTTTGGCAATTTTACTATTATCAGTAGTAGTCCAACAGAATTTTTAAAATGAATTCTAATGACTAGCTTTCAAAGTGCCTTCAGTTTAAATAATTATATGACATTTATACTAAACAAGCTTACAAGCTTACCAGTTTCAAATTAAACATCTCTACATATGAAGTTCAGTAAATTTTAAGTAAATGTTCCAGCTAAATCATCTATATCTATGAAAAGGAGTCTGGAATAATTTGCTTCATAATGGTCTGATCTAAAGAATCGTAGGCAAGTTATAGGCGCCAAATGGAAACATATCAGGGACATACAAAACTAATGCTGCTCCAAGAGAATTTGGGATACTTCCGTGTACTTAAAAGAACTATGCAAGAATTCAAAGGATCTCATACAGTCCAAATATTTAGCCATTCTCTTGCTGTTGCCATGAGTTTTATGGCAAGAAAAGGTAACCTGAAGTAACAACTCTTAATTGCCATTTTAAAGGTGTTATTTTTTTGGACATACTATGAAACCACTACATGGGAAGAATTGAAAATGTGAGTGAAAATAAAATGTAATAAAATATATGAAAGGATATTAGATATATGTTATTGTGATGCAGAGGTACCACAGTTGCATACATATCTCAAAATCTGTATCAATGTGAGTAGCAAACTTATACCTATCTATGTGCTAATCTACTAAATATAGTTATATAAAGGACAGTATGGCGTATTATAAGCAATTCAGTAAATTTGATTAGAAAATTAGATGAAAACATTGGTTTTTCACTTCGTGTGAATCGTTAAAACGTGTTCTGAAATTTGTAGTTGCATAGTGGTATTCGCGAACTAATAATTTACATAAAGAATTTTAGGAATGTTTGTTGATTAATCATTTGATGTAATTCGAAAAGTTTTAGCGCTAATCTGATGAGAAATGATCATTTCCACTTGGTTCAATTATCCAACTGAAGTTAAGAATACCGCATGCTCGTGAAAAGAATGAACTTTTCCAATCGTTGAACTATAAAGTAAATAGAAAGGGATACGTAAGTCATTCTGTAGATTTAGCTTTAAATCAAAACGCAGTCTACAACCTGCGAAAATTTTTCAGACGCTTCCCTCCGTTCATTGCACGTGCGAATACATTAAAGTGGTTTTCGTAATAAATACTGCCTGTATTGATTGATTTTAGAAAATTGTGGGCTTTTATCGTTAAAAGCTGCCCGCATTTGATCGTAAAGCACGAATGACAAATTCTCAACAATCAACAGTTGCTTTTAAACGCTCTGTTAGCACTTGATGTTGCCAATAAAGAGTTTGTAAAATCCTCCGAGAACCAAAGTGTGATTAGTGTACCGCTTGTATTTGTGATAGTAATTTATTAAAGTGCAAGCTATGCTTTAAAACATACAGTTCTCAAATTAGCCGAATTTATTGTTAATACTATTTTTCCATTCAACATGTCAACGTGCAATATTAATTAAAAATAATTTGTGGGAGTGTTTAAGGACAGAAGAGAATTTCAGTTTTTAATCAAATTTTGAATAAGCTACTTGCTCTGAAAGAAAAGGAATATCCTGCAGTAGTCTTCTTAGGTGATCTAGGTGTAAGGGTCGCAATTTGGAAATCCTGTTTGGTGGTATGTCCTCCATTAACCCTAACGGAAGTTCCCAACAATTTTCTTGCTTTGTATTGGAGCAGAAAATTACTGATTTTTTTGTATATTTAGGTGTTGTCTAGGTGGTGGAAATAGTTAAAGACGTCAAAAATCGCCTACTCTTTTGCGTGTTGTGTTCCCATTAACTCGAGCAATTATTTTCTTGTCTATTGTAGTTAGAAGCTGAGATTTTTAGGAGGACTAGTAATTAGTCCTCCAGGTTTGTTCTCTAAGAATCACCACAAAATGAGAACTTGGAATAACCAATACTGTAGAAAATTGATCAGGTGTGTCCCTAAGTTGCATTAATAGTCGCTAAACGACTTCAACTAACAAAATATAGTACTTTAATCATGCGATTATATTAAGGATCGCAATACTCTTAAATTTTAAGAGTACTGTAATGGTTTAATTCTTCTACAGCAGATTGACATTTTTAAATTTTATTAATTTTTTAAAAGCCTTAAACAAATCAATAAATACATCTATGACTGCTGAAATCATTTCGTAATTCGTAACAAAATATTTGAAATTTTTATCGATTACATTTCCACTAGGTTCACATTAAATTCGATTCCGAACTCCAAATTCCGACTAACAGAACGTATGCAAGCACGTTCCTATTCCGTCGGGTTGCTTCTTGAATTTGCTCATTCCGCAGAGTTAGAAAGTCGCAGTGAATCTCTCTAAACTAGGATAATATCGAGTTATGATTTCGATGCGGACGGGTTTACGTTTCATTTCAAAACATTAAATTTACATAAAGCGACGCGTTTGAGCATTAATCCGGACAAGCTTCAAATACAACGAAATAGCTGCAGGCAAACGGTATTTCGCAAATCACAAATTTGCTACATGTTGCTGACTCGACACAATTTTGAAACGAGAGTTGAGTGTTACGATGCAGATATTTTTTAAATAAAGAAGGAACTGTAGTAGTCCCATGACATGTCAAATAATCAAATATATAATGAAATATAGTTTATTTATAAATAGTTCAGACACATTTCATACTTATTCTACTTTTCAAGAAAACCTATAAAGAAATTAAGAAATAGCGTAAAAACGTATGGCAAAAATTGTAGTAGCAATATAGGTAGAATCTAATAAAAATCTTAAAATACTTTCTTATAAAATTAAATTGTTCGCATCGCTCAAGCACAACTACACTTTTAATCATCAAATGACAAAGGTAGCCGGATCTATTGAATTTCGACCAACTTTTCTGTCTAGGACATAATGGAATGCGTTAATTCAATTACATCTTTCTAACTGGCTAACCTGTAAACGTTAAAGTACGGACGGAAACCCATTAGTCCACCTTTAGAGTTGCAAGTTAATCAAATTTTGAAGCGAAAAATATTATCAGAATTTCAGTATTTCTAAAGTGCATTAGTAATATTCGTGCAGTCATTCAACAGGCCCTAATCGAAGCAGCTCATAACCTTAGATTAAAAAGAACCAGTGATATTAAAAATCTCTTAGTCATATTGCCCTCTCTTGCTCCTTCTAATTCTGCCCTAAGCTTTTCTCCATCGGCTTAATCTGTGCCTCGGAGAAAGGAGTTTTATTCGGGGCCAGGACTTTTCCCAAAGAATTGACCTCTTCCAGCGAGGTATTGTCGCTGAAAGGACACGAAAACTTGAATCGGAGCGCATATTGAAGTCATTTTTCGCTCTCTTTTACCAACCCGCTAACGGTTCTCAATAGTACGAGTGGTCTCGAAACTTCTGTCGGAATTAAACTTTTGCGTTAAACACTTTGTATTCCGCAAGGTAGATTGATAAATCCCGGAAAGTTGCTTAAAAGGAGAAACCTGAAAAATCACAATGATAATATCCGCAGCCGATAGTAACGCCATGAAATTTGAAAATGTAATTTTGATTGAAAATGTAAATTTGACAATGATTTTTATATTTGGATCCTGCAACTAAAGGGCTAAAAATGGAATATGCATTATTTGCTTTTCTTGTATGTATATCTTAATTTAGAAATGTTTGCATTTCTTGCGTGAGATTTGCGTATTTCTGCATTTCTCGACTTAGTTTTTAAAAACCTAAGACAAAAGGTTGAAATAGGAGGAATATATCAAGCGTCGATGAAAAATGGCAACAGCCGAATTTGCATTTTGTAGGTATGGTTAATGGATATAAAATGGATATAAATTACTAAATATTTTACCAGGATTGAATTACACCCCTGTTATTTCTTTTAATTTTTAAACATGAGTTTATAGACAAGAGATAATCGTTCATAATTATAAATGCACTTTTCGCCAAGAAATGTTGTAATACTGAATGACAATTATTATAATTCACTATGTGACATTAAATGCGTTGACAAATTTTTCACACAATATTTTTGAATGGTTTCATTAATGAAAATATGTCGATGTAAAAAAGTGTTTTTAACATATCTTCACCCTCGTCATAAATAGTATAGGTAGGTGCATATTATCCATATGCTTTTATCCATTATCTCCAATTGCAAGTACAGTAATGCAGTTGAGTAGAGCAGTGCGTTAAGTAAAATTGCAAAAAGCAAGTCTCTTCATCTTGGTCCCTTTATAACCTTTACTTTACAAGGAAAGGAAATATTTATGGACACCAGATGATATAAACCACCACAAAAGAAAGAACGAAGACATGAATCGCTTACGTATCTGTTTGTATGAGACTTCGACATCGCAGGGGTTACAATCTACATCCATAGAACAGGGTAAACTTCTCATAGGGATCGTATGTCTTCGACATGAGATCAATTATCAAAGTTCATATTGTTTTGTTTACTTATTAGCATATTCAAATACTAATGCAAATTTCGCCTA
Source organism: Cryptocephalus primarius (assembly GCA_963576515.1). Taxonomy (NCBI): domain Eukaryota; kingdom Metazoa; phylum Arthropoda; class Insecta; order Coleoptera; family Chrysomelidae; genus Cryptocephalus; species Cryptocephalus primarius. Next base: position 21,345,445 of record OY754936.1, on the reverse strand, counting down.
TTCCGAATACCTGTGTCAAAAAGTTCTTTACAAATAATTTTCTGAACATAAAGGTACATTCCTTTACTTGTAATCATTATATTTATTATATGGGTTGCCGAAATAGTCGTCTTTAAGAATAAATTAATATAAATATAGAACGATCATGGAGAACAGTCAGGAACATTTGTTCAGGGTTATTTAATACGTGGTCACAGTATGGATACACAGAAAGTTCCCTTTTCCCTATAACAAAAGTAAAATACTTAAATAAGCCATGACCCGTTAGAAAATACATCAAGAGATAATCACTCAATCAGTCAGTTTACTGAATTCAGGATTATACTAAATAGTATTTATTATCAATTTCTTGGTCCACTGTAGCTTACTCGAAGTTACATTTCATTCTTGCTGTAATTTGTTCAGTGATCATATGAGCACATATGAGCATAAGCACATGAAGGGAATTCCTGTAATCATCAAATCAGCTTCCACAAAAATTATTTTATAAGGAACAGATACAGTAATTAAATTTTTTTTTTGAATTATAGTGAAATAATTTTTATATTTACGGATCTTTAATGCATTTATCCATACTGGAGTCACACACAGATGGATCGAATTTATAATTTCATTAACAATTAGATACCATTAAAATTTGTAGCAAAATTTCCTGTTTACCTTTTTCTATCACCTTATGAATCTTTTTTAATCAAGCGAGGAAAACTTGTAACACGCTTCTATTTCGCAAATAGGAGAAATCAATTTGAAATGAACGTTAAGAGATTAACAAAACTGGATTACTCCTAGAACTCCAGAAGCAGTTAGGGGAGTCCTGAAGGTTATCCTTAAGATTCAATGGAGGTGTGAAAAATGTAGGGACAAACGAGTATTCGACATTGGGTGCCCCATGGCTGCATTTGTAAATGAACGATGTTACGCCTAAATAGACATGAACAATTTAAGGTTAAGATATCAATCGGTAGAGGGCACTTATAGCGAGAGTGACGTCACGCGTATTCGACAAGGCGGCCTCCAGCAAAACCTGCCCTGTATAAAAACAAATGACAAGCCATAGCGATACGTCAATGTTATGTTATAAACAAGTAACTTTCACGTCAAGACTAAGAGGTGTCGAATATATTCCGATTCAGAAAAGAAAAAAAGAAGCCAATTAAGATGAGCAGCAGTGAACCAGAGTCCGATTCTTCAAAGCAAATTATAAGACCTTCCGTGTTACTGGATGAAATAAGTGAAGACACCATTTCAAACACTTGTGATGCCTGCAGCTGCACCAGTGTAAGTGCCTTCGACTGTGACGAACCGAGGGCCACCAGGCGCGAGAACCCTAACGAATACATCTGGAAGATCTTATTCACGGTTGCGGTAATCATCCTGGTCCTCCTCATCATAGTGGCGCTTGCCACAGCAATCGAAGTGATCTATAATAAGTTTCCTAACCTCAAACGTCAAGTGAGGGTATCGTGGAAATGGGTGTACGGGCTGTTCGTCGAACCGGAAGGGCTAACTTGGTGGGAGAAGATAGAAGATTGGTTCGGCAATTGGTACTAGACAACATCTTCGACTGGGCGAAAGTTACTCTATTCCAAATTATTCGCATTTAAAACGTCATGTACTTTAACATTTCGATACCTGTGACGAAAAATTATTGTTTTTAATAAATGAATTTCCACTGTATATTTCAGAAACATTAAAAAAATTTTATGTGACTTGACATTTTTCTTTCAAGTATGCCCAACTTATTTGTTGTCATTTAAAACTGAATCGACAGTAAAATGATCTAAATTCATCAATTATTTTCTTGTATATTATAGTTAAAAGTTACTCTATATTCTTACAGAAAGGTTAAATTTGACTCATTAAGAGTGAAATGAACATAAAACGTCAATTCCAAATAGTTGAAAATCTCAGAATATTTCATCCAATGGTCACGTGACGAACTAAACAAATATGGCGGATCCAACATCTGTCAAAAAGTTAACCAATTCGGTGGGTTTGTTCGATTTGTGGACGGTAACCCATTTCGGCCAATGAAATTCAGTAAGTTTAGTCGAGTTGCTAGTTTGCAGATTGTTAAGATTTCTATTGACTGAATAGTAACTAGTATTGCAGGTTTGTTCTTTAAAAATCATCACAAAACGAGAACTGAGAATAACAAATACTGTAAAAAGATGATCAGGTGTATATTTAATTTGCATTAATAGTGGCTAAACGATTTTAATTCACAAAATATAGTAATTTTATCAAGCAATTACGTTGAACATGACAAAACTTTTAAATTTTAGGAGTGGTGGGCAACCAACCATACAATAAAATCTTGTTTTGTCCAGAATATTGGTCAGCCCGAATTTATGAAGAATATTGTTAAAGAATTTTAATAGACATCGAAAAATAAATGTTGCTTGTCTCCGACATACACTTTAATTTTTTTATTAATCGAGCTATAACGAGTTAAATTTCTCAAATAATGTATTCTCCTTATCACAGGAACCGCTTGATGATAAGTGTTGAAAATCTTTTTCAAAACATTTTAATGAGAAATTGTTGGAGGAGTTACTAATTAAATTTTGAAAATTAGAATTATTTATTACAGTCATATTGACCATCAGCAAAGGTTCTGTACAACTCTCGACATGAAAGAAAAACTGGTGTGGTCGACTACATGAAGGAGCGCACAATAAAAATTAAAAGGGTACCGGTTTAAATGGAACAAAATTAAAAGGGTACCGGTTTAAATGGAACAAAACAGTTTATTTAATGATGTCTGTAAAAAAGCATCAAAAAATCGAAAAAAGAAAGCGCGCCTCTGAAATTTCGCACTCAGTATAGGAATATCGAGCCATTTAGATAGTAGGGGGATATTACGCATGTAATTCATTACGACTTAGCTTGTACCCTTTGAATCGTCCAGAGGACCCATAGTTTGTGAAGCCCCTTAAAGCCTATTGGCAAATAAATCATAAACGAATTCGCATCTTCCGTTTATCTTTCTTGCCACTAACTATATAGTATAAGTATATAAACATAGCTGAACTCTACGCAAAAGGACGAAGTAATGAAATCATACTTTAAGTAAGAGTTCAGGAATGAAAGAGCAATAATTATACCGTGCTTTATTTAGTTAAAGGTGAGAACTGTGCTAGGAGCTGAAGGAGTGGAATTGGGATTCTGCAACTAGTCCTTACCATGTCAATGAATCAATAAAATTTACCGCCTAATACATGATGTCGGTTCCAAAGATCTGGGTGCCACACTTAAGCCACATTATTCACTTATCCTCGTAAAGGGGTGAAACAATAAAATTGAACTTTGTTCAAGTGTTCAATAAAATGACAATAAACACCCCAGACTTTAATTAGTAGAAAAATATTTTTGTATAATTTTCTTAAATTTCGGGGGTGAGAACTGTGCTAGGAGTTGAAGGGGTCTAGGAATATGCTATTAGTCCATTCGTCAGCTATAAATTAACACGGCAATATACCACCTGGTTTGTATGTAGATCTTCGTTGGTTCCGGAGATACTTGAGTGGACGATGTGGCTTGTCTTAAACCAGATTATCCCCTAGTCCACACAGAGGGGTGGAGCGGTAAAATCTTATTGTGCTTATTAAATTAGTAATACAATATGCTTCTGTAATGGATGCCGATTTATTAAGTGGTTGATGGGGCAAAATAGACCTCAATTTTAGGTAAAAATAAATGTGTTGAGTATTACTATAACCCTTCGTGGGTATTCACTACTAAGTTGATCGTCATCTTACTGTGTTATCTCTATCTAAACCTCATTTGCTCTAGTGGTTTTGTACCTACCAGCGTAATAAATTAATGTCGGTGGAATCTATGAAATTTTACACCACACATTAATCTCTGAGAATTTATATTGTTGTTTCGGCTGAAAGTTTTTATTTCAACATTATTTCTGACTTGATATTGATTAGAAAACTGTACGTATATTAGGTAAATTATAAAACCTGCAAGCAATGTTGTATTTGTTTAAAAGAAAGGACCTTATAGTTCCACTCCTATTAACTAACTAAAAGTACTGAACTTCAATAACAATTGAAAAAACTGCGTATTTGATTAGGCAGATATTTTTTAGATCATTTTACTACCGATTTAGTTTTAAATGACACAAATAAGTTAAGCATACGTAAAAGAAAAATGTCTCACCACAAATTTTTTTTTAATGTTTCTGAAATATACAGTGAAAATTCATTTATTAAAAACAATAATTTTTCGTCACAGGTATCGAAATGTTAAAGTACATGACGTTTTAAATGCGAATAATTTGGAATAGAGTAACTTTCGCCCAGTCGAAGATGTTGTCTAGTACCAATTGCCGAACCAATCTTCTATCTTCTCCCACCAAGTTAGCCCTTCCGGTTCGACGAACAGCCCGTACACCCATTTCCACGATACCCTCACTTGACGTTTGAGGTTAGGAAACTTATTATAGATCACTTCGATTGCTGTGGCAAGCGCCACTATGATGAGGAGGACCAGGATGATTACCGCAACCGTGAATAAGATCTTCCAGATGTATTCGTTAGGGTTCTCGCGCCTGGTGGCCCTCGGTTCGTCACAGTCGAAGGCACTTACACTGGTGCAGCTGCAGGCATCACAAGTGTTTGAAATGGTGTCTTCACTTATTTCATCCAGTAACACGGAAGGTCTTATAATTTGCTTTGAAGAATCGGACTCTGGTTCACTGCTGCTCATCTTAATTGGCTTCTTTTTTCTTTTCTGAATCGGAATATATTCGACACCTCTTAGTCTTGACGTGAAAGTTACTTGTTTATAACATAACATTGACGTATCGCTATGGCTTGTCATTTGTTTTTATACAGGGCAGGTTTTTGCTGGAGGCCGCCTTGTCGAATACGCGTGACGTCACTCTCGCTATAAGTGCCCTCTACCGATTGATATCTTAACCTTAAATTGTTCATGTCTATTTAGGCGTAACATCGTTCATTTACAAATGCAGCCATGGGGCACCCAGTGTCAAATACGTCGAATCCGATAGAAATCCGAAAACAGAAATCATAACTGCTAACAAATTTGCCAACAATTTCTAAAATTGTAACTAAATGCTGTTAATGACATTACACCGATAACCTGACGACGGTGATATTCATCGCGTTATTGAAAAGGAAGATACATACAACACTTTACAAACTGTTAACAGTTTAATCACAAATCCGCCAAGAGCTCTTGGGGGAAAAGGTCGATTTTGTGGATTTTGTGTCATCTTCGTAACACATGTTTTCTTAACTGTTTTAGTTAGTTTCTTTTATGATAATGAATAAAAGTACATACAATGTGTACACAATCTAATTGTACAAATTGTCAAAAGGAATACTTTAAAATCGAAAATTTGGTCTTTTTTAATATCTCCAAAACTATATTTATTTTTTAAAAATCAGTCCATAATTTTCCGAGAAACTGGTAAAAAATGTTAAATATTAATTAACACCATTAATAAAGCCCTTCAAAACGAATAATTGAAAGCAGGCATAGCACATTTTCAGATAATGTATTACAAGATAAATAAATAAATTACTGTTTTTGCCCAATAGATATCTGAGAATAATTTTGAAAACTGATTGTACACTTGCTATTTGAAAGTTGTTAAAATATTGTAACTTTTCAAACGCCGATTTTTTGAGAAGAAAATGTTTTGGTAGAAAATAATATCCAATTGGGACTTAGGTGAGGGTATTCCCATATTAAACAAAAAATTATTTTTGTACTACGATTTTTTTCTAAAAACGTCAAGTTTTAAAGAAATAGTTGTCCATGTATTTATCGATATTAATGAATAAACCTAACGCCATTTGACACAAGACAGTTTACAGTTGCTTTAATTTCATTAAAATTCAGTAGCTTATTTAACACATTGCAATTTTCTTACGTATCGTATTTTTAACCTATGTAAAATTCGTTTTACGCATATAATGTATTTAAATTCAAACCTGCTATTACATTGTTGCTAACCTGGCTGGCACATCCATCTAGTATGGAACACAATTGCTTTATAGCAATGGTAACAAGCAAACTGTATGATTTCAGATAAGCCATACGAAACCTTCAAGATGTACGATCTTTGTTTCAATCGACTCCTTTTTTTGCACCTGTGAATGATAAAGTCACAATTGTAAGTGATTTAAGCGTATTATTTTAAGAAGCAGGCGCAGTCCAATAATAATCTACAATATCCGGTCAGAAATATTGTTGAAATAGAATCCCTAGACCGAAGCTCTAAGGCTTAGCAATTATAATGGGGTGAACAACTTCATAGATCCTGAGATTGATTCATTATGCTGGTAGGTACAAGGCCACTAGGGTGACTGAGACTTTGGTACAGGTAACACAGTAAGGGGATAAACGACTTTACAACAAATATTCACGAAGGGTTGTAATAATACTTCCTGGAAGTGGCCCACGAAAGATTATTAGATGAAAAAAAAAATATTTTTCGAAAATATTTGAATTATCTAACCTATTAGTTTAAAAAACATGTCAAGCACTCATTTTTCCCCTAGTAAAATTAAAATGATTGAAATATTCCTACCGTGGTATCCTACGTTAATATAAAATTTAATTCGAATATAATGTCATCCCACAAACAAATAAGAATATCTCCAATTTCGAGTTCGATTATTCGTTTTCAGGCGAACTTATCGACGTTTTTTAAACTGTAATACACATTATTTCTTTTTGTCCTCTGTTAAATTCATTCTTTTTGGGTATACAGTTGAAATCCTAAATGGATTTTCATCCGGAACGATAGGCGTAGTGTGTTGAAGAAATTTCCATTAAAATTCGTCAGATACGTGACTGTTTCCATAATGTAAACTTTTAAAGCGAAATAAAACGTGAAATACACAAACATGTCTAGAATGTCGAAGAAGAGAAAAATGATTAAATCAAAATGGAGGGAACTGTAAAGATGAGAACGAGTTTCAGGTAAATCTTCGCGACAACCATGAGTTTAAATGGAATGTTGCTCCATTTATTTACAAATATTGATAGCTGCGAAGTGGTAGAACTGTAACATTCATTTCGAAATAAGTTGTGACTGATATTGTATCATTCCAAATAATTATTATCCTAATCATTACTCAAAATGGCTCTGCACTTCAAACAATATACACATTTTTATTACAAGGTAAATACAAATATTGGATACTGATTGATGTGCGGTATACATGTGTATAGCAAACCGGGTATATATAATGGTCATTAATTTACTTTATTACTCTCGTATCTGCCGACAATCAATATCCACTTTCAATTTCAATTTACTCCCCTCTATTTTATCGGAATAACAACCAAATTATTTCATGTGACAACAAGATAAACGGCACAATTTGTAGTTGTAATCTCCTCCTAGAAGAACACGCAAGATCTATAACTCTATGCTCTAACATGCATAATATATGGATATATGTGTACATAATCTAATTATCGTGTTCTATACTAAGCGGAAATGTACTAAAAGGGTATGTTACTTCTTAAATAAAAGTAAATGAGAGTTATCCATATGACAAAGTCTGCGAATATTGTAATAGCGAAATATTGTAATAGCGAAAATTGTAATAGTAATACACTATACTATCATGACCTCCAGCAAACCCCAATCAATTCCATATAATAACAATCGAAGTAATAATCGGTAATAAATAATATTAGCAGTAGTGTAAAATATATAAATAATGTAATGAAATATAAACGCCACGGCAGCGGATAGGCATATCTTTTAAATATAATTATATGTTTGAAAAAATGGAAATAGGATTGTAGCCCTTGAGTCCTTGGGACGTAAGAAAACTATTTACTATTACTATTTAGTAATCGAAAGCTGTAGGCAATTTTTTATTGTGATTTTAAGCCATACTGTGGTTACACCAAACGGTTAACACACAAAAGTGGGTTTGTAAAAATGCATATTGCAAAACAAAAGCTAGAGTTTCTTATTTAAATTTACGTTTTAGTTATTTACAATTTTTAATGTTAAAAGGTTAAAAAAATTTAATAGACGTGGATTTACACTTACTTATAATCACTAATTCTAAGTAACCTTTTCTTATTTCATTTTGCTTTAAATGAATATACAGGGAAATTCTCCCCATGGCCTGTTGATAATTTCTTAATTTTTGACCATTAAATGCATGCTGTTTCAATTTCTGTTAGTATTTTTTTTTTCAGGGGGCAGAACTGTTTATAAAGGGGATGTTTTTATTGTAATTTTAAGAATAAAAATATACCCCTATGACTTTGACCATCTAGTTGATAATAAAAATTTTCGAAACGTCGTAACCCAAGATGTGTTTATGGGGTTGTTGATCAACACATAAAACGTTAATGGTTTCACATTCTTCAAGTTTTCGAAAATTATTATTTTCATGGAAAATCAGGAAGTCTACAATTTATTATCAATCTAAATTTGTAATTATGTATTTGTTTAAGTGACAATAAGGTCCCATAAGTGACAATAAATAATCTTCACTTTATTTGGGTTACAATAGTTAATTATGCAATATTGTAGATGACGTGATAGTGAAAGCAATAATTTTGGAATGCTTGACAAATATTAAGGAGCCTTACTGAGCTTTCCTGGCATCTTATGTATTGACCATAACTCCACAAACAGATATATATATATATATATATATATATATATATATATATATATATATATATATATAAAGCTGCATAGTACTAAATGAAGCCCAAAATTGACGAATCTACGGTTGCCTTTTCACACTCTTTGGGGCTTTGTGAACTGTTTCCAATATTTATCCTAAATAACGTTTTTTCGATAACAAAATCAATGGTGGACCGAAAGACCTCGTGCTGTTTATAGCTGAACGGCTGCATTGATTTTTGCCTTGCTTGTTTACCCACAATAAAGGACGAACTGTTTGCCGGGATTTAATAAGTGATGATCTCTTTTATTTGATGACGAACAATGGAATTCTGCAAAACTAAAGAATCGTAGTTTTAATCATATCCAAGATATTCAGGACAGTTACTACCTTTACTGATGTATTTTAAAAAGAAGCGACGACATAATATTGTTTGCTCTTGCTAAAGATCAAAGAATATAGAAGCATCCTGAGGAGTCGGGACGGTACCGAGGAACGTGAGTAATAAGACCGTCATTTTTATGTATTGAACAACAAATAAAATAAATAACAAAATACAGAAATAAATAAAACAGCAATAAAGTTTAGGAGATTAGATCACTTTGATATGCTTCGATGTTAAAGGAAGCTGAGCCTCGTAAAAGAGACTTATTTATTCATCATAAGCGATAAGGAGGTAATTTGGTTCGAAATTAGAAAATACGTTCTTAAATTGGTTTTATTGGAAAACAGAATCTAAAAATATCACTAGAGCGATAATGTTATAAAAAGTATTATAATGGATAGCACGTTAAGAAAACGAATTAAATTATATTTCCAAACATTTCCTCGTTTTATCACAATTCGTATCCTGGTGGTTTGTTCTCCCACAAAAAACTGGTCAGCGCTCTGCGCTAAATTGTCATAAAACACTAGGGACATGTCCGCGTAAATAATGTGGTTGTGTTGTAAAGTTCGAACAAATCGTACGTACACATCCAATGAATTGACACCGTAATTATATATGTACTATTAAGGGGGTTGCATGTGCTTAACAGTATAATAACAAAACTTCACTGTAAAAAAGTCTACAACGATAACATGCACACATAGAATGCCTTTGATAAAAAGCATTTTTATTCATGAACAAAATGTTTTCATTTCATTGAATAGGAATCACCCACAATGTAAAAACTCTAAATGCTTAATTGCAACTAATTTCATGAATTCGTTTAAAACGTATACATGTTACATCAGTTGATTTCCAAAGTACAGTTTCCAGAAAACCTGTTGAATTTTTATGGAACTGTTAAAATATTCCATCTGCTGCATTTCATCCTAAATTATTCATTAGAGAATGTAGCAATTTTGGAAAATCTGGTAGGTACCATGAACCCGAGAGAAAATCATTCGCCGGCGAATTTATTTCGGAAAAATCGTGAGGTGATTTTATTTTGGCCATACCGAGTCTATCGAAACAAGACCGTTGGTTTCATTAAATATTAACGGAAAAGAATCGATTAGGCGAACTCGTTCGCTTATTGGGCCTTGAATTTTTTCGTACGCAATGGCTCACTCAAATATTTGTGGAATCAATACGTTCTGTTAAGATATGAATTGAACTTGACAGTATCACAAAGTACATGTTAATAATAATAGACCTTTGAAAATTACAACAAAACTGTCCAGTTATTAGCTAAATCCCTACAAATCAATATTACTATGTTAAATGTAATTATTAATAAACTACTTCTCGTAAATTAACAGTTGATTTTCAGAAAATACTCATGGAAACGTTTGGATAATGTGCATATTGTGTGGTTTTCGGACACCTCTTCATTTGCGATTTCTATAGATATATAGATTTACACATGTTAGAATCATGCTTTAGTTTTGACGCGATAGACCAGTGTATTAGTAAAAAAAGGTATAAAAATCAATAATACCAGCAGCAGCGATTTTTTTACATGAATTTGTTGTAAATAATGATAGAGACTGTGATCTTTAGTTACAAAAAGAAATTTTTGTATCACGACTTTGTATAAAAATAAAAAACGAAAATAAAACAGTTTTTTTAATGTCGAAAAAACTTTGTTTTTAATTTTTATTCCAATTAAAAAATTTGCACAATAGCCTCTTCCAGGCGGCAGTCCCTAACACCTAAAAGATTTTCAATTAACCTTTCAGGGTCGAACGAATTACCCTATATAATAATACAGATTCAACTAAATCAATTATCGGCCCTCATTTAACTCTCAGGCGTTTCCTAAGCTTAATTAAATTTGACAATTCATTGTTTCCACAGTGTTTCAAAAATCAGGTCACAATATAGCACCATTATTCCACGTACCCGATAAAATAAAATTTTATCTCTTTAAATTCCCCGATATCTTTGACGACCTTTTCGGCCTCTATAATTGGAAAGATCTTCAAGTCAATTTAGGTTTAAAGAGTCAGTTTTTACAGCACGTTATAGAATTAAATTAAATTATTATAAAGCCAAAAGCTCGACAAACAACCGTAATGTGTCAGTTTCTCCACGTGTAGAACTTGCAAAAATTGAAACTGTACGACAATATGTAACATACAAACGTGAAATAGAAAAAGATAACGCGTTACAATTTTATCAATCATCATTTTTTGGCCACGTCAGAATGGGCCGTCTCTTTCCAATGCGTTCGACTACAGTATATTCGCACCTTCTCTCTCACACACAGTTCTCTCGTGCAATTCTATAGGTTTCTATTTTATTTACCAATTTATACGGGCTCTTGCATCCGTTTCTCGACACTGCATCCCCTGTGTTCTAATAGCGATGCGTTTTATGATAGCACTTCGCAGGTTCGCCGAGTCTCCGGCAATTTTGTCTCATTATCGTTCCTTTATCGAAATTGTAATGTACTCCCCTAACGTTTCAAAAATGATGTCATATACAGTAAAGGAAAAGTATTTGTAAAGTGGTATTATGAGGGAAATTTAATGCGGCATGTAGATTTGTTTAGTGGAAATTTTCCGGGCAGACCAGTACCTTTTGTGTCAGCAGCGCAACGTGCGTTTTTGGATGCGTTACTTCTGGAAACCTTAAAAAACCTAAAAATCTGGTTAAGGAAGGCAGATATTCCGATCTGTACAGCTTTGGAGAAGAGGCCTACGGTTTCTTCTCGAAAAATGTCCCAAACATGTAATGTCTTTCAATGGACCGTATTAACAATGTTCAAAGGAAACTGGTACAACCCTTATAGGGTGCAAAAAGGTAAAGGCTTTGTGCAGGTGATGCCATACAACGGATGAAATTTTCTTAAATGGTAACTAAAGTCTATGACAATTTTTTCGAAAACATTTTGCTTGCTGATGAATCGACTTTTCCATCATACGGGAAACATAATCCATCCATTGTACGTTATTCCTCTAGCAACAATACCCGTCTGGGTTATAACCCTAGGACCCAGTGCACCCAAAAACTAAATGTTTGAAGTGGTATGACTGAAGATTATATTGGTTCATTTTTCCTTGATGGAAACTTAAATGACCGGAGACATATTGCTCTGTTACATTATGCCTGCTCTTCGTGTAGTTCCCATAGACATTCATCATACTTGGTTCCAACAGGATGTAAACCTGGCTCATAACGCGCTCGTGGTGCAAAGATTACTGCAAGAAATGTTATATTTCTATTTTGTTATAGCTTATATATATATATATATATATATATATATATATATATATATATATATATATACTTTGAGATTTTACTGGGCATATTCTTTACTAATTTTCACAGGTGAACAAAGATAGAGAAGGTATTTTTAGCTCTCTCCAAGGCGTTTTATATTTCACGTTTGCAAATTCTCTCCTTCACTCACTATCACTCTCTCTAAGTATCTTAGAAATCTTCGAGCACAATATAGAGACTTTCCTACACTTTCCTGACAAACTCTGGTAATAGACAGTGAAGAAACAAATCTCTTATGTTATGTTATATTATTATCCGTAGCCTCATTTAACTGCCACCCAAATTAGTAACCTTTAATTATTTCAATTCAATGATCGTTGATATTCTCCACCATATGTTGTATTCTCCAACTAATTGTCATTGGACAAAGGCACTTCTAAAATCAGTTTCTCAGCAGACTCGACAATAATATGTTCATCATATCTTTAGCAAGTTCCATTGCTACAGTATGAGGCCTCTTACATTTATCGATTCTGTAAGCCTACTTGTAAGAAACCAGCAAGGCGTTATTTGGTATTGATGCTGTTTTAAACTGGATACACGGTATAGTTAGCTAATCAGTATTTTGTGAATTACAATCAACTCGTCCAGTACATTGGTAGAAAATCCTAAATATGCTCCTATCCATCAGAGGCTATGTACTTTTTGTAATTGTAATTTGTACTCACTTCTTTTCATGCGAAAGTATTTTATTTTCTATTAAAACAACCACCACTCCTTTAAGTTCACTTTTCTCCTAACACAGTTGACCATTTTAATGATTATTGTGCACACAATTTCAATGATTATTTTATTTTTAAATTTCCATCAACCCCATTGTGAAAATATACTGTTAGAATATTATGACATTCGTAAATTTATTTATATTATATGCTGCCTTTGGACCCAGAATTCCTTGTGACGAATAATACGATTATACCTCATAATTTTGTCTTGTACACGGTTTGAAAAATATTGCGGTAGTTTCATAAATATGACCAAAACTAGATAGGTTTGTCTCGGAACTTTAACTCAATTAGGTATTCTCGCAGAAGTCTAGCCCAATATTTCAAGCAGGTTTTTCTTTTAAAAACAATTCTTAAACTTGATTATAAAGATATAAAAGATAATACATATAAGGACATGATTTATCCCGAAGCGGCAGGTTTCGCAGCAGCAAAACTGGCTACAGCTCCACAGGTAGTTTGGGTTAAAAGTGAGACCTTCACCTGTTCCATGTCGAATGGCCTAGTTTGCTATTTTTAACCGTGTTCCGGCCCGGCGAGTCCGGAGCAAACGGGAATGCCAACGAGTCGTCCTGCAAGGGCACAGAAAACGCGTCGCGACGCACAAACCGGGAGCAAATCGGCGGGAAATGAATGGAAAAGCTGAGGCGAGCGACGTGAATATACATACATACACATGTAATGTCGGTATATCTGGAGTTCTCGAGGGGCGCAAACAACTTTATAAATTAGCTTCGAGCGCTGGTGTTGTTTTCTACTCCTCAACTCGTCTTTCCTGCTCAGCGAAACAGGGAAACATGATTTGCTATCGACGTCGACCTGGGAATTTGCAGGGAACTTACATCGGTTGCCTACGTACCAGTGCCATTATACTAAAATTTTGCCTGCTGAATAAAGCACATTTTACGTACACAACTTGTTATTTTCAAACTTACTGTACTTTGTCCTGTAATTCTAATATAAAACAATGTTAGACGTTACCTAAAAACTCTTGGTAAGACTTTATTAATACTTATATAAAATATGTATTTTGAAAATGTCTACGATATTTTAAAATATATTTGTGTTGTACCAAACAAATTTAGCTACAATGGATGATCTCTATAAAAAATGCAATAAAAATATAGGTATTAAAGAATTCGATCAAATAATTGGTATTTATGAGCACATCGAGACCCTTATTTTATCAGATCCTTGGTTTCCCAAGCAAATTGGAGAAGAAAGTTGAAATCCTCTAAATTAAGTTCAGTGGACTATATTCCATTAACATGAATAGTGGTTACCTTGTACCACTATTATTTAATACCACCCTTATTCATGGCCTGAATCTATCACAGTTAGGACGGTATTACAATCTGGCAACTTTATTATTACTTACTATTTAACGCAAGGTGAGAAAAATGTATGCTTCAAATTATGTGATATTAAAATGTCAAAAAAAATATTTAAAAAATTATCAATAACATTTATATCAATCAAATGATGAGCCGTTCTTAAGAGGAGATGCGCCACCTGCTAATAGAAGAAAATATTTGTTACCCGATGAAAGTATATAAAATATTGAACAAAACTACAATAAAAAACAGTTTTAGAATTTCTTCGAGCCCGAGTGCCTGGGGCCCAAACGCGTGCGCCCAAAATTCACGGACTTTCGCTTTACGCTAATGCCTTAACGATGAAAATAAACATTTTACTAAGTTTGACAATTACGAAAGAGTCTTACTGGCCCTTCCTGTCAAGTTTTATTCACCACTAGCAGATCCTCTCTTTTTTTCTCTTTCTATTGATTAAATTACTAGGCTCGATTTAGCGATCAGTTGAAATTAGTTTATAAATTAAATTATGTAGCTGAATTTATTCTATATTACTCTATATTATACTAATGTTAGTTGTATTCCAAAGGGCGTTGCCCTAGAATATTAATAAACGATAAATCAATCAATCAATCAATCAATCCTGGTATTCACAGATTTCGAAGATTTCTTATTTTCTTATATTTTTTATCATATATATGTAATACTGGCCTAAAATATTTTATTACAACTTCATTTCTCATTATTGGCATTTGGAAGTTTAACCAAACATACAGATTCCAACGAATTTAAACGTACAATTTTGGAAGATCAGGAAAATTATTTTTAAATTGATCTGGAGTTTTAAATGGGATTTCCTCTCTCCATTTTCTCCATATTTTCTCCTATATCCCAATTTTTATGCTAAATTTTTTTCCGCCTTTTTCCCTAATTTATCTTTGGCTTAACTATTAAACTATTGATTTATTGCTAATCAGTAATTATTAGAATCATTATTAGAACCAGTAATCGACTCAAAAACTAGTTTTAATTGATTTATTTCAATTCAAGTAATATTTTATTCAAACAGAATTTTATGATAATTTTAAAAATATTGGCACTTTTTCGTGAATGGACGGCGAAGGGCGTCGGTGGGGGTGCCATCTAAAATTCGTTACTGCAAACGCCCTAAAAAAAACATAATTTCGACTTAGTCCTTTAAACATAGCTGATCTAATAAAATGACAGCAACCACTTTTGGAGGTTATATTCCACTCGTGAAGACGTACGGTCTTAGTAAATTTTACTGAATTTCACGGTAATCTGTTTTATTAACTGATGAAAAACGCATTTTTTTGCTTTCTGTACAGTTTTGCAGCCTCAAGAAAAGGTCAAACTTTTAGAATAACTCATCTTTATATAAAATCCCACCAGGAACAAAAAACTATGAGAATTTTTGTTATTCGAAGTTTCGTTTCTAAGCTATTACGATTTTATTAAAGTTTTTACATCAAAAGTAAAAATGATTTCTTATTATACTTATGCTACATGACACAAAATCAGCTTCCAGAAGCAAGTTCATTTGTGAAGAATTTCAGGCGGGATATCTCTCCTACACGGTTTAGTACATGTCATTGATTGAGTATAATCAAAGTGTTCGAATACATACCTCGTCTGGGGTTCCTTTTAACAACTCGTTTGTACATTGCATAAACACTAGGGCCATTCCGAACTGGACCATAGGCTGGCCCCGGCCCCAGCTCTTTTTCGTTGAACGTCACGCGTCGTCCTATAAAGTAGCGGAAGGCGCGTTTAATGCGCCTATAAATTCTGGTGAACATGCCAAAAATTGCATCCATAATGCGTCTACAAATGTTATTAAATGTGTTGCGTACTTTTTAACTATTGACAGTTTTGTTTATGTCTTTGAAAACAAAAATCAAGTTACATGGCAACCTCCGATATACGAGAGGGATCATAAAGTCGCTAGTGCACCTATGGTCTTTCAATGAGTGAAATGAATAGTTTTGTCTATCCTCAAACCCAATGCACATGCCAAAAATTTATACCCGTCAAACTGCTCTTTACTTAAAAATCACGAAATTGATCAAGAATGAAACAGGCACGAAACCGCAGCAATATTTTTTGTATTACAGAAGAGAGAATTATGAAATGTTTCGCTTTTAAGATTTTTTCAATGCATCCTTAAAGAATTAAAACTAGTAAGTCTTCCGAACAGACGCGGAACTAAGCTTCTTTTCCCTTTTGTGATTCACTGTTAGAATTCCCCCAGTCCCGAATCACGAACGACGCACAGATCGCGAAACACCCACCTATCTCGCTCCCTTCTCTCTGCTATTCGCCTCAATGTAAGCATGCTACATATAAAATGCTAACTGAGTTTGACTTTAAATTTAATTAACAATGGTTTGAATCATGAGACCTCAATTTGAATAAAATTGGTTTCTGTGGATGTTAGAAGTGGTGCAATTTTTTCCAGAGTCCGGAAAACCCCGGTACAGATGCTTGCTGGGAATGGCAGGGGAAAAATTTAAACCGACGGAAAATCGAAGGTTATAAATAATAGCCTCAGCTTTTCTTTGCTCAGTAAATCAAATACATTGTTCCAATTAAATACAACTTGTAGACAGATAATAGAGACGTTCCAATGATCGAGCGATAAAAACAAGATACCTGTCTTAAGGGCGATAATTAATTTTGTTCGATTCCGCGGTTCATTTAAAAGCGATCAAATCAATGATCTTAAAAAAAGGATTACGAGGCTAATCGTTTAAGGGATCATTTTGGCGAGTCATCGCTAAATGAAGGAACTTCTCTAATAACAAGGAGTATCTTACAAAGAGTCTTAATGTCCTTCCATTGCTTTTGTATATCTGAGTCTTTATTCTGTGTTATAGCACTGATTCCGATATCAAACTACTCTCTGATTTGTTTTTGCAAGTTTTATTTTTTTGTTTCCTGATATCGTTTTGATTCTATTTCTTTTGCTTAATCCAAAACAAGAGGGGTGTAGTTCGAAAATGCATCCAAACATGGATATATTTTTGTTATAGTGATTTCATTTCGATATCTGTGTACAAAATATAAAACACAAAATAATGGTACTACTACCAATGCCATTAAATCAGCCATTTTATGCAGCATACCTTCGTAAATCCTACTGTGGTTGCGAACTCAATAATGACAATAAAATAAATAAAATCAATCAGGATGGTAGGTATTAGTGAAAATAAATTAAAAACCGTTAGTTAGTGTTAATTAGGTAAATAAGGACCCGTTCTATATAGCAAATCTAACTTCTCATTGTGAATTAATCATGTTTGTATTAAATCTCAAAAAAACGGTAATATACTCTTCATTAGGTTTTAGTTAGCGTCTCAAGAATAATTTCAATTTTTTTCTTATTTCATCGTACTTCTCAGAGAAAAACTGTGCTTGAAGCCCCAGAGCATGAAAGTTATAACTATTTAAATATTTTAGTTAGAACAATCCAACTCTACGACTTGGAAAAAAACATCACATCAGTTATACATGTGATTTTTTCAAAAACTTTAGCAGATAATGATGGAGAAAACATAATTAAGCTGAAAATGGGTATTTTGGGTCTTATTACGTGATCATTAAGTGGTTGGTCTAAAAATGATTTAATATATTGAAACGATCAAATTTATTTGAAAATATTTGAGCAAGGACATTTCACTTACTTTAGCAAAGACGCTTTCGACTTTTGTTTATAAAATATTATAAAATTAATATAAAAAAAAAACTATAGGTCGATTTCACTGACATTAACTAAAATTATTTCACATAGGCAGAGAAATTTATTTTCACATGCGATAGCAACATACCAACTTACCCTAAAGCAACCCAAAAAACGAGAATTGTTATCGTTATATTTAAAAAGAAGAAAATTTAAAAAGATTATTTCAGGGTTAATAAGCAATATAGGTGTTATACACCAGAAATACACTCTAATACTCATCCGTACCTAATATAGTATAATAAGTTGTTTTGTAGAGCTTAGGGAACAGAATACCCTCTAGAGGTTGTCACTAATGAAGTATTGCACCTTTCCTTGAAATTAATTCATTTTTCATAATCCCTATTTTATATTCTTTTTGTTTTTCCTCGACGAAAAGCGAAACGGTCGGTGCTAACTACCGTAAATTTATAAACTAAAGCACACAAATACACGTCACATATTTCTATGGAAACAAAACAACTCTCTCCGGAACAGCAAAGGATTTGCCGCTTTAGAACGAAAATTAAAGTTATTTCAGAAATCCCTTAGAGTAGCTGATATTAAATTAACGTTAATGTATTAAAACCACATAGAGCGGACTTTTCAGTCGAAAACGCACACATAGGTGCTCTTCAACACTAGATAGTTTAGAACAAATTCCGCCCAAGCGTGAAAGGACCGAATACCTAATACTATTTACCGTTTCAGGCGGATTATCGCACTCTAAAAGGGGATTTCGGCTTATCATTAAAACTGTCGGAAACTTTCAATACATTTTATTGCAACATGCTAACATTTTCGTAAAAGTATCGATAAATATATTCAAGCTCAATGTAGCAAAATACGAGGATTAATCGTAAATGCTAAGTAATAAAATAAAAATAAATAATTTTGAGCCGTAGTATTTGCTTAATAGCCGCACTTCCTACCCGAAACGAGTTTTCCTAATACGTCGAGATAAAATTTCGCTGATCGCTTCTAGGAACATTTCTCCGATCTACTTCTAAATATATCAAGATTTATTGGGAAATTCCCCTGATTTATCGAAAGGTGCGGTGTTAGGAACTCTTCACTTTTTCACAGTAATAGCTTTCGAACTCTCCGTTGCTATAATATTTAAGGAAATCCTTACCTAACTGAAAAGTTCCTTCGATGTTTAAGTTAGAAGTTTAAATATTTTTTAGTTGACCGTTGAAACGGCAGAATAGAATTTATGGAAACACAACATAAAATCACTCTTGTCGGAGAAACAAAAACACTTTAAATTGAACGAAAACAAGCGGTATTTATTTTTTATTTAGTCGTTATTGGTTCTTATCCGATATTCACACGAATAACGTGTTTATTTTAAATCTTGTTTAATCCTGCGGTTGTTAAATAAAATATACGAAAAAGCTGTTGGTTAATATTATCTTTAAGTCGCATCAGAAATCATAAGCAGTAATTCTTTTAATCAAACATTAATGCAGCACTGGAATTCTGTTATAATCAATGTTGCGTAATGATTACTTGAAATAATAATTACCTCAAGACTTCAAAAACTTTATTCTGTGCAACCAACATCGTTATACCTCACTCCACTAATCGTAATAAATTCTTTAACAAAGAAAACCCCGAGTTGGGAGGTAAAACAGGGGCTCCTTAATTTAAAAATAAAAACCCCTTGGAAAATCATCTTGCTTTTCAGCAACAGCCACGCCAGAGAAATGTAACATTGCAAAGTTAAGAAGTATGAACGATTTTTTTTAAGAAGAAACCAAGTGAATTTACAAGATCATTTAGTTTGGTTAAAAGGTAAATAACAAAATTATTTTTATTGTGAATACTTGTGTGCTTTTGTACTTATAAAAGAACAAAAAAATGGTTTTATGAAGATATTATACTGAACCAAAAATTTTATAGTTTTCATAGATTGTCTACGTTTTTATTATCATCATATTACACTGTTTTTTCGACAGTGGAGATATTACTATATTCCCTTGGATTACAAAAGTCTTTTCATTTGAGTGTACGACTTTATTAACAGAAAATTTTATGTAGAATAGTGTCGTACTCTAGAGTTTAATCCATAATTTCAGTTGTGAAGTTTTACCATTCGTTCTCACCCAACATTTTCGAGTTGATTGGACATTTCACATTTAGTTATTATTAACTTGTTTGCAGTTTTAATGCTATACATATTAATTTTAACATTATATATAATAACAACATGCATTACATACTCACACTGCATTACACTTACAAACCAGACTAGTTTAATCCTATTTATAAATTTATGTTATATAGGTATATATACACGTTTGTATATCTAAAATGGAGGTTTGCATATATGAACAAGTCAAGTCAAGCAAAATTCGATATATGTTATCAATAGGGAGGGTGGGGGGACTATCAGAGTTGTCAAGGTTTTCAAAAAATGATGAGATCGATTATAAGTGATCTTGACCTTATTTTTTGGCAGACCAAATCCACACGCGTTTAGTAATCAGATGATAAAATTGACATTTGATAAACTTAACAGTCTACGAATATATTTCATGTAAACTATTAAATACAAATCGGCGAACTACAGTTACACAAACATTCAGATGCAAGTCAAATCATAGTCCTGTCGAGCTTACAGTGGAAA
The DNA here is from genome assembly GCA_963576515.1 of Cryptocephalus primarius. Lineage (NCBI taxonomy): Eukaryota > Metazoa > Arthropoda > Insecta > Coleoptera > Chrysomelidae > Cryptocephalus > Cryptocephalus primarius. The sequence continues at coordinate 21,324,676 of OY754936.1, read as the reverse complement.
CGAAAACATTGCTCATTGATGCCAACGTAAAATATGCACGCGAATTCGACTCTTCATGTAACAGTTGTCTACCTTTTCACTATTGTTGACAGTGTCATCACAGTTGTTAACTAGATGGTACCATCGGAATACGCGCGACTAATTTTATATTACTTCTACTGTAAGCAAGATGATTTTCCAGGGGGGTTTTACCTTTAAATTTAAGTAGACTATTTTACTTCACAACTCAGAGTTTTCTTCGTTAAAGAATTTGTTATTTCTACTAAAACAGCTCTGTGATTGGACCGCATTGGTGTCTGTATGACAGATGAATATCAGGCACCACCTCGCAAAGTTAAGGAAACTTTAATTTAAAATAGGCGACGCGCTATTCGATGGCATCCGCCTAACCGATTTGAATTCAGTCAAATATAAACAGTGACAGTTTAATAGTCACTGTAATAGACAATGTGCGGTGCTTACATTTGTAATGACCTTCATTGGAGCATGAAAACATTCTCTAAAATTGTGTGGGTAAAACATTATTCAGGTTTTCATGGATCGGAAAACCTTTTGATTTATTCAATTACGTACTACACGGAGAGACAAAAATATTGAGTATCGAAAAGCAATTCAATGGATCGAAATCAAATTAAAAACGTTCAGGCGCCATTCCGCGGTAATGAAACTATTCTAAAAAGGTCATGCTACTTGATACAACCCTGCTTTTCTTTATCTTGCTTCAAAAAAAGGAGGAATATATTGAGTAAGTGCAATAGAATATGGAAGAAATTAAAGTAGTAAAAAGGGCTAGATTGAACAATTAGAAGAACTACAAAAAACAGAAAATTAATGCAAGTCGATACTTATAAATGCACCGCTCTGTCTGTTCATTTCCTGTCTTTAATATTTATCTGTATAACGTTCTGGAAGCTTCTAGAACTCTTTGACTCACATCGAGAACGTTCCAAGGTTCTCCTTCATCTTCTGGACACGATGATGCTCGAAACAATTTCATTACTTTAATAAGAGACCAAGAACAGGATCATTATTGTTCAACTTTCGTTACATAAGGAATAGAAAAGATGATGAAATTTAATTAACAGTGCCCGACTAGTTTGAAACATTAAACATATAAAAATTCCTAATAAAATTTCCCATTCTGGCGTTGTGAAAAATAGGAGCGAAATTTATTTATGCTGCTGTTATTCCGAAGTACTTTTCAGGTCGTTGGAAACTTTATAATGTGCTCCGGAATAGTTTAAGCATCCGCGTGGCTTCAATTTAAAAAAAATTAAAAACACTGAATTTCACTTACTAAGGGGGTGAAAAAGGGGTGAGAATTATGTAATAGTCACAAAATAGTTGGAAAATTGAGTGATTGTAGATTAGGCTCACCAATGGTTCAGAAAAATTCGATCTTCCTAAATACTCTTCAAGGGGAGGGGGTGAAAAAAGATGTGAGGTTAGGTCGACTTCCTAAGCGAAGCCATATTCATTGAGTATTTTGCTCATAATATAAGTAAAAAGTCTTAAAGTCTTGCTTAAAACCACTAAATGAGTATCAATAAAAACGAACGATATAGTTACGTACCATCCCAAAACCATACATCCGTATACCTCACAGGCAGTTTTGTGTTCTCCACTTAAATTTTAGGAGTATTTGTGATTTCAGAAAATCGGAATGGCTGAAGCAAAGTAATAGATAGTGTCAATTAAAAAATTATCAGAAAGTCAACCGTAATTTATGAATTTCCCCCTTATAAAATGGACCACTTATATTTGAATCATTTTGAATATGTCTGAAAAGGTTTCATTCAACGAATAATTGCTCAGGCTTTTTCCTAACCATGTGACTTCTCATAGAGACACATTCAATGTTAAAAGGCAAAATGAGAAATTCGAAAATGATTTACTAATATTTTGGTCCAAATGTATATAGAAGAATACGACGAAGAAATTTTTTAAAAAACGTGCAACAAATCACTACAAGATCTGAAGAGATTGTTCAGATACAGACAGACAGATACAGTACAGGCAACTCTTACACTTAATTTACTATATCCGTATCATACCCAAAACGTATAACAATTTTCGTCTCATGATGTGATGTGATCTCATGATTTTGCAAGAAAATTCTAATTGGTGATAAGGCTTGTTTCAACTGGAGAGGAATTAAAAATATTCACACATATCATGAATATTTTAATACAAACTACATCAACTAACTATCAAATAGAATTATTGTGTTCAAAACATTGAAAAACCTATGAAAAAAGAACTATTAATACTCAAGATAATGCGACTCCACAAATATTTCGAAATACATTCTGTAATTCAAAATTTATCAACCAAATTGAATGCTCAAATGCAGTTTAAATAAATCTCAGCAACTTTTTAACTCTAATATAACGTCTTGTTTTCAAGAAACAAGAAAATTGTGCCAATAAAGAATAACTAGAGTTTTTACAACTGGAAAAGAAATAAAATGGTATCAAACGACTCGACTAATTACAAAATTTTCCATCTAAAACCATCCAAAAAACCATCTAAAGATGGTTCGTAAAAATATTCGTAAAAGTTGCGCCTCATTCTCAACCCTAGTATTTTTCATTTAGGCAAAGGATTAAGTTTGAAAGTAGTGAACATATAGAATTAGTCACACATATTTTAAGAGGGACGATGCATGGAACATTGTAAATAATTATTATCTTTCATTCACCCCACTCATTTCAAAGTTTAATCTATCTACCAAGTTTACCACATTTACCGACAAACATCTGAATCTGTTTAAAAGGATTAAACCTCTAATTAATTCCACATTAAAAATGTGTTAGTTTTCTTGGCATAGTTGTAGAGTAAAATAAAAATAATGTAGTTTGGATTTGTTCTGAAAAATGATTTTTTTTGTATTGATACCAACAGGTCTAATACAATTAAGGTTCGCATTGGAAACAATAAAAACTGATAAAGTACTATTTACAATGTAGGTATATAAATGCCATATTAATTACGTTTGATTTAATGTCACTGCATTAGGAGGGGTTTTTCTTTATTTTCATACATATACTAACGCAAGTAAAAATTTAAATAAACTTATTACAATTTCAACATATTCTACAAAGTGCTTATAGTAAAATAATCCTTAATATAATGAAAATTATCTTTCTGGATTTAATCTCAATACATAAAATCAGTCATTTCTATTGGCAAAGTATTTTAACACAAAAATTTTAAGTCAAATAGTAGCGTAACGATGCACTTTTGGACAGAAGTAAGTTGGGTGAAATCCGTATATACTGACTTCAGTAATGTGTCATCATTTTACAGTCACCACGGGGACACCTGTATGATCCTTATACAACATTATCTATTTCTAGCTTAATTTAATTTAAGAGCAAATAAGGTCAGTAGAGAGTCGTTTTAATTAAACGCGAACTAGCCAGAAATATAGTGAAAGGTTCTGGTTGTCGCTAAATTTGCTGGAAATGGAGGGGAAAATATGTATGTTGCACGTGTAAAGCCCGGAGCACGTCAAGCAAATAGATGACCGTTATGAAATAAGACCAGGTGGAAGTTTCCTTTGAAGTACGTTTATCGAATATCTTTAACGAGAAGTTGTGCAAGTCACCATAGCTCTGAAAAATGTGAAATAAGAGAAGCAGAAGCAGTAATGGGATATTTTAAAAAACTATATCTATACAGACTTTTTATAGATTTTATTGTGTATTGAATGTATCATGTATTTTATGTATGACAGAAAGAATTTAATATAGTTATAAATTTCAAATAATTTTTATATAAATTATCGAATAGATGGAATATAACAAACCAAGGTATTGCAAAAATGAAAACAACAAAGTGTATTTGTTTATTAAAGCCAAGTTACACATCAGTTGTTAAAAATAAGTACCACTGTTAATTTGATTTTGACCATAATCTAGAGTATGAAGTACTAAAGATTGCCTGATCCAAATTCAATCGATAAATATGTCGGAATTTACTGGTAACGAGAATTATATGTAGAAATTAGCGAATTCATATGTCCATGTGGGTTAACGCGAACGTGGCAAAATAGTAATAAAAGAAATTTACATATTTTCATCTACTTTGCCAAATTTCAAAACCTGAAATTATCTACTGATGAACGGATACCTATATAAATACTTCATTTGCTGCGTTTATATTACGTTTGAATAACTAAAATAAGGCAAAAATTTACGTGAGTAGAACTAATTACAGATCAACCCATTAAAACAATACACTAAAATTTACCAATGAAAGTCCAACGATATATTTCTGCGTGTTTTTCAGATAAATCTAAATTTATCCTTACCATTCATAAAATTGGTTATAATATTGGAATTTCCATTTTCTATACACGACTGTGCAGAGGATATGATTTACTTTTTAAATGAGGAGAAATACGACTCCAGTTCAATTTAAAATTTTGGAGGGTGCAATATTCCCGCAACCGTTTTTAAATTAAAAATAAGATTATATCCAAAAATGAGCTTATTTAATACCTCTCATTTTTCCAATGATTAGAACTCCTCATTCAATTCGTTCAAAGATTGGATAGGGTGGGTAGGGGCTTTAGATGCCTAGTAAGCAACTGAAACTCTTGATGGGAAAATTTTGCCAGAGTACTACGAAACATTAAACTACAAACTTTGATTATCTACACAAAAAGCTAAATTTCTCATGAATAGAATAATCAATTTCAGTCGTAAATGCAAATACAAGTCGAAAGGGATATCAGATGAGTGGAACGAATTGGAATGTGTTTGTTTATGTAATTACAAGGATAATAATTAACCTTTGAAATTTTTAGTTATCAAAAAAGTTATAGCTGTGTAAATGTCGACACATCGTAAATATAGGTAGTGTGGTAAAATTTATTTTTCCGATTTCATACTAAAATATATATTTTCGATACAATAAGCCAATAAACTTGTGACAAAAAAACTTCGTTTCACAATTTAAATTATTGGGGCTTAATGTAGTACGAGTAGATTAAACATCCCAATTTTTATCATTCTTTTGGAATATGTTTCAACATATAAAAAACCTTATAAGTGGAGATATGATAATAATGTGAGCATCAGAGTCGATTAATCAGTCACAAATAAATCAATACTAATTATTAGCTGATTTATTGTTCAATTATCGAAATTGTATTAAATATAATAGCACATATTAATTTGCAATACTATCCACAATATATTTGCTTATAAACTTTATTAATGCATCGAATCTGTTCTAGAATTTGACTTCAACATTGCAGTTTCTCTTTTATTAAATACCAACTATTCCGACTAACGAAAGTTGTCTTAGTTTATCTGTATGTACAGAATAATTAAAAATAGTCATGAAAGTCTACGTACATCAAAATACTTTACATAAGTAGGTAACCAATAATACTATATAAAATGTATTCAATGCTGAATAATTAAGAAATGGTTTCATTTCCCTCATTTCAAAGAAAGGTAAAAACTTGTTTTTATACACATAAGTACAATCTGATATCCATAAGATCCAGCCAATCATAAGGGCAATCTATCCACATGTATTTAAACTCTTTAGGTTCTAATCTGAAGTCGGAATTGATTAGCTACACCTTATTGGAGTGGAACACTCTTTTTTCTGCGACGTCAGGACTAAAATCGTGAAAACTGCGTCACGACCTAACCGTCACGGCCGAATCGTTGCCTGATATACAGAAGATATACACTAGTAGAAAGAGCGATAAACAAGGAAGGTTTGGGTATATAATTTGTTAATGTTGTATTCAAAATGGCTAAACTATGATGGTGTTTTTTCAAAAAAAGTAATTTTATACGCCTACATGATTAACGCTGGCCAAATCATAAAAGGTGTATCAAAATAATTACTAGAAGAGTGTACAAAATACAGAAACTCTGGAATATTTCAAATAGTTTTGATAAGCAGATCGAAATTTAGATTGTAAACAACTGAAAACACATATTTTACGGGAGCGGAAATATATTTATATATATTTATAGATATTAAAGTCATATGTAATTAATATGAAAAGCCTGATTGCAATATTAAAAATAATTCTAACAAACATACATTAAATGCAAAGATCCTATCAATCTTCAAGTATTTAGGCAAGCCCAAGATTTATTTACATTAAGACATTAAACTCATTCTTTTGTAAAAAAAACCATTTTAAAAAGGCAATTCGGGTTATCGGAAATAAAATTCCTGCATCCAAGTTTGTTTTATTTGACCTGTATAAATCGTTTAAAAGTACAGTAGAAACAAAACTTCACTTTCTGAGGAAACAACAAACTTTTTGAACATTTTGTTAATCAGAAAATAATTACGATTTAACTACAGGAAATTAGTTCAGAAAAAAGATCATTATTTCCAAACTCACCTTCAACCAAGATCACTTTTTAAAATCTCGGTAACGTTAATAAATCATTACTTTATTTGTCGTCAGTGAGAATATTGATTAAAAACTATATTTAGGTGGGTAATTTTAGCTGCCTGTAAATAAAGTTTTATACAATATGAAGCTACAAACACGGGATTTTTTTACACCATTTAGTAAATACACTTGATTTACTTTATGTCCTCCACTTCATTTTATGTATCACATTTTTTCCTAGAACTGAAGTACAATTCAGCAAAATTTTAATTTATGATTTTTTGAAATTTTGAAATTAATTATTTAGAGAGTTGTTAAACGTACCAAATTAGGAACACTTTATTTCAAGTTCTAATTCGATTACCATCGAGGAAACTTAATCACTAAATGTTGCAATGAAAAGCAAACAAGTGAGGGCATCGCATGAAATTCCGGGAAATTAATGTTTCCATAGCGAAATAAGCATGAGATGATACCTGTAAAATATAAATATTAGTGATGCAATACATGGTAAAAGGCTTTTAGTTTAATGAGTTGAATCGGAATTGGTATATTCCTCTTAATAAAGTATATTTCTTTGTAATATAGCCCAGACTAATATCCTCTTGGCGGAGAGAAATTTCGAAATATTTGTTCAAATGGATTTTCGTTAAACTAATTCAAAAAATATCCCTTGCAAATTGATGCGTGTCCGTTGTCTGATAAAATACCCTTGACACATTCTCCTTTATTCATTTTTTTTAAATCATTTTCATCCGCCTTTAAAAGTATAGATTAAATGTCAACTAGGATCGCCGAAAAAATGTCATAATATTCAGAAAGAGGCTTTATATTTTCAGCGGATATCTCCGTGACCTTTAGGCTGAAGACAAAAGAACACAAAAATCGATGTGGGTAAAATTTATTAAATCTCATTTGTTACGAAATGAAGTCAACAATTACAAGTTTATACCGATATTTAGGAATAGGTAGAAATTTAGAAGGTAGAATTTAGGTAGAAAGAATATTAGAAAGCTTAAAGTTACACAGTAACTCCTATTTATTCCAACAATTTCTATCCGTTTGATATGTAACTGTCGTACATATTAGATCAAATTTGTTCAAAATAATATGCTTGTATTAACATATTAGTGAAAGAAAATGGTAAATAGAGAAAAAATTCTAAGTAGTATGGGTGGATCAAAAAGTGGCAAGAAAAAGAAAGCCAGCAGAAGTCTAAAATCATCTTATTAACAAAGAAAAAGATTATTCAAGACGCAAAGTGGTACATGAGAAAAAAATGTATCTGAATAATAATATTATAGGAGTAGAGAAAAACCTCCAGATAAAATAACTGAAGAGGTGGAGGAACACCTTAAATAACTAAACAATTAACAGCAGGATGCTATGCAGGGCCAAAGAATAAAAAATCCGCAAGGGAAGAAGTGAGGATGCAATATGCAAAATGAAAAATATTAAAAGCGCAGGGAGTAATGTTATACCAGTTGACGTAGTCGCTTGCAGGGGAACAATAGTAATATCGGTAATAGTTAGCCACGTAAAACAATCTGGAAGCAGAAAGAAATACCGAGAGCATGGGGAAGTCCATAATGAATCTATATATAAAAAGGGACAATATTGAATTCGGGAATAATGGAAGAAATATTCGGTTGGATGTTTTTTATGAATAATACGTAATAGACTCGAGGAATTATTAAACAAAAAGACATGCGAAGTTCATTTTACTAATATCAAGGTTTAAAAATTTTCATATTGTTTTTGGTGAATGCATTGGGATATATCCTGCCCATTCGCCATTTTAGTAAGGAATTCTCAATAGTCAATATAGTCTCAATAACTAGTACTGTAAATCGTACATTCACTAACTACTACATTTAATGTACAAAATCCAATTGTGCTTAAAAAGAAGCACACGAAAGTTACTATTTATTTAAATTATGACCCAACAAAATTTTAGAACCCGGTGCAGCGTTGATACACCACAGGCAGAAGCTTCTAGATTCCTAGTACTTGAAGTCAAAAAGAAAAAGTTTATATATTGTGTTGAAGAAGCTTCTATACGTCTTTAAATTGTTATTCCAATAGAACTCGCCTGACAATTAAAAACTTTGAATATAATTTGTACTGAATTCTTCAGGATTGATCACAGAAGTTGAGACCATTTCTTAGACTAATATTTTTCGAATACAAAGAAACGAAGAATTTGCACCATTTATTATTTAAATTCATTATTGGTAATATTAGGTAAATTGAATGTCCAGGCCCAAGTTAGCACTGCAGTTTTAATGTGAAAATGTGAACTAATTTTTGGTTATTTTAGAACATACGTGCGCTGGAGGAGGAATTCGCCAAAAATTTAAAGAACAAGTTCCATGCATCTGTTCAGGTTGTAAACGTGTTTCTAAGCACAGGCCACTCGCAGGTACATTATAAATGATAAATTGAATAGTTTGAATCATTACATTCGTTTTTTGTTGAACTAAATTTCCTCGATTGATTTATCAAAATTATGATGACAATGCTCTGAAAAAAAAACGGGTAACATTTACGTCGGTTTCGACAAAATCATGGAAGCCTGTTCGCTCCTCGGTTCAAAAACCACAATTTACGCTAGCAAGCCATAGCTCCCTTGAGATTTGTGATGGAAAGAAAATCGCACTTGTTTACGGTCTTTCGAGCCGGATACATCCAGAGTTCCGGGAACATCTAGAGTTTCTTATTTCCGCAACATAGTCATCAGATGCTGTGTCGTTAGCTGTTCGCGTTCATCGCGGGATTTAAAAGCAGGAGTGAACCATTCTTATTTTAAAATGTTTGTTGATTATCTTCGCCGGTAGACTAGTGTAGCGGTTATTTAATCATGCTTAGATAAGTTTTCCCCTTTTAAATTGTTTTCTATACTAATTATATATTTAGATTTGAATGAATTTAATGTCGGAAATATAAAAGCTAGAGCTACCGTTACTCAAGTTGAAACCTGATCAAATACTAATTTAAATGTGCAATATGCATTGCAATGTGCATATGCAATATAGAATCAGGATCGGCACTCTACTGAAGGTTTGACCCTATTTTTTTGAAACTTTAAACGAGTACTATTTCGTATATCTCTTAAATAGAAAATTTGATATACCCAGTTGGATGGTTAGTTGAACATATTCTAGATTACAACCAACTTCTCACTCTTATAAAGTTCTTCGAATTTCTTTAAAACCGTTGTGCAGTTTTTATGAAAAGAAATATGAAATCCTTATGAAAAGAAAAAAAAATTCAAAAACCAAATATCGCACCCTCACAAGAGGAGTGTTATGTCTCAAAGGTATGACCCCTCGAGAAGTGTAATATCTCAAAAAATTGGTGATTTTGCGTTGTTATCCTCAGTGGATTCAAAATTTGACATTCTTCCTTGCCGAGAAACGTTAGATCCCTAATTTGACCTTAGGCTCCTAGATTATGCTCTTCGGTTTATTAAAGTGGGGTAAAGTCCTAGCCGATGAGTGTTATATAGGCTCATGTCTGAATACTAATGTGGTTACTTTCTCAAATAATTCCAAGATGCAACTGTCATCGGCCATAAGGTTAGTTAATTTTTATTTTCCTTCCTAGAAGACTTATAATTGTTAAAATTTAACTATCCTCGGTTTAAAGACTTGCAGAATTTAGCAGTTGCACAGTCCACGACTGGCACGATTACACCATTCGGATTTAAATGTATCTCTCTTTACTCAAAATAACGATAGTGTATTGATAAATTTTTATTACGTTAATTTTCTTGTTATTCTGACAACTTTTTTATTCCAGTACCAATAAATCTATTTAATCTCCTATGGAAAGATAGAAGCAAATAGTTAGCATTGCTCTTAGCCATGCTGGGCCTCCAGGAAGGGACAATACGGAGATGACCGACACCGTAGGGGAAAAAAGGTGACGTCATAGAGAAGAAGATGAAGTCGATTGAAGGAGCAATTTTGCAACGGTTTGATTTTGAGTCCGGTAGTATTTTAACCGAATGGAGATCTAGAATAGTTAAGGTTGGCCGAATTTCTCTTTTATAAGCAACAGCAAGTAACAGCAGACGGAAAATCAAAATAATGGCGAATGGAATATGCCATGCGATTTTTTATGTCGACTATTCAGACCTGGATCCCGACGTCAATTCGAACGATTTCATCGGAAAACGATGAAAAATTGCCTTCATCATGAGTAAATACGCGTCCAAAAAAAAACCAATATGTTATGCCCATGCATCTAATTAAAAAAAAGAGAGAGAAGGGACTAGACAGTGAATTCTAAGACAAATTTATAATTATAAATTGTAATTCGTATATTGGAGAGAAAGAACACGCTCGCAAAGAAAAGAAGGACAAGAATAATAATTCTGCTAATTTCGTTGTTTATTGCTACGATCTGCAGAAGGCGCTACCCATACCTAATGGTGATATATTTTTATATTAGCAAAACTCTCCACTTTTAACTTGACAATTTATAATCTTTAAAGCAAGCATGCTACTTTAAATGTCTGGCACGAGAAAGGTGGGTATACGGATTCCATTGAAATATCCACATGCTCCTTTAACCACCTGAGAAACACAAACGAAAACAGTTCCGGACTAGTGAATCTCCCATAGTGGTAGTTGTGGGGGTCAACAGAAAAATAAATTTATGTGTATCACGTGTTTGCATGCGGTTTATCATATAAATAATATCACTAGCATAACCCACAAAAAATTTTCAAAAAAATCACACTCAAAATGTAGACGACGTGGTTCATTTTGTTGTAGACATAGTAATCAAAAAAGCTAGAAAAGCTGGGCCAATTTATATACCTGAAAAATATTAAGAAATCATGATGATCACTAAAGAAATGAACAAATTTTCAAAGTGAACGAATATACGTATAGAAATTTTAAAAATCTTACAGAAATATTAGACTAGAATGTAACTCGCTTTACTCAAAATGACACGACATTGTACTACTAAGTTGGTAAGTAATATAAATAACGTCAATGTCAACACCAAATTTGCAATTATAATGACAAATATGTTTAGTCGAAAAAGAATATCCCCTTAATTTTTTTATAAAACCTCATTTCTTACCTGCGAATATGAAGAAGTGTTAATTTATCAACAGAGGTGAAAATGAACCACGTCACACAAGAAGTTAAACCTCTACCAGTTTAAGTTTTTCCAATGAATGAGAAAAAATCAAAAACTGGAAATTATTTGGTACCTAAAATTCTCCTCATAAAATCTCCGCAAATAAATAAAAGATAAATAAAAGAATCCTCTTGTGAGGGTGCAATATTACCGCTCACTTGAGCAGAAAGCAAAATAGTTTTAATTGTTTGTATTGCAAAGATAATCATCATATTTAGTTCATTTAATAACTTGCCTTTAACTGACAAGAATATGTTTCTTATAATAAATTCAATTTGATATTACTGCTTGGGAAGAAAGCATTCCAAGATAAATGTATTTCTTCTCGTTTTTGCAATGTGTGCAATATGAAACACCACATGTTGCTATATTTTGATAAATCGTCATTTTCTTCTCAATTTTATATCTCTGGACCTGGGAAACGTTTTGCATGTAATGATCATAAACCCTTCTTGATAGCTACAACACCTTCCACTTCCTACGACCCCAATTCAAAAGATTCCAATTCGGTTTCAGCTTTGTCAACAAAACAATCTCATATTTTACATTCTACATTTCAAGTTGTATATTCAAAATTGCGAACACCCGTTCTCTTCAGACCATTGCTGAATAGCGGCAGTCAAGATTCTTTTGTATTAGAGTCACCTGGAAGTAAATTACACTGCGATACATTTCATAAAATGCTGAATATTTCCGGTATATCAGAAAATGGAACTGTATCAAGTAAAATTGTCAATTTAGAATATCATCCCTATTTTAAGCGAAAAGCCAATTTTACCATTTAATCTGCTGTTTTGTCAAACATAACAAGTAGATCAACACAAGCTAAATTTGAAACAGAAAAATTGAAAATTCCTCTTGATATTAAGTTCGAATTATCAGATCCTAATTTTCATGTTCCATCTGAAATTTAAACGTTAGTTCTTTGATGTCATAATGTGTACTTCCAAATCTTTACGCGCTGAAATACTCTATTGAGATTTTTCATTTCAATTGACCAATGATTGATACAATTGATAAAATAAGTTTAGTTAGTCCATAAGTCTTCCAGATTCAATTATAAAGCCGTTCTGACCTTTCAAAATCTTAAAGAAACCAATGGAGTATCTATCGATCTGCTATGTGAGCAAAACACATGGACCTTCAGCCCCGAAAAGGGCTGTCGAGTAAGCAGAAAAAGACAATTCTGGTGCATATGCCCTATATAATGATATATATAAATGTCCTTTTCTTATCATTATCAGACTAAGTCAAGTCCTGACGCTTTATGGCTCCATTCCTACTAATCATCTCAAAATGACCACTAAAAGAAACATAAAGATAACTGTGTGTGAGGTGAAATGTCGCGTTAGTTTTATTTTAAACTTGCATCTTTTCGGTTCAATAAAAAATGGATTCTCCAGTTCCAGTGTTTAGCCAGAAAGGGAAAATAATAATTTTCGAAAATTATAAATACTCGAAAACTCAAATTGCGAAAAATGGAAGGATACAATGACGTTGTGTCGATAAAAAGTGTAGTACAAAAGTTTTCAAGAAAGAAGGTGACGAGAGTCACAAATTAATTGGAACGAATGCTACCAAGGGAAAAGCATTGGAAGACATATGAGAAAGACCGATGAAAATTGTCCATAAAGAATTAAAGAAGGAAACCTACAGCGACTTGTATTTAACACAAAAGGATATCGCGTGTGCGAGAAAAGATATCTACGCAATAAGAAGAGAAACTCTTCCTTTGCTACCGAAATCCCAAAGAAGTATTAGAGGTATCTAATGATCCTAATTTAAAAACGAAAAAAGGGGAACAATTTCTGTTATCCATGTCAAACAATCCTGCTGTTTTTGGATGTTAGTGTTAAAAATTTTATGAAGATAAAGCAGATAAGTACTAAAAATATTCCGTGGTCGAGCTTAATATTTCCCATATACGATCAGTTTATAGTAGGCCTTAGATTATATGATGATAGTTCCTACTTTTTCTATTTGTGATCACCAGTTCGATATTTTTGGCTTTGATGGAAAGTTTAACACACCGTGTTATTTGTGAAAACACACACCGTGAACTTCCAAAATTTTTCTAAATATCAACTGAAAGTAACTGAAAATTATAGATTGAATCTTTTCTTACGGTTTTTTTAGTAAGCTTTTTATTTTCATTTTAGGGTTTAACGGCCATATATTTCAAAACCTTTTTCACTACACAATGTAACCTGAGACAGAAAAAGACTATAGTTTACAAAAATACATATTGCCTTACAAGTCAATTTTCTAACTTCTCTTCCACAAACTCCAGCTGTGATCGAATGTTGGTTATGAGACTGGAAATTTAATGATTATTTTTAAATGTGAAAATAAATACTGCAATTTACTTCAAATCATCATAGCTAAACGGCAATTTAAAAAAAATCTGCTAAATGTTGGTATTTTTAAGAAACATTTTCACAACCGATACATCGAGTAGCCACAAAAATATTTCAACAATTATCCGCGTACATATTTCAACAGTACCAAATTGGTTTATAAAATCTAGATTTTAACATACATTTGTCTAATATTTCGACAATAACTATGTTGATATTAAGTTCAGTGATTTGCTACTTCACCAACATCCATAGAAGTCACGTAACGTAACTTTATAATGAATTTACAGAGTGTGTTTAAACAGCACCTACTGACCTAGTAATCTAATAACACAAACTCGCCTTCAAAATGAAGGTAAGTACCTTTTGATTTATCATCATCTAACTTGTTTAGTAAATGTATAATAATATACTGAAACTTCTTATGATTTATGTAATCGTTGTAAACAATAATATTTAGTTACTAGACGTCGTGAATTAAAATACAGCTACAACTAAAACAACAGTTAAATATAGAAGAGACAAAGTATCTTCGTCTAAGTAAGCAAGTCGTCGTTCGTAATTAATTATAAAGTATATTTCATATTGTATTAAACTTTTGATTTATTAAATAATTATTGTAATAGAAATAAAATTAGTTTTTAAAAGTGTAGTCTTGAAAGCGAAACTAAAACTATACCAAAATTCAGGACAGGTCAAAGATAAATTGTGATAATTTCAGTAAAGCATAGTTAAGAATGCTACTCTCGATTATCAATTTCTACTACTCTTCAAGCTTAAAATCGAGACGTTAGATGCGTCTAAGTCATAGCTTTACCCTTATCTTTAGAGACCCGTCTACTGATCGACACCCTGAAACTTGTTCAAGCCCTCTTGGTCTAGTAAGACGTTAAAACTGATGTTTTAGCTCTGAACTTCATGATATGAACTCAGACACCCTACGGTTCATAGAGACCCTGTATAAAGTTTAAAATTCAAATATTTAGCTTTCCTATAGAAGTAGTTTTGGATATAGAAGGTTTCATAAGAACGCTATAAAATATTTGTCTTATATTCTTGAAGTCGATTAACGTATAAAACTAAAAAAGAAATGTTTGAAAGAACCGTAAACCTTTTAGATTCAATTATAAACCCTCTGTCCTTCCAAAGCTCTGAAGGAAATTCTCGAATTTCGCTTCAGCATGACTTAGACCTTCTTTTGCATGAAATTTTAATGAGAAAGTTTCTAGAACCTCCTTCGAAAATTTTTTCATGATACTCGGGAAATGAAACTTTTTGAAATTCTCATATACATCCTAGATTCGACTCATAAGGCACTTTTAATGATTTGAAGATGTAGTAAAACGTCTGAAATACTGATTTTCGGTTCTTTCTAAAGCTGTAAATTAAAATAATATTGTTTGAAGCTACTATAAACCTTTTGATTCAATTTTAAAAGCATTGTAGCCTTCCAAAATTCTAAGAAAACCTGTAGGGTCATTTGGTGTGATTCAGATTTTCATGTATTGAAATCAAAGTCCAAACACTCTTGAACCTTGAACTCTTGTACCTCAGAATGTTCAGCAAAATCTACATGTTTTCTGTGATGAGCAAATGAGTGGTTCTCTGAAAATGAAAAAACTGAAATTTTCTTAAACCTCTAGATTCATTCTTAAGGAACTTTCGGCTACTTAACATTCTGGTAGAACCATAAATTTTAATTCTTGTAGCGTTTTAAATTCAAATTAATTGAAACGTCTATAAGCTTTCTAGATTTAATTTTGAGACAGTTCGTGTAGTGCAGGTTCTAGAAGTGCTTCTACACTTTAAGAGTGCCAATGAAAAAAATGTCGATTCATTCAGTATTTTATGAAGCCGTAATGACATTATCGATTAAACGCAATATGATTTCTTTTAGCTGCCTCTGAATAAGTTTGTTGGCACAATTTAGTTAGTAAACTGGATTCGCTATGTTTACGTCCGCCTACATAATTTCATACATCACATGTTTGCCAAGAGACGATGTAGCACTTTCCCAAACTTGAATATATTTTTTTCTGAAATTAGCCGTTAATTATTCAGTACTGTTAAGCGCCAAATTAGTCACAATTTATTTCACGTTCTAATTCGATTAACATCGTCGAGTTTAACTAGATCGTTAAATGCTACAAAGGAAAGCAAACAAGTTAAAATGTCACGTAAAATTTCCTGTGATAACGTTCCCGTACCGAGAAAACGGTCTGTGGAACAACCTGTAAAATATTATAAATACTAAATTGAAATTATCAAAATTCATAACTTTCTCGTAGTCTAAAATATTTCCTTGCATTTCCTTGCGCCGACTAGATTGTCCCAATAATCCAGATTACCACAGTAACTTTGAAACCATTGTTCAGAGGGATTTTCAGAGAAATAATTAAAAAATATCCCGAGAAAATTGATGCATATCCGTTCTCTGGTAAAATACCCTTAACGCATTCTCCCTTATTCGGTTTTTTG
Source organism: Cryptocephalus primarius (assembly GCA_963576515.1). NCBI lineage: Eukaryota > Metazoa > Arthropoda > Insecta > Coleoptera > Chrysomelidae > Cryptocephalus > Cryptocephalus primarius. Next base: position 21,308,305 of record OY754936.1, on the reverse strand, counting down.
GAAACGATTTCCATCCGCCTTTAAAAATATAGATTAAATGTCAACTAGGATCACCGAAAAAATGTCATAATATTCAGACAGGGGCTTATTTCCAGCGGATATTTCCGTGACCTTTATGGCAAAGACAAAAGAACACAAATATCGGCGTGGGGTAAAATTTATTAAAGCATATTTTACTTTGAAATGATGTCCCAAATTGCAAATTTATATCGATATTTAGGAACAGAGGGATACTTGAGGAGGGTTGACGTACAGATGACACTGTTTTCTCTTTATGTTCGTCGAATAGTTTCTACTTGTTTCTAAGTGGTTGTGGCACATATGTCATAATTTATACATAATAATTAAAGTAGTATTCTCGTCTCATGGCTGATGACATTTAGTTTTTTTCTGATGGTACAAAAACTCATTCGCCATTGTAGAAAGTGAAACCTATCGCCCTTGACAGCAGCTTTTATTTTTCTTTTATTATGATCCCTAGTTTAATCATTTTAGAAAAGCGGATTATAAAGAACTCTTATATCTCACGAATACTATTTATTCTCTTTAGGGCCATTTCCGTTTCAGACTATTTCGACATCAAGAAGTTGTAAAGCTTCCCTAAATTTAGACGGGGAGTAACAATGGAGAAAATATTCCCTCAATTTTACGTATTATTCATTAAACAGAGCTTTTATTTTCAGGAAATATCTTCTTTGGCGAAAAATGTGAAGGTATTGTTATGAGTTATTTCAAGATGATTCCTTATGACTCGTCCCTTCAGACAATACCGAATAAATTTTAAAACTTTGAATGTATTAGAGAATGATCAAGAATGTTTTACAAACAACTGGTAATTTCATAATAACACGTTTCTTAAGTGTTGCAAAAATTAGTCACTTCTGAACATTTTTGAAACTGGAAATATATTTTTATAATCCCATCGTAAGCAGATGAAGAAATTTTCTCTCGATATCAGGACGTTGAAGTAAATACCTTTCAAACAACGATAATGGAAAGTTGCATTAGATGCATTGAATTAAATCTAGGTATAAAAATGTATCGATTAACAAAATTACTATTTATAATTGTAATACACCTAGATCTATGAACATCACCACCTAAAAATAATGAACAAAAACTGCGCCTCACTATAGAGCAGACAAATTTAACACACTCCTTTTCACTTGGGCACTTCGAGGACGTATTAAAAATTATTTTTGGTATAAAATACAATAGATATAGGTATCAATAGGATAGAGGTATCAAATACAATAGAATATAACAATGTTTCAACTATGATATTACTATTGAACTAAAATGTTGCAATCCTGTTGATATTATTAATTGTTGTTTGTAAACAGCACTTTCCAGAGCAACGGAAATACTTTATCGTTAAACCGCCCTCTAAAACATCTAATTCGACATCTTATGAGGATCTACGTTCAATAAATATCCTGTCTGCCGTGCCCCAGATACTTGAAACCGTAATATCTAAATAATACGACTATGTAATAAATAACGAAATAACTAATTTTCAATGAGGTTTTCGTGAAGGTTTCGACACAGCAATTTAGTTGCGTAATATCACAAGCCAGATAATTAAATCGATCGACGTGTAGCTACGTCACTTGTGACGAAGTGGCCAATTCTCTTATGTTACTCCAAATGAAACGAGTTGTGGTTTCTAAGAAATCTTATCGTATAGGACATATTCATGGCAATTTTAGTTTCCTTGATGACCGTTGGTGTATTATTTTTACATAATCCTACTAGTTTATTTGTTACATAGTCCAAAATATTTTTTATAGTGTAGCTTTCGAAATCTGCAACGTTTATGGGTTGATTTGAAAGTTTTCCGGATTTCCTTGTACCTCCTTTAATTGAATTATTATTACTGATGATTAATGTTTTGCTTGAATTGATCAACTTTGCTTAGACAGTTTTCCTTTTGGAAATAGAAATCCTTGCACCATGATTTTCGTAGGAGAACTCACCACAGAAAGCTACACTATAAAACATATTTTGGATTATGTAACAAACTAGTACGATTATGTACACCAACGGTCATCAAAGAAACTAAAATTGCCATTAATATGTCCTGTACGATAAGATTTCATAGATACCACAATCACAAGTCGTTTTATTTGGAACATAACAGAATTGTCCACTTAGTCTCATCCCATTGCCCGGAAAACATTCCAGTAGCTACCTCACTTGTATTTATGTAATACTAAAAAGCATTTGACAGGTTAGAAGTTCTGATAGTAACAGTGCAAAATGGGATAATTACCGTTTTAATAACAAAAATCACCCAAGCTCTCAAGCAAATATACCGAAATCAAAGTATTTTAAATTTTTCCCATTGTCCCCAAATCCCGGTCCACTGTAACACCAAGATATTTAACATTATTGACTCTATTGATATCTCTATTATTTATTTCTATATCTAATTGAGGTCGTACAGTGTCAGTATAACATCCAAAAAGTGGAAATTCAGTCTTAGTTTTAGGTGTCAAGGTTAATTTATTGCTTGCAAAGCAGGTCATTTGTTCAAACAAATAATTATTCATCTCCAATTCAGTTAATGTCCATTTTTTCTCTATACTCAATATTACTGTATAATCAGCGAATACAAACAAAAATTTGTCAAAAACATGATTTATATATACAAGGAAGATGAAAGGGCCAAGGACAGTTCTCTGTCTACCAAGATAAATTTAGTTGGGTAATTAGTAATATTATCGATTGTGACAGTTTGTGAGGTAATATCACTAATACCAGCCTAATGTAGTGCAATCAATAAGATCTCATGAATTACTTTACCGTATCGAAAGCTTCACTTAAGTCAATGAAAGTTGCTCTAATGGTTTCCTTTCTATCGATAACTTTATATACTAAATCAAATTATACAAGTCAAAAAAGTACATATAAGTAAAAGTTTGATATTCTAGTTATTTGCTAAATATTCAATTCCTACTACTTACGTTAAATTCGTGATCTGGAATAAGGTTAAGTGATAATGGCACTGTTAGGCTTCGCTTCATGCTGGGTCATCTGTATTTAATATGTACCATACAATAAAGAAAATTTATTATTATTATTAGTAGTAGTAGTAGTATTGTGTTATTATAACGATATATTTATTAATGCTCATACCGAATTACAGCATTATCAGTAAAAATTTTAGAAGAATGTTTCCTGTATATTTCATCTATTACAGCAATCAAAACTCGTACACAAAGGTATTCTGAAAAATTATTAGGAATTCGGAGAGAAACTCCATGCAGCATGGGAACACATACATCACATTCCAAGCTTCATCAATGATTTTGTTAGATCCGGGCATCGGTTTTCGGTTCAAATTCCGGACAGGAGTTCAATAAATTATTATCAACGACAAAAAAATCGGATCGAGTGACTGCGAGCATAAAGCAGACCCCCCTAAAACGATTTCGGTTTATTGATCCCCTCACCGCATATTGCTTTGATTATGGCTACGTGTCTAGAGGTATGTTCCAGGTATTGATTTCTTCTGTGAGATTTATACACAACATAATATGGGAGGAGCTAGTTTAGCAGAGGAACAATGGGGTCAATCAAGAGATTATAGAGTGTTTTAGCAGTAGTTACACGTGACTCTAATTATATTGACTGTTGAAAAGGTAAAAATTCGTATCATATGGATTAAAAAGGGATGAGGATTCTCCCAAACTTATCGATATTCTTTCATGATGTTCCAGACGAGAAAGAGTTTCATATTTGCCGAAGGTCACAAACAGATGATCTAACTCTAAAAGCCAAATCAACAAAGGGATTACAGGAAAAAAACGACAAAAATGAGCATAAGCATGAAAAAATATATGGTTTTAGATGAAATACAAAATGAAAATTACAACCAATAGTGAAGGCGCGCAAGGGAAATAGTAAAAAAAATTAAAATGCTTGTTCACTTACCAATAGTTATAGTTAAATTAATAGAGGCAAAAGGTACGAAATAGTTATAAATTAAATTTGAAAAGTTAATTAAAAGTGTACAAAGCTGACAGTACTGATGACTTCCAAGTACATGTCCCGAAAAACAAAAAGTATGTATAGGATAAGGCCAACGGTGATTTATAACTTTCATTGACTAGATGTATTTACATGCTTATTAGTATAAAATTACAAATTAATAACAACTCACAGCTAAAGCAGTTGTTAATATAAAACTATATTTATCCCACTTTTGTATAAAATCGATGTTACGACTACAGTTTTATTTCTGTTCTCCAGGAAATAAATTGCAATGTTATCACAAACATGTAAATGAATATCTTCGAAACCGTTTTTGTATGTAATTTTACAAGTAATCCTCGGAACGTTAAGTACATCTTTTTTTTATAATTGTCATTCCATTTGTTCTTAACCATGCTCTCTCAATTACTTGAGCATATCAAAGCCTTTTGCAACCCTTATCTTTGCCAGTTAGATAAAATCACTGTAAAGACCACCTTCTGCTTCCATCGTATTTCAAACTGATATATTCAACGAGGCAATAAACAGGTAACAGTCGAGTGTTTCTTGAAGTATCTGCTATGACATTAAGTGCATTTCCGCTTGTCGAGTTCAAGACAGTACATAATCGAAAGCATTCAATACGAATAGAAACAAACAATGTAATATGAAGCGTTATAGGACATAAAACAATTACAAGAATGATTTCAGTCGAATAGTTTAATGATTAATTACAGGTGCTGCTCACTATAAGATAGTTCAATACGAAACGTTACGATGATATTTATCAAGTTCATTAATTGGGTGCTAATATTTACAGTGACGAGCATCGCCATTATATTTGCCGCTATTCTTTTTAGTAGAAGCCATTTGTATTAATTCTTGTAACGATCGAAATCCTCGGGGTTCTTAAAGTCCCATTATGTTATAGCAAAAATTCTGAAATGGAAATTTTTAAATCACGTAGTTTAAAAGTATATTAACTAAGCCTATCCGGTTTCGATCATAGCCATCGTCAGATCTACCGATACTTAAATTAAGTTTAAAATCCTACCACTCCCATTAAGATGTTTTTATAGGATGTCGGTTAATGTATTCACTACAAACTTACTGTCTTATTCATAAAGGCATTTTAACCTTAAAATGGATTTTAGCTTAAAATGCGTTTAGAATGTTTCACAGATGTAACTAGTGTTTTGTTCCATGTATTCTTAACATGAATGTAACTATAGTTACCTTATTGAAACACATTCTAAACGCACTTTGAGCTAAAATTCATTTTAACCTTAAAACGCGTTTATGAATAAAAGGGTCAAATATTAATTGATCGAAATGGCTTAAACACGTTTCTTGTAGTTAATTTTATCGTATAAGCTCATCTAGCCCGATTTTCATTGTTCACTAATTTAATGTCAAAAAATTTTGGCTTGTGCCTTTTGCCTAGTTTAAGATGTAATGAATTAATTTTAAATCTCAAATGAGTATCCGGCAATAACCAGGCTTCGTTTTGATCTATAGTGTTATAGATGCACAGTTCTCAAAACATCCGATTTATACAGCGCTCCCCTTCAATTCAGGAGTAACCTACATTCCGTAAAGAGATACAAATTTTATTTCGTCAGAATTTAAATTCATATCATTTTAGAGCTATTGTTCGCTATTTGGGGCGATTCTGTTTAAATTACAATAACTAAACCTACCCACATATTGCCAAGAGATTGCCAATTTTGCCTGTTATTTAAAGTACTTTTGATTAAAGATTAAGGTGAAATAATAAATGTTAAGAATGTTGATAGGCAATGGATGATATTGCGTATTCATATTTTTTGTAAAAAGACTGGGGAAAAACCTTTCACCGTAATATTCCCCTTTTCCGTCTACTCTAACCATTTACTTAGGTTTTATCAAGCCAAATAGATTCGAGATGAATTTTCGGCACTAAAAAGTATTCTATCTTGTTTATATGGCAATCCCTGATGGACTGAGAGAGTATTTGTGCGTCTGATGTGATTTTTTTCCCTAAACACAGAAAAACAATATTTCAGGGAAAATATGAGGAGCGTCGCCCTAAAATAGTCACTGCAAAGTTTTATGAGGTGTCGTCGTGCACTAATGGACTTACGGTGCTCGAGAAGGGAAAATGTAAATGCCAATGTAAAACAGCAATTTTATTCGATCCTAAATTGCCGGTCCGATGCGATACTAAATTTGAATTTAATTTAATTACTGATATTTCTTGTTTCGAAAACCCCGGACCTATTCCAGAAGTAACGATAATTGAATGGATTACATGCTCTTGTTTTGTATGTCACGCACGCTTTACCCTGAATTCCATCAAACCTTTGTATGTCCAGGAATTTTTTTCAGAAAAAGCCGTGCGATTTTTCATTTTAAACATACAACAAACGGAACACATAATCCTGTCAATTTTCACTTTGTCCAAATTAAAAAACTCAGGAGACTATACCGGTGAACGTTTATCAAAATTGTCAACATTGATAGGTATGAAATTATTAAACATAGAATTACGCGTGAGGAAATTTTAAACAACATCTATTGATTGAGAAAATCTAAGGTTGTAACGGTTCTGTTTGTTCGCCGCCTTGTAAATATTTCCGATAAAGTTTAAAATGAATAATAGTTTAGTAAATAGCCAAATGCAAAAATCCTTAATAACTTCAGTTTTATTGATCAGATTGCGTTCAATTTGTACTAAAGATGGATAATAAAATAACACCATTTCTGAACATTTGAGCCCGGAAAATCGAAAGGTGCGAGCCCTGTTGAGCGGGACAGCTTTTGACTAAGAAATATTGTCACAATCGTTTTTTAATAGGTTTGTTTACATTTTATCCCGAGCAGGTGGAATGATGATAAGTGAATGGTCAGCGAAAAAGAGAGTTCACTGGTCAGGGAACAAGGAATTTATATTTAAGGTTGCTAGTTTAGCCTAAATTTGAGTTGGCGGCAGGCCCGCACTTCAGGAGTTGGGCTCGGAGAGGGGGTTGATTGAGCTGGGGAGACTTAGGTAAAATTAAAAGGGGTAGTGTGAGAAATTTAAAATCCAAAAGCAAGTGGATGTTTAGGGTAACTATAATCTGAAGGAACGCCTGTTAGTTGCAGCGAATGATGTTCCTTGTGGACCACCGAAGCGCCGATAGGAGCAACCCCCTGAGCAAAGCTGCCTGCACTCTTATAAGATGAGCAGCCCGGAGCCACCCTGTATGCCTTTAAAAAGGCAATCATCATCACAGTTTCAGTTCGGCATTCAAGTGATTTTCGACAAGTCAAAGCAATTGCGATTCAGTGACGTTAATTGATTTGAACTTAAGTGACTCGAGCTTAAAAATTTGATGGGGAATTGGTTGGGACTTTGTAAGATTTGTATATATTTGAATTTATATATGAACCTGTGTGTAATGATTTCTGTATTGACATGTTTTTGGATTAGTTAAGGTCTTGTCGGTTTTGTTTAAATAAGACTATTTGTGTGAACTTAGGAGGCAACATAGTAGTGAACCAATTAAATAACCACGTGAAGGAATGAAACTGTTTGCTTTCTCTATCACGACCCGTAATGGGAGGAGTCGATCAGGCTCGATTAAGCTAGTTGAACCCTATCAATATCACGAATAATTGACCGCAACAAGGCGATCACAGCAAAAATTGAAAACGGTGGATGATTGCTCGATGCTTTTGTGACTATTTTATCAGCGACAATCTTCACTACGTTAAGAATAGAAAAAAAAATAATTTAAAACACTAAGAAACACCACGGTCATAACTGTTTGTTTTTTTTGTCCAAGATGTTCGTAGTTGGTATAGACAGGGCTTCATACAAAATAAGCAGAAATAATGAGTGTATTCACGACTAGGGATGCCGATAATTATTGTACTGCAGCCATATCTCTGAATCTACAATATCCTGATCCAATCAAGTGCTCATTCGCCCTATTTCTATCTAAAATGTACCTGATTAACAATCCGTAAATTTTTTATCATCTTTCTAAACATCAACAAGCTCATTTAAAGGTATCTTTCATTTATATCACTTGGGATCAGAAACGCAGTTTTCAACGCTTTTTCTGATTAGAGCTATTTTTTAATTTTTCGCTTATTTATCGCTGTCGTTCTAAAACTAATCAGAGAAAGCCCCATTTGGGAGTTCAGCGACTACGGCCTCAAATCACTGCTCGAAGCCATACACAGACGTGCTCCGTTCCAAATTGCTTACTGGGTTTGATTGAAAATTGTTTCTGTTCGAGGTACTGTCTCCTGGATGATTGATAACAAAAGGACCCGGGATTATTTAGTTAGGGAAAGGTGTCATGCGGAAAATTTAGGATAACGGTTTGTTATTGTTGCAGTGGATTAGTTGTACGCAAAGCCCGGGACTCGGGACAATTAAATTTCTCTTTCATAATGATGGACCCTTGTAAGAAAAATTTTCTAATTAGTATAGATGACGTCTCGTGATCCTTAATCGTGATCTCACATAATTGTTTCTTAACTATGAGGCGTCGGTCCCAAGTCCATTAGGTTATTATAATGGGTAAATTTAAATTGTCTTTAATAATTGAGTTAAAGCTCTTGGCCATTTTTTTAAGAAATAGTTATTAATTTTGAAATACATTAAATTGAAGCAATGATAAAGTGGTGAAATTACTAAAGTATTTCTACCAAATTATGTATAGTGTTTTATTTTATCTGATTTGTAATATATTCTTTATGTCTCTGTCAAATGAAGGAGCGATAAATCGTTTGATTATCTATACAATACAACTTGGATAACAATTATTAGGTAATCTATAAAGCAGAAAACACAATAAAAATCTACAATAGCTACTAATAGATTAATAAAAATAGTCGAAATACAAAAAGGCATGCCAAACAAAAACAAAAGCGAGATTAAGTATTAGTTATTGTATATATAAAATGATATTTTCTGTTTTATAGGTTCTTACAGTATTAGGGAAATGGTGTATGAGATGATCCGTTGAGATATCATAATCCTTTTCAATTGCAGTGAAACTGTTAACGCCATCTACATTCCGTTTCCGAGTAGGTGAGAGCACAAATCTCCACCTAAATACAATTAACAGTCGTAAACCATAGGCGCCCTGTCGTTGGGCACAGTGATAGACATGGTAAAATCAACGTTATCTGGTGAACCCCCTCACCTTTAGTGTGCAGGAAAAAATGGATTAACATATTTTTTAAATTTTAAATAAAATGAAACTTATTTGCACTAAACCGATGTTTCTAATTTATTTATTTTATTTTTTATTTATTTTAACCCAGTTTCGGGTGCAACGGCAAATATTCTCATTAAATTATTAATTTTAGTTGACCATTAAGGCAATAATAGTATTTAACAATTGTTTGAGACACATCAGTTAAACATATTTTTAAAAATCTATAGGTCCAAGTATTTTACCTAATTTCCTAAATTTGTTAGTTTACTTTTTTTTGTTTTCTTTTATTTATATCGCCGAATGGTTGAATCTTCTCGATATGTTAGTGTATATGTTCTTATGACATATGTTCTTATGTTTTCTCTACAACTTGTGATTAATATGTCACTATTTCAGTTTTCATTGATTTCACAGATTTACTAACAAAACACCCTCTTATATCTACGAACCTTTCTTATATATCCAAACCTGACTTTCTCTACAATTTCATTTTGAATGGGCGCCTGCATTTTAAAGTTTCGGTAGAGCCAAGGATATGAAAAACACCCCAAAAGGATCAAAGGAAACGCTGTCCAGTACATCTTCTTTTCTGTCGATTCTATGTATTCAGATTGAAGAGAGTCGAAGTGACCATGCTCGAACCAGTCAATAAATCTGATATATCAATTACTATTTAATAATAAGTAGTGCAAATTTTTAGTGTAAATAAAATAATTTAGGACCAGTTTTGTGTGACTATTAACTGAACACAAAAATAACAGTGTAATTCAAATTAAATACAATTCAAAAATGCAAGGCACATCGCATTTTGAACGTGAATTTGCTCAAAATATTTTGTTTATCATTTAAAAGCCATGTAACGTGGAATATTAGCGTTCATTATCTGTAGAGGCTGCTTCTGCATTAACGGCTTTGTTATAAAAGAATTAAATCCGCATTAGTAATAGCAATGAAAGCTTTATGTATACGTTCACCATTAAAATGTTTAATACTTTAATGAAATCTATTTCATGAAGTTAAATTTTAACGGATTGACACTTGTATGTAAATTTGCCTGCTTTGAAGGGCTGTCAGTAAATCAATGCAACGCTTTAATTATTATAAAAAGCATTCTCGTCGATTGCAGAACCCCCAGTGCTTCTGTAAATACTGTTGATAGTCGAAATAAATGGATTTGGCCATTTCCTGAGTTTCTACCGTCATTCTCACAGACCCACAAACCTCAGTTTATACTAATGGCAAGTGCCATAGACAGCACACTCTATAAAATCTGTTGTCTTAGTATCTCGTATCTGTTATTTGCGACTTTTCCCATGAGTAGACATTCGACTTGCAGTAGGTACACTTTTCTAGGGACGACTAACAAACTGAACGAGTGGCTTCATTTATCAGAATCAAAATTTAAAAACGCAACCCGCAAGCGGAATGGTCCAGAATCTTTGGACTTTTACGGTTCATGATGACTCATTATTCGACTGCACCGTATTTGAGGAAGTGCGATTAATTGATAACCAGAGTCCCCGGGAAAATCGCGAATTTCCCGAGTATCGCCAATTCCGATCGAGCATTTTCCGACCGCACTGTGTCCGTGGAAGGCTGATTAACCGATTCCAAGTGTCCCCGGAAAAATACTAATAATTTTAAAACTGCAATAAGAACCTTTTTATCGCTAGATTTGAAAAATAATCGTACACTTAATAAGCATTTAATGAAAATGAATTTCGCGGGTTAAACAAAATTAAAAACTGGAATGATCCAATCGTTTTCTATAATATCAATTCAATTTTTCCGAACATCATTAAGTGTAAATTTCAAATTGAAGGGGAAATTATTGCCGATTTTTTTACCTTCTCGATAAATCTCTACTTTTCAGTCTGTTTCAGTGACCCCATGAAAACATCAATCAATTTTCCTCATTTCAATAGTAAACATAATCAAAATAAAACTACGAGTATTTCAAAAGCGTTTACCGAATATGGCGTGATAAAACAAATGTAAAAAATAGGAAAAATTTGATTAAACTCAGATTGGGTAAACTCCTACCTAAACCGTAACATTTTCGTACACCTAATAGAAATGCATTACTTTGCATTACATGTATGACGAAGTGGAGTAGGACAGAACGAAAATTAGAAACGTGGCTTGTACCTAATTCTCCCAGATTACATTATATAATAGTTGCAAACCACCCCAATACGCCTCAAATAGCATATATTCGTAAAACATCAATAACAAATTTTCAATACTTACGCCACTTGGCAATAAAAGCATTCATCTGTATATCTTTGCATGAGTGCTTTTTAAATGGGCCATAAATTTCATCTGAAGATGGATTCAAATATAAAATGCGGTTAGATGGACCACAACAAACGAAATCATTTAATAGTCTTGCGAAACAACCTCACTATTAAACGCAAATTCACGCTATAAAAATCTACCTGAAAATGCCCAAGGAACGAAAACCAAGAATTTTGTGACCTTCGATGACGCTGAATCTCACGAAAATATGTTACGAATAATATTTTCGAATTTTATGACCCAAAGCGAAATCACATATTTTCAAGTTGGGCATAATAATATGAATTTTTATTTTAATAAACGTACAAGCAGCTGATGAAGTGTCTTAAACGTGCAAAAGGGAGATCCAAAAACTGTACATAATAAGTTGGCAGCAGCAACTAAGGCTACGTTATTTCGACATGCATATTTCTTAACCATATATTCTCTGGTCCTTAACCACGTATTTCATGAAGTCTCTACTATAATAATATCACACAATAGAGTTTAAAAGCAGTTATTTATTTTAGAAACGCACAAGGGCTGAAACAATTTTGTTAAAAAATTAAATTTATATTTAATACACATTTGATCCCATTTATAAAGCTTTTTTGTTTTGAAAACTCGTTCTCCAAACAATTAATCCAATTTGAATTGTGTATTTCTCCCCTCCCCGTCGCTAATTGCGTTACAAACATCAACAACGAAATGTACACCTTGGCCTGCTGAGTTGCAATAAGACCTTAGCACAATTACAAAACATAACCTACTGGGAGAAGGTAGAATGAGATGCCAACGTCTCGCCGTAGGTTGCGAGGCTTGGAGGCAAAAGAGAATTTCGCTTAACCGCGACTGCCGAAAGAGAATTTAATTATGAAACTTGTTTATAATTAATCAATAAGAGGTACCACATCCCGGCAACCCTTGAAACAAAGCCTGCCCCGGATTCGTAACTTATTCAAAAAAGTGAATCAGGACCCGACACGAAAGAAAACTTTAGATATGAAGTGCCAATTAATATTTAAATGTGAGTAAAGTAAGGGCAATGCTCGCTTTTTGTGCTTTAATTAAAGAAGTCCAGGGCACGGTTCAATTTTACCATTGCCCAGTGTTTGAGAGGTTTTTACCGTTTTGTAAGTAGTCAGTAATGCGTACATAAGAACATTTCGTTCGTCGATGCTTGTTTAGGACCGACGAATTTTTTTATTACTAGCAAAATTTAAAATTAACATCCAATTTGTTGCTTTTTACAAGTGCCTCGGAGGATTATCAACCCATGAGATGTTTGTAAATTTAAATTTCACGGCACTTTTACCCCAATTTTAGCAAAAATGTCCATATCCCGAAAAGGGTGTAGCAACTTTATGCCTTGTTTAAAAATACTTTTTAAACCCTCTACGCTACGTTTTTCCTTCGTTGGAAATTTTATTTAAAAGTTAACGTGTTTAATTTGTAAATAAAAATATCTTTCCCCATTCTAGCACATCTTAATTAAAAATTTTCAGAAGTTTTACTCCTGATGGATAATGCATATTTTTAAATGGGCATTTTAGCCCTTACTGTGAATTCACGAAAATATTTAACCGTGACACCGTCTGTTAGGTACAAAATAGTTATTGTTAAAAGATAGATTTATGTCTCGAGGCACAATGAAGCCGAATGTAATTTCCTGTTTCAAATGAGGCTAGAGCCTTTAATATTCATCAATCTTGATGATCTTTCTAAATGAAAGCTTTTGAGATTGGTAGCGGTTCTCTCCAACCACATTCTGAATTTCCTTGCGTCCCTTCGAACATAATGCCTTTTTTTCATTTTAGTCCAGGAGCAATTACTATCTATCCATTGAGCCAGGTAATAGATTTTCATAATTGACGCCACAAATGAACATTAAATCTCGCAAACAACAGCAGCTTAAGCCATTGTGGTCAATCAACAATTAATCTGAACTAGCCTATTCACTCTAATCTACTGAACTAATTGGAATAATGTACAATGGATAACAATACATGTATCTAAACCTGTAATCTCTGTAAACAATACCCCATCATAATTGGTCTCGCCCTAGGTCTTAAAAATGAATCAAACAGGTGCGCTCGTTTAATAAATATTTTTTTCCTGAAAATTAAACCGAATACCAAGAAATAAATACGGTTGCTAAGCAGCATATAACAAACCATAGTGGCTTTTTAAAAATATAACCGATGATGTCATATCTTCTTTTCGAGATGTTTTCTGTTAAAACCTTTTTAACACATGAAATGTGCTACCAAAAACAGTAACCGACCTATTTCTCCAATTATTGAATTTATTACAAGTTATGGGCTCACTGGGTATATCGGTTTTTCGTTATATGTGAGTTACACAACTAAGGAAAAATGTACGAAAAACCTGTAGATCCATGGCCGAAACGTTAAAACGTTGACGACGAATTAATTTACGATGTTTAATAGTTCTCATTAATTTTGAAATACTTAAATGGTAAACGACGTTTCAGTAAAAAATTCACACATACGCTTTATCTGAAAAAACAAACAAAAAAATTATGAAAACGAGACCAATTAATTGTTATTAGCGATAGAAAAACCGAAAAATCCAATTCTTGTTTCAGGTTTTACTACGTTAAATAGTTTCAAGGGTGACTTACCACTCACTTTATATCGAAAAATGGTGCTATTACACTAACCTGTCCTAAAAAATTTTGCTCCATTCACACGTTCTATGAATTCAGAGTTTGTGTACCTGTAAAATAATAGTATTTATATTAACTCAATCGCTGAATGTACTTACATTTAATGAATAATAATTTATATTATAATTTTGACCTGTACATATGTCGTTTTCAGCTATATTAGTTAGCTGACAATTATACTAGAATTCGCAAAGCTACGCAGTAAAAAAAATGGTGGAAGTTTAACCAATCCGCCAAAGGTTCGAAAATCATACATATGGCAAAAAACAGATATAAGAAATGCAAATAGAGGCATCCGATGATTTCACCCTTTTTTATAAAATTTACATGCTAAGCATGAATCTCAAACTTTTCTCTGGCTTTCTGATTATTATAGGTAGAGTAATTCTAATTATAGATACGCTACTGGATTCAACAGTTTTAACTACATGTCTCACTTTAGTGCAAACTTCTCGTAACTGGTGATGGCTGCATACCAATAAACACATTTGAAATTTGGACGTATAAGATTATCTAAAAATTCCAAGGATACGTAGTCAAAATTAGAGTTGACTAAAGAAGCTAGATAAAACTATTTTTACCTAGTTAGAGCGTTTTAAGCGAAATCTGGTCTTTACGATAACATACATACTCATCATTTTCTTTTCTTAAACTTCTCCAGACTGTTCCCAAAATTCACATTATCCACGACTATCGCCAAGTTTGGAACATGCCGACGTCGACGAAAATTTCTACCGGGCATTAATATTTCAAACAACAATTAACCCTCTAATCCCTAGCGAAAGTTATTCCCCCACATTTTGATGCTTAATCACTTTCGGGGAATTTTTGCTAATAAACAAAAACCAGAGAGGATTCAGCATTATAGGATTGAACATTGAAGTGAATGTAAATGGGCTAATATTTAATTTACCTGAATTACATTCATCGTGTTTTGTGCATAACGAAACACTAAAAAGAGCCAAATCAATTAGCCAAACAAGTCCACCGAATTATATTGTACAGCGAATTCAAAACAAATACACTTTAATGACATTCAACATTTAAAAATTTGCATCAAATCATTTGGTGAATTCTCTATAGAACACGTACTGTTGAAACTGGATTAAATACCCATAATTATCCGTTAGCGATTCATTCTGCTGTGTATCTCAAAAGTTAAGCCAAACTGATGTAACAATGGGATTTGTTTGCTCGGTTTGCCAGATCATTACGGTGCTATATTAAAATTTCAATTAAACCAAAATGTTTCTACATTATTTCCAGAATTTGTAAAGGAAGTTTGGGCCTGCACATTGAATTGAATTAATGGCTGGCTGTAGGTTTATTATTTCTGAATGCAAAAGTTTTAAATGGAATGATACGTTCGCCTGAAAAATTAACTGGCCACGTATCTATTCCTCCAATACAATTTTAAAAAGGGTTAATTCAATGGAAATTATTTTTTCCTATTTAAAATAAAACATTGTTTTAAAAACATTGTTTTAAAACATTGTTTTAAAAAATTCTAGAATATTATATCCCCAATTAGAAAGTTTAGTCAAATTCAAATTTCTACAACAAATCGCAATTTTTGAAAATTACATGGTACGAGTATCAATTGAAAACCCATCCCCTCTCACATTCTTTGAATAGTTTCAAATGATGACAGCACCATCTAACGGTTTAGAATCGAACACCAATCCAAGGAAGGAAGAACATCCACGAAGCTATTTATAAAGGCAAAACATTCATCTATCGGTGAACTATACCAATACAATTAAAACTTAATTTACTGTGTTGCTAAATTCTTTAAGGACAAAAACATAATTTTATTATACAGAAAAGGGTGGGAGAGGAAAGTAGGAAAAGTAAATTGTGTAGGAGTCCAATATGAACTTCGTGTTTATTATATTCTTCGCCGGTTTTCTTGTTTTTAATTACGTAAGACGTTCCTGTGTCAGGAATTTCTCGTATTGTTTTACCAACTTTATGTATAACTCCCGTGCCCGTTTTGTATCTTCTAAGAGGAGCGAGCCTGACATCGTCGCGAGAGAACAAAATGAATTCCCAAAATGACAAATGCCTTTTCATTAAATAGGTATGCAAAACGTCTCGTGGTTATACGAGGACCATCCCCGCTATACACTTTTTATTAAGAAACTCGAAACTCGTGTGCCATCCTGTCCTCGAAAACTTGAAAACTTCTAATATTTATGAAATTTATATTTTCGAATTTTAAGAGTTAATAACTTTTCTAAAATAATGTGTACTCTGATAATTTCTGAAATATTAGTTTTGGTAATTTGAGAGTATTGTTTTTGCCTTGGAATTTAAAATATATACATATACTTCTAGAGCTAGTCACATAAAACAGCACCAATAAGGTACACGATATTTGAGCGGTCAAATGATTAGAAAAATATTAATACATCATCAAATGGTTAGCCTGCCAGTCTACACAGGTCGGATTCGCAAATGGCGGCCGGTTTTCCACGACGAAAAACATGCCGAAACAACTGTTAAGGTACACACGTAAAACTATTAGATTTATTCCTTGGACCTTAATTGAGAGCAGTGTAACATTCACAAACGATTAGCAAATTGAAAAGTCTACGGCACACAGGATTCAAAGACCCAGAAACAACCGATAACAGTTTACCAACCGATTTTAAAATTTTTCCTGTCAACCTTTTTTCCTATCCATGAAAGACGGCTAGCTACAGCCCTGAAAACGGATAAAACTCCGTTTTATTGCTCCGAAACGGCCCAGTCTGTGACAACTAACGACCTCCTTAGGTTTCGTTAAATTCCATTGCACCTTTACAAGGGACCATCCACTAACTCGAGTAACTTAGGGCATGAGGCTGTTAAATTCATCTAAATGATTCAGGGTGGATTGAGGAAAAACATCAACAGTGGTTACGTTCATGTAACGGCTAGTAACGTTAAAATAGACGAAAAAGTGATTAACAGTAGTATTGCAGAGGATTAGCTCTTTCTCATTAGTATTGTTATAACGTTCGTAGAGAATACATTAAATTGTTTCTTCCTAAACTAACTAGGGGCTTCCGCGAACAAAACTGGCGCAGTCAGAGTAGGATAGTCAAACGATAGAAACGACAAAAATCATGTTATTTCTTGGCGCAAACTACAAACAATTGGAAGTTTAGAGAGTCTGCAAGAACTCACAAGAAGATCGTTGGAAGAGGACCATATCGCCCAAACCAGTAGCCTGAGACGAAGACCTCAACTCACAAGACTACAAGGACCTGGTGAGCACAACATCGCTTAATCAGCTAGAATTAAGAAGAAGATTCAGATGCAACTCACCTCGAGCAATATTGATCAATCTCAGACAAACCGTACATTTGTTGCATTTATCATCCTTCTTACAATTTCAATTGCATACGTCGTCGAACATTGCCATGTTCGAATGGAGTTCGGCCTTAACCTCAAAATAAATAAACAAGGCCATGAGCGCCAAGTGCTACTTCCGTGCCGATATCACATCTATAGGATAGTACTACTCATTGGGTTCATAACATACTCCATATTTTGCAATAGGTAGTACTAAAAAATCTAAGATGCCTACGCTATTAGGTAAAGTCCAAAGAATGCGTAGAATAAAAATTAAACGTGTCGATTAGTGGACGCGCAATGAAAGCGACACTTCTTGTTATATGAAAAAACAGACGATTTCTAAGCTTGTACCTTAGCCCGTTTGTACGTTAGCCCATCAGTAACGTGTACTTCAACCGTATTTATCTAGAGTTTGGAAGTATTAATGTTATCATCGGTCACAAATAACGTGACTTGTATGAAATGAGTATAAAAAATCCTGTGTATTCCAATTATCGAAACAGTCAATACATCCAAAATATAAACTGGGACATATTCAGTAGCGAGTGTCGACTTAGGACTCGACTAGGGATTCAGTAAGTGTCGCGACGTTAGCGAGACAGGAACGAAACGGATTGATCTACCCTCCCACTACACCATAGTCATGTGCACCAAGGTCGGGTAACGCTATAGTCATATTTTTCGTCGTAAAAAATCGGTCACCATTTGCATATTCGACCTGTGCAGACAAGCAAACTAATCATTTATGAACTTGAATGTCGTGTACCTTATTGGTGCTGTTTTGTGTCGATTGCTCTCCGATCAATAGGTGTACTTTGCTTTCATGCATTTCTTTTTTTTTTTAGTAACTACAACAACGAGAGCATCACATGTTCATCGACGGAAATATAAAACCCTCAAACTACGCTCAATTTCTAGATACTTCAAAAAACTGCGAAATAATTGGATACAAAAACAAACAGAAAATATTTTGAGTAATGATCATAACATCATCTGCAGGAAAAATATGAAAATTCCTTTGACGGCCAACTATATTTAGGTACAACGTTAACGAACGAAATAATTGTATACAAAAAATAACGAACAAGAAATGAAATTTCTGGAGCAACACATACCAAATTAAATCCGATTTTAACAAAACCTGGTTGCTAAAAATAGAAATTTGAAATAAAAAAATCTTATCATGGCTGATATTTAATATTTAAACCAAAACACAGGGAAATTGGTAAAACTTTCCAAGACTCATTGTTACTATTCACATTCATACCTGACAACATTCTCGACGTCCTAAAGTGTTTAACTCTGGATTATTTCAAGCTTCCCTCATTTCAGCTGGGCCAGTAATTACGGTTTTAATATCGCCACCGATGGCATTAAACTGACTGCCTTTTAAAGTGTTTTCCCTGTTTCCCTGGATCCGGTGAACTCCTTTGCTATTTATAAATGATGCTGAAAGTATGTAGGCGGAGAAGATCGAGCCTGATCTCATTAGATGAAAATTAACTTATTAAATAGTAAATGAGGGCAGGAAAACCGCAGGAGGTTCGGATTATTGTCGACGAGATTCGTTTTGATACGAGAAGATGGGGAAATCGGCAGGCTTAAGATTGTCACGACGACACTTTTATTAACACATAAAAATCTTTATTGGGCCATGTTGTAATATGTTCGCAGATGTTGTAGGAAAGAAGGCTTTTTCCGGAAATTACCTTAATAACGATAACTATGAATATTCCGTGAATAACACAATACACGAACTAATAGATACTCGTTGCTGGCTACATGTTACATACTATGTATGCAAAGAGTTTTATCTAAAGCTCCGAGGGATATAAAACAGGTACAATACAACAAAGTAGCAAAACAGTTAAACAACATTGAATTCCACAATAGGTGAAGCCATTTGAACGTTCCTTTAATGTGTTTAGTTTCCAAGAGAATTACCCGAATTGTAAAGAAATTTTTACGAGCATCTCTACAGGATCATCTAAAATCCAGGATATACATATTTAAATTGACACACCACAAAACTCAATTTCTTTCCTTTGAGTACAACTCCCAATTATTTTTCATCCGATGATCCTACTTGTTTCATTAGAAATTTTCCTGGGGACGAATATTTTTCAATGCAAATTGCCACGGGAGAGATTTGCCTTGCTCGCTTAAATGATTGAGAGATTTTCAATTACTTTACCCAAATATCCGGAGCATTTTAAAGTTGATTTAATATTTTCGTTAATACTTTAATACCCCTTTTCATGTAAATTTAATCAGGCAATGAGCCATTTGAACAATGCGAAAGTAATTATTGGACTAATAAATTAAAAATATTGAAAAGGTAAATCATTTTCCGTGAGAGCCATTCGCCTTTTGAAGTTTATTCTCCGCGACATTTTAAAGGCAGTTATGAAAATTTAAACAGATACTATCAATATTAGAATATAAAGGGCGACTACCCTTCGGTATAACAACCAAATTGTTATTAAAATAATTGTTGTCAGAAACTCAAGCATCAGTATTTCAATTATAATGATTCTCAGTGTAGCTTATGAAAATTATTTAATAAATAATTTAAGTGCCTCAAGGTAGATATATTAAATTTTCATATAGAAAATAATTAGAAATCCTTAAATCCTCACCTGAGAATAAAAGTCTAATATTTTGAGAAACTAACTACAAAGTAGAAACCTCAAAGCTTATCGTTTACAAAAATTCCTAGGAAATTAACATGCATTTATGTACTTTGTATCAAGAAATTACGGTATTATATTCTTTTTACAAGTGTTTCTACAAACTTTATAGGAGTGTTAAGTGCTTTTGACGAAAGTATATAAAATTACACAAATATTGATGGTCCAAAATTCAAAAATGTTTTTTTCTTAATTTTACACTACTCTGTACTTATTCAATAAGAGCAAAGTTAAAATATAATGTAGAAAGAACAACAGGCAGAAGTACAGATGTGAAGTACAATCACATGGATTTCAGGTATTATCTATATAATCATACCTATTTGTCCCCAATAACTTAAGTGTTTGTCATTTAACAACTATCCAAACTCTATTCCATAATGATTCAAAAAATTGTTGCACAGCATTGGCGTACATTTACCCGTACGATAAATTATTTTTAGATCAGTAGTGGTGATTTTGAATAAATATTGTGGCAAAATAATAATTTGAAATACATTTTCATTTTAATCTCAGTTACTTATTGTAAATCAGTTTTATTTTATGTAACAGTTTAATTGGTACTGTTAATGAAACTTTAAACTGTATATTTTATATCTCTGTAACAGATTTGAAGCACGAGGCAAAATCTAGTGAACAAACACTATCCAAGATCACTTCATCAGAGAAATCTGACAAAAGGAATACAAATTTGCGGAGCAGATCCCATCCAACGTAAAACGAAGAGTAAACGTTTAAATTTCATTTTGGTAACGCTTCATTTTATAACTTTTTAAGTTAAACACTCCAAGTTTTTTTTAAGTTTTGTAAAAAAATTCGGATGAATGTACTCTTGAAAATGATCTAAATGCTGTACAAAGATAACTTCTAAAATAAAATGTTATTTGTGGAATAATTTTCTATACATCGTGGTTGTCAAACGACAGACGATTGCAGCAGATATCTAGCTGTTAGTTGGCGTTTTGTCTGAAACCTACTCAGCCGAACATTATTCAATTAAGCTGTTAAAGAAAAACAATGGCGATGTGTCCATCGCATTACTTTCTCATATTTTATTTCATTTCGATCAGGATTTGTAAAATATTGCAGAGATGGTACACACCTTATGTTTCTCGAAATTTAATGTCTAATAAAATTAATTATAATATACATATAAACTTAGACACTGGATTAAAATAGCCTACCGTTAATATGCATGTAATGTATATTATTTTTACATAAAACAAAAATTAATTTGTACGTCTACGAAGCTTCAAAAAAATTAATACTTCAGAATTCGGAAATAACTTCCGAATATTTGAAATGTTTCATAGACGTCAATAATAAACTGCCATTGGGGGAAGATTAGACTAAAAACGTTATTAAAGGTAAATATGCATTTTTTTATTCCTTGGAAAAGGGAAATTCGAGGTCTTTGGACTTTTCTGAACATATTCAGACGTTTATAGTTTCCAGATGATCGAGATCATTTGCACACATACCAACAGATACGTGTTTCAAATTGTTCCCGTTATATTGTTTCTATTGATCGTATGCGATTGCCTCTTAAACGGATTCGCGTTATTTCAGACTCACCCTGTATAAGATATAATGTAATAATATATCGTATATATATAAAAAACTTACAACCTATTACAATTTATACGATAAAGCCCATTTAGGCATTGTACTCAATGTTATTTCATCGCACAATTCGCTTACGGGATAGATGGAGATGCAATGGAGGTACGAAATCAATTTCCATTAGTAAACCAATTAATTAAAAAGGCGAAAAAGATTTTTATAAAAGCTTCATTAAGAGTACAGGTGTACAGGGAAACTGCTGAATATTCCACTTCCTCCCAAATCTATAATTAATTACTCGGCAGGGTACCTACTTAGCACGAAGCAGCAATATCTTATTTTATAGACATTTTTCTGAAATTCAAGAAGTCAATCGCTAAATTTGGTGATAATTCTTCAACGACAGTTTAACGAATAAAAGTGTCATAAATGACGTCACAATATGCAGAGCTAAAGCTTCATCAAGAATACGAAAAAATTAATTACTTAGAGCATTACCAAGTAGGACAGCAGTCACGTAGCCTCTTGCAATTAGTAAACTGTGTAGAAAAAATAAGGGAAAGACCCGGCAATGTCGCTGAATCAATTTAAAAAGGACCTGTATTGAACGTAACAAAAAAATGCCCAATGAAGTAGGTTCATTAAGAAATTGTGTTACAACTATCATTTCAATAGTTTTAAGTGGAGACGATTCAGATCCATTAACCTTTATTTAGAGCATAACAATTGCTTCATTAGTTTTGATTTTATAAGCACAAGTATAAAAAGCATATAAGGGATAATGTAAATAATAGAGAAGACCTGTTTCAATTGTTAGTTATTGGGTTAAACACAAATAGGGGGGGGGGTCCTTATTTTTTTTCTTTCTATATAGAGTAACGAGTTGTATGCTAAAACTAAACACTAATAAGTAATAGTTCTATATAGCACCCATCATATATGTAAAGATATCACGTTTAATATTTATATAACAATTATGATCGCATTCAATGAAACTAAAATACTTAAGTACGTTAAGTTGGGGTATTAAAATAAATAACAACAGAAAAACTCATAAGATGCATTTGAATTCAGAAGATTTGAACACGTTGTAGATAATTGCACATTATTATTGTAGTAATTTTCTTCAAAAAATGATTTCTAAAACTAAAATTTTGATATTTGAGGAAACGTCAAAGACGTCGAGCTTCAATGCTTTGTGACAAATAGCAAGAAAACTATTAAAATATCTGCGAAGAAGACAATTTTAAGTGTAAAAATTTCATTTCAAATTAAAAATTGGGCACCTCAAACATTTTCTATAAAATTAAAAGTTTTAAGAACACGTCTAAAGAACTTTTGGAGGACACGTTATTTGTAAACACTTCCACGTAATTTCAAAATAAAACGTCACATTCCGCTCCTCATAAGTCAGAGATACACTGTGTCTTTTTTAAAATCGTAAGGCCGTTAAAGAGATATCCCAGCCAAGCGTGGTTCTTCCATTATTCAAACTGTACGAGGACTACTCACAATTCCCCAGACTTAGTCTTTGTGGTAGTTGACAACGGACGCCGACTTGCATTCCTAACTTTATGGTCGCCTTTACGTTCTCCGCGTAAGCTTTCCACTCCCAAGGATAAAATAAGATTTAGGACAGGTACTTACTTTTATCTAAACATTCCGGAGATTTCTGATTCTTTTTATCGCCACAGGTGGTGCAGATTTTTATTTTAAATGGGTCTTCTCTCTCATATCTCACAGCGAATCTAGATAAAGTTTTATCGTGTCTCGTTTTCCTTGGCGAAAAAATAATCTTAATTTAAAAAGTAGAAAGTAAAACTCCTTTATGATGTTGCAGAGAACAGCTCCAGTGTGACTTGATAAACGGAAATTACTTCATTAAATTGAAAAAAAGCGCATTGTAGAATGCTGATAAGTGTGAATTGGAGCTGAGACAATGATTTCAGATTGTGAAGGAGACTGAAGATATAAAAGTCATTCTAATGGTCTCTGAATTAAAGTAACAACCTTATTTCGTAAACGCTTGCACCAATCCCAATTATTTACAGTACGACTTGTTCTAAAGTTCTTATAAGCTTTATATCATTCTTTTGAATTTTCTTTACTTCACTGTCACACCATGGCACATCATTTCCCTTACATTTAAATAATCGTATAGGTGAAATACTGTTCACTACATTTTCAACATTTAAAAACAAATTTTCATAAATGGCATTTACGTTAATTGAGTCTTAATTAAAATCACAAGCGATCAATTTTAAGTTTCAATTGTGTGTTTTACCGTCACTGAGTTTTCTAAGTTTTCTTGAATATTTTTAATTAACTGCATTATGCCTATAGGTAATATTAACAGCTACCAACGAATGATCTGTAAGTTTTGGTGTATCTTGTATGTAACATTAATGTCTTGAAAATTTGTAAATACATAATCTACTAGTGTTTCACTATTGCTAGTTATACGTGTATAGGTATCAACAAGTTGTTGTTACATGTTGATCAATCATTGATCGATAGTTTAAGATGCTGTAGACATGTGCTCGAAAACGCCACATTTGTTAAATCAAAGGAAGTGCTCGTTACAAAGCTCATTATATTCTTCTGTTCATTAAGGATGTAATACATATGTTGATTTTATAGTGGAAAATTAAACCTGAATCCTCGAATTGGACTACAATTACGGCCGATATTTATTTGCTGCTAATATCAATTGAGTAATTAATAATTTGTAATAATGTAGTATTAACATTTGTGTAATAATCAGTTACCCAGGTCCTCTTTCATTATACAACAAAATCTACGCCACTGACTTCATGTAAAACCCTTAAAAAAATTTTGAAAGTGAAATTGTTGATGTTTTCGGCATATTCCATTTTTTTCGGGACAAAAATAATCAATTTTCTAAGAAAAATATGGGAAAGAAGGCTCTGAGGCTTTTAATGTTGTTTTCGTAGCTATTTCTCAAAATTTCTTTATTGTATAAAAATATTATTACGAAAGGATATCGTTACACAGAATTATATCTTATTATTATTCATTATAATTATTATTACTATTATTATATTATACACTAATCATCAAGTTGCTTTAGTTAGTGTCCCAAACGTTCGATGAGTAAAATTGAGTACACGTGGGAGGATAAGAAAGCCAGACCCTTTGCGCTTTAGCCCCAAGATAATAAGGCCGGAAAAAATGTCTAAACACAAATCAGAGTCAAATTTACTTTGGCACATTAAACAAAAAAAATCAACATATAGCTGATGCCTTAAATCTGAAAGGAAAAGCTTTTTTGGTCGAATGAAAAATTCATCTATGTTGAAGAGCTTTCTGTAATAATCTCTTTATAAAGCATTATTCGAATTTTCACAACATTACAAGTTTTCCGTTAAAAAGCAACAGTTAGCTGTGCGGCTGTGAGCGTTTACGACACTGCGCCTCAGTCCTGAGCAGAGTTTTTCATTCTACGATCACGTTCTAAGTAGCAACGCGTGCAGCGGGCCAGTGGAGGTTAAAGAATACACCCAAAAGAGCCGTACGGAGGAACGATTTGTCCAAACGCACCTGTATATTGATTTACTGAACAGATACGCATCCAGAAACGTCTCGTTACGTCGACCTTAGAAACGCCATACCTAATTCTAAATATTTGGGGAAAAGATTTCGACCTGAACATTATTACTACGTTCTTACTATTACGATTAATTAATTAGATTTTAATCGGCCACGACAAAATGGTCGGCGATGGTGTTATCTTTTTTTTTTTAATGGAGAGCCGGAATTATAAACATTAAAAAAGCAATTAATTTTATCACTGAGCTTTCACAACACGCGAACAAACTCTGGAAACAAGTGGTAAAACAAAGCAATCACATAATCTGTTCTAGTTCATGCCCATAACATTCCATAACAGACCCATAACAGTCCAATTAAACAGATACACAGAGTGTACTCAATTAAATACAATCATTGAATACAGCACAATTTATTTAAGGTCGCAACAGTTATTTCCTGGTTCAGACAGCTTTTGCAGAAGTATCGAAGAATTTTACTCAAAGGAGGACGTTGGCAATCTTATCCAAAATTTCGCTGAATTTAAAAAATATAAATTCTATTCAATTCTCCATGTATTATGCAATATTCTTCTTATAATGGACGCTAAACACTTACAAATACCAAATTCTAATTCTACAAAATATAACAGGGCATAACAATTTAAACAGCAAATGTGATATGTAAATGTCTTCATAAAATAAGTGAAATTAGATCATGTTAAGTCACATTATTAAAAAAAACATTTATCTGAAAATATTACAGATTTATTAAAGTTTTAACAAATGGTAGAAGTTGTAGCTGTTTTGTAACTTTCAAAAGAGCAACATTGAAAGTTTCAAAAACCACCCCTTTCTCGCGACAGCTACCCCCAAACCAAAAATCGTCCTAAAAATAACTTTGATGGAACGAGCTAACCACATGTTACCTACAAATTATCCTATTATGATTATATAATGAAAGTATACATCGATATCCTCAAGTTTGATAAAATTACGCTAATTTTTACTAATAGTTCTTCCAATTCTGGGAATTGGAAATTCTAGCAGGACAACTTCAGTGTGGAAGACGACTGGCTAACAAATAGCGATCTACATCTGCAGCCTGCCCCTTAAAACTACACCATAATCTGTTTTAATTATTTATGTGTTTTAATGAAGGAGAAGAACATCCAAGTAAATGGAAGCAGAACGTATATTAATCGATTTTGAGACTTTTTTGGATTTTGGTCGCGGTTTTTGTGAAAAAGGAATGTTTTTAAAAAGTGTAATGCAGCTTATTTGAAAGCAACAAAATAGCCTCAAATTCTGCAGCTTAAATGAAATCGATATCTCAAGCGGTTCCAAAGATACGCCGGGTAGCTATTGCAGGTTAATACTTAAGCTGTAACAGCTGCAGCTATTAGCTACAAATTATCCTATTTTGACTGTATCATGACAGTATACTTGTCAATCTTAGGGCGTTTTTTGGAATAGAGGGTGGATTTCATGAGAAAGGGATGTTTTTTGAAAAGTTCGATGTAGCTCATTTGCGGCCTACAGAAAAGCTACAAATTCTAGTGCTTAAAAGAATTTGATACCTCGAGCGGTTCCAAAGATACACAGGGTGATCACTGCAGGTTATTACTTAAGCTGCATGAGCAGAGCTACAAAATCAATTTAGATGGTACAAATTAGCTACAAATTATGCCACTGTATTGTATATACAGTATATATCCAGTGGCATGGACGTGGAATGGCTATTGCAGCTTAATAGCCATATTTTTAGGAACCATCTAAGGGCCCTTACGCAATAAACAAGCAAAATTTGAAATTTCTAGCTAATCAGAACTAAATAGTTCTCAAAACAAGAATAGATACTAACAATAAACAAGAATTAATATTAAATGATCCACCACTCGAATATGATTTCTGAAAATGTTAGGTAGAACTTAACACTACTTTCGATTACTTCATTAATCAGTCACATCGTTAACGTATTTAACACTTTATAATATTTATTGTCGAAACCCTTCAGCCATGAAAAGCACGTAAGGATCACACACTCTCAAATATTTTCATCGTCAATTTTACGCATCTTCGAAGTATCATAAAATGGTAACTTTGAGTGACATCACGATTTCGGTAAAAACATTGGATTAAGATTTCAAGCTATTTGATACCATAAACCTCTCCGACCCATTTTATTTTTAAATATAGTTTCGCATATGCATCCTTCTCCAGCACCACATCACAAGCGATCAGTTTTTTGAAGTGAAAGTTTTATTCAACGTTGGGAGTAATATAAAATCGATGACTCATTTACAGCGTTCCCTTTACAGCGTTCCCTTCACAGCGTTCCCTTGTTGCGTTACGTTTTCGTAACTATAGATATATTACTACGTATTACACTTCCACGCGTATATACCTTGTATTACCTCTCCACGCGTATAGGAAATCAAGTCCCTCTCTCTCTTTCTCTCTCTCCCTCTCGTATCTTCATCTTTCTCGTTACTTAAAGCATTAAGGAAGTAAGCATTTTAGTTTGGTTGCTCCTGAATTTTTAAAAGCAACATAGGCTGGAGGAAGTCATTTTGAACATTTATTGTACATTAAGTAGCTTAACATGTACTTTTCGATAACAAAATCTTGTTACTCTCGCAAATGTGTTTCACCCTGTATCTTCGAAATGAAGCGAAGAAAAGTATTCTTAGAATAATCCAAGGAATAACCCCATACATTTTTGTCGCATGTTGGCCAAACACCCTGCATATGTATCATCCGAAAAATACGTCAATGTGGTGTATGGAAGAACTCAGTTCACTGGTAGGCCAAACACGTATTTACTGTGCATATCACATGGCGTAGTAAAACGTTCTTTTATTTAATAATGATGCTACAAGTGATTATTGTTGATTTACAATTTTAATTATAGTAATTTAGATAAACAATAATAAATTCAAGTAGTGACAGTGAAGAATTTGAATTATTAAAGTAACTATTATCAGATAATGTTAAATTGTATTTATACGTTAATCATTGAACCAAAAGCGATACACTGATATATAGTAGTATTTAGTTGTTTTCTTACTCTCTCCTTCTCATAGGTACAAGCCACTATTCATATATTTCTATTTTCATATTCTCTTTAAATAATTTAAATGTTGTATGTTATATATATATATATATATATATATATATATATATATATATATATATATATATATATAAATATTTCACTTTGAATATATATTTCTTTTCTTATTTACTACTTCGATAATATTGATTTTTATTAATGTTTTAAAAAAAAATTAAGTTTTTTTTACAATAAAAGTTGCACTTCACTTCTATCTGCCGTCCCGTAATGGCAGTTTTGAATTTTTTAGAGGACCCTGTGGTAAATAATTTACCCATTTATCTACTCCTGTTTTTGTTTATGTTAAATTATGATAATGATTGTATGAATAATTTAAACAATTTTAAGGCATTTTTCAAAAAAAATTTGAACGTTTTCAAACAGGTTTCAAACGGCCTATTTCAAACATTTGTCTTCATTCTTAACATTTAAAACAAAACAACCCTGCTTCATGAGCTTTGGAAATTTAGAATATCTCAGTAACAACATTTACATTAGTTATACGAAATATAAATGAAATAATTGCGGGATCATATATTTAAATTATCTGAACAAAATATTAATTCCGCCAAAAATTCACAATTAACCAAGTACAGAATTTATGTATTTATAAATCAATAATTCAATTAATTTCATCTGACGAACTAATAAATAGCAGAAGTGTTAGTACCACCCTGTATGTCATGAAATGCACCGTGGTAGCACATTATCATACAAATTCAAATAATACGCTCGTCTCAAATCAATTCAATACGACAAATATTGGCTGCATACACCGAATCATTGTCGAAATCCAGACTGATTGGATTCATACAGTCTATGAGAGAAGTAATCAACGAACGTCTACGAGGGAAAGACAAAGATAGCTTACAACATTAGTATCTATAAAAAAACTAAATCCAGGAACCGAAAAAATCAAAGTGGTGAACACCGAACATTTGTTTTTCTATTCGTATTACATAAATACGATTTTGATCATTAGTGTTTCAAGGAGAAGTTCAATATTTTCCTAAATAAATTACTTTCGTGTGGTAATATAAAGTCCCTTTAAATGTTTAAATCCTGCAACCAATTTACGTATCAAATGCTAAAACATAACTCATCTAGAGTTCATGAAATCAATTATTCACCAAAACTAAACTTTAAAAAAATCTTATCGACTCATATTGTCTAAATACATCTAAATTATATATCTCCCCTCCCTGGTAGGTAGACATTTACTTGTGTCCGTTAACCTGATTAGATAAATAGAAAACTCCCACCAATTAATTTATCATTCAAGGTACGGATAAAGACACAGTTATTCGAAATTACAACTGTATTTAACCGAGTAAGATGTCACGCGTGTGCCCTTTGTGATTATGACCAAAAGTGACATGAGTATTTAAGTTCATCAAAAAACAAACAAATGTAAGCATATTTTGAACAGTTCGTTGTGTTTTTGTACACATATAAATATTAATAACTTGGAAAAAGTATAATTTGAAAACGCAGTTTGCGGTTACATACATTTGAAATGAGGTTAATAGTTTAATAGTCGTTTTATTTTTTAGTATACTCAATTATGAGCACCAGGACTTCATTAATAGTTGCCATTATTTTATTAATTGTTCGTGGCCATTACGCAAGCAAGCCTCACATAATATTTATTATTGCCGATGATTTGGTAAGTATATATGTACATATTTAAACAAGTAAACAAACACATTGTATATTTATCTTCAAATAAATTATTTTTAACGACAAAAATTTATGCAACTGGCGGGAAATGGCAAATCAACGTAAATATTTTAAATAATTCAGGAATGAACAATGTCTTTACATTTGTTATACGAGGGATTATTTTTAATACTTTACAAAGTTACCATATAATGGCATAATTTTGAAAACAAAATTTTAATTGACCATTGTTTTCGAATGATGTTTTACCACGAAGGTAACAACAATTTATAATTGAGTTAAGTCGAGCCTTACGATGTGATTAAGTGATTTTTGATCTTCACTAATTATTACTGATAAATTGTAAGTTAGGTTAGTATGGTTATAGAAAAATGACAGTATCAAATTCTAACAAAAAAGAGTACAAATGTAGTGTTAACTAGAAATTTGTCTAAATAATAAAAACAGTTCACCATTCGTTTTATTTAAGTTGCGCGCAAATGAAGTGTAACCCAAATTCGACCTCGTGTGTTAGTGAAAGTTAGGATAAAGAATTATTACAATTAAGATTTATTTTATTACCGGCATCTCCTTGGCCCAACTATATTGTTAATATAACGACTAGATTTTTGAACTTCTTACATTTAGGTAATTTTATTCGAGTATACAGTACGAGCCAACTTATAAAAGTTTTCTAAATATAAAAATTATATAATGGAAAAAAATTATATTGAGGAGGGTTATTTTGTATTTCCATGATTGATTTGGATGTTCTTCCTCCTTTACTAAAACAAATAAAAAAAAATAGAAAAAATATGTTAATCAATAAACCATTCAGTATACATTCGTTTGATGAAACACATCACCATTTAGTTTCCTCTTCAACACAGGAAATACATGTATATTCATGTAACTGAAGTAGAGCGAGAGTTGACTGCTAGTTAAATCTAGCTAGAAAACAAATTTAACATAAAAACAAGACATCATGTCATGGTTAATTTTAAGAATTACTTTAATTGAACACTTGTTACCTGTTTTCTTGAATATGTCTATAATGAGGAGTTAAGTATTTTTCAAGAAAATTATTTGTTTAATTTGGATATTTATTACTTATTATCGTTGGATTTCATGCCTGTATTCACAAAGCAGTTTTATGTTTTAATTTAATTTAATTTTAAAGCACCGTAAAAATGTTTAAGGGCTCGTTACTCGGACAAACGCCCCTTGTGATTTTTGTGAAATGAATTCATTAAACTGAATTTATTACCACTCCTTTTCATTTTCCAGTTTATTAGGTTAATAATGAGCACAGAACTCAGTCTAATCCGTTACTTATTTAAATTGTTTCTAATATTCTCATTTATGATTGAGTTTTCTATATTTGAAGGGTTGGAACGACGTAGGTTTCCACGGATCCAACCAGATCCCCACTCCCAACATAGACGCTTTGGCTTATTCGGGGCTCATCCTCAACGACTACTACGTATCGCCAATATGCACTCCTTCAAGAAGCGCCCTTATGACCGGTAAACATCCCATTCATACCGGCATGCAGCATACGGTACTTTACGGGGCGGAGGCTAGGGGTCTACCTTTGTCCGAGAAGTTGTTGCCTGAATATCTGAAAGAGTTAGGATATACGAATCACATCGTCGGGAAATGGCATCTAGGATGTTATACCAAAGAGTATACGCCTCTATATAGAGGTTTTAGTTCACATTTAGGTGAGTATTTCACGCAATTAAGTTTTGTCATTGTACTAGGATTCACTACCGCAGAGGAGCACAAAATGGCGTGACATTGCGGTGTCAAAAGTTCGGAATATATACTGATTTATTAATGTTAAACGGCCTGTAACGAACGTGATGATTTTCCAATCATATACTTTTTTATTAAGGGAAAAGGGCTCCTACTGGAAGCCCTGAAATTTGGGTAATCCCTTAACCTCGGTCGCTTTTAGGCATCCGCTCCAATGAAATCCCGCCATAAAGCTGAGATATGAAGCTGTCCTTTCCAACAATGTCCGCCGAGGTAAGCAGAGGCAGGCCAGTAAGTGGCTGTCACTGCCGCTTGCGCTCTAACACGAGACAGTACCTGCTCCACTGACTCCTTTTCCTCCAAGCAAAAGCGTCATAGTGGGTTATTTTCCTAACCGTTTATGTACTTAATTAGCTTAAATCGATAGCTACGATGCCACATTTTCTACCCTTGTTCAGGTTTCAAAGCCTGAAGAATTTTCTCTTATCGACGTCGATAGAGCCAAGAAGAGCCTTGACTTATCTACAACTTTTGGTTCTCTTCCGCCATTCCGGAGGCATGCATCACTGGTGCCGCACCTATATAATTTTCCTTGACCCCCTTGGATACTTTTGAGTTACCAAGTTGAGTTTGGTTACTTCTTTCTGTATATCTAATCCGTTTCGTAGGCTACCTATACATCTTTTACATCCTTGACAGACATCTTGAAGATGACTTTATGCTGTTCGGGGTTATCATGCCAGTTGCATTATTGCACATTGACTCCGGTATGATTTGTTGTATTCCTCTCATTCATGTTGCTTTGAGTTTTCTCCTTCTTCTTTCCTTCCTATCCTCCGATTGAAGTATTGAGTTAAAATAGTACCTACTTCTCAGTTCAGTACAGATCTTTATAAATTACATTTTCCCATTACCCACATTTTCCAACTCATATTAATTAGTTCAAAGCTCAAATCATATAGCTCAAGCTCAACTCCCTTTCCTGTGTGTACTTTTATGAAATTTATAGGTACAACATTTTTCATAAAAATTCGGTATTGTTTCTTCATCAGTTCCAGTAGATTTAGAAAGAGTTGTCTGTGGTATTGTGTAGACATTTTAAGTACCTAAGAGGCTTTTTCAACCAAAACTCGCAAGTCTTAGATCATATTATCGTTACATAAAAAGAAACAATTCTGAAAATATCTGTTAAATCTATTGTGTGCTTCATTTAGGTTACTGGACGGGTCACCAGGACTATTTCGACCACACTGCGGTGGAAAATCCAGGTTGGGGTTTGGATATGCGTAGAAACCTCGATCTGGCTTATGATCTGCACGGTCAGTACTCTACGGACGTATTTACCAACGAGGCCGTAAGACTGATACAAAATCACAACACGAGTGTCCCTTTATTTTTGTATGTTGCCCATGCCGCAGTCCACTCGGCAAATCCCTACAACCCATTGCCAGTCTCAGATAAAATTGTAGGGAGCCTCGAATATATTGAGGATTATAACAGGAGGAGGTTCGCTGGTAAGAAAAGTACACAGTAACATTAAAATTGAACTTGTGTAAGCTATTGCGTTACAGCTTAATTTGATTGATTGATAGATCGTTTTTACCCGCCATCTCATTGGTCGCCAGTTATTCTGGAAATGTAAAATCATAAGCAATAGCAAAGGTACCTGCACTCAAATGGAGCCGAATTGCAGTAGAAATGAGCTGCTGGTCAATACCATGATGAGCCTGCTCGAAATGGAATCAGCTTATTAGGCACGTCTATAATGAAAGCTATCAAAAATCTATAGGAGGAAAATATGATGCAATTGGTCACATTGTAAATGAGAACATCACCTTGGAGAACGGGTCACCAAGAACTTATAACAGTATGAAAAGGGTCCATAACTAAAGTGCCTAACCTAGCCGAGAACAATTTTTCAATCTTCGGAAATAAAAAAGGTTTTCCACGAATTTTACATATTACACATTTAAAGAAATAAATGTAACTTGAAATGAAAAAAGATTTTCCAGTTTTCAGATAAACAATTTTAGACTCATCATGTTTCTGAAAGATTTGACAGGCGATAGAACTATATTAAAATAATTTATTGAGTTTATTTAAAATAGATATTCTCTTTTCCAATTTCACTATTTCTCTTTGACCACTAATTAAAATTTGTTGCTTTTCCTTTGCAAACCTTTTAGCTGAGCAGCCACTAGTTTTCATTTTTTTTTACAATTTTCGTCCTTTTCGCATTTTTCTTGATCTCTGGTCAGAATCTTCTTGCAAACTATTTGACATAGGTACACATTTCAACAACTGCTTATCAATTTATGTGATTATCAATGGACAACCCACCATATTCATTGCATCACAAATACATTATGATATTAGTCACTTTTCGTATAACTGACCCAGTCGGTCAAATAGATAGGAAATGGAATTCACATTTTTATTGAGTATTTCAATGGAAGTAAATACATATCATCGACACAATTTATAGGACATGCATAAATTCAAAGATTTGTAACGTATATTATAGGAAAAAGAATCGTTACGGTTTTACTTTTTTGCATTATTTGATTTATAACAAGTAACGGCTCAAGCATATTTTCATATTTTCCATTTCTCAACAAATAGTAAAACGAAATATAACCAAAGCCGCAATGAATTTTTGAAAACACACTTTGAGAAATATAAAAACAATTCAAGAAGAATTTACTACAGTAAATGCAAATCCACATTAATAAGTGATTTTTTTTCATTTTTCCTTTTCATCAATCTCTACTTCAATTCTAAATTTCTTTCAAGGTATGTTATCAAAGCTGGACGATTCAGTAGGAGCTATTACAAAGGCGTTAAAGGACATGAACATGATAACGAACAGTATTATTATCTTCACTACTGATAATGGTGGGCCTGCGGCCGGTTTCAATTTAAATGCAGCCTCCAACTACCCCTTAAGAGGCGTGAAAAACACATTGTGGGAGGGTGGCGTCCGTGGTGCTGCGTTAATTTGGAGTAATCTGATAAAGCATCCGAACAGAGTGGCCAGGCAGACTATGCATATTTCCGACTGGTTGCCGACTTTGGTGGAAATCGCAGGTGGAGACGTAAGGTAAACGGAATATTGGCTGTATCGAGTTGAATTTTGCAACTAGGTGTTTTTGTTTAAGTAATTTTACGAATTTAGATGGAATCTCAACATGGCAAGCGCTCTCAGAGGATACAGATTCAAAACGAACAGAAATTCTCCATAATATTGACGATATTTATGGAAATGCAGCACTCACAGTTGGTTCATGGAAAATTGTGAAAGGTTGTAATATTGAAAATATTGCTTTGCGACTAGTTTCATGGCATTTATTACTACAATTATTTACATGTTAACTATATTATTTGTTTTAAATTGTAAAAGCTATGACGAGATAAATTAATTTGTTGCATTCAGGTACTACTTATAATGGTTCCTGGGATAACTGGTACGGCCCTAATGGTAGAGTCGATTATTTCTATAACCTTTCAACAATTCAAACCTCGCCTGCTGGCCTGTCATTAAGATCCATAGGTAAAATGGCAACACTTGCCCAGATTCAATCGCTACGGGAACAGGCAATGGTAAACTGCACCATTCCAGCAAACTCTACTATAGTGTGTAAACCACTGCAAGCCCCATGTTTATTCAATATTGTTCAAGATCCCTGTGAAACTCGAAATTTGGCGGAAATGTAATAATAACATATTTCTACCAATAAGCGTAATTTAATTTTAATATAATTTTAGATATCCGAATATTTTGCAATCTTTAGAAGACTCTCTAAATAGGTACAATGCTACAGCAATACCACCAGGTAACTTACCATTAGATCCAAGAGGGAATCCAAAATATTGGAACTATGTTTGGACAAACTTTGGTGATTACATTTATATGTAGTTGTTAATGTAATGTATCCAATTGATATTCAATAAAAACATTAGTACATAGTTAAAATTATTAATTAAATAGCCAACTAATAGGCCTTCACTCGAAGGTCGACTCACCACTTTTTTCCACTCCCTCGAAAAGTAAAATTTGGGATTATTGAATTTTTTTATGAACCACATGGTCATGAACTCAATCTACAATCATACCAACTTTCCAGTTGCTAAATAATTAGTGACTATTATTTAATAAACAGACATAAATCTGACTCCCCAACTCGATAAGTGAAAGTCGGGGTTTTTTAATTTTTTTAAGACACTTGGAGGCCCGAAGTTATAACCGTGAAGAGTTTAAGGTTTCTAACTATGCGAGAAGTTGCTGAAACTAATGACAACAGTTAATTTAATTTCTATTTTTCACCCCCTCAAAAAAGAAAATTTAGTTCAACTCCCCTAAGAAGCATTTTCAGCGGAATTGTAGTTATCTTAAAGACACGAAGTTTGAAATGACACTGCTGATGTAGAGTTGGTGAGTTTATAACTTACTTACAGTAACTTATACAGTTACAGTATTATTCTGAACCATCCTGGACCCCTCTAAGCTACAAGCATGCGAATTTAAAATTTCTATCTATTCAAACACTGTTCAATAAATCTAATCCAAAGTTGTAGCCCCTTAGTAACGGAAATTGCATTGATTAATCGTACGAATCTAAACGACTTTAACAATGTTTATTCATGTCAGACGTCAACGTAATTTTCCTTTAATATTTTTATAGTAAATAACAAGTATATCAAATGCCAAAAACTTAATCAGCGGTATCACCCATTCTGTCATGGCACATAAGACGATATTTCTAAATTAATTACAAACGTAGACAGAGTAAAAAATTTTGCAACTGTAATATCAAAGAACATTGATGCATAAACTGTATTGACTTAGAGTGCGAAGATTTCGATATTAAAGCTGTAACCAACTAAATTCAAACATTCAATAACACATTGTATTCGAAATATTTTCTGGGGTCCAGAGTTATTACTCACAAATGAGTTTATTTGGCCTGGCTGGAAAAATGTATCATTGCTGATTACTTGCGTATGAATCAATGTTCTAAAGATTCCAACTATGATCATTGAGCTAAGGGTTGTAAAATTCGACTGTATGTAATAAACGCTCAGGGGCGCATGATTGACAAGCTTACAGCTTCGATAAAAATGGTATGTGCTAACGGTATCTTTCCTTGTACGAACATAACGCAAAACAATACACCACATATTAAAGTTGGATTGTTAAATGTGCATTCTCTCATGCCTGGTTTTGATGCTCTTGTAAATCTTATAAAACTTATATATA
The DNA here is from genome assembly GCA_963576515.1 of Cryptocephalus primarius. Classification (NCBI taxonomy): domain Eukaryota; kingdom Metazoa; phylum Arthropoda; class Insecta; order Coleoptera; family Chrysomelidae; genus Cryptocephalus; species Cryptocephalus primarius. The sequence goes on along the minus strand of OY754936.1, from coordinate 21,271,237 downwards.
TATATATATATATATATATATATATATATATATATATATATATTATATCTCTTGTGTATTATGAACCACCTCATATCTAGTACACACGTGGAATTTCTGGGTTTGTCGACTCTCCATGGCTGTGTGTATTACTAAACTATATGTATGCCAAATTTTAGATTCCTAGCCATTCTAGAAATTATGAATTTTGCAATTGCAATTGACAAATATATACAGAGCGGTTTTAGTTTTATATATTAAATCGTTAACCAATTTTCATTTGGAATATTGTTCACTACATTTTCTCTTTAATCTCGAGCATTACACATAGTTTTCAATAAATAGCCCGTGATAATTTTCCATGACTTTTATGTAAATAATTTACAGAAATGGTTGTCATTACTAATGTTATATGTTCAAGATGACTAAAGGGTATTCGTGGCAAATTGAAAATAATGACTATTTGTATCCAATTCAATTCAATTTATTTATATCATATAAAAATACTTATAATAAATGTATCACTTAAAACAATTACTTTAACGCCGACTTTTAAAATCAATTAAATACTAATATTAGCTAAATTCAATATATCATAAATTTTTATGAAGTCCTAGTCGGCGGATTAAATAATCTTATAATAATACATATTACGAAATTCACATTTAAATCAGTACAGGTCAACTAGACTCCAGTCAACTTACTTCAGCTCTAAATAAATGAAGTCAAATGGATAACTGAATACCGAAGTAAACTACAAAATACCTTACGAGAGAAGTTATGGTCAGGCCAAATACAATTCAGTTCAATCAGATGAGTTGAGGCAGCAGTGGAATCAGCGAAAGTTTCCATATATTTGAAAGGTACACATTCAAACAAAACGTAACTTCAAGCAACAGGAAAGATTTAGAACCTACATGTTTACAGTCAAACATGTTATCATATGCATTACCACATGCAAATGAAGAGAAAAGATGTAGGATCCTAGAGAAGTAGGATCCTAGAGATGTAGATTAAAATCCTGCGAGATTTTAGATTTAGAGAAAAATTTTATGTAATGCTCGAATTTGTGTCCTTCGGAACAAAGATACACATCATTAAAATACTAGCCCCAAAGTGCATTCCTATGTGGTCTTTGTTCAAGCTTTCCTGGTGCGAGTTTGGCTTGGCTTTAGCCGATTTGTATCTGATCTGGAATAATTTAAGATATTGTTCATGCTTAGATTAAGGGCGAAGTATATCAGTCAAAACTACATAGTCATGCAATATCAATTTCTACAGCAGGGATGGTCACCCGCGCTTCTTTGGCAAAGTGGCATCTCTGTTATTTTTTGAAAAATACTGGGTATCTAAATTGACAAAAAATTTAGAAATTTAAGGCCGAAGTTTAAAACGTTTGGTTTCTGGGATATTTTACATCCCCTTTAACATTATTAACCGTCTTATGCATAAAAGCATATTAACGTTAAAGTGGATTTTAGCTTAAAATACGTTTAGAATGTGTTTCATAGATGTAACTTTGTAGATGTAGTTTTTTCCGTGTATTCTTAACATGGAGGTAACTACAGTTACCTTAGTGACCCATTCTAAACGCATTTTAAGCTAAAATCCATTTTAGAGTTAAAATGCGTTTATGAAGAGGGTAAAATTACAACAATAAATTAAGAAAATATCACATTAAATGGAGATTAAAATATTTTTAATCTTATCACTGTTTTTATATCATTGACAAATACAGAGAGAATTCTGATGAATTTATCGCCATTGATGTAAGTATCGCGTCTCTTTCTAGAGTCTTTCTGACTCTATTTTCTTTTCGTATCTCTCTTCGTTTCTTCCCTTTTCTCCACTATGGCGGACTGTGTCGATTTTCTGACGGATTATTGCTAATATCCTAGACATGATGACTTTTTAAGATAGTGGCCATCCCTGTTCCAAAGTATGATTTTTAAAGGTAAAGGTATGTTCTAATGGCCCTTCAAAAATATTTTGAGACCATTATTTTCAGAAAGGCAGAAATAACTATCTTTAAAGAGCTACTGGAACAAACCTTTAAGGATAGTTGGCCTGTACCGGGTGACAGAGCAATAATCTGGAAAGTTGGATTCCGCCTACTTACCAATAGCTGGCAAATCAATTCAGAGCAGTTTGCAATTCAGCAATACATTACGTCATATTATTGCTTTTTAAAACTTTTTAAAATTGGATAAATATTATCAAATGCCTCATATATCTCCTGTCGTACTTTTGCACCAGTTAATACGACTTTTCCAGATACGAAAATTAATAATACAATTCTTGGTTTGACCATACGGTAAATGAGACCAGGAAACAATTCTGGTTCGTAACTACTAAATGAGCTGTGAGTCAAAACAAGGCCTTCCAGCCTGATCGGAAATTTTACATCACAACTTCCTACCATGTTTTGAATCTTGAAGTCTAAAAACTTCGCGTTGAACCCCAATTTTTGTATAATACGAGCATATTTTCGGGCAGCTAATCTAGAGTCTTCCTCACTTTTCGCTCCCGTACAAACCATTTTTCCAGAGGAGAAAATCAGAGCAGTAGTACGAGGTTCGCGGATCCTCATGATCACTGCAGCAAAGCGTTTTGGGTTGTATTCCGCATTACGAGCGTGCAAGGCAATCTTTTTTAAATCCAGCTTGCAATTCAGATTTACAGTTGACACAATGTTTCTAAAAGAAAATGTAGTTATAACAAATTCTTATTTGCCACAAATACATTAATTAATTAATACAGTTTATAATGTAAACGTGAACACAACCATTATTTGTGATGTTTATAACAACAAAGAACACCTTTGATAACAAAAACAAACTGATTGAAGTTATCCAGAAGTTAGTGAAAAATAAATGTAGTTGTAACTATTTCTTATTTGCTGCCAAATATTTTCTAAATATACACTCCATGTTGTTCAAAACTGAATCTAAATGGGCTTAAAATTCACCTAAATTTATAATGTGATAATTGGCACAAATATTCCCAGGTTACAAATCAGTTTGACAAGCTTCCCTCTGATTTAGACTATCAGACAAACGCATGTTGATAATAATATAGAAAATATGTCAAACAAAAGGTCTTTTTATTTTATGCCCGTTTTAACTACGTTATTTGAACTTACTGTAATTGTGGAATGATACCAGGATCAGCGGAGTGCGGAGTCATAGGCGTCATAGGACCAGGGGTAGATGGACCCATGGTTGGTGTTACGCCTGAGCCTACTGACCCACCCAAGTTGACCATCGGACTCACCATTGAATGTTGCTAAATATTATAAAAAATATTATAAATATTATATTATAAAATATGTTTCAAACATTAAACAGGGCAGCTATAAAATATATCATAAGGAGTGTGCTAGGATATTTTTATAGAAAAATGAAATTGTAAATATTCATGTATATATTACATTATACATTTTTATATTCAAAGGTGATAGTAATGCTTACAACTATGCTATTTATGCTTACAGGTGTTTGGGGTGCCATGCCATTGATAGGAAGAGCAAATCCAGTGACATATTTAGTCGGTGGCATATTCATAGCTGAACCCATGCCGAGCCCCAAAGTCGGAGTCAATCCCCCCATAGGAGCCAATGGGGGTACTTGTGAATTCATAAGCTGTTGGTGTTGGCTTTGCTGTTGCTGTTGGAGAGCATTTGGTAATATCAGCTGGTCCTCTTCCGGCTGATGGAGAGGTGTACCTGTATAATACCTTGATTATAGAATTGTACTAATATATACAGCAAATAAATATAGTAACAAATGAATACTGCAAAAAGGAAAGCAAGAAAGAGGTCACAAAGATATTAAAATAGTCAACAATTGTAATTTCGTTTTTGGCTGTGATGGTACCTCTTTAGGGTTCATTAGCAAAACTACCTCAATGAACCATTGTAATTCGACTAGGGTACATGTCCGTCCATCCCAATTTTGGAGGCAGTGCTATTATCACTTGAAAAGTAAAAAAAAAGTACAACATATTCAAGATAGGACATCTCTAATTAATAATCTCTTAATAAGTATATTGGAAAATTTGGTAACGGGTTTGGGCGGGAGTGCTTCTATTTGAAAGGAATACCTACTCTAGAGAAAAATGAAATGACTTCTCTGGTCAAAAACGATTAGCGGCAAATGTCAGCATAGGGGATAGTAATAGATATCAAATCGCCACACTACTCGGCCTTGTTCAAAGCAGATAAAATTATTTTAGGGTACTTATGCAAACACCTTAAGCACATTTGCACAAATCATTTAATTTTTCCCTAGATAGGGTATATCAAAAACAAATGTATCCGAAGTAGGGCACGTCTTATTTTAACCGAATTACAACATGAAGCAGATAACAATGGAGTCTGTCCGACATATCAATACCATCTTCAAGCCTTTAAAAACAAAACTGACTATGGGCAAACCTGACTCGAAATTTAATTATGTAACTTTTAAACAAATACATGATTATAAAATACATAACAATGAACAGTCTCCTTGAAAGCGCCAATGGTCAGGCCAAAATAGTCTAGATATTAAAATTATAATTATTAACAGTCCACTAGAAGAAGAAATCCTAGATGACATGGTTTCCTCCCATACATTAACTCCCCACCCAAATAATAAACACCACCAAATCGTGCCTAGATCATATATATTAAACAAAAATTAAGAAGTCAAAATCTTTTCTATAAATCTCTCAGATTATGAAGTAAATTAACACATCAGTTCTCAGTGGTGTTACATATCAATCTTATACACCAGCAAGAAACCAATTAAATAAATTCAAAATTTGTAATCACGAGTTTTTAAATTATGAAATACTCAAGAATAAAACAGGTAATGAAGGTAATGAGCTGGTCTCAGCACTACAGATGCTATGCATTTCCTAACAACAGACATTATTGAAAATGTAAATTACAACAAAAAATGTATGTTATTCAATTTTATCCCATACAAGGGTGTAATAGAATACAATAAATCCTCGATGGATATAAAAATATGTGATAACCTAAATAAATTTAAAAAAATAGCAAAAAAACCATACAGTGCAAAGCCATTAGATCTTTTAGTGTTTGTAATGCTGAACTGAATTATTTATTAATGTATACCGAATTTTATCCGAGTCATTACATTGTATAACTAATTCAAGGTTATATTATATGTAAACCATTAATCAGTTGCAGTGGTATGCAGAAAGTAATTATGATATCTTTTGCTGATAGATAAAACTTGGATTCAGGTAGAAGTTAAAATGAAGGATAATCTAAGTACCATTATGGCTTGCAAAAAGTCATTTATATTTGAATATTGATTGATAGCACTGTTGTTATGACTTGGGAATTATTGTAGGAGCATATGCAAAGCATTAATACTGACCAAAACTGAATATCTAATATTTATTTTAAAAAAGTATTACCAATTATGCAAACAAATGCATTAAAGATTATCATTTTTTGAAGCATTATAAGTTATCTTTAAGTTGCCTATCTCTACTTCAAAGAATACAAAACAGATTATTAAAAAACATTATTAGAAATCAATGTTCTACAGTTAACAATCCCCTCAATATAGCACAACCATATGCTCTAGAATCCTTAAAGTTTCATTATAATGATTTATATGTAAGCTTTTTAAACTCTATTACTACAACTAGAAATAAAAGTATAATTCTCCCAAAAAGTTATGTCAGTCAATGAGTCACCCATTACGACCCGCTTCTAGGCAGTTTTTAAAATTTTTGTGGTTTTAGTATCGAATCCAGAGAATTTTAATTTTGTTATACCAAAAATCCACTCGCCCTGAGACTGACAGAGAGCATGAGCCATGGATTTTCATAGAAACTAGGGGATAGTCTTATGTTGACCCTTACTGGAATCTGTACCCCTTTCCACTTAGCCCCACAGCACTCTACTAACTGGCTCTCGATGGGTGAATTCTTGGTGCAATAGAAGCTTACAGTTAATTTTATTGAAGGTTCTAGATAAATCAACAGACACCAAAACTACTGCTATTTTGTTATCAAAGCTGTATGATATGGTCAATTATTTGTATATTAGTTAAACACATAAATTCAATAATATGTTGTGTTCAGATGGCCATTTTAGAGCACTCTGAGAGCATAAATTGCGTTTAGGTGGAAATAGAAAATGGTTCTCTCGCAGAAGTTGGCATTTGATTGGGAGATCAAACTACTCTCAGAGGCCTCCAGGAGTAGTCAACTTTGTCTTGCAGTTTGTGTCAGTGGAAATAAGAGCAAAACGAACTACAGGTTACGTATCTGTGAAGATCAAAAATAGTGTAATGTATGTAGTGTAGTGTATGTAGCATAAAAATAGTTTAAGTAACGCTTGTTGTGGAAGCATGTTTGCTGCCATATCAAAACTTCTATCATATTCGTTGGTAGATAGTGATGATGAAGAAATACAAATAATATTTAAGTATTATAATAGTAAAGAAATTTCGAAAGTGAAGGAATTGATTTGCCAATTCATTTTGCTTTTACGAATGGCACACAAGTTTTCTTTACAAATCGACAGTCATGAGAGCAAAGCATATGTCCCAAAAACGTTCGATCGAGAGGGCACTTTTCAATTGCCCTGACAGATCTGGGATGAAACATAGAGTAGGTTTGACAGCTCTAGACCTTGTCAAATATTCTCTTCCGAACACACTAATAGAATGTGAGCAGATGTGAACGTAAGAAAGAGGTAATCACTGTAAGAAAAACCAAATCAACTAACAACAAAAACCCGCCATTTTGTTATCAAGGGTCTATAATGCGGTCAGTTATTTGTACATTAGTTAATCGTGTAAATTCTATTATAGAATGTGAGCAGATGTAAATGTGAGAAAAAAGTAATCGATGTAGAAGAAATAAACTCAATCTAACAATGTCTCTAAATTCAAAGAGATAAACTAGACACTGTCTTTCTAATATGGAGACAAGATTACACTACTGATACATAATACATGAACCAGGTAATAAAGTAAGAAATAATTAACGGCTTGGAAACTTTTGTAATGGACACCAGAAGAATATCTTAATATATAAAGTTATAGCCACTGGACAAAATTAAAATTAAAACTGGTAATTCCCATCTAGATACTTATAGAGGATTATTACATAGTCAATGAACAACTTATAGTCAATGAACAACTTATTACATAGTCAATAAACAACTTTAACTACAGATGAGGATGACCTTGCAAATGCCATCAAGTAAATAAGTATTAGTCCTTCATAATACATGCTTACCTATACTGGGAATGCTGAACCCAGGGCTGGGTAACATTTGATCCATTTCTGCTAAGACTTCTCAAAAACTTGTTACGAATGATTTACTTCAACAGAAGTAGAATATTGCAGATACCGTAGGAAGTATTGAATCCAGCTTAGTTTTTGAACCAGGCAGTTTTTCTACCAATACCAACAATGTTTAAAAAAACAGGGTAACAAACAAACCATAACCACACTTCACGCCTTCATACTTTTCCTTCGACTCACAAAACAGATAAACTGGAGAAGCAAATGCTGCGTTAGTTGACGGCCTCACGATGCGAGATTTCCCTGAAATAGCACATGCGCATTAACAATCGAGTAAAGGTCGGCTCTGATTGGCACGAATCCCTAAAGTTTAGAACCACGTCACTGTTTGCGTCAATCAAAGCACGGCAACTACTCAATTACTACTGAGTTCGAACCGTTACAGTTGAAATTTCTATTTGAAGGTGCAACGGATAACACTGGCCGCCATATGCATTTCTTGCTTTCCCCAACACTGCCTATCGAAAGTGGGGGAAATTCGAAAATTGCGGGAGATTTAAAAATGGCGGGAATTTTTCCCTTTACTGAATTCTGATAGAAGTAAAAATAGGTAATAATATTTTTTTAGTATCACTACAAACGTAGTTATGAAACGTTGATTAGAACCAAGTTACTTAAAGTTATCTTTATTTATCAATTTTAGCACTTCTCTTACAAATTTTTTATGTAATAAAAAAAGTAGCGTTCCATATAAATATTTGATACAATTTTAGTATCTAACTCTAAAATTGTAGCAGTTTCCTTGAAGAACGTTTTTATCTAAAGTAGCGCTAAACTCCTTCGAACTATAGGAATGGGTTTGTGGGTTGTTTGTGCACTGTTCACCATCCAGGTAGTCATTGTCAGTCATTATTGTCAAGTGTCATTTAACTTAACCTTTAATTTAGAGAATAACATTGGAATGTTTTTATTCATTTAAGAGGTGAAGCAAACTAAATTCAAAAACTACGGTGTACTGAGAACATGTCCGATTCAGCCATTGTAATTAAAGCGAAGCCGGAAAGAAAAGTTTTCAAAGCAACCAAATTGACGAAGATCCCAGCATCCTTGTTGAATGATCCGAAACTTCAAGCCGCTACTTCCGCACTCCCTAATAACTATAATTTTGAAATTCCTAAGACGATATGGAGGATCCAGGAGACAAAAGCGAAACTTGTTGCTCTTCAGATGCCTGAAGGTCTTCTTATGTTCTCGACTACTATCGCAGATATCATCAAGGATTTTACTGGAGCTGACTCTGTGATCATGGGGGATGTTACATATGGCGCTTGCTGCATAGATGACTTTACTGCCAAAGCACTAGGGGTTGAGTTATTAATACATTATGGTCATAGTTGTTTAGTTCCGATGGAGCAAACTAGTAAACTAAAAGTACTTTATGTTTTTGTTGACATAAAAATAGACCCTTTGCATTTTATAGAAACCATAAAGCTGAACTTCCAACCATCAGCAAATATAGCATTAGTAAGTACGATTCAGTTTGTAACTACCTTACAAGCCGTTTCTAAACAACTGAAGGAACTAAAATATAATGTTAGTATTCCACAATGTAGACCTTTATCACCAGGAGAGATTCTTGGATGTACAGCGCCGACAATGAAATGCGCTGATGTATTAATTTACTTAGGCGATGGACGGTTTCATATAGAAGCTGCAATGATAGCAAATCCCAGAGTGCAAGCTTTTAGGTATGATCCTTATTCAAAAAAGTTTACCAAAGAATCATATGATCACAGTGAAATGCAAATGGTCAGGAAAAAAGCTATCGAAGATGCAAAAAGTGCTGAAATCTGTGGAGTTATAATGGGAACATTGGGACGGCAAGGTAACCCTAATGTTGTAAAAGTGCTACGAAGCCGTCTGCAAGATATTGGAAAAAAGACTGTCGTTATTTTACTTTCTGAAATATTTCCAAATAAACTAGACTTATTCAGACAAATTGATGCCTTTGTCCAGATCGCCTGTCCACGGTTATCGATAGACTGGGGTAAAGCATTCACGAAACCTTGCCTTAATCCATATGAAGCCGCGATTCTAGTTGGTGACGTGCAATGGCACAAAGAGGATTCACATTACGCTATGGATTTCTATTCTAATGCCAGCCTGGGGCCTTGGACTCCTAATCATAAACCAGACGAAAGTGATTTTAAAAAGTGTTGTGGAAAATGTTCATAATACTACTATGCAGTTTATAATGGTGTTTAACTGAAAACGTCAATAAAACCTGAAAGTAATCCACAACATGGGTAGCTTGTTGCAAATGTGGCTTGCATAATATATCTATTGCATGTGGGTTAACCAAGTAATGACTTTTTCAATTGTACATTCGCTTATTTGAAGTGTGTCTTAATAAAATTTCATTAAAATGTGTCATCATTATTACTCCTATTATTATTTATTATATTCACTATTTAGAGGTATTTATGATTTGAAAAACAAAAATAGATGGTTCTAGTTTGTGGATGAATTTGAAAATGTAATACCTCAAAAGTTCAGATATGTTACATGTTTATCTGATTTTGAGCATACTAACAACCTATTAAATTAACTTCATCGGTTTCATATCTCGGCGTGAAATTTTCCGTGAACTTATATTTCTCATTTAATTTGAAATTGTTAAGTTTTTATTAACAAAAATATTAAGTAAATGTGATACTTTACAAAAATGAAAAAAGAAAAAGAATACCTTAATTAAAAAATAAACCTCTTTAGAAGGAAACATGCATAATTACCTACGTTGTCAGTTAAATTTCCAAAATTCCCGATACACGATCCTATGTGAGCAAATAAATAAAATTATTTGTTCAATTTTTTAATGAAAAATACAGTATATATTTAACAATTCATGGTAATAGCAAAAAAAAGGTTGTAATGTATCTGACACAATATAAAGAACTTATAACTAAATTAATAATGTATGTACTTTGAAGCGTTTAAAATGTCACAATAATACATTTGACTTAATATAATTTTAATTCGTAAACTCGAAAACATAATATTTAAAAAGTTTATTCAATTTGTTAATAAAACCGCGGAAACTTTTAAAATGAGCAAAAGTACAATCCCACATTTACTCAATCTTCAAATTTTCAATTGATCTCTCTAAAGAATTCAAATCCCATATTACTAACTGCCCATCAGTGCCCGAACTTGATATTTTAAGAGCCCTTTCTTTAGTCCCAGTGTAGATACACAAACAAGTAATAGCATTTTGATGAATTGAATCTAAGTTGGTATCAGATGTTTCAGTTCTTGCTTGCTTATCCAGCGAATGAAACATCCGCATGGCAGATAATCCTCCAGTTTCTTTTTTCTGTGAAGTGTCTAATTTCGCAACATACGACAACTGACCATTGTCATTCAAACAGAAAAGAATGGGAATACAACTATGACCAGCAGCAATTATGGACTTATTCGATATCCACGTACAACTGAGAAAGGGCAGAAATTCGGAATGTAACTTGTAAACTGCATTACCTCTTGTCGCATCTGCCACATTGATAGAAGAATCGTGAGATACCTGAAAATAAAAAAAAATGTTGAAAAGACGTGAATCAAGGAAGCATTTACCCACATGATGCCTGTATTGTATATTTCAATTTTTGTAAATTTAGAATGAAAATAGGCCAAACTGAAACCAAATATGGTCAAAATTGAAATTCATTTCATGAATATCTATCTCAATGATCTCATATCTTCAAACCTTTACTCAACGTCAAGAAGTCGCCTTCTGGGAAAAACCCACAATTAAATATTGTTAACACCAAAAATGATGAACAATATTTAGAAACCATATTACAACTATAGTAGCATAATTCGAAATCATATTGAATAAAATACCCAAGTGCAATCAATTAAATGGAGTGAACATTTAAGAAAACTTTTTTACTTTGTGTGAAACATGTATAAACTGAGAAAACTTTATGATAAAATATAGAAGTTTACAACTATGGGCTGTTAAAAATTAGCAAGAAAAACAATGTACACAGTCTGAATAATGGTGATGAAAAAGGTAATCAAACGGTGCAGATGGAAATTGATGGTCAACACATGCATCAAGTTTTATTTATATTTCCACTACTTTTGAATGTTTAGATTCTAGACTTCTTATTTAGTTGTTCTCACAGGTACCATGTACAAATCTCAATGTCTCATTTCCGATATAGATAGGTCGTAATTAGGAAATTGGATCTCACCTGGCTGTAGCATATGCATGTTTTGTATTATCATTAGCATATTAAAGTTGTGTTAAAGCCCATATTAGGTAGCAGCCCTGATTGTGAAGAAGTACAAGTCAATCAAACATTACATTACATAAAAATTACAATCAAAAACCTTCAGGGTTATAATTATATACTTCAGCAATTAGTATGATTTTGGAATACCCTTCATAAAGGACAAAAGCAACAAATCTGCTTCAGATAGTGAAAAACCCTGTTCAAACAACTTCATAGTAATGGTCTAAACACCCGATACTACAGATGACATGGCCTCAACCTGTATGTAAACAACGAAATAAACGAACGCTCTGTATATTGAAGTAGCACAATAATTATTATACTAGTAGTAGTACCAATTAATCATAATCATTAACTTCCCACTCTGCCACTGTTCGTACTTACCCAACACACTTTATTTCCATCAGGTGAGAAATTAACGTTGTGCACCCATCCTCCGCCAGAGTTGGAATTGACAAATTCCGCCATTAATTGACCCAAAGGCATCTTTGTTCCCCAAGGAGTCGCCTCTGGCGTTTTCTCAATGTCCTTTATGTATGCCGAGAAGATCCTGACTTTAAAATCAGTGGAGCTGGCAGCTAACAGAACACTATTTGGATGCCAGTCGATGGAGGTGACGGTTGAACGAATAGGCTTCTTGATGTGTTTAGAGACCCACCAGTCATTTTCAGACTCAAAGTAGCAAACGGAGATCAAACGTGCCCCCGAACCTACCTAGTAAATCAATAAAATAAGTTGTATTACATGAAATTATGAAAATATATATAATGGAGTTCAGGTGTTTATAGAATAATTTTTTATTAAAACGGATTGCGGTACTTTCAGATGGAAATTTTATTTATTTTGACCAAGGCAAAATTATTAGCGAAAACATATACGAAGCCCTCATCGACTAAATTCATTTAAACATTAAACTTACAGCGAACTTATTTTCATTGGGGGACCACTTCACGCAAGTAGCAGCCCTATTGATTCTGAGCAGAACCAAAGTTGGCTTCCATTTCTGATCTTTATCCTGCGTCCAAACATAGGCATTCCTATCCGCAGCACAAGTTACGATTCGATTAGTGTTTGGCGCCCAATCTATTCCCATAACCCTAAGGTCATGTTGGTTAAGTGTATCGAGGAGCTTCCAATCCACTGCATTCCGCTGATAGACCTGCACCTCTTGGTTGTTGTGAGAAAGTGCTATTTCTAAAAGAATTATGAATGAGTTTTAAAACAAAAATCCTCGGTTGTAAAACTCACGACTTTTGTCTTTATTCCAAGCATGGCAAGTTATGGGGCTTACGATATTTCCAAACCGATGTTGTTCAGTCATCTAGAAATATGAACATATTACTCACTTTTATCTTTGGGTGTGGTATCTTCTAATTCTAAATGAAAAACGTACTTTGAAGTGTATTAAGGAAAATAATTCGCGGACTCTGGTCAGTCGACACGAATTGAATTATAAAATTTTTGAGTAATTTTCACATACAATTTTGAAAGTGTAACTTTACGCTACTTAATGAAATGTTTGACAAGAAAGTGCCATTAATGCCTAATGAATAACCTAAAAGCTTTTCTTCTTCTTCTTTTGGTGGGGTGGCCACACACTCTCTTCTTTTATTTCTTCCAGATGTCGGGCACGACCAGATGGTCAGATCGATAAGACAGAGCCAGGATAACATAGGATAATAACAAGACCAGGGCACCTATTCCTGAATGTGGGAAATTGTAATTACCTAGGGAAATTTTGAAATTACCGTTCCATCAATAATTATACTTATACGGGCGGCATTCTACCAAGGGGAAGCAAAAAATGAAAAAAAAAAATAATTTACTTACATAAACATCCACAAAGATGCCGATCGCTATAAAAATATTACTTTGTGCACCGTAAACCATCAACTCTAAAGGAAGTTACCGCTGAAAATGTTGGGCTGGAAATATTCAAGGATTCAAAGAAAGAAAAGTCCCTTTCAATAATTAAAATGTATCTACCTCGGTAGTTTACTAGTTTAGTTTATATTCATAACATCGAACTTCAAAGTGTTAATAGGCAATAAAAGATTAATACAAAATTATATAGGCAGGTTCTTCATTTTTGTTCTAAGTATGATATGAAAGTACTATCTTTCTTATGTTTGTTTCAAATATTTACTTTTTAAATTTATACAAAGTAATAAAGTTTATAAAAAAGTTACCATAATGATTTTTATTTAAAAAAAATTATTTTATTTTTTAAACAGATTAACAATTATCAAAGAAATAAAATCAGAATTTGAAATCAAAGCAGTTATTATTATCATTAATATTATTATTATTGAATGGAATATAACACTGATGTTCTGATGGGGAAGGGCGGCAAATTATATCTTGTACCCGGGCGGCACATACCCATGGGGCGGCCCTGAGGGGTGAGGCCATGCTGGTTGGAAATCGATACATTCTAGTCAGACAACGTCTAGAGTAGTGAACAGGCTGGAAATTCGCCTGTTATCCACGTTACATTATTCCCTTTCTCATGGATTGGCACGATATCTGTAGAAAACACACAAGTTGTAAGAGAAAAGCAATAATCAACCAGTTTGCTAGTGTGGAAATTCCATTTCTTAGGGACAGGCGAAAATTGCACTAGGATCAGAACATAGTTTTTCAGAATATTTTCCTATTTTGTCGAAGAATTAACATATTGTAAATGGAATACGTATTTGTTGCAAGCATCGCAAAAAGTAATTTCTTTTGAATATGGTTTTAAATTATTTACTGACACGATGTTAATATTTTGAAATTCGATACATGTAGTACCTCTACAAAAGTGATGAAATTACTTGAAATCGTAACTTTTTATTGTGCAGTAACACTGTAATTTATGAAAGTGCTACTTGAAATTATACATAACCGTTTGGAATCGATGTGTCATTGAAAATAGATGAAAATGTATACAAGTAACTGTCAGACAGCCGCTGATAAATATGTGGGTCTGACGATTAAAATGACATGGACCACCGGTCTGACATTTTTTATGTTTATTCAATCATAAACAACCCCTTGCTTCAATATCAGCTGGCTATAAATAATTTACATTTTCATCTCTTTTATTTATTAACAATCACATTGTTATAAATGACGACGTAGTCGCGAAGTCTGACTGTTCCTTTTGTTATTAAAAAATGCGTTCCTAACAATAAGAAATCAAGTTGAGCGGCAAATATCATGATATTTTTACCCCGTCATCTCTCGGATTTTGAGGATATATCCCCGCCGCTGGTGCCATTTTCGTCTTATTTCGCCGAGAATCTGCGCGGGCGGACCGTTGGTGTGTTTCCTTTTTTTATTTCATTATTCTTTGTTCATTCTAATATATTTAGAGAAGGCCCAACCATACGTATCACTTGTGTTTTAATGCTATTAGCGCATTAGTCATCCTCACAGAATATCCAGTTGGATTTGGAGAATCTCCGGTCGGTCATGGAGAATCTTGAGTTGGGCTTGGAGGACGGAAGTTCGTCCAGCGAAGCAAATCCAGAGGAGTCACGACAGTTAAATATACAAGTAAGATTGCCAGTCACAACTTGATGGAATGGATTAAATATATTGAACTTTATAATTTACTTTAGCTTCTTCTTGTTTTGCATGTGCAGCGGTAAAAAATATTAAGAAAGTTCTAATTCCAAAGGGTAACACGATTTAAATTTAAATTAATATGTCTTATTTTTGGAAAAACTTTGGAAACTGGAAAAAATTTACTTGGAGGTGGAGTTAATATACACACAAAAAACGGATCTCAACTTGTCCACAAAGTATATTAAAATATATCTATATTATATATCTACATACTGCAAAATTAATATATTTATAAACAATGATATAACCCAGACAAAAACCTGCAAATTGAAATATCGGGATTTAAACGGCTTATGTACGAAGTTTGGAAGAAAATTTAATCATAATTCAATTTTGGAAAAGCATATTACACAGATTCTCAAGTTTTAATTTTAAAAGTTTTTTGGATTTTGTCATATTACACTTACACAAAGTGTATTAATGATTTATTCCTTTTTCAGCGTTGCCTTCAATCTTTGGCGCACACATGTCAGTGCTGTGATGCAAGCTGCTGTTTACCCAACTGCGAGAAAATGAAACAAGTCATTACTCATACCAAACTTTGTCAACGAAAAACAAACGGCGGTTGTCCAATATGTAAGCAACTTATCGCTTTATGTTGTTATCATGCTAAACACTGCCAGGAAACTAAGTGCCCTGTGCCTTTCTGCTTGAACATCAAGCACAAACTGAAACAGCAGCAACTCCAACAAAAGTTACAACAAGCACAGCTGTTACGGCATATGGTGACACAACCTGAATATGAATGTGCAGGTGCAGAACAAAATGTACAAATGAGTGGAGAAGGTGCAGGCAGTGTTGAGTCTGCTGTGTCAGGAGCGGTTAGTTCTGCGAACAGCATGAATGTAGGTATGGTCAGTCAAAAAATTTGTGGGTTGATTCGTTTTAAAGAGTTCTGGTCTGTATATTTTTTTCTTCAAATTTATATGTTTTAAAGCGTTTCAATCTATGTAGGACTTATGTCTGCAAAAGGAGGTATCTTTGGGTTTGTTGGGATATTTTACATAATATCTACATCATGTATAAATCCCCATCATCATATCACCTTAACTTTATTAAATCACGTCGAAGACTCTAATAAACCATTGGTGGTTATGACAACTTAGTCTTGTGTTCTTTCCATATAATCATCCATTTATTCTATTTCTATAAGTTAGAAATCATATTAGGGCTGTTGCTTTGAAAGAAATTTGCAATATTTAACTGAAGTCCATTCAATGTTTTGACTCTGTGGTCACCATAAATGAACAATTTAACATGCCCCCACAAAGTAAGTGGTTGGATCCTAACATGGAATGTAGTATTCAAAACACGAAGAAAGTTTGCCCAGGAGTGCTAAGTCATAATACGAAACAAGTATACTCTTTGATTTTCATGTGTTCACTTGAATAAAATGATAATACTGTTAATTTGTCATGTACTCCCTGTTTTAATTAAATATGCCTTAAAGTATTTAGTTTGATTTCAAACATTTGTTGTTCTATTAAACATAAATATTGTTACTTTTTAGGTCCACCAAATGCAAGTATGGAGCTTACATCTTCCCACCAACCTCAAGTAAATCGAGACCAAGTGGAGTCAGGGAAAAACATTCCATCACCTTCAGTTCAAGAAACTGAACGAGGTAAACAATTTCTTATCCTAAATGAAATTGCTTTTGTAAACGATGTATCTTCTGGTGGAAATCTTTTAGCAACCGAACAATGGCAGCAATGTCATGATGGAGTTACTCTGCAAGAAATCCGTGCTGGTCAACCATTGCAAGTGGTGCTACCAGGAGGCTCTCAAATGACTCAACCTAGTAGCCCAATGCAAGCCGCCGCTGCAGCAGGTTGCATTACGCCAAGTGCCAATGCTAGCACACCTGGTGCAACAGAAAGCCTCCCACTGCAAGAAATGAAGTGACTTGTCTCCTACCCAGATCCAGGACCAGATCAACAGGACAGGTCTATAATGAGGACGGACCAACCCACAGTTGATGACAGAACTCATTAAACAAGAACAGGTATAATCAGTTTTTTTTTATTTTTGCATTTATTACCAACCATTTATTTCATTAGCAAATTCAGCTTGATCACGAAAAATAAGAAAAAATAACAGACCTTTACTTCGAAGGAAAAAAAATATATTTCTGCATTGATTAGAACATTTAGAATAAGATAAGATTTAAAATATTGTACTTTTTACTATCATTTTTATAATAAATACGCGTTTGGTTTGCGGTGAAAGGATTCATGTTTTTTTTTTTGAAACACCTTCCCCAATTTTCTAAAAGAACAGATATTTACGTGCATTAACACATTGTAATGTGTTTGTGAGGTAAAGGGGGTAAGGAGGTATAGTACTGATCCCAATTCCACGTCTTAAACGCTGTGCTTATGCTACATAAATTTCATATGACGAAGTAATTGTTTTTGAAATATTGATGCTAGTTTAAAACGCAGATTCAAAGTGGCATGACGAATCATATTCTAATATCTAATATATTCTAATGTAGTATATCTAATGTCTCATATCACAGGCCAATACTCAGAATTGTCGATTGTTAATGGAGATTGATATTAAGTATTGATTATTACCTAATTTTAGACTAGACAACGTCAATCATTCAATATAAATTCTATATCTACACTAAAAACGACTTGTTGTCTTAGATTAATGGTCGTGTGGACAAGGCTCTTCCCGATTTTTTTGATCAAAAAATGTCGAAATGCTTCAGAAAATTCTGTGTTCATTGTTTTTCCTGAATAATGCAGGATCTATTATTTTCGCAATATAAATATACTTTTGCAAGCTCCAAGAGAATTAGAGCATTCAATATTCTTCATCATACATATATAAAATAAAAAAACCATCTGAAACTTGATATGGGTGTAATTCACAGTTATTATTAATTGCCTAATACATGCTGTCATTAGTGAACGTGAATACAAAAGTGATTTATGTGATACACTTATCAAAACACAATTTTAATTGAACCATTTTTTCCTAATCTACGTACTTAAACTTCCCCATAGCATTGTCAATCGGATCCACTTGACTTTTCGACAAAGATTTTCGAGTAGCATACTTAAATACTAATATTTCTATCATCAAGATTATAATGGATAACATTATTCCAATGAGGTATAGTATAAACAGAGAATGACAATCAAAAATTCTTACTGATTGAAAGTTACCAGCATCGTTATAACATTTCGGTTTCACTGATACACGATTCTTGTTTCTTATTTGCAGACCCACTTCATCCACACGAATCAACCTAAAAAAAAATTATTGAGATATCTATTCGAAAGTACATTTTTGGAAACTTAAAACGAAAATGAAAGATCAATTTCATTTAAATCAGGACATTAGAAGTAGTGAAATATCACTATTTTAAATTTTAGAAATTTAACTGATGCCATACTACTTTATTACGCTTCTTACCCTACTCTAAAATATTCCTTATATTGTGATGTCTTTGGCACACTGAAATAGTTATCCGCCTATAGAAAAAATAAACAACACCATTAAACTCGTAAAGTATAACTATGGATGTGAAATTGTGATAAAAGTGTCAGATTACAATTAAGTTTATGTAGTACAATTTAACTACGTTATCTTAAAACTTACATTCATATACCCTGGCAGTTCCTGCAATTTACAAATGTCTACATTAGTGTAAGTCTTGAGAATGAAGTCATATGCATTAGCCAGTGGTACTTGAAATGCAAAATTTCCTTCTTGCACCCTTTTCAATCCATCTTCTAATGACAAGAATTTGTTGTGGCAAACTTTCTTTCTGTAAAGTTCCTTTAGAGTTTCATCCTTAGTCGACTGAAATATTAGTTAAACTTTTTTTAATGTCAGTTCCATTAATTATTAGTACTACTTTTCTATTTAATACTAACTTATAATTTGGAAGTAATTAAGGGTCAATAGACAATCGAATGAATAGGAAAAAATACAGGTGCAGTCTCTGATAACATGATATTTGTGATATTTTGTAATGCATACAATGTACAAAATATTGCACATAAAATTACTTACTTCATAGTAGGTCATCAGGTAACTGTTATTAGCCCCTCCGCTATCGATCCTGCTGTTTATAAGCTCTTTTATAGACGTAATTGGTTTGGTAGATTGTAAAAGGACAATTATGAAGGCAGAATAAGAGACATAAAGGAACATGAAAGCCATAAATAAAATGAGAATAAGAATCCTTCCGGTGTAAGTTTTCGAATCAGTAAAAGTACCTGAAAATTTTATTTCTTTGTAGAGAATATATCTGCTTTTATATACTGTTGTTTACCTTGTTGACACACTGCTTCCAGTGAAAAAAGAATGATATCACTGATTGTATATTTAACCGGTCCTTTTTCTTGAGTCAGCTAAAGTTATAATAACTTCATTATTTAAAATTAAATTTAAAAAAAAATTCAAAATCAACTTACTAAATCACTTTTACTCTCCCAGTTCAGTAAACCATAGAGTATGGTACAATAAATCGCTAAAATCACTGCACACGCTATCCACACCTTTTTAGTAAACGTTGTTAAAAATATATTCTCGATATATGCAAAAGAAGGCTTTTTCAATATAAATTTAGTGCCATGTTGATTGACACGATTAATGAACTCCACGGCCTTCTGTCGTTCCTCTGACACTATGAAAGAAGTACCTGCAAATGATTTCAGTGAATTTAAGACTTTGAGTGATTGATTGGATGACTTGAACTTGCCAGTAATATGACTATTTCCATCCACTAAATCTCTTACTAATCCATCAAATTTTCCTGTGGCGTTGTTTAAATAACCATAGGAATCGAATATTCTAAAGGTAAAAGAAGCATTGAGGAACTGGATCAAAAAGTAAATAATTGGAAAATCTTGAAAGAAAAACGGTTCTCTAAGAACGTCTGATTCACTAAAATGGGTAAAAAGGATAATTAAACGGAAGTATGAATCTATCTCAAGTCATCTTACGACACATCATCAAAGTTAACATCTAAATTTTTTTTGTTTCTTATAACCGATCCTACAACTAATTCAAATCGTTGAAAATTTAAACGGCGTTCTACTAGAGGAACATATCTATATGTGTAGGATATTCCTGTAGTTTCGGACCAGTTTCCAGCGTATTCAGTAACTAAAAATAATAGTTAAAATAGCATTACCTAATGCCTGTTGCAAAAAAAATTTACTGACTCATTGTACTATTTGGCCCATACTTAAATGGTTGAAATAAATCTACCCAGGTGTTATTTTGAAAAACTGCTAGTGTTACTAGGGCCATTGGAAGAATATTACAATTTTGTATTTCCATGAAGAACATGTCGGAGGACTCCTGTTCAATTAGAAATAACGATTTTCTTGGGGAGTTAAAAAAGTCTCTTTCGTTTAGCTAAAATAAATGTTGGCATAATATTAACAACACAGTTAAGGTATGATGCATACATATCTCAAAACGCTGCTAATATTTCCACATTGCACGAAGTCGACCATAAACCAGTTACTATTCGCAGAATAAGTGAAAAAATTTGCAATATCACGTTGAAAGCTTATAAATTTCCTGTTTCTTATCATTTGAATCTCTTTAAAAAAACTACGTGATTCACCTGAAAAGAAAAATAAGTTATGATATCAAAAAATTGTCAGCTCATTAAAATGTACTCTTCAACCAACACGAATGGACAATTAATGTACTGTTTTCTTCTGTGACAAAATCAGTTATGAATTTCATATTAGTTGATTGACCTAAATTGTTAAACATTATCCGAAAATACAGCAGTTTTACAAGAATATTCATTGTGAACACGGTTGTAAACTATTTGATTGTCTACTACTTTATTCACATCCTTTTATAACAGCAAACATCAAAGGATTCTTTAATATTTAACGTTTTCGCGGTTCAATCAAAGAACAGTTGAAATTGACGAGAAAATTTCCACAAAGTGATTTTTTTTTGGTGAGTAAGAGATGGGATTTTATGTACTGAAAATGTATTATTTAAATATTCACGAATAAGGTATACTTACCAATCATATGCTATTACCAAATGATATGAAATTTGATCTAACAAAATTTAGGATTTATTTTACTAATGTGTCATTACTATTGTGAATTTTCTAAATTTGAAACTATCATTATTATTATTTTAGCAAGTATGAATCAGCTTTAATCAGGTCATTCCTTCAATATATCCAATTCATTTTTCAGAGAACTGAAGTTAAGTTTTAAATGGTTCTCAGACTCCCTTGTAATGCATTTTGCAACCAGTTTTTCCATCATGAAGATTACTAAAGACAACATTAATCCAATGATATACATTATAATGACTGAATGGCATTCATAAATCCTGACAGACTGGAAATTTCCAGCTTCGTTATAACATTTTGGCAGCTTGGATACACGGTTCCTAACTCTTATTTGCATGCCTAGTTCTGCTGCACGAATTAGGCTAAAAATAACATCTATTATTTAAACAAGTAACATTTATTGTTTCATACTAACCCTATCTTGAAAAAAAGTTTATATTGGGATGTCTTGGGTGCACTAACATATAATTCAGCCTGAAAATGAACAAAAAATAGAAGCTAATTTCAACGGTTATTTACAAAGTTATTTCAGTTTATACAGAATTTTACATTCATGTATCCTCGCAGTTCTTGCAGCTTACAGATGTCATAGTTTGTATAGTTTTTCAGAATAAAATTGTAGGCGGCAGTGAGTGGAACTTGGAAAGCAAAATTTCCGTCTTTTACTTTCTTCATCCCTACTGTCCATGGAATGTACTTGTTACGCGATACCTTCTTAACGTAAAGCTGCCTAAGTACCTCATCTTTAGTAGACTGAAAACGAATCGAGAGCGATAAAATTGATGGTGTACCACTAAGCATACCTCATAATAGTTCATTAAATAAGAGAGGTTGGCACCCCCACATTCGATCCTGCTGTCTAGAAGTTCTTCGATGGAAGTAATCGCTTTCGTTGATTGCAGTAATACTATAATGTATGCGGAGTAAGCGACGTACAAAAACATGAATGACATGAACAGTATGAGAATTAGTATTCTCCCAGTTACAGTATTAGAATCAGTAAAAGTACCTACAAAAATGAGAGCAGTATCGAAACAAAACTATGTAAAATTAATGATACCTTGTTGACAGACTGCCTCTAGAGATATCAGTATTACATCACTGACAGAACATTTATTAGATCGCTTTTCAGAATGTTTAATCTAAAATCAATATTAATGTAATAACGCACTAGTCCAGAAGATTTGAACAACAAAATAGTGGCGTTGGTTAAAACTTACAATGTTTGTTTTTCCTTCCCAATTTAATAAAATATATAACACGGTCCCAAATACTATGAGTACACTGCTACTTGCCAACCAAACAGGGTTAGTAAACGTAGTTATAAATATATTCTTTACATAAGCATATGGTGGTTTCTTCAGAAGGAATTTCACGCCGTATTGATTAACGCGTATCATATATTCAATTACCCGTTGACGTTCTAATGTTGTGATAATTGAAGTACCTGGAACAAAATTTTATTTTTAAATTTAAATTATAGATCATGTACATTAAATAGAGATTCACTCAAACCTGATCGAAAACCCTAGAAAACAAAATATGACGGGATATAATGAAACTCTAAAATTAATAAGGATAATAAAAGTAATTGTTAAACAATACAATTTTTTGTGTTCAACCTTTTTATTAAAAATGGAGACATTGAAATGTTTAATCACCAATAGGAAATGTTCAAATGTTCAAGTCAGCAAACAATATACTACCTATAGGTACTTTCTATAGAAAGTACTTTCTAGGGGAAGAAAATGAGTAATTACCAAATTGACATTAAATGGATACTATACATCGTTCCCTGTATCAGGATAACAGAAATGCGCCGATAATTGAATGATGACGGCAGAATTATTTCCAATGTATTTTAAGGACACAATATGCCGGTTTTCGTAATATGATGATATAAACTACAGAAGATTTATGAAATTAAATAGACGGAATATCTAGATTTTTTCTAAATAAATTTTAAAGCCACAATACGCCGTTTTTAGAATTGCAATAATTGAACAGCGAGTAGGCTAAGAACTACTCTGGTTCTTAAAAGAATTTACACACCTGATATATGGCTTTTCTCATCTTTTAAATCCCTAACGAGTCCATCAAATTCTCCAGTAGTGTGATTCAAATATCCATAAGAATTAAATATTCTGAACTTCTTGGAGGCGTTAATGAACTGAAGCATTACAGCAATATTTGGAATGTCATAGAAGATGAATGGTTCTTTGGCAGTTAAACTGGATTCACTAAAAATAGGCAATTCAATACAGTTCTATAAAATTTAACAGAGAACTTACGCTGCATATTCAAAATCTATGTCCAAAATGTGTCTGTCGCCTGCCAAGGCGATACCAATTGTTATCTCTGTTTGTTGAAAATTCTGACGACGTCTTACAGTTGCAATATGTTTATAGTTGTAGATGAATCCAGTATTTGCTGACCAGTTTCCATAATATTCTCTGACTAAATAGAGAAGCCGTAGATTTAGGGTGAAATAAATTGTTATTATTTTATGCTTACTTAATGATTGATTTTGTTGGTATTTATAAGGTTGAATCAAATCTGCCCAAGAAAAATAATAAAAAAATGCTACAATTACTTCACTCATTGGAAGAATATTACAAACTTCCATCTGATTTAGGAAATTGGTAACATCATGTTCTTGGACAAGAAACATGTGCTTTGAAGGGTAATTGAATAAATTATTATCATTGAACTGAAAACGAAATTTTAGTACGAATTTATAATAATTCGTTATAAATAATAGATATTATCATTTTAATCTCGTTCATACGTACATATTGCAGAATACTTGCGAAATTGCCACACTGTGTAAAGTCTAAAACATTCCAATGGTTAGTCGATGTGTAATTTAAAAATGATATGGCAGTTGTGTTGGTTAAATCTTTATACATAATAATTTTAGAGGAATAAAGGTTTCTCAGGTCCCCTGCAAAGGCAAAAGAATGTGTCATGCCACAAAAATTTAAAACTTACTTTTATTCCAGCAGGCAAAAATTGTTAATGTCACATTCTTTTCTAAGAAAAACTCTTGCACAAAACTAATTTGAGGTGCAGCACAATCAACGGATATTGGTAAAATTGTCAATAGCATTAAGAATTTCAATTTCATCTTAACGTCTTACATATGAGAATAAAGTCGTTCTAGGGTTGCTTGTAATATAAACTCCTCAAAACTATTCATTAACGTATATTTCATTGACATCAATGTCACAATTGTCTAGACAGTTCCAACAATTTTAATTTTAAATGATGCCTAATTGCAGTCTTTACATAAGCATGTCATAGAAACAATCTTGTCTTCATATATTTTTTTTAAGTAATTAAATTGTCATGATTACAAGACACGTTAATTCTAGAAAATTGTCCAGCATATCAAACAGGACATCATATACAATATTCAAATTCATTTCATATGCAGAGTTACAAAATTGGAGAAATAAAACGTTCCATTAAAAGAGGATAGTAACAGTCTCGATTTTATTTAAAGAATGACTAACAATTCAGAATGAAAATAACTATGTTTCATGTTTCTTTCCAAATGGGTTCATTTTTTGGAGCCAAGATGTTGCAGAGGCAGTTTCCCTAAAAATAAAAAAAACAACATATATTTTGGTGTTTTTTTTTGAGAAGCACGAAAATTGCGAGAAAACACTGACAATTTATTTAAGATAGTTTTAGAGATCATATTTTTCAGTGTTACATTTGTACCCTCAGAATTTTACTATACTAATGTAATGTTTCTTCTTACTCTAGCTCGGAATTTGGTTCTCCTGAATTATTCTTAAGTGCTTCCAGAAATTTGGCTCGATAAATGTGCTTCATTGGTGTAATTTTTTCCTTTTCCTCGATTTCCATCTGAGTTTTCAACATTTTTATGGCTCCACTTAATGACAGTCCATACCATTTTATTTCTTCAGAAGTATACTGTAAGATTTCAATAATTTTTAAAAATTGCATAACAGTTCATGGTTTGTCAATCTTACCGCCGATAAATATTTACCATACTTCTTCAAAACTTCCTCTTGTTTTTCAGGTTTATCAGCATATGAAGGGCAACCATTTTCTAGGGCTTCTAATATTTTTCTTTTGATTGCAAGCGGCAGTAAAGACTTCAAATCGCAAGCTGGCGTCTAAAAAAAGTGAAAGTTAAATAGTACACACACAACTATAAGAGATAGCATGAAATACAAGAGATGCACTTGGTTTATAGCGATTCTTTTTATATAAAACAAACATGCGAAAAAAGGTTCCAGACATTAAGGTAAAATGGAAAACTGATATTTTACGTAAGATATTGATATTAAAAGGTAAAATTTCAACTCATTCTGAGATATCCAGTATTATAATAATAGTAATTTTAAAAAACATCCATAAAGGTTAATATTACATCTGTGCATATTTGTATACATTATTGACTATGAGACACAGCGAAAATCCAATTGTGAGTACATTTTTCTGTGGAATTTGTTTCCACAAATCTCGCAAAATAGCTAGTTGTTGAATAATTATAAGTCATAATAAATGACTCACTCATTAATCTTTCACAAAATATCACAGCCAAACATGTCTACATGTTGATAATGTTCTAAAGGTGATTACAAGGTAAAAATCAGAATGAATCATGCAAACATAACTAAATATAAACATCATTTTTAGCTTTCCTTCCCATGTTGCGACTCCTGAAGAATAGCTACAGAATTATCCCCAGTTTAACGCTATTGACATTCAAACTGTGCAAAGTACCGGGAGAAGATGTGACTTTTCCAGCGCTTCTGCAGCTCGGGAGGAGGAGTTTGGTGAATATCATTAGGTAGACTAGCAGACACCAAAGCCTAATGCCATTTCTACTACACAGAAAAAGTCGGGAAAAAGTGTTTGACTGGCAACTCATGGGACTGTTAATGGGGGACTATCTCCTTAACCCTCGACTTGTACTTTTTTAAATTTTAAAAGATAATGTAAACATTCCTGTTTTAAAATTATAAATAATAAAATTATACAACACTGAATGCCTGTAAGTTAAGTAATACTAAATAAAGCCAGCTATCTCAACACCTATTTAGAAAGTACTAGACAATATGCAGATGGAGTGAGAAAAAGCAATTTGCCATAAATCCTGCAAAAACACTGTGAATGTACTGTTCACTCAAATGAGAAAAGTCAATCTCCAGGAACCTACTCTGCATGATCAGGTTTAGTTTGTGAAGGAAGACTTATAGTACATAGACTGAGTATGCAAGCAATTAAGAATGACGACAAGGTGATTGGCTGCGTTTGTTCTCTCTCTCGTTCCTTACATGAGAAAGATTTGTATCACTATGACTTCCCTGGCAGCACTAAAAACCCTTCTTAAATCAACCCCCTATTTCCATATGAAGAGGGTAGCAGGAATGAGACTACACTGGTTGTAAAAGGTGAATGATGGAGTACATCTGGTAGAAATTGAAGGGTAGAAAATAATTGTTGCGGAGATGAAAGCTATAGAGTTGCTGGCTATGCTGTCCAACCACATGACAAACAAAATCAATCACAAAATCACCTTCAAGAAAAGTCTTTCATCGAGGGAAAACTAGGAGAGACAACAGTACTCCTCTCTGAAGGTTGATCTATGCTGGTCGCAGATTTTCCGTTTCCGCAGTTTCCAAGTTGGAAAAAGGGACTGGATTATCCATTTGGTGAACAAACTGAGTGGAGTTTGTCAAAAGCCTTAATCAACACTTAACAGTGTTTCAAGTAGAAATATATGCCATTGATATGTGCGTCAGTTGGACTCTAAGGAACAAATCCACGAACATATCAAAAAAATTTTTGTACAGATAGCCAAAGCAGCCATTAAAGCACTGGACTCCATCTATTTCATACTGAAACAGGTTTGGAATAAACAATTACCTCTAAATGCACTCAAAGAAAGTCGCAAGGTAGTCCTACTCCGGACTCCTGAACATACTGAAATCATGGGCAATAAAGTAGCAGATCGATTTACCGATGGATGTAAAAAAACTCAGTTCGTTGATTCCGAGCTACAATTGAGAATATCTCAATCTAGTGAAAAAGGAAATCTGAACAGCGGCAGAACGAAAGAATTTATGCCACTAGAATGAACTTCCAGACTTAAGGCAAGCCAAGGCCTTTATGAAAGAACCTTCTGAGGGACATGAATAGGGAGGATATTTGGACAATATCTGGTATCCTAACTGGTTACTGCAGGCTAAGACAATACCTCAGTAAGATGAACCTGGCGAAAGAAAGTAAGTGTCGCCTCCATCTGGAGCAAAATGAATCAGCAGAGCAAATATTGTACGAATGTGTAGGGACGGGCAGGTCAAACTCATCTTTAGGGGTAGCAATTGGAGGCCATGAAGACATAGATGGATTTCCCCTTGTAAGGACCATCGACTTTGGTAACGTTTGACTAAAGAAGAGTAATATAACTAAAAAAGAAATATAACGGTTCTGTCGTAATATAAGGATTTTTAAACGGACCTCTCACAGAAATAAACTTAACCTAAACTATTAACAACAGATAGGCTCTCCCTGCAATTGAAATAATAGAATAAAAATTATTAAATCAAATATAAATATGGTTGTGACCAAGTTCACACTTAGTAATATTTACTTTTAACAAGTAGTGGTCAAATCCATAATTTGCATTGATTAACTTTATAGCTCGGTCAGTTATGGTGACAGCTATGTACTTATCCAGGACTTCACTATACACAACAGAACGTTTCAGAGCTGGAACCCAAAAGTGTGGCACACGTCTTTTCTTATCACTGCGCTTCTGGAACCCTTGTACTATGGCTTCTCCGCCCCAAATGTAGTGCTGGTATTCTTTTGGGTAAGTAACAGGGATAGGTACATTTTGAACAGGAAGTCTAGAAGATAATTGTATTAATTTTGAACATTTTAAAACTGATGAAGTAAATGACTTACACTTCTCCTGTAATTTCATTCCTCTTCCAACGACCTTCCTCTGGAATATAATGGACAGCTGTGGGTTCAGTTAGTTTCCACTCTTTGTAAAACTTCTTGTAAGCATCAGGGAGGCGAGCAGCAAGGCCCTTATCAAATATATCAGGATTCTTGAAAATCCCGAGTGTTTTAACAGCCTACAAATATAGGGATCGTTCATGTTTACAGTTTAATAAAAATAAGGGTGTAATTACCTTCGAAGCCATTTCAAATCAAAAATTTTAAAAAAGCAACAAATTAACTAAATTTTTGGCATTCATAACCTCAGAGCCAACACAGAAAAGCAACTTAATAGAATACAGAACTAACCACAGAACCTTGAAAACCATAGGAAATTTGTTTCTGTTAAGCCGAATACACATGACGCGGTTTTTCTCGTTTTCTGCGGCGGGTAAAGAGTCGGTGGACCATTCACTTCACTTAAGAAGGGCGATTCAACCTGTGACTTATTCTACACTTCAAACACGTAAAACACATCTAAGGCAATGTCCAATGGAAAAAATAATGAAACAGATTTGTTGAGTGAAGCCTGGAAACATTTTTAAATATTTCCAGACATCGAGAACATCTTTCATGCTATTTCTATTTTATATTAGAAATAGGATTGATACCTGATTTGTGATATAATTAATTAAAAGCTTTAAATATTCATAGCACTGTTTTACTTATCCACACCTAATCGTTTGTAACCATTAATATTACAACACGAACTTGAGGAATAAATTCAAATATTGTAGTTGTTCCAAACACTATGAAGACCTGATAATGTGTGAAAAGAAACTACCACTGCAACTAGATATGTCAATGTAATTTCCAGATTTAGTTTAGCTGGAATAACATATGGGCATTTTTGGTATGACGCTCTCAATTTAATAAAAGTAACTAGTCAAATTTTTGCGGAAGCATGCGTAAAAGATTTTTTTATCATTTGACATTTTCGTCTCACATTTCTGCCATACAATCGTTTACTTGCTTGACGGATCACACCATCCCAAAAGATTACCAGGCGATAAACTAACGTCTTTCATGTTTAAAACACTTGAAAGCCTGTGTGGCCGGTTCATAAGGGATGACATAATGGTAAACAACGCTCTACATCCCAATCAGCATGCATACACATCGGGAAGATCTATCGTACGGCCCCTAACCAGCAAAGGCATTCCACCCGCAATTGGCGGATGGTTTTGCAATATGCTCTCAAAAAGACGAGTACACATAAAAATGGAAGGCATAGAAGTTAGAGGCAAAGTTGCAAGGGGCTACCCACATGGGGGTATTCTATCATGTCTGTGGAACACTGTTCTGGACAGCCTCATGCACGGCTTCAACGCTAATGGATTCTACACACTTGCTTACGATAAAGACCTTACGACCCTACTTAATGGTAAATACGATGACATGCTCTGCAACAAAGTGCAAAATGTACTTCGATTAATTGAAGAATGGCTTCTGGAGCACTCTGCATCTATAAACCCCTAGTAAGACTGAGATGATACTCTTCATCAGAAAAAGAAAACTAGAAAGCCTAGTGGTGCGAGTTCTTTTTAACACACAACTAAGCATCACATCCGAAGTGGAATAACTGAAAAAAAGCTTTTACATATTTTGAATGGCGTTGAAGGACCATGGGGAAAACCTGGGATCTGAAACCCTATGATTGTTCAATACAGCCTGTTCAATACAGAAGCTATGAAAACAGCCCCTGGATCTATATTTAAATGAGGTAGCTTTGATGGCTACGCTAAGGCTCAAAACAGTTTAAATTATTACTGACGTAGGTCGTGGAGGGATAAATTGTCCCCTGTGGGATGAGGCCGTCAATAGATTGCCACTACTACAGGCCAGCATGGATAGTATACCCCTTAGTTTGTTTTCGACAAATCTTGCTATATACAAATTAACTCAGACTTGAAGGAAGGTTGAGTGAGGTTGAGAATTGAGGAATCACGGAAGGTTGGGTGAACATTTTGGTGCACGGTTTAACTACTACAACAGGAGCAGAATGCGAAATTTTTCCAGGGGCCTGCAACTAAATATTAAGTTGCCTGTGGAAAACCATATCAGAAATTGTCCGGAAAAACACCATGGACAAAATTATCACAATCTACACTTATAGTAGACAAGCATTATTGTCTTTCAAGCGGCACAAATTCACCACTGGGTCAGCACTGGAATGCTACAGCTCACTGATGAAAGCAGCCCATGGGAATAGAATCTCTGTCTTCTGTTTCCTTCACGTTTGTTTCCCGCTACCTTGACAGGAATGATCAAGAAAATCATTCCATCAGATTTTAAATCAAGATGGAATGAGACAAGCTGCAAACTCTCCAAGGAGCTTTCATTCTATCCCAATGAGGAAATAGTTAAGAGGTACTTGGTTATGAACAGAAGCAAGCTCCGACTCACTGTAGGAGTTTTGACTGGACACTGCTAACTAAGAAAACATCTCTATCAAATCAGACTAAGCGATAGACCTTTGTGCAGGGTGGTTATTTGCTTTGCTAATGTAACGGCGTTTCTGTCATACTAATATTTATCTTGGGATAACGGTGGCCAACCCTGGAGTCTGTGAAAAGAGCTCCCTCGGGTACTCTCGCCGCCTCTTTCACCGAATTAGACTGGGCGATAACTTAGGGCCGGATGTTCCAAGGAGGAATAACGAATTACTTTGATACACTTGATCGAAACATTTTTTTCTACAGTTACCTTAATCTACATTGCTCAACAAGCGTTTTACGAATCGGCCATCGATTCGATACGCCAGCTAATGTGTTTTTAGCTTAATGATTGTTGGTCGTCGGTAAGAGGTTTGCGAGTTTTCCGCCAGGTTTCGCTCGTACAATTTCATGAATGCCCGTTAGATAGAGGCCATCCATTTGTGGATTTCTATTCGCTGTAAATCATTTCTTTGCAAAGTGAAGGGTGTTCATATCAGAGGTATTATCAAATGAACTAATGTTAATCGAGTTTTTCCGTACGAATTAAATGAATAATGTGTTTACCTACTAGAGACGTTTACTAGACAGTGTTTTAGAGCCAGGTAAATGCGTTTTATGTAGCGTACGCTTGCCTTGAACTCTGCTTTGCGTTTACCATCGCGGCGGCCATTTTTAGAAAGTTTGTATCTGGGTTATTCAGTTGCATCCTGTTCATTTTTCGATTTATTCTCATACTTAGATTCGCGTTATATTGTCATGTATTCGAATCGATCAGTATTTTACGCGTATTATGCAATTATTTAGTGGCTTCCACGGATTTTTCTTAATTTGAATTTTCACAGAATTGTCAATTTGTTTTAGAAATACAAAAAGTTGAACTCGACAAAGGAGAACAACAACTGAAGGTGGTCCTACACATTGTAGAAGTCTAAGAATAACTGGGTTTTATAAACCCCTTTTCTACATTTAAGTGACAAAATTGTAACAATGATGACCGACATGTTAAAATCCAATCACATTAACAATGGGGTCTTGCCTACTAAAGTGTGAGTAATTTATTTAGTGTTTGTGAAATTCGTTTTTACAGTGTTATGCATGCATTTTTAAAGTTATTCATCTTAATCCTGTTATTCAGCCATCTCCATAATGTTATGGAAACGCCATGTAACAAAGAAAATGGGATAGATCATATCATTTGTTTTTGTTCCAATTGACTTTCAATGGGTTCGACAATATTTAAATCGGTAATTGTTCTTTTCTCGGTTCTTTTGATGACTTTATTTAGAGTAAATCAAGAGTTTACTGCTATCCACACACAATTTCATGTTTAAAAAATAATATCCCATTTTTAAACATGGAAAAGATTGATTTAATTATATTGGCAACCATAAAATTATTCCAAATGTCTCGAATTCAACAGTGGACTAGCTAGTCCAGAATTGATTCTATCCGATTTTTCAACATACATGTTGATATTGTTGAATAATTTTATGTTTAAAACATTTGCTACTTGAGCAAATTGGTTTTCTTGGACAAAAATGATATTTTTCACATACATTATTTTAGTGACCGCATCAAAACAATTTATTAATATTGCACTGTTGGCGCCTATCAAATTTCATTATTGACTCTCAGCTGTAATTAATGTTTTTCGGTTTCTGTAAATAAAATTTTAGTTCATCTGTAGAGGTTTAAAATTTTGCCAGTATTTACTCTCTTTTATGGTAGAACCACAAAAGCTTTACTTTTTGCGACTATGGTATTTTGTTTCAAGGTTAAATGTTTAATTTTTTCCCAGTTTTATGTAGTAGATAAAAATAACTTCTAATTTTAAAGAACAAATCGGTGATTTTTATTATTGAGATAAAATTAATTTTCTGACATTCTAAATTGAAAATCTAACTT
The DNA here is from genome assembly GCA_963576515.1 of Cryptocephalus primarius. Taxonomy (NCBI): domain Eukaryota; kingdom Metazoa; phylum Arthropoda; class Insecta; order Coleoptera; family Chrysomelidae; genus Cryptocephalus; species Cryptocephalus primarius. The sequence goes on along the minus strand of OY754936.1, from coordinate 21,238,658 downwards.
GTTTTATTGGAAATAATTATATCACATACTTATTTTAAAATTACTTATACATACTAGCGCATGCTTTAATATCTTTGAATATGTTCTTGTACACATTATCTTATCCATATTCGCTTCAGTAAAATATAGGTCTCCAATATGTATTTGACATGAATATAAGACCCAAAACTTGTCTTTCATCTCGATCTGATGTTTCTTTCATTACTTACATATTTCCTTGCATAGCTCAGTTACTTTCATTAGATGTCCTGAAGATTGTTTATTTTATATTGAACCATTTATCAGCTATAAATTGAATAGTTGTGCTCAAGATTTTTCTCACAAGATCATACAAATTGATCAGATTTCATGTGTATGCTATGTGCGAGAAATTTGATCATACATAGTGGGAGCATGTGATCAGTGATCAAATGCATTAGAAAGAGACAACAGGTTAAAGTTCTACCATGCCCCTTTCTTATTTGGAGTCACACTTTACAGCTTGCTTGGTAGTCGGTTCCTCACATATTGGTCTCATTTTACAATGTACTGCACTGGATTATTCTGTTTGTACCACTGTACAAATAATAATTTCCTATCACTGTATACATTGTCTTGTGAACATTAGAATACCACTTGACAATTTTCATATAGGAAAATGGGAGAACTATGTAGGCAACCAAGCTAAGTGCTAAAAATTTAAACTTTCTAATGGGTTTAATCACACATTTGCATCATCTCTCTTGCACTTTCTATTGTTTCCCCTATGTATGATCAAATTTCTTGCACATGTTATATATGTATATGATTTTGGTAGGATTATTTTTCAAAGTATGTATGTAAGCGGAAAGTACATTAATAATGGATGTTTGAGATTTTACACTTTCTACATTTGATTACTGTTAAAACTTGATGAGTGTATGAATTTTGTTTTGGACTTGAAATGTCTTCATGCCAGTAAGTTAAAATGTAATAAAAGTTTTGTTGTATGGTTTACATATCCTTTTTTGACATAAACGTTAAGTACTCCAGTAGAAATAGAAAATTGTTTCAGTTAGAATTCACTCAGCAGCCAGTTTGATTGAAAATAAATCCTTTTGTGGCTAAAAACATTTCAAACTTAAGCTGAAACATTTATATTTTACATTACTTGACATTTTTTTTTTGCAATTTATAAGTTATATAAAATATTCTTGATGTTCAAATTTAGAGACCTAGACAGCAGTGATATGGGTTGGAAAGCCAAACTGAAAATTCCCCCGAAAGATCGCAGAATTCAAACAAGTGTAAGTATAAACTATAGTACATCAGTGATATTTGAAAACTTGATCAGTAGTTGTTTCCTGATGAGGCTATTATGGTGCTGGTACACAATTTTCACTTTTTACACAGCTTTGAAAAACTACTTTAAATTTTCTCTCGAATAGAATTCTTATAATTTGGTAAAGGTATTAATAAGCATGATGATTTTATGGATTCCCCTTCATTTTATTACTAATAAATGACACTACTTTTCTGAACTGTTGGCTTTCTTAATTATCATTTTAGTAATACTTTTAGGTTTTTTTATTAAAATCGTATTATTCCAGGATGTTACAGACACAAGGGGCAATGAATTCGAAGAATTTTGCCTCAAACGTGAGCTGCTCATGGGCATATTCGAGAAGGGCTGGGAAAAACCTTCTCCCATACAAGAGGCTTCGATCCCCATTGCTTTATCAGGCAAAGATGTGCTTGCAAGAGCAAAAAATGGAACTGGTAAGAGTTTTCCAACTTTACGGACACATTTTATTCGGAAAATTCCACAATTGTTTATTTTTCTCCCAATAATAAAACTACCATAAATTATATATGGTCTGATGTTTTATCTTTCAACATTTTTTTACGTCACAAAGTGTTTGCTGGTTTCACAATTCCTTTTTTTAGAAATAGTAATGCATATTAATGTAGTCATCCTCGACAAACAGAAATTTGTTTTCAGTGAAACACATTTTGGCATACTAGTTGTTCTGGCCAGACAGTTTGGTGTTCAGTCAGCGGGACATGTATGCAATAAAAATTATTTGGTAGATGTATATTTGTTACATATTTCTTTCCTGAATTGAAACATTTTGTCTACCACATACATTGTTTTCGACAATTAATGTTTATCAATTCTGTTTATTGACACTACATAATATGTTATTAGGCTTTGTGATAAGTCCTATAGTTATAATTTAATGTTGCAATTACGACTGATTAACTTTCATTGTGTATGTATATGTATGTGTTGCTTTGCCTTTAAAATCAACTTTGTTGTGTTGAAGGTTATCAGAATCTTTTTATAAATTTCAAAGCTTTGAATTTACTTACAAAAGTTGTAAACATCTTGTGAATAAAAAAATGTAATCTCTCCCATTTCAGCCATGTTACCTAAGGCAACTTGGTTTGTTCTATTTCAATGTAATTTTCAATCTAATTTTAATTTTCATGCTTAACTTTGAAGAAATCGAGCGGCAGATTAAGTTTATCAGTTTGTTTATTCCGAACCTTTGGAATCCTTTTACAAATGTTCACTGCGATTCAACTACTAATATATTTAGAGAACTTCATAGAAAAAAACTATAATCGAAAAATGCAGGAAATGAATCATGTAAATGGTGATTTATCATGAAATTTCAGAACTTCGCATTGGGTGGATTGTACTGGATATAGCATATCCAGTTAATACTCAATCACATGAAAATATTATTGTAGTGAATAACTCGCCATTTGTCAAAAATCCATTAGGTTATCTTCAAAGCAAATAAACATATAAAAAGCAAGTCTTGGATACAAACTAACAAAACTGCTGTACATTTACATACAAAATCAAATATATAGAATCATAACTTGGTGATCATCTACAGTGATTAGTTTGTACGTTAGATTTTGGAGTAACATATTTTATCATCATTTTGGGAAGAAAATAGCTTTAGCAGTGAGATACATTTTAATATAACATTTTTAAAAGCAGAATTGAAAGATCACTGAAGATCCATGTGAGCTCAATAAACTATAGCAGGTCACCAATTAGTAAAGATATTGGGCTCAAAGGTGGATTTTTCAAAGAGGCTAAAAATGCGTTATTGATGCTAATGTTTACCTTAGTAGCTTACCTATTGATCTTCAGCCTATGGGATTCCAGCTGGTTAAAAGGAATTGCCAAAGAGAGAATTCACCACAGTAACAACTTTCAGGGTGATTTAAGGCAATGCAAATTTTATTTAAATAATTGGACACTTGATGATGCTTTCAATCAAAGCAGATTGACCATTTGTTAAACAATATTCTTTAATTATCCTTTAAAAAAACAAAACCAATTAAATAGTTTTGTTTGATCCTTAACTCTAGTGCTGAATTTGGAACACACTTAGAGATAATAAACTTCAACGCATTCAGTGTAAATATTTTTAATGAGTAACTAAAAAGGTAACGGTGATTAACATCACATTGTGTTCATATAAAACATGGATAAATAATATAACTAGCAATGATTGCTATAAAGGTTACTAATAGTTTTCTCGGTTTTGTTTTTTTTTTAAATTTCTGTCATCAACTTTCGAAAAATCTCTGTACGAGCTATCTGAGACTAATTCAAAACGGTTCTTGGGGTTCGCCAAAAGGGCGATTTTAAGTTTTTGTTAGTTCTTAAATACTTAAATAATCAAACTTTCAATTTGTATATAGATCTGGTTAATTTATAGGTAAGACTGGAGCATACTGTATACCAGTACTGGAACAAGTAGACCCGAAAAAAGACTGCATACAGGCATTGATTATCGTGCCCACCAGAGAATTAGCGCTACAGACGTCCCAGATATGCATCGAGTTAGCAAAACACTTGGATGTCCGTGTTATGGTGACAACAGGAGGCACCAATCTCAGAGATGACATCATGCGTATCTACCAGAAAGTACAAGTTATAATCGCCACCCCAGGCCGTATCCTGGATTTAATAGAGAAAGGTAAAATGTTGTGGATTTTAATTTTGAATATGCTACTGAAAATTTCCAAACAGCAACCATAAATCCATAGCAGTAGTAGTTCACCAAAAATATATTACTTTTAAGCATTCTAAATAGAGTATGTTTTGACAAATCACTAGAAATGGGCGCCAAAACTAATCATTTTATTTCATAACAATAACCTAAAATGAATATGTTATTCAGTCTAATTATAAGTGTATATAGAATTATTCCAGTTGTGTTTTAAAATTCTATGGAATTTGTCATCAGTAATTTAATTAGTGATGTGTAACAATAGGTTACCCACTCAGCTTGCAAATTTGCAACAATATGTATGATATATGACTTCATATATGATATTTCTTTTACACTTAAATGTGTTTTATACTTGACCCGATAAGCGATCATAATTTTGCAAAAAAAGTGTTCAAGTATATTTTCCCAATCTTTTTTGCTTTTGTTGTACTAGGAATGCTTGAAATATTTATAATTATTGACTATTATTCCACAATCCAGAATGGTTTGCTTTGGTATTACAGTCAAAATGCCATAAGTCGAATATCCATGGGTACTGTAGAAAAATTTAAGTTGTAGAAAATGCAAGCTTTATGATAAAAAATGCTCAAGATCTACATAATCTCTGCTGCCTACAGCAGAGTCTGCGTGCCTACAAGTTTTTGTTAATTGTCATTCAGTATTACCGAGATCAAATGATTTTTTGATTTGTAAAAATTCTGTCACGAATTTTTAATGTGATGGATAAACATATTGGGGTCTCAAATTCAATAGTGATGTCCTTTTTTTTTTGTTTTTTTTTTCTTTATCAGCCACCAAAGTTTGTTACAATTTGTCCAAAACTGATCAGATTTCAGTTTCCCTTTTACACAATTCATGTATTTTAGGTATGAATTTGTCACAGGTATTCATTCTAATCGACGTAATAACAGTCAAGGTCAAAGTTTTCAATATGAGTTCAGAAATGCAAATAGCATAAGAATACCACGTTGTAAGCTTGTCAAGTCTGTTAAAACTTCATCTCATTTTCGTTTATTTAACCACCTATGACTTGACTTGATGGTTTTTGAGAGTTCGGTATCAAAAATAAAATAAAGTGATGCTGCTGGAACAGTTTTTATTCAGTTCGGAGGTTCTGCAGTATAAATTTAACTCTGGTTTAAATTTTAGTTTATAATTGGGGCATAATGTAATAAATTGTTTGGTAAATTTTTAACTATGATACCACATTACCAGTCCTATGAGTACCATAAAATATTCTTGTCATATAGATATTGACGATCTATTGAATATAAACTGGATGATATTGTTAGTTATTCATTCACTTTGTTGTTTATCAACTGTATTACTTGAAATCGTTTTATCTGTGTGATGGTATACTATTGTGTTTTGTATGTGTTCGGTGAGCAACATAAACTGCCTTGTGGCAGGACTTAATGTGAGTGCTGGCAATGTTACATTGTCGTTTGGAAGCCGTTGAGGTGTTCGTTCGTCATACTTCGAAAAAGAGAGTTAACTTTGTTCCACATGTTCCACTAGGTTATTAAAACAAACACAATGCAAGAACTGGCGGTTGAATTACAAGGACCCAACATTTGGTCATTCGAGTCCAGATATCAACAAAGGATCGCTGTGAATCGACACAGCGATGAAGGGAAAGAGGCGGCATCACGAGCAACATATGAGTACATCGAGATCAGGTGTGTCCACTCCTTCCACTCCCTTCTTACCTTTATATATATATATAAATATATATATATATATATTTGTACTTCGTACTATTGATTTCTATACTTAATTGTTATAATCGCGTTAATTGAGTCAAAATGCAGTAATTAAATTCAATCAGATCACATGTATCAGGTGGCCCTTCACGGAAATTTATTTATAAATGGCGCTCACACGTGAATAACTGCTAGAATTAAAAGACTTTATTCAAACACGGGGCTACATCAAGGCTACATACGAAATTAACTCGTGCTCTGGAGAGGACTCTCGGCAGTAAGAGTATCTCCTAATGAGGCGGTTTTTGTTATGTGGTGTAGACTTTGCACGATCATTTACAATTAAAGATGGTAGTGTAGGAACCAGAGATCATCCAAAACGTTTTGGAAAAGGTGGTCTCACGACCATTTTCCTGTTTGTGACTAAGGCAGTACCTTTGGAAATGGCTGGTGATTTGTATATTTGGTCTGACCATGGGACCAATTTTGTTGGAAAGGCAAATTCTATTCAAAATCTAAAAGACATACCACCTAATATTTCTAAAGATAAGGCAGGTTAAGGCTATCTTCTTTTGAATAAAAATAATTGGCATTTTATCCGCCCTCTCATGCCCCATATTTTTGTGAGCTTTGGGAATCTACGATGAAGATCATGAAGGGTTGCTTGATTCGTACAATCGGGTTGACAAGATTAACTTATGAAAGCTTTTATGCAGTTTTTACACAAGTGGAGGCTATATTAAACTCACGTCCAATCACCATTCTATCCTATGATCCCGATGACCTAGTTTCACCTACTCCTGGACACTCTCATTGCCAGCAAGATACATATACTACTGGTGGAAGAGGTCGCTGAGATCAGTGCCAGTCGCCTGAGCGAGTATCAGCAAATTGTCCAAACGCTTTGGAAAAAGTGGCCTCACGAATATGTGCACACCCTATATCAGCGCAGTAAGTGAATATGGGACGAAAAAAACGTCAAGCCAGGTTTAATGGTGCTACTAAGAGAGTACAATCAGCATCAGCTCCATTGGAAGATAGGACGTGTGATGAAAGTGCATCCAGGAAAGGACGACACGACGCGAGTGGCAAGTGTGAAAACGATTAGTGGCGTCGTGAGAAGGGCCTTTTCGAAGTTGTGCGTTTTACCCGTCGAACATGCGTAAATTGTTTGTTGAAAGCACATCCTTTCAACGAGGGTGGCGTGTTAGGTAGGCAGCACAAACTGTTTTGTGGCAGAACTAATCGTGAGAGCTGGCAACACTAAGAGGCATTTGCTTGACATAGGTCTAAAAAGAGAGTTAACTTTTTTATGATAGTAAAATATAAAAATTATAGTGTATTTCAGAGGTAACCCAGTTCACTAAAACAACACCAATGCCAAAAACTGGCGTTTGGGTTATAAGGATCGAACAGTATGGCTTACATTCCTGAATACTATGGTGAAATAGTGATTTAGATAGTGCCTATAAATTTTTCTTGTGTATTGGTGCACTTTATTTCTCAATTTCCTTGAAATATCTTTTGTCCTGGTGCGTACTTTCTGCGCTACTTTATAGTTCAAAGAATGAACCTTCCTATGTTTCTATGTTTTTGGGTATAATTTTCTGTGATCAAATATTGTACCAATGTGGACTTTGTAGTTTTACCTGTAATTATTGTAAATATACACTGAGACTTCAGAGTGTAACTGGTTTACTGTAACAAGTTGGATTTTAAGCAATGTTTTATTTCTATTTGTGTAGTACAACTTTCAAATACTATTTTGTCATTTCTATTTTTCTGTATCATAGCTATGATTTATTTCCTTTAATTTATGATATAAAAATTTCTAGACATGACAAGTAACCGATTATAGTTCATACGTTATTTTTAATAGTTACAGTGGAATTTTAATAATTTGAAGTTCTATGATGTTAAAAAAAATGGAAGCAATTCAGTCTAGACTAAAAGAACTTCGAATTATGGAGATTTCACTCCATTTATGCAGTTGATTAATTTTGTAAAACTATTAGGTGTGGCTGTGATGAGTTTATGCAAAATACTTGTCTTGGACGAGGCAGATAAGCTGTTATCGCAAGATTTCAAAGGGATGCTTGATTCTGTGATCAAAAATCTTCCTCAAGATCGACAAATACTGCTGTTCTCTGCTACTTTCCCATTAACGGTGGAACAGTTCATGAAGAAACACTTAAGAGATCCATATGAGATTAATTTAATGGAGGAGCTAACACTTAAAGGCGTTACGCAGTATTATGCTTTTGTGCAAGAAAGACAAAAGGTCCACTGTTTGAATACTCTATTTTCAAAGGTAAGCACATCAGATTTGAATCAAGTGTAAACTAATATTAATTTATTTCAGTTACAAATCAACCAAAGTATTATTTTCTGCAACTCGACGCAGAGAGTGGAATTACTAGCTAAGAAGATCACTGAACTTGGCTACTGCTGCTATTACATTCATGCTAAAATGGCCCAAGCACACAGAAACAGGGTTTTCCATGACTTCCGGGCTGGGTTATGCAGAAATCTTGTCTGCTCAGACCTTTTCACAAGAGGTATGGTTTATAAGTCTTATTTACTATGTAACTGTGTAATCTGAACAGGTTTTGATTTTTCATGGAAGTAAGATATATTTGTTGTGTTAAATTTGGATTAAATTAAACATATTTGCAGTTGGATCAAGGTTAGATTAGGAATGTATACAAAAATTTAACAAAAACAGGTACTCTGTTGAGAAGGAATCAAACCTTGTGCCTTATGATTACAGATTTGGTGAATTTGAATTCAATGCATACATATTTTGTGGAAATGAAACGTGAGGTAAATTATTCAGATCTAAAAAGTTTTTTAGACTGGATAATTAACTTTAACCTATATTAACAATCATTAATAGCTGTTAGGTGTCAAAATTAAAAGTATTTTAAATCCTGCCCAATATCAAAATTAAAAATAAAATGTTACAGGCAAGCTGTTGGTTATAGTGTTGTTCCTAGTGTTGGTAATAGAGTCAAACTAGTAGATTTTCCTATTCTAAATGTTCTTCGGTGTGTGTTATATTGAGACGATTTTACCACTTTTGAACTTCATTCATGATCAGTTACTGCTATTTGTCTAAAAGATATTTAACAAATTTACATTTGCTTTGTGAAAAACAAAATTATATTAAAGAGATCTTTATTACAATTAGATACCATAATACAAAGTTACAGAAATATGATATTAGTGAAATGCACTAATACAAAACATAAAAGAAACTAACACTTATAGTATGGACTTCATCCTTGAATTTATAATAGTTCTTGTTGCAATCTTAAAATTGCATGCAAAATATACTGACATGTGAATGATTTGATATAATCTGGCAGTTAATGAAATTGCAGGAAATTTTCAAAGTTCATTCATAGTCCTGCAAATAATGTACTTTTTACCACAACTGTCGTAACTGAATATCTTTATTAAATACATATTTGAAAGTATTCTGGTTTGATATGGTAAATGATCATGAATTCTACATCCTCATCCAATTTTTACTGACGGCCGACTAAGGGTAGTTGATGTAATTGGTGTAAGATGTTTTGATTTAAAAGTTCTCCGTCCACGGTTTTGTAATTGCTGTAACGTATTGCGATTGTTGGGAAATAAATATTTTATTGTTGAGTATTAAGGTATTATAGTAAAGGTCTTTTTCAGCTTTTCTGCAAATATAGTCCTTGTAACTTAAACCTGATACTTTACATTAGAGACAATTTTTATTTTGGTTCAAATTTATAATATCGACATTTAGTCACTTTTTATATAAGATAGATTACTTCTTTTTTGTTCTGGTGTTTTAACATATTGTGACATCTTTCTCTCTTTTAAGGTATTGACGTACAGGCCGTCAATGTTGTAATTAACTTTGACTTCCCCAAAATGGCTGAGACGTACCTGCATCGCATTGGACGTTCCGGCAGATTTGGTCATCTGGGTATCGCTATCAATCTAATCACCTATGATGACAGATTTGCTTTGCACCGCATCGAGCAGGAGCTGGGCACTGAGATCAAGCCGATCCCGAAGGTGATCGATCCCAAGTTGTACGTCGCCAAGTTGGATGACGAAGAGGAAGAGCAAGAAACTGCCAAGTAACGTAAAAATTGAGTGATTTCGGCTAGTGTCGTGTGTACAGAGACGGATTTTACGGATTTTTATTTAGTTATTGCATAGAGAAAGAGGATATTTTTCGTTTAAATTTTTATATACAAAAAGTGGGTTGAAAAAAAAAACGAATAGTGAAAGCACTGAATCAGAAACTATGGACGCGCCTTCTTAAATAACAAAGATTTGTTAGGTTAAGCGCTCTTCAGACTGCTATCAATAATACCGTTTGTTTTCTCTTTGTCTGTGATAAATAAATTTGGCTTGAACTACATTATAAATCATTGTGCTAATATATTTGAAACGCAACTTTAATCCACCTGAAGGCGCTTGACCAAAAAAAAACTTTGATAACATGTTCGTTTGTGGCGTTAAGGAAACACTAACATCGAATCTCCGTTTTCTTAAGGGTGTGATCGAACCATGGGCGTGTCGTTTTGCTGATTATTAATTTACATACCTAACCCTTTGTGAAAGACAGGACTTGAAATATGCGCAACTATTATTAGGGTTAAAAAATACGTGTTTGGGTGTTATGCTCAATTTTTGAGGAGATTCTAGTTTAGAAACCAGCTGGGTGTTTACTGGTACAATAAAAGAAAGAGGTAAATTCTCTTTTGTTCTATGAATTTCAGTATTGTTATTTTCATTTATTCTCGTTGCAATTTTAGGGGGTTTCACAAAATTTTTATCATTGAGCAACGGGACACATTTTAATTATTTATTGAGTTACATAATCGGTTTTTTTTTGTTTGTAAACAATACGTTTTGGCTAAATTGTAATACATATTGTTTTTTCACGTTTGAATCAGTTTATAAAAGTGGGAGGGATTTTTTTAAGTTACGAATGTATTGTTATATGTATGCTTAAATTGACGCCATTCAATACTCTAACTAAATTTGAGACTTTGGAATTTTCAGTGACCGTTGTTTGGTTCCTTCTGAATCACAGATAAGTACAATTTGCAAGATTTCATTACTATTTAAAAATTTACTTTGAAATCGAAACAATTAAGGAATCTTAGTTTGAGGTTGAGTTTGCTTTTTCTTCAAATTCTTGCTATTGTTTAGTTGATACTTAAAATAATCGAAATAAGACTAAAAGTTACATTTACTTGAAAATTTTTGCATACATTTAACAGGAAATATTTTGTTATAAAAAAAAATTAAAAACGAAGGGCTGTACCAGTGGTTCTTGCTGATAGGATTTTGTTTCCGGTGTAAGCTTCTACATTGTTTGTTACTTGTGATTCCATTTGCCCATATTTTGTTCTCATAAATGTCAAATTGTAATTGGATGTTTTGAAATTGTAACTACTTCATTGGGGAGAAAATAAAAATCAGTCCTTCAAACTATGTTTCATTTGTGGTCCTTTTAGATATAATGATCATTTTGAATTCTGAAGTTTATGTTGAAGTTATTTAATAGATAAAAGAAATGTGTCATAGTAAGAGTAATAAAATGTATCATAATAAGGTAATCAAATTCGAAGGTCTTATGTTTGGTATGAAATAAGTGAAATTTTATCATGTTTTGAGGTGTGGAAATTACATATTTTTCATGAAGTGCAGCGCTGGTCCCTGCTTTATTTGATATAATTATCCAGTTTAATTTTTTATAATACTCATTAATCACCCTTTGCAAGTTATGAATGAAAAATGTTTAGTTGTGGGGTCTTCCAAGATAAGTTGTTAGGTGAGAATTCTGGAACCTTCATTTATCGGAATGAATGAATATATATTTAGTCTTTTGAAAAATTTTGAAATTATATAGTAAACATCAATTCTATTTGTTGCAATGGAGAAATCAAATAATTCGTTTATAATGAATTTCATTATCGAAAAATTCCAATAAAATATTGATATGACATAAATACCTTGCTACTTTAAAATCTGCTTTGAAACATTACTTAACATTATTTAAAAGAAAAGTAATTTTAATATAATCAAGACCTTTATTTTATATACCAGTTAATTTATTTGCTTAATATTTTTATAAATTGGAAATTTATCACCAGATAACGGGTGAACCAAATTTCAAGAAAGCGATCACGAATCGCATACGACTTATTTATGCAAATTAATGCACATGCATCCAACTAAATATGGATTTCCCAGCAGAGGAGTCGATAAGGTTTTTCATGTCATTGAGTTCAAAAGTTATTTCACATTTTAAGCTTGCTTTTAAACTGCAACACCCATAAAAACTATAACATCCAAAGCGCTTCCGCTAATGCTTAAGGAGCATCGTGAAGTGGAAATTGTTATTTCCGGTAATATTTCCTTCTCAGCAATAAAGTTGGAACGTAAAGTAAAGGCAAGATACTTGTGGCCCTGTCCTTTTGGCGTGATCAAAGACGTGCTGGTGCCGCTTGAAAGGTATCACCTCTGACCGTGAGTCAGTGGCAGGACTATAGAAATATCTTCCGTGACATTTTTAACAAGTTTTAAATTTTAAAATGAGAACGATACTTAATGCTCTACCTTTTGGATAAGGAAACTGATACATTTCGACTGCCAGGTATTATGGTTTGTATTATTATTTTTGTATAATTATTTGTAGAAAGATGAAGTTTACAGTTTATGAAGTTATGGGATCTTTCAATTAAATCAAAACTATCTACCCAATCTAGGTTAGGTTATGCTGGAATATTATCAATTTTAATTAATCTAATTAAGGGATGTGGCTTCATTAAAGCCAATTAACAATCTCCTAGCTGACTTTACAAGTGTGTACTGAATACTGTTGTAAATGTAGGGCGTTGGTTAGGAATTTTGGCATATGTTACAAAATTTGTTCAAATTTAATTTGATTTTTCTGGACCTTGTTATGATTGGTATGTGTTACTGTGAAATGCCGAAATTGGTGAATGTCGTCGTAGCCGGTCTATGTCGAAACCCGAAATCGTTCTGAAATTTTAAACCGATGAATGTCGACATACACCGCTGAGCTGTGGTGGAAGTTCGAAATAACCGTTGAACTTTGTCAGCGCGACGTGTTGCTTTGTTGTTCAGTCCTCCACTAGCTTTCTTACGCAAAACGTGATAGCGTGCGTATAATCGTTGCTAATTATAGCTACTATTATTAATTATTTTTGATTAGTGACGTTATATGATGGCTGCTACCGTGAACCATAATCATTTCTTCGAAAAATTACGTTCATTTTGTAGCATGAAACGAAAAGATTGATTTTGTTTTACTAAAGAAAGACCCCAAGAAAGAAAAGTTTAGTAAATGGTTTTTGGATACTTTCAAGAATTAATTAAATTATCACTAACTTCAGTCAGTTTGGTTCCATTATCAATAGTGCTTGTTGCTATAAATAAGGCTTAATACAAAATAAGCATAAATTATGAGCGTGTTCATGTCTAGTTAATATATTATCTTTAAAAACTATGTTGATTATAAATCTAGTCTACGATTTTTCCCTTTAAGGTCGTAAACACTCTCAGTGTGATTTAAATTATAATAAATTTGTTTTACGTTCATGATTCATAAAATATGCATTTTTTCCAATAAATGCTAGGGCACCGAGACACCTTGGTTTAAGGCAAATAATATTTTCGGATTATTTCGGACTTTCACCGCACGAAAGAGTGAATTTCGACATCCACCGCATTTTAGCCCTTTTACAGTAATACACGGAATCGTATCATGTCAGTAGAGTTAGTTTTTTCCGTTTCCTAATAAATTTTTCGTATTCTTATCGGACTCTAGCTTAGTACTCATGTTTGTGGAAACTCTTTTTATCGATTTTAATCCGTGTTTCAATATACATCCTAGATAATGATAAAAATATTGTTTGTTTATTACGTGTATTTTGTTGCCGTGGATAAGTGGATCACTCTGATAACAGGCGGCCTATAATCCAAAAATTCCCCATTACGCCACTGGATCGGAGTCAGGTGGGGAGAATCGGGAAGAATGTAATTTTGCCAGGACGAGTCCCTGAAGGTTTGCGGTCTTCCCTTTTTGCAAACAGTCCAGTACAGCGGAATTGCTACCACATTCTTAGAATGTGAATGATATCCGTACAAGAATTCTAATCTCCTGTTTTACCGAGTCGAGACGGGACGTTTGTGAATCGAATTCCCAGATAAAACGGTTCTTTGTTTGGTTTTGTTTATATATAGGGTGTTGTCCGGAAACTACACCGAAGTACACAAAGTATGCACTTTCGATTTACTCGGTGAAATTTCGATTTTCACAAAAATTAAATGATATTTAAGCGACCCGAACCGTACAAAACTGTTTCTATCATTAGGATTTCCACAAGTATTTTTGCAACTGAAGCGTTCAGTTAAAGATGAGATTCCGTTATGCTAAATATTTTCGCTTACCTCAATTGAAATCCCCACTTCCTTCTTTGACAACATCCACATTCATTGCAAGCTCCTTCCCGATATAAATCCCACCTCAACTCGTTTCTTTAACAACGCAAAAGAATAAATACGTATCTATCCCGTATTCCCATCGGTCGGCAAGAGGAAAAACAATAAACGAAGGCATATCGATAACAAATTTTCAGCGATCGTCCGAAGACAGAAAAGTAATTGAACGGTGCCCTCGAAGGAGTGTAAACCGAATATTGTGTTGGGACGATGGGACCATCAACTATTTTTTCCTCTTCTCTCAGCCATGAATTGATGCATCACGCTTTGCATTGCTTTTAAATTTGATTCTCAAAGAGACTCGGGTTCAGTTAGGTTTTTGCATCAGTCAGATGTGGAATAAAATAAAAAGATAAAATAGTTTATTAAAAAATAGTTTTATTAAAAAATATTATATTCAAATAACGAATGAAAATTATTTTAATTGACTATTTGACATCAGTTGTCGATACGTATTTTTTTTGAAATACTTATAAGTGCCTTGAAGATTTTCTTCACCCTCATCATAAATATTATCGGTAATACATTATTCACATGAAATTTCAAACTTTTAAATGGTATCTTTTGGGTAAAACTGTACTTTTATAATTTTCTCTGCATTTCAGTGCGCATTTTTTCAAAATTTCAAGTGCATTCCCCGCCCTTTAGTCATAAGCTATGCTTTAATTTACTATACTTAAAACTTAAATGGAATTTTGACTTAGAACGCGAATAACTTTGCTGTGCGTAGAAGCATTAATGAAGAGTAAAAAACGTTAGATTTTACAATTGTCTTTCCAAAGGCCCTGACCCATCCAATTTGACCGACGTAATCGCTGGATATAAACGAAATCCAAGTTTCATTATCAGAATGGTGGAGAAGGGGTAATTTTGAGGAGTACGAGAAATTACAAACAACCCCAAATCACTTAATTAAAATTTGTGGGTGCATAAATTTACGGGGCCAATTTCTAGATTTACTGGCCTCTTGGATGTACTTTTCAAGCACTCGTACGAATTCAGTGTATAAAATTTTCTCTTTTCTCATAAAGGAACTTAACTTTTATCCATTGGAAGTTATGAGTTATTCTATTAAAAAGTAACGAATTTCCTTTAAAGTTACAGGTAGAATAACATAACGTTGTTACTTTTAACAAGTCGCTATCGAACACTGGTTTAAAACGAATCAATTTCTTAAAATTTCCCTTAAGCACTAATTTATTCTAAAATTTCTTTAGGGGCGAATGTGAAATATTTTCTAGTTGTTAGATTTAAAAAAGCAGTTTCTTCACCCTGGGATTAGTTAATATAAAGTAAAATAGATATCACACAACAATCTGAATTCCAAAAGATGTATTAGTATAATATAAGACAAATGGATACCATGAAACCATCCTGAAGATTCATAAACATTTAGCACTTTTCGAATCTGCACATGTTTGTGAAAGTGTAGGCCAAAGAGTAAACATTAAATATTAAATTAAATCTAGAAGTGAAAAATCAGAGGAACAGCAAAAATCCCTAGGGATACAATTATCAGCTCCAAAATACATTCCAACAGAAGCATCATTTTTGAGGAATAAATTTGTTTCCATTACAGGCAAAGTATGCTGCCTAAAGATATTCAAAAAAAGAACTTTCTTGGGAAGACAATGTTAGATAGCAAAATACGTATGTTTTCGATTAATTAAAATACAATTCTCTGTAATATTGTAAAAAAATAGACAATTTTAATATCCTGTCTGCAGTTGTTACATTTTTGTACCATTTTACTTCATTTATTGCTTCTTTTTTATCTTTCTCTTCTATAAGTTCCTACTTAATAGCACTTTAAGGGGTTGCGTTTCCACTATAGGACATATTTTTGAATAAACTTACATTTGGTAGCAACTTGCCAATAATGTACCACTCGCTGGTTCTAATGACCCGTTTTTTATGTTACAATATGGTATCGTTTAAAATATATATTGACTAGATAGTCAATATTCACATCGCTGACATTTCAAAAAATGGCGGACAAATAATATTGGTGCCTTGGGATACTCAACATTTCCACAGATTGTCGACTATTATAAACAACAAATTCGAGAGGTCGAAAGTGCCCAAAGTTTTACTACCAATAAAATAAAATTGTATAGGTAGAATATTTTATTAAAATTTATTAAAATGGCAGCTACTTTAAGCGGAAAAAAGGAATATTAGTACCTGTGGAAGTGTGTGTACTAGTACCCTTGTCGAAGAAAACTTACATTTAAACTAAAGTTCAAAGTATGCAGATACGTAAAGTACAGGTTTTAAATTGTAATCGGTATTATGAAATTGATTAAATTACTATCAGGGATATTGGAACAGGTGGAACAACAAATGTTCCACTTGTTTTAGTTATCATATTCTACAAGAAATATGTTTTAAATCTATGTATGAGTTTCAGGTTAGGTGATCTTTCTTCTACACAAATGTCAACATTTCTTCCTGTTTTGACTGAAAATGGACGTTAGAGGCATGAAATATAGTTTGTTTTAACAAAATCCTTTCACCTGAATCGGGAGGTTTACATCTTACTTTGATATTTCGTATCGGACGAGCCCTTAAGAGGTATGGAATTTTTTCGGTCAAAAAGCAATTATTTTCACAGTGGACAAATGAAGTAAAGAAACTCAAGGTTTTTTTTTATAGCAAGTACGTATGGTACAGTCAACGTTTATTAAAAATGCCAACAATGAAATGAAAAGAGTAGAATATGAGAGCAAATTCCAACACGAACCTGCTGCGATAAACACAGATGATATATACTCTTCTATCAATTGTTATGTTACTGACGCTACGGTTTATTATTTTTATTTTACAGTTACTAGAACATCAAATATTAATTTCCATAAAATCGGAGGTGTAATGGCTAAACAGAATCTGGTTCGATATTAGCATTAGAGCTTCGATAATCGAGCGAAGCCGGCGAACGAGGCATCAAAACATTATGATCGTACTATCGAGAAACTAAATTCTCCTAGTTATGATTCCGCACCCTATAACCGCCCCGAAATCGCCATCCACCGACCGACCGACCCTTTCCCTATCTCCTCCAAAAAGTCGCCCTTTGGCCCCCGAGGGTGACAAGAAAGAGGCCGGGTCGAAGGAAAGGGTTCCCCGTATATACGTATTCCGCATCTGCGGTATGCATAATTCATGTCCAGTTCGGCCGATGGGCCCCATTTCGGCCTCCGCAGCCCCGATCATCATCGGCCCGAACGACCGACCGACGCAAATCCGACCCTCGTAAATGGCCACTGACAAGCCGAAAGTTGCATGGACGCTGCTGCTCCTGCTCCTGCTGCTGCTGCTGTTCGAAATTGGCGTCTTGGGGTGATTTATTAGGGTCCGATGTACCGGGTGAAACCCTGGAAATTATTAGATTATTGGGGACATTTCGGGATATTAACATGTTAGCAATACTAACCCAGTTAATGATCCCCACTCGAATCCAAATGTATCCAACGTCATCTTTACCCTCACAAATTTCTTCTTTCCGTATCGAATCTACTTACACACACATATGAGAATAAGTTCTTATTTCGTTGTTGAATTTTTATTCGGACATCAAATCGATGGTAAACCCCTAATATTAATTAAAATATTGCAATGTAGAAATCAAAATAATTGTACGACAAATATTGCTCTTCAGGAAATCGATATTAATTCGTAAAACTCTGGAAAATGCAATGCTTAAGCTAGTGGCATCAAAAATTGAATCTAGAAGGTTTTTCGAATGTCTATACTTTTCCATTATAATTTTATATGTTGAAGAGCTTAAAAGATATAGAACAAAGAATCTAGCAGTTCTCCTGAAATCTTAAACTACAAAAATTGCCGTACAAATCTGGAAGGTTTACTGACTTTTCGAATAATCAATTTAAAAACATTACAAGTAATAGAAGATACAAAATTCTGTTTCTTCTAGAATATTAATTCGCCAAAAGTGCGGTTTCTTTAGAATTTTGAAAGTCTAGTATGACATTAAAATCGAATTTAGGACGTTTATGCAAGTTTCAAATTGTTCAACCTTCTGAAAATCACAGAAAAATCGAGTTTTGAATAAATAGTCTCAGATAGGTTTTAGTAGCTAGTCGTTATAATTTCAAACAATAGACACTCTGAAATTCATGCCAAAGAAAAACTCCTTCCTTTACAATTTTGGAACGGCAGATATGGGTCTAATATTGAAGGAGCCTAAAAGGTTTATGAAAATTTTAAACGTTACAATTTTAATTATGTACCTTAGAAAACTACAAGTATCTACAAGGAAGCTTCTCGAGCTTCTTATATAATATTCAATATCCAAAACTTTTTCCCAAGGAAACCTAGATGGTTTATAGTTATTATCAACACGTTAATAAAACTTGCACCGACAAAACCAAGAAAAAAAAACAATCAGACGTGGAATGTGATGCAGTACATAGTTTAATTACATGAAAAATTAAAAACGATCAATATCTTTGCCAAGCGATTATACACATATACTGTTTGTGATTAGTTAAGAGCACGAGTCATTATTCACATACAATCGGTTGTAAACCATAGGCGCAGCATTTCTTACGAATAAAAAATCTAAAGGTGCTGTAAACGTTTTAATACATTAATACTTGTTGCGTTCGAAAACTAATAAAACATATTAATGTCGTCCTCATATTCCTTCAGGAGTGTATTTTACAGGTGTCTCGCATACTTGCATACCTATTAATAATTTATTTCAAAGGAAAACTGTCCACCTCGTTAGCTGTATTGCTTTCTCTCATCATTTTTGTTCTACCTGTAAAATAATTCACACTGATAACTATATTTAGTAATATATATAAAGTAATTCCCTTATTCCCAACTTGCCTGGTACAAGTATTGGAAATTACACTTAATGAATGGTAGTTTAGATATACTCTTATTCTACTAATAACCATTGTGAAATCATTATCAACTAATAAATTTTTCGTAGAAAGACTGCTGGGCG
The DNA here is from genome assembly GCA_963576515.1 of Cryptocephalus primarius. NCBI lineage: Eukaryota > Metazoa > Arthropoda > Insecta > Coleoptera > Chrysomelidae > Cryptocephalus > Cryptocephalus primarius. Next base: position 21,219,447 of record OY754936.1, on the reverse strand, counting down.
TAAAACATGTATCATAAGTAAGCCAGTTTACCATAGGTATAAAATTTTTGCTACAGCGGCACCAACTCAGTTGTGTTGGGATATTTCTATTTGTGCAATCGTCTATTTTAACGTTAACTGTTTTGTTAAATTTAAGTTGCATGATGGCAACCATGTCAATTTTTAACCCGAGAAAACTGCGACTGGTAAGTAAAGTTGCTTTCTCGCTATGGGGAAAACCATTATATTGAATGTACACCACGCATTAGTTCATAAAACGCCGAATATTATTGTTATGGAAATTGTATTGACTTGTGTGAATATGACGGGAGTTGTGAGAGCAACAATTTACCGTTTTTTAAAGAGAGATAAAATAGAGGGAGTGTCAGGCTAAAAATATACTGGAAAAAATTAATATAAATTGATGGCTTAGATAAAACTGTCATTAGTCGTAAAGTATATTCTATTTATATAAATAAAGAAACACCTACCATAGATAGAATACAAAATAGTATTACGGAAGATGAGGATTTACCACGTGTTGGTCTATAATATTGTGGAAGTGGTTAAAAGAAATAGATTACTCGTGGGAAAAATATGTAAACAAGGTGACAAAGTTTATATTGTTTGTTGGAGTACGGAATATTTACAAAAAATTAAATGGTTTCAAACGAGGAAAGAACTATTTACTGCTTAGGTGAAACGTGGTTAATTGCAGGGCATATTGTGTTGAAACGTTGGGTTGATAAGTATATTACTAATTCGCGACAGATTTTCATTGAAGGTTATTCCACTGGCTTGAACCTACATGTGGAAAAAGATCGCAGGTTAATAATTACTCATATTGGTGGCGATGCAACTTTTTGTTTAATAACCGTTTACTAGAATTTACCTTATGTTGTCCCAAAGATTATCATGAGGAAATGGCTGCAGAAGTGTCTGAGAAATATTTTGTTCAGATGTTAACTCATATACCACACCATAACTGTCAGTTCTAAACCTGAAAAAAGTGGGAAGAAAATTTTGTTCAATGTAATTAAAATTAAAATTTATCCTTTGGTTTTCTCCTTGACCTATTCTTTGGGTTCTATTGTATTTGCTATCTACGTCTCCTTTAACAGGGAGACAAACATAAAGTTATTATAAAAGCCCACACTGCATATGGAGAAACGCTTGGGAGTTTGTACCTTTTCTGAATAACCCAAAAGTGTTTCGGACATACTTTTGATTTTATAATGAGATGCTCTGCTCTCAACTCTTCGGAATAGCAGAATAATAATAAAAGAACGTACAAAACCGTGTCCAGTGGACGTGTCCTTTATATTTGACTATAACTCAGAGAAGTACCCTGTACATACAGCCAGCCACAAGTCGATATTTAAAATTGTACTGGTTTATGCTTCCCTTTCCAGCAGTTTTTCGTCAGTTTTAAGTAAAATATAAGTAAAGTAGAACAATATGCTCTTTTTGTAATGAAGATTTATATTTTGTTTTTTAAAAAGTTCGCTTCTTTCCTCTGCTAGAAAATATTCATACAGACTAAGCCGATTGATGATTAGTGTTAAAATAATAAGGCTTTAATATTGGGTTGAACAAGAGCTGTCACCTTTGTCGAGGAGAATTAGACGGCAACATCTTAATATTTGAGGCCATTTTGAATATTTATGAGTACGCAGTGAGGATCTGAGCCAGCCAGCCGGCAGTTGTTGCATCACCTCACAATCTGTTGGTCATGTTAAGGGTCCCATGCAAATTTTGTTAATTTATATCAAATCTGACAGGGTGGCACGGGCCAGTCTGACAGCGAGTACGACGGGGGTGGTGAATTGTAATCGAGTGTTTCCGGGTTATCGGAAGAGGATAGACGGGGAAAATCCGGGAAAATAATTGCAATTTACATTAACATCTATATTCACTATCGTACGATAGGGAATGGTTAGGAAGGTGATTGGGGGTCAAAATATGTGTTAAATGTATTAATAGTTTCCCATGCATATGTATATTTACGTTAAGATACGTTAAGAGATATTCCAATTAAGAAGTATGAAAATTGTTTAACCACTCTACCATTTCCTAAATTTCATATATTATAGGCACAAAACTTGACGAGGAAAATACAAGATCGAGCAGAATGGAAAAATCCAACTATGGAATGGATAAACAGTACAGAATATGATGATTAGTTTTGTAAATTTGTATTTCTACTGAAAATTTTAATTGCTACTTCTACTTTTTTGTCACTTATTAACAAATATTCCGTTATTTGGTTCGGTAGACAGTAACTTCAGTATTGTCTATATTTACAAGATTTAAGTTGTTAATGACACCTTTATTATATTCATAGATCATGCTATAGGAGCGATGGCTCCCAATTTTACAACAAGTGTCCTAACTTCCTGCAGCTTAAACACGAATTTATGGAAAGCTTAGATATACATTCAGGGTTAGAATTAGCTACCCTAAATTTTATTTTATTATTAATACAATATTAGCACTGATCTACTAAAACTTTACCTGATTGTTTAACTTTATTATTTAAATGTAGAAACAACAAATGAATTTTTTTTCTTTAGGAATTATCTTAAAAAGTCCTTGAAAAGAATCCTTATCCCAGCCTTAGTCCAAATGAACGATATAGACCAAAGTTTTAAATTAAATAATTACAATTTTGTTATTTAACTCCAATAATATCATTCAAGACACTAGCCTTGTCTTCACCACAATTAATTTTCAATGATACACTATCTTTGTCACTTTTAATGACCTTGTTGATTTTATTAATCATATTTTCTGCGATAATTCGAATTATTTTCTCAAGGTTTGGGAAATAATCCCAGTTAATGTTATTATTTATTGTTATCATCTTTAATAGCAATACTTTCTTTGTTAGGCTGCTTATACTTACATGATTTATTTACTGCTTGAAATGGAATATTGTCATTGGTGTTCCTCAATGTGTATTCCATCTATTTCCTAATCATAATACAATTAAGGCTTATACTTGCTCAACTCACTTCAATAAGTTTATTTAATGCATCGTTTTGGTGTACTTCTCTTTAATTCCTAATTTAAGAGATTATAAACAGTTTTTAAATTTGTGTCATTTTTAATAGGACTTACAAAGGTTTTTCGAGTTATATTTGTCACTCCATGGCTAATGAATTGGTTCTATCTATTGTAGGAAGTTATTTAAGTCTTGCTCTTTTTACTAAGTTTGTTTGATAAGGTTGTCCTGTGTATTGTACAGTTTATTTAAGTTGTAAATATAGCTTTTACTCTCTTTCTTGGTAGTATGTAAAATGTTAACTAAGCCAAACATTTTGTTAATAGTAATTTGAATTTCTCTAAGAAATTAAACAAGGAAATATCTTTATTACTTATATCTAAATTGGCTTTCGTCGGAGGCCGGAAAGTATCACATCATCATGCTCACAAATGCGAGAAAATCGCGAAAACCCAAAACTGTATAAATCCAAAAATAATAACTATCAATATATAGTCAGTAAAACAACAAAGAATCAAACAAGTTACAGCAAACAACAGGAAAGGATGCGTGAAACATATATATAAAAAGGAAGAGGAGAATATGTGGCGGTTTGGTGACCCTATTTACACCACCATCCATTTAATATTGTTAGGTAGTGCGAAAAATAACTCTTCAGAAATTTCATATGATTAATAAAATAAGTAAACTGACTGTACTTAGCAGTTATTCCATTGTAATCATTTCATGAACTTATAAATATAAATGTGTACATATGTAGGATGAAGGATGGAGGAGGCACAAGGAATGCAATGTGGATAATACACGATGGTGCACCACCACATTTTGGTTTGGTTGCTCGTGAATTTTTAACAGCAACATATGGAGATCGCTGGATTGGTAGCGGTGGAACACACACATGGCCTGCTCGATCCCCGGACTTAAAACGCAGAGATTATTTCTTATGGAGTTATCTAAAGTCATTAGTTTACACTATTCCAGTGGAAAATTTGGACTAGTTGCGAAATCGGATAACTGCTGGGTGTAACTCAATTAGACACGAACGTGGTGTTTTTTTATTAAGTTATTTTGAACATTTATTGTAGATTAAACAACCTAACATGTACTTTTTGATAGTAAAATGTTGTTACTTTCGCAAATGTTTTTCACCCTGTATCTTCGAAATGAAGCAGTTTTTCAAAAATCATTAAAGAACAATATATTTTTAGAATAGACCAAGGAATAGCCCTCTAAATTTTGGCCGCATGTTTACCAAACACCCTGTATACTATAATGTGGAATTAAATGTACCTGGTTGGGTATAAAACTTTGAAGTGAATAAACTAGTTCGTGAGTAATATTTTTGTTACCGTAATTTTAGAATTACAAATTAAAACAGTAACTAATTTCCTGCATGCTGTTTAACAGTGTTTAGTACTTAAAACATTTAAAAATTTGCTTCTAAAAAAGTACTAAATCTAGTTGTCTCATGCAGTCTTACCTGCTTAAATTAATTTTGTTACGACATCGGTATTACCTTTTCCTAACACACCAATAATATTTGTCGAGTAATTGCAGATTTCACGTTATATATTTTCAGTAGTTGTAAAAACTGAAACTCCCCTCCTGAATCCCCCCACAATACCCGAACATACTTTCACATTCTAAGGACCGAATTTCGATAGGCGTAGAAAGGAAAAGGTGTATGTTTGCAAATAAGGCTGTCAAGAAGGCCGGTACGAGTCCCTCGGGATGCTCCGCGAAGGTCCTGTCCGCCACAAAAGGGGCTAAAAACCCCTTCCTTACGGGGTTTTCTTGCTGGACGCGCTCGCAAACTTCACCTGATGCTTGGCCATTTGGATAAATAATTTGGAAAGTTTAGCACTTTCAGTTGTTTTAGTTGGCAGGGCGAAGGCGCAGGGAAGAAATTGGGAGCTTAACGGGGCTGGATTTATTTAGGGAAGGGTTGCGCCCGTCGTAGATGGTCGACTGATATTTTATGTGGTTGAGTATTTAATTGTTCTCGCTACGAGGTACGATAACTTTGCGATCTCCTACGGAAACGCTCGGTTACGTAACTGTAAACGTTAAAATGAATTTTATTAAAACGCAGCACTGCTTTTCGTTTTAAATTCTCTTAATCCTTGCCTATTCACATAATAAAACCCTTTAAAATCTTAACGTCGTCGAAGCCGTCATCAGAAAGCTCTCTGTCGTCGGAAGTCTTTAATCGTGCCACCATAAAAGCTTACTCATCTATTATGGGGGCAGTCTGTTTGGCGAAAGAAAAGGAAAAACATTCGTGAAAAGGATCGAATTACTCGAAGTTTTATGCTATTGTTCGAACCCGATATACAAATAGTCGCTGTGACATTTGACATGACGTTTTTTAACCCTTTCTGTATTGAAGATGTCTAGAGAGCCTTTTAATATCAGGAGTTTAAAAAACTTTTCCTTATCTTTCAAGAGCGTTTAAAGAAAAATAGAAACATGCAGGTGATATATCATTTATGTTTAATATTTTTTAGTACGAGTTAAAATGCGAAAATATGAAATTAATACCAGCAGTTAATTGTAAATACACTTTTTTGAAGTTAGGAGTATCAAATTAATATCAACGAGAGTAATTTTGGTAAAGTTTGTACATATGTAAATTAAGAGCATATTTATGATAAATTAGGGATCTATTCATGTTGAAATATTCTCACAACAAGTGTTACTACGTACTTAATTTTGAGTGCAATATATTTGCGAATAACAAACCAGGAGTGTATGTTTCATTATGTTTTCAATTTTAATCTTCAGTGTTTTCAATAATTATAGCTTCATGCCCTTGCAACTTCACATTTGTCACCACATCACTGAAATGAAAATAAATAATTGCAATGATTTTTCCAAATATTAGAACACTATCACTCACCCTTTGTTGTAGTTACTACCTTGACTCGCCACTACCACTTTAAACTCTTTAGCAGAGCTTAAAAACTTCACATCCTCGACTGCCTCATCCCCTACGTTGAACAATAGCACGTACTCTCCGTTTAGTCGAAGCCGAGTCACTTGAAGAACGGTTTCGGCAACCTTAGCTGTTACCAAAGAGTCCAACCCCGTAGTCAGCGGCAACTTTTCCGCCCTGAACTTCAACAGATCTCTGTAGACATTGAAATGGGAATCCGACCCTTCGACCTTTTGCGCGGCCAGGTTATTCTCGTGGTACTTCTCCGACACTGGCAGCCAAGTTTTCTTAGCTTTGCTGAACCCGGCGTTGGTGGTGTTATCCCAGTGGAAGGGAGTCCTCTCGAAATCCCTGCTGGCTTGCAGGAAGTTTGTGCAGTCGGCCTGAGGGTCCTGGCCCTCGGTGCAGTCAACCTCTCCGTCTTCCATGCCGATTTCTTCTCCATTGTAAGTAACTTGGACGCCGGGAAGGATCGACGCCAACATGTTCAGGCCATCGATGTTTTCTTTGCCTAGGCGGCTGGCCACTCTATGGTTATCGTGATTGCCAAGCTGACAGAGAAAATGGAAATTGAAATCCGACGAATTTGGAAAATACTAAAGGAAATTTTTATGCACTGGAGATTTGATTTCTCGTTTTGAACTGTTTTTATTTCTGTTTCTAATATCACTTACCACCCAGTTGCTGGTATAGATACTAGGTAAATTCGATTGCCAGAATTCTATAACCGTGATTATATTATCTACAGTGAAGCTGTCACTTTGAACGTTTGTGATAAACATAAAGTTAAAGGTGAAATGAGCTCCCAGCCTTGATCCATCACTGGTTCCGTAATACAGCATTTGTCTGGCAATTGGACTATAAGCTTCGGTCATCATTATCCTAAAATAGTTCATATAATGGCAACTTGTGACTTTAGACGTTATTAATTTACCTGGTTGTGTTGTGTTCTTTATTGAAATTTTCCAGTGTTTCGCGCCATTGATATATCATATCGATAGTAGGGTCTAAATCCTTACTGTACATGTGATCCAAACAGTTCCAATTCGATACGTTGTATTCTGAATATCCTGACGCTAGCGGTTCGTCTTTGAAGTCTGGGTCTTCGAATAAAAAAGGAACAGCGTCCATTCTAAAACCATCGACACCTTTGCCCATCCAATAAACTAGAACGTCCTACAACATCGTACTATTTAACCTCTGTGGTTAATCTGTGGTTGATCGATTATTTACTTTCATATCTTTGACTACTGAAGGGTTCGAGTAGTTTAAATCAGGCTGCTTGTATAGGAACTGATGGAGGTAATACTGCTGCCTCTGTTCATTCCACTGCCAGGCGCTTCCACCAAAAGCGCTTATCTAAGAGACATCGGTTATCGAAGGAAACTTTTAATAGATTAGAATTCAACTCACCCAGTTGTTGGGCGGGTCCCTTTTCTGTGGATCGTCCTCGTTAACGATCCCATCATGCCAAATGTAATAATCCTCATAACCTTCTTTTCTGTTCACAGAAGACAGGAACCATTCGTGTTCGTCGCTAGTGTGGTTGGGGACGAAATCAAGAATCAGTTTTATTCCCAACTCGTGAGCCTTTTCTATTAGTTGTTGGAGATCGTCATTAGAACCGAACATTGGATCCACGACGTAGTAGTTACTGATGTCGTAGCCTTGGTCAGCCTTCGGAGATTCGAATATGGGAGATAACCAAGTTGCCGTAATTCCCGCATCTTTCAAATGTTGGAGTCGACTAATTATGCCTGAAATTGAAACGATGGGCGAATAATTTTATTCAAAAATTTAACTCAAAGAAATCAACATATTTATTCCTAAATATTAGCCAAAAACATGCGATGTATCATGTTTTGTGGACGAAAACCAATACTCTTTTAATTAATAAGTTACATATTATCACTATTTTACATATAAGGGGAACAAAAACTTATGTGTAAGAGCAATTTTGATGAAAAAGACCGTTTCAGTTTAGTTTACTTTATGTCTAAAAAGTGTTCGCAGTGAGTAAAACAGCACATTGGATAACAATAATTCGACAAGTTTTAATGGCATATCTCCATCGCTCGAGGTCATGTGATGTCACTCTCACTGCGACCAATGTTTAAGTATAGCCAATAAAATGAATTAATTTTTAGTCTGTAACTAATAAAACAGGCTAATTTGTATCGAAAAATTGGTCTCGATGTCTACCAGGACCAATAAAGTGCTATTGCATCTGGTATTTATCAATAGGTACTAATCATTCATCAGGAGGTAAATCATCAATTTTTTTTAATAAACAGATACTGTAGGTGTACTACTGGGATATGTATAAAAGTATTGAAATTCAACAATAGCACGAAAGTTGGTGAAAGTTAGTCTCGTCTCATTCTAGGAAATTTTTGAAGATTCTCGCTTGGGTCTCGGCTTTAGTCTCGTTAAGAGATTGAGACGAGACCGAAAATTTCCTTGGGCATCATGAAGCTTACTCACCTACTTAAATAAATACCGGGAAAATATTAGTGACGATTGAAGTATCTTAATTTTCCCGTAAGGAAGCAATAAAAGAAAACCGAGGGTCCCACGTCTCAATTACATTATATGCGTTTGTTCATACGTAAACCTTCATTCAGTAAGGTATTCTCCCAATAATTTAACTTCTCACTGTACACTGTATTAATAAATTAATCAGTAAGTTTAATGACAATGTTATTTAGCAAAACACGTTTTTATCGACGTCGTTTATGTTTCCGTTTGAATATTTTTTAATGCGAATTTTAGATGAGATACAGCACTGTGTAATATTTTCTATTAGTCCGGAGTTGCTTACATAATGATGTTTAATTAATTTGTTCTCACGGACGATTCCCAAAATTACAAATTAACTTACCTTGTAGATCGCCACTGCCGTCATTATCACTGTCCATCCACGATCTCGGATAGATCTGATAGAAAACAGCGGTTTTCCACCAATCACTATCATCAGTGACACCGTTGACAGCATCTAATTGAAAAGCAGAATTCAGTATCAACAATACTGCTATTAACCGAACATTGAACTTATAACCATGCATTTCGATAGAATTATTTAAAAAGGTAATTGAATGCACGTCTATTTATTCATACAACCATGAATGACAATCTAAAGTAAACAAAAATTATTTTTTGTACTAAAGTGTTTATCGTTGGGGAGTCATGTCGTTATACAGAGTGATAACGTTAAGTAGAGCTCAGGATTGATAAGTCTTTATTCACAATTGATCGATAATTTTTTTTGTTTGTTAATTACTAGGGTTTCTCGAGATCAAGACGATACCTTGATTTGCTCTAATCTCGACATCGCTCTTTCTGAGACTAAATTTTTCGACACTAGTCTCAGTCTCGTGGTACTCTCGCCCTTTTCTGTTTGTGTCATGAAAACTGTTGAAATATTCTGTAATATAACTGTTGAGTAAACCTTCGCAACTTATCTGATAGTGCGGTTTATATCTGCCCAGGGTTGTGGAGGGGACGTAACGAACGCGGAGGAAGAGCGCGTTACGTTAGGACGTTAGGTAAAACAGTACAGAATAGACAAGCGTAGAGGAATGTACTTACTCACAATCAGAAGTAAACTCTGGACTTAAGACTCTGGTACAGACTCGAGAAAGTTGTTGGAAGTAACTTGGCCTAAAGCGTATTGGTGGTGAAATAAAGACGATTTAAGTAGCGAGTGACTAGTAATCGGTGGTGAAGGACGCAAGACAAACCCATACAGTTCACTACTCTACTGTACTACTTTTGCGTCCGCATCAAAAACTGTAATTAAAATTTTGGGGTTTTATTTTAAAATTACTAATAATTATATCTTTCTGCAGTAATCGTTAGAGATCATCAATTTTCCTAGCTGGAAGTCCCACTTTGTATAAATATTACAGTTAGGCGATAAAGCTGTAACTATAGTTTCGAAATTAAACAAATTCAAAACTTAATACATAACTTAGTAGACTCAAAAATTTAATAAAAAAAAAGATGTCAAAATTTAAGGTAAATAAAAAAAATTTAATTTTTTTTTAATACTTAATTGAAAAAAGGTAAAGCTGGTAAGTAAAAAACTACCTATCCGAAGGGCTTTAAATATGCCCCTAACAATTAGCCAGTGCTATAGTAAAACAACATTTACAGTCATTACAACAACATTATTGACAAGGCTGTTTTTACCAATTAATTCTGTTAAAATTTATATTACTTCCAATAGTAATGGAAATTTTAATGGAAATTTTTTTAGTGTAATCAAAAGTTTATTACATAGATATATTTGTCTGTATCTGGTCTTTATTTTTTATATTTTTTAAAAATATATTATAATCTAGAGAGTTGATGAAATTTGTCCTCGTCTCTGCGAGACCTTCCGTTGGTGTATTCTCGTCTCGGTCTCGTTACGGGATCGAGACTTTCGTTATCGTGATGTCTAAGTAGTAACTCATCATCATAATAAATATATTTTGATCCGAATCTCTTGTACAATTTCTCAGTTTCTCCTTTTTCATGTTAGCTTCATGTGTTATTCTTAGGGGATTATCCTGTATAAAATAGATAGGTATGTACGTACGTGGATAATGATGATTGCTTTAAAAATATTCGTTGAATAACAGTGATCATAAGTGGTCACTTGTGATAATTTCCAAATGATTTGATTCCAGCTTCCCACAATAATAGTCGAGTCGTTTAAATTTTAATTCACCTTTGATTCGAAAATAACAATAAAATTTTTGTATGTGTAACCGGCATTTATCAATTCCCTAGCATGTTTAGAGTATTTTAGATAACCTTGATGTTTACATAGTGTACAATTATTATTAAGCGGTGTAAGAGTGTTTACGGCAATTATATCACGCCATGATGGATTACAATTATGGATGCTTGTAATTTTTTTAAAATTTGTCCACTTACGTAATCTAAAAACCTAGTTATTTGAAAATTACTTACGTTAACGATCACTTCAGCAATGTTCAAATAACAGTTAACAATTAATAGTTCAGCCAGAATACGATTTGATGAGGTCAGATTCATGAATCGTCATCGTTGATGAAATTCAACGATAAAATGTGTTGAGATTGCTAGGATGACTCAAAGACAAAAATTAATAGATCTATTCATTTGTGGTAAGTTTTTTCCTTAATCTTGTGTTATTTATTATGTTTTTACATACATATAAGCGTACATAAGTAGGTACATTTTTCCAGAAGAGATACAAAGTATCGAATAATTGATTACCTCCTCGTGGAACACCATAGAAACACGATATTTTTACGCGAGCAAACATCGCCCGAGTGAGAAATTTTATTGTCCGAAGCAGCTGTCCATTTTCGGCGTCCCGTTATTCCGGTCGGTCCCGCCATACCGAGAGGGTAGTAGTGGCGGACGGGGTGGCCATTTTGCTAATGTAACTCGTCAATCACTGCGATGACCCGGCCTCCGACAAGACGACCACTTATCCAAATTAGGCTTTTGTTTCTCCCCGGGAACCATAAGTTTATGCCTGAAAGGTCGATTTCGAAATCATAAGTGGGATTACTGCTATCCCAAATGGACGGGACGATTTTATATATTCGACCGGATGGATCCTCGATACGTTCAAGGGGATCCGTTATACGATGACATTCTACATAGGTTTAGTTGCATTACTAGAATTGCGAGTTGGCCGTGTATACAGTATGTCCACGGATTGGATTTACACGAGGAGAGATGGACTGAAATTTTCCAAGTCAGTCTTCAAAGCATTTTTTCCTTGTGCTTTTTCTGGAGACTAAATCAACTTTATTTAGAGTAAAATTCATGGATTTGTAATCTTAACGCAAAACATTGATAACTAGGTACCTACGTTTGAAAATGAAAAATCAATGTTTAACAGTTACACAAGGAAGTTCTAGCACTTTATTATCACTCGCCATATTTTACAGGGCTTAATATTTCTGCTCTTTAGTTTATTAAAAGAATAGAACTTACGTGACTTAAACCTAAACAGCCATAAAAGTTTTAGTTCCTCGTAACAGACGATTCTACAGCTATGTTATTACGTTTGACAATATGCAGGTATTGAATCTAAAAAAATCTTCACTACCATAAGCATTAATGATATTTGAGAAATAAAATCAACTATGTACCGAGGATATCATTAGTTTCCATAATTTTCAGAAGTGTTGCAAGCCACGTTCTATCAAAATCAAATTTACATTAAGTGATGACCATGTTTCCGTTAAAGAGAATATACTCACTTTTCTTTACATTTGGTTCCATTTTATATGAATATACCTTTAGTATTTTGCCACCTTCAGTGAAAACGTGTTTTGCTAATTTGGATAACCTTCTGTTTAAGCTGTATATATGTAGCTGTAGCATATAAGATTTTCAATAAACGATTTTTTCTAATTATGTACTATGTGGTTTTGTTTTTGTTAGTGACGTCGTTGAAGGGTTTTCTGTGGTCCATATTTTCCTCCTTAAAATCGTTAAATTTGCTAGAGCTGTATCGGATTTCCTTGACAAAGGACAGATCTTCGAAATTCCGGAGATTACAAAAGTGATTTAGCAGGCAAAAATTTAATATCCTAACGCTATTAGAGCAAATTGTATTATGTTTGGATATTCTCTCAAGTGCGAAAAAACCTGGCTGGGGTCGACAATGATTGAAAAGGCTAAATACAGCTCTGCATATGTCAGTGTATACCTTCTCTAGCGAAAAATGAATTGACTTCTCTGGCCATTTTTTAGTAGATATTTACAAATTTTAATTATTGTTTCTGCTACTGGTACTGGAGTCACTATTGTTAATTGTTAGTACAAATGGACCGACGTCACATTGCTTTGTATGTATTTTCTAATTTTAATGCATGGGCTACGGTTAGTATATAAGAAGACATGTCTTCGATAAATGCTTGCTTTGAGTAGTTATGCCTCTTATATGTACTGTTAATAAACAAACTGCAATGCTCAGTTTCAGTTCAGTTGTGAATACTATGGTCAAACCCATACTTCATTTGTGCATATTATGCGATATTTGCTTAGTACACAAATTACTAGCCCATCAGCCGCATTTAAAAGTTATCATTTGTATATGTATTGTAATTATCAATCATACAAAAACTTATTTTTTTTATTTTTGGCCATGATTTAGTACAAATTAACCCTCGTTGACCTTATTATTCAATTCAAGACTACGTGTCTTCACACAAATGTATTCTGAGATTATCTGCTTTCCTAGCACAGTTCAGATTCTCGAAAATAAATTGCAACAGTTTTAATAAGAACTGCAATTTTGATTTGAGTCACTCAGGTATGCAATAATTCTGCAGCCAGAGCGTACACAACTGTCTCTATATAAAATATGTATAATTAGGGTATAACAGAAAGGATTGTGGATAGCAATAGGAGTTTTTAAAACTGTATTATACTATAGATAATTTTAATTATAGAGATTACGTCCTTTAGTTACGAAATGTCCCGTGTTCGTCAAACGCTCTTTGCTCTGAAGGCATGAATTTTGTAGTATCAGGTCGGAATTTTGTGCAGAGGTAGGTGTACAGTGTAGTTTTCTGTTTGTAAGAATAATTTTGTTCGACTACATTCCACGTCAAATAACCGTCATAAATTTCCCCCGTTGGATTTCTTTCTCTCGGATAGAGCAGTATATTTGTCCTATTCGAAGCAAAGCCTTGTCATATTTGTGTATATTTACGCAGAGGGCAACCGAAGCCGCAGCATCTCGTCGCCGTCAGAAGCTATCAGGCGTCTCGACGGCCCTCCTGATTTAAATAAGCCCAGACTACTTCGGGGAGACCGGATCCGGGGGATCGAGTTTTTGTCGCCAGGCCGACTTTATATGTCACTGTCGGCTACAACTACCTAATTTGAGTCGATTTATTTGGAAAGAAATCCTTAAAAATCGCGGCCGCACTGAAAAATGACGTCGATCCAAAGATGAAGCGGCCGACCGAGGGTGAGCGCTCTCTTTTGTTTCTTGAAGGGTGCCAAACGGTTTGTGTAATTTTTCAGTCGGATTTTCCGCTCTCACAACTTATTGTTTACCCTAATGAATTATGGATGTCTAAGATTTTTTCTATTTTCCTTCACCTCTACGATATAAATTATATAAAACTTATTTCATACCAGTAATTAATTTTGCAGTCCCTTTTTTGAGAGCTGCTCTCATTAGTCTCACCTAGTAGATGAATTAATGATATTTTATATCCACTATAAATTTTAAACCAAAATTTAATCTAAATTTAGATAAGTATTTTTAATGAAAGATATGTTCATCAATTTTAGACCAGTTTTACAATTTGGGAGTCGCTACAAAATCTGCCACCTCAAAGCATTCGATATCTCAAGCGGTTTCAGAGGTACATAGGGTGACTATTGCAGGTTAAGACTGAAACTGCAGTCTTGAAACGAGCTGAGCTGCAAAATTAGTTTTGACGGTATAGAAAATAGCTACTGCATCTTAAGAGGCGTCATTTTTAGTCAAACAATTTCTCAATTAATTTATTCTTCTTGACTTGACAACACAGCAAATGCCGTGCTACGGCAGCGCTCTGATTCAAGGTCGTATTTTGCCATAAAGAAGTACTGAACATTTATGTTTGCGTAAAGTATTCTTCTCATTTGAGCCGGTCTACTTCGATAAAATGTATTTGGAACTCAGTACAAATTTGAGTCACCTGTCGCGCGGTCGTCTCGAATTAATACGTTTTAATTCCAGTCCCGATGGTTTAGAAGCGAATGATGATTGTTTTGAGCATTTCGAGTGTTTTAAATCGGTTTTCGAGTATTTTCGGTTGTTTTTTAATCATCCTGTGTTGTGATGTGCCTGATCGACCGCCTGATGAGGGAAAGATAGCGGAAAGGTAAAGAACTGAGTTGGTTCTTTGTGTTTATGATTTAATACATTTAATTATTTTACTTTTCAGTTCGTATGCGATCTGCTAAGGTATATTCGGAGTGTTCAAGGTAAGTGTTTTTTAAGGCTTCTGTTTGCGTTTGGTGCACTGTTGAATGCTCTGAATTTTTTATAATTTGCGTCGGTTTATAAGATAATTTATCTTATATAACTTATCTATAATATAATAATTTATCTTATAACTATCTTAAGATAGTTTATAAGATATTTATCATTTGTTCGCGCAATTTAACGTCAAATTTTACCGTGGTTGATAAGGATGGTCATAGATGAGTCAACAAGAAATTATGACGACTAAACGGCCAGATTTGTTTGTAAGAGTTGCTTTGTAAAGAATTTATTATGAAAGTTATTTTATAATATTTAAGAGAATGTGTCAAGTAAAGTTCCTATGAAATCGATGCTAATCTTTTAAGAAATTTGGTAGTTGGCTAGTGCATATTTTATAAAGTCCTTTAACGACATACACAACTACTATTTGATGATTATGAACATGATAAGAATTTTCCCGAATACTTCTTTGTCATAAATCTTATATAAAATATTGCAGTACATCTTGATATTTTCTTTATGAAAGTATTTATTTTGGGGTTCACCTTTACTTTTGATAAAATAATTTAAAAAATTCTTCGTTTTCACTGTGATTGAGTAAGTTTTCCAAGTGTTCTATATTCAAATTACAGTATTTAAAGTGCAGACACTTCGAATACGCAGGTATGTGACTTGCAGACGCTACCCTGGGTTGTGTTAGCACATATATAATATGCGACGTTGATGTAATATATACCTAACCAAGGTTTCAATTATATAGAATATCACACTGACGAGTAGCTGTCATCAAATTAGTAAACTGAAAGGTGAAGCATTCATAAAACAAAAATCCAACACTTTACCATTGATTTTACTAGTATATAAAGTTTGAATCCATATAAATTCTACATATACCCAAATATCACAAATTATTTTCGAGATATTTCCTATTTTCCTTCAATTGGCATGTTTGCAAATATTTTTAAATCTCGAACAAAGCGCCCCAAGCTTTTGAACAAAATGCCCTTATAAATTTTAATGAAGGAACGTTTTCAAAAACGAAGTTTGTTTTGCTACTTCTAACCTGGGCTACTGGATTTTTTTCAAAAATCTTTGAACTGACAGTTTCCGAGATTAGTTGACTTTAACGTCGTAATACTTTCAATGTTTGAAATCAAGCGAGTGGTTATAAACATTCAATATTGTGGACGAACGTAAATCATAGCTGAGATATGAGTTTATTTTGGTATTTGGCCAGTGAAGCAGTGTAATCAGTCATGTTTTTAATGGAACGAAAAACAAAATTAATGTTTTCATCCTGAACAACTAAACGTAAAATTGTAATATACGCGAATTAACGTTTGATTAAAATTTCCATCACGTGTCGTACAACTTTCCGCGCTGTATAACAATGACCCAAAAATACCATACAACACCCTTTTTTTATTCCCAAATCCACTACATGCAAATACATCTCAATCGACTGAATGCAAGTTTCAACCTGTTCATACAATAAAAAATCCCCCTCTAAGGGATGATGCTGAGGTCAGTGGTCAGAATAATAAGCACAAAACGAGAGCGAGATGAGGCCAAAGGTGCCGGGGATGCAAGTGGATGGACCACGACTGACGTACTTATACCCATGAAAAAAACTCATGCAGGTCAAAGTTCGAACGTTTCGGAAAGGTGAAAACGGGAGCAAGTTGTGACCAGCTAGGGGACAAGTGCTGGACCAGTTTTGAAGGGATGAGATGCTAAATAAACCACACAATTCTGTTTGGTTTAATCCCGTCAGGATTTCATGTAACTGTCAGACGTTATTGTTAGACGTAATTGTTGAAATAAATTTTGGCAATCATTCACTTTTAACACAATATTAACCTCTCTACTAGCTTTTGTTACACCGTTCATTTTTAACGCAGTTGCTGCTGTTTTTACTTAAATTAAACTCACGTTTGCGCCTCGATTTTATAATAATTTCCCATACCGAAGTCCTTTTTACTTCTCGCGACAATTCGATAACACTTTCCAAGTCGGAGATGTCGGTTATACCGGAAATGTGTCCATCTTTCGAATTGACATAGAATGTCCGGTGCCAGGAGAACATATATGTCATGTTCCTGTATCCGCTTTGGAGAGGGCGAAAGTGTAAAGAAAATCGACGGACTGTGGAAATGCCGTATTATATAGAACGTGAAAATTTTGTTAGGGAAGATATATCCGGGAAACTAATTTAAAATTTTGGGGACCAGTTCCACCAACGCCAGGAGCCCTTATTTAAATTCATCCCATCATTAAAATATGTTTAGCAATGTAAATGCTGTGAATGCTAGTTACACGATAGTTGTTGGTAAATTTTATTGGATCCAGCGAGAATATAAACGGCAAAGAACGGAATAGCGGTTAGAAATTTGGCGCTAATTACAAAAATCCGAATCGTGTAATTTCATAAATTTGTACAGGGTCGCATTAAGAATAATTGTCTAGACTGCAACTTCAAATATTTTTAATCGTTACGTCTTACACTGAGATTGCTTACGCAATTTTATTAAATAGAAATAGTTTCATTTAAAATGAAATAAATATATGTGATATAAGTTTTAAAATAAGGTAATATACAGAAGCAGAAGTATATTTGAAAAATAAGAGCTACGATTAGAAAGGTAAATTATAGTATATTTCTAAACCAGAAAGAGTTCCAACGCTCAAAAATTTTTAGGCACCTAAATCTACCAATCTATTTCACAGTTATTGCCGTAATAATCTTTTCAATAATGTGATATAGCTTCCACATTTTTGACTTCTACTTTCTTTCTAACATTTAGCCCACTTTCTCTTATTTACCAAAGCAGAAAATGCCATAGAATTTTAATATCAATAGTATTTTAAAGTCTTATTGTGTGAAGCAAAAACATTTTTTAATTGGGTCTAAACCAATTTATACAAATGAGCTCATAGTGATAAAAAGATAACCAGAAAATGTTATCAAATTTTCCTTTAGGATTTCGTCGAAAATTTTGCTATTAAATTTGCTTCTGACAAAGTTTACTACACCTGGCAATCCAGTTTGATTTCCTTCTTTTTTGACACTAACCTTATTACAAGATCGTACATTATCTTTTTTTGGGAGTTGTAGTAATATTTTAAACTTAGAATGATATGCTCCGTTATTCATCACGATGACGAATTATCAACAAGTATTAGTAAAATTTTATCAAACTATTTTTTAAAATATTTCCTATTCATCTCTTCATGATAGTCAGATATTCTTTTTGATTGAAACATCCATAAGACACTAGGTACCTTCTTTTCCTAAAGGGTTTTTTTAATTCCATGGAAAAGTCATTCAAAATTGTTTCCCTACTGAAAAGTTTGGTCTTTTCAGGCTTCATGTGACCAGCGTTGAGCCATGTTTTGTCGAAATAATAACTTGTCCTGGCCTTTTCTCGATATTTTTTAATTGTTTTTAAAAATACTTCCTTCATAAACATGTTACCTCTTTTCGATACGCTAAGATGGCATCTTTGCCAGGTCGAACATATTCGAACTTCAATTTCTTTGTCGGCACTGTTGTCGTTATTTATTATTAATAAATTAACAATTTACCAGGTTATTCTGTATATACTTTCAGCTTCAATAACGTATTTTATTGCTTCTTTCAAATTATCAGCTAATATTAAATTGCATTGATGTAATTTACTCTAAAGGGGAAAGTTAAAATTTGGATTTTGTATTATTTCTTGGAGTGTTTTGTTTTAGTTGACGCTATATTAATTCAGGAGAGTTAAAAATACAGTATTACCATGTTATTTTCCTTGTATACCATATAGTATGTTATAGTTTTGCTGCTTGATTATGGATTTCTAGGCGATGAGAAGAATAACTTCTTTTGTAATATGTGAGATAAACATTTTCTCCACTTGTATAAACCTCTTCGTAACACACGGTACATGTAGATGATAAAAGGTGATAAATAATTGATTGTCAATCACATTTTTATCAACAGTTAAATTTAAATATTGAAGAAACGCTAAATAAAACCGCCCCAGGAAATATCCCATTCCTATAGTTTTTGACTCCTTGTAAACTCAAAGTTGTATCAAAACCTGATTTTCAAATTCGAAATGTACTCTATTTTAAGAATCGGTTAAAGCAATTTTTGGAAAATCGATTGGCAAGATGCTTCTTCAATTAGCATCTGCCTGCGAAGTTACCAAGAATAAACTAAATGCTTAACAAATTTCTAGAAAATTTACCCCACCGCTCATCCGAACACGAAGCTTAATTAGTATGATGGATTGCAGATTATAAAAATTTTTAACGCCTACCAGGATTTCCCATCTGCGAAAACCTGGGGATACGCGATACCTTCGATAGGAGAGGATTTAGTATCCTTATTCGGAGGGCGGCTTCGAAGTATCCCCAAACTAATGGCCACGTTTCAACCCACAAAGTGATCGCAACGTGCCACGAATGACAAACTACCACGGATGTTCTTAATGGCTATTTTCCATAGACATGCAGCGTGGTAAGGTCAACATAAAACACCGAATTCTAATCGATAGATGGATTTAGACACATATCTTTACATTTAGACACATAGATTTAGGCACATAAGAATGTAATTTCGGGTCGGTTATTAAATGTTGATAGCGATTATTGTTGCTTTATTTTCGGGCGATTCTTTTGACAACATCTGAAGATATAAGGAAACCATCTGTTGTCTATATGGTAATTAATTTCAGTGAAAATAACCCTTTCACACCAGGTGGTGACAGGCGATATGCACGTAGAAAATTTTCATTAAAACTGCTGTCAATGCATCATTAATCTTACTAGATGATTAGTTGTAAAACTGTCCGTTGCATTTTTTGAGACGAAGATCAAAGGAATTTATCTTTGTTTTTTGACATTAACTTAATACAATATACCTTCCTTAAAAACATCCTTCGCCATTAGATTTAAACTCGCTTGCGACTAGGCAAAAATTCTGACGTCCCTGACGGTTATTTCGAATAGAATAAGAACTAACAGATCCCAAGAAAGGCACGTATCGCGTAAAGCATTTTCCCCGATTTTCCATGCCATTTTCCACTATCCTGGAGCCTGTCCACTATTATAAAATTTCCTTTCGGTGTCATCCTCTGATTCTCATTTGATAACGCCACCGAGAATTGAAATATGACACATAGAGGCGTGCAGATAAACTCCGAGAGTGTTTTTGGGAGATGTGACGCATTTAGGGAAATTATTTCTGTTGGGAGCACTGTTCGACCCCTATTGCGCTTAATTTTAGATACGGATGATAAAAAAATCTGTTTAAAGTAGCGAATGGAAAGGAAAGGATTCAAAATTATAGTTGTAAGTGCGCATTAGGTACTCGTGTAATTATAATACACTTTTTTATGTCTACATGTTAAGAGAGATGTCACAGAATGAGAAGATATACAAAATAAATGCTAATAAACTCATGCGTAAGACAAACACTATAATAAAGTACAACAAACATATTAACAACTTGAACAGTGCAATTTAACTTTTGCAATATTAATTTACGTTATAAAACGTTTGCTATTGAAAACTAATATTAACTGATTTTGAAATCGATAGTTTTAATACACTGCTGTCTGCATGTTTGTCTAATGTGGAATTTTTTATCATAGTTTTAGATGAGAGAACACATAACATGTTAACATTTTGTAATCCTGTATTGTATCGTAATAATGCACTATGGCAAATAATTCAAAAATTAATATTAATGCTACTGTCAGGAGGTTGATAGTTTATAATGCTACGATGAGCTAATGGGTCCATATACTATACATCAAATAATTTTCTTCCAACCCACAAAAACATTTCATTCCTAGAAAACGCATCTTTTATGTCCCAGAGACTTAATCTTAAATAGTATTCTCAAATACTATTCTGGTCAAAAGTCAATTGATCATGCATTAAAAATTTCTACCTCAATGTCTTTTGTGAGTAATGTAGATATTATTTTCATATTTTATGAAAATAATTGACTCTGCAGCAATATACATGTCGTTGATGTGAAGTAACAAAACAGGGCCAGGATTGGAACCTTATGATACACCAAACTTACATTTAGAATTTTAAATTTAAAATTATAAATGTTTGTGGTTACAATTTAAAAATGACATATTGAAAGTTGTCACAAAAGCTCTTTAGCTTTTGGATTATACGAATGGTGCGATTTAAATTAATTAATAGGAATATACTTGATGATCGTAACTAATAAACGGTTGGTGAAAACACATGAAACACCGTGTAGTCCAGCAATTTTTTCTAATTTTTTAATTTAAGAGATTTCAGTAGTTCCTTAGGGCAGAAATTTACAACATACACATTTTGGTGGTAACTACTCCTAACTACATATTGGATAGTAATCATGACCATAAAATTTCTTATACTAAAATGTAATCGTCGCTTGTATTTTTTCAATGTTTTCCTTAAGAATAGCAACAGCAGATTAAAAATCTACCTTTTAATTTCTGGGGGAACGAGTAACGCGAAATCCATCTTTTGTAAAAAAAAAGATTCGAAAGTTTTGATGAAATCGGAAATGCATTTTACAAGTTTCACAAATCAAGCTGCTCCGCTGCACTACGTCTTTACCAGAGTACAAAATTTTGAATTAGTTAGTTACAGATTTAATCACACACCTACCAATAAATGTAATTTTTCATTAGAAGTCTTCATTTGAGGAAACATACTATCGATAAACGGAATGATTCTCATTCGTCGTAAAACTTCTGTTATATATTTTCGTGGGCTAAAAAGTATACAGTTGCTCGTTCAAGGGGCGTTAGTTTTGTCTAGTCGTCTTCCTCCCAGGGTCGTTCTTCCGTTTCTGATGGCGTCTCTCTTGGGTCGCCTTCTCCGTCTCTCCGAGAGGGTCAAAGACGAACAGTAATGAGTTTTCGATTCCTACGGGAAAACCCCGTGTCCATATTGTGCGGCTGGCTCTCTCCCACTTAGACTTCTTTCTGTTGTATCTCTCCGCTTTTACGGATAATTCTATTTGTGAATGCGGGATTTCTCTTATTTGACGCCCTCGCGCGGGGAAACGGACGATGGCTTGTTCCGTTGAAAGAATTAGAGATTATAGTTAATAGGATGGTGATTCTGAGACAATTCGTTCCACTTCTTTTCTCTTTCTGTCTTTTGTGTTTGTCCCGCATTACTGATTATGTGTTGGACAAAAATTTACTTCAACGAATTCTTAGAGACCTTCGAGGAGGGATATGAAAGAAATGTGAAAAAATACAACATTAAAAAGGAAATCACCAACAGCATCGTCAAAATCGTCGCCTTGATTAGAAATACTCATTATAGACTGCGCATATAACTGACATGGATGACCGGTTATAATTCATTAGTTAATAGTCAATGTTAAAGCGATGTTTCCTCGTATGTAAAAATGTTCGGTCCAACTGACTTATAAATATCAGTTTTCCTGAGCATTCCTGGTCTATCGTTAAATGGATCTCTCTGAACCCAAACTAATGGTTAGGATTCTTCTGTTAACTCTTTCAGCCTCTTTAACAAAAAAATTTCAAATAATTTCGACGAGGCAGGTAGCAGTGAAAATGATTCGTATGACGAGTTTCTTGTAGTGACTTCTTCGTTTTGATATCAACGTAATTTCTGCTACTTTTCCCATTTCTGGAACGTACTTGAAGGAACCAAACACAAAATGAAGTGCTACTCTCCTAAACAACATTCCTAACTATTGGAATCATTCCTATCTATTCATATTTTAGAGTTAAGGCCACAACTAGTTAGAGCTCAGTCAATGATTAACTATATGTCTATGCGTCATTTGAAATTCCAATTGTTTTGACGTTAAGAATTCCTCAACATCAAGATGAACCTGTTTTCCTCCCAGAATCTAACTGCTGATTAATTTCTTCTTTCTGACTACTTTACGAAGCATATTTCAAGCAGAATTAAATTTAAATATTTCTCCCCATAACCTATTATACGCTTTACGTTAGTTTTGAAAAGAGCTGGTGGCCATTGTTTGAAGCAGGTGAATTCTTTTATGGTACTTAGTTAACCAAACAGCCTTAAGGGCAGTTGCATAAATCATTTCATTTCTCGCTGGATGAAGCAGAGATATTTTGAAAATGGTGACATTCCCTGAATATTTCTTCAGTACTTCAGTCTTCATACTGTATTAGATCATGACATATATGAAGACGTGTTTTCGAAATAGGCTCTGAACAAGTGTTTATCATAACTTGTAAATTCATCCGGTATGGATTATTGCGAGGTTGTGTACGAACACATCGCAAGGGACATAATGGTAAATCTGAGGAAGAAATCTAAACATAAAACTAAAGCTGTGTAGATCAATAAGAAGTAAGTTGGGATGACCACAACTCACGTTTGCAGAGAAACAAATGCAGTTAATAAAAGGGCAATATCAATGGTTCCATTCTGCAGTAAATAGAGCGAGCAGCAAAAATTGCTAAAAATAGAAACAAAAACCCTAACTGAATGGGCACAAGATAGTAGATTGAGGACAGATACATGAAAGGTTACCAGAATTATCGATGTATAAAGTCTATAGTAAATTTCCAGTAATAACACAATAAAAACTTTAGGAAAGGCATAACTGCTTATTGCATAGTTCGTTTGATTTAAGATTAGATACGATCTTAAGTTAAATTTAAATCTTATTTGTTTCACACAAAATTCTTAATATTGCTGGGTGAGTACCTATCGGTTTAAATTGCCTAAGAAGCACATGTAAGTAAATGAACCTTTTTGAAACACTAAATATAAGGATTAGCCACATTATTCTGATAATAGAACAGCTGCAAGTGAGATTCCGCAGAACGGCTCTTGGCGAAAAAAGTCCTTTTGGGCTTCAGCAGGGGCTTTTGCATCAGCCCTTTAGTTACCCAGGAGCATACTGTAGCCTCGTACCCAAGTCAACCAAGTTTTGACTTCTTAGTTTGTTAGGGTATGTATGTAACTACTTAATATAAGTATTAATTAAAAAAATTTAAGCAATAAATCACTCGTATGTTATTACGTCCGTTGATTTTTGTAACTTCGCGCCATGTTTTAAATTTGGTGTTAGTTGAAGGTGAAGTTCTAAGCAAAATATTTGATGTTTCTTAGATTATGCGTATTGTGCACTAGGTGACATAACCTCAAATTTGAAACGTCAGAACAAATTCAGTCGCCGCTTTATTCACCCGTATAAGTTACCGTCAAACAACTGCAAATCGTCTCCATGACAGCGTTGTTTTATTGAAAAACATATTTGTTAAATCGTTTTGTCGTGGGTCACATGCACTGCCTATTTTTGAGGCAATTTTTTATAATTTAAAAGGAAATTAATGTGCCATAATGGTTTTTTGGGTAGTGAATCGACTCTGGAAAGTGTTATTTGGGTCCAGCAAGAAGAAACGTGTCAGAGAGAATCACCCAGATCGCCTCATCGAATTCGCACGGAGGACCATGGTCGCACTTCGTGCTCCACTGCCGATTGGGGGTATGTCGAATAAAACGCCGTCCCGGAATAGTATATCTGGTAAACAGGGGATTTTAGACGCGTTCATGCACACGATCGTGAACAAGGAAACCCTGAACGACCAACAGGTATATGTGGCTGTTAATTATATTATTCAGTACGGAATATCACGCGGCGTTGTACGCAGAAGTGGCAATGGATTCGTCCTAAATTCTCCTATAATAAAACCCAATGCTACAACTAAAACCTCTAACAGAAAGCGTAAATTTATAAAGACCCTCACTCTCATGCCCAAAAAACAAAAGATGGATGTAGTTGTTAACAAAAAATCTGAATTAAATTCAAATGGTAAGACAGAAAAACCAAAGATCGAAGAACCGACCATTGGAGGTGATACGATTGGAGGAGCCAAGGAGAACAACTTAACGTCCAATGATGCTAAGATTCGAAAGTCCAAAGTCGAAAGTCTAAATGTAGGAGAAAGGAAGATTAAGAACATCAATTTGAAAACGAGGAGCCAGACGTCACAGTTTAGTAACAAGGCTGCTAAGAAGACTGCGAAAAAAGCTGCTAAGAGGACCGCGAACAAGGCTGCTAAGAAGACTGCGAACAAGGAGGCTAAGAAGACTGCGAACAAGGCTGCTAAGAAGACTGCGAAAAATGCTGCTAAGAAGACTGCGAATAGGGCTGCTAAGAAGACAAGCACAAGGACTATGAAGACTGCCAGTATGGTCTATAAAGCTAACAAAACCTTGCTCTGTATGATTCCGTTTTACGTATGAATAAATGTCCTAATGTGTTGAAAACTTTTGAGTATTGTTTTTCCAGTAAACTTACGATTATTATTATTAGACTCGTATTACAATATAGTAGATTATTGTTATTAATTTTATCAGAAATGTTCGAAATACGGATTAGATGTTGAATACCTTACGAAGAATAATTGAGAGTAATTTGTAAATAGATAGGAGTACAGAAAATGTGAGGTAAAGTAAAGAAATTATTCAGTGTTATTCAAATTTTAATGACTTTAAATTAGACCACACGTTAGAATTCTAAGAAAGCGAATTGAAGGTGCTCAGGTATTATATAAACTCTAAAATACATTGCCAGCAGTAAACGAAGCCATTATACTTGCCATAAGAATATTTAGTTAGTTACATTTATACCTGGTTTATACCTAATTAGCTATAAATCTGATGAGATGGAATGAAGTGGTCCCTTTCTACAGCTTGCTGAGGATTGCTGATAAAAAAAGGTTTCATTTTCTTATTAATTGGATAGCTATTGATCTAAATAAGCTTTCCTGAAATCTTACCTTTTTGATAAAGGTGCATTTCAGAATGTAGGTAAGGAACATGGCGAAAAGTAACTACTCAAACAGTGCCATTTTATTTCAATTAATTCATTTGTAATATTCAAGCCTTTTAGGACCCTTCCATTAAACATTTCGGTTAAAATACATCCTAATAAATGTTTCGCTAACTTAGCATTACAGCAACTTTAATACAATATGAGTATAAAACAAAATCGCACAACTCGTTTTGATAAGTGTTAATATGCACCCAGTTATTAAAATAGTGGTTTGTATTGAACCCATAAAATAGAAAAATGTTTTCAAAATTGTATGAAACTATGAAAACAGTATATACTAGTTTATACTACTTAGTATAGTTTATATATTTGAATCATAATTTAAAAAAACCTAAATTTGTTTCTAAAAAAAGGTGACACACCTTTCTTCGTATATGGAGTATGGACTATTTAGTAAATTAAATTTAAAAATTGCTTGATTGGTTTGTCACCTATATCTCAATTTAAATTGTATTGTAGAGCATAGGTATATATGTTTATACTATATACAGGTTTAATGTATCGAACAGCCTTAGTGACTTTTGAGTTTTGTTACTCTGCTGAAGTAGTTATTTATTATTTTTTCAAAAAGTGAAACGAAATTTATAGTTTCGTGTTATAGATAATAAGTGAAGAAATAATTGTTTTGTGCAAGTATGCTGTTACTAATTCAAATAATGCTCAGAACGGGTGGGTTAAAATTGGTTCATTCTTGTTTCTAAATGCTTCTTAATGATTTTTGTTAAAAAACAAATTAAGAGGAGAAATAATGTTATGGGAATATCTAGAGTTAAAATATTTAACCAACCTTCAATTTTAATACTACAAATCGTGAGGTACAATACAAAAAGAGTTTGCAGTAAAATTGGGGCTTGTCGATTTTTCCTCTCGCAGGGTATGTGCAAACATTCCAGTTTTTGAAATAAAGAAAATAAGTGAAAAACTTTACGTACCGAAAATGGCACCAATTTCATCCGGCCGTAAAGCCTATAATGACCCTGTATATTACCTTCGTAATGGTTTGTCGTAGCGTCGTCTGCAGAAAATAACAAAGAATAGTCCGCGTAGCCCATATTGGGTTATTTTTATGTCCGTAACTTCTGCAACATAGCCAATATAACGGACTCCGGGACGCGCAACTCCCCCCCGGCTCCTGCTCTCCTTCCCGCTCCCGACTCCCACATAACTTCCCTTAACTCGCCCTTACGACACAACTTTAAGAAGTTTCTTGCATTTGTTATGTCAGTGGACCTTACAGAGCCAGCTTGATTTATATGTGGAATGTATACCAGTCGATAAAACTTTCGTAAGTTGGATTCAGAGAGTTCGGAGACGTATGTTTTTAAATGAGTTCGATTATTTTCGGTTGAATTTGGTGAGGGTTGATGCTTAGTTACATTCCTTTTTTTATTGGTGGTGTAACATCGTCTAATACAACAATACAATAACTAGTCAGATGATATTAAATATAGAGTTGATGACGTACATTTAAAGGAATATTCTAAAGGATATGTGTACGTATCGGTACAATCTTAGGAAAAGTTACACTCTAAAATTTTATCGATTTCTGCTTGGGAGGTTAAAAGAAACGGCGAAATTATTGCACAGGCGAGAACAGCGACCCAAATGTTTTAAATCCTTTGAAATATTTTCCAGTTCCAAATCGTGATGAAAAGAAAATTTTCTGTGACAAACATAGAGTTGGCTAAATCCCCAGAGCGGCTTGGCGTAAAAATAACTCGAGTAAAACAAAAGAAAACACAGTTTGCGACAGCCGGGGGTCAGCGTGTGGTCTCTATCCCGGATCGAGCTCTCCTCTTTTACTTTCCAGCAAGCCCCCGAGGAAATGTGTTCCTCCAAGTTTCTCTGACGGCTGATGTATGTTCGGGTCGGACCATTCCCCGATATTTATTGTGTACTTAAGTGGAACGAGATATACGCTGGCCGCAGGATCCATCCTTCCATTATCCTTTAGATGAAAAACCGACCTATGGAGACGAAACAAGAGTATACAGGATGTCGCTGGACAGCGTTTACATGGAAATTTCAAATAATTATTTGCACATAAAATTTGCCGTCATGCACAGGACAGCCTTAGTAGGATTACACAGTAATTAACTGCTAATGTTACTAGACGTCCAATAACGTAACAAAAACTTATATCTACTACTTGGAGCGACGAGGAGCTCAAGTGAAAAACAGGACAAGTCTACATGGAAAGTATTTTCTATTTGGCAAAGAATGGCAATGGTGTAGCAAAGTATCAAATTCAAGTAAATGCGGTTATCAACATATCTCAATATTTTTCCTTAGAACAATTCAGCTTCTTTTTTGGTGGATATTACCATGGTTTTGAATTTTACAGTGTTTACTTCAATGTTAGTCTTTCTCAGCTCTTTCGGGTTTTGCTGCAATTCCTTTTGATTCCATCTATCATAACCACGCCAATGTATACAAAAAGGTATTATGTTGTAAAATATTTAAAAGTAAGACAAAATTGGTGTTGCAATAAACATGTAGAAACTCAGTTTGTAAAGAATATCTCGTTTTCTAAGTTTCGAAGTAAATAAATGTAGAATTTTTTTGTTTACCATAGAATTTTTTGTAAAAAAGTAGTTAATATAGCTGTATGGATTTATCCTAAAAACTGTACAACTATGTATTACGTGGGTTATTTGCATAAGCAAACCGATTAGCACTACTTAAGATGCTTGGCCTACCTTGATTAGTTGCCCAATGTCCTTGGTTAAATTTAGCTCAGGACTGGATATATTATTATGAAGAGAGCTACCAGTACTTCACTGTTCGTGTTACAGTGCTTGTAATATGACTTCTGCCATGTCGATATACTATAGTCTATACTATAGTCTATGTCTATAGTTGAATAAATCAAGTTTCAATTGGTAAAATCACACGTCACCCAGCACTATATCTGCGTAGCAAATTTGGTGGCACACCTCTGAACTTTTGTTTAAATACCTCCAGATGATTAACGTGATTTTTGAGATTTGCAGATCAGTTTTTTGTTCTTCTCTTTCTTATCTTTTTCCAGACAATTGGAGGATGACAATTGCGTTAACATTTCCAAACATACATACACACAGGTTATAAACTTTCCCCTAAAATTCATTTCATTTTCTAACAATCTCACTTTTCCTTAATCCGCTCCAATCGATATCCGAAAGTTTTCAAGAGCCTTTCTTGGCGAGAGTGGAAAAACTTGGTCTCGGCCAGAGACCAACTAACTCTTGGTATCGTCTCGGTCTCGTGAAGCCCTAAAGCCAAATAGGAGAATATATATTTGTGTCAGACGTTACATGAAAATTGATTTATACCGACCGATAACCTCAAATATTCATTTTTTAGTTTCTGTTTTGCACATATATTAATCATGATAACGGACATAGCAAATTTACGTTTTAAGTCGTGACTAATGTGGTACTTTCGTGGTTAGTTAGATAATAAGTCTGTGTCGTGAATTAACCCATGACAAAAATTGTATTTCTTGCATCATCTGTTATTATAATTTATGATTTGAATAAAACTTTCCTTATCACATTTTCCGCATCACTTTCACCATTTCCTTTTTTAATGCCATCGTCAGTCACTCTGTAAACATCGAAATTCTCAATCCGGCTATTTTCTAGATCTGAATACTATCAGCCTTTAAAACGGCACAGACCTCATTCATATTTATTAATCGTCGTTTCGATCTCATTCCGGCGAGGATTTTCTTCGATATTGTCTATAATTTACTACTCCATAACACCAACAATATGGTGGGCGAAATTTCCATTTTTGACTAGTCCTCTGATCCCACGTTATAAATGTCTTTCCGTGGGGATGACACGCGAGGAGGGTCGAAACGTAACTGGACGGGCTGAGGGTGTGGCTATTGAGAATGTTGCGGCGAGGGTGGCCAACTGGACCCTCAATTCACCCTCGTCCCTTTTTTTAATGCGTAACCAAGGGCTAGTTTGGGCGATTTAAAGTGCTGCGTGAAGAGATGAAGGCGAGAGGGTGATTTGTGATTTATGTTCATTCCGGACAATGTGCTGCGGGGAAATTGTAATTTTTAACTTTGCCGGTTTCTAATGGAAAGGTTTAATGCGTGTATGCCATATTGAATATAAAGATGTTTTAATTTTAACATGTATCCGAAAAATTATGACGATACCGAGAGCTGCCTTAGTGTCGGCCTCACTCTTACTAAACTAAATTTCTCCACTCGGCAGTCGGTCTCCACAAGAGTGAAGAAAAATCTCTCGTCTTTGTCACGCAGCACTCGCGCTATTTTGTGAGTTTGCCATAAAAACTGTAGAAATCCGTAACAAAAATAATATAATCAAGAGCGTTGAAATTTTCACGTTTTCTTTTAAGATTAATAAGTAAATAAATCGTTTTAAAACTTTATTCAAAATGATATGCCAAGAAATAAAGTATAACAAAAACATTTTGGAGACACAGAAATATATATTTTTTAGTAATGAACTAAGAATTCCAGTTTATTGTAGTAAAAAATGAGTAACATAGAAATTTTGCTTACAAAAGTTATCAGATCGCCCTTAAATCTCCTCAAATGATATGGTTGTTCGTTGATCTTCAGTATGGATCACAGACTATAGCCAAATTTTGACTAAAGTCATGCTGCAGTTAGGCCTCTAAGTTCATAAAATGTATTCTCAAACATCCTATATATTCACATTTTTCTCTAGAAATGTGATAATTTCATGCTAATTTATCAGCTGTTAATACGTACCAACCTCCATAGGCAGCTTCTACAAGTAAACACATTCACTACAAAAAACTACAACGGCCTGTTTTATTAGTAAAAGGAACATGCGGTAACTATCTTGTATACATAAAATAAATGGAAATGTTTATTTCTGGTCGTATTGCCTATTGTTATTGTATTATTGGTTTCTTTTTTTGCTTTTTCTTTTTTGGGAAACATACACGTAATCATAGAATACTAAGGAACAAAGCGTAAGTGTCCCAGCGTACTCAACGTCCATTTTGAGCCAATTTCTCTATTCAAGTGGGTATAATCCATGAATTTTTGTATCCGACCTACGAATCTCATATATACATATCTATTTGTTCTATATTCTCTTTATCTTTACTCAAAAAAGGGTTATTGCATTCCGTATCTACCTGATTTTAATATTTATTATTACATTCCAAAAAATTTATAGATACACTATTTGAATAGATAATTGAAATTTTTCTCTTGAAGTAAAATCGATATTGTTCTGATATTTAAATAAGTGAGAGAATAGCAAATTTCAAGGGCATTGATCTCATTAAGTGCGGTCTCGGCAATTTTTGGTGAGTCGTTACGAGATCGAGACGAGACCGAGGATTTCTCTCGGTATTGTGAAGCCCCATACTATCTATTTTGATAGCAAGCTAATTCTAATGAAATTTTTGGAACAGAATTTCATGAACTATTTCTGCAAACTGTACAATAAATTTTTCTACCATGATTTATTTGGAAAATTGATATTTTATATTGGAAAATGAAAATTTTCAATTTCACCGATTTCGGATAAAGCTTCTCAACGTTCCTCACTTAAATTCAATAACGACCTTCCGTAAGATAAATAGTAAAAGTTTCGTGTCATAAACCATGTCTCCCGCCTTCTTCCAGCGATAGTTATAGATACGTAAACATTGATTGAGTCAAGAAGGTATTACGCTATAAATTACTATATGGTAGTAATTCACTCCGTTGTTCCCAGTTTTACCGATTTCATCGTTCGGTCCATTAAAACTCCCATTCCCCGAATCTCGCCCCGTACCAAACTCGTCGAGCTGTCTCCAAAGCTTACCGACTCCAACACTATTGGTCCAGTTGTCCTTATTTCGCGACAACCAGGAACATATTTTCGGTTCACGTAGGCTTTTTCGATCCCAGGGGAATCACAGATGCCCCATAAAACGGGATTTGTATGTTTACGTATTCGTTTCGCATTAGCGAACGCCCTCTGTGTCGCCTAATAAAAACACAGACGCGAATCTTAGACCGGGCGCAGGATCTCGGATGGTCTGTAAAAGTTTACGGGAAGGGATAATCAGATATGTGCGATGTTGGTGGAATAATAAGATAATGATATTGGTGGCGCAGCGAAACGTAAAGGAAAAGTTCATGAGATTTTTTACAAGGGAAGTTTCGCTTTAATGCCGCATTCTTATCCTCCGAATCTTCCAGATTCGTATTGTATGAAAATTAGTAGATTGTTAGAATGATAAGATTAAACCATTCTAAATGGTACTTCTTGTTATTTAAAATTGGCTTTCGATTTTGCCTCTGACATTTGCAAGTAATAAAAATGGTATCTATTAGATGTACATGTCTTAGGTGGGTAAAGAAATGGATTTGATTTAACATACGCTTTTAATGCACACTTAGAAATTTCACATTCGTCACTAAACCCGAAGAACAAAAAATACTTAACATATTTTAACAATATGGAAATCAACCAACCATTTACGAGAGATAAGTTGGCAGCTGAAAAAGTTAATTTATTATAGTAGGTGGATTATATTTGTTTTTTACCACACGCCA
Organism: Cryptocephalus primarius; assembly: GCA_963576515.1. Taxonomy (NCBI): domain Eukaryota; kingdom Metazoa; phylum Arthropoda; class Insecta; order Coleoptera; family Chrysomelidae; genus Cryptocephalus; species Cryptocephalus primarius. The sequence continues at coordinate 21,187,141 of OY754936.1, read as the reverse complement.
TTTTGGATTATCTAGATTGGCATTGATGTTCAGTATTTATCGTTAAAAATGATCCCATTTTCTCAATAACTTCTTTGAAATATATATTAATATCACCTAGTTGTAATGTTCTACAAAATTTTATTACAAACAATTCGAATTTTTAAGAAAATTTATATAAAGATTCCACCGTTTTGGATCTATCATCTTGAACTTTCAGTATCAAACTATTTTTGTTGAATTATCATAATTATTCCTTAGTAATTTTTTTTACACATATTATTAATTTTCGTGGTTTATGAAAAAAGTTTTCTAATAAGCCGGCCCTATTGGATCAGCCAATTGTGAATTGTTTACATCGAATTCGAGTTCAGCAACCCCAAAAATACGTTGAACAAATTTTAGAAAAAAATGATTAACAATTCGGTAAGTTTTTTGAATTTATTTATTAGAAATCAGTCGCCACTGTTTAAACAGTTATTGACATTTAGCGGTAACATATATGACGGGAACATTTTACCTTGCGACATTTGTAAATTAAATCAAAGTTTTGAATGAACTTCTTGTAACTTTTCAGAAATAATGCATGTTTTAGCACTACATCGACTCCAATATGGGGGGCAGTGATCCTTTCTCTCCGCTAGACATGAGAGAGCAAACAAATAAAAGGTTATTTTCCTTTGAATGCATTATTAATCTGTTTTACTGCACCAAGACGGCCTAGCGGCAGAACCCTCCGCATATCAAAACAAAATCCTGGAATACTTATCAAAACACATAAACCTCCCCAATCAGCCGACTATCACGGTTATTTCTTCCAAATAACAAAACGCATATGTAGAGAAAAAGAAATTTCGTGCTGGTTGGCATAGTAAAATCGTGGGGGGATAGAACTCACGCCCCTCGCATTCCCAATATAATGTTATATTCTGATCAAGCAATAAAAGTGGATGCCACATCATTGCGAACGCAGTTAGCATGCGAATCAGGGTGTTTCTTTTCTTTGATTTCGCGAAGGCCCTTTCCGATGACCTTCGTCTCCCAACGACACCGAAACATGAATTATGTAAGGCCTATTTTCGGTTTTATGCCGGATACGGAATACGATCGTTGGTTTTCCGGGGGGTGAACATGTACGGAATTGTTTCGATTATCTGGGGAGAGACCACCAGCAGATTTTTCGCATATCTTCTAATTTATAATTGTACGGGGAACGAGGACAAGTAAAACTTATAATTTATTGTCGCGGAATCTCTACGTTGATGGAAACACACAAAGAGGGGAAACAAAAAGCGCAGACGATATAAATGAGGTGATGTTGTTTAGAATAAATTCAGTATGGAAAACAATTTCCCGATTATACATTCTGCATTTTACCTTACGTTCTACCTTCTTCAAGAGTGAACAGTATAAACAAAAATCTATTTAAAATATTATATATTTAAAATATATAAAATACATATTATATGTAAAAATAGTATATATTTACTATAAATACGATGGCGTTATTATTCTTGATGTAACCAGTAGGCGCTAAAATTGTCATCAAAGCAATCAACACAAATTTACACCAAAATAAAATTATTTCTGCTGCCCAAGAAAATGTCCAGTCTTTCTTCAACATATTAACATATGGAGATGTCACAATTTCTTCAGATAATTTGTTCCACTCAGAAACTACTCGATTGGCGATAAAGTTCTCTCTAACCAATATGTGGCCGGGTCCAACTCTGACGGTAACTTCAGCGAATAATCCCCCATTTGTGGGCTAGAATTTTGGTGGAAGAAGTTAATGTTACGTTAATAACATCCATGGATGAACCTTCAATTTAGGTATTTTAATCGATCCATATTAGGCAGATTATTACTGCTCTCTTCTGAACTCCAAGTAGTTCAATGCCTTTTCGGAGGTATGGACAGCACACCACAACCTCACGCTTCAAAATTGGTCTGCCATGTGTTTTTAAGGCTTTAAAAATAGGTGTGAAGACATGTCTCTGAAACAGCGTCTTATTAAATGAATTGTGGATTTGGCCTTCTTTACAACAGCGTTCACCATGTCTCTCCCATTTAAGATCCCGTGAGATGCACACATCCAATTCCACATATTCATTCATTATTGACAATTCGCAGTCATTAAGGGGTTGTTGTACCCCTCATAGAGTACAATACACTAATAAAGACTTTCAATCATATCTTCGTGCTGAATAGATGGATTACAGAATAGCTTCATGTCCTCTGCGTACGTACTAGTTTTACAGCACATATTATTGGCAAGATCTCAATATATATAATAATACGAAACAGGTCCCAAAACAGACCACAACGAAACATCACTAACCACTTCATGTCTGTTTGATAGCAACGCACCAATCCTTATCTGAAAGCTCCGATCAGATGAATAAGTTCTAATCCACTGCAAGAATTGTCCTTTAATTCCAAAATGTTAAATTTTAGGTAGCAATTTCTCTATAGGAACGATACTAAATGCATTTTCAAAATCAAGGTATGTCATACTGGATAATGTGATGGATGACGTTGTTCCATTGTCTGTGTAACCAATCTGACCGTAGCTCAAGATTGGTTAAAAGATTGGTCAAAAGGCAGAAAAAATTCTACAATTTTAGCAGCTAGTATTCTCTCCATTTCAAGATTATGGTAGTACGTTGTTAAAAAATGACCATAATCTTTAGAAACGTATCACTAAGTGCTATTGCACTTCTTGGGCAGTATGGGTGAAACACTGTCAGGTCTTGGACAGCAAATAGTTTAAGTCAATGCAAAACCTTTTCGACTTTCTATGGAGTGAATTCGATACTCTCAATTGCAGGGACAGAGCTACTAACAGCTTTCAGATCAAAAAGGTTAGTTACGTCTTGATCTACAAACACACTGCTGAACTGACTGACAAAGATTTGTGCCTTCTTGATTGGGTCTCATACTAATTGGTCAAGAATAATACCCTGCAGTCTTAAAGTGAGAGAATGATTGATGTAGTGATAGCACTTTTGGAATCCCGATCCAGTAATCCCCCTTCATATGCTGTTCTGACATCCCTCAAAGTGCAAATAAGTTAATTTTTTGCGCATTATAGCTTTCAAATTCACAGGCCTCGTTCGTCCTTCGTTACTTATCTCATAATTTTTTCTCATGATTTATTAGGTAGACATGCGCTTTCGTAATCCATGGCTTGCGGTAAGTTTTTCTTTTGAACTGAGTCAGAATAAATATCGCAAAAATGAGAGTAAGTATAGTGCAAATGTTTTCGTAACGCGAGTCATTCTCGACAGGAATTCAGTTGTATAGGAAAGGGTTATGGAACTATAATCCGCCTTCCAGCAGTTCTTGTGGTCCGTTTGAGGTTATCTTAAGGGTAACAATGCAAAGTGGATTGTAATTTCAATACAATATGGTAACTCCTTCCGACTTGCGGGGAGTACTGAAGATCTGCATTTAGGTTATAGTATTATAGTATTTTCAATCTTTGAGGCTAAGCTGCAAACGTGTCATGTTTAAAGTTTATAGCTATTTGCGCACTGTTAAATGAATTTCGTCTCCTCTTCTACCCCATGGGCAAGGGACATTAGACGTTTTTAACTACTTGTCAATAAAATAATAATTATGACCTTTTAGCAAAAAATAATATTAACTGATCCCCTACTCGAATCCGTTGTCCGAAAAATTCTGATGGAATTTTGTGGATTGAATGTGATTTTGGTGGAATGTAATCGAATTTAACACTGTTTATTATTGTCTGAGTTTTTAAGAAACATCTCCATTTATTTACATGTCCAGGAAGCTTACAGGGTTTGAAATCGAATTGGATTTGTTTGGCCCCCTTTTTGGCCAAACCAACTTATATCTCGATATCTATATGGAATTTTGAGTTATTTGAACCTCCATAGCCATGTATATGCCTAAACTATACTACTATACTATACTTACTATACTATATTATACTATACTATACTATACTATATTACTATATTTTTTGTTTATATGGTTATAAAATGAGATGTAAAAATATAATTTAAAAAAATACTAAATTAATTTTTCCATACTTTGTGAAACCTTCCAACAAACTTCATTGTCTAATTTATAAAGTTCAAAATGCTTGGGGACTCTGAAATTCTGCTCTTTGTTTACTATTGAATTTTCTATAAAATGGTGGCAGTCCAGTTTAGTTAATTTAAACTTCAAGAGGTTGGAAGAGTTACAGAATTTAAAGAAATAAATTCACAAACCTCACAAAGCCGTATAAAACTGAGTGAGATAACGTTACTCAGCAAAAATTGTTTGGAACACTTGGAAAATCTGTAAAATACACATCTAATTAAATTTGTAACGGAACACGAAACCTATTAGTCTTTTACCCTACCTCCCTCATTACGTATTTTGTAGTACTCTTGTGATTACTACAATACCTACTGAATTTTTTATAATATTTTAATGGCGTGTAAGGTATAGCTATAGGACCTATGAGGTACAACCTAATTTTTTTTTCACAATAATACCGTTTTTAAAAAAGGAAATATTCAATTTAGGTAGTAAATAACGGTTTATAATGGTTTTATCGTTATCTATAAAGACTTCATCAAATCTTTGATGAATCTTTGTCTCTTCAAACAGACATCAAATTAAATTTGTATCGATTGTAATGTCATTTCGTCAAATTTGTGCATGGATTATACAGTACTGTTACAGCTACGTGAAATAATACTCACCACAGAAATACCACAACAGCACGTCTAACACTCAGACTCGAAACATTCCACGATAAAATCTATAACACTGTTTTCCTCATCAACAACTAAATACTATAACCTTTTCTCTCCTTTATAAATTAGACAGTCGACGCGACGGATAAAAAATAAAATCATCGCGACGTACGACATCTGCACATACCCGGCTTAGGAGGTGAGACAGCGACTCTTTCCCCGTCTGTACCTTTCCAACCCTTTTTTGGGACCCCCGGTGCGTTCCGGCGTGCACTTTTCGCTAAATAAAGGGAGACACTCACAGCAGTGGCCGCAAAACCTTTTTTTCCACCTCGCTTTTGGAGCCGATTATTTTTTATCAGTCCTCTTGAAGGGTGGTTCGTTTACGGGAAACAAGTCATTAGGGAAGATTGAATTTTTTTGTAACGTGAAAGATGATGTCGTGGTGAAATAGGAGGATTATTGACAAGTATTAACTTGAGCAGCTTATTATCACCTACGCTACGGGTTGAGTTGTTCAAAAAACGGTTGATCTTCACATTTGCACCTATAGAGGTAAAGACAGTGAAATTTTTTATGCACTACTTGCAGTCACTTAGTAATCGGTTAATGCTTGTAGTAAAGGACAGAAATAAAAGAATGCAAGTTTTACTGGTGACCGACGCATCCTTTGGATGTTCTGGACGGGCTTCTGGAGAACCGTTATGTCATTTTGCCCCACAATATAACTTAAAGGGCATTTGCAGACGAACACTGTTGAGCTTTAACCAATTTTTTACACAACAGATACGTTCATTTTTTATTTTTGAATACAGGAAATATAGGTCCATCTAAAAATACAGAAATATATATGATGTGATATTGAAAAACATTGAATTCTCGTTTATTGAGCGCACAAAATTGGGAAGGTCTCCCAAAGAAGCCTGAAAAGCATCTAAACTTAGCTCCACGAGACGCTTATAAGACGTGAATATTTTATGAGAGTTCGCATAATGTTTCTGCTGGCTTCTTATTACGAACATTCAGAAATCAGGAGTAATTCAGTTGCCCATCGTCCAAAATCACAACATTTTAATATAGTCGATAAATTACCTTTTATATGGCCGCCCCATATATAGAATCTCCTGCTACCTTAAAATTCTTCTATTCCGTCTAATTACCAGCATTTTGCGCATTGCCAATTGACTGGGTGTAAAGCTGACCATACATGGTCAGTAGTATTAAATAATATTATGGACGCTAGTATATTGAAGGCCCTCATCACACGTTTCAATAATATTGGTCAGTATTTTGTCAGTTGCGATCTTGCTTTCTACAAGGACAAACGTTGTTTTCGTAATATTCGCAAAAATTTTAGAACACGTTGTTACGTCACTAAAAGGAGCTTCTAGAATTCTAGTAACAATCAAAAGAGAAGTGGTTGCAGATTCTACTTGAGGCCATTTAAGAATATTTAGACTTTTTCCAAAGGAGAATTGAGAGAAAGTGAGAATTAACAAAAAATGGAAACTTGCATAAGGCTTCTAAATTCAGTTTTAAGGTACCTTCGGTCATGTCAGGTTCTAGGAGAGTATTTGGAATTTGTATTATGAATTATTTTCAAGAAAGGTTTATAAGTACCTCCCCCGTCTTGATTTGTTAATTTACCAATATTTAGAATTAAAATAGAAAGGTTTGAAATTTCTATAATCCGTCTATGTCCATTTTAAGCCCATTTTGGCGTTCCAAAATTCTGATGGAATTTCTAAAGTTGTTTAAATTATAACGAGAAAACTTATAAAACCTGTATTAGAAGTTTAGGAAAATCTACAGTTTTCCATATTCCTCGGAGAATTAAATAATTGAAACTTCCACAAAACTTTTAAATTCGATTATAAAGCACTTTTGGTCATTTTAGGTCTTAGCAGAATCCTGAAATTTGGTTTCTAGACTTTTTTGATCCTTTAAAATTCAAATGAAGCTGTTTGGAACTCTCATTAACCAATTAGGTTTCTTTAGAGACAGTTTTGGAAGCTGTAGTTTCCATAAGGACCCATGAAATCTTTCCTCTTGATTCTTAAAGTATACTAATATATAGAAGTAAAATAGGAACGTTTGAATACAAAAACGTTTTATCCTTAATTATAAACTCATTCTGACGATAAAACTTTCTAAATTATCTAGAGTTTTTAGCATGATTCTGACTTTCCACTATTTGAAATTATAACATGAAAGCATCTAAGACTTATCTAATGCCACTTAGGAAAATCATAATGTTTTCTGTGGTGAATGAGTGTTTTTTTTTTAAATCTTCTCGAATTTTTGTTAAGGCACTTTTGTCAATTTAACGTTCTAAATGAACCAAGAATTTCTATTTTCGATTCTTTGTAGCTTTTAAATTTACAATCAAGTTATTTGCAAAATGCGTAAACCTTTTGGATTTGATTTTGAGCCAATTTTTGTAGTTAAGCTTTCCCACTTATCACCTTTAAAGGCTATAGGAAATATATCAAGATAACTATGTACGTATTCTGTGTAATGCATCCATTCGATATCACGACGTGATAAAAACGCAATGTTGTGTAATATCCCCCTTAAATGGTCAATGATATTGACCGGACTTTAATTATTTATTTCAATCTTCGTCATTTTTATGGTCGTTAACATTATTGACACAATACACCCCTTACACGATAAACATGTTGAAGATAAACCCATTTCCAAGTCGAGGGCACCTAGTGAGTAATTCAAGAGTACACCATACACCTTAAAATAATAAAATTGTGTCAGCAAAACACATGATTGCTTTTCAATTTATTTTCGCGACATTCGGTTGTTGTTCAATTTAGTTTTAAAATTTACACAAACAGTTTCGTGCTTATTTTCCATACACCTTTATTCTGAGGGACAAATAAATGTGAGAACAAATAATCAGCGTCCTTCTTCAACATTTGGAAGTGACAAGCGCAATTTATTTCTGGTTTTCCTCACATAGGTGCGCGTAAATGTAGTCGTAGACATAAGGACTCCTCTTTCCTCGTTCTCCTCTTCTTCTTTTCTTCGAAAAGGACTCGTGTCCTTGTATTAGCAGGGCTTTGAATCTCACGACAGATTGGCTACGCCTAATCCTGTGCCCGATATTATACATTTTCTCTTTCCGGATGGGTTCATATTGATCATATTCTCTCAAAGGACGTCGGTAATACGCTGTGCATACTCCTTTCCACGAGATTTTTCCTTTTCGATGCTCTTTTTCGTATCATTCAAGAAATGCACGCTGAGGAGATGCACTGAGACGTTCCAAAGACGATTACTTAACTGAATATAAGCAATAACTCCCTAATATATTACAAAATGTTTTTTATCGGGGACATTTATATCGTCAAATATTGAATTATAGAGTATCATCTCTTTTTTCCTGTGCCATTCCGTTTTCATAAAAATTCAAAATTCATTATTTCCCCCCCAAAAATTGGGAATATTGTCCAAAACTCGTTATTCCACTTGATATACTGTGAAATATAGGAAGCAGTATGTATAAGGGACAAGGTCCAAATAGGTGGAAAATATTGTTGCGTATTATGGAACGAATTTGCCGAGGGTGATCTTGGTATCAGGTAAAAAACTAAATCTCGACTTTCTGTGTGAAATTCTCGATAGGATATCGATGCTATTGTTAAATGTGAAATAGAGGAACGTGTGAAAGGAATGATACGTCTAAAAAACAAAGCGTAACGTACGTTTAAAAGTGTTTGATTTACTACGCAGGGAATAAAAATATTCCAACAAAAGGATTTCTTGCTATTATTATTCTTGAAGTTCCTTTTTTAATAAAATAATGTGTAATACTGATGAGAGTGATTATGAGAGATTTATAAAATTAAAAATTGCGGTTGAAAAGTTTGAAACTGTTTTTCTACTCGGGTAAAAATCCCATGTAAACATTTTTTTAAATCCATCTATTATCGATTCCGTATTGAAATGAGGGGTTCTTAATCGATACCCCAGCTACCCATCGGTGTCAATTTAAAACATCTGCTACTAGCGTATGCAGAATATTATAATGTAGTAAAAATTATGCAGGGTTAAAAATTGTCTACCTGAAAAAGGACTATCTTCGACCCACATACCAAAAAAAGGATTAAGTGTCCCGATTTAGATGGATTGATCAGATAATTTTTTAACAACTCTCCACTCGAGGGGACTCAACATTTATCTTGATGATTGTAATTGTTATTTGAATACAGAAAATTGAGGTTAGGTGTGTGTGAGTGGGTACGGTCCTTACGAAGGCATATGCAACTAATTGGGATATCAGTTGTGGGTACCGAAGTGCTTAAGCTTTAGAGAACTTTCAAGAGTTTTTAACGTTGCAATATAAAATTGTCAGTTTAAAAACGATCGGAGTGTGGATACGAATGTATTTTAATGTTCTATTTTCATATTAGAAATTCATAATAGAATCTTTCGATATTCTGGTCGATTACCAGTTCGATATATTGGGTTTAAATCAAACTATTAAGTAAACTGACTTCAAATTGTAAAATAACACAAGATGTCCAACTTTAAAAATTTTGACGAGAAAATATGACGGTTGAGAGACTCTAGCAATACAGAAGAACAAAGAGGTTAAATTATGGATCTATTAGGCTCCTACATATGTAATTATCTTGTACGATTGTATTTCCGTATTATTAGTTTATTATTGATAGAATTAAGTGAAGGGAATGCGTACAGCTGAAACGGACGCATAGCCGAAAGGTAGAGCGATAACAATTTAAAAAATTGTTCGTAATGCCCTAAAAGCTCCCTTTCCATAGAAACTTCACATGAAAAATGAGTGGAATTCATCTCTTCCGTCCCTAGAAACAGTAATAATTGAATTTTTCCCGGCAGAAACGTCTCTCAGCATGCATAAAGAACGAGGAGGACGGACAGCTATTAGGGAGCGCAATATCGGCCCCCGTATGGTAATACCTCCAAAGGCTGGCCGCTAGCTGATAACAGAGGGTCGCCTAACACTCTCCCTTATATTCCCCCCCAGAAAGGAGATCAACTCGGGGCTGTCTACCTTGCGGACTTAGCGGGATTCTTTTCGAAAGAACGTCGAGGATTTTGTAGGCGAAGGGGACGTCGTTGCTGATTCATATTTATTTGAAGTTTTAGACTGTCTGTCGGCGGTTTTTATTCCCCCGGTAAATGCTCGCTTTTATTCTTAATTAAAGCATTTATAATATTCTAACACAACGTCGTTAGATATTATGTACAGGAAAAAGGTTGGAATAGTTAAACTCGAAACAGATCGATAACACCAATATAATTTTGTATGGAGCTGGGATAATAAAAATTTCATTGATATTTTGACACAAGTTTAATGTTTAATTAACAAAGGTGTGATAATACACTAGTGTAACATTTTTATCAACACATGCCCATAGGTGTGTTAAAACCTGTGTGTGACTAAATCAGTTTTTAAGAAAAATGTAACACATCAAGAGAAACAAGCGAGTGTTGTAGCAAACTTATAGAAGTATTAACTTTATATAATATAAATAATGGTGACAATAGTAATGGTGATAAGCCAAGTGGTGCCTACAACTTATATTAAAAGGATCCTTATAGTCTTGAATCCTCCCCCATTATATCTTGTGTATGTGATCACTGTTGTGATAAATAAAACACTTCCATTGTTGATAAACTGTCTATATTTAATAACATTTTAATTTCATTCGGTGAGATGTTATAGGATTTTGGTGATAGATGGTTCACAGTGTTTGTTGATGTGAAACAGAAGATGCAGTTACTAATGAAATATTAGGCATTAGGCCATAATTTAATTTTTCATAAGCATAATTTTGTTTTCCTCAAGGAATTGTTTTTCAATGTGTAATCCATGAAACACTTTATTCTTGGCACTTTTCCAGCTTCTGTCTTTAAAAGCAGGACTGCATGCTTCTGAATATGAAATACCATATATGTTTAAGTTTAACAGTGAATTGTTATAAGTAATAAAAGTAAGTGAGTGAGCCTAGCACTGTTTTCCGTAGAATACTCCATACTCAATAGATTTCAAGGCTCTCAATAAGTTTTATGTATCAAAAGGCTTCGTGAGATCCTGGAAGATTGCAATTATACATACTCATTTTTGTCAAGAGTATTATTTAGGTTATTCACTAGTTCCAATATAACATCACTTGTACTTATTCTATTCATAAATTCAAATTGGTTTTCATTTAGTATATTCACGGAAATTATTTATACGGCAAGAGCCGTTGAAATTTCAGACGATTTATGACATATTCCTAATACAGATTTTCTCGGCGGTTTTAGTCAATAATGAATAAATATGGATATAATATTTCATTTAACATAACATATTTTGATAATATTTCTAGTATTTACAATAATACCGTTAAAATGATTTCTGTATGTTTTGTATTGTTGCAGTAGATTGAGATTATTTTTAAATTTTATCATTCGTGTCTCTTCAGCTTGTCTCTATGTTTGATAGATTCTATTATCCCTGCGTGATTCAAATTTTGGCTTCCTATGATAAAAGTTACCAAGAAGCTTAATGGCATTTTCCATCTTTTCTTAATGGAGCATACTTATAGTCTGCAGACTAACATAGGTATTGTCATTTCCAAACTTATTTGATCTAAAGTACATAATATTCAGAAATGATTAATAAACAATAAGTAAATCTAGTAGTACTTGATTATCACGCATATAATTTTTTTATGAAAATATAATCAAGGCAAGTGGGGAGTTATTCTGGTAAATAAATATATGCCCTTTCGACTGTCGAACAGAATGAACGATATTACTATGTTATAAGGTGGTAGACGGCTCTGGCATGTCTAGTTTTCGTCTAGTTGTGAAAGATATTAATTTAAATTGTGAATGTTGCGAGTTGTTTGTTCTGTAAAAACAACCTGCAGAAGTACAAAATCTGAAGATAATCTATTACAAGACAGTGATTTTCTGGAAAAAAGGAGTGCCAGATCCATAAGTAGACAACATAGATACTAAATATTTTTGGCTCACTTTATAAAGATAGCTCATTCCCTAAACATAAACCTACATACCCGGTAGGCACCGACAATCGACAGAAACTGTCGTCGATTATACTGAAGTTCTTTTTATTATCCATGTTCTTAGCGGGCACTATACTTTACAGTTCGATCCCTCGGAGATTTTTCGGTAATTACAAAAGATATAAAAATATACAATAGTTACTATGCTTCATTCAGTTTTATAAAAGCTTTATAATGTACTTTAAATAAACTCCACACTAACGTTATTTTACTACGTGTAATATAAATGATTGTACTTTTATGTATAAATTATTGACTCTAGAACTATTTATTAGCGACATAACCAAGAGTCGTTTTTATGCGAATTAGAGATATTTTCTGTTAAATAATGTGGTGAATTTCAGTGCGCCACCTGTTCGACAGAAACACCCGTAGTGCGTGTAATCGAGCTCCTTTATTGCGAGATTTTTACCCCAAACTACACATTTTAGCCCCTATTGTGATATTTGCTTTTTGTTGGAAAACACTATTTCGGTAAATTCGACAGGCGGTATGTTTACATAAAATATAAAAAGGGTCTCTTTTTTCACATTTTTAGGGGTGGAGTGCCGTCTCGATTGACTTATTTGTAGATATGAGTGAGCCTTTATAAACAGGTGTTTTATCTGATTGAATGTGGTGAGAGTGGAGTGGGATAGGGCAGGTAGAAGAACTTCCGAATAGATCACCTCCTTGGGCGTATTGTTTCACAATTCGATTTTTCTGTTCCGTCGCTTGATTTAGGGGATGGCTATCGGGATATCTCCAGCGTACTCTGTAGGACAACAATTCAGCACGGAATCGTATTTTAATATCTCACGTCGCCCTTATTTTTTATTTCGACTTGAATGCATCGATGTAACCCGCGTGGTCTGGCCAATTGATCACGTTTTCAGTATTTCGAATGCGACCTTTTATGATTTCATCACTGAATTGTCACGTTATTCTGTTTTAAGTGAGTTTCACAACCACCACTTACCGCGATTATCTCATAATAATTATAAAATAAAATTACGTATTGGCATTTAAAAATGGTTAAAAATTCGATACAATACAATTCAATTTCTAATGAATCATTGTGAATGCTGCATCAAAACATGGAACTAGGCACGTAGTGAAATTCTTGAGCATTGAAAATCATACGTCGCTGCTCGTTGAAACTAAAACTAGTAGATAGAAAAATAACCAAAACAACTTCTACCAACATTGACCTATTGGCTAAACGGTCTTAATGTTATAATAAAAATGAATTGTTTACACCAGACAGGTACAGATATTTTAAATATATGATGATAAATAATAATTATTACCGGATAAGGATCATCTTGATTGGCAACTTAGTCAAGATATGACACACTCTTCGCTAGAATTTTGAAGTCAAAATGAGGACATAGCGAAGATAGTATGGTGAAACAGTTTCTATTGATGAAGATAATCAAGAAGCTATCTCCATAAGCCTAGGGGATTTGACCAAAATTCGACCAACTGGATTTTGCTGCTTTAAAAATGCCAGATTTGGGAAATAATTTAAAACTCATCATTTGGTTTGCTAGATCTTATATGAACCGGTGTGTACCAAAACTGCCGAAATTGACCTATTACTAAATTGCAATAATAAAATAGAGTTAATCCCATCGGCCAAAACCGAACAGATTATTTACCTTTCTGCTTACCAGGTCTTCTCTATCTGTACTTTGTATTATGTGAATTCTTCCGAATAAAAGATGGTTTGTAGAGAATTTAACTGCAGAATTTTCCCAGTGTCAAACTGCTTGTGTCAAATTACGATTATTTAACTTATTTATTAAGAAGAAAATTCAATTTTCCTCCCAGGGAGATGGGTTAGTCAAACATTGGACATAAAAGTTCCACGAACGCATGCAAATCTTTCATGCGAATTTTTATTCAAGTTTTAATAGTAAACATCCATCGTTGTATATACTTATTGACATACTTAACATTTTTCATTTTGAAACGTACTAATACGTACACATCATTTGCTATTTGTGTTATATGTATAAGAACTCGTGTTTGGAAATAAATTATTTGTCTATTTTTTCTGCCGAACAGCCTAATAACAGTTGGGAGGGAAGTCATCCAACACAGTTAATTTGACCATTTTTGCCTATCCTATGACATATGAGAGAGAAAGAGAGCATATCCAAGCTTCGACCGTTTTGCGGGATAATAAAAATGAACCATACTTTGTTTGGCCGCTCTGATATACGTCCACATGAGCAATGAATTAAGTGTAGTAAGATTAACTTAGTTAGCATTAATTGCGAACCTACTACAGGTACATTGTTTCCTTCTTTTAAAAACTCTTAAATGAAGACAAATTTTTCCAGATACATTTTATGCATTACAGTCGTGATTGCTTCCTTCGACTGGATTTTTTAGGCGCCTATGATGATTTTACCTTCTCCTAAAGGTTTATTGGTTTTCAATTTCAACGGAATATGTTATGTATTTGTTATATCTGAAACGTCTTCTAACCCTTGATGGATTACCTTTTCTAACTTCAGTTTCTCTGGTTACGCAGCTAGATAATTTTCATTTCTGTTGTTGGTAAAATTCTTCTATTATTTTTACTATTCACTCCCTGTTCGTAGTTACGTTTCCATTTTACCTATTTTTGTTTTATATTTAATATTAATATGAACATTTCAGAGCAGATTAGTGCGGTTATTTTGTTCTGAAATTATTTAACACCGTCCAAGGATTTATAAAATAATATTTGTAGTATGTAGTTTGTGTACAGATATCGTGTTTCTTTATCCATTTAGTGTAATAAAGGTGCACCAAATAAATTTTTTGTTGCAATCTAAAGGAATTTCAGGCAGTAAAACTTTAAAATTTTACATCCAGTGTAGGTTTCCGATACCAACCGATACGGGATAAGCCAAATTGAATTCATATAAATATAAAAAAGCCCTGATCCATAACCGGTCAGGAAGGCGTCATCCCTCCAAAAGTAGCCCCGTGCAGATATATTTTCGTAAGAAGGATAAAAAAGTCGACTTTAAATGCGATGGAGATCGAAGGTTCGGCTTACGGCTGGTTCAATTTTGAATTTATGGCTTCGGAGTTTTCCATATCAAAAGTGGAGTCGTATATTTAGATGAGATAGACCAGCGGTCACGAGATGCAAGGCTAACGCTTTTATTTACTGCCTTCAAGCGGTGTCACCAGCATCGCATCGGGATATAAATATTGCTTTGAATCTAATTGAAATTTATATTTCTGGGGATGATGGGGTGATTTATTCCCCTGCTTTTTGTGAGTATTTTCGGGTGTTTATTAAATGGTTCGATACAGCATTTGAACATGTGTACCTACTATTGGAGAGATTAAGAAACATTACCGCATACGTTTTAATAAAATTTGATATTAATTAATATAATCGTAACTCTGAAAGAAAACACACTTTACTATCCTTATCAGAAAATTTCAACAAACTTTCTTATATTACTTTACCTCGGTTCTGCGTGGTATATCTAATTTCCATAGTTTGATTTAAATTTTAATTGAAAACAAAGCGACCCTTTATTTTAGATACGAATTCGCAACAGCCCTTATATAGTGAATCTAATATAACGGTCGGTTCACACAATCATAAAATATTGCCTCTATACCTCCGTGCGACACATAATATATGCCATATGTGTACAGGTAAATTTCTTTTGTGTAGGTTAGACTTTTTATTATATTAAAATCGAAGTAACCCCTTTCTGAATTAATAGGAAAGGGACCCGGAAGGAAGAAAAAGGGTTTTGCAGGTAGATTTTTCGAAACGGGGTGCCGATTCAAATTCGAAATTACATGCAGTTGCTCTTTAGGTTTTCACACATACATATCTTGATCATGCCGTGTTAGAAGTGGTGAAGTCGGAGTTTTGAGTGTTTTATTAAAACGTTTATTACAACGGACCTAGTACATTAAAAATTACTATCTCGGTATCCTGTTTTTAATTTAGGTCCAAAAATCAACGAATTTTTACAAGATCCTTCATTTTACACTAGTGAAGCCGTTTGTCAGTCGTATGTTCTTCCGGTAAGTAAATGTTTAATACAACATTTTTGTTCAAAGGTGAAGAGTATATCAAAGCTGTGGGTAATCGAGAAATGTCGGATAACATTAATCTGTTAGCTTTGGGAAGGGAAGTGTTGCTCTTGATATATGTGGGATAAAATCGCGTTGAGTTTTTAAGTTGCTTCTCATTTTAGAGATTCGGTTATGTTTATATGATAAACACCCTAATTCAGTTGGTATAATAAAAGGTATGTTAAAGCACCCAGTCGCACAACTCCCCATAATCATTTTTCACCCTGTCTTCGACAGCAGACACAAAAACCTTGCCGTAAAAATTCCCAAACACATCATCATGTAAATCTGGGTCAGAAACATATTTATACGTGCGTATTTTAAATAGGAATGCGAAAACGAATCATCTATCAAAAATCTCTCATATACAAATGCCCTCGATGATATGTCATTCTAAAATATGTAATATTTCAATGTCCGCCCGGGCATTTCTAGCTATTTTTCAAAGGGCTAACCACCCTAACGAGTCCACCCTCTTGCACATATGTAGGTGGGTTTTCACTATTTGGGGGTGTGCTACGAGGGGAGGTTCCAATTGTTTGTTTTGAGCTGGCAACGTCGGCTAGCGAAGCCATATAGATAATTTTTAATGCTGCGAAATTAAGACTAAAGACTTAATTAACTCCTATTTCACTTTGAGTGCGCTAAATGCAAACAGGTAGTGGGGAAAATTAATCACAAACGTTCACACAAGTACATACTTCACGTAAATTAATTGAAGTAATATTTATAAATCGTCCTGTTACAATGGGACGTGACAGTAGTTTCTTATTTCATTATATTACAGAATGTTTTCTATGAAATTAGTGTGGTTACTGAAATGTGAAGAAGCAATATTTGTAGTAGAAATATGACCCACTTTAGGTTTTCAATTTGTCATAATTCTGATATATTTGTAACTGATTTATAGGTTACTGAAATCGCATGTTTGAACTCGAACTAATGCAAAGTGAATTTTCACGTATGACTTGAAGTTAACTGTAAAGCACATTACCTAGTAAGTTCAGGAAATACATTCTCGAGCCCATCCCATTTGTCAGTAGGCCGTGGAAAAAGTGTTCCTGATCAGCATTTTCTTTCTCATCGGTCTGGGAAATGGAAAACTCCTCAATTTAAAACTGACGAGGTTCAGTATAACTGCAGTAGTAAAATTTCAAATTGTGCTTTACTATGACAACGCATATGTAACCATTGCCCCATTCCTGTCTATTGGGATCACTCTTGGAGGTTAAGATATACATGATCTGGATATTGAAAAATATTCAATTTTACTTAAACTTGCATTAAAATGATTTGATTTACTTGTATTAAAGTATAACGGTTGTAACCAATGTGGTATATATGTACACTTCCAAACTTGTAAAAATCCTAAAATATATCTTCACACCGTTCACCTTTTTGGACATCCTTATAATAAGACAATACTATCTCACTACACGAGAGTGTGATTGTGATATGTTTTGCCAGCTGAAATGTAAATACACATGGTTAAATAGCGTTGCTCAGGTTTGTGGACGATTTTGAATGCAGATTACTCACATGCATTTCCACGTTTAAGAAAACATTTTATATAGCCTACTGTGAATTTTGCGGCTTCATAATGATTGCCTGGTGAAATGAAGAAATGAAACATTTAATAATAATAGTTTTCCCTAACTACAATAAATCAAGTGGTTACGTGATCAGTGCATTATTTGCACCTATAAGTAACTTAATAATGAGCGGTAATTCCCTGCACTTGTACTACTTGAAAACTTATGTCAGTAGTTTGGTTCGTAAACACATAAATATTTTCTAAAATCGATACAAATACATCTTGTACGGATAAGCCGGATGTAGTACGTGTGTCTTTCTCATCCGCCCACGTATCGTTATTTACCTAACTGCTCTACAGAAAAATATACCCACTCAGACGGGTTCAGGCGGTGCTACTCCAATAATACATCAACTTCAGGCTGATATTGATGGCTAAGAAAGCTTCCGTCAAAATCTCGCACTCGTCTAATATACGAATTTGTTGTTGTTTATTTACCAAAAAATTTATTTTATGCTCTAATGGAGGCCCGAACGCCTCCGCTGAGAGTGAGTGCCGGATGTGAAAAATGAGAGGAAAATGTATCGGGAGAAGGTACAAAGTAACTGCGTTTACAGAGAAGAATACAATTTTCGGCGACGTTTTGCAAGTCCGTGCGATTAGTAATGAACGTTTATACGTTGAAGATCCACCAAAGCTCCTAAATTAAAGAAAAACCTCACAACGTAACTTTACCGCATATCTTAATCCTGAAACAATATTCGTCTAGGGGAGGGTCCGTTCCTCCACCCTTTACTTAAAGGAATCGACCATAATGCTCAACGAGATGATTAGACTAATGTTGAGACTATCGCTCTACTAATATTGATTTAAATTTTACTTATTGTTTCCCTGGCCCTGCCTCGGCCTTCGCCAATGTTTACCTGAACTTTTGGGACCAAATTTCGAGGGAGATGACTTTAGGGAGAGACCTTATTGACGAAATGTTTGTTTTGTATCGCAGTACAACGTTCGGGCCGTGTCATTTAGAAAAAGCTCGAATCGTGATTTTTATTTGTCTTCGGACCGAACTACGTGAGGGTCTTTCCAAATGTTATACATAATTATGGAAATACGTTAATGCAAAATGGTCTGCACAGCATCGGGGAGCCTTTCTTTGTTTAATAAATTAAAGGCAAATATTGCTGAAAGGCTAAGTTAGAAGTTGAATTGTGTTAGTTTGTTTTAATGAAAAATAAAATTATTTAGATATATGTCCAGTTCACGACACAATACCTTCTCATGTTTTTGCTGTTATCTGAGATTAATAACCATTTGTTCCTTACTGACTTTAAAAATATTCCCAAGATTTCTTGGGTACATCTTTATGTGTTGGGAGTATGAATCAAATATGAAATTACTATAATAGGCCCAGGGAAGAAATAAACATGGACATGAAACGCAAAACGGTTAGAAACTTGGCCCTAATTACAAAATTTCGAAGCGGATGGTTTGATGAATAAATTGAGATACGCAATAAAACTAATTTCAAATATTTTTGCATACTTTTTGCACTGGGATTTGCAAATTTTACCTTCAGAAAATGTTAGTGTAAGGAAATGTACGTATGTTGAAAATGTATAGGATCCCTGTCATTTAAGTTCACCGCTACTGGCTCAACGTTATTTTCATTAAAGTGATGTAATCTTCATATGTTAACATTTACCTTCTTTGTAAGGTATTGAAAACATTTAATCCACTTTTACTTATCTATTAAAGCAAGAAATTCAGTAAAATGATTTTTCATGTCGGAGAATTTAAATGTGTAATTTTTTTATCGAGCCCGTACCTGGTCAATAAAATTGAGCTCAAAGTGATAAGTAGGAAGTCGTTAAACTATTTTGCTTTGCTATTTCATCCATACTTTAACTATTAAATTAGCCTTTAATGGAGTTTATTATAGCTAACTACTCTGCTTTTAGCATACCACCTTCGAAATAATTAACGTTATTATTTGTCAACAAAGTTCGTATATCATTATTGTCAGTAGTAGTTGTGGAAATGTTTTGAATTTTTTTTGAATGATAAAGTGCGTTATCCATACGATGACGGAATTAATAAACCATTTTCAAAAAATTTCCTCATTTGTCTTCATGCTAATGGGATGTTTTCTTAGATTCAGAGTTTCATAATACATCAGGAAGAAACCATCTTCATTACCGATATGGCATATTACTAACATTCTATATTCCTCTGAAGAGTTTTTTAATCCAATGGGAAATCCACTCAACAATACTTGTTTGCCGAAAATTACTGTTTGGTCTTTCCACGTTTTATCGTTTTTTACGATTAGCGTTAGCTATCAAATTGTCCTGCTTTCTTCTCGATGTCGTTAATTGTTTGAAATATTCCTTCTGCAACTTATTATTTCTTTAAACCATTACATTACAAAATATTTCAAAACACCATTAAAAGAAAAAGAGGGATGTCTATTGCTTTCTTTTCAGTATAAATTTTTTTCTTGCCATCTCTTAAGTGGAATCGACATTTATTTTAGTGAAAAACAAGAAAGGTTACCTACATAATTGTGCCAATGCAGGAGTATATGCAAATTTGATGTAGTGCCATCACCGTTTCATGTGATGTTAGTACCTGGCAAACAATGGAGACAAAACAAATTTAAATAAATCATTTCTACTACGATACAGAAAATAGAAATGAAATTATCTTAACATCAGATAACGTTTAGTAAAATGTAATTTTAATAGCAGAAACAATGGATGGTTATGGTATGGTATGGACAGTTATAACGTTTTTCACTATGTTTTACCGTTTTTCGTCTTCCGTTTTGAACTGCATGATTCCTATAATAAATTCCTGATTGGAGCAAAAGTCAAAAATATTTTATGATATTAAGTTAAACTTTTCTTTCTTTCGAAGATTCGATCAGCAAATTATTACTATCACCTTTCAAATGCCTTAAGCAAGTCATCGTAACAATGATTGGTGTTGTTAATTCCTGCACCTGTATTGCTGAGGACCTCATAAAATTGAGACATGCTGTTCCAAAATTCAATGTGAAAAATATTACGCAGTTGGAGTGTTACGTACATTAAATGTTCCTAGGAAAACAGTGAAATTTATTTGGTTTACAACCAGAGTGGAAACTTGCAAGAATATTATTGCTTCCGTAATAGCATTTAAAATGTATTTAGTGTTATCTGCTTTAGCAGCCAGTTTGTGTTCTATTGCCTTTGTTGTCTTGCTGAATCTGCTATAGTGATAGTCTTCAGTACGATTAAATGATGTTATTCAAGCCAATTTGAAAATTACCATTGTTTAATTACCTTTTAACCAAATTTATCTCATAAAGTACTGGAATCGGCTAGAAAAAGTCTTGGATAAAACCACTCATCGATTCTACTAATCAAGTGATCACTTCATCAAATTCGATTCAACTCGATGAGTTAATTTTGGATACAATCTTAAGTAAAAAATGAGAAATATTAGAACGTCTTCATGATGTTTTATAGAGCTTTGAATGGTGTGAATTGAATATTTTCAATTTATTGCACCGACGATTACCACCATTAACTTCCTGTGCTGAAACAATAAGCTCAGTTTAATATACGAAACGAAAAAATTACCCTGAAATTGTCTAAAACTTCAGAATAAATTTGCTATGAAAAGAAGGCTATGAAATCTATTTTAGTCGGTTTAAGTAACGAGGTAATAAAATGCTGTAGATTCTACAACCCGATGCATAGAAAACAATCATCGATCGAGGCGTGAGAGCGATGGAAACGAACAAAGAGGCAACACTTTGAAGAGAGGCCTCATAGGGAAGAAGATTTAGATTCAGTAGGGGAAGAAATGGCATCGGTTTCGTCAACTGAGGTACAAATAATCTGACGAGCAATGTACTGTAGAATCAGAATGGGAATTAAACCCAGAGTAGTGAGATAACAACGACAACCAAAACCAAACAGTTGGAATCAAATTAATTCTGGGTTGATCACTTCAGTCTGCCTGTAGACTGAACAACTGTACAACATGTGTTAATTAGTGCTTATTGCTTCCAGATATGAAATTGTTGATGATGTAAACAAAAATATTCCAGGTACATCAGAATTAAATTTTATATGAAGCGTTTTGAAAACTTTTCAAATTCGAAATAAGCGGTGAATTAATAAACTTTGATTCAGTCATCCTTTTTTCGATTTTATTTTATTTTATTTGAGGTTCTTTTATTTGTATTTGAAGGGATAAAAATGTTTCCTTGTGCGAGAATCTTCACCTGGTGGTACCGTAACTGTTCCTCTTGTACATTTGTCAAATTTGTCTGTTCTGCCCCGTTCGATCGGTCCCAAACAAACACACAAAAAGAGACTCGCACCAAAATATTTCCGCTACATAAATTTCAGAAAAAATTACATCAAATACATGTAGCGGAAGCTTACCCGTTATACAAATTTCTTCCGACCCGCCATTCGATTTACTTTTTTGTTTCACACGTTTCTGCGAGCCGTCCCTTTTTCGCCAACCCTTTTTGGAAAAAAAATTACCTGACCAGGTTACGGCTCGATATTGCTTTTTAGACGCGACCCATATGTTTGATTTTTTCGAAAGGGTAAAAAGGTTTTCGGTAATAAATTTCCCATGAATCACAATAGGTCTATCTGACTGTTAGTATGGATTACTGTATCACTCGTTTAAAGGGAAGGGTTACGTTCGAATTCCCATACTTAGAGAGGATTTTGGAAGCGATTCGAGTTTTTAAGTCGGGAGGCTTCACGTGTGATTGAATTTGTTCCTTTTTATCAGTTTAAACTATCTTCCGTTCGATGATGCTGAGTGGAGTATATTGAAATCAAATGAGTTAATTCTGTACTAACCCATTAGTAATGATTGAACTTTTTGAATAAACTAAAACATTGTAAATTACGTATCTAAACCAAAAGCCATTTTGCTTTTACATACAATAAGAGCTTTTAAATGAAACTAAAAAGTACTCAAAAAACAGGCAAACTTCAAGAAGCTACTCAATTATTCTTTCATAAATATGAAATAATGGCTATAACATGAGACTTCTTATGGAAATTAAGGTACTGAACTAAAAACAGATATCTACCAGTATTTAACATATATACCAGCAAAATAATTGCAGACTTGATATTCACAACACAAGTTTATTAAGCCTTATATATGCCTTATTAGGCTTCGGTACTAAATTTATTTTCGGTTATAGGAAAGACATGTTTTCGAGGGAAGTGTACCTTGAATAAATTCGCAATCAAACGAATACCCCTGACTCTATACGCAGCTGAAATTTCGAATTTTCAGAATCTCCATGGCAGTGTGTATACCAAATTTCAGTCCCCAACTATCCTAAAACAAGTGTTTTTCAAGTTTGTGAGACAAACACAGTTCCATTCAGCTTTGTGAGACAATGGCGTCCATTTTGTGAGATAACTTTCCTTGTTTGTTACCACCATAGATTCGATTATTACTATACTACAGTACTGTGTACAGTAAGTACATGGTAAATTACTGGAGGAAGCGTTCAGTGTTCAATGCACGGTACTATCACAAACAGACACTCTCGATCTCTGAAACACGCACCAGTGATTCTCGTTTGGAAGAAGAGAGAGTCAGCTGACAGTGTTATTCATATTACATTACATGCTTCAAACCTTAGATTAATTCATAACGATTTTAGTTATGCACGAGCACGTGCAGTTCTCAAATTAAATTTATTTCAGCTACTCTTCCTTTTCCGACTCTTATTTTAATATGGAATGTACATGCAGACCTATCTACCTTGATAAACGAGATACTGAATATTAGATAACTTGATAGATTCGTATAAATCAAAACAAGCATAGCAATTTGGTTATGAAATAGATTTCTTGTTTGCTGGAATCGCTTGTAAAAGTGTTTCAAAGTAATTTCAAACCGATATGACCTTAAAATCCTAAGGCGTTCATACTCTAATCGCTTTAGTGAATTTTGACATGTTCGAAAATTAAAAAAAATATTAACTGTAGATGACACTGAAAAATATCAATTCTATTGACGTACATTGAAACAAATTTAAATAATAATTAAAGCATAGTAACAAGTATAATGTTACAGAAGAAAATTAAAAGTGTATCCTCTACATATTCTACTAACAATATCTGGTATGGAATTTTTTTAGTGCAATGGTTTTAATGGTTAGGAAAAGATGAAAGTTCAGCGCCCAAAATGTGTATTGGACAGAATTATACCTCACTAGAAAACGTGTCACTCGTATCTCAGGTATTAATTAACGCAACAGCATTATAAACAACTCAAAACATTATTGAAGTTCATGTTAATAACTGCACGAGCTACGAGAAATATTTCGAAAGTGGAAGAATAAGTAAAAGTAGTTAACTCGCCTACTAATTTTAAATGAATTCATGATAGTTCGGTAATGAGATTTAGCTGTACTTTTCACCCTGTAGACATCCTGTTCGTTCCCTCTATATAGTAGGAAAGGTGGATGTTAACAAGCAAAGTTGCGGTGGTGGCGGCGGTACAAAGAAAAGGACTAAAAGGATCTTCATTAATGTAAAGTAGGATTGATTCAAGAAGCTGGCAGGATATACCTGGCGAGGTCCTTCCTTACCAGTGGTGGACATTGCGCGCGCGCATCTGGTCGCTACGGATGGACACTGATCGATAATAAGATTGCAAAGTAAGCAAAGATTCACCAAGGCTTCGGTCGGACACTGGCAAGCTTGATGGCGGTCGGTCAGAAGTGAAGCCGGGGGTCGGGGGTGGGATATTCCGGCTCTTTGTCACGCACCCTCTGCCAGACTTCTAACACAGTTCGA
This sequence comes from Cryptocephalus primarius, assembly GCA_963576515.1. NCBI lineage: Eukaryota > Metazoa > Arthropoda > Insecta > Coleoptera > Chrysomelidae > Cryptocephalus > Cryptocephalus primarius. Next base: position 21,162,912 of record OY754936.1, on the reverse strand, counting down.
TAATGTACTTAAAAGTGTTAGAATAAGGGGAATTATTCACGACGAGCAACTTTGTACTATAATATCCTATAATGTTGGGAATAGTCCGCCTTACGGCAGAGCGAACCTAAGAAAGCCACGAATTCCTCTTCGTTTCAAAAATGTAATTTATCCTGGAATACTTTGTTAAAGAAATACTGCTAAGTTTTCAATATACGTTTAAACTCCGCACAGCACCGTCATATTATTCGTATCATAGAGAAAGTATTTGCACTTTTCCAGAGTTTTTAGCTCTGAACAGTGAAATATAGATAGACCAAAGCTGTGTTGGGTCACACCCCGCTGGATTGTTAATTAGTGCTTGGAAAATATGCAAAATAAATATTGAGGGCATATTTACCGCCTTTGCAGATATAGAGAATTTACGGTATGCAGATTTTTTTCTGATTTTTACATATTTAGCATTCCACTATACATACGTCATTCTAAACGTTTTTTGTTGTGATCCAAGTATCCATTATAACTATCCTTTTTGCTTAACGTAGTAACCATTCTACGAAAAGTTAATATTACATCCTACCAAATGATAAATGAGGTTTAGTGGGTTTTTTTAATTTTAAAGAAAGAGGGAAAATTTGCTTATAATACACGTATGTAGCCAAAATCGAAGAAAAATTTACCCTTGCAGTTTTCAACACAAAAAAAATCATACACGCAGTGCCACTACGATATAACTAAAAATTGTCAGCCCCCCCCCCCTGAGCTAATTATAAGATTTAGTGCCACATGGTAGTGTAGCAGATAATGAAACGAGTGGAAATTATCAGTAATCGCAATAAATGAGTTCATTTGTGAGTATATTTTGACACTGATATTTTAATGGCACTTCAGATGTAACGAATAACAGTAAAAGGCATGAAACTATACAATTCTTGATAACCCATCATATCAGCTGTAGAGCATGAAAGATAATTTGTTAAATCTAGGTTTAAGTTACTCCATGTAAGTGTTGTCGTTGCAGACGAACAATTGGCTAAAATTCGTAACCCCAAAAAGGGCAGTTTGTTGTGGCCCTAAAAAGGGTCGTTTGTTGAAGTAACTGCCAAGAATCCCTTCCACGTGAAGTGCGGAGCGTAGACGTGCAGAACGTTACAAAAATATTTTTTAACTGCTCAAATTTTAAAAGGTGTTGGAAATGCCTTGAACTGTTTCTAGGGAAGACCATACACGTTTTTTGCTATTTTAAATATATTACCCTACAATTTAGGTGCTAAGTTTCTGCTAGATTTTATGTATATAACCAATATGGTGTGAATTTATAGGAACGATCCAGAACATTTTTATCAAAACTTTTATCGTTTTATGATATATTTTCTTTATAATATTATATACAATAATTTCATACATCGTCCGTCATTCGTGTCATTGTTTAAAACATATTCCAATAAAGTTTGTAAAAGAAAGAAAATCTATACTAGTGAGTAATGTAAAATGTGCGCAGTACCAAACTTTTAAATTTGAAAAATATTAATGAAAACTTTGTAATTTGCTGTGATACAGGTAACAGCGAAGGTGAGGACTATGAGTTCTTAAATGCAATTGACGCTTTATTTGATTCTACAAACAAAATTGAAATACGCATATTACATCATATTATAAAATAAACGGGCATAATTATAAAAGAATTCCAAGGAAAAATCGTTATTTCAAATAAACGTATTACATTGATTTAAAGTCAAACGTCGGAGTAGAAAAAAGAGCTTGACAATAAAATTACAAAGGCTAAAACAGAAGAAAAAATCAGACAGTGGCTTTACCGATCAATGCATCTGCATTGACAAATGAACCAAATATAACCGATGTGGGGGCGGCAATAGCCTCAGAAGAGACTTGAAGAACAATTAAAATCATGAAGATATCCCATCAGGGAAATGCTCAATCAACTGGAAATTGAAATTATAGTCAGAACAACAAAGTACCAAACAAAAAGAAGTTTGAAAAAAGAAAACCGGGCATTGTTGGCACCTGCTCAAAACAAGTTGTTGGTACATTACAATGTTTTTCAAAATTTGTAGATCTACATATGTACAGAGTTGCTTCTGCAACTAATGCGATTTTAATGAAAAATATACTCCAAATTTCCAGAAATAACCTGTAAGAGTGTGAAGTCCTAATGCTGTATACCACCTTTAAGGTGAGAATCGATAAGGATAACTATAAAGAGGCAATTAATTTCGCAGTATACCTCAAAAATGAGTGTGTTAATATTTTTTATACTTACGGAGAAACAGGAAACCACTAAACAGATATTTGATCCTAAAGTAATATCACCAAATGCACGTAGCATCCATAACAAGAAACTGTAAGACGTCGATAAATATAAAAACATTGACGTTATTTGTTTAACTGAATTTTGGGAAGCTGAGAATTTTATTAATTATATTGATCTACAGGACTTTACTTTAACAAGTAACTATTCACGTGTAACTCTACAAGATGGTGTAGTAGGTATTTGGATTCAGAATGGCATACGTTATTGTAATGAAGTTGACATCACCCAGTTTTGCGTAGAAATACATGATGATTCTGTTACACCACTTTAAAAGATTGTAATAAAAATATGTTAAATTTATTAAGCTGTCATCGTTCACCAATAGGAGAAACAAATATTTTTTTGAAAATCTTGATTGTATCTTAATGTAATTATTACTATTGATACTAAAATGCTATTGATACTAGCGTGTTAAACAGTAGTCTTAAGTACTTGTAGTTGACTTATTTATTCAAACACAAATCAAATAAACAACTTTTTGTAAATTTTACCAAATGACTTTATTTTTGTACAATACTGTTTTATAGAAGTTTATTTTGAGAATACTACGGCACCATTTACTTTCACTCCTTCTATACAAATGTATTTATTTATCTAAAAGAAGAATGAAGATTGTTATCATTGTTATTAATAAGAAATATCAAGTTCAATTGTAGGTTTATACCCCTATTGATTTTACCAATTTTTTAAGTTAAAAAGTGACTCGTTGGACATCTTGCGACTTTCAATCACGTCAATACTTTTTATTTCTGCGTTTCAAAAACATCATATTTAACGATATGAAAATTATTAATATTGATTCCTACATTTGAGTCGCTCTGTATTTTGCTGTAGCGAATCCTCGGCGTAAGGAGATTCCTGGTCACATAGAAAGTCTTCCTGTGTTTCCCAAGCGTGTTACAATTTACTTATTTCGACCGGTTTATGTTAACCCGCATACGTAAATATTTACTCCCTTAACAAGATGAACCGGACAGAATTTATGACGGTCACGCGTTCATCTCGTTAAAACCGGCCATAGCTCGCGACTGACCATTCGGCGAGGGGTGGTCAACGGCGCGGATTCACCCTCGGACCCGTCGACTTTTTCCGCCCCTCGTAATGCGTGGCACGCGTCTTCGAGATGAATAGAAGTCTTTCGTTCGGGAAGAATCGCTCTAACAAGCATAAGGAATCGAGTTCTGAGGGGCTGCACGACAATGGGGGTTCATTTGAATTGTGTGTAGGTGGTCGAGGTTGAGGTTTATTGGTGTGCTCAGAAGAGATGTATTTTAAGTCTACTTTAAATTTATAGAATAAACGTAGACATTTTTCGATCCGATCTTGGGGGGGAAGACTCGGAGGTTCGATATACAAATACACACATGTATCAAGCAGTTGCGTGTGATACGGGGTCGTCCGTCGAGTTTCGTTAATTGTAAATAGATTTATAGATTTATTCCGGAAACGGAAACCGTTCTTCTCTTCCGAAAAATCCGCGATAAATCCCATTTTATTTACAAAGTGTACGTTTTTGTAGCGGACTTCCTTCCGATGGCGGATCTCTAACAACGGTAGCAGGACCGCAACCAGGGGCCGAGTTATTCCTGCTGCAAATCGCCTAAGCCTCGGCTGCGGACACTTGTGTTTAAGTTACGGACCCAAATATATCCCTTAATTAAACAGTTCTGTTTGAACAGGCAGATTAAATGTGACAGAGAAGTGTAATCGCGCTTATTGTAGTCCTGGCCCAGGATGCGAACTAACTGCCCTCTGCAGGAGGGAGCGGGAAGCCCGGTAAATCACCTCGTATACCGACTACTTAGGACTCGGACTTATATTAATAGGTTTCTCATAAATTATTGGAGGTTAGGTTTGGGCAAGGGATTCGAGCCCGGCTCTCTGGACGGGAATTGCGTGGGGGGTTTTACTTGATTCTTGAGGATTTATGCGGTCCCTAGATCGAAGATATTTACTTTTACATACAAAACGATATGAAATTTTGCAGCTTTAACGAATTGTAAACTGAACTAAATTATAATATGTACATATATACGTTGCCACAAAATCAGCTTAATATATTTTAACACGCTATCTACGATAGTTGGATGAGTTTGACGCTGTTAAAGTTTTTTAATGAGGTACCCTAAATTTACTTCTACTATCAATTACAGATCGACAATATCCTTTTTGTTTTATTAAATATATCCCATTGTCAACAGTTCCCACCAATTTAATATTTTATTCGTGTACACAAATAAATTGGCAACAGTATAGACAAATAAATTAGCAGCAATAAACATGATAATAATCAGCAGTAATGAGTAAACTTTATGCTTTTCAAAAATTCTCTTTATAATGCCTTACTTTATTGAAGGAGTATACACCTTACAATTTGCAAATAGTAGTGCATATTGCTTCATCTCAAATTTGAAGCAGTACTATAGTTTTTAAATTTTTTGTATATGAAAAAGAAAATTAAACTAAAAAAATATGAGTGAAATTTGTCACAATCATAAGTACAGTAATTTAATACGAGTACTAATTTTATCATGTGTCTGTATCTGTATTAAATAATATTGTCGATAATTATCGATAAGTTTTAAATGGAATTAAAAGATTTGAACATATTTATTCTCATAAACACCAAAAACAATATTTTAGTTGAATGTTTAGATTTGTTGAAAAGATTTAATCTTTGCATTTTCTTTTGTAGGCAAATATGATACGCCTAATGAAATTTTCAGTAAATTCTATAATTTCATATTTGTCGTTATTTCCGATTCGTATGCATAATTCATTCCTCAATCACCCGGTCTATCCGAAATTACCCCAATTAGCTCTAATTTCCCCGAAAACCCTCATCGCCTCCGATAATACCTTCGACGATTTCATCGTTCGTTCCGTTAAAAAATTCAAAATGGCCGCTGGGACATATCAAACAAAAACAATCCGGACCCAAAGGGCTTTGCTCGTTGAATTAAAAAAGCGGCCTTTCGAATCTCATCAGGTAGGGGACGCGACGACGTCGATTTCCCCTGCCACCCTCTCTGGACAATAATTAGTCATAGGGTGGAGGGGGTGGATCGCCACTGTGGGGAGATTTTACTCACAATAGTCTGGAGACCATGATGGAAAACAGTACCTTACTATAAATTACGCGTACACGTAAATAGTGTACGTACCTGTACAAAGTTTACCTTTTTAAAATATTTATAAATTCAATTAGATATACATTACTACTTATATGATAATGTATATACGTACAAGATGAGAAGTCGATCAAAACCTAAACAGTTGTGTGAATAATATAATATTACAAATAAATACAAACATAAATGTTATATACAACGCTATTTAAACACTAATATAATAAATATTAGCATAGAGCACACGAGAAACTGTATTTGTCGAGTCTGTTTTTGCTACACTCTGTTATCCTGACTGCGAAATGATAGAATAACTTCTCACGTTATTTCTGAAAGAGATGTATTGGAAGATTTTGATGATTCTATTGTTTTACAAAAAAATCACTTTTGACTTTGTTTTTGGACGGAACGGTTCGAAAACCAAACTTTTTCTGTACGCAATTCTCAATCATAATCCCAATGAATTTTGAATTATAACCTCCTTCAACGTAAAATAAATTTAAATAGCAGTAATAGTCATAATTTCTTTAAATTGCAAGTTTAGTTAACAATAACGTAGGTTGCATACAAACACTTTTTTAATCGATTATTTCTATTTCATTTAACAACTCCTTGTTGATTACTAAAATGATTTCAGGTTATTTGAATCGCCATAAGTGATAATTTACTATTCCATAAGTCTAATCAATATACGGGAGGTTTTATTAGAATATATAATTTCGAATCAATAACACCTTTTTTTATCGTCACAAGCCTGAAGGTATATTACAAAATTTTTCAATAATACTACGCTTTTCAATTTGTTCACGAAAGCGACATTGACACTACAAATCCACAAATTGTGGAAGTTTTTGGAAGCGTTTGAAGATGTGAGGCTGCTATATTTTTACGGGGAATCATTTTGAGCTTATATTACGCTCACACTTTTAGCCAATTGAAGACGAGACTGTAAAATGTAATATAACTTGAGATATACGTGAACATACATATTGTAATTAATACCGACATATTATGTTACCATTAAGAAATAGACGAAGATGACTCATCTTAGTACTGTGTAATCGGATTTTCTGGATATTTGAAGTATGTAGATGACTGCCTGGTTTTGCGTTCATAATGCATTTCCTAATTCAATACATACAAAGGGATGAACGGCCAACACGGCAAATAGCAAACTGGAAAGTAACTTCGTGTTGCTCAATTCATTATTAAAGAGTTGGTGTATTTGACTAAGGTTCCAATTTCTCTGGAAAACAGAGAATGAATTGTAATAAATATTTGGCGGGCTATGGTGAATTTAATAAGAGAAAAATGTGAATTTTTAGAGCGAGCGTGTGTTTCCTATAGAGGGAACGATTAAATAATTAATATAAGTAAATCAAAATCGGAATCCAGTGATTTAGAATAAAATTCTTTTATAGCCTTTTTGTACTATGAAATATATTGCACTGTACTTGTATTGCACGGGAGTTACAGGTTTTTAATTCGATCCGGTGGCTCAAATTCAAAATTCTTTTAAAAACGTACATTTCATTTTATATGATAGTTATGCTGTAAATATGGTTAATGAATATTGTTTTTTAAAGTTTACTAAGGTTCTGAGGTGTTGAACTATTTCCTCCCATCTACCATTTGAAAGATAACTTTCATATGCTATTTAAAACCCAAATTATAGTAGCAGACTATCAAAGGTGTATTAACGATTGATAAAAACAATAATGTCAAAAATTTTTGAAATCGAGATCAATTTTCTGCAATTTGCCGTTAATGTATATTATATGATGTGCTACTAAAAGCTGAAGATTCGATTGGCAGAAATTCCAAAGCGATAAAAGTCTAAATAAATAATCACAGAAAACAATTAACGAAGCTGTAAACACAATGTTCGTATCATAAAGGTTTTCAACTTATTTGCCGTTTGATTGAATGAAATCTAGTAATGTACATAACATATATGGCGAAAATTCCAGTAAGTTACATAAGTTGGAAAACTGTTATTAATTTTCACAAATGTCGTTATTTTATCATTTAGCTTTATTGTGGCTATTTATTGAATGTTGTTATTTTCAGTACTTGAGATAAAATGCTGATTATAACTGCAATGCACTGCTCTCCTTCTATTATAATATGTGTTGTAGGAAGACAAGACATATATATCTGACAATAATTCCATTTAAAATAGTTATCTGCTGCAAGCTGTAGGCTTCCTCATTCAGAAGATTCCTTACCCACATTCCGTGATTCTGGTAGTTGATCACAATCAATCAAACCACGATAATTTTTATCTCCAATTCTACTGCCTCTCGTATTTGTCCCTTAGTAAACTATTTGGATCGATGAGATTTGAAGCTTCACGCGGGTCCGGTTAATTTGTAGTTAATCCCCGTTCCCTCTATCGGAATGTCGTGGAAATAAATATTCGAAGCGCGACTTTACCATCCCGGCGGACTAATGGCCAGTTTTTCCTCGTAATTTATTACCTCACTTCCCTGCAAGCCAGTGCAAAGAAAAGATCCCGCTTTTGAAACGGGCGTGTTCATCCTTTTCTCCAACGTCCTGTCGAAAGGACCGGGATGTGATGGATTGCGATGTTTCATGGAGTTCCCAAGTTTCCCCGAATAGTATTTTTTAAATATTGGAAAACGCCTTCAATCTTTGGTTTTCATCTTTACCGTTAATTTACAGTTGTATTCAGTTTTAGGTTTAGGAATGACGTCGTGGTATGGGGTAATTTTGTATGTGTGTGGATATTTCCACGAGAAAGCGGAAAGACCTCCGTCCCTTCCCGTTCTAGTTTTTACCTCTCACTTCCTCCGTAACTTTTATGAATTTTAAAATGTCTGCATATGAAGTGTGCTCAATATGCCCCGCGTTAAAAAAAAGGAGGGGAAAGGCCAAACGGATAGGCAGAATTGATGCGAACCGAGAAAGGGCAACTTATGTACCGTGAAAAAACGTAAAAAAATCGGGGGTAACATGTGCTGAGTCAGTCGCTTTGAACGGATATATTGCAAAAAAGTAGCCGGTGACTGGTATATTTTCATTCTTCGTTGGAGATTGATGAAGGTTTTTTGAAAAACTACAAGAAATAGTAGAAATAAACCTCCTATTTAAATCGAACTGACAATACTTGACAATAGATAATAAATGGGATCTTTTTCGGTATCGATTCGAAATGATACAACTCGAAAGGATGTTTTATAACTTCATTCAAACACAGGGTTAGGGTAGCAATACCCATAGGTGACTTATTTTCTGGGGGTAGTCATTTATCTACCTTGGAAGAACAATAATTTCAACAAGAAAGAACCTCATTGAAGAGATGTATTTGTAAAAATTTAATCAGGCACTAAGAAAATCGCGACATAATTTTAAATATCGAACAGCCTGACTGATTGACAGTAGTGCATTTAGTTTACCAGTTCATTTCTTGTATAAATACATAAAAAGTCTTATCCTTGTCTCATTTACAATATAAACACTCTTTAACAGCAGATATTTAAAATGATCTGCAATTATTTTCCGCCTTTTTGATAAAAAAAAAGTTGGAATTCTAAAAAATTTACATAAAAACTGTCACATTCTAAATCACTGATACTCGTTTAAAACTGAACATTAGACGTTTTCATCGTATCCAAACGGAAAACTTGGAAAAGTAGTTGGTAATTACCATTAACACCACGATTTTACAGCGAGTAAACTATTGCTAGATGCAATATGATGACGTGTCTAAGACCAATATTGAAAGCAAAATCGACCCAAATTAGTTTGACTTGTAAGATTTGTTAAATACCATACCAATTTTGTGAAAGCAAATGCTTTGGATTACAATATTTGTTGTTGTAGAAGGAAATATCTAATGAATGTAAAAAGTTAAATGTAATATTTGTATATATAATTAATTTCAATGAGCAGTTCATTTGTAGTTTCCAAATTATAGTCTAGAATATAATAACGTAGAAATATAAAGATCAGTTGTTTCAAATTATAATTCTCCTAATAATATTTTAGATTGAAAAGTCTATTAATTAACTAATTCATAAATGTTAAACGACTAATTTGCAGCACCTGAAAATTCAAAATTGTTGTCATCGTTTTCTAACTACGATAACTGTAATAAAGCGAGTGTCTTTTATTTACGGCAATAAACACTTTTAATCTAATGAAATGAGCCATTTTCCAGTAATGGTCTTCCGTTATGGATAACGGTAACTATAATATTTAATCCAATACCTGGAAGACGGTAGATAGTCAAGATAATCAAAATCAGTAATGATAATTTAGTACTGTAGTAGTTGCATTCTTTCCTGATAAGGTTATTAATGGAAGGAATGTCCATTCGAAATTGTTTCCTTTCGTGTATTTATTGTGCGAAGATTTATGCAGGACTAAAAAAATCAAATCTTTGGTTATGAAAAGCCATACACATGTATGGAAATATGGATGTTTTGAAGTTCAAGTTTTGTCCGTAACATAATTCAAAAATTTTAAAATTGGTACTTAGAATAAAATTTATTTTTTCGATTGGCTGTCACGAGGAGCTTTTGTCTTATAAAACTAGCTTTGTAGAATGTCTATGTGCTCAAAAAAGGGAATTAAGGAACAATTATTTTAAAGGGATTTTATTGTTTCAACCGTTTATTGAGTTCCTAAAGGTAATAAAAAGAGTGCTATTAATTTAATGGGTGTCAGTTTATGATTAAGGTGAAACGAGACATTTTTCAGTTTTTTCGGTACTATGTATACGATAGGATGTGGAAAACTGAATTTACCATCGAAGTGGCTTCTCTAGAATATAAAAATTTTCTTTGCATGAAGCGTAAGCAAAAAACTAACACGAAAACTTATTGAATTTTACATTTTTTACTAGTACTCAGGACCTCGGGATATATATATATATATATATATATATATATATATATATATATATACACAATTCTTTAAAAATGTAAGAAATTACAATACGAATTTTATGTTTTCCTAACATATTTTCAACTCGGTCAAAAGTATCATTACTTTATCAGAAATGATCATACCCTTCTTAATTATTAACCAACTTCGCTCAATGCTTTCCAGTTCCTTAAGAATTTCTTAGAACAATTGCAATTCTTTTATAAACGTCCACATAGAAAACTTTTTTTGGAAATGTCGTCATGGAAACTCCTAAATTTCTTTTTAAGATATCAGAACTCCCTTGAAAAACATGTAAATTTTAGGTCTTTTTTAAAATAATTGAAACTCCTTGCCGTAGAATTGTTGTTTGTTACAGGAAGATACAGAAAGTTCTATAGATCCTAGAAACTTTCTAATAGTCAGAGGATTCAGATTCTTAAAGAAAAATTCTGATCATACTGGAAATGCATGAACTTAACAGAATTCAAACGATTCTTTGTTTTAATACAAAAATTCGAAATGTCCTGAAATTTATTTTCATTTTTTTAGGGTTTAGAATATCCATTGTTTGTAATAGAAAACATTAGAACCCAGAATATCATTTCAGAACATTTTCAGAAAACTTCAGAAGGTTTCGATACTATAAATATCAAAATATGTTACCAAGCTAATCTACTAGCGTTGAATAAGTGTTATTTAGCATAATAATTAATCATAGGTTTTCATAGCATTGCCACACAGAAATAATCTTAGAGCCTCGATAGCTTTCAGATTTTAGCATATCCAGTGATTTTCATAAGAAAACTTCTTAGCATACTGAAAATGTAAATAAACTTTTCAGAATCCAGATGATTATGATATTGATGCAAAATTTCAAAACGTTCTGAAAACTTTGGAAAGCTTCTAGAGCGTAAAAGTTGAGATGGTTTCAATAGTTACAATATGACATATGACTATGATATTATGTATTGTTATGAAGCCTGAAGTATTGCAGTGGACATTGATTTTATATGAAAGAAGACATTGACATGAACACCAGTTAGTGAATCATTAAATTAAAATGAGACATTTTCATTTGTCACAAAAAAAATCGATTAAATTATTTTCTTAAGTAGGTACATGTTAATTTTTATTCAGTGACTATATACCCGTACGCGATTTAATTGTTGTAACCTCTACTTTCTTCCTCTACAGGACCTCCTGTACTTATCTCTGTTGAGAAACATTTACTACTGAGATTGCAAGAAAAAAATTTGCATAATTATTTCCATTTTTTTTGGCATTACTCTGTTGCTTGCATTTTATAAAAAAATTCCGGATTAGAGCCGTTTATATCCATGGAAAATTTTTCAACAAGGGGTACTTTTGCATTTTTGTAATTCCACTTAGTGTTTGAAATAAGTTGGAAAAACTGAAAAATAACCTTTTTCGTTTCGATCATAAAAACTACACTTCTTAATGTAATTGCACTTTGTGTTTTCATTGTCTCCAGGGACCCAATAAACGATCGAAACACTAAAATTTCATTAACTCGATTGTTCCTTTCTAAATTACATAGACAATTGTTTTAGAAAATATAATTCCCGGTTCCTAAAATGATCATGTTTTTAAAATCTCTCAAGTAATATATACTCCTATACTCCCTCCAGACTCATTTTAGGATACAGGATAAAGTTAAGCATATGGAATTGGTGTAAGTACCAACCCCACTCTCTATACAATTCATGAAATAATCTCTTTGATTAAAAATTGCTGCCTCACACTATTAAAGTGAGATCTGCAAGAGAGAACTACACCTGATCTGATGCATAATCTGCCATAATTGTTTGCCGTCTATGATGCAGGTTTAAGTGGTTGTAACATTTTTATGACTTCCTAAACTGAGTTTGAACGAAGAGTATATATAATTCCAAGTGGCACGTATTCACAAGAAAATCATATTCTGTGTAGAACTTCATAAAACTGTCTAGTTTTATATCAGTTGTAGCGCTCCTAAATAATATAATGGAGATAGGGATCGCATAACACTAAAAAATATCCTATCCATTAAATTCCCTTATAAAAAGGGTACATTTTATATTTAAGAATCCAATCTGCAACCCATTCCTCTCGTGCTATCGTTTCCCCCTAAAGCCCTCTCTCCTATCCGCTGTCCTCTCCCGAATTTCTGTCTTGGCTACACGATCAGGTTATAAATAAGGATTAGACCGGTAATTTCGACCCCTATAGGCCCATTCGTCCCTTAAAACTTATTTATTTTAAAATATTGGCTCGGATGTGACCGTTCAGGGATCCAATGCCAACTGCGATACGGTCCACTTAGTTTAATTCTGGAAGTGGCTATACGACCACAAGAGAGAATAGGGAATGTTTATAAATGACATAAGTACCTATTCGTTATTAACTAAAATAGGAGGAGGAGGAGTCCAATTAAGGAGCTCTAATACACATCCGAAACACACTATGAACTTGAGATATAGCCAAGTTGGTGAAATAAAATCAACATTTCCTGAAGATCTTATGTAAGCAGCTCATTGATTAATGCTTTTATTGGGTAATCCCTTCACATGAGTGCGGACCTTTCTAATTTCCTAAAAGTACGGTTTCAAACACTTTTCCATTTTGAACAGATCTTGTACACACTTCCGATAAAAAACTCAGGCAAGGAATGCATGCGTCAATTGTGACCGATCGGGGGCTTCGGATGTCATGCGATACGGTCCACTTATTTTAATTTTATGCCGATTTTGTATCGAAGGGCGATGCGGACCCGGTTATCCTTTAAAATTTACGTCACTTACGTTGTATGTTTTTAAATTTAATTGTCCAAAGTGCATTTCGCAAAATTGAAAAAAGGGCAGCCGTCATCCCGTTGCAGGGGTTCAGATCGTAAAATCACGGGTGAGATGGGGCAATAAAATTTTCTGTAAAATCGGAGAGTAATTTATTGACTTTGGTTGTATGTACCCGTAATTTATTACGAAGAATTCTCTCTTTGTACAAGATCATCCAAGTTGGCACTGTTTATTTGCACTGATGATATATGCAATAAGTAGTATACCTAATTAGATTTAAAAGCACTCGATACCTGGTGTATAATTACTGCACTACTGGAATTAGTAATTTCGCTATTGTAAATACTCTATCAATACTCGTATGCATTGTGACATTATTGTAGCCACACAATCCAAGCCAATCAAATTAAAACGTATTGAGGAACTGGATGCTTCAACCAACGGAAGAGCAGGTAGATGATTGTTTCATTTACTAATGCTTGAGTAGATGTTGTCTTATTAAATGGCTTTTAAATAGTACATTCATACACAATGCACACAAACTTTTATAGCTTCTATGAATATTTTAAACCTTGCAAATTATGTGTTCTTAACCTCGGATGACTGATAACTATAGCTACCCGAAATACGTCTGGTTTATGGAGCGACCATAATGAAAGTTCCCATTTATGACATGAGACAGTATGTTATATGTTATTAAAGAGTTTGTTGTTTAACTTTGACAGTCATTTCTTGAAAATAAATTAGGAATTTTTTCTGTGGTATTTGGTACCTGAATCAAATCTGAATCAAAGTCTTCTAATCAAAGGAGAGTAACTGAGTTGCATATTAAGTCTACAGGTTGTGAACAATGTAAACATGTATTCAAATTGTCCCTACCTCTTCCTACACATACAGTATGGTATGTGAAAATTAGCGTAGGGTTTAAAAATATTTTTGCTTTATTGTTTTACAATAAAATTGCATAAAAATGCATGCTAATAATATGTATATATAAAAATAACGTACGCCCTGCTTACATTACTTAGTGAAAAATAAAATTACTGATGTAAATGTTCTTAGGAAAATTTTGATCAGTTAGTACCGTAAAAGAATTTACCTGCTCCAAACGGGGTATGTTACCTGTTACGGGACATGATCAATAGCACGTAGATAATGGCCACTAATCCTTTTTAACCTGAGAAGTCATTTCATTTTCCGCTATGGACTCAAAATTGGAATCTCAATGAAACTCGCACGCTTTCGTACCAAAAATCACTTCCGTGGGCCAAAAGAAAAACAAAATATTTGTTTTTCGCGCTATTTCGCAGTTAAACAAGTATTATAAATATGTATAAACGATCTAAATATCTATTGTGACGTCAATTTTTAAAGATTCAAATCATGATATCGAGATTAAATAGCAATATCTTTGATCTGCAGATAAGATCTGTACCGTCACTAAAGAGTGTTGTTGTATCGTATGGATTGTTGAAGTGCAACAGATCACAGTATACTTATCTAGTTTATTTGCCTACTCGCAATTCATCGTTTTTACTTATTTTATTCCTAATTTGAATTGCACGATTATTTTCGATCTACTAAAACTTAAAGAACAAATAAAAAAATCTATATTTTCCCTCTAAACTAGCTTTGATATTGGCCCAATTGTGCTATCACCTATTTATACCTACCTTTTGATAAAACGTTTAAGTAGTATTGAAAATATGTAAAATTTCTCGTTTTTCTTCGTCTAAAAATCCAGTATCGAGTTCACTCTCGTGAAACTGAGTCTCTGCAAGTTAACGGCGGCAAATATTATGCAAGTTTGTGATAACTACTGAACGTTATTACAAGAGGGAGTGTGGGCACTTATCCCCCGACGGCTATACGGACGGGTCAACCAGTTAGTGGCTGATAACGAGAAAACTACCGCAAGGTGGACCCTTGTCTATTTCTCGAGGCTCCAAGACAGACGTTAATGCTTTTGCGATGTGAGAAATACAGGGAGAATACTGATAAGGGATGTGAGTGTGGTACAGATGAAAGGCGGAATTTTTCTCATGCAAGTCCTGTAAGGGTGTTTATGTATTTGTATCTACACGTACGCGGCGAGTTTATTCGCGCTTCCGTAAAAGTGCTCAAAAGATATTTCAATAGAGCACCGACGAGTTCGCCGATATTGACTGATAAAATGAGGCGATACAAGTAGTTGGCTTGAGCAGAACTGGTCAGATTAAACGAATTTTATGGTTTTAAAATAATTACACTCAAACGATCTAACTTAACTCATTACTAAGCCCTTTTATCTATTACCTTAGTCATCAGGTATAACTCGTTGGCGTGTCATCGGTGTTTAAGCTTTTCGATAGTTGAAAATAACTAACCTACCAATAAAGTGATAGAAAATATTGGTTTGGTAATTGTCAGATATGTTTGGAACCTTAGGGATTGCTTACTGCTGCTGAAACAAGTAATTTAGTTAAAACTTCATTGTTGCAGAATAGGTAGGTAGATATTAAATTTTTAATAAGCGTGGGTGAAATTACCATTTTATCCACCGTCATGAATTCCTTAAACGTGAAATCGGATACGGAGATCTGTCGCCAACATTACAAACGTATTTCCTTCAAAAATAGAAAACCAATTCGGTTAAAATAAAAAATGAATTATTTATTCCCCTTTGGGCCGGGAAGAGGGCGTCGAGAAGCCCGTATCGAATTTCCTCGATGACCACGTTCCTTACTTTACTATGTGTCAAAAATTTAAGAGAATCCCTCGAGAGACATCGAAAATTTGAAAGTGTCCGAGGGAAGCGTCCCATGGCGGTCGTGTCGCAGCGTCGTTATCCCTAAGATGCGTCTCGACGCTCGAACTGACGCTAGGGCGACCTTCTACAGAGTGTCTTTCGTGAGAACGTTATTAAAAATGCTAGGGCAGTTTTGCGTGACCTTACTTGTACAAATCCCTCTTAAATCGGCAGTAATTATTTATTTCTACTCCGTTTTCTTATTAAAAATATTGCGACATTAACTGTGGTGAAAAAACTACTCTTAATGTTAAACTTATTTTCTTAACACCAGTTCATACATATGAAGGTAAAAACAAATAGTCAGCATAAAAGATAGAAGAGGTGGAATTGGAGGTGGGGGTGAAATAATGAAGAGTCCATTATTAGTCAGAATCTTTCATATATGTATCAGGCTTGGAATCTGTCCTGATGCTTTAGAACAGGCAGAGGTTATACTTGTGATAAAGCAGGTGGTAGAACTATTGTTAATAACTCTAGGCCAATATCCTTAACATCTAACGTTTACAAAATATTTGAAAAATTATTTATAATGCATTGTTTCCATTCATTGATGAGACAGTGGTACTGACTGTAGGGAAAAAATTAACATTAGTTGAGTATAAAATGAATAATTACTTGTCTGAAATAAGTACCTGGTTTGCAAATAATAAATTTATCTTAAATATTACTGAGACTAACTTTACATATGTTTGATGTTATGCCGTTAGAATACCATCTCAAATAAATGACAAAATGAATAATATGGATATTATTAGAGCAAGTAATGACAAATCTTTTGGTTTTATGGTAGTCTACAGCCTTAAATGAAATTTGCATATTAAGAAGGTAAATGTTTAAGTTGGATATTTTCTCATTATCTTATATGCTAAGGCACCTTAAATTGATAGTTTTTGAGACACTATAATATGCATACGTGTATAGTGTATTGAATTATGGACTAATTATTTGACGTAGTGCATATGATGTTGAGATAAATCCATTGAGAACATGGCATATAAGGTCTATTAAATTACTTCGATCTAAAAAATTATGAAGGTATTGAACAACTGTATAAAACCCAATATATTATGTTTCACTAGGATAATCTAAGTCTTTAGTATAACTCATATACTAGTGCAACTAGGAATAAAATAGTCTACTGCTTTATAAAAAACAATCTGTTACTAAAAGAAATTATATATAACTGCTGTTAATACTTCAGTATATTGCCAAATGAATTAAAAACTCTAAATACAAGCAATTGGTATAAGTTTCAAAAAATATCTCTTTGTACAAAAGAACACAAATTGCGAATTAACTAATTTAATTAAAGAGATATACTAATCAGCTGCATAATTACTGTACTAGGCGTTGCATTATAATGTAATATTTTTTAGTTTGGAACTACATCTAGGTATTTCGTATTCGACTACTCTTAGTTTATATGTTTAAGTAATCGATGTATTTTTCAATGTGCATCCTTCCCTTACAGGCAATTTTCTGGCAAAAGACAAAGGGGCACTTTTGCAATTTTAGATATGGGCGTCTGCTTCAAGTATCGTGGTTGTTTAAAAAATCAGCAAAGAACTACACTACTTTCAGAGTGAAACTAAAATATACAATAAATCGTTACGCTTGTACCACAGCTATCAATATAGTGTAATGGAAGATTGGTATGTTATAAGACGAGAGTGACAACTTGTTCCACTGGAATGAGTAACTATTAGTTTAGTTAGTTTTTACTTAAAATTTTTGAAAAGCAGACTATTCCAATTGGTTTACTAAATAAATAAAGAACTAAAAATTACTTAAGTCCAATTTCCGGATGTAACATTGCCTTATCCTTCCTTAACCAGTACTTGGAGAAATCTCATAAATCATCTAATACATAGAGGCCTCACAAAGCATCACCTTACCATTGACCTGAGATAGAGACTGACCTGACCATTGATTAAGCGTGGACTTTATTACAACAGGTCACAATGGTAGAATTTTAAGGAGAAACAACAAACCGAAGACGAACCTTGTGGCTACGGGAGGTGAAAAAGTTATGGGTTCTCATTGGTAAGGAAGTAGAAGAGGGGTTCCATGTAATGGAAACCTCTTCTTCGAAGAACACTCATCGAAAAAGCCAAATCAAGTAAAATCGTTTTGTTGGCTTAAAATCCTTTTCATAAAATTGAACGTTAAAAATAGTTGAAATATAGTTACTTGAAAGAGCTTATGGGGGGGATGGAGAGATTAAGTAATTTGTTTAAGATTTTTAGTACACACTTACTGAACCCATTTGTTCATAATAACAATTTTAACTCTTATGGTAGGTTTCTGGTTGATGGCTATTTATCGTTAAAAGTTATTACTTACCAATTTAATCTCATTTAACTTCGGTAGAAACTATACTATTTCACAATTTCGTTGTACCCACATATTACTTTTTAACATCGTTCCATAACAAATTACCATCTAGTCACTAACGGTTTTAAATTTCTTTAAAAAAAACCCTCACACATTCAACAGACACAATGCGATGATAAATGGTTTTTAAAACGAAATAAATTTCCAATTGAATCAAAAGTGAATTCGAACGTTTCTAGTGTTAAGCTAACCAAAACATCGTGGATTACGTCGAGTCAAAAAGGGACACTTTTTCACTTTCCCCGTATCGTTATTGACTTCAATGAGGTTTCGGGATTAAATTTATAAACGAAAAAAAATCTCCTTTGTGTCTAATAGCACCCGAGGATCCTCAGGTAGAAAAAAATACCATAAAAACCTTTTTTCCTCGCTCTGATTTTTTTCAACCCTGTCAATACAAATATAATAGTTATTGAACAAATCGGCCCCGTCACAAGTGTCTGTGGGGCAAGGGTGTAAGTTAGGGTTACTTTTATTTTCTCACGTATTTCACTGCGGGCGGATTTAACTCAAAGTACTGAGAGGTACAGTAAATAATACTAACGGAATAATTCAGGGCTTATAGGTAGGGCACAAAACCCAGATTAAAAACCAAACTAGTATGGTATATTTTAGAAAGCAAGTGATCAAAAGTAGAATACTGTTAATGAAAACCACTTTCAAATAGTGTTTGATATAACGGAGTGTTATCCACCTAATTGAGTAACAAAAATTTGTAACAATACAGAAATAAATTGGTACACAAAAAAACACCCACAATATGTACACCAGGAGTATTTCAAAAATTAAATTGATAATTTAATCAATCAATGATGTCTAAAGATATTCAGGTTATGGGAAATATACAGTATGTTCCAGAGTATAGCACCTTATACATGTAAAATTTTTGATTATTCATTTTCGGCTAAATGGTTTCTTACATAATTTTGCTATTGTTTAGATATTGTAGAAAAATGGATAATGTAAAATTGAACCTTAAACAAGGCATGCTTATTTCTTATTTTCATCAAATATGTTATTCAGCAAAGTTGTTCAGAAATTAATAAAACCCCTAAATACCAAGTTTTGCGCTATGGTAAAAAAAAACAATTTTTTTTTTAATGTGAGTACCAAAAAATTTAACGATTAATTTTTGATGTCGACACGTATAATTCAAAGAAATACAATTGTCAAGCTTCATTTGAGGTTTATTAGTGATAACGGGTCGTTTTTCCTGATGATTAATTGAGTATTTAACACTAGGACAATCACTGTACCTAGAAAATGCTGTGCTATTGGATCCATCTCTTATAAATACACATGAAATTTAGTATGGAACTCGGTTTTTAAACGTTTCATTTACTTCTAAACATTCTTGTTATACATCTTCCATGAGAATTAAATATAGCACCTTTTTCTTAGGGTATCGAATTTTTTCGGCGATCTGGATATTTTCCACTAATTTTAACGATTTTTACAACAACCCAAGAGTAGAACTTCTCTAAAGAGAGGCTTTGATAGAAAAATGAATTAAAATGAATTTTACAAGTATCGGGAACTCCATCGGGGAAAACACTATATTTTCCTATCCAACAATTCTGACTGAGATGTGTCTAATTTTAATTTTTGTGTGTTACATAATGTCGTAGAAGATCTTACCAATTCACTTGTCGGTCGTTGCCTAATTTCTTCCACATTGGATGTCTCAATTCCTACCATTTCATACATCCTTTCGTTGTATACATGTTGTAGTGTTGCTACCCCGCTAATCTTCACATTTTGAATTTAAATTTTCAATTCATTTTGGAGCCGCTTTCTGATGTGCCAAATTTCATACCCGCAATATTCTTAAAAGCCATATGGTAAATATTTATAATGACCTTAATTTGTTAATGACTAAGTTGTATGCTTTCATATCTTTAGGTGCAATAGGATTTCGTTACGAATTATGTAAATATTCATAATTGAAACGTAACATTCTTTATTTTTTGAAAAAATTACTTAAACAAATCATTCCAAGTCGTAATTTATAATGAGTCTTTTGTTCTGTTGCATGATGATCAGTCATAAAAATATATTTATATCTACTTCAAGGAGCCTTAATGACATCATTTGGAACCACATGTTACATAAATAACAAACAGTATTCATAGAAATTGAAATATTGTTGACTAATTATTATTGTGTATTTGCTCATTAAAAATTTCGTTTCTGTTTTTAGCAGCGATTAAAGGAATTTATATACCACTTACATACGGGGTTAATTAGTGATCATATGCTGTGGATTGCCAATTTATTTCGTCGTGTGTCCGATTGGAATTTCATTAATGACAATTAAATGGATATTTTTAAATCAATGATCATTAGTTTTCCAAAGTTTTTTCTAATAGCCCGTCGTCGACGAACAATCAAAATCGCCACAAATTATTGCCTGATATTTTAAAATTTAATATATAACGTACTTAAACATTACCTTCTGTTTGGCGAAATATTTAATTTATTCGCATATCGCTTTGCAAAGAACTTGTTCATTAGAATAATATATTACGGAGCAGAAAAAATAATTTAAAGATGCAAAAAAAAGTGGCTGGCAAAAGTCTAAGTAAAATTTAACAAGAATGATATAAATTATTAGATACTATTACATACAAATTATTTTTTAATGATTAATGCATATCAGTACACCATACGAAGACAATGATTACAAAAAATAATGTGTTGAATTGATCTTCAAATTAAATTTTCGATGCAGTCGGGACCTGTATCTAAATAAATTTGTTCTTTTCATTAAAATGTTTGACTACTTATGGAAATCTTATCGATTATGGAAAATTTTTAAAAGGCCATATCTATTTTAAGTGCTTTCTAATGATACCTAAATAAAAAAATAAAAAATTCGTGGTTATCTAAATCTTAAGTCTTAATGATCATTAATGTTGACGCTCATTAATCTACTCCCTGTGAACACGATATTAAAATACTGTTTGGTATTTTTCTCCAACAAAATAGGACATAATAATGCGTCTATTATAAGTACAAAATAATGAATATCCTAACAAAGTTTTATAAGGTTGTAACGTTTTTGACACACTATCTTAGATTCTGACAATTTTAGAAATTGCGTTCCATGTGTTCCTTGGAGTTTTAATTCCTCGCGAAATAGAGAGAAAAAACAATAATTATGGCGAGCAAAAAGCGGCCAACATACGATTATTCCCGACAAAAACCACCCTCGCCGGCGATGTAAATCAAAACCTGGAGATAAATGTTAGCGTGGTAGCCATCAGACGATAAGTTTTTGCGGCTGTTTTGAACCGGAAAGGGCCACAAGAAGGCCCGAGGCCCATTGTCCGAATGCCGGAACGACAAGATAAGGGCGAACGGTGACGTTTACAAATGTACTAAGGGCCAATATTCGAGGGTGTAAATGGCCGTCCATTTCTGATCTGTGTCACGAGATTTCGGGGAGAGGGAATATGTGTTATTTTATTAAGTGCTGTTTGCCTCAGATAAATGGCGAAATTTACTAGCCTCGACTATCATACACGTTTAGGGGTGGATCAAAATTTTCTATCGATATGTAATCGAAAAATACTGATTTTATTTCACATATTCATTACAGTTTTGTTCCGTAATAATACCTAATTTAATTTACTACTACATTTTCTATTTTCTACAAATGCAAAGTTACGAATTATTAACAGTTTTACATTAGTAACTCATCACGTAATCGTAAAAATACCCACCTCATGCTTTTGCTTACTCCCTTTTTCTATCCTCCATGCCTGCAGTGTGTATTTTTTAAAAATAATCCCCTCCATTTTGTACGATTCCAGGTAAAAACGGGAACAATGGCCAGCCCTGTGGGGTGTGTGAGGGAGCGAATGTCCAGTCGAAGGGTGAGCCAATCACCAACGCTACCCTTCCACTTAACAGCAACTTTATTCTCACCCTCTATGGATGTTACTACGGGTTACATTGGTAGTACGTTTCTTCCGTAGTTTTCGATTAAATTCCTTTTTTAAATGTTCGACAGGCATAACGAAAATTAATTAAATATAAATATGAGAATTGAATTGTTATTACAATTTAAACTCAATTTCATTGACGTATGAGCTTGTTTGGTTAAATTATTGCAATGTGCAGCCGTATGCTTGCCGGTGCATTTAATATAAATAAATAATGTGAAGTATTTGCACATACAATTTGGTTCAAAACTCAGGAACGGTTCCAATAATTCCGGAAAAAAACTAGTTATAAAAAAGTGCCCGCAGTGGTAGATTTTGTTTTTTTTTTATTTTATAGGGTTTCTTTGTGCTGGGTACTTTTACTAAACTAGAATATCGCCGCAGAACAAGTATGATAACAAACTGTACCTTCTTAACAATCATAAAAGTTTATTTGAAATTTGGGTTAACCCTAGTTTCGCGCATTTTTATTTTTTGGATTTATTTGTAATAGGGTAGATTTTGCGAAAACTTTAATTAAGTATCTGACATTAGGGCAACACGGAAAATTTTGATATCGAAATATTGTAATTATGAATTGTTTACTAAAATTAGTGTTAAGATATAAATAACTCAAAAGGCTTGAAACTACGTTAACGTTTGAAACTTCAACTACATATATTGAAAATTATTTACATTAACATTTGCTGCTTATTTTGTTGACTACCTGATATGTGATACCTGAGTTAGTAAATAAATTAGTAATAATCATAAGTTGAGAAAAAGTATTTTGCGTTACTCCCCAATTATATACTTTCAGGTATACATTTTTACCAATCAATGAAGTATCACTTGATTTTTTGAAAACAAGCCTTAATAGGATCATTAAACTAATATTGCTATTATATAGCTGTATTTTTTATTCACACATATTAATTGCTGACTTTGGAAAAATTGTAAATAATGTTTTAGTTGTTTTATTAAGTTTCCAAATGTTTTACGTGGTTTTAAAATGGAAAATCGATCATTTTACATATTTAGTCGCTAATATTCCATTGCGCATTGCTCTAAAATGACAGCGTAATGAACGTTTTATTTGCGAAACAACCATATTTTTTAAAAAAACTGCACTTAGTAAAAGAATACCTGATTAACTTTACAACAATTTTGCATTGAATTGGGTATAAAATATATTTCTTTCAAAACCAAATTAAAACTAAGGAATACCATTTGAAAAAATATCTCTTTTCTAACAATACGCTACTATGAAAATTAACCAGTTTTTGAGAAATCAAATTCCAAAGTAAAAGCAATTTCTCCAATATAAATTATTTTGAGATTTATAGACGAATTCCATACTTTTGGTTCACACTGCATATTTTACATACGAAGGTTTCTTTTTTATAATTAATTATATTTATTTAAGGAGAAAACATGATCTAATCCAAGATATTTATTTTAAGTAACTAAACGTAAGTGATTACATACTTTTATGTAGTAGTACATGTTCGCCTTTAATATAACAACTATACGTACATATTAGTAAGTACATTATCAACAAATTCCTTTAAACCCAACGAAAGAAGAAAATGATCAATAAATGATTAATTGCATATTTAAACTAACTGTTGTAGACAACTATTGTCTACATCAATAAAGTAGCAACAACGATTCTAAAAATATTTAAATTACAATAAACATTAATAAATGCATTCTAATCTTTGTATGAGATATCTACATTTTGGCGAATTCACTATACGTTAATAAAAATCGTAACGATCAATGTTCTCATACGCCCCTCCTCAACCCCCAAGTGCACTGAACATCCCTAATTTTTTACCTGAAACCAGTATATTTTTTCATGCAGGGGTTAAAAGTAACGAACGGTCCCGAAGGGTTATAAAAAACCCTGAGGGGTGGACCTTAGTCTGGTTTCGAACCATCGTTAGGGGAAGTCAGTTTCACTAGTGACACTCGCGATATCTACTGGAGGGTAGAAGAAGGACGGTGAATGGATTGAAAGTGATCAGGGGTGGTTTTGTAGCAGGGTAGTTTGAGACTTCGCTAAATACAGGGGACGGTGAAATTTTACTCTTAATAATTCTCCATGAGAAGGCAGGACTCAGGTATCAATTTCAATCGTGGAAAGAATTACTATTTTCCTACCGGCTATATTATTAGATGCTGTTGAAATATGAGAAAAGTGTATTATTGACAATAAGTAATAATAGTCCCAAAGATACCTAAAAGTTCCGAAAATACCGGTTGACCCAAGGTTTCGTCTTCAATCAGTACAAAGCTTGAAAATTAGTTCTTGCCGAAGTCGAAAAAGTTAGTGATTTTCTGATTTAGACCATACGTTTCTTTAAAAATTATTCCAACTTCGTGACTAATAACATCTGTTTTATATCTCCAGATTTTCAGAATGTCGGATAAAAAGTTTTCAGTGTTTATGGAACTTTAAGTTAGCGAATTGTACACTATGTAAAATAAATTCGCTTAAAATTTGAAGTGTTAACTGCAAATACCGAAATCAAAGCTTAGTAATAAAAGACATTAAGGGTGGAAAAATAATCAGAAGTTAATAAAATATAATTTTTAAATATCAAAAGCATGCTTGAGCTGCAGTGTAGGGCAAAAGAAATCATAAGGCCAGTTGAAGTGGTTCTCTAATTAGTGATTAAAAAAAAACGTTTCGTGTGAATAAACGCAGATTATATTTTTATTTTTGGCTGCTGTAATGGGAATAACCGAGAAGCCGTCAAAAAATATCAGACAAAAATTTCCCCAAAGACATTAACCATCGTCTGCACTTTTTATACAAACCTTCCAATGGGCAAGAGAAATAGACGCCTCCTGAACGAATCGAGACACCATAAAAACACCCCATTAAAGAAAAAGAGGCAAATATTAACGGCATTACCTTAAATATCATCAGAATGGTTCGAGGACTCTCCCATGTTCAAGGTGTGTCTAAGTCGTTTATATGAAGGATGCTACGAAGGAAAGCTCTACATGCTGGAGCTGAAGCCTATATCTATAGCTAGAGATAAAGAAAGAAGTCTCAAGTCATTGGCTGCTGCAACAAATTGAAGAGGATCCTGGTCTTTCAACCCGCGTAATATCGACATGTGGAGGTTCATTTGGAAGAGACGATCCTACCAATTATCATAACTTACACCAATCGTCATTACAAAATCCTCGTGTAACAAAATAAAGAGACTTTGGGAGAAAATTTTCTGCAAATATCTGGGCTGATATATTAAATAATCAATTACTTCCGATACAAGTGACAATTAACAGATTAAGGGAAAATAAATATGTAGAGCATCTTGTGAGTAGAGTTAATGGTACTTTGGAAGATGTGCCGTTAAATGTTTACAAAATTTATTTGTTCTGTGGTTTAAATTAATAGTTCTTTTTGTTTCCCTTGTTTTACTTTTCTTGTATTGCATTTTTTTGTAATATTTAGCCTGTTAGTTATTTGTCATTTGTTCGTTTCCTATTATTAATGAAATGTTCACTTTATATCGTTCTTATTTTACAAATTTTTGTTTGTATGTTAGGAAGATTCACTTTTGTAATTCCATACTAAGAATTTTTTAGGTGGGCCTATCGTTTTTAAATAATTTTTTAAGCTGATTAGGTTGTTTATTACATTAATTTTGTTCAATTTAGGAACAACTATGAAGCTTGATATAAATTTTGCAAAATTTAAGTTCCATATTTGAATACAGTGCTTCATCCATTTAGAAAAATTAATGAATCCTAACCATGACTGTACGTAGGCTATATTTGTAGATATCGTTTTTGATAATTTCAAAAAGAAAACATCATCATTTTATTCTCTTGGTTGCTATTTTAATTATGGATGTGCACAGTTTTTGACGTCGTCGACTGTATTTTTAAACCGCAACCCATATTTTCTGGCTGCCATTTTTGAAGGTCTTTTAAAGCTATGCCCTAGTATAAATTTTCTCTTTTTTCCTTATAACTTTTGTCAAGAGATGTTAACAAAACTTTTAAATCCAAAATGTGGGTATAACTTTAAACGACTCCAAAAGTGGCCCCCGAAAACAGGCTACCATTTAAAAATATAATCGACATCATAGCTTACCTTCGAGGGACTCTGGATAAAAAATTTGAATACAAAATGCGCGACGGAAATTATTAAACGGCACGCTCGAGCGTGCATTAAAACAATATTAATTAATCAATTAATCATTGATGTAATTTGCTGAATTTAATATTTTCATTTAAAACGCTGTTATTACAAGAAATATTTCGAGATAGTTTTGCAGTTACAAATTGTGCACATCACGTGAAAGAACATTTCTCTCTACAACTTCAAATCCTTCATGATTTCCGTTTTATTGCCTTCGTTTCACTCCTGTGGCATAAATTTCACTCTTTTGTATGCAATATTCACTTTTGCTGGTATTGTTTCATATGTATCCATTTTAGTTTTATCGGTGCCTGATTTTTGTTTAGATTTTGTTAAGAGAACGAGATTGATTTTCAATTGCCGCATTCTTTCGTCAGTACAAAGTAGTGGTGGCTATTATTTGTCCAGTGGTTCTTTCGAATTTGGAATGGGTAAAACAATGTTTTCTCAATAATCGTCATGTACTGAGAATTTAGAAAACTGACAATGGGTCTTTCATGGTACCTTTTACCTCACCAATTTGGGCTTTAATACTTAACTTTTTTAACAAAGATGTATTTATCACATTAACCAAAAGGAGGGTTTTGGTCAGTTCTTAATTGGATTATTTGATTAAATCTGCCATTACAACCACGCAAAATTTATTGATAAAAGAAATTACTTCTAAAATATTTCCATAAATTTTTCAGTATTGATATTATAGGTTATTAAGTTATTGACGTGTGAAATTCTGTGGGAAAAATAAGAAATAAAACAAAAATTTAGAAACTGCAAACAAACCACACGCTTCACACATAACAAATTTACATTTCAACGCTCATGTAAGCTAAACTTCTTCATTCCATCGACAAATCAGACAAAGACGGAGGCGGCAGCCATGCTAGTGGCGAAGAGTCGGCATACACATTTAACATTATAAACTTGGAATTTGAAAGGGTCTTGTATAGAAGTTGATAAAGTTTCGGTGGACCACTCCTCATCAAAGAGCCAACCGTACGTATACGAGACCAGAAACTTGGAGAGAAACAAAAGCTTGAAAGGAGTTTGCCAACAAATTTTCGGAGACCAAATTTCTCTTGGAATTGAAGGGGGGTCGACTCGGAACGGGGGAAAAGGGAGGTGTTTCGATAAATGAGGTTGTTAGGGAGGTGGGGCACATTCATTCGAATGTGTAAATGTGATTCAATTCAATAAAGGAAGTACATGTACGTATACATACATATATGCTGTGTTAATATACCATTTGATATATACTAGGCAACAATATCTATAGTTGAACATTAGAATTATGTCATTAGGATTTAATGTTACAAACGAATTAAATTATTTTAAATTATTAATCAATTTATTATTAGCATTTGAGTTCTGGGCATTATCCCAATTAGAAATTTAAAATGATAGGAAGTCTTATATTGACGGAGTTGGTCTGGAATTTTGTAGGAATAAAGCATTATTTGTTCAGATGCATCATAGTACATCAGGCTCTGCCATCTGAAAAAAATCCGATCAAAGTTAAATATTAAAGATCTTACAGGGATTACTAAAGTGACTTACCTTGTATAGAACCTATTAAAATATTAAAATAGCAATAGATGTTTTATCGAATTAAATGCTTTGTATAGTGGTATATATAATAATTATATATATATATATATATATATATATATATATATAATAGTATCTATATAGAGCATATATATAATAACAACGTTGCGTAAAACATCACTTTCTTCTCGGTATAAAATGCACATTTCTATAAAAAGTCCTGAGAACTTGCAAAAGAATGTTGTATGAATATGGCCAATTGAATATGAAATCGGCCTTCTCAAGTAGCTTCTACGACTTTACGCTGTGATCAAAAACATTTTCAAAAAAAAAAAATTTAAACCTTGTTTTTGATCAAAATCCGCCTGTATCGAATCACTCTGTTTGCATCTCGTTAATTATCTGAATACAAAATATTTGCCGCAAGTGTGTAGAGTCGCTTCCTTTAGAGTGATGAAAATGTTGCTGGGTGACAACACAAGCGCCTTGTAGGAACGCAAATAACACACATTCTTAAGGGGTAATTTTGAATAGCTTTCTTGATGAAGCGTCCACTTCCTGGCCCATCTGCGTACTGAAATTCCAGTTCTGCTCCTGAAATGGCCCGAGAAGTTTCTACTCGAGAGAGTTTTCCTAAAGTTCTGGCTATCTGCCTCCGGCTATCGCATGAATAGTAATCGTGTACAGGGCTGGGTGGAGTTAGTAGCGAGCATACATATTTTTGGGAAACATTGATTTTGGTCAAAGTGATACTGAATGGCTCGTTTATGAGTAGTAACGCAAACAAAATGTTTCCATGAGGAAATTCAGTAGGATAATTACGCCTTGAAAAACCTTAGTTGTAGAAATAGTGGAGGCAATGTGTTAGCACCTTATGCAATTAACACTTTCCAAAATCAATCTTCATTTCAATCTTTTGAATTCCTTCTTCTTTCATTCGTAAAATGATTTTATTGCTTATATTATGTGTAATATTTGACTAACCTAATTTATAAATAAATTTCTCGTATTTTATATAATTCCTATCTCTTAGCTCTACTGTCTTTCTAGCGATTTAGCAGTTTATGTAATTAACATGGATCAGTTTCGTCGGCATTGTAAACTCATCATATTATGAAATATATATATTGACGAAAAACATGTAGATTGAGGAATTTTAAACACGGAATAAATAACAATACAGTGGTAAAAGTTGAATGAAGTGCTAATACTCTACAACATTAAATTTTACGTCTAGTTCTGACTATTTATGAGCTCCGTTTTTAATCCCTGGCCGAGAAGACTTACAAGGTGTAATAAAATTATGTAGGGTATAATGTGGTTGCGGTGACATCCTTTTAAAATTGAAAGCAATTCACATTTAATTACATTATATGATGATTCAAAAATTTATTGATGTTGTTGCATTTGATGTTATTTTAATCCCAACTCATTAGTTGGTTGAATTGGTTGGGTTAGGCTAGCAATTTCCTTTAATATCTAAAAAATTTGGAACCTATGGGGTTTTCAAACATCCACAAAATTTTATATTTTTCAAAATATAAGGTGTTTTTTTCGTATTTTTAAAGTAATTTGGTGCAGGTTCCTTGAATTTTAAAAGGATTTCTAACAGAGTCTTCTGAGCTATTAAAGAAAGCAGATTTTTGACTGTTGCCTCAACGTTATACTTAAAACGAGTATAAATATGAATATATATAAATGAACATAGCAGAGAATTATAAATTTCTTACAGCATAATGAATTATATTTTATAGCAATTTTGGTGCTGAATTTAGTTCTAAACGAATTTCTATATGATTTCCTTGGAATATTACAAACGAATTTTCAGTGCAGTACCTAAATGTTATTATATTTCAAGAATGTTCTATATACAAGATGACGGGGACACTCGTTATGTTTTTGTTATAATCTATACTACAGTTGCAACACCTTAGCTTAAATAAGCTGTATGCAGCAGAACGACGTCAGAATATTTGATTAGCTATTCTGAAAGTCATTACTAGAAGACGTACTCGTTTAATAGGGGTATGTGTGTTGAGTGTGAAATTTTTGAAAAATATGAGCTATTTTTTTGTTATTTACCATGATAAAAGTTCAAATTGGTTATTACAGTAAAATGGAAAAAAATTTAATGCATCTGTGAAGTCTTTTAGTGTCCATATTTTGATTTACCGATGAATTCATTTTTTTTACTTAAACAACAATAGAACTGGTTATTGTGTCTCTATTGTGTTGTTATTTTAATCTGGAAATAATTCTTAAAAGTGCCTCTAAAGGTAGAGGGAAACACTGACGTATAAAATAATTATGCTCCCATAAGGCGCATTCACATTCTCAAGAAAACCTTCAGCGTCCCGAACAACAATACTGAACCTAGCCCTTAGCCAACCACCTACCTCCAACACCCGCCCCGCTCCCCCGTTAGCCCCCCTGACTCCTCAAACGCACGGAGCCACTCCAACTTCAACCACCTCGAGCAATGGTGGTTAAAACTAAAGACATCGAGTGTATACGACCGGCATAACATTATCCCTTTTCGGCTGGTCTCTGGAGGTCACGCTGCCCCTTTTGGTAATTATTCAAAGAGGGTCCGTCACCGGAGTGGGGGTAAGAAGTGGCTCGCAGAGGGTGGAAAGGGTTGCCCGTAAGACCTATGGCACTTCTCTGTTCCCTTTCTATTTCTTCGGCTTCTGCCCGTCCAGAATCGGCACCAGGGAACTTTTTGTACGTAATTTTCCCATTTGAATGCAGAAGAAATCGTCGAGGGCGAAGTTTTGAGTTTTGTTAAAATGTTATTTGGAACCCGGTCACATATCAAAAAAATAATTACTTATGTAATCTACTGAATACATATCATTTATTACGATTTTTCAAATTTTTATCTAAAATTCCAGTTAAAATTAATACATCAGTAGTGATTACCTTAATGATTCATACTTTTATAACATAATTGTGCAAACACTATTTTCAACAAAATGGATACATATGTTTAAAAAACTATGTAAGCTAAAATAAGAAGCTGCAACACGTGGTCTAGCATATCTGATAGTTCTTTCACATATCACAACATACTTTAAAGTTTAAATTACAAGAGGGGCATTCCATGCCAACTGAGCAGTCGATCCCACGTTACCCTCTCGGATTTGGCTCAAAATTGGTACATCGCTTAGTACCATTAAAAAAAGCATGTTCCTAAATTTTCAGCTCAAATGGTCACTCCCAGCGCCCTGTGGCTCATTTTTAAGTTTTCAGGCATTTTTTGACCTCTAAGTGCCCGAAATCGGTTTTTGGCGTACTAACAAGGTATTTTGATGTGGAAAATGACCAAAAGTACATAGGAGATGCCAAATTTCCCGTAAAACACGATCCCGTAGTCCGTTTGTCGATATCTAGCAAGGGGAGCTCAGAAAACGCGAAAAATTGCTTTTTTTTTCAAAAATCGAATTGCTTCAAGACGTACGCTTCAAATCGTCTCAAAATTTAGGAAAAGACTCTTTGAAAGTTGGTCTTTCGAATGTCTATACGCGGGCAGTGATCATTGTATATAAAAAAAGAGTTACACGCGTTTTACGCATTTTAGAGGGGATTTTCGGTGATTTTTTTTATTATAATCCATGCATTGGCCTTAGTCAGTTGGGTATTAGTTGGATTTTTTTCTCTCTGAAGGTGTTTTCCTTCTTTCTCAGTGTTTACAAACACAGAAATTCCTCTCAGTGAGTTAAAAAAGCAAAAAAAAAATCATTTATTCATGAATTTTTCTTGAATATTTGATTTTTGATCAAAGTCACATTTTTCCAGGTTCCTTTCATTATTCATGAAGGAAGACCGAATCAGTTGGGTACATAGTCGGAATTTCAGAGAATGAGCTCACGGCTGAGGTCTCGTTGCTGCAATAGAGGAAGAAAAATATATATGGATGGCCAGAGAGGGATACTAGATTATCACTACCCTTCACGGATATATTATGTCAGATTGTAGTCATTGAAAAAGCAGGCGAATTCACCATCAAACTGGGCCACACAATCAGCAAATTCAAAAAATATAAGGATCAAGGGAATTTGGTAAATGAAATAGACTGCTGAGTCATGTACAAGAACATTAATATGGGGATGTGCAGCGGCGCCAAATGCGTAAAACGCGTGTAACTTTTTTTTTATATATAATGATCACCACGCGCCTATGTACATTCGAAAGAGCAATAATCGAACAGCCTTCTGGTAAATTTTCAGCCAATTTCATGCGTACGTTTTTGAGATATCAGATTTTTCACCAGAGGGCAGTTTTTCGCCCTTTTTAGGTCGCCCTTGCCAGATATCAAAAAACGGTTGGCGGCATCGTGTTCTACGGAAAATTTGGCATCTGTTATGTATTTTTGATCATTTTTTTAGTCCAAAATACCGCGTCAGGGCACGAAAAACCGATTTTAGACACCTGAAAGTGAAACTAAGAACCAAAACTTGTTTTTGGCCCCCTGGTGATAGGGAGAGGTCTTAGGGGCTGAAAATTTCAGAATATTCTTTTTTTGATAGTACTAATCGATGTACCAATTTTGAGCCAGGTCTGAGAGGGTCGCGTGGGATCGACTGCCGAGTTGGCGTGGAATGCTCCAAGAGCATTTTTTAAAACTTTAGATGTTAACTAGTATAATTTATTGTATTATATATTTTCTTTTAAATTTAGTTGTTATTATTATTGTTGTTGTTACAACTATCAATTTTAGTGTCAGTGAGATTTATATCAGATTGTTAGTAATTATATGTTTTCAAATAAATTCGTGGACACTTCTATGAGATTTACCTGTTCACGTCCCAGTGAGTCTAAATGAATAAATAGATACAATAAACTCCTTAGAAAAGCAATATATTAATTCATAAAATGGTCGTTGGTAAGTCGCAACTTAATCTTGATTAAGTACGCTATAAAACACCCCAGAAAAGACGCTACATAAACAATGATAAATTACACTCCAAGAACCCAAATCCAAGAATCACCCAAAGTTTTCCTAAGATGTCATGAAAAACCAAAAACATGAAATTTGTTTGAAAGTTGTCATGACGTCTTGGGATATTGCATCTAATGACCCATAATTTGTCTATTGTCCACTTCCACATAAATCGTTAGAAAAATGTTTTGGAGTGCTTTTTTGTATTGTTTGTGGTTACCAAAGACTCTGAAAATACCTACATTAGATAATGTCATATCCTTCTCGCGAAAATTTAGGATAGTATGGTGAAGGAATATTAAGATTGACTGCACCTATAAATTGAATGTTTAGCGGGTTAGATAAGAAATTGTGCTGATGGAAGAACTCTCCGTGTATATCATATGACAAAATAGGTTTACGGTTATAGACGGTACGATTTGACAAACGACGTTACCACCTCCACAACGTTCTTCACAAATTCGACTATAAAGTCGGCGTCGCCTTTGGAAATTACTGTACAAATTGCAATAATAAATGCATATTGGCAATCGACAACCAGCTCCGGACTACTTGATTCTGCATCTGTGGTTGTAGCTGGGCTGTAGCTGCAGGCGTTCGCGGCTAACTCGATTTCGAGTTGCCCATCCACCCGCACACATACAGACCCAACACACACACACACGCTATAGCCTTTCGATCCTATTTTGTTCCGACTTCACATGTTCCTGCAAACTATCTTAATCATCTCGGTTTGCCGAGAGTGATTGGAGAAGGAAACACGTCACCGAGGTCGTATCATTAAAAATTTAGCTTTCCCGATTGCATTGAGCAGGGAACATTGCGGGAGGACTACGAAAAAGTCCCCGTGTGTGCATTCATTCCACCAAATTATTTAATGAGAATTTAATTATACTCGTGGGTGCATTAAAGTTAACTCGCTAGTAACTTTGTTTGAGGTGCAATTACAGAGAGCCCGCGGTGTAGTTTTTGCTGTTGTCGCTTATCCAACGGAAAAAAGTGTAGAAATTAAACAAAACATAATTGCTCGTTTCGAATTACCTTTCATTTTGTTATTACATAATAAGTCACGGATCTGTAAATTGATACATTGCAAGGTTTAGAAATAGACGGAGAAAAAGTATGGAAAAATAGTCTATCCACACTACAATTCGTATTCTCATAAGTGCCAAATACATCTTGCGTAAATTTCCTAATTTTCGGTGTTCTTTTTGCATCTGAAAATTTTAGAATTCTGTAGTATAAAAGCTAATAATGAAATGAGCAATACAAAGACTGAAGAAAATTTTATTCTTGTGCTGCATGCAGTTTTAGTATAGTGTAGAGTATTTTTAAATTATTGTCAAAGGAATATACTATATAAACATTCGAAAAGTTATTAAATTTCCGGAAACTTTTTTAACAGTTTTGTACTATAAATTGTGATGAGCGTGTACTATAAGAAGAAGGCGAAGTAATTCCAAAAGGTGTATTGAAAAATATTGAGGTAATTACATAATTTTCATATTATACATCAGAAACATCAAAATAATATGATGTTCCCAAGTACAGTAAATGTTTTATCAAAAAACAAGACATAAATATACTTAATGTGTAAATATAAATTTTTTTTTTGTATTTAGAACTGCTATTTTATTTTTTATTGACATTTGTTTATGCAAAATAAATAATTTCATTTTATATATTAGTGCAGATAAATAATGATAGTCCTTTTCGATAAAGAATCCTATTGATTTATCACATTTTTAAACTTCTGAATCAAAACATTGTCTAAATATGAAGTCGTCAAATCAGAACAAGAAAAAATATAGTATTGGCAATGGAAATAATTTCGCTTCATTAGATGTACGTGGATAATACACTCATACTTATTCCTGAAGAAAAACATAAAGATATTATACATCAAATTACTTTATCACAGCTCATTAGAAAGAATCACTACACAACTACTGAAGCCACTAAAAATGCCTCCAAAATGGTTTGCTTTAACTACTTTTAATAACAATATTTTCGAAACTAAAAGGCAACACAATCATAATCAGTATAGTTTACCTAGTCTCATGTTTAAATTGCTCACCCCGAAAAAGTTTATAATGGAGAATCGAAGCAGTATATAACGAAAAGTATGTACCAACATGGAATAAACATCTTAAATAGCAATCCACTGCTCTCAGATATAGTTAAACATTGCGTATGTAATAGATATTCATTTAGTTTCAAATTATTTTTTAGTGTTGTACTTCCAATCAGGACTTCCACCTAGTAATTGCTTGTGTCAAAAACGGTTTTAACTTTTTTAAACATACATTTGAAATGTCACAATCAATATGAGGGTGATGTGCTAATTAAGTAAAAAACATCATTCAATCTGAGAAATTGATTGAAAGAAGTCTTATTCACATCACTTTGTAACGTTTACATACGCATACGCATAATTAAAACTTCATAAGAAAGAAATGTCTTTTTTAAAATTTTCACAAATATGATGATTTAAGAAGAGCTTAAGAATAAGAAACATTTTTATAGTAGTTGACATATATGCTGATTATACCTATAAACTTTATATTTATAAAATATTCTACAAATGTTGTTTCAAATATTCCGTACTTTCCATCGGATAGTGGAAAATGAGGCTTTTTATTACTTTGTTCATAAACTGAATGAAAGTTCATTCAATAATAATGAAGTAATTCGACAGTTCCAGGTCACGTGTAATTGCGTTACTATTAAAAATATTTTGTAAACATGCACCTAGAGAAATTTACAACAGTGAAAAATGCCCACTTTTAGAAGTTCTACAAAATTGTTCATTTTAGTATCATTACATTATTCTTAATAATCAAAAGAAGACAAGAATTATAAAATTTAGAATTATTCATACATTTCAACTAATCGTTTTAAAAATTTGAGAAAGCCTTCCTTTAATGGCGTTAATGTGTGTCAGATATCTGACTGTCATCATTTAATTCGTTTATGAAATATCTTAATTTCTTAACAACAATTTTAAAAGCGTTAAATTTTATCTTAGTCTTTGAAAATGGGGAAACATGTGCACTTCCGACAATATTTTTTCGTTCTAATAAAGAAGGAGTGACAGTGAAGTAACTATTCTACATGAACGTGCTTAAATTACATTTCAGTTATCAAAAAAAAAAACTAAAAATGTAACATAAATTGTTTCTGAGATAATTTTTACTTGGGCAAAAAGATTTGTACACACCATCAAGTGATATATTTTTATAAGATCAATGCAAATTACTTCTTCATCAGATTTTGAAATATATTAGTTCTGACAGAATTTTTTATAGTTTATTCGGTATAAATGAGTTACTTTTATTAGTTATGGGCAAAAAGTTACCCAGCTTCTTACTTACTTCGCTAAAAATACGCTCTTTAAATTTTAATTCCCTTTATATAAATAAAATTTATAGTTCTCAGCTAATTTATAGATATATAAGTGTACGCGTTATCGCCGGTATTATATGGGATGTTTTAGCTAAGCTTTATCAGCAGATATGTTATGTTTTGCTAATTGGACAATCTTCACCTAATTTCTAGAGAAATTGAAATATATAGGTTGTATAAAAATTTGAAATTGTTTAAAAAAACAACAGTAGAGAAATAATACCCAAAACAATTTACTCTACCAAATAGTGTTGGTTTCCAGCGGGAAATTACTATACTATATTAAACTAATATATTAAGCTATACTGTAATAAATTATAACTAAGTACACACACTTTGTACGTTTTTTTAACATACATTACCCTTTCAAACATTTAAATGAGAATGGAAACACTTTTCCAAATTTTTGTAACATTTAAAACAACTCATAAAATATCCGATTTGGTTCAATATGGATATACTTACCAATAAAAGATTGTTAAATACACATAGTTTCTTAATTTTTTTCAACGTCAATTAATCTATTAATGGAATTAACATTATCAATAGTCTACCATTCATTTATGTGTAAAATGTGATATGTTTTAATATCCTTTTTGAGTGGTGTAGATTTGCCTTTATTTTTGCTGAAAATTGGATTGATTACTACCTTATGACTGCATTAATATGAATTCCCATGTTATAGTTAAAAATTAGTCTTTTTTACTACTTATAGTCTAAAAAATAATTAATACAATTAGCTAGAAATAAGCTAAATTGAAACAAATTTTTCACTAAAAATAAGCTCAAAGTTTTGGTTTCTCGTATATAAATAAAACTGATAATTTTTGGCATATTTGTAAAGAGAATTTATTCCTTCTTTATCGATATAATATAATATGTGGATTGTTTTTAGACACCGTTCGACATATATGCCAAAATTTAGTTGCCCGCTATTCTTCATTTTTATTAGCTAGAAATTAGATATCGCTATAAAACTCTTGAAGGATCTCCACCAAGGCATTTTTATCATATGGAAACTGATTTATTAATGTTATCCTTAACTGCACATGTATAAAGTAGTTATTCCTGAAATTAATTAAGAAACCAAATTAATTGATAGCATTGCGTAATTATATACATTTTACATCTGCTCTACCTTATAATGACGATGGAATATTCCCAGTTTTCCAATTACTGTTATTTTTCCTGAAATGTCTATTTTGGTCCGTTTTATAAAATGTTTTAGGATGTAAAATTTTCATTCCATTATTTGCCTCATCAAATTAATCCATTTACTTGTAACGACATTCATCTACCTGTTTAATGAACATCGTCAGTCGTCATGTTATAAACTATATCATGTGGTGTATTGGTGTCACTCCATTTATGTCTCTAATTAAATAACTGAAAATTAACTAGAAACAAATGTATAATGTTTATCTTCCTTCCTTTACAACATAATTATTAAGGCCGGGATTCTCACTACAAAAGTTGTGGTTGTTTGCAAGTAAATG
This sequence comes from Cryptocephalus primarius, assembly GCA_963576515.1. Lineage (NCBI taxonomy): Eukaryota > Metazoa > Arthropoda > Insecta > Coleoptera > Chrysomelidae > Cryptocephalus > Cryptocephalus primarius. The sequence continues at coordinate 21,125,121 of OY754936.1, read as the reverse complement.
TTTAGAGATGAAACGAACACCCAATAAAATTTTAGTCTGTTCAGGTATTTCGTCGAATAATATTGAATATTTCAACTGATATACCTAAATAAACGTATATTAGTTGAAAGATGATGCCTCATTTAATCTGTTTAATATAAATTCTATTACTTTTTAATTGTAAATTTAGGATTTTTTTTACGCGTGTTCTCTTGATGTCATCAATAGAATTAAATCCAATATAATTAGATGGGTCTAAATAGTTGATAATAATGTATTTTTACTATATAGTCGTTGAATGTGATTGGAAACTCAATAACAAATGTAGGTTTAGAGCATTCATTTCCCAAAAAACCATTCCGAAATTCGAGTCATCCTGTCTTCGTCATCAATCATCCCCAGGCAATGAGGAATCTTGTCGACGACGGCAGAATCTCAGTTAACACATTAATATTAAGTAAGGCGCACATAAGATATTAAATTAGCAGACATTTTAATACGTAATCGCCCTGTTAACAATTCCTATCAAATATATCTAAAGGGTTACGGCACACAGTCCCTAACTTCACGCCAATGGCGATTCGAGCCGCACCATGTTATCTAACACCCCATCCGCACCCCCTCGAGGGGGCGGCTTTCACCACCATAGATTAACCCTTGCTTATGATCGCCATTGGCGTGCGGAAGAAATCAAAACAATTTCCCGACAGTCCTGGAAAAAATCGCTCATCAACAAATATCACCATTATGAAGTAGATACTGAAAACGATTCGTTGGTTTATCAAGACGGCGTAACAAAATTTTCACCAATACCTAGCAAGAGGCAATTAAATGAAACACTAGGTGAGTAATTTATATTACAATATAACTAAAATAATTATATTATTTATCCTAATTAGATAATGAAAATAATTTAAAAGGGCTTAGGTATATTGTCCCCAACTTATATGTTTGATTTCATAAGTTACTTGATAATAATCATCACAAGATGAAACGTAGAAGATTTAAATAGGAAAAGTGGGCGAAGAATAGTACATTAAAATTTCATATTGACAAGTAATTTTTAAAAGATACTAAAAACAGGTAATAAATAAACCTTCTATAACTGGGTGTGTTATGAGTAACGTGCACAATCTAAACTATTATCGATATTTGCGTTATTTAAAAGCCAAAGATAGTGATCGAAACAAATGAATATTAATACGTTAGTATGAATTAAATCAATATCCAACAGATTTTCGGTGGATTTCGGTGGGTGATTATACAGAGGAGACCCTAGTGTCGTAGTTTTTGAATATAGAAATCTCTCTGTTAATTATTGTAAGACAATATTTCATAGCAATTAAATGTATATTAAAATTTTCGAAGTATGAGACGTCTGCACTGAACGTCCAATAATTCTAAATGTAGCTTGAGGTGCCGATATGGCGGGTTTCCTGCATCAAATTGAACATTTCCAAAGTCATTATTATGGATAATTGATACCCTAGAGAGCTGGCCGAAAAGTTTACATAGCCAGAGAGCGGGGCTAGGAGGGGGCGGTGCCGAGAGCGCGGACTGTCATTTCCTCGGAATTTGCACAAATTAAATTTGCAAGAAGGCCCTGTATGACGCCCACGGGAAATGGATATTCACGCATTTTCATTTCCGGCGAGGGCCCGTCGACATGCCAAAAAGGGAAATTATTATTTACCTTTTGTACGATTTCGTTATAAGGGAAATTCTAATTTCGAAATGCGGTCTCTGTAGTAATTAGTTTCAATTGTGCTACAGATTTCATGCAATCTATTTCTGTGTCAATACGGATGTAGTAGATGAAAAGTACATTTCTGTATGGAGGTATTTCGCGTATGCGACGAACATTTCTGCAAATATGGGGGCGATTCTTGAACTACATAATTTGAATAGTTGTATTTAAAAGATATATTCATATCCTTAGTTCGTAAAATGAATTTTTCAATCTATGTACTAGCGTCAAACATAACTTAAAAGTTACAAGTACGGAACGTACTTTTAATAAGGATGTAACAAAAACATGTACAGCTACTCTCGAATTGTACTTCACATTTTACCTGAAATTCTATTCCAGGTTACAGTTTTCTTCTATTTTTGAAAATTTTTACCTAAATATTTAAATTTTGGAGCATTTCATATTGAAAAAAATCTCCATCTGCCACTAATGAAGGCGGTTTGGTACTTGAAACATTATTACAATTAGTCAGTGCTTAAATAATTGAACACTCATTTATAAATAAATTCTTTTAAATGTGTTACAATATTTCACTAATATTTATTTTTATGTTGTCCAAGTATATCCAATGTTCCGAGTTTTCTACATATTGTGATAGTGTTTTTCTAACTTTGTTTTTCCTTATATGTACAGTTATTCGGGTCACTACTTATACACTACATTAGTCTAATGTTGCTGGGTATTTTCGCTAGAGAGAAAAGGGCATATATAATACGGAAAGTTGTAACCTCGAAAATGATTTTTCGAAAAACTATTGCTAAACTATAAGAAAATTGCTTTCAGCTGGTGAATTTATGATAAACTTGATTACCATCAGATGAGAAGAAATTACACCCACATGCACTAAGTGATGATACAAATAATAATATGGATACATACAATTCACAACGATTTAAATAATCGTTGTGAGAAAAATGAATAACTCTTCTACTAGTATTAGTTAGATTACTATATTATTATTATGATATTAGTTATTAGAGTCATACCTCAATTAAACACAATAATTATGAACTTCTCCATCAAAATTGAAAAGTACAACTAAGCAAAAAGTCACCAGAAGAATTATGTTTCGCCAAACTCCTAATCCTGGTTACCATCAAAACTAGAGTATAATATAACATAAACATAAGGACTGGAAACTGCGTGCCGCACTAGCAACTTAAACAGTATGCTCATAGCATCCTAAAAAGCACTGGAATACCCCTACAAGATGAAATCATAGAAATAGCAAACTCGGTAACCAAAAATGAATCCCTTAGCAGATGAGATCAACCTAGCAGATGAGACCTCTAGCCTGAGATTAAAGCATGGTGATCCACAGAAAAATATGAAACGTATGTTGTGGGTAATACTGTAAACCAGGCGGTGGATTACATTGCGCAGGATAGGAATCCATAGAAAATGTATACGAAGACCGTAGTGCAGGAAGACTCAAAAAATGTAGAAAAGGAGAACGCTGAGAAGATGGGAAATCAGGAAAGGAAATAAATTCGTGGGCCGTCGTATTAGTTAAAAAAAAATGAACGTTGTTCTCAAATAAAATCTGAAAAGTAGCATGAATGAAGAACTATTTTAAAACTTGGTACAATAAGTAGTAAACAATGGAAACGCAATTTTCATTGGGAGTAAACTGGAAATTAATATAAGTTTGTGCAGTGTGTTATGATTGAGCAGTTTGCATTTTCAAACACCTGACATCGTTTGTTTTTTATGCGAGCTTGACGAAACGCTAAAGTATAATTAAAAAATCCGTTAATAAGTACTGATATTAATAAACGTAGTACCTACCCATTAGTCAACTCGCATTAATGAAAGCATTTCTCGTATTCTGGTTATCAAAGATTTTTCATTAGAGCTGTAATAAAGAGATAGGAGAATTTCCTCACGGGCGAGTTAATCCATTCCAAACAAAAATATTTCCGTTTTCGCAGGAGAGCTAGAGAAAGAGAAAGATAGAAAGGAAGAGGAGAGAGGAGAGGGCCATCGTCCTCGTTCCTTCCTCGCCGCGCGTTCCTCGTCATCGTTCCTCTCCACCGACCATAGCCTCTCATTAATTAACAGCAAACTCATACTGAGTCGAGAAGAGGAGAGAAACACCGACCTTTGAAATTACAAACTACCCCGTAGTACACAAAGGCTCTCGGAGAGCCTGCCGGCACCCCATTGGTCAACAACCCTATGGATTATTCTGTCTTTTGTTTCACCCCGGCCGACCGACGGGGGCGGCCGGGAGGGACGGGGGTCAGAGCAAGCCATGGCCGCTTCTTGTAATGACACTCGGACGGACGGCGGCGGGCGTCCCGACGCACATTCGACTACAGGGACGGTTCACCACACTTTCTGCAGATCCACAAAGAAAATCTCACCATTTTCGGGTGTACCCAACGCTCTTATAAATAATTTGGACGATTAAATCATTCATTGCCGTTGAACATAAATATATACATTTCCTTGGACACCATTACGTATATGGAATATTGTCACAAGAAACACTGAATGTATAGAAAAAGATACGAAAAATATATAAACATCACAAGTTATAATGTATAATTACACAGATTCTATGCTCTAATAATTTTTCACAGCAGTGCTGAAAGTATTGACGGAGTAAAATCGCTTTGACATGACATCTTCACATTATTAATGAAATAGTTCGAGACTAACTGCAATTTTTCTGAATATAGCAGTTGGTTGAAAAATTTATCAATCATTACTCTAGAGCCTCTAGCATTTAAAATTAACTCCCGATAAACAACAGTTTGGTCATAATAGTGCAATTATTATTATGCAACTTATTATAACTTTTTACGTATTTCATGGATTCTAAAATATTTAGTGAGGTAACTGTTATAAAAAAACATTGTGCGAATCACTTTTTCTGTACAGTTAATATGTGGTCGACAGCACAGTAATTTTTCTTACAAATTGTCCCATATGATATGGACTGTATTTTCCCGAAATTTTATTCTCGGGGAAATGGACGGTAATAATTTCTCAAGCAGTCGATAGCCCATTAACAACATAATCGCTATGAGTGGCCCAATGGTAATCTAGAATCCACGTACCAACCAAGAAATTTTAATCTCTGGCTTCAACACTTTTCTCTGACATTCATATTAGACAGCTTTCGACAACAGGTCGGATTGAGAACATTAGTTTTCTAGTTTGTTACCATCGCATTTTCTTCGCAGTAATCCGTGATATGTATGATAGGCTTATTCAGTGCTGAACTCAGTCCTGTGATAGAATTCAAATTCACGCCAGACGAGGTATCATCTGCAAATAAAGTTTCGTGAGAATTAGGAACATGTAGATCATAAATGTAGACAACAATGGTCCGTTAAACTTTCCTAAGATACTCTTGTTTCTAATTTAAATAGTTGGATATAAAACATAACATTCCAGTGCAATTAAAATAAAATTCAAAATTAATATTTCAAAAATATAAGAGTTATAAACAAAGTACTGATGATCGTGAAAACATCAGGTCAAAAATAAATAGTGTATGATTCAATTCACAGCGGTAAAATATGAACATGAAACCATCACACAAAAATGTCTAAATTACAAATATATTCAACTGGATTTTACTCTCACATTCAGGGAGTTTTTGGATGCCATTGCAAACTCTATTGGGGCAGTCTTTTACTATGTAGCAGGGAGATGTTTTTTCCCATATATGTTAGGTAACAACAATATACACTGGTGGTTCCAATTCCGTTGAGAGTCGATCACAATACTGGGTCCCATTTAAGCGTTTCCTTCTTTTGCCCACACCTTTTGAACGTCGAAATTTTGTGCCTTTTGGCCTTTATTGCAGATGGAAGATAACTCTAGCGAAGTCTGTTGGTGATATTAGTGTTGACACTAATGTGTGTTAGTGAGTTTTCATCTTACACGACACGATATTGTTGCTGTCGGACCACACAATATCGGAAAAGGCAAAATATGTGGAAACATATGGCACACCTTCATATAGCCCAGTAATGATGGGGATGTCAGGGAAGTGAAAACTGTCAAGGGTGGAACTCGTCCCCAAATTAGAGCCCTCACGATGTGCCCTGAACAAATTGCTGAAATACATACTTAAGTACAGAAATGAGAAACACTCTGGTAACAATATAAACTTCCAACGGCGATTCGGTTTTATCAAAGTACAGAATCAATGTGGTAGCAAGTATTACAAGAATTGCAAACAGAGTGAAAACAGACATATGAAGAAGCAAAAGGTAGTGCATTCTGGTTCTTTTGGGCATCAAGAATGGGTACAATTTAGGGTCTTAGACTTCCGTTATCAATGCAACCAAGGATGATGAAAGAGATGAATATGATACCATACAATCTATTGCGCAGGTCAATCTTACTAGAAAGGAAGACAGGACCAACCGCGGTTTGGTAATATCGTTTGCAATGCGGTGATATACCTGAATCTCGGGGAAGAATATGTTCCACTGTGGCCAGTATAAAACCACTAGACTCGTAGTATTAACCGTCATTTTGAACGACAGGAGAAAAGTATGGATATAACAATAACAGTGAAGCAGAACATTAGGCATTCAAAGTCAAATACCTTGCCAAAATAACATCGCTACACGATAGATGGAAAGTTTTCAGTCATGGCAGGACAATTAGTCCGATGTCAGCAAAAGAACACGAACTTGAATTCTCATTTCAGGCCTTAAGGTCGGGTTGGAGAAGAAAATAGAGGTAAAATACCACCTCATTTAATCTCTCTCTGACCATAGATGTTATAGTGCATATTTGCGTGGCATAGGACCCCTCTACCAATACTATCAGAACCATGACTATAACGATGTGGAACATATAGCTTTTAAATGCACAAGATGGAAAAAGAGAAGGTAGGGGCTTCACAACAAACTGGGTAGAGCCATAGATACGGGGAGCTGTTATTAAGATTATCACAAAAGGACTGGGGCCAACCTCGGGATGAAGAGGGCATAAGCAAGGAGCAAAATCCGCCCGTCTCTTGGGCCACTACTAAGCCAACAACTTTCTGATAGGTTATATTCTCAAATAGTTATATATTCAAAGTTATATTCTCAAAGCTATATGTTTCAAATAACTTACTACAAATGCATATGCAAGTACATGCATTAGTGTAGTATAGTATTTTCGTTATTTTTGTTGTATGTAGGTTTAACACCCAATTTTCGGTTATTTTTAACGGATATTACATGTACAATACAGAGTAGGATTCATTATTTATTGAGCAATTCGTTTGAACAGCGTATCTACTACCTGCCCAACCCTTAGATGAAAACATGTATTTTCAATTTTGTGGATATTTTTCGTCTGGGCGGAAATGTAAACTGTAATTTATGCATAAAAATATTACCGACAAGACTGTGAACGCCGCCCATTACACCCCTTTAATTTTCAGCGTTGTCCTCGGTAAACGCAGCAAGGCGACACTCTGCACTTTTGGTTCGAGAACACGTCGACGGAACTTTCTGGAATACGTTTCGACTTTGCCCAAACATAATATAAATGAACGACAGATGTTTACAAATCAAGGGGGAATCATTAAAATTCAGTAGGTATCTGTATTCGAAGAATGCAAAGATAGGGCACTAGAAATTGGAGATTCCGTGACATAAACCTACTACACACTTGTTGTTTACAATTTGCTAAAGCACAAATTTTGTAGGCGTCTCATTTAAAACCGACAAAAGCTCAAAAATATCACATATACCTCGGTTAGAATCCATGGAAATTTCGACTTCCTTCTGCGAAACGTTATGGAGAAAACTGCCTGAAGATTTCCTCCCCATTGAGCGTAGGAATCCAAATATACCTTAATTCTGTTGAAATTCCCAGAACCACTTTACCGGCATTAGTTTCGGACCTTCAGTTTACTTAGTTTGTGTTTTAGTTTATATTACGGCTTCTATCCCAATATTTCGACGAGACAGTGCTCGTCTAATTGTTTTAATTCGAGGAAGAACAAAGAGAAGTTTGTTTTCCGTTCATAATTGAATGTTAAGGGAATTAGTAGGAAGGAGGCGGCTCAGGGAAGGAGGTTGAAGCGAAATAGCGGTCAATATGGCGATTATAGATTTACAATAAATAAGTCTGCTTTAACGTTTAGTAAAAAAGTGATTTAAAATTTGACATCGTGGAATTTTTGAGTTGTACAAAAATCTCTAGTAAGTGTCGAGTCTCTATATTCATCAAATGTCGCCCGTCCATATTTTTCGATTGGTTTCGGCTTTGTCTCGCCCGTCTAACTTCCCCTTTTTATTTAATTTAATAATCTACGAGTAATTATCTAAAATTTAGGACTTGGATTAACATGGTGTTAGTTAGTTAGGTGATAGAAGGGGCGGATTGCTATAACGGGGTAGGCGAGAGAGTTAAGGGAAGAAGAAGGGTGAGGGAAGGCAGACGATCGTCAAGGCACGGCTAGCTTGATCTCCGATTGCAATTAATTCGACCGGTCTAGGCACTAATTTACATCTGCGGACACTCTCCGATGGATTTAGGCCGCCATTTCTGTAAAGCGGCTCCTTGGCTAATACAACTACTCCTCGACTCCAAACAACATATTCAGGACCTGTAGATGGATTGACTTTATAATTAAAATTACAATGTTAAAAGCTCCTCAAGCAATCAATACAGAGAGCAGCTTTGTAGATTTTAATACGCGAAGGAGCGCAAATTTGCTATATATCACAAGTTTAAATTTTGCACAGTCTCTTTTATAAGGTGATCAATTATATTATTGCCGAGTGAATCTCTTTATATGTTTCAATGGTAAATGAACTCTCTCTATGATGTTGATGTCTTATCGAAATTTAGTTGTTGAAAATACACTCCTAGTATTTTTCAAAATGAATTTCTGTACATGATTAACGCGCGCAAAGTACCTTATTGTACCTTATCTAGCCAAAAATGAAACGACTTTAAATGTTAATGTTTTTAACGATACTTGGGTAAGTACCATAAATTTTTCTTCTTAAGAGCAAAATTTTTGGTGTCACTAACTTAGGTAAATTGCTTCTACAAATAAACAAACAAACATGAACTCTTGTTCAACTACCAACGAACATCCTGTTGTTACCATATAAACAGTTTGGATTGCACATACGAAAAGATCACAAACACAGAACATTTAATTAGAGATAAATTGTTCGACAACATCGCTCGATTCAGGGGTATTTTAAACGTCAGGTACTATTATTTCAAAAAAATTTTAAACATTACTTAGCGTTTTCCAATGCTCAAAAAAATTGAAAAAGTTTTTTTTAGAGCTTAGAGATTTTAGAATCTTCTTAGAACATTTTCTCTCAAATGAGCGAATTACACTTTTTTGGGAGTATAACGATTAATGGAAATAATGGAATCATTACCGTTTATCATCACAACTACATGAAGAGATTAGTTATCACTTCCTCAAATCCGATCTGTCTGGGCATTCTAATGTGATTAGCTATTACCGAAGGAAATGTTATTTTAACTGATTTGGTTTCCTTATTCTACATATGAAAGATCTGTAAGTCCTCGTTTTAGACTAGTAGGTATGTCTGATTTTTAATTGGGTCTACAATACCAATATTTGAACGGGGAATGGTGGCAATAAAACGGTTGAACGTACTATTCTTCCGCCTGACCTGGATTTCGCCAAAAATTGTTTACTAGTTGCGTACTTTCCACCCAAGTGCATCACAGCTTATCTTATCACCTTATCTAATTTACTCATCTTGTTGCCAGTCTACAGTAATCGCACCAAACCGAATGTACGAATCGAACAATGTTGGTGAAGTTCAGTGTCTTCTATTTTCTCCTGTTATTGTACAATTCTAACGGCGTACCAGTTGAAATAAATTGTCCAGACTATTGCCTATGTGATATTTTCGAGGGGCTGAGGAGGGCGACCTGTCAACAAAGAAATTTGGTTTCGGTTGAGGTTGGGTTGACACCCCACGCGCAAATCTTAGACTTGTCTTACAACCAGATCAGCCAATTGGAAAACCACATTTTCTTGGTAAGGTTACGTAATTCAGCTATTAATACATTTGGGCTCGGTTAACAATACCCACGGCCATTTGACGAAAAATGATATTCCAAACACTGTAACGTTTATCAGTGACTCTTTTTCCGCGAATTCTAAATCACAGGGGAAAGATTTAAAAGTACTTTTGTACTGCCGTGAAAACATTTTTATCAACGATTGCTTACGTTGACAATGGTTAATTTTGCGTCGGAAAGTCCCGTATAACACCGTGTAGGTACTCGAGATTATTGATTTCGCAATTACTCTGGACATTACAGCAATACATTGACTTAAAGGACGCCAAAGAATATTCGACATTTAGTTAATGTATATCAAACAATGTATATCCCCCAAATACAAAAATACGACTGCTTGACCAACGAATCATATCATATCATTAATGTATCAAATATTATTTTGACGTGATACAGCTTGCTAGTGTTTTGATTCTTTTATTCTGTTTCAGGAAATCGGCCTGACCAATCTAAAGTTACTAAATCTCTCCTACAACAAAATCGGCCATATAAACTTATTTGGATTCGAAGGACTAGAGAATCTGAAAACCCTAGACCTTTCCTTTAACGTTTTGGCCTATTTCTTGGAGCAATGGTTCGTAAGCTTGGTGCAACTGGAAGAATTCTATTTAAGAGGGAACCAGCTGAAGGCGATCAGTCACGAACCGAGACTGAACTTGCCAAATTTAAGAGTAAGTCAAATGTATACTCCGAAGACTTTTTTAAATCATGTTTTAACCATTAGGTACTCGACATAAGTCACAGCGGTATAGTCGATCTCAGTCCGGACGTATTTAGCAAACTGCCCAACGTAGAGCGGTTGGATATTTCTGAAAACTACCTGATCCTTTTAACTGCGGAGATGATAAAACCCATGGGGAAGTTAACTGTATTAAAAGCAACAAACAATAGTCAGTTGGCGTGTAAACAGAAGAGCATGTCGCACCTTTTACATTTCACCAAAAGGAAGAGGATAAAGTTCGAAAACTCCTGCAAAATCTCCAAGAAATCAGAGAAATTTCAAAGGATGATGATGCTTGAGCCGCAAGTGCCTGAGAAGAATTCCTGGTTGTACGATGATGAAGAAGAGAAACGAAAGAACGTCGTCGAAATTGAAGTATGTAGTGATGGAAAAAACAATACTTTTGAAAGGTACTACGAAAATATCCTTACTGAGTATCTCATGGAGGTTGTTGATTTATCTCCGTGGCTCTTCACCTTGTTTGTATTAACATTTGGTGTCACATTAGGTAAGTTCTAGTTTCTCATATTAAATTTAGATTGTAGATACAAAATAAAAGCCGTGAACATATTTTATAATGCCGCTTGAGGCTATCTCCATTTTTAGTATGAACTACTAGAGTAATGCTGTAAGAGATCTTTATTATTGCTAAACAAATGGTCGCGTATTGCATTATTACTGTTATATTGAAATCAGACACATTAGACAGTGCACTCACTGTCATCTTCGTTGTCTTCATTAGTTATTTTACGTATCTGCACACCTCTTTCAATACCAGGTTCTTTTTCACCAGATATAGTGGAATAATTCCAAATTATTACAGTGAAAGTACACCCCAATTATAAAATTGAAAGGGCGGTTGAGTTGAAAGTTGTGCTTACTTCAAGATTTATTTTTTAGCGGTAACTTGTTTCTCATTCAGCCACATTTCTTGTAATGTTGGTAAATGGTGTGTGAGGGTGCTAGTTAATTTTTTACTTAGTGTTTTCAACATTCAGTTAAACCAGATTTCGAATTTTCTGGGTTGGCAAAGAACTTTTGAGTAACAGTTATATTATTAAAGTAATTGCATCAATATGAGATTCTTAAGCTGCGATATTGGTATTTTTGCATTGCAGTTATGGAGGACAGTCATTAGTTGGTCAACAAACAGTCAAAACTTAGATATTCTAGTTATATCACACCATATCATATCAGTAGCAAATACAGTGGCAGAACATTTACGATTCTGTGTGATTGCATCCAAATCTGGTTTAAGATATATAATTTTGCTTTACCCTAAGTGTATGTAAAAAATCAAGCACTAACCTTTCTGAGCAACACTTTGTCTCAAGATACAAATGCGCCGACTTAGTTGTCAAAATTATGTCTACTGCACTACTGTAGGGCATCCTATGTATGTGCACTTATTCTATTATCACAGAAGTATTTATGAAATCACAAAATTACTTTAAATTCTATCCATCGGTTTTAATTATGTACGAACTAAATGATTTCCAAAAATTTATTTGTAGGTATCGTCATTGGATGCGCCTGCCAGCTCAGAGGTAAACGTCAAGAAACTCCCGACACCGTAGACCAATCCTTGTACTTCACGTTACCCTATCGTGGCAGCATCCGTAGCGTATCCAGTAGAGGCCTTCAGAGGCAAAGTAGCGCCCCCAGCGGGTACCGAGCTAGAACCAGGAGTACCGGCAGCAGGAAATTCCTCAGGGAAGACAGGAATATCCTGCTGATGAATGAGAGTAACTTGTCAGACTCGACGCCAGTCCTGACGAGAAAACAGTTATACAACGTTTAGACTGAGTAAAAAAATTATTTATATGAGAAAAAAATGACAAAATTGGGATATATTTGCGTAAGGGGTAAATTAGACGCGATTTGAACTGAGCAGTATTAGATTCAAATTAAAGGAATTTAGAGGCAGAAGAGAAAATTATCATATCTGTCTGCATGTTCATTAGTCAATCATAGTAATTTATAAAGAGTATTATAGATTTTTATGGTTTTTCAGTACAAATATATGAAATTCTGAGGAAATTTTAATATAACCTAAAACAAGAATTCACTAAAATGGAGTTCATTACGAAACTATGATGATTTGGTAGTTAGAAACATGTGTATAAAGGGAAACATAATTCATAAAATTCAAAAATCTTGTAAGTTGGACCTTTTGTTGAATGGCCATGGCCATGGCCAGTGAGCTTTTTGGTTAAAATTTGTATTCATAAAAAAGATCTCTATTGCTGTTTAATTCTTCTTTCTCTGAATGACTTTTATTACAAATTTTGCGTTGTTTTGTGGGACTTCGTACCGTCCCAGTAAAAATCGGAAGTTCCGGTTTTTGGGTCAACGTGTTCTTAAAATCCTCGATTATTACGTCGTATCTTCGACGCTCCTGTCCTCCCCGTCTTGAACGCTTCACGTCACTTTCCTTTGATCAAATCACTTTCACTCGGGCGGACACACTTTATAATATGTTGCCAGTTATCTCCAGCATAAATATCCATAACAACAAGAGTTGGCAAAATGACGAAGTCTTATCGATTTTACTTCGAAGTTGCGCTGAGAATGGGAAAAGTTCTCGATTAAGAGGTGATTGGATTTTTCCCGTTTTAGTAGATCCCACGGAAAGTTTTCAGGAGCTAGTGCTCGACAACAAACTGGACAACTTGAAGGACAGCAGTCGAAGATGAGACGTTCTAATCGAGCCGTACGTGCATAAGTTATGAAAATCGAGAATTATGTTCTCTAAATCAAATAAGTAGTGTTTGCAAAATTAACTTTTGATATAGGGTTGGCAAACGCGTAAAGTAGGTTAAATGATGGCGTCAATCCCAAATTATTGTCCAAAAATAACAACGAGAAAAATTCTTGAATGGCAAATTGTTTAAATAATTCCTTAATGTTAATATAATTGCCCAATAAAAATACTCTTGCTATCAATTGGTTAGGCAGGTATTCTCGTTGATATGAGTGTTAACAAAATGTCAGAAGTGTTTGGTGCTAAGTGTATGTACGAAATTAATTTAAATTTTCAGGTTTTTAGGTTTTAACTACAAGAAAATTGGGACTAGAATAAATTACAAATAAATGCAATACAGGAGCCTGTAGGTAAGTATCTCAACTTTAAAATATAAATATGTTGAACTTTGGTATCTAAAAGAAGTTAATAAAGAAAACCAATATTATGTATTCAGGAGGTCGTACATATAGGCCGTCAGTCCACTGTATTAAAATCCACCATGATTGTAATACGTTGGCCATTCATGCTTATGGTATTTTGGTGTATACTGATTAATGTTAAATATAAATTAATGCGTCCCCGAGGAATATTTACTGCGTACTTATATGGTTACTGGCATAGCACTTGATATTTAATAAAAAAAAATAATTCAGAGAAAAAAGTTTGGCTTATGTGGGCAAAAGCATGTAGAATTTTAAAGGACAGTAGTCAGTATGCCCTTTTGAAATTAAAAAGATTTTGACATAACATGCTCAATATCCGAAGGGCATACAGATCGAGTGAAACCAATTACTTCCGCACTTGGAACAATTTTGTTGGAATAATAATCCGTACAAAAATTATTACTATTTATTATTATTTATACTATTTATTATTATTATTATTATTATGACATATATTTAGAAATATTCAATTGGAAAAAGGCATACTGTTTACCTGGAACTCAAATTGAATTAAGTGCATTAAAGTGATTAAGTTTTCAAGCATATTTTAATAGCAACAATCTGTACGCCTTTGCAATTTTTGTTGAATAACAACGTAATTAGTTCATTTCTCGAAGGGCATACTGATCGGTTGGAACAAATGAGTCATAATAGTATAAAATTTATGTGCGGTTTTTAAAACATTTTGTGATGATCGTAATATGCAGGTCCAGGTTGTTTAATAATCACTTAAATAATCCATTTATTAAACGACATACGAATTGGCTGGAACACACCTACAAAATAAATAAATGAACCGCTGCCTCAGGCAGAAGGCAGAAGAGAGGGGAGAGGATGATTGGATTGCCAGTAAAGTCCCTGTCTACGTCTACATAAATATAAGATAAAAATAACATTTGTAAGACGAATTCACACAATGCTGGATTGCAATGTCACGTTGAAAAAACTTCAATTTGAAATTTCAAATATATTAGTCTATCTTAATGTGTTGTGTATTTTAGTTGTAATGAGTTAAATTCAATCAATAGACAGACAATGAAAACAGATGAGTTTATATAGAAAACTATATGGCAACGAGGGATGGAGCTAAAGCTTGGCAGGCATATGACAGTTGTCGGTATGGGCAATCTTGCTGGCAACTAAAAACTACCGCCCACCTGATAAAAGTCACTTTTCTTCTTGTAACAAATTGCATTCACATAACCGATATCTTGGCGTATGTTTTTGTGTATTGGTGATTTCTCTGCTTTATTGTTGATTATTACCAAAAATTGTTTTGTGAAATACTGATCTTCTCATCACGGCCTCCATTTGTAAACTATGTATTACAGCATCAGCGATAAACAGAAATTTGTCACTCCGTCATTTACTTTGTGATATTTGGTTGAAAAAGAAGGGAAGTGTTATTTATTAAGTGGGACCTGGACTGAGTTATTATCTACCTACAGGAATAGACGAATCGAGACGGTTACAATATGCGCAGGCCTAGTGTTACGAGTCTATTCGTTTGCTATCATCAGAAAGCAGTGGTGTTAAAAAAATTCAAATTTTGATATGTGTATTTTTCGGATATATAATCACACAATGTGACTCGAATTCAGAATACTTTTATATGTGACGTTACACTTTGTTACCAGACATAACATCACAGGAATAGCGCTATATAGTCAATTTTGTGCATTATAATTATGTTGATGTTTCTGCCGTTTCTGCCACAATATTTGGATTCTCTTTTCTTTAATGAAAATAACAATTTAATTTTAATTTAACGGTCTCGTAATTGTAAAAACGGCCTTTACACGATCATGTTTTATTTTAAAGATCAAAAGTGATTCTTAAATGAAATGTAAATCGAATTAAATTGGAAAAACGCGTTTATTTTACGATCTGTTCTTTAAATCGTCGTCCATTGTGACCCGCAGCGGAGGAAGGGAAATTCAAATCGACATTTCGGGGCTGAAGACGTCAAAAGGCATTCAGGGCGTGAGTCGAATGTGGTCAGCCGGCTTCGTCTAGGATTCGGTCTTTGCTAATGAGTTAGGAGCAGCAGAGATGGCCGCAGGACCTTCTCTAAAGTACTGGCAGGCGAGGTTGAGGCTTTAGTTCGGGCAACTATTGCGAGGAGTCTGCTCCACGACCGCCCTTATGGAACGAAGCGAGGCGAGTCAAAGAAAATTTATCATATAATCCGTTATCTTAGGAGTGAAGGCGTTGTGAGTTATTGTCAGATATACAGCCCCTGGGTGTTAATTTAGGCTCGCCTGGGAAATTTTGATGATAATTTTTAGCGTGGTTCCGAAATATTCATCCCCCTTAAAGGGCGGGTAACGATTACTTTCCGTATCTCGTTGCCCATTCATCTCGCGACGATTAAAGCATACATACATTACAAATGTAAAATGCGAGTCATTTTAAAGTTGAATTCTTTTCACTGTTGACTGTGTAACAGAAAACCGTAAAATCTATAAAACCATTACACTCATACGTCTCATTATGATTCATTACACGTTTAGACGTAAAAACTTGAAACTTGAGGTCATGTATGATAAAGGCATGTGCATAGAACGTTTTGTGTATCACAAGAAAATTCATTTAAAAGCAAAACTAAGTTTACTGCTAGGATGAGGATTCCAAACCAAAACACTCGGAATGTATATAAGATGTAAGAGAAGTAACGACGGTTTAATACTTACATGAGAAAAAAATCATGACCCAGCCATCCAAACTGCAAGAAACGGTAACCACAGACAAGTGTTTCTGCTTATTAGCTTCGACATGGTGGTATAATGATGTGATAAATGATGATGGTAACATGGAGACAATAACATAAAAAAGGACCTAAGAGAACGCAACAATAAAATTTTGAACCGACAATTCGTGAATTTTGACACAAAAATTATTATCATCTGGTCAAGGTATGTATATAAAATGTACAAAAAGTAAGTCAAAACCGAAAGAAACGCTAACAACCTTCGCGTCGAGAACTTTTCAATTAAACTACAGATAAAACTTCGCTCAAAATGTGTTATACCACCTTGAGGAAGCTAATAAGCTGAAACAACTGTCTGTGGTTACCGTTACTTCCAGTTTGGGCGACTATTTCATTTTTTCTTCTCTTGTAAGTATTAAACTGTCATTATTTTTTCTACATCTTATATATATTGCGAGGGTTCTGGTTTCGAATCCTTATCGTTGTCGTAATCACCATTTTACTTATCAGTATCAGACACACCTTGCATAGACACGTATAAAATAGAGAAACTATATGAGGGATGGTACTGCTCAAAAGAGTTGATAATTGTTTATGCTTTTCTTAGTGTTCCCAATACGGACGGGTACGAATTACCTGCCTACGGTAACATTTATTATTATAATGATATATTCATATAATTCCTATTATTTATTATATTATAACCTCTGGGGTCTACATTTTCAATTTGTTTTACTTGGCCATTCAGAAAAGAAGAATAGAAGGGTTTTTATGTATTCCTAGTACACACATTTCGCTAATGGATCGAACCATTACTAAAACGACGTTGCGCAAATGTCTACGCATGTAATTAAAAAAATTTCTATGTACTGTAGTCATCCTAAATTCTTAATACTAACTTATGGAAATGGTATAGCCATGAAATTAAAACCTAGCTCACATGATTTTGTTTGTTCATTTCGAAGTGAAGGTACGGAAATGAAGGTAGTAGGGTATTTTTAAAGGCTACAACATTTACCGGGGAAATTCAATGATTTCTATTCATCATTTAATGAGAAATGCGCATTAAATTGCAAGAAAACCACATTTCCTTCATTCCTTTCACATCTATTAGATGTAATTCCGAAATGTTTAACATTATAACCGAAACCTTATACAAATTCTATATTGCCTAGTTTTATCGCTGTGTTCTCTGTAACCTTCTGTATTTTTGTAGCTGTGGTTTTCTCCACATTTATATTGAGTCCTACAGTTTGTCCCTCATTAATTATGTCTTGTATGTAAGTACTCGTATGCAAAATTACTTCCTTATAGCCGTTGCCTGTTTGTTGTGTTGCATGTTTTGAGATGTATTTTTCTATATATGTATCGCATGTTATCAAAATCTGCTGACAATCTACATATGTACTTATCTAACATATAACTGAGAATATTTTGTATGTGTGTATGTTCAGAAATGTTCACACACTTCCAGATTGCCCGGAAAACATTGTTTACTGATAGTTTTTGACCCGAATAGACCCAGAAAGGTCGGATTTCCCCTTTAGATGGGAATTTATTTTTGCCTTTTTATTTTGATGTGCTTCTCGACTTGCTAAAACTGTAAATTCTGCACGATTATACCTTGCGTTGATTGGCTCCAAAAAGCTGAATAGTATCGAATTGCCCTTTCTATGGTGGGGAATAATTGGGAAGAAATTTATTGAACAGTGAATCAACAGCTGAAAACATTAAACTTGGTACAGTTTTAGCATATGCTCTGAGATGTCAGAATTGACTCAGGTCACTCAGAATTTCTCCCACTGAGGAAGAGAAAAATAGGTTCGAGATTTATACAATAATGCTGGATAGTTTAAACTTGGCGTGTTTATAAACAGGCTTCAAGATGATTTGAAAAATATTATTTCCCCCCAGATAGCTACATATTTTAACGCTATTTTGTATTCATGTGATTTCTACTAAATCATTTATGACAAGTATCGCTCCTGTTTGGAAATTTCTGCAAATATGTTTCTATGCTATTATTTTCCCTTAATACTTTTTGTTAATTACTGATACTATTTTGTAAACCGCATATTCAGAAGCGTTATCCTGCTATAACTTCTACATTCATTTTTGAACGATTTATTTCAAAGGATTAAAAAACTGTTAACAAAAAAATTTACATCTGTAGTTAAAATCCGTAAGCTAGTGTAGTGCGCACTATGCGCGTATGAGTCCATGCAGTCGAGTTAGCGATGTTGCAAGACTTATGTTTTCGATTTTGTAGTTTTAATGCCACAAAGTAATGAATATTTGAAAAATCACCTTTTTTGATGTTCGTCACTTTTTTTGTCGATAAATATATTAATCTGAACATATAAGGCACTTATAGCAAAAATTTCCAAATTCTCTACAAGTTTACTATAACTGTATAAACAATTGCGAACCTAATAACGGCATAAAAATACAGATGAAATGGAAATTTTCACATTTCAAATGGTTGTCATCTTTTATTCGTGAAGTAATGAAAATTACTTCATTTTAATTTTATACTTCTAAAGAATGTCCTTTTCATTATAGCGGTTTTGCTTGCTGAACGAAAATAATTCTACATTCTCATATACTGTGAGTACGGTTGGTTATAGTTTTTGGACTTCCTAGCAAGTGAGGTTGCCAATAACTTATAAATGTATTACCACATTTTCTAAATCAAATTTTTTCCTATCGATCCACAATATCCAGCACAATACGAAAGGAAGGTTTTCATTGACAACTATTTGACATCTTTCTAAAATATTTCAAATGCGGCTTATGTAAGAGTAATGAAACCATTCATTGAATTATTATGGGCATATTTTGTACCTTTTCAATGAACCGGCGTTTGAAAACTTTTCATATTAACGTTTCTAAGAGTTTCTGACATACCTTTTAGGAATTATTTTTAAAAGTTTTTAACATGTTTGAAAACTTAGAAAAATTTAATCCATTGAAACCCTTCAAAAATGTTTCATAAAGGTTTCTTCGAACGTTTCCAAGAAAGTTTCAAAGAAACATTATTTCTTAAAGGTTTTAGACTTGTTGATTTTATTTAAAAAAATAGGAGGTATTGAAATATTTTAAAATTCTTCCACAAATGTTTTAGAAAACGTTTCTAAAAACGCCACAAAAAATCTTCGAATTATTTCTTAAATGTTGTCGACACTTTGCAACAGTATGAAAATGGTATTACATCAAATCTGTTCACAAAGGTTACAATGAACGTTTCTAAGAAAATTTTTGTGTGCAATTATGCATCAATCAAAATAACAGTATATATTTCAATTATCTATTATATTACGCAAGTCAATTATAAAATTATTCTAATTCGTAATTTTAATTCCCCACTTTTCCTCAACAGTTGGTTGCACTGCGTTTGGCAAGTCTCAGCCTTTCAATGTCCGATTCCTATTGTCGTTTATATAGCGCTTGCTTTATCGCTTCAAAAATTTTATGGCACTTACGTCTCCAGCATCGTGAAATTTGTCAGAAAATTTCAATTGAATGGGAATCATTTCCAAAACTGGCAAAAATTTAGATTTTGAGGAGTCGTACAATCATTTTTGAAATTTGTTGATATATGATTTGCTCAAAAATTTATGAAACATGATAAACCTAACTTGTTTCTTAAATTTTTGTAGAAATTTTCTGTGAAGTTTTTCAGAATGGTGTTAGAAACACAATCGTTCTCTCAATCACCATGAAAGTTTTCAAAAGTGTTTTAAAAACGTTTCATTAAAGTGTTTTTCGTAAATGATATCAGCACATTTTCTTGAAATGATTCGGGCAGATTTTTGAACGAACAGTATACTTCTGAAACCATTAAAACACTTTTGAAAGGTTGCAACCTTTCAATGAAAGTTTGAAAAACCGTGCTGTGTGGGATATTCTTCAGAACTCCGATCAGAATTACAACTAACTCATTTAAAGTCACTAACTCATATTCAATTAAGTCTTGTATTTACCTTCAACAACCTGTGACTGGAGATCTGACACCCGCGCATAAACAGCAGAAGTTTTTGCCGTTGTCCGAAAAAAACTGTTTTTCGATTCTCGTCTCTGCCTCGGACACGCTTAGACTTGAAAATTAAGTTATTGAAGGTAATTGCGTGCGGATTACACCCGTCTTCTGTCGTCGCGGTCGGTTAATGAAATGTATGCGGTTTAATTATTTAATCGTATGTAATGTGTATTAGTGTACGAGTGCCACTGTAGAGAAGACGGGTACTTTCGAAACTTTATCTCGGTGTTACGGTGTTATTGACTGATTTCCTGGAACGAGGAAGTGAGGAGACTCGTGGAAAATGCTGGAGGAATACGGTGAGTTTATCGTTACAACTGATACGTTGGATTATACTACATTTATTACGATTTGACATACTGAGGAAATTACAAATTGTCAAATAAATTCCAATTGAATGCAGTCGTTATTTCACGCAGTAAAATACGAGTTTTCCCGTCTATTCTTCCAGTGACAAAAGAACCATCAAAACTAAATTTCAATTTGTTGAGAAAAGAGATGTCGACGTCTGAAAATAAAGACGTAATGATTGTTTATGTTATTCCTAATGAGTTTGACATATTTTATTTATTAATAGCAGTAGATAATGATGTTATTTACACAACAGCAATTGCTTGGTTCTGTTGAAAAGTGAGAAAAGTCACTGCGTACATAGTACATACACATGTAAAGACTAGTACTGTCTAATCTGTAATCAAATTATTTTCGCATTGATTAATATACAGTGAGCGCATAAAAAGCGAAATAAATTTATTGTATCCTTTTTAAGGGTACATATTACTACCCCAGTCAAATAACACTGTAATATATGTAAATCGTAAAGTATTTCCGTTAAAGTTTTGGTGAAATACAACAATAGTCCAAAAAGTATCGATTTAAAGTGACTACGCAATATCTAATCCTCGATTAAAATGTAAAAATTGCAACAAATGTTTAAAAGAGGTTTCATTCTAGACCTACGAAATGACAATTTATTTAAATAATTGCAAAAAACAATCGAAATTATAATTTGCAATAAATATAAGAAACATGCATAAACAATTTCAAAGCGTGCATGAAAAGTTGCCTATTGCTACCATAGAGATACCTTAAAATTTTGATTACAATATATTAATTTGTTTAAATGCCATTGTATTTGTTTACTAGATTTTTTTTAATTAAAAAATGCAGATATCATTGTTATAGTGCAGGTGTGCGTATGGGCTCATTATATTCGCCTTGACTTATATTTTGGAAATATGCAATTGAAATTTAATTTCAACGAAATTATCCACCAAAATATCTGACAAATCACTGAATTTGTTTATAACGTTTTTCATCAATAACTTGGCGAGAAATAAATATATTTTAATGCCGTATTTATATTCGCGTTTCTGGTAATTTCCCATGAATTTAAAATTATTGTAATAAAACACGATTTTAAAGCGTCCACAAAAACAATTTTTATGTCTGGAAAGTGGAGGGAGGAATCAACCAGAAATGTTCAAAAGTGAAAATCAAAACTTCAAACCAAAATCGCCTGAAAGTATTGCTAAATTTTCTATTTAGAATTAACTGCATGATCGGTTTTCTAATAATCATTCATTAATTTGTTGTACACAACCAAGTTACCGTACGTTTTTAATGTTTTCTGATAAAGGGCAAAAGAATTCTAACCTATTAAGCAGAATACCAGTAAACACCAATTCTATAAAGATAAGTGTAAAGTATAAACGTTTCATTTCAAAATACGAGAAGTGTGTATTTCAATATGCAATATTTCAAAATAGAAGATTGAAATAAATTTAAGGCACTTCTATTTGTTTCATGAAGTAATACTATTGCGATAAATAAATTACTTTGCTTATTGAATTAAGATGAAATTAATCAAATCGAATTAATGTCGTTACTAATTTACTAGTGCAAATAAGTGTAAATCTTGTTGAGATTGTTATACACAAATTATTGTATTATACACCATCGGTATACCAATTATACCATTTTATATATCATATGTATATATGGTATATATATCGTTATATATTTTATATACCATAATTTATACGATGCTAAAGCTAAAGCTATACGTAAAAACGATGCTAAAGCTCCCAAATTTCCTCTCTCTCTGATTCTATAAAATTTTACATAATTTCAACTAGCTAGCCCACGGCAATCAGTAATAACAGAACGTCTAATGCAGATCCATTCCAGGGATTCTGTAAGTCATTATTGGTTGACACATCCAATATACATGTATCTAATAACAAACTAAATTGGGAAGTATAAATCATATTTTTCAAGTCGAGTTTTAAATTGTTAATAATCGAAGGTGCATATATACATAGATATCAAGATAGAAATATATTAAAGAACCGGAAATAAACGCTTGAACTGGAATACAACCACTTAATCTAATATTTAAGCTTTTATGTATGCTTTTGGTCATAAATTGTTAATTGCCCCTCTCAAATTTGTATTTTGGTTACAAAATATAAGGCATCATACGTATAACGTTACCTCAAAGTACTTACTCGATTCGCAGCCACGGCAAAACGTCCGTGAAAACATAAAAAATGATTAATTCACGTATAATCTCATCATAAATATCGTTGCATAACAAACCCATAAAACACGAACTACCTGACCGTAAAATCCACCGGGGCCCTCCCCATCTCCAGTCATCTTTTATGATCGGTCCAGATGGGTCAAAGGTTAACTGCAGTCGCGTGTCAACCTCATCTCCCCGGTACATGCCCATAACGTGGAGCTCGAATAACAATCCAATTACACCGATCTGGTTATGGCAATCCTTCACATCGACGCCGGGATGTTGACACTGGACCAACAGGATCCGCTGAATAAACTTAATTCAGGTGCAGGAGGTCAGGTTATCCGTCAAGCAGCGGAGCGAGAGGGAGAAGGCGACAGAGATATTTTGATTTTAATCTCCTCACACGCTCAACGATAGAAGTAGTTCGATTTATGGGGAATGTTTTCTACATATTTACGAGGAGTTTGTGTGTCAGATTTAAACGTTTATAGATTTTCGTCCGTTGAATAGCGATCTTAATACGGAATGATCTGTATGCATCGGAATGAATTCTGAAGTGACGGTTAGTTTATCGCAAATAGTTGACAGAGGAGAAAAGTTGTTTGTTGGAATAAATAACCAGTTAATTTAACCTACAATTTGTAAATTGATAAAGTATTGCTTACCAATAATTTTTCATGAGTTCTACGTCACCACATTTCATGAGCATTTCATGTACATAGCTTGGTTATGGAACACTATTCCACCACATTTATAAAATTTTGGGCAATTATAAGCATAATTTAAGCTAAAAAATGAAATCAATACAAAGGAAAAAGTACCCCTATTCTCAAAAAAGATAAAAAATTTTGATTAAGCAATAATCCCATAAGTTTTTTTTGCATCGAGAAACTTTTTGAGAACATTCTCGTAGTTGCGGTTGAACATGAGAAGGCTACTAGGGTTCCTCTTTTGAATTATTTAGTGGATGGTTAGAATGTGAAAATTGTGGTAAATCTTTACGCCAGGGAATTATAATGGAAGATTGATTACTGTTTGTACCAGTGTTGAATATACTAGCAGCCCCTTATAGTTGTGCATTCTAAAGGCGTACCTAAGTAGAGCTTTATATATATTATGATATCATTTTCATAGCACACTTTTGATCCTCTTCCTAATGATCAATACGATTCAATTTACAGGTCAGTTTAGTTTGTATTTCTTGAAAGCATTTTTTCCAACGATATATATCATTTATATCCCGATAGATTAATACTAGTTAATTACAACGTCCATTACGGCAGAATATCCATTTAATTGTTCTACTATTGAACCTACCTCATAATTTGTACTAATTAGTGATAATCTCCAAATTATTTTGTATCTCGTGTTGTTTGTTGGAAACAATGGATATTCCAGTGTAATATTACGCTAGAATAGCCACTTCTGTATCTCATGGACGCAATGAAATGTCGATATAATTCATGAGACATATTTTGTTAATTTGTTGCTGACGTGATGATAAAATTGATTTTGTTGCTTGTGCAGTTTCCGATACACAATAGATATTCCAGCGTGATATTACCATAGAATAGCCACCCCTATATCTCCTGAACGATATGAGATAACGATATGCTTTCAGTGGCATATTTTGACGTTATTTTGTTGCTGATATGTGATTTCATTTCATTGTTTGTGCAGTTCTGAAAAACAGTGGATAGTCCAGCATAATAATACGTTAGAATAACCACCCCTGTACTTCCTGAACTTCTCCTTGTTGCCAATTTGCTACCTACAGACAATTTTTTAAAAAAAGAAAAATATTTTTAGAGCGACTAAGATCATGAAATATTATAATTTTCGTAGTTCTATTCAGAAACTCTCAAGAAAGGTTTCATTAGCAAAGAAATATTTAGCGATTTAGATATTTTAATAGAACAAACAAGCGCCCGTGCCGAGTAGAAAAATTTCTACAGAGGATAATTTAAAGTTAAGGGGAGCACATATTTTAGATAAATGTAAAAAAAGTTAAGCAGGTAAAACTTTAAGTACAGTAATAAAAATGTTAGAGAATAATGTATTTTAAATGCGAAGTAAATACAAATTGTACTTACTTTAAAATACAATTCTAATTACATGGCTTTAATCACTAAATAACATGGAATGTAGATATTATTTTTCCATGCTTTTAGATGAGAATAATTTCTAACATCTCTAGCTATTTTGGCCAACAATATGACGGAAAATTTGAATCAACGTAACTAGTCCCTTTTTTTGGAAATTTTTATTTGTTGTAATTGCCCCAGAGTCGGATATTTCCATAGAAAATAGTAAAATGATCAGGCGAGACATCTTGAGAAAATGTGGTGAAAACTTTTGCACCATTGTATTTTTCAAGTTAGTTAAATTGGTCTATAAAATGAAACTGTGCCTATTTCGTCCAAGGAAATAGCATGTTTATCCCCTAGCGATCCCCCTTCGATAATAAACGCGTTATAATATTTGAAAACCAGCTCATGATGTTAGAAATTCATTTTTTATATTCTTCATTTGAATGAACTGATGGACAAACAGTCGACACCATAGATTAAGCGTGTTGGCAAATTGTACACTGCCCTTGGACCGGTCGGACCGGTCAACGGTAAGGGTGGCCAGTGGCTCACATGGGCCTCGGGTCAGGAGGTCAGAGCATACAAGGGAGTGAGCACGCCACAAAAACCCTAATAGTTAGTTAGCTGTCAACACATTACCGATATTAATCATAAAAAGCCGCAGCAATGCCTCGAATATCATCAAAGTCGATTTTTTGGGAGATTTTCTAAATTTCTGAAGAGAGTTTTTAAGGCGTTAATGTCGGCGTTTTAAGCAGATGCGTCATTAACATATCGATTTAAAAGGGATCCTGAGGGATCAGCTACCTGGAAAAGGATGGGAGGGATGTAATTCATATTAATGCTGAAGCCAGTACCCAGGTAAAAAGTAACCGTTCGTAGCTTGCGTGTCCTAACTACCATCTGTAATAATAATGATAGTGAAGAGACATTGGAATCACTCATGTTATTAAAAAATTCAAGCTTTAATAAAACAGTGACACAGTTCATGAAAGTTCCCTGATTTTAATATACCACTCAAAAAATGAAGTGTAAATTTTCAAATTGTTAACTTACATTATTTAAATTAGAAGTACTGAATTGTAATTATCACATCAACACATCATAATCGTAATAATTATCACAAAAACAGAATTGTGTATTGTAGTTATCCATTTCTGTGTCAATTTCACTCTTTATTCTTTATCGATAAGCAAAGAATTCATATGCTGTTTAAACCATGAAGACAACAACAGTCAGAAACACTAAATACAATGTGAAACGGTGAAGACCAATTTAAATAGTAGTGAAGTACATAAACCTTATTCTGCAGTTAGAATTTTATCTTGTTCGATGATCGTGCCCACCTCCACGTTGCCAGGATTGAAAATGAGCGCATGTAATCGAACAAATGGATTGGCCAGTTCGTGCACAGGATGTGAAATGTGTAGAACCTGCCTGTGCTGAGACGTCGAAACAACTTTAGACCGTATCAGTCATCTCAGATATTAACTAGAACAGCATATTGTCGACGTTCTGGGGGACATTCGGCAAAACATCCTTCAACATTTAATAATTTAATTAAAAGCTCTGGCAAGTACGTAATGCAATGACCCTTAGCTCCTACGTCATATTAACATTGAAATTTCATATCGATACTCAGAGAGGCTGCATGCGTATACATAAGTAAAGATGTTTAAATATACGAATTACAACTCTAACTTAATGATATTATTGATTAGTAACCACGTATAGGACCATTTCGGCCTTGGTAATTTTATTACATTTTTTAATGTCAATAGCATTCACCTTACATACAAAGATTAACTTCCATATTGATCACATTAAAATTCTGTTCAATATATTTACCACCAATCCAATTCTTATAAACCCCAACCATACACCGTCTCACCAAACCTAGGTGAGTTGTGTCATCATTTGAAATCCATGTTGCAGCCTTAATTGTTTTAACGTACAGTTCATTCAAAACAAATCGGGTATCACGTGACCCGGTGACGCCATATATGCAACCACAGTTGGCAATAGTGAGCGATATTGTCGGTATATGTTTGACCAGACGGCACACTTGAAGGTTTGTTTATGTTCGTTGTTGTAGGCTTTATAGTTTGCAATAAATAGAATCGTAAAGACTTCAATTTATCAACTGTTCCTTTGAAAACTTAGTTGTGAATGGCTTATACTGAATACATGTGAATATAATGTGAACTTAAGGTTGTCTGGGTAAGTAAGTACCATAAAAGAATTTACCTGTCAGGAACGGAACGTGTTGCCTGTAACGGCCCATGGTCGATCGCAGGTTGTGTGAGGATTTACTGATACATGCTACGACCCCCCTTATGGTGACGGGCGATACTAAACCTTTTTGACCGTAGAAGACATTTCAAAGGTATAAGCCATACCTCCGTAGACTTAAGGTAGAAATAAGATAAAACCTAGTCGTGACTTGATCAGGAAAACCTGATTTAAGGTAGAGTATTATTTGGCTAGGTTAACCTTATTGGTAATGGCGATGATAATAAACCTGACTGGGATCTAATCAGGACTACCTAGTGTAAAGGCTACAAAGCTTGAAAATATTTTTCTTCTTATAACCTGAACAGGACATTGCCAGGATGAACTAACTGAAATTAAATTGAAATTCTGTAGGGTAAATCGTAACAGGGCCTGATCGGGACATATTTAGTATAGCCTGGTTTAAATGAAAGGTTAGTTCGAGTAGATTCACTACGTCGTGACATAATCAGGACTCGATTTAAAACAATAGAACTTTGAAAATAGTTGAAACAAGTTTTACATTAGAATAACATAGGGATAATCTAATTCTGTGTGAACCAGTGAAATAGTGTTCTGTCAAACTCGCAGTTGAAAAAGTCTTAAGGCTTACAAATTTATTATTAAGTAGTGCACTACTACATGTCTGATTCGATTTGATAAATAGTTTGCTAACATAACCTCTTGTGACGTAAACATCGAAATACCCTGAAAAAAACTTGGAATATATCCTTTCATATCACGATCTTTTCGCCTGCAGTGCCAGTTTGGCAATGTTCGAGTATCCAGATGTTCAGATAATAAAGTGTTCAGGTGTCAAACGTTATAAATTTTATCTGCTTGTCGAATTCTGACGAAAGCGTCGCATAGTTTAAGCGTTGCTTTAGGTGAATTTTATTAGCTACTTAGTCATTAGGGAACTTCGACGTGCTAGAGAAATCAAACAGAAAAATTGCCTCATAACCGCGCACAAAGCGAATTCGCGAACTTACCACTCAAAAAGCTAGACGATGGGACAAGACCCAAATTAAATCAATGAAAAATAATAAGATATTGAATTCACTACAGATTTTAGTGCTATAGAATATGAATCTGGGGTGACTATTTGAAACGGCAATAGTTGTGACATAGCTAATGAATTCGAAGTCTTGGACAAGAGTTTATAGCACGGTTCCTTATAATGTTGAATTAAATTTTGTTCAGTGTGAGCTTCAGATCATGTAACTTTGAATAAAACTTCGTCATCATATAATTGCTGTAAGTTTAAGCTCAAGAATATTTGAATTAAGCGTGACTTCAGGGGATGATCTAGTGAATGTAGTGCATAATATCGTAACCTGTAGCTTTTGATCTTTCAGATTTGAAGATATGTAAATTTCTGAGCTCGAAGACCGGTACTTGTAAATCAAACTTCAAATCTTTTACTTAAATTGGGTTACATTATATCCGACCTTCAAGCTTTCAACAGAGCAGATTTGCAGAAATGTGAATTCTCGAGGTTTGGATCAAGTACTTTTGAACCAAGCTGTATATTGCTAAAATCATGGCATGTCATATTTTATTTGAGTTGGATCTTTTTAATCCCTATTAGGATGGGAAATTATAAGCTTGAGTTCATGTACTATTTAATCAAAATTTATTTCAGCGAATGATCCCATTCAGATAATACAGCACACTTGAAATGCTACATTTCAAGAGGGCAGATTTGTAGAAATATCATATTCTGTGCTCCAGATCAGTACCTTTGAACAAACCTTCGTTTTCGTAATATTGTTTTAAGCCTAAGCTCAGCAGAAGTATCACGTGACCACGATTCAACTGAAGGCAAATGAGGCAAAGAAAATGAATTAGAAGGATTGGAACTCTCATTGCGTTGATTAGTTAAAAAATAATTTGTTTTTCTCGTGGTTCTGTATGTTTACGTGTTTGTTTACATTACATTCTTCATTTTGCTCGTTCATTTCTTGTTGTGTAATAGTATTATTTAATTTAATTTGTATTCTTTTTATTTGGACTATGGTGAAGCTGTGAATGGAAGTTTTTCCGTTTCTATAGCAGCTCTTCTGCAAATCTTTCAGATCGAACTCACTTCAAAATTATTAATCGATGCATATCGTTTTTCTGAACAATCTTGAATCCTAAGCTATAAGTGTGCCTAGTTATAAAGTTTCTAGCTATTCGGGCGCTGTTAAATAAATTTCACCCCCACTTTTCACCCCCTTGGGAATAAAGAATCGAGATTTTTAATTTTTTTCAAGACGCTCAATTCCCTAAGGTATAAAATAAAATAATAAAAAAAAAGGTTAGAAATAAATTTCACCGCTAATTTTTACCCCTTCAGAAAGGGAGATTCATAATTTTTCAGTTGTTCTGGATCTGCTCGGGTCCGAAAATATCAACGTGCAAGGTTTTAAGTTTCCACATAATCGGGAAGTGGCTAAATATTTCAGGGCTTCATATGCACATAAGGACGTTCTGCTTTATGTATTAGGTCAGTAATAAAATGAATGATTGTGGATCCATCTGAACAGTGAAGTCCCGTATTTTAACTCTTGGTGAACTGATAATGGCAAAAACGTTGCCAAAGAAGAAAAAAAATTCCGGTAGCTGACAATTACGTACGTCAATACGAAACCTATTAATATTTTTGGCAATTGAAATGTTAATATTCTTCACAGTTTGTTTATTGTCTGGAAAATTTATTCGACTTAATATTCAGGACAAATTTTGCAATAATTAACCTGGTGTCCTCCATTTACGATAACCCCATTTTACCCACCACTGGAATCGATTCCCTCTTCCCCTTTAACACGGCAAAGCTCCATGAGCACAGGCTCGAGGTTGTGTGGTGTTAATGTCTTCGGAACTGCATTTTGCCTGTAGTGCTGCCTAGATTTTAAGGTAACTTACAGCTTTACTTTGAATTATATTAAATGAAAATAAAATCTATTCTTGAATTTTGAGTAAAATTGATTAACAATAGTGATATGATACTCGTACTTAATATATAATTTTCTCAAAATTGTACTTCGATTTCATTACTTCTTACCTCATTACAAGACTTTAGGAGTTACATAGTTACGTTTAGTAATAGCATTTCAACACTTACTTTACGTAATATGCGCACGTTTTCTTAAAACATAATCAAATGAACTAAGGATTAAAATAGGCCAAAATAGATTGATTTGTTTCGATAACCGAAATGTTATCAAATGTCTGTTGTTAGTTAACATTTCACGTAAGAAACATTGACAAATTTTGTAACTTAAAATGGAGCATATATTTTCACAATATTTCTAAAATAAAATAGTGGTTGGTAAAATATAATGAGTAATAGTAGTTATTGGATTAAAACTACACTTAATACCAAGAAAGGTACATTCCATCGAAAGTTAATCTAAATACCAAAAAAATTTTCGGTCTCCCTAGATAGGTACTTAACAAAATTAATATTATTAACAAACCACGAGCTATGCAATATAATTTTCATAGAATCAAAATCCGATTTAGCCTCATACCCGTCCTCGGGGCTCGAAAAGGTCCATTATTAGCCCTCGTATAGCGAAATTCCATTACGGAAGTGGTGAATAATAAATTTTCGCGTCCGAGGAGGGTGGTTGGCAGCCATGATGTCGGTCCGGTATCCTCGGACTCTCCTCCGGTTGCCGCTTTTTGATTAACGATTCCAACTCAGTTTCAACCCCTTTGTTTCGACCATCCCTGTCGGCGTAGCACCCTCTTTGTCTTCGGTCTCGCAAAAGGCGGCCATAGACTTGCATGCATATACACAGACCCACGAGGAAATTGTGTACATGGTGTCGCTCGGAAAATTCGCAACACTATAAATATTGTTTATAAGAAACAGATGTACTCATACTCCCTGTACAATGAAATATGTATAAGTTTAAAACGCTAATAAGAACACAGGTATTTTACGCTGGAGGAGACTGGAAACCGTTTTAAGAAACCTACTTTTATTTCTAATTTGAAACACTGCTAATACAATTTCTACTAAGAACGAACAGTTAATTCCAGTGTGGAACCCCTTGGTTCAAAAACAAAACAAGAGTGTTTTATATGTCAAGTAATGGAATTTTCATTAGACATCTTCTTGAGATATAACACCTATAAGCGCTTCACATTATTTTGAATAATAATGCATAAATATCACGAATAAAATATCAAAATCTTAAAATATTGAATTTTCTTAAACTGAAGCATAAAACCATAATTATGAAATACATAGAATATAATACCGTATACAGATTGTTAAACTAAATAACTAGGAATAGTAACTTCGCATACTTATTAAATAATTATAAATAAACGTTAATTAATAATTAAATATTCATGAAACTGTAATAAAATATAAATTAATATTAAAAATGTGATATGAATAATACAAAAATACAATATTTCATATTTCACGTCACTTTTCTCTTTTCAAATTCTTTTGTTCCGTTGACGGTTGATAATTGATATACCTAGAGGCCGATAAATAAATTTTCTCCTTCTAATTCTATGGAAATTGAAGCAATTGACTGTATATGCGCCTGCTTGGTCATTTTTCTATTTTTGAATTTGCATAGTAATAATGAAATAGTTGGGAGTACGTTTTAGTTTTTGTGGAGTTTGTTCGTTTCTTTCAACGCCGTCATTTCTAATATTTGGAAAAAATTAGCTAATATTTCTTTTTAAATACATTTGCATACTAAAAATAGTAGACAATTATATAATAAAAGTTAGACAAATTATTGTAATAGTACGGTTCATTTATAATTTTATTTAAACTATTATCGAATCTTTTCTTTGTTCTTGATCAACTCTTAATTCATTCATTTTTAGATGATTAATTTTTAAAGGTTATGATATACACTAGTATATTTAAAGTAGAATTTTCATCGAAATCTCCATATACTTCTTGGCTCTTACAGAAGTTTTACATTGACTTGTTAATTATAGGGCTGAGTTTTGTGCAATTATTTCAATATACAAATTATTATTTGGACAAATCGTAGTTGATTTCATACCGTAATTAACCATTTATTGCCAATAAGTTTTTGTACCTTATAAACTTCTACAGCAGTTATTATTAGTAGCAAAATTTTCATTAATCTTGATTCCATAAAAATTGAATGCATTTTAATTCTTCTGTCACTTAGGTCTGTTACTTAAGGGTGTAGGATTTTGAGTCGAGCAATTTGGATTTTCTAAATTTCTCAAATGATAAATAGTGAAAATATTAACTTTATTCATTTCATCAGTTTTGTAGAAGCGCTGAAGGGCGTAATCGAACAATAGACATAAATATAGTTTGAGTGCTCCCATCGCTATAAAATATGAACACGATATGCTTAGAGCACGGTATTTTAGAAATTATCAAAAAATTTATTTTATTTTACTTTACGTAATGAATAGACCCCCTAAGGACATTTCATATTTCACTAGATAAGGTAAACCCAGCAGTTAAAAACAGTATGTACTGTGTGTTTCACTCTGCGTGAAAACATTTAGATAAATTTTTGTCCTTCGAAGAGCAGTCGAAATAAAATTTTACTCAGTTGTGCACCCCATTAAAATGTATCTTCTGGCTAAAATACAATTTATTAACAATAATAATTGAGCAAACTGTAACTGAAATAAAAAGTGGTGTTTGTAGTAGTGATTAAGATTGGTTAAGAGAGTATGTAAAATAGTTATTACAAGTCATAAACAAAATACACACACGAAGTTTTATTGAAAGTATACTAACGTTCAATTTTTTATGTGCAGTTGATAATATTTTTCTTCTTATATAAATGTGATGAATCTAATTCTAATTAAAACAAATTAAACTGTGAAACTCAAGCATGTTAGTGCATACAACATATTTTCACAAATATCACTCAACATTAAGTAAAACTGAGTTAGTAACACGTGTTGTAATACACCGTGTCAGCAGAAACTTTTTATATGTTTGCTTTGAACATGATCTCATTTTTACATATGAAAATAGTTACACTTGTAGATAAAACAGTTAAAATCAATTGGCAAACTATTCTGGTCCTGCAATATTGCAGAACTAAATGTACCCGAGTCAAGAAAGTCGATCGCGACTCAGCGTCTACATTGAGAAAATATTAAATCGCCATACAATAATTAATTCAATCAAAAGGAAAGCTAACAGGAAAGCTAACAAAAATGTCACATCGTTAAAGAGAGAAAAAATTATTTGTAACAATAATTCATGTTAAAAGCAAAAAATGCTCAAAATTTATGTTGCTCTGTAGGTTGTTCATTAACATTCTAATAAGTATACGAGTACTTACTATTTCCTCTGGTTGGCAATACGGATAAATTATTGGGGCAGTAGTAGAGGTACTTTTCGAATTTCACGGATTTTCAGAGATTAAATGGTCTAGTTTAGAATTCGTGTAGAGGATTAAGACAAATCCATAGTTCGCAATTCGGTCTTTACCAATTTTCCAGCTTTCACTTGGATACTACTATATATTAATTTTGTCCTAAATTATGCGTTAAATTAATTTGTTTTGCAAAAACTGTAATTTTTTGACTCAGACCGTTTCCTTTAGATTTGTTATGATTGAAGGTATGCTTGTAAAAAGACCCAAATTTTTATTGTTACATTCGATGGAGGAAAAATTTGAATAGTAAACACCTTTTCGTCGATAATTTACAACAGTTTTTAAAAAAATTTGCTCTCGTTGGAACCTCTACTTTGACTGCATAAAATCCCGTTTTCATTTTAGTCATATGTGGTTCAGTTCTACGTTCTTAACAAAATTCGTCGTAGTGGAGTACAAAATTAGTTTAAATTTTATTTTGATGAACTTCAAAAGTCACTATATGTCTTGTAAATTGAAATTAATTTGTCATTTAATTATTTTTTGGGGTGTTTAATAAGCAATTTTGAAGTATTATCATTATAATATCATTGTTACCATTATGGGGTATTATCATTATTGTACGCACAATTATTATTTATGTTGTTTAAATAATTTTCCAAGCGGGACTGATACGGAAGTTGTAAAATGTGTTTTATTATTGTTTGCTGTTGAATCGGTTTTATATAATGACTATCGTCCTTTGATGCCTTATGCGTCTGTAGGCGGCGGTATGAATGTTTGAGAAGAGTCGCAGCGTAATTGTAAATACTCTGTACCAAACTTAACGAGAAGCGTATACGTAGTACATTTCAGTCGTTCTGGTTGACGATTTCAACAGTCCGCGAGAGCATCGCGTCTACACCTATATATATGATTTGTGCTCGTTACAAAAGACATGCATGGACAAAATAATAAAACACCATGCTATACCTTCAAATACCTGTTACCAGGGTGACGTCACAAAGCGTATGTTACCCAGGTTACCGATCCCTCATCTTCTGAAGAGTTCGGAATATCAAAGTGGTTGGACGCCGTTGCGAATGCTTTTCACAGAATGATTTCCAACATCCCGCCCGTGCTTGATTCGTCTGACTGACTGTTTCTTAAATGCCACCGAGCACAATACAATATTAAAATGTAAGAAATATACACATTCCTAAGTCGACGGATATTAAATTATTGATATTTCTTGTATCTGGCTTTTATTTTGCAATAAAGCTTAGAAGGCCACGTGGGGGGATTGATGGAAATGCCAACCCGAATATGAGGAAGAGTATGCCTCGCAGAAACTTTTTAGTTTCTCCTTTTTTTCATTTAACGGTCGAATCTGGTGTAATCTCTGTAAAATATATTTTCTTTCATACCATAAAACGCTTCAGCTTCAGATGCCAGACTAATAGAAAGATGAGTTACTACTGTTGACTGATCGGAAAGATTGCAACGTGCACTTATTAACTAAAACGCTTTTAAGGAATTCATTTCTATTAATATATTGATATAATTTCTAGAAATTTATTCTCGAGGTACATGGTATGCGATTTGAAAAAT
This sequence comes from Cryptocephalus primarius, assembly GCA_963576515.1. Taxonomy (NCBI): domain Eukaryota; kingdom Metazoa; phylum Arthropoda; class Insecta; order Coleoptera; family Chrysomelidae; genus Cryptocephalus; species Cryptocephalus primarius. The sequence goes on along the minus strand of OY754936.1, from coordinate 21,089,859 downwards.
TACCATTTTTTGTACAAGCAAAAGCGACTCAAGAGTCACATTTTTAATTAGTAGAAAGAGGTATCTTTAAGCACGACCTTGCAAATTCGAAATTCTATATTGTAAGGCTTGTCTAGAATTCTTTGCAACTAATAATTGTCTTTAATTAAGTACTCCCATTTATCATTTAGAACATTAAAATACAACATATTTTACAAAATATTTCTTAGTCATGTCGTCTTTCTAAGATAGAGCTAAATTCCTAAACCGCAAAAAAGTTTACATAAATATTAGAGGCATACAGAGACTCAGCTCCATACAGCTATACTTATTTCAAATAACCTATCCTTAAGAACTAATGGCGCCAAGGTGTTGATGGTCACTGCCCTAACCTGATATATTTATCCGCCTACACGGCAGAAAAGTTATTGTATTTCAACAAAACTACTTGAGCTGCGCAAGAATGCCGTATAAAAATAAATTGATTGATAAGGTGGCTTAATTCACTAATTTTCTCTCCGAAGAAACTAAAAATTCACCGATTTCAATACACCTCTAGTTTACCTTCAAGAACTTTCTGATGATCACCACTGAATGTAAAGACGAATGTACATGAAAACGAATGGGGAATGTCAGAATAAACCGTAGTTAGATGCCTACGTTCATAACAAATGGTTTAGCACCAAAACGAGGCTCAATAGACTGGTATCTAAAGGCTAGGAAGAACCTACTAACGAGACGGAGCCTCACGTCTAAATTTTAGACTTGGAAAGTAATGGAAGTGACAGTAAGCAGTGAAATTAAAAAATTCTTTGAAATCTTAAATTTTGGTATTCTAGTATTTACAACATTTAAATATTAATCTTAACATATGATTGCATAAAGAGTGATTAGTTTGCAATCTTGAATACTTAATCCAAGGTATATATTTCTCCAAAGCAAGTGAAATGAATCAAAATGACACCTATACCTTCAGTGTGAGGTCGTATTTGCGTGGTTATCAGATTACAGGACAGTAGAACCCATGGCAGACATGCAAAATTACTATTAAAGGTATGTTATATAACTTTTAACGATGTTGATGTATATTGTAACGTATCTTGGCACCTACTATTGAGTTATCGTTACAAATTTGAAATATTAAACAAATGTTGTTTATATGTAAACAATAATTACAATTATACACAAATATACAAATCAAGAGATCTGGGTTCGACTCCCAGTCTAGTATCATAACTTTTTCTTATTTCCTCTTACAATTACTAAAATAATTATAATTATTTATTGAATTTATGTTCAATTTTATGTTCAAATAGGTGGTTTACTGATGTTTCAGCTACGTATTAATTACATACACAAAATAATCATGAGAATTATTAGTCATTGATTAAGAATCCATTAATTAAGGAAGCAATCTTAATCCTTACTATTCAGCCTTAATAAATTGATATTTAGTGTTTGGGTGCATTAATGAAGTAAATACATAATTATAAATATACATATATAACATACAGTAAAGTTACTAATAAATAAATTCGTTAAAGTAACAACCGTCCTTATCCGTCACATAAAGAGGGAATGGTGTACACGTATATCCAAGAATAACAATCTATATTTCTTTTGCGTTGCTACGCAAGTATTTACAACATATACGGGCTCTGTAAAATAAATTTCATATTTTTAGGCAAACGAAATGCCTCCCTACGCTATATAAAATATCGCCTGTTCACACGCCTACTCTGAGTTTAGTACTCACCTATGACCTTTCAAATTGCTTCTATTTTTTAACTTTTTCCACCCGATTTTAAACAAAATGAGTGACTATCTGACCACTCAAGAATTACAATTATATTATTATGGGGTTCAAATCGATAGAACGGATCGCATCGTATCACTTTTACGTTACACTAAAATTCACTCGAAACTTAAATTTGATTTGCTGAAAGAAAATAATAAAAATAGTAAAAGGGATTTAATTTGGTTTTTGAGGTTATATAACAAAATAATTGATTAAACCCCGTTAACAATGCCGACGATTTTGTTACGAATTCATTAGGCGGATATAGATTCACCTCTGACCACTGGTAATCCAAAATTTGGTGCATTACTCACCAATATTAATCTCATAGCTAAGGTGTATTCACCTGTATACCGTAGCAACTTATGACTTCTGAGGTCATAGATAAATTTTATTGCTATTTTCTTAGTGTCTCCATAAGACTCAGAAAAAGGTGAGGATGAGTTCTGAAGGGCCAGGGTTGGACTGATAAAAGTTTTACGAAGAAAATGTATTTATTTTTCTATTAAATTTTAACAAAAAAGTATTTTGTTTAAACAGTTCCCGTATTTAGCTTTGTTTTTAAATCATTTCTTCATCAACTTTGCGTTCAAACTTCGAAATGGAAATAAAATTCTTTTACGTTCTTTCTCTTGGACTCCACTGATTCAATTGTAATACACTAATTTTATACCTTATTAATGATATTAAACACCAGTTGACACGCCTCTTCACTCTCGTTTTAGAATCTCACTCCATTCAGGAATCTTTCTGGTATTTTCTAGTTTCAGTATTAATAAGAGCAATTTAAATTAATCTTACACAGTGTAACCTTACATTAAGTGTAATCACATGTAATCTTACAAAAGGGCATAAGCAAACATGTTGCTTAAAATATCCAAAAAAACAATCTAAGAAATATGCAGAAATAATAGATGGCATGTTTATGAAGCTTTTCTTTATGAGCTTTTTTTGCTAAAAATCTATTATGGTGAATTAAAGAAAGTATGTCTCAAAATCATTGCATATTCATTCATTATACATCCAATTGTATACGCATGAGGTCAGCTAAACGTATTAATGATGACTTGAGTGCCGTTGAAATTATATTTGCAGTTCATAGTATGAAACTAAATCAATAGATCAACTATACGCCTCTGCCCTAAACCAGAACGAATTGAAGCTTGTCTTCACAAATTAATCATAAATAATAAAGTAATTTGAGTAAAAGCTAAAATTGAGAATATTGAAGTAATTGCCCTTTCATAGAAAAATAATGAATTTTTGCCAAAATATTGTTTGGTGAAATTTTAATACCAGTAAGTGTGGCCTTCTTAAGTGTGGTAGGGTCAGAATGTGGCAGTAACAAAAAATTTCTATAAAAATTCAAAAATATAATGAAACGACGACTAAATTTTCAGTAATTTGGAGAAATATAGAGGAGGTTTACCTAAACGACGGTTTTTAAAATTTGTCACCAATATACATTATCGAAAATGAAAACTACTACACAAACGCTATAAGAAATATTAAACAAGTACATCGCTGTTTCGCTTGTTATCACCCGGACTAATAATAATTTTGTTACAGACCATCATGAAGGTAATTTTTGTAAGCCAGTGTATTTCCTTGATTTCCTCCTAATAATTCTTCGGAATTGTCGTTTTTGTTAGTCCCCTCGACAAGCTCCAATACAAAAACGTAGTCGTTGAAGTGAAGCCCCCACCAAGTGAAACGCCATGCAGCTTAATGAAGTGAGCACTAATTTATGCTAACGATGAAATTCACCAAACAGAGATATAAGAAAATATTTCTCGGCGCAAAAGTTCTCAGTTTTAATTTAGCCTCCGAGAGGAGAGAAATGCGCTACACCGTTTTGCAAACGAAAAATCGATAGAAACGGCGATCTCATCACATTCGCTCCAATCCTAAATAAACATCTTCAATATAAACGTTATTCGATCAATTTATGATGAGACGTAACAAATAACGTATGATCACGAGGATCGGGTGATCAAGTGATCAGTAGGAACGGGGTGGGGGGCGCCCCGGTCCAGTCTGCGTCCTGTGACGAGTGTGTACACGTATTGACCGCATTTAGTGACCGCTGGCCAGTGTCGACCAATCAAGGGTGTCGTGTGTTAAGTGGACACTCCCACGGGTGTGTGGTGGGGGAAGTATGAGTACGAGGGGAAGAGTGGTCCTGAACCTGTGTGTTTGATCCACACCGGAGGGAGACTTTTGATGTTTTATTCAGTAGGTACACTCGAAAAACAAATTTAGAGGAGCAGTTACGTTCAATTCAATTAAAAGGGAAAGGGTAGCCCCCCTCAATTCAGATGACCTTAGCGTTGAATAACTAGAGTAACTGCGTTCAATATTATTTACTGGGTCAAAGGAATGCATGATTCGATGAATATTTGTCGCCTTTTTAACCCTCTTCCAGTTTACTTGTGGCGTATGGAAGTAAATATTAAGATATATTACACTTAAATTTTTGTGATTTTTTTCTTTTTGCTCAATGAAGTCTGTTCTTTTGTGGTGTAACGGTCATTGAACATAAAACGATGACCAATTCTTTTACAATAAGTCAATCTTCAATAAGTTATCTTCGGAACACTACACCAACGATTTGCTTATGGACAATATACAAAAATAAACAAATCATAAATAACTTTAGATGCTTGGCCATTGATTATTGAGATATAGATTAGAATTACAGCCAAGAATACATCAGAAATAATTTTTGGTATTATCAGTTCATTTTTGTTTTTGCTCCCACAATGAAATCCTGAAAATTATAACGATACAAATTCTAACCAAAATTTATCGACATTAAGTGAAATAGGTACTTGAAAAACGTCTTATTTGAATTCCACCAAAAATCCTGTTGTCTCGTATACAGTGTGTGCCAAACTCTTCGAACCACATGAAAATTATTTCTTATTATTATTTTGAAAGAAAAACCACTCCTCACAAAAACCTCAGCATCTTATAAAATACATTTTTACAAGCAAGCAATTCCAGAAGTATCTAATGGTCCACAGCGGATTTCCAAAAATATTGCTAAATAGTAAATAGTTCTTAGTTATTTTCACAAAATGTTTTATGAGAAGTATCTCCATTTTTGGGCAACGTTTTCTTTCTCTTACAGTATTTCTAACAATCGCTTACAGAATAGACCCTATTATCTAATCAAAAATTTTTTTGTTTCATATCGGTGTCGAATATGATTGAAACGGTCTCGGTATTGGTATTGCTCTTGGTCTCGTCCCAGTCTCATTCGAAACGTAAAAGAAAGGGCTTTACATACACTCATAGAACAGAACACCTGTGGTAGAAGTAGAGGTATAATGCAACCGATAAGTGTCTGAGATAAAAGCAGGTAAAATGGCGCAATACATAATTGTTAAACGGTTTAAAATTTTTGCCAGGAGGTACAATATATTAAAACATAGTGTACATGTACATTTATAATTCAAATATTCAGAATTTACCGGCACACCATAATCCGAGCCAACTTTTTCAAATACACCATATTTGTTCAAAGCCATTTCAGGTAAAATTGACCAGTATTTTTCCCTCACTGAATGTAATAAGGCTTGGGCTTCACAATGCAGTAATCACTTGTATTCTGATACCAGAATGTACTTATTAATTATTTCATGACTACTGGACACATTTACTTAATTTCAATATGTAAAATTGGTGCAGATTTCTCGATTGACCACTGATACGAATAAGCCATTTGATTTGATTTAGGGTAAACTCAGTACTTTACTTTTACTGGCCATCGCCTTAATTTCAAGTATTAAGAAAAGTAAGATTTGAAGTAAGAAACCGTTTTGTTGTTTTCAATTCTTAAATTTTTTCAGAAACTAAAGATTCTAACATGTTACAATTGGAACTGTTCTCTATCAATTTTTGATGCCCATGCCACCACATTTTAATCTGCAATACTAGATCAGGTGTTCCCGGGAAAATAAATTTGCCATTTTATTAGATCTCACATAATACCAATTTGCTTTATTAGAAATTGATTGGATCTTTTCAACCCCGTTTGCAACAGACGTTTTTCATGACCATGAGTCTAGGTCAAAATAATGGTGGAATCCAGCGAGTAATAATGTTTGTCAACAATTAATTCCAAAGATTTCGCAGTATTTTTTGCCAGAGTAGCTAATAAAACAGCTGCACATAACTATTCCTGTTGAACTAATTTTCCTCAACAGAACGATGCAACTTTTCGCACATAGCAACTTGGAGATAATTGTTCCATTAATCCAAACACAACTAGTCCAATAGAAACACAATTTACAGTGTATTGCCTGGGAATACACAAACCGTTTATTAAATTCAGGCTCACTAGAAATCCTTTCCGTTCCTCAATTAAATTTTGTGAGAATTTATCATCTCAACCTCGCTTATCACTGCATAAATCCAGTTAGTAGTTCATCCCTGTAAAAAGCACATTTGATTTTGTTACTAATTAAATTATCACTTTTATTTTCTGCAATATCAAACAGCGTACAGACACGTATGGCGCTGAAGCAGTCCCATAATTAACCTTGTTGGATAAATTGAGTTTTCGTTCCAAAAGATTTTTTGATACTTTTGGCCTTTATTAATAACACGAATTTAATGTACCTTTTATCGAAGTTACGGATCATGGCATATGTATACATACGAAATCTTGACGAAATTTTATACATATCCTGCTGCAAAGTTGAACCTACAATGATAACCCTGATGTGGTTTTATATGAAGTGCCAAAAACTGTCCTGTCCTCCAATTTTTGAGTCAAGCTATATTATCTTCAAGTCAAGCTATTTGAGTCAAGCTATCTTATCGCGTGAGGATTATTCGTGAGGAGTGTGAAATACATTCCGATATTTTTATATAAACTCTACATGATCATATATCAGATTAGATTTATTACTCCTTTTTTCTTCTAAATTATGATAAAAAAGCAGTTTCTTTAGAATAACCTAGGTCGATTAGCTAGTTTTAAATGGTATATTTATTACGTACCTACCTTCATCCTTCAAAGTGGAACAGTTAAAATATTTTTTCGATTTTGAGGAGACATACCCCACTTCCAGCTGTTTTTACTTCCTAAAATTTAATTGTATCTTGCTTCATTGAATCATTTTGTGACAGCGTTCCCAGACAATTTACTGATAAACTAGGATGTTGCCTAACTATTTCCATATCAACTGCTGCTATTCACTCAAGTGGAGTATTTTCTACTATCGCTAGCTTATTAATTTATGAAATATTCCTCCTCCATTGATTTCATACTCACTATATTACGCCTCCTGAGACGTGCAACCAATATTGTTTTACTTAACCTACAGCTTCGAATGCTTTTGGTAAAACTAAAAACTTTATCCTCTGAATTTGTATAGCAAACACATGAGTCACTGATCACTACATTCACGGCAGTTACGTACGTACTTGTCGAAATTTTGACATAAAGGGTAAAAAATTTGTTATTGTAATGAAATTGCAGTGTGATTTAATTTTGTTTATCTGATCAGTCAAAAAAATACTTTCTCTTTGGGTAATATATTTTTAATACACTAAGTAAAACAAATGTTACTGTAGAAGTTAAATGTTAATAATAAGAAACTAAAAAATTTTAAATAATTTTCTTGATTCTTTAGTTTGCAAAGTTCCAGTAATAGTTTTTATCAGAAAATTCGTGATAATAATCTTTATGTGCCACCAAAAGTTCTTGAATTTTGGATGTCTTTAAATTTGGGTTTAAATTCTTTAATTGTCTTAAGTGATGAAGGGCATATTTAAGGTAATGGCACTACTGTTTCTAAGTTATTTTGAGTTCAAGTCAGTCAGTTAAGTCTGAGCGAAAATGGTGAAAGACTGGAGACCCCTTTCGCCTCAAATCTTGATAAACATCATTTTTCATTGCGATTTTGGCGAATTAAACTCAAAATATTTACAAATGGACGAAATATATCTTCGGTGTGCTGATTATACGCATGTATACATACCTACACTGCACTTATTATAAAAATTAATTCAAGCTATTTTCAACTGTTCTAACGAAACGTACATTTTTAGAGTTCTTTTAATTTTCTAAACAACAAATACACCTGAATTTATCTCACCGTAGCTCACTTTGTTCGTGTTTTAATTAGCTACAGCTTTGGTGTTGTAGCCTATTTGTAGCGGCTTTTAACTAATTTTCTCCCAATAGGCCAAAACCCACTTGTAAGGTATATTTACGAGTATTTAGTACAACACTGTGCAGGCACACTTCCCACTTGTTCGTATTTTTGTCACGTAAATGATATTTTTTCGTCTGTTGATTGGCATTGATATTTACTGTTAATCTAACAACCTACTAAGAAACGTTAATTAGCAAGCTTTAATGAACCATATTTTTTCGAATAATTCAGCACCTCAGTCGAATACTGACAATCGACGGAGATGAAGAAGATTTCATTTAGTGCAAAACCTGAAATCTCCCACTTCCAATATTCACAACATGCCCTCCAAACGAGAAATTCTGTCGATAATCGAACGTAAATGCATTGGTATTGAAGCTTTAAATCTAATGCGTTGAAGTATTCTCTGCGATTACGCTTGTTTGGAAATTACCTAGCTAGTTATCCTGTACTTGTAATATATTAAATTACTTTCATACGATATGAATTATATTGAAATATGCCTGGGATGTCGTTGTTAAGCATTGTTTCTCTCTAAAGTATCAGGATATTTTTTCAAAATTAAAAGACCCTAAATATATATTACTACCTTATATTTATCGTAAAACTGATTCGTTGCTTAAATGTATTTACGTCGATTAAGTAATAATAAGTAAATGTCTAGCGTTGATAATTAGTAAGCAAAATTTTATTATTAAATTTTTCCACGATGAACATATTCCTAAACGTTCATTTTTCCCTTTCATGCACCAGACCCGTGTACACTCGGGGCTTTAGTTGTTCCTTACCTCGGCTCACCCCCACATCACCTGCACTCGACGCCATTAAGATTAACGAGCACAAGTTCCTTCATGCTTCTCTAATCTCCGACCAGAGTCTATTTTTACTATTGCAATAATAAACCATACAGAGCCCTTTCAAAATAATTGTTCCTTCGAGGTACTTAATGCTGTACTTGAGATAATTAAATGGAATAGGTGTTTATTCTGGCGTAACACCTCGACGACGTGTTCCCGAACTGGATTATTAATGATTTTGTTCGTCGGTTCGTTGGCTGTTTTACCAGTAAGTGAAGTAGGTATTGGGAATAAAAAAATATACAGACAGGAAGAAGTGCAAATTAGGGAGGTTCACGGTGGGGTCACAGTCTGATAAGCCATTATTCAAAAATTTATATTTTCATTTCAATAGAAACGCAATAATGTTCACGTCGCTATGGATTTTAAAATAAGCAAAATGCGTGAAGGTTGCATATTTGCAAATGAAAGTTTGGAACTTATTTAATTTCCCACATTGGCGTGTTTGTCGTCACTTTTTAAAACTACTTTTCTACATAATAATTTCGTTTTAGGGGCGCTTTTGGCTGTGTGCCGGTCTTAACACTGGGACATTTCACTAAATTTCTTGGTGACAACCTGAAATCTTTACACGGAATTATTTGCACATCACACACTAGAACGAAATTAGAAACAGAGGCCTTGCTTTTCATGAGATGTTAATATTAATAGCAACATTTAGTAATGAAATAAACTTCACCTAAAGTAACTACAACCATTGTCTAATGAGTAGTAACTAAATGAAATTTAATTATGTAGGAACAAATAAGGAATTTAAAAATTAAAATGAATAACATACTAAAAATGGGGATGGAATTTTATTTGGGTGTAAACTTTTGGTACCCTCTGATTTATATCAATTGCATCCTGCGAAATCGAAAGAGTAAATACACACAGGTGCTAACAGATGCACAACTTTAGTCTTTTTACTCTTGTAATGTTCAAATATAATGTAATATGTAATAATATTAACTGCATATTAAAAAGCGTATCTTACGTTTCGCTACTGCATTATTGTTTGTAGATGCATTTTAGTCTCTAATAAGCACAATTGAGGGCTTCACGAAACCAAAACAATGTTCTCGCCGAGAAAAATTTCTCCACTCTCGTGTTGGTCTCGCAGTACTCTCGTCCGTTTGTGTTTCGGCCATGAAAAGTGTAGAAATCTGCAATAAAAAGAAAACAATCAATTGGGGTTAAAATTATGTTTTCTCTTACTATTATTAGAGTTATATCCACATTAAAATGCTTATAACAAGCTTAAGTTGTTTCATAATTAAACATACTTAAAATTTAATAAACAAAACCAAGTTTAAATTTTTAGGAATTCCAAAATTTAAAATAAAAAATGTCAGTTTTTATTAAATTAATTGAAAAAAGTAAAAAAAATAATGGTAAGTAAAAACACTTTAAAATCCGTATGTGATTTGAACGTAGTGAAGGAGAGTAATAAAATTTATTCTTTACAATCACTCCTGAGGAAGCTCCATCCTATAAGCAATCATTTTGAGATCTAAGATCTTAATTCTTAATAAGCTCTTTAAGAAGGTTGATTTTATCAGTTAAATCTTAAATAGTTATAATACTTTTAATGGTACTTATAAACTGGAAGAATCATTGGTCCCTTATTTAAACATCTATTATGTAGATAAATATTATTTATCTATTCCATAGTGTTGTTGCGTCCTGTATTTAATTCGCATGGTTTTCCTAGATTTCTCTTTTTTCTTCCATCGTCTAAATATTTTTTTATGTATATAAAACGTAAATAATACTAGTTTAATATTTGAATATATAAGAGAATACTAAATTTCAACGAGACCACGAATGTTGATGTTCTTTCATTTTATCTCCACGTGATTCTCGATTGATTTAATTTCCTCTCGGTTTCGGCGTTCGTTTCATTATGAGAGCAAGACGAGACCGAGATTTTCCCTCGGCATTATGAAGGCATGACGTACCTACTGAAATTGTACAACCAGAATTGAAAGCATTGACGCGTTTTCAAATAGTGATACATACTTTATAAAACCTGAACAATTGTTTCTTGAAACTTGGAGGTTTAACTATTCGATGCACTTCTGCTGTACCTTTTTGAGGTTAATCGTGTATAATAGTAGTTAGTAGCATTAGTTGTACAGCTGCCATTAAACAATCAGACACCATTGCAATTTAGAAATCGGGGGTTTCACCAAAAGTCAGAATTTTTGGTATACATTTTTCTTATTGAATTGGTGCCAGAAAATGGAAACTTTTAATAATAGGATTAGTGTTCTGGAAAATATAATATTGACTTTAGAGGAACAGCAGTTTACGAGGAAAAAAATAAAATGTGAAAAATATTGAGAGTTTGCCCATATTTATTATAAAATTTTTTAATGTTCTCGAGAGTTGTTTTTATTAGTTGGAAGACAGTAATGAAGTTTGATTATTCAATTACAGGCTATTTATTCAAATTCGCTGATATACTATGGGGAAATAAGTAAAGAAGTGATTAGAAACAGACTTTTCGCGCCTTCGCCATATTTCAATTCTGTTGGCGGCTGTGCTAAACGATGATTCGGTAGTATTTCAACGACCCACATGACAGATACGGTCAGATGAACACCCACTTTCCGAATATTCATTTACACGCGAAGTGATAATGTAGTATCGTACTTATGTTCGCGTACCACATGTTTTACTATTATGTATGTTTCGTTGATCTTTCATAGTAATATAATGCATTAGTATGAGGATTCAATAATAAATTCGTGTTCTACATATGTTCTCGCAGAAGAAAAAATCTCGTGAAAAAAGTATTGACTTATGTGCAGAAGACCCTTCAAATATATGGCAGATAGGGAATTGGTGTCCACCGATTATTGCAGTAACGTACAGATATAAATTAATCCGTAGCTTAATGAACGGTGGTGTTAAAGAGATTTTTTGTGTCAGGAACTGGAAAGAAATGAGAAACAAGAAGATATATATCATTTTCCGCGTCTTTCAATTGACCAGTGGTTATTTTTTGGTGAGTTTTTAATTTTCATTCCTATAATCATTTCTGGAAAATAAAATTTTCAAAGGGCATATCGTTTAAGCGAATTATTTCGTAAAATTACAATTGGTGTCACCGAACTAGCCATCTCAAGTACGATACTCATATATACCATTTTTCAGTTTTTTTCAAATTTCTTCACGGACTTTACGTAGCTTCCTGAAAAGCTACATTAACTAAAAGTATTTGAAGCTAAGGTAATCCATGAAAATGTAAATTACTATCTCATTAAACTAAATTTGGAGGTATTATCTTAGTATAAATAGCTGAGAAATCTAAAATTTTACCTGGATTGCGAATTTAATATGCCTATAATTCCTTAAGGTGGATTTAAAATCCTGTATATGCCATATTTACGCGTTTCGAGGCAAAATAGGGGTGTTTAGGGCGGCGAAGGACGTTTTGAATATCACTTTATATTTGTCACTCATTGAGTGAAGGGTATATAAAACTGCATAATCAGGCATTTGGCTAGTTTTGGAAATTTGACAAAAATGTGCAGCCAAAGAAAACAATGTTATTAGTGCAGAATAACTTTAAATACACGGAACATTATCGAGAACTACCTTCTGAAGGTTCTAAATGGCGATATGAGAAAGATAAGTGCGAAGCCTTCATTCCGCCATGGGTAAAGCGTCTGATCCAATCCTAACAAGTTTGAAAACAAACCAAAAGTACGGCCGGGGGATAGAAATCTTTTGGAAAGGAAAATTTTGACCTATTCAGCCAAAAGAACAGCTAAGAGCGATATTGCAGAAAAACCGGCAAAGGTAATTAGAAAAGAACTTTGTGAATAGCGTACGAATGTGGTGGGTTTAACGTCAAAAGACATATTGCTTAAGGAAAAATATATATTACCCCCGTGGGAAGTTGGCATAGCTTTAGCAAAATCAATTGGAGGGGCTCACAAAGCTTTTCATGAGCTAAAACCAAAAATTTCAAGAAGGTTTTGCTAAATAAGTACAACATAGAAAATCTAGTTATTTTTTCATGTGAAAGTAATCTAGAGTTCTTATATCAATTAAAAATAATTCATGTAGACGGAACGCACTCCTATTGCATTAAATTCTTTGAGCTATTATTTTCGATTCATGGATATTTATTGTCATGAATATTATATTCTATTAGTACTAAGTTTGTTTAACGATAAAATTAAAAATCTATATAAGCTTGTTACCAATTCATGTCGAAAAAATACTTTCTATTCTTGTCGCAAAAACTTGTGATAAACTTAGACACAGCTATTAATCAGGCAGTATTGCAAATTTGGAATAATGTAAAAATAACCAACTGCAGATTCAATTTGCCTCAATCTTGGTATCGACAAATTGAAAAACTTGAACTCTTAGCCAAGTATATAAAAATACGACAATCTTTTGAACACGTACTAAAATTAAGTGCAGTAGTATTAAAATTATACCGATTTAATACAGTTACAGAAAATGGAGAATTTTATTGCTAACGAAATATCAGAACACAAATATAATAAATGACTAAACATATAACTGTTAAATGTATCTAATATTACGTTTAGGCAATAGCTAGTAGGATGTACATTTTGTTTTATTATACATATACACAAACAGTTTCTGTCCCAAGGTGAGCAGAACAGAACAGAATATCTGCTTAGATATGAGCCAATTTGCGTTAAATTGTACCTTTTAGCTATTTGGTGTGCCGAGCTAGGCATCGCCTCTATTCAGTATTCAGTATTCAGTAGAATTGTTACCTGCTGTAAAGTCATAAAGATGGATCTCAAATAATTCTGCGACAATTATAATTCAGAATTTAGCCAAATAGCTTCAAATGGTTGGAAATCAAAATTGAATCAAACGTGGTGCTTGTGGATGATTTTTTTTGATTTTCTTTCTTGGGACTTCAAGATCACAACATTCTGATATTTTAATATCGAACTTATTATATACGATTTCTAGAAGGTTGTAAATATTTGGCTTTGAAAACGTGAAATGAATTAATTAGATTTACTTACTGCGGCTATACGTCACGCAGTTAACAATATTGTGACCGTGTTACGCGAAAACATCAATACATTAATCTCTTAAAATAAAATTACGCCGCTTATAGCTGGGAAGATCCAAATCTCACCCTTCTGATTAACGTAATGCTATTCCACGAAAGAACAAATATCGAAACCGCGCCGTTTTCTCTTCAGAGCCCCTCCATTGTGATCAATTCATCTAATTAGCAAACATTCGAACTCACATGCGAAACTTATCGCTCTTAATACTCATTAGCGCCGGATTAATCCATCACGAGTCTCCTCCTTCAGCCTATCGTTGCTCGTTCTCAAGACGCGTCTCGGTCGTCGCGGCGCGTCCAAAATTCTCTCCCACGATAAACAAGAAAATGGAGCCAAAATAACACAATACTCCGATGATAGAGATCAATCGAGAAGTTGGCTATTGTTTTGTGGATGTACGATTGTTTGGAATTTGGAGTAAGAGCTTTGTCAGGAGTCTTGTAATTAGACGGGAGCGGTTTTGGGCGTTTTTCGTTCGAACCTCCCTTGAATCGCCGAATTTCATTGTCGCGGCCCGCAAGAATTTTATCCGCCTCTTCTCACCTTTCGGAATTTTTCAGTGTATGTAATAAACTAAATATTTGGCAGGTCCATATATGAACCTAAAGCGTCACGATACCGAGAAAAAACCTCGGTCTCTTCTCGATCTCGTACCCGAGACCGATGAGAGAGAGTGCTCATGGATTGCCGAGATCGAGATAAGGTAAAATTAACCAACGAGATCCAATCTAATTAACTCTCATGGTCTCGTTGAAATTATTATTTTCTTATCTATTCACATTCTATGCCTGATAAGTAATAGTAAAATTATCTATTCAGATATTATATCCCCACATTTATGGAAATCCCAGTTTCCTTAAATAAGTAATGTACATATCTACAATTTATAACGGAAGAAGGAATGGGAAATTTCCAACGATTTTAGAAAAAGTAATTTTATTACAAGTGTTTTGGATGTCCATGTCTTCGACTTTATTTTGAGGAATTGAAAATATGTATTTCTATTAAAATATGGTTTAGGTAGATTTTATTGACAAAGCCTCTACTTAGTTCTAATCGAATTACGTCGTTCTTCTGTTGATATATTAGGAAATTCACTTGCATCATTAATGTAATCCAATTACGATCAATTAAATTCATTTTATTATCGTAAGACGTACCCAACACAGGCCCTAAAATATAGAATACTAATACAAGAGGCGACAGTCGGAGCGGCGTCTTTAAAGTTCTATTGACAAATTGAAATTACCTTTGCTAATTTTGTTGGTAGTATATTAGCGTCAAATTTGAAACCTTGACAACTAATTTTTTTAAGTCTCCAATAATATACAAGCACATAATCTCCAATAATATACAAACGCATAGAATAAAATTTTATTTCTCTCATTAATTTTTTATATGGAAAGCTGGACAAAACACAACCTACAACTGCCGATTCTATATAATAAACTCTACAGATATGGTATTAATTAAGGTAAGGATTATTAATTCAACAGAATACAATATTAAGTTACTGAGCATTGCAAAAGTAAAGTTTTATTATACATGTTATGTTGCAGTCCCTCAGGGAGGGTTGGAAAAAAATGAGGTTAAGTTGACCTCTGAGGACAGTCGGTTATATCGGCTTGTTTATTTCATAAAACACACCTTTCTGAATCCTTACGAAATTTGAAGAACGGCACGTTTCTTTGTACTGATCTGCTTGGGTAATAAGAAACAGAACAAACATAATTCGCCTTTTTCTTCGTGGACATAGTAACAACACCAGCCAACAGCAAACAAGTCAACACACCAGGTACTTCTATGCAAAGTTTTTTCTACAAAGAATTTATTTTTTTTTTCAAAATAATACGAATTACCAACAACTATAAAACACATAAAACAAGCACCATCCCAATTTTCCAAATTTCATGAAAATAATTTAAAATTATTGTGAATTACTAAAAATATACTACTGTATAAAAATGTTACAGTTAGTATAGTAGTTAGTTATACAGTACCAATTTTTTTTTGAAAATTATTAAAACACTCCTCGGTTGTGACGTCAGAAGTTAGTGAACACTAAGGAAGCGACTGCGTTCAGTGAAAACATAGGAAATCGTACGAAGTATATATTTATTAACTTAGAAATAAATTTTATAATACCCTTTAGATTTTCCCATTGTAAAAATTTGCCAGAATCTCCCAAAAAATTTCAAAAGCTTGCTGGAAATTGAGACTCCTACAAATTTTTTCCTTTTTTTGGAAATCGGTTTTATAACCCAAATGTACCAAATGAAGCAGAATATTTTTATCGTCTAATACTACTTGCAATTCTTGAGTGTTCCCAAAATTCCAAATTTTCTCAAATTTTCCCATTTCAAAAAAGTGAAGAAGGCTATCTAGAGATTTTGCAGCTTTACGGGTAATTGAATTTTCAAACTTTTAGGGTCCTTATATTCTATAAACCGGAGTTGCAGTATATAAAATATGTAAATCAATACTAAAGAGTAAATCTATATTTCATTTCAGCTATAAAACCACATTGTATAGAGGAAAAGAAATGTTCAAATGGTTACGTTGAAGATATGGGGGTTTGAAAGTCTAAAAAACATAATAATAAAATTGAATGGTCTTCTCCATGATACATTACACAACTTTTCCTGGTTATGTCGATTTTATCTAGTTCAGATGATTCCTCTTTCAAACCACTAAGCCTATAAGGTACACCAATAAAATGAATTGTTCACCCTGAATTTTATTTAGCCAGACAGTCCCAGCATCACTTTTGGTATTAGTATTACATGCGTAAATTATAATCTTGAGGTACACCTAGGTTAATATTGAAGTAAAATTTCAAACAACTCTTGGATCTATCTGATATAATATTTCATCTATCCCTACATACACTTAGACCAACTGTTTGTCTTTTGTTAAAAGTGAACCTACCTAGTGTCCTGTTACTAATAAAATTAAGATAAGAATGGCGAAAGAAATGCAATAATTTTAGCAATGCGTGAGGGCTGTTGCATACAATATATTTTAAGTAATATCAAACAAGTGGTTAAGTACTTTCATCATTAATAATTTCATATTAGCGAATATATTTCCAACGAAAGTTTGTAAAAACTGGTGAGCATATCAATCCAAAGGTTATTTCTTTCCATTTCGTGTTTTCGCTGCGATTTCAGAGAAAATTGATGTTCTCAGAATCCCTTCGAAGTTTTTACGTAGATAAAAGACTTCTTACTACTTAATTCAATCCTCAGTCTGAATCGATACGATTACTAGTTTCAAAGATGTCGCCAATTTTCTCTTGTAGAAAAATATTGAAGCCTCGTTCAGGAGCATGGAAGACTGAAGAGGTTCGGAGTTTAAAGCGTCCGTTGTTTTCGTTCTAGATTGCAAACTCAACTTCGCAGGTTGTTACTTATTACTTTTAAACATATCCCAGTAGCCGAGGAATATTTACGGGAAATAAACTGTTGATAAGATCTTCTCAGTAGTATTTAATAAGAGTATATATGAGGTTAATTGCTTTACAATTCTCATATTTATTTGATTGCATAATTAAACAAACTTTAAGCAGCAATAAACAAAAAGCTGTACCGTTCGATTCCGAACGGTTTCATCAAACAATTTTAGGGAATAAAAAAGGAGTTATTATCCATCAGTAAACTTTAGCGTGCTGAACAATCACCCCAATTATCCTTATTTAATCCTTTCGTCGTTCTAGAAAAACATTTTAATTGAGGACAACGTCCTTGGAGATGAGAAATCAACAGAGGAAATCCTCTAATAAATTGTCGATTTCGCTCTAAGCCGAACCGTCCGCCATTTTGCCGGGATATCATATTTCACTTACACACATTTTTTTTGTAATCTGTTTATAAAATCAATACATTTCAGTGAAGCGTAATACTACTCTGTTAATTATCTTTGTGGTATAAAATGGCGTTCGCGTTTAATATATCCTTCGCCATTATATATACCAACACCTGGCGATGGATTACAGGTAAAAATTCACCATTTTTAATATTAGTCGTACCTGTATGCTGTTAAAGTAGTTTATTCAAAATTTCTTCGTTAACAGCAACATCTAATTTTAATCCTGCTAAAAGAATCTTAACGTATGCCTTGGGAAATTGTATGGAAGTCGGAATAAAACAATTCAATCGGTCGATGATTACAATAACAATCTAATTAAATAGTTAATTTACTTGGTAGTACCAAGTAACACTATCGATAAAAGTGTGGAATAGTAATATGACCACAGATGATTTATAAGGAAATTCCAGTTATTGTGTAGAATGGCAATGTTCTTTCTGTCAGCAAATTGTTATGTTTGTTACGCTTATTTATACAGAAATGCCAACACTGTTACATCAGTTACTTTTACGTAAATTGAGTTAAAGTGAACCAACAGCTTCAACTCTCTTGACTCAATGACTCCGAGTCTCATTTAATATATTCTAACTTTTACTGACGTTTCAGAAATTTTGAGTTAATTTCATAGAAAAGAATTTTAGTACTCTTATTTCTTCAGATAGGGGTTTGATTTCATTTGATAGGTGAGAAGAATGTACATAATATCTATTACATGAAATATGGGAAATTACCCGATTGTCAAAACAACCATAACAATTTGCTTACAAAATAAAGATGAATTTGTTTAAAGTTAAGGACTTAGCTCATTTCTCGAGTTTTTTAAAGGAATGTATGTGAAGAATTTTCCTTGTATTTATTTATTTTTCATAAGAACTTTAGATTGGTTCAGGGGAAGAAACTGGTGATTTTCCCCGTCGATAAGTCGTTAAACGTATATCCTTATATAAACCTGTACCAAACTGTATACATGTTCACACCCCCTCTCGTGAGTAAGTCAAGGGTGAGATACTCAATCTAGAGCTGTCTCAAGCAGTCGACAAGGCACAACTAGATGTAAAAACACCTACCTATTATGGCTGATGACTACCGGTTTGGATTGTAGCTCGGGCTTGATTGTTTGGAGCATTGTTTACCAATCAGCCGGTCTGAATCCCCCTCTTGTTCCCGGGATTTTCATTTTCCAGGCAGCGGGATTGTTCTTGGGCAGGAGTGAAATGATTAACATATATGTCAGAAGCATGGGGGATAAGAGATGTATGCATCGAGGAGGAGCATGCGATGGAGATAAGATGACGATTTTCTGGGTTGTATTCGATGATGTTTTCGTTTCGTCCCAGACTAAGCAAAAATTGAACTATTTCATATCTAAAAGGTATTTCAGTATTACACGACGTGTTGTGTCATATTAAAAGTTAATTGCTGTCAAAATTCTCTCGTGCTGTTTGTGGAGTTATGCCAGGAAGTTCACTTTACCCTTTCAGTATTAAATTCGTATTTGTTAGAAACCAGATACTCCTAACAAAATTATATCTGCTAGCCTCTGAAAACTATTCTATAACTCATAAGGTTTAAATGTAGACAACGGTTAGAAATCTACTTAATTTAATTTGTGTTCAGTAAACAACAAAGTAACACTGCTAATAATAACGAATTAGTAACGTTTGGAAGTAAATATTATTTAATTTCTGTTAGTTAAAGCGAAAATGGCCTTTATTACGTATTTTAGTAGAATAGTTAGTTTTTAAAATACTCCAAGAAAGAATAAGAAAAGTGTGTTGTGCAGTAGTCATCCATTTACAGATCAACATGACGCTGATATGTTACAAACATAAATAGTAACAACATTATTAAAAATATTACAATATGAAGCAATTTAAAATCACATACATACTAATGAAGAAAATTTAGCGATGCAGAAAAAGGTGTTTGTGCTTTTACTTTGAATAAGTTGCATGAGAGTGTTTCAAAAATCAAAGATTGTTAGTATCATGATAATTATTTGAATTTTGACATTAAATTAGTGTTAAGCTGTTTTACATTGTGTTTAGATACATGCCTCTCCACGAAAATTCCAATATCGAATATTCGGTTACAAACCACTGAAATGTATTCAGTTCTCGAAAGTACTTGCTGTACTTGAATACTATAAACTTCATTATCAAGTACATTTAGTACATGTTTCCAGTCAGTATTTTTGAAAATCCAACATTATCCTCACTACCTACTCTCGATTCTTTAATATATCGACGAAATTCCGATACTTCTCAATACTGATAGTACTTCAACTCGAGTATTTGAGTTTGACTTTTGACGTTCTGTCCTATTTTGAATTTTGAATGGAATATTCGAGTATAAAGTTCAATATTTTGCTTTGATAGAACCTGACAGAATAGACTCGTAATAGTTTGTATGTCTGAAAATTTTTATTACTAGCACATCACTCATATGTTTGAGAAATGGAAATAAACATTCCTTAAAACCTGTCTTAGGGTTTTGTTGAACTGTGTAATGAAAATATTCCGAGGGTTTAGGCCTATTCCATGGGGTATGCGCTCTGTGTAAAACAGCAAGAGCACGTCGCCTTGTAAATGGTTTGGCGACTGAATTGTTAATACAAATGAATAAAACAATAGTGTATCAATTGAAATGCTAACGTTAACCGACAAAACGTATTGTTTGTTAACTTTTTCCGCAATCATTGATCCGTTTTTCGATTTTCATTGCGGAAATATTACTGAACTTTAAAAAAATGAGAAATTTTCTCAACTACTTTTCCATGCACTTGAACGTAGTGTACTGGAAATTAGAACACCCTGAATATTGGATAGAACAAAATGAAAGTGAAATAAATTGGTTAGTTATATTCCTTACAACATAATTGTAAAACAAACATAAAATGTTCTAATCATCTTTATAAATAAACTTCTCATACAATAAACTCATAAAAACAAATATTTATTCTCGACTCGACTCAAAAGGGTGAAGGTGTAAAGGGGAAAAATTTGACAGTACTTACACTTTGTTCCACGATGATAAAACGTTCCTAAGGAAGGTTTACTTTATTAAAGAATTGATAGCAAACTATAAAAATTGTAATCCAGCCCAGTCCATGTAAGAAACGGTGAGATTATGACGCACACTGCGTAGTAATGCGCATATTCTACTTACTCGAGTGAATACTATGTTTGTTAAATTGTAGTAGCGATATCCTATCTCTGCCACCGGGAAATAGTGGGATAATTTGTTGATAATTTGTATCGCCAAAAATTGACTTTTGTCGCTGTTCGTTTCCGAGAAACAATGAGCAAAGCTTAAGTTTTAACCTGCAGTAGCAATCCTGTGTATCTCTGCAATCGTTTAAAGTATCGAATTCTTTATGCCGGCACAATTTTTAGCTTCCACATGGGGCATGTTGTACCTTTCAAAACAATCCCTTTTTCACGAAAGCCACCTCCAAATCTTGAAAGTGTGCTAAAATTGATAACAGTACTTTTGACAATTTGCGTAATAGACAATTTGCAGCTAATATTTTGTTAATTTGTTCTATTTAAATTAACTTTGTGGCTCTGCTTTCTGAAAAAGAACGACTATTACAAATGCAGTATTAAAATGCAGTAGATACCTTACATGTCTCTGTTGTCTCTGTAACCGTTTGAGATATTAAATTTTTTGAGGCGGTAGTATTTATAGCCATTGTGTGTAGCTCTCAAATGGGTTATATGGCTTTTTTTAAAAACAGCCTTTTCCACGAAAGCCTCCCCCCCGTTTCATAACAGCCAGAAAACTATTTTCGAGCAAATAAGCAAAACAAAACAAGTATGATTACTAATTGTAGGACACTTTTGAAATTTTCGAGTGGCTTTTGTAAAATAGGGTGGTTTTGAAAGTTACGACTGGTATAAATACTTGATTCTCAAAACTGTTCGAGTACCAAGTATTCCATCCGGAAACATACTTCATTTCGTGTATCTCCAACAATTGCGAGTCAATTAAATTTACCGTTTAGTAATTACCTGGTTTCTATGATTTTGTATTTAACATCGTGGTAATTACAACCTCTAGCAGGATACTTTCTTAAAAAATTTCTGTTGAATTTTTTCGAATTCTAACGAATATGTAACACAAATAGAATTTAATATCATATATCAATATTCTACTTTTGATATTAGCATATTAAAAAGGTAAAACCTAATAATGGACTCACGTACACACTATGCAAAGTTTACAACGTTCGCGACATTATTGACATGAATGTTAAAGGAATATAGGAAATCGAAACGTACTAAAATTGAAAAAGTTGAAATATCTTTTATTACTATAATTAATACAAATATTACGCACAGTTTTTCGAGTAAACCTTGCTTATCTATTGATTTATCCACGTGTTCTCTGACATTTTTCATTTCAATCGCAGATCATTTATTCGAAATATATTTCAGAATCAAGGAAAGACAGCAGGCGTTTTGAGGTTTTATTATAAGTATTAATTATTAAAATCAACCCTAGAAAACGTCCCTTGTATCCCTTGCTCTATTTTTTAACGCTAATCATAAATTCGCAAACGACAAATGATGTTACTTCAATTTTGAAAGTTGCTTTGACAATTTTCAAAGCTATTTGATGCTCTTCTCACGAAACAATGGGGAAAAGTCCTTTACCCATGGAAGCAAGAATTGAGGAAAAGGGACCATCCAAAACAACAGCTTCCCATGTTATTGCACAAGCTGATGGATGTTATTGCTCCAAATATAAAGAAGAATGTGAAGGACTCATTTTAATCCACGTGTATTTACCCTTTCAGTCCTGAAGTTGTTCTTCGAAAATTTTCATCAGCGAATACAAATGATTCAGGATGTGATTTATTTGCATCTATGGTCAAGACAAGATTCGGCACATAACAGGAAAGAAAATTATTTATCAACTAGAAACATAAGCCGGAAACTCTAAAATTCCGCGGTCTGAAGTACTCGTAAGCTCTAGCTTAAGCATCTTTGAGGATGGATCTCTTTTCCACTTCCAAAGAACCGCAAAATAAATCGCCTAGTCTGAAATCTGTACATGACCGATGAAGAAAGACACTATTGTCTTCATAGACGTGAAAAGCCATAGAAGAATTAACGTGCAAGGGAAATGACAGTAGGAATAACATTAATCTCTGTGCTGTTTGTAAATATATCTATCGCTACTGTCGTCTAAATAAAGACTGGGTACCCTCCATCACCTGCGGCAAGTGTAACAAAGACTCGAAAGATCCGTCATATCAATGCAATATATGTGAGGATACTAATTAGGATAATTTTGTGACGATGCTTAAAAATAAGTAGCATGGAAAAGCATCAAATAAGCAATTTTGTGATTGATTACAAAATTTATTTTGTTTCTTGTTCTCATATAGTTTACATTTGTGCTGCAAAAATGTGTTAAAATAACTCGCATGCTATTCACGTTTGACTTTCGATTCAATCTATACTAATGTTCAATATTCAGTCAATCTATTCAATCTATCTATCTATTCAATCTATTGAATGTTCAATACTAAGGACACCCCGTACTCTGGGATACTTTGACACCATTTTTAAAAAGTATGAATTTGGTGGTGATCGCGAAGGCTTGATTTAGTGATCAGTTTGATGGTCAAAGAACTAATTGTTCCACTGAAGCAAAAAAATATATAATGCTGAATTTTAAAAAACTTTATTGAAAAAATATTCCTCAAAATACATCAATGCAGCCCCGGTTTACGATATCACATGCATTTTGAATTGTACGCTAATTGTGCCAAATGAACGATTATTTTTGTGAATAAGATACTTATTTTGCGATGGATAAATTGCTGTTAATCGAAAGTACTAATACGAAGCTTACTGACGTTAACGATGTATATTAGGAGCACGTATTGCTTGGAAATTTTACTGCTGATCACTCAGACAAATTGAAATTTCAAGTGGATGTAATTTGTAGGGCATCCTTAGATCTAGAAACACATATATTTGCTAAGCAGCAGAGAGTGATGCACTTTAGAGAAATTATTGTCTAGAACTTCTAAGAGTTCGCAACTCTCAGATAGAAAAATGAAGGAAAAACTATTAAAAATTATTAATAAGATACCAATTTTTTTTTTCAAAGTTTTGTTTCAGTTCGAGTACGTATAATTACTGTTTGAGAATATACATTTTGCAAAACCTTCACGAAAAATTAAACATTTCTCCTTCTACAACCAGTAAAATTCCTCTGCCTGTACTTTCTGATTCAGATTACAGTTTTCAACCCTCCCTCGATCATTTTACGCACACCCCACCAATTCACGGCATACCATCCCCGAAAGCCCATCTCTATACTATAAAGGGTGGAAATTACGGCGACATCTAACGGGGAGTAGATTAAAACATAACTTTAATGTTTCGGTCGTGAGATCGCCCCTTTTGTATAAAATGTATTGTGAAAATGTTATACGGGGACTCATCACTATAGCGTAGAATTGTTATGTGATCGGTCTGTATGTTGCCGACTGCACTTTCACGAATTTTTCATTGCCGTGGTGCATGTAATTACGTGATACATCTTATGTAAGTATAATAGAAGTATTGAATTGAGTAAAAATGTGAATTTCTAGACGTAATTGTGAAAGAATGAGGAAATTTTTGCAGTACGATGCTAACGAAAAAATCATGCTCTGATGGATGAAAGGTCATACTAATTTGATTTAATGAAAACTCATTACGTAATTACGGATGCACTAAATTTTTTGATATCTCGTTATGGTTTCGACTACAAGTGCACGAAAAGAAAGAATTTCAAAAATTTGACTTGTATGAATATATTAATAATAATAATATTAAAACTGGTGTATCCCTACTTTAACTGTGGAAATATTTTGTTAATTGCATTAAAACTTATGTAATTGTTACTATTGTTTTTTAGCTACTTTATTTGAGTAAATATGTATTTTTAACCATTTTCAAAATAATTATAGTGCTCATAGTTGGAGCTCACATATGTATACTTACGATTGCTTTTATATGTGATAGAATTCGGATTTTTTATGGACTTATATTGATTCCATCGATTTGGATCGCTAAGTGACAGTGAGTAGGGAAATAAAAAAGGCGTATATTAGTTGTAATAGATTTAATTTGAAATACACACTGAAGATGTCAGTATAGGAACACGTTCATTTTTATTCATTACATGCAGCCCATACGAACATCGTAAGGATTGCTACAGCCATATTTTTCAAAATAAATAAAAAATATTCGAAATAACATATTAACATTAATACTTACAGTTACATTCAATGGTTTTATAAGAATCTGCCAAATATGCAGATATAAGTATTTTTATTTTTCTACAAAAGACCCTGGTCCATTTTAATACTAGATATTGCATTTATTTTTGAAAAGTACATCGTGTAGGAGAAGTAGACAGTAAGTAGATATTATTTGACTGATACTATTCCAAAAGAACTTAAAAAAAACTGAAAGGCAAGTGTTCGATTTTTCAACAACTAACAAATACGAAATGGAAATCTTTTTTACAAGAACCTGTACATCTCAACGGTAACAAAAAACTTAACGGAAATCAGACATACAGGGTGATCCATATACGATCTTGAAATATTAGCGGAACCTTGCTTGAAAACACATGAGGCTTTTTGATTTTGACCCTGATTTCTCATCTAACATTTATAGGTTTCATTTTGTACAAGGAATTAGGTCAGTTGCGGAATGAGCTTAACGAGAAGAAACTCCAAACTTCTCAGTTCTTAAAGAAAGTTTAGGTGGGATTTATTAAATTCTTAAAAACAATTACTGCACAGTAATTATTTATTTATAAGTACATAATTATATAGTCGTAACTACCTATACATAATTAATTTGCATCTTTGAAAACTGAGAAAGTGTTTTATTATTTATTCTACATTATCAAATCCGCTGACTGACGCTGAAAGGTAAAAAACTACTTGTTCATTCTAAAGTAAAAATATTAATTATTATAAATGCAAACCATTTGTCTAATTAAGTTTTATTACATAGCGGTACTGAATATTTTAACTTAGAATTAACAAGCGTTTTTTGTACAAAATAGCAGAAAAGAGACAACTAATTTTCGTATCATCATATTATATTAAAACACTTTATTTATACAGTATGTTGTAACTTAAAAACGGCAATAATAAATAGTATGTACAAATCGCTTGGTACTGGCCACGAAAATGATATGAAATGGGAATGTACATCAGACGAAAAAAGTTCAAGGATCCTAATGCGAATCCAAAAACTGTAAATTCAAAGAATCCCTCAGTCTCAACATATATATGTATTTATACATACAACCAAAAAAATCAATAATAATAATAAGAAAAAATGTAAACATTGCTTTGGTATAAGTTACGGAACAACGTGATCAACTCCCCATCAGTAAACTTATATATTGGGCGATCATTCGCGTAGAATCAATACTATACATGATAACTTAATAACATGGGATGTATCTTGAAATCTTGGCATAAAGGGTAAAAGATGTTGTGTTCTACATAAGTTAAAAATGTAATTGGATAACCGGAAGCATAGTAGATATTGCCGTAAAGCATAGTTAATATGGATACTATGTAAATGATCTTACCCTGAAAACACTGTAACTGTGTACGTGTTGTGAAAGATTTCTTTAAACTTATGAAAAACACAAAATCACCTTTTCCTCTGTTATGTCGTCGTTGCAAGATATCTCCTTGACAGCACTAGGGAATTTTTATTTTAAGTTGGCGCGTATCCATTCATGCCGGCCATCAAAAAATCAAAACCACACTAGACTTCTTTTACAACAGAGGCAACTTCACTGTTCACAACAATAAAATTCTTCTAAAAAACTGTTCATTGAGACTAGTACGTTAAACTAGGAGGTGGAGGGGGAAATCTCATCCCACTCCAAGGAAAAAGTCATGCGGCTTCTTTCGAAGTAATACTGGTGGAGGAATCTTCGTCTCCGGACAGCATCGGCAGAGTCCCCAGGAGGTGACCTTTGCCTTGGTTCACCACACACTTTCTCATGTGCTTTTCCAATGTGGAGGGTACCGAGAAGGGCATCTCGCAGAATCTACATCTGTAAACGTCTTTGCCGATTCTACCGTGAGTTTTCATGTGACGCGTCAGCTTGGAACTTTGCGCACAGGCGTAGGAACATAATTCACACTTGTAGGGTTTCTCTCCAGTGTGCGATCTCCTGTGGACTGTCAAGTTCGAACAGTTCTTAAACACTTTACCACAGAATTCACAAGTGTCGTTTCTCCTACTTTCTTTCTTGAGTAGAGGACTGGGAAGAAGTGTGCTAGGTCCTGGCACTCCTTTATTCTCCCTCGTTGGTAAACCGGACAGCCACCAATCGTTTCTGTCCATTTCCATCTTAATTCTTTTCGTTGCATCATAGGAGTCGTTGAAAGGAGGGAATAAGGGTATCGGTTGGGGTGGAGGGACCGGTAACAACCCTTTGGCGAATTCGTCTCTGATCTTCAGCTGAGTCGATAAACTAGTATTGTTGTTATCTCTGTCCTTACTGGCTAACTGTAATTTCAAAGCAGTGTTGGATTCTTGCAAAGCCTGCTTGTAAGCTTCGCTGTATTGCGCAATGTTACTCAAACCAAATTTATCCATCAGTTCACCGACAAGTGAAGCTGATGGATTAGCTACGTTTTTTGAATTTTGACTAGGAACGCTTAAGTCTTCTGCTTCTTCTTCGTCGACTTCCTCTTCTTCCTCCTCTTCGTCGTCCATCTCGTCTTCATCCTCGCTTTCATCGCCGTCCATCGTTTCGACTGAACCAGCATTGCTGGTTCTATCCTCCGGCGTTCGGTGTATCTTCATATGTCGCTTAAGTTTTGAGCTTTGAGCGCAAGAATGATCGCACACGGAGCACTTATACGGTAGCTCGCCAGTGTGGGTCTTTCGATGTAGTTCCAGATTGGTTTGGCTGCGGAACTTCTTGCCGCAGTAATCACAAGCGTGTACAGCGTCGGCAGAAGTAGAGTTTCGCGGAGATCCGGGTTTGCCGGGAGGCGTAGACGCAGACCTTGGCGTATTCAGGAGCTGATCGTCTGTTTTAGTAGGCGGCGAAGTACTAGGCGGCCTGCTGCTACTGTTCCCGCTATTGCTACTGTTGTTGTTGTTGTTGTTGTTATTGTTTATGTTGTTGTTATTGTTCCCGTTGCTACTGCTCGAACTAACGTTGTTCATCGAAGTAATCGGGGGCAGCTGAGACGGCGAGGGGCTGGCGAATGGTGGTGAGTGCTTACGAGGTGAGGGTGAACTCGCTTGTGCGGCCCCTGGACTGGTTGTGCCAGCCAATTGCCTCAACCGCTGCGAGTAAAAATCCAATTGTGGTTCCAATGATAATGGTTGGTTTGGTGTAGTTCTCTCCCTCGGTGGTAAACTGTTTACGGAGTTTGCCCTTTCCGCTGGAGACGGAAAGCTGGAATGGGGTGGCGGCACGTTGCCTGCAGCCACAGCAGCTGCGGCGGCAGCCAAGTTCAAGCCGTGGTGTCTGAACTGCTCGCTCACCAGTTGATCGATTCTATAGTGGTGTTCAGGGCGAAAGAGAGGTGCCGGTGGTACTGGACCGTGATTTAGCGGAGGTAGCGGTAGTCTCAGCAAACCGCCGACCCCGAAGGGGTTGTGTATATCCGGTGGAGGCAGTAGGTGATGCCTCATGTTCGGCGGCGGCGGCGGTGGGCCCCCCGAGGAGCAGCCGGATGAGGTGCTGCTAGTGCTACTGCTAGCGCTGTTGTTATTGTTGTTGCCTCCCTTTGAACTTGTGGGAGAACTTTCAACGTATATTTTGATGCCGTGAGCGTGTTGGACGTGCTGAACGAGCCTCCAGGCGGAGTGGAGGCGGGCCTTGCAGGTACTGCAAACGTAATTGCTCGGCTCTGAAAATAAAACAAAAAATACCTTTAATTTTTCGCCCGTGGAACAGTTGGATGGGTTATTACGAGATCAATAAAGGTAACGATGTCGCAAAGTTGCATATTGCAGAAAGATACGTTTCGAGATCAGAAACCGTAAAATATATCTCCCCTATAATTCTCATCAAATACCCATCTCCTTTCGACAATTTAACTCGAATCATATCCAGCGCCCACCGTCAGGTAGACATTCCTACACCGGTCACGTCCCGTACACCCTGGACCGTTCCGAATTTTCCAACTTAACGTCCGAGCCATTTTTCATTCCCGATTTTCACTGTATTATGTCAAACGACGGGGCGGCGTGTAATGGTTCGCCAACATGTGCCACAAATGCAGATGGTCGAGCCGTTTGTTGGCAAGTTATGTGCGGACATTTGCCTTGGAAACGAGTCCGCGGATTATTTTGATAACAGAAAATAAGTTTGAAATCCGTTCCGATGTGAACAATCAATTGGTCGGCAGCTACTAACAGAAAATAAATAATATACAATTTCATGATTTCCCATTGTTTAACTGTTAAAGCTTACTTAACAAATTTTGCAATTTTAGTGTTCAGTACAGTCGGTCACCAGGTGTCAACTATTTGTATGAAACATTGAAGAAAAATAATCCTTAGAAACTCATTTGCTTACTTTTCTGGCTTGAAATGGGTTTTATATGAGGTGTGCGAAAATACTAAAAACAAGCTACTGAAAATCATTAGTTTTCAATTAGCTACGTCTATATAGGGTTAAATAAGTTGATAAAAAATTTTGTATGCATGTCCTGCGTGTATTAAAAATCCTGAGCTCAGTTTCTTTTTTCATCTGAATAATTCTTGCCTACAATCAGGACACTTGTAAAATACATTACAAAATTGACCAAAAATAAATAACTCATTGAAAAAGTAAAAATGGTGGTTCAAAAATTAATTCAGGTATCTGAATGTTAGTATACACCTACTGAATAGACCATTTCATGAAATCGATCCTTTTATTGCCGGATCCCTACTAAAATTATTGCCCATATCATGAAACAGAGAGCAGTTTTATGCTCTTACTCAAATCATACTATCACATCATTAAGTAGATGATTGAAACTAATCTGGTAATTCAATTTTTATGAAACAAAACAACTGAAGCATAGAGAGGTAAAACCAATGCGATAAATTTTCTAACATAAAATTATGGTGCCATCTTGCACATCCCAATTAGTCTATCACCCAGCGATTCATTTTTGGAGTAAAAATAAATTTTAGCAATAAAATTTCGTTCTCTATTGTACACTTGATTAAAGCATCTGAATTTAAATTTGTGAGTGATATTTTTCCATGTCATGTTCAATGTATGGAATTAGAACAAATATTAGCAATAGGTATAGCGAAGCAGCGGAAGTAGGCAGAATCCGTGTTTTTTAAACAAGAAGAATTTCTTAATAAGCATTATGAAATGAAGTCAGGAAGGAAAGCGTTTACTAAACAACAGCACGGAGTATAATAATAAATGCAAGGCGTAAAGACAAAAGAGTAAGTATAATCTCTAAAAGTGAGTGCATATTGTGTTTATGTTATTTGTCTGAAACCAATAGGCGTTACAAACACATATTTGAAAACAATTGTTGGAATAAATTGCCGGTACACTGCTTTAGTCCTAAATCTGGATAATATAACTTAACGCTATCTTAGCTAACATAGTGATTAAAATATCTGTTATTGTATTTACCAGTTATGGATCTTCGGTTTAAATGAATTGTGTTATTATTTTAATTACTATTACGATAATATATTTAGATGTCCAGGAAAAGTATAACAAGGAAAATATTCCTTATACTAGTAATGTCATCGCATTGGATCTGGAAATTTTGTGATGACAATAATAATGATAACACCACGACATAAGTTTCTTGTGAAGAAGATATAAGGTGTTTGTTATGTGAACTTTATTTGTAAATTGTTGCAATATCCGTAATGTGTAATTCAGCATACATCTTCTTCTTTACATAAATATGTGAATAAAAAGGAATATTAAAAATTGTTCATCCTATCACATCAAAGGATCTTGTGGGAGGTAGGTGAATCGACATTCAGTTGGTATTAGACAAGTGGATTTTCTCAATTAATTCATTAATAATTACTATTATGTATTATTAATTAACACCAACGAAACATACCAACATTTTTTTAAGTTTATAACTTATTGGTTACTGGTGACTATATATTGGTATTGTTTAGTTATTTAACGGAAATTATTCTTAGTAATCGGATTTTTTTGTATTTTTCCGTACTACACGTGGGGAATTTCAGTGGTTTCTTGGAGTTTTCTTTGAAGCTTCCTAAAAAGCATTAACCAGTAATACTCATTTTCTATGCAAAATAAAAAGTAAATTCTAATGCAGATACACGCGTGCAGCAATTCAAAATAGGTTAGGTCCGCTTTCAAAATTAAACAATTGCGAACCATGTCACAAGGTAACGGATTATTGTCAATTTTTATGTAACTAGTAGCCGAAGTATACGTAGAAACGTATGAAAGGCAATGTAACGAGGGCATATGTGATAATTAAGATAGGACTCACTTTTCTACTGTCACGTTCAAGCATAAAATATGTACACATTCAAGGAAGTTGCTTAGGCATATTCTTTGTTATGGGAAGTTTCTCTTATCGCGTTATCGACGTACTTAACTATACCTTAACGCGTATCAGATTTTACGCGAACGGTAGCGTACTCGGCCAGAAATGTCGGTCGATCGTAATTTTCTGCATCTCGAAGGCCCGGTGACAATAGTCGAGGAAATACGGGTAAGTGAACACTTAGACGACGAGGTCAAACCATGAGCCAGGAAGTGATGTTATAATGACGGGCACAGCTTCTTGCCGTTTTCCGAAGGCGATTGGCTATTGTTCTCTGGCTACTTAGCGAATCGGTCACCGGATTAAAAACCGTTTAAAAACCACGTCCCGGATGGGAATTAGCGTGGCCCACGGTTTCCGATTGGTACGCATTTTGTCGTTCAAAATTGTTTTCAAACTTCCCTGGTACAGTGTGAATCTCACACAAGAAAGAATGGTAGTAACGAGATGTTTGGTCGGTAGACCAAAAGTGTTATTTCACTTTTTACATTTTAAGATTCTATCGTCTATAAAATGGCGAAAGCGCAAATACTTACGCTTATTTAGTGTTTGGCTTTATATATACATTTCTGTAATTCTTATAGACTTTAAATCACCTTAAACGAAACCTACAGAATATATAGATCGGCTGCTAGGCAATAGAAATTGTCGAAGCACTTCTGTCCACTTCATAGAAAGATATAAGTCTGCCAATAGTATGAAACGAAAAAAATAAAATAAAACCGACGGAATTAGAATGACTGCTATGTCATTTAGATTACTACAACAATTACATAATGTTATAATATAATAGAGTAGAATCCAACATGTTCGATATTTTTGCGAAAGACAAAGTTTCTGCACAAGACATCCTGCTCTCTTACGACAGTGAAATATTTGAATAATAGTTAATATGCTCATAGGAGCAAATAATGTATAACCCTACCAAGCAAAACATTAAAATGTATACCATTACCAAAAAAAAAAACCGCAAAAATCGGTAGTACCCGGTAATTAAAGTAAATTTTTTTGGCAAAATTTAATTGTTGTTTACGAATCGTGAACTCAAAAATGAAATTGACATATCTGATTTGATTGAGATAAATTATTATTTCGAGAGGCATATAAATCAATGCTCGTGTTTTCTTCCCGTGACACATTTTTGTTCGTTGAAAATAACAATTTTTGCTTATATATATAATTAAATTCAAGCATCGTGCCACTTTTTCATAACCTATTGCACGGGTGCATTGCATTTTTTTGCGTAACTTTTTCGCTTCCTTTGTGTACTTATATTACCCTTTCATCACTTATAACAGAAAATGCGAGTTATATATAGTAGTAAAATACTAATGGAATTAAACTAATTTTTTTTATTTCAAAGGGTATAAACGTTTATTACATACGTTCACCCATTCCAAAACTGCTACGTAAATATCAACCTACATGCATTATTTTTTATTTTCAGTGCATCATCATTTTTTTTAAATTTCTTGGTATATTTATTAACCATATATATTAGTTATTATTTCTCTGAAGCATTGGATATCCGCGTTACACCACAAATTTTTGTTTTTAAAATTATTTTACACGTAAGTAAGGCGTTACAGCGATTTTGCCTTTGTCGTATGGTGACAGGGATCTGTTTAACTAACAGTCTAGTGAGGATATGGGAATCAATTCTATTGGATGTAAATGGGATACTTCATGTAATTTTTACCAAAGAATTAATGAAGATCGGAGAAGTGCGGACTAATGACTGAATTTGTTTATAGTTATGGCGTCCCGACGTGCTTACATCGAGTTAGGGAAGAATTAGACTTGGAGAATTTGAGTTACCGAAACTGTTTTACGTTTAGAGCAAAGTTTACTTCCAAAATTAAACTTATACAAAAATTTGACATGTAGAAATTGGCATCATAGAAGTTTGAATGTAACGTATGTTTTATTATATTTTGATGTATTTATTAAATATTAACTACAACTAATTCTCAACAGATAACGTTGGAAATATACAAAAAAGAAATGCAAAAAGGGGGTATACACGTGTATGTTTTTACACGTGAAAAATATGTATGTACATAAATCCTCAGTTTTCCATGCGCGTATTCTGTGGTTTAATGATTAGTAATTACATAAAAGAAAAACGGAAAGGTAGAGCTGTAGTTCAGGACGTTAATTTCAAACACTGAATGGCCGAGAACCATAAAACAGTAGAGGCGCTTTTAAAGCTTTTTGAATGTTCATAAGCGGTATATGTGTCTTGCTTTTTTAACGAACGTCGAGAAATGTTTTCTTAAATGAGATTAACCTAAAACTAGTGCAGTGAGTCTAATGTGTATATGTAGTGAATTAATTGGGATAACAAATGGGTATTTACAATGCAGTCGATAATAAATAGTTTTGGTGTTTTACAATACGCTCGCCAATTGTTACCCAAAAGAACCGCTGTTTTGATTTTGGCGAATGCGCGTCCGGTATCGAGTTTTTGGTGGGATTTGTCTTTGATCAAAGTAACGCTATTTATAAATCACGTTTAATTAACTTACATTTAATTCAATATTCGTAAATGAAAATGTCTCATAACATGGTGATGAATCTAATTATAATAAAAGCTGTAACTAATTTATTACGGAAAGCAATAATTATTATCCAATCTCCATTATCAATCGATTTCCCTTCTCATTGTTACTCTCTGTATCATTAAAAACCTCTCCCGTTTCCCCGCTAATCCGAGCCGTTGTAACAAGTGTTTAAAATGTCCCTGGGCTCATCGATATTCCCGTCAAATCGACACGTCCCCACATAATGCTAGTTTTTCACTTTTCAGATTCGCCCCGATATTAAATTTTCAATGGAGAAACACAATACAAGATTATGAATTCGGCCGCAACCGTCAAATGTCATCTCATGATACGGCGTGTGCCATAGGCGCCCCACAGGGCTATTCTGTCGGGAAATTTCATGTTTTCCTAGAAAATATTAAATCGAATTGATAGATTCTGTTCAAATTTTGGTGCCGATATTTCAGTTTTCTTGTTAACTCGGTATTGCTTTCAAAAATAGATTTCTTGAACTGTTTTTGGCTTAATTGTTTTACAATGGAAGTAGTGGTGATTCTAAATATCTCATAGTATCACAGAATGAATACAGTTTCATTACAAATTCCCTTCTAAAGAAATCAAAGCAGATAAATAAATAATAATGTCCAATAGGATTAATCCAGGAGTTCTTTCAAATTTGCTGCAATCCTTCCCCGGTGCGCCAATGAAAGTTTACCAATTCGGCTTTTAATAAACACATAGGGAGACATCAAGTCTCGTAAAGAAGTTGATGTCTTTGTTTTAATAAAAAGGGCTTTATGCTTTACGTCAAGGGTTACGGTAAATGTTTCCATATTTCATCAACATTCGGTGCGTGTGAATAGATATCCCTGCACAAATAAATAATCTATTCAAATAGGAAACTGAACCGAATTTTCGACAGGATATTAGGAGACTTTGTTTGTATCTAGTTTTAGGTTTAGGTGGGTTAAATAATTCGAGAAGTATCTGGTGCAGCAAACGCGTACAATATTAGTATAGTTAATTATTTAGTGGTATTTAAGACATATTTTTAGAAATAATTAGAACTTCTCTAGTGTACTTCCTCTGACCTATTCTCGGTATAAGGCGAACATTGTTGTTTATCCATGCATTGGCATTTATTATAATGGGAATTTCGTTATAAGACTCTTTTATTTATTAACATTAATAGCTTCAGATGTTAGATGTCAACTGTTAAGGATAAAGAGAAGAAATATACATTAGTTGAAACTTCAAAATCAGCCAAACCCAATTTTGTGTTAGTTATTTTATTGCGTATAAATATTATAATATTATCTACTCACATGATGTGTATGTACGTAAAAACTACTGTGAGTTTCTATAAATTTGGAACTAATAAGTACCACTTTTTCTTTACTGTACCAGCATAGAAATGTTTTGATATTCAGGGCGTTAAAAAAACTATTGTAGATGGGAGGAAAACAAGTTCAAATATTCTCTTCGACGTTTCAGTCATGGGCGTTTTCGTTATTGCAGTAGGCTCACAATAAGTTTTGAAAACATATCGTTTAGGTATTTAAAAAAGAAATTCAAAATAACTACTCCATCTCTATGTATGGAGTAAATCACCATGTGAAGGGTGCCCTTATTATTTTTGTAATCTCTGAAGTTTTCTGGGCAATAAGACAACCTCGTGTTCTTAAAGTGTCCTGTTTTTATTGAAAATTGACGATAGCTTTTTTATTTTTTACTGTGCATCTTTGTATGTATTTTATTTAAAGAACAATTTGAACGGCTTCAATATGAAACATTAGGCCAATACATTTACAATACAAACTTATATTATTATACTGGATTTTAATAAGATAGACATTAACCATTGATAACCATTACAGTGAAATTTGTAAAATGTTCTTGTTCTAAAGATTGTGGTAATTCAGGTGTTGCTTATAGTATAGCCTTAAGGTTCTTTATAAGGTAGCCTTTATGATCCATGGTAGGTACATAAAATGCCATGGAGTTGAAACATCTTTAACCATATCTTTACATTTGCAAACAATGATAAGTAATCAAAGGTTTTGTAGAAATGATGAAACTACTCAACTTTTCATATGTAATATAGGGGACTTTGAATTTCTCAAAACATTGTATGACATTTTTCAGTTTACCATTATTTCTACTATCATTCCAGAAATACCTAAAAGGGAAATACAACCAGAATGTTCAGTTCATATACGTTATTATATACAAAATTAAATATATAAGTTCTTTAAACATGGTTGCTCAATTTTTTGAAATAAGGTGGAAAAAAGTTTGTTTATTGTCGATTTCTACGTTCATTACGTTATTAAAAGCAAACAAAACTTCCTCCTAAAACCTGTTCTAAATTTAATGACTTTCGACACGCGTATTAACAACAAGACCCCGAACAAAAAACAACATCAAACAATCCTCTTGGCAGTTGCTAGTTTTTTCTCGTACCCCATCATCTGTAAATCTCGTTTTGCTCGTGTGCACTCATCCTTTTCCACTCCATTTTTATCATCGGCATGTGGACAAGATACCTAAAGGGTTGAATAATTAATTTATGATCTTACTACCTTCACAGAGACGAGGGTGCCAACCCTAGATATCTCCTCGCACGAGACAGGATACGCTTGTTTATTATAGAGGATGTTTTATGAAAGGTGTCGAGATAATAAAATTGGTTTAATATTCAGAGGCAGGAATTGGTTCATCAAATTTATTTAATGTCTGCCTTTAATAGCAACTTAAAATAAATTTTCGCTAAACTATTCGTATGTTACGAGTTTTATAGCTAAATGCGGTGAACTAAAGTTCCATTAATATAATCAAGTTTCTCTATTTCCTTATTCGGTATCATTCGAACGGATCACTAGAGAGGTTTTGAAGATTTGCCGATTTACTACACTCACAGAAAATTAATGAGTATTGAACTAACTTTTCCGTTCTCTCCTCCGTGAAATATTCCTTTCTAAATAGTTTACGTTCACGGAGAAGAATCCTTTTCCTCACTTGCGGTTTTCGTTGTCCACCGAGAGCAATTCGTCATAACTTTCAATAGATCGTTTCCTTAATGGTGAGATAAGGCCGGAATGACCGCGATATTCAAATTTTTAAGCTTCGTTCCTTTTGTGCATGTGTGTGTGTGCCTTGTCCAAAGCCCTATCTTATATGCAGGGGACCACTCGCTTTCGCACTCATAAGCTTGTCCCTATTTTAAAAAGACCGGCCCTTACCCACTATGTTGATAAATCTGTACCGAGTTAAAATGAGTTGGCGTCGACAAAGAAGGGTACCGCATTTTACATTTGTGTATTGATGACAACTGTACATTTTCTAAATAGTGTTTATAACTCTGTTAACTCTATTAAAATACAGGTTACAATTCTGTGCTTGTTACTAAAATAATCAAAAACAAGTTTTTTGATTGTAAAAGTGATCATTTTAAGACCCCAAAACCCATGATCTTAGAAATTATCCCTAAAAGTAATAGGACTAGTTACGGATGTGTTACGAAGCAATATCTTTACATCACTACAATATTCATTTCAATTTTCTACTTCCACTTACAGTAGGCATGCTTATCTAATTCATAAAGTACTCATTTAATCTGGAGCCATTTGTGCAATAAATATGTCGTCGGTGGCTAGTGTAATAAACGTCAGTCTCGCAATTAGGACAATCCCGGTTTTGTTACTGTTTTTTCTTAACAAAACCCGTGTCGATCATAAGGGTGATATCAAATTGCCGAATTTTTGTTGCCTAATCGTGGGAGGGCACAGTATAGCGATAGCTCGACGCAACGCTATTAAACCATTCGATGACAAGTCCAATATCAATGATACATTCTTCCGCTGTCCCAAATTTGTTTTATCGGCTAGTAGTCAAAAAGATTTTTTAAAACTTTCGAACAAAATACATCAAATCTGTAGATTTGGTTATCGTCACTTTTCTAAACTGTTAATTATAAGTGTTCGGTTGAAATGTATTTGTATATTAACCAATTAATTTGATAATAATCTATCATAAGGGTTAAATTACGTTTCCATTCGTCTTCACTTCTCATTACGGTAAGGTGTAAACTACATGACTTCGAATAAAATAATTCGACAATATATTTTCTTGGAGACAATACAGTATTCGTTTTTTGATTTTACAAAAAAGATCTTTTAAAATGCGTCTTTATACATACAGATCTCGTTTTCCCAATACAGAAGATACCAATCTAAGAGCACAAAAATTTTCCCAAGGGAGACGCAACGGTCTCTTGTATGGATAATTAAATTGACCAACTATGTTAGAGGCCTAACGGGTTTTGGTGATTTTTAAATTATTTCTGGAAAGAGTATATGTCAAATGTGCAAGAACACATTTACGAGGTGCTTAGATGACAAACGGGTGGAAAGCACGAAACTAAACGGTGTTGGAAAAGGTGCTTTGTCAAATCTGATTCTGTTTTGACTATAAGACGGCATAAAACCTGTGATTAAAGTTGAAGCAACCTATTCTATATGTAACTGGGGAAGTTTAGAGCGGTACATAGGAGTTAAATGAATTTTGGTGAGGGACAATGTGGGCAAACCTACGGTTAAATGGTATTTTTAAGCAACTTCTACTGGACGAGCCGTCTTCAAGCAAACCAGGGGTTATCTATGTTCTATAAACCGCAATATATGAATATTAACAATAAATCATGTCACGTCTAGTGCACAGTGTCTGATGCAAGAACTTTTAGGTCAAAACTATCAACTCCTGCTTAACATAGGTTTAATCCGTTAATGACGCAATAACAAATATGAATAGCGACGTGCAAGTATGGTAGGTGATCGAACTTGCCAAAAATTACCATGGCACTGAAAGACTATCAACGGAAGGGTTCATATTTATTTTGATAGTTTCGAAAATTTGATATATAGTACCAAGCACAAATTTACATGTTCAGGATTTCAAAAGTGAAAGAAATTTGAATTTTTCCCAAAGCGAAATGCTACTACCTAACAATGATTTTTACCCGAACGCAGTGCCGGTTCAAAAGTAGCCGTGCTACACTATTTCCAGAGCGATTTTAAGAAGAAAGAAAGCGGGCAAGATGTTTCGCCGCCACCGCCGCCACATCCACCCCCACCAGCAGGGGCAGTAGCAGCAGCAGCAAGCTCCGGACCCTTTTCGTGATAAATAATCGCGTCTCCGTGGAGTCCTTTGTGTCGAGTTCGCGGCCACATTTTAAACATATGCAAATGCCCTTTCCTAAGCCTCCTGCGCTGACCGTGATCTGAAATTCTAAAGACTGCGGACGTTGTGGACTAATGGAGAAAAAAGAGGATTACGCAGAGGCCTTTTAATGAATCACAATAAGAAAGTACCCACCGAGCCAGTGAGGAATCTTTTTTCCGTTGAAACGCTTTAAGGAAAAGAGGAGAAGAAGAAAAATTACTTTTATTGAAATTCAGTTACTATCGAGAGCACTGCAAAATGCTTTACAAAAACACGGCTGCTTTTCTGGTGATACTCCATTTATCAATTATTTATCCTACCTTGACAAGGCTATCTCAAGGCAAAGCACACATACATGTTAAAATACCACCTTCAAAAGTTACACAGCACTCACATACCTAACTAAATTTCAATGTTGGGATTTTATTCAAAACGCTTTGTTCCTAGCTCCAAGGATTTAAGTTTATTTGATGCACCGATAATTTTTCGAAATAGACGAAATTATAAAAACAAAGAGTCGTAGTTTGGTTATTAAGAATATTCGACTCCATGAGTATCTTCATTTTCCTGGGAATTTGTTCACACAACGCTGTCTGTAGGAACTACAAAAATTATGATTGTAAGTATACAAGTTTGCTGTAGCACGCTTACAAGCATTACACATAATTTTGTAATATTTAAAGTGAGAAGAAATATTAGTATCTGTACTATTTAACAAACGTATTACAAAAGCTAGTACTATTAAGCAACAGTGTATTAAACAAAACGAACTGTAGGCAAGATTAAAATTATTAACTGCTCATGATACGCAAGCCACAAGCAATAATTCTGTCCACAACCCAGCGTATAAATGTAATTATTACATATTTACTATAACAACCTAACCTAGCGCTATATGGCACGTGTACAAAACATTATATCAGAATCGATGGCACGTATATACCCCAGTTTAATTGTTAAGCAATATTACTAATTTTAGGTAACGATGGATCCTGCTGTTTGTTACTAGAGGAACCAATCTATATCCCAAGCTCAAACTGCACGTGTATGACGGAATGTTAGTTGCGACTAACGATACTCCGTATGTATAATTTCCAGAGTACACAACGTGTAACATAATTCAAGTTATGAAGTCTGGCAGGCAATTCTTGCGATCACTTTATGTGTCAAAGCTATAATAGATCTATATCTTATATCACGTGGTTTTCGATATAGTGTCAAAAATTACAAGAAAATATTTTATTTCCGATGTTTATGAAAGTTGTATGGAAGTTAATTCATTTTGGAGGTGTAAACGGTAACAATATCACTTTAAATTATGAGACTACTGGAAAAATTTAACCTCAATTACGTCACATATGTTAAATGATTTGATAGAGTTAATAATTTGAGCAATTTTAGGCACCCTGTATCTTAAAGACTATGTATTGCAAGGCATAATATCTTCAGACATGTTATTTGTAACGTAAATCTTGCTAAGCCCTGTAGAACTACACTATGAGCAATAATGACACAGAATATTTCCTCTAAAAGATTAAAAGAATTTAATTCGCATTTAACGATCCTATTTAAAATGTTATGAAACCATTTCAGTAGAGACTATTTCACTCATTAGTTTGCAAAATTGGAGATGGGTTTGAGTAAATTAAATTTCCTTATGGACATTTCGCTCTTTATGAAATGAATTTCCTGAACTGTCCCGACAAAGATCAGGGAAGAAATGACATAAATATGAACTCGCGAACTAATCGTTCCTAACTTATTACTATCACACTCATTCTATAAACTAAACTAATACATATTCGAAATTTACCTTTCATTTTACCACTATTCAATGACATGAAAGTATGTACACAGCTGATCTAGAAGAAACGAATTATTCCTAATTTATTAAATCTGATCCCAAATCAACTACTGAACCATTACCATTTAAATAATTTCAACCTTAAATAACCGTCACTGTTTACTTCTAATTTCACAACGAATTTCACATGAAAAATTTTAATAAATTTAACAGACAATTGCCGCTGGTAGACAATTACAACTCTTTTGTCTTTAGCACCCTGCAGAGAGAGACACACATGTGTTAAAAACATTTGATGACCATTACCATCAACCCCCTCATATGAATAAAGAACTTTAAAATTTCCTCACGTCTCATTGCGTTTGTAGGGTTTAATCTCAAGGGTGCCAAATGGCAAGGGTTTATTCGAAGCAGAGCTGTAGGTAAGTAGTTATTTCACAAAAAATTATACGTGATAGAGTATTCTGTGTTTCTCTTGAGTATAAGATTTAAATCACTGATGGGATATTCGATATCTACCTTGCTTCGGGGTACGTTATTTGATTAAACATTGAAAATATTTTCTTACAGCTATATTGAGTTTATATTTAATTAAATAGGGAAGAGAAGATGTTGTACAAGAGGTGAATACAAGGAAGTGTGATAAGTATTTGAATTTATGAAGTAACAGGAATATAAAAAGTAGAACTGTAACGATTTGGACCTTTAGTATGATTTCCAAACTGAAATACAGCATTGCTTTATAGTAAGGCAGGGGATATAATTTCATGCAAATATTGATATTATTGATATTGAGTATTAAAATTATTGAATTGTAATAAATAAAATGTATTTATACATTAATACAAATTATGATATATAATATATTGGAAGTGGAATCGACTTTTTGAATTCTTCTACCCATTCTTCATTTGGCTTTTTTGTAATTTAGAAGAATATTATTTTTCTGTGAAAGCAACAAAATCACAACTATTAACTATCTCTGTTCTCTATAACGTTTCAAATTCTAGTTTAATGATCTACATAATTAACTATATATATGTGTATAATACTAATCTACATATAAATAGTTAACATGCAAAATAAAAGGTTTCTATCAATCCACGACATCATTGAGATAATTCCACCATGATAAGGCAGTATCAAAAATTAATTATATTTTATCTCAAAAACCTTTCTTCTTAATTTGCTGTTAGCAGATCTAGAGGTAGGATCTGTTTCTAGGACATTTTATAATTTGCATTAGAACTTATATGCATTTCGCATGTGTTCATAAAGTTTATTTGCAATGAAAAATACCAGGAAACGGGTTATGCAGGGTTATAAAGCATGAGCCGTACATGAAAATGTATATATGTAATTGTACTCTCAAATATTGACATAAAATGCCAAAACTGTAAGAAATGTAAAACAAAATTCTACAGCAGGCAGAAAAAATACCTTTTTAAATCTTAACTTCTTCAAACGTAACACTATAGCATTGCTCTAGCACAAAATAGCAACTATAAATCATTTATACAAAAGCTGCACTATGCTGTATATTCTTTTGATAATCTGCCTGGGCTCTGATCGCATCATTCTTTTAGTTTTTCTTTCAGTCTTCTTTCTTGTGTGTAAATTTGGAAAAAATGTTGATGATGGTAGATAGAAGCAAAGCACTCCAGTTACAAAATATTCCATCACAAATACAACACGTTGAAGAAATCAACTTTTCTTTGGTTCACTGATCTTTAGTCAGGACGCTTAAGAATCAGAAATAAGGCGTTGCATCGTTATCGCTCATAGCGCCGTAATGAAGTTAGTAAGAACATGGTTTGACAAACACGTAACCAAAAACACAAGGAAACTGCCCCTGGGAACCTTGGTTTTCATGATTTTTCCATCAAGAGTTGAATTATGGAACATTAAAAACTGCAAAAGGTCATCGAATTGACATCTCCGAAATGTGGAGCTAGAAGCTAGTGCTCGAAAAATAGCTAGATATACGTGATCAATGATCTACAGAATGCCGACGTATTGTTTTCCAATACTTTGGACATCCACGAGATGAAACAAGCCTTGAAAAATTAGTGGTGCAGGGAAAGGTCGAGAGGAAGCGTAGCAGGGGAGAACCACCATTCAGGTGACTAGACCAAGAAAAGCATATAACGGGAAGAACTTCCTAATAAAGTCGAAGAACAGTACTACGAAAGATTGTAATAAATTATACCTTGGGTATTGCTTGTAAGGAATACACTTTGTTTAAAAGTTTGCATTGATATTGCTTTAACCGACAATAGTGCATCCCGCCCTCTTAAAACTCATGTTCATATGAAATAATACTAGTAGAGAATTATTTTCGATAATACTTCACTTACCACTATGTGTGGTGTTCGACTCGGCATCGGCCACTTCAGTTCTGGACCTCTTGCAACTGTTATCCTCCTGCGAGCTGTCCATCTTCTCCTGCTTGATGCTGGGCTTGATATCGTCCTCCAAGCTGGAGCTAGTCAAAGGGGACGAGGCTCTCCTCTTCGGTGTCGAGGAGGCCGCCCCGTCGACCAGGAGGTCCCCCGGGGGCGGCGTGTGAACGCGGCTTCCAGAGGAGTTCTTCTTGCTCGTAATCGGGGCAGATATGCTCGGCCTCCTAGTGTTGATGGTCGACAGAGGGAGGTTGCCGTCGTCGGCGTCTCTCTCCCTGTCGCCATTCGGGTTGTAACACTGACCGGAGCTGAAGTTCTCCTTGTTGCACGTGCTCACTTTGTGCTGGATGAACCTGACTATGTCGGAGAGCGCGAACGGTTTCTGGCAGACGCCGCAGGTCAGGATATCCTGGTGCGGATCACCTTCCACTCCGTCTGCATCTGCTATAACAAAAAGATTATTTAAGAAATGCGAAAGTTCTACTCACTTAGACGTATCTAGTTAGTCAACTGGTTAATTGTTTGAAATTAGGGTGTGCCAAAAAATAACGTGTTACAGATGTCGTTGCACTGAATCATAACTCCAGTCATAAATGTATTTCATCATATCAGCCATTACTCAAAAGTAACAAAGTCTCACAAGTTACATTTTACTATCTCGTATGATGTACATGTACTCATATAACGAGAAAGTATTATAATCAAGTCGTCTTTCAGAATTTGAGATATTGGTATTTCAGGACATCTTGAGGTCTCTTGAGAAACATGGTTTTGGAAAAATGTCAGTATGTGTGTGTATGTATACGAGTCTGTACATATATGTAGCCTTTTTCGTAGAAACTGCAAATAGTCA
Organism: Cryptocephalus primarius; assembly: GCA_963576515.1. NCBI lineage: Eukaryota > Metazoa > Arthropoda > Insecta > Coleoptera > Chrysomelidae > Cryptocephalus > Cryptocephalus primarius. The sequence goes on along the minus strand of OY754936.1, from coordinate 21,045,739 downwards.
AAAGCTGAAACTTTTATTTGGGCTTGGTCTTATGAAAACTGAAGTCCATGTGATTTCGGTTAAAATCAGTTTAGGGTAAAGGACCTTTTACTAATTTCTCATTTTGAGTCTTGCAAAACTATACCAATATTTTTTTAAACTTGGAATATTTAATCCACTGCTGTTCATATTGATTATCATAATTGTCATCTTGACTGTACTTTTCTGGCAGATCCTCGCCAATTTTCACTTTTTCTCAATTTTTTTCCAAAACGTGTTTACCTATTCCTACTAAACTTCACGTCTGAACTAGCACATTAAATGCATATAATTTTTGTTTGAAACTTTTTTCTAAAATCAGTCTAAAGGGCACTTGATTTAGTTCAATTCAATACCCATAAATTTTACTGATTCTTTACTACATTTGTAAGCTCATAAATTATTTAATAGTGTATCTTAGAAATGTTTAATAGAACATGTTATTCAAAATGTTCGTCCATAAGGCAAAATGTTTTCGCAGTTACAATCTTAATTGAAATCTTTTTAAGGTTTTTAACCCATATTTTAAAGTTAACTTTATTGAGGATGACCCCATGAATTCGTTTAATTCGGCTTCTCGTTTTAGAAAAAGACTACTTAAAAACGACTTAACTTTTGTGCATTGGATGTTGGATATAGGAGTAGAAGTAACTTATTTAATCAACACAGTTATATTAATTGTGTTTTCTATAGAGAGAAAGCATTTCTTTTGAGAATGATTTTTAGTCATAGAATTTGAAAATCTATATCATTTGAAGAAAGAATTAAAAATTATTGAAAATATTTAGGGTATGAGGACTAGAGTTTCTCTTTTCTTCAAAATTAGATAACACTTTGCGTGTAGCCAATACAGAATACGTACCAGTTTTAACAATTTTAGACCTATTATAGTAAAAAAAATATAGGTGCCTTCGAGGTTCTGTAATTCTTTAGGGGTGCATTTGGGTATTAGGGCAAATATGGTTATATCGATCTCATTTCGTCTCAGTAAAACCACACATTTTTTTGGTGAAGCATCTGGGAAACACATTGTTCCAATAATATACAAAATATTATCATATCGACTTTCTGAAGAAGCAATTGGACTAATTATTATTTAATTAGTAATATTTCCACAAATATAATGAAAATAAATTCTGATATTTTTGCAGTATACGGTACATACCAATGTACTTATTCTCAGACTTTTGATTAGGGAGATAACTTGTATTGGTTTTACTTTGACAACAGCAATTAAATGAGACGTCATCTAAACAAAACGTGTTTTAATTTCATAAAACAACTGTCAGTGCATAGAGATACGGTTTCATTGCTACTCTTTCTCGAGGTGTAACTTTTTTGAAAGTCAACAAATGTTGAAACAATCTGCACCAAACTAATATTTTTATTTACATAAAAATATGCTATCAAAATCAAAGAATTACTCGTTTCAATAATTCATCCAGAAATAAATTTATGTGATATCAAAGTACCTACAGCGATGTTAAGAAAGAGCGCGCAATAAACTTGATTTTCGTTCCTTTAGCTTTGATAAAAAAAGGCATGATTACTCATAATTTCCATAACTTCCAGATATCGATTTCCGAAAACAGCTGCGAGATTTTACGGCTGCACCTCCTGTCGAGACCGGGTGTCGTAATGACACTCGACAAGCATCCCTCTCCAACCCCTTCGCCTCCCTAATAACGCAAACGCACCCCTGCTAAGATTAGAAATAGCCGCCGCCACCACCTCGCTTACATTTTAATTGTTCTTTCCTCTACAGATATTGTTTAAGCATTTTTTGCGTGCGTTAATGAATTTATGAAACTAGAAGTACGAAGATGCCACTTGCAAAACTGTGACGTTTGATGTTATCTAATATGAGGAAATTTAATGAGGGATCCCTCTTTGTGATCTTCAAATGTATGTCTTCCAAATCAGATTACTGGATAGGTATGTGGAAAGGTACCAGAGGCAGTAGTCTTACAAAAATTCTGACATAGTCCAATTAAGGACGGTATTAACGTTGTTGCTACGGTAAAAAGTAAATAAGAACGGAATTTTACAATTTTGGCTATTTTTCTTCATGTGTATCTCGTATCATTGCTTGTAAGTACATTATTGTACTTTATGGAATTGATATGTTTTCCCGAAACAATTTTTGCTAATCACAGGCGATTCTATTCTATATTCTGTCTACTTTCCTCAGTTAGCTAAAATATAGTGCACCCCCAATAGATAAGTATCTATATATTATATCATAAACTCCCTAGCAGCTCTTAAAAAATGTATATCATTTTGCTGATTCCTGTATTAATTCCTGAAATTCCGCAAGTTTAGTAATCGTGTGTATAAAAGAAACCTTTTCGATAATCTTATAATTTACTGTTTCCTCACTTTATGTACCTTTCACTAAATAATATCATTTCTGTTGTTGTAAATTGGTTTTGTAACAAATAAATTACTCTTCATTGCACTGTTTCAGACGGTTGTCTTTAATTTTAAAGCTTAGCTTTATGGGGAGTTTTCCAAACAACTCTGCGAAAATACTCGAGTTAAGTATACACCGTTTTTCAATTTCTTACCACTGTTCGTAGCCTCTCCGGGCTAATTCGAAAGTTTGCCGTAATTACCCAGTCGAAAATATCCCTCCTTTTCATCTATCTTATTCCCGATCAATTTGAGGCACTTAATTTTGGAAACGCGTTCTTTTCTCATTACTATGTATTAAACTGTAACTCGATCCGAAATCAATCATCAAGCAGAGCCACTATATTTTCCAATAACAGGCCAATAGAATAAATTATAATACATATTGGTCGAATCCGAAGCCAATTTGATATCTCTCCGCTCAATCTTGATGCAACTTTATATATTTCTTTTCGCAGAAGTTGGATTGATATCGCAGATAAATATTTCATACATATCAATTTCGATGGAAGGGGAAGGATGCGATTTGTCCATGAACCACTAGTAATTTTCACAACGTACACACGAAAATATCGTATTTCAAAAAAATTGCCCGTGTCCATCTTATTAGCCAGCATTGTCCGGCTAAACCCTTTCTACCCCTTTTCTGAGGAGTAACGCATCCACGTACAGGTTTCTTTTCGACCCTTGGACCTACAGGACTAATCTCACCCTTTGCCGACTGACCACTCCCCTACTGACCAATGGACTGCGTGAATAGCCCTTATTTACTTTCCCACGTATGGAGGGATGCCGCGATTGGTCCGTAGTGGACAATCGCTGCTAGATGGTCCTTTGATAGTCTATTGGGATAAGAACGTCTTGCAAGGAATGTCTTTATGTTTACGGTTTTCATAGAAAGAAGGGAGGGAGCAGATAAAAATAGGCAGAAGGAAGAGTAAAAAGAGGGTGATTATTCGATGTCCCGATATCTAGACAATTCAGACGGTATTAAAAGGCTGATTTAACATTTAGTGAAAAATTTTACGGGTTAATTTTTAAATTTAATCTATACACATTATTCAGTAAACAGATCTGTTTACTGTTCCAATCAATCAACAATTGTTTTATTAAGTGTTTCAATTACGCTTAATGCTTCAAATGCTTGACGTTACCTTTCTTTTTTTTTTAAATTTTACTATTTATAAATTCCAAATGTTATTGTAAAACTGATAATATTATTTTTATTGAACGAAGCAGAATTGTTAACTTCGCAATTCCATATTGTTTCGAAACATAACAAATTTATTAAATTATGTTGGTAATATTTAGTAATATGGTCAATAAGGCTGGATTCAATAGAACCACCGAAGGGCCTCACATTTTATTTTAGAATACCGTTATCACGTGTCAGGAATTTTCCCTCGAGAAAGGTTTTATTTGGCCGACAATCGTCGGGAAGAATTGCCAAAAACGAATAGTAATAATAATCGATCGACATTGAACACAATACTGAGGGTTGCAACACAATAGCACAAAAAAGCGTCACGACACTCTAATAGGTAAAATAATATATGTCTACGAAATGTGCAAAAAAGCGCTAACTGACAATGGCAATCCACTTTCAGTAAGAAAACTCTCTAAAAATTACAAGAGAACTAATCTTTGGCTAACGGTCAACTTTGTCTCATAGAAAATGAAGTAGTTGGATAATTTTCAGAGTTAAATTTTAATGTCCGAAGTGCACTAGGATGGACGATATAATCGAATACATGGTAGATATTTGAGACTTGCGTTGTAAGTCGCCGTAAACAATCACTTCCATAACTGTTTGATGTTTGGACCCTTCAGCTCATACAATTTTCACATTGATCGCGTTAAATAGTTTAATTACATACTATGGTTTCACGAGAAGCTAATGTAATACTCGCCACGCTTATGATATTCTTGCTTTCGGATCGGACATATTTTTCCATGTTACATAAGGTGTAATTCGAGAAAATCGAATAAATCGTGCTCTAATTCCTCTCTCCGGTTGGTTCCAGTGAACTTCCAAAACCCAGTTGGAAACTTGTGACAAACTAGAAGGACAAGCCCTTAAGCGACACGGAGGCACGTCCGGGAGTCTAATAAGATTTTCTTTTGTTTTTTTGGCGCCCAAACATGGTCAATAATCACATTTCTTCGGCCTCTGCGGGCCCGAAGCCTGACGCGTAATTCGATGATGAAATTGGCTAAGTCTAGCAAATCCAGAAATTAAGTTAGTATCGTGTGGATATTTATGAGTGGCGGATGAAAACGGCCCTACCCCGATATGTCTGTATGGACGGGAGGGTGGGTGTATTTCTCTGAAAAATTGGCGTGATACAATATCAACCGATAGAGGGAAAGGGAGCAGTAGCGTTTCGTTGTTAAATATCCGCAATTAAAATGCTACGAATGAAAGTGTAGTCACAATGGAATACACCACCCGATAGGTGTTACCGCCTTGCTATTTAACTATTTGCTGGTAAAAGTAATCCATGAATTTAACTCTATATTGACTCAATAACTATAATGATAAAAATTTATGACCACATTTTATTATTCACCTTCATTTATTGGTACGATACTATTATTGTTAACTCTCGTTATGTACTTAAACAAGACATGAATTTTAATGCCCATTATAAAGCAACTCAATACATGTTTTAGTCCCATAATGTAATTTTATGGGTTATTAACGGTTCCACTCGCTTGTACAACTGAAGCAAAATTAATGCTAGAAAAAGTCAAAGCCGCAAAACATTTTTTTTTTTGTAATCACCGCAATTCATATTTCATTCCATTCGTGATGAATAATCGGCCATTTTCGATTTTCTGTTTATACTTCGACTCTTAACCAACTTTCGGTTCACAACCGCAGAAGTCAACAATAGCTTTTACATAGTAGGAATGACACCATTAAAGGGGTAAAAATAAATATAACTCATAAACACAGTTGTTTGTATTGTTAGACCATGGGCGGCGAATATAACCAATTTCTATGGTTGTAGTAGGTCATGAAGGCAGTTTAATGGCGCTTTCGAAACGGTGGTTTACTAAAACATTTACATGTAACGTAAAGGATGCTCTAGAAATTAAACGCTAAGTCAAATTGTTAATTTTACAAGAACGACGTCCATTTCAATGGATTTTTTTAAAGTCCTTCCCCTCAGTCGACATCTAATACTAAAGTTATATATTAAAGACGTTAACTACCAATACGAACTTACGTAATAAGTATTTTACAGCAAAAATACTCACTAGCAATGATATTACCACAACCACACATATTAATGACTGCATTATTGCTTCACCAAGGCAAGACGAGGCATGAAGAATTTAAGTACTGTTATAAAAATTGAGCATACAAGATACCACAAAATCAGGTCATATGACCTTTAATAACCACGAAGGGAACTGCTCAGCAGTGTACTAAATAACCGCCAATGCATCAACAATGAAATACCAAACGACAGATCAACACTCTGTATGTAGCCACATCATGAGCTCATGATCTCAAGAACCAAATAAAGGAAGAAATTGGTTCCTAGAAGAAACTACTCTAGATGAACTTTGTTGGGGTTTAGCGGACCAAACTCAATTCAGTATATGCACAATATCGTTCTATAGACGTTTATCCCGACAGAGTTCGTTAATTTAGTTATTCATGTGATGAGAAATTGCTATTTTACAACACGAGAGTGGTGTCCTAACATGTTTACCTAGAGTACTTAGACAGAACATTATATTGAAGAAAACAAATATTTGTATCAAGTGGAAGCAACTTGAATTTGAACTAGTTGAGCTACACAACGTTCCATACCCTAATAATTTAAGGATATATAGCCATCCTAAATACTCGTACCATCTGGAGTAATGCAGCGCAATTATAGGAAACGTTTTCTGACTGCAATTTTTAAATCATCATCAAAAACTACCAAAGTCATTGCATAAGCATGCCCAAGAGGTGGCAAAGAGAATCATGAGAAAATCGGCAAGACGAAGGCTAAAATACATTCCTGCAGATTTATCTGCACAATATTAAAGAGAGAAAATTTTCTCCAGTGTCAAAAAATATATTTTTTCATATAAGATATTGAAATTAATGGAATGTGGTAATATTTCTTCGTATTAATATGTTTCGTTTCATAACAAAACGTTTGTTTAATATTATTATAAAAAAGATGTTTAATGAATCACAAGGCATTTATAACATTATGAAAGGACTACCAATTAGTAGAATTTAATAGAGTTTAACTATTTTTAAGTAAACTTAACTCATCAGGTTCTTTTTGATGTTCTTTCGTTTTTAGGATTTTTTTACAAATTATTTCGCAGTGATGAGCAGTAAAATAAGTCAAAACCAATGTTTCCCATCGAATCTTCCAGTATACGAAGTAACGAAAGATTCCTTTTTTAATTTGTTTAGTGATACACATAACTTATTGTTAAGCTCAGCTATTTCGTTCCCCTAACCCTTTGGCCATATTAAAAAAATTCGTTTGGAGAAGGCGAGAAAGAAGAAAAATTTCGATGGTGACAAACTGAGGCCTAGGAAAAGGTTAAGAGCCAAAACACGAGTAATTCCTAAGTCGACTGCGCCATAAATGTCGCGACCCGGGCTTCATTTGTCTCCCCGAGTGCCAATAAAATAATACCAAGTGCCGGCTCTCTGGACATTACTGGCAAGCAAAAGTTTTAATCAGAGTGGTACAATCAAGAGGGCTGCTCTTAACGGCCGATCGTCGATTGTTATATTTTATCGGAATATGTGGCGACGAAGAAAATAGAAACATCTAAATAAAGGAGCGCTTTTTGCGGATCTCTTTTGAATTTAGTCGTATAATTCCCGACACTCGGTACATCGGCTCGATCCAGTCGATTGAGTCGAGAGCAACCCTTTGAAGCACGCCATTTTTAAATCAACAGACGTCCAGGTGTGTAGTTATTACTCGGTCTCTGCATGGACCACTACAAAGAAAAGCAAAACAACGGACATCTCTTTCGTCCTTTGTCCTGCGACCCTAGAGGGAGGTTTGGCCCTTTCTAATTGTCGGCCAAATACTGATTAATCAAACAAAAAATTCGGCGGAAGTCGAAAAAAGCGCACAATCTGGTGGGGGAAGCGCGTCGATAAATATTCAGTTGTTAAGGGAAAAATGTAATAACTGTTAGCATGCAATTACCGTAAATCAATATGTTTACCTATAATAAATAAGGTACATTTAAGAGCTAGACGATTTTTTCAAGTTGTAAAGTAAATTGCCAAAGATGACTGCTGATATAGCTGACGAAACGAATTTAAGATAATTAAATGAGTTCTATTGTTTTAATAGAGATAAGGATTGCTAAATACAAGATATGTTTTAAAATTTTATCTTATACACGAAATGATAAGTGCCCAGCGACTTTTTACTTTCGAGAAAAATGTTTCCAAATAAATTTTCCACATTTTTAAAAACAAACATTATCTAAAAAATACAAACAAATCTTTACTTCATAAAATTAAAAGCTCAACGTCTACTTCGATCAAAATCTAAAAATATGTATAATATGTAAAAATAAAGTCTTTGATTATGTAACAAAAATACATTTCATTTTCAATCATTAAACTTTTTTCGCAAAAATAAACCTATTACGGTTCATATGCAATATATGTAAATATTCATATACGTATACCTGAAACAATGAAGATGTACGCATATATGTTGATAAATACAATAAATCAACGAATTTTCATTATATATTTTAAATTAAATTGATTTCATAATTAAAAAAATACCACTACATACAAAATTACTCCAGGCAATGAAACATAATTAAGTGCTATTAAACTCATTAACAACATAATTAATTATCGAAGTTATTAGTTCTTTTTGAAATCAAAAAATGCTTTCAACAAACTTCGTAATTATTAAAAATATCCTTACCAATAATTTTCTTGTAAAAAAACTTCATCTTCAAATATAATTCGAAGTCACTGATTTTGTTAAGGAACGGCATGCTAATACTGATCACTTATCACCGGCACTCCTGGCCGAGTTGAAATAACCGCACGACTAATCATAGATCTATCTGAAAAAGATCGCGCTATATCGTCTATACTGATGCTGATCATAGACTGATACTCTAGGGCGCTACATCCCCCTTCACAGGTATACCAAACTATCAGGGTGAGATGAGAAGTAGTGGGGATAATTCTGACCCTGAGATCGACACTGGGTCAGAATGGTAAAAAAGGGCATAACAATAGCTGTATCTGCGAAAATCATGTTAATTTACAATTTTTACATTAGAAAAAACCGTACGTGAGGGGTAGCACCGCACAACCGTTAAAAACTCTCAGAGAGACAATAAGGAGGAAAAAAGATTTATTTCGAACAGGTCCGGATTGCCAGCTGGTAGAAAAAATGCCTAGGTGATTAAAAAACGTTGGGATTTTTTTTAAGCTGGGGTCATGAGGATTTTGATTTGCAAATCAGGTGGGTACCATGGGAAAAAATCTGATAGAAAACCCATTAATCAATGAACGTCACTTATACATATTTTTGGATTCCTGGACTCACACAAAAGTATATTGAGTTTGTCATACTTACATTGGTACTGTATAGTCTTGTATATGGTGTTTTGCAAACCCGATAGTTTTAAAATCATAATGCATTATAAAGAAATGTGCATAAATATGTGCTCCCAAAGTTTTAAAAAGAGTTTCAGTGCAACGCAAAAATAATTCTACGTCCTCTAATATACATGTATGATTTTTTTCGCATTTTTCGAGCTGTTGTATTGTATATACTCGGTAAATTTGATGCACAACTCGATGCATCTATCTTTACATATTTACATTCCATTATGCCTTTCTATGTCATGTGTATGAATAGGGCATCAGTGGTAAATTGTTACGCTTAATGATGTTCACAACTGAAGAATTCGCATGAAACATCTTGGTAACAAACTCTTCAGCTTAACATATATTTAAAGTGTGCTATGTCTAGCTGGTTCACTCCCATTTCAGTTAACGAAGTATATGATGGGGTGAAGTACTGCTAAAGTATTTCGAGCGAAGAAAAGAGGTATGAGATTACTAGTCTATATAGGTCTGAGAGAACACTAAAGACATTTATTTATTTCCATAACTGACTTGAAGTTTGCTTCAGGGGTAGAGTTTAAACATAATATAAAGAGGCCGTTGCTGGAACATTCTTGTTATTCAGTGCAGAAGTTGCTGCAGCATAAATTTCACGTGCACAAACTAATGGGTACCATTTGACGCACAATAGAAATATAGGGTATCATGTTATCACTTTTACATATAGATTGAATTGGAGCCGCGATTTTAGCAGTATATTTATAACGTATTAGAAAACATTATTTGGAGTTTTTGCATCTATAATAATCTAAAAATCTAATGCATCCAAAAATGGCAATATATAAGTTACTTTTTGAATTTTAACAATGCACTAAGCACATGCAACATACATTCAGCCTATTAGTAGAGAAATCAAAATAAGATTTAAAGTAAAATACTTGCAATATTTCAAATTTCATTTATTTCAATATTAATGAATGTGAAAAGAAAAAGAAGAGAAATAACATTGTGCTGATGAGGATATGTGACAAGGAGTATAGTCAAGCTAAAACCTTAAAGATGTTGTCCCATGTGACTACATGTGACAGAGACTACGTCAACAACATCTTGAAGAAAACAATAGAGAAAGAAGAGCTATACTCAGAAGGATTGTGATATCAACAATTCTTCAAAATCTGATACCAGGATGATATTCACCAATAAAGAACTGTTGGCTTTTATTATGTTTGGCATAAAAATGCTGTTATTTACATCAAGAATAATGATTATGCATCCCAATAACCAATCTTGATCATCTTCATAAAACCTTTAATCATTAAATACGTGATGTATATGAATATCTTTGATTTCCACTTTTCAAGACTATGCATTAGTACTGATTTAAATATTATATGAGTAAGATTACTAATTCGGTTGTCAATAAACTAAGGGATTGATGCTTGTTTAAAAATGGTGATCATCTTAACATCATGTTATCGTATAAAGTCAATATGAACTTCGGTAGTTACTCTATGTTTCTCAAAATCTTACTGGGATATTTTAGCTTTATCTGACACTAATATTGTAGCAAATGCATTTGATTTTGGCATTAAATCTTATTATTGTATAGTATTAGTAGGAATAATAAGTGCAATGACACTATTATATATGTACATGGCTGCTTTTTAATCACAGTTCAAATATTGAAATTGATAAAAATTTTTTAAGTGTAACATTGGAAAATCCTCTATCTCCATGAATGTTACGGCTCATTATAGGTCTTCCTCGTTCTCATGCCTATTCTCAGAATCTACATAATCTTTTGTGCAAATAGATATCTCAGTAAATGTATTGCTAGGGTTTTTGTTAGTGATATAAACATCAACATTATGTACATGAACTTAATTGTAAATAACAGGTATCTAAATTGTCTCAATAGATTGACCATTTTTTTGTCACTTGTATTAGCAGACTTAACACTTACACTACTATAGCTCCTTAACTGATCGCTACTCTGAAGCTATGAACGTATACCTTTCCTCCGCAACTTCCAAGGAACTAAATCATATAACTAATAAAATAAATTCTTAGATTAACAGACTAGACAATGACAAGGTAAATGAGTTATTATAACAGAACATTGGTAAAAAATTTTGAGTACTTATTGTGTCAGTTTACTCAGAAAATACTATTATTAATACTTTAACAAATCTCATTAACTCTTACATAAAGAAAGTGAAGCCTTGAATCACTCTAGATCTTGTGCATTCAATACGACACCGTGACCACTTAAAGGGAATATGTAGACTTAACCCTAAAGATGATATGGCTTATAATGCTTATACTTATCATAAATTACAGAAAATATTTATCTGGATTAATGCACAAAACTAAATGAGATTGTTATGAAACCAAGTTATTACTATATATCAGTGGTCCCAAAAAGTGCGGTTAAAAGTATTTCATGCGCCGGAGAGGAAATTACTAATCAACTTCGACCTGTGTATGCACGCACAAGCTTTTATATAGCTCATTGTGAAAACTGAATTGTTAATAAATGATAATATTGTAATAAATAGAATAATTTATTACATATTACATTATTTATTATATATTATAATTTTGTTATAATAATAAAAATTGTTTAAATAAAATAATAATTATTATTACTTGTTGTTTCGATAATTTATCTCGATTGAAGGTAATGAAGATTGTTAACACTTACATCGTTTTTCCAATCAGATCTGTTTGCATTTTCTGCCAAAATCTAAAACAGAACAATGCCCTGACATAATCTCTCATTTGCTCTTAGAGAGCCTCATATACTGATAGCGCAGACAGAGAAGAGGGCCGCGAGCGATACTCGTCATCCTATTTATACATTTACTTAACTTTTACGTTTAAATTTTTACAGAAACAGACCGTACGTACATATTCATGTAACTTTCTTTTGTGATGCATCTTTGAGGTCACAGCGATGATCTACGATTACCCATTACATAAGCTGTTTCTTGTAGCGTTCCCCCGTAACCTTAACATGGTGAATATGATCCGAAATGTCAAGGGGTCGCAGTTCTGGCCAGCGTGAGGCTGTACTTTGATATTTATGGATGCGGTTTATTAGATTTATACAATATTGAGTTTGCGGAGAAACAATGCGAAATTGTAGAAGGTTACCAATTGAAAACATGCGATATTGCTCTTTCGCGTTATTACTTCCTATATCTCTTTAATAATACATAGCGTGGTGTTTAAAATCTTCTTTAAATACCAGCTTAGCTATGTTATAAAATTTCTCTCTAGTTTCTATTTGTTTTGATTACATGCTGTTTATTTGCTCTTCGCGCAACCTATACTCCTTAATTAACACAACATCAGTATCGAATTTGTTTTAGGCGAAGCGAATCGCTTTTCATAAGTTTGGACGTGCGATGTTACGGGTAATAACGCGAAATCAACACCATAAATTCATGTTTCATAATTGCTTCGAAGTTTTACAACATTTTGAATGTTATAACTTGGACAAAAATAAACCAGGTATATGATCAAAAATACGTTTTGTGTTTTAAAGTAGTGAATGGAAACGATCTTTACGGTTTTATGAAGCGGGAATAATCACACCTATGAGTACAAAGTGAAATTAGAATATTGCAAATACGAAGAGATTTGATTAAACGCTTCCCTCTCTCTTTTTTTGAGTACCTATATTCATGAGCTTATGGGAAAAATGATTGCTACTTTTTTCAGTTTATTCTATCCTTTCCCACAACCTGTCACATGTCATCCCTCGCAAGGTCCACTCCAGCGAGCGACTATCACTTTTCATTTGGGAAACAGACAAAACGCCAACGGATTGAAAAGTATTGGGGCAAAAACATCGTGTCCTTTTGTACTTGACGAAAAGCAAAAGGGTTTAAAGCGGTCATTCGGATTCCCACACAACACCCACATCTGCTCACAGGTCACTGCGATTCACTTTTCAAATTCTTTATAAGAATGTTATCTGGACATCGGGTTGCGGGGCAGCCGTTGGGGGAGGAGGGCGACGGAGGCGGAGAAGGAGAAGCCTTTTAGAAGTCCCTTTTCGTTTATCCGTTTGTTGATTAAAAATAAGAGACGAAGATAATTTGCTTTTTTAGGTTTGTGTTTCGTTCGTTTGATCTGCATTTGTCTTTGTGGGCAGGGAATGGGAGTTATGGGAAACGAAGAGGATAAATTATCTAGATCTGGGAGCAGGTGAAGTTTGGGTAAAATAACTGAAACGAAATTTCCATAACATCGAACCGTTGGGACCTTAGATTGGAAAATAAACAGTTCTCGCTCTATAAATACCATTTGAATCGAATGCATCTCGTGGAAATCGATCAATTATGAGGGCATCGAGAGTAAACCTTTCTGTCCTTCCTGCATTGACATTAGAACGAGCCAAAAGTCAAGAAACCGTTCTTCCGCGCTGTTTCACACCATTGGGCTTTCTTACGATAAAAAACCGTACCTCCGGTAAGTTTCCTTTTAGACCACTTGTGACGTTAACACAGGACGTCACGTTTTCGTAATTTTTTAATCGCCGACACGCCATTGTTGTGTACATATTTTTTTGTGACAAAATTCGAAGCGCGTAATTGTGTTTTCATTTGGATAAGTCTCTACGTTCTTTCGCCATTATGCAAGAGAATCATCAGCATTGAACAGCGCGTACTAAAGACAAAAATTTTAAACTGAAGAAATATAATTTCTACACTGAAATACTTTTTGGTGGATACAAGTCAGCAAGAATTTCCAAGTCCTGTTCCTGGTAGAAGCGAGAGGAAAATTTTTCTCTTGGCATAATCCACTACATTTTCTTCCTTTAATTTAACAGTTTTTAAAAGAATAATTCAAATTATTTCCTTAAAACATATGCAGACTATTTTCTGTTAAGAATATTTCGAATTTTCATTCATAATTTATGTTTCCATCATATCGAGTGTGGTGTTCAATTAAAGAACACTTCTGATTAACTTAATCAATAATCCATTTTACTTACTAGTTAAACTTACCATAAAATCGTAATTATTTAATATAAAATTAACCCTAAACCATGCTACATGAGGCCATTGTTTTCTAGCAGTATAGAAGTATTATTTGGTGAAGTTAGTATCACTAAAGGGTATAGCAATTATACTCTTTCCTACCTGTTTAGAGACTCCACCGCTTCCTCATTATCATAATCCGATAAGTTGGTAATTGTTCTCGTTGTAGTTTACATATTGTCCGTGGTACCATTACCAAAATTAAAGTAGTTGGTAAACGATCAAGAATTTTACCCGTACATAGTACTATAAAAGGCAAGCAGGAGCACCCTCAGTACCTGAATACGACGTATTTAATCAACATGTTTATTTAATCGCCAAAAGAGCAACTTTTCAGCATTCTGTGACTCAAAAATACGAAATGTTTAGAAGATTAACGAAAAATGCACTGAAAGTTTTAATAATTTAACAAGCTTTATACAGTTGCGTCTTATTAGTTTAGTGTAAAATATTTAAAGAGTGGTCAAACAATTTCTACCGCTGATGATTTTGCCATTCACAAACGCGATAATATTAGTAAACATCGAGCAATTTTGACTGGTATAAATATATGACTTTTATGAGCCAATCTATACTGAAATAAATGCCTGAACTCTGGTGTTACTTTTAGTTTTGGGAATAATATGACGGGAAAACAAAACTACGTCAGAACAGTACAAATAATTTCCTTGATTATCGATTAATTATTGATTGTATTAACTTTTTTTATTTTAAATTTTTGAAATAATTTTAAATTTTATTTTTAGTACTAGTAAATGTGTTAATTGACCGTTTTCTTGTGATTGTCCAAACTTGACCGTTCTGTTTACTGCTTTAAATGATTGATAAAATCATCTTATTTACATCTTATTTGCAGATTCTCCCCCTACCCCGAAGCAAGTCAGAGTAGGTATGTATCCACAAGTAAACTAAACAACCATAAATATGGAACAATTATCGGGAATATAATAGCCGGGCATTGTGTTGTCGGTTCGATCCCCCGGCCTACAGGTTGGAGGCATTCAACTGACCATTGTCCTCGGCGGACAAGTGTTGAATGACCCTTTTTCTGCTTCTGTTCCTTCGGCTTTCGGGCCATCGCGCGATGTGGAGCAGAGCGTGGGAGAATTCAAGATTAACACCTTGCACGTACCTTCCAGGCTGAGGCTACCGTTACCGGTCCGCTTTATCTGCAAATCACATGGGTAATGATACCTGGCAATAAATCATGCTTTCCTCCGTTTAACGTTTTCATCGTTTTTAATGTTGGTGACTTATTGTT
Source organism: Cryptocephalus primarius (assembly GCA_963576515.1). Lineage (NCBI taxonomy): Eukaryota > Metazoa > Arthropoda > Insecta > Coleoptera > Chrysomelidae > Cryptocephalus > Cryptocephalus primarius. The sequence goes on along the minus strand of OY754936.1, from coordinate 21,030,405 downwards.
TTTAATGTTCACATCATGATTAGCTCTGGTAACGGTGCTTCGACGCATTTTGGGTAACGAGGACTCCTCCTCCTTTCCGTTCGTAGTAAATTATTTGCCTGTGGAAAATGAGTGATTTTACAGCTTGATGGCCGTGGTGTATGCGCTACTATCGGTGTTCTGCTAAAAACTTGCCTGGTAGATAAGGCAGTTCTGCCACGAGGGTGCATAAAAATGAGTTAGATGAAATCCTTCGGTTCTTACATTTTTTAAAAGCTACAAAACGGCAGAACTCTCGTGTGTTCGCTGCAATAATATCGGTAATAGGCGTTGAAGAAAACTTAATGAATTTTCTTATATAAGTTTTAGTCAATAGGTATAATATAAAGCCCATTGATTTAAAAAACGTATACATACATTATTCATAGTGATTTACATAATTAAGAAATACGGGATTTGTTCTAGTCTCACATGCAGCGGTGTATTCCGAACGAAAGTGTGATAAAGTACGTACTACGAGCAATAATTTGCTGTTTTTAGGCTAATTAAATCATTTGGTTAAAGCATTTCGGACTTTCACCGACAAACTCTTTATACAATTTCTGTAGTTCGTTATGGCGAACTGTTCTTATAATGTGCAATGAACAATTATATACTGAAAAATTCATTTTTCTGCATCTTTAAATATAAATTCATATAAACGTCTGCACCAGGAATTACGTCACAATTGTTAAAAACCTTAAAAAGCAATACTTGTGAACAAATAAAATTTTTTGAATGACAATGTTGAGCTGACAGTATGGTCCAAAACGGTCAATGCTAGACCAATGGTTCACGTGATATGGTTAAACATCTAAAACCAGCTTCTATTAATCGCGGTATCTAGCAAATTTCATTTATTATTATAGACAGTAATAATAGTAAGTAATGGCAGTATCTCTAAAAATATAACACATATTTTCATTAAATTCAATAGTTGTAGCGCTTGTAAAAACGAACACTTAATAAAAAGATCATACTAATCGGTTATCAAGCTGAGTACCATGCACTTTCAATTTGTTTAAATATGGCAATAGTATCTTGGTAATCGAGACTCGGATTTGAGGTTCATTAATTTAGCAATTAATTAACTGATTTGTAGGACCGTTTTTAAAACGTTCTTCCAATCCCTATAAGAGGTTTATTTATAAAAATGTATTTTTATGTTGTTAGAGACATTGCCATTATTTATCGTTGATCTGTAGAAACGTCCTCTTTGGAAAAAATGATATAAATAATGTGGTAAAAATAATAATTTTGAAAAACCCCCTTCAAAGCTTATCGGTTGTCCATTATGGTCTTGTAATAATTGCTTACTTTTTACCGAAATAACAATTTGTCAAATTTCTTTAAGTTGTCGGTCACATTTTCACGTCCAAAATACGAAGTAATTTCGGAAGAGCCATGTCTCTCGCACATTTTCAATCGAAAATTTTCATTAGTATACAAGTGTTGGATTTTAACGTTTTTATCATTGCTGGCGTAATTCTTCACAGAAACGGATATTGGACATATATAACGTCGAAGAAAACTCAAAACAAACAACTTTTGTCTCATAAATTTCCTGCCTGACGCTTAGTTTACGAGATATTTCCAGTGTAAGGCTGAAAAAGTTGATTTTTCAGCATATAATTTATTGCAAATGAAGCACAATGTTTGACGGTTGCGGGTAAACATAATATTTTTATTAAGAAAGGTTTTCAGAAGGTTTTTATTAAATAAAATAACGCGATTTTGTCGAGGTTCAATCATTTTTTGGTAAGATCTTCTCACAGAAAGTTACAAAATAAATTAAAAGTTTTAAAACGATTTTTCAAATTAGCTTAAATTTCTCCTCAGCACGGTCCTCGTCAAATTTGTGTATGCTGGATTAACTGTAGTACAATAGTTATTATCAAAAAAATGAAATTAATTTGTATCTTTCGCGTTTTCAAATCAGTTATTATTATATCATGTCACTGAATCATTATTTACATCATCATTACTTCAAGGCATTGACTAAGACGTGTAATGCGTATAACTATAATATATAAAGCAGAACGTCCTTAGGTGTGTATGTATGGGTAAGTGTATCTATAAATGTCCGGAAATGTTTACCCATTTCCCAAGTCCTTAGAAACACGAAACTTTGCACGCTCATAGCTTCTAGCCTAATAGACCGAAAACCCCGAATTGCGTCTACCAATAGGGTAAAAAGTTGAGATGACATTGATATTTGTCGGATTTATTTCAAAGTACCTCTCGAGTGGATAGAAACTACATGTTACACGGTTACACCTCAGAGCTTTAGGGAAAATTTTTAAAAAGCTAGGAGTTCCGTTTCTAATGAGATGTACAGTAGGGGTGAAATTTATTTAGCAGTGTCCGAATAGTCGGAAGCCACAGCAGGTTAAGCTTCGAAATAGTTTAAAAAAGTACTGTAACTCAGAATCCATTTTTCACATGCCCGGTGCAAAATAGGCATGAAATTGATTCAACAGTGCCCAAAGAGCTTAGAAGTTTAAACAAATACGAGATTAAAAGGAAAGCTTAAATAGTTCGAGAGTTTCATTACACTAATTAGAGGGTTTTCAGAATTAATTTGTTTATTTAAAATGGAATTTTTTTGCACAAATTTTAGTGCAGTGAATGAGTTGCAGAATATTTTATTCTTTAAAGCTAAGCTTTCGTGAATTGTTGGAAAAAATATTTTGATTCAAAGATTCTCATTGCAGCATTACCTAAAATATTTAAATTACTTCGAATCATTTGAAATTACGTTACAGATTTGCTTTACCAAAGTTTCAATATGAGGTAATAGAGGACATTTTAAGTTTGACATGATATTTCGACTAAATTGTTAGAAAAACAGTTGTAATAAGATAGAAAAAATTAAATAATTAAGTTTTGAAAGAAGCTTCAACAGTTATTGACTCTTGGAGCAGAAGAAAATAGTAATATCGATGTCTTTCCTACTTCATTTACCGCCCTAATGAAAGTTTTACATTTTAAATGTCTTCGCTAAAATAATAATGCATGCAGTAATCAGCATATCAACATAGCTTTTTATGAATTCACTTTTTCCCGTTCCGTTTTTCTTTCTCAGCATTTATCCAGATTATTTTTACCCTTTTCGTAACTTTCAGTAGATATTTCTGACGTGCGCCTGACGTCCCATCCGCCATTCATATTTCCTACCGAAGGATTGATAAAAATAAAAATACAACACCGTCTCACATCCTCTAATTATCTCCATTTATCGCTGAAAGTCAGTCGCTTAGTGTGAAACTCCGGAGTAAAATGTCGAAAAAACGGTTGTGTTCCGTGTCGTTAAACCGCAAGCAGAAAACAAAAAAAAAAAGGTTTTGTGACATTTCAGTTGACCGTCATTATAACAGTACATTTCAAACGTTTAATCTTTGTTGTAAATCTTCGGGTGAAATTTTTAAAGCGCCGTTACGCCACTTTAATAGCTGTTATACCACCGTAATAAGGTATAAAACATGAAATAAATTTATAGCTTTTGACAATTAAAATATGTTGTTTCATTTGGTTTCAATTAAATTCCAGCAGTTTTAGCTCCATAAGAATCTCGTTAATGTTTTTCACCAACTATTTCCGATTGGTTTTCTAAAATTAACTACATATTAAAAGTGTAACGTCCAAATCATATAATTGTTCGGTAAATTTATTTCTTCACGAAGATAAGGAGGGTTCACAGTAAAAGTGAGAAATCTTCTATGGGTCACATTGTGTTCTTTCCGAGCGTATAATCGAAAACCATAACTTGAAAGTAATATTTCAAAGTATGTTACAGGAGTGTTCTTTATTGGTCAGAACAAGCCTCAAATTTACTGCGCACCATAAACTAGCCCTCACTGACTTTTACAGCTTCGCTAAAATATAATTTTGTGGGGTAACAGATTTGCTATATTATCTACCATCAGTGTTTTAATTGTCCAGTGTAAATTGCGATTAACTATTATGAAGGCAACGATTTAAAGTTGGTATTTTGAAAAATTGAAATGGAAGTGTATAGATAAATTGACGTTGGTTGACTTACCGCATCGTTTTCGGCAGTATTTCAATTCTTTAATTACGGTGGAGTTATTAAATGGCTAGCAAAGAACATCGCTTATATAATTTACCTATAAATAGAAAATCCGTAAGTATAACTACAAGTACTGTTAATAATTTCATATGGGTTCAAATAAAAATATGGGGGAAATTCTTTTCGGCTGAAGCACCTTTCCTTTTACACTTGACCAGTATTCATAAATCGATTTCAAAGCAGCCGAATTAACTTCAATCCCATTTAAAGTAACCCGAGAATGTCCTGTTCGCTCGGAACCCATAAAAATTACTTGATTTTGAATGACCCTTCGATTTCCACATAGAAAGTCATCAAACTATTACCCTACATCTTTCAAAGTTCCCAAAGTACTTTCATTTACTGTTGGGCTTTTTATGTGCTTTATTACGTATTAAGGGGGATTTCTGTAAATTCAAATGACATGGACGTGGCGCGACCCATTTCTTACGCATTATCGTCGGAAAAGCTTATTATAACGTAAAAGCAAATAGATAGAAGCGTTGAAAACACATGGCGGATGTGATAAACGAGTTTTTTGAAATACGTGAGCAATATTTACCTTAGATAACACCGCACGTACAGGGCTTGCTGATAAGATAAATTTTTACCCGACATACTGGCCACATAGGTGTAATTCGTTATCGTTATACAAGGTGATGTTATTTTCTGACCTAAATAATAATAATTGTGTACTCGGTTTTTAACATAGTAGTCGAAGGAAAAGAGGGTTTATGACTTAATTTTTGAAGTTCCGGTTACGATAATGTCCCATGTGAATATCACAAGAGTTAAAATTGAAAAGGTGAATATGGAAGTTACAGTTAAGATAAGATGATTTAATGAAAAACGATATTTCTGTAAGACTATTTAGTGTTTTCAACAATTGTTAAAAGTCAATTTATACACGTGGAAGGAACGATTGTTTGGGCTGATGTTTATGAATTTTACCCTTTCGACGGCTTATTCTAAATCGGCTTTCACTTCGAGGATAAACATCGTTAAAGGTTTTAAATTGCTCGGTTAAAGCACAATAATAACACCCACAACTGCATTCGACTTAAAGGTTACAAAATTATAACAAATTTTTTTGAATGTATCAGTGCACATCTTGAAAAAATTATAAAGATGAAATGGCAAACTCTGAATCTATCAAATAAAGCCTCGGCTTTTTGAAATGATTCAATGATAAAACGTTTTAACGGTTGGATTCCGTGCCTCCAATGATTCCATAACTCATGCGTTGGAACAGCTGGTGGAAATATTTTGAATAAACCTGTCCGGTTCCTGTAAAATATTTTACTTGTTCGCTTTTATTTCCAAAAAATTGCAAACTTTATCTATCTACTTCATATCACCACTTTTATGCTCCTCGTAATAGTAAAACTCTTCGTTCCGTTTCGTTCCTGGTGCAGTATAAGAGGAGTTTTATATTTGGTTATGTTAAAATTTTTAAATCAATAATTTGTAAGTTACTCTTAACATTCTCACTAATTCGCTAGTCCCGTTAAAAATACGAAAAATCCGAAAAGTAGACTATATTTTAGTTACGGAACGAAGCCTTAAGAGCTCACCTGAAGTAATCCTTCCGCGAGTTGAATTGATACAAAAATATATTTCCCAGACGGTATCGACACCGTGATGAAATATCTCCGCCTTCGCGTTTAATCTACGTAAAATCTGCCCAGGAACATTTCTACAAACTCGTGCTTTCATTGTGCTTCTGAGGACTCATGAGGAGAACTCCTTGCATAACTAACTTCGATTACATGATGACAGATGAGTTCAATCAGCTTTCGAGGAAGCGAAACGAATACGCCCGCGTTTTCAGGGATTTTAGCGTTCCTAATTGCTTCAACAACCGTATCACCTCGGACAATGATTGATTTTTGAAAGCTTTGAACTCACAGAGAAAGAAAACTGAGGATGCGACGGGAAAAACATACGAGAGCGACCAAAATTAAGGACCCTTCGTTAACAGAGGTGAATTAATTTTTATACTGTTTCAAATCTAAATTCAGATTGACAGTAGATGTGTCAAAAGTATTAGAAGTATCGTGTAAATATTATGGATAAAACGATAAAAACATTGGTAATGAAAATGTTTTAGAGTCGTTTAATAATTGAAATAAACGGCATTTTGATGTCATTTAGATAACCATTGAGCGAAGTCTAACTAAGTTGCTTTATTTAACATTATTACATTTCTAGATAAAATTAATTAATAATACTATCGGTAATAAGTTATTCTAAATTTAGTGTACGTTCCGTTGGAGGCAAAATACGAAGCCTGGACATATTTATGAAAACGGCCCATGGATAGTGATTTGAACTTATCGGGAAAGGTATTACAGATATGAAGGGCGTCGAGGTTAAGCATTAGTAAATTTAGGTTATCCCGGGTCTCAAATTTAAATCAACCAAATCTCTTCTACAATAAAATGCTTAGTGTAATTCAACAAATCTTTGATTCTAGCCCGTTTAAGTTGTACTATTTAATTTTTTCTGTGATCAAATTTGCAGAAATCAAATATAAAGCAGCAGCATGCATATTGAATTTTTTTAATTCTGTATCTTACATTGTCGTCTTGCAGTGGTGTGTCGAAGTCCTCCGCGAGAGGGAAGCTAAGAAATAAGCTCGGTAATAAGAAAAAAATTCGGGAGAAAAAAGAAAAAAAAAATATGCAAAAATGGCGACGAAAGAAATGAAACCATATGCAGAGTTTTTACTAATAGTTGTAAAAATGTACCTTATTTAAAAATGAGCTTCAGACGTCTAGCATTTTGCAAACTAATCGATGATGTCTTCATAAATAATTTTTCACCAGAGAATGATGCACTAATTTCTTTTCTATTAACTTAACTTCCAAAGCAAAATGTCGGATTTTTAACGAAAATTTCTGCTTGTGGCACGTATATTGAGGGACATTTCACATATTTGAGAACTTCATAGCAAGCACGATTCAGTCCACATTCTTTAAGATAGTTAAATAATTCACTAGTACAATTTTTATTTAAGTCTTCTGATGTGTTGTATATGACATAGTTAAACATGTACAACTGGAAATTTAAAATTTTCTGGATACTTTTTAAATGAATCAAAGGCATATTCAGACAGTGTTATTATCACAATAATTTAGTACCTCCAAAAACGTTAAAGTTCTTAAATATAATGTCTATGTGACCGACATATCGTCAATTATTTTAAAAACAATTTACGGAATTGAGATTTTTGTCTGTGTTGAGTTTTTTGTGAATATTTATTTACCTGCTCAAATTTAGTCTAAAACTGGTTAAATATTTCTCTTTTAATACGAACTAGAAATTTAAATTTACGATTATTTTTATGCAAAAATGTATACCACTACCTTATTTCTAAACAGCAACAAATAAATTGCCAAAAAATGAAAATGTGCCAGACAAAAATGGGTATTAAAATATTAAAGTCGATAGCAGTTTCAAATATATTTAAATGTACCAGAGAGTAACTTAGACAATTCTGCTGTCCCGTGCTGCTTCATTATCGATAATGTTTGGAGAAAAAATCACGAGTGGCTGTCTATACAGTTCCTTATGCACAAGATAAGATCATTTTGCGTCAAGCTAGGAGTTCCTTTAAATACCATGGAATTGTCTGTATGGATCTTTAGCATTTCGATATACTTTGCTAACAAATTTACTAAATCTACCTAACTCCCTCATTAGAATCAGTTCATATTTTCCGAGGAAACAAACTATCACGCTCTTAGGTATTTCATGATTTCTTTGCACTTCTTTTTATACTTTTTTATTAATTTATGTAAATTATTTAAATGGGAAGAACCGTTTTCATTATTCATTTTTTTTTCGCATGAACAAAAATACATGGTCAGCAAAACAAAAGACAGTTATTGCCACAACCAGTCAACCATTCGTAATTTTTATAATTTTCTGCTTCAAAATGTCTTACATGCGTTGGCTTGTTAAATTGGTCAAAACTGGATTTGGCCTACCTTTTGAAATCATTTAGGCTTGTTTTGAAATTATACTCAAAAAATACTTTTACAACTAATCTTAACGATACAGTATTGCACAAACCCACGGGTTTTGCCCCCATTGCACTGTAATTAGCCATGAGGCAGTTTACACTCAATTTCATTGAGAATGCCTGTCTAGCTTTCCTGGTAAACACGCCAATCTTATCAAGGCGTTGGTAATACAAGGTGATACCATAATTTAACATCCAAACTAAAATTTAAAATGCCTCTATTCCGGTATAGTAACCTCAAGACTTAAAATGATTTTTATACTGTAATATTTACTTATGCTTAATCTTACTTGTACGTATACGTACACTCGAACATGTCTTCTACATTTCGTGTACTGTTAACATGAGATTAAGGAATACTTTCCATTATAACTTTGGTTTTTACTTAGTATTCAAAAATTGGTGCTGTAAAGATCATAACTTCACATTTCGAAGCATTGAGTTTTAAATTATGCCTTACAGTACTGGATAACAGCTTCTAGATCAATACTAATAGCACAAGATGCGCATCAGATTGTCTGCAGCCCAATGAAAAATAAAGTCGAATGTCACCAGCTTTTATAGGACAGTTTTCCGTGAATTTGCAGGCGTAGAAAGTATAAATTAAGAGCAGCAAGGGTCCCAGTATCTGATCCCTGTGGTACACAAGATGTAACCTTAGGGAAGCGTGATTTAATAATTTTTTGGGAACTGTTTCCAAAAAATCGTACATTATCGTCGCAACTAATCTGAGAATCCAACGGTTGCAAAAACATGCTCCAAATCGTGAAACGCTCTAGAAAAGTAAGCAAAGTAAGAGTAGTCGCTTTACTCAAATCATGTGTTATGTAATTGCAAACGTTTATTAATAGAGTAGTCGTACTAAAAATCTTTTCTGGAACCGGATTGCTCGTCACAAATGGTATTGTTGACTAATGTAATATAACAATATGGTGTGCAACAATTTTCGATATCCATACATTGAAGAACGTATTAATTTATGTTTGGTGAGAATAGTTTGAAAATTAATTATTGTATATAGTAAGAAACCCATCACAGGAATCAAAAAGAATTGGCAATGGTGTAAGGGTTACTTGCGTTTATATTATGTAAAATATAGGTAAATAGATGGAATTAAAACATTTCTTAAATTTGGATAAAATGAAGTCGTAAAATAGTTAAAGGGTAAACTGAACTTGTTTTACAGCAGTTTTACTTTCCTCTTTGGTTCTTTAGTATTCCGTAAACAACTTTAATAATCCGTCTCATATGATTTTCTGTTAAATTGTTAAGTAATATCGTTTAAAATGTAAGGATACACCCAGATAAAATTAGAAGATTAGGTAATGAATGTAGAAAATTAAATCTCTGTAACAGTTCAGCACTTATCGGGATAAATTACTAGTGTTCGACACTAATATATATTTTCTTTCTGAAATAATTGTACATTAACATTTTATTAATAATAGGAACAATTATTTCATGCGTGTGTTCTTTTCATTTAGCCGTTTAATGATTAGTAAAACCACTGTGAACTTGTTGAAAATAGAGAAAAAGAAGTAGCTGCGCATGTAAAGCAAGAGGAAAGTCAAAGCAATATGCAAGAAAATGAATTTTAACAAAATACCAGAATTTTACAAATTAATGAGTAGTATACTATTCTTTTATTTGTATATTCATTTAATTCCATTAAAATTAATATTTTATAAATATACTTTATAATTTTGTATATGTTGCTATACAGCGCAGAGCTCAAATCGCAGTATCCAATGAAGGCAATCTACTGAGTACCGTTGGTGTAGTGCTAACAAATAATAAAGCGTGATGTTGAAAAGGTGACAACCGTATAAGAAAAAGAAAATTTATTGAGGATATAGTGTGAACGCCCAGTCGCAGAAATTTACAGAAGCTGAACTGTGAAAAGATTCCGAGAAGGAACGTTCTGAGAACGATTCAAAAGAAAATATGATTAATGTTTTTACAGAAACAATACGAGTTAAATATAATGACTTTTTATGGCTATAATATTAATAGCAATAAATTTAAGTAGTTTAAACACTGTACGATAAATAAAACGTACAGATACCTGTATTCTTGTTTATAATCTAATGTAAGGTGTAATTTATGGCCAGAAATCAACACAATTTTGTAAAATTAATTTTATTACACATTATTTTTTACAAATGGTATAGTTGAAATACTTTCTCTAAGAAATAGATAAATATTGTCTAATTACCTGGTACTGATGCTATACATACTATATGATATTGGTACTGACCATATTTTCTTCTAACAATTAACTGAAACATCCAATATATAATTTTACACTCATATATAATAACCCATGAGTGATCCAGGGATCTATTTTTACAGAAACAGAATTTTGGTCAATAACACCTAAATAAATGATTGTTTCATCTTGTTAGCTTGCATATTCCTGATGAAAAGGAACACTAATGTGTATTGTCGACACTGGTGGTTGGATAACAATTCTGTCTGGTGATGGAATTCATTCCATGTTGTTTGTTAAGGTTGTCAAAAAAGCCAGTACTCGTACAAATGTATTCGTTAATGGAAATTACACGAAGTAATAAATACCGATTTAAAAATGAACTCATTCCTGACTCGTCATTTGATTACTTGGTAAGTTGGTGCTGGAAAACAAAATTGATACCCTTTGCGGTCTATATCCTCTATTAAGCAATGGACAAATTATAGTGACGTCATTTCTTGCGATGAGTTAAGAACATAAAAATAATTTATAATTAGAGGACGTAAGGGTTCCCACCACAAATTCAACGTGGAAAAAGAATATCTGGAGAACGAATTTTGTTGTTGTATTACTAGTGAAAATGATAATCCTGAAGGCAACGTTGAAGAAGTGGCAGTTAAACGTGTAACTAACGAAGAAAAGTTCATATGGGGCTATTTTGAAAAAATTGTGCAAACTCGAAATGAAGTCGATTTTAAAGCCGCAGTATTCAAAAGATTGAAGTAATGAATAGAAGAAACGATTACAAAACATTTAAGTAACGAATAGTAATGATTACTCGAAAGTAACTAAAAACGACACCTCTATTGTTTGTTGTACGAATTTGTGCCCGTACCAACAGATTAATTCAACAAGACTTTGTGTTGTAAACATACGCAAGCAGTATTATTGTAAGAACTATTATTGAAAATAACATGTGTTCGTAAGAGAGTGATTTTTCCGATTCTCAGTTTAACTGGAGGTGAATTGTTTTAAATAGGTATTTAGGTCAACGAAACCAATAGCAACTTATCAAGTATATCGAAAAATTACAGAATGTTCTACTCAATATAAAGCAATCACTTCTTTTTACTACACTTTTATGATTGCATTTCCTAAAAACTCGAAAGAAAATATCAACAAACACTCGTTGCAAAATCGTGAATCACCTACCTATAACGCTCGCTCGTAATTAGGATTAAGAAACGACCGACTCATTTCTTGTTGTTTTTTCAAGTACGGTAAAATCTCACGACATCTCTGGAGCCGTTATTTATGAAGTCCCAGTAACGTTATCGGCAATCATAATTATCGCACATCATAATGGTTACTCGTTTTGCAATGGCCGACCAGCTGATAACAATAGAAACGCACGAATCGCGTTAACTTCGCTTACGTCGATTGGGTCCCGAATTTGGTTCCTTGCTGTGAACCAACGCGCGAATCCACCAATTATGTTGCGACTAACACGGGAAGGGGGCAAAGAAGTGAAAAGTTTAACACTAGGTCCCAACTTAACGAGAATTAAATAGAAATAGAAAAATGATTGGAAAGTTGTAGACAGTTGTAACGGATACAATTTGCAATAGTTACCGTACGAATTTCGGAAGAAAACGGAGAAAATTACGTTCAAATGAAATTAAGATTTAGCAGTACACTTGTCCCAAGTACATCATGATTTTTTAATCCAAACATCGGATAACCAAATTTCAGCTAACCCCGATTGTTTTACAATTGTGCATTGTTTTATTAAACACTTGCTTTGTCCATACTGATTTTCTAACGATGCAGAGCAAGAATTACAGCAACATTGTTTAAAGAATGGTTTAATGACGATCGAGTCTTCCTTATTGTTCCTAATGTTTCATTTCTTCCAGTTTCTTTTTCAGTCATAAAAAGGGAAAATTAGTAGGTCGAGGAGTTGTCGAAAAACAATTTTCTCTCTTTTCATCTGACGATGAACCCTAATCGTCGTAAACATGTAGTGCAATCATTTGATTTAAACCAAATATATTAGAGGCAGAGTGACTTATAGCTTTCATACCTTAAAAAATATGTACATGATAAAAATACTTACTATATGCGCTACTCGCATTTTCCTCAATCTTTACTCCGACGCTGCTAGACGCTTGAGACACGTCCAGTCTTGTTTTATTTGCTGCAGACTATGTGACTAATAGGGTCATCCTAAGAGACTTAAACTTCAACAATGTTATTGGTAATAAGATTGTTTTGGACCCTGTAAAGTTCCGAGCCTGTCATTTGTTGATATATCGTTCGGTAGCGCAGAGAGAAGCTGTAGAAATTTCTTCGCGAGAGATTTATAAGATGGATTCGTAATTACTGGAGGAGAATTAAATTTTATATAGAGTGACAGTTATTATTTCTTTCTCTTTTAAATGAACTTCTGGACCTGTTTGGGTGGTCGGACTCGTAAAATTTATCCATCTAAGTATTTATTACCCTTCGTCAGACTGATCAGCCGCAAACATTTGGATATTTATGGAAGTCACGCCAGCAGCTTCGCTGCTGCATCAGTTGACAATGGTGGCATTATGGTCGCGAGAACCCCGTAGAAAAGATTGTAAAATTTAAACTTTACAAATTAAGGGCTTTAAAGAATGGCAGGAAAGTACATTTCATTGCTGCGGAATCAGTTTCATTGATAGGTTTATATCGAGAAACTGCGAAATAATTGCAAGAAATTAGAAATACTTAAAGCAGCGGAAGTATTAAATTTTGAAATAACGAGAAGATTTCTATACGGAAAGGTCAACAACTAAGGTGAAAAATTGCATGATTGAAATTAGTAGAAAAGGTGGATGTTAAATTTGCCTAATTTCTCGTAATTTCAGAGATTAAACGTTGAATATCCTTTTCACAAAAATCTTATTAGAAATCATTTTATTTGTCTAGTAAAATTTTGCTTAACTTTCAAGCTGTAAGGTGAAAAGTACTGTTGTACAGATTGGGATATAATTAACGAGATTACAATTTAGTGGTAATGATATGCATTCTTGGATACCGTATAAATTTAGTTTGATTCTACATTAAACGCTACTAATAGAAATATGAGTTAGTAATTAACTGTATTAAATAATATTTTAATTTCTGGAGGTGATAACGAAAACACATTTTGTGATATTCACAACTAAATTAGTTTCTACCTGGTACCTAATAAGCTGTCGAACAGGGCGATGCAATTTATTGTATATACTTACGCGTTTAAGTGTCATAAAAATATATGAATATATGAATGTATTTTAATTGGTGCTAGGGTTTCTATTTCACCCGTTCAAATCTTTTGAAGAGATTACACTAATGAGAGATATGGTTAAATTAAAGATTTCTGCCATTTCTGCTTTCAATAAATCAAAGATGATAGTTTTACATTATTGGCAGCATGATGAACGTTAAAATGTAAGATGGTATGTTTCTCCTGTTGAACAAATTTGTAATTCGAAAATGTCGACAGTTTTTTGCGTAAACGTGCGCAGAGTAATCGAGACGTGGTTGTATCTACAAAGTTCCACATTGTTTTCCCTTACATTACTTATATTTACGTGTCCCCCGATACTTGTATGTTGACTGAAAACCACGTTCAGAGTTACGACCAATTAACTTCGGCAACTGAACTAAAAAGCTGTTAAAACAAACGTCGATTTCTGGCGTTATATCAATAAAGCTCGGTGCCCAGGTGTTGAAACTGCCTTTGAGGTCACACAACGATTTCGTGCTAGCCTTTCAATGGATAAGGAAGAAGAGAAGAGGTGAGATTTGTGAATCTATAGATTTTACTTAAAAGGTAAGTCCGTGCACATTGTGGTGTCATTAAAAAGGTCGAGATAAAAGTGGGGAAGTGTCGGGCAGGGAGAGGATATCGAAATTTTCCCGTGGTTAATGTGGGATTTAAAGCGCATAAGAATTTTGAAGCATGATACTTGCTTGATGCGTGTAATGCATCTAATAAATTAGGTTTTTTACTAATGTAAAATCTTGTCGACGGGTTACGATGCATTCCAGATCTGTTCAAGATTTCTTCAATCAGCATAAAACAAACCTTCAAGAAACAATAGGTCTAAGCTCGCTTCATTTGAATACCTTTCGGACACACGCCGCACTACACGATGATTTTCGTAATATTACTAAATAAAAACGCACTGCCAAACAAGTCTCTTGTTGTTCTTCTCCCAACATGTCGCCAACGATGTTAACAAACGCATCGTACCCGCAGTAGCTCTCAGATATCGATCTGAGATCGAAGATATCGATCTAATTGACGATCTCCGCTCCGGCTTGCTCATAAATCTGGTGGTGAATGATATTAACTGGGAAATTGTGCGTGTATACAAAATTTCCTTACCGGATGTGTTGCGTATACAACAATTTATTGGTAAATTGTTCGGTGTTGGGAACTCTAATAGTAGATAAGTGATGTCGATGCTTGTAAATGGTATAGGTGCCGTATTAGTACAAAATTAGTATAGCTATTCATGAGAATTACACATAGAAAAAGTTTCCATGAGGCTTTTTTCTTAAACAGCACTTAAAGTCTTTAATATTCGTTTTTTACACATTGTATAACCTGAAAGATAAAGAGATACTGTCATTACTAATCAGGAATCAATCGGCATTTCTCTTCTTTCGTCATGTTATCGTAAAGCATTTTTAAAGACTTCAAGTCAGTAGTATGTATAAATAACTTCCGAATAGTTACCACTCTTTGTATTTACTGATATACTACTTCATCACTTTAAGAGATAAAACACGGTAAATCGTTAACGGTATAAACAATATGTACAAGTGGTATATTAGTGGTAATTGCCCACTGCAAACAATATGCACTATGGAAATAGTATGTGAAATTTACTAACACCGACAAGATGCAACACAAATGAAAAGGACAAATTCTTTAACCTTATTGCCTTAATTTCTGTATCATTTAAAAATGAAAATGAGTTATTAGGTATAATGCAATCGAATATCTAAATTCAAAATATAAATACGTGTTATATTCGAAACCAATTTGTAAGAGTAAGTAAGAGTGCTGGATGCTACAAACACAAAAAAATACAACAGTTGAACTTTTGAATCATATTCGTTATGTTTTTATAACATTAGCGAATTTAAATATAGCTGAATATCGTGTCTGTCAGAGTTAAATCAGGCTCCACGCACTGGTCGGTATAGCAAAGCTCCTTAAACAGCTGATCGCTTCTGAATAATTCCTGCCGAATCGCTTTTGCCGATCTCAAAAGTACCAATCTAAAGACGATATGCATTATGTACTCTTAGTATGTACAGAGATGTGCGCAAATTGTCCCACAAAAATTTCCACAGTTCGAGGTTTGAAATGTATGTTATATCCCGAAATTTCAACCTTAGGGTATCGACTTTCCTGCAAACCTGCTAGCGCCATCTATCTTTCCACACTGGAAGGCCCATTTTTTAGGGTTTCAGGAGGTTTGATTTAAGATCAACGGAGTATAATGAGGGTGGTCGGAAGAGAAAAGCACGTGTTCGGGTTATCAAGTTTCCAGGGATTCTTTCTATGGGGGAAGGCCTGTTTTAACTAATTACGTGGGGTTTTTAGACATGAAATGCACCAGGAAACGCGTCTAGCTTTGATTCCTCCGATTACTAAAAAGTTCACCGGAAATGAGGCGGATTGTCCGTGAGTTACATTAGATCAGTAAATCGCTTATGAAAAATACGAAAGGTACCATAATAATGGTACCTCCAATAGGAGAATTGAAAGAACCGGTATAAATTTTATGCGCACAATTAAGGCAACGTCAAATTTTAGGTTTTACAAAAGTTTGTTAAATTCTTTCAATACTTTTATTGTTTTTAAAATCTCACTACAATCAATAAGCTGAAGTAAATTACAGTTAAACCAATTTCTTCCGGGACATTATTGATAATTGATTACTGTTAACTGAAGGTGCTATTACGAATACAAGAAAATTAAATAGTTCAGGTAATATCGTAAACAAATGTAATGTTTTAAAAGTAATGGTGGCAACTCAGTATACACGTTTATAATTTAATGAGATTTTTATTTATTCTTTTTTATAAAAATCACACTTTTGTCATCTTCGAATTGAGTGGTTGAAATTTGTACTTTCCATAAACACATAGCAACTAATGAATTATTGATGTGCTTCACGTTGTTGTCAGCTTTATAACATTTTAAAATGTCTTTTATATTTTATTTAGATCTAATTATTCAGGCAAGGTATTTAACCCAGTGCGGCCATTAGCCGATCTCTCAAAGCTAATTAAAGTCTTTAAAAAAATGAATTGAAAATCGCAGTCGAAGTTTATTCAATTAGGCTAAAATTAGAAGTGTAAATTTTAAGATGTTTTAAAGGTCGTAGATTATACCCGCAATAAAGCTCAACGAGCAATAAATCTCCTAATGATTTATCCTAGTAGATTATTCACCGCGAATGGGACAAGAAATATAAATTAATACCCTCAAAATGCCATTTTTGTATTTTATAGCCTCCAGTGTTTTGCAATGCATCTGGCTCTGGTAAATATTTGACAATCATCACAGGTAAGGTCATCTTCCTTGAAATTTGTTGCTTAATCTAGATTAGATAAGGAGGTGGTATTTGCAATTCAGTCGGATGAAAAAAATGGATTCGGCAAGATAAAATGAACGATCACAAATGACAATCACTCTTATCTACTAATGCTTCCATTATTGCGTACAACAAAATCAATCCAACGTCTCAAGAAATTTAATTCCGAACGTTGGACAAACTCCCATTGTTCAGAGAGAATATCACATATACGTCGTCTTTACGTGGCAATTATTTATTGCGATTGGCTATACCATCATTGTGGGTTTGTTCCAGCAGAAGTCTTGAACTACTTCTGGCCAATGGAAGGCGAAGATTTAGTTACGTGAGTAATTTATGCGATAAAAACGAGATACTTCATTGTTCAAAATTCCTGCTGGAACAAACCCAAAGGATTAGTTATACCGTTCAGATTTCGTTGGCTGAGGTGTGGATAAAGGAATACGGAAAGCAGTAAAACTTTTACGTATTCAACTCCGAAATAAATGGAATTAAATAGTCGATGGGGTTTACCGATACGTAATGAAAATTTGTTTTGAGAAAAGTTTGATTTACGAAATTCACGAGTGAATGCCGACAAAAATACAACTGTTTACGTGTTATACGAAGTACCAACTTCAAGAAATTCACTAGAACTAAATAAGGATGTCGTTTGTTTTCATGGACTCGTCATAAATTTGCCTTGTTAAGAACACTATCAGCCTTATCGCAAAACGTGCTCATAACTTTTGTTCAAAAGAGGAATAATTCGGTTTAGATAGCGAGGTGATAATGGAAGTATAACACTTTTAGGTGCAAGAGCCTCGTAATTTTGGATTAGTTGTGAAAGACGCAAATATCACTTTTACGTATTTTTTAGTATTGCGGGATATGTATATATAAAGTTTTAGCGACGTTTCAAAGCAATTTTCTTGAAAAACTGACGTTTTCAGTAGAGAGCTTCTCGTCCTGGGCTATCAAATGGCTTTAAAAATTTTCGCTAAATTAACTTAAGCTCGTACCGAAGCTTCGTTATAAATATCGTATATGTAGTAGACAGTCAAAAATGATTTACGATGTTACTATCATTTACAAATATAAAATAAAACAAAGTGGAAATGTAGTAAATAACGTAAATTTATAACGTTGCGATTGCGGAAAATTATTCAATTTAGAGGCGCTTTATATTCTCTACACTACTGGATTTATTTAAAAATTCTGACGTACAAAAGTCATATCAGCGGGTAATTACGTCTTATCCGTTGTTCGAAATTTAAGTTTTAAAATTTTGTGAACTCAACACAGACCATGAGGTTATTTTACCGATTTTAATTGCTAACCGCATATCGCTTAAAATGTTTGTTATGCACGTAGCTTTTTAACGGTTGCTGTTCAATTTCTACTTTTTTTCTCCTTTTCCAACAATATCCTCATTAACTCGCCGTTACGGCTTCCCTACCCTGACCAACGACTGACCACTTGAATACCGTGCGAACCGAAAGGATTAAAGGCCCTTCCTTCGCCCTTCACGCAACCAAAAAAAGACAAGAGATGCAGGTAGCACGGACACGCGCTCCTCCGGTTATCCTCCGACGGGGGTTATTAAAAGAAGAAGCGACTCGTGCGTCCGCAAGAGGTGTTTTGTATGTATATGAGTAAGGGTAGTTTTTAAATGAGAAGACACGCGACGGATGATAGTGGTGTCCGCGTGTTTTGGAAAAGGTGCCTGTACTGAATGGCACCTGTCATGCGGCCGACGACGCAGGGGATTCGAACTCATATTTTTTTGAGTCTTTTCTAAGTGGCCCTTTGTAAGAGAAAGCCGCCCCGGAATAGTGGAACAGGTCACTTGCCGAAACGATACTCCGTTCCGGATTTGCTATTGTAAAACATATGTTCTTAATTAGCAGATCTTTAGTAAAACAATCGGTTTTCTTATAACTGACCTGTGGCCAATTTAATTTAAAGCGAAACTGTAACATTCAACGCGGTTTACTAGATAGGTTTCATATGCGCTTGACCGGAACAGGCAGTATGAAACATGATTGATTAATGAAATAATTAACCTGGGAATATTCTCTTAAGCTTACTTTAACGATCCCTTGTTATTTAAAACGAGTAAATACATGAAAACTATTTAAATTAGTAAAAACGTTAATAACAAATGCAGAAGTAAATAAATCTACTCAAATATTTCAAAATTTTCTTCTTTGCCGACTTTTTGAAGTGATTAGGTAAAATAGTACAAACGTATTTAAATTTAGGAAGAATAACATTAATAACCATTCAATAACCAGAGAATTTACTTGAACTTCCCAAAAACCATCATTAACAACTTAAATTAATAACGCGCATTTAATCATCACTTAATTTACCTACCAACTAATTAGCGCTCTTAAAAAAAATGCTCAAATTAGCTTATTAAAAATATTCATAAGAACCACGCGATATCTTTATAGTGCTTGCACAATTAAGTCCCTTCTTGTTCATCTTCGGAGAAACTGATGGTGCATCCACCAAAGTCTACATAAATGCATGCGCATCTCCAGTTTCTTTTCATTATTCTTATTGCTGATTTGTTTTCAAGAAACTAAATATGGAAATATCTTTTCGATCATAGTTTTAATGTTTCGTTCCTCCCTCGGTAAAATAAAGAGAATTATTAAGAGAAAGAATTATACAAACATAGTCGAAGAAAGGCTGGAAATGTTTTTATTGATAAAAAATAGATTCGAGAGGATTGTTTTGAATAGTATTTTAAGCTTGAGATAATCTCAATAATCATGTTTAATGAACGTTTAAAATTTAATCGGTTTTACGTTGTATAGAGGTGACGTTAAAAGTCATCGTAGAATTGCGTAAGAAAATATGTAGAACCTAATGACATTTAGGAGTGGTATTTTGTCAAAAAATAATTTTTGTTAATTTAAAACGACCATTACTGGTTACACAATGACATTAAATTTGCTAGCATATTGACCACCTCATCATTTTTCGCATAAAATATTTTTCTCGTGAAATAGGATTTATCTCGGGAACAGTTATGATTGACACAAGATAAAAATTAACTAAAATTGATTTATAGTATATTATTGTGAATTTAAAATATGCGCTAAATACAGATTATTTTTATTCTAATTAATACATATGCATTTGAAGGTATGTTTGTGCATCCTTTGTTCGTCATTATCAAAATTTTATAATTGGTCTACATGCTAAGGCAACGTAAATAATTATATTTTATAAAATCACGGCTTATCCTGACCCCTATGGTTAAAGTTTTTCTCTCTGTCCATTGATATATGGAATTGTGTCTTTTGTAAACGTACCTAAATTTATGCATATAAAAATTATTTCAAAACTCTTGTTATATTTAAAAAATGTATTTTGCTTTTTCAGCAGGTATTTCATACAAATCGAATTCGTTTTTCTATTATAACCCGAAAAACCGTTTTACTACCTTTCTATTGAGTCCGTTCGCCTCTTCTATGTTAAAATTCGGGGAGTACCTGCGATTCGGACCAAATTTTAAAGAATGTATGTAAATTGTTAGGTGGCGAGCGTGACGTCAATTAAAGAACAACTGGCCTGCAAAATAGTAGTTTAACGACGAGCAGTAAACTGTACGCACCACCGGTCACCCCTTTCGTGAACTGGACGTGGTCATAATTTCCAGTGACTTTTGTTACCCTTCTTGACATTTTCTGATACACCTGATGGGCTCGATTAATTGAAAATATGATTCATCGCCAGAGTTATTACGAGCGAAACGCTTAGCGAGCAAAACTAATTACGAAGAGTTTTCTTAATTTTTCGATTAGACGGACGAATCTTTTATGTACATCTTAAACAAATCGGTGCTATGTAGTTATTAATTTTTTGTAATTAGATGTTATAAAAAATTAAAATCAGAAATAGTTTGACTATTTGAAAATTACTCAAAACATGAATCATAGTGTAAATGTTCAAATAACGGAATAACTGCAATTGTATGTGCATTGAAACATGTTTTACTGATTAGGTGAAAATGAAACAAAGGAAATATGCAATCACTGTTACTCATTCGTATTTATCGATTAAGTATGTTATACATACTTACTACATGTTATACAAGTTATTATTTGAGAAAATTATATTCAGGTGTTATAATGACGGAAGAGCGTTTAGAATTTTATAAACATAACTGCAATAATTTCGGAAAAGTAATTATAAAATTTTTAAAAATATTTAAGGGAAGATATATAGAGTATTTAGTAATTTTCACACAAATGAAATCAGCAGGAAAGGTAATATTGTTGGCTTAGTTAATCCCATAGGATTCTTAAAATTCAATAACGCCAATGTTCATTTATAATTTACTTGAAGTGCAACTACACCTTCAGGACATGATTTACGCTCATATTACAAAGAAATATTACTTAACAGTAATTTATGCTGTTCTTATTTTCAAACTCCAGGAAATCTTAATCCCTCGCTTGGGAGGTGAATTTGTATAATTTCGTTACGCAGCAGGAAAAACTTGTCCGCAGGGCAGTAACGACTAACATCGAAATTAAAAAACAAAATTTTGTGATCTTGAAATTTTCAGTTTAGGTCGCAAATAGCAAAATTCGCGATATTATTCGTCAGTCGAGAAAATGCGATGAAATTTTGTCGAAATAAACGCTTAGAAATTTTCGAAACACATTTATTGACTAATTTGTATAATAAAAAAAGTTTTTTTATACTGTACCTACATTACAACATTATCTAAAATAAGATTAGATTTCGTTCACCACTCACTATATATACGAAATCTGTCTGTACACCAAAAAGCGCAAATAATACAACTCAAGTCACTCCTGAAAAACGAAGCGGGATATAGCACCACCAAATTCAAAACACTGCAAGAGAAGTTATATTACGAGACCTGAACTGAATGAAAATCTAAAAGGAACTGAAAGAGGCAAGTGGGAAAAATGCGCGCAAGTCATCTACCTCTTCAAAAATCATTATTACCAACTTTTTGTTATTAAAGAGAGGCATTACGCTCTTAATCAGGCGGCGGCGGCGGCGGCGGCGGAGAAGAACTGCTAGAGACACGGAAAACGGGGGGTGTAATTAAAAATTAAAATCGCACGCCATAAGGACTGTAGGTCGGGATTTCACCAAGACACCAGTGCGGACGAGAGATTTTCTTAAATTGAAAATAAAATAGGTACGATAGTTTGTGGGGAAATTTCGGAAATGATAGTTCAAAAAGTTAGTGGAAAAATCATCGAAATTTTATTCGGTTTTTGGTGCGACTGGGAAGAAGTATATTTTTTATTAAACGTGGTTTGAGACTGAATGGAAAATAGTTTTGAAATGGTGTTTGAAAATTGGCGGTAAGTTTGAAATTGAAATTGTCGCGTCGCCATAGTCAAACAGTAAGGTTTATCATTTATTACAATTTTATCAGTGCGTCTGTTGACAGTAGCATGACGAATATTTACCAGGTATTTTTGATAAAGGGTCTGAGGAAAAGTTTACTCACCTTGAGCAATTCTGACAGCTGGCATTTTAATTCTCATCGTGGAAATGTTTTTAAATAGTCCTTGCCCGCACAAAAAAAATGAAGCTAGTCCATCTTAAATGGTAAAGTTGTCACTGTGTTCGCATATCACTCGGGGAAAACAAAAAAAAAAACAAATGTCAAAACAATTTGAAAAAATCACAATGCGATACCGGCACTTCCTTCATATGTGTCGACCGGAAATAAGTAGTGTAAATGAGTGTAATTTACGATGTGGAGCAGAGAAGAGGAGACGTCCCGACCCGTTCCGCGGATGGTGAGAGTGTGTGTGTGCCGTCCGTGTCGTGATCGCGTAACGCAAATGTCCATCAGGAGTGATCCTGGACCAAGATGCTGTGTGGTCACAGGTCCAAACGCGTGTGATGATGCGGCCAGCATTTCAGGAGGCGATTCTCGTCCGTTTCGACGTCGTGTGAGCTCGCGCGAGCTCGGCCCCCTCCGTGGCTACTCACTAGCCAGCGGTCTTGATAGGGGATGATGCGCCGCGCGCTCCGGAGTCGCCCGGAGTGGGGATTTTGCCCGCTGGCCTCCCGGATGTGTGTTCCGGTGGATCCGGTGTGGTGTATGCCGTCTACGCTGTGCGTGTGTATATGTGTATGTGTGTGTGTGTGAGAGAGAAAGAATGGAGGGAGTTGATGGTGCCGAGGCTGATTCTCTCTCGCCTCCTCTCTCTGTCACTTTCTTCCTCTCTTTCTCTCTACTCTCTACCGGTGTACATGTGCGATCTCCGGCACTTGGCACTTGTCTTTCGTTTACCCATCGTCGCTACGATCACTACTCTACTACCCACACACTGAAAATTGCATGTAGAATTCGGTGAAAACTCATATTTACTACCTTGGCCAAACCAAAAAATGTTGCAATACAATACTACTGAACTTTCAAGTACTTGTATATTGACCTCGAAGTTCAGAGCACATTAATTTCGAACCTAAAATATAAAATGATGATAGCATTTACCTTTAGCTACTTCTTTTATTACTGATATTTATGTGGACAACTAAGATAAATCTATCTACAAATGCCATACCTCTTAACTTAAGAAACATAGGATTATTTGCCATCAGAAAACCATGAAACTCAATTTCATCAAATGGGTCAAATATATCCACAAAGCAGCAATGGTCACAATGGGACACGCTTTGGGGCACATCTTATAGACAAGTCACGACGTTAATACGATTTACTTGAAAAATTCTAATCTAAGCACAAGTTAAAAATGACAAGTAAAATCGACATTTATTTCAATGCGTTAGACTCAATTTGCGTCGAAGGAATACGTTACAATACATTTGGCTCAATCACATAATACTAAATATTGCACGTTATAAGTTAAAACCTACATACAGACAACTATGTGTACACTTATTTATACACACGCCAATTAATTATGAAACTAAAATACCGCTATACATTAAACTTTAAATTAATTAGAGTTAATCTCTGTGTCACTATGACCACTAACTTAACGTAACTGAACTCTTATTTACATAATCGTGTAAAAAACTAATCCTCAACCTTTTCTATAAACGCAGTTGTATTTTTCCAGCTATTTGTGTCAACCTCTTGTACATCATTGTTATTTGATTGAAGTACAGATAAGTTTAGTCCTTCTTATACCAGACTTGAATTCATGTCATGTGTTCTATTGAATTAAGTGTACAACGATATGGCCAGAGATTTAAAGTAAGTTAACCTATACTGTTAGCATGGTTCTCGTGAATAATTTTTTGGCAGAGGTTTTAAAATTTGTAATGAATCATGCTTTATATCTTCAAAATAATTGTCGTTGGCATTCATAGGTTACTGTCAAAGACCGAATACGGAGACTGTCGATTGTCACCGGTTTATGTCGACATTTACCATTTCATTTGGCGGAAGTCAGAAATGACGCATACATTATTTTTACGATTTGTTAAAGTAAAACAAATACTTTATTATTTAAATCGTTGTGAGGCTTTTTGCGATTTCAAATATGTAATATCGTTGACAAAATTCACGAGTAACGTGGTTGGGCCCATTATTTATGTTTATTTTATATGAAGCCTTGGTTTATAGCAACATTGAAACCTCTTAACGACAAAAACAAACTGGTTACTCGGAAGTTAATGATATTTTATTGCATTGGCTAGTTTAGGACCGACATAATAATGTTATCAGAAATGTTTGGACTTTCAGCTAACGAAACGGTCAATGTAGACGCCAGAGCCAGGCGCCATTCACCAATTTGTCTTTCGAAGTAACACATACAACATGAAAAGTGTCCTAGTGGTAACACACACAGAATTAATTTCTTTTGGGGTTAAAGATTACACATTTGAAATCCATTCATCTACTCATCCAGCATGGGTATTGATAGACGTGGGTATTCTTCTATTAGTAGGTAATTTTGTAGTACAAAATAATCTTTTCATTGGAGTGTCACACGTATCATTTGACATTTTGTCTATATAAATACGTAATAGGGTTTCTTTATCTTCGCTATTCCGTTGGGCGATACAATTTCATAAATACCTGCCACTTATTAACCCTTATTCTACCGCATGTTATCCTGTTGTCGTCTGCAACAAGTTCCTCCTACAAATTTTCTAACGTTAACACTATTTTTATCTTCGTACATTACGTAAACTTTGCGACAAATTAGTTCTCCATCGACACTATCCAACTTTGGCGAATGTCCATCTTACTGTTTCGAAGTTCGTAGCTACCTGCACTTAAGTCCCGGTATGGGAATATTTTGGCTTTGATCCCGAAACAAAAGTTCTAAACCAAGTTCGTACTTATTCTGAAAATAATTTGTTGTTTCTCCTAATTTCTTCATGCGGCAAGTCTTCATGTTTTAGAAATCAATGAGCCCTATTCATCATTGAACCCTTTTTGTGAAACTTTACCCAGATTACCAACAGTATAAACAAGCTGTTTCATTGAATATTGTAAAAATCCAACATATTTGTAAACAATTAACTGGCGATAGAGCATACTTATACACTTTAAACTTTTCAACCAATTTTCTAGTGCTGTTCATTTTAAGTGATCTTGCCAACTTTATCTTCAGGCTTCTCCTCATCTTCAACTTCACCTCGTCTGCCCTCTCAGGCATCTTGTGTTCTCCCATATATGTGGCTGTTGGTAAAGCAAATATAGACAAATGAATTGTATAGTTAATATTGGGCACTTTTAAGTTATTACCAAAAATAAACTTTCAGATGGAGATAACTAAAATTTTATCATTAATATGGTGAATTACGATCAAAAAATTTTAATGAAATAGTTGCTAATACCTTTACAGATGACGTCAATGTATCCTTGATAAAATGCACCACGTGTCTTTCTAGATATACTTATTTGAATACTTTTGTCGAATATGTCAATATAATTGCAGGCATTATTTTCCATTTTTATATATTCTCTATTTTTATAATTCCATTTTTATTTAATCAGTCACTACGTTTACTATTGGAATTAATTGACGTTGGTTTTATCTAGTAATTTTAGCTCAGAATAGTTCCATGTAAAATTAGATGGAATTGTTTCCTACTTTAATGCCTAAATCACCAGGAAAGGTTTGTTTAAATCATTTAATTGATCCAGGAAACAATCCCGAAACATTTTGCCTAATTGGCCTATTGTAAAATGATAAAGTAACATAAGTAAAGTTACTCGATTAAATTTTTATATCGTTTATCAGTGCTAATTTGGTAAGAAAGTTACTTCCAATTTTCAATTTAAAAGATACTTGATGCCGTAGAATTATTATGAACTGATAAAAATATTTAAATGTAAGGGTTTTTAAAATATATATGGAGTATGTAGGAAATACATGGCAAGGAAGATAAGATAAACTTAATTTTAAATTGTTGGCAGTAAATATAAATCATGTTTTTTTAAGTACTATTTTTAAATTAAATGAAGGGTCTAATATGCCTATCGCTATTATTTGTATTATTCTTAAATGAAAATTGTCATTTTTGTGGTAAATAAACATTATTTACTGTATACCTATGATTGATCCAAACGGGAGTGACGGTTGAAGCGCATCGTATAAAGGAAAATCTTTTTATAATGGTGTGTTTTAAATATGTAACGAACGATCCAGACAGGATTACCACACGCCCTATCTCTAAAAAATTACATTTCCCAATATTTTATCGTCGCATATATAAGTATCGAGTTAATCTCTCGTAAACTGCTCTGGTCATATTTCGCTCTTATCTTTGTTTTCCTAGGTTATCACACAATGTTTGTCTGGTGTTCTTATCTTTTACCTCTACACTCTACAATGTGGACTTTTACAGGTATAAAAACCAACTAGAATGTAATATTTCATCACTGTACTGATCTATTTTTAAATATGCTAATGTTTAAAGTGGCAATTTTACTTTAAAAAAAAAAATAGAAAAATAAATTTTAGAATTGAGAGATAAATGCTTTGCGCTTATCAGGCGACAGGTGCAAAGTGCAACAGGTACAAAGTTCGACAGATGACCTACATGTAATCAAATTTTTCTGGCCGTATTGAGAAGAGTATTCGTGAATACTGCGAAAGTAGCCGACACTCATTAGGGTTTTGTCTGAATATTCTTGAATGTATTCATTTTATTAACAACTTTCCACGTTTTAGTTAAGATTGTTATTGTTTTTCAGTATATTTCCTAGGAATTTTTTTTATCAAAGTTTGCTGACCTTTTATACCACCATAAGTGTAAGTTGTCGCGATGAATAGTTATCAACTTCAATCAATCACGAAAAGAACAGTTGATACATATATTATCTTTACCATATAGCGAGTAGTGCTTAATCGATGAGCAGCGCCACATTTTATGAATTTTAACACAGCTTTGTTTTTCTGCTATTTTTATAGCTAGTACAGTTGCAAGAGTATTTATTACTTTTAATGGGTGTAATTTAAAGATATCTAATGGTCAAATTGAGATTAAGTGTCAATAGAATTAATTGGGAGTTCATTTTATAATCGAGTGGTCGAAAGATCGGAAAATTTAGATGTTTTTCATAAACGTCAGTTTGATAGTTAAATTCTGTTAAAAATTAACAGGTAACATGGTCATTTCCATAAATGTAAATTTCGTAAGAAAATATTCCAAATTTGTATCTGGTTGGCATTTCAAACGTTTTAAAGTTTGTATGGTTAGATCTATCAGATATTAAATCATACTAATTATATCAAAAGTTCAGGGTACAAGTTCTCAATTTATATGCTGGGAATTGGAAAATGGTATATTTGATCTAAATTAAGCGGTTATAATTTTGTTATGAACGAATAGTTGAAACGTAAATTTTAGCCCCAACAGCAAAAATGCTAATATGAACAAAATCATCATAAAAATGTTGAAACAGCTGGAACTGAAATTTGTAATGAACGTATATGCATAATTTTAAATTGAGCAAAGAATTTTTTAATAAAATTTTTATCGCAATGTATTTCTAGTTTTTCGATTTTCGTGTGAGCTGTTGAAACATTAAACATCCACTGTCACAGCCGAAAACAAAAATCGTTTATCCAAACTACGATCCTAATTTATACAAAAGAACAACCGAAATTTCCTTCGAATCAAAATACATAATCAAATTCCTTCCTGGAACAGCTGTTGAAGTATAAAAAAAGAAAATCCAATAAATAAACCGAGCAAAAAGATGACGAAGAAGAAAAGAGAAAGTTCTCTGGCAACTTTCCGCATTATCATTCAAAGGCGCGACCGTGCTCAAGCGCATTTTAAACTGTTTAAAATAATTAATTAACTTTTGCCGACTTTTTAAGTACACATTACACCAGTGCAGGTTTCAGACGACGCGTGGCGCCACTTGTAGCGTCGCGGCGTCGCGCGGTGCGTCAGGACGCTCCGAGATGGGACTGCCAAGGAGGGGATTTTACGTGAAACTCCTGACGCTCCCATCAGTCGGAACTCCACGCGATGGAGGGTTAAACGATATTTACGGCTCACGTTCCTTTTTTTAAATTTATTAGAGGCGTTTCAATTCTCGTAAAGTTACGAATTCCATAACAGAGCTAATTTCTTGTCGGATTGGTATAGCATGTCTTTTTTTAAAGTTCTGATTAATGACTGTATTATTACTACTTTATACTATATTGCAATCTTTCGATCTCCGGAACTTCCATGCCCTGACCTGGGAAACTATTACTTTCGTCCCGTTAGAGCTAATAGTGTCTCGACACAATTCATTCCAAAAATTCAATTTACCGACGCCCAACATAAGGTCATGGCGAATTTTTCAAAAAAAGATTAACCGACCATGACTATTTTATTGTATCGAACAATACTATTAATTACAGCTTCGACGAACGTCGTTTCTGACCTCATCTCTTGCTCTTTCTCTCTCACCTGACATATAGTTGATGAAACCTTTGACACCTTTAGAAGTATCACATCGATATGCAGCTATGCAGTAACAGTAGGTACGTCTAACAATTCATGGAAAAGTCAAAGTCATAGCTAATTGTATGCGGGAGGAGTATCGATTGATATTTTATGATTATGTGCTGTCTGTGGTTATCTTCAGAACTGAAACCGCTTTGAGAAATTAAACTGGATAAAAATGTAGAAGCTGTTGGTTGTAAAGGACACAGTAATTAAACATGTATGAAAAATTCGCACAGTTGCGTGAATTTAAAGGATACAAATTCACACAACGAATGTTTGTTTAAATCCTCAGCGATGCTTATTTCTTGTTTAAACCTGCATCCTTTAATCAAAGGTACTATAGAATTTACTTCGAAAATATCATTTGTTAGAAGGGTTATGATATTTAGAAATAAAAGTTAAATGTTCTAACAACAGGGTACTAATGTGCATCTCTCAAATACATTTTAATTTGTCACTTTCAGATTTTATACTCCTATATTTTTTGGCGCTGTGAAAACAAATTTCCACATAAAGTCAGGTGTGTAATACGACACATTTTAGTTAGGTTCGTAGATAACGCAGACGGCCACGGAATGGCAGTGGTGGAATTTAAAAAACCTCAATTCATTATTTCTGATCAACCACGGATAACATCGATGGCACTCAATTTTTGTCTCAAACATTATTTTCTAGAACATTAGTGAACGAAGATTTTTAGAATCTGTGAAATTTTCCATGTTGCCACCTTTTGAAATGTATTGTTTAGCATGAAATCTACTATACTATACGAACCATTTGCGTTATTCAAATATTATGAGTAGCTGAATGCAGTACGAGGCACGTAAAATAATCAACTTCGCATCCACTTGCTTTGATAAGCTAGTTTCTCATGAATTTAAAGTAAAAATGGTGCCAATACCTACCTACCACTGATAAAAGCCGAGTGGATTTAGACTTATGTCCATGATGGGATGAAGGAACTTACTATCACACCATCGCACTATGGGTATTTTGGGTAAAAAGTTGGCCTAAATTGTTTATGAGCTTTTTTACATGATTAATATACTAAATTGTGTTATGTAAGGTAATATACACATTTTTAATAACCAACAATATACAAGGCGTTCAGTAGTGGAGTGGACAAAAGGGAAAAATTATTGTGGATTGGACTAGAAAACAACAAATTTTATTTTCTAAATAAATTTATCCATCCTACAAAAATCCAACACTAAATATACAGGGTGTTAATACGTTAGGAAAACACGAAAATTTTTATGCGGAGAGAGTTATCCTTATTTTTACTTTATAGACAATGTTAGAAAACAAACTACATATGATCATATCATAAAATCATATCATATAAAATAATAATTAGCAAAGAAGGAGAATTAGGAAGTGTTTTAAAATCGTTTAGGGAACGGTTCAAAGTCACACCACAAAGTATTTGTTCAAAAAACGGCTTTTAAAAATAAAAATTGAACATGTTTCAAGCGACAAAATTATAAATGCGAAGAGTCAACAGTACACTCATACTTGTTTCCACAAATTGAGTTGATATTGTGTTGAACTATTCTATTATTGTATAGTTTGGAATATATTTCGTCGTCTTCTCTGGTGAGTACAACCATAACTTCGATACCCAAGTGTAATTTCGGGATTTTTTGAATCTCTGTGGCTGCTTGTAAGCCTAAACGTAACATTATGAGAAGTAACTTTTCTTGTTAAGGGTATTTAGGAAATGTCAAAACCATAGCTAATTGTGGTTGAGCCCTGTTATCGAAAGTTGACCTAAACATGATCTGGTTTTATTATTTCTGATGTGGCAAAGGAAACAAGAAATAATGTGATAACGATAAAGCAAGTATTAATCAAGAATAGGTTATACAACTACCTACTTATATTATTATAACAGAAGTAGGTACTACCACTAATCTAGCTTAGAATTAGGCTCGTAGGCCTATGAATTATTTTGAAAAAGATATGCTTTTGAAAACAAGGATTTCATGGTCGGATTTTGATTGGATTCTAACAGATTTGTTAGTAGAATGTCAGTAAAGCTGTTTGATAGCTTACTAAGAATTTTAGGTCCAGAGATTGCAAACACTGATACATTAGGAATGATATCAGATCTCCAACTCAAACGCTAGCTCTAACATTAAGATACAAATAACAAGGTTTCGATTCCATTTTCGATAACGTTACATGTATGTCTATAATAGTAAAGGAAATCATTTAAATTGTTTGGGATATGATATCAAGTGAAGTATTGATATAATTTCGCAATCGGAATATTTGGTTCGATATAGCGAAAGGCTATGAGGAAAATTGAAACTTTCCCAATTGCATTGATGTTATTGATGAGAAACATGTATAATATGTAAACTATATAATCAGTAACTATTTCTAGGCAGCAAGAGATAGTGAATCGGTATACTTTAATTATTAGTGTGCCTATAGTATGGTCGTGCTTGGTATAGCAGTTGCAAATTTTTATTAATTAGTTAGTATTTAATTAACGGCTTTCAAGGGCACATTGAGTCATTGAGAATACATTTGATTATATGTGCAGAATCTACTAAGTTGCTGAGATTGGCTCAGTACTTTTCAAATAGGGAAGCAATTCCTTAGCAATGGAACTGAACACAAAGAAATATTACTGTATGATTAAATTATAATAAATACTACTATTTTATTTTATTATTCATCTTCGCCATATTATACATTATCATTTAATAATATAATTGTACAAATTTGACTTTTGTAGTTGTGATCATAGCCTGAAAAGCAGTTTCTTCACCTCCAAAGCTGTGTTTTGCAACTTAAGTCATTGTGAGTTCACCCGTTATATTTATATTATTTATTTATATGTTATAGTGTTTCCATAAAAATCCTTACTTTAGTTATGTCACAATTTAGTTGAACTGAAAACTTACTATTGACACAGGATTATTGCCTTCAATAATAGAGGAAAGAAGGTCATTTGTTGGGAGAAGATGGATCATTTCGTATGAAGTCAATAGGTATATTTGACTCAATATTAGGAAAGTGGAAGAATGTGATAGCAAGCTTGCATTAGAGAATAAGCAGTTACAGAAGGAGAACAACTACACTGTAAAGATTATTTGGCGTAGTTACACCATACCATGATGGCTTTCTTTTTCATTATTAGACATTGATGAATGTAAATTGCCAAAGTATACTAGAATTTCATATCGCTAGTGTAAACTATCGTCACACTACAATGTATAATTTTGCGATATATATATAGAAGAATATTACAGAGAAATATGCAATAGTTAGTTTATTTTATGTGAACTAATCATACAAATAAATAAAGTATTACACTGTTTTCCATAGAATTTTCCCAATTTATTCGTAGACAGTTCGTGGTTTTACACAGTATAGTTTATATTAAACACAATCGTAAAGACTGTTCATTTTATCAACTATCTTTATGAAGACGTATTTGTGAATGGATTATACTGATTACGTGTGTATGTAATGTGCCAAAAGGGTAAGGGGAGGTCATTGGCCTTAAGTAAATTCGATCATTACCTTGTGAAAACCTCGACAGAAGTGTTAGTTTCTCCATAAATGACGTCATATTAGATTTCTTTTGAATGAACTATAGTTCTACATATATTTATTGTACTTTTTTGGAACATAATGTAAAGCTCTATAGATATTTGGAAAATTACAGTGTATTCTGTAAGTATACGAATAAAATGTGCAATATAATATTTTTGTGTAAAAATCTGTCATATACTAATGTGAAATTCTATTTTTATTGAATTTTGAATATTTGATATTATTAAATGTTGTATATAACACATAAATTCAAATATAAATTCTATGTAACTTTTTAAAGTGCACTCTATTTTTCTCTATTTATACTCCTCTTATTTAAATAGAAACACAATGTTTCTGTTGCGACAGAGCTAGTTTGAAATCCCCATTTACGTACTTATCTGCCCAAAATCCCCAAGTTGGTGACAGTCTCATTTGGTTGCCAAGACGTGTGGTGAATATGGCTTGCCAAGTCCCATACATCTACTATTTTTACGTACTATGAATTGATCGATCTTTTAGTATTGTGTTGCAATCCCCTACGTTGCACAAATAATTTGTCATTATCCTTATCTCCAGATTTTTTGGTTAGGTGTCGAAAACATTACAAATTGAAATCGTGTTGTCACAACATGTGGTGTATCATATTTGCTAAAGTTCCGTATGTTCCCAGGAAGAGAAGATGAAATATTCCAGATTAGCGTGTCGAAATAAAATCCAATTCGTACGTTCACGTTAGGAAGTTCCACCTTATCAAATCACCATAAATAATCTTTCCTAACGGATCGACGTCGCTTCGTACGAACTTCAGTTTTGATAAATTAACGAGATATGTGCGACTGCAGAGTTCTTAGACGTTATTTTATGTGCATGTAACTGTGCATCTCTGTTGCGATAAACGACGCGCTCCTTTGGTCGTACTCGCACCAGGTTAATATTGAATTTTAATAAAAGTATAATTACACATCACCAGGCATCTTTGTCATGCTCAAAAGGGATACGCCGTTTACGTCGTATGCCTCTGATTCTTCCTCGATCCGTATTATGTGTACTGCGGGACGCTTTTCTGCTCTGCCTAGCCGTATTTAGTTAAAGCTGATATTCGTAAAATTCAAAGTAATATCTTCAGAAAAGTAATATCAAGCAAAGAGAGACTTTAATCCGTTTATGCCATATGTAAGTGATTTTTACAAAAAATCTTGAGTCGTATATTTTAAATAAAATTCAAAAAAGTTGCCGAGTTTCATGAAAAAAACCCCTCTATCTACGCAAAATCCTAAATCAAATATTCGGTTTACTTGTTAATCTATAAATTTTAGACGTAGTCATTATCGTTTGTCTGTGATTAAAAGTGACGGTAATAACACATTAGGTGTTTCCATTTCTATTGGTATCTGATGAATGGCGACATTTTTAACAATCACAACATGTTATCGACCAACCGTAGTTATGACAGTCAGAATCGTGGCCATCTACAATTTCTAAGGAGCGTCAATTCTTGGACAATAGTGACCTGGCTCGCCCCTATGACGTCATACCATTCAATGCTAATATGATCATCCCGAGCTTCATCTTATAAAACAAAGGACCGAGAATAGCAGTAACGGTATTCATATTTTTTCCCCTTCAAAATTGATGTAAATATGCAAAGTGTTATTTAATTACGTTGAAATACCTAAGTGGATACTTGTATGCATTATATGAATTTCTTAATATACTAACTAGCAGCATGCTGGAAATATTTTCTCCGATACTTCAGTCGTCGTGAGATTTTATCGAATATTTATTTGAAGCAACAGCAATTAATCTATAATTGAGCAAAACAGTGTTACTGACATCAACAATTAAAAAAGAATAATCCGAAACGAGATAACGCGACATCAAATTTCCGTTTATCAGAATGTCTCCAAGCACTTCAAGTAAAACCATATTATTGACATGTCGTTAAACAAAAATCAATGTACCTAATTTTGCGAATTGTTCCAAACGTTATACGTTTGTTTACAATTACTATTATCTTATCTTTTGCGTCTTGACACAATTTCAACATAATCAAAGGCCTAAGTGTAAATTTGCCTAGAGGTATTGTCGGCCTCATCTTATCGAGCCGAATAAACATACCACACGAATTTTTACTCACAAAAGGACCTCACTTGCTTTCTTATATTTCCAAATGGCACACACCGGTGTGGATGACCTGCCGAGTTAAACGTTAATTAAGCGGTGTTCGTATTGCGTTATTACTTTCCTATGAGTTAACATTAAAGTTAAGGCATTGTAATAATTATTCCCCGACTTTACCGAATATTAAAAGACATTTACGTTACTCATTGGCCTTATAAGACAGTGTCGGTGAAAAAATACCTACCTATCCGAGTAAACGCTATCATTCCGCTATCAGTGGGTGTCCCCCAACAAAGAACCTGTCTTGGGTTACGTATTGTCCGTTATTTGTATAAAACCGATCAGGTTACTTTAACATTACAATTTACTCGAATTTTTGACCGGATATAGACTTGAATCGTGACCGTGCGGATAGAAGTATATCCGTTCACCCGCGTTTTATATCGGATTTCTCTGGTGCATGGATTCGTTGTAAATGAGGAAGACCCGACGAAAGTTGGGAAAGTGGGAGACACGGCGACCGCCTCACAGCACTTACGGAAATGATTTCATTTCGAATCCACAATAAGAAACATTAAAACCGTCGCATGGTGGCGTAGGTCTTCCAATTTTAATTGGGTGGATTACAGCAGTAAATTACACAAAAAATAGATCTAACACAATTACATATTAATGTAGAAAGGAAACTGCAATGTATTTCACTTTTTATTAATCTATAATTGGTCTAAATTCACATAAACGTTTTTAATATTGCCTGAATTTGAAACGCTGCAAGGAATCTCTAGTAATATTCCTGGCTCTTTTAGAATACTGAACCGCCAAAAGTGCATTATCATCGGATCAAGAGGGTTTAAGATACCTTGAAATTTTTCCATTCTCAAGGACAGATGGTATTAAATGGTCTCACGGAGAATCTAGAAGCGTTGTCGTTTTAATGTTAAATACGAAAATTTGAATGTAGACGGTAGAAAGCTGATTTCCTTCTGAAAGAAGGAAAATAAAGATTCCAGGGGCTTTTCTCGAACTTCAAATTGCCGAAAGTGCCCTAAAAACGAAACCTAGGAAAACTAGGTGATTTGTGCAAGTCTCAATTATTTTCAGATAGTTTTCGAGGACCACAAAAAATATAAATTTCCTAAAAAATCTAATTTTCCTAAATAGTATCAGATGGTCCTTGAAGCTTCGTCGTTATTATCTTAAACAATAGAAAATCTGAATCCTGGAAAAACCCTAGAGGTTCCTTTAGAATATTCTAAGATCGTACTGGGTTTCAGAAAAGAATCTACAAGGAGAATTTACAAAAGTTTCAATTTTAATTCTAATAAAGGTAGAAAACTTCACGAATCTAGAAAAAAATTCCAGAGTTTCTTATGGAAATGGTTAGTATACTCCTATCGTTCTTTATGATTAACGAAAGTTCCAAAGCATTTTATTTTATTTCAAGCGCTAGAAGGAAACTAAGTAAAGCTTCTAGATGTTTTTTCTAGAATTCTAAAGTACCAAATGTGCCTTAAAATAGAATCTCGGTTTATCATCAACAAGCCGTTTCCATTCGCTGCCGAAAAGTCTCGTTAAGACTTTTCGACGTTTCTATCTTAGGCGGTTGTAACTCAATTATTTGAAATACTCAGTTCTCGTATCCATTCTTTTATTACGTCTGTAATAGTTGAACTTATAGTGTGTAGATCTTGTATTTTTATAGGTTGTACAGCGTTTTCTCCAAATTTGTTTTTT
This sequence comes from Cryptocephalus primarius, assembly GCA_963576515.1. Taxonomy (NCBI): domain Eukaryota; kingdom Metazoa; phylum Arthropoda; class Insecta; order Coleoptera; family Chrysomelidae; genus Cryptocephalus; species Cryptocephalus primarius. The sequence goes on along the minus strand of OY754936.1, from coordinate 20,994,133 downwards.
AATTCCGGATAGATTTTTACCCTAACAGCTTTTTTCTTGATGAGACTGTTTCTTCCCTTTATCGGTGTATTTAAAGTTTAGCCCTTCCTTTGCGATGATTGCTTTCGATGGAAAATATGTTCAATACATTCTTGCCATTGATAAAATAATCAATTTCATTATGTGTTCCATGTGCACTTGCGGTGAAGCTTTTTGTGGCAAAAACTGTTCTCTTGATATAGTCTGTCCTTTAGTAAATAGCCCAACATAGCCTCTCCACACTACAGGAACACCAGAATGCCCGTCATACTTCCGATTGTCTAGATTTTATTTCAATTTTCTTCTTTATTTTCTTGCATGGCTGTAGACATGTCATTGAATATATATATTTCTCCGGAGGTCTCCAGGGGAACTAAGCAGTAGTTTTACTTAAGAGCAAGGTTCATCAAACCTTGTAGCAGCTTGCACTCTGCTGCTATTGTAGGAAAGTGCTATCCACTTCCCCAAGAGAGATGTATATTCATTCTACGAGGACTATACAAAAAATTTAGATTTACCCTTATGTTCTTAGATAACTTTAAGCTATAGAATTGTAAATTAAGGAATGTGCCATAAAATCCATTCTAAAATCATGTTAAAAGAAGAACTCTAGAAATACCTTTAGAATTTTGGAACGCTAGAATGGGTTTAACACTGAATCTAGTACGTGTATGAAAATTTCAAATATTCTGGAATCTTTAACATCCAGCAGCCTCAAAAGAAAATCTAAGGGGTTTACAGAAATTCCAAATAATTTCATCTTAATTTCAAACGTGACAAAAAGTGTTTTGAAAACAAGAGCTTGAAAACAAAACAAGCTTTCATTAGTTATAAATTTCTACCACTCTAAATCGACTGTTCTGATACAGTTTTGCGTATTCGCGGTTTTTAAGAATTAACATTGCTTTCCATAAATTTAGTTGTCTCCGTGTAACTTCACCTAGGCATTGTTTTCTCTAATTTCTGAAATGAAACGTATATGATATCCCATTCATCATCTCCATTCAAATCATCCATTCAAACATCTTCCTTTGCTGAATACATCTTTAAATCCTTTAGATATAGTAAGCTAATGTCTCCAGTTTTTCAGAATTCTTTTTCATATCATAAGTATAGTACTGAACCTAGGAACTTCTGGATACTTACCGCAGCCGCAATTACTACGTTGTTGCATAGATGATTTAGTATCTCAATGTTCGAGTTCACAGATAATCTTCGTTCAATCTGTAACTTATTAAGTATTTAAGTTGGTGTTTCTGTACCCAATGTAAATAGTACGTAACTAAAATATGCGTTGAAATAAATTGGATTTTTAACATGACTTTAAATATTGAATTGAATGAATTTGAATATTATTTTGTTAAAAGCAAAAGTTAACAGAAAGCTTAATTGTATGCATTAAATTTTTGATTCTATTTCAATTTCAGTAGTTGCAGTTTTCTAAAAAACACAATAGGCAAATGCTGCTCTCCTACAGTGTTAATGTTTATATTTTGTAATATTGTAGGTAATATAAGTGGAACAGTTTTCTAATTAGAGGAATAGTGTTTAGATTAATAATGATGTTATTTGAATGTTAAGAATGATTTCCTTTCTTTGTTTCGTAGAAGATCTACCGAAAATTTTTTGTGTATTTATCGTGTTAAGAGGTTCTGAAAAAGCTATCATGTACCCAACGTGTACGGATAATATCTATCCAATTACAGATTTATTCTTGTATGATAAACCCAATCAATCTCAACTTTAGCGTACATACACATCCATTACGTTTCTCTGAGATATCGATCTTCGACGCGAAAACACTCAATTATGTCTTTATTTAACCTATCAAAAGGAAAATCCAACATTAATTCATCACTATTCATTTCCTGTCCAAATATTTTAGTCGTAAAACATCTGAACAATTCCAAACTCCTGCTTACTACGACCAACCGGGCCAGTTGCGTCGTTTCTGGCTCTATAATGCTTTTTAAAATGCATCCGTTCAATTACTTGTTTGAACGAATGTAACGCTGAGAACTTGAGTAAGCTCACTGAAGTGAAATGGTTCTTTAAACGGGGCCATTGGCGCAACCACGAACTTTTTTCAGCTAGCAAATGTTTCCTTCAGTTTTAAAAATAAATCGATGAACCGAGATTGTTACTGTTTCAATAAATCTATCGAGGAATTTTTTTAATGCACACTGCGTTGCAGATTGATACGGAACAAAAATGCAATAAAAATTTAATGTTACTAAACGATTGTTGTTATGTTCATCTTCTATGTACACCGAACAATATGAAAACTTATGAAAATTTATAAACGTTTTGTACGTTTCATTCCAAACTCAGGACTTGTTAAATTTAATTGAAAATATTAGTTGAAATCCCTTATACGAAAAAATAGTATTGACTCACCTGTCATCTAACCCGCTAAGGTAACTATGTATACATATATTATATATGACGTTTTCTTCTCTTATTTTCTTCATTTATGATTTCCCATGCTTTTCCATGCTTAAATTTACATGGACCGATGTCTTATAAGACTTTTGTTGGTGGTGTAACCTCGGATCTTTTCTCTATATTTTTTCCACCATATTTCCACCCCAGCAATGAATGTTTTTTGCTGTCTGTTTCTGACCTCCAGTTATACCCTAACCATTTTTAATCTTTAGTTCTCTGTTGATGTACTTTCGATGTCTATTTCTTAAGTTTGAGCTTTTCTTTGATTTTCTGATAAAGTAATTTTTCTTTGCTAATAATTTCCTGGAATGTTGTAAGAAGTGGTTACTTTTGCCATGAAGTGCACAGATAAGGTAAAAAATTAGATAATGTAAAATTGTACTCCGGGCAAAGTAGAATAAGTTTTATTTCCATCGAGAATGCTATTTAACAAAGTTATTTATTTATGCGAGTTACTTAAATTATTTTAATTTTATTTAATTAAAACAATCAGTTTTTAAATAAAAGTACAGCTATATTTGGATATTTCTTATTAAATAGTTGGACTGCATATTTATATGAGAAGTTTTCAATGGCATTTTCGAGGTAAATTCAACAAATGTCATAGTGTTTAATCGTTATATTCATTTCAAAACAAGTTTTTAAACATTTAGAATAGTAAAAAACATTCTCATCTTTGTATCTTTCCTTCATACGTTATTTTTCAACAACTTTTTATTTCCTTGAAATACCTTGATTACCGTCATAAATATTTTCTTTAATTTCGATTTCCCTACTTTCGTCTAAAGTCACTCGCCAAATACAATGTTTTCCAGGTCTGATTTTATTGTTTTTCACTTTTGAAATCTTGTTTTTCCTTCGTTCTCTTCTGATAAAGTAGGTATCAAATCTCCCGTCTTACAAGTTAACGAAGGAGACGTTACGCCAATGGGTTATCATTAAATTCTCGGTGCAAATCATGATATTACGGAAAGATAATACAAAATGTACAATTAAATGTGGCTGGTCGGAGTTTTATGAATGGAACAGCTCGTTTCCCTGCTTAAGCTGTTTGTTATATAATAATTAATGGGATTGCATCCCTTTTTTTTTTTTTGAAAAATGAAGTTTACGTTTTAATCGGACGTTTGTCGCCAGTTTTTTAATTAAATATAATTGAATTTAACTTTTAAACTCGTATAAAATTATTACACACTGCTCAGTTATCTTTGTTAACAATTTATTTTTTTTACTATTTACCTGTTGCTATTTCCGTATTCCTATCTATGTTTACGTATATGTTGTAATTATATTGAAAGCATATCTATGATTAAAACACGTAATTACCAATGTTATCTAAATATTGTCGACGATCTAACAAAATTCGCATTTCGATAAATGATGACACAAGTGCGTAAAGAAGTACATCAGATTTCGTCAGAACTATGGATTGCTGCGAATGCAGGTGATTCAATATTTTTATCAAATACATACCTTAACTTTAGAATTTTTATAGCATTTACGATTTTTTTTCTAAAAAACTTACGTGAAAGTCAGGGAAGGTCTAGATAACACCAGTTTGATAAATATTTTGAAATCATTAAATGAAATAATTGAAATTTGTTAAAGTATTACATTCATTTTGGTCATTCCATTATTCACAGCAGATAGTACCTAATTTACCGCTGTTTTCATGAAACATCTTTATAGAATTTAGTCAAATAACCTTTTAATTGTCGAGTCAACCAGATATCAGATCAAGTTGCAGATAAGATAAGCATTGTGAAATTTATTTGGAGAATTATATTTAAAATGTTACTAGCTGATGTACCCATCTACATTCGAAGGTCCACCTAAGCCCATCCCTTTTCCACCTCCCCAGAAAGTGAAATTTAAGTTAATTGTGGACCATCTGGGAGTCCAGTCTATAACCACTAAGAAAATAGCTGCATAGTTCTCAAAATCAAAATAAGAACTGAGTACATAAAAAATAATTTTAACCGATCCATTACTCCAATCTGTTATCTGACAAAGTTAGGTAGAGTTTAACGCCATTTTCATTTAATTCATTAATTCATAGCACGATGGATAGTTAATGAAATTAATACTTTATTATTTATTTTGAAACCCGTCACTCGTAATTTCTGCACGGATCCCACATTTCGAAAAAAATAATCACCCTCGAAAAAACAACATGATTTATTTATTCACCACAAAAAAGATGATACTTTTGTGCAATATAATGATCATGATGAGGATAGATTTCAAGGTATTTGAAACCGTAAACATCCCTATCTCATTTAAATACATGTTTTTCGTAAATGTATCCGCCTCTTTCTCTGGAGAGATCAACCTGTATTTTGGTACCCAGGTGAAATTCCGGGGTTTTTCGAATCCCCCTGGCCGGATGTATGCCTAAGCTGCTTGCGCCGAATTGCAGGTTCCTAGCTGTCCTAGAAATTATGAATTTTCAAGGTTTATGACACACAAACAAACACATTTTTAACTTTATATACTAAAATTTTGTCACGGATAGAACGAATTTGTGTATTGAAAAGGTGTGTCAGTGAACTTTGATGGGTTTTGACTATCTTATCTTTCGTTTCTTTCAATGCGTAATTATAAGTTACTTCTTTATCTGTTCCTTCCTATGAATAAAGGAAATTTTCCGCTGATATTAATAACGCCGGATGAAAGTAAACCTCATCGAATTAGAGAGTGTGACAAGTCGAAATATCTTCGTGCCCGTTGCCATATCGATAAGGCCTGTTCGTGAGTGAGGTCCTTCCTCATGGAGAGCGTTTTGTCCCTTTAATTGTTACCGTTAGAGCTGCAAGAAATACAAATAGATGTGATCCACGGCACGCTGGATCCGCTAAAACGACTCATATAATTCACATGCGAAAGCGCAGTAGGCGTAGGTCATAGTTCGGGCTGTGAGAAATGTGTTAGCGTGAGCCCGAGAGCTTCGAGAATTTTAACGTGTCAAGTGCGGTAAGCTACTGGAGTTAGAGTTGGCCTCCGGGGAGGCGAAATTCGATAGAAGTTGGGTAGCTCTATTAGTACCAGCATGACGTACGAAAAACCCGTCGTCCATTACTCAAAAATGAACATACATCCTATCGTACACGAAGTAATTATAAGAGAGCCGCCTGTTTTACCGAAGTAACAATAAAGTATATCACTAATTCCCAAAACCTAGGAGCATTTGAATAGGCGCACATTTAATTTTGTATTAATTATTTGTGGCTCATCTTTAAGTAAATAGTTATGCTTGTGATTGCTCATACAATTATTCATCACAACAAGTACAACTACAATAGAAATTGATGCTACAAGAATTACTCCATAAGAATTAACAATAACCACAATTAAAGAGGCATGGTCTGACATAATCTATAATATTCTTATTCTCTAAGCAAATTGTTGCAATTAGTTTCTTGTTAAATGAATTGAATCCAAGTAAAGATTTGAGTGAGATCCATAACAACTGTTATCCATCAATTGAAGGGACATGGAATCTCTCACTTGTTCCCTTTGATTGAAGTTGAAAAAAGCGAGGGAGATAACCATCCCTCTCTCCTACTTTCTGCTGAGTAACATTGTATACACCCTCCAATTTTATACACATGTCGAAGCTGACTTTACTGAAAAGTTGACTTAACTTCACTAGCTTTTCACACCCCTAGCAGATGCTTCAAGACCATTCCAAAACGTAGATTTTTTTCACTCTGGTGCCTGGGTGCCATCCTTACAAATATGTTTCGCCGCCTTCCAATACCTATTAAATCCACATATTAAATTGGTGGGCATTTGAAAATCGTTCCACAATTTCTATATCCTCCAGACGCCGGTCTTATAATAAAATGAATTTTAGTTCAGGTACGCTTTCATTCTCTTAATTCTATAAGAGGTGGATAACCCGGTTATTATGGTTGTTACGTATCAATCGAAACACAGGCATAACCTAACAAGAGATGGTTTATAATAGATATTCCTGAGATGCAGTAACAATGGAGAAAATACTTTTACAATTTAGCATTTATTTATTTATAGCGCCGTTTAATATGTGACTTATTTCGTTTCTTGCATTCTCCTTTGCCACGATGTCATAATACAGGATGTTTTGGATTTCTGTAATTGAAAGCTTTCGAAATATCTCCTCATCAACTTTTTAGCAATCGGCTACAATAAGCAGTGGAGATACATTCCAAACCCTTTTCGCTACCAGAAAAATCGTGGCGTTGTAGCCCTTTCACTTTTCTTTTCTAGGCATACCCGTCAAGTTTCTGTTTAAATCGAAGCAACCACAATTCACAGTCTGCCCCGTCTGCGATTCTGGTCCACTATGCGGAAACCGTAAATGTAAAAATTGAGATTTGTCCTGGTCACGTACACATCGAGTAAGACGTGTTACCTTTTTATTGCGCAGAGAGTAAAACAAGGCAATATAAAAAGCGTATCTCCGTTAAGGAAAATACTGTACGATCGCACGGACGTAGGGAACGTTATTGAGAACTGTTGCAGAAAAGTGTTGCACCTTACATAAGACTGTAGGAATACAGCAGCTGGTTAAACACCATGTTTGAGGAAAGGTGTATGTGAAAAAGCAGTCAATAAATTTCACTCTTATTGTTTTTTTTCTGGAGACGAATAGCACAATTACTTTTCAGTGTGAAAAGAATCAGTAATGCATTCGTGCATTGTGTATTTATTGGAAGTCCTTAATTTTAAGTTCTATTTTTACATTTCAAACCAATTCAAATTTATAATTAAGTTACAAAAAGTAAGGTTTCAATCATATATTACGTGGCTTTAGTTGAGGCATATTTTGATCCCCCTCCCCTATACCGTGGCTTTTGGCTTAAACCCAGTGTAATGTTTTTTTTTTGTTTTCAACAAATTAAATACAAATAAGTATATGACATATAATACATTCCATGGAGCGTAATGCTAAACTACTTTCTGACATTGATAGTTCAGCAACATCAAGAAATTCTACCTATACATCTTGTCTTTCAAACCACGTGGCAGTTTTTAATCCCCTCCCTGCCAAATCGTTTAAGGTGGCATTTTGATGTAACCCTCTCTCATGAATCATGTACTTTATAAACAATCTCCAAGGAAATTATAAAGAACATTTTTTTTTTAAGTGTAGAAAGGTTTTTCTGTATGATAGCTCAACCTGAACATATTGTACACTAATTAACGTATATTCAGAGGACAAGCTACATAAAAAATGCACTAAAAAGTGTGTTAACTGCATTTGATAAGAAAATATCAACGAAACACAAACTTCTTGACATTTCCAATCCTATAACCATAATTAATAGTTTGAAAGATGGAAATGAGAAATATTCGGAAAAATATTATATTAAATCTATCAATGTACGTACGTAGGAGCAGAGATAACTAGTGATGTAAACTTCAAGCAAGAACTTAAATTGGATATCCTATGATATAAGTATTTTGAATATTACGTTATTTAAAACAAGTCATATGGAAGAGAAACTATTTAAACGCATAACCATGATATAGACCAGATATGCAATATTTTCTTAGTCCCTTCGATCCTACATAGTTCTTTATTCTGTTGCTATTTTAACTCCCACTTTTTAAGTACCCCTTTCTCATCTGGTGTTTTTGTAGTTTGATAAACTTTAGATAAATATTTGTCTTTTGGCGTATCTTTTTCTTGATATCATCGTTTTCACCTGCTTTTTTTGTAGAGTTCTCTCCTAAAACTATCTTTGTTGTCTTTTTCAGTTTTTTCAGTAGAGCGTTTGATATAATGGTATCTTTTCCTCCCAACATTTTTCGTCATATATATTGCCATAGAGTTAGGTTTGTAAGGGTGGCCTTTTATGAATATTTGCATTACGATGGTACTGTCTATTTTGTCTTTTGCTTGTTCAGCCGCGACACACTCATACAGCATGAGCTCTGGTGATACTTCTTCCTCCAGATAGAGACGACACTCAGTATCTTCCACTAGGTTCATCCTGCTGAGGGGTTGTTTTATCTTGCAGTGACCGGCTAAAATATCAGATATTGTCCCAGCAAAGCCATCACTTTCAACTTGGAAGGTCCTTTGATAAAAGCATTGGCTTGTCTTAAGCCTGGAATCTTGAAGTTCAATCCAGCATATGATGAGATCTTCTTCTTTAGATAAAAAGGTGTACCCGATCTCGGCTCGGGGCCAACAAACATGTTTAATACCTCCATTGTCAAGTTGGTTTGCTGCTTAAGTGCCCATGATTCCATGTCATGATTTCTTATTAGTGGTTAGATTAGTATCTTGATAAATGCCTGGCTAGGCATCAATTTTTATTGATTTATACAATTGTCAATTTGTCTTTATTAAGTCCTATCCATGCATATATTAGTGGGATATATTTCCGCTTGAAGGGGATTCAAGTCCCTATCTACGACTTGAATCCATTAGTGTACCAGCATTAAAAACTCCTAAGAAGGGAACACCGCTTCTTTCAGTATTTCCTAAATCGGAGACTATTCTTGAAGGATTATCTTCTCATTAATTTTGGTTGTAATGTAGTCGGATAACCTATCCAGCAACTCGTATGCTTTCAGCTCTTCAAATATTGCCTTTAGCTCCCCATTTCCATTGTTCCTTGTTTTATTGTGGAATGCTCCCTCTACATCAAAGGAGGTAACTGCGTCAATTTTCTTAGCTGGAGTATGTTGGATGTTCTCCAGTAGATTGTATAAAACCGTTTCTATAGATTTCTCTGCCTGATATGCATGCTGTGGAGTGTTAAGAGGATAGGTCCCCATTAACCCCATTAACACTTAGATGCGGTTTATATAACTAAAAATGCAGAAGCCAGTTCCGAAAAATCGACGACCCTGGGGGGATTTGAACCTATAACTTTTGGATTTGCGCTCCTACGCCCTTTTAATTGGACCAGCCGGATTGGATGATACCACGTTTATGGTTTTTTAAATGGGCACTCAGGGCTGTCAATTTTTTGAAATTGGAGTAGGCATTTTTAGTTGTATAAATCTTGTAGATTCTTGCCACAGGAGGTATCTGATTGATACTTTCGCAGAATTTCCTCCAAGATTCCTGCTTGGCTTTCCTAAACTCTTTGCTGTAGTTGGTTAGAGCTACGCGACAGGTGTCCCATTCACAAGATGCATAAACCGTCATGAAGTTACTGTGGGCTTCTTTCTTTAACCTTCTTCCCATCCCACCAAGAGGCTACCTGTGTTTTTCTCTTAATGTTCTTTTGATAGTTGTTGTCGTAGACATATTAAAATGAATAATAAATAAATATTGCCTTAGTCTCTTTGTTTGCAAGGTATGCAATTGCAAAATGTATGCAATTAATAATCCCGTTCAGTATACAAATGCATCATTTAACTAAATTTTTTCAACTTTCAACGATCAATATTTTTTTGTAGATCCCCTAAAAATTTTATTATCCACATTTGGGATATTTTGGTTTCTGAATTTACTTTTAGTTAAATCAAATAAATGAACAAATAAAACCTCGAAATCGAGATTCAAATGTTATTTTTACTAATTAGAAAGCGTACGTATGCTTTTCTTTTACAATTCGGTCTTCCCATTCTTCTAATCTGATCGTTTACGGTTATCATTTATTCCTCAAGCTGATGGGAGAAATCAGTGCGCTGACGACAAAGATGCAAACACCGCTGTGAATGAGTGGTTGGCACGACAAGACATAAATAAAGATAAACATCCAAAGTGATCGCAGAACTTCATCATCGACACAGCAAACGTATTAACCTTTTAAAACATTCCGTGGAAAAGTGAAATTGCTTCAAATGTCACATTACAATAATAAATATTTAGTAGTATAGGGTTGAAACATTATGCAGATTATTTATTATTCGTTAATTTTTGAAATACTCGTATGTCAACGTATTTTATTTGAGGTGAGTTATGGATAGTGCTTAATAATTAGAAAGCCTTTATATGTATATCGTTCTCACTATCTTCACGTCAACTCCGCTGGTTACTTGCATTTAATGTCTTCATTACTAAATAACAACTGCATGTCTTGATGTACTGCAATGTAGAACCCGCCCTCTCAATAATCTTCGCTCCATATCATTAAATCCTCTCGTAAAATTTACTCTAAGAAACAAACGTTCTCCATTAAACTTTCACATCGTGCGACGATCTTTCAGAAACCTTTTGAGAAATCTCTCTGGCTCCCTCTCTCTCTCTCTACTTTTCGGTCTCGCCCCCTTTAAATTTGAAATGACTCAAGTGTCTTCTGACCACCAGTGCGAAACTTAATTTGAGAATTACCCCGAGATAATGAAGTTTGTGGGACTTTTGAACTACACGTACAAAGGTGGTTGCGGTGTATTGTTGATTCTCCACTGTTCTCGGTAATTTGAAGTTTTCAAGGGAGCGACGAGATTGTCCAGTGCGTCGAAGACGTCTTGGGTGAAGTTTGGGTCGTAAAGAGAAGGAAGCCCTTTGCGATAACGTGACGGATAAGTTGATTCAGCGGAACTTTTCGAAGTTAGATTAATTACGAATGTGGCCGAGGTTTATGGTTGTGTTGAGTGATGTAAAAATATCATTTCAGTAGATGATGATTGATAACGCCTGTACATGATTCGGTTGCGACTGGATTACACCTCCTTTATATCCATAATGCTTTTTTATCGATAGGGTCAAACTTCGTTCGGTAAGTCTGCGAGACCAATTGACTCTCCTTTGTCGTATTCCGTTTGACCGGATGTCTCACGATTTGGCATAAAGATCCGGGATCAAAAATCCGACACCCGTTTAGTTACGGTGGCTAAACGATCTAAGCATTCTAAGCTTATTTTCGAGATCTGACAGACTTGTTTACCCGAATTGGCCGATATGTCGCATTTGCGCCGATTTTCCTACATTCACGCAACTATACAATACGGCCGACTGTTATGAAGGATGGACTATCCATCATCAAAGGGAAGGAGGCTGACCACGACGTGCGACACGCAGGGCCGGAACGGTCCGGTTTTCTGATCAGAAATTTTTTGGGGAAAATCACAGAGAATAAATGATTTAGAAATGTAAGTAAAAATATGCTTTTCCATTCTGTTAAACATTCACAGTCCTAACACATTCCTCTAATGGTAAGAATGTTTCTTCAAAGGCTTATTTCCCAGTGGAATAGTAGAAGGTATAGCTATTCAGATAATAGACTCAAAAATCATAATTTACATATATTACAATCATAAATTTGCACACTATACGTATCTGTATCCGTGACGAAACAATATCGGTCAGTGATTAAAAAATGCAGAGTTTATACGTAACGTAACTCTATAACCGACCAGTGTATTTTTGTTTGTATTTTAACCTAAAAAGTAATGGTCTAGTTCATTAAAGATACGTCACATATCGAGATACGATACGTCTACCGTATTGATAGGTTTCAAGTAACGTGTCGGAACCCACGCATCGTTTCTCTATATGCGTGTTTGAGTATATCTACGGATAAATGATGATTTTAAGTACTGGTAACCATCGCGTTACGTCGTGTGTGTAACCTTCAGCTTTTGCTATCGTAAGAAACTAATTTAAATGTTTATTTAAAGATTGATTGATTAATCGTATAGTATAGTAAAAAATGTAATCTAAAAAGCCAGAATTCTAGGGTAGCTAGATTCGGCTCACCTATAGTTTAGGTATACACACCTGAGTACTGTAATAGAGGTGGTGAAAAATGGAGCCATTGCGTTCCTTTATGAATGGGTCAATAAATAATGAGGGAAGACGTTCCTAGAAAACGCCGAAAATAATTATTGAGTGAAATTACCTCTTGTGAATGATTAACGAATTATCTGAAAGAGGTTTTAAATGCTACCCCACTTTTTCAAACAACAAAAGCAAGTAGTGGATCGATTAACATTTTTTGTTTACTGACGGTGTTTATTTTTGCTCTGAACAACATTTAAAACTCAGAATTTTCCTTATTGGGGGATAGAAAACCGTATGAAATTTATTTACCAATGCCAGAATAGCTACAAGCTTTAAACATTGCACACTTACAAGTCAGGAGCTCCTAGATGACTCGAAAACGTCCAATAAGCCGAAGTTTTTTTCTGTGAGGGTGAAAAAAAAAATAGAGATTTATTTATGACCGTATTATTCTAAGGTATTTCTTGGGCAATGAAAACCTTTAAACTCTGCTTGGTTATAACCTGCGCCCCCGAGTGGTTCGAGAATGTTTAGAAACACCGGATTTTACTTACTGAGGGGGTGGAAAATGGTATGCAATAGATACAAAATGACTAGAAATTGGAAACTTGGCAGGTTTATAGATTGGACTTCCAGATTATTCGGAAAAAATCAGATTTACTTTACTATCTGAGAGGATGGAAACAAGGAATCACATTTCTTTTCGTCGGTATTATACTGAAGCACTTCTGAGGCAGTTAGAATCTTTAAACTCTGCATGGGTATCACTTACGTCCCCAAATGGCTCGAAAATATTTAGAAACATCGAATTTCACTTATCCTAGGAGTGGAAAATGGTATACAATAGCTACTAAATAGCTAGAAACTGGAAAATTGGAATATTTGTGGATTGGTTTTCCACATGATTCGGCATAAATCAAATAATCCCTAATTTTATCTTCTGAGGATGTGGTAATAACGGACCAAATTTATTTTTAGATTATTCTGAGGTATTTCTTGGCTAGGTAAAAACTTTAAACCCTGGATGAGAATAGTTCAGACCTTCCAGTTATTCGAAAACATTCAAAAACCTCGAATATCACTTACCGAGGGGAAGGAAAAGGGGGTAAAATGTATGCAGTGACCACTAATTAGCTAAAAACTCAAGACTTGGTACGGTTATAGATTTGGCTTCCAGCTGATTCCGCCAAATCCTATTTTCCCATATTTCATGTCCTAAATGAATGGAAAATAGGAAAGGGTGAGATTAAGTCGACTTCACAGTAAAGCAGGGAACTGTATTATATGCATATTCGAGTTATAACTTTTTCAGATAAGTGAGCGAGCGAAGCCACGACGGGTCACGACTGATATATTATTAAATTGGAGAATCGCCACTTTCCTACGGCTGTATTGCACCTTTCTTACTTCGGGCATATAAATAGTGTATTGAAGATATTAGTCTAAAACAAATTTGTTTAATATTGTTAATGTCTAAATCCCAGGATTCTGTTAGTATATAATATTTACAAAATATTTTTTAACTCATTTAATTAATCCCCTTTAATTTAATTAAAGGGTTGTTTTAATACTACCGTGTTAGTTGTCAGATACAAGTCGTTTTCCACTTTACCCCTCATTATCAGTACACTTTGTGCCTCACGCATGTAAACCTTTAATGCATGCAATTGTTAAATGAACAATATTTCTAATACGGTTCTGGGCTTGCAGCCGTTCATGAGTTGCATATTTTTTTCACGAAAATTACGTTTCATTGCATTTTCGGACATTCCATAGAACTGTCATTTAGAAATATTATAAATGGTCTAATTTTGTACGGGACAGTCGGACCAACAATAATAATCGGTCGCATATAACGAAATCTGATATTTTTTTGGAAACGTTGTAAGGACGGCAATGATGACGATGATGGTGCTAATAGGACACTCTGCTGGTAGATGATGGTTATCGGTCATTGTTACACGATATCTTTAAAGGAATAGTGCAGTTGGTGTGTGAAAATATCTGTCCTATTTAGTTAAATTACGATGTCGAAACGTGGAATAGTTGCTCGCAAATTGGAGAGGATACGTAATGCGTAATTCAAATTAAAATCGAACTATAATACTGTATATAAAGACGACACTGTGTTAATTTTGTAAAACCGAAAATATACTCTGTACTTACGCCTACATCGCAACAATATGAATATGGTATAAATATTAATTTCACAACTGCTTCATAAATGCGGTCGTAGTAAAAATCGTTTAATCGTTTACCTGCCTTGAATGCATTTTAAAATTAGATGTAACGCTGGTTGGTTCTGGACAATAATTAAGGTAGAACATGTGAAACGAGCCTATTTTTAACATCCAAGGCTGAACGGATTGAAGAAGCAACGCCGAATTGGCACATAATTCATGTTTTAATTACTTTCTAGCACATTAAATCTATTTCTTGTGAAATCTTGAGACAACAAAAGTGACTACAAAACTGGCGGAAAATAAAAGGAAACATTTGTAAAGTGACAAATATTTCTCTTGTCTCGAAACTGCAAAACGGCTTCCGCTGTATCGAAAAGATTTCAGACATAATTGATTCAAATGCACGTACATTAGAATCGCAATATCGAATTTGCTTTAAAATAAGTCCACAACGAATGCTTTACATAAACAACGGAGCCTTCGAGGTGTAATGATAATGTTCAAGCTGATGAAATCTAAAAGCGCTAAAGTAAAATCTTGTCTAATGAATGATAGCCATAACTCACGCGTTGACCGCGCATAAGTGTGTAAAATCATAACCAAGGCGTTATTAAAATTACTTGCCGGTCGATTACTCATTCCCGATATGGTCCAGCAAACGGTTTGGTCGATGACTTTTCAGAAACACACATTTTATAAGTATTTACGCTTTTTTCTATTTGGGCAGAAAGTAAAGGCGAAAATAGCCTCGACTCCTTGTCTGGTCAGTGTTACAAGACTGTTGAACCTTTTGGCAATGAAAATAATCCATGTTCCTTGACTAATATACATTCTGTCTTTGGAAATTTATCGTTTGTTTGGGAATCCGGCCGGCTATTCCCCTTTGATTGTTTCCTGTCAGCCGCAGATGAGTCTATCGCGAATGCTCGGCTTTTAAATAACCATCAGTCTGTAGATTATTCCATGAAACATGTCGTAAATATTGAGTTTGTATTAGTGATTCATGGTCAGGCGAATGACCTTTATTACTTCCTATTCCTTTTTATTAAAACTATTTCTAGAAATTAATATAGGTTACCAGTTATTTCTTCCCGTTAACACCGGCTTATATGAAATGAAAATCTCTCGACAGTACTGGCAATATTTTCGAAAAATCCTGAAGAAAATGAATTTATTTCATTTCATATAAATCTACTGTTCGATATTTAAATTTGATTTGAATTTAAAAGGGACACAATTGGCTTAGTCACTATTTTTGGAATTACTACCATACATACGGCACACCTACTAGTTCCGATTTTGATCAAACTTGTTTTACCTTGTTTTAGTTTTAAGGCACTTTTCAGTAACCTCCATTGATGTTCCTGGACTTATTGCATTCGACATGTAATTATTACAACAGGCGTAGTTAACATATTCTATCCTTTAAAACTTTCGATATTATTTCAGTTTGGTCAATTATGAAATTATTTTTTTCCTAATATGTAATCTACAAAGTGAATAGGCCTCGCTGTCCTGGTTTCTAGACCTTAACATACACAGTATAAATTCGGATTATTAGATGAAACTCACTGTTCAATAACATTATCTTGACAAATGGAATCAGGATATACATCAAGTGGCTTAGGTTTCGAGTCTCCACCAAAATTTCCAATAGCAAACTGTTCCTGATTTTCACAATTAGTTACGAGCCCTAATATGGCTACGTGTAATATTGTAACAGTAATTTTAATTCTTAATAATTTATATGTATGCATCGTTTAATTTTTTTAAGTACGTACAAAACAAATGCCTTGCTGGTAAGAACGTCGCGTCTCAGGGAATTTTCTACATAGTTTAACCTACATTTATCTTAAGTGTGACAAACGTTAGAGAATTTTTAATACATGGAAAATCGCGAAATAAATCGCTGTGTTCTGTCTTTTATGTTTATTACACAGGATAAACTGGATTTCGTACTTTTACATAGTTTATTCCGTTAGGAAATTTGTTTGGGGCATGAAAGCTCCTAAGTGGACTCATAAAAATCACTCTAAGAGAAATTATATTTTAAATATAAAAAAAAAGTGAAAAATCAAATTTTGTAGAACTTTGTTTTTTTCGAATTGACAAGGGGCACATTTTCTATAAGCGACAGTCGAAATTAGTAAAACTTATAATTTGTTACATAACTCAAAACTTTAAAAGTACCTAATGAATTACGTGTTTCTAATTTTCGTTAGCTGTGGAAAAAATATACCCCTTTCCCTAACTTTAAACAAATGATTTTAATCAAACTTCTTAATTTTTGTGGGTACAAATTTCTTACCTCTTTCAACTTTTTAAACCTGGAAAAAGCTACAAACTCCTATTAATTCGTTTGGGTCAATATTAGAGGCCCCTTTGAAGAATGTTAGCTTCCCAGCGCGTGACTGGGAAATATTTTGAGCCTAAGTGAAATTTCTAGGAAACAGTTTTGGGAAACGGTTTTCTGCCTTTTCCAAAAAAAGTGCTTGTTGAAACTATATATGCAAATCCCTTTAGTAGTGGATCTGTGGAAATGGTTAGAAGAATTTTCCTTTTGATTGAATTGCTTTACTTCTATTAATTTTTTTAAACTATATTCAAAATACAAAGAAAATGACACTTGCGCAAGGCGATTATAGCGGTAACGTTAATTGAAGAGAATTATATGGATTTTGAATTTATTTGAAGTGTAGAACTGTTCTGTAAAATGTGTGATTGTATTGTCCATCAATTTTACGACTTGCTCTTTCAATTTTATATAAAGTGAAAAGTTAGCTGCAATATAGTGCCTAGCGCTCTATTTACAAACCTGCCCCGATTGATAACGTATTGGCATTTAATGATTTATTACAAAATGAAACATTTATATTACATATAAGAGATTCTAAAATGCAAAACAACACCAGAAAGCAATATCCAAAATTTAATATAATTTGAATTTCCCTAGTTTTTTAATTCGCCCAAAAATGAAACTACCAAAAATGTTCTAACCTATCGAATTTCAACAATAAGTTAAATTTTGGGCTTAAATAATATATCTATCTGTGTAACAGGATAACAGAAACACGAGAACGCGCAGCCGGACGTGTCGCAAGTTGTTGATAATGATTGTTGAACTATTTTCTAACGCAGTTAGTTTTATTATTTATAAGGCACTACTAACAATGATAATAGTGCGTCGATGTTTATACCAGGAGAGCAGAAGAGCGAGAAGGTTGTTAAATCACTGCCTACGTATGAATTAAAGATATTTAATATTTATTCGCATTGATGATCGGAAAACAAGGAGATAGGAAGGGTTTTTATTGATTTTCAATGCAAATGATAATTGATTTTTCGTTAATTCCATGAAAATTGCCGTAATTAGAACTAAAACGTAACGAAATGTAATACACATACACGTATTACAAACAAATCAAGCAAATATAAATAATTTATTTGGCTTTCTACATGTTTGAAAGTTCAGGCAAATTTTCTGGCTGGCGTCTGTGGAAACTCATTTTCGATACGGACAAATAACCGAATCAAATGACAAAATGTTAATTTGATTGGACAATACCGAGTGGCCAGGTAAAGACGGTCATTGGTCGTATCTCTAACTGTTTACACTACTGCTGTATGAAGAAATTTATACAACAAAAGTCACCACGAAATACATCTGGAAATGATTTAAAGCAACGTATGTTTATAGCTAGGGACGTACCTGAAATTATTAAATTATGAAAAATGAAAAACGATTAGTACAGAATGTGTCGTATAGACCACCTGAAAATTAAAATATTTTTATTCATTGAATTTTGCTCTATCTTGTCAAATAAGAGATATTGGAAGATAGACATCTTGTTTCGAAAAAGCACCTATTACTCCGGTTATCTTCAACAAAATTATGCAAAATTGGTGTTATTCAGAAGAGCTCTTGCTCACCAACACGATCCTGAAGACTTTCGCACCAATCTAACAAGTTACATTAACGCTTGAGTGCTCTAAATAATTATTGTCTTATATCGTAATTTCTCTTGAAAGCATGAAATGGTAGCATTAAAGAAGTAGACCATAGTGACGACAAAATAGCGAAAACCAGGTGTCGATAACTTTTCGCTTTATCCTGAGATATCTTACGACGTCTCCAACTCTTGTTGAAATAAAAGAACCACCCTCAATGGACCTGGGTATATATCGAACCAACGTTCATAATATTGTGAGAGAACATAATATGCATTGCTGTTTTGAAAGTAATCCCCACTGAATGCAAGAAATTCAAAATTCAGTGTTGTTCTTTATATGTGTGGTGCGGAATTCCAAGGAGAAAAATAATGAGAAGTATGCACTATTTTTTCCATCGACGATTGATAAGACATGACAAACTTTATCAGTACACTGTTCATATTTTTCCTTTTTAATAATGCAAAAAGGAATTATTTCGTACATTCCATAATTTGAACTGCAAGAAACTCGTATCAATTTGATGTGATGGATGTGTGACGTTACTCGTGTTTGATTTGTTTCATGTGAATAAGGCATTTTCTTGCTGTTATTCTTTGTTAACTATTTTCGTTTCGTGTTTTCCTCTTTGTTGCTTCACATTTTGAGAACATGTACAAATATTGTATTGTACCTAGATGCAAGAATACAAGTATTAAAACTTCTAGCAAGTTTTATTTGGCTGACGCTGATATACTCAAGAGTGGTGAAAAGAACCAGTAACTATCTGTAAGAACACATTATGGTGTTGTGAAGATCATTTTAATACGAGCAAAATAATCCATGTTGTGTGATCTGTTTTACATACATAATTTTATTTGTTTTAAATTTAAAATGGACAAAATGACGTTTGGTTAAGTATCTGATTACTGTTTGGTTAATTAGTTGTGCCTCGTAAGTAATGATTCATTCTGATAATACCACGGGTATATTATATCCTTTAATTTTTTGATCTCTTTGATTTCTGCACTGTTACAGTCGGCATTAGTGCCAAAAGTTGTTATCATGAATAAATGTACCTGTAGTAAATTATCCGACTGGGCTTAAACAAAAACAGCATGCCTGATTTTAGATATTGACACAATATGGTACATCTAAAATAAAACTTATATTTTCTGGTGGAAATGTGGTTCAAGACAGTAATTCAAAACATAAACCACCAGTTCTAATGGTGCATATACGTGTGTTAGGTATGCTTACTAACGAGTGACGTCACGTCAATGGGAGCATCGTTTTACAGTCATTTTATAGGAAAACCTTTGGTTATGTTTTTAAAAACATCTCCTAAAGTCGTGTGCTGTCACCAAATCCATCCAAAGAGGAACAAATAGCATTTTCTAATGGAGATGTAACACTAATTTGAATATGTTGAAGTTACTATCTGTAGGTAAAGGTAAGTCCCTTCTCATCATACCAATATTGTCGTGGCTAATGAGCCTAATCGACAATTAAGAAAATGCTGAACCATTTTGACGTTTCTTAATTTATTTCAGGACAAAAAACGTTCTATTTCTATTTTATAAAAAATTAACGCCCTCTAGCACATTGCTTAATATTCTATTGGTATGCAGAAGTTTGATTAACACCAAGTCTGTCAGATCCGAGTAGAGATAAACGAAGCCATAGAAGCGTTTTCTCCTCCTTTTATATGACTAGATAGAACAAAATTTATTTGGACACAAATTTTCAGAATCCCTTAATTAATCCCCTGAAATATACTAACCAGGAATGAAACAGGATAAGAATAATCTATCGTTAAATATAATGGTTGTAATGGTGGTAGAACAAACTTTAATACAAAAAAGGAACCTAGGAGGTTAGTAAAAGAGCGAGAGAGTTCATTTACGACCGAGATTACCATTTTCTTACATAATTGAAGTGAGGTAGTTCGAAATATTTCAGAAAGGGAAATTGCGTGTAGGAAGCTGTTATTTTTAAAATTGTTTTAAATATTCTGAATAAGAATATCCTTAACGAAAGTTGTGTTGAGGAGGGTTAATTAATACTTGCATTTATTTGGGTGTTCTCTTTTCTTACTAAAACAGATAATGAATTAAAAAAATTAATAAAGATTTTTGGGGTAGTTCCAAGGGGCTGATTGCAGATATAAATCGTCATTTTTTGTCAGACAACTTACAATACTAAAGTTGCCTATAAAGTGGCATTTTATCTGTTTTTTGAATGTTTCTACTACAAACATAATGCATTCATCATTGGAGCTGCTTGAATTTTCATAAATCGCTTTCACCATTTGGATAATTATAACATTACTTATCTCGTTATCTGCCTTATTTAACTCATGAAAAGCAGTCTTTCTGTAGAAAAGATTTATATATGATGAAAAGTATAAAAACCCATCAACAACTGTCAAAAACGATTCATAGGTTATGTTTTACTGTCTTTGGCTCATTAGTGGTTACAAATTTTAGTTGTATTCTGTGCAAACAGAGAAGTATCATGTAAAAAAACCGCGTTTTACGCTAGTAGATTACTCATGTTAAAGTTTTGTAAAAGGTAAATTTACAACCGTCCCATCGTTATTGAACAGTGTGAAAACGCGCTAATTCATGAAAAGGATTTATCCCTCTGTATATTAGCGGAAAAGTGAATTCGACCGTTTCTTCTCGAGGTACTGCTATTCTCGGTCGTATGTTCTCACAAGTCACTCTTTTAGGTGGTTTCAATACCAACTGGAGACAAACTTCATGTCTTCCGTGGACGGCCGAAGATGTGCATGCTGCATGAAGACTGCGATCGAGCTAAGGAAGAATAAGAAAAGAAGACGACGAAGAAATTATAGAACGTGTGCTAGGTGGGTGTCAGTGCACTTTATATTCTGTCAAAAATACACACAATTGACAATGGGTATTATAGCGTCTTTTTTGTTTATATCGATCGTTGTGGGCAGTCGTCGGGAGTTTCATTTGCAAAGAATACGACACTCATTATTTCCCTCTTTGGGTGGTGAGAATAGGTTCAAGCTCAAAGTTCAAAAAAATAATTCCAAACCTAATAGTTGCTTGTGCACTCAAACATTTCAAATGAAGATATGAACACATATTTGAACAATTTTGCTGTAAATGCTTCCTTGGATCCCGGTTATCATGCCTCTGATCGTTTTTATCTGCGATCCAGCATGTTGTCTAAACAAATCCGTTTGATGTAAACCCAACACGCATCGATTTTATTATAAACAAAATGTTCCAAGAAGTTAAACGGTCTCTTATGGTTTGTCATTTCGGCAATATTTAACGAAAATTTAACGGCGTATCACAACTGCTAACGTAAACTGTGGCTTTGTTTACACGTCGAGATTAAGTTTTAAGTTTTTTTTTTTTCTTAAAAATGCTTGTCCGTCTCGTGTAAAAATAAACTTTAGGACATGTGGTGTACATACACATTGTGAGTGCTTGTCATATAATATAGGGTGAACTAAAAAATTTCAGAAACTTACATATGCAGGTATTTACCTGGTAGAGATTTGATTTCGGTAATGAAATAATTGTTTTTCATTAGAATCTAATTGTCGGTGATTCATCCACTTGCATCTCTTCGTAGCTTTGTTTTGAGTAATTGGCAAGGAATTAGTGAACCGTTAAGTATTCTGAAGTATGTAATAACTTTTTATGCACTGAAAGCGTTTTAGACCATAGAGCATATTCTCCTTTCTCTGGCTTTCCTTTTCTTTCTAAATGGTAAGGAAAATTTGTCTGGACTCTAATTCTTTGTTTTTACATCAGATAGTCTTAGATGTCAGGTACTTTTAATTTGATAGATATGTGCATTTCATGTCCCAATATCGAATATCTGCGTGCACTACTTATGTTATATGAAACAATCCGCAAAGAACATATTGATCAATTATTTAGAACATACAAAATAGTCTACCATATTTCCAGTTTGGTTTTAAAATATAAAGATCTACTGAATCTGTTTTGTAGTATGTTCTGAGTCTCCGCTTCTGAATTTGAATGATGTTCTTTGTTAACCCTTCTTCTTCTTCTTCTGCTTTGTGCTTTGGCCTCAGTCTGTTGGGACTATTGGTCAGATTAATCTTGCCTTGGCAAACCTAGATACAAAAAACGCATTTAATTCAGAATCATGGAAATTCATTGTTTCAATAATAAAGAATAGAGGTATCGAGAAGAGAGGTTTCCATAAGGAAATGTCAGAAATGAATACAGGAGTCAAGGTTCGGTTCTGGAACCAATACATTGAAACGTTCTATATGGTGTAGTTCTTCGATTAGAGGTTATAACTAACTGTAAATGATAGTATAAGGAAGATTTCGGAGTGAATGTAAAAATCACCATTTAGTACTGGTGCTCGGAACTTGGTACTGGAACTGGAACTTTGTGGATAAATTAAAATTTGGTCTTTATCTAAAATCGATTGCTAAGAAAGCGAAAAAATTACAAATTCCATCGTTCTGTATGCGGCTCCTATATGGATAAATGCATTATCATCGTTATTATCGATGATGCAATATTACCATTTGGTATTCTGTAAATTACGAAAATTGAATTATCTCATTTTTTAACAAGTTATATTGATTAAAGAGTTTTAATTATCGTATGGGACAAACAAAAACTTGTGTTTGTCGCTATTATGACCACGTATTACATAACGTCGAACACGTTGTTCTTGTATTATAGTATGCTAGCAAATAAATAAGACCATATGAACTTTAAAAAATTGATCTGATGTCGAAGACATACTCTTCTTCTGAGAAGTTTATCCGTCACGGATTATGAATATCAATTGATAAGTAGGGGGTGGGTTGTTCGTGTAACCACTGCGATGTGCATCACAAAGTTGGAACTTACTTTATTCCTTCTTCCGAGATGTATTCGATCTCATTTCATCTCTATAAATATTCTCCTTCCTTAAGATACATCATTCCATCCAATCGCATGCAAACACATTACCTACTTTAGTAAAGTAAAGTTAATATTAATAAGTCGTTGTAGTGAGTAATAATGGTAATAAGTGAAGTTGGTGGATGTAGGGAATGTTGGGCAATCAACAGTGCCTTGAACAATTACCAAGATGAAGATGGAAACATATTTGCCGTATCGATTATATTGGTTCACATTGTTCAAGATATGTGCCTTAGGCGACCAATATGTCGTCGTCGCTTAGTGTAATACAGGTCAGTCTAGCAATTATGGTGATCCTTTTAGTTACTATCGATTTCATATTGGTAGTTATTATCAACGGAACTCGTGTATATTTCACCGTCACGAGGGTGGTCAAATAAGTCATAATAATCTGTTGCGTTGCATTATATGCAATATATATTATGCATTATATTATATATTTATTAAACTAATACAGAATATTTGTCGATATAGAACTATTAGATGAGTTCTCTACTTAAAAAAATCTCAAGAGGGATAGGCTAGTGCATGTATATTCTTATTTAGTCTTGTAGATGACTAAATGAGAAACGACCAGGGGTCATTACACGATAAAACGAAAAATCAGTTCAAATGGATTTAACAAGTCTTATTGTGTTTAACCTGGTCTCTACTCATTTACAGATGTTATTACAACAAAATAGATCTAGTTTAATAATTATCACTTTTTCGTAAACAAACGCTCGTGCCTTTATTCCACGTTTGTACTTTCTTCTCATGGTTTATGCCACTTTATCAGTGAAATGTTCCATGCAATTTTGTTAACCAATTTACAATTGATATCCACTAGTTACCAACTTAACTGATTGATTATCAAGTGAATACCGGAAGCAATGAAAGTTTTTTAAAATCTCAATCATCATCAGTAATTTCAAATGACCTTTGAAACCATCTTTATCTCTCGACAACGAGATATCGCCTTTTAATTTAATTATCTTGTGTCGAGTATCTCGAGATTCAAATGATTTGGAAGGATGAATTCTTATGATTTTCTTTATCGACTACACTTATCGATGCAATAGCCTCATTTTTCCCTCAACGCATTGTGAAAAGAACTGAATTCAAGTGGTTCCTAAGTGTCGCACTGTCCATTTCTGTTATATTAACAAATGATAGATTTATGGCGAAGAGGTGTGAAAGTACTTTAGAGCTCGTCGGCTTTAGTAAAGTCGATAATTGGAAAATTAGACTTTTCTTATAAAATATCCCAAAAAAATAATTGTTGCAAGGTAGGCAGCTATTTAGGCGTTGTTTTGTAAGTTAACTATGAAACTATGATACATTATTTTACATGATACTTTAGTTTGAGCTTAAAATATTGCCAAAAGTAAAAGCAATCAGCATACTCAGCAACTTTTTGTAGCTTTCTCAACGACTTATGTAACTTGTTAACACCCAGGGTTTACTTTTGGAAAGTACTAATTTTACTAAAGGGATAAAAGAAGGTGAGGTGTGAACAAGACATGTACGAAAAGAGAAAACATACCAGAAAATTGAAACGGGTAAGTTGGATTGGTTTAATGGTATCTATATATACGATGTTTGAAGGAAAAAGAGAAATGTTTTCAAGAGTAGAGTACGTAGAAAACGTGGAAGTAACAAATACACTTTTGGAAATAAACTAGAAAGCGTAAATGATGAAAAGTTTTTACAACGACAGAATAAACTCAAGTCTACAGGCCTTACGTTTAAAGGTAGAAAGCCTTATGAATAAGAAGAAGGTACGTGATATTGAAATCGGTTTCAATACGCTGCCAACAAGTTGCTAGTATTTTGATACGATATACAACAAGAGGTTTATGGATAATACATTTATCATAGAACTGACGTGCTATGCGATGTAAACGTACATATGCACGTATCATGTACGTTTCAAAGTGATTTAATTTTTATATTGGCACATCCTGTAAGTGTAAGTGGAGGGCAGAACGGTGCGCCTTTCTCGACGTAACATACAAGGGTCTGACAACACATGTGGACGTGTGTGAAGAATATAATCCAAGAGCGAGGCATATGTGACTGATGTAGGTGTACTGGACATCCATCCATCCATCCATGTGTATATGTAGGAGAGGGTTACCAGATATATTTTTAACTCGCTCCAGAACGTCGTAATTTATTCTGGACATCCTGTCAGGGTTTTTTCTCTCGGTAAAAAACCGGGATCTATTGCGTACATATGAAGAAAATGTGACGCTGCTCGTCGTTTGATTTAGTTACTCGCGGTATGTTTATTATTCTTTTTTACAATGTGGAAAGTGTAGGAAAATTATTATTCTGAGGTTCACACTGCGCCGACTATTCGGAGCAATAATCGTTTTATTTAGAGTCCGTTGGTAACACTGCCTACGATGAACAATTATAAAGGTTCCACAATGGTGTTTGTCTATTATAACAAAATTTGTAAAATTACGAAGCGGATTTAGACAGAAGTGCTATCATAGGCATAGTAAAAAAACGTATTTCCGATATAACATGTATTTATTTCTTATATTAAGAGAGTTACAATGCTATTAAAGTCATGAGCGAATTTTCCACTACTCCTTATCTCTAACACTTCTTTAAGTTTTTGAAGATTGTACTTCGTTTAAAAGTTATGATTTTTGTTACATTTTTAATGTCTCAGGGAGGTCCCACAAGAATAAACCATAATGCAAGCTAAAGAAGTATGCCTAACTTGAGTTACGATGTACATCAACGCTATGGTTGCTTACCTACAATGCGTTTTCTATACCACTGGATTTTGTAGTCTTAATCTATCTACTACCCATAAGTAACAATTGGACAAAGTATGTTCGTAGTATATACTGAGTGCCTTCAATTACTAAACCATAGAATATACTACTAGAGAACTGTTGTTATATTAGGTACGTACACATGGTATGTATGGAATATATACATACAGTACATATCGATTATGTACGCGTCATGTCCGGTCTTTGTGCATACCATCTGTATGTAACCTCGTACATTCTGTAGTCTGGAAATTGGGGGTCTCAAATATGGACGATGTACCTACCTTGGGCTATAAAGTATGTACTTTGAACATACTTTAAATCTTCTCAGTAAATACCTAGAAAACATTTTAGTTGCGTATGTATGCGCCATATATACAACAGGTGCATTAATTTGTACAATACAAAGAAAGATATTGTGAAAAAATAGATTGGATATCAAGTCGTAGATGCATATCGGTGTTTTATGCTACAATTATATATATATATATATATATATATTGACGTACTTTTAGTCTGATCGTACGGTGTTATGATTTAGTTGGCGTCAGGTTTTTGCTGCAATAGCCCGAATTTTGGGTGATGCATTACTGAAAAATGTCGACCACAAACACAATTGTTCAACACATATGGCTCTCATGGGGTTTCGGTGGCGCTAGCGATATTTTTAATTTTAAGGTTTAGTTAACTTTTGAGATTTTCAAACATGTGCATCATTCCATAACCCACATTAAGAATAATTATTATAATATATATTTGTTCTTATTAATGGGGATTTTAATCTCTACGAACTAATCCAGAAACTGAAAGTGAAGGAATACTTCAGCAAACTGAAATACGTATAATTAAAACATTAAAAACTAAGTGAAGATATTAGTTATATTCTTTTTCTAATTAAGTGTAAAACCTCCCATATGCTTCTATGCACTTTTGCCTATATTTGTTACTAAACATTGCCTTTATCTTCTATTTGTATTCATAAATTATTTGTTTATGAAATATTAAGAACTATCTGAGAGAAAGGTCCGCAATGGGTCATTTTCTGGAGCCTTTAGAGTGTGTTCGATATTCTGTCAGTTCTATTGTAAACGCAGAAAAGGTATTGCACTGGCAGTCACTAGATACCAACATGATATCATCGTTACTATACTTTATGTACAAATATCGATAGAATTTACGGACGGGATGGATTCTGCAAATATATATAAATAAGACTTGCAGCACGAGCCGAAGACGAGTTCTGTGATCATATGAATAAGTAATGACCAATTATCCGCATGAGATTTAATCTACGACTATCCAGATTTAATAAAGATGTAAGAGAAATTACCCATATCATTTAACCGTTGCACGTACTTTGTTACATCAATGATTAGCTTCAATCATTTCAGGCAAATGAACTTTTTGAAGTTATTATATAAAGGATTTCAAATTCGGCAGTTACGGGATTAAGAACAGGGAATAAGTATGTTGATATCGAGGACTCCTATTGGATCAAAATTTGACAAGTCGATTGAATAATGGTTCATTATTCCATCATTATATTTCAAGTTCATATTTGTTACGATTCCACGGCAACAGTGATGAACGGTATTTACTGTCTAATAGCGGGATATATATATATATATATATATATATATATATATATATACCTCATATCATTTATTATCTGAAAACACAGTTCATCATAGAAGATTTCCACTGCCAGAGTACTACATGGGGATTATGAGAACAGCCAAAAATTGGAATAATGGGTGACTCTGAGCAGAAAAATATGGAAGCACGAAGCTGATGCTGAAACAAGTCAATCTCATAAATGTACAAAGGGGTCGTAGAAACCCTACAAAAGACTTCTAAGACACATATACCCAGAAGCTGCAGACGACCTTTTATTCCAGACTTCTCAGAACATTCAAAGGACACCCTGAGCAGCTATGAGCACTGTATGAGCAAGATGCCTTTAGCGAAGAGTATGTGCGGAAAGGAGAATGGAAAGGATAAAACAAAGAAGCAATTCATAGTGACACCCAACTACTTCTACTGTAGAAAGTCTAACAAAGGAAACTGTGAAAATGAAAACAGCAGAAAACAAGAATTTGATACCGAACAAGAAATATCTTAAAATATAAAAATTTCTGTTTTTAATAGATTCAATCTACAGCTGGTGACTCCCTTTATGAGCTATAACCAAACTGTGAACAGATTTCAGTTCTTCGACCCATAGAAGCTAAAATCATATAACTTTTTATGGGTATTAGTTATTTTTTAGGAAATGTAACTAACTTTTTTAGAAAACTATTAACTTTTAATTGATAACTAACCTCTATTTGATAACTAGTAACATGAGTAATCTACCCATGAATGCCTATTATTACCTCGCAACCACCCCATAAATTGCAAAGCTATTCATTGGATACGAAAATTGATGGCTTAAGTAGTAACTGCTTTTCGAGATCTGCAACAGAAATTTATCTTTGTGTCATAAATTAGCAACTAATTAACAATTAAATATGGGTTGGATTATAATCTTGACATTTGAGATAGTTATGGCAAAATTAAAAATATCACATTTTCCGAACTTTAACGTGGTTACACCCTTTGTAATGAAACAATCATTTATGATAATAATTTTACTTCAATAAACCTATTGGAAACCAATAAAAACCGTCAACTGTAAATTTTCAATTTTGATGTTACATATGTAATAATAAATTATGTTGGCTTATACATATGTATGGAATATACGTGTGATATCTTGCAGACGTTTTTGTTTTATTAGAATATTTTAAAACACAAAGACCCCTTTATAAGGTGTCTTGATTTTGACATTATGTACGTATTGGGGTATCATTATACCTCAATTTGGATATTTGATCAGTGAAAAAGTAAGGTCCGAAATGGTTTATGATATGGCGGATTTTGTGAATTTTAAACACACCTCGTAATTTAGCTGTATATCTTATCC
Source organism: Cryptocephalus primarius (assembly GCA_963576515.1). Lineage (NCBI taxonomy): Eukaryota > Metazoa > Arthropoda > Insecta > Coleoptera > Chrysomelidae > Cryptocephalus > Cryptocephalus primarius. The sequence goes on along the minus strand of OY754936.1, from coordinate 20,965,208 downwards.
AGCGACAAATGAAAGGGCTTACGTACTTATATTTAAGGTCGTTTGGGTGAAACTATGAAAACGGGCAATTGCCCTTCTTGGTCTGAGAAGTCAATTTACTTTTACAATAATTTCTTCCTGTGTACTCTAATGCGTAAATGCTTTGTTTAAGAAATGCGAACGATCAAATTTGTTGTTCATAAAGTGTGATGGCTTATTATTAAATTTCATACTAAAAGTGTGCCGTTACGAAATTTCCAAAGATAAATCGAATAGTGTCCAACAATAAAGTGATTTTAAAGCTTTGGTATATTACTACTATGTTAGTAAGGCTTTTATAGAAACAAAGTAGATTGGATTTGTACTGCTATAATACGGTCCGGTTTATGTTATTAAAAAAATAAATGATAATATTTCAGAATGCGGAAATGAGCGAAAATGTCGCTAGTGCCACTCGAAGAATCATCACGCAAGAAGTGATGCTAAAACGGTGTCCTCACATCACGGGGCCGCCGTAGAAAATCGCGTCCGAGAAGTGCCAAAGCGGAAGTACGAACGACGAGCCATCTGACCAATCTCTAGCGGAACTCAAAGAATAAATTGTCATCGTCACAGTTTTGCATCTATTGTGGTCTACGCTGCATGACGTTGTTTAGAAAATACAGTTAAATTATTGCGATAGCATGAGACGACTCGACGACATCCAGTTCCGATGTTTGTTTCATTTTGTTGCCTGCCGGGATCTCGAAGGATTTCTCCATATAGCCCATTTCGTTTACGATTATGAAAGTGTCTATCGCAATGCTGGATTTCCTGATTCCGAGGGGTCCAACCGTGAAACAAGTGAAGGAATTTTTTAGTCCTTAATTAGTTCTCATTCATCGATAGAGTTTAAAATGGAATAAAACCGCGTCTTCGTGAATCTTATTGAAATTTTCTATTTGATTAAGTGTCGAGCCACTATAGTTTTCAATATGGATAAATCCTGCCGCCCGGAGTTCATTCACTTCACATCAATTTCATGACTTAGATTTGCAAAAAGTAGGTTACACAAATCAATAAATTAGAGATAAATGTCATTACTTTATTTCGTTGTGTACAAAAATCCCGAGAACAAAAAGAGCAATAAAATACCTACTCGCGCATCTATTTGTCATAGAAGACTTACCGCTACATGCATACGTACACAAACAGAAAACGCTTTCATGGTCCTTGTAAACTTTTATCGTTCCATTCAAACGAGAGACTCGACCTCTGGCCTAGTAATTTATGAATACCATAAATAATTGCTGTAATTATATAGGATAAAAGTCCTAAGTTGGACATCGATGATATAAGTACAAATCGGATATATGTTAATTTCACTTCTCGGTCGAAGAAATTAAAATTTATGGACACATTTCAAGTCAAGTTTCTTGCGGACGTGAGCATAATATTCTTAATAATTCGTGTTTACGAATCTAAGCAACAAATAATTGTAGAGGCAAAAGTAATTATAAAATTAAATCATCATCTTACCTTTTAAAATATAGTACGTGACAAATACAAATGTTTCACACATATCCGTCATTGCGTCTAAAAAGTGATGAGGTATTACCGACGTTCTTCGTCTTATTTAATTTAACTTTAAAACGTTGCATTACATAATTTTTAAAAAAGACCTGCCATGATCCTAATCGGAATTATTAAGCTCCAGTTAATTCCTGTCCTTTCACAACACTTTACAGAATTCAGTTGCGACGCATATATAATAAAAATCCGATGTAGTGCTGATTATCATCGCTGAATCCATTGTGTTCCCCATTTGGAGCCATTGTCCACCCATGAACGACCCATCAGACTTCAAAATTGACCTTAACACACGTCAATTTTGTTTACAATTAAGAAAAATCGACAAAGGTCCATATTGTATTGCCGTCATTATACACTCGAAGAAAACTATAGAAATCTAAAGGCTCTTGCAACGCTCTCTCTAAGGGTGGTATCAGATAACTCTGATCTCGATTTAATCTCTTTCGTGCTTAAAAAAATTGAAAAGCGACCCTGCTTGTGGGGCATAAAAAATCTGGACCCTTGCCAAAGATGACCAGAAAGGTCTTTGATTAGGCCTCAGGTATTTTTTTTATAAAAGCCGTGAGATTCTCACGAGGTTATAATAATAGCGGTTTTAAGGGTGGAATTATATTTCGCATTTTTGTTCGTGCTATTACAAGCTTCGGCTGTTTTCTTCAATAGATGAAAAAATAATAAAAGTGGGTGGATATCATCGCAAGTAGGTACCGTAAAGAAAGTAATAAATGTTCGCGCCTTCCACACATAATGGACGTCGTACGTAGCAAGAAATAAATTTATTGTCGAAGTGGTCACTGGAAAATAATTGATTTACACAAAGTAACCTCACGGTTCGTAAGCACGACTGTGGTATAAATCAAAAATTCCACGAAAAGTGTGCGCTTCGAATTATTTATGTTGAATAAGGAAGTAAAGCACTGCAGCTTATATCAAAAGAGTTTGATGATTTAAAATAATGTTAATAACTAAAATTGACTAAAAAAATAACAAATTGGTAATATAAAGAAGCGCTGTAGTGGGTGCATGCGTTACATCGGCAAATATTCTTTTAAATCTAATTTTAAAACTTTAAATAACTTCCCTGCAAACATACCTATTCGGGTTACTAAAACAAGTCAATGTTTTGGAAAAATTAGGCGGTGTGATTGATAAAACCGATTCTGATAAATAAACAACAAATTTGCATACCACTTGATATATTTCCTAACTACTTAGAAAATCCAATGGTATACCTAAGGTTTTGGTAATGGTTTCAATTAAGAGGAAACGTGCGATGACGCCATGACACTAAATCCAATGATGTCACCTATTGCATTTTTAGATGTAATTTTAAAAACTGAAATCGACCTGTTCACCCGATTCTCTTATGAACATTGATAATGCAGCAGTAAATTATATTCCGTACTTATGTTAACACTGTATATGCAGGTGGTCTACTGTAGACTGGTAGTTATTGAAAACATTTACTACCCAGTTAAGGATAAAATGTATTTTCATTAAATATTACGCATATTGTGAAACCCAAAATACTATTTTTATTTAATGATGTTTATATTATATATGGTTTACAGTATTATTATTATTCAAAAAACGTAAAGCCATTATAGTAATTAGTGGGTACTAAACATTGTTTCGCAAATAACGCAAGTAAACTGCGATCCATACGCTATTTCGGAATAAACTTTTGTCCCACACTTGCATTCGGCCGAAACCTTTCCATAAAACTTAAAATGCGAACGCTTTGATCCTTCGTTAATAGAGGTAATAGTAATGTAGCTGAAGCAGCAAAATCTTGTACTTATCTACCTACTTATCATATACCTACCAACAATTATAATTTCTTAGACCTTCTTAATAATATAACAAAGTCTTTTTCTATCCATTTCGCTAGGGGGTCGACCTAACCACACCGATTTTTCGACCCTCGTGGAATTTGCGATTATTGGATTTTTCTGAACCATATGAGAGCCCAATGTACAACCATACGTACTTTCAGGTTTCTAGCTGTTTAGTGACTTAAGTAAAAATTTCACTCCTTTTTCCACCCCTCAGTATGTGAAATTCGGGCTTGGAAAATTTTATTTAACCATCCGGGGGGGGGGTCTTAAACTATTCTTGTGCAGGGTTTAAATTTTCTAATTACTTGAGAAGTACATGAGAACAATGCCAAAAAATAGATTTGCCCCCTAAAAAGAAAAATTTGGTGTCATAGTATTTTTGTACCACCTTCGAGCTCAAAGTAAAAGTGTGCGAATTTTTCAATTTTTGAAATATTCTGGAAGTATTAAATAAATTTCATACTGCCTGCACTGGAAAAACTGCCGAAAATGATATTTTGCAATTGCAGAAAGGGATACGACGGTACTTATGGCTGCAGAAAAGTTAGACTTTTTAGAACTTCACGTTTGACATTTTGCAGTGACAATTGTTATGTTATTCTATAGTTACTAATAAGGACAGGTCGACAATATTCTTCTGTTAATCTATAGATTAACAATGCTCTTATAAAGATATAAAATTTTATATTTTCCACCTTTACTAGTTTCAATTTATAGTGTCAGTTTTTAATTTTAAGTAGACATGATATAGTTTCATTCACAGTAGCAGTATGTAAGGATTAAATCGTTACCATATTCTATAAATTACAGTTAGTATGAATTTTCCACTATAATTCTAAGATGTTGAAAATTACGTTTTTTTCAATTTCGCCATAAATTTATTGATATTGAAGAATATTTATTCAATGAATTTATACAAATTCAACACATAAAACATACACACTCTTAATTTCTCCAATGAGGGTTGGTTTTGAAGGGTTAAAAGATTGCAGCAAATTATATTTTTATTATAAACAGTTTAATTTTATCATAAGTGCACTATTAGAACATATCACGTTGTTGAAAACTAGTTTTTTAAAATTTTGTGACAGGGGGTGGTTTCTAAAAATTGAAACAATAAAATATTACGAATTACATTCGAGAACATAAAAGAATGTGTTGTACATTCTACAGAACGAAATCTGATCCACTCATGTAGTTAATCCCTTTTAATCCAATATTATATAATTTATTTTTTACATGAATAAACTGGGGTACGTTCTACTTCCAGATTTTCATCTAGAATTTTGAAAGTGCTTCCCCTAATTCTCGCTTCTTATTATGTATTTTGATTTCAAATTTCAAGCACACTTGTTTTATTGAGATTTTGTTGAGACTGAGATTAGATTGAAGATTGTCGGAAAGTCAAATAAATATTTCAGAACCGTTTATGACGGACAAACATGTTTATGACGTTCTAAATAATTCCTCGAAAGCTATCAAATTTTGTCAGTTCCTTAAAAAGTTATTGATGTAAGGAGATTGTGAGATCTGAACAGACCAGGAACTTAAAAATTTTTGATTTGTACTCGTTGTGATTGCGTTTCAATATGTTGTCCTGTTATATGTAACACCTATTTTCGAAATAGTTTTTTAAATAAAGGCTTTACCTACAAATCCAACTTTTACTGTAGTAATGCTTACTGTCATCAACACCCTGTGCAATTTTTTGAAATGTCGATTACTTTCCATCAAAAATACTAATTTCAGATAATTCTCAGGTCACATACCACCTCGTTAAAAGCGCATAGACGGTAAGTGCTTAATGACAGTAATTATCTTTTTTTCGCAATCAGCTTATATAATTTTGATTTAATTACTGCCGGATCGTTCGGTGAAATAACGCGTGCATAACGTAAAGTGTCAGGCGTGTTGCTTTGAAATTTAAATTGCAAGAACACGTCGAAACATTCGATACACTGTAAAGGCACTTTGAAATTATTTAAAAGATAACCAGTTTTGTTTGTCATTATTGTTACATAAATCAGTTCCATAACTGTCAGTAAGTATATTGCCCTGAAGAATTATGTTGTTAATAAGTGAACAACTATGTTGAATATAATGAAATAATTCAGTGTTATGCATTGTCAGATTGATTTTCGGTACTATAACTTCATTTTCTTAAGGTGCATACTTGATATTTTTAGTAACATGTCAATATTGAATAATCAAAAATAATATTTTGTGTATAGAAGGTAATAAAAAAAACTGTAATTTAAGTAAAATTACAATGTATATGTCACCTATTTTAATAAAGAGCTAAGCTAATTTATGCGATGTAAGAAATTGCTTATAAATATACATCGTGCTTTTAATTAACATATGTCATTACAACATTGTCCAATCAAAACATTGGGAAAGAAGAAAACTTTGTTTATGTTAAATCGATTAAACCAATTTAGGGGTTAATAATATTTTATCACAAATTTAAAATGAAACATTCATTTTCTTTCATTAGTTCCTGAAATATAACGATCAGTATGGATTTGAAATTATAAATTCAATTTTTGTAAAATCAAAATCGATGGTTTCACCCTACCGCTCGCTCATCAGCCGCTGGTATTTGACGCTTCATCGAAGCCTTATTTTTGTAAGAATCGTTTTTAAATTCAACTTTTGGGCTTTAATAAAATATTTGGTTTTTTTCTTAATTATTATAGACAAAACCCTTGTGATTTTTTGAAAAAAGATATCCATTTTTGGTTCCTAAGGGTCGTTGAATTTTCTTTTTTTCACATTCTTGTAAAATTGGCAGCGTTTTTAATCTGCAAGCAGGACTTTTCTATTGTGCAATTAGACGTTAGTTATTGTTTATTAGCTTAAAAAGTACACTTTTCAACACTGTTGTAACAGTATTCTAAGTTAGTTTTTTGAACACTCAGTAATTTGGTTTAGTAGTATAAGTGTTCTTCCATTTATTGTGTGGAATATTACTAAATTTCAATTTTGCAAGAAAATATTTGACGAGTTTTTCTGAAATTTTCACCACTTATGAAGCACTTTTTGAACACGTCTTTTAAAAGTTATTGAATAAATTAAACAAATTACTTCTGTAGTAGCACATTTTAAAGAGGTTTTCAAGCCCTACCAGCTACTCCTGGTGCTGATATACATTTAGAGTCACTCTCTTTTCTGAGAAGCAAAACAGCATCAACATTTTCAATTTGCGACGTTTAATCGTTAATAAAAAAGAATTTTTCAAAAATTTCACGTATATTTATATATGTATTCATCCCATACACCTACTTTACACAAAAGCTACTATCAAATATCTGTCCCAGAGAGTTACACGAAACGGATATAGTCTAATTTCTCTGACCTATAAGTTGCGTCTAAAGTCTGGACAATATTAATGGCCTCCGTAAGTCAGGTTTCTGTTAAATTAACAAATCATATCCTTAAGACAATACAGCGTGGTAGAAATCCTTTGTTTTAGCGCGAAGATCCCTTACGTTCTGATAATGCACTTGTATAATTTTGGATATTTTTAGATGTTTTACTGACTGATCTGTGGATGTACTTTGTTTGGTAGCATTTTCTTCTTCAGGAAAACTTAGTTGTAACGAGCGTTCCTCTGAGCCAAAACTCACATTTTCAAGCTTTCTTCAAGTTTATGTGGTTGATTGTGACCTTCGTAGCGGCTTACTTACAGTTAGAAACACACTTTTCGCATGAGTTATGATGAAAGTGCAAAGAAAACAAAGAGCTCGCCGAAGCTCAGAGTCCAAGATTTAAAAAATAAAACTACCCCATTATGTCTCTGGTAAAGGTAATATTTACAAAACGGTTTTTTTAATTAAAGAAGATATTTTGTGTTTAAAAATGAATAAAAGTGGCCGAGAAGGTTTTTAAACCGTGAGAAAAATCCACCCTTAAAAAATTGACCGTTACCTCGCAGCGGTCCACAAATATTGACAAAACAGTAAAAGACAAAAATGATAAAAACGAAGCAAAGCGCACTCACCCGATTCCCACGTTGATACACATACACATGTGCATCTAACATTTTTTATCCCCGATGATTCTTTCTCCTTCTACAACACGTGTGTGACATAATGGCATCTCTTGCATCTCGCCAATCTCTGATATCAACCCATGTGCAAACTCTCTGCTACACCTTATACCGGCCAGGTAAAAAAAAACTTTTTGTATTCTAAATTAATCTAGGAACGGAACTCGGAGTAGGGTTCCTTAAAAAAATCTGCCCCTTTCCTGTGCGTACAAAAAAAACCGTGTGTAAGGGCATAAAAAAGCGGGCTTATAAAAAAACGGTCAGGGTGCATTTCAGGCCATCTGGCCTGCAGAAACTCTTGAGACGCTTTCTAGGAGAGGTACCCTCTTGTGGGCCCATGAGAAAAAAAGCCGTTTGTGTCTTTAGGCCGGCGAGGTTGCAATGTAATTCACTGCGCTCCGGAGTGAATGTACCACTGGGTTTTTTATTAATTGTTTTATCTCGGAATCGGATGACCAAACTATAATGCTTATTAGCGATGATTTAATGGGGACGCAGAGAGGAAAAAACCGAAGAAAAAGTTACGAGGGGGTTTTTGAAAGAAGCGGAAAACTATTTCGACAAAAAATACGTCACTGTGAATATTTGTTTAGAAAAAATTGTATACATTAAAATAATCTGTTTACGTGTAGATTTACCGATATTATCTCTCACCGAGAAATTTAAAGTTTGTTCCTTTAAGACGTACATTCGATATAATCCGAATTAAACGCATTTAAAAGAATTTTACTTTCGTAGTTGACTGCGTATTCTACTTCTGTAACAGTGAGAGTTTTCTTTATATTTTTGTTTATGTTCGATATCAAAATGTGTACGCTGCTTCCCTCATATAACAGACATAAAAGAATGGGTTACTACTGAAATATAAATTATGATGCCATCAAGTTTGGCGAAAGGAAAACCTCATCGGCTCTTTAGCGATGCTAGTGGAATAAAACTACGTTAGTATTCACAAAGTAATATTTCTGTCACCACTCGTCAGCTTTTTTGATTTTGATTACATTTCGAAGCATGCTGATTGTCCTTATGTATTTATTGACATTTTTGCAATTAGTCGTGATATTGTTTTACTTTGTGTAATTTACTAGTGAAATTCGATGGCCACAGAGAATAATTATTGGAGAACACCTAAACGTAATGCTGTATAGCATTAATTATAGACAAGTACCCTACCTGTGCCACCAAATAATAACACTCTAAAGACTTTTAAAATTAGCTCCTCTCGTTCAGAATTCATTTAAGGAATTAAATAGGTGTGGGGTACAAAATTTGACAGGGAATCAAAATGAAATAAGTATTGAGATAATTATAAAATTTTATTTAATTGAAAGAAACTTGGCTCATTCACTGCAAGTTTTATTTTAAGACCCCGAGTACAGAGTAAACAATTAAAGTTGTAGAAGAAATCTAACAAATGGGTTAACTGAAGCAACATATAAGGGCGGGCCTAAAGCAGTATTTAGATAGCACTGACACCTAGTTATTTTTTGAGAAATTTCAGACAATCATTTTGGAGATAATGACTGCAGGCGAAATAATGAGACGCCTTGTATATGGAATGTGAAAATGACCCATTAACAAATCCGATTCGCCTCCGTTTCAACATCGTACCTCACATGCTCATTCAGTAACTTGTATCAAGTGCTTTCCATATGTCCGTATCAAGTCGAAGAAATGATGACCTATTTTGCAATTCTGTCAAAAAAGTTAATTAATTGTGTGGAAGAACGTTGACAGCATAGGAAATTGAAACGTAACCGATTATGTCATTTCCTGAACTAATTTGTCATGAAAATTTCAACTAGATGGATTCCTTTCGTGAAAACGATTAAAATTCTCTGAAATGTCGTACTGGACCAATGGGAAGTTATTTCGATAACTAGCATGTTAGTGTCTATGCATGGACATTTTCATTTGCTCTGCAGCGTGTTTGGTAAAAATGGTTCTTGTTTATATCGATTACATAACGCAAAAGTGTTTAACTAACCACTTCTAAAAGTACTGTGAAACGTCAGTTCTAACTGAAAATGCTTTCATGTGATATGAAAATATTATTTATGTGGTGTTATTCTGAAAAACAATTCAGATAAGCCAGAAGTTATCTTAAAATGTTGCTTTATAAGTATATTGTCTGTTCATTTATAATCATCTAGGTGTATATAACAATCAAACTGCATTTTGCAAGTCAAAGTTGTAAGAGGTGGATTCTGCCTAAAATTTGTTTTGTTCGTGGAGAAAGACGTGTTTCTTTTCAAATAGTTTAATACCGCCAGCAACTACTTCAAGCGCTAACAGTAAAACGGCTAATTCTTAGTTGAGAAAATTCCATTGCACACCATGATTTTTCTGTTTGATTTATAGAGACAATTATTTTTTTAACAGCCCAACTGCTGACAACAAATACTGTTGTTATTTATACGAGTTAATGTAAATACACATATATGAAAATCAAAGGCGGTACCGACAACACCCAAGAGTCGGGGACCAGATGTTTACCATTCGTTATCTCACGACCCGATTAATGAAAGGCCTAACTTGACCAAGTCATAAGTGCTCCCATGTAGCCAGAGTGAACCTAAATATAACCCTAATATAAGCTCGAGATAGACTAAACAACATTTTTCAGGCAGACATCCACTAGCAGAGAGGGATGTTTTCAGATGTTCCGTAACGGTGGTTAAAACACTCCGGCCCGATGGTTTCAATCTGTCATTGGGCACCACCCTCGCGTATACGATGCTTTTTGACTTAATTTATCGTACGGACCGATGTTATACTAAACCAATCGGAAGTGATTTCAGACCTCATAGTGCTCGTTTAGAAGATAATGTATATCTCAATTAAATTTAATAAAACATGTTTGCGGGTGCTTCCAGTACTCTCAGCAATATTCCAACAGATGAAACAGAACATCACACTTAACCGGAGCGTACTTTAATAGGAATATTTTATTTCTATAATTTATTCGCGACAGACTTGATAGTGTAGCGAATGCCCCGTATAGGTCGTTGTTAGGGAAAAACAAGTAGTTGTTTATGTAATTGCGAATTGTGAATACTGACGTCAGTGTAGTACAAAATCTCTGTGTGTAAAGATTGTTGTAATTTCGGAAGAACTAAATCTGTTTGTACGTAGAAACGCTACAAATTTGGGGGCCTGTCCGGGATTTGGTGGACCGAAGTAGCGGAAAAATTTTGGTGGACCTGAGATGGCGTACAGAAGTGATGGCGATGGCACGCGGCGGAGAGGCGAGGAGTGCAGTCTGTGCGGCGTTATGGAGTTGTTGAGCGGCTGGCGCGACTCGAGATTCCACAGGACTTACAGCTAAGTTAGATTTAGGATAACACTCGAATGGATTGACTGCGTGCGGCTGGCGCGCGTGGCCCGTTTGAGTGCTACACCCACATCTGTAACTCATATTGGGAGACGGGCGCTGTTCATCTTTAGTACAAGAATTGGTGATGGTTGACCACTGGGTTGTGTGTCTGGAGCCATGAAGCAGTTGCTGGGGATTTCAGTAACTGCAGGAGTAGCGAAGGATTTCAAGAGACAGGTCCCTCTTCTACCTGGAGCATTGGATGGGATTGGTCATCCCTGGTGTCTCTGATGGTCAGAAGTAGGATTGGCCTGCTTGGAGGATTTCAAGAGACAGGTCCCTCTTCTACCTGGAGCATTGGATGGGATTGGTCATCCCTGGTGTCTTTCATGGTCAGAAAGAGGATTGGCCTGCTTGATTTCGATTTGCTGCTGATTAATTTTTGTACAAGATTTGCAGTCTAACCCGCTCAATGGAGTTAATCAAATGGATTTGGCAAGGATCAGGCGGAATCTCTGAAGAAGGGGAGAAGCCGTAGCAGTAGCAGCAGTAGCAGTAGCCGTAGCTGTAGCAGTAGCAGTAACCGTAACCGTAGCATTAGCAGTAGCAGTAGCCGTAGCAGTGGCAAAAGCCATAGCTGTAGCAGTAGCAGCAGTAGCAGTAGTAGTAGCCGTAACCATAGCAGTAGCAGCGGTAGCAGTAGCCGTAACAGTAGCGGTAGCCGTAGCCGTAGCAGGAGCAGTAGCAGTTGCAGTAGCTGTAGCAGTAGCCGTAGCAGTAGCAGTAGCAGTTGCAGTAGCAGTAGCTGTAGCAGTAGCCGTAGCAGTAGCAGTAGTAGCAGCAATAGCAGTAGCCGTAACCGTAGCAGTAGCCGTAGCCGAAGCAGGAACAGTAGCAGTTGCAGTAGCAGTAGCTGTAGCAGTACCCGTAGCAGTAGCAGTTCGCTGATATGGACTGCTGTGGAAGTAGATCGTCCGAGGGTCGAGGGCGACCCTGAAGACGGGGAGGGATAGTGTAGCGAATGCCCCGTATAGGTCGTTGTTAGGGAAAAACAAGTAGTTGTTTATGTAATTGCGAATTGTGAATACTGACGTCAGTGTAGTACAAAATCTCTGTGTGTAAAGATTGTTGTAATTTCGGAAGAACTAAATCTGTTTGTACGTAGAAACGCTACAATAGGAATCATTCTACCACTTACATTTACATAAATTCACATTGGGGTAGTACGAATTGAGGGGATGAAACAACGACTGCAATAATGAAACCAAATATCCGTTGTTTATAACTTTAAAAGTCTACCTGCCAGATTTCTGACAGGTTTCATTGCTTTCCCAATTAGTATATAGCTGATCGCCTTTTCTGTTCTATTTCTGGATCTTACAGAGATAATCGTAATAGCGATTACCCATGAATACACTCTAACCATTACTAAGTGTTTTAGGGCTAAAATTGACAAGTACTGATAACGTCAATACTGTTCAACATACATCTGCTCTGTTATAATACCTTCATTTAAACCTTGATCAAAGAATAGAAGCAATATTCAGTTAAAGAATTATATTCATTTTTGATTGTGCAAGGCACTAATTGCTAAAATAAATTACGACTGTTGTTAATGTACTGCAAACATCTTCGAAAGCTATTAAACTTTTTATTTATGCATGTATAACACCGATCACCGTTAAACAGCTCAATAACAAGAATACATTGAGTTACATTTTACGGCATTCGTTACTAAAACTTCTTATTGTTTATTCTTGACACAATAAATTGATATTATAGTAATGCTTTAACGGCTGGTGAAAAACGAGATGTGGGTTTTTTAATATTTCACCCATTATTAAGAATGAATTGAAAACAACAAATATAACTTCTATTTACTTCAGGAAACAAATGTCAAGGGGCCCTAGATTACATAGTTTATTTCCGAGTTTCAACAGCCCGTTGAAACGATCGAACCTACGTATAACGCTGAGCAATAAAGTGCATTATATTCTATGCTGCGTTCTACAAAAATTCTGTCAGTTGTTGCTGTACCAACCACTAATAATAACACATCCTTTTGTATAGCTGAACACCTACCACACCCCTTTTTCTTTTTTAACAGCTTGGACCTAAGTTAACCGCATCGAAATTGGCGGTCATTTTTTTCCTTGTATCAATAAAACCGAAATGAACGTCCTACGTGTTTTTTAATAACCGTCTCTTGGGGCGAATGGTGGATTTGAGCCCATTATAAAAATTACATATTACACGGAGCGCTTTCTACAATAAAAAGGGGTTGGAGACTGTCGCTTTGAAACACGTGACCACTACTGAAAAGTGTACAAGAAATTTATACCAAAGTTAATAAGTACCTGGAAAAGTAGGTTATTTTATTTAGTGAGTGCTAGGAGTTGAAATTATCTCAAACAAAAATTTACTTTATTTTTATATACAGCTGCACTCTGCTGTAAGGACAACCTGGATTTAACGATTGTATTTACTTCATTTAAGCGATGGATAAAATTAATTATAACTACGGCCTTTAAGTAGAAACTTTTCGATGATCAGATAGATACTTTCGTTAAATCCAGTAGTCTAGGAATCAAGCATATTAAAAAAATATCGTTCTTTTCTAGTAAGGGAAATGAAGGATTCTAATTTCATGATAAACATCTGATTTATCTCCTTCACTTGCAAAATTTATTACAATGTTGAACCAAATTACATGAACATGTCGTTTCGTTGGTTTCTGCATTTTTAATACGATTAAGTCGAAGAGTGCTTCACGTGTGCCGAAGCTATGCCTAAATCCAAACCCAATGTGTCTCATATCTATTGTAAATTCTTGTGTGGATTATCGATAAGAAGAATTTGAGGACCTGATTTAATAAACTTAGCCCAAAATCCTATAGTATTTCACTCGTCTCAAATATGTTGTTACATTGTTCCACCAATGCATTCACATTCTCGTTATCTGGCAGTACCTCAATATGTACGTCGCCTAGTCTTGCTGCTTTTGCTTGTGTGTGGATCTTTTGATATTTAATTTCGTCTTTAAATTGTCTTCGTTCATTCATTAGTGACAATATTTCCTCAGTCATCCATTTCTCCCTTCTGCTGCTTGGGGGAATAATTTCATTTTTTGGGCCAGTTTCAGGTCTTGAGGTCGAAATTTTTGTCCTGACTGTGCTTGACTGAAGTCCTAATAAGAAATAAATTACTGAACTTTTATTTAGATTCAACCGGGTTATTCTGACCACGTCCTACCATGGAGAACATTTTTAAGATTTCTTTTTAATTAGGTCATCCAGATAAGGTCCCGATTATGTTCTGACGTGGTGAATCTTATCGTGTTTAGTTTTCATTTAAACCGCTCTATCCTGATTAGGTCCCAATCGCGTCCCAATAAGCTTACCTTACTAACCGTTAATTCATCGTAAATAGGAATAACCAGGCTGGATGCCGGTCAGATAATAACGTGAAAAACATTCTCTAACTTTAATTTTTTTTTTCAGGTCGTTCACATCCGGCGTCGACCATACTCTAACGTGGTAAGTCTGATTGATTAATTACTACCAGCTGATCCTAATCAGGTTTCAAAATCCTAAACTTCATTTTATGTCAAGTCAGGTACTGCTGACTAGATCACGATAATGTCCTGTCTGATAAACCATACTGATTAATGCGTAATCAGTTCCTGATTCGGTCCCGATGCATTTTCTGGTTCTAACCAACCAAATTTCTAGTAAAGTGTCTAATGGAATCGATTCTATCTACCCACATCAGGAGTGTGTAAATTTATGGTGGCCAATAGTATTAATTAAAAAGAGAAGGTACTGATTACGTTTAGTAATACATATAAGTAGAAAATAATATAGTGTTGCAATTCGAACTAATGAGAAACGTGTGACTGCCTTTCTTTTGCAAAAACTTCAATATTTGGTCAAAGTGATTTGTTGCTACATGTAGAAACTGTTCTAAATTAGTATTGTTATTATTCGATCCGTTTTTTAATTTCGTGAAATTCATTGAAAAAAAATTGATACTTACAATAATAAGTACTGTCGAAGTAGGACATAATTTGACATAAAATTAATTAGGTTTGGATATATGCCTTTAGAAACAACTCACATAATTATGTTAAAAAAGTACCCCACGAACCTGAATTTACAGAACATTACTTGCTCCATGTTCACGTCGAAAGGTCTTAATGGATGTAAATTCTGTATTTAATGAAGATAGTTTCTGTGCAAATGCATTCTCATCGAAATTTTTGTGGGTGCTAAAATAGGAAAATGATATATGTTTCCTCCACTAATCTGATTTTCTCATAATTGAAGTTTACTTTCAAAACATTTTACACACGTGAATAGCTCATGGGCAAGTTGTTCTGGTTTTTGCCTGTCGGTACTTAGCCCGTTCAAGTAACTCGTGAAATCACTTCATCAAGAATGTATAACTGCAAAAGCAACAGGGAAAAAAGAAAAGAGCACAGCCCTTACTGAACCAGCAAACTTCACAATAAAACTAGGTCTTCTTGATGAATGATGCAGTGAAATGCGAACATATTAATGTCAATATTTATCTTTGATCATTCTGATTTTATTTTAATCACCACTCCCACATTTTGCACAGTACAAACTGATCATTAAGAGTGGTAATTAGCGGATTTTTTGATGATCTAACAATTTCCTTAGTTTCAAGTAAATTTAGTTTGGTTCCTTTGGTTTGGAAATGTAATATATCAAAAACTAAAATGCTTGGGATATGGTATGGAATATGTGTTGTTTCTGTAATCGTATGATTGGATAATGGACTTGATGTTTTTTTAGACGGTTCAAAACATGATTCAAGACAGGTCCTCAGTGTTCATTACCCTACTAAAAAAACGTTACCCCTTTGTTCTACATAAGTAGCTGGGCAATTTTCAAATGGATTATTGAATTTGGAACTTATATTTTTTGGGAAAACTGGAACATGGTTAAAAATGTTTAATTCCCTTATAGCTGGTGATTCAATTGAAACGTTAAATTTACAACACAGTGTTAAATACTTTTTTGGCGTGCATTGCACCCATGAATGACGCATGTCCTAGATTGACAGCTGTCACTACTCTCACAATACGAAGTACTATCGTAGAAACAAATATCGCATCGCAGTCTAATTACAACTTCTGATAATGTAACGAATAGTACGAAGATTTGCAGTTACTTTTTTCCATAATACGTCAAAATACATATATAGTAAAAATTTTGCCAGGGTCAATGTGCTTTTGAATAATGTGATATTAAATCAAGTTTTTTTCAATTCATTAGTAGTAATCATTTAGCAGTTGATTGTCTCTTTTTGATTTCGTTCCCTTCATACATGTGTTTCGCTTCTATCACATAGACACTTGGATTTAAGGTTTCGACTCTCCATTCTTAATATATTGTCAAAACAGTCGAACTGGTTTCTTTAGAATCATTGAGTCGTGTTGTTTCAAATTTCCCCAAACATCAATTTCTGAATTGTGGTACCAAATCAAAATGAAATTATCCCCTTCAAAAAATTTAAAATTTAAAATTTACATTTCAAATATCAAACTATTAAATATCGTTCCTATTGCATCAATGGACAGACGACACCTGTAAACGTGTGTCAAAATTTCATTCCCTTCACGAACATTTGTGCAAAAAGAAAGCCGTAATCCGCCGCATTATTCACTCTTGGCCAAATTGCACCTTACGTTTCCGTTCCTTTATGGCGCTGTAGGCTGGACAGCAGTGTGTTGTGACAGGTTTTTGAATGTTGCGGTCAGTGTTTCTTTTCTGCCTCCAACGACCACCATCAACAAGCTATAAATCTTACAGGCCGCTTGGGATTAGGGGTGTCCGCAGGCACAGAACACGTTTATGAGGATCGTGAAGGTAACGCCACGGATTCAAAGCTTTCGGAATAGTTTCAAAGAAATGAACACAACGATGCACAACTTCAAGTAATAGACATGAGGTCATACAACTGACAGTTTTAAGCGAATGAACTTTTTGCTTCTAAGTCTGCATCATCTACATGAAGAATAAATTATAGAATGCTTTCGAGCTTGATGTGTTGCATTTTGGATTTTCAATGGGGATTTTGAGTATTTCATGCAAAAGCGGTGCATATGTTATTTATTCCCTCCCAAAAATGATTAGCTTTTCAAAATGTTGATAATACTGTATAATTTTGTTATAGCTCATAACACCAAATTCTT
Organism: Cryptocephalus primarius; assembly: GCA_963576515.1. NCBI lineage: Eukaryota > Metazoa > Arthropoda > Insecta > Coleoptera > Chrysomelidae > Cryptocephalus > Cryptocephalus primarius. Next base: position 20,948,232 of record OY754936.1, on the reverse strand, counting down.
TTACTGGGCATGTTCCCGGAAGCAGTAAATTACAATATCCATCTAATATGATAATAATGAATGTTGCCATATTAATGAAAATGTCGTTAGTTTTCAGTTTTCAGGAATAGTCAGCCATTTATTATTTAACGATATAACCTATAAGTAACGTCATATTCTACTTTCCATATGACAAAATGTAATTTCTACACTTTGCCTAAGTACTAACCATATTTAAGCATTAATATGTATTTCGCGTTATACATATTGAATATTAATTTGCATATTTTTAGAAAGGTCCTTCAATAATTCCACTAAAAACCACGTTAAAATATCTATACTTCGTACTTAGTTACAAGATATTTACGTTGGTCGCTACTAATTTTTAATATTGTCAAATATTATTTTGGGTACTATTTTGACATGTGCGCTACCCCATCATAATTTTCTCTGCGTAGTGGCTTACCGTCCATCCTAACAGTAAATTAGGGTACGATTTCTACCTTGACCGATGAACCCTCGTCTAGATTGCTTCCTTTCGTTAAATTCCTGTGCGGATTAGTTTTGTAACATATGGAACAGATTTCTTTACATGTTGTTCCAATAATACACGGAGAGGACCGTTGAAAAGACGCCTTACAACCTGAACATGACATAAAAAAACAAGGTGAGGTGAGATGACAATAAAACCGACTTTGTGTAAACTTAAAAAGGAAAAATGATAAAAAGACTTTATTTCAGGTTAATTGAGATCAGATCCGAAATGCGGTTATCTCAATATTCTCAATTTTAAACAATTACAGTTTTAACATCACGAAATGTTCATTACCGTAATGTTTGCAATCTTGACGATTGTTATCGTGGCTTACGCCACGTCCTTATCCCCTTTTATCGCATAGGTCTTATCGGACCCGCTGTTAAGATTTTCTGCTTCTGTTAACAATAAGCCTGACCCAAATAAACGAAGCTCGGTTACTTCGGATCGATTGGCGAAAAAATAACTCTTACATTTTACCCGACAATGTCCCACTATAATCATCAACCTTCCGCAGTTCTCATAGACCTTCCGAAGACGAGAAGAACGCCCGCTCAGGCAAAGATGGCCTGTGCATGTTGACCTCCGACCCGATTTCTATTGCAAGTCGGTCCCGTTTTACTCGCCTCGGTTTTTAGCGTAACTGTGACACGTTTTGCCCTGAGTTTTGTGTATTCTTGCCTTTAGACTGGTAGTCACAATACGCAACCACAGCGGCCCAGTCCTTATGATTATGAATGTAATATTAGCGTACCTATAAAAGAGAAAATTATTTCAAAAGTGTCCAATCATATTTCAGTTTTTTTGCGTCATTCAAGACGACATCTGTTATTAGTTAACAAAATCCTGTATTAAAAAATATGTATTTCTACCTACCGTTATTATTCATACTTGCAGTTGTTTTTGATCTGCATAATAAGCTATTTATGACTTGTGCTGAGGTCGTCGTGTCTGATATAGGTTTTCCGTTTTGTTATGATAATCATGTGCTTTCTTCTGCCTTCGGAAGTTAACTAAAAAAGAGAAAGTGAAATTTTACACTAAAAATATTTTATGCAATATTTTGTAACGTTGACCTGAAGGGTTTTAGAACCTGCCTGTTGTTATAAGTGTGCCAAACGTTGCGCAGTGTTAGCAAAACGATTCTCACGCTACATCGACAACTACTTAATTATAAATCGAACAATTCCAAGTTATAAACAACAACTTCATGATCTTTGTGTATCACACGAATCTCGTGTCTCCACATATAAATCGGCGAGGATGCAGTGAAGGTGAAATTTTGCATACGATAGTCTACAGACAACACGAATGGTGCAATACGAGGACAGAGCCTTACGCTGCTTTCTAGGTAATTGAACAGATTTATTGGATCATGAGGCAAGAGATATGGATGAGCTGTGCGCTTTGACGCTGTACTGAACGGAGAGTGGGAGATGTGTAAATTGCCTCTTTTGTCAAATGGAAAAATGACAACTGCTCCACATAACTAAGGAAAATGTATCTACCGCAAGAAATATCCGCAATGATCTTTCTCTCGAGGTATCTTTTTTTAAAGGAGTATATTGAATGTTTTCACATCGATTAAATAGTTTTCCCACTGAATAACATTTGTTTGAACCGTCCTTACTTAATTCATATTACAAGTATGTTACAAATTTGACAAACGATATTAACGCATAGAGGAATAAAAGTGTTTTAATTTTTTTTTTTCTAAAAAAGAAGGAAAAATGTCTTAAGTAACATAATGACAGTAAGACATGAAAATTGCTTTTAATGTTTAATTATTTAAAATAGAGTTAAGGTTATATACCCTAAAAATTAGAATGTCTACATCGTATAAACTTTCTCTAATGAGGTACATGAATATTAAATACCCAAGTCAAGTTGCGAGGTTCGAAATAAATTACTGAAGCCGATTTTGAGCAAAATTAACTTAAACATTTTCGAGAGTAAGGCGTCTTTCAGGAATTTAGAAAAGAATTTTAAACGAAAATTGTATGCATGTGTATTACTTCAGATATGAACTCTAGTAACCACAGGAAGTAGACATTTTGGAGAAAATTGAGAAAAAGTGAAAATTCACAAGGGCAAAGGGTCTCTCAGAGAAAATCAGTAAAGTTAAAAGTTTTAAAATAATTAACTAATTATCAAGATAACACAAAATTTTACCTTTAATCTAATTTAACCAAAATCGCGTTGATTTGCGCTTTCAGAGCAACGAGCTAAGAAATGTCTACAGCATACATTCACACTCAAAATTTTTCCAAAAACATGTTTTTCGACCTCCTTAGGAGACCTCGCAACGTCCAAAAACGGTGTACTTGAGCTCCCCCCTCAAGCGATACGTACGGATATGAAGTGAAGTCCGTCCAGGGATAAATTAAATACCATAGTTATGGAGCTCTTAAAATTATTGTCAATTACCTGAAAACTGGAAGAAAACTGCAAAACCAACAACTCTAAATGGAGAAGTCTTTAAAGAATATTTACTTGAAGCAGAATGCATAAGACTCCCAGGATTGATTAAACCAAGTATTAGAACATACAGAAACGAAAGAAGACATATGTAGATGAATAATTGCAGAATTGAACACAAGCAGAAGAAAAGGTTACGATTGAAGTTCAGCGAAAAAAGAAAAAAATTCAAAGAAAAGAAAGGACTGAAAGTATGGTCGACTAAAAAAAAAAAAAAAATATAGCGATACATTAATAATTCAATTAAACATAATCATGACACTTACAATCATAAAAAAACGGTTGCAAAACAAAGTACAAACAAACAACAAACGAAGAAGTATGGGTGGAAAATTTAAAACAACTTTGATATAATGAAAACTTAGAAAATCCTACGATTCAGAAAAAAGACGTAAGGGGTTTGGACGATAAAAATTTGATAGAATTGATAGAAGCTCTTAAAGCTACCAAAAACAGAAAAGGAACTGACTGGAAATATGGCGGACTCATATTATATCTGATACTTTTACACCTATATAAATAATGTTGAAACAATAGTATTATCCGTGATAACTGGAAAAGAGTAAAAGTAATCTTGCTGTTTAAAAAAGGCGACAAGAACAACCGCCAAAATTATCGTGGAATTAGCTTGTTAGATACGACCTATAAAATCTATGCCGGAATAATAAATAACAGACTGAATATCATCGCAGAAGGATTATTAGAGGAAGAACAAATGAGTTTTACAAATTTCAGAACAAGAATAGATGGAATATTTACCATACAACAAATTGTAGAAGAACACAGAAAATACAACAGAGAAACACGTATAGGTTTTTTCTGACAACGTAGACGGATGCAAAATATGGAATATTATGAAGGAATAAGGATTTCCAATACCCTTAATACGAACGATACGAAGTCTATACATCGACACCACGATTGTAGTAAACATAGACAGAAAACTAACTAAAAAATTAACAACAAATACAGGCGTTAGACAATGCTGCTGTATTTAGCCAACGCTCTTTGTCATATACATAAATGCCATTATAAAAGAATGGAAAATGAAATTTTCTAGACCATCACACCATCCTTACTGATCCACTCCTCCCGTATTTAACTAAAACCCACAAGATTCAAATTTTAATGATGATTTGCTACGGAGATAGGACAAAAACACAAAATGAAGTTATTCATTTATTCAGAGAGAAGTATCCTGATGTACCACCCATGTCGCAGAGTACTATAATCGAGATTGAAAAACAGTTTCGGAAAAATGGGCATTTAAGAAAAACAAATAATCATCGTGAGAGTGCCCTCAATGAAGATGTCAGAATGAATCTACTCCTGTCTGTTCAAGGAAATCCTCATGCCCACTAGGCAGAACTCGAAATTAGCCAATGGTCAGTGGCATCCCAAGTCTCCGGATTTAACCACAATGGACTATTTCTTATAGGGGTACTTCAAATGCAAATTTTTTTAAGACCAAACCGAGTAACATTGAGCATTTACTACAACGAATAAGACAGAAGTGTAGGCAAATTTCCGCCGAAGTAGTTATAAATGTCCAAAACGGGTTTCAGTTCCATTTAGGATACTGTCAGTTAGTTAATGGACAACATTTGGAGCATTTATTGAAGAAATTTATTATTTGAGTTAATATCAGATAGATCAGTTAATCAGATTTCTTCATTTTCGAATTAGTTGGTGTTTGTCAGATATCTTTTAAACGACGAGGGATAAAAATTGATATCTGGTACGCATGAATTACGTCCGTCGAGGACCGAGAGGTGTTTTTAAAAACTTTTTTTTTTTATTAAAATAAACTTATTAAATACAATATACGTTGTGATTCTACTCAACTACGACAATACGACTCGACTATACAATGGTCTAGGCTCAACTGCTTCTACTAACACTCGGCTTCTATTTATATGATTACATATTGCTGAGGTAAAGGTTTCCTATTTTAATAATGTAGCTATTGTTTAGGGGTGACATTACTCCTCCCCCCGAAGATTCGAGTTCCGGGATTCTTATAGCGGAAGTCGAACGTTGTCCAACTCTAGGGCTGCAATGGCTTCTTCTTGCGGCTGCTCTCGAAGTCTTCTGCGACTTAGTTTCTTCTTGATAAATACTACTATGATAATAGCGATGATTCCATATATGAAGATAGTCCAGGCACTTGGGGTGTATGACACCATCGGTCCATCGAGTATGGGGTCATTCTTGATGAAAGCTTGTTTGATATCTTGGAGTTCGTCTAAGTTGTTTCCTTCCAGGTTGAGAGTATAGTTTACTCGAAGTGGTCTATCGTCTTCTGGGAGTAGATTTGGAAAAAGGATGATTTGTCCTGACGTGGCGTCTTCTTCGTTGGTTATTAGTTTCTTTCTAGTAGAAAGTTGGCATCCTAACGGTATTTCAAAGAGGTATGATCCTCGGAGTTTGGTGGTTGAACGAATTTTGGTTTCTCGGCTGGAAACGAGGGTTAAAATGAGGATGTTGATTGTTTTGTGGATGATGGTTCACCTTGAAGGGAATGTGAGGTTTCGTGGAATTTCTTTGTGTAAAATTTTGAAAATACTGTACGTTTTCCTCTTGAACGACAAGTTGCATTGCTTCGCTTAATGTAGTAGGTTTCATGCATCTTAGGGTGGTGGCTAAAGGTTCCTTAAGTCCAGATAAAAATGTTTTTAACGCTAGATTCTGATAAAGTTCCCGTTTTAATGTTTGTGCTTCTGCTGTTGTTTCGTGAGCAGTTATGTAACAGCAGAGTAAGTTTAAGATGTGTAGAACTCTGTCGTAAAAATTCTGTGCCGTTTCATTCGGTAGTTGTTTCAACATTATTAAATCTCTATTCAAACAAATTTCATCGCGTTGGTCAGAGAAATTTGATAGTAGCAATTTTTTTAAGCCTTCCCAGTCGGTAGTGCCTTGAATATTTACTATTGTTTTTGCGTTTCCTTTTAATTTTGAAATGATGGAATTTAATAGATAAATATTTTGAAAATTTGTTGGGTTTGCATGATCGTAGAATTGATTGATTAACGATTCACTTACACTTATGAATCGATTAAGATCGTTTGGGTCACCGTTAAATTCCGGGACACAGTTTAAATATTCAGGTTTTAAATTGACCATTGTATCAGATGGCTGGTGTTGTGAATTAAAGGTTGATGGTTTTACTAAATTTGGGTTTGTTGTGAGTTGAGGAGTCGAGAAGTCGGAAAAATTCAAATTTTCGAGATTATCAATTAAAGTAGATAAATCTATGTAAGACATAAAAATAATTGTTTTATGTTCGTTTTGTGACTTACATTAGCAGTACGACGTTGATCATTCTTCTTCTATAAGGTACGACGGTGGGTGAGGCGATGCTTGTCCTCGTGTGTCGTCACCTTGCGAATCCGGGCGATGTGGTCCCAAATTCCGTCTTCTTTTTTTTTTCTTCTTCTTATCTTCTATAAGGTACGGCAGGTGAGGCGATGCTTGTCCTCGTTGCTCGATGCCTTGCGAATCCGGGCGATGTAGTCCCAAATTCCGTCTGGGGTGGTATCCGTGTTTCAGCGTTGAGACACTTGGATTCGAAAGAGTCTGTCACGATGCAGGATCACTTCCGAAAACCGTACGGATATCCTACTGTGACTGCGCCAATTACGTCCGTCGAGGACCGAGAGGTGTTTTTAAAAACTTTTTTTTATTAAAATAAACTTATTAAATACAATATACGTTGTGATTCTACTCAACTACGACAATACGACTCGACTATACAATGGTCTAGGCTCAACTGCTTCTACTAACACTCGGCTTCTATTTATATGATTACATATTGCTGAGGTAAAGGTTTCCTATTTTAATAATGTAGCTATTGTTTAGGGGTGACATTACTCATGTGTAACTTAATATGCCCTTTAAGAACAGTCAAAATTAGTATTGCAATTTGAAGAAGTAGTCAATGAAGTCATATCTCAAATTTGGTACACGCTGTATAACATTTTCTTATATCAAAAAGAGCACAATTCAAAATATCAATCGAGCTGTCCGAGCAGATTTTTAACAAAAAAAACTGTTTTTGATTTACTGAATTTATTCCAAGCTGGAGACTCGCACTGCATATTTATCTACATCTAAGTACTATTTATTAGTTACTAATGTGTTATTTCTTACCAATTATGTATTAAATTTGATTTTTATGCAACCTCATTCACTCTGTAATTGGTATCTTGTTGGGTATTAGAGCTATTATTATTATTATTATTATTAATTTTTATACTTGTAACACGCAATATGACTATCATAACTAATTATTTGGTAACTGACAAATTCTTAAAATTCTATTCTCTGTTGTCCATAGGGTTTTTCTTTTTATTTGCCCTCCCGACGAGTAGAGCACCGCCCACGTTTTTTGCCTAAAATAATTAAAAGCCATCTTTTTTATCAATAAACTCAAAAGGCCACCGAATAAAAAACGAATTAAGCTTCGTGCGGTGGCTCCGGGTCCCGGACAAGAATAAATTTAATTGAAAACAAGAGGCCAGAGATATGATCTAATGAAATTGTTGTGGGCATGGCATGGATTGCATTCAAAGAGGTGCAGAGACGGGGGGAAACGCGTCAGTTGTTACGGACACGTTTCATTTGGGTTTTCCGTTCTTTTTTCAAACAACTTTACTCGAAATTAGTGCCTGACAATCGAAAGTTATTTTGATTACGCCTTAGCTGCAGTGTCAGTACCTTCGATGATTTTTTTCCATTTGCGTAAGAGAGTCGTGGGTGAATTTTTAATTGTTTTGTTTACGGGCAACCTTCGGAAGTGTTAGCTACTGTTTTTGAAAGGATAAACAGGCGTAATTTTGTTTAATTGCCCTATCAATCATGTTTTTGTATTTTTTGATGAAATAATACCTGACGAGAGTTTTGGTTGCAAACTACCTGTAAATGGAATTTTAATAGATTTGTATTTTGAATGTTTTACCGATATTGGTGATTGTCTCTGAGTATTTAGGACTGTACTATTAAATTTAAGGATTTTAATTAACGCTCGCAGATACTTAAAACTTTGTAAGTATTACGACGCGTCTCGTTGCATAATTTCCAAGTCACTTTCTACTACTGAATATCCAATACGCTGCGCGTAGGTGGAGCAAAGTGCTCCTCAATCATAAAATGCACAAGAGAACATAATATTTATTCATTAAAAAACAATTATATGTGTGCAAAAGCAAAATGGACTTATAAGAAATAAAGAAGGAATATAAGAAGGAAATAGTAGTGAAGTTCGTGTGTCACGAACGGGTCTCATCACGTGTCACGACGTGAACCCACCGACAACTAGCGAAGAAGAAGAGAAGAGACGCTATCTAAGTGGTTGACATTCGACATCAATCCGTGATTCCAACCCACGTGTTTTTCATTTACCTAAAAATTTCTACAATGTCTTCGAAATGTATATAACAACATCGATCAGATCAAACGTCGATATGCACACTCCGAGGATCTGGCGCGAAGACTCGTTGTCAAGCTCACTGACCTACGACAGGGCTGATGATCACAAACGGCAAACGGAGTGTTTCAAGAGTGGAGACCGTGCCTGCTCTACGATCGACTCGCGTAAACTTTGTGGCATATTAAGGTATATTATTTTACAAGTATGCCTAACAAGAAGCAAATTCACCAAGAGAGTTGGTTACATAATCTGTATTTTTAGATACTCCAAATACTTTTAATGAAATTTACAGCTATGCCCAGTATGTTGAAAAACAAAAAACCGCCAGATTTGACACATTATGCTAACAACAGACAGTGTATTTATTCCTGTCCGATATATGTTCCCAATTTAGAACCAAACTTTCAGCATGTCTTCTACTGACTCAAAAAACTATTTACCCAAATCAATCATCAACTACTTAAAAATAAATTTCATCAGGTTTCTGAAAATGCTTCTAATCCAAAAAGTATTTAAGACTTGCCGCATTCATGCGAGTCACAGACATATTATGGATTGAATTAAATTGTTTATTAACCGCAATGACACACTTAGAGTATTTATTACAAAGGCATTGGATCATTTTAAAGACAAATAATTTTCATTTCTGACTGCCATTAATTAAAAAAATACGAAAAATAATTATAGCACATCAAGCAACTCTGTGTATTTCGACCTTTGAAAAATTTGGTAATCGTTTTCCTAAATTTCCTAATGCCATAATAATATTCATTGAGGTAAAATTGAGAAACACAATATATCACATATAGATATACCACTGCCTTTCATATTATCCACTGCCTCCAATGCACTCCCAGTTGTTCATTTTGTATAAATTACTACGATTTCAATCGTCTAGTATTGACCATAATGGTCATGGTATGGAGCATGGAATGCTCTAACGTTATATTTGTAAAAAACCCTTGAAGCTACATTGAAAAATAATATACTTTGATAACAGAAGAAATGAAGCGAAAGTTCAGTTGGTTAAATTGTGGAGCTGGTGTATATTTCGAAAATATCGACTAATTCATTGTAATTGATACGAAACAAATCGTCCCTAAAAATAGCAATTTACTCAATGTCTCAAAATAATCATTCTTAATCTTCAGTATTTGATATATACTAAAACACTTGAAACTTACTAACATTACAATAAAACTATACTGAAATATACCATAAAATAATAATATAATACCTAAATTCTAACGTCTATTTACCTAACCCTAAACTAAAATTTCTAGCTACTCACAGTACCTATACCGAACTTATAACGTTTGTAAACTTAACAAACTTAGGTCCGCTACCTTTTATCCTTGATTAAATCTTTGTAACGTGTGTAAGATTCATTTTAACCAAGGATTCGAAGACTTCGAATTGCGGTTAGTCTTAACAAACGGTTAGAAGTGGGTTTACTTTTGAACAAACTTGTGAGCTTCTCGGAGGTACTATTATAAATCTAACCAATCGTTTTAGAGGTTTAAATTATTCCAGATAAGTACATATTTAGCTATTCAAAACCTACAAGTACATATACCAGTGTAGGATTTGGTGGTATTCTGTTACTTTGAAGCCTCTGCATTTAGAAAATTGAGTTAGAACAAGTGGACGAACTATACGATCAAACAGTGATTCAATTTTCAAAGAATATTAGAACGTATGCAGTACCTGATAATACTAAGCATTATCATAAACGGGAAGATCACCAATTGTTTCGTATGTCGAAAAATACCATCACAGCATTGTTAGGCAAAATTGAAAAACATGTGCCTCAGAACACTATTGTCTTATGCAGTAGTATGTACTGCGCCACTTATTTGACTTTGAAAAGTGGGCTTGGATAATCCCCATGTTGAGGGCAATGGACGAGCGAACCTTCGAAGACGGAAGAGGTTCTTGAGAACACGAAAACTCTTAGTATCCTGTCTTGGGAGTAGGAGTTCGAATACGGGGAAAGCAGGAACGAGCAGACACGCAGTCCGCCAGCAGTGTTCCGAGAAATGACAAGATCGGCGGTGGAAGCTGACGTGTATCCTTTTTTTAACTGCGTAACGAAATATAATTAATATAAATCTTTTCATAAACACGACCTGTGCATCTGTACGTCTCTTCTGGTTAAAAAAAAATTGGATTCCCACATTTACCGCGAGGTCAGTGTAGAGAGAACCAATACAAGGATTATTTTATGATCAATAATGCACTACATGACTACACATTTGAAATAGGCACGTAGGAATATGATATAAAAAAAGAATGTTAATTTGAACAATATGATTTTATTCCACTAGATGTTTTTATGTTTGTAGAGGTGATTTTGTATGAATCTGTTTGAATGTGGACATGGATGAATTACTGAAAGAAGGACTTCAGCTGTTATTATTTTAGTACCTCGTTTATGAAATTTCAGTATCTTTTTGAATCTTTCTTAGTTCTAATAGTTCTCATAGAATTTATTATTTAATCTGCCATTTTTCTTCTTTTATTTCCTATTTTTCCTTGTGAAACAATTCTTTTTTCTTGCATTGAATTTCTATTTCTACTAAATATTTTATGCTTCTATATAGAATTTCAAATGATTCAACAGTATTGTTCGTTATGAACAGGTACTCCTACAACTCTTGTTGTTTTTTACGGTTCTACAATATAAAATCATGCTTGTAAATAAGTATGAAACAGATCTAAAACTTACTGCACTTTCTAAAGGGGTTTTAAATTTTGTACATGTGGATGTAATTATATCTTTTGTTGTTAAAGCCGATCTATATTCTATGGGGCAGTGTCTTTAAATGATGAAGGTGCAGCAGACACATTGAAAATAATTTAAAAGTTCTCCTAAAATGAAATAAATACATTGGATTAGTTAGAGGCAATACGTTTTGTATGGTTTTAATCTGTTAACATACCTCTTTTTCATGTGTATTAACTGGGTTTACGTTGAGTTCCACTGCATTACGTGAAAAATGAGAGAAATACATCAAAGAAGTATTTTATCCTTCATAGTATCTTTAATACATTAGCTATAAATTTTATAGTTTGGTAGTCCATTTTCAGTTCATGTGGTAGTTATCACAATGTCTTTCAAAAGACAACCCCTTCATGGGCACTTGCAAGATTTGGCACGACTATACCATGTAAAATTTACTAGTGTTTGTGGTCCACTTTTGGTTTTATTTGTGACTTTTTTGAAATAAATTTTTACTTCGAGTTTTTTATTACTCAATTTTATGGATGGAGTGTCATCTTTGTTTGAAACATACACACATAACCTGCACAACGAAAGAGCACATTTTCGTATTTGGTATAGCACGACATCATATAACATTTGCTTATAGTGTAGCACGCGGGGACTATCTAAAAAAAAAAGTAAACATATAGAAATAGTTACCAACATAACAAAATTGGAGTGAACCAATCATGCCATCAAAATATCAGAAGGTACCCAATACAAATTAACGGATAGATTAAGGGTTGTTTATTTTAATAAGTTGGTTAAGTAATGAGATACATATTCGAGAACGAGGGTGCCTACCTTAAGTACATTATAAGTATTATTAAACATAACAAAGTGTAATAATTACTGCCTTTCAGTTTTTGACTCATAAAAGTCCCTTATAAATGAAATCGACCCTTCAGTACAACTACAAGCTAAAAATAAACAAGTACCATTCGGTATCAATTCATCCCTTGCAAGTAATAACATTGTGTAAATTGGACGCAAATAAGAGTTTAAATTAAGTAATAACAAAACTCGCAGAAACCAAAAGCCAATATGAAAGTACCACACTTATAGCTTAAAGTTTTACCTTCTTACCAATAATTTACCGTTCTGAAAAACTACTAATTGCGTTTGTTATTGCAAGACTTTCTCTTTTGGTAGTTTTTATCCTCCGATGTATTTAAAAATCATTTTCAGGTGTGTTGAAGCACCAATAAAGGCCCCACTGACTGAGATGTACCTCCTGTTGAGCTCACTTAAATATTTTAGACAGCGTGTGTGTGCATGTAATATATCTGCATATGAAAGAGCTGAAGATAGTTATCACAATTACCGGGACTAATATAAAGACAGTTTGAGTGATTTACATGGAAATGAGAAGTATAATTTATTGGATTGTAATTAAGTAGTTGTTGAAGTAATAAACCCGGACTTCTCCCAAAGTGGGATGACACAAGAACAAACTGACCGACTTAGTCGCGGCACACAGCGACATTTAATGAAATTAAAACATAACGAAGGAAGTAGAAGCTGTGGGATTGTATTTAAAATAGTTACAAGCTTCAATTGTAATTGACAATCTCTCTCTTTGACAAAGAAAGTCCCAAAGTTACGCTACATTTCGAATATTTGGTACAAAATATTTTATTGAATGTTTACAGATGTTTAAATCAATATGTAGATTGCACGTGATCTATGTAATTTTTTCAAAACTTTCATGAATACCAAGTACCCTGATAGATGCAAAATCTATATAATAAATTTTTTACTGAGTAGAATCTGTCATCCTTCTTAATTTTTAAATATTTTGATGTAGTTTTGGACAAGTTCTTACTCTTGCAGCACTCCATTGTATAAACTTTCCATATCTACATCTCACATTTTACTAGCAATTATTCCACATCAACGTACTGATGCCACACTAGTGCTTATCTGGGTGTATATTGGTATGTTTGATAATGAATAGTTATGTTCGTGAGTGAGTGAACTTTATGGACGAGCTTTCAAACCATTTTTGATAGGTTAGTTTAGGTTAAGTGTTGATCTATAAATACCATAAGTCTCACGCCTGTTTTCATAATCGGTCCACTAAAGCAACTATACCTAAGCTGACTTTAACGCAAATTAGATTTTAAAATGTATGCATTTCGTAATCAGTAAGTCTCTGTCACTGTAAGTAAAGTGAAATATTTACACCTTTACACACACTTGGCTAACCTTTATTACCGCTAAATGCACGTTTTGTTTTGTAGGATTTAGACCATTGCGATTATCGTAGTTGTAAGCCATTCTCGTTGTTGCTATTGTATAGCCCATACAGAATAATGAGCAGTAAAGGTCGTATTAGAAGTGCTAACTTTACAAAGGGAGAGGATCTAAATTTAGTAAAAATAATATATCAAAATAGGAGTGTTTAAGAATGTAGGAATACAAATGCAATAAGGGGAACATCTTCAGGGGTCTCCTCCTCATTCATTTCGATTTTCATATTGTGAAGAACCACTGTTGCTACGATTATCGTCATTGTAGTGCTCACATTCAATTTAATACTGATTGTTTACATAGGAAATCTGCGTTTCCACACGTCGTATTGCTTTTACACGACATTCCTAGTTCTAATAATTGACTCGTTATAAAGAGTTGAATTGTTACATTTTGTCGTAGGGTTAATAAAAAAATTTGTATTTGCTGTTCCTCCTTAGAATTTCAGCAAATTCACAAATACTTTGTTATTGCCTGTAACTATTATAAGAATACACGTATAATCAATAGCTCCATAACATCTTGGACATCTAGCAACTCTGTAGAGGTCCCCTGCTGTTGATTCCAATTGGTATTGGTAATGTGGCATTTTAATAAACTGGGGTTTTAAAGAGTCGATCGTATCACTAACGTTATTGACAATTCTGTGAGCTGAAGCTAAGGATACTTCTACAAAATCACTAGCAGCCTGTAGAGTGCATGAAATCTTAATGTCAGTAACAATTTTATCTTTCGATTTTATCGCCTTGCCCCCATAATTTAACAGTTTCCAAATAGTTACAATACATTTCATATGTATTTTCTTACTTAGGCGATGCTGGTTCTACTGTTCTTCGTATACATTGCAATAATGTGGTTAAATGCTTCTTTACTAAGCGAAACAGATAAAAAATCATCAATTGATCAGTTATCGAATGTTGCAATTCATTTTTACACATTTTTGTCCCTCTGATAACAATTTAATCAGAATCCGTAGTTGAATCTGATCAAAAACTGATGGAAAAGTCTCCACCATCCGTTTAAAGTCAAAACATAAAAACGTTCAATCATGAACAATAGAGGTTAAAATGCCTTTAAAGTGGTCATTTAAAGTCTGCTTTAATTGCCTAAAGTGTATTATAAAAACGATATCCTCATATAATATTTAAAATTAACTTAGTCTATTGTGAAAACAGGAGTAAGTACATAGTCTTTGCTCCTCCTATAATTAAACTATGTATATTATTACATACATTTATACATACAACCTGTTTTATTTTGTATTAATTGTACTATTGGTAGTTCCTTCAGTTGGATTTTGGAGACTAGCAAAGTGGAAGTAACGCAGGTTTGCTTGGGATTTCTCAAGAAAAATAGGAAGGTTAGTCATACATTGTTAAATCCAAAATGAGATTACTTAGAATATATAAAAGGTATTCCTTCGCTTTAGTTGAATCTGAAATCTTAAATTAACACTCAGGTCAGATGAGGAAACTTAATATTCAACTTTTAGTAGGCACCTTCTCGCCTTATAAAATTTGATATTTCAGTCTATTACAGAATAATCTCTCGTTTATTAGTAAAGCAGAAATTATGTTCTTTTAGGCTTAGTGCAATACGACGTATGGATTATATTGGCGATAAACAACCGCATGAAGTGCCGAAAAATTTATTACTGAACATTTTATTTTGTGGTATTATTCATACCTACTTTTCACCACAACTAAATATACAAATGAAGAGATAACTCGTTAGAAAAACTAATTCTAACCGTAACCAATCAGCGTGTCCGTTTTGATCCTCCTCTAATTAATTTTTCCTTTTAGGGTCATACCGAAATAATCGCGTCAATTTTCACCCGCTGATAGTGACTAATCATTAGGTATCTGTTAATTAAGTCAAATCCGCCACGACCGGCACCGCGGATGTAGCGATTATAGCGTCGGGGGACAGGCGAGGGGACAGGGTGCCCCCTCGTCGTGATCACACGAAAGGCCCCTCGGCCATGGGTCAAACGGCCCTCGGGTCTCTTCCGCACTCTCTCTAATGAATCCAGCACAAGCGCAATTTTTTCTATTTGAAGTCGCGATGATACTATAACGCTGTATCCTCTAGTCGTATTGTACAGAGCGACGTGTCCAATTAGCTGATGGGCCTTGGTTCAGAGGTAGGAAACTGGCCGATTTTATAATTAAAATATGCAGTGTAGGTTAATCGGATGTTGTGTAAACAAAGTTGAAAGTTATTTATTTTTTGGGAAGAAATTTTTTCTAGTAATAATTATAATATTACATTATGAATAACGGTGACCAACAATATTTCACAATTTCCTCTTTCGATCACTAGTTCAATTTGACATTCTTAACTCATAATTACACAAAATTACTGCACCAAATTTAGTAATAACTTCAATAGATATCACATAAATATTAGAATTTACAAAAGGTTTGCCTAGAAATTGTTTTCAAATATAAAAACACGAACATTTCAAAAATATTGCAAATGGATCACTCACAAGACCAGTCAATAAAATTTAACCATAGCATAATTTCGTATATCATCTTACTTTAATTTGTTTTCACTTAGAAATACTCTCAGTGAAATATTTCAAGGTGGGTGAACCCACTGGGATCGCTGTTCGTTTCAGGATTTTCTTTCACACTTCCATTTTTGTGACTCAGGCCAAATGACCAGAAATTTTGCCAGCAATTATTTCCATTTCGGATCTTTATTGTATAAACCAGTTTAAAAAAATATATTGTATAAATAATCAAAACAACTGCTTTTACGAAAGTTTTGTTGAATGCACTAATTTTTTTAAAAATGTTGCACATTTCTAAATACGTTAAACTTACGTTAAAGAAACACATCTAGAGACATATTAATAATACTGAGTGTATTACAATGAAATAATTACACAATGGTAATTTTCATAATCATGCAGTCTTTATTACACTTGCACAATGCATCATAAATAGTTTAAACAATCTTGAAACGAAATTTTCCACCGAATATACTTGCTCATTGTACTAGCGCTTTATTCTAGTTGAATGGAGTTTGGCGTACATTTCACCGATGTCATTAATGAGTCACTTTGTAATTTTATGGTGTTGAAGTAATAAACTATTTTCAGTATTGGTGTAATTTCAAAAATACTTGAGTTATTTTTATTCAGTTTATTATTTGTGCACATTTAGTTGTCCTGTCAGTTGCCATTTTCTAGCCAATGATGTACCTTTTACATTATCTTGTACAAAGGCTATTGTGTATTGCATTTGCCATTATAATAAGCCATCGATAATAATTCCTAATATGGAGTGTATTTTTTTTATTTTTGTGCCTGAATAAATGTAATTATATGACTAAATACACTAATACAAGTTTAAATTAGGAACACGTGAACGAGTGATATATATATATATATATATATATATATATATATATATATATATATATATATATATATATATATAATGCATGGAATACTTTCCATACAGACATTAAAGTATTTAGAAGTTAACACTCAAATTAGTTTCATGATTTGTTAGCATTTTCAATCAATAAAATGCATAGAAATCGATATAGCTGCAACAAACAAGCAGAAAATTACGAATCCCATTTTTAATTATGTTTGTTGTTTTGATTTGGTTTGAATGAATTGTACATACTTTTATCAATTTTGATGGAAATACTGTATCTTGTCACAGAGTGTATTAAAAATCTTACCATCCAGAAAGTACTACTATTCACTTCATGATTATACACAAATTCATTTTCCAAAATTTTACTTTCGCTCACGGTTTATAGTTTTGCTCTGCATAATTTTGGAACACAAAGGCAATAAGGTTTTCCCAATATCTTGGTTGTACATTTCCCAAATTTTTCACAGTTCTCTAGAGGTAGAGATTTGCTCTTCTCATTTAATAACTTCAAATTGCATTTCCATCTTTGTTGTTTAACACTTCGATGACAAATGCACTGTTTTCGTTTCATATCCATTTTGTTTGCTAATTGAATAAAATATTTGCATTATAGCCGTAATTACGCATTTCAAGAATACCAATAATTCCTTGACCCTTACTATGTGAGATATCCCTTATGAGGAGAGGTAAAATTTTAACACTGCGCGGAAATCAACTATACACCTAAATCTTAATTCTTAAATATCTAAAATTATCATTATTAAAAATTATGACCATACATGATATACACCTTAATACATAAAACCCAGACAATACCCAGAGTTCTTTTCATAGCAGAAACTTCTTTGATCTTCAAATTGCATTGCAAGTGATTTTTTTTTAAATTTCATGTATTCCATACATGAATCTGTTATATATATTTCTTTTTCTAAATATTGTGTACTTTAACAGTCAAAAAAATTGGTGGTTTTAGTGCGGTATAGCCTATAACACCAGGGTAACATATCGGAAAAAGATTATGGTTTACTTTGACACCTCGAATCTTCTGAAACGTAATTTTCATTCCTATATTATGGTTTTCATTCAGAAGAACTAAATTCTGAAGGATTTCCGTTCATGAATGAGCTGAAATACTAAAAAACTATTTAATTCTACCTTTCAAGAACAATATCAGCAATTTTTGTTGCAAAATGAACTTTTATTCTACTGAACTAAACTAAAATTAGTTCAGTTTGACGAGATGGTTTTATTAAAATCAAATAAAAAGTAGTGACTAAAATATGCTAAAGGACTTATTTTCTTAGAAAGAGCCGACAAAAATCTCGGCTTGCTATCGATGCTTGACGACTTTTTTATGGACAAAAACAATTTAAGCAAAAGAGAAAAATGCAGTATTTAAGTTTTTCACATAATTTTACCTGTGGCAAAAAGCGAAAAAATTCAAGGTACATTTCTTAGGTAAAACAGCGTACAAAAATAGTTTTCCAGTCGGTCTTCTGCTGGAATATAAAAAACTTTTACTTGATAACGTTATATGATCGAAGAATTTTGAAAAATTTGGGGTTCCTTGATATTGAAAGGTAATACAAAATAATTGTAAATTTCCTTTTTCAATTTGGGTTCGTAACCTAAAAAATGGCAAGAAAACGGTTGTCTTTTTTATTGAGTTGATTTCCATGAATGGAAATTTCTGGAAAATACGAATTTGTTTTCACCGAATGGCGTTATACCGCTTAGAAGAAAACTACAACGCTCCAAAATATTTTAAAATGCCAATGTAAACGAAAATCTTTTTACCTTAGATGTTACTTTGGTGTTACACGATATACAGCCAGAAAAACATCAAAAGGAATTGTTTTCGCATGTTAACGTACATAATATTTAAAAAAAAAATAGATAAAAAGGTGTGTAACAGATTCCTGTATGGAGTAGATTAAAAGAAAAAAAGGTTTTCCCATGTCAGAATGTAATTTCATTGAGAAACACGGTAAAAATACCTAATTATGCTATTTTTGATGCATTTATGAAATATCATAGTTCCAAATGTGTATATATAACCTTCATATAACCTTGCGTTAAGGTTATTGGAAGAAAAACACCAAAAGATGGTCAAAAATGTGATTTTTTGGCGTTCTTTACCATGTTCCATCACCTAAAAATGATATTTAAAAATTATTTGAATAATAATTATTTCTAATTTCAGATAAGAAAAAAATTAATGGAATATTCTATTAGGGCTAATGGAAGGTAAACACCAAATAATGGAAAAAAACGTGAATTTAACTATTTGAACCATGTTGGGCAAACTTCAAAAATACGAAAAATAATATTTCTATTGATTTACATAAAAATGTATAACATACTGTTTCCACAATTTCTGATATTTTCATATTCTAAATACAGAAGTTGAAAATTTTAGCCAAAAATTTTTTTTAAAAAACACTTGTAGACGATGAAAAACCTACTGACGAAGAACTAAAGAAGTTTCTATGGTGAAAACACCGGGGATATCGTCGATAAACTGAAATTTACGTTGAAATTTATTTTGAGGTTATAGGAGGGTCTAAAATTGAAAAAATTCGTAAACGAAACCTTTTATTGAATTGAGGTGTGTTTATTTTTGAAACCGGCCCGTGGCAATAATAAATTGAAATGTGTACCGCACAAAAAACTAGACACTGACTGCAAAATGGGGAAAAGTGGTAATGGGGGCATAGTAAAATTTCTCTGACTATTCCAAGGGATTAATAATTGATATCAAATCGCTTTTTTTGCCTTATTGATTATACGTTATAAATGTAGTTTATAAGTTGTAATTTGCCAATTTTTGAAACAAGCGTTAATTGAAAATGCACGTCTGTTTATAATTTCAATATTATTCCCAGATTATTATTGTTCCTTTTTTTTCTGGTATTGACACCGTGGATAGATTAAGTTTCACTTTGCAAAATAATCCTAATCCGATTCATAAAAAATCTAATTCCGTAACTTTGCGCTTCCACTTCTAATTAAACCGCAAAACAATAGCAGCAAGAAATGAAGGTGAGAACTAATAATTATAACAAAAGTTGAACATCAGCCGAGTGAATCGGATGGTCAACAATAGCAGGCCAACTAAGATGCTCTCATAATTATACGCAGGAAACGTTGGTTGTGTTTTTAAACGAGTTTTCTCACAAGGCATCTTGACGACAATGGACAATCTGACTATAATAGGAAGAGATCGTTAGGTAAAATTTCGATTTGAGTTAACTGTACAAAGTTTGTAATAAGTTAATTTAATTCTGTACATCGACCGTGTTTAATTGAACAAAAGAGTTATAAACCTTACCGGTAATCGAAATGAGGGGGTGAAGAATAAAACAACATCGTAAAATTTTTAGTGCTGTCCAATGAATCAAATAAAGAAACGACACCGCATCTTATTATTTTAATAACAATTAACGTACGTGCCTTTTTAAAAGAACTGCATTGCCATTTTATAGTCGATAAAATTTTTTATACTAAGGAGAAAACCAGTTATCCATTTCTTCTTAATCGGCGAGTCTTTTAAGTTTAAATCAACGTTCACTGTTTAAACAGCTGCTTGACCAACGACATAACGACTTCTGGAATATAACGTAATCCATAAATCGTAGCATCACACTTCCTGATTAACAATAAATAAAATACCAGTAATACAGTCAACACCTCTATTTATATTTTTTTTTGATTCGGCGAAATAAAGAGCGAATGGTCACTACCGTGTTTAATTTAGTAAATGAAAGCATTTTAGAATAATAACAAGGGGAGAAGTTCGGACATCATCCCTAAGATAGTTTCGGGGTCACGTTTTGTTTTTCTCCAAAAAATTTATTGTACTTATCACTTTTAATTATTGAGATTGGAAGCTCCAAAAAATATACACACAAACAAATGTGTGTACCAATTTTTGTACAAGAAAAAACGTCAAAAATTCCACCACGATATAAAACAATCAACTAAGTCAATATGTTTTATTTTAAGGGGATGCTGTGAATCCACTTGTATCTATCATCAGTCCAAATTATTTTACACAATTCATAAAATTCTCGAGATGAAACATCAAACGAAAATTAATAGCACAAAGATGATTTCTATTTCTCTCATTATAGAAACGGAAGAAACGATGTTCCTTTTTCATGGTTCGTATGTTACTGACGCTTTCCAAACTCAAAAATATTTTATCTGCTTTACATAAGTAGGTACATAGTATAACTTTCATGTATAACTGCGAAGTACCAACCGGTAATAAAAACTATCCTTTTTAATTAAAAGATAATTATAGAGCTGTTAATTTTTTGTTCGCTACTCCTAACGGTCTACCGCCAAGTGTGCAAAAAACAATTTGAAAAATTACTTACAATTTATCGCATTTTTTATATGTCACGGTACAATGTCTACCCGGCACATTATAAATAACATCTTTTAATCACTTTGTATTGTGAAAAGCGGAGAGAATAGCACTAAAAAACTGTAGGGTAAGGTTACCTATTTCCCATAAGAGTTCCGGGGTGATGTTTCTTTAACAATAAAAATTTGCATCAGAAAAAAATTACCTTTGGGTGAAGGTTTTTTTAGATGGGGCTCGCTCACCCCTTAGATGATTTTTTTAAATCTTTCTCACGGTAAGTTATCTGTTTGTCTAGAACTATGATCTTTTTTACTTCGGTGGCGGTTAGGAAGAGGAATTATCTAGAGAAATACGTTGTGTTTATGCTAATACTCTAATTAATTATGATTAAATGCGTTACTTCAGCCAAAATTAAAAAAGTCTGTACTAGAGCTTTAGTTTTATATTCACAAAGCCCTGCTATGGAGTTCGAAGGGTACCCAAAGCGTCTTTTGAAATTATTATTGCAATTATAAACTACAAATGGCGAATAGTTCTATTTAGTTTCTTTTCACTGGTATGTTCCATAAAATACAACCTTTCTGTAATTAAATATTTAGCTATGTCAGTGTAGAACTCACAGAACACGATCTTTGTAAAATTCAATCACACTTAAGAACTAATAATGAATTTTGCACCAATGGACATATCATTAGATTTTAGATGAAAATTGTAAAAACTTAATTACAATATACTGTATAGTAAATATTATCAACTGAAGTAGTAAATAAATTTTGGGCATGTTATCATCATATGTTCATCATCATTAGAAAACCGTGGATTAGTTGTGAACTATCTACAAATTTCATTACGTCAGTTCATTTTACTAACTTTTATTCTGTCAATCGCTCAAAACCATATTAGAAATATTAACAAAGGAACTCCCGATTGGAAAGGTTATGTCCATGATTTACTTTGGGATTGTCTTTTCCTCTTGACTAAAATAGATAAAAATTAAAATATTTGCAATGCAGTTTGAAGCTGCTAGCTGCATATATATAGGTCGCAAATTAGTTAGCCAGCTGCCCGGAACAGTGAAGTTGTCTAATATGAAATAATGTTGTATCTGCTTACATTTTTTAAACGTTTCTGCAGCAATTTCTGCTGTCGTCTTCAGTAAAAACATCTTACGTACATGTCAAGTGGACGTCAAAACCCCCTCAGATCTAATAAACATAAATTTACGTTCTTTTACTAATATATTTGAATTGCAGGTATTTTTGCTGAAGTCAAAACGTTCAAAAAAGAAGCAGATAAAATATCTATAGCAGATAAAAATTAGCGATCTATAACTGTAGCAGATCTCTTGAAACTACACTTAAATTATTTTAGTTTTATCCGTTGTAGTCAAGAGAACGTTGACCATGAGATGGGAAATTACCTTAAGTTTAGTTCTTAGTGAGGCTAGAAGCTTCCTTTATGCCTTTCCTTAATGCTTACCACTTTCATATTCTTCTGACCAGAAGAATCTGATCAGAACTTCTCGTGCATTTTCCATGTGAAATTTTTTTATTCGCCTATTCAACGTTTCCATTCAGAATCGCTGGTCTGACACCTGTTTTGTAAATTTTGTTTTTGTGGACATTTTTGAACCACACAAGTCTGTTAGTGTACGCCATTTGTTCCAGCCTATCGTTATTTCTGTCTACTTCAATTGGATTAGAATTGAAAATATCAGTCCTGGGTTCAACCAATGCCTGGGCATGGATACTGAAGTAAATTAAATAGAATCTCCTAACGAATTGAGTAAATGAAATAGAACTAAAATATATAGACTGGTTCCGAATTTATGTTGCAAACTTTGAGAGATGACTCTTACTTAATATTCCAAAATCTTTCACTAGTAATGTCAACCTTAAACAAGGACGTACTTATAAAGAATGCAACACCTTCGGTCAGCACTAAGAAGACTGTAAGTATGAATGAAACTACGGCAAAGATTAGAATCACATGTCGGCCGCGTCACATCTTTTGTCGTATCATTCATTAATTTTTGTAATTCGTTTAACGTAGTCTTAAATAAAAATTATAATTTCTCACTTTTTAAAATGTCTGTAGTACTCCCTAGAAAGGTAACTCGCTGTTAAAATTATGAAATGAAATGTGCGGTGCAACGCTAAAGTGCCTTGTTTTTATTGCCCCTCATTACATTCAGTGTAGGTCTTATCTTAAATATTTAGCTTGTATACAAGCTTTTTCTTCACAATTTTCTTTATAAAGACTAATAATTCAACTAGGGCCCATAAACTAGGTAGCCTGTCCAGAAGAAGGGTTCCACTGAAAGACTACGATGTTGCCACATGGGGGGAGAGGGTAATGGTTTGTGGCACATGGTTTGATACTGATATGTCTTTATATCCCACGCAGATTTCATAATTTATGTAAATTAGGAAGAACTTGCAATACTCGTATGTATTTTGCAAGTAAAAAGCAAAACAATTTGCGCATTAATGCAGTACAGAGCCAGACACTAAAAAATATGCCAAAGATATACTGAAACGTAAGAATAAGGAATTGATGTGCGAAATTGATAGTATGCCAGAATCAAGTTTCACGCGAATAGGGTATGAACAGTTTCTCCAACTAAATGTATTTGACAGCTTTAAATTGTTAAGAATATAACATGACCTAGGTTCATAAGCCTTTTTTCAGCTGCTCAGATGTAAACTGCACTGGAAAAACGTTGTTAAAACCTTAAAACATGCAGTAACAATTAAACCAAAGTGTCATTCTAATTAAAAATAATTTATATAACAAAATCTGCTTCTTGTGATACCTCATACTCATCGTAAAACGTATTATTAATCAAATCCTGTAAACGGTATGTCTGATAACAACATTGTGTGACAATTTACCGCATTTCTTTTCTTTTAATATAATTTAATC
This sequence comes from Cryptocephalus primarius, assembly GCA_963576515.1. Taxonomy (NCBI): domain Eukaryota; kingdom Metazoa; phylum Arthropoda; class Insecta; order Coleoptera; family Chrysomelidae; genus Cryptocephalus; species Cryptocephalus primarius. The sequence continues at coordinate 20,924,097 of OY754936.1, read as the reverse complement.
TCAATTCCGATACGAACAGAATAAAGCAAATTATTTCTTAAAGTATACATAAATACCATTTTGTGGTCAAAATATTTTACTCACAGTACATTCATACTTTGTTTCTACCATATCGATTGTGATATTAAGGACAAAAAAGATTTCGAAGGTTATCATAGATCTTGTAAATTTGATCGAATCATTTTTCCAACAATACATTTTCGATACGGTTTTTGCTTACACTATTGCCCTTATTTATTTAATACAACATAAACTCTGAAGTTCACGGTATGAGGTATCGTTTTAATATGCTCAAATGAATGAATGATTTTCTGAAAACCCTTCGCCGATATTATGGAAGTATTATATTATCAGGATATCTAAGACTGAGCTCATGTATCTCCTTCCTAAATATTAATTTATTCCTGAGATATAAGGGTGTATGAATTGTTAGTACTCGAAATGTTAGGGACAAAGGATGTAGTTTATCTACATTTTCTATCTTTAATCATTCAAGTTCTTTTATTTTGCTTGACACATATTTTCTTAGACCATGAACGAATCTGCAACAACTATTTTGCACCCTTTGCAATCTATTCTTCGTAAATTGATCTAAACATGGGTAAAGTACTACTAAACCATAAATGAAAGTAGAGAAAACAATATACTCGCAAAGCAGCTTTCTCAAATGAAAATTTAAGACATGTTTATTTCTGTATAAGTGGCGTAAGGACAGATATGATTTTCTTAAAATAAGCGAGACGTGTTCTACAAATCTAAGTTTGCAGTTGAAAATTATGTCCAAGTTCCTGCAAGCGTGAACTATGATTAAATTTTCGTTATTGATGAATATATTAAATTCGCCACGAACTTTCTGCTCCACACGTCTGGGGCAGAACAGATGATGGTTACATTTGCTAATATTTAGTTTAAATTATAACTCTTTGAGTAGTGGCAGACGCTTTCTAGGTCGTGGTTTACCTTTTCTGCAGCCCAACGGGTATGACTTGAACTGAATGAGTAAAAAAGTTGAGCATCGTCCGCAAACTGATGGATATTAACATGTTTGAATGATTTATAAATCTATAAATTTATGAATGATTTATAAAATTTATTTATAAATTTTAAGAATAAAAGTGGGCCAAGAACGGATCCTTGAGGAACCCCTGAGGTTATATGGGCGAAGTCAGATGAGTTTCCTTCCAGAATTACTTGTTGAAAGCAATTTAATATTGACATTAATATTATAATTTTGTGAGGGTATATCGCACTAAAGATAGATTTCCACACATGTTTCCACTCTATCGGTTTGAGCATCCTCCGCAAGTTTGCTCTCATTATTCAGAAATACCCTGTATACGTTCGGTTTTGCATGTGTAAGTATAAGTGTGTATTTTGGATTTGTGCCCTCTAGCAGGAAACGAAGACCGGAGGTCGCGTCCTCCGGTCAGGAAGCCAACTGCAGGGGTCAGTGGTCATTCCCGTGGTCTAGTGTGCGTGGGAGCAATCGCACGGCTTCCATTGTTACGCGCTTCTTCATCGTCGGCGATTGTTTCGTTGGGACCGTATACGAACGTACGTACACGTACCGTACACGTACGTATTACGACGATGACGTTTTCTATCCGACCATGTGAACCCGATGACGGTGCCGCCAGAGATGACCCCCATTCTTCTTTTAATTAGGCGGTCATTAGAAGGGGCAACGTGAGGAGTTTTTTACAGGTCAGTTGGCGCAAATCGGAAAATCGTTCTTGTCCGTGGGAGCCTCTCGGATAATGGCCTTTGGAACGACTACAGGTGGATAGTCGCATAAAATAATTTTAATTAAATAGTAACAATAATTTCTGCTATAAAATCTACCTCGTCAGGATAATAAAATCGCGATAAAAAGCGGTGTACGATTTATCGTTGATTGATCTTGTACTAAAACCCATACTACCGTGAATTTGTACGGTACTTCAGGAACATTCGGTAAATGCCGAAAACCTGTCACCTACTTTCAAAAAAATGTGCGTAAACGTAACACTAACCACAAACAGACTATCGAACCTATCATTAATACCAACACGTAATACATAACTAAAACTATATTAGGCAACAACAGATTCCGAATGAACAAAGATAAATTGTTGGTGATATTCCAACATTTACCTAAAATGGTACATATACTAGTGTCCGCAGCCTGATAGGTCCTTATGGAATCCTCTAACACCTACTAGATAGAGTGCCCATCAGCAAAAATATTACTGATACATACTCCTTCCAAACGTTCTTATGGGGCGAGAAATAGGGGTGAAATTTATTTTGTGGACTTTCTTTCGGAGTAGTAGTTTTACAAACCACGAGTTTACATTACCGAGGGGGTAGAAAAGGGGATGAAATTTATTAACAGTTTTCGAATGGCTAGAACTTGACACTTGGCACGCTTATAGCGTCGACTCCAATGTAGTTAATAAAAACACTGTTACTCCGAATTTCTTCTTCCGATGAAGTGAACAATAAGGGTGAAATTTATTTTGTCGGTTTTATTCTCTACTAAAAACTTTAAATTATACACAATTATGGCTTTGGCTCCCCAATGACTCTAAAAACTTTAAATTCCTCGAATTTCACTTACCAAGGAGGTGGAAAAGTGAACGACGTTTATGCAGTAGTTACTAAATTGCAAGACACTGGAATTTATTGTGATTATAGCTTCGGCTCTCAAAAGGTTCAGGAAAAAACTTCACTTTCTGACAGGTTGGAAAATAAAATTGAGGTTGGGTTAACCTTTGAAAGAGGCCGAATACATCGGTTTGATTAGTATGTAAAGCAGAGTGTGCCTGCGTATGGGTATCCAGAAGTGTTGGTAACTTTTCGATTACTTGTAACTTAAGACTCTGCACGCTTTTAGCTTGGTTTCCAAAATGGTTGAGAAAAATCAAGTTACTCCGAATTCTCTTTTGCGATTGGGATTTTGGAAATCAAAATTAAGGGCGAAGTTTATCATTGCAGTTTTTACTCCGAGAAACTTGCCGGGAAGTTTGAAACTTAAAATTTGGCAGAGTTATAATTTAGCTCGTTGGGTGGCTTGAACGTACTTAAATGCCCCGAGTTTCCGTACCAAGGGGGTAGAAAAGGGGATAAAACTCATAGTTTAGCCCCAAGATGGCTCGAAAAAATCGAAAAACTCCGAGTTTTCATTTCCAACGTAAATTTAGGAAACTAGCAATAAAGCTGGAATGTTTTGTTGCGGTGTTTATTCCCTAGGTTGGTTAGAAACATCGAAACAGCATTTTTATAGGCGATATAGCCTATAAAACCAAAGAGACACAAGAGAAAAAGATTTTAAATTTCATTTTTGTCCCTCAATGGGATTCAATGTATCATTGTATTCTGGGAATCAATGTATTCTGGAGCGTTCTAATTTTTCTTTGAACGATATAACGGCATTTGAAAAACTACATTTTTATTATTTGTTCAGTGTAGAAAATTCGACCCAAATACACAAACACTCTCTGTGGTCTCTGTGGACTGATCGCCCAAAGAACACCAACAGGTGTTTTTCCGATTATGTAAATATGTTTACATATTGCATTATTACAAAACTATCTAAGTATACGACAGATTCCTATATCAAATAACATAATGAAAAGTTTTCCCGCCGTGAGGATGTATTTTTATCGAGAAAATGTGATTTTTAATACTTTTACATTTCAGAGCTCCAACTGTCTTATAGTAACAGGGGGCAGCTTTCTACTATATCGTAAAAAAACGCTCAATGAAACTTTTTGTTGTGATTAATGAAAGAAAAATATCCACAATGCTAATTTTGACGTTTTTACTGTATTTTACCACCAAACAATCTTACCAACCTGGAAGGATATAAAGTAATTTTTACATTAATACCAAATTTCAAAACTGCGTTGGAATAAACTGTTACGATCAATGGATAAAACACCCAAAAATGTCCTATAATGACAGTTTTAACGTTTTTATTCGTGTTTCACAATTGAAAAGTACCTAGAAAAATTGATTTAGATTATTTTCATAATGTACATATTTGTCATTGTTTATCCTATTTTAATTGTTAAGATATCGCAGTTATGAAATTTTTGAACGTCTCTAAAAATTTGAATTTAGAGCCAATTAATTGAAAAGAATTCCATATCATAAGCAATGCAAAGCTCTACAGTTTACTAGAAAAAGCTTGTATGATGAAAAGTAACGAAGATAAAACCAAAAAACTGAAAAGGACGCTAAAGTTATCGTTATATTTAGCAATTAAATTGCACTTCTCCAACATGTTAAAGTTAGCAGGTAACTAGGCTACACCCTGCCTTCTTTTTTGAAATTGCAGACGTTTAGCAATGAATTTGGAGCATCACCTTACTATGAGTGCATGTGATATGGCAAAATTCGGTTCATTTATTCGACTGATTTTTTAATAAAAAATTTTAATGTAATTTTTAATACAACTCATTTAATGTTACTTCACTGAATCAACGTTCAGATCGATGTTACAAAGTTAGGAAGAGTTGTGGTAGTTCAATTATTACTATTCCACATAGGGAGTTATTTTTAGTATTTCATGGGTATTTTTCTGCTTCCGAAAACAGCCAAAACAACGTCAAGCATTTTAAACTAAAAATGCCACGAGCATATTTTTGCAATCATATCAAATATAATCGTGCCATATTAGTACTGATTATTTAATAAAATAAACCGATTAATTGTTTTCAATCTCTAGCGCGATTCCCATGGTACTTTTACCATAGACGACAAAACTTTGTATGCTGGTTCTCACAAGTGCAGACGCTCATTAACTATTCGATTTTTCGCTGCGACCGGTTCAATTACGCCACCAGCGGCAATGCTTCAACATATCTTAACTCCAGGATATGTATTAACCATGCACTAAACAACAATTTCAACGCCATTCGCCTTTTCAGGAACAATAAACAATTAGGGGCAAAACAGAGTGATTGTCGCATTTGCACAATCACAACTAATTTATGAAGGCAGCTAACGGTACCGGGGTTACGTATTTCGCTTGCGTTTTTAATAAAAATATTGTAATTTTTATCAATCGCATATACGAAAAACGAACTGATGAGATGCCCGTACCCCATTTCCGCATGAGGAGAAACTTACAGAAGATGTTCCCATGGCTTGTATCGTCCTTATCTGCGACATGCCTGCACGTGGCCTTTTCTATCGTCGCCGGTCATCGGGGTCTGAAGAACTAAGAAGCCTTCCGACAACAGCGGCTTCACTCCGAACTAAGAGACGGAGAAGACTACGAAAAAAGAAGATGAAGAGTAGCGTGGGTGTCGGTAATGAGCCACCGAATTTCTTGTTGGTCTTGTTATTGGACATGTAGATGACCTCAGATTGTCGCTGGTATTACATATTCCGGTAGTTAGATTCGGGGTTTTATCTAACATCTCTGACATGAATGAACTGGAATAGACCACTTCATTCAGATAACGTTTGCTTCGAAAAATCCATTAGCTCAATGGACTTATTTTTAATATCGTCGCATGTTCACCTGAAACGGCGACGCGGATTAGACAGTTCTAGACAGATTGAATCGAATGTCGAATTGAAGAAAATCAAGCATATGATATATAGAAAAAACGGGCATAGAAACGATTTAAGTGTTTAAACATGTTTACATATGTTTGCATGTGTTAATAGTGATACTCGCAGAATGATTAAAAGGCACAAACGCTATGTAAATTCTACCAGTACGTCGCTTTATTGAGACGATATCAACGTTCACATTATGCGTAATCACTTTATGTAAATTTTATTTTCTTATTAACTGTATCAGCTTATAGCAACTGTTCTGTTCCATTAGGGGTGAGTTGATCATTCGTGTGTATATTAAACGACATTAGGACCAGAATACTTTCTTGGGATAGAACGTTTCCTGGTTTTGTTAACCTCCATATTTACGTAGTGCCTGCTACTTTTGTAATAACCGTTTGATTACCCTGGTTAACTCATAGTTCAAAGATTTTGGCTTACGAAAACCCAGGTTATTTTCGTTTCATTGAAACCTCTCCGTCAAGGCAGCACAGTTGCGAAATCAGTTTTTGGCTCCAGAGCTCTGAATTTTGTTGAGTATCAGCAGTTCCTAGACTTAGTATAAATGGCCACCTTTCAATAGCGCGATAACCTTTGATTTTTTCCCAGACCTTAGGTATTTGCTTCATTGATTGTCACCTATTTACGATTTGTAGCACCAATTTTACTCCTAAAATATTTTATTTGTTTTGTGCACGTCATATACTCTGTCTTCACATTTTTGAGGCTATGGATGGCTTCGTTAAATTACTTATTTCTGAGGGGTGTATTGATAAGTGTAACCACATTTTCCATATTTCTGAGGATTTTACATGTTCTATGTTTTGTTACGATCTTTCTGATAATCAGCATCTGGCGGACAATCTGATCAGCTGTGGCATTGCCAGCTTGTTTGGGTTCTATTGCATTCGCATTGAGCTTCCTCATTAAATTACACTCCATCTTATTATTTTGGGTCTTATTCATCCTTGTAATTCTCTCAACCCATTTTTTATCAAGTGCAGAGGGTAGATTCCTGATTCACCTGATAAGTTGAAAGAGTAGCAGAGTATTCAAAATTTACAATAGTATTTGAGTATACTAATAAGGAAAAAAAACCGCTTATGAACTTGTTATGAATTTGTTCTGATAACTAAGACACACTCTTCTTCAGAGGTTTTAATTCGGGTAAACAGATGCGGTAAACGATCCATCCTAAATCTTATTTTAGGAACTTTGTTCATTCTTTTTAGATGTATCTATGTTTTGATGTGTCCATAAAGATTTCTCCTCCTGGAAAAAACTTAGATAATGTGACGAAGATCGAGTTGACATTTCTGACCATAGTGGTACGATTTAAAAAGAGGATATTCCTTGCCAAAATTTCCAGGGAAAAACTTTCAAATCATTGAAAACAATCAGCTAGAAAATAAATTTATTGTGTTTTTTTGCCTAACTTAAATAAAATATTCATTTAACACATCTTTTGCTATAGAAACTCCGCTTAATTAAGAAAATGGATATAATAGGGAAGTATACTTAGGAAAACTATTCTGAAACTGTATGCGTTGGTTTTGATTTGTTATCCATTATTTTAGTGAGAAATTTTAATCTATCAGTTCTTCATTCTTAAAATATTTCCCATATACAACGATTTCAGGGAATGTTTAAGATCATCCCACATCCACATGCTAGTAATACAGTGTAACTTTGGGTTTTTAAAAAACCGTGCGATGATTTTATTTTTTCTCGGTCAGTGAAAGAAATCATTGTCTAACAGTATCCATTTCGCCCAACTCTGAAATAAATAAAATAAATTATGGAGTTAATAGTCAGTTCACCTTTTTCGAATTTTCTTAATTCCATGTGAACCGAATACATGGACTTTCCGGTAAAAGTTTCGTTGTCCTTTGGCTTTCCGAAAACAAAAGACTCCGCGTCTCCTTTCGCATGAGCGATTGCGCATCGACTAATTAACAAACAGATCGAAGCATTGCGATATAACACAATCAATTCATTTTCTGCTCAGATGATTAATTTTTGTCCGGTGAAGCGTCCAGTCAAAAGGTCTTATCTGACCGCGGCTAACATATTGCGTAGGGGTTGTCAAATATCAAAATACAATAGCTTCCAATCGCTCGGAGATCTTACAGACGGCGTTTAATCGACTAAAATCGATTCATCGCCAGTGTTCGTTTGGGAAACTGTAGCTACATATGACAATTGTATTTTTTCGATCGTATGAATAAATGCAAGTACAGCTTTAACAGGGGTGGGTATACGGGACAGATTGAGTTTAATATGGAAATGCATAGTTTAATATTACGTAGAGTGTTGGAGGTCTATAGTGTGCTAATTTTCATTATATTATAGTGAAATTCATATCTCTACACATATATTATGTTTTAATAACCACTGCTAAAAACTCCACATATTTCAGTCACATATAAAAGCAATACAAAGTCGTACAGTCATTTTTATATGAAAACTTAAATTGAAAGGACTAAATTGATAATCTTGTTGCACTTTAAATTGCAGTAGAATTAAGATAAAGAAATTTAATACTTTAGTATGATCAGAAATACATGAGTTTATTATCTAAATTGTCTCCAATTTATATTTTATTCGGTAAGTTGGATGTATGCGTGTCTTAAATGATACGACTATCTATTGAAAAAATAAATATTAAGTACCATAACTTTCCTGACAATTATTTTGTAAAAGACATTTCAAACTACTACAGATTTACTAACAATTACATCATAAAATCAGTCGTGAGCGACGTTGTGGAATATTTGATATTTTTAACAATCGGTAGCAACTGCTCGATATCTCCCTCGCATTCACATATCCCACAGCTGTTATAAACAGAGCTGGACATTACATTATGCTGTATTAGAGAATCACCGATTGTGCATTAGGTCAACGGTTACACCCCCAAAAAAGTAGCCTGCAGTCGCGTGTCCCCTTTTTGTAAGTTTTACTTGATCGAATCCACCCTTATAGTGACCATCTACCCCCAGCAAAGAATTGCACCGCTGCACCCCATGCTGACAGCCCTCAATAGTTTCGATGCAATAATGAATATATTGACTGTTATAAGCGTTTGCACTCGTGTGGGCTGCTATAAAAATATTTTTTATTTACCATGTTTTATGGCACTTTAGCAACCGTAAGTGATTGTCTAACGGAAGGAAACTGTTGCTTTCCCTAAATATATAATGTGTGATAAGTAGGATTTGGAAAACACCCAAAAAGCGCATTCAGTGTATATTTGCATATTTCAACAACTGAAGGAAATTTAGCAGAGGCGTTTGAAATGATTTTGGTTTTCAACTTTCGTATTAATCCTAATTCGTATTTTTTCCGTTTCAACTATCCTTCTTCCTTAATAAGGTTACCCTTCCACGAGATAAATAATATACATCACCAGATGATAAACGCAATTTAATAGCTTTTTAGAATAGTGAAAATCAGATGTAATTTAACAATTTTACATTATTCTACTGGGTCCGGGAATTGACTACTAATTTTAGTCACTAACCATAATAGACTGTCATGGTTTATTGTCAAGGAGCTGCTAACATATTGGTAAACGCGCAATTCTATTGCTTAGAAAAATACTTGCAATAACTATAACAGTATAGTTGTAAAAATGAACTAACAAGTTCAGTACCTTTTATTTGTTTCTGGATCCTTTAAAAAATATGTAAGGAAAATTTGTCTGCAGATGTGCCGAAAACACCTATATTAATAGTGTCAAATTTTTTCAAAAAAATTTAATCAAAGCAGCTAGTTCACCTTAGTCGGTGCCATAAAGTTACCAGTAGGCTTTTCTCTGCGATACTAACAAATTTTACCAGGATAAGAATTATCCTATTTACTCATGTGTTGACAAAATTCAATACAGAATTTATTGTTGTCAGTACTATAGTTGTCAGTTGTAGGCAGTATCGATAAGTACAGTTATACAAAGGAGAGTTACTAGGAATGCCTTGGCCATACAAGCTAGTTTTAGTCAATTTTTGTCAAGTTTCTAGTTTAGAATTATTTAGAGCATTTTACCAAAAGTGAATTTTTAATGTGATCATCACATTTGAAACCACGAATTCTACATAATAGGACCAATTTCGTCATAAAAACATAGAAAGAGATATTTAGGCTAAATAATAAAACAAGCGAAAATGCAATAAAATCTGAATAAACACAAATCTGAATTTAAGCAATAAGAGTACATAAATTTCCACCAGTCACTTAAGGTCAAGTAGAGATAACATTTTCTATATTCGAACAAATTTCTACAAAACAAACCCACAATTTTGATTAAAGAAATTTCAAAATAACCAACAAAATGTTTCCATTATTTACAGTTTTCTGGTGTAATAAGTATTTCTAGTAATATATCTATAAAGCATCTAGTTTTTAATAAATTATTAGTTACTTTACTACTATTAACTAACTATTAAATATTTAGAAAATAATTCCTCGTTTGAAACCTACGTAGAAAAACAATTAAATATTGAATTGCTGAAACATATTAAAGAGTATTTAAATAACCCTTCGTTCAAGTATAAATAACAAATTATGTATTTAAGATTGTTTGAAATGAGTGCATATAGAGGCAAATAAATGCACACATTTGTGTAAGTAGATATTGCTGGTTTGTCCTTATTTGGAGCCCCATAATTCAGAAACTATTTATTTTATAAACTACATAGAAATAGTTTATTTATAAGCATTTGATGCTTGGTGATCAAAATTCACTATGGACCTACTTCAACTTTTGACACTAAGAAACCATTTTCTTTCTTAGTAGAATTTTACAATTCTCCAAATGCAGAGATTTAAAATGTACACACAATTAACTTCGTATGAATAAGAGAGTATTAAAATTTCACAATGCTCTGTTCCCTCCTTTTTAGATTTTTGACATACACCTCACAGCGCTTATTGCATTCAGAAGAGGCTTAACTGTCCTAAAAGTGCATAATCGTGCTTTTGGAGCATTTACGAGGGACCACCCTAACGTTTTAGTTGCATGCAGTGGTCCACAACTGTCTAATTTGCTGAGGCATTAAAAATATATTAACCAACCACGTGTGGTAGAAACGTTTTTTGTCATTTCAGACGGACATTTGAAAGAAAACGATGAAAGACTAAATATAGCTAATGAAACTGAAATCTCTAGTAACGTACCAAAATTCGATAGTGTGTTATTGTGCAAATAAGTTTTATCTTTCAGTAAGAATTTATAACTTCAGTTTTAATAATTCATAACACCAAACTAGAATATTTATTAACGTGTTTTCCGAACCGGCTCCTAATTATATAACAACTTTTCACTTCGTTTATTGGCTCGTTATCACAAAGCATGTTTACCCAGGCTGAATAAGTTTTTTCATTGCGCGAAACAAAAAGCAGCGCACACGTTATCAGTAGTTCCAGATAAGAACTACGGAATTCATTTGTCATAGGAAACAAAAGACCTTAGCACGGCTTTATTTCCACAGATTGACGCCGCCTTGAGCGAAACCTTTTCATCACACATTAGGTTGTTTTTTAGCAAAGTCATACCCAATATTCGCTTAATGTATAAGAAAGGCTTAGAAGATTAGTGTATTTGAATAATAACGGTTTTTTATTTTTGTGGCGTTATCTTCTGTTACTTCTTATATTTTTTTTCGTCAGTAATAACGATTAGTTAACCCTGTTAGAATGGTATTATGGAATCATCTCTTATTGCATTTATACTAACCAAAATACTTTATTCAAATCGTCTGTTCGCGAATGTTGCTGTGGAAAAATATTGGCGGTTAGCGGCTTGATATTACTTACAGAAGTAATTTATTTCTTCCCATTGATCTTTAGTGAGGAAAAATTTACCTCCATAACGGTTGAGAAATTAAAAAATATCCTTCACATGTCAACTGCCAAATCTGATTTTGTTTCTTTTTTGTATACTTTGGTGAAATTAAACCCAATATTTATAATTTTTTAATCTTCCGTTAAAACTAGGTGTGTACCTTAAACTGTAATGCTAGACATTATGGCATAATAACCTAAATAAACGTTGTGTTGATTGAATAAATTCTTATAGCCCTTGCATCACCGACCTCAGCATATATATTATGAAAAAATGACCTATTCATTGTATTATTCATATAGTTATTTCCAGCTTTTCTTAGAAACTTAGACATTTCTCTTTGTAGAAATCCTAATGTAAAGTTTCACTTTAAACCTTATTTTCACTTTAAATGTTAATGTATCGTAAAACTTTCAATAGCTCATTAACGCGAATATTCAAACTTAACCAGTAGAACACTAAACATTACAACATGGAATATGTAAAGATTATCTGGTTAATCTGCATCAAAGCGAATTAGAGATTTATAAAGATGCATCGAGGTCTACAACGATGTAGTTTCTGAATTTGCAATCAAGACTATAAGGGTTGAGGCACTGAATAGTAGAAAAATAACGGTTGTAGTTGCAGAATCTGCGAGGTGGATTAATGATAATATAGTAAGAATATTTAAAATTTCTTAAAGAGCTTTTTTTGTATTGGTAATTCTCCAAGTTAACTACATAGTATATATTAATGTGACCACAATATAATTTTATAATATATTCGCTTCAATTCAGAGGTCCTTGAAATTGAAAGTTCCTAGATTAACTTAATTTTTACAAAGTACATTCTCATATCCCGACACAAGTTAAAGAAAATACAAATGCCTGTATGTCTACAAACCCTGAACGACGTTTGAATACTTGTGCCTAATATAAACTTACTTTTCGGTCGCGTGGATTTGTAGAGTGAATGTGTAATTTGAATCGAAATGAGAAACAATGAAGAACTCATACAATTATAAAACTGTGTTCGATTGAATACGTCTATAATTTCAATGTAACATGACACAAATAATACATACATGCTATGCAGTCAATTGCAATATAAGTAAGTTCATGGAAATATTAGTTAATCATCCGTTTGACCACATGAACTGCATCAACACAACTGATTTAAATTTTAACAATAGAGTGTTAATACAAGAATACAAAAGTGCAGGTTTAGAATTTACAAGTAGATGACCGTGCCACAAAACAATTTTTTAGTAAAATTATCTGTACCCAGTTTCTTCACCGATAATTTTATCCAAAGGTGGTGGAAGGTGTTTAATACTTTAGTTTTATTTAGGAACAACAAAAAATAAACAAAGGCTTTTACCGGTTTATCATGTTTTCTTAAATCATTAGTTGATTTTTGTTAAAAAAATAGTGTCATTGCAGGTCATACCAAATGCAACGTTGTGTTGTTGGCATGTTTATAGGTGTAAATTCGCAATCGATTGCCCAAATTTCCGTTTTACTCATAACCTTACGTTGCTGTATGAAGCTGCATACAGAGTAGGCCATTGAAAACCTACCAGAAGGCATAAACAGTCAGAATAACATCATGTCCGAAGAACCTAAAACACGTCAAGTTTGTTTGTGAGGGTGACAACTTTTGAGGCTAAAATTATAACCCAAATTTTACCTTCCTAAACGAAGGTGGCATTCCCAAAATGTTTCAAATAGGAATGCAGGGCAAGTGATGCCTCATTAAAATGTATTTTTGATTCGCTATACACTACTACTTTGTTTTTGAAGTTTCGTCTACTTGTTTATAAGATACGGAGTATTGTAATGTCACTAATTATGTTTCCAGAAAAATGCAATAATTAAATCGATTTTACTAAAAATTATTATTGAAGTAAGCATTGAAAATCAATCCTTAGAATCAATGACCCCTTTTTTCTGTTTTGGTAAAGTTTTTAGTAAGTAAAAGATTATCGTGTTTGCGTCGATTGCTGTCTTGCGAATTGTGCCATAAGTACTTTAAAACTAAACATTTTAAATTTGTAAATCAGGGTGTGCAGTATTCCAGAAAGAGTGGAAATAAAACTTTATTTAAAAAGTGGTGAATGTGGGAACAGACCCGCAGAGTTATTCAATAAACGTAATGTTGACAGAAGTGTTTTTGGTAAAATCGTAAGTGAACTGGTGCCAAATTTCGGAACACTGGTTCTGTTTAAAATAAAAAGAGGCAGAGTGAAAATCCGATATTAAATCAAGCTGTGGAACTGGCAGTGTTGGGTCAAGTTGCAGTGCACAACACCATGAGTACAAGACAATTGGCCGGCGCAACAGGTGTCAGTCAGACAAGTGACCGCCGAATATTAAAAAAGTATAGCTTCCATCAGTGTAAAATTAATTAGTGCAGGAACTGACTAAACCTGACTTTGATCCTTGCGTACAATTTTGCGAAATCATAAGTGAACGAGCAATGAATGACTCATTCTGAATGTAATGGATATTTTTCGGATAGGTGTAACTTTTCTTTAAACGTTATAGGTAATCGTCTCAACTGCTGTTACCGGGTGAATTCAGATCCAAGAATATTTCACGAGACATCTACATTCACTATATGTTTACATTTGCTCGAAAATGCCATTGATCCTGCTTTAGCTAATATCATAGAGACCCTTCCAACAGGATTCCAACAGGGCGGAACACCACCGCATTACTCGAGAAATATGTGTAGTTATTTGCATCCAAAGGATTGCGGGTCGCTAGGTAGGACGAAGAGGTGCAATTGAGTGGCCTTCTCAATCAGTTGACTTAAGTCCTTTGGATTTCTTCTCATGGAGGCACATAAAAAGCAAAGTTTGTAGCATTCAACTCGATACACTGGAAGACCCACGTGGACGCATGTTCTGCAGAATGTACGAGAACCGTTTGAAGACGATCTGCATAACTGCATGAAGGTTGCAAAATCGATTTAATTCGTACAATTATCGGGAAACGTAATTAGTGACATTTCAATATTCCGTAACTTGCAAACAAGTAGACCAAACTTTAAAAGCGAAGCAACAGTGTATGTAGAATTAAGAACCATTTTTAATGAGATGTCACATTCTCATTTTGAAAATTTTAGGGGATGACACCTCCGCTTGGGAGGGTAAAATTTGGTGTACAATTTTTACGTCAAAAGTTGTCCACCTCACAAGAAAACGAAGTGTTTTAGGCTTTTTTTCGACATGCTCTTATTGTGACAGTTATGCCTCCCAGTACGTTTTCAATGGTCCACCTTGTATACTAGACAACACTGAATCATTTAGAGTGTATGTAGTCCCGGCTTAAGCAGAAATAATGTGTGCCAAACAAATATGAAGAACTTTAGCTACTCCAATGAAAGCATTGTGGCATAGATAGCAATAATTAAATTGTCATTCGTGGCTCAGATATCAGTTGAAAGTGAACGTTGCAAACTTGACAAACCGTGAATTATTCAGTACAATTTTCAAGCATCGTAAAAGAGGAAGGAAATCGGGGGGGGGGGGTCAGAATAAAATTTGGCGTTCCCTCTGCGGCAACGGGCAACGGACCCGATCATTACCCGAATTAAACGGATCCTCGACGTTCCCCATCAATCTTACCAGGTCCCCGCGGCTTTGACGGCTTTTTTCCACGAAAACCCTCTCTCTTTCCCTTCCGGTGTCATCGGTACCAGTCGCGCGACCATTTCGATGACCAAATTCCCCCCGCGACTCACGCGAGTGGCCAGGGGTCACGAAGCGCAGGGGTGATTTTCTCCTTCGGGGGTGGTGGAGGAGGAGAGGAGGAGGAGGAGGAGGAGGAGGAGGAGAAGTCGCCCCATGGCACCGCTTCGTGCGGCTGGTACGGGAATGGCCAGAGGTCACGCTGTGGCATATCGACCAAACTGGCCTGGCCTGGTAAAAGCTGACACGCCGATCGACTCGCCGAAAAAAAACATTTATTCCTCGAGGGTGGAACAAAGGGGGGAATTGCGGTGGAATCGGCCGAAATGTCAATTCCGGATTTATCGCCAGGAACGTTCAGCACTCGACAAAACTGTGGTTAAAATTCCTGTAAACAGTTTCAGTGTCTTCACAATAAAATTATAGTATTAGCAATAATATATGCTATAGCTGTACGCTATGTGGCTAAATCCCCGCATAGAGGTCACCGAGAACTTTGAAGCAAGTAAAAAGTTGGCAACTTTGTGGAAATTATATCAAATGTGAGACTTAATAAAAGTAAATTCTGTCATAGCAACGTAACACATTTTCAGTACTGGTTAGAATGATTAAAATAAGTTTAAGTTTAAGTTAAAGTAAGATTATTTCCCATATTTCATGATCATTTAAAAAGCAAGCAGAAAACAGAGAATTGAAGTTTACAGCTACATATAGAGCTCTAGTATGTTTTGGAGAAATAGTCTCTACAATACCTGTTCCTACTTCCTAATTACATTTTAGTGTACCGTTTGCAACAGAGCAATAAGTTTAGACTCTTTAGAGCATTTTCAGTTTTTAAGAAGGACTATAGTTAGAGAAAAAAATTGAAACAAGTTAAATTTAGTTTACCATAGTTTCTTAGGAAGGGTGAGTTTCCAGTAATAAACTAACTATTTACACTAACTTAAGACTATTACTAATCAGTAACAGACCAATAAATTTGGAGTTTCAACAGTTTTCAGTTTTCTTCAAAGTCTGCACTTTCAAGCTACGAATAGAAACCGATTTAGAAACTCTGGAGCTCTTTTGAAACTCATATGATTTACTAACTGTTTTTGGTAAACTTGTGTAATTTGTTATTCATCGTTTATTTTGCTATTCTACAGGTTGTTTATTCTACTTTCAAGTATTCTAAACCTTTCTTAGGCGTTTGGAAATTTTTAAGGACCATGTAAATAGTTTGAAACTAAATGTAAAATAAGGAAAAAAGGCAGTTTCCATTTAAACATTGTGACTTAATGCATTTTTAGCTAAGAGATTTAATTTCAAAAATCATTGTCAACCCATCCCAGTGATTTTTTTTACTAATTGTTGCTAATACTATTTAATAATTTACTAGAATTACATCTATATGAATGTATCGATATATATTTTTCATGACAAATTTCAACCAGTAGCCACATATAAAATTTAAAAATATTATAAATTTGCAAATGCTCTTATAAAAATATTTTTAATATAAAAATATATTTTTATAAAAATAAACATACGTAATTATGTATGTAGACTGTATACATTAAATACATTACACAGACAAATACATTAAAAGGTATTCCGTACTTTCCAACACAAAATAAAAATACAAATGTGAAGAATATTTTTTAGAAACACATATACTTTGTGCATTTTGATACTAATAATAAGAATATACAGTACGTGAAAACATTTATACAAGTGCGTGAATACGTTTTGAAAAATAAGTATTTGAAATAATACTTTAAAAAGGATATCTAGTTACATTCAGACTACCAACTGATGCTTCTGTCTGACTTAATTTTCTTTGCACTCCTGGTACTCTTTGTCTCGTTGAACACCCGATTTTTGTAGACATCTAATGGAAAATTTAAAAATGACCCAACATAATTCCAAATACCGTTATTACTAATGAATATCGCCAAATAGAGATAAAGAGTGAAAATGAACATTTGCATTGACCTTGTATCGTACAAAATTCCAACAATCCCAAATATTCCTGATTCATTTACGATTTCAATTCTTTTTTTTTTTTTATTGTCTTATCATTATCACAGCTTGATTCACACATGAGTTTAATGGCTAATAGAACTGCACTAATTGGAAAATAACACATATTCACATAACACAATCTGAGCAAACTGTATGTAGTACTTTTCTTGAGAATTGATTTTTCGATAATTCTCGGCAATTATTATAACCCAATGCAAATCATTGTGTACAGTTAAAAAGACAATACACCATTTATTAAAAATCATGGAACACACTTGATTGCTGTGTGTACATAGATAGAAGGTAAACATTACATTGTCACACAACACGGACATGGAAGTTGCAATGGATTTAGTATCGAATTTTATACAATTGTGTGGATATCTTCTGGGTGTGATTGTTTTTTTGTCTAACCTATTCTTCACAACTCATTGAATATTGTTACACACATTATTATTACACCACCATACTCGTGACCTACACAAATTTTAGACTATGTTCGTTATTATAAGTAAAATAAGTAAATCTATGAGTTGCATTGGTTTCAAAATCTCTATGGGAAATTCTTTTCTTGTCATTATTACGTTGCTTCATTATTCAAGGAATTGAGGATTTTCAGCACAACGCCTTTATCACGCCATGATCATTTAAAATGCAAGCAGAACATATAGAACTGTTCCCTACTTCCAAATTACATTTGAGTGTACTGTTTGCAACAGAGCAATAAGTTTAGACTCTTTAGAGCATTTTCAATTTTTAAAGAAGACTATAGTTAAAGAAAAAAATTGAAAGACGTTAAATTTGGCTTGCCATAGTTTCTTAAGAAAAGTGAGTTTTCAGTTAACAATAGAGAAATATGTTCAAAAACTTTCCAGTTTATTCAGTTATCAACGAAGCGTAGAGTTTCTAACCAGTAATAGAGCAATGAATTTGGAGGTTCAACAGCGTTTCCAGTTTTCTTCAAAGTCTGTGATTTTCAGCAGAAGCCCATTATTCAACTTTGGGTTTTTGATAGTTCCTTCGTACTCCTTTCTAGTTAAGTATCATGCGTGTAATTTTTGTTAAAAGATTTTGTTTAGTTAATTCAGTTTTAGTCTACACCTTCTTCTAGTGTCAATTAATTATTACTATTATTATTTGTGATTATAATATCGTGTCATATTACTTATGTCATTGTGATACCATTTCACTACCAATAAATCGCATGTGTTTGTAAAATGTGTGAGTGAAACAAACCTTCTTATATATGTATTCTCGTTCAAATTTACATATATATACACACATACATACATACATACATACATACATGTATGCATATCCGCTGAATTTAACGACGCTGTCGATTTTCATCTATTCTTACTTCTTATCGGCTGAGTCATACGTACAGATTTTTTGTTCTTACATCCGAAGCAAATACTTTCGTGCGTTTGAATATTCAGTTATAATATTTCATTTGTACGTTTAACATGTAGGAAACCGGATCAGTTTTCATTACCGAAGATGTCTTATTGGCAATTTCTGTAAATGTTTCGGAAAATTTTCGGAAAAGCGATTTTCATCGGTGAACGCAACGTCTCGGTTTCTCGAATATTTTCGTCAAGAGAAATTTTCGAAACTTATTAAAGTACGTATAAGTATTTGGTTAATTTAGTCGCATTCTTACTTTTCTAACTGATTGATGTCTTTTTCGCTAATAACTGGTTTTTCGGTGATGGTGTGTGATGGAATTTTGAAGATTAAAGTCTTGTAAAGGTGATTATTTTAAATTATTTTTGAATCACCATTTTTTCTTGTTTCTGTAGTTCAAGATTGTTAATTCTTTTATTACTCTTTCAGGTACAGTGTGTGGTGACAGTGGTGAATATCTTGGCAGTAGTAGCAGCGGCAAGGATTGAGGCGTTGCCATCAGGCCTACATGTCATTGTCAAATGGTTTGTTATTTTTTAATCACTTCAAAAAGACAGCTTCATTTTCTAACTATGTCATTATGATCCAATGGTGTAATTACATTCATGATTACGTTTTCAGGTGAGTATTATTAACGACAATGGCATAGAACTTCAGATAAGGGCAGAGATGTAAGAGAATATCAGCTGTTTATAAGGTAATTTTTGTTTCAAATGATTTTTAAACATTTTATTTTCGATTAGTTATTGTGGTTGTGTTATTATATTTTTGTGTTTATATTTTTAGGTAAGTTTTTCAGGAGCAACTTCGTAAAAGGCAGAGATGGAGATGAAATATCTGTTTTCTTCTAATGGTTAGTATTTGGAATCATATTTTAAACGCTACTTTCCTTTTATCTTGCTATAATAAAAGTTGTTAATGTATTTATTATTATCTTTTCAGGTAGCTGAGTCATGGCAGTAGCAATGAAGGGCAAAAATAACCAAGCAGTTATTTTCTAATGGTCAGTATTTGTAAATTATTATTTCCATGCAACAATTTTTTACCTTATCGTATTATAATAGTCCTAATTTTTAGTGTTCTAATTTTCAGGCACCGCAGTCATATTGGCGGCAATGGCAGATTGAGGCAGGTCAAACGCAGTCAACTTTCAAAGGTTAGTGTTTTTAAAAATTTTTTGAGACTGTTTAACTTTTCGTCTAATTGAATACGACTTGATCTTTACGAAGCCATAATGTTTCTATTAAATAACTACTTATTTATATGCATTGTTTAATAAATGTGCCTGTTTGTGGTTGAAAACATTCAGGAGCAACATATTTCTAAGATGGGTTTGAGGCAAAAATTGCTTGCAGTAAATTACGATAACTAAAGAAAATACAGTAATAAGAAAACAGATTCTTATATTCTTATAGACTAATTTCAGATTTTGTAAAAAGAATACCGACAGTTTTATGCAAACGTTTCATCTCAGTTTTAAAGATATGAGAGTTGGTATTAAGTAAACTCGGAATTTTTTGCCTCAAGGAAAAATTGTGTCGAATAAAAACAGAAGAAAAGTATTAATATCTGCGTATCATGTACTTGTTATTCCGGAAAATATTTGAAAATGATGTTACAGCAGCATCGTGGGTAATTAAGAGATATTTCACCTTCTACATAAATTGATCCCTGAAAAAGTAAAATAAGTTTAGTTAAATAAGAATAATAGTGATATCGTTTCTCTCATGTTCCGTGAAATTTAATCTACTAAAACTCGTGCAGTTCGTTCTGATATCTACACTCTTTTAAAATATATCTTTCTGAAAGGTAGACACGTTTATACCTATAGTTATCTAAAACTTTTCGGCTACGTGTTCCTCTTTATTCTGTGAAAAAATGATTCAGTTGCGTGACGAACTTTTCAAATTTCGTTAATGAACCGATAATTCTAAAATCAAAAGTACGCCGTCAGTTTTCTCTCTTTCTCTCTCTCCCTATGCCGTCATTTTATTTGATCCCGCCTCAAGGAAAATTCTAATCCGGCAGCCACAACTTGTGGTCACGTAAAAAATTTGTACGAATTTGCAGCTGAATACATATTGACCTCTTTTATACGGCCGAGTACCTTACGTAAAGTTGAAAAAGCTCACAAAGGACCGCATTTAGAAATTATCTTGGGAGATTTACTTGGGCAAACATCCGTCACTTTACGGGGATTTTTATAAATTTGCTTAGAAGGAAGTGAATTGTTAAACGAACCTCCGGGAGCGTCACACATCATTTTTCGCAGGTCGTCGAATCGTAGAAATTAGTAATATATTTTTCTATCTAATCCAGTTTTCATGCATGCCTCAGGCTTACTATCGACCTCTTGGTGTACCGTGAATATAAAATGAGGAAGTAGTTGTTAAGACCAGTAGCAAATGCATATATTCAAAGAACGTATGCGAGTATAGACCTTAATAGGGCTCGTATTACGCAAATCAGTACAGAGTTATGCGTCGAGCCATCCAATTTTTTTTCAAAATATGCAAAGTTACGGCGTTGACCGTCTGCATACTTTGCTGATGATGGTCAAAAATCATCTTTTCATACGTCAATCACCACAATCTGGGCATGTATGCAAAACCATCCATTTATTGAATAAGGACTGTTTGGAATGTAGAATATCATTCAGACTATTTATTTGTATAATACCTACTACGTTGTACCTATAGAACTCGCATATTTTCGATTTATAATTAATGAGTACACACTTATTGATCCAACCCTGGTGTTTAATTAAATCATTAACATTTATAACCGAAAGTTTTTTTAAAATCTATGTGATTTTTCTTAACGTTAAAATGTATTTTAGCTTAATATACGTTTAGAATGTGTTTCACAGATGTAACTAGTGTTTCGTGTATTCTTAATATGGAGGTTACCTTATTGAAACACATTCTAAACGCATTTTGAGCTAAAATCCATTATAATGTTAAAATACGTTTATGAATAAGAGGTTTAGAGTGTAGTTGTATATATACAGAATCCATTAGTTTTAAATTAATTCCTGAATAATAATTAACTAACTTATAAGTATTAATTATTTGAAATTCTCACTTTGATAAGGTGGTTGTAGGATTTTAACATCATTTTTAAATATGAAGGATCTGTTGTTATTTACTTGAGATTGTTAACATATTGGGCGAGTACTTTGTAGTAACCCTGTATATTAAAAGGGCGAGAATATTCATATTGGACCCCCTGCATCAACAATAAAATCACTAAATACACCGAAATCAGAAAAGCACATTTACGCTTTACGCTTGGCAATTGTGGCAAAAAATGGGGAGGAATATAACAAAACACATCGCCTTGCTCCCCAGTGCAGTATTCGATGTCTCTTATAGATCTGTGCTGCTGCAGATGATGCTGGGCTGCTGTGTTAAGGGTCTATAAAGCGAGGTTAAAGGTTAACTTCCTCACTGCCGGACATTCGGTTCTTTCCGGAAATACTGCAAAAATGACCATCGGGCACATTATGCACGCATCATATGTGGCTATTGTGTCTTCCTCTGAGGGAGGATTTATTTGCATAGGGGTTAGTTTTTATTTTCTATCACCGAAACCAAACACACATACGCGATCCCTCGAATATGAATAGTCTCGCTCTGAAACACAAAGTACACTTAGAATTCGGATTAATTATGTCAGATAACGGCCTGAGCCACCACGAAATCATCCTGGCGCAACTTTCTCATAACAATTTTCTTTCTTGAAAATCTACGTCTCGAATGCCTCGCAGGTCGCATTAAACTTTGCCTTATATCGCAACCGGTAGATTGATAGCACTTGTAAAGCTATAAGGTGACTGGCGAAGCAAAGAAGCCCTACTCTTTGATAAATGATTCAATTTACAGTCATTAATTTGTGCTATTTACAGCTTCATTTTGTTCGGGTTGTTTTATTTATAAATGGCGGACTGTAGGTTTGCATATATCACGTACGTAACGGTGCGGATATTGAAAAGACCGTTATCGATTGTTAAATACGTTTAAATTCATTAAATCGTAATTGTTCCCTATACAAATAAGTATTTATTGTAAACGTTGACACGATTGCACACACGCGTTTTGCTATTGATCAACTATTTTATTTACTGTTTACGAGTTGAATTATTCATAATGTTCGCATTTAATTTTCCTATAAAATCAGACAATAGGAGAAAAGTGTATGCCGAATTAGTACAGCGATAAAAACTTGCAAAGTTTACAACTATATTTTCTAGTAACCGATTGTTAGAGAAAGTCCAGAAATTAAAAATTAGCAGACCGTCTACAGTAGAAAGTTTTTCAGTACTTAATTAACACAATGTAACGACTGTTAAGGAAAAAAGTATATGAAAAAAGCTTCCAGACACAGTTGCTAACACGCACGTTTGAAGAATCCCCAACAAAAAATTATAAATCAAATATCTACCTCGACACGATCCGACAAAAAAGGGTTTTTTATAGCACCTGGCCCCTGGCCCTTATTAACCCAAATACCATGCGGGCACAATCGGTCCACAAAAAACCTTTGAGGGACATTTCGACTCATTTAAATATTTTTTTTGAATGACTATAATGAAATAGCATTATTAAACCGGTAGCACTATTTAAAGAACAAATAAAAGTCAGTGTGTCTCGGGGTTGCTGATTGTTTTTTATGTATGTATGTGACGTTAGGATGTGGGGGTCCGGCGAATTTTAAATAATATAATACAAGCCTATGATATTTATTTTGCTTAATGGTTCGGCATTGTTTTGTAAAAGATTATTTATCCGATGACAGAGGTGTGGGGTGGGGATATCCGAGGGAGACGCGGCTGCTTAACAAATAAATTATAGCGACTTTTATCAAGTCTACCTAATATTCTAAACCGGTGTAAGAATTACACCGTTCGACCGTTAAATCATCCCAAGTGACTTTCCTTAAGTGGGTCACGGACCCCGCCCGATCTAATTCACCCTCTAAATTGCGGAAACGAATATTTCCACCCCAAACCTAAAAAATTACACGATACGCGAAACTATAACCCTCGACATATTTCAATTCGTGACATTTGCAATGCGTATCCAATTCGAATTTTGGGAGGCAACAGGTGCCCTTATTAGAGGAAATTTCACAAGAAAAAATACGGGAACCAAACAAAGGGTGAGCCGAAATAGATTTTTTCGACTAATTTATCTTTTAACACCTCTGGCCAAATGTCGCTGCAAAAAAGACGCTGCATCATAAAGTAATTTTCAATTCCATTGATTGAATTCCATGCTCGGTATTTTAGTAATTCCACTGATTGCATAACTATGTTAATAAATTAAGGGTCAATTTTGTATATTTTGTATGTAAACGTAAAATAATATATTAACACTTTGATATTTGCACCAACCACAAAGCTTATAACCGACTACTTCTACAGTAGCATCGTTAATTTACATGATTCTAGAAGTATTTATAGGCACCGTTTTGCTGATTAATTATGATTTTTCCATTTCACTCCAACTTTGTTTAATGGGCAAAAGATTCTAGTTAATGGTGAAAGGATGTAATCAAACGTTCCGTTAGAAAAAACAAATTTACACATTCGTCTTGTTACCGTTACCTCACATAAAAAAGACTAAGGGTCGGTAAGTTTTTTCTTAGCACAGTTACCCTTCGTTTATTCGGAAATTTTGTTGGCTCGTTTTATTTCACTCCCTTGTTGTTTTATGTAGATATAATTTACAACGCGTTGTTTCGTAATATTTTGATGAAGTTTTCGTGATTTACATCGAAATGCAAATTTTGTTATTATTTCCATTAAGTAAAGATGCATTAGCTTCATCTCAAACCTTATAGCTGAAATATTTTTGGGTTTGTTTTCGTCCCAGTAGATCTGTCTGATAGGTATGCTCGTTACTACAAATATGCTCGAAAACACTAAAATCATTCCCTCAATTTTGCAATATTCACAAAATCCACATCCCTGAAAACAGTTTCTTTTGTTAGTGTTAATATTTTGTTTGTGGAGGAAAATCAGTTGTCTGCGCTGTCTGCACACTATACAAAAATTGTTAAATATTTTCTCTGAATCTCCGTTCATGTCACTTGAATTTCTACATGAACCCTTATTGTCGCTGCACCTATTAGTTCTAGTAGTGCCAACTCCTTACACTGGAATGTTTTTAGAAGACAAGAATTCTTAGGTCCAGAATTGATGTTAAAGAGAATAGAGATATATTTACTTAAACTTAATGAAACTTAAAAAGAATGCAAATATATTCACAGGTTCTTTGGAGATTTTAATGCCTATGTGGACGCTGATTTCGCAAATGAGACTATTCATTTGGTAGGATACTAAGAATACGTTACGTTTTAAGAGTAGGTTAGATTGAAATGCAACGAAATACTAGCAAAAACTCGTTTTTATAATATTTAATTTTCATATATTTTACGGTTTGACATTTTCACTTTTAAATTAGTAGCGAATTAAGAACATATCTCTCCCTAACAGATGCAGTAGTTGATGTTTAGTTACACCGATCAGTTAATGGGTATTTACACAACTATTGAAAAAAACAGTTAATTACTAATTTCATACAATGCTTTAGTCAAGTAGTGAAAAAATTTGATGAAAATT
The DNA here is from genome assembly GCA_963576515.1 of Cryptocephalus primarius. NCBI lineage: Eukaryota > Metazoa > Arthropoda > Insecta > Coleoptera > Chrysomelidae > Cryptocephalus > Cryptocephalus primarius. The sequence continues at coordinate 20,898,990 of OY754936.1, read as the reverse complement.
CGAGGAATAATTTATCACTGACACATTTTTCTATGTAACGTTTTCATATACAGGGATTCATGTAAAAGTTATGGTATTATCGACTTTTTTTAATAGCGACCCATATATTTTATTACAGAGTATGAAAGAACACTTATTTTTTGCTATGATACATTTGTCCCTTTTTTGAGGGTCGGCACACCGGTAGTGAAACCACTGATTTCTTTAGAATTTTGTAATTCCGGAATGGCCAGATATTTGAATCTAAAAGATTTTTGCAATTTCTAAGCCTTTTCAGATTAATTTTGTGCACTAAAAAGCTTAAAGTATACATAGAAATTACCATTCTAGTTCTTCTGGTACATTAAACCACATAAGTGGCCTCAATATCAACTCTAGACGGTTTGCAGACGTTTAAGATGAATTAATTTTGATTTTAAACGGTACAGAGAATCTGGAGTAAAAATTTCTTGTTCTTCAAAAGCGTTAAACCGCCAAAATTGTCTTCGCATGGAGTCTAGAGGATTTAAGGAATTTTCACTTTTTTCAAAACCTAAATTTCAGTTGTAAACCCATTCTGGCCTTCGAAAACTTCCAAGGAGCCTCTAGAGCCTTTTTTCAGCATGATTTAGATTTTCTTTTGTTTAAGATTATATTATGAAAATTTCTAGAACCTATTTGAGGGTATTTATGGAAATCCAGATTTGTATCTGTAGTATTTGGAGAGTAAAACAATTTGAAACCTCCTAGATTCTGGTTTAACACCGGGGTACATTGAGACGTAGATGACACAGGCAATGCCTTTACGACAAGAAACGCTGGTTGATACAATGCAGGAAAAATTTACGTGTGGCATAGTGAGTGCGCGCATTAGAAAATTTTCTGCGTAAGAAGATACTTACTTAGCTGAAGGCTATGGACATTATGATCTTCACGCATTTCATATGATTTTCATTAGTGATACATCATAAGTACAATAATGCACTACGCGAAGCAATACTGCTTGGCCCGTGTTCTGTCCGATGTAGTTCTGCACTACCCTCAATTTAGGCACTCACAATTAACCCTTTTGGATTAATAATACTTATTAATTTAAAAGTTCGTGTTTACTGAACCCAAAAAAAAATCAGTGTGTCGCAGGACGTACACCGGGACTCGAACACACTAAAAATTATCAATAAAAGTTTAAGTATAATGTAATGATTTTTAAAGTTGAGCCAATTTAAAAAGCCTTAAGCTGAAAAACATATAGGTATAGCGTCACAAACTTATCAAATATATGATGTACGTGTACGTATGTGAAATGATATATTAAATACTTTTTACATTATATATAGGCATACAAAATGCACGTTTTGTGCAGTTTTTCCCATTTCACATATAGCACATCATCACATTACACACATCAGGTAGTGATTTTAGTCCTCATGTGCAGGAATATGAATGTTTCACTCCAAAGCTGCACTGTGTTGCCCTGAGTTGTGTATCACCTGCGCCTCAATGTGCGCCGGGGTTAAGGCACTCGGTAATTTATAGTTCTATAGTAATTTAGATTGTTTCTAACATTTAAATTTAAAATGAAATGGCTTGGAACCTCTGTGAACCTGCTACATTTATTTTAAAACAAGTCTAATCCTCCAGAATCGTAAAGGAATGGCGAGAGTCTCCGGCATGATTTAGACTTTCTGGTGTTCTAAATGAAAACAAGAACTCTTCAAAATTACAATAAAAATTCAATTAGTAAAATCTTTAACGCGATATCGAAAGATCCGGATTCAAGTCTTAGTTAGGGAAAACCATTTTAGGTTCTACTTGAGACCATTTAAAAAATCTGAAATTTCTTTAACCTTTATAGGTTAGATATTAGACACTTTTGGCGGGATGAAACTCTCGTTCTGGATTCTTTGTACCATTTAAAGTTAAGGTGAAATTCAAATTGTCTAGAAGCTTTCTAGATTTAATTTTAAGGCAAATTTTTTGGTTTCAGTTTCTGTCGGTTTATTATACATATCTTGAGACCTTTAAAATGGAAAAGTTTAGACTTGCTTTTAACCATTTCCAAAGAAGACGGTGATTTATCTACAGGTGTGCCGACCCCGAATGGAAGGACCCAGAAAGACATGCACGTTCATATTTTATTTGATCCCGGCATAATTTTAGAACCCAGGCCTGTTGCTGGGTTGTTACGCCTATGTATGGACCCGAACTAGTATGCTAGGTGATGCTTAAGATTTCATATAGGTTTTTTTTGACAGTACAATACTTGACGTGGTTTATTAATATGTAATCTGCCACAGACATAAATGACTGTCTTGTTTTGTTGCAAACAATGACAAAATGAGGTCTGGGTCACCTAAGAAGTCTTAGTGACGTCTAGAATATTATGAGCGTCTAACGAACTCCTGAATAGAAAATTGCCCAACTATTTGATAATCAATGCCCGCTGCTTTGTTTATGAATACGAAAGTTTTAACAGTCGGATTATAAGATTTAGCGATTTTAATAAAACTTGTTAAATAGGTAGATGTTCCCTTTACACAGCCCATTGTTATTCATTCATACTACTTTATCACTTTCTAGAAAGTTGCGACCTTGCTTCAGACCGTTCAGTAGCACATATAATTTGACAATGATTATGCGGGTGCAGGAAAATAAAAGCAATGACCCAGCGGTCACCTCACCTGCATGACAAACCACCGGTTTTCGAACAGATAAAAACAGAAACGTGAGTTGTACCGCAACGGTGTTATTACTGATAACGCTGAAAAGTGACGTGACTGGCTAATTCATACAAATTCTAAACAATGATAACTGCATGTGTGTATGTTCAACAAACGAACTTGTTGTCGTATCCATATAATGAATTCTGTGGAAATGAGAACAACTGTTGCTTGTTTTCATGGATTCACAATCTAAAATTTAATAAACGACTAATCCACGCTAAAGGAGTTTAATTATATGGATAATTCCGGAATGAAACTTTTTAAATTTCGCCTACAAAGTAAGATTATTATTTTTCTCCTTTTTTTTTCTCCGGCAACGGTGAATGGGAAATTTTTTAGTCAGGAAGAAGTACAAAAGTAAAGTTACCTCTTGTAATAAATTGTCGTTATGGCCACTTAAGTAATCTAAAGTGTTAAGTCAGCCATGAGATTTAACGAGTTATTCGTGTATCAGACACAATTTCTAATAGCAAGGCGAAAAGTGTGAATTGCAATTTCCTCCCATTTAAACAATCCCATAAACGGCGATTGCTCGAATATTACTCGAAAGATAAATGAATGTGATGAGAGTTCATAAAAGAACCAAGACCCATCCAACATATTCAACATCATCAACGATTATCGGCAATTATTCTCGAACTGGGCGCAACGCACGCGGTATGGTCTTAAGGGCTTGGCCGTCTTCTTCCACCTTCGCAATTGTTTCTATTCTTCATTACACACCTTCAGTGGGCGATACAACAATGGTCAGTTTGGTTTGGTACTGCCGCGTCATATATCTTCGGTATAACAGACTATTTCGCATACATTAATACGTAAAGAGTTTATTGTCTGGATGGTTCGTTTCGAATAAAAATTGAAAATGCATGTGGCGTACAACAAATAACCGTGAAGATTTGTGTGACACCGATGTCTAAGTCTGACTAAGCTGGATGCAAACGACTTTAGAGTATAATTAAGCGCCATACGTATTAATTCTTAGTTTTATTTGTATGACACCTTCTAACGGGACTTTCTTTTAATTTGTTTCACTTTCTACATTGAAATCAAAATATTAATATACGTAAAGATAAGATAAAGAAAATACCTTAAAATACAGACTTACTATTCAAGTGGCCTGTTCACTTCATCAAATTAAGTTTCGTTTATATTACACCACTTTAGTATACATAATGTATCTGAAATAAGTATATCAATAACATTGTAGGACAAGGTAATCTAAGTGTATTTTGAAGAAAATGGAGAAAACGGATAGGATGATTTTCGAGAAAAAATTGTAGTTTGCTTTTAAATTTAGAAACGGCACTAAAAAGTTATAAACCATTGGTATTGCAAAGTAGCAGGATTCCTTACTTACCTAAGAGCCTTTAGGTTTTTTGTCTGTTTCTTGTGTCTGGGGCGTCCTGTTTTTACTTCCTATAGTAAAACGTAAATACCGTAATTCCCATGCATTTTAAGGAGGTAGGTTTATGATTATTTTTGCATCAATCGTTGACACGTTAACCTATTAGGCACTAGCTTGCCTAATGCGGTACAGTTCACCGATAGATAATTGGTTTGCCTTCATAAGTAGCTTGGAGGGGGTTGACGGCCATCAGGCATCAATCCCCTAAAGGGAGAGAATATTCAAGAATAGTGCAGATATGCAGTCCTTCGATTGTTGCACTGATGAAAAAAATTATGTTGAAATGTATAAATATATTTGTTCCTCCAAATATAAGCAAAGAAGAAAAACAAGCACTCCTCTCATTACAATCCAACAAAACTATCAACATTATTTTAGCAGAAAAGAAAAATACAACAGCGATACTTATTTCAACCGATTACAACAACAAAATACACGAACTCATTTGCAACTGCATACAAGATTATTATACGAGTAAAACATTTTACAGTAGAGGGGAAACAGGAAGAGTAATGTGGAAGTTTCATTTAAAATGTCAATCAAAATCAATCAATATGTCATTTTCATAAAAATTCCTTTCCTTGTTTTAAAGGCTTGGGTCTGTCACAGTAACAAACTGTGGCATAGTTGAAGTTTTGTTGAACATGGCAATTCGTCAATAATAATAGTAAAGTAGAAGACACTGTAAAGCTACTGCATTCTCTACTAAACTGTGGCTAGTATATCTTGGGGAATGAAATATTTGGTTTTGTGCCTGTAGGCGAATTTTTTCTTTAAACTCTCTGTTATTAGGTCAATAGTTCATTAAGTGTCCCAAAATACATCAGTAGTAAAATAGTCGTGGTCTGTTCGTATTCTTTCCACCATTATTTCCTCGTGGAGTTCATGGATTGCATTCCACTAGGTGTTAATCTTCTTTAGAAGGGAATCAAACTGGTTCTTTAGCATCTTCTTTCATTTCTGATTCCATAATTCAGATGAAGTGGTTCAGCATTTTCAGATGCATGTCCAGGTGGACTTTTTGTTTCAGTAGTTATCTAGACTGTTCACGGGTTGCTCCTGTTTCGCAGCTCTGCATTGCTTTTCGGCTTTTTCCTAGATGTGTAATGACATGTGTAGACATCCTTGATCTATTCGAAGTATTGTTGTACGGATTTACACTTATCCCAACTTTTTTAGTCTTCGTGATTTTTCTCGGCCTGTCAAATTAGGTCGTTGATGGTTGATTTTCTTTGTTCTGCGTAACTGTTGGGGTTGTGGATCCTTTTTTGTGTTTGTGAGTTTTTGCTGGATTTTTTCTGAAAGTCTCCCAGGGAAATTTTCCTATACTCAATGTCCAGGCGTACAGGCTTGGACGTCGACAATGAATAGAGCGATGTAAGAACTGTAAGACCCAAAAGACAACTAGAGAAAGTTGCGAGGGCCAGGTGGACTGATGAAACTAACCAATACTTGTGGACAGTATTATGTGGTTTAATAATTGTAAGCTCGTATTTTCTGGTCATTTGAGCCGATCGACTAATCTGTGTAAATTGTCGTACTTAGATAGTTAATTTATATGACCAGATTATGAGTTAACGTTGCCTAGTCGGTGGCAGTATCCCGGCGAAAATACTGCATTACGAACTCGTCTCAGTCTTACTAATTACAGAGCTGTCCTGGACTCGATGTCCAAGGTTGCTGCCCCTTCTTCAAATAATTGATTAAAACACCAAATGTACGTAGATTCCGTGCTGTAGTGGCTGCTTGACTTTTTTGTTAGAAGGACAAAATGTAGAAATCTCAGTCTCAGTAAATGTCAGTCTCAACGTTTTGCTAGGGTAAGAGAACTTCGGCAACTCTAAGAGTGATGATTAATAGATGGATGTCCAAAGATTAGGGTAAAGCTATTACTGAGACACAACCCCATGTCGCGACATTAGGCGTGGAAAGTAATAGACAAAAGCTTATACTGAGTACATGATGAATTTACATTCATCTTTGACCTGTTCTAAATTTTGGTATTCCAATTTACTTCGTCTTCTAACTACATGTTATCATTTAGGAATGACTATATAAAACTCCATAAGTTTTAGTGTAGTAGTATGCATTTATTAAACACTAGTTCGTATTATCAGACTGCCTACTAGGTCGGTAATCAGTAAGAGACGCTGTTTAACCACACTGCAAATTCGTTATTAAACTTACCTTACATAATTTTTAGAGATATTGATGAAGTGCCTAATCATTGAACACAATTGACCTGATAATTATCGAAATATTAAACAAATTTCGCTTAACTGAAAACAATAGTTACACAGAATTACTTCAAAATATGTTTTCAAATTGATGTTACAATCTGGATTTTAACAAGGTTTTTTGAAGAAAATTCAAAATTTTCCATAACTGACGGAACGGCTTTCAGAATATTCACAGGCAGCACGGTTTCTCCCGATATTGGATATAATCATGTAAGTCGTATTACTGATTACGTACCTAACTAATTAAAGAAGGCGTTACGCCGACCATCGTACATCAAGTGTTGTGAAAACTCGATGTCGCAAATACGACAACGGTTTATGCATTGTTTCGCAGATTATCACGAGCGTAGTCAATATATTTTTTGGTTGTTTATAATGCAGTATAAATTTTTAGTCCAACTGCTTGTGTTTAATTATTCATACCCTAGAATTCTATTGTGCCATATATGGTACAGACTGTATTCTTCTTCTACGAGTCATTTTCTGACGAAATAATACGATTGTATTTTATACTTCTAGAGATACAAGAAAACTCAAAATAAACTTGAATGTAGAAAATTCAGTTATAAGTGGGTCAGTTACCCTTACGCCACTAAATATGTACACATGCCTTCTTATACAGAAGATTTGGAGAGATAAAAGGTGAAATATGCCTTTTTGTAATTCTAAACATGGTTACTTCAAAAATTGTTTAATTTAGAGAATACTTTTCCATTTGTTCTATATGGGGTGAGAGTTGTGTATTTCCTTAAACGTGTGGTAAGAAATATAATGTAAAAACTAAACGAACTTAGAAAATATCAAATAATATTAATGTTAATTTCATCTTGACTAAAAGAAGAGAAACAACAACTTCAAAGGTACATTTCCCCATAGACATTGAATTATATTCCTAATTTTCCTGTATCAAATATTAGTCAAACAGTTCATAGTCGTTTTTTACTCGTTGTAATGTCCCGGTATAAATAAATATCCATTCGGTTTAAAAAAGTAAGTCGTGTTCAGCCGTGTGTATGTGTGTGTGGAGTCGAGCCTAAATGAAGAGTGTGCCAAGGAGAGGCGATCTTCACCAGTACCCACTTATATGTACCTACATACATCCAAACTTAAATTACCCATCATTATTCCGCGTTGTCACCGAACACACCTCTGACAACGACGATACGTTTGACCCGTGTGGTCACGGTGGTCAAATTTTTCTCGAATGTTTGCATTTAAGACACTCAAGTTATGTTAATCAAATGTCATGTCTCTTATATGATTAATGCTTCTATAATTTTATGCTAATGTTATTTGTGTTCGTGGGTTCAGTTGTTGGACGTGTATTTATTTGCTTCTTTGTGCACGAAAATCGCTAGATACGATGGAGAATCGGTGTAACGATGAGAGTGACATATTTTAATTATTTTCTAATGATTTTTTTTTGAAATTTACATAACAGCAGTGACCATGTAGCGCACTCATACACAATAATTCTCTTACAAATTTCTGTCGGCACACGTCAATCAGTATGAGGTATAGTACAATTGATGTATGTTTCTCCCCGTAACAGAAATCTACATGTAAACTTTTTATAATACATTCTCTAATACAAGTCGTATTACTACATTTTCAAAATCGCCGTATTTAACAAAACCTTAGTTTGTATTTAAATATATCTTTTGATTGTTTACCTCAAAAGTTAGACTTTTTGAGTATTCCTCGTACGTTAACAATTTTGATGAACTGTATGTTCTGTTAATGTTCATTTCGGGGATAGGTAACCTCCCACACTACCATAAGCAAAGTATATTCCGATATGTAAACTCCTACACCTGGTCAGTAAATAAATATATTAAATCCTACACGAATAGAAAAAGGTAAATAGATTAAAAAATAGGGGCAGAATGTTATAGACCATGTAACAGAGCGTCGTTGATCTGAACTTCTGCTAATCCGACGGTCCCTGTATTCCGAACCGATCATAGATTCAGACGTAATTTAATAGGTTATATTATTACTGCCTTCATATAGTTTTGCTCGACAGATGTGTTAAAGAAGTAAGAAAGACAGAACACAGATAATTCGGGTTGTTATTGCTTCACGTAGTCATATGGTAATATCACAAAATTCCAAACGTGTATGATTATCGTTTTCATTTATCTATTGAATTAGGTGTATCTTGTAAGGGAGAAATCTGTATTTTTTAAAGTATACTTTGGATGTTGGTACGTGAAACACCTAAAGCATTAGATAATTTTCTTGTACTGAAAATAGAATCTATTGTAGCATGAACCAAAACAGCCACTTCTGTTGCTTCGATTCTGATAGGGTTTTAATATTTATGAGATACACATAATACTTTTATTGAATAATCTAGTTGCAGCTCGGGCACTATCATTATTCTTGAAGAAAAGGTATTTTTCACAATCAAGGCGAGACATTTGTTTAAAGAACCTATCACGAGAACATATTGATGGGATTCTGTTTATCTGTGGGTAAAATTCACAATTTATTTTTAGAATGTACCATAAGTAAAACCTGTTGTAAAGAATGCTTCAACCTCGTTTATCTAAGATTCATGATTTCGTGATTTCCTGGAGGTCGGGGTAGATATTTTCAATATTTAATAGACTAAAATCTTTGGTGACTAGTTGAGCTATTTTGAAATTTCTGGCGTTTTCCCCCTTAAACTACTGATTCAAATTCGAAAAAGTAAGTGATTATTTATTGTTATTGATATTTGTCCGAAAAGATCAGTAAAGTAACAACGAGCAAAGATAGAAGTCGAACCCATGTTTCAAAGATGTTATTCTAGAAATATGAATAAGGATGTATACATGAGAGTCATACTCCAAACGAACACTTTGAAAAAGTGTTCGTTTTCGCTAAACCAATTTCTATTCGTCCTTTAAAAGTATACATTGGATTAACCATAATTAACTGCCCATGTTTAAGGAACGGCAGACGACAGACTGCCTAAACAAATGCTTTCAAAATAAAAGACCTCCCAGAAGACCGCAGGAGAGGTAGCTTCACAATACTGACCGGAATTAACCATGACCGAATTCTTCGTGGGAAGACTAAAATTTACATAATACTTATGCATTCCCTTATCAATACTGATTTTGAAATTATTTGTAAGTTTCATTGCTGCAACTTTGTAAATTGCCTGTAAACGGAATAAACGGCCAATTGAAATGTGAATGGTGTAGCAGCAATGTCGCGTCACAAGTAAAACTCACCATCTCGACCAAATCAAGAGAGTCCACACCTTTATGCCTGCTTAACGAGATCGAAAGAGCTTTGTCATCTGGTCTCTGCAGGGGACTCTTCATCTTCAAATTGATCGAGGTATAATGTGCCCGATGACCACACCATACTGGAGAAAAACGAATTACACTGGGATCGGCCATCACTCAAAACCCGCGGCCCCGTTACTCGTAATCTCTCTCTCTCTCTCTCTCTCTCGTTCGACCTTATTTTATTCTTTTGTCTGGCGATTTTATTAAGATTATCGGTAATCAAGTTAGGCTTCGGAAATTAATCGTGTGTACCTTATGATTCGGAAGCGTGTTTATCGATGAGGAGCAATCGAATATGCCAAACGAAAATTAGTGGCACACTTTATGGTCAGTCGCTATTGAAATTTAAATTGAATTGATTAATACCCACTTTCTAAGTGGTACTTTATGAATTCAATACAGCGACCAGATGAATAAAATATAGAAACCTGTTTCAAAATGTCTGAAGTTTAATACATCATTGGGCATGTAATTTCTTACTTTACACAGCACAAGTATATAATGGCACCTTGTATAAATTAGATTAATTTTGGAAATATATTATAATTCTAACTCGATGAAATTCTAAACTATCACCTTGCAGCTAATAAATCCACCCCCTGGAAATTTATTTTGGTAGCATGACAGGTAGAAAATGTATAGATCGCTTCTATTTCAAAGAGGGGATGAACGTCGGACGAAAACAAAAGAAGGGCAAGTTGAATACAATTTAACAGAAAAAAAGCACATGTTTGCAGTGATGACAAGTTTAACACTTTTTGTAGACGCACTAATTACGTCAAGTGGAACAACAGTCGGTGTCGGATACATCTATAATGACTTCAGTTGCAGGCCCTCACATCTTCACATTACATTACGTTCCCCGGTTAATTAACTTTTCTCCCTTCCAAACAAGTTTCGAAAGCTATTTTTACATTCATCACGCTTTGTGGCAACGCTGCTTTCCTGTGAATAAATTTTATAAGAAAAGGGCACATGTTCCGCTGACCAGAGGTAGCTGAATCGGACAGGTTGCAAGCGAACGGGACATTATTTTTTTTTTCGGCGATGTGATGAGGGTTAAAAATTAATGTCCATGGTTGGTCGGGGGGTAGTTTTGCCCCTAAGCGGTGGAGGCGTAAAAGTGGATTCGCGCCAATTTTCGGCTGATTTATGGTAGAGCCGCGAAACGACGCGTTTGGCCTTTTAATTCGATGCAACAGAAATAAATTTGAATAAAATTTCAAACCGGCTCTGTTCTGAAAGTCCATTTGTGTTACGGCTCTTAATCTATTAGATTATGTGTTTCAAAACGGGATTAAATAATTGAAAACATTAAGATACAAAGGATATGCAGTGGTAAATAAAGGATGTATTTTCTTTCTTTCTAAATATATTTCAGAAATAATAAAACTTCAAAAACTCGTAAATTGATGACAAAAAGTTTGAAACAATCACACCATAATTCTTATGAAAAACTACTCGTCTACCTTACCCAGCGAAAAATTAAATGACATACAAATGTCCTTAAGGTTGTCGGGGTAAGTAAGTGCCACAAAAGAATTTACCTGCCGAGAACGGCTAGGAGTGGACACTGACCAATAATCCTTTTGGACCTGGGAAGTCATTTCATTTCTCGCCAGAGAAGGTTACCTGATACGTACCAACATACAGACAATGACAAACTGATTTTACTGGGTGTACTGAAGTGAACCAATAAATTTTCAACCAACTATTTTTCATAGTCATATACAACGGATCTTCTTGCTTGATTAAAGTAACAATAAAGTTTTTTTAACTATGGATAGTCACTGTATCAGCTTATGCATTCCATCCAACCAATAGAAATTACTTGAAATAAATTGCTAAAAGTATTAAATCAGCAGTTTCTGTTGATTTAATAAGTTCACGCGTCCATGCGGAGTTAACTGGAGGATGTGAATTACTTATTCCACAATATTCGACCGTTGTGTAGACACCGGAGACTCTTGAATAATATCGACGATGACACTGTTGATTGAAAATTTGACAAGTGTTGAAGTAATGACGCGATTGCTCTTGCAACAATCTTCGTATTAATAAATCTTCGTTTTAAAAGTACACAGACACAAAGCAAAGTGATGTGTTAAACATGTTAAATGAACCGTCTGAATGCTTGGCAGAATGCAACGCAGATGGTTTCGATGACAAGGTAAATGGTCTCATACAAGGTGTTTCAACTGTTTCATAAAACGAACATTCTTTGATTTAAAAACATTTCATCAAATCGAATTTTGGCCAGATTTTATGCCAAATACACCCGTGTGCGGTAGTACTACGTACACTAAGTGCCTGGACTATACCATTTACGGAACAATCATCATTATCCTAATAGTAATTGTCAAGACAAAGATGGGTAATTGAAAATCAAAAGATAATGACAAAAAAAACCACAGCAATTCTGAAATTAGGAAACATTCCAATTCGGATCTAAAGAAGCCCGAAACTCGAATAATCGGGAAGACCAATTACATCAACCCTAAACAAAGACACAATTTAAAAAGATTAGAGACCCTCCGAGACAACGAAAGAAGAGGACTCAGTGATAGCACTTCTACTAAATTTTCGGTAGATCTACCGATTTTACTTTGTTCGCTTTGATGACTAATTAACTTAACACTTAAATTCTATTAAATTTGCCGTTGTGTAGTACAAAAAAAAAATCATAGTGCTGCTATATGTTCACGAAATCACAAAACTTCGTAACTTGCACATGAGGAAAAGTCGTTTAATTTGTTTAAACAGGATTGGCGACTAGCCCATTTAAATGATTTTCCTGAGGGTATAAATAAAAAATTCTAAATAATTTCATTAGCAACCATTGCATTTTTTTTTAAATTATAATTTTATAGCCTATTTTTATAGCGTCACGGGATTGTTGTTTGCTGGTTCCACAATTAAAATACTAAAATATTTCTAATGGGAAGGAACAGAGGATTCTCAAATGTGGATCAAAGTCACAAAGGAAGTAAGTTGACAAAATACAGTAGATAAAAATATATTTCGAGCAAAAAACCCTTTAATAAAGCACAACAGATATCCATTTCATCAGAAGAACGTAAAATTACTTCAAAGCTTCTAAGCAAGTTAACAATTCTGTATCAGTGGGGGTACATCAGAAACAAAACAGTTAAAATAGAGTATATCAGAAGGTAATTTTTATGAAAAAAATGTATAGAATTTTGTCACTTTTTGTGTGTTGAAATCCTTCTTCATAGTCGAACCTAATATTCCATTTTCTCGAAATTGATTTTTAAAATTCGTCCTGATTGTGTAGCAGCCCATGGAATTAATTATCTTATGTGCTTTGTCAAATATTTGATTATTTTGAAGTTCCATGTTATTGCGCATTCATCTGGCTGTCAAATATTTTGGCAGTTTTAAATTTGTATTTACACTACGAGATGGCACCTTGTCATTTATTTTTTAAACGAATGTAAAGCGGCTCAAATATCACTTTCGAATTTTGTGGCGTTTCGGTCCTAGTCGAACAATCGTGCGAAAATTCGATTTTCTGCGTACAAAGAATATGTCTGCATGTCGAACTTGGATCCTTCAAGGTTTGGCGCAGCCTATGCGAGTAACAGACAGAATTTGAGTCATAGGGTAATTCAAAGTAACAGCAATGACACACTCTAGAATTTACTAAATTGAAGTTGCCGTGTGTGATTTTTTCTATTGTTTTTGTTTCAGTTGAAAAAATATTGATCGTAGTTTTTTATTCCTATTATGAATAAATAAAAAGGAAAAGTTGAAATTTACTAAAATTTACTGATTTAAAAAATAATTCCATTAGTCCAAAAACGTAACTCAGAGGATTTTAATCAAAGTATGGTGCACAATGAACTATTAGTAGTACTATGACCTCTATAATACCCTAAGAGCAAAGAGGAATTAAAAAAAATATTTCGAATATATTTTAAAACTACTGAAGTAGTTTTAAAATGTTCAGAAAAATATTGCGTTACACTTCTAAACGGTTCAATTGCCCTGTCTTAAATTGTTTCTTTAAATAGGATTTATACAATATTTAAAAATATTTTACAGGCTCATTTACAAATTACGTTGAAAACGGTTGTGTAAAATAATTGCCAACGTCACGTTTATAAAAAAACAATATTTTATTAATCTTATGCTTTTTTAAAATGTTTTCTCATTATTTTACAATATATTACAGTATTGTATTAAGCTGTTGGGGCAGGTTTCTTCCTACAGAAATCCCAAATCTATTCCAGCCAATAAAACGTCTCATTTCCCATTTTCAAAGTTGTCAGAAGTTCAATTGGCCAGAATAAATCCATAATTAATTCAAAACTGCTATTAGAACTTACTTAATACAACTTTGTTAACGTCAAAGTTATTAACAGCTTGAGAGGTAATAATGACTATAGCTTTTGGTAACTTACGTACACTAAATCGAAAGAAGCTTCATAATATTCTTCTATTGCACCATTTCAAGAACGTTATATTTTTAATTTATATGTAGTACTAGACATAAGATACATGGCACAAAACCAGAAGAAACGTCTTGTGACTACGTGACTATAGTTTCTTAAGTATAACTGAAAACCGAGAGAAGAAATCTTACTTTACATGCGACCATTCATAGAAAACAAAAATGGATAGACTTTAAAGAAACGTCATTCTATAGTTTGAGACTATTCCACATAGGATTCTAGACTATAGTAACTCGTGAGGATTCCAGTTATTAAAGTTATGAAACATCCGTGTTTATTGCGCATACAAAAGGATAAATTGTTTTGTAATTTAAGTGATTAAATTTTTACAAAAGGAAGATTATGATTTGTGCTGAACAAGGGAATTGTTATGAAGTGATGTGGATATTGTCAATGCCCCTTTTCGGTTAAAATTGTTATTTCCCACCTTTCGGCATAACATATCTGGATAGTCTAAAGGAACTCTCATAATTTGCAACTTTTACCGTCGTATTTACATTCAACGAACTCGAATTTACTAAGAAATATATCGAAATAAGCTGAAGGTTTGTCGACCTGCATGTTTATCTCAAGAGTAGTCTTCGACGAGCAAGACGTAGATGTCGTCATAAAAGTTTTTGATCCGATACAGACGGCGGAGGGCCAGACGGGGTCACGAGTTCCTCCACATTTGTTCAATCTTCCACCCTCGGAAGACCTCTCCGGTGATGCTATTTTCGTTCATACGCACCCTCGCCCGTCAGATTTATGGTCGGCCACGGTCTGGTCTCATCTTCGGTCCACGTCGGTGTATTTTTAAAGATGGCCTAAAATTAGTCTCTCCCTCTTGGGTGACGAAAAGATCGCGTGGATGTGGTCAAAGAGTTTTTCTAAAAATACAGTGAAGGTGAAAGACGCCGAGGCAAGAATGCGTTGTGGGCGAAGATAGACGTCGGATTGTTTGCTTGTCGACTTCTTTATTTGAAATACTTTAACACATCACTAATACGAACAGTAGACGAAATACAATAACCTACATAGTAAAACACTTATGGATCAACAAGAGCAACACTCAAAATTGTTATGGTTGCACTTCGTGTCACTGCCAAGATGGAAATTGAGTCTTGCGATTAATTTTTTTGGTTTACAGTTTTTTTATTACCACGTCCCCTACTTTTTATATGAGCGTGCAGATGTTTGACCCTTCTTTTCATTCCGATTCCATCATAAGAATTCACCTCCTTCACAATGCACTAAAAAGCGGCTTATTGTGAAACGCTGAAATCTGGTTTTGTCAAAAATACAATACCCTTATAATCTTTGTCAACATAAATCCGAGACAAAATCAAATATATCTCTAGTATTTACCCGCTATACAACGACGACGCGGTAAAACGTTCCTCGTCGTAACTCCGTGTATTACAGTTCTTAAAATTCTGAATTTTTAATGGGTGGCTTTTTTCAATGGTCGCAGTGCTATTTTAGTCAACAGAAAACAAAAGATAAGGGATCTAAAGTCAAAGGATATGAAATACAAAGGTCTGACCCTTGGCCTGTCGGATTTATTATCAGATATGCTGAAAGGTCCCTTCTAGAGGGCCCACACTTCAACCGACTTAAAAACTTAACTGCTCCGGCATTTAAAAATCGATGAAAGTAGAATTTCGAAACAGGAACGGGACAAACTTGTGCTTTTATTTACGCAGATAATGTTCGACGACATTAGTTTAGTGAGGGTGGGTGAACATTCAAAATTTGATTTATTTTCAGGAAAATATTTTTGAAGCGCTAGGTTTACACAAGTATTATTTATGTGAAGATGCTTAAGTAATCACTCTTATCGGCGGTTGACTTTAATTCAACCCACCGCTTAATACTTTACTTAAATATTTACTATTATTTGAAACTCTAGACAGTTGTGAAAAGGAAATTATGAGGGGAATTGAGGCTGTTGAAATATTGTTATTTTAAAACGTCACTACTTCTGTAGAAGTCGAGGAATAAAGCTAGAAAATGGTAAAGTCGATGATATGGCGAAACATGTCAACATAAAATTGTAAAAATACAACAAAAGGTTTTTGATTCATTTATATGAGGTAATGTTTTTTATTATAAAGGCAAAACGTCTACCGTGTAACTCTAGACTTATTATTAATGTTTGACAACGTAGGCAGAACTTCAAAACAATCCCAGATTTAATTGTTAAATGAGAAATACTCCTTAACTACTTTAGCTACTTTGAGCTTGAGTAGACTGTTGTTCTTATGTTAAAGTCGTTAGCGTCGTTAAAATTACACATTCAAACGTGGACGATAAATTATTAAAATTAATCGATAATTTTGAATCATGAAGGTAAACACACCGTAACGAGAATATTTCCGTCAGTCTGGAATATGCCGGAATCGCCTTGTGAGTTCCTCTCCACTTGGAGGGATTCGAGGAAAGAAGAGACGCGATTATTCCGGAAGGTCTCTCGAAAAAGGTCGCTGGGGTAAAAGTCTGAACTGGAGAATTTAACTGCGCCCGAGCGATCGGAGAGCTAAAACAAAAGATAAATTAGGGGTTGTGAGTGTTAGTATATTTAATTAGTAAAAACATTTAGTGTCAATAAATTAGAATAAAATCCCAAAAAAGTTACACAGTTTTGAGGTAACGTATTCAATAGTAAAGTTACCATTGTTTCTGTAAAAGTATTATGATCATATCAAGGGCTGTACATTCTTTACTACGGACCAGAATAGGAGAATTTTTAAAATTCACTTGTCAAGAAGAAACTAATATTTACCAAAGTTAGTTCATCAAGTACAGAATGCGGAAAGTAAAAGTATTTGGGTTTAAAACAATAGAAAATACAGTGGGTTCTATGAGTTGGGCAGCTCACAGGTGCGATTTACAAAAGTGAAAATTCTTTGATAAATCGGGTAGTAACACCTTTAAGGTTTATATATATAAGTAAAAGTTTACTTACTATGGAATTTGAATTTGTATATAGTTTTCCGTATGTATTCTTTTATCAAAGTTCTTAATCGTAAAGCAAGTAAATCCAGTTTTTGAAGAGAAACTGTTTTGCGGGCATAGCTGATCTTAATGAGATGCTATAAAATGCTCACAATGGAATAGTTAAACTGGCTGCAAGAGCGTCTAATGGAAGTGCGCTTGTGATATTTGATCTACAAGTATTTGAACTCGCATTAGATTTGGTGTTCTAGTTATACATTCATTACAGTAGTTCAGATTGAATTTTTCATAATATGTTTTTAATACTTCAGCCACCTGTATTCAGTAGATCATTTCCTTGAAAAGTTTAGGGCTAAAACACCGTTTCTTACAAAGAGAGCAGTCAAACTCGTCTTAAATTTGACTTGGAGTTACTGGCTATAAATAATTAAAGCAGAATATTCTTTCACATAAATTGGGAGAGCAGCTCTCCTAATGGCTCCTACACAGTAACTCTTCTTCTTCCTATTGTTGTAGGCTTATACCCTGTTTTTTTTTCAACTTAATGATTCATTTTACTGGATATTGAAATCCAGGACTCTCAATCTTTTAAGAGGTCTACTCGTTGGTCTTCTGGTTTCCGGGATTCCATCACGTGTAATTCTCGCTATACCATTTGGCGCCATTCTTCCCACGGGCTCATTCCAGACTTTTCCGAGGTTTAATCCTCATCTTACTATATCTTGCATTCCACGTTTCTCACGTGTTGTCGAATTACGTATGTGATCTGTCAGTGTGTCTCCCAATATTATTCTTCAAATTTTATTTCTGCAGTTCTTAAAATTGATTTTGTTGTACTGTTATCCGCTCTCGTCTCTATTGCGTATGTCATTATCGGTCGAATGCAGGACTTGTAGATTTTTGTTTTTGCGGTTTTGCTTATATACTCGTATTTGTTGTTTCCTATTATAGATCCCTTATGCTTCCTGAAGTTCTATTCTCCTTGTTCACTTGGTTTCTTACTTCTCTTGTTCTGCCTCAATTTGTGGATATCCCAATTCCCAGGTAATTGAAGATCATGAGGTTTTTCACTACTAGCTTGCATCTTAAGGACTCCTTGCTTAATATAATTGATTTAGTTTTTTGGATGGATGTTTTCATATTGAATTGTTTACTTTTGGTGTGGGACATATATAGAACTCGTTGGAGATCGTCTTCATTTTCTGATACTATGTATTCATTTTGTACCCTGGTGCCGCCCTTTTGGCGTACTCAATTATTTTATTCATAACTTAATTAAACAGCAACGGACTTAGAGAGTCCTTAGTTAGGTTGCCGCTTACTCAGATTTGTGTTGATGTATTGGAAGTTGTCTGTTCAACTATAAGTATTAAATTGCTTAAAATGCCTTTAATTCGCATTTTTTAGAGGATCGTACAGAATTTGCTCCGTATAAGTCTAGAGTAAGGCCTATAAAACACATAAATTACAATTTAGCATATTCAATTGATTTCTCTATCTGTCTTACGATGAATATGGCATGTACTGTATATCTGTTTTTGAGAAAATCTTGCTGTTCTTTAGATATGCAATTATAGTGGGTTATTATACCTTTCATAATTTTGGTAAATAATTTCCTAATTCATTTTAGGGTATTGATAGTAGAGTTATTCCTCTATAGTATTATGTGTCTTTATTGTCACCTTTCTTGAATATAAATACCGTTATATATGATATGACGTTCTTCTGATAAAAAGCCTTCTTACTTTCCATTTCAATTAATTGGCCAAGGCCTTTTAGTTTGGCCAAGAAATGTTTGAACCACGGCATTGAATTTGTCCAGAATAAATGTGTTCACACATGGGAACTGTTATTGAGTTTGGTAATATAGGGTACGTTAATTATCGCCCTAATGGTTGTAAACTAAATTTATTGTAAAATGATTACATTAGATTTACTGGCTTATCCTCAAACGTACCTGTATGGATTTAAACAATGTGTTGCATATCAGAAATGAAGCTTCTAATAGCAATTCGAAACAAGATCTGCTGTTTCTGTTTGTAATCTTTTATTCAGATAACGTACTATAAATGTATCTAAATGAGTGTTGTTAATCTGTACATGTGCTTGTTTTTCAACAAAAATTGTATCTGTCAGCGTTTCCCCTTTTTGACTGGTACTGTTTATATTTTCAATGCCTATATTCTAACTACTCATTAATAATTCCGAGACAGAAATATTTGTTGAATACCAGAACGATTTAAAATTTACCACCTAAACGAAAACGTCTACAAGGCGAAACTGCACCTATAAAATAATTGAATTTTAAACGCGCTACGCCCCTGATATTTCCAAGCAGCTTTTACGTAAAGCCCTATGGGACGACGAAAGCCGCCCTTCCCCCATTAGTGAGGAACTACTTCCCCGTAGTGATTCTACAACATCCCACTAAATTTCTCTCGTCGTTAGTTTCACTACTGCCCACCGGATGGGGACAGATTCTGGGTCAATCTTCGCCATTGTATGTAGGCAGCTAGCAAGGCAAGTTGCCAGATCTTTACAATCCCACAGGAAAATTGTCTTTTTGGTGGTGAAAATAAGCGTAAAATTGTGGTATATACGTATGAATGTAAGAAGGCCTAGTTCCACTTTTGTTAATTTGAATATTCAATTTTTAATTGAATAACAGAATTCAAAATTATATGTTCGTTAAAGCAAGTCGCTTACTGTTACTCTAGTAACAAACTACTGCTATCTGAGATTATAAATAAAGTCCATATACTTACTGGGTACATATATTTATTCAGGGAACCAGCGATAAAGTACTATAGAACAGAAAGAACTAGCAGGAAAAAAGGGGCAGGCTCTGAAAGAAATGGTGGAGAGCAATAATTCTAGATGTGGAAAAAACGGGTACAATGATTGAATCGAACCCGAAAGGTATACAATAATGGTAGAAAATAATTGATTTGCTAGCATATATTGCCTATTAGAGCTGTATAATATGCATTATTTACTACTTTATTGCTATTTAGATATTGCTCCAAATGCATCTTCAATACATATGTATAAAGCAAAAGTAAAAGCTTATATTTCAATATTTACATATTATAATTTTGGGCATTGTACATTTTTTGAAAAGTTTAAGACAGGGAATTGTTTGGACATATTTTTGTTGAATCAGTTTGTTCAGATATCGAAACAAGTAGAAGTCAAATTAACTGGCTTCAATATCCCTAACACTGATTAAACCACTTATCAATAAACGACGAGGAACTTTTTCAAGGCGGACGAGACAAACTTAAAAGTAAAAGTAAAATTTTCTCATAACGCCCCTCAATTACAAAATATTTATTTAGAGTAAAGCATTATCAAGATGCTTTGTTCACAAACACATCAAGCTGAAAAACTAAAAAGAACAAGTAGTATAAGAATTTTCTCGTGACCATATCCAATTAATTCCAATAGGTATACAAAAAAAACAAAAGAAAAACAATTTTTTAAAAAGGGTGGAACGTGTGCTGTTCGTATGGCAATCGAACAACGGGCTGCCTTTTCTCTCAATTTTTAATAAATCCTCGTAGGACTCGTGAATTTACCAACAAGTATGATCTTCAATTGATGACTGCTGGACTCTTTCTGATAGCGGCGTTTTACCATTTTATTTATAATTTATAAATTGTAAAATTGACCCAGGAAATAATATGATACGTTTGACTGTGATAATGTAAGAGCATAACGGTTGTGTAGCAGGTTCCCGACTACTTGAGTGGATCCTACTTTATAAATTTAATCCACAATAATAGCCACTTTATCGTAAGTCCCAACCGAACTATGTATTTTAAAAAAAAATTGTAAAATGTATTAATTTTCTTATTTACATTTACAGATTCATTAAATTCAGATCAATTTTTTTGCTGATCTACGATAATAATTGAGAGTAATACTGTCAGTAGGTACATCGTACTCTGTACTCTAGCAGTCTGTTTGTTCATAACCAACCTTGTCGTTTCTTCAGTCGTGAAAACCAAATAATGCTAGAACAAGTGCATGTAAAAATTGTCGCTGAAACAGCTACTTGAATCAATGTGCAAATGTTAAATATAAACATAGTAAAATTATATGCCGTACAAATACTAGAGATACCTTTAAAATTAAAAACAAAATGATTTGATCAAATGTATTGTGTAAGAAAGATGATAAGTAAAGAGCAACGTACACCAACTTCTTTGAAATTGCAAATATTGCGTATAAATAAATGTTGAATTCATTCTTTTTTAAACAGCAAGGTTATCTTTTTACTTTATAAAAGAAATATTAGTTATACTTACAAATACAAATAATTTTCTAATTAAATTCATATATAACTATCAAACAAAATTCAGTTTGCTATTTCTAAAAATTTTTTATCAGTTACTATCCCATTTAATATGCTCTTATTTCTTAAATTACTATCGTTATCAATTTTTATTAGTAATTTCTATCATTACTGTGCTATAATTTTCGCATGACTTTAGTAAATATAAACTAACATTAAAGCAGTTTGAGTGTTTAGCCATTTCCCATGATTGTTAAAGCAATAGTCTTTTATTGAAACTAATTTTGTGTTCCTAAAGAAATGTCCTAAAAATCCTGTTTAATTTCGCATTTTCGTAGGTAATCCAAAACGCAACTGTACCTATTTCGTCAGATATGGACCAGCTTCAATGTTTTCTAACGAGATTTTAATTATATGAATTTAACGAAATTATTTAGTAATCCTCCACCTATCGATTTTCCATTTGAACTCTCAATTTCTATCGGCACCCGGTGTATATTCAAGGTATTAAATGTGCCCCATTTGCATTGACAAAGGTTCCCTGCAAAGTGACATTTTCCGAGCTCCTCCTAAGATGGTTAATGTTTCTATTTCGAAAATGCGCGAACCGATAGTGAAGAGAAACGATAGCAATTAATCTCCTTACCTCTGGGAGAAATATCCATTGTTTCCAAGGCAACCGATGCTACACTGCTGGTCCCCGTTCGACGTTATTTTAGGGCTTTGTATGTATGTGTGGAGATAAGATTATGTTTCGAGCTGGAAGGTTTGATTCCCACTGTGTTAGTTAGGAAAGATGGAAACAATTACAGTTGCGGCACTCGTACTTTATAACTTTAACGTTATTAGAGAAGTTAGAACAACTGGAGGAAGTAGGTAGATCAACATTTTTAGGAGAAAATCATGTGTACTTTGTGTCAAATCTACTTTCTACCAGTAATATGTAGAGTTCAGATTTGTTACGGTAATTTAATGCCGAGAAATCTTTTAAAATACATATTCGATATTCAATCAATAACCAGTACACCATTTCAACGATATGGTGAATTCGCAGCCACCATATTATTTACTCTTTAATTTGGTGAATACCTAGATTAGTACAAAGATTGCCACAACGTAACAAGTTCGTAGCACTGAAAACATGTATTGTTATATTAATAGAACGTGTATTAATTCCTACAATAAACCACTTTATTTTATCAAATTGAAATTTAAGTAAATTAATTTCACATGTAATTTATATTATTATAACTCAGTGACTTTCCGGTACTTTCTCTAACCATGCCAACGTTTCCAACCTATATCCAATCTAAAACTTTAATAGGCCTAGTAAATTCCGCTAATTTGAGGGGGCGTAAAAGCATGAACTAATAATAATCAAATTAGATTAGATGGGGCTTATGGCTGCTCCCGAATTATCATTTAAACTGACGTCAGGGATCTGGAGAAGCCGTCGAATTTCACGAGATATACGAAGCGGATAGAAATAGAATGATCAAAGATTAAAAGGGTTAGGATTGAACGGACTCTCGCCGAATTTTCATATCACACCGCTAATTAGGGAAATAATTTGTTTAATCTTATTTGAGATGGATCCGCTGTTTTCCAACAAAAAATATCAACTTCACCAGTGATACGGATTTTAATATGAAACATGTGCTAGTATATTCTCCATACTAAAAAACTTTCGTAAAATATTAAAGGGACGAAAAAAGTTCTGATGAACTGAAAACTTTATGCTGAATGGATATTAAATGGAAACTTTGGTCATTATATTTCATTCTACCTTGAATGTAAAACTCATAGCATTCGGTGTAATGCGTTGAAAGAGCTCAAATATTAAATCTGTACGCTTCGAGGCACATTACTGTTTTTATAATATTCTAATTTAGAAAATCCTTACATATACCGTTATTGATGTACGAAAACCATTAATAATAATGAAAAATTTATTTCGGTAACATACCTGATAGTACTTTCCAGTGAAACATTTCATTGGTTAAAGAAATCGAAAGATTCACGGATGAAAAAACACCTATTTCTGTTTACTCCCACATTTAAAGGTTCTTCACATGGATATTCAATTATTTTTTCACTTGTTGAACTCATATACATTGTCAAAGTTGCGTTGTGAGTTTATGTGCCTTCTAAAATTTATCTCGGAAAATATGAAAACGAAAACCGTATGTTGAAATAAATTTAAATTCATTTGACGCAAAACCTTCAGTTAGTTAGTGAAATTGTTGTTGTTGATTGCAGTAATTAGATGGACTTTCTGAATTTTTTAGGGTTATTTCTTTTTGAGCAGTTGTCACCGTTACTTCATTTGTATCACACTGATTATTGTTTGTACATTGCTGTTGCTTCTCCGTGCACTCTTGTATAATTGTGCTGTACAGTTGAGAATATTTGTGTGTTTTAGAAGAGTATGTTATGTTACCTCATTTCTACATAGACTTTTCCATATGTGCAAGATATTCTGTGCACTGCTAAAATTTTTAACTGATTTCTTAGATCTATGCGGCCTTAGGTCAATTCTCTGCAGTACCATGTTCAAGCGTTAGGTTTCTTCCATTAGCCATTTTACTATTTCATATCAAGGACGGCAAAAAATTTTCAATTTAATTTTTTCAAAGTTAACTGGATTTTTGGGTTCACATTGTTAATGTCTGATAGGAATGTAAATAATAAGGCATCAAAACTCCTGTTACTGTTTCCTCCATGTGATTGTAATAGTGTAACCTAGTTGTTATGCTAGTGAGCCAGTGGACCTGTATATCAGTCATAAAGATACATCTGACTTGTAAACCTTTGGGAAGTCTCTTCGATGGCTTCTGAGTAAAGGTTTGTTTTTTCGCCCCTGGGTCCATGGATGACTGTTGGATGAGGTGAGTACTTTTCCTTATAATTTTCACATTAGGGTATTTACCTAGTACTGTACTAAACACTACTCTGCCCTAACATATCTGAAATCACTATTCCAGTAAAAACCCACTCTTAGAAGAAGATGATGATTTATATATAATATTGAAATTGTTGTCCATTCCTTTCCATTCGCTAATGAACTTGTTATGCAGTTTAATCTGCAGGGTGTTCCTATGCAACTGTGCAAAACCACATCACACATACCTGAGGTCCAAATGAGAGATTTAATCCACCTTCCCTATATCCAAAAGTGCATCATTACGCCGCTGTTCGACGCCAAAAATAAATTACTGGCTTCATTAATTGAGGCAACCTTTTAACATAAGCATTTCGCGAAAAAACCTTATGATTACCAACAAGGCAAGCATTCACATCTACAGAAATAGACATTTTTTTTTTAAATGGAACAACAATTATGTGTAAAACTCTTTCAAATTGAGATTGACATGAGAAACTGCCACATCGTGCAAACACTACAAATATTGGGGTAATGGTAATGCTGATGATAAGCTAAATCATCAAATAGATCTTCAAATCTATTTTGGTGGTGGTCTAAACAATTTTCTTAATTTAATCTATTTGCCCAAATAGAAATATATATATTATATTGTACATAGGTCGAAATTTATAATAATAATAAGGTATCCACCATTGGAACACAGCCTTAATACTATACCTTGTATAGTATTATAGTCTGTCTAAAAATGCGGCGAAGTAATAAAAACTCATTATAAATGCAAAACCGATACAAGGTGGCACCCACTAAATGTGTCGAGTTCTCTAATGTTTTGCACGCTACCTTCCGTAATCTCTTTATATTACGAGTGTTTCTCCCTGAACATGGGCTATTTAGTACGTCTCGGCACATGCGAAGAACCACTCACTGGCGTACGGTCGGGAAAAATGACGAAATGTGCAATAATCGATAACTGAAAAAATTACGTGTGCGTGCGCGTGTGTGTGCGTGCGTGCGTGCGTGTGTGTGTGTTTGTGTGTGGGCGCGCGCTCGAACGAGATAGAGAGGGAAAGAAAGACAACACTTCAGTACATGTATGGTCGTGCATTAATTTATGAAATTTTGCGGCCCTGAGAAGGACCAGTTTATGAAAAGTTTTTCCCAGCCGTCACCTTCTCCTTGGTAACCTCAGTCGTCGTTGCCATCGTCGAATTCTTCTCAAACATCGGAATCTGAAGAAGAATCATCATTTGGGTTGATAATAATTGGTTCTATCAACGACTCCGAAATGTTATCCAACTGAAACATTTGGTCTTCTATTTTCAGAACGTGATTTATGCATTTTTGCCAATTTTCCTTGGAAACTTTACATATTGCTTCTTTAAGCAAATTTTTGACATCTGCTAATTTGAACGTTGTATTTGTTCTCGCCACGTCCCCTTTTATTTGTGCCCATAGTAGCTCAATGGGATTCAGGTCGCAGTGGTACGGAGGAAGCCGAACCACTGTTATTCCTTTCGCCTTGGCTAATCCATCGACGACATGCCTTTTAAAATCACCTTTACGTGAATAGGCTAAACGCAAGAGTTCTACTTTTAATAGGTTTTCGGCACATTCGATCTTTTTCGAGGATAACCATTCTGCGATACGTTGTTTTCGCCAAGAGCTATTTGGTAGCTCTCTCTTATTTATTTTTCTCTTCTCTTCGGGAATGGTAACTAGCGTTGTCCATAACTATTACGGAACCATTCGGAATTAGATCGATCATTTGACCAAACCATTCTTCAAACACGTCCGCAGTCATTTCTTCATGGTAGTCTCCTGTCTTAGTTGATTCAAAAATTAGTTCTCCCCCTTCAACGAAACCATCCTCGCTTCCAATGTGGGTAATAATAAGCCGTCGCCCTTTACCCAACGAAGGCTTTAAACTGGTGGACCAACCTTCTAGAAAAGCTCGCCTTCGATTAGTTACACTGGTATCTTGCCAAAATTTTGGCACGGAATGTCCTGCGGTAATCCAAGTTTCGTCCAGATAGAAATTTTTTTCATTTCTAGCCTACTCCTTCGAATATCGCGCAGGTAACTTCTTCTCCACACAATGATGTCATCTCTTTCCATCAATACAGATTTTCTATTGTGCTTCCTCCATCGAAATCCCAAATCCTTTAAAATCGTCCATAATGTACATCGGCTCATTTTTGGAAAGTCCTCGTCTTCTTGGACAGACAATAGAATTTTATCTAGTGTTGGAAGTTCGTTGCGGAAAAAGAAACCGTGAACTTTTCGACGTAGTCCCCTTTTTAGAAATTCGCCTAAGGAAATTTTCGGACGTCCTGGAGACTTCTTCGCAGGTTGAACAGGGCCACTCTTTCTTTCTTTTAATAACCTGTACACTGATGTTTTACCAACTCTCAGCATTGCAGCGGTTAATTCCACGGTTTTATCCACACTCGCATCTAAATTTTGTTTCTTGATGGAATCGAAACAATTCAAAATTAGAACTTTCTTATTAACTGAGAACGGCGCTAATTCTGGGCGTTTCGATGGTCCTGGTAAATTCTCCATACTCCAATATGTATCTCCGTACTTTAAAAATACCACTATGAACACACAGGAAAGTCACTGTCAAAGTCTGTCTAATCACACACACGTACACGTCTATAAGCAATGCTGACTGACTACTGTCTTAGGCTTAAATGGAATAAATGGGCCGATCTTATACACATAACCACCTGATATGTTAATGCAAGCATTAAGCGCAATCAGTTCCTTTAACATACCTAGAATTAACGAGAAAATAATAGCCGTCTAGTCCCTTCTTGGAATAGTTAATCACATAATCCGAACTTTAGTATTTATCTGCACCCCGATTAGACAGCACCCACTTTTGTACATCGGTAGGAAATGTAATACCTACCTTTTAATAAAACAATTATACCGGTTTTAAGGAAACTCAACATTGCATAGACAATTTTAATGCATTTATTAATATTCGTTGATTTCTTTAAGAACGCCTCTGGTTAGCGGCGAAATAATCGGTTTATTACTTCGCCCCATTCTTTGACAGGGTATAAGTAAACCGATGATTCCAGTTCACACATTTACTTGAAGTTAATATTAAAGCTTATACTTCTTACTGCATGAGGATTTATATGAGAGTAAACATATTCATTGTGAAATTAACTCTTCTTCTTCGTGTGAAACATTATTGACCGGCGAATGAAATGTTTTTAGCAAAATGTATATTCTCACCTCCATTGTGGCTACAAATAGCTTAAATTGAAATGATGCCTCAGGTAATGAAAGGTGCTACACCGAATTTCATCTCAATAGCTACTCCCAGACATCCTTTTTTAGGAAAACATTTTTTTAAATTTGAATCTGACGTTGAATAGCGGCTTAACGATGCACTTTTGGATAGAGGTAAGTGGAATTAAACCCTCTTTTTTGATTTCAGAAGTATGTGGCATTGTTTTTCAGATTCATTACAGGGACATCCTCATTTAAAAATAGTTTGTTTACTTAACCGAACTCAACCTTGTAATTCCGTTTTTCAAAATGTTCGGCTGTATGTTAAACCGTCTCTTTAAGAAATATTTAT
The DNA here is from genome assembly GCA_963576515.1 of Cryptocephalus primarius. NCBI lineage: Eukaryota > Metazoa > Arthropoda > Insecta > Coleoptera > Chrysomelidae > Cryptocephalus > Cryptocephalus primarius. The sequence continues at coordinate 20,871,168 of OY754936.1, read as the reverse complement.
ATAGTATTACATAACATTTGTAACATTCAACTACAGCATTGAACTTAAATATAAAATAAAATAATACTTGGAAAAAAATAAGTGGAAAACTTAGTTAGCCTTCGATTAACAACACTGGTTGATTTTCTTACATTTCTTAGGAGGGTGCTGTTAAAATGAGATGGTGCTGATTCAATTTTAGTGATTAATTCAAGGAAGCACCTTAATCGTTGCCATTTAATAATAAAAGAATCAACCCTTCTCCCCTAGCCGTCTCCCTGGCGTTAAATTTTTATTTACTTCACAGCCCTGGTACATTTTACAAGTTCGACAGTCATTAAACTAATTTAAATTTTATTTCGACATGAAAATACCTCCAACCTCTTTGACATGCGAGAAATGTACAAAGGCGAAAACCGGAGTTGAAGTCCTAATATTATAATTATTCCGGCACTTAACCGGAGCAATAAAATTAAAATTGGCCGGGCTTTTAACAAGTTTGCCGCCACAGTGGCTCGTAACTGCATCAGATGCTTATCCTTTGATGTCGACGGAGTTTTCGACTTTTACCGCGTACTTTTCACCGCTCAAAATTTCTGAATGTTAATGAGAAACTCATTTACCGGCTGGCTCGCTAAGAAAAAATTTAAAGCGAGACGCTAGTTTACATATCAATTAAATTAAAATTTATGACATAATGTACACGCACGAAATTCACAATGAACTCCCATCATCACATGTTTCATGAACTTTAAGTTTTAGTAATTTTTTCAAGTTAAAAATTGCCGGAGTTGCCACTAGCCTGTAAGAAGCAGTCTAAAGGTGAGACTAAAGTTCATCTAGGCTACTAAATGACTGGAATTTTGCTTGTACCAGTGTTAAAACTTCCTGTACATATTGTCATTGGACACATAAAGGACGTGCCTTTCCTCTTCACGACTGTCTCGACTAAGTTGAAAGGCACTGCATAGTAATTTATTTCGGTAACATAAATTCCCAATAACTCTAAACATGTACAAGAAGAGCACAAGCAAAGTTTTTAGCATTTTTCTCAATAACATCCTTTTTCCATCTTTGCTAGTAACGAGACGTAACCATATACATGGCCTCGAGCTGGATGAAGTCCAAACAAACGTGAAACAACTCGATCCTGTCTCCTCCATCTTCTCCTGCAGGGACGCCACGCCACCCCGTTATCCCTTGACGAAAATTGAATTCCGTCGATGTCCGCCGGCGAATGCCAGTGACCGGAAGTAGTTAAGGCTCGGCTCGGGGCCGATCCCAGCCGAAAGGCTCCCTCGGCAGGACGTTATCGGTCAATCGACACGAAGGGAGGAAAATCGGGAGAGAGTGGGCGAGGGTGACTCTTCTACGGGGGAATTCGAATTGGATGGAATGGCACATGTGCGTCGGACATTTCTGCCTCGGTGGAAAGATCGAGGGAGCTCTCAGAGGAATGCCAACGCAGGGGTGGTCCCTATGTTAGTCCGGGAAGAAGAAAAAAGCTGCAGGGGTGAAATTTTAAAAATTGGGAAAGGTAGAAATGATATTTCACCTCCACGTTACGTCTCTACTGGAAGTCCAAGGCAATTTCTTACCTACGGTATTCACAATTTGTACCATGAACTGAAGTGGTAAATCCTAGAGACAATTTTATATAGATTTGACATGAATCACCTTATCGAAAAATAATATGCCGTTTTTAAGATGACGGTTTTATATTATTCTAGCAGCACCACTTCTAACTGGAGGTTCTGGACATTGAACGCCTGCTCGAAATAACTGACTGTAGCTCACGTTAAACTATTCCCTTCTTCGCGTATTCATTTCATTTGCCTTTAATTTTGCCTTCTGTAATCAATACACAACGATGTTCCCCAGTTATATATCCGAAGGGGTTGTAAATTCCGTCTTGTACTAACTCTTATTAATTCTTTCTCTCTGTTTGCGCGTTTTATAATTTCTTAATTTTCTTCTTATATATTTCTATAATATATATATATATTTCTATATATTTCTTATATATATCTTATATATTTCTATAATTTTCTTCTTATATCTTTATAATTTCTTAATTCTCCATCTTTTAGGGTTCATTGGCAACATTGCTTCAACGAACAGATATGTTGAAATTCGTGATGTCCATCTGTCCATCCCTCTAAAATTTGGAAAATTTTATAACGGACTGGAGGGAGAATCGTTAAGTGTTTCACCCCTGGGTTTGGGTGAAAACTGACAATTTTTTCAAATTAGTTTTGACATTACAATAGTGTGAATGTTCTTCATATAGATTCCTTCAATTGCATCAAGTTTGTTCTTTTGTCTTAAAAGTGCAAGTGTCTCGTTCCTTGATGAGAGTACTCTTTACTTTCTGGGTACTTACTTAACTACTTTTCTCTTCATATAATTTAACGTTAGTCTAACGGCTTCTTTTCTTCTTGAATTTCAAATATCAGAGAGAGAAATTATGTTCTCGACTTTTTGTTGAATGTTGTTTTTATCGTTTTAAAGTTTCTCTTTACATAACTCAGTACTTCAGCATCAATCTCTTCTCTATACTCTTAATATTTCCTTTCAGTTATTGCGTTTCTTCTTTGCATGCTTTCAGTATTTTTGCGTTTACTTTCTTTTCTCTTTAAACTTCTTAAGTTCTGTTTGCATATTTGCTACTTTTTGTTTAAGTATCATATCCTTTAATGTGGTGTGTACTTCAGTGGCAAATAAACAGAATGTGTGTTAATTGTGTAATTAGACACCATACAGTATTGACTGTGAACTCACCATAACATTCGCTTTAAATTATTCTCTTACATAGTAGGTTCAAGCAATTTCCAATGTGTCATGATCTTAAATTTTTATACTTATTAACTCTGTTTGCTGAGACTTTCATAGTTATTAGGTTTGTTGACATTATACGCCTATTCAGATAGTCTCCACTAGTGTTTCCAATACAAAACCTGAACTGTATGTGTTGACTATCAATGGGGATAAAATACGGCATTTTGGAACTCTTCGAAAAGTTTAAAATGCAATATCCATGTTCGATAAATTCAAAAAACAATTTTCTATCGTGATGACTACAGTTCAAGGAATTTTTGAATCGCAGTTTCCTTAACTTTTCCATCAAACAAATTTTAACACCTTAAAGTTCTGTCTAATAATTAGATACCTAAGTGTCCGTTTTCTAAAAAAATCGATTAGGAGTTACCATGTTTCCATGCGTAGTTCAGTCATTACCAAATGGAACCTTAACTTACGACAAGATCGTAACACGTACAGATTAGAAGGTGTTTAATAAAACTTTTAATAATCTTACACTTCAGGGTTTAAAATGGCTAACTGATATTCCAAAAATTTAATTTGTTAAATTTAAATTTGAAAAAAACAGTCGTGATGGGTGGAAGACTGGTTTTTGATCAAACTGTTGTGGAAAAAAGCATAAAACGTTTTACTTATTGAGACTGCATTCAGCATCCATCGTATTGGAAATCACTAAATCATATTGCATTGGCAATAAACTGAGTAATGAAATGATGTAGAACCTTTCCAGAATATCTTAACCTAATGATCTTTCTCCTGCTATTGACGCAACAAATACCGCCGTTTATCGGGATGAAAGCAGCTCTAATGTAAACATTTTAAGGCTGTGCAACGTTTCTCAATTTGATGTTTTCAGAAATTACACAACCACTAAAATAAAATAAGGAATCCTCAGCAAACAATATTTTATTATTCAGTTAATTGGCTCATAAACCATCAATATACGTTCCTATTGATTAGTTATTTCCAGGGATTCTTGAAAGTAAGTAACTATATACCTTACTCAAAAGTTTTACTAAACAGTTTAGAGAAGTTTAAAATATATTACAATCGACATCTGACAGCTGAATTCTAACTTCTATTGGACAAAATTTTCAAAACATGAATGTTTACGAATTTCAGTATAGCATATATCAGAACACAACAATGGCATCATTAATTTAGACGTTGGATAAAATATTAATCCTTGCGTTTCGATTTGCATAACTACCAAATTCACTTGAATGCTCCTCACTTACAAGTGTTATTATAGTTTTAACGTTGCGCATACTTACGTACCCATTTACTCCTAAGAGGATGGGAATGTCATTAACGCTCAAATTTGAAAATAATTCAATTACGTCTTATATTTCAGGTTTTCGTTATTAGTTGTATACAAGGATTTTCAGGTATCTTGTTAATCGTTTAAATCGGTACTATTTGCGGTTTCTTTGCATTAACTAAATGGAAATATAATGAATTCCTTTGTTTTTGCTGTATTGAACGTTAGTAGAAAAGATTACTCAAAAAAAAAAAACATTAAAAGTGTCTTGAAAATATAAACGACTCTTTCAACCATTTCAACCACTGTCGTTACTTAACGTAAAGTGGGGTTTCGAATTTCTGGCGAAAGTGATGAAATCTGATTTGTACTCGGATTACACTAACTAATAATGTTTAGTCAACATAAAAATGTGGTTAGTTAGACGTTGACTCGGTATATTTGGCATTGTACGCGTTGTTATGACATTATCAATAGGATGATGTTACCAACTCATGTGTGGTACCTACGGCGTTCCATTCACCAATTCCTCTTTTATACAAAAATTAAATACATCAGAGTGTCAGTGTTGGGCAAAAAATTTCATCCCCTTTAATAATATGTCTTAGTTGGAAGAAAAATCTCAGGCCACAGCATTAAGTTAATTAAGCACATAGCTTAGGACTCTTGATTTCCACTACATATTTAGGCTTTCTAAACGTTATCTTCATACAAATGCTTGTGAATTATTTCATTCTAGATTTAAAAAAGTTGTTACAGTAAAGTTTTTAGAAGTATAATGCATATCCAACTTAACACACAATTAAACACAAGTAATAAAATTATAAAACGAGGATGTTAGCTAAATCAAGAATGTAAGGTATAGTAAGATAGAGTAGAGATGTTTTACTATTCTTAATTGTTCCTACTGTTATTAGGATGTAATAACATGTATAAAAGTCATGTGGTTGTAAATACAGCACATGCATTCTTATCCAGCACAAATGTTTAATACGGATTTAATGAAAATTTGTAAGTTTCATAGCATGGTCAGTATCAAATATTTTATGCGAGCAACAGTCTCGCAGGAACGATGAACAAGAAATACGACTTTTACATAATATGTTAAGTTTGAACAATACTTTTGGGTCATTTTTTCAGTTTCGATAAATGCCCAAGAAATATTTTAGTGTTGAATGTAGCAAATTTTGAACTAGCAGTTATAGACACTAAGGAAGTTATTAATTTATGAGTCATTTTTCAGGGAAAATGGTTAACTATTTGTCTTTTCTAAGAAAGTATATTTCCCTCGTTACCTTCCTTTATGGAGTTTTGCTCTCCCTGTACGCATTTATCAATACTAACCCTCCTACGAACACACTCAAAATTCGGCACAACATCAATATTTAATTCTCTTAGCTCGACCTTCCACGTTCTCGAGGCGTCCATCAATCATTCACAAACATTCGCCGTTATCGAACTAGAATTCTGGAGCGTTTCTTCTCCTAAGAACTTTCCAAATTCACATCTCGATATGAGAAAGTTGAGGTACACATTCTCATTTTTTTCGAGGCGTGTGCTTGTACCCTGTCGTTCGAGGCATATTCGGAATCCATAGAGCGGAATTAACGTAAAACGATTTCTATGTGATCAGAAGTGGGATTATCGGAAAAGTTTTATTTCTAGCGAACTCACTTGACGTGTATCACTACATCGGGAGATGGGGGATTTCATATTTCAGACATAAATTATCGGTTTGAAATTTGGCTTTTTACTTGGAGCTGTCATCGTATATTCTTATTTCAGTATAAACATTCCTTAGTATAATATGAGAAATTTAAATGAGTGCGGTAAAGACATCACGCTAATTACCAACACAATCATGAATTTGGCGAAAGATCGGGCGTTGCAATGTAAATGGTGAATGCATGCATTAAATGGTGGGTGCATTAAAATTAGGCTCCAAATCAGGATTTGCGTCCTCCGAGTAGTTATACATAACTTATTATTATTACAATCTAAATTATAATTTGTATTATGGGTATTTCATAATAACTAATTATCATCTGTATGATAACGTGTGGGTAATGCTTGTTTAAAATCAAACCCGTATTGTTATGATTGTTTAAACGGAACTGTTGTATATTGATTTTGCGTCGCAAACCTCATAAACTCCCACCGTAATATAATCTAAAATTTTACAAAAACGTCGGAAACCCTCCATCGCTACCCCTGCCGGCAGCCATTTTGAAAGCTTGCGGTAGAAACGTGTGTGCCTCCGTATTTAATTAGCACAGTGCTAGTCGCTTAATTACAGGGGCAGGCCTGCTTGCTCGGAACCATTATTAGAGCACAAACTAACTCAAGGAAACTGTTACATGTGGTCTTGATGGGGGTGGGACGGTGTGGGACTGTTCGTCGAGAGAAACGGCGGCGTCTTTTTGCCGCCCCCATGCCAAGTACTCTGCTTCCACAACGTGCTCTACCTAATTTACAGATGTTATTAATTGTATAGGAGACCGTAGTTCTCTGACAATTCTAATTCACTGCTTTCTTTATAAAAACGCACACGCCAAAAGGGACAAATTGCGTCGATAGCTAAGTTGCAAAACATTGTTCCGAAAACGATGGGGTATTACATTAAGAACAAAAATTAACATTGTTTAATTAAATTAAATTAAATTAACAGTTAAATTAAGTTAAGTTAAGTTAAATTAAATTAACATTAAAAATGAATTGTTTATCCGACCACTGTGATTTAATACTCATTTAACCAATACAATTCTGCTCAATTTAGTTAAACTTGAATGAGCTATTTATGATCTAATTGACTTTTTTTGCTTCGATTTTATCGGATCCCAAAGAAGTCATTACGTCAATATAGATATATTTGGATCAGATTTTCGACTTTTTGTATAAAATCTGTGTAAGCTGACTTACTTTAAAACTCACTTAAGTTTGTGTTATTGTGTTAAAAAGTATTACATCGATACGGTGTAACATCTAGTACTGCTTACTAGCAGATCATCTACGTAATATCTCGATAACTATTATATCGGTATTGTTTTCATTATGGTTCAATTTTTGGAAACTAGTTATGGGGGGGCAACTAATTGTAGAGAAATTTTTAACTATTGTATAAATTGCAACTGTTGCAAAAGACCCATGGATATTTAAAAATAAAATAATTCGATTAGACGAAATTATTTAACGACTAAACCATTTAAAGGCAATTTTTGAAAATTTTTACTTAGCGAACGGTTCTAGTAGTGAAACTGATTCATCAAGGAAACAAGAAAATTTCAAAAAATACTACAGTATGATACTATTTACTTAAGGGAAACATATTACGTCGTTGGCGCGTTGTATGATATTACCTGTCTCAGTGGCCATATTGCTGTTTCTATGAATACATTAATATCGCTATAAATAATCAAGAAAATTTGACAGTAAGTATGTGCTCAGCTGGTTGATATTTCAAGAAATATTTACACATGTGCGATCCCGTGCATGATAATCATGCATGGATCCATTTTTGATGTTCATGTAAAATCCTAAAAGAACACCAATGCTCATATTTCATTAACAAAATTTCAGAGTGATGCGATGTTAATGTCCTGAAAGTGTATTAAAGAAAGTTTCCTTCTTCCTCTCTTTCTGTTCCTCGGCGTGAATAAATAGTGAATTATCGCGGTCTGGAGTTGGTGCGTCCTATTTTTCAGAAAGTGTGTTAATGAAAATGGTAAAGTAAGTCAAGGCGAAGGCTGCAATTAAAAATCGATCTGGTAGAGTCTGGCGTCGCTTTCGCGGCACAGAGGAGTCTTTCCTCGCTCTTTTTCTTTTTCATACTTTATACTTTCTCTCCGGTAAATAATGGCGCATTCAACAGATTGCCGCTCATCAGCATTTTATTATTTTTAGAAGCTACTTCCAGAACTTCAAATGAATTATGCATCAGGAAAAGAGAGAGAGGAGAGAAAGAGAGAGAGAAAGTGAGAGTGTTTTGCCCCCTTTTGCCGAACTTTTGTCGTGATTTATTTTTGTGCTCCGTTTATCGCGGGTTCAAGGTTAATGGGCTTCATTTAGGAATTGTTGAACTCTCATTATACCTTTCGTCTTGCGATACTTTTTCTTTGCGGAGGGCCAAATTCCAGTCTGAGGTGTAATCATAGTAGAACTTACTGAAATGTTAAATTGGAGATAGGGATTGAATTCATACATGGTGCCTTCGTAATTTGATTTACTGAAAATAATTAATGCGGCAAGAAGTTTTTAAGACCGAAAAGTTTAAAAAAGCATAAATTTAAATTTGACATTTGAAATATTTTTTTCAAAGTAGGCAGTTTCAGTATAATTTTCGACCTACGCAATGTTGCTCCATAAAAAATATTGTTCGCATGGAAAATTATTCGAAAATGGTGTTACTCATTGTGAACTTTTCGCCCGGAAAATTTATCCAAGTACAATTTTAAACTGTATTAATTGAAGGGTCACCCAGTGAGCATCAAACCGGAGTAATTTCATCTCTCAAAATGCGTAAAACCAATTATGTAGTTTCTAAAAATTCTAAAGAGGATATTTATGACAGATATAGGCGATAATCCTGAGTCTACAACATTAGCCTAATTTTCCTGGGTGACTAAATCTAGTAGAAATGTTCATTATTTAGTATTAGACCTAATACTTGGAATGGAAAATATCAAAATATATATCGCCAATTTATAAAGCTCCCAGTTAATTCGAGCCATACTTAAAGTAGCATATTAATCTTTATAAACACTTAGTATGTGTAGAAAATGTGTTTCAAGTAAAAAAAATAAGAATATTTGTTCTTTCAAATAAAACAAAAGGAAACCATGGATATTGTAAATGTAACGATTTCTTCAAACAAGGAGCACAACGGAGCAATTAACTAAAGTACCCTGTTAGAATGCAGATCTGCATCTTGTTTTATAACAACAAAAGTAGCTAGAATGTTCGACATAGCATTCATAGCAGACTAGTTGTGGCAAAGCATATTTCCAAAACAACTAACAAAGAATGTTGAAACTTTGGTGCAAATGATGTTATTCAGGCACCAAATTGGTTGATCACTTTAGGCATTCAATAAATTGTTACGTGTATAGAACATTTTAAGCAACACCTTTTTTGTTTTATCAATTACACATTGTCCACGGCGTAAACGAAACAAATTTAAGTTTTGCAAAGAATGTAGAGCCTGCCAGAAATGTTTCTATCACAGTTTTAAACAGACGCAACAATCGCAAAGGGGTACACCCACGCCTAGAGTAGGAACTTTATTTCTTCGTTAAAAACTCGTGATAAACTGTGCTATACACCGAGCGGAAAAAATTGCAGGATCATTAATTTATTAAAGAGATGTACACATTAGACTGGTTCTCACCAGGCCCATAAATTAGTTTGTAAAAGTTTAAAACTCGAGTTGGTTAAAAAAATTAACAATAGCTACAAATTGGTTTACAATCCTATATTACAATTGTTTTTAATATTCCCAGCTAATAATTAGTTTCAAGAATTATTTTATTCCTTTGACAAATATATTAGGGACAATCACTATGCGAAGTGGTAAAAATCAAACTAAAATTAGAAACATAACTAAATGACTTGATTAAATCTACAAACTAAGTTCATAAAAGTTTCAGGTTCGGTTGGGAAATATTGTTAAATTGATTTGTAAAAATTATATTTGAGTTATGCTTCAAATTTTGTTGGAAAAATTTTGTTATCGATCAATCATAAATTCACTAACATTTGTTTATTTTTAAATAACACCAAAGTGTTCTTAAACGTTTGCTTCTGTATTGTTATAAGCAGCTCTACACTTCAGTTGCACTTTTCTGGTTCCTTCCTTCACTATGATTTTTATTGGAATTTATCAAATTTCAATATGAAATTTAGAGTTCGTCCTGACTATTGTTACTTTCTGTAAATGGTAGTTATGATCACGTTTGTGGTTCAGTTTGGTACATAGTTCTTCCCGCATTTATTTATTATATGTATTTATTATGCTCGAATTCAAATTTGTGAAGTTTTTGAGCTTCAATAAGTAATCTAGGATAAAATCTATTTAAAAGTAAATAACTGCTCTAACTACTTATGAACTGGAAACCATTACAATGACTTAAAAGTGAAACAATCGTCCAAGGTATAGCGATGCTTGGAAGAATATTCTACGATCACTAATCAAGACAGGAAATTAGATGATGGGCAGGCATTGCTAAAATAAAAGAATACGTAGAAAAATCCGAATGGAATTGACCACATTGTCAGAGTAATGGACGATGGATGCCAAGACTAAAAATTAAATTAAATCAACCGAGAGTATCGCCGACACGAGATCAAATCTCAGTTCTCATGGTCTCGTTTAATATACCTATATTATTCTACCAAAATTACTGCTACTACTATACCAACTAAATCGCTATCATCCAAAACAATTCTTTATAGGAACAAAATGAGATACATTACCTAGTACACATGTATTTTAATAAAATTACAAATCGAAGGAATAATTATATTCTATAACATTGCGATTATGATTCTACGTATTGGTACCAGGCGCTGTTTTAAATGTACTTACATGACGAATTGAGAATATTTCGATGATTAACCTTCAAGAACAATATCTGATTATATAATCCTCAACAATTTTTAATGGAAATTTTGATAGTGAGTCTTTTTATTTTAATTCTTTCCAGGTTCAATTGGAATTGGTAGAAACTCCTGTATATTGTGCACATATTGTTTTGCTAATATCATTTTTAGTTATTTGTTGATATTATCTGCTTTAATTTGTTTCAAGTCTATATTCTTGCATGTGCCATAACTGCCATCTCTTTCATTTTATAGTAGCATAACTTTTCGTATTTTTTAAGTTATTGAAAGTTATTTTAAAAAATGCTTTTTGGCGGGTATATATGCAGACTAAGAAATAAGAATTTCTCGTGCCATTATGTAACCCTTCCAAAAGTCAGGTTATCTCGGTTCCGTTTCCAGCGTTCCACGTACCTCTGTGTCAATCGCAGAAAATTGTTTAGTTCCTAAAAATCTTCCCTGGCATAAATACAAAGGAAATAACAAGCAAACAGTGAATTTCTGCTATTCAATATATTCAAACGTGTTCGGAAACAATTCCGTCTCCCGATTAGAAATTTGCAACTGTAGCAAATCGAAAGGGGGTCGTTCGGTAACATTTCAATAAATTTAGATAACATTATATTCAAATTACAATTGAATTGGCCGAAAGTGTCACCGCGTGACACTTTTCGAGGACTCTCCATGGCGACTAGCCGATCTCGATAAGGAGTCCTTGAAAAAGTGTTTCCATCTGTTCCTATTGAAACCCACCGCCGATCTGTAGAGGCTGATTTGAGATAACATCTGAAATAAGCAAACTATTTAATTGAAAGTACTTAGTTTTGTAAATAGTAGTTGGTAAAATTAGTTTTGGTTAAAATTTCACGAATTTAGAAATTCTTAGAAGGCGACCACATTAAGAAAGGATAACATCATTAATTTAATGGTACCTGATTCTATAGGTAATAAAACTCCAAATCTGTCATACAAGCGACTAGAACTAAATAATCCTTTTGTCACGCCAAAAGAGCATAAAGGATGACCTGAATCGATGCGACACACCACGGTCTGATTTATAGAAAAACGGTGGCCTAATTTTTTGAAAGTTCACAGGTAGAGCGTACGAAGGGGTTACTCGATCCACGTCCCTTTCCGTACAATACGAAAAGGATCTAATAAAATTCAATTTTGATTCCTGACAAACTAGTAGGTTCGTAGCGTAACAACTGTTTCGGTTTAAGAAGGGTTGAAACAGGAAAAGGAAGTCGGAGAGGTACGGATTTTTTGAAGTCTTGTCCAAAAGTCGAAAAGTTGGATAACTGGATTTTTCGGTTTACTATTTAAAAAGGACTTTTCCGCCGACAACAAAACGTTCCCATATGAAATCTGGCTGTCGTATGAAACAACAATATATAATTTAGACGCAGTGTTAACATTTTCTTCAATGCTGTAACGACAAAAATAAATTGGAAATTAAGGTTACACAATTTAATATATTCTAACTGTGGCACAAACATATAAAGTGCAAGATTTTGTAACTATTTACCAATAAGGAAAAAAGTTAGTGTACTGAGGTCAGCACGGTTGCACATATAGGGTTATTTCTACAGATAAGAAGTAAGTTGGAGAGAAAATTTACTGCCAAATACTCATACGATTTTAAAAATAAGATGTTTATAATGTGTGTTTGATTAATCTCCTCTTCTAGGTAATAATAATCATCAAGTGTGTATTTATTTTTTAAACTTTCGTCATTATTTTCTTTGAGTGTGTAATTATACACAAATTCTACTTATACCACGTTCATTCTGACTTAATCCTTGCTAGCAAAAGTCTTTTGTTATCTTCTTTTCCGGCGTTTTTCAAATCCGCCATCAAAGGAAATCAGTGTGGTATAATACGAAAAGTAAAGGTAAAAAGCTTCTTCACAGATTACAGTATAGTAAATTGCAACTTTCAACAGAATTTTTTGCATCTAGGAACACTGAGAGCTTCCTAAGTCTACGAGGAAAGAGCCAACCGATGTAATAATTCTGCTCATTTTCTTTTCAGCCTCTTTAAGAAGATTTATTGTAGAGTGGTTTAGATTTGACCGTCAACATTTTCTTGTAAAGGAAATAAGTACTTTTCGTTTTTAATGAAATGGGCAATTTCCATAAATAGGTATCTTTGAATTCAGAGTCTAATAAAAATGTACTTCTAATAAGAAGGGACGTTTATTTTTAAACGTAGATGGATCAAAACATATTTAATACGGCCTGTAGCTGAAAGATTGGCTTTAATGTATCCGTAAAGTGATAGGACGATGTAAGTAAGTACGTAATTACCTTAACACAGTTTGGCATTTAAATTGAGGTCGTGAAAAAATGTTTTGTAGAAACCTTGCATTATCGAAAGCGCGAATTGGAATTTGGAAGATCGGTTTTCGAAAAGGCAATTAACGTCAGCGTAACCACAGCCTCCTGGATAATGTTTTCCTTCCATAGGAGTGTTAGCGAACGCACATATTGGCGCATTAAATTACAATAGCTAGGCGACAAGGGCGCCGCCGCTCCAAGAGATTCCCTGCAACTAATTAAACTTCCAAACTATAGAAGGCTTAGTTGCGCCCGTAGCTACAAGAACACACGAGAAGGTGGCGAATGGGTGGAAAACGAGGAGGGGAGGAACGGGGGCTGAATAAAGGGGTTTGGAGCCACCCCCCTGAAACCGCTGCCTGCCCCCGAACGCTCATAGCTTCGGGATACTGTCAGCTTAAACGGCCTGGAGAAGGGGCCCGGAATGCTTAAACTATCTAAGTCAGCACTAAATATCTCCCTAACTGTCTTTCTTGTTTTGGGAATTTGCGTGTATGTTCCTGGCACAAACAGGGTCGGATCAACGTTAGCTTGTTGCAAATATTCAACAAACTCTGCAAATAATCTAACAGATTTTCATATTTAAAAAAGTACCTTCCATCCAACCAATTGTATCCCCTCTCAGAGGCTGTATAAAGCATCATAGCTGACATTAAAATAATAGCGAAACCATAAATAACGTAAAATATGCCAATATAACAGCGACATCATAACTTCGAAAGAATTCAGAATGAAATATCAGAAATTACTATGAAATATGAACTTTCTGAAACATTAAGAAACATAATTCAGTGGAATATACCTATTGTAATTACGGATAATCTTATCAATCGGCTATTGTTATCAAATCCAGCTAATCGAGGACCATTCTGTTTAAAACTAACAATATATTGTGTTTTTCACTCAAAGTTGTCTGTAAATGTTATGCAACTGCTTGAAGTTTCTATCATTTTTACCCTAAATCCTTAGATTTTTTCATAACCATATATTGCCGATCATTTTTAGGTAATTGAAATGAAGAAGTTTTTGAATTTAATTTCAAGTTGGTATTATTGTCTATTTCCTTCAATTAAGTCGCACTTCGGTTTCCATTAAGATCAGATCCTAACGTAAAGAACAATTTCAAGCTTTATTTAAATAAGGTCGTTCAGATTAGGTCCAAATCATGTCCGAATATAGTGAATTTTACCATACTTAAATTAGCTTTCATTTACACCAGGTGATTCTAACCAGGCCCTAATAAGGATTAATTTACCGAACATTATTTGATGATAAATCAGGTCCAGATCAGGTCCTGGTCAAGTAAACCTGCAGAGGCATGCCTTACCTGGACCTGGTCGGATTACGGATTTGGTGTTAAAATCAACATCAGCTTTGTGCCCTATCAGCAAGATCAGACTCCTTCACTGCTCACTGCATGGTCTACATGTGGTGGTATCCCTTAATATTTCTAGTTTGTACTCTTATCGAAAAATTAATATCGATACCAAAACACTTCGTATCGAAAGAAGAATATCGATACTTTCATCGTATCACTACTATCAAGATATCACTAGACCCAAGCTTCAGTATAAGATAGTGTGTGTCGAAGTGGCACTAATGTAAGATTATTTTGCTTGGCTCTTCCATTTTATTTCACAAGCTGCTAATTATTAACTAATTATGCTCTCAATCTAAAATATCTAAAAAACTCTTTTGAGTAATCTAATGATTTAAAATGTAATATGTAAAACGACCCCATGATATATTGTATATACACTATCAGCTTCTTTTGCCAACGATTCTTCTCCTTCGTTGTAACATACCGTTTAATAATCTACTTTATATGGTAGTATCAAAGAGTTACGAAACATCCTCCTCACTTTATGGCGAACAATAGCCACGTACATAGATAGAGGATTTTCGATTCACAGATGTTAGGTGTTGAAATCAATTCCTTATATGACACTTCATATCAAAAGATGGGCACACGTGCCTAATAAAAGGAAACCAACAAGAAGCGCGATTTCTGGTTATATATTTCACTGTGGTACAACTACATGCTATGTTCACAATAAATGAGACCAACAGTTACGACTAATTTAATAAGTGGAGAATGATATGTGTACTTTTGCAATCATGCGCTTCAAGTATATACTTTGTATTTTGCATAATGGCCACAATAAATCTGGCTATAGTGCAATACAGTATTTGACTATATACAACAACATTTATTAACTAAGTTTCAGTTATTGTGGGCACAGAGTGTTAATGGAAAATGAGATAGTTCGCCAGAAACAAAATGCGTAATAGAAAACTCCAAAGTCATGGCATCTGAAATCTCCCGGGAGTAGTTTGAACTAGATAGTGTGGTTGTACTAATGCATATCACGAATTCTTTGGGCAGAACATATCACCAGTCATCATTTTTTTGTCATCATATTTTCATTATTTATGCAAGCTTTTACAAGAAAAAATTTCCACAATAATGGCCAACAACTTTAACACACTTCCTTATTGTTAACTAAATACTGTCATTTAAACACTATCGTACTATAAAAATTCACACCACGTCATAAGCCATATATTTTAAAATACGTTCTAATATTTATCTAAAATGTACGACGGTATAAAATTATCAATCCGTGCCTCATTTTAAAGTCGGTTTCATGCTATTATTAAAGCTTACAAAACATAACGTTTCGGTTACACAGGAAACGCTACTTAAATTGTGGATTGAATGGTGATAAAACCAACATCATCATATCCAATCTCGCAATAGATAAATCCTGTACATGCATGTGTTCATTTTATACAAAGAAAATATTTTAATTAAATGTAAAGTATTCACTATTAATCTAAAGGAAAAATTTAGAAGTCATTGCTTTGACTATATTGGAGATGGAACATAATTAAACTGCTTACATACTTATTTTGATTTAACACAAATTTAAACAACATATTTCTATATTTAATGTCTAAATCCTTCTTGTGTGCTCATCGATAATGAAATCTCTTTCGTTATTTCACCATTGATACAGTTACCTAGAATTCAATTTATCGGAACGTCAATATCACTAAAATATTTTTTGTTAGAACACGTTCGGCACAACTTTCCCAACACCTCCGGTACACACCCTTGCGTAATTTAATTCTCATTTCTTTCTCGACATCAACCCAAATAAAACCCATTCAACCCTTTCGGCATGGGGCAGGTAACTAGACAGAGACGGAGAGTGTAACGTGGAAATTAATAAAAGCGAAAAAGATATAGGAAGAGAACTACCGTCGCCTGAATATTCAATGGAAGTGCATAAATTAAAGATCGAGAGTATATATGCATATGTTTTGTTAAATAAAGGACGGGATTTTAGTTGAGTTTTGTACGGCGGTTAGAAAAGATCAGAACGAGGAAGTTGTGATTTTAGTATGTGGAGTATGTAGACCGTGTGTATTGGTGGCAATTTATTTTATTGTTTGATTTTTGAGAAACGATGGTGAGTACAATAGACTAGCAGTTTTGTATTACTTTTAACATTATGTTTAATAGATTAATATACAGATTTTTGAGGCCGTTTCCTTAAGCTATTTAACGATTCCACAAAATCAATTAATATCCTCATTAGAATTAAATATTAAGTTTGTAAGGTATGGTAATCTCAGATTTCTATTTGAAATGAAGCAATAATAATTATAATTAATATTGTCCTCTGTAATGTGTAACTTCAGGTTGAATTTAGAATAATCTATTTGCACGTGGAATACATGAAAGTGTTTTTGTTCAATACTACCTATGTGTAAAAATCAGATCGAGTGGATTCTATTTTCTCACGCTTAAATTAAAAAAATATTTTATTAGTGCGATTCAAACCAAATTTATTAATCATCTATTTTCAAATATAAGACGTACGGTATTAATTTATATTAGGCATGACGGACAAATTACTACGCATTACCTGAATTGTCATGAAAATATATTAATAGGCAATATTTTTGTAGTGAATGTGACCCTTGAAAATAGATATTCAAAACCCGAATAGATGATAACTAATATTTTCTAAGTACAACTGTTGTTACTTAGGTAGATAATCTCACAATTGGTTTTGAAGTGACTTTTTGAGTTTTGCAAATTATTTCATTATATTTATGGAGCAAAATAATACTTACATGACATGCTGAAATTGATAATTACATAACGTTGATGATTACAATAAATTCTAATAATAGATGGAAAAGGGACAATGTCCTAGCAAGGTGTTTTAATAATTTTAGAATACAAAGTAAATTTTAAAAATATGTCAATAATTTCACGATTATGATGTGTTGAGTCTCAGAATTATATGGCTGGGCTATGGTTTCGTATTTAAAATACGAACAAAAAAGTTTGTATCTAAAAAGTGAAGCTCCTAATCACACAGCACATAGCCTTACGTTGATGACACATGTCTTATTCAAATTCGTTCGTATGGTAGGTTCACTAATTTTATTATATTTACAATAACACCATGCTTGTTCTCTTGTCTTATTATTGTCTCTGACCATATTAAATGGTGAGGTGTTCGACTGCTTTTCTTAATAATATGTAGTTTGAAATGAACATAGATTGCGTCAATGATGACTTCTTCATGAACATTTATTTTTAATTGGATAAAATTGTTCCAATATCGGCACGTTCATGTGGTGTTAACATATTCGTGAAGACAATAACTTTACAGCAGTCTCCAGCAAAATTTTTGTACATTTCATTTGAGCAATGATGTTTACCTTAACCAGTGTTATGGCTGTTTGTCATTAAAACCGTCAATAAAATTGAAGATTATTTATTTTAAAGTTAGATATCACAGTTAAAAACTTTTCGGAAAGAAGAACATGAAAGATTTCCCTTAGATTCCAAGTCCCCAACATTCCCCACACATTTACACTAAAACACTGCAAAAAGCTCATTTTTACAGCCGATATAATTCTAAATGAATTTTAAAACGCCAAAGTAGCTCGCAATCCCGCGCGAACGTGCTCTGAATCCAGTATGTCATGGATTCATGCATCAAAATTTAACAAAAGAGCGTCGAGCTCCGTCTTTGTTTTCCAAGCCTTGGAGAGACGTGAGTGCGCGGGATGGAAAATTTCGGCGGTTTTCGCGAAACGTTGAGATTCTTCTGCTTATCTGGGGAAGGCAGTACGAGGACGATCAAATAAAATATTAAACTTGAACATGATTTTTATGCCCGGTTCGTGTTAAGGGTTTTAAGGCTTTATCTTGGTTAGCGACGCTCTTTTGTTTGGGCTAAAGAGGAAGTGATTTGTTTTTATTTAGGTCTGGGGATCCTCGAGAGGCACACTCAACCACAATGTACCGTCGTAAAATTTAAAAAAAAAGGAGAACTTCGCATTTACAACAAACAAAATGGAAGTTAAACATTTATGGGTAATTGGCTGAAAACAATTAACGAAAGATAACTTGTTTAATTCCAGTGTAACTCATAATCTTATACTTTCGTATAAAACTTTTACTTAAATTCACTTTCCCATAAATAATGGATGATGTTTAAATATCCCCAATAAACTAAAATTGTACCTATTGAGAAGCACTGTCTTTTACTAATATAAAATCAGTTATTCAAATATAACCTTTCTAAAAATTTTCTCTTTAACGGGTTATCAGAGAAAATGCTATTTTTATATTTATTCCATGATAATTTTTTAACTATTTCTATGAAGTAATTGAATATCTGTGCCTTAGCACTCGATCTTCAGTTATCTTTA
Organism: Cryptocephalus primarius; assembly: GCA_963576515.1. Classification (NCBI taxonomy): domain Eukaryota; kingdom Metazoa; phylum Arthropoda; class Insecta; order Coleoptera; family Chrysomelidae; genus Cryptocephalus; species Cryptocephalus primarius. The sequence continues at coordinate 20,852,433 of OY754936.1, read as the reverse complement.
TAATTTAATAATATCGCTTGAGGAATTTGTTATTAAAATAAACGTGTTATGTAGTGATGTAATAGCCACAAATTCAGGTAACAAGTAGCAAAGAAAAAATTTTATCACCACGGGATATTTTCAGTTTTTGATGGTACTCCTAATTTAAATGCATTTTGTGTATGGGTTATTTTGTTAAAAATGTTAATTTTTGCAATACATCAACTGAGAATATTACTTCGTTAATTAATTCATTAGTGTCAGAATTTGATGTGTTGCATTGCTTTTTAAGCATATTTTTTTCTAGGTGCAATAAACTCTAAATTTCATACAGGTTTCATACCAATTAGAATATTAATACAATACTCATGAATTATGGTAAAATTAGTTTGTTGGGTTGTAGAGTAAAGCTAGGATAGTTAGACAAGAACAGATGGCAAAGAAAGTATAAAATAAAATAAAAGAAGGCACTAAAATACTAAATAAGGCGAAAGCAATTCAATCACATATATTTGACACAGACATAAATCTAGGTATCAATAATATTATGAATGTACAAAAATATACCAAATACCATAATATATAAATGGAGTAAAGTGCACGTGAATAATATAAATTTAAATTATACAAGTTCGTATATATTTAATATTGATACGATCTACATTCCGTAAACTAAATGTTTCTCTGGGTAATTTTGCAAATTCTTTCTGTTTGACAAAATTTGTTTATAATGTAAAATAGTTCGTTCAACTTCGCATGAAATAACCGGAATAAATTGTGAAGCCCAAATTTGTATAACACTCAAAGATCTTCCGTGGATAAGGATTTTACACAATAATAGATCTTAACTTGACTAAACATTTTTTCCAAAAGGATCAAAAGCTTTTTTAATGGAACAAAGGCCTCATTGAAAATATCCATTGATTCACCATGTTTTTAAACGTAAACGTTATTAAACCAATTTTTACCTACCTTCTGTTTTAATTGCCACCAAGAATAAACAAATGGAATCCCATACACTTTAATGATAACGAAAAAATTACTTCTTTAATTCGTTCAAAATATATTCCATATTTCAATCCAACTACCTCATCGTGTAGGTATAGGAGTTCTAATGGCTGAAGTTTCTATTTGTAGGTGACGATACGCAAAGAAGCTTTCACAAAATCTAAAAGATACGTAAATTCTGATAGTATTTACGGAATTATGATTGTAAATGTCTAGTTTTTACCTTTTTGGTACATGCGATTAATCTATCCACGACAGTAAATACATTTCGTATAAATTCACAAATGTTTTCTGCATAAGCATGAAAAGTTATATGCATAATTTGATGGTAAAAGATTTTTAAACCTCCCACACCTTCACCATGTAAAGGGCCGCATCTGAAACTAACAGACTTTTGTCTCTTTTCGGTCCACTTGAGTACAATAATCCTGAAAATAATCTTGTTTTAATTTTCTAGCTGGTAAATTTTCAGAAATGACGCTATCATCACAACAATTTTCCATTGTTTTGTGGCTTGTTTGACGCAATTTCTTGGAAGCCAATAGATGAGTAATTCGACCAACATATCGACCTTTGCACTTAATGGTTTCGATCAGTTGTAGAGTAGAGGTGAACCAGGACGTAATTCTGCTTAAAGATTGAGAGAGACAAGGTGTGTACAAGATTCAGAGAACAGCACCTTCCTTACTTGAAAATGATCAGTGGGTTTATTGATAAACGCGCTCATCTTGTACCTGTGATAAAACTCTCCCATCCATAGTTTTAAAACGCAAGTGTAATATCGTTGATGATGTATTAAATATTACACTTTATACCGCTGCATTGCGACAACATAAGTCACCACTAAATTTCATTTTCTTATTACTGCATTGTAAATTATAACTTGGTCATCATGTTTTACGAGTGATGTAAGAATACATATTCATTATTCGAAAGTTTTAAACGAGACGTGTTGTGCATTGTAAATTATACTACAGTGCGAGAAGTAATGAACGTTTTCAATGAACTTCAGTGACTTTCAGTCTTTTGTAGTATTGGCCACATTTGTATCGGGTTGGCCACCTCTTTCTTAAATTTAATAATTAACTGAACATGGCTCTAAATAGCATATACTATTTCAAACATTTTGATTTTCAATTATTAACAAATGATTTTTGTTAAGAATAAAGTAAAGGGTTGAACTTCTATGGCAGTTTACCAATAGAGCAACGGTACATTTTCATTTATTAAAATGCTAGCTTATATAAAAATAACGAAGTAACAGGGAACTACATTTTATATATTAGCTATTTGATACCTGCCTATGTTAAAAGTATAAAAGTTAACAAGTCAGTTTAAATTAATAAAGACGCATATAAAACCAGGCGATTTCTTTAAAAATTATTTAAGAAATTGTTTATGCAATATTAAAATGATAAAAATGTATGTAATAGAAAAAGATTCATTATCTAAATTTTCGTTATAACCTGAGAAAGGATACATAACCAGATGACGTTTTATTATCAGGTCTTAAAGGTTAATCATCCTGTAATTTCCAACTCATTATGTAAATACACTTAAAACAGTGACTGGTGGGGGAAACCGAAACTTGTTCGATAGAAAATTTTAAAACATGTAATACTGGCATCAGTCTGTATAAAGTGTCCACTTTTCTGTCAAAGTCCTAACCGCGGTGACCGAGGTCTTCTCTCGATATCGTGAAGCCTTAATACCATACAATTCGCTTTGAATACACAACGAATTTTCGTCTTGTTGGATCTCCTCAGGTGGACTTAAGAATATAAGTCTGGTCTATTTGGTATTATATTTTGAAGAACAATCTAAGGTACTCCGCGGGTAAATTACATTCGTTTTGTAATTTTTCCTTTACTAAAATCGGTTAACATTGCTTTATAGGCCTGAGTTATATTGTAAATTTGTTTTTCTTGTTTAGTCTACTACCTAAAAAATATTAAGCTACCAAACACGATGTAAAAAAGTCAACATAGTTTTTTTTCATAAGAGAGAAGGTCAACGCCTAGCTCACGATGTTAATTATCATGTCACTTTTTCATTAAATTTAGAAGAGTAAAGCGCGAAATATTTACGCCGTAGTTACTTCTATTTTTATCCCTCATTCATCGAAAAAAGTTGGATCGTTAACGGAATTTTTTTCTACAATTCTCACCCTGCAGCCCCGCTCCTTCTTTATCCCGACAATAAATTCCTCCGTTCGGTTAATTTTCCCGAGACCTTCCCTACCGGAGTCCCTAAATTATCCAGGGCCGCGAGTGTCCTGCCGCCATTTCTCCGAGGCCCGAGCACGGTCGATTGACCAAATGGACCAATAGGATTACACACTTATCCTTCCTTCCTTCCTGCCATTCAATAAATGGACGCATGTTCACACAGCATGCCGGCCACTGGTCACTCCTTTGTTCCGGGAATTTACTCATACGACCCGGGAGGGGTTATATGAAGCGTAAAATTTTTTTAAGGGCTGCTAAAATTTTCTCTCATAGAGAAAACTTAACAAGCAAATAGAACAAGTTTGAATAGGTTATCAATTGATAATTTCAAAAACTGAGCATAGGTTAGATTTGAGATTTATTGGAGATCTATGTTAATGAATTTTGGAAACTTTACGTTACAAATTCTTAAATTTGAATTGTTTCTGATATTTAATTTTGGAAAAAAAATAGAAACAAATAGTCCGGGCATAAAGACGACACCCGACATTGTACAACATTGATAATATCAATTATCATTGTGAAAATTTGTTATAACATCAATCAAATTATAAATGTCAGCGTTGGGGAAATTACCAAGATATTGTTAGCCCCACTGAAAATTGTTATTAAATCCATAGTAGAAAATATTTCGGTTAGGTTGTGGTTTTTTAGTTGTATTTTAGATTGATACCAATTGAATGCATGTTATTTGTTTAATGTCTACATGAACATGATAACTTATTAAATATAACAGTAAATTATAATACAAGTGACATTATTCACATTTACTATATAAAATATAATTTCATAAATAATCTTAAATTGCTCTATTATTAGTATAAGTGTATTGCATATTATTATTTATATAAAGTTTAATATAAATTTTGGATGATAGAAGAAATATTTGAAGTTTAAAAAAGTCTTGGAGCAGATTCGGAGGACTTTTCAAAAAAACGAAAACCAACCAGCATGAAGGCCCTTCAGAAAAGATTTAGTCAAAAGTGTTATTAAACTTTACTATACACATTTAACAGTGAAATAAATATTTAAAATTCAAAGAATCTTGGTCAAAATGTTGAGGAAATTTTAACCAAACAATTACCATAGTAAAAGACCCCTTTATTATACTTATTTTAACAAAAACGCTTATCGATAAGTCCTGGCATGATAAGAAGTTTTAACATACTCATTTCTAGAAATTTTGTAAACATTTTCCATTCTTTATCAAGGTCAAATGGTCATTTTCCAGACTTTTTCATTACATTTTTTATGCGTAACCTTTTCCCATATCGAATGGCATTAATATTCTTTGGCCTGTTTGAAAAATTGCATTTTCCTTCAATTGATTTTTGTTCAGTTTCATTTTGAAATAAATTATTGTACTTTAAATGGGCTGTAAAACTGAATTTAGTAAGTTTTTGGAGCGTTTAAACTTTTCGAGATAACAAGCTTGAAAAATATAGAGTAAAGATTTAAGAAGCACTTCTGGAATCTTAAACCACAAAAATTGCCTCAAAACTAATTCGACAACATTGAGACATTTCAAATAATTTCGTTTTAATACTACATGAAATGGAAAATGACAATTTCTGGTCCTCCTAAAACATTAAACGACCAAAATTTCTTTAATATCTGATTTTGAGGGATTTTTGTTTGATTCTGCAAGGACTACAATGATTTCAAATAGAAACTAGAAACATTTTCGTTTTGATTTCACATACTGCAATTCTAGAACTTTCGTTCAATAGCGTAATGATGCAGAAACGGGCAGGTTTGTAATTTGGACAGTATTAACATGCCGTGTACTCCTTGGAAACGGAATAGACTTGATTTAAACCGAGCTTCTGGCCTTTCTTACAATTAAAAGTTGCTCTAAAATTCGTAGAAATGCCGTTTTTACGGACTACGTATCCTGTAAATATCTGGTCGAACATCTCTTTGCTTAAAATAGACATTTTATATAGGAATACTCTGGAATAGATTATAGTTGGCTAGTTTTTCTGGCAGAATCTATCCCTTTCATCGCGAGTAGATTGTGGCAAGCACAACCGGTCGGAAAATGCCCAGTACAACCAACTAGTTAGGGAGCAGATTTTCTGACCAGAATCTACCTGGTTAACAAAAATTTGACATTTTTCATATAACTTATAGAACACTATGGTTATATGACTTGCCAAACCGGCCAAATTCTAAGGATATATTGGGTCCAGAAAGACGTTCTATTTACTTTTACTATCAGAGGTGTTATTTTTGTTTGTTGAAATCTATAAATACTCCTACAATAATTCTTGGATACATAAAAATCAGCTGTAATAGATATATCAAATTAATCATCCCAATGATGACAGATTACTATCTCAAAACACGAGAGTGGGATTCGTTTGATTTGTTCGCATAAATATCTACAATTCTGAACATAAATTGATTTATGATGTACTTTACTGAGTAGAAAAAAAATTATGATAAGATAATTGAATTTCACTTTGTCAGAATATATTTTTGGAGTAAAAAGTATTATAATATGACGTCGTCATGATTTCTCTTAAATTAGGACCCCTATTTCTTCGGTGTTTTTGTATGTCATTCTATAATTTGCTCGGGGATTAGAAAACATCTCCACGCAACCGACCTTAAAGTTATTATATAACATTGCCTTAACGAAAATGACACATTTGCCTCGCGAACAAAATCTTTTCTTTTAACTTTGTTATGATGTTCATTTGTATAACTTTATTTTGTGTAGGACACACAAGGAAGGAAATGTTTTCAAGCAAATAAGGCAAGCTAATTATTGAAGGCAGCCTTGTAAAGTGTTGTCACTCGTTCTATACAATGTTGAATGATTATAGGGGAGAAGCTGAGATTGAAAGTTACGTTAAAATTTGTTGTTCAACTTAGAGCCTACTCCTATTATCGTATTTGTTAAAAATTCTTAAGGAAGGCAGGGAGGTATCTATTATATCACATGATAAGATAATAATTATGTGAATACAAATCGTAATTAATTGTGAAACTGGCACATCTGTATGTTTTATTTAGAACGACGTTATAAACCAACGAACAGCATGTTATAAATGTTATAAACTTTATTATCACAGTATAAATAAATCTAGAACACGCTATTTAATTATACTAAATTCGTTTGAGTACATGTTATTTGCGTGTGATTAGGTTAGGGCGTAAAAAACGATGTTATAATGAATTGGTCGGTTTATTATCAGAGTGAATTTCGAAGGGGTGAAATTTGTTAAAATATTGACCTAGATAAATGGAAAATGGGACCGGTTGTCGTTCTCTCGAACCCCCGGCAAAGAATTCAGATTGTGGAACATCACGTTTCGAAACCTTTCACCTGAAATCAAATTCAAACACAACTTCAATTAACGTTTTTCCATCATCTTTGGAAGTTTACCTAGGCATCAGAGCTGATGGTTTCCCGCCCGTCCTCGTCCTCGTCCCCGTCGCAAAAGCCCCGAACTTCGAGAGCATGTAGAAGTTAGGAAATTGAAAACAAACAACTCTAACACATGAAGCAGGTGGGTAAACATGGCGTCCCGGTAGCCATGACGCTGAGCTACCCTCGAGGGTTGTTAGCGACCACAGCGCCTAGCAACACGCCCTCACCCTAGCAACGGCTAGCCACTAGCCGCGGATACTTATTGATCAAGAAGGCCCTGCGCACCCCCGCGGACACTTGATACATGCATATCCAAGGGATGAAACACCCTCCTCCCTTGCCCCTCGACGCCGACCCTCCCCTTTTCCCCCCGTCCCCCATCCACCAGCACCCGAACTCCCCACGCGCGGAGGGGGAAACACGCAACTATGGATTCGGTCTCTGCTGCCCAAACTTTCAAATGTGATGTATGGGGATTTTTTCTCCCCTCTCTCTCACTCTCTCTTTCTTTCTCTCTCTTTCCCTCTCTCTTTCTCTCGGTGGGAAAGTTTCAAGAAGAAGAAGAATTAATTATGGTAAACGAAGTAGGTATTTGTCGACGAGTGTTTTAAAGTTTTGCCGGAGTTGGAATTTAATGAGTTTGATGAACTTCGGAGCGCGAAAAGAGTTTTCTTTCATTCATGAAGTGTTTCGTCGAGCTCCCGATACTCCTTTTTCAAAAATCCTCTCTCCCTCTCTCCGTCTCTCTCTCTCTCTCTCTCTCTTCCGCTTTCGTTCGCTTTCTCTCCGTTTAATTCTTATATTTATGACCTCGGATAATTATTGTCGTTGCAACTTTAATATTTTTATTATTACATTTCCAATTTCTCTCTGCCTTTTAATCTTCCATCTTTCGTTCTTTTTAATTTCAGTTATGCTTAAACAGAATAAAATAAAGAGCGACTGAACAAAATAAGGATTTCCTCAAAGAATCATAATTTTATCGGCACATATACCAAGTGTATTTTCCGCTTCAAACCATTTACAAGTCTGCCGTGCATATGAGACAACACATACCTACACCTGCTCGTAAATTTTGTTTTGTTTTCTTTAGAATAAATTTTACCTTTATCAAATATTTCGTAATTAGTTGGTACATGGTATATACATATACAATTAATTTAGGTTCTCCATATTACCAAATGTTCATTACAAAATCTTTAAAGTAAGGTCTTGCTAAGTTTGATATAAAGACTTTGTTGTAAGTAATATCAAAATTCATTAGAAGGTCAAGAACTTTTCATTTTAAAGCACTAAACAAAGTAGTAAAATCGGCATGCAATAGAATTATTTATACTGTGCAAATCGTAAATATTACTCCACAACAGGTTTCTCAGTTGCATTTGTCCATTAAGAGGTTACTGGAATTATTTAGCAAAAGCTCCTACCTGCTATGTGGGAATTGTTTAATAGTTTTGAACCTCATAGTTGATTAGACCGTTGCTAAACTATAATTGCATAGATTTAGTAATGGTAAAATTATCTCTAAAATAGTAAAATTTCACACGTGAAGTCCATCCCAACTCATAAATAAATTGACCATGAGATAAATCTTCCTGACTCATATATATCTTATTGATGTTTGCCATGGATACATCAATAATACCTTTTCTTACAGTATATCACTTCTTAGCAGCGGGAAATCTCTTAGCTCAAGAGCTCATTCGCTAAATGCGCTCCTCAGTAATTGCAACAATGCCATTATGCTACATCCTCAGCTGTAGCATATCTAGCGTATACCATTTGCATATCAGCGATTGTTCTGCTATTGATTACATCAAAAATTTAGTTTCTGACCTTGCTTATGACCTGAAAATTTAGTTAGACTTTGCTCTTCTCAACACTCCGTTTGTATCCAGGTTTTAGTGTTCTACCATTGACTATTGTACATCCTCAGTTTACCTTTGGTATACCAATGGATCGTTTTCTTACTAATTGACTCAAGGATTTGAAATTTATTTGCGCTGCAGCCCAAGTCGAACTTTGGTCGACTCAACAAATAGCTATGTCTAACTTTTGGTAATTCTGTTGTACCTACCGTAACTCTGGAAAGAGATTCAGTATTTTTAAAAATCGTAGAAGGACACATTCAAGGCAGTTGGTGAAAATAATAAAACAAGCCATTATGTGACATTCTTCACACCCATATTACTAGGGTTCGTTGATATTTTAATGGCAGATAATATATGGTGTTAAATGTCATATTAACAAAAGCTTCGTTGAAGTTGTTAGCAAAACCAGACCGATGGCAAACAGTCAGTGAATTTTAATATAGCGGAAAGCACAAAACCTTACTATTAATTTGATAGGCTGAGAAATTTAGAATCCATTTAACTAAATCTTTTCAATTTTTGAATTTTCGAGATAAAAAGTAAGCAGCCCAAGAAAATTCCATTTTCCTTTCAAAGTCATAGATAAGGAGATCGGAGATTTGGAGGTTCAACCTTTTCATGGCAACATGAACCCTTTTTCCTCATTATTTCCTTGAGATTTTTTTAACAGGCATTCACCATTTCAAGGCTAATTTTCCGATCACCCCCTACTTTCTTCCATGCTGAACGCCTAACTACTGTTAGTTTACGTTTTATTAATGTTTTATAGTAATACTACTCAGTATACAGGCCAAGGTTTTTCAATTATAACCATATGTCAAAATGCGACCAAGCAAATTGTTTTACCCAATCCATGGGCTCTACTTTTTCTACTTATTCCTCATCGTGGCTTCATTTATATCTAAAAGTGATTTTATTTGTTCAATCGTTCAGAAATTGGAAGCCTCCATAGTTGAACCTTCTATTTGATTTTTTGGCAACCAACGCCAGATAACGTAATACAAGTGGCTCTAGCTTTCAAGTCTATCTAAACTCTACCACTTCTATGCTTAAAATATCTACGCACTAAAATTATCAATTATCTTTCTTATTGTTAAAAACGAAATGGTGCAAAATATCAAGAAAAAAAACAAAGTAATAGCTAGTTTAAAGTCCATTTTACAGTCTTATTTCTCAGGTGCATTGAGGGCCTGCTATTGCTATTGTCTTATTTGTAAATTTAAGTCAACCCGGCGTCCTTTTGTCTTTTGACAAGATTTTGGCTAGCCTAAATCGTAGTGCGTTCTAGTTCGCGATACTACTGGATGGGATACCCCATGTCTTTGGATTAAAAATACCTGAACCATCCAATACAATCCCATTCAATTCTTAGTGAAAAAGTAAAATTTTCATTATAGAATTTTTGGATGAACTTGAACATGAGTAGTAATTAAACTGAATATTTTCTGGGCACTCTCACATTTCAGAACATTGTGGAGCTAATCAACGGAAATAAATTTAAGAGGATACCCTAAAAATTCGGATAAGTTTAAAGAAATGAATCCCAAATTAATTGCTCGACTCAAAAGCAAAAAAAAATTCCCACCGAATTTAGGTAAATCTTCCGCAAACCGACGCGCCAAACGACGAAAGAAAAGAGAAAGAAATTCAATTATGAAGGTGACTTATATTAAAATGTAAGCCTGTAAAGTGTTTGCTGGTAACTCAATTTGTTTTTGTTAGCACCCTTCCTTCTCTAACTGCTTATTTTTCTAATTATGGCTCGACTGCGCCAGCGAGAGGCACGTTCAACAGGTCGTCGCTTTTTCAAGCGCCTCTCTTGAATAATTTTTAATTTTCACTTTCATCGCCTAATTCTTGTTTACTTTTCGCTCATTTAGTCGACGGGCTAATTGTCGGGGGTTTTTTTGGGGTAAACGCGATAAATTTCTTTTATTTGTGGCAACAAAGTGAATTATCAGCAGTTATAGTCTTCGATGCATTTTTTCTTCTTCTTCAGTGCCAAGAAAATTAGAGTGTAGAACTCTTTATTATATTAATATACAATATTATTGTATTATAATACAATAAAGAATTGAATACAGAGATGTAAATTGTTCATCGATTTTCCGAATAATGTTTTGTAACAGTCTAATCCCCGCATCTAAACTCAACTTGCATAAATAACTAAACACTGTTGAACGGCATTTAATAACAAAATTGTGAGAAATTAAAACGATGATATCGAAAATATTCTAGTCACAGGATTGAATAACTTGTAAAATTCTGCCCTGGAATGTTTTGACAAGCAAAACGAGCACAAAAAGCAACTGCAGTAAGTTGGAATTAAATCGTGTGTTCCCAAATGAAGCTTAAACTAATCACAAAATAGTTTTTGTACGTAGAATATTCGTAGATATTATAACCAAGCTAATAAAATCCAAGCAATTTCCCACGTTCGTATTTGGAAATGCACACACTGTATACCTCTCATAGATATCTTTTAGATTGTAAAATAGATACGTCACTGGGAGCGAATAAACCGAAAAGTCGATACAAGTGCTAAAACAGAAAAACTCTCCCCCAGCCACCTTAAAACAACTCTATCCACATCCTGGAATCTGTAAAACTATAATTTCATCTTGAATTGGTGCAAATAACGGCATTTGTATGCAGAACACTTCCGTGGATGAAGTAGCAGAATGAAGTTGCTTGCCTCGCTTTCTTTTCCTCTCCAAACTCGCTCCCTATGTGGTAAGAAATAGAGAAAAACTGTTATTCTATTCGAAAATGCCAAGGTTCCACCACTTAGAAAATTTATGGCAACGGCGTGATGCAAAAATAGAGTTAAAACAGGTGTTTGTTGCTTCTGAAATAGAAATGTACGTACTGACATCCTTTACCTACAATTTCATAACCTGGAGAATAATGCACGGTTAAATTACTATCCAGACTCAGGCTGAATTCCTTTTATCCATAATATCGTTTCATATTGGAGCATTCCAATCAAAATCGCGACAGATTATCGTTATCATTTAGGAGGGATGGAAAATCCGTACTTTCCTTAACCTTGTTTGTTATCGGTACAACCTCCAACAATCGCAAAAATAACAACTGAACTGTCTCATTTAAACTAACTCCGCAATGTTGTGTGAACAATCCAATTTCCATCACCGAAATTCTTGCCGCTTTTCACACATCTCCATTTCTCTTCGTTGGCAAGGCTAGAATCGGCTAACCAAGCCGAGATTATAAATAAGAGAACCATTGTTTTACATCTGTACGAGCTAACAGCAGGAAACCTCTGCTTGTAGAGCACAGCGGTAGTTAAAATTTTCAACTAAATAGTTCCTCTAAAACAAAAGAACAATAAAGAATGCGATTCTAATGAAGTCAACGGGGTAAATGTCAGCTGCTCGTGGAATTTATTTATGGTTCGACTAATTAAAATTGATGGCGAGCGAAAAATGGGGAAAATGATCAAGGGGGAAATGTTCCTATAGGTATGTTAACAATACACTCATTGAGGGAAAAGCAGACCAATTAATATGGTTTTGTTAATATTAATCGATACGTGTTTAAGGTAATACTACCACGGTCACAATCAGTCAGATTTTCTTATATCAAGTCATACATACGAAAATGTCGTCAGTGATCAGGAATGAGCACTACTTGTATGACAAATTTCTATTTGCAGTTAGAAGTCATGAATAGCAATAGGAATGGTGCAGTAAAATGTTTCTTGTATTAAAATACTAATGAATTAAGCTTTGCTTAATTGCATTACTTTTTTACTATATCAATCGAATTGGTTACTTTTAAAAGATACATAATCTTTATACTCCATGTAGAAAATTTGTTTCACGTGACAATTCTCAATTTGCTGTGGAAAGATTGCATAAAAAAATTGAAAAGGTATCTAGTAATTGAGTCAAAAAGATATGAAACTATGCACTACAAAAGTAGCAACTATGCAGACAATATGCACCATAAAAATTGCAAAAGATGCGAGTACATATGCATTAGTTATCCTTTCTGCGCACCTTTTTCCAGCAATTACATTTGTTGAAAATTTGAAGTATTAAAAAATGTATTAAGTATTATTTAGGGTAAGTAGTTTAGAGTAGTTTAGAGTAAGTAGTATTTAGAGTATTAAAAATGTTATATATTGCCTATATTTGTAAAATATGCACTTATATTTTTCATATATTCCTAACCCCATTCGTAATAATATAAATACAATGTGTGGCAGAATCGATACAACACGAGAAAAACGTTTCACAATCTTCGGAAAGGCATTTAGGTATCGAGTCGAGGTACCTTTTAAACTAAGGTTTAAGAATTAAAAAGAGCAAAAATGAGTTGATTTGGTCTCCTACATGGTGTTTTATAAATCAACTTGTTGAGATTATTGAGGCTAAACTACATTTAATTTTCAAATTTCGCCACTTCCTACAGCTGTTAAATTTCTGATCACATTGCAAAATTTCAAATGCATTCATTGTCCATGAATTACTTTCATCACAACAGTATTTTCCCCTATATCTTCTCTTCTGTGATGTTGGAAATATCTTAAAAATTTAGCCTGAAAATAGTAGTTACCAATACAAGCGGTTTCCTGAAAACCCGCATTTACATCTCAAAACAAAAGTTTCTTGGAGTTTTTTTTTAAATAATTTCTCTGTGATTACTGCATACAAATTTAACACGGTTTTACGTCGACACAGCATTGTTACAAGGTACCTACTCGATAATAAAATTTTATAGATGCCGTAGAATCTCGTTCGTGTATGCAATTTTCTAGTTTTCCACACAAAATGCACCTAAAGAGAAATAATAGCATTTGCTCGTCATTTCGGTCATGAATATTTCATCTTCTATGCACACACATTATCCTACAGGCACTATTAAAAGCAAAATATTAATTCCACATTATGAACTTAAACTGGAAGTTAATATATATGTTAATAAGGATACAGAACGGGTATACTCTCGGTATTATGCTGTTATTTAATATCTGCGCAAAGACAAGTAACTTTGAGACTTACACGTTGAATTGTTTATAAGTTTTATGATTCGTTCCGCCCGAATATTTGCATATTTCTTCTAATTTATAGTGAATTATATTCACCAGATTGTGGATTTTAGTTTATTTCCTACGTCTGCAGATTTAGCAGTGAGATAACGAGAATAATAAATGTTTAGAAGAAAGGTATTTTCCCACAATCCGCAAAATTACAGTGCAGTTAGCGTTTATTAAATTTTAACTTTGGATGAGGAAAACGATGTAAAATCGAAAACTATCCACTATATTAGTTTTAAATAAGAGATTGGTCTACAATTGAAAAAGACAGTCTTATTCCTATATTTTGTAGTGATTTACATTGTTTGAACAACTGTGGCAAATATGTGGTTTAAATACAAGAATAGGATAGGCACATTAACGCAAGGAAGTAAAATTCACCATATTCAAGGGATGTTGGAGTCATATAGGAACCCTATGTGGCCTTGAGGATATTTTGCTCAGTAGCTTTCAACGTATGAAGATATTTAGATTAACATTTGAGTTACAAATGTAGCATTCAATAAACAACGATAAATTTAAAAAACATGTAGAAATCAAAGTTATACAAAAATATTCTTCATGTTTTTAATAACACCTGATTTCCAAAATTAAAAAATCTCATTACTATATGTATTTCAAAGGAGCTGTCAATAATTATGCAGCGTAATAAAAGTGCTTTAATATTTAATATTTTCTGTAGCAGGGTAGTTTTCAAAAAAAAAAAACTTATTATTGGTCTCTTTTTGTTAAATTTCAGGATATTTGTAAATTTAATGGTTAAGATTGCATATTGTTTGAGACAAAAGTAAATTCTTTGAAGCTTTAAGTAATACTACCCTTGTTATAATTTTTCCAGAGAACAGGGGCTGGTAGACATTTGATGTGTTATGTTCTATTTTTAGATTTCCTTTAAAGTGAGGGGTAGGGTTCAAAATAATTAATATTTGTCTCATTTGTTTTTGGCGCCCAGTTGTAGTAATCATTTCCGCTCTCAGTTGAAAATGTTAGGATATCAATATTAGTTTGGAATATCTGTCTCGAAATTTGTGCATGGATGTATTACTTTTTTCATAAATCCTGTGAAAAAGCAAGTTATTTTTTGAACATGCATCGAACTGTGGTTATTATTTAAACTTTATCATTTATTTATTTCAATTTCCTTTTTAGATTTTCCGTGACAAAAGGTATTTTATTGATCAGTACTGTAAAACTCCACCTCATCAAAGAAACTATGCAAAAATGATATCAAATAATGTGTCGTAGTTAAGTACAAGGCAATTATAAGTTTTCAGTCGATTCAAGGAATGCAAAGTCGCCAATTCCTTCCGTGAATGTAGAATAAAACTTTTCTAATTCATCTATCAGCATTTAGTGACAGGTAGCAATACTTACACTTTACAACTACCTTAAAAATTTTATTTAAAATTTCCTCTTTGATTACATGTTTGCTTTTTTTGAATTTTAACTGTCATTTTTATCCAAGATGCCTGCCATCATGGACGCTTTTTTGTAAATTTTTTCTACGTATAAATCTGTGCTCTGGTTATAACACTTGTAATAGTAATTGAAAATATATTGAACAAATTTTTCCTATCATATTGAAACCCTTTTTGCATTCTTGCAATTAAGAAACTAATTTATTTCAAGACCAAGTTGACAAATCAACAAACACTGTGAAAAAACATTTGTAAACTGGAAATGTTCCGAAATCAAACAATTAATTATTATTATTCGTGTTAAATGTCTGCTTTCTTTGTTAAAAATGGTTGAACTTTCTAATAAAAGTTATACAAATATGCAATTAATCTATGGTGAAGTACTATGCTGGTATAACATAACGAAGAGACTAGAAAAGTTCTTCTAAACCGATTGATCGAAAATTTTAACTGCAGTTAAACTGTCCCAAGAGACGACAGTTATATATAAACGAAGTGTGCTTTTATCATGATGATAAATGTGTGAGAAATTGAAATTTTTCATAAAAAATACCGATAGAAATTGATAACAGAATAAATTGTAAGCAAAAAATATTCTAGAAATTTTTTTATAGTCAATACTTTTTGAGTTATTCGTAATTGAAAGTAATGATTTTTCATCGAAAATTTGCATGTTTGTACACCATTTTTATGAATATTTCAGAAATGTTACCTTTTATCCAACAATAATTTACAAACATTAAATAGCTTATAAAACAGCAAAACGATTGGTTTTTGTTTTATTTTTGTAAATGTAATATGAAACGAGTTACGGCTCGTTAAAAGTAACTGTTAAGAGAAAACTGAAAAGTCGAACATTCCAAGGGAAAAATGGATAATTTCTCAAGAAAAACTTATATACCCTTTTTTGAAGTACTATGATGTCTTTAGTAAAAGTCATTAGTATAAATACTAACGGAGTTACGGTGAATTTAAAATGATACTCGCTCTTTCGCAGTAAAAATCCGCACTGAAACCCATGACTTACCGCAAGATTTATAACTGAAAGAAATCCACTTACTTTGAGTCCTAACAATGTGTCCCATAAGTTTGACCAGTTTGGGATGCCTCGATTAGAAAAAAATGTTGATTCAAATTTAAACATGTTTTTGAGTTTTTAGCAATTTTTCTATTTTCCCATTAATCCAAAAGTTAATAATGAATGAATAAAACTGCTAGAATTCAAAATTTGTTTTTTTTTCACAGAAAATTTTGCTGGTTTCCTTTATATTTCTAGAATAAATATTGACATATCACCCTTAAAAGTTTACATAGAACTACATTTCACGAGCCCTTTAAACTCGAAAATATTAAAAATGAAGCGTTCAGAAAAACAAAATTTTTACTGTACTCGTAGTGCTTGAAATTCTTTGCAAACTGGTTTTTGAAGCAATTGTATAGATTGAAAATTAAGAAACTTTTCGTTGAAAACCCCATAGAATTTTTTACGTGAAATCTTCGAAGCATGTAAATTATTTATTCTCAAAAATGTTGGAACATTTATGAATACATACGAATGTGATGTAATTTGTCAACACATTAGCCTATATTTATATACGTCAATTATCATTCAATACATATATACATATATACTTATACATAATATCTACTTTGAACGTATCGCAACGAGAAGAAAAAAAGTGAAGCATACATTGTAAGCGAACATATGTTGATAAACATACTGATATATCAGCATCATGTCATCAAAATTTCGTCATTGAAGGTTAATTCTAAAGGTTACAACATTGTAACGCATCATAAAATATGTTACAAAATAAAAACCAATATTTATTTTATGAGTTTATACATTTTCAACATATGAATCGCTTATACCCTCGATGTTATAAAAAATTTGGAAGGAGTATTTGCTAAGCATTGGAAGTTACAACAAATTATAAATTGTACTATACGCAGTTAATGGATTTTGATTCATTATAAATGCACCATTGAATCCAACTTTATCATAGGGAGTAGTTTCTAATTGTTAACAAGTAGTAAATTTCATAAGTTGTATTACAAAGCATGGCAGAATGTTTGTTCTACATGTTAAAACACAATTTGAATTTGTAAAATGCTAAGATTGTAATAAATCGTAAATTATATTATAGACATTTGAGGGATTTTAATTCATGATGAATATACAACTAAAGCATTTCAAGCAGTTAAAACTTAACTTTTCTTTAATTTTATTATAAGGGGTGGTTTTGATGGTGAGAGGTGGTTAAGGGTTGACACTTATCAGGGTTTCATGAAAAACATTATAACTCATATTCCAGAACATGAAAGAATGTTTGTTCTACATATTAAAACATAATTTCAATTTATAAATTCTTGAATCTATAATTTCCACATTTTTTTCTCTTGTTTTCTACCGAATCCGATACATTTAATATATTCTTTTGTAGTGCCATTAGAGGTGAACTCATCAAATCATAGCGGTTTGTTAGTTCAGTGGTATTTAATTTCACGTTGATAGACGTTGATTAAAGTATTTTGGGAGATGTCAAACGGAATTTCAATAGCTCGCATTGATCCATGCGTAATGTAATAGTCATGCTTTGCATATTCGTAGAAACACGCTGGCATAATAAGTTAGACGTGCACTAATAATGACTCAATAGTAGTAAACATTATTTCAAGTTGTTCATTAGATTTGCTTGTCTGAGAGATAATCTTGTCATCCCTCGACCGTCGACCTGGTTTTGATTTCATGAAACGGAACGATTTCAATTCGGATCAAACGATAAAATTCCTTCAGGGGACAAGTAAGTAAAACTAAACCTATTTAAAGAGAGCAAAAATATTCCACTAAACTCTCCGGAATTTTCTTATATACATCCGGAGTGGTGGAGCACAGTCAATTCCGACGTCTTGCTGTCTAGCTGGAGGAGACAATATTGAATTAGAGCGTACAAGAAATAAGACAAGGCAGAGGCGGGGGTGACACAAATCAACCTGTGTCACCGCACACACAGCCCTGGCCTGTCACTTTAATTTATTTCCGCCCCTTTCCTAGACAGCCAGAGGAATAAACATATGTACGTGCAGAACGGAGCTGGATCAGCTTTTGAACAATTACATTACGGGTTATGCGGAAATTCGATTAATCAAACAAACATATTTATCCAAATTTTAAATTGTAATTGCTCTTCTAACAACAGATATTTACTTTGTCTCAATTTCTTTACATCAGTCCAGTTCAGTTCTAATTAATTGCAAATTTTTCATATTGATCTAATGTGGGTTTATCATAACGATTCCTAATGAATTTGTTTTCAAACTTAAATTACATTATTAAACGAGTTTTGTTATTTATTTGTTCAGAATGCGTACATTTTGTGTGACTTAGATTACCTGCGTCAGTATTAACTTTCCGGTCTCTTAATTGCATCAAAATCAAACCTCATAAAGGTCGACTTCAGAACGTAATAATAACATGTGTTCTGGGTTAAACCTTTGAGTGACGATACCAGAAGTAATTAATTATTGCACAACTGACGTTAAGTCCTCGTCGGTCTTCGTCACCTTTTGTAACCGCTCTTGCGTTATGTAAGTTTCATTAGGTACCTAAGCGCGATATATTGTCGCATCTCAATAATAATCCGTATAGATATACACGACTGCCTCCAATTCCACGTGACAAATAAATGGCACGAAATTTGAAATGTAATTTTCGAATCCAACATCTGTCACAAGTTGGGACAACTTCAAGAAACCATCCGCTAACTGCAGCTCGAAGCATTAAGATTGGCGCCGCTATGTGGAAAATGGCAATAGGAAAAATGACAGAAATTTATGGTAGGCGCTTGGGTAATATGGGATTTTTGTTGGTATGTTAACGATGTAATTAAACTATATATATATATTCTTGTCGTAAATATATATAAAATTACTCCGTTATAGTAAAAAGTTTAATGATATGTAAAATTAACATTTTTACAGTAAATACCAGGATAAATATAACAGAAAGTGTAATATAATAATGAACATAAACTATTAGAATTAGAGTGCTTGGATTTAAAATTTTGCGTATTATCAATAGTAAAATTATTGTAAACAAAATTCCAAAAGAGTAGTTAAGAATTTCAGTGAAGATCTTCAGGACTGCAGAGTTACTCCTCTCTGTCTACAAAGAATATTCTGGTATCTATGTTACGACCATGAATGATGACTCTATTCCTTCTGTATTGAGTGTTATTCTCGGGGTTAGGACGAACATGCCTTCTAGTAATGCGGACTTCATTCCTGCCAGGAAGGTTCATTCCGCGGAATGGACGGAAACGATTTGTCAACCTGTTCATTTGAATAGCCAGATGTCTGAGGCCTTGAGGGATATACTCTGGGTTAGGAGGAACAGGCCTACTAGAAATGCCGATTTCACTCCTTCTGCCAGGAAAATTTATTTCGGGGTATGGATGAAAATGGTTTTCGAACCCGTTCATTTGAGAATTCGTACCTCTGAGGTCTTGAGAGTTATTCTCTGGGTTAGGACGAACAGGATTTCTAGGACTGTCGATTTCACCCCTTCTGTCAGGAAGATTCATTTCGAGGTATGGACGCACACGATTTGTCAAACTGTTCATTTGAGAATTCATACCTCTGAGGTCTTGAGAGTTATTCTCTGGGTTAGAACGAACAGGACTTCTAGGATTGTCGATTTCACTCCTTCTCTCAGGAAGATTCATTTCGAGGTATGGACGCACACGATTTGTCAAATTGTTCATTTGAGAATTCATTCCTCTGAGGTCTTGGGGGATATCCTCTGGGTTAGGACGAACAGGACTTCTAGGAATGCGGATTTCACTCGTTCTGTCAGGAAGATTCATTTCGAGGTATGAACGAGCACGATTTGTCAAACTGTACATTTGAGAATTCATACCTCTGAGGTCTTGGGGGTTATTCTCTGGGTTAGGACGAACAGGATTTCTAGGACTGTCGATTTCACTCCTTCTCTCAGGAAGATTCATTTCGAGGTATGGACGCGCACGATTTGTCAAATTGTTCATTTGAGAATTCATACCTCTGAGGTCTTGGGGGTTATCCTCTGAGTTAGGACGAACAGGACTTCTAGGAATGCGGATCTCACCTGTTCTGTCAGGAAGATGTATTTCGAGGGATGGACGAGCACGATTTGTCAAACTGTTTGTTTGAAAATTTAGATTACTGAGGACTTGATGGTTATTCTCGGGGTTAGGACGAACAGGACTTCCAGGAACGCCGATTACACTCCCTCTGTCAGCAGAATTCATTTTGGGGTTAGGACGATCGTCGTCCACATCCAACATTTCTGCAGGCTTCTGATTTCCATTGTCTTCGGTCGTTGGGTTTGTTTCTAAAAATTTAATAGGTTAGTTTTTCCTACGATGATAGCTTATTACTTTTAATTTAGGAAAATTCGATCTAAATGATCACAAGCGTTTTCTATATCACTCACCCATCTTGCTATTCATGCCGTTATGCGATTCTGCTGCTTTCACATTTTCCTCGGCTGGAGGCTGTGTTGGTTGCAGGTTGATGCCCTCGCTCGCTACAGATGTAGGTATTTGTTCCTCATTCCCGTCGGCAGGTGGAATTTGCTCACTTGGTTGTTGAAGTGGCACAGAGTTTTCTATAGGGTTTGCATTTTCTTCAGATATTACCGCGGGTCTGTTGGTACCCATCAGCCAAGAAATGATGGACCACATTCTTCTGAATACCCACCCAATTACGATCAAATATGCCTTTGTTATTACTGACCTATTGCTCTATGCCGATGCTTGAAATTCGGGTATACGCTCTTCGGGTTCTACGATTGCACCCACTTCTTGTAGTTCGATATCTGGATTAGGACGAAGTGGTCTTTTCCAAGTGTTATTTTAAAGTCTGTTACCTCTTAGGAGTGTGGCTATCTCTCGCAGTCTTTTCCCTTATCTAGGTTTAAAATTTACGAGGATTTTCCAGCCTATTGTCGGGAACGTCAAAACTCGCTTCTGCACTCAGTTAGGAACAAACACAAAATGTCGAATGTTTGGTTCACTTGTTTTTTACACATTCAAAATTCAAGAAATACGTCAGTGATACATGGAACGCAGAACTCCGAAATCATCTATCGTGGAACATTAAGTTTGGCGAGCGCCATCTGGTGGTTGTTACATGAGTTTAACTTGTCTATTCAAAATGACAACATGAATCGATGAAAATAAATACTGCTTATTGGGGTTATGTTTATTAATGAATATTGATGGATTCGACAGAATGAATAATTATAGACGGGCCGTTTTTCTGCCATTCTTGCTTGGTTACTAAAGTATTATTTGTTGGAAAAATTTACCTGAGGTTCAGGAACCTCAAAATAACGTAAAAACTAAAATGAAACTCATAGCAAAAAAACTAGTAAAAAGTTAACAATTGCTGCAAAGAAGGCATATTAATGATTTTTCTTGTTTCACTGGTTTTAGACTCGTTTCAAACATGTTCTCCACTAAATAATTCTGTGCCCAAAAAAGGTTACCTGGCGATTCGGCCGACCGCCAGCCCATTCCCGTCGACTAAACAAATTATTAAATCCAAATCCAAATTCCATAAAGTTGATTTATGGACGTCGCGCGCGCCGTGTCCAGTTCCGGCGGCCGCACACCGGCCCTTCGACATTTTTTTACCTGGAAAAGGGCTCGTCGAATACTTTCCTAATTCCCTTTGATGGATGGCGTGTTTATACGACGAGTGGCAAAAGGGACAAAGGTCAGGGGAGGTGCGTTGGTCAATGTATTGGCCTGAGGGGCGCGACCCTTGGGGGTCAATTGCCCGGCACGGGATGACCGGTTCTCCGAGGAGCGGAGGTTTGATTAAGTCCACAAAATACACACAGACATACACACACACCTAGGAGAAACTGATTCCATTTGCAGCATCTCCAAACGTGTTTGCGTGGAAAATTTGGAAAATTGGAAAACTTGAGTACGATAATTAAATCCAATATTATTAGTTTAGCTCGAGCAAAGAAAGTGCACAATTCAAAATATTGATCATTTGAAAAAAACCTGATTATTTCTTTATTTTTAGGACATTTTCTGTCGGTTTCGAAAACATGTGAACTATGGCATTTACTTTTTTATGAAGTGTTTTACTTCACGTTACTTTTTCTCGAGATATAATATTTCCAAATCGTCATAACTGCCAATATATGTGCATAACCGTAAGAAAGAATAAACATATATTGTGAATCTATAATATTTTTTGCAGTAGTAATTAGCCATTAATAAATATCTTCTGAAATCACTGTATCATATCTGCTAGGCAGTACAAGTTTCTATTGGATATTCCTGCACCTAGTCAGGATATAGTCAATCAAAATTCTATTCTTGTTTAAATTTTTATTAGTGCTTTTAACGGTTTAAAAATTTCAATTGATAACTAAACTGACAACAGTCACAGCTGATATTGCTTTGAGAAAAATTACTACATTCATTCACTGCCAGGGCATATTACACAAGCTAGTTAAATATTATGGTTAATTCGAATTTATCCGCTAAAAGTTTCACTTTTTACTATTAAAATTAATTTCCATCAAAACAATTCAACCCAAATGAATGTGTACATTCATTCTAGAGATGCTTTTTCATGCATGTGGATATATCTTCTCTATATTAGATCACACTGAAACTAAGAATAATAACCAATACACATATGTATAGGTGAATACAGACAATTAAGTACTTAAATTCGCAGGTTCATAAATAAGCGGTAAATTGTTCATTATAGCTGGAAAATGCAGTATCAACCAAGTGCACTCCACTACAGCTCCACCAGCTACTGCATGAGTTAATACTTGTAATACAAAATCAATAATTACGTAAGACCCCGTCTAATGGAAAATTGATATGATATCATCATTCAATTTATTTGAAGGACCCGGTGGATGTATTGAGCAAATGTGCTGTTTTAAGGTGATACTTAGCTTAATTTACAATAATTTAGTACGAGATTACAGGAGTATGTAGGAGTATAATGACATTACAAGATCATAAGTCTTGTATACGTTAGTACACTTTAGGAATTTATTTTCGATTAGAATGGGGATAAGCGATAATAAGGGATAATAGAAAAATAAAGGTCGAATGTTTATGGGTAAATATCGCTTATTTTTGAAATTACAAGCATCGAAGTCGTCTAGTTATGATTTTAAAAGGAAAGGAATGAAACCTCGAATGACATTGTAAAATGAAATCCCTGAAACAAAAAGAGAACGTGGGCTCCTTCGTTTTCATTGTCCCAAAGACGAGCCTCTCTGGTTGGTAGTATCTCTCGCTTTTTCTTTCCCGCAATGTCCGAACTGCTCTAATACCCGACTCTATTCCTCTTTCTCCTGCACACACGTTAGTCCTCCAGATGACCATAACACACACAGTGTGCGTGGGCATTCGCCACACCCAGTTGACTTCGATCGGTTTTGCCCGGTCGTTCCTCACGAGTTAAGGGATGGCTACCACCCCACCTAGCCACCCCTCGACGAGGGGGCGAAAGCACCCCCTTTGCGAAGGGCGAAGGTAACCGCACCGGCGACGAGGAGAACTCGATTTACGAGCGGATGTATTAGGTATGTACTCGCGGAGGCATTTGGACTATGTAAGGGGGTGCGTTGGGAGAGAGGGGTTGGAGGGGACGGCGGGGGGGGGGACCGTAGGGGAGGAGAATGTGGGATCTATTTGGGGATGGTAACCGGGATGATGTTGTGGAGGCAAATGGGTCACAAACGTCGTTTCTGAAAGAAAATCTCGTATATGTAGCACCTACTGAAACGCAACTACCGAAGCATTCATGTCATAAATTTTGATCACGGTACTAAGTTTTATATGAATAAATAGCGGTAATTTTTCAATTTAGGCTCACTATATAACTAATATTCAAGCAGTATTTTTTTGCTCTCATGAAGAAATGAGATCCAGGCAAGTAATGCTTGCACTAAATTAATTTTTTCTCTGAAATTAATTTTCCAAACTGGAAACAATAGTCTAGGGTTAATGAAAATAATAACATCGGTCCATATTGGTTATATATTCTTACGTAACTAGCCGATGTGCCCGGCTTCCCTTGGAGGTCCACTTAACATCACCACTTTTTTCCACTGTTTCAGAAAGTCTAATTTCGGGATGATCGAATGTTTTTGAACCTTCTCACTACTGAAGTAGACCGAGACCGACGATAGAGTTCGCAAAAATTGCCGAGACCGTGTCGAGGACAAATCAACCGACACTCGTCAAAACGAAATTTCACTAACTCTCGTAATCTAGTAGAAATTTACCACTTTTTGAATATATCAGTCAGTTTATTTAATTTGGAATAACTGAGGCTTTTCACTTGTTTCGTATTTAAATATAGCGAAATTTCCAATTAGAAAAATTGATGATTTCTACCTCTAGAGTTTTGTTGAGACTTCTGAATAGCCTATGAGTTCTGAACGATTTGTTCAGCACAGTTCAGTACAATTCTTCTGCCGACCAGTATTAAAGAACTTATGAGCAAAAACGGAGCGCTGTGTTTTTTTAACATTCATGAAATTTAAAATATATTTTTCCAGAGTTCAGTTTTTCGAAAACTCGGGGGCCAACTTCATCAGAGTGGTTTACTGCTGTGGTCCTCGGAGAATAAAAAAAAAATAAAATCTCTTTAAACCTCCTATATAGTAAGGATCTTCTAGCGTTTAAAATAAAAATGAGAATATTTTAATGTTCTGCCAACCTACCAGATAAAATTTTGTGCTTTCCGAGGCCAAAGGTTGTAACAGGGTTGTATTTTAAAATTTCTAACATTTAAAATGAAGATGTAAAAATTTAGATATTTCAAAAACCTAGATTTTATTGCTTAACTCATTGTAAATTTTCCAGTATGGTAGATTATAGTTAGACTCACATGTTCTACTTGTAAATATGGGGTCACAACATTCAATTAGATTGTGTTGAGTACTAGAACAAAACGATTTTTCCATGGACGTCGATGGAATACTGAATTTAGAAAGCGGTTAGCCTCTAATTTCATTTCGTCAAATCCGTCGTCTGTCATCAAACATAACCTCAAATTTTCAGTTTTTGTTTTCATTATTTCATCCCGTGACCTCTTATTTCGTTCGATATTTTTACGAAAATAGGGCTTCCGGACCCATATCGAAGCAGGGGAAATTAATAACAAATTAGCGATTCAACTTATTACACTCAATAAAACATATACTTATCACATAATCAGATTGAATACAAAAGTTAAATTCAAGTAAAAACCACTAGATGGCGGTGGTCTAACTTAATGTTCCACGATAGATCATTTCAGAGTTCTGCGTTCCATGTATGATTGGCGTATTTCTTGAAATGTGAATGTGTAGAAAACAAGTGAACCAAACATTCGCCATTTTACATTTATACTTTGCCCAGTGAAGACGCGAATTTTGACGTCCCTGACAATGGTCCGGATAATCCCCGTAAATTTTGAATCTAGATGCCAAAGAAGACTGAGAGGAATAGTCAGACGCCTTAGAGGTAACAGATTTTTAAACAACACCTGGAGAAGACAAGTTAGTCCTAATCCCGATATCGAGTTACAAGAAGTGGGTGCAATCATACAACCCGAACAGCATGTACCCGAAATCCAAGAACCCTCACCGAGTAACAGGTCAGTAAGAACAAGGGCATATTTGGTAGTAACTAGGTGGCCATTCAGAAGAATGTGGTCGATAATTACTTGGCTGATGGGTTCTGAGAGACCCGCGAGAATATCTGGCGGAAGCGGAAATCTTATAGAAAACTCTGTGCCACCTCAACACCCAAATGAGCAAATTCCACCAGCCGACCTGCAGCCAATCCAGCCTCCAGCCGAGGCAGATATGGAAGCAGAAGCATCTGATAACAACATGGAAAGCGAAATGGGTGAGTGACACCGAAAATGTGTGTGATCATTTCGATGATATTCTCCTAAATTAAAAGTAATAGGCTAACGTCGTAGGAAAACCTAACCTACAAATTTTTTAGAAACCGAACCAGCAACCGATGATGGTGGAAATCCGATGGCTGCAGAAGTGATAAATATCGACGATGACGACGACACCAGCCAAAACCAAGACAGCAGGAAAACTGATGCAGATGCAGCGTCAGAAGATGGAAATCGCCCGACGGAAGCAGCTGGAAATGCGGGTACCGAAACATCTCAGGGAGAGTCAAAGTAGCCGCGACTGATACAAAATTTCGAATCCAATAAACCATTTTTTTTATATACAACTTTATATTACATATTGCTTTAAATTTTTTTTGTAATATACACTCATATCACAAAAGCAAGAAATGTCTTTATTTAGTTGTACCAATACTTTGTTATGTTTCATTTAACCTGAAGTATTATTGGTATTTTCTTATGAATATGTCGGCTCAAAATTATTTATCATCGGAGTTCGGAATATAGAAAGATATATTATTTAGCGAAATCTACTTTTGAAAACAGTTTTCATAATGTCTTAAAATATTAAATTGATTATTGGAACCAGGTCCATATAAAACAAAAATTAATTTTCAAAGAAACAGCAATATCGTATAGCATAAAATAACAAGTAACTGCCCCTAAAAAATCTAGTTAATGCCCCACTACTACTTCTCAATAATAGGTATAATTTTGCACAATGAATTACGTGTTACTCAAGATAGATGGTTTATTGGTCAAATCTTTTCTGGTAGTTTTCTTAATTTGTAAACATTAATAAAAGCAAACATTTCTGATGTTATAAAATTTAAATAAAATCGTTTAAAGGCGTGACAACCATTGCATATGTTTGGTCCATCAATAAATTTTGAGAGCTTTTGTCTTTAAATAGTTTGATATTTTCGAAAGCTCATAGATTGCCTTTGTTAATAATAAGAGCAACATTATGATATTACAGATTTTCAGTAAACTGCAGTAGGGAGAGACACGACATGTCACGTAAATCTACGATAGTCGCACTTTTATTCTCATATTTCAACGATTTTTAAACTAATCATTAAATAGTTTGATATTTTCGAAAGCTCATAGATTGCCTTTGTTAATAATAAGAGCAACATTATGATATTACAAAATTTCAGTAAACTGCAGTAGGGAGAGACACGACATGTCACGTAAATCTACGACATAGTCACACTTTTATTCTCATATTTCAACGATTTTTAAAGGAATCATTAAATAGTTTGATATTTTCGAAAGCTCATAGATTGCATTTGTTAATAATAAGAGCAACATTATGATATTACAGAATTTCAGTAAACTGCAGTAGGGAGAGGCACGACATGTCAGGTAAATCTACGATAGTCGCACTTTTATTCTCATATTTCAACGATTTTTAAACTAATCATTAAATAGTTTGATATTTTCGAAAGCTCATAGATTGCCTTTGTTAATAATAAGAGCAACATTATGATATTACAAAATTTCAGTAAACTGCAGTAGGGAGAGACACGACATGTCACGTAAATCTACGACATAGTCACACTTTTATTCTCATATTTCAACGATTTTTAAAGGAATCATTAAATAGTTTGATATTTTCGAAAGCTCATAGATTGCATTTGTTAATAATAAGAGCAACATTATGATATTACAGAATTTCAGTAAACTGCAGTAGGGAGAGACACGACATGTCAGGTAAATCTACGACATAGGCGCACTTTTATTCTCATATTTCAACGATTTTTAAAGGAATCATTAAATAGTTTGATATTTTCGAAAGCTCATAGATTGCCTTTGTTAATAATAAGAGCAACATTATGATATTACAGAATTTCAGTAAACTGCAGTAGGGAGAGACACGACATGTCACGTAAATCTACGACATAGGCGCACTTTTATTCTCATATTTCAACGATTTTTAAAGGAATCATTAAATAGTTTGATATTTTCGAAAGCTCATAGATTGCCTTTGTTAATAATAAGAGCAACATTATGATATTACAAAATTTCAGTAAACTGCAGTAGGGAGAGACACGACATGTCACGTAAATCTACGACATAGTCGCACTTTTATTCTCATATTTCAACGATTTTTAAACTAATCATTAAATAGTTTGATATTATCGAAAGCTCATAGATTGCCTTGGTTAATAATAAGATCAACATTATGATATTACAGAATTTCAGTAAACTGCAGTAGGGAGAGACACGACATGTCAGGTAAATCTACGACATAGGCGCACTTTTATTCTCATATTTCAACGATTTTTAAAGGAATCATTAAATAGTTTGATATTTTCGAAAGCTCATAGATTGCCTTTGTTAATAATAAGAGCAACATTATGATATTACAAAATTTCAGTAAACTGCAGTAGGGAGAGACACGACATGTCACGTAAATCTACGACATAGTCGCACTTTTATTCTCATATTTCAACGATTTTTAAAGGAATCATTAAATAGTTTGATATTTTCGAAAGCTCATAGATTGCATTTGTTAATAATAAGAGCAACATTATGATATTACAGAATTTCAGTAAACTGCAGTAGGGAGAGGCACGACATGTCACGTAAATCTACGATAGTCGCACTTTTATTCTCATATTTCAACGAATTTTAAAAGAATCTAGAAGAAGAAGAAGAAGAACTAGTTAAAAGGCAAAATACCATCCTTATAAAGTAGGCCTCATCCATAATCTGAATGGAGTCGACTTTAATCAGCGCTATCAGTTCTGCGAGTTTAGGCAACAATGATAATTTTAAAAAATACTTTTTTCTGACGAGGTCACGTTTATTGGGCTTGCCGTGAATCCCTCATGGATCATGGAATATCAGCTTTCCAAAGAAGATCAAAGGAATGAAGATTCAGGAAGATCAAAATTTTGAGAAGGTGAATGTGCATTACGGTATATTCGGCGGAAAAATTCGTTTTTTCTTTGATGTGAACTTGACGGTTGCCAAATTACTTGATGTTCTTCGATGGGATTTCATCCCCATACTTACAGTTTTGTATTCAGATTTGGAGATTAGGGAATCATCCGAGAAATGACCAATTTTTCCATAAAGATGGTGCACCTCTCCATTATCCCGTGCTTATTTAAGTAACGTTTCCTGAATCGTTGGATAAAACGAAGAGAGGTGATTGAGTAGCGAGATCGCTAGATTTACCACCCCAGATTACATTTTCTGAGGATATTTAACAGGTAAATTATTCGTTAATATACCAAAAATTGCCAAAAGTTGTTAACAATATTGACAAAGATTGTGTAGCTGACGGTACATAATTTTAGTGTTTAATTTAGTTAAGCTCAGAAAAAAATGACGAAATGTATTAACTTCTATATGAATTATCCTACAATTCTACATGAAACATGCGCCAGCAAAAGTAAAATTTAACAGTTTTTTTGGAAAATGACTCCCTGAACTTACCATAGGTTAATGTAATCTTTCATGAGGTCCTCCTTACTTCCTCTCGTTATTTCTAGTATTTTCTCCTGATTTATCCTCATTATTTTTGTTACATGTGATTTGGTCCCTTGGAGGCCTTAATATCAAAAATAACGTAGTTTTAAACCAAAAAACTGGTGTTATTGTCATTGACCATCAATCCACGTAGTAAGAAGTTACGTTTCTCTTAATTTAAAATCCTTCCAATTTTTCTGGGAGTCGAAATATATTCGTCGAATGGAAACTTCAGAAATCGAATTCAATTTTGAAACCACATCTTATACCTTTAAGGAGCGGAACCGATACACCTATAAGGGTCAATTTCAATATTTTAAATTTAGAAAGTAAAAGGTACCCTATCTAAGCGGTGAGAGTTAAGTGTTAAACTCCAGTGCGTATTTATTGTTCATAAGTTTGCATAGAAATATCGAGTCGTTTAGATTCTAAAGAGCTGATATTGGAACGATTTACTAAATGGTTGTCGTCTTCTACTTTTAACGCCAAATATTTGAGAAATCGACGTCGAACATGTAGATTCAGTTTTATCGACATTGTTCCAGTAAAGAACGTGCCTGATTAAGGAATCTGTTTATACGTTCCCGTTTATGTATTTTAATTAAGTTGAACGTTTCCAAATCTGTTGGTAAAGATATTGCATACATTTTTGTTTTAATTAGGTATTAAGACGGGATAATAAAGCAGCTATGATCGCTACGAATCTAATTTAAACGATATGAGACGAAATTTCCACGAATGAAAGTCATCGATGTGAGATAAAATTGAAACGATATGCAGTAAATTCGTGGCTACTCCAGCTGTTCAGCATTGCGTTGCTCTCAAGGGCATCATAAAAAATTCCATCAAATTCTTAGTATCCGAATCCGTTTCTTGTATATTCCTCGAAAATTGCCCCAAGTTTCTAACCCCCACGACACAACCAAACGATGTACGATGTTTGGTGTAAGGAAAGCAATAAATAATATGCAAGTCTTTGAGCCAAGCTGTATGCCTTTAGGTATCAGCTACAGCAGCACAGATAAGTTTTATCGCAGTAACGACGCTCCCACTTTCGTTTCTACATCTCCTCGGTTTATCTGGGCGGATATTTCTCAGGAAATGTCTCGGATCAGACAGAAAGCATATAGAGGGTGGTTACTGTTACGTGGTTAGGACAGAATGTGAGAGATTGGGGAACAGTTTTGTCATGGAGGATAGAAAGAGGACTATTTTTAAATATACACGATACAAAATCGTTTCTTATGCCCGTGGAAGGCGTTTAGGTAAGATTAGGTATTTTATTATGGAGATCTAAAAACAGTTCGTTGTAGCAAGTCCAAACCTAATAAAATTCAATGTTACTCGAAGTTAAATTTTTCGGCGAAGTTTTTTGCGAACACGCTTTCGACTCTTCATTGTTTGTCCTTATCCAGCTATTGTGTCTTTATCCACTCTTTCGTTTTTAAACTTTCCCATACATTTTTTCTCATGTACCTCTTCGAGATCCATAAAACAAACGTGAATATCCATGTATTTATAAGTTTTTCGGCTGGCATATTTTATTGCGAAACATATTTTCTCGTGTATTTAGAGTGAGATTTTTATAGTCTGAGTTTTTATAACATGCTTAATATTACAAAGTTCGATAAAAATGTCTTTCGCTGCTTCCATTACACTCTTTCGAGAATTGTCTAACAATCTCTTTCTCGTAGAGGCACTAAATTAATTTTTCAGTATACATTTAGAATTTCTGGAAGGTTGAATTACATAAAAACTGTGAATAATAATCAAAAGTGAATTTAGGATTTACACAGTGTTTCATAAGCACAGCAAGCATTGCTGATATGGATTTTTTCCAGGCGTTGGGAGCATCCTCTTCTCCACTCTCCCAGGCTCGACATTCGTGCTAGTCACATTCTGATATTCCACGTACTTTGAAGATAACAAAGGAATTGCTAGTGCGACGTCTTCAGCGTAGGGTCAGCGATGTCTTGTTAGGCAAAAGGGGGAACTTAGATATATTTGCTTTTGTATACCAGCTGCCGGTGGAGGATTACGATGAGGATTCACCGCCGGAACAGAACGGTGGAAAACATTTTACGAAGCAGGTGGATTAATCGAGGGAAACGCGTTCTGCAGGATCTCCCTGGAATCGCGAGACAAGGAAACGAAGGATCGCTGCTTCGTAAATCTAATCTCGGGAACTCAGAAATCAATCCGTACCAATACGATGGGGTAACAATAATAGTAATTTTCTCGGTGGAAATCTCCTTTTCGTCTTTTAACGCCCTTTATGCAAAAATTTGAACCCTTTTGGCGTATACAAAATCTCAAAATGGTTCAGAAGTATAAAGGAACAGATTGGACTTTCTAGAATTTGAAGCAAAATTTCATTTTTTTTTTACTTTGTAACAGTTAATGACGCTATCTTTCGGGTGGTAGCGGGAATTCTCGTTTACTGCATTGCCTTGACCAATCGCGACGCCCTTTTCCCTATTGATTCTATAATTTCAAACGTCATGTCCATCAATCTCAATGGGATTGTTTTTGAAAATCAAGAACTCACTATAACATACCCAGTTTCTTTTCTTAGTTTATTCCAAATAAATCTGTACACTAAAACAAAAGTTTGAAGAATGACCAATTAATTATTAAATAGAAAGGTAAATTAGTGATGTGATGTATTACACTCGTAGTTTGGAGACGGTGGAGGCTTTAAAGGTGTGTTATTTTAATTTTTTAATTACCTTAAAAGAGTTATCAATTACATTTTTCATAGGTGATGTGAAAAATACATGAAAACGTACCTTCGATTGAAATTCTATGGTGTGATCACTGTTACATACTGAAATTTATTAGTACTCTCTCTATCTCGCTCTCTCTTTCTCTCGGACAGACTCCGCCGTGCCTTAATGGATCGAAATCAACTTGGGTATATGCAGTGGCGTAACAACGCAACATCGAACTGTGTTCGAAAGTTGTGCCAAGTCCAAAATTAAATAAAATATTACTTTTTGTGCTTGGCTTACACTCATGGCACATCGGAAGATGCGCCACTGGACATACGTATTCAGGAATCGAATCTCAGCACGGGTTCGCGTTAAAAATCGATCCCGGGGACCCAAACTTCCAAAAATTGGAAAATGCTGTTTTTCTATTGCTGCCGTATATATACATTCGTTTGACAGATAAATGGAAAGTGTCGTATCGCGAGGAGTTCAATTTAAAACAATCAAGCCATTTAGCCATTGACAGTTATGCACCCATTTTGGGGTGAATCTTTTTGCGGATTTGGTACAAACTATTATTTATGCAGTAGGACCGTATTTCACTTTTCACGACAAAATTGTAAGTACATCACATATACTTTACCAATCGGTTGTTTGAATTATGATTAAATGAATAACACATGAGAACGGTAATATTAATTGTTAAACAAACATTATTGACCTTAAGGGTATTTGTTTTAAACATTGTACAGTGCTACTAAACGGTGTTAAAATATTAACACTTAACTGCACTAAGCGTGTGTAACGACAGCTGTCTTTCGTTTAGTTTCTTCAGTTTTTCCTTCAGTTGTGTTACTTCTTCGTGCAGTTGGTGTGTTGTCGCAAAAAGTGCATGGCATGGGCAATACGAAAAATTGCTGTTTTGCCATTTGATGCCTACATCAACCCTACAGGAGGAGAAAAATTGAATGCAACACACAGAAAGAAGAGTGTGGAATAAAGAATGGTTGAATCGGAGCATATCTGGTGATGTGAATCTACTTGAAGAATTGCGTCACACGAAATAAAATGGATTTAAGTAACTGCCTCTTGATAAATGGCAGTATATCTAATGAGATGTTTGCCGAAGTTTCATCGTATTCCAAATCCGTATATCCACATGTAGATCGGTAGATATACATGAATGAGGGAAGCAGTACTTGCCAAAATGAGAGTTATAGCAGCTCTCAGATTCTTGGCTACACATAGAACCTATGAAGTTCTCTTGGCGAATATCTTATCAAATTCAGGGGACGGGCATGAAGGAACATGTTTTTCTTCTCCTGATCGGTCAAGAACATTGGTTCATTGTACCAGTTTAGTAGTACCAAAACGGAGGCTCCCTATCTTCTTTTCATTCTTCAACTCTCCTTAGTTCCTTCCAATAAGATGACCAAAGGTTGTTAAATATTTTTGCTACTATTCAATAAACATGTGGTAACTTTTTACCATTACCAATTTTACTTTACCTTGAACTTGTCCATTGTTGTAGCAGCGTACGCTACGACCAATTTCACCTCATTATTTTAGTTAGTCTTCTCCAAATCAATCTTTCAATAAATTAATGAAGTTAATGTATTTCTGCAAAAGGGACCAACCTGAACGGACTGACAGTTAATCTAAGAGAACTAAAGTCTCGGCGCCCAGGTCAAATACAGGAAGTATTTGTCACATGGAAAACTTACTGGTTAACTGAGGCTGTATAATGATCGTTGCATGATGTGACACAATCCATGCACTTAACTGAAAATAAAAGTTAGGAGAGTTGCTTTTACGTGCATATTTAGTTGTTTTGGTTTTGAATGTTGATTGTGGAATTAATGTATTTCAATTAATTAATTTGGTACCTAATTTCTTTACGTAAGTAGTAGTTACGCTTTCAATTACGAGGCATATGTACTAGGCACGTTTATTTAGAATATGGCGGTATCTACGTATGGATAAAAGATATGAGTATAAAAATGTTGTTTCTCGGAACAAGGGCGGTTCCGTAAATTTGTCCAATTTAATAAAAAACAAAGGCGCATTTCCAAAAAAGAGGAGAGCTGTTCCTCATTTCTTCTCGCATCTCCTTCCATCCGTGAAAGGCGAAACATATTGTATATCTCGTCGGGACCGTTGGTATATCGAGTGAGAAAACCAAATGGGCCGGAAAAGCCGAACACAAAGACCCATCCGAGGCACGGAACACTGCGGGACGGCTATCTCGACGTCACTTTCGAATATAAACGTCAAGGTGTTCCGTGTGTATGGGGAGGCACACTTCCTTATCTATTCGTTGTCGGAGTCTCTTCAGGACCGTTATATCCGGTCCCGGGGGAGAGACGGGCGACGGCGGTATCGGAAGGGGTTCGCGGGGGACACGAGGACCGGTTGATAAGATTATCGTAGCCTTCAAATATTACGGGGACCTTTAGCGAAACGGAGACTTTCGCCTTAAGATCCATAAGGTAGATTTATGCACGATGGGGTATCTCTAATAAGATTTCTTTATTCCTCCTTCCTATTATTGGATCACCCACTTACTCCCTCGCCATTCTCGTTATAGTAATTTTAAAAATAAACTCAGCTAATTCGTTTTTCTCATTGCCTATCGTCTCTCCTAAGGCTAAACAATTTGTTTAGTCTACAAATTTCATCACTTAGTCGTTGCTAGTGGTACTTTGTAAACAACCAAGCTACATTCATTCAGTAATTTCATTTGCAAAGAATTTAAATACTGGAAAATGTTTGAATCATATATAATGTAACAAATGAGAGAAACCAATTTCACCCTTATTTCATTATTTAATCTATATTCCAGTTTTCTATCCATAGTCCACTTTAAATAATGCTTCTAACAATAAAAACAAATGGCATAGCAATTAACACTCCATGTTCATCAATTCTATCTTCAGGATTTTACCTGCCAAATATGAATAAATTTACTCATTTGTAGTGATCAACTACTTGTATATTTGGAAAAAGAAATAATGGGTGGGTTAAGGAATTACTCAGGATTGAGATTTATGACAAATTTCAATTTTTCAGGAAAATCGGCAAGTTTGAAGAAATTTTACAATATCAATAATTGAAATGAAACTTCCATACAATTGTCTTTGCACTTGGGGTGCATCACATCCCTCATCACGCCCTCCTTGTCCTAAGCCCAAGCGTTTAGGTTTCCAAGATTTAGAAACTGCCTGTATATCTCTTATTTCATTATCCTAAATATCAACATACAAAATTTTCTATGTAAAATTGTATTGGTAAATGTAACATAATTGTTTCAGGTATGATATTTGGATTACTTTTCTAATTGTCAATTTTGGAAACAAGTATCATCCGCAAATACGCTAGATTGTTAGGTTTAAGTTGCGATATTTTAGTCTTTTCTGATGGTGTCATTAGGCGATATGATACCTGAACCTGATAATCATATCATCAAATATCACCAATCATCAATTATTGGTGAAATCACCAATAATGAAATAATGCCTAAAATTGCGTTATAAAAATATCGCTCTTTCTTATGTACTTTTTGTTCCTTTTACTTAGTCTGATGTGTTTTAGATGACCATAAATAATTTTAAACAACAGTGGTGCTATAATATTATTTTTCTTGTTTCAGGTTTACAACAAATTGCTGAAGACGACTTGTGATACAATCGTCGAAAAGTTTACAAAGAAGAATTTAGAAAAAAGAATGAGTTCTATTCTTTTTGGAAATTAAAGATAGGAGGCAAACCCCATAAAATTTGGTGAGTACTATCATGTTACCGTACCATATTTATTACATGTAGATACTAATCACGACTCAAGCAATAAGGTTAAGGGATATTATCTTTCCTGTTTTTTACCCATTGCAATAAAGGAATATCCCTCATATTAATTGTTATAAGTAGTTAAATCTCTAAAAATTAAATGAAGGTTTTTCTTGTAGACAACTGCAATATTTGGATACATGCATGTCTGATTAGCCTGATTAGTCATTGATTGTCTATTAGTGAGGATGATACTATCATTAGAATATTTGTCGAATTTCGGTTGATTTTGCTGATAATTTTTGCCATATAAGTTTGGTTACACATTTTGTGAGGGTAGAAAGGCACAATTTGTGTTAGGTGGTTTCATTTATGACGTGAGGGTGTTAAGATTGGGTGATGAGAGCTGTAGTACATCTATAACTGATGTCATAAAATCGTCTAGATATTCATTTTTTAAGCAATCGTTTACGCTTTTCCCTCAAAACCTCGAGACTAAAATGATTTTTACGCCCGTTAAAAAATGAAAACATATTTCTCACTACTTTCACCCCTAATACCCACCCTACTAATACCCCTTCATTTCTTCACTTTTCAAAAGAATGCTTTAGCGTTTATTTTATTGATTCTTGTGGAATTTTTTTGGTGTTTTATAGTTACTAAACAACATTCGGGGATTATTTAATACTACATGCGGAAATAAAACGCACGTTTTTAAAATATTAATCTTTGTACTTTACTAAAGTGATTCCAGCCATTTGCACAACAAGACAAATGTGCCTTGATCAACAACGTTATGGCCATATCAACTGTTTACAAACTATGCAATTCTGTCCACGTGAATCTCACCAGACGACAGGAAATAATCAGATAAATTACGTTTTGCTTAAAAAGTTGTAGAACACTTTACTGGAGTTGCAACCATTACACGTGGTGCAGTATGCAGTTTAGATCATAAGCCAATGGAACCAAACCAAGCTCAAAATACCTCAAAGGTCGCCACAAAATGAGAGAATACCGGAGCCAAAACTTTCAAGAAAGCATCATAATGATCAGAATGATTGAACATTATGCAAAATTTAAAAACCCAAATAAAATAACCGCCAGTGGTAGATATATCGCTCTAAAAAACATTGGATGACTACATCAAATCAACAACACCAATGACTATTTACAATGACATGCAAACCGCAATAGACCTCTTAACACATTAACACATATGTCAAGAGAATATTAGTCTTAAGACCATTCGGTAAGGGTCACTAGTTATGGGTTAGATTTTTTCTACGTAACATAACTGAATATTACGAAGTATAATGGATCTGAAGAAAACTCTACAATTAAAAATCATTTGAGTGTATCTAAGAAGTTTAAACTTAACCGTGCAACAATTTTGAAACTTCAAAAGATAAGAAAAAGTGCTAAGAAATTATATTTCATAATACATTTATAATTGTTGTTGGTACTGATTTCTAATGTGTAAAACATGATATTTTTCGACATCAAATACATTTGAAAGAAATGAGAGTTATAATTGAATCAAAATACAAGGCTTTCTTCACTTCTTAATCCTATCTAGGAACGTGCTGTATAAAATATCCTGGGCTCTCTGAGAAACTTCGTTTAAGTGAATTGATCAAGTCGCCTTTATTTTCCGCGCTAGGTTATTTTTTTCGATATCTCACATTTTTATACCGTATACATTTAATATACTTTTTTCTTCCACGGTTTTCATTAAATGATTTTTTTTCCTAAATACCATTTCTCGTTTAACCCGTACATGTAGACCTTTTCGTGCGCACCCGGTATGTACCGCAACTTGACAACTGACAAGTTGAGTGACAAATTGCATTTTCGTCATTTTACTAATCACACTAGTCACGTCAAGACGTAATCAAGATGAATCCTGATTTTGAGTATGCAGAAGTGTACGCCATCATCCAGAAAAATTGCGACTATATTCTTAATGGCAAGCGATTCGTGAGGGGCTATGAAAATCAGTGGGCAATGACCATCATCCAGTTGGTGAAGGCCGACATCAGGAGGATGAAGAAACCGTTTAAATGCTTAGTCAACTGCTTCATTTTCAAGAGGAGAGACGCGGAACTGCATTATGAACATAATTCTAGATTCTGGGAGCCGCTCACTGAAAACTGTGTGGTGCATAATTGGTGTAACCCTTCCATATATACCGTCACTATTGTATCCGCGACGGACATGTAGAACTGTTTGGAGCTTTTACTGCGACAAAATTGAAATACGTGTTGACGTGATGACTTTTGGCAATATGGACTAGAATTCCACGTGAAAAATTCTTAATGCTAGTATTTGATGTCATTTGCTTCTACTAGAAGATATTTTATAAATTTTTTAAATATACACTATTAATATTATAATGAGTTTTCTTTCAGTTTAATGAGCATATTTCTGTCAATGCCGTCACTGGTGAATTACTCTGATAATTATAAGTTAGATATTATCTTTCTTTTGTTTTTTACAAATCATGTATAGGCATAACAGTATGAATACTTTAATTATTGAGACAGTCACGAGTTTTAATGAAAAACCTACTACTTCTGTGCAAAAATACGACCGGTTCAAAATAGTTATTCCAATAGTGTTAACGTTTATCCAAGTAAATCAATATTACTTTTAAGGCCTATTATATTGATTAACGATACCTGTTCAGTAGAATCTTAATTTTAACAGTGCACACATATGTAATCTAATAAAGCAATGTATTAGCGTTGGAGGCGTAATTCCTGTATCCTACCTAATCACTATTTAATAATAATATCGTCCTGGATTTAACAAATAAGTATGTAATAATATGTGAACACACTAACTTTGCATTTTGGCCTTTTTCTCCTTAAAACCCATAACTAACCCGGGAAGCTTTGTAAGCACGCCGAACTTAATAAAAGCTTTATTGGCGTGTAAACTAAAACCGTCTTGTCTTTGGAAGAGTTTTGTAAAGGTAACTTCAAAGCGCTCGTCTTCCATCTAAACTAGAATAATTGGAAATTCTGGCGTTGTTGGCATATACGCTGCTTGAAAATGGTGAGCGACTACGTTCAAGCATAATTAATAAGGAGCTGGTTGAGACACATGACAGAGGGGATGTGTATTGATGATATGCTTGTGTGGAGGTACCGAAGCTCTTATGGGAAAGCTTTCAGTATAGGTTAAAGGATGAGGTAATAATTCGAGTTCTGCTAATGATAGCAGGATCTTAAATGTACACATATATTATTAAATGTCGAGTTTTGATTAAAACTTTGAATTACTTCTGATCATACATCATATGTATCATAACGATGCCCAATTTTGTCCTCGTAATAAAAACTTTGCAGACTAATTGAACAATGACACTAAAAGTGTTTGAGAAAAAGAAAAAAAATTGCTTGAAAAATAAATTTCATATTGGACAACTAGTAAAATCACGAAATTCAAACAATACAAAACTATAAAATAAAATTACAAAAGAAAAGCTTGTCTTAACTGGAATATAAATCATTTTCTTTCTCTATAACGCGACTCAAGATATACAGGAAGACTAGAATACGGAGATTGTGTTTCCACTCTTAAGTATCTATCAATTTAACGAGTTATATTTTTTAAACAATTTTGATTTATATCCCTTAATCTGGTTGATAATAGCAAACAAAGTTTTTCACTTAAAGATACGTTTAAAATTTCAAAATTTGAATGTCTCATTATCACCTTTAAACAATGTACGCTGATGGAAGAGGTGAGCAGAATATTGCCAAAAAGCAGACTGTTTTTCGTCAGTTCGCTATAAACTGGCAATCATTTCTAGCCAAAAAATTTGACAAATTTCTCAAATGTAATGAATGAATGTTTCGCTTCGAAAGAGGTATTAAAATAAAAACGTACAAGAGGTTAAGTGCAAACAATAGCTAATAATAGATGCAGTAGTACTCAAACGCACTCATACAATAAACGCAATATAAGGTGTGCTACATAGTTTACAGCAAAGCGTATGACTTTTTTTCCAAGGAGACTCTTTCTCACCTGAGTGGTTCTATCGAACGCTCAATTCATGGGCATCTCTAATAAATGGCACCAAATTTGGATACAGGCTCATTGGAGGAAGCTGGAAAAGAATATCGCACTTGCACTACATGGAATACCTAAAGCTATACATCGAATAACTTCGCTCCTTGGTTAGGGCAGTCAAGGTCTTAACCGGCGATATAGGCATCGGTCTATTCAAAATTGGGTAAGCGAATTGTACGTTTACATACTTGAGATATTACTATCCTCCTTTTCTCTGATTTGATGTAAAGAAATTAGAAAAGTTACAGTGCCGAAAATTTATTATATTGTCAATTGTATTGTTATAGTTTGCATTTCTTTTATGTTTATTTTAACCATTTAAGAAACTTTTCACATTTACTTTGAAACATAAAAGTTCAATAAGGCATTCTTGTACCTTCGAAGAATCTTTTGTGACTTAGCACAGTTAATTGCTTTTATTCGAGACTTCTCATCAGTTGCTTTTTTTAAGTGAATAAAATTTGTGGATTTATTAAAAGATTTAGAAGTAACGTTGTAACTTATAGATACAACTACAACTGATAACTTATCAGATAGTAACTTACCACTCCTATTCAACTTAAATATAATAAACATATTTGAAAAATGAATCCAATCTTAGTATTTCAAAATATGTGTAAAGTAACCTTAAGACTGTTATGGTTTGAGCAAACTGTCTCGCTATAGGGTTATTGTTGAATCCGGCCCTTACTTATAATTGCTCCAAAAAACAACCCTTTGGGACAGCTTATTAGTAAATCTTTGAGAACTTTCTTATCAACAACGTAGATCTGATAAAATTGCTTTGAGCTATTAATACATATTAGAAAATTGAGAAAATGTATTTTTCTCGCCGATTTTATAATAGGAATATGTCCCAGCATCGCTATTTTAATATATTATTCAGCACGGTGTAAATTATAAAAGAATTTCAGATGTTGCTATTGCATCCAAAATCTGGTAATTTTAAATCATTGAATAAATGAAGTAAAGAATATAACACTCTTACTCAAAGTTTGAGTAGCTATTTTCACATTCTTATTATCTTTGGCCCAATGCAGGTGTCTGAATTTAATTAATAGCCAAATGCATGATTTCAAATTGTTGCTTTTTTGCCATCACAGTGATTGGTTATTTAAAAATCATATTTACTGCTGAAATATAAAATATCAGCTTGCTTATCATAGGTATATATTTTACACATACCCAGCCCAACACTATCCAACCATTTTCAAATCATTTACTCTATAAAATTAACAATACTAAATACAATTTCACACCAATTCAACGTAGTAAAGATAAACAATTCATAATGATCGTTAAAAACGCATAGACAGGAGTGACAGATGAACAAAGTTTTGCGCGTAATCGGCGACACCACATTTCAGTCAATAAAATGATGTATTTTCCCGACAGTACATTGTTCCTTTATTAATATTAAATACGTTCCACGGTCTGTTGACAAATAAACTTATAATTTTATTTAATGATACTATATTATTAGGTACAGTAAATTCAAGATTATTTGTGGAATAAAGGAGAAGAGGTGCAAAACAAAAACGTAATTTCAGTATTGGTAATTTTCGTCAATATAAAATAAAAATTGAATGCTCTATCAGAGTAATAAACTAAAGGTACTGGTTTATGACATTCTTGCTCTTATTTCTTTTAAATCAATGTAGACTTTCTTCTGCATAAGTCTGGTGTGCCTATCTGTCAAATAATAATATGACAATTACTAATGTTGATAATGCAAGATATTTTTTCTATTTTTAGGCATTAGATCTTCTTGCCGAACTGTATTCAAGTTTTCAAAGTTCAGGAATAGAATAGATAGAATTATAACTTTCTCTCTACTCATGGCTTTTCAATAACGTCAGTAACCTTACACACTTGATCAGTTATGGAGTAGCTTTCCCTATAGACAAACTCTAAAGGGCAAATGGTATCTATTACTACATAGTTTTATTCCCTTAAGATGGATTTCGGTGCACAACTTCAATACTTCTGGTCGTGATAGGAATCTGGACTTTGAGTAGGTTTCCCTGTTATTGAGATAAATGTAATTTCTGCTGTTTTCCACGCTTTAGGCACAAATCTCGGCCAAATGAGACGATTGTGTAATTTTTTGCAAATTGTGTGTCATACCGTAATATTACATTTTAGGATAAATCTCAAACGTACTTGTATAACCATGGTCAGTAAATATATAATAGACCTTTTATTGCCTTTATA
The DNA here is from genome assembly GCA_963576515.1 of Cryptocephalus primarius. Lineage (NCBI taxonomy): Eukaryota > Metazoa > Arthropoda > Insecta > Coleoptera > Chrysomelidae > Cryptocephalus > Cryptocephalus primarius. The sequence continues at coordinate 20,810,265 of OY754936.1, read as the reverse complement.
ACCAATTATTCAATAAACTTTTTAAAGTTACTTCAAACGCCCATTGTGTACAGAAAATTGAACAAAGGGTGTATATTAAAGCAATAAAAAACGAGATTTAATCTTCCCCTGCACTTAGAAGGGAATATCACATGGATTATACAATTTATGCAAACAAGAAATAAGCATTTCCACCCTTCCCAAAAATTACCACCCGCGCCCACTCTACCAGCAATGCCATTTCCCGCTTTTCCCGTTCCGTTCCCGAAATTCCCGAACTCGCCATAGCCTTTCGTTATCACCCCCCGACTGTCCCTTTTACGAGGGGTGGGTGGCATAAGAGGCCACCCCCGAGCCAACTTCGACGTCGGATAAGCATTGACATTTTCGGTAGGGGCTCTTAGAATGTGACGGACGTATGTGATGAGAAGGAACGGGAATCGCTACCCCCCGGGATATTTCACTTTTGTCATTTGTAGTCACCTTCTTTGTGTCTGCCATGGGCGGGACCCAATACAATACCATGGTTCTGAATACATTCGCAGAAAAGTATGAGTTTCGACTTTAAAAATATGAAAATACTGCACTTAAATACGGCTTGGATCGATCTTTTCATCCTACATTAGGATTTAATTGACATGGTTGCTAATTCATTTAATCATTAACCTGACCCTCTGTAAACAACACAAGTAAGGTACAATCCAAGCACGTTGAATAAAATTCCCCGTATCTCGATCCCAGAAAGCCAAACTCATTACTTATTAAAGAATAGCTTCCGCTGAGCTTATAACCTAAAACAAATATTTACCGGGTTCTTGTAATACCAAAATAATTGAATTTCGACTTGCCTTCTGCGTCTTGTAGATACAGTAGGTCGTATTTGCACAGACTTTGCATGTAACATGCAAGTCTAATTGAAACATGTGCAGCGTTTCTCAGTAAGAACTTCTACGTTTAATGTACATATTTACCTTGGGGATGTGCCAATTTATCTTAAAAAACTTACCACCATAAATAGGTATTTACCTACCGTCAAAGCAATGTGGAATCGAACCACAAATAATGCTCAGATTTTAAATTTTCATACAAACTTAAAGTGACATGAGTTTAATAAAAGATAAACAACCTCGAAATTAATGGAAAACTAATACCTATTGAGAATGAAGTATGAAGTAATAGTTGAGCTGATGGGAAAAATCGTCGTCTCTCAAATGATTGCTTAATTAGTCGGCTTGAGTAAATTTATATAGAGAACATCTTTATTTAATTTACCAGTAATTAAAAAAATCTTAAAAATCCGCATTCGAACAAAGCTAAGGGAGCCGAATTTTGTATACCCGGGGGTGGGGAAGAAAAATGATAATAACAAAGTAATACGACGCAGACTCTTATTTCGCTCAGCGATGCCTTAAGAGGTTTAATTTGAAATAACGGTCGTCCCATCTAGAATTTCACAAAATAATTGATGCAAAAAGGTCACAGGAACATCACCGGCATCCCGAAAGAGGAATCTTGACACAGTTCGTTTGCTCCATTTTTTGCGTGAACAAATAATAGAACGGTGTCAGATTCAGGGGTGAAGGGTTACCTGCAAACAAAGGTCGATCACCCTGAAGACAAGCGTAGGGTGAGAAAGGGTTAAAAAAACTATGCAAAAAAGGGTCGCCAGGCACACACAGCATTGTTAGAAGAAGTTTGATATATCGCGCGATGGGTACGACTGTATGCAAAATTCTCCCTTTGCCAAAAAGGGTGTATGTATTTTTTATATATGGGATCGCAAGGGTTCTATGAATGGCTAACTAGATGTATTCACAAACACGAATTCGACTGTCATAACTGAACGGTTATCAATGAAGAATTGATGATCGGAGGGAATTGAGATTATGTGTGTCTTTCGTCCTTTGTGTTTTGTATCACATGCATATGAATCGTCAAATGCACATAAATATTATCTATGGCATCGATATTATTGGGTTTTTTATGCATCGATGGGTTTGTTTAAAATCGAAACCTCGGCCTGAACATACCGGAACGTCTCAATGCACCCATATTTCTTGTTTTCTCGGTATGAATAGAAATAATAGGATATCCAACGAAAAACTTTTTATTTTGTATTTTGTTCATAATGTAATTAATTTTGTGTGCTTTTCTAAAGACGTGCATGAATTGAAAAAATTCAATATGCCACGTTTTAAGTAAACGACAATCTTTATTTAAAAACGAAACAATTTTTATACCATTCAATAAGGATTCTTCTTCATTTTGAAGATACCTTTTCTTTCAAGCCAAAGAGAAATTTAGTTTCAAGGAAACCATGGTGTGAAGCATCGTTTAATCACTACCACTTTTCTTAGCATCTACTTGGCAACATCAATCACAGGGGTAAATATAACTTGGTCACCAGTGGTAACAATTCCTTTTCATTGCCATTTTTGTTTCCAGCATTTATTGCTACTAAAAAGGGTTAAAAGAAGTTAGAACAAGTGTACCGACAATACTAGCGGCACTGACGTAGTCCCTCTTTTCTTTTCCTGCTTTATCTATAGCTGCGCATCTCAAACATAACGTTTCTACTGCAGTATACACATATTAATCATATTTGTCGTCAGCTTGAGATGTCGCAGACATTTAGATGATCCACGAAAACTTAATGTGCAGGTATTCACAGATCGGACAGTTCTTTTTTTATAACCTTCCTTAATATCAGAACTCCAGCTATGCTAGACCGATCTAGCCTAAAGTTGTCTGGTACAATATTGGCCACTATTACTGAATGATGCTTCATTTAATAGGTGTTACAAATCGATTAGTAACTATCTATCGGCCTGTAGAGCAATCTAGTTTCCGCGGAGGTCACAGCACAACTCACATTTAGACAATTCAAGCTTTTATTGAAAAACCGACGGAATATTAGATACTTTCATTAACTTTCATAAGGCACAATTGAATATGCTACATGTGAAAATTCATGCCTAATTTACAAATTGATTCCAGACATGCTAAATAAGAGCATGTGCGCAAATGCATTCCACCACATTAGATTTGGTGAAAAAAACCAAAAAAGATTCCATCAAGATTAAATGAGGTGTTATATAGGGAGGCACTATTTACACTGAATTGTGAAGGTGTTTTTAAACTAACTCATGTGGATAAACATGGGAATCAAACTCGATGGGAAGTGTTTTACCATCTTCGTTTCGTAGATGAATATTATGCTGATATCATCATTGAAAACAAATTAATGCCACAAAAGCTCAGTCACGAGTCTCAAAAGTTGGACTAAGGATGAACTTTGCTAAGGCAAAACTAATGTGCCCGAGAATCGTGGATTTTTAACTTGGAGGCAACGAAATTAAAAACGTGAGTAAATTACTTAGTTCACATCGTATTTTTGAGCTTACGCGAAACTCTATGTTCAAAATCAAATCAATTAGCATAATTTTATATCGCAAAGTTTTTTTTGACTCTTATGTTGTCAGTTACCACATGTGGAATTAAAACGGTTGCGCTGAACTAAATTTTAATAAACCCCAAACATCGAAGAGATTTTTTTAAATTTTCATAAAGTAACTTCTCTCCTTTACTTATAAGCTGCGATTTGTCGATCTTTTTGAATTGGTGAACGGTGTTTGTGTTGTACAACTTTTTATAGAAAGTAAGTAGCTCGCGTTAGTGCGATTGAATGAGGTACTTTTATTAACGTTGTAAACGCGTTAAGTATAGGAAAATACTCCCTGATGTGTTTCTCCAGATGTCTCTTTAATTCCAAAGGCTGGAATTGGCGATTAATTCAAAATACATAGTCTTATTAGAGTAAAACTTAGCGTTAATGTCTGCCCCTCAATTGCAGATGAAATTGAAAGACGCCTTTCAGTGGTCTCAGATAGTCGCCAAAAAGGTGGTCACGAAAAATGTTTCTATCAAATAGACTTATTCTGGTATTTTCCAACCTCCTCAGGTTGCAGCTCTTGTATTGCCAGCGTTAAACAATTTGTAGCATATGGTACATAAAGTTCATTGAAGAAAATGCAGGTGCGTAATTATTTTCGTCATCGTTTGATAATGATGATGACATTATTTCTTTTTCAGTAACTCTTCTTACTGGAGTCTCAGTAGCTAGTGCAGAACACAAATAACGCTTAATGTTGCTACTGGTGAAAGCTGCAGGTGTAATTGAAAGGGGCTTTTCAGTGGTCTCGGATAATTCAAAAATGTGGTCAGAGGAAATTTGTGATAAAGGGACTTATTTTAGATTTCTGAAACACCTTAACTGCAGTTTGAACAGAAGCAGACCTTGTGAAGGCAGCATTAAACAATTTCCCGTCTTGATACATTACGACAACAGGGCCAAGATGATTCAGTAACTACTTCTTGATTTCTTGTTTACAAAAGATGCTTAGGGGTGCCATAAAAGTCACATCGAGTGGTTGTAATTCTAGTGTCGTATGAGGAGGGAAACTGAACAAAATTATAGGCTAGGTTTGCCTAGGCTGTCGTGCTAGGTTTGTAAGATCTAGGCTCTTCGCATGCGAGTTGTGTCCATTAAGCAATAATTACACGGGGTTTTCTTCTATTGTATTTAAGATGTCAAATTTATTGAACCAATTTAAGAAGTTTATTAATCCGACTACTTTCATGATATACCGCGAAGGACCCGGAAAATCATCTTGCATTACTAGAGGATGTTCCCTCTCCTACATAAAACAAACACTTCTAGCATAAAGTTATCTGCAGTATTTATGCAAATCTCGGCAGTAACGCCATTTTTGCTTAACTTGCGCTGAACTGGGCGACCCTATATCTTCCCAATAAGACCAACCTAACTACGTTGCCCCTGCACTACAGTGTGTCAATTGCAAGCTTCAATAATTACAAATGAGTACTTAAATTTTGGAATATTACCATTAGTTGTAATCTACTGATTTTGATCTACTTGCATAAATACTGTTTTACCATTAAATAATTTTTATGCGAAAATTATCATAGCGATGAATAGGCTCTTAATGGCTTGATAAGAAGTCAAACAGAATACATTGCAAAACATTAAGAATCATATTATCGCGACCTAGAGAGGCAACGCATAGTGTTGGCTTACCTCCATTCACATGGATTAATTTGAAACATACAGCCAAGAGAATGTGACACTTAAAATCTTAAGACCGGTTTCACTGGAGAGAAACAGGGAAGGCCATTGTCCAAGAGTGGGCGCTTGTGGGCCGAGGAAGAAGTAGGGGAAGATATCATTTATGGGTGAACCTCCTCCATGCTTCGTATTAATTTACCGCTTTAATAACACCTGCCTGACTTTTGCCACTATTTCTTAAACTTCTTTATTAATTGCTTTTGTTCCTCGGGTTTCGCTTTTCTTAGCAAACGGTTGAAATGGTCCTGGTTTTGAATAAATTTCCAGATCTGTTGTTCCGTTTGTGTCTTAAAGGTAACGTACAGAAATTAATTTGAGATAGGCGCTTCCCCGCTGAAGTCTACGGAGAGGCACATTACAATTTTTCAGACATAACGATCGTGCATATTTAAAAATGTATTGTAAATATTCGTCGGCCGTAAAGTAAATTATTAGTTCCCTCTCTCTAAACGGTAACTAGGGAGCCGGATAAATCAGTAATTTTATCCGCTTTATATCTCCCTTTTTATATTGGAGATATTCTGCGGGTGTATCGTATCCTCCAAGATTTTACATCCCTTAATTCTGACGCAAGCTACAAATGCAGGGATTTACAATACGACAGGGAAACTTTGGATAAATTCTCCGAATACCAGCACAGTAAATCGGAATTCGAAGATATCACCAGCATCGCACCGAGCTTGTAAGCTATGCCGGATGATGCAGGAAATGATTTATTTACTAGTGACGGTGAGGAAAATGAACACGGTCGACGTACGTTAATTAACAACTGAGGAAAAGTGTGGTTAAATGCTTGAAAGTTGTTTCTCGTGATCGTTATGGTTAAGTTTTCCATTCTGTATCTGATTTAATTTAAAACGACTTTACATGTATTTATGCAGACATTACGCGTACGGTTATTCGAGGAGGCGAATTCACTTTAAAACAAAAAACGGCCGAGAATTCCGTAGGAGGGCGCAATTTCGGGCTGTCGAAAAAAAATGATGTTATTTTAGAAAATATATTCCTCTAACGGATAACCCATATGGAAATTTACCGTATATGACAAAGATTGTAATACATCTCCGTGTCTGACATTCAAGCGAAGACAAAAAAATCCGTAAACCGAACCAATCGAAACACCTACAAAAACGATACGTTTCCTCCGCGATCTGCATGCTCAGCCGAAAGTATCCCTCTTTATCTGTCGCAAATAAATTTTCCAATTTCGCTCGCCCTTTGGAACATCCGTACTTTATATCTTCGAGGGCCCCGAAATGGAACTACTACGAAACTAAATTAAGGCTCGAAGAGGAGGCATCTGTGACCACACCCTGGATGTTGCCAACATTTGCATGTGACGTATTTTATTGCCCCCATCCGCAGGGTCGAAAGGGATTAGAATGTGACAGAGGGTTTGGTTTTCGAGCGCCGAATTTGCTTGGCGAAAGGAAGGTAACGCCAGTGGAAAACTAAGGATGTTCGCGGTGGAAAACTCAATTCAGTGACAATTTATACTTTGCCAAAAAAAGTTTTAGCATAATATCTTCTTTGGTATTACTTTCAGTACTTATTTTTACTTCGTCGTTATGCATCACTAACACTTCCAGATTTTTGATAGAAATCTAATTACTCTATACATTCCAAAATGTTTCAATTCCAAATAGGTGTGGGTTAGATATAAGTATTCTAATACCACATTTTCCATAGTAGGAAAATTCTATTCTAAGTAGTCTATTCTGACAAGAGAAATGACAATACATATATCCAGGATATATCAGGATGGCTCAATTATTTCGTTAATGAGCCAAATCGACCCAGTGAAAACAAAATGAGGGACTGTCAAATTAGATATGAATTAGTAATTCTTTTGTTTTCGATGTGATGCAAAAATGTTATAATACATATATATGTGAGAAAATTAAAAGTTCGATATTATTCCTATATTATATTTTATATAGCAAAACTAAATAGCTATAGGTGCCATTAGAGGAAATGACATAGCCTGGTAAACGTAGTGTTAAGATTCATAATTTAATTTTTATTAATAGTACTATTAAGTACTTTCGTTGATAATAACGTTATGTTCTTCGTAGCCAGCCATCATTGAAATTTCAATCTTTTGGGCTTCAGTGAAGCACGGCATTTTGTTCGATTTTCCAACAAACGTTGTTTCTTACAAAACGACAAATTAATAAATATCCTCGCTTGATGCTACTCTCTTTACTTGTTTTCATTTAACTTTACCTTTTAACAGGATTTAAAGATTTTTAACAAATCTTCTTGACATTCCATTTTTAACTGCCTGAATTATTTCACTGAGTTGAATCAAACTGTTCATTTTTCGAATTAGTTGATGTTTCTTAAATATCTTTTAAATGACAAGGAATAAAAATGTGATATTTGGTACTCATGTGAATGTTGCCTTTAAGAATAGTCATAAAACAATTAGTATTGTCATTTAAAAAAATAGTTTATGAAGTCATATCTCAAATTTGGTACACTCTGTATAACATTTTCATACACTAAAAAGAGCTCAATTCAAAATACTGATCGATCTGTTCGAGCATATTTCCAACAAAAAAATTGTCTTCGATGTCTGTCGATTCGATCGATGTCTTAGATTAATTCTAAAAATTCCATTACTCGTTTTTAAAAATTATTATTTCTTTATATCTAAACTTAGGAAGCCTTATATGCCTATACATATAGTTTACATAATGTAATAGAAATAACTAAAACTCGGTTAAAAAGTTTTACTATTTTATAGGTAAAATTTAGTTACCAGTTATTTCTCCAATTTTATTAGTTACAAATTAGATATCACTATAAAAGTTTTAGAGTGATCCCTACAATGTTTTTCTTAATATGACTCTTATTTCTCATATAACTTAAAAGTATAAATCTGCCAAATAAAAAACGACAAATAGAAATTAAAAATAAAATTCAAAAATGATTATTACTAGACTTCATCTACCTTTTTATCGTTACTTCAGAAATATTTTTTCGCCAACCGTCTGCCACTTTCACAAAGTAACAAAAAACCATAACCCACCATTAACATGTACCAATTATTTATTATTCAAAATGCAAACTACCCCTATGCGTACCACCACACCCAGTATCATCCGTCTCTCCTCCTGCATCTGCGAGTGGATCTCATTTTTCTTTGCACGCAGCTGATCCGGCAACCTACTTACCTTTTTTGCATTAATTATAAATTATAATAGTAATTTTATGTAACCCTTCAGACTTGCCCCACGTATATTCGGTTCGTATCCGGATGAGAATTAGTTTGTGCGAGAATGTGTACGGTATGAGGTGAAATTCAACAAGGGGTTGTTTTTGAATGCTCGATTTTGGTAAAGGTGTTTTATATTTAACTTTTCGTTTATTATTTGTCGTTTAAAGTGCTATGATTCCATTGATATCATAAACATTTTAATATGTTTATGACGATGTTTCATCAAGAAGCTTTCCTTCCTTCGTAATTTATCAATCAATTTCTGAAAAGCCGTGGGTAAGTTTAGGACAATTAATTTCGGAAGGCGTAAGTGACTTAAAATCTGACTTATTTTTAATTTGTACTTAGTGCTGCTTAATGATTTTTTTAAGTTTGTGAAATTTTACTTCATTTATTTCAACTATTTTGAATATTCCACGAAATATAACAATAACTTTGAAATCCATTTTTTTTTAAATTAATTCAAGAAATATTAACGTAGCTTTGGTAAGTAAGATTTATTTGGCAAAGGTAAATTTTTGATTGCATAAAAGCTTTATTTACTCTTGTATCGCTAAGCCAAACTCTGCTGATTTGACAAATTCACAAGTAACAGTTCCATGGGATCAATCCTAGTGAGATCGTTCGATCCTGTTTCGAAGTCCTAAAAGTCCATTGTGAAATATTTTCAATCTTCCATCAGTGACACATACTCATAATTCATGTAGCATATTAACATTGTACGAAAAAGCAAAAATTTTTGTGCTTACCAAAAATATATTGTTTTGTGAATTTCGCTTCCATTTCTATGGCCAACCAGTGCTACGGTATATGTCTTCCTTAAATGACTGATTATGTAGTTTGGATTTTTTTCAATGGATAACTATTGCACTTCATTAATAGTACTTCATTAATACTAGTACTTTATTAATAATAGATGCTCAAGTGCTAGTTAATAAGGAACTGGAAATAGTTATCGATAGATAGGGATTAACAACACCAAATTTACTTTTCCGCCTACATCTCCACGAACATCCTGTAGATACATTATTTCTATTAAAAATTATTTATAGAGCCTTCCACGCAAAGATTGCGTTTTTGGAAATGTCTGGACTACTTTTACCTAAGTTTCATTCCATTACTTAAACATAATTAATTTCTCTGAGAAAAGTAAGCAGTTGATTACCTTTGTAATAACCAAGAATTTACAAAAGCTGAAGGCAAACATATTGATTTTTTATTGTGAATCTTGAATTGAAAATAAAAAAATGTCCAAGAAACAAGCAAGGATATTTGCCTCAAAATCCATTCTTTATTCTTCACCTTATCCAAACACAATCAAAAATGTTTTCGTTGTTTTTACTGCTTTGCATTAGAATCAAAATACCACAGCTGCAAAATAAAATTACTTACACTCTTTTCAAGTTGTTTAATATTGTTTAATCATCTCGACAAAGTAATACTAGGCACAATCAGATTTGTTTCCGATAGAACTTGCAAATCTGATGGAGTACGTTATATATTTCTTTTGGGATACGCTGTGTATAAATGAACTGGCGGCAATATTCCAAAATAAAATATTATTATTTTTACCTTTTGAGCAAATTTGTAATTTCTACCAGACTTCGTAATAAGTTTATACTATAATTGTAGATGATAAAGAGATCAATAATTAGCAAACACTATCTCCATATCTGTCACAAATGATGCTATCAAAACCTAATCCAAAGAGTTTTTCAACGTGCACCGTTACAAAGCACAATGTAACCACAAACGATAGTAGCTGCATAATCCGTCTTAGGTGTTTCAATAGGATGAACATATAATCCTCTCTTTGTACAATGTGGCACAGTGCGACCATCCTCGATGGGACTTGCATGCTAAACGAAAACGTGCAGAAACGGTCTGGTCGATTGTAGAGCTTCCCTGGGTACCTGCGAAATTATAACTTTCATATTACATATCGGATATTGAAAAGCTCCAGTTTGGAAACACAAACACGCTCGGTTCGATAGTTTTGCTCTTGACTTATCGAAGGCAAACATCATAAATTCGAAAAGGATTATCTACCTGATGCCTGGGAGAATTTTGTCAAGCTCTGAGGAATCTTTGTTGCGTTTAACTATTTTCCAATTAAATTTGATTTTTATTTGACATTAATTAGCCTCGTATAAGAGAAAACTGAATATTTATTATGGGGCAAAATTTACAAGGTTTAATTATCACGATGCTGCCTTTGTTCGCTATATACGTACAATGGTTGTATCGTTAAAACGTAAAACATTAATTACTTAACGCTTTATAAATATAGATTGCAAGCCTTTGACCCGTGACTCTATCTACCTGATTCTATCTCAGAATATTCTCAGGAAATTTAACTTTTTTGTCCACGGCACTCGGGAGAAATTTTCGGACTTTCATTAGTTACATTTTATTATGAAGGAATATTCGCAAAAATTTCTGTGAAATATTTGGCTCGACTGTCACAAAATCATTAAATAATTTATACACTTAAATCACATATTTCTTGCTACTAATTATAACAATTTTCGATAAACATAGAATGTAGGGGAATGGTCCTAAAAAACACGTCTCGACATTCGTCAAAATGTGCTTGAGTTTAACATTTCTCTGAATAGTATTTTAATGGCGTAGGACTGCATTGAAGACGTAATTTTGTTGAGCCATAAAGCGATACGACTACTTTAAAGGAACATTCACAAGAGGTGTCCCAATTGTATTGTCATATACATAATAATTACCGTATTGACGGTATCGACTCATTGAAAAAACTTCTACTAGAAATTAGTTTACTATGAGGATCAATTTCGAGCACAGTGCTCAGTTCAACAGTTCAATTCCATATTATATAGATCATATGTTCAATCTTAAAGGTTGAAGTATATTCTGATGCACGTCGTACTATACATATTTCTTTTATTTGCCCACCATATATTTTACATTCAAGAGTAACAAAACTTTAAACGAATTTGCAGAAATGGTTAGAAAAAAAATGAGCGATATGTCCATGGGATTACTTTCTCATCTTTTATTTTGGTGATATAAAATATTATGTAGTTATGAAACATTATATTTTACAAAAGTCAATACCTAATAAAATTATTTGTTATTAGCAATGACCCATCACGGCTTCGCTCGTTCAATTATTTGAAATAGTTGCAACTGGAATATATATGGTACATCATTTTTTTATTTTAATTCTGTGTGCTTTTCGATATACAATTTTCTTTCTATTCTTGCGTACACGAATAAATCCGAAGGTTTTATTCCCCTCTTTTATTTGCTTCAGTTCAAATCTGCTAAATGTGCGCAATGCGTCACTAAATGATACCGTACCGCAACGTCAATAATTTTGGAGTTTGGATGTACGCGCCTAACTATCAAGTCATTGTCAAATGTCATACGCAAACAAGAAATCAACATGGATCTATGCTTGAAACAGCTAAACTGCTCCCATTTGGGAATTCAAATTTGTTGTCTGTTTCTAAAACATTGATCCAGAACCTCGAGGTACTATATCATCTAGTGAATGTAGTGCGCAATAGAGTCACTAAATATTTAAAGTAGCGCCATTGATCGTCCATATTGTGTCTCAAAAGACCAAAATGATTGTTTCAACCTTAGGTTTCAACAATCTTTTGTGGTTTCGAACCATTTAAATGTTCACTCTGAATCGGTAAGGCACGGAGTGACAACCTGGGGCTTTTCCCCTCTAAGGGGGCAAAACCGTGCTCAATTACCGTGGTTCGAAGGCTACGTCAAACTGTAGGTCCTGTCCAATTAGCCCTGGCACCAAAAGGTGACATTAACATTGAAGCAATAACAACCTTGTATAAGTTTATACGTTGAAAAATTCAAAGAATAAATTTCAAGTATGTTTTGACAACATTCGTCCCAGATAAGCTTTCGCTCTAACTTGTTACAATGAATTGCGCTATTTTAAATATGTAATCAGTTTAGTATGCATGGGAATCGCACGCCACCTACGTTAAAACTCACGAACCGCGACTGCAGTGTAAATTGGATTACTTACATTGGTATAATACTAATGTTACCTAATTACAGTAACTACCTAAAATATAATACATATATTATGTATTAGATAATAGGTACATATTCAATATAAATATATATGGTACCGTTCTGCGTGGAATCCACGATTTTCTTTTCATCTATGGTACAGACGATGGCGCTCGAGGTAATTCCGTTACAACATGGTGAAATTTTTTTTATTTATTTATTGTTATATAATTTATACTTAACTGTTCAGATGTTATTTACATAAATTTCTTGTGCCAAGACGTGATTTAACTATGATTTAATGCATAAAGATTAAATTGCATCATCTTTAAGTGCCAGTATATTTTTGATAAAAATTTGACCAGCTTTAGAAATAACCTTTCCATAGGTACTATTGTATCAGTAATGACTAAATTGCCTTTTGTCATTCTGGAAGGATTGAGATACATTGTTTAATGTTCTCGCCACCATTGCAGTATATCTACATCAGCTGATACCAGGGTAATGTCTGCATACTTATTAGTTTCCAGTTACCTACGAGTACAATTGTTTTAAATAACAATTTAAGATTCTTCACGAACACAGATACGCTAGGCAAAGTATCCTGGACATTTTCTTGGAGATTATTTTGAGAATATTTTTCAAAACACAGCTCACAAAAATATTTTTCAAATTTTGATACGTCTAATGAACTCGTGAGCACCCTTCCTTAAATGATTTGAATACATTTGCTATTGCTATTTTGCAAAACCCCTATTATACGAAATCTTTTTAGGACTTTAAGTTCTTAGTGATTTTAATTTTTAGTATCTTTAACAAGGTTATTTGTAATCAGTTAAATATAATTGTAAACCTTTGAATGGTAATTTTAAATTAGAGAGATCTTTGGTCTGTTACGGTACCAAACATATCGAACACAAATTTATCGATGTAAAATATGGTTGATCTTTTAAAAAAAATCCGTTAGCGATCTAATCTGAGGTTTTTTCCAAAGAATCTGCTGCTTCATTTTGATGAATTTGTCCCTTACATTGTGGAAAAAATATAAACTTTTAGCAACATCTATATCGGAACCTGCGAGCCCAATGTTTCCACATCATTTCCCATATCAAATTTCCACTTCACTATCAAACATTCCGCAAGACTGTCTTCTCGTTATTTCTGCATTTTCCAAATTTTCATTCGATCCCCCGCCCCTGCTTGAAGAATTTGATGCAGAGAGCCGCTTGATTTGAAGGACTCGTAGAAGAGGGTCGAGGAGCACGTCTGCTGAATAATAACAACGCCTGAGATCCCGCTAAAGTAAAATATCACAAACCTAAAACGTTAGCAGCACGTGACTCGCCAATTGATTTTATTTTATGCGAAAGGAACATGGAATTGTAAAGGAACTCGATACGGGACTCCTTAGTTTCGAAGGTAGCGAAAAGTGACAAGGATTAGGTTATGTGTAAATTAGCGGGTGATCTCAGAAAATGATAATATTTTAAGCTTGACGGTGGGTGTTTACCTAGCTCGACTATTCATAATAGAGGAAATATACATTATGTGATCTAATAATCATAAAATAAAAAGAAAACAACCCGAGAACTTGCAACTAATTTTGGAATAAATCAGGGCATATCCAGTCAGAATTGGTTAACATACGAAAATGCCTTCAAAAACCATAGTTTCTCAACCCTTAAGAAAAGGTAATTACAGCTTACTTTTGATGACTATCTTCGAGTACCGGCAAATCTGTTTCAGCAAAAGTTCTTCACAGTTCCCCATCTAATTGCGGCCTATAAAATGTAAGAATCCACTCATATATGATCAGTTCAAACAGCAAAAACATGAAGTTATTGACTGGAACCTGCTTGAGATGTATGTTGGGACAAATACAGTAGCGTTACCTTTGCCGAAATCTCATACCTGTTGTGAGCCACCTTAACGATATAGTATCCCGCGCTCCTCGCCCGCCGTCCCACCGACCGACGGCACCAACTCGAAATTGAAAATCATGAACTTACATTCAATGGAAAATGCCACATTATGTTTTCCATTTTATATGGTACAAGTGTTTTCCGAATTAAGCCCCCGGTTTGATGGAGGATGTAGCGATGAATTGAAAAGTTAGTAGGGAAAATGGAAATCTGGAAAACTTTGCAATCACGGTTACATCGGCAGCAAATTTATGCGAAACTATTTACAGGTTTTGGGATTTGATTATCAGGATAGCAGTTAGGAGTCCTTCACCGGAGAGACGTTATTCCTAGCATTTGACTAAGCGTCAAATTACCTCCTTCACCTGCTTAATGATGATAATATACAGAAGAATTTACACCTTTATATTGCAATGAACCGGTGAACCTAAAACGAGAAACGAGAAATTAAGGATAAGACGGGGAACGAACCAGGGATGTGAAGTTTCGCCTTTACTCTTCGACTTATTCAGAGGAAATAAATCAAAGTGCAATGGCTGGATCAACAATCGACATAAAAGTGACTGGAAGACCTAGCAATAATAAACAGCATCACTTGAAGGCTTATAAGGACCACGAGTGAGGGAAAAGGAATACCACTGAACATCAAAAAACGATTCATGATCATTACAAAACCACAATAAGAAAATTTATGAATTAAAAGAGAAATTAAGGCAAGATTGTGCCAGGAATAACGTACTGTAAATGAATATACAATGGACATCAGAACAACAATTGAACAACCTAGAACTATCTCCTTTTCAAGCCCCACAGATATATTGTACGTGTACTTAGTTCTAATGAGGTTTCTAATGAGGTTTCTAATGAGCAGTCATTCCCGAATCGTTAAGCTGTGTGTACTTGTTCAACCAACGATTCTCCTTCCTCCATTTATATCCCTTCTTGGTGAGACGAACCTGAAGGAAACGCCCAGGACATCCAGATACTAGGAAGTTGTCTCTTGTTCAGAAACATCCCTTTCAGCCCTTTTCCTGATATGAAATGTCAGGTTCGCCGACATATTTTGGTCCTTTGGTGGCAGGATTTCTATAATTTGTTAAGAAAGTACGATCTTCGTCACATGATTCAGACCTGAAGATGCCTGCCACGGCCGCAGCGAAACGTTGTCGAGCAATCGGTACAGACCACGGCCGTATAGCCTGGAAACCACTACCTTACAACCCTGGCTACTCTACTTATACTATGAACTAAACACTATGAAACTTCAATTAGTAATATGAAATTTACATATATACCTTCATATGCATGTACATAAGTCAATTACTTGAACAAGTTGATGGTACCACAGAAGTACAACTAAAATAAAACCACTTACTTTTAGTACTGGACTTAGTGACTTATACAAGTTATTAGCACCGTGTAACGTTGCCTTTACTAGTAGTAATTTAATAGGAATAGTAGAGAGGCAGTAATGCATTATTTCAGATTTTAGTAGTAGGCATTTTCTTTGAAATCGATTTATCCAATTCTAATTTCTTTAATGGTGCCAGTGAACAACCCATAAAGTTTCGTCGCGATACACTTACATAATATAATACTTGAGTAATCACATTATGTTGCTTGTGAGACATTTAAAGAGTATGTGAGCCTTTACATTATGTAGTTAGTTAATCGATTCAATTATTTCCAACATTTGACGTATTTGGAACTTCATGAGGGAAATTTATCGAGAATGGAGAGAGAAATCTTGTGTAAATGAGGAAGTGATTTTTAACATGTTATCAGAAGTGTATTCACAGGTAAAGTAAAGATTTATAGCTTGTCGATGTTGATAAAGCCATAATTATGACAAGGAATAAAATGTGAAACTTTAATTTATATCGTATAATACATTGGAATGTCGACTATTGGATAAAAGAAGTATGCCTTATACGATGTATTTTTTAATATGATCTTACGTCTTTTCTGTAACGATTGGATTTCATTCAAACTGTCCAAACTGAAGTAACTTACTCTTCCATGTAACGTTCTAAGCCTGTATATTTTACTTACATTTTATGTAACATAAATAGAAAAAACTTTTACTCAGTATATATGCATGTTATGCTTTTTTAAGCTCTCAGTTTGTAGTCTTTTGGATTTATTACGTTTATTTCTAATTCACCAATTAACCGCCGAAAAGATTTCGATTTTAGGAACAAAATGAGATGGTAGCTTCACTTAGGCATATCTATATATGTATAATATCAATAAGTGATTGAACGATTGTATTATATAACGGGAGTTGAAAACCTTGCTACAACTATTCTACGTATTGGTACCAGACACTGTCTAAGTTACTTACATAGCTAACTTGGGAAAATAATCCGGTCAAAATTGAGATCTGATTTTGTACTGATTTCGATAGAAATACAGGCTATTACGGAGAATAGTAACTTAAATTTTGACCGATTTTTTAAAATATTTGTTAAACTGATTGTTGTTTATTGAATTTTACGTTTGTTTCATTTTGAAACAAGTTTTCTTATAAATTTTTGGCAAGATCCATATTTAAACTTCCCTTTGGTCAAATAGATGATCCCTAAGAATTTATGTAGGTATATATTATATGATTTTTAAAAATTTAAAGAGAAAACGAAATTTTAATCTCGTTTGGATATTTTACTTTTATTATGGATTCATTACGGATTTCTACAGCATATCCAAATTCGAGAATTACGTACGAAGCGATTTTTAAGTAATTTCATTTATTATAATATCCATATTTTCGATGCCAAAACCTCTCCTGTTTAAAGAATCCTACTATAATTGTTTAGAGAACTTTATTTTGTAACATATTGTATTTTGTTATGTATATTTTGTTATATTTTTACAATTTGGCCACGTTACCACTAAAAATTATTTTTCAATTAGAGAAAAACGTCATAGTAAATCTTCCCTTTTTGTTTCTTCGATTGGAAACTATTTGAAAAATCACCGAACAAACACTTGTCTAAACAAATTATTTCAACAGAGATAATTTGTTAACAACAATTAATAATAAATAATTAGATAACAATAACACCAACCTATCGGATAAAACAAATTAATCTATAGCTAATTACGCTATTGGCGGTTTTAATTGAAATCATGATATATTGCAAACTTCAATTAAAAACTCGAGACAGCATATTATTGTAAACATAACAATAGTGCAAGAGAATTATAGGTTATAATTTAAGGGTAAGTATAACATTCACCACCCCTTTTCGAAATAATTCCCGTAAAATTCCTTACTACCCTATTGAGCACCATTAACGTTTACCTCCCAACAAGGAAAGGTGTCACTAACTACCGTGCGATATTTCAATAACGCCCCTATTAAGAATCCTGCAGCAACCCTTTAAGATGTTGCATATTCACCCGGAGATTACGTACAACCCCTTGTCCAATTTTAATAAATAAATACGGTTACAATACTTTGCATGTCACATTAAGGGTCGAATTTTATATCCTGCTTCCTATTTTTATAATGCAACGGCTTACAGGTAGGTTTCGCTTTTGATGCATATTCAATCAGCTCGATTTCTTTCTCACGGGGATTTCATTTAAATATTCGATAGGTGATCGATAGATTTCCGTTTGAAGCTTTGTGTAACTGAAAAACATTTCAACGGCTTTTTTAGGCATCGCCTTTTAAGTTAGAAGTATACTCAAGCGACTCTAACAATTATTGGTCACTATAAATCATAGATATTTAGCTGATTCAGTGATTTATGTACTGGCAGTAATGCTAATTGGGAAACATATATGTACCTCCTTCCGTATACCAGTTATCGGCTTATTATTAACGTACATGCACATTTCGGCGTCATAAAAACTCTAGATATACGTAAAAGACGCACACACACACACAAACACACGTATATAGAAGATAAACTATAAAATTTATTTTATGACAGGCTACATTTCGTTTCCAAATTGCTGACTTGGCGACCTACTCAAAAACCTCCTCTTTCTCGAAAGAACCCTCCATAAAAGCATCTCTCGTTTTGTCCCAACCCCTAGCTTGCAATAAAGTTGTCACATACAGAAAGATTTTTCAACAACAAAGTATCAAATGAAGTTGTTGACGCATTTCACATATTTCGATTTCCATACATATCCAGGTATCCAGAATATCCAGAAACAAATTATATTTGCGCTTAAATCGAATTTGACTCTCTCTTTCTCTCCCCCCCCCTCTCTCTCTCTCTCTCTCTCTCGATTTCTTTTCTGGAAAGTGACGTATTTGGAATCACTGCAAGCTTTCGAAGCACTTGTCTTTCTCTCTCTCTCTCTGTCTTTTGTCGCTCTTTCTCACTTATTCTCTAACTCACTTACTCATACCGTGGGCTTGCCGCTTTGAGATCTTTTCTTGATTTAATTCAAGCAAATGTCTATTTCCTGTTTGCACGATGAGATGCAATCTTACCTGTAGAAGTCTAATGATCCGGTTTTTTCATTAAACTTCGTCTCCGGCAAAGCCCGGGAGTCACGCTCATCGTTATTTAAGACGAGATGGTAACATCTGATATTTTCCATGGGATTTCCTCTCAATATGTTCACACCAAATAAACTCTGAATAACTAATAAGGAAAGCCCGTAAAAACTTTTGAAACGATTTGTTCTTGCGTTGAAATTAAAAAAGTAACAAACGGAGCGATACATTTAGTGAAAATTTTTGCATTTTTGGGATTCACTGAGCGTCTGTGTGTTGAATAAATCCTAATTCCGTCATGGGGCAGAAGTAAAACTTAAAAAAAAAAAGGAAAATGCCGACCATGTTTATGAACGAAATAGAGAGAAAGAGAAAGACGTTTACCGTTAATAAATAATTAAGGGTTCGCTACACCGAACAAATTCTGTTCCTCTCTTAATTCAGAAGCCGAGCAGTACCTTTCGTCAATGTCAACATCAGTCATATCACTCATTTAAGCACGTATAAAATTAAGCAACAACTTTCACTGTTTCTATCTATACCGACAAAATTCGAACCATCGAGATTTGTCACTCTTTTAACATGTGACAAAATTTGTGATTTTATGATTTCTTTAACCCTTACCTTAAATAAAATACATAAACTTTAAAAGTATTGATGTTATTCGCCTCACTGAATCTGCATATAACAGCGGTTTGCCTATGCCCCGTTACAGCTGGTACATATCTGACGTCACTGAGTCAGGTGATACCAGATTTACTTTGAATGAACTATAGTACTGTAAACACCAATACCTACCCCCGCTCAAAATCATGGCAATCTAAATTTAATACGAGATTTCTCCTATAACCAACTCTATTTCAAAACTGATCGAATCATGAGTAGAATGAGAGGGAGAGAAAACCAGTTTTCAGTTAGCATATTATGTAAAAGAAAAGTGTGTGGCAGAGCTTAAATCCAGATTACTACTGTCAGATTCGAATTGCGAACCAAATTTTGACAATCTAGATTCAAACTCAGGTATGCACATTTTACAGGATGTAGCCATCACTAATCAAAAATGAGTTGGTAACAAGATAAGTTTTTCCACTACCTTGGTGTAGTTGAATGAAAGATTTGTTTGTGTTCTGAATGTCTACAGAAATTAATAAAAAATATTATTATTGGGTTCGAACGCAAGTTCGAAGACAAGTTGAAAAAATATTAAATATTTCACAAAATAAAATTTTACGGCTTGAAGTGAAAATAGATAGATGGGAAACATAAAAATAAACCTGTAAATTATAAGGTCTCAATCAACGTTATACTTTGGCAATGGTAGATGATCTTTTCCCTTAAGATAAATTGTGGATCAAACCCCAAAACCCTTGATGAGAGAGTCTATGTAGTCCTTCAAGGGTGCATTGGATAAGATTACACTAATACCTCTTATGACAGGTCATACTTCCTCGTTAAAAGACTGGCAATGTTAGACAAAAGTGTGGAAAACTGTACAGAATGCTTAAACTTGCACAGGAAACGAGATTTGCTTCTGGAATCCATGGAACAATTTAAAAAAAAAAAACATAAATTAACTTAGCAATTGGCTTGCAGAATTTAATTGTTGTGATTTTATATCAATCAGAATCTTCAATTGTAATAATCTATCAAAATTCTTACGAAGTAATGCCCACGGCCTAGATCGACTTTTAAACCTTAATCAAGTTGGTAACTCATGTTGATTCAATTGTATAGATAATTAAAGAATGTATAAATTTTATACATTTAATTTTTGTGCCTGTTTTATATATACCATAGAATAGACACGTAATAATAATTTTTTTATAGAGTAGGCACCATTACCTGATGAATATTTAAATAAATCGAAGTAATACGCTAAAAATATACATTAGTATATTTTAAAAAATATTTGTGTTGAAAATAATTTCCGTGAATGGGAATTCGGTATAAGGTGTTACATGTTTAATTTAAAATTGTGATTCATCGGTCATCCGTCGGTGCAGGGAGTGAAAAAGGACCCCAGTATATAGTAGCGCCCCAACGGAATTACTTCCGCTTCCTTTTCCCTTCGTCCATCCTCGGGGTGAATAATAAACTGAAACTCCACCCTGTCTGGACCGATGGCGAGGGTGATACGGGAAGGGTCCTTTGTGGTCATTTTTCAGAATGACGACGAGTAGGGAATTTAAAGCGTTCGCTTCAGGGCCAGAATGCATACAAAATGGAAGCATTTAATGAACGATCCCGTCGGTGTAGTATATCATGCAATAACGCGAAAATTCGTCGTAAGTAGTACAATTAAAAATCGGCGGTTTGAATTCCGTTGATTAAGGTTACCCGCTACTTGTTTCCTATTCATTAAAAGTTAAAATAAGAGGGAAATACAGCGAACGCGCCATCAAACCTAACCATCTCAGTCATTATATTAAGTCCACATTTCCGATAAGAAAACTGCCATCCCAAGACTATTTAGACACTTTCCCCTGGCGAAAGAGGGTAAAAACTCCACTAACTTTGATCTTAACGCTACAATCTCCGGACTGCCTCGTATAAATTATTCAAACAAAACAGCATCATTAGAGTATACAAGACCGGAATATCAAGTGAGGCTAATAAAAAGTTCAATAAATTTCGCTAAACGTATCTCGCTTTATGTGGCAGAACTTGAGAAACTTGGTTACTTTGTACGAGTTTATTGTGCACGCTGTTTTGTCCGGAATCAAGTCGAAATACGAGTGGAATAAATGGTTGGATATTTTTTTCTTGAGAACTGAACTATAAATGTTGACATTACATCAAAACGATTTGCAATATTATGGAAAGTACAATCGATATTGTCGTAAAATTTTTGCAAATAAAAAGTCCAAATAAAATTATTTTGGTTTTCAAAACGTCAAAACTCAAAGTTTCTTCAGCATACTGTAAAGATATATTCATACATCTTCAGATTAAATAATTTCGTTACTCACTCAATCCTCGCTGCAATTCTACTCTTAACGCAGATTATCTTACATTTCAACGTTAATATAACGTTTAATATATAATAACATATGTTGAACAGTAGTGTTCAGCATTATTTATGAAACATTTTTATTACTTTAATGTTAATCAGTCAAGTAGAGGGACCTTTAATCTAATTAATTCCAATCCTTGTTTCAATTAGTGGAATCTTAACTAGATTAATCTACTAGGCAGTTGAGATACTTTTAATCGCGTATTCTGTAAATAATGTTAAATAATCGACATTTCAATCAGTCCAGAAACACGTAACTTTCATAATAGTATTGCAAAGTATATTTCATGTATATCCAGTATATCCATGCAGGAATATGAATGCATGAACAATTTAATTAACCATCATTTCTCCTGATAACGTACATTAAGTGGAATAAAACAAGTAAGGAAATAAACAACAACATTTCATTGAAGATTTGGTGAGAAAATTAGGACAGTTCAAAGACGAATATACCTTGTAACAAGACTAAGCAGAGAACTTTGTATAAAAGCGCCGAAATCAATCGATCGAATCAATATACCCAATTTATTCAAACTATTACGAAGATGGTGTCATTTTAATCCCCTGGTTAAGCCATTTTACCTTTTATAACGAGTGAGGATGCTCGGTAGAAGAACTGACAGGTTTAAACTCCGCTGATCTTAACCCAGCTACAGTCTCACTGCATCAAGAACCTCTCCCCTCAACTCAAGAATAATCAAAGGTTCACAAGATAAGGCAATATTAGGCTGTGAATATTTTATCTACGAAGAACATACCTATACCTAAATTGAATACTAATTTCGTAACAAATCATATGCATATGATCACACAATCTGAGTTGTGTGACTATATCCTGTGTGGCTATGACTATAACTAACTATGTGTAGGGTACGTAGGGTACGTCTTGGTCGTCAAAAAGGCAGCGCATAATTGACATACATTTTTAAAAATCACGTAATATACTCAAAACGTGATCAGGCCTCTTACTATATGTTAGAGTATATCTTTAAGGCATCCTCGTTCGATGTTGAATGAACGCTTGGAAACGTAAGAATTTTTGAAAGAGAAAAGATCCTTGTATTGTCAAGAAACCGATCATTTAATATTCTTTTCACTGCTGTATAATCATGTCTTCAGACTTTTTGAACCCCATATCCAATAGTATGTTGAATAATGGCGCAAATGAACAGAGCAACTCTGGTGAGCATTAAACAGGCGTTATTAATATCAGTCTCATAATAAATGCCAAATTAGACGATAAAAACAAAAACAGTATTTTTGTGTAAGCGAACCTAGTGGAAACAGATAGTGACCATGACATCACAATAAATAACAAGTAAAATCAGTCTTAACAACATCAATGACACAGGGAGTTGAAGAAAGAGAGGAAGAAAGACCAGAGAAATTGGAATTAACGGTTGATGAATATTAAAGGGAAGATGTATAAAAATATAACTCGACATTGCAGAAAATGAAATTGGAAAGATAGGAAGTTCCAACTCTATAACAAGAGACCAGTACTCCCCAAATGAATGTAGTGGGAAAAGAAAATAGAAGCCGTTAAAGCGACAAAATACCTGAAAGGAGTATACGGGTTAAAAGAGACACACCAGTAAAGCCACATTTAAAAAGAGAAATTAAAAGGAAGGCTTTCCTCAGGTACGATAAAATTTATTAGATGATGAAAAATACAATAGACATAACGGAAGCAGATTAGACTGATGCAAAGGAACAAAAAATGAAATTAATAGTATCATGAGTGATAGATCAGTAGAGACAACTCATGAGGAAAAAATAAAAGAGAACAAAGAGCTAAATAGTTGGGTTATGTGTGGAGAGCATCAGCCAGATCTACAACATACAGTATAATACACAAAGTACATACAGTACAAAGACAGAAAAACGTGTAGCAGTATATATAAAAAAATTTAATAAATAGAGGATGAAGACTGATATACGCCGAAAAATAGATTCAGATGACTATTGCGGCAATACCCTTTCCAGGTTGCTATAATGGTGCAAATTCCTCATTGCTATTGCTACACATTTTTTCAATTTGGAAACTTAAAAAATTTCACAGTTCACCTGTAATACACAACTCAAACAATTATAGAACTGAAAATGTTTCAATTATGGGTTCTACGATACAGTGAATCTTTTTATAGTCGAAAAATTCTCATATCTTCAATGGCTCGAAAGAGAACTTACTGGTCCACCCATTATGATACCCTAACATAGATAGCAGGTACAACATTGCATTTTTTGATTAGATAGCAGGCTTTCCTATTTTGGTAGTAATGTCTCATCAAGTTTCCTAAAACATTTGTTTACAGGCAATTCAAGTAAAAAGCACATTTTCGTTTAATATTGAGCCATATAATATTAAGGTTCATTCAACTTCTTTTTTGTAGCATTGCAAAAATTTAATATCATATGTATCACAATTTAAAATCTATACATTTTTCCGTTCATTTTGTGATAAAGAGTTTAAGGGATCAAATGTGATTTATTTAAAGTAATTTAAAACAGCACATATTAAAATGAGCGAAAATATTGGCGTAATTGTGAAATTTTACACGATACCAGACTATTTGCTAAGCTGATTTAAAACATTAAATTGAAAATAGAACTGGCAAATAATAACATATACATACAACTGTTTTAGGTAGATGTAGCTAATACAGATACAATTATTTACTGAATGTATTTCTAAGGACTAATTGCTCACTATATAAAATAAGAATTCCAACGTCTTCTAAGTATTTAACTTTGAACAAAACAAAGGATATTATATCTTTTTCCAAACATATTGGAGTGTGCTTTTCACATTAATTTTAAATTTCATTTGAATCTCTTAGAGATATCCCTCTGTAAAAGACCTTACTCTCGGTTTTACCCTCGCTGTATAGTATTCCCCGTTACACGAGGTCTTCTTCTATCACCTCTCAAACACAATTTCGTAGCAAACATTCAATAGCTACACCCTCGCTATGAATTTTCCTAAACGATATATGCAAATAATGTATCAGTCAGGGCTGATATCGCGACAAAGGGTCCCATCTCCTCGCCTCCTTTTTCCTCCAATAGACCTTGATCGATACTATACATTTTTTAAAGCTCCCGAAAAACTCCTTTTGGCTATACCCCGACAATGTCGTGAATCATACCTTCGAAAGATGCGAAGGAGACGTAAGGTAATTTTTAAGGGCATTCAACGTGCTTCAGCATAATAAATTTCGAAAATAACTAGTACTTTACATCGTAAATTTAATAACCAACAGTTAGGACTATAAAAAGCTGATTTTTTTACTTGCTATACACCGCTTCGAATAAATATGTTAAGTTTTTCAAAAGTTTAGTTTAATTTTTCATAAACGAGGTAAATAGATATCGATTTGACGTTTGCTTATAGGGAAGTACACAATTATTGCTACTGGCAATTCCGTAGATAAAGACATTTTAATAATTAGGATCTTAAGGAGTGACTACTAGCTTCACCCCTCAGCTACTTATTAAGTTAAGTTTATAAATTCCTAGAGAGGCTCCAAGCTCACCCAGGGAATATTTTTACCACATACCTGCGTTATCTTCATAATATTTTATATACAAGTTAATCCTTCCTGATCAGACGAAATAAAAGAGAATTAAAAGTAAAGCAGAATTTTTAATAAACTGAAATAAAAACAATTAGAAACAACAAATGTACATAATATATTGTAGTAAAATTCACAGTATAATTATACGAAACAGATTTAATGAAATCAAGTTTATTTATATCATTATAGTGACAATGTTTATTATTCAGTTCCTTTTTTCTTGAGATCTACTATATGCTGTTAAGATTTTAACATACCTATACTTCAGACTAAAAATTTGGTAGGATACACAAACTTGAAAATAAATGAGATTGGTTAAATTTGTACTTGATAGTATTCACTTGTACATGGGTGAAGTCGAACAAATCCCCTATTCACGTAATCCCTTAAAAATATAGGCAGTTTACATTAAAAAGCTATGGGTTCACTTCAAAAAATGAAGTAATTGTTAAGGCTTTTCGAACCCCATCGTTGCACAACACGTTCAGTTAAAAGTTCAGTATTTGAAAAGGGAAACCTTTTAAAATGGATATTAGAAGGGAAAAAAAAGGTAGGAGAGGAGTCTCCAAGGAGAAACGACAAAATTTACAATTGACAAATGCTATTTCGATGTTAACCTCATTAATGCAATATGCAAAAAATTTAATTTAGGGTTTATCAGCGGGGATCCATGGCTGATTATTTTCTTGGGATCACAGGGAAGGCAAAGTATTTGTCATCGGTTAATCTATCTGAACAGGAAATAATTAAAATGATAATTTCTCATTTTGCAGTGCAAATTAAGCGAGGCACGGTAATTGCTGGTCTGAGAAGTCAATGGATACTTACGTTAAACCGACGATGCAAAGAAATTGGTGGAATCAGAGATCACAGCTGAAAACGTAATGGTCAGGGGTCGCTGCTTATTAGAGAAAATCCAGATATTAATAATAGAAGGGAGGTAAGATCATAGACATATTAAGAGAAGACAAGGCAAGTGGCCAAAATATTGTAACGCGGAGTGAGCGACCAGTGGTCTATCCATCTCTCTCTACCCCCGCTTGCTTGCCTCCCTCGCACCACCAGTTTCTTTATCCCGCCGTCGGTGATAGGACGGCTTTAGAAAAGGATATTTTAAATAAAAGTTACAGGTATTAAACTGTTAAGTCAAGTTTTACAGGTAAAAATATTTTGGAGAAAGTTAAAAAACACTAAAAACAATAAAGTGTCCTTGAGGGCAGTTTTCAAAAAAAATGTTTCAATTAAATGTTTTAGATGTCAAACACCTCCGTCGAGTTTTTAAAGGTTAAAATATGCCGCTAAATTCGTTTTGGAGAAAATTAAGGAAACTGAAAACTCCCAAGAGGAATAAAGTGCCCTTTGCTGGACCAACCCTAAATACAAAATTCACTATTTACAGTCTCTGAGAAGAAGAGGACCACATACATACAGATAGACATTTTTCCAGAAGCTTATTTTTCAGACTCAGAGGACCTCAAAACTTCCAGAAAAGCCAATATCTCAAATTCCTACAGACGACTCAAAAACTTCCTAATTATATGAGTACCTCCATATGTGAAACTAATACAGTTCTATACGAAGTCTGTACGTAGCCATCCATTTTTGCAGGAAGGGTAAAACGATTCCCAGTGGTTTTAGTGGTTTTTAAAAAAACGCTCAAAAACCGCCCAGAAACCACTAAAAGCCAGAAGTCTCAGAGCTCATCCACTACGAAACACACCTATTGTGATGAAAGAACGATAAATATACTATGTTCACACAAATGACTTAAGTATGCCCTTGCTACATACGTGTTAAATGACATCCAATCCTTACTCTGTGTAAAATCACCAGAAGAAACACAACGATCCTTACATTGACGATAGACAAACTAAGTAACTAAAAATTAAATAACAGCTTAATAAACGCCGATCATGATAGCTTAAAAATGAAAGCCAATTAAAGTTTAATAGGAGTATATTTAACAATAAGTACAAAATAACAATTATTTGGTTAATATAGAATTATTAGCATATCTGATAAATTTAAATCAAGCATTCCAAAAACTGAGGAAACGATTGAAAACCCAAAAATAATATTCAAGTTTTAAGATAATATTATTAACCATTATATTATTGTACGAGTATTCACTATTATATAAACATTTCATAAGCCTACATTAGTATTCTTTTTCTAAATGCAAGCATATTTATAATTTTATAGGAGTATGTAGGTACCACTCGATGGCCCAAACCTGAAACAGAATAAATAATTAATAATAATGAATATACATTATATAAGTTAAAATATAATAGTATATTTGTATACGAGTATGTTGCCTACTGTTTTAACTATATTAATTGTGTCATAAATACTTTACATACATTACATATATATTATTTAAAGGTGCTTAAAGTAACTATTGCTTGCCCTCTACTTATTTACATGTGATAGGAATTATATGTTTAAGCAATTTCCTAACGATTGATTTTGATGGCATTTAGAGCTTTGTCTTTTATGACATGGAGTCATAGGCAAATATAGTTTTCTCCTGCGTTAGTTCGAAGTATGATATACTGCAGTTCATTTAAAATAAATGTGGTATCACGTGACCTGGTGACGTCCTATATGTACCAACTGTAGTGGAGCATAGGCAAACCACCGTTATATGCAGATTCAAATTCGCATGTTCATTTCAGTTGGCAATAGTGTCGGTTTCGTTCTGTGTTAGATCTGAATGTTGATCTGACGTAAACCCTAATGGGTTTTAAATGGAGGAATTCCATAGAATTCACAAATATATTCAAAAATTCAATTCAAAAATATGACTAGCAACTTCAAGCATCTAGTGACAGGTTTAGTACCAGTATTTCGAACAGGTTTAATCCATGTGAAGTTTATATTATATATGGACAGTACATGGACATTTTGGTTGAATTTCAGCAAAACGATCCTAAATGGTCCAGACTTAGAGTATGGAAGGATTCGTCTACTTTTGGGATTGGATATAAATATCCACGTCGTTTCCACGCTGTTGTAAGCCTGGGCCTCGTTACGAAATCGAGACAAGATCAAGATGTTCTCTCGATATCGTGAAGCCCTAATAGGCACAACGAATGAGAGAAGCTGTGTGCGTTTGGAACTAGAATTTGCAATTGGATTACGCAAAGATGCGGTAGAATTTTTAATCTCCATACACGACAAAACAACACTTCTCACGTAGACAGAATAAAAGAGGGATATTTGAGCGTTTGAGTAGTCTACATTCTACCAGATCTCAAAATCGTTGATACTTCTACAGAAGAATGAGTGGAAAGTGCATTGGGCTGCATTGTAAGACTTCATGAAATACCGTTTAATGGTATAAGTTTATTTATATTTGCAATTATAGTTTTTTAAAATATATGTAATACATTAAAAGGTGTAGTAATATACCATGGTGGTAGTTGGAGTGATTTCCAAAAAAGGATAATTAATTTATCCTTGAACCTGCACAGTGATCAGTAAATATTGGTTACTTAAAACCCCTAATAATCACTGAACGAAACTATTCGTGTTAAAATAAACAAAATTTATAAGGAACATACGTTCTGATGATACAATTTCCTTTCTCATCAAAAGTGTTCATACTAAATCGAATATATTTTCCAGATTCAAATGTCACGGTTGGGAATATAAAAAAGGTACGCCACGCCACGTACGTTAATTGCAAATCCTCTCGTTTTATTAAACACCAACAATACTTCCATTCGATAATTCAGCGGAACACGAGCAGAGGTAACCGACCGTTCCTCATGCAAATCCGGTTACGGGACATTGTACCAGAACGTCCAGCCCGAAAATAAATGACCCACCAACAAATATTATGGATAAACATAGTGGGTCTTGGGCGTGCCGACGTGATATATGGCCTGCCGCTCGAATGCCGGCTAAATATTAAATAATTAGGTGGCTATAGACTCGTGCTGAGCTGGACACTGGTCAATTTCCAACAAGGGTTTACATGTGTAACATGTTAAAAAAAGACAGTTGATCTTGCTCGACTGGTACAGGAATTTAAAGTCAACACTAGAGAGTAATGTGTGTTTAATAGCCGTGAACCTTTTGTCTCGTGTGAAAACGCAACCAATCTTATAAATCGACCATTACCTCCTGTTTCAACACTTTGAAAAAGGAAGTACGTAGTAGATTCCTACTAAGAAAATTAAAATATGACAAATGCTATAAACACATCACAAAATGTGATTTTCTCGATGAAAAAGAAGTAATATTAAGGAAAACTCAAAACAAATACTGCGATTTTTGAGACGCATTTAATTAGTAGTCTTCAATTGCAACAATAGAAGAGCCCAATTCGACGAGTTAGTTAAAATTTAACCATTTGTCATTTTTAAGTACAATATTACATTTCACTACTTTTGGCCGTCTTTGTAGCCACATGGACGCTCTTAGAAAAGTGTTCACTGTATAATAAATGTTGAAAACATTAAGTTAGAGAACATTTTTGTCTTTAAACAAGATATTTTCAAAACTTCCCTCAAATTTGCTGAAATATATCATGAATTGCCTTGTTGTGAGGTCAACGACTATCAACAACGACCATTTCTTATTAGCTATACTTGCATTTACTTTGTACCTCTAAAATATTTGTCTGAATTTTGTGTCTATTTCACGGTATACGTTCTTTCCTCCTAAATTTAACATAAATGTGAAAAAGTAGCATAAAAATGGAAAAAATGGAAAAAATGGCGATGAGTTCCTGGGACTACTTTCTGATATTCCAGCAGTACAGTAAATATTCAGAGTTTAAAAAAATTCTTGGTGATTTAAATAAAAAGAATACTAGGAGGCCCTTGTATGATACAAAGTCTATATAAAAAGTATGAACCGTTTGTAACTTCCGTTTGTAATTTCCGAGAAAAGTGTACCACAGACACAAACATTATTTCCAAAACATGTCTCTCTCTTTTCCCCATGACTCAGGGGACCTTAATATGTCCAGAAATACTAATAACGCAAATTCTAAATATCAACCTGGTTACATGCCTCATATGAGAAAGTTAAGAGAGTCAAACATACAACAATCACTACCTATAACAAATATCAGCAACCAATTAATAAAGAGGAAATCAGGTGAAATGCACTACCATGCTTTTGTATACCTAAGCTACCATACTTACAAATACTATAGAACATTTAAGCGATCTATATTATCAGTTATTTTAACAAGCTCTTAACTTTTTAGTTTTATTGCCTATAGAGTTCGGATTTGTGAAGAAACAGAATTGGTTATTTATGAAATTTTCAGCAACTCTGTAGATTCTGCAACACTACATTCTTGCGAAAAGCGCCTCTTCAATGTGTTAATATTACATATTAGTTCTAGCAGAAAAATTCCGCAATTTGTACCGACCTGTTAGTATTGTTTTATGGTACTAGAAAATGTATTTTAATTCAGTGTAATGGAGAACACTTATTCCTTGCTATTTAATTTTTGTCACTTTTTTTTCAAAAATCAGATTGGTTAGTCATCCCTCCCAAAAACCAGATGATTCTGATTTTAATAGAAAAGGAGACATTTCTGCAATGACCTAAATTATTCTATTCTGATGCCCAAATATCAATTATAACGGTTAATTTTATTTTGCCTTGATAATTCTAAATAACTATAGTTTTATTCTGACAGTTTTAATCATACGCAGTTTGCAAACGTTGCCTTGGGGTATGTTTTTTAAGTCAGGAAACAGAGGCCTATTATTTTGTGCAGTAAGTTTTCTGCAACTACTTCTCTGCTTAATATTTAAGCTCTTCAACCTTCGAATCCTAATAAGTTACCCCTTGTGTAACCCTCTCCATCCGTGCCATTTCTCTTTGTGGCATTCCCTGTTCTGCCGAAACAATAAATCTTTCCCTCTGGACTTATGACAACCTTACATAAAGTATCTTTTTAAATTAAGAAGAACATAAGTACCTAGATAATAACCTAAACTCATTATAATAGTAGACATATTTGTCTGCTGTGTATTATTATTAGAAATGGAACAAAACAGTTCACCCTAACACAACGTTTCCAGTATGGCTGATAACATGAACTTAAGCTGTCTAAAAGCATAAAATTGAATATTTCAAGTAACAAGTTGTTATAATTTGGGCAAAAAATGTTTAGCTAGTTTTTTTATAAAGGGACAAATAAATTATAATAGTTATAAATTAATAAGGTTATAATAAGTTAATATAAGGGTTAATATAATAAGGTATTAATAAGTTATGTGTAAAAATTGTACTTTCGTTATTATTATCACTAGGATATAGCGTAACTAAGTGCATGTTATGTAGTGTATAGGTGTAGTAATAATCAGTATATTCAGCATCGGTTCTTTTGTAAATGAATGTTATACACTTCGATCTTATTCATTAACGCATTTTAACGTTAAAATGGATTTTAGCTTAAAAGGCGTTTCAATAAGGTAACTATTGTTACCTCCATGTTAAGAATACACAGAAGAAAGCTGTAGTTACATCTGTGATACACATTCTACACGTATTTTAAGCTAAAATCCATTTTAACGTTGAAATGCGTTTATGAATAAGAGGGTTAGAATTTTTCAAACTTCTAATGTAAATGGTATATTGAGGATTCCAAATAATAATTCGAATTGTTATGAACATATGAGTGACCGAAGAATTTTTTATCACAAAGCGTAACATCTTATATTTTGGGATCGATCATTATACCAAAGTCACTGATCGGGAAAGCAGTTAAATTAATATGGATTTAATTAAATGTAACGCTTCGGGCGTAACGATCTAGACCAATTATGCAGTTTGCAAGTTTCAAAATTGTTTTGCTTTTGTTAAAGTAGCTAATGATACATTTATAGAGTAGTTCAAAGCTAAAGTTGTTATTGTATTTAAGGTCTTTTGGTTGTTAGAAAATGTAACTCTAGTAAATCATGCTATATTATACGATATTTTAAAGGATTTTGAGTCCAAATTAATTATTACTGTTAGTATTCATTTCAAAGTTATTGATGAAACATTATGTGGTACAAAAGTCAATAATTTGCAAGATAATTCATTTAGGTCTGTATATTTTTGTTGCAGGGATAGACGAAGAAGCCAGGTTAGTTTTCCACCACCTATTTCTGCCAAACCTAAGTGCGGAAATATTGTAGAGGTGTATTTCACGTATAAACCTAAAATCAAAAAATAAACAGATGGAAAATAAATCAATAAGGTAAGTATCGCTTTAATAAGGTAACACATGTATGATTAGTTTTAAATACATACATTAATAACCTAGTGCCTTATTATTTCTGTAACTTTATTTAACCTCATGATTTGTTCCATAACATCCATGTACTTTAACAAGCAATCCATCTTCGAGTCCTAAGAGACTGCCAACAACCCATCTCACATCCACAAAGCTTCTTCAATTCTCGCAGGGCTCCAAGAATTATACTGATGGATGATTTCCAGACTACCATTCCCATTAGATCGATGCCGATGGAAAGGCACGCACCACTACCAAATGCCCCCACACTCTTCCCTTTCCCCCTAATAACTTATTTACGTTTACGTGTTCGGTGTTTTTGACGGTGGCGCCCAAGAACGTGGGCCCCCACAGCCTCGCAATCTATCATCCACGACCCGATTATGTACGAATGTTCGGGAAAGTTGCATTAAACTTTCATGTTACTCCTGAAATAATGCTGGTGGGAAATAAAGATTACGGGGGCGGAGAGAATTAACAATTAGTAGATCCTGGTGAAGATTAAAATGCCTCTTTAGATTACATGCGTGATGTATCAAATAGTGGCATACGAAACATTTTGCCGTACTCACAAGTAAATGGACGTATGTAATATTTACTCAATAGAATAATTAACGCATACTTCGTCGAAATGACGTTTAGGATAATTCATAAACATATTTTTCGTAAAATCTTTCTGTCGATTTTTCTGAACGGACCTCGATTTGTAAGTTGTTTAAGGGTGTGCAATGTAGAAAAACTTACCGGTTGTTATTAATTGGACCTACTTGTTACGTCTATATGACGCAACTTGTATTTCGCAAAATGGTCGTTTGAAAAGTGAAGACTCCGTCGATTCGTTAATCTAAATCCAACTAATAGTGCAAGTAGGTTTAAATTTGGATATGTGTACATATGTAAATTAACATCTGCTACCAATAGCCATGCATAGTTAAATGGCAAATTAACTTAAAATCTCAAACAACCTTCTTTATCCAGATCAGTCGCGTCTAGGGTAATGTCAAATGTCCGTCATTGCCATTTATCCAAGATGGAATATGTGCGTGACTATCTGTCACTATTTCGGCTTACAGAATTGTGTATTGTTGTGATTGATGCGTAATAAAGTAGGAAAAAATTATTATAAAGTGTAGTATGTTTAATCAAGGGGCTCTTCCCCCTTTTACCGTCGATAAACGACGCCCATGATAGTAAACCACTTCGGAATAAATTCACATTCGACGAACTACCCAGGTAAGTCGGTTATCAAACGTTAAACGAAAAATAGTGAGTACCGAAAATACGAAACCGCACGACCTCTAGCAGAAGGGTTTTCCTAGCCCGCCTATTAAATATAATCGACTGCATTACCCTCACATACACACACACGCATCCCAAACAAAACATACATGGCCCAGCCACTCGGGTTATCAGGTACGGTGACCTGAACGACCGAGGGGTCAGAGGTCGCCGGAGGTCCCTCCAAATCAGAGGTGGGACCCTTCGACCCTCCTAGCGCCCGTGTCCGGCCCCCTTCCGAGCCCCCGGCCGACCGCCGACCCGGCCGCACATGCTGCCCAGTGTCCGGTGCATTCCGAGGGGCGCGTGCGCGCTCAGAAACAATCGATAATCGCTCCGTCGGGGTGGGTGTGAACGGGCCGCTATTGGTCCAGGGCGTGGTCTCAGCATCCGACGGGTAATTACCGTGGACCAGGGACCGAGCGTCCCCCTCCTACGTACGTGCCGCCCTCCCACCCCCTTTGCTTATGTGATAAATAACCCCCAACGACAGGAAAACGCTCTCAATGCCGAGGAATGATTAATTAGGGTGTGCGGAGCGACTCAGATGCAACTCTCTTGTTGTTCTACGGGGTCTTATTTATAATATAGGTAAGCCGTAGCGTCGGGGGTATTGTTCTTTAGTTTGCGGTGAATATGGGATACGGGAGGTATATAGTGCGCGGCTCAGGAATTTCCTTTCCATAACCGACGACTTTTCAAAGGTTTTCGAATAGTTTAGCTCAAGTATGTACCTACTAACGAAAAACTCAGCTGTTATATACTTGACTTTCATTCGAAACGGTAAAAACAAACTCGCCTCTTTTGTCAAAACTTTATTAACTCATCTATTCAAAACTTATCCCAAGTATTTACTCTCAGGAATCCGAATACAAAACTTGATCGACGCAGCAAAATGAAATGCTTAAGCTACGAAACATCGTACATCCCATCCACGAGTGCACACCTACAGTAATATCAATACTTATAAGGAGACTTTTACGAGGTACTAAAAAATTTAATGACTGCTAACTGCAAGCCGCCAAATAGGGTATGCATTTATTACATGTCTCTTCATAAATCCTCTTTTTCACACCAATAATGTGCTCTGTTAATACACAAGGGAACCGAAAATTTACCGATAACGTAAGAGCGTTTGAACCGGATATACCACTCGTACCAAAAAGCTAGAATGGAAAATTGGATATTACTCAAAAAGAGGAAATTGATGACTAAAGACTGGAAAATATGCAAAATGCATACCTGCATGGTATCAAAATTTTATGATATAAAATGCATAGGTACGTATTGACATTCATATTTATCATTATCCGTTTGTTTGCGACCCATCCTCATTATAATTGAAAATCCCCGAACGGTTGTGTACTGTTCGCCGAAAGAATCTCCAGATAATAAACAAGTTGAAATAGGAATTTTATGTTGTAGCATTTACTTTTCTTGATCCACCAAGTAGTAACTCAACCAACAATAAAAGCATAAAATAAAGCATCGATGGAAAAAGGCCAGTCAGTGAGGGTGCGTTCGACTTTAGGTAAACCAATACGATTTAATTATTATTTTAAATTTCGATAACCATAATTAAGTTTGATATTAATACAGTTAATCGATTTTATTAAATTGTTTAATTACTTGAGTACATGTAACTTCGTCCTGCGCACGATTTCGGAACCTGAACTGACATGTTTCTTTGAACATTTTCTTCTTTCTTTGAAGCTGAGCTCAAATAAGGATAGATTTTAAGTTTTTCTCACGAAAATCTCAACTAGAGCAAAATTTTCCGCAATTTGGTTTTGCGTACTTAAAGTAAATCGTCGTCTTCTTGAATTTCATGTAGAACTGTGTTTATTGTTGGTATCTCCTTATTGAAATAAAGTGAACTTTCGTTCGTATGTTGGTATGGTGGTTTTAAGAGTAAGTATTATAAAAATTAACAGCAGTAGTGGTGCTACAACTAGACATGGTTATAACCCAAAAATTATTCTTTTTACCCTCTTTACTTTTTACTTTTTATTCTTATACTCGCTTAAAAGTAGCTATAGTAGAAAAAATGTTTTTAATCGGGTGTGTAATAATAACAACGCGAGGAAACTACTATTTGAAATTTCAGCAATCTTGTATTGATGTGACGTTAGAGGGTTAGTAAACATTACCTAAAGAATTCATCATAACAATTCAAGGCCCATTTTCATGAAAAAATTATTATGTCAAGTTCAATGAATAGATTCAGCATTAACCTTCACAAATTTTCCCTTAAAAAACCGTGCATGTTTCCTTAAAATTAACTCAGCTTGCCTTCAAGTTCTCAATGTTACTATAACTTCCACACGTTTCCAGTTTCTGAAAACAATTGAAGTCTATCTACCAATCTTGAAGGCTTGAGCTAAGGATCCTTCCGACGTTTTTCTTGTATGGTGGAAATGGACCCTAGGGTACAACTTTACCAAAGGAAATTGAAAATATATAGATCTGAAGTAGACTCGTAAGTTTCTATCATCATCTAAAACTGACTACCATAGATACCTAAATCTATTAACAGTTATCTCAGATTGCCTTGAATGTTTCAAAATTCTCAAAATTCTTAGGTTTCTCCGTTTCTGGAAACTGGAAAAAGGTACCAATTATTCTCCGACATTCACCCCATCTAGGATAGATGGTACTTGAGTCTCAGTTGTAGCGAAATAAACTACATTACAGCTTAATGATGTAACTTATTAATTCGAGCTTAAAGATAAAAATGTCTGCAGGTAGGTAGCATTCATTGACCGTGGTGAGCATATCTAAAGTGGAACGTTTTCTCTATGCAAATACCCTATTGTCACAGGAAGACTTCGCTCGCCCTTATTATTATCCATTAGCTATTAAAACCATTATTAATTCATGGTACCTTTCAACTCGCGCATTAATTATAGCGATGATAATCTACAACGAAAATATTTTTCGTATTATTTCTGCCGTAAAAAATCACTGAAGCTTTCACAGTTTACTTATAGTTTTAACTTAATGTTTGTAACTCGTAAGTGGTGCAGAAAATTTCAAACCAGAATTTTCTCGAAATTGTCTCGAACGTAAAAAGATATGTCTCAGTTTCAGTTTACTGTTATTTTCAACTATATCTACGTTAATTTCAGCGGCGATAATTTACAACCAAAATATTTTTTCGAAATTACCTCGGACGTAAAAAGTTATTTTACAGTTTCAGTTGACTGTTTCTTTCAACTATACGTTAATTTCAGTGGTGGTAATTTATAACCAGAATAATTTTACGAAATAACGCGGACGTAAAAAGTTATTTTACTCTTTCCCTCCATTATTTGGACAAAAAAAACCTCTGGACTCGCTATCAAAACATAACATTTTTTCTGATGATACCTCGGCAGCACGTAACAACCACCTAATCCAGGTAAGGCCCTTTCGGGACCCATGCACGGTTCCGCTCTACGGGCAATATGTAACATTTGTATAAATCTAAATTTGCATATAAACTATGATTGCCGACCACCAGCTGTATACCTGGACCGTAAAAAAGGGTTTGTGATTATAATGAAGGGCTACATACAGATGGTCCTCGAGATAACAAATGGTTTCGAATTTTTTTTTTTTTTTTCGAGAATGAATGAAACAGAGAGATGCCCGATAACGCTCTTCATTGCAGTTTACCGACACACGATATTAATTAAACACGAAACAAAGATATCTACGGGTTTAATATATATTTTACATTTCAATTTGCTAAAAATGTTACATCCTAGTCTCTAAATAAAAAGATAGTCAATTTAGATTATCAATCAACTGATAAGAGGCATCTTTCCCTATAAACCAAAACGAATACTATACTATACTATAAACCAAACGAATATTAAAAGAAAATCTTCTGCACCCATTCCTGAAGAATAAAGAATGACAAAATTAATACCTTTCCTTGATATTTAGCCTTCCAATTAGTGTCAAAACTATAAAATCAAAAAGTTCAATTAAAATATTTCATCCTACCTTCGCTTTGGTTTGGTACAGTGCATGACATGTGTGCTATGATACGTAATTAAAAACCAAAGGCGTAGGTATGATTACGATTAAATATGTGCTAAAGTACTACCGCCTACGAGTTAATAGCCCACTCATCACACATGAACTGTTGCCTAGAAGTCTAGGCCTAGTGCCTAGAATATTTTTCCTACATTGGTGGTGTGACTTTGAGCCCTTCCCCAAGATTTAAAACTTAACTTAGTCACCTCCACCTTCAAGAAAGGAGTTCTGTTGAAAGATAATCAGAGGTTTGGATAACAGATTGGCAACAGCTCTTAGCTCATAAAGTTAAGTACATTTGTTATGACGATGCCTGTGTACGCTTTTTACATCGTATTTAGAACATCGGCACCAAAAAGTAGTCATTGAAAACTATTCATCCGAGTTTGTTAACATTACATCCGGTGTACTACGGGGGCCCATCTTAACCCCATATTGTTTCTCACTTTTGGCATTTATAATTCTGTTCAAAATTTTAAGTGGCATGGTCTCGCCGATGTGTCAACTTTATGCCCTAAGAAACATTAGTTTTTAAATATCTATATAGTATAAAATGGCGTATTCCCTAGTGCACTCGCGCCGCCGCCAAATTTTCACAATATGACATTAAACTGACTGTAGACTTTGTGCCAGTGGTGGACGTCCGATTATTTTGTATTTTGTTTTAATTAGTGTACAATATACCAGATCCATCCGACCCAAGGAGTAGTAAAATCACCCGATTGAAGTGTCTAGATGCAATCGTCCCCCTTTTTTACATTGATATCTGTTATCAAGCGGTGTCAAAATACATACAAATACATATATACGTTTATGTAAGTACACATATAACGCAACTGTTTATTTATGTTAAAATCACCTACAATTACATGGCTACTAGGAACGCTTTTTAAAACATGTTCAATTTTTTCCAAAAATAACTGCAATTCAATAATTTGTAAACTTATTTGTTAATCAATGACTCCTATCATTATACATACTCAATTGTATATCTCATCTATTACAGATTCTCTCACCTCCACGAACTTAGTCCCATTTTTAACGTAAATCGTTGCACTACCACCCTTACGACACGAATTCACTCCCCCACACCCCTGAATTGTATACATGAAGGCTTCTTCTTCTTTTAACCATGTCCCCACCAATATAAGAATGTCACATTTAGCATTCTTTCTTCTAGTTTGTTTCTCAGTCTTTGTATAATTCATATGTGCGAATTTCAATACCGGATTCTTCCTCGTCCACTAGTATTGCTTAAGAGTTGCCTTTTTTCCTTATAAAGATGTTACCTTGATTTATCCACATGTATTTATACCCCTTTCCTACTTTAAACTGTTTAGCTTTCTGAAACAGCTCTTGGTTATTTTTTGTTAGGTCATGACTAAAGTAGATTTTTTCCACAGTCGTAACTCAGGTCTTTTGCTGTCAATTTGACTGCCTTGTTAGCATTCATTATAATATTCTTTACTTTTCGTCTTTTCCCAAGCGAAATTTCTCTCCTTTCCTTCTGTTGTACGGTGATCTCGAGTTTTTCTACAATTTTTCCAATTACCTTCTTTACGTCATCATCTTTCACATGCGGTACTTCGTGGAATATAAAATTATTGTTAATTTCCTTTTGCTCGTTCTTGTTCTGTTGTGTTTTAATTTCGACAACTTCTTTTAGCTCCTCGTTTACTTGCGCTTATTTTTTATATATCGCGAATAATGCATTATACATACTTCTCATACATATCGTCTAATTTTCTTTCTCCCCTTTCTTCTTTTTCTTGGTGCAATCTTCACATGGCCATGGTTTGTTCGATTTACTTAGGGTTCTATACCTTTTCTGGGATATTCCTATACAATTGCGATACTTCCATTTGAGGTAAACATCATACAGCATAGCTTCCTCGTTATTCCGTACATCTTTCCTGGATATCCCGCATCTATCTGTCTGCCATATTAATAACACTGACTTTTTCCACCTTCTGTTCCGATTTATTGATATATTAATATTCGATGCTAACGCATTTCAGCGTTGCTGTTTTTTAACAATCTTGAACTTAAACTTAATGACTTCATTTTGGTGGTTCTCTGGAATACCTTCTGGAAAAATACACACGAAAAATAATATGGCGTCCGCCAAGACAAAACCTGCAAAATTTTCTAACCTTTGGCGGATTATTTAAGAGTCCGCCATTTTATTACTTCGCAGCTTCGTGAATCCTAGTCTGTGAATTTTTGAAAAGGGGTCCATTTCAACCGTTTTTCCAAATTTTCTGGGTGAAAAATGCCCCGATCACCTTTTAGAAACGCTCATTTTGAAGGTCTTTTAATTCTTTATAAATCGTCTGTACAACGTATTGTATTTCCGTCAATAATTTTCACGCTATGGTGAAAAGCCGGAAAATTCACCTATTTTTTTTTAATTTTTATTATTTAAAAAAAAAAGCAAAAGCTCAGATTTGTCTAGATTTTGGGTTTTTATCATCTTTGATCCATTTTAAACAGTTTTTTGGTCCGTTTGCTGTTAAATTTTATCTACCAAAACAAAGTTTTTTTGCTGTATAAACTGGGCTACAAGTAATAAAGCGTATTCTTCTGCTGTCATTAAAACTTCTGATTCCACGACTTTGCTCAAGGCATATCTACACAACTCCAGAAAGAGAAGTCCTTATGAACCGATGAGTTGCGTACCAGTACCAAAACCAAACAAGTGATTTTTACCATTGAGAATCAGGATACAACTACCACCTTGTACTCCAAAACCACCACGTTGTCTTCAAAAAAGGAATGTCCAAGAGCAGATGACTGGTTAGAGATTAAAATACAAAAACCCACCCATCATGGCAGCAAAAAATTGTCCCTCTGTAGAAGATATCCAACCTACAGTTAATCAAGCACTAAAGAGACTGAAGTTGACTTGAATTTTCCCATATAATCCCTGTGCAGATCCATATGGATGCATATCACCACTGCCAATTATTATAAACAGGTATGTGAACCAGAAGAAGTGTGTAACCTTCCTAAACCATACCCAAAACGGTAACCTTGTATTCAAATTGATGACTGTTGGAATTTTGAGAGGAAACCATCACTGCAGATGATAGCACTTGAGTACCATATGGCAAATTTCCTTGCCAAGACTAGCCAGATTTCCTGGCCAGAAACTCGATATATTTTCTGGCCAGAAACTGGGACATCTTTTCTGCTCAGATTTTGACCATATGAGCGTAACAAAGCCGTTTAAATTCTGGCCAAAATTTCTTGCCAACTAGCAGAAAAATTGGCCAGTTTTTGGGTACAGTCTGCTCTTGACAATTTAGAAAAGAAATTATAGGAGGTAAAATTGGAGAGGCAGAGAAAGATCCAAGAAAACCTCAAATTAAGAAATCACAACACTTGCCACAAGAGGATACAGCTAGATCGAAGGTATATAAAATGTTAAGAACAGAAAAGAACTGAAGGTAATTTGCGGAGCAAAACAGTCTTCGACACTTAACAGTAATTGAGAAAGTTGCTGAGTAAGGAAGTAATAAATCATCATATATTCTATTATTAGAATATATATTATAGAATTATATTATTATTATTATTATTAAGTGTAGTTGATGGAACCCAGGAAATCGAGTTGCAACAGAGGCATCAATTATACCTTGGCAGAGTCGGAACACGATATTAATAAAAATAACCAAAACAATAAAAATACGTTTTAAATGGAGCTAGATTAGGTTCCAAAAACAGTGTTATTTATTATTAAATGAAACACTAACAACCTTATTCATAGACGCATATTAACGTTAAGATGGATTTTAGCTTAAAATACGTTTAGAATGTGTTTCACAGAAGTAACTACAGTTTTGTTCCGTGTATTCTTAACATGGAGGTATCTATAGTTAACTTAGTGAAACACATTCTAAACGCATTTTAAGCTATGATCCATTTTAGCGTTAAAATGCGTTTATGAATAAGAGGGTAAGTAGTTTTAAAGCCGCGCCTAATTAAAAATTGTTTACAAGATTTTGTGCCATGCAGGGAGTACATAATCGTAAGTCAACATGAATGAAATTTTAAAAAATTCAATACGTAAATTAAATGGTTCCTTTCCGTCCTACTTCATAAAAAAATTAATCGACAGGGATAAAAGTCTTCGCGTGCTGGTATAAAAACTGATTTAAAAAAATCCCAAATGTTGCGGAACCTGTTAAGCTGACGTGTCATCCCACTCCTGAATTCGCCCCATGCCCCCATCTTGTTCCAAAAACCCCTGGCTCGAGTGAATTATGTATGCGCGATGTGAGTACATAATTTGGTTACGACATTTGCATATGGCGGCTGCAATGCTCCCGAATTCGTTCAAGGGTTACGTTCTAAGTTTCTACGAAGTTTCAGGATGAACCATGGGCGCGACAATGTTACACACGGCCCTCCCACTTTCCCGCAAAAATACGGACAGGATTTACTTAGTAAGAAAAAGCTCGTAGAGCGGAAATACTGTAACAACATTGACCTACTCGCCACCTTTCGATAAACCTCAAGTTTAATTATCGCAGGAGAAAAGAGGTTCAAAGGCGAAAGTTGACGAATACATTAATAACTTATCGGATCGACGATCGACCTTGGAAGACAATTATTAATTCACGTTTTTCGATATTTTATTCATCTCCGAGCACAGTCTCGGGAGAAACGGCCCAAAAGTACGTAAAGAAAGTGAACGTAAAAATTACCATTGTAAATGGTGATGAATGCAAAAGGATGGCGGGAGGAAGATCAGCTGAGCGTTAAGTGGTTGTATTTTTAAAGGAGATTTCGATGTTCGCAAATTCCGTTCTGGTGTGGATGAAATCAGTAGCGGTACAAAGATATATTTACGGTAGGTAAACTAAGACCTACAAGTTCATCATTCGTCCACGTTTCGTAAAACTATCGTTACGAAATGTATTATTCATACACCATTAATTAAATCGTTCGACGACACAATATTCCACATGTCATAGCCTAGATATAAAACATCTTTTCGCGATATAACGATATAATGTCACCAAATATATATTTGTAATGGAAACTCAAAAAAGCCACCTTATTTCGCCAATTACAACAAATTAAATAAAGTGGTCCAATTATAACCTTGGTACAATAATATTCAAAAAATTCGTCAAGTATCGAAACGCCAAAATATTACAAAAAACAATTGCACAGTTTTCATTTTTCCTAATTATAAGGTCATTTAATATACCAATGCCTATTCTTTTAAGAACTTTAAAGAAAGAGGAACGAAGAAGAAATATTTTCTTCTAAGAAATATATCATTGGCACACTTATTTTTCTAGCAACGAAAAGCAATATTATCAGTCATTGATCATTTATATTCTTAAAGTAATTGTTAAAAAAATTAAAAATCGCATAGTAATTCGTAACAAGTTATACCATAGATAATTGACTGAATTTTCTGCAAATATTGTTGATAATAGAATGTTATTTATTAAAATATTTATTATCATAGGATAGAATACTCTCAAAACAGAGGCGAGAATCCTCAAAAATTGCTGAGACCC
This sequence comes from Cryptocephalus primarius, assembly GCA_963576515.1. Taxonomy (NCBI): domain Eukaryota; kingdom Metazoa; phylum Arthropoda; class Insecta; order Coleoptera; family Chrysomelidae; genus Cryptocephalus; species Cryptocephalus primarius. Next base: position 20,766,832 of record OY754936.1, on the reverse strand, counting down.
ATACGAGACCAAATCAACAGAAAATCTCGTCGAAACGAGATCTGGTTAAGTTGTTAATAAATTTGTAAGGTTTCTAATCAATTCGAGACGATCTTAGAAATCTGAGAATCTCTACTTTTAATCTAAACGTTTTTAACTCCTTTTGATATAATTAGACCGTAAGGTCCATTTCCATCGCACAGGAGAAATTTTCGTTTCAGCCTTCAAGATTTGTATCTGTTTTTGAGAGTTTTCATAATCTGGAAGTCCTAAGGAAGTTATAGTAACTTTGAGAACTTTAAGGCAACCTGAGATAATTGCAAGGAAACACGCATGGTTTTTGTAAAGGCAATCTGTGATTACAGAACACACTGTAACGTAATTACAAATGTAATTGTAATACAACTTGTATTAGATTGTAGTACCGGTTGTAGTCTACGATCGGTTATTACACAATCTATTCATTAAACTTTACACAGAATTTGCTAAAATTCGGCCACTGTGGGGAACCCTGGAATTATTCAATCTATTTTTAATACTTTTTATCAACATTAATTTTGAAAAACTGTAAAATTGGCAGTTATTGAAATATCGAAATTTTGAAAGTCTAAGAGCATTTTTGGAAAATTAAACTATTTATCTCATAGACATTTCTAGCCAGAATATAATGCCGGGAAAACAAAATGTAATTATAGGTTTTCTAGTAATTTGGTCCAACATTGCTTAGCGTAGGGATAAATATTGTGCCTAAGAGCCTTAAGGTAAAGTGCTGAAATTGTGAATAATTGCTTAGAGTTTTTAATGTTGAACAACCGATTACAATTTTTTTCTACGTTGGGCACTTTTATGGAACTTTCTATTCATTGTACTTTTTTTTAATTTAATTTAGGGCATACCTATTGAGCCATGACGTTCTTCAAGTTACCTATCAAGTATTAAGCTCATTCTGTACCTTCTCCAAGTCAGTCAGTTTCGTTAACAAATTATCCAAATGCAAAAATTTCACCAACAGGGATACATTTTGGTCGGCAAATTATTTAAAGGGATACAGATACACTTTCGTCTATATAAACAGCCAAGTTTAGATCTTCACAATATCCAGAGAAAACTTCGTTCTCGTCTTGGTCTTGTAATGAGACCGAGGCCAAGAAAGAATCAACCGAGAGTCTTGTCGAGACGAGATCAAATCTCAACATTCGTGGTTTAATTAAAAGTTACTATTTTCGTATCTATTCTAGTAGTATACCTATTATATTTTATAAAAATCATTAAAACGAGCTATTCAGGTACTGTACCTGCACATTTTTAGATCTTCGTTAAATAGATGAATACAGACGGTTACGGCTACCCTTAGTTAATGAAATCCAGGTAAATATTGGACAAATAATACTTTATTGAATAAAGACCAAAAAAAAGGGTAAATATATACCTACAATAGAAGTTTAAATAAAATATAATTGATTACTTCAATATTTAATTACTGTTAAAATTACTGGATTTAACTAAGAAAAACAAACGCTATGGGAAGGTTATTAAGAATTAAGGCCCTAAGAATTTAAAGGCTTTAAAACGATTTCTTTTAAGCACATAGAGTAGTTATGTATATTGATAGTGAACTATTTAAATTGGTTTTCTACAAATATGCTTTATAAAATAAGGCAGCATGACGATAAAACTGAAAATATGAGTACCTACAAATTTTCCTGAGAAATAAAGATGATCCAATAAGGGATGGGTTACAAATATTTCTTCACCAGAAAAGATATTCTGTTAATCAGCAGTCTAAACTTAGATAAAGTTTGAAGGAAAATTAGTTCGAAAATTAGATTGTCTTGATGTAGTTCTTTGACCATAGGAAGAATGAAGAATGCATGAAACAAACAGATCATTAGTGGATAGGAGTGACAGAATTACGTGATAACTGATACGTACTTTGTACCCGTAATTTCGATTACAACAGATGGCATAAAATATATGGAAGTGATATTTTCACTTTTATTGCAAATAACAAATGTAAACAGAAATAAAATTTTCCTACGTCAGACTCACCTATCCAAAAATCCCCGTCTCAAAATAAATTTCCGTATCGACAAAAACGATTACGATTAATCGATAATTAAAATTCACAAAGTCAGCCGCCGCCGTTGATTCCCGAAGCTCGATAAAAGAGAGGAACAAACGAAAGCACACCGGAGAAAATGAGTCTCGAGACGCTCTCTCTTTTAAAAACTCTCTAATTATGAATGAGGAGCATCATTCCGTAGCGTAGCGTTACACTAGGTCAGGGTTCCTTACGGCGTTTTCCTTCTTTTCCTTTTTCAAAAAACTTCGGCGTTTCTTTCCCGCCTTCTAAATTGCTCTTTAAAATTCCAACTTTGTTTTAAGACTTAGCAGAGGCGGAGGGCCGATGCGTTTTCACGGTGAATTCCTTTACGCACAGTTAATTGAAACTTAGATAAAAAAAAATTAAAAACACCGTTCTAAAAATAAACTCTCTATCACCCGATTGTATTTCGGAATTAAATAAATACCCAGAGGGAATAAAAAGGGGTATAAGTAGCTATTTGATTTAAAAATATCGTTTTAGTTTGCTTATCAAATTTTATAAAAACGCAAAAATCAATCCAAGACCTTTAACAGGGAATTTGTACCTATGTATTAAATCCATACCCTTTTTATTTTATTTTTATATTCAAAAAAGTTTAGCTTTCCAATTTAGTTCATATAAAAGCTTACCAAATATAAGGGCAATATTTTTTAATTTAATCGGGCTTCAGTTTATTTCGATTTGAAAGACTTAAATTCCTACAAGTTCAAATTCAACCTGATGTTCCATTTAATTTCTGAGTTATTTGATATCTGAATTGTACAAATTCAAAACAAAATTATCAAATATAATTCAAAAGTGCAACAAGTAGCGTTCCAGTTTATTACATGAAATCATGAGACTCATATGAAAACCCCGGCTAAACAAAATTTTAGCCACATCATGACCTATTGGATCCGAATTTTGAAAATGAGGAAACTGGATAGAGTATAAAGAGTTTTCGCCAGATTTTTCAGCTACACAAATTCGGTTCTTATGTTTGTTGATATTCAAGTGATGAGTTCATCAGGTGATCAAGTGATCAAGTGATCAACTCATCAAGTGATGAGTTGATTCAAGTGATGAGTTTAGTAATTTATATAACAAATGCTGTCATAAATTATAACATGAAACATTTCCAATTGATTTTACCGAAGACTAACCGCGATTCATATGGTTTCGAATAAAGTTATGGCAACGTATCGTTATGGTGAACGCGGTTACATGAATCACCAATTAATACATAAACACAAATGTCTATGTAAAAATTAAAAACTTGTCTTTAGCAACATTCCTTGCAACAATTTAATTATCAATGAAATTAATACTCGAGAAAAGTGCCCACCCCAGGCCCCATTTTGTTTTTTGCCAGATGCCAGTGCCACATGCAATATTGGAAAAAACCATCTCTGTACCTGTAATGTATTGGTACTTTAATAAAGACATAATATTTTCAAATAAACTACAGTGAGTCCAACCAAATTCCTTATATAAGGTTATATTAACACAATAACGACCGCGAGATTTCTCGTACTACACTGTGTCCGTCGTTTGTTTTTAGAGTGGGGAATTGTTCCAAGATATCGAAAAACACGTGTTGGTGGTTCCTTTTCTTCCATTTAGGGCGGATATTTCATAGTTTTTTCTTTTATAAGTGTTAAACCGTCATTTTCTTACATCTTATATATATTTCGATCCAATAGTTTTGGTTTCGAACGCCTATTGCAGTCGTAAACCCCTTTTTATAAATGTGAATAAATGGAGTAATTGTTTCGGGTTAGTTCGTATTTATAATCTCAATGAATCATATCTTATCTCATATAAATGCCCCACTTTAAAAACACACGGCGGACACAGTGCAGTACAAGAAATCTCTCGGTCGTTTGTTACGTCCTTCCCTTATTGTACTAATATAACATCATATAATATATTTTATAATAAGTATATTTTACTTCGACCTAGAAAAAGAAAGCATGCGTCAAAAAATTTTTGCAAACATTACATTTTGTCGATTTCTGAACGAGGTTTCATAAAGTTGCCCCCTATTGTACCAAAAAAGAAAGGAAAGAATAAATAAAAACGGGAAAGGGGTATCTTCTACAAGAGCATTTCATTTCATGTGGTGTTAAGTCTGAGTGTCGGTAACTTGTGCTGAAATTTCGAAAGGTCCCTTCTTTTAATGAATATAGGATACGTACCATTTTTAACACTCTAGTCCAAGAAGTTCTACAATTATATTAAAAAAAAATGACTGCACGCGTAGAAGAGCCTTTTGTATCTTTTTAACTACCTATTAACGATCCTAACCTAACTAAAACAATAACAAAAATTTAAATGGTATTGGTTTCACCTGACAATTGTGACCATATTTGCCGCAACCAACAAATACTAAAGGCGACCTTCCATGGGTGGCGGCTTGTAATTCGAGCGAAAATGACTAAAAAATTGCCAAATATACTTGAATATTTTAATTAATTATTCTCTAAGTTCAAATAAATTTTGATTATTCCTTCCTTATCAAAAAAATTGCAAATAACGCTAAAAAATCAGCCTCTTCCCTTAAAAAGATATCTGCCCATCATACACAATGGTTCAACGGTCTACCTATCACATGTTATTTATTCATTATTTATGCCAGATCGTATTATCATTTAGAAAAGCAAGAAAAAATGAACTTAGTCACCCAAAGGTGTTGGGTGGGGTAAGTGTCCCAAATATCGCCCTTGAACCTAATATCGCCTACATGTGTTTCTAAAGTCTAATTCTTGCCATCTATGAAAAAAATGCAGTAACCTTGTGGTTCTGACTAAGTACTAATAAAGGATTGGCGACTACACTCTTATCACAGACATCGGAAGTAGTATGGCGTCCCAAGTTGTTTTGGTTGTCGCCTTCATAATTTTTGGTTTCAAACAATCCAGTGAATGACCAGGTAGGTGCATCCAAATGCTAAATTTGCTTATACCATTGGAAAGTGTATTAAACGGAGAATCCATAGGTACGGTTATTTTTGAAAACACTGTTTTAAACTTTGTTCTTTTCATGATTGATTTGCCGTGGTTATGTTCCTAATATCGCCGACCAAGTTCATTCTAATATCGCCTGTCGGGCGATATTTGGAACAGCTACTTTAATTAAAAATTAAGTACCTATAACATTATTCTTTCCATCTTAATTTCATTCATTTCATTACATTTTCTGTTATTTTTATTGTAGGCCTCTAAGATGTCAAAGGAAATTTAAAAAAGACATATAGGGTACGTCTAGTTTACAGGCTGCATATCAAGTAGTTTTGAAAAAAGAAATAGGAACGTTAAAGACATTAAAACAGTTTGGAGATCCAAGACCTGCAATTTCTGAATACCTTAAAAAACGTTAATGAGAAAAACGATGGAACTGAAGAGGTTACAATAGTGAAAAGTTTGTCGAGACTCTTAGACGGGTCTCCAGGAAATAAATCCCTAGGGGATGTAGACAGAACTATGTTCCGGGCCTGTCCCAAGAGTTCAAGGAACTACTTAACCGGTATACTACACTATTCAAACCTGACCCGTTCAGCGGAGAAATGATACAATGTGGCGAGACCTTAAAACAGCTAATAAGTGATAGCAGGGAAAGAAGATGGATTGAAACGCTAGAAAAAACAGACATGATCCATAGCAGCAAGATGGCGTGAAACTTGGTGCAGAAACCCAGCGGAGACCCATTAGAGTCGAAAAAAGCCAGTAACGTCTCGACTAACCAGGTGGCACATCAATTAATCTTAAATAGTAAAACAACAGGTGAGAAAAGATAAGAATCACTAGAACCCCACACAGCGAGAACAACCACCTAGCAGCACTTTTACATTGGGAGAACTGAACAACGCTATTAACGCCATGAAGAATGACAAGGCCCTCAAGCAAAAAAACTGGATGCCGCTGTCCAACATATGTCGTACCACCTATGAGATCCCTAAATCCTGGAGGAAGGCAAAAGTAGTTGCACTACTTAAACCAGGCAAGGACTCCAACAGTCCAAATAACTACCGTCCAGTTTCGCTTATGTGTTACCTATACAAGATTCACGACTCATTTTGTAACATATTCACAACCCTACATGGACTCTTTACTAATCCCACAGCAAGCGGGCTTCAGACCCGGAAAATCATGCACTGGACAACTACTGAACTCAACTGAACACATCGAAGAAGAGTTTGAGAAAGCTATGATAATGGGCTTGGCACTGGTTGACCTGTCTGCTGCCGATGATACTATTAGTCACCGCAACCTGTTGACTAAGATATATACACTGCTGAAAGGCTACCAACTGATGACAATAATAAGCTCTCTTCTCCAAAAAAGGCGATTTCAAGTTACAGTAGAGGACCGTAAAAGTAGATGGAGGACCCAAAAAAATGAGCCACCACGGCGCAACGTCCTAACCCCAATGTTGTTTAAGATATATACAAATGACCAGCCCACACCTTACTATTCGGTACGCTTCCTTTATGCCGATGACTTGGCCATAGCGGTGTAGGACTCGTGCTTCATGGAAGTTGAGAGGTGTCTAAAAAGGATCCTCCTGTAAATGTCCGAATACTACCAACGAAATCACATCAAGCAAAACCTGTCTGAAACCCAAGTTAGCGCCTTTCACCTGAGAACAATAGATGCAAACCGCAAACTCCAAATAAAATGGGATGGCATAGCACTCGAGCACACCCTCTTCAAAATACCTGGGCGTGAGCTTGGAGCTTGGAGCACTAACATATAACATATATTGCCAGAAAACAGCACAGAAAGCTAACACCCGAAATAATCTACTGAGAAAGTTGGTAGGATCTGAATGTCATTGTCAAGAGCTTGAATTTTAGGATTCACTAAAGAGAACATGAAATCTTTTTTTACAATTCTCAAAGCGGAACTTGAGAAAATTAAGTACAATCACGTCAGAACTTTCAATGTTGACGAAACGGGCATTACAGCTGTCCAAAGTAAAAATGTACAGGTAATTTGCTCGAAAGGGGAAATCAGCTGTATACAAAACGTCAACAGAAAGGGGGGAGCTGAATACAATTGCCACTTGTGTATCTGCTGCTGGCCAGTTTGTTCCGCAGATGATAATTTTCCCTAGGAAGAGAAAGACTTAAAACTCATGAGGAGAGCTCCTTTTGGGTGTGTTCCAGAATTTCATTCATCAAGCTGGATTCGGTGTGACTTGTGTTCCGGAATCCGAAAGTGGCTTGCCATTAACCCAGGCAGAATTGTAAGGCACAGTGAAGCAGCAGAACCGATGGATAAAGCGTACATAGTTTTTTATTTAAATTTTTTTACTTCTCTTTTCTTTCTCCCTTGAGCAATCTACAGCTTCAGCATTCAATCTTGCTCAAAAAGACCTAGAAACAGGTGATATTTTTCGTTTGATAGTGATATTTTTCGTTTGATAGTGATATTTTTTACGTTTTGGGTCTAATTAGAAACTGAAAAAGTGATGAAATATCTCAAAATAGCTAAAGTAGGCGATATTGCGACACTTACCCTACATGTATTGATGATTAGAATCCATCAACCGTTGAAGCACAGCACACAATGAACATAGAGTAGTACAAGCCATACAGTATATAGTGCTAACCCTTAAATATACCATACCCCAATGGCAAGTGAAATAGCTAATAAACTGTACTACAATGAATATGGATAGGCAGACTGCATACCACACTGGCACCATATATCTTTGCACTTTTTATAGATAATTGTCCAAGTGTTTTAAGTAATTTTCTATTATTATCCTTTATAAAATAGATAATACTGTCAAAAGTATTGTCCCAATGTAGTTGCTCAAACTTATTATAGTCTGTTTACAAACATTATTAATAATATCAACAAACCTAAACCATCACTGGCTGGGGTTCACTCGTGGTGATCTCGGTAAGAGGCACACTGGCACCAGATGGTTTAGACCAGCCCTTTTCTTCCTCCTCCTGCTTCTTCTTCAGTTCGTCGCGCCTTTTGTACTCCTCCAGTTCAAAGTAGTACCTAGAAGTAAAAGTCAGCAAGACATTCATTTAATTTAATAGTGAAACTACCTGGGAGTAGTTATTCCGAAGATGTGTGCTAAAAATCCACCGACGGTATCAATCGCTGTTAAAGTGGTGGACCCGGTGGCCCACATTTTGTACCAGAACCAGGCGCTCCAGGTAAGGGTCGCCTACAAAAAAATATTGTAAATATATGATCAATGAAAAATTAAGAAAAATAAAATTAGTGATTTTGTTGAGCTCGTAACGTGACATATTAAGATTGTAGGAGCCATAAGCCTTCTTAAAAACGGTGTGCATAATACAGTCAAAATGGTACATGTGTAAGTCTTTCTTCCGATTACTGATGAAGCATCTGAAAGACCACAACAAAGTAACAACATTTTCATGAGACTGCAATCTATAATTAGATGCGAAATACAGTGATTCAGAACATACAAATGAAAAATGTGTCGGCTGATAAATGCCCTTTTAATAATTTTTCCAGTCTAGTGTTGGTTGATTACCCAATCGCAATTTGTTAGATGGTTTGATGATTGGTTGTTATGCTGTACACTCATTCCAAAGTCAACCTACAATATACAAATCATTACATCTATCTCTACACAGTTCAATTTAACCACTCCTATGATGAGAAATTACCATCCCACATGATGAGAATGGGATCGTAATAATCTCCTGGTCAGATATGGCTTATTCATTACAAAGATTTATATCATCGTATAACAGCTTATGGCTCTTATAGCTTCTTAAACTGAGTTTGGATAGAGAGTAATATGGTACAATACTAGAGTCAATTCTAATTCTTTAGGCAAATGCAGAAGACCTGTAACCATGCAAGAACTTGCATTGATTGATTTTACAAATTTACGCAATATTTTTCAAGGATTTGAATATACCATTTGAACACAATATTTGTTAATATTTTTTAACTGCACAATCCCAAAATTTCAATAAAAAAAGAGAATTCTGACGACAGTTAAGAGATTTTTCTTATTTTGAGTATCTACTGAATTGGTAGGTACACCTGCCTTTTATAAAATACTAATACTCAAAACTATATTTTTCAAGCAGTATCAAAATTCCGTTTTAGGCTCTAAATAAATTAACTTAAATTGAAATTCAACAATTTTACAATAAGTATAAAGAAAATTTATTTAAACTTCCATCAGACATTTTCGTACAAATAAGGAGCGCCTTTTTGCCCAACCCTGTATCAACTCGGGTATCGACCACCCTGTTAAACCCACATAAGCAATCTAAACAATATCGATCCTACAGGAATTCCCCTTTACTGCCATCTTTAGGAAACTAAACATACTTTCTCACACATCACCAGAAAACTGTCTTTTAGTCAACCTCCTCTGGTCCCACAATAGACTTATTTAGTCGTAGACTGCCTGTCTAGTCCCCCTATGCAAGAGGGGCAGAAACGACTTCGTTTAGTTCTGCTTTGTTTAGTCACACGTGGGGACAGGTCACGTGGTAACTCATTAGAAAAAGAGACGAACACTGCCTACGTCATTTCGCTCTCTCGCACAGTGGGACCGGCGAAGGTTACGGACAAGCAGTCTATATCTTAATGAGTCTACGGGTTCCACAGCAAATAACCTTATATTACAACTATTAACGTTGAACAGAAAAACAAACTTATTTACCGGGTCTTGAACTGCCACTTGAGGTGGCGGTACGTTATCCTCCTCGTCCGTACTGTACTCTTCTAAAACTCCGTCACTGAAATGTAGAACCCTTTTTGGGGTTTTCACTCCAACCGACGATTGTGCACCATCGGAGTTGCTCGAAACTGGGTTCTCGTCCGGTCTGATCAAAACCATTTCTTTCTATTTTTCAACAAAAACAAGAATCTAAAGGGTTTATTTAACTACTGTAAACACACTTATGATTGCACCGCTGCGACATCTAGAAGTAACAGGGTGAAGCGCATTGGCAACCAAGTTGTAAAGAAAATGTCAAAATGAAGCCAAGGTTCATAGAACGATGAGGGTGGTTCATGGAACGATTAGGTTAGTTCTTCGAAGTCCTAATGTGACCATTTGTAAATTTTATTTGGAAAATAAAGGAGTAGTAATAGAGAACGTTGCAGTCACAGAAATTTCTGTTTCTTATTACTTTTGACACGAAATTGGTTTGAATGAATAAATTTTATATTTATCGCAATGCAATGTTGTCATTTAGATGGTTAATATTTGAATATTATATGTGAAATATGTTTATTTTTGTCACCTTTCATATCTATGTGATAATAATATAAGATACTACTTTCCTATTTTTGTTTTCCCGCTTTCTCCAATCGGAGGTGGAGGGCTAATAAAAATCGCACATATTTGTGGAACGGGGGTATTAACCTTGAGTAAACGGTACTTTTCTCGGCTTTTTGCTCACATCGAGCACACACTTTATATTTTATCTCATAGGTAAAAACAAGTGCCGATTGTCTTGAGATAAAAATATGAACTTTAGTATGTGTTTGCACACCTAGGCCGAGACATATGTAAGTACTCTCGTATCGAAGTTTTTGATTAATTCTTTAATGCTTGGGGTTTTAGCTTAAAAAAAATGACTGATCCAAAGAATACGTTAGATAAAATCCAGGAGGAAATCCGAGAAAATTTACAGAGGGAAAATGAACTGAAAAATGGCCATTACAAACTTTCTAATAAATTTGATCAAAGTGGGTCATCAAATTCCAAACAGGAAGAAACTGCGGTTGAAAATATAACCAACAGTGTCCAAGTGAACGGTGCCCCGGTAAACGGTACCCTATCGAGCAGTACTAAAAGCAATGGTTTCATCAGGAGGTTCACACCAAACACCTCGACTAAAGGGATAATGCATAAATTTTTTAAGAATCGTGGCAAGGTGAATGTTCCCTCTTTAAACCCCACTGAAAACAACAACAGTTGGATAAGCGATGATACACTGGCCCTCACCAATTTTAACGTTGATCAGGATAAGCCGCTCCGAAATGGATACGTTCCTGCCGAAGAAAAAATTATTAGGGAAATTAATGATTTTCAGCAGAGAGAGGCTGAACTGAGGAAGATGCGTTTCCAGTCACAACCCGACCTTATGGCTGCTTTAGATTTGGATGATAATCCCGAACCTGTGAGTAGTTTTAAGGATAAGAAAGTAGAAACGTTAAGGAAGTCCATGACTAATCTCTATCAACCATGTAAAGATGAGGAGGAAATGAATGAAGGGCAGAAAGGTAGGCACACATAAACATCAATTTAGTACCATATTGCAGCACGTATGGTACAAATACAGTATTTTACTAGGTATGGATCAGATTTTTAACATCAAAATTTTTACTTGAAATCAACTAAATTACAAGAATTTCTATTTTGTAATTCATTTCTAAAGGTAGGGGCCTTATTAATAAACAAGGAATAACAGCAGTGCCTATGAGATGATTTCAAGCTTTTATTCCTCATTTTAAGTAATCTATTTATTTACACTTCAAAGGAAAAAAGAAGGAGGTAAAACCTACCAGTCTGACAGACTATGTGCTTATATTACTTTTGTTGCATAGCAACCCTTATAATTATGGTCCTTCACCTTAATTGCTAGTATATGTTTGTTATTCCACATTTAATGAATGATTTTGTATTAAAGTGAATAATACATGAAAATAGAGAATTTCATGTCTTACCATTGTGTTTTCGAGAGTTGTTAGTGAATTGCAATATGGTTATAAGAGGGGCTGAGCCCAAACCATATAGAGCCAATAAATCCTACTTTGTCTATGCTACCTGGTATTGATGAAGTTGATAGAAGTTGTAGGTGAGACATCAATGGTAAAATCAGAAATACATTTAGTATATGTAAATGTGTAAAATCAAAAAGTCAGTCTTTACCAGTAACATGAAGTATTTACATAAAATGTCTACCTGACAACTAAAAACTAGTTTACTGCCTTTCTTCTTTTGTCTTTCCAAGGGGTTTCTTATACAGTCAAGAAAACATTCCAGTTACATAATTCGTATTTTATAGATGCCAAAATTTTGTGATTGCATTTTTTTATTGTATTAGGCGTCAATTATATGATTAGCTATTTCAGTTTGTTATTTTAAATTTGCACAAAAATAAAACGCACTACACTTTATAATCACTATAAATGTTGAATCACATCAAATATTTGTCATTTAAGCTGTATTTTTTTATTGGCCATGTCGTAACCGTTATCAAAATGTGTGTTTAATAATGTGCATAATTCTAGAAAGTTGAAATATTTTTGTAGACTTCCACAAACGTTGTGATATAATCATTCCTGCCATCCTTCTATTTATTTATTATATTTATTCATGAGATTGTATTTTCTTAGAGAGTGTTTAATTGATTTTACTGTTATTTATTTTTTCATCAGGAATTAAACTCTCTCTGGTTTAAATGTTGCTTAAAAGTATTTATGTGTATTTTATGGACTTCTTTAATCAACAATTAACATTCCTATTTTCAAGTGAATTCGTTATCAAATAGCGCTACAAAATGCTTGCCCTACAATAGGTTTTTTTGTGAAATAGCAGTTGCATAAACATTAGTGAAAGTAACTTAATTTATGCCTAAATTAGATTTAGAATTGTATCAAACTCATGTCTTGCCTTATGTCTATTTACATAGTCACCTATAAAAATACCAACAGTAAATTAGCATATTTGAATTGTTAAAGATTTGACTAGTTTATATACAAATATTGATGAAAGAGCTGTTTATTTTTACATATCTTTAGTCAGTGAATGTCTACTGATAAATATTGTTAAGAAATCAGGCATTTAATGCTTTGTAAAGAAATTACAAATATTTTTGTATGTACATCATTTATTAAACATATTTTGATTGAACTGAAATGCAATAAATTTTATCAACGCTGTGTAGCCTACTTTTTCACCTTCGTTTTATTAAACTTTATAATGTAATAATGATTAATTATCACTTCAATGATAAAAATAATGATTCATTTATTATAGATCGTATGAATTTTATACACGTAGTATTACTTCGAAATCATATTCATATCAAATAATTCATAATTATGTCAATATTTGTCCGTACATTGATTAGATATTTTCTGATATTATTGATTTCTCTTCGAGAGCCATCAAATTGTAGTCGCAGAAAATTTAATAATCAACCAAGGTATTCTTTAATTTGTAGGCAAAAGCGTGAAGTAACCTTCATTTTAAATAAAACATTTTCATAAAAGAATACATTTTATTAACAATCCTGTAAATTAAAAGTTACACATTTTTAATTTAACATTATGTACAAAAACTTACAATAATATAGGCACATTGTATTTTAGGTACAAATATGTTTTCGCATAAAAAAGCTGCAATCTTTATTAGTCTCTAACACAATCTCTAGTGTTCACAGGTAATGTTAGTAATAAAATTATAAAAATAGTCATATTTACAAGTTAAAATCTCTGACATCCACAGGAATTGTTCTGAAAAATTACAGATCTGTAAATTGTTGCTATTTATTTGGCTTCTGCTGATAACTTTGATGTGGGCTAACTACAATACTCGTCCAGTCTTAAATTAACTGTCAAAATAGTTAACAGTAAACTGAAGACAATAAACCTTTAAAATTATTCCAAAATGTTAAAAATGTAGAAAAGCCCTTCAACCCGTCAATTTCTGATTAATCCTGATCATACCTGAGTTGACTCATACACATTAATAAATTAAACAGAATCAGAACATCATTAAAATGAGCAATTATAATATTAAAATACCTTCACTTCGTTTTTATAAAATTCAATAGTTTTTATAAATTGGATAAATTAGTAATGTTTCAAGCTATATATTCAATAAATTGAAAAAAATAGTTCCAAATGTAGACTAGAAGAAGAATGGTTAAAGTTGACATTGTTCATTATGAACCATGTTTTGTGCTTTGAACTGTAATACAAATTGTTTGAGAATTATGAAACAATAGTTTCATTATTTTTCCTACAAACTAATTTTAATAATAATCATAAATAGTTCTATCAGCTATTATAAATAATTATAATTGAAAAATTAACCATAATAGCGCTCAATAAAACCATGACTAACCCTGTATTCAAGTGCTGATTTTCTAAAATTATTCAATTTATAAAACATTAGTTCAGTTTAGTAATAAATCACTTATTTATTCTTAATCCTAACATTCTCATTAGCAAAAAAATAGCTCTCTTAGTTTTAGGTATTTAAAACATTGCTGAAAACCCAACCTTATAAAATTTTATCACTACATAACTTAATTTTGGGGTTTTCACATATAACTAATACAAGAACAACTTTGATAGTCCACACACCCCAGTAATTCGGAGTCAATTAGTTTTTGGACATTATCAGTACGGATATATTATCACTGTTTCATCTGTTCTAGAAAATTCTTATTTTAAACATTAACATTAAAATAAGTTTAATGCAAGATTATGTTTTTTAAATGACAGAAAGCCTTTAACTTATTCAAATTTAATATTAAACAGATTTAGGTATCCCGCTGATTATTTGTTAGAACTCTTCTTAGTTTTATAGTGTGAGAAATTACAGACACAATCTATTCAGACTATCAAAGTTATGCTGTAATTAAATTGATTCACTTATAAAGGGGGCCAACATTATTGCTAATGAATATCGATAAAATATTGCGTATACAAAAATAATTTTAGACAAACACTAACAATATTAACGCTTATTTCTATCAAATTAAATTCTATAAGAATTGCACTTGGTACTTGAACGTCTTTTAACAAAGAAACTCTAGAATGTTCCGTGTTAAAAGTGAATACAATAATTTCTAATTAAATAAAAAATAAATAGAATTTAGTCGAAACAAAATGGCACAGATCTATAAATTTCGCATGTTTCGTTGAACTCTACCCCAAAATACCCTTTTCATGAATCATATCCTTCCCGAGGAGTAGTTACAGGCGACGGAGGAGGTGGGAAAGGGCTGAAATATGTGGATGACCTCGAACTAGGAGAAGGAGGACAACTTTCCTGGTGACAATTAGACCTCGGAGTGGGGGGAGGAGGAAACGGCCCCCTCATGGGGTAATTGTAATCACTTTCGTCACAGATATCTGTAGAGCAGGGAGTAGGTGGTGGGGGTTGGTTGATAGAACGGTAATGTCTGTAGGGACGGTAACGTGATGAGGGACTGGAGTCCCGGGTTGAAGCTGCCGTTGTAGCAGGACTAGGAGGCGGGTTTAAGGTTTCCCTTGGATAAGATGTTTCGCTGGAGCCGTTTGTGTTTGAACTACTGGAAGCGCCAGTAAGGTGGCGGCGGTCATACGTCGATGGACAACCGCTGTCATTTAACATAGACATTCGAACCACATCAGGAATTCCTACACCTGAAACCATTTAAAATGTTATTTAGTGATTATTATTATTATTATAGTTACTATAATATTTATTATAATTATTAATATAATTAATTAATAGTTATTATAATTATTAATGATTATAGTAGTGCCATCCTCAATTAGATTGGAAATTGCAGTACGCCAATAAGTTTTTCGAAAGTTACTTAAAAAAAACTTGTGGTTTGTCAGAACCCAAAATCAAGATAACAATCTGAATTCTTTTGCTGTGAACTGCGTTTTGATGTCCATAGCCCACTGAGATTCAATTAATGAACATACTGTACAAAGAAGAGAATTGAATAATTATAAAATCTGTCCAGAAATATACAGTTCATTTATCAACTCCTTACTAGGACATTAATGTAATCTTGACAAGTGAGTCATATATTTAAGAGATAGCAACAGACCTTTTGAAGGAATCTGAAGTCCCTGTTACAATCAGGAAATGGTAGAAAGATCAGATTTAACTAAATTTTAAAACTATAGGTGGCATTAAGTTTTATTAATTGTGACATTCTGTAAAATATAGACTACCAAATACTATTAATAAGAACGGACTAACAAAATTTAACCCAGGGTGACCTTTTTGGCCTAAAATGTATTTTTTAGATGTTTATTATTTTAAAACTCCTTAATATTTTGCCAATGTTTTCGTATTTGTTTTAAATCGTTACAGGAAACTTGCATCATAAAATATACATATAATTCAGACTCGGATTATAGTACTAAACAAATGCACATGCAGCTACTAAGCAATACCAGGAATCTAGGAACTATCCTAATTATTTAAAGTGCCTGAACAGATATTTTGTGTCTGTCAGTTCAAAACTTTTGTGTTGTAGAAATGAGTATATATGAGAATTACACTCCCGTACTCCAGACATTGTATTTATACTTTGTTACTCTTCTTTACTAAGAAGAATGTAGGTGCCAAATGAAAGTAATACAATTCAGACAATGTAACACCATAAGGCATACGGTATATTTCTTAGATAAGCCATATATTATATTGTACTCACCTTTTCTCAGTTTTGGATTCTTTCCAGAATTTGGGTGCATGGGACTTAAAGAATCCTCCGACTGATCATTTATATCTTCTCTAGGCAAAAATTTCTTTCTAACAAACACAATAGAACATAAAGAGAAAACTACGACCACAGCAGCTATTGAAATGATTACAGTATTTGTAACCGACTCTTTAGAATCTCTTAGAGCGGCACAGTCTTTCTCGTCAGAACCATCTGCACAATTCTCATTTCCGTCGCATATAAGAGATAGTGACAAACAAACTTCTGTTTGAGGGCACTGAAAACCATTGTGGCAACAATTTTTCTCATCAGATTTATCTTTACAGTGTGGTTTATTGTCACAGTAATTATCTTTGTTGATACACTGCCCATCCTAAAAGATATCAAACATTGCAAGAAGATTCATTGATAAGTATGATGATCCAATTACCTGACATCGAAACTGATCTGGCAAACATTGAGGACAATCTTCTTCATCGGAGCCATCAGTGCAATCTTTTTGTTGATCACACCTCCACGCTATTGGGATACAATCTTTTTGTGCACCATCAGCAACATTGCAAGTAAATCTTTCACTTCCACAGTCTGGTAGAACTTGACATGTCCTTTTGTCTTCTTGCAGCACCTATTTACGACATATTATTAAAAGATGTCTAATGATTTTGATTAAGTTTATTACTAACATCCCATAGTCTAATTTGACAAAAGTGGACTGAACAATCTTCTTGATCAAAACTTATAAAATATGGTTTCAGAATATTTAATGAAAATGAATTATTTCCCACACTTACGCATGTTTTTACTTGGTGAGGGCCAATAAACTATTAATTTAATTTTTTACAAAAGTTGAAATGTAGTAACAACTTAAAGCATGATGGAGATCATATTGACTTTCATTTCTTGAGCTTATCCCTTCCCTTAAGTTAATTAAAAGATTTACATGCTTATTCTTAAACGTTTTAACGTTAAAATGGATTTTAGCTTAAAATAGTTCAGAATGTGTTTCACAGATGTAACTACAGTGTTTTTTTTTTCATGTATTCTTAACATGGATGTAACTATAGTTACCTTATTGAAACACATTCTAAACGCGTTTTATGCTAAAACCTATTTTAACGGTAAAATGCGTTTATGAATAAAACCGTTGAATTATAGTTGGAAGTTATTTAAAAATGTGTAAAACTAGAATCACCTCAAATGAAAAACATAAGTTTTCATCCAAATTATTTTTATACCTAACCAGGTCATTAACAAGTAGTTAAAGATGTTTTTAGATAAATCTTTAATACCACAAAAATTTCAAATAATTAAAACTTTTTCTACACAATATTATATTTATACTCAATTTCTCCTCAATAAATTTACTAACTTTCCTCATAACAATTTATCTAATAGTAATTACTTATTAATAACAATAATTGCTATTGTGAAAATTAGAAATAAAATAAAAAGAACCTACATCTAATTATTGGCCTAAAATAGACATAGCTATTAATAGAATGTCTCACATTTGCCGAGATGTTAATAATAGGTGATTAATTCAGACTCTTCATGCTAATGGAGCGTCCTATTCTCTTAATTTTTTCTTGGGCGAATCATTTATTCTTTAATATTGGCTTACTAGCGCCTTCAAGATTGGTAACTAGTCCTAATCGGATTTGTGATTTGTACTTAATAAATAATTTAAGAAAAGCATTAGTACAACAGATGACTGATCCAATCGCCAAAACGAACAAAATTTTTAAATTGGGTATATATATATATATATATATATATATATATATATATATATATATATATATATATATATATATATATTCAATAACTTCCAACATAAATATGAAAGATGAGGCAAACCGCACAAAATATACTAACTATACTGCACAGTATTATTTCTAACTATCAATAATTACCTTTCCATTTGGGCAGGCGCATACTGGCTTATCTCCATCCAAAATGCAAAAATGAGAGCACTGTTTATTATGTGGTAGGTTGCAACTGTGATTTCCAGGATGCTTTACGGATATTAAATCGACGACATGAGTAGCTTGAATTAGAAGATTCGACCTCGATTTGCCATGACGTAACTCGAGACGTTGAATCTGATGTAATTCCTTATCGATCCAATAAAGCCAACCAGAATGGACAGTTAACTGAATTATTTTAGAGTTACTTTCATTCACGACAACATGTCTAAAATAAGAATATGCAATATAATGGAATACTATCAAGTAAATAAAATAAACAGTGGCTTACTGGTTTTCTCCATCGATATTACTGATATAAATGCTATGCCCTTGAGCCCAGACGATTAAATCACTTTCTGTATCAACTGCTACAGCAGCAATGTCATCAGTTTTCGTTATGACCACTCTATGGGATCCATCCAATCTAGTACGCACTAGTTGAGGTGTGGCACCAACATCAGTATAGAAAAGTAGTCTAAAAAAGCATTGTATTAGCTGAAAAACCAGCACAAGCAAAAAATTTTTTAGCAGTTATGTGTACCTTTTTGTCATATGTATAGCTAAAAGTCTTGGCTTTTCTCCTTCTTTCATTTCTAAAATGCCAAACGGATTTGTATCATCCAATCTAGTTATTGTAATAATATCTTTGGAAGAGCAGGTCCAGAACAGAAGTCTACCGATAACATCTATGGCAAGATCAAATGGAGACACCTCTTGTGCACTAGGGACTACAGTACTGTAAAACTGACCATTTGATTCGAATTGACCACTGGCATGTGATTTCTTTATGGAATGAGATTTGTTGTCAATCTAAAATCATTTTAGTTAGACATAAGTGACAAAAATAAAGTTATCCTTTACCCAATATAAAAAGTATGATTTGGTATCAAAATCAATTGCTCTGACAGCTTTTAATCCTTGGATAGGTAAAACAGCCTCTGGACAATCTGATATGTCTGGAAGTAACCGTACAGCTACGTTTCTTTGGCTGTAGATCATAAAATTTGTTGGAGCTAAAATAACAGTAATAAAACAGAGTCGGTTCAAAGAAATGTTTGTTTTACTCACGTTTACATTCTTTTTCTTCTAAAATGTAATGTGTGGGACAGGCACATGTGTAACCGATTTGTTTATCAGAACCTTCAGCTGGAAGGGCCAAACATAAATGTGAACACCCTCCATTACTAGTAGCACATTGATTTGTCTGTTTCTGCTTATGTTTATGGAACACCAAAAGATCAGTCACACTTTCCAAATTTCTGTAAATCACTTCCCTGTTAGAACCATCTGTCTTATTTGCGCGAAAAATCTGATTTGTTTTATTATCACTCCAGAATATATGATCTTTATGCAGCGTAAAACCGATAGGTTCATAGATATCATTCTCAATAATGTTCCTTTGGTCATTACCATCCAGATCTGAAGAAACTATAAGTGCACCATCTGAACCTTTCTCGACCCAGTATAAACGTTTCTTCTCGTGGTCCAAAGCTAAACTTGTCACAGGATCTATTGTCGAGACTAATTTCATCTGGTTTCTGCCGTCCATCGCAGCTTTTTTGATAAAGTTTGGCGTACCCCATTCCGACCAATACATGTAACTATAAATGATAATTGAAATTACAAATGACAGATTTATTATTTACTATGTGAAAGACTAAATTTCCCAAGAAATTTGAAGACTAATACTAATATTGTATATAGTGGTCGATTAGGTATAGTTAGTAATTAAATATTTCCTTTACCCTGTGATTGGATCTAGCACAATACTGTGAGGCTCGTTTGTCCAGAGTAACGTCCTACGACTCGTTCCCACCAAACGAGAGACTTCAATACGGTGAGCACCTGGATCTGTCCAATAAACGTTTAGCCCAAGCCAATCCACAGCGATCCCTTCTGGAGATGAAAGCCCTAAATCAATGACCCGCTGCGGGTCAGAACCATTGATGAAAGCACGCAATATTGAATGTAACTTGCTGTCGCACCAATAAATTCTGTTAGAGTTGGTGTCGAAGTCAATGGCACTAAAAAAAGAAAATATTTGGAGCTGAATTGTAACTATTTTATCGATTAATGGATTCTCACTACCGAGGCCGAGACAAAGTACGAACATGATATGATTAATAAAATAATTGAACGTTTAATTTTCAAAATTGTACAGATGTACCATTTATTCCAAATTCTTCAGATATGCTATTCTGTATTGATTCAAGAATAAATTTTAATTGAAAAAAGAGTCGTTGAATGATAATTGTAATGCAAACTTAAACATTCATTGTGCACACGACTAAAAAAAATAACAAATGTAATCGTTGAAAACATCATTAATGAAATCTGTGAACAGACTTTAAAAACAGAAAGTGTGACAAAAACCTACTTTTGATTAAATACGAAGTGGAACTATCAATAAATACAATAGAAAGTGGATATGACATAACATGTGATAAAAATGTACCTTGAAACTTGTTTCCACTTTCTCCAATGTATTAAAGGAAATTAAAATGTTATTATAACACTGTTCGATAAGTAAAACAAGGTGAGAACACATGAAGAATGTTGATTATGAAAATATATTAATTAAAAAAATCTATCAAGAGCAGACAAAACCGAAAAATGAAAGTCCAAATTAATTCTTAAATTAATTGAGACGCCAGTTGTAATTATAAATGAAGTACATTATTGGTTGTAATTATTTTTTAATGTAAATTTTATTACTCACCGTGTTTGTATTACATAATATTCATTAAATGTTATAAAAGAGCCCACTCGCATAAAAATCGCTTTATTTGTTTCTTTGTTTGTCTGCCAGACGAGTTAAAATGAATTTATTCATTTCCATCTGCACTGTACTTGGTATAATATCGACAAGTTACAGTTTGGATTTGTGTAAGTAGTGCAGGGCGTGATTTGTGATAAATTGGGAATTTGAGAAATTAATTTTAGCCAAGCATTTCACATCATGCTCGAGAGGAAATAACGAGTGTTTAACTGAAGCGATTGGAAAGGCACTGGAAAAATTGTGCAAAAGTGGTAAGTATTTAAATAAGTGTTTTTGGAAGTTTAATTAACTAAATAAATAAAACGACTGCTATAAAAGGCGTCTCAAACCATCATAAAGAGCAGGTGTTTTTGTAAAAATATTTGGAAAAGTAAAATAATCAAATGAAAAGGTGCAATGGAGCAGTTTTAATAACTCTCTTAACTTTGTAAGTATGACACATGCCAAGAAAAAATATTACAACGTGGGTCCTAAATCCAACCATGTTTTACAAAACAAAGTTGAACTTCCTTTAGCCATAGTTCAAACTATTTCAATAATTAAAATACATTGGGAATTCCACAAGGTAACACCTAGATTGTTGTTATTTTTTTTCTTTGAAAATCACATTTAATTCCTAGAAGTATCAAACGGCAAAAGTAGACAGAAATTTTATGTGATAAATTTGGCAATGTCCCAGTTAAATTAAATTTAAACTACAAGTTAAAATGTTGTGTAAATGATTATTGTAAGCTTCTGTGGTATGGAGAAGTTCATTGTAATTCCAAAGAAATAAGACGCATTTATGCACGACGTTTTCTTATAAGGTTACACGCTTAGAAAACATTTGCTGAAGTACCCATGTTCAGAACTCGAAAATAACAATCCAATTTCTGCTCGAGGTAGTTATGCGAGCTTATTAACAATACCGAATTATCTATTTTTCTAAAAAAAAGAAAAAAATAGAAGGTCGGATTTGTATTTTTTTTAATTTAGTTTCTTAACTTTTTTTATTTGCAATATATAACTTCTTTTTTAGAAAATTGGGAGGGCCAAATTGTATAATTACTCGCCTAAGGCATAGTTTTATTTGTATTTGGTTTAAATCCTTTTAAATATAGGTACATATAGAAACACTTGTAATCAAATTTAAGGTCTACCAGAGTTGAAGATTCCTAAACTTGACCCAATAGAGATAGAAGAATTTACTATAGGAACAAAGGGAACGGCAGTTGACATTGTACAAAAATATGAAAATATAAAAGTTGTCGGTTTTAAAAATGCCAAAGTATCTAATGCAAGGTAAGTATACAATTACAAATTCTGCAAGAGTAATCCTAACCAAATCAGTTTGGATTATCTTGCAAAACTATTGAATCTTTTTAGCCTTGATTGGGATAAGAAAAATTTAACATTCACCACAATATCTCCAAAATTCGAACAAGTTTCTGTTTATGATATCAAAGGGCGCATCCTCATCTTTCCATTATTTGGTAATGGAAAGTCTATTTTAACTCAATGTAAGAAATATTTATACTATAATTTTCAAAAAATATCAAGTGTCATTTCTTACAGATGACACGTCCGTCAAACATAATATCGATTTCGAAGAAGAACAAAAAGGACCAAACACCTTTTGGAAAGTGAAAAAATACATAGTCGACATGCAACCCGCCAAAATATCCTTTTACTTTGAGAACCTTTTTAATGGTAACAAAATTCTTTCAGATAGAGTACATCAAGTCGTTAATGAAAACTGGGAGATACTATGGAATGATTCAAAGAAAGACTATGAGGAAACATATGGCCGTATTTATTACACTTTCGCTAAAAAAATTTTCAATGAAGTGCCGATAAATAAAATATTCAAGCCTTCCAACTGAGACGGTTAGAACACAGTGTTAGAACGGTTCACTGAACATTACTTACCTCACACTATTGTATTTTTAGGCAAGGTCGACTGCAGTGAACTTTAGTATGCAACTTAAGTTTTTGGTTAATTTTTAAGTTACTACGACTACCTACAGTTAGTTAAGTTCTAATTAAATTATAATATCCACAAAAAGATATTAAAAATGCAAATTGCTAGTTTTTGATTAATCATAGTATACAAAATTGAGTAGATTTAAATGATATAAAGATAATAACTCAATCAATTATTGTTTACTACATCGATAATAAATTATTCTGATTGGTTAAGTGATTCAGGACAAAACAATTTTATTATCTTAAGAGTGCAATTTTTATACAAAAGAATAAGTGACATGCATGTCCGTCGCCATTATAAAATTGTTGGAATAACTTATTGTGAATACTATTGTATTAGTCTACATAACATTAATAATGTACCATTTATAAAATTATATTGGCTTACGTTGCATGTTTAATGCCTGTGATGGGTATTAGAACCTCATTGTCCTCATTTTCAATACCGATCCTACCAATTCCATCTTTTTTTGTGTATAATAAGAAAGTTTCTGGTTTAACACAAGTTCGTTTGTCTTTAGTAAGTTCATAATCAATCTGACAAGCACAAACTCTGCTATCATTATGTCGATAAAAACACAGTTGAGAGCAATTGCCATTGTTATCTCTACAAGGATTTTTGGTCGCTTTTACTGGTCCCAGCTTGATAGCTTTTAAACCCATCACGTTTTCTAGTTGGTCAACTATGACTTCTCTATTGCTTCCTAAAATACAAAATTAGACTTTATTAATGTTGTTTGCCTGTGTTCACCTCTTTACGTTCTAAACCCTCTGTTTGCCTATTAGGCGACAGATTTAATTTTACATCCATTTTAGGCAAGTGTGATTAAAATCGTTGTTTTACAAATTATTTCAATCCAATCACAACCAATTTCTATTTAGTTACAATTTAATTTTCACGTAAATTATGTTGTTGAAAATAAGAAATTTTGTAGAGATAACATTAAGTTAACAATCACTTTTATACATAAACACTAAAGTGATTCCTACCAGTTTCTTTATGAGCCCTGTCTATGGCTCTCCTTTGCCAATCAGTCCAATAAAGATAATCGCCCATTAACGTTAAGTCAAATACATGTGGAACATAATCGCTTATCAGCTCACGTCTTTCTGTGCCATCCATTTTTGCATATTCGATCTTATCTAATTTAGCATCGCACCAGTAAATTCTAAAGTTTTCTAAATCCAAAGTTATACCATTTGGCCAACCAAGACTATCTTTCACGATTTGTATTCTTTCAGAACCGTCCAGATTGGACCGTTCTACTTTTGGATCTTTTTCATTCCAGTCTGACCAGAAAAGCCAACCAAGCTCAGAAGCCACAGCAATACCTAAAACGAAAAAAGTTAATCTCAAACGAAATGCCATTAGGAAAAATGTCAAGTTTGCTCATGTGATCTATTTTATAGGAAATAATAGAATATCATCAATTAAAATTTTGCAAATTGCAAAATTTAATGTACCGAATTTAACAACTTATTTATAAACTAACCTCTGGGATCAACTAATTTATCCATAATGATGACCTTTCTATAACCCCCAGTGAGTCTTGATACTTCAATTCTGTTAGTTCCAGTATCAGTCCAATAAATATTTCTAGAAATCCAGTCTAAAGCTATTCCATCAGGATTCTGTACTTCGGTGAACATCATAGCTTGTTGATCACTACCATTCAATCTGGCCTGTTGAATTTTCTTAACTACATCATCTGACCAATACACGAAACGTTCAACAGGATCATAATCTATAGCTATGGAATATTTAACACCAGATACAGGTAGAACTTTATAACTATATTCAGGCGAATCTAAATAAATGATGCAAAGTTCAGTTCTTCTCGCTAACAGTAACATCTCTTGAGGTCCATCTGCACATGTTTTATTGTCTAAAAGTTTAATTCCAATGGGGCAAGCGCAACTGTATCCAGGAGGTCTAGGTGAGAGTAGGCATAAGTGAGAACAACCTCCATTATTTACTTCACAGGGATGAGGTTGCTTTGGTTGATGTCTTTGGTCCCACACGTGTATATCCATAGGATGCTGAGTTACAAGCAACTCAGCTGGCTTTTGATTAGTTGCAATGTCATAATAATGGATACCCCTATAAGAACAATAATAGATTAGATAAGTTGCTGATGGTGCCAAATGGAAAAACATCTGCAATAAACCAGTTTCAACTGGTTAGCTTTTAAAAACACAAATGACGCTTTTTAACAAGAGTTTAGACCTGTGCAGTATGCATAGCGGATTACTGATTTATTTTTAATTGCGTGATAATCTACTAAAGAGTATACCACATCCGACTCAAATAAATACATTTTCGAAAATTTTAATTAATTTGATCTGATCTTGAATGGTTACTTCGCTATACCCCAGCACATGTCTCAAAATCATAAATATCATAAATAATAAAGGAACACATTTTCTAAGTAACAATTTATCTTTCTGGAAGCTGTTAGATGAAACCATAGATATTATAGAAAAGGATATCAAGCTGTGTATGCCAAAGGCTGAAAAACATTTGCATACTTTTCAGCAAGGAATAGACATCAGTCATAGACGATTGTAAAGCCGCCTCGCGTTTGGTATCTGCTACAAGGAGTATAATCCGAAAGTAAGGGTACAAGAGAGAAAGAGTCTGCGAAAGACCCATGGAAATATGTAAAAATAAAAATTTATCTACAGGTATAAATGACAGCATGGTAGCCACATGGGTAGCAGCGTCCACCGCCTATGCAGCTACCAAGTGCAGGCGAGTGCCACTAACAACAACATCAGTGATGTACCATTGACGTCAAAAATGAACGAAACTTTTATTATATGTCTGATGCTTTCTCTTTGATACAGTTAACTTTCAGGTAGAATCTGACTAGCTCTAGCATCAGACTCTTACTGAATCATAGTTCACAGAAGCGGTTAGAGGATATTAAGCTACAGACTATAACTACATAAAACATTAATCTACAAGAACGGATTTTAACAGTCTCCTTACCAAAGTACCTATCTTAAATGTGATCAATCTCTAAAAAAATACATTAACTATCTAACCTAATCAAACCAGCCTCTTGTACCAAAAACATATATATAAGCCAGTATGGGAGATCACTGGTCCTCAGGACCGGCTATAAGGATGATTCTCAGCTCCTACAGTGGATGGGCAGTCTCACAGTTTCCAGTAGATGGACAGTCAACACAATAATTCACTGCTTTCAGCAGATGAGCTGTTGATAATTCATTACTCGCAGCAGATGGACAGTTCATAATAATTCACCACTTCCAGAAGACAGACAGTTAACAGGATAATCATAACTTCCAGCCAAGAGTCCTACTTCACACTATTACTACTACTACTACTACTACTGAAATACAACAAATACAAATCCGAGAGATATCTCAATCAAACACTGTTGATTTCTTAAGCACTTGATCCAAGGATCGCACAAATCCAACTATTAGAAACAGAGCTGTTTCAATTTTATTACCTTATTATTAATTACACAACTCATTAGTCTATCCTCACTAACATAAAAAGCTAAGTAGTTTCAAATGTATTACTGTGTTAAGGGAATTCGTCCCAAACCCTTACTCCACAGTATACTATTATTCAATCCCCAAAATGAGACCGTTACATATAAAGCTTGTTATCCTTCTCTATATTTTTCAAGAATGAACAAATCAAGATTCATTAGCATGACTGTAGAGATTTTAGAGTTTAGAGTCTTGTGGACTGAAAAGCAGTCAGTGATATCTATGTAATTAGTCGTGTTGAAGTTAAATTCCACACACAGATTTGTCATACCCAATTTTGAGACGTAAAAAAAAACAAAAAAAAAAGTTAATTTTGATATGATAATGGTAGAATGGTTAAAAGCAAAAAATCTTGTGTCACCACACAAATGGAATTTCTAAACACATGCCACAACTTGTAAGCGAGAGAGAGAATATGCAAACGTAAAACACATATCAAATGCATTAGAAAGAGAACTGGACTTCGCTTTTGTTAAAAAAAAAAAACATAAAATTTTAATATGTTAATTCTTCAGTTGAGAGATTCACCTTAATTTCAACAAATTAGTATTTCTAGCTCTCAATATTTAAAAATTTATAAGAAATGCATTCAATTTGAGTCAATTGAGAGTCAGCATATATAAGAAACATCTTTTTTTCCAACTCTCACACAGGGTTTTCTTAACTGTTTCTTTTTATAAAAATGAACAACTTACATTGTTTTCCAGTCAGTCCAAAAAAGCTTGGTATCGAATTTCGTTAATGAAAATGGGTACTCAAATCCTCTATCTAACACCACTTGTTCATTTTTGCCATCATAATCCATTCTTTTAATAAATTTCAATTTCCCATCTATCCAATATACAGACTTAGTTTTGAAGTCAATGGTGAGACCATTGGGCCAGAATATACTTTCAGCAACTATTATTTTTCGGCTTTTCTGATTTCCATCCATGTCAGCTCTTTCAATTTTTGGTGATTCGCCCCAATCAGTCCAGAACAGATACCTAAAAATAGGATGTGATGAGATACTTATTCTATAGGTAAATAACTTTTGCTAGGCAACTTTTTGATTAATATGAATTCATAAGAGTGAACGAAATGGAAACACCGATTTTCGAATCAACTGAACTTCAAACTGATGACTTTTTGGAATTTTAAGCCACAATTGAAAGGTCAGACTTTGTCCATTTCTTTGACAATGTACAAATATTTAATTACTGTTGCTTATCTTTTAGAGCTCACAGAAACCTACCTGTTTCAATTTTATTGAAATCACATGAAAGTTGTAAGAGATTTTATTCAGTATATTAGCAAACTCACCCTTCAGAAGGAACAACAGCTATGGCTCGTGGTTGATCAAAATCAGTCCAAAATAAAACCTTTCTGTGCTGTCCATAAATCGTAGCTACCTCAATACGATTAGTCTCACTATCGGTCCAATAGATTTTGTCTGTGTACCAATCGCAAGCCAATCCATCTGGCATGAAAACGCCATTGACGATTTCAGTCTAAAAACAAGCACAATAAATCCATATAAAATGAATAAATGAGCTTTTGCTCTACAATTATTTTAATATTTACCTTATGCCTTGTGTGCATTCCATCATAGTCAACACTAAATATTGATTCCAAGTGGTGGTCAACCCAGAAAATTTTCCTTTTTTCAAAGTGGTAATCGATAGCTGGAATGTAGGTATAATTTTTCACTATGAAATGGGGTTTGAGTTTATTTGTACGATTTGAATGGACCAAGCGAATATCTTTAGTTGTTGAGTATAACAGCATGGGGTAGTTTTGAGACACATTTCCTAAAAAGATTTCAGAGTATTTTACGATTTCAATTTAAATAAATGCCATACCTTGGAGTGAATTAACCACAAAGCCTAATAACATCAGAAAACCAAAAAAGGAGTATCCAGACATTGAGAAAGATTCTCGCCACATGACATCTTTTAATGGGTTTACTATTTTGTGCTGTTCAATTCATTTTTAAGATTTAAGCCTTATCTATTCATATTTCCTGTTGGTATAAGAATGTGCTGAGCTTGTAGATTTTATCATTCAGAGCTGCAAACAAAATGAATCTTGTTAGATTCAACACATCTATGGAGTTAACGATAAATTCTATGTATATTTGGTGAAAATCTTCGACATTCACGTTGAGATATTCATTTAATAGAAGCACATTTTAAAATAAATAATATTATTTACATAAATTTACCTCACACTATAAACACTACCCACTCTCCCCAACAACTAGCCACACAGAATACATACCAACCTATGACACCATCAAGCTTCACAAATCAGCACTTTTTAACCATGGAACATACTTCCGGACATGGATACACTTCGCCACAAAACACCGAAGTTTGAAAATAGAAATTTTGTGTTAAAATGCTTCGCAGCGACAAAAAGGTTTAGACAATTTACTCTAACATAACTCTCAATTAAGTGGCTGTTTCTTATCATGATCAATTTTTGGTTTAAATCTAATAGCTTTGTTCTTTGATAATCTAGAATATGTGAGAGCTAATGAGCTCTTTCTCGTCCCAACTGGTATGTCTACTCTTTATATACTATTTTAGTGGTTTCGAGGCATAGGACGAGATTATCAGACAAGAAAGCGAGTAAAATTATCCATTCAACAATAATATCCTTCTCACTTTAATACATATCGATAATAAGGGACAACAACAAGTTAACCCTGTTAATACTGCTAATAGTGAAATATTCGATAATTTATAGAAAGGTGACTGACCTGAAAGAATTTGTTAACCTAAAGTTGAGCACGCCGCTGCTGAGAATTTTAGGAAGAATTAAAGAGAAACGAAAACAATCATGAGGCGCTTTAATGCCGGCGGAGTCGGAGCCCCCAGAGATGTTCAGGAGGAGAAGAAAAGGAGCAGGGAGTCCGTCCTTTCAAACTTGATTATTTTCGCAGCTTTCATAGGAGTCATAAGAGTTTGTAAGTTTAATACTGTCTTGTATGGACTTTGTGTAATATATATTTTATTTTTATTTCAGTGCCATTTGTTATAAATAGGACATAAAAGAAGTTATGGGACACCTTGGACTGTTTCATTGTGATAATCAGATTTTGTACCTAATTTACAAGTTTATTGTGTGTAAACTTAGGAATACATTAACGATTGTAAATATTTACAAAATGCAATAAACATTTATTGTTGCATAAAAAGATAGGAATATCTGGGTTGACTTCTTCACCTATAAATACACGGTTTTTATAAGTAGGTTAAGTGAAATTAATCTTATTTGTATTCAGAGGTACACTTTGATCACTAAAAGTAAACAATATGTGATATTGAAGTAATTTAAGTAACATGCAGAAGATAGTTATTATCACTACAAATGCGTACAGTGATTTAAATTTGTAATAGGCAGAAAAAAAATTATTAAAAACCAATGTGGGGTTTTTCAAAAATTTATCTATAAATGTATTGATATATCTATATAGATTGTCAGAAATTGTGTTTCTGTGAACCATCATCAAGACTAAACCATTGAGCTGACATTCTACCATTGTGCTGGTTTTTATTCTCAAATTACTAAATGATTGCTCTATTTGCTGTGCATGGTTGAGCAACTGAAGTTTTGTATAGATTTTTTCGTTTCGGGAAAGAATGGTTTGATTGCTTTTAGGCCATCGAGAACAGATAAATCTGTTGCTATTAGGTTGGGCTTATTCTGCCATCACTCTCGCCAAAATTTTATATCATTTTTTATGTTATCGTAAAATGGGGTGAAGGTTTTGCGAGTTTCTGTGAGATTTCCACAAATAGAATTTACACTTAAACTGGGTGCAATTTAGGCAATGAAATTACGAGTGATTTCTTCAGCAAAACCACTATAACGACAGCAGCTTCCCATGTAATTTCATCTGTAATTTATCTGGGATAGATATGATGGCTTTTAAGCATGTTGCAAAATGGGTTTTATATGCTCCGAAGCCTTGACCTCATCGAAAGCTATGGACAAACATATTTACAACTGGATGTATGAAAGATGAGCCATTAAAATAGCGCTAAGAATAAACAGAACTTTAATAACTTTATCAT
Source organism: Cryptocephalus primarius (assembly GCA_963576515.1). Classification (NCBI taxonomy): domain Eukaryota; kingdom Metazoa; phylum Arthropoda; class Insecta; order Coleoptera; family Chrysomelidae; genus Cryptocephalus; species Cryptocephalus primarius. The sequence continues at coordinate 20,736,039 of OY754936.1, read as the reverse complement.
AAAGCTGAAAGACTATTTTTTATTTCTTTCACATGTTAAAGTTTTTAATGCTTCTAGTATAAAGAGAAAATTCTACTAAAAAGTCTGATGGTTTTGTGTTCCTCCGTCCACAAACCCTGGAAATATTAGATATCGACTTAAATTGTGTCTCCAAACGGATTCTCGAAAAAAAAAAAGGCATTAATGATACCTTTGGTGAATCCGATGATATTCCAAATATTGAGAAAGGTATTGAGCAGTTTATGCAAGGTGCAATAATGGGAAATGGGAATAAAGGGAAATGGGGTCCGGGAATGGACGAATCCGTGGACATCCACTGGACGTCAATGGATATCCATAACAGTTAATAATTCTCACGTTCAATTGGACCAAAAATAGACGTACAATGGATGTTCCCCAACGGATATCCATTGTAACATCAGGAAACTGACATCTATTGGATGTTTGATCTGTATCCATGTCCTTATGGGCTAATGATGAACATGAAGTGGGTATCCATAGCACATCCTATGTTTATTGAGATGGATTTCAGACTGGATCATCACAATGACGAAGCGTTGGAAAATTATTCACATGTAGTAATATAGGTATAGTAGTAGTAATATACATATAGTAATATATTCAGGCCTCAATTCTCATTCAGACAAAGAGATTTACTTCAAACTAAAGTGTAGCCAATTCCTCCCATCCTTCCATAACACGTTCAAACACCTCTGATATAGATACACCAGTAGGGTAACGTTTTATTCGCAAATCAGGTAAGTTTCATTCACATTTGCTAACTGCAGAATGACAGTGCACATATTCAATGGATCTACTCCTCTTTTTGGACCGAAAAATTGGACAAGACTATATTAGTTATTGATGGTACAACGGTATACACTTTTATAGAGTGATCAAGGAATGCTGAAAATGATAAAGAGGAGTATATAGATCTTCACCTTCCAGGACATCAAATTTAAATTCATTATATTTTAAGGAGAAAAGAATATAAAGTACATCTCACTGTATCTCATTATTTATTTTATTTTTCCTGAAACAGATTCACTTTATCTAGGAACTACCGGAATCGATCAAGTTATCTCTAAAATTAATATACTAAAATAAATCCTTATAACATAAAAAACCTCATTTTCAAATAACACGATGATAGATTTGATTGATGTAATCTAACAGATTACTTAAACGAATGCTAGATATTTTTAAAATACTAGCTGATACTATATAAATATAGAATGACGGCGATTTTTTTTGCGCATTCTTTGCATTTTGAGAATGAGTCGTGGTCCTAAAATCAAATTTTTTCAAGGGTAAGACAAGAATCGATGCATAAAAAACATCGTAACTAAAATATCAGTTGGTAATTGCAACAATAAATAAATTTTCACTATCAAGGTTCCGAGGTTCATGGTTTTGAATTCAAAGCTTAAACCTCTTGTATGTCGAGAAGGAAAGCATTTGAGTGTTATTTGGCTCAATCGCTGTATTTTTAGTTTAAGTACATATCGCATGGAATATGTAACACTGTTTTTATATAATACAAATTGTCAAAAATATTACTTGTATTTTTTAAAGTTGCAAAAAGTTTAAAAAAGGATATGTTTTGAAACTATCAATAACTATAATGTTAATTGTAATCAGGTAATCTTGGTTCAACAGATCAGTATTATTTTTTTCACGTATATTGAACGGTCCCCAGAGTTGTTAGTTAAGCAATGAGTATATCGTTTTTCCTTTTCAGAGAAATCTCGGTAATCATCCTTTGACCTGCTTTACTTGAGAATGGGGCCACGCAACCTCTTAATTTTCGATAGAAGAGAGAAATTAAGCGGTGAAAAGAGATCTGACAAGAAATATTGAGGAATGTACTTGAGTATTATTCAGTTGGGAAGTTTTGTAGCGTATTTCGTCTTACGAAAAAGATGAAAGAGAAGGATCGTTTGGCGGGAAATATACGTGATAATTTGAAATTTTCGCCAAACATGAAACGCAGTAGTAATTACAAAATAAATGTATATAAGACTATGGATTAATTTGTTATTGAATGCTATGCCCATAGAGCTTATGCCCATGAATGAAATTCTTCGGTTATCCGCTAGAGAGAGGTGCAATAGGAATTCCTACCATGGGATACATTGGTTGCCGCTGTCGTTTACGTATGGGGAACAAAAGGTGCACAAGTCAACAATACACGGAGCATCGTTTTAGTTAATGTTTGGTATTAGTAAATAATTGTAAAGTTGGTCGGATCGGGTAACAGTTGAGAATACGATGCAGACATACGTGTTACCGCGGATAATACCTCTTCGTATATTTAATATCATTTGTTATTCTGCTTCAAGGTTCTTTCTTATTTTCTTCGGGTGTTCGGCATTTTCCGCCAATTTGTACGTGACGTCACGAATGACGACGGACGCTGCGTCACAGCGTTTCTTACCGAGACATACGACCAATGGTAGAAAGATGCGAACTCACGTGACTACCGCCGTCCAATGAAAAGACGAATGCGTTTTATTAGACAGAATATTTCTGACAAGCGTAGAAAAAGTTTCATCAACAGCCGCCATTTTGCCAGTTCGAGATCGTGTAGAATTTCGGATGAATTCTTCCGAATATAGAAACGTGTGTAAGTTAAAGAAGCCTTTTTTTGTCAAAAATAGTGTTAGTTATCCGTGTTGTGTTGAAATTTATCTGGCGATTATTAAATAGGAGCGCGAAAGTGAGAAACTTTAGTGAATAGGTTCGAGATCATTGTGCGGCACCGACGGAAGATGGTGAAAGGCACTCGCGAATTATAGTCGACCAGTCGGACTAGTCGAAGTTCATAATGGCCGATGGTTGACTCTTTCTCATAAATATGTGCCTTGAGGGATGCATCGACTCTCGAACGCTCGATACATCGATAGTTTGGCGCTGTTTTCTCCATATTTTTGCTCAGAAACCATGTATTTTGTGCGTAAAGCGTGATAAATAGTCGATTACAGTGCCGTGAGTTTGGTCAGCCGTAGCATTGGGCCAGTGCTTTGGTTTTGGCTTGGTAAACAGCAGAGTGCACCGATTTTGCCATGGCTGATCATCTCGTAGACGGACCGCCTAATGCCAAAAGGCAGAAATTAGACCCATTTCAAGGCCCATCGGATTCATCGGGTAAGCTTTAAAATTTTCGCTCGCAAAATTGTTTATGTATTGCGATCCGCATGTACAAATGATGAAAGCGGGAGAGGCGTTCCTTATTTTTGACAACTTGTGACACACAACAACAACGGCCGTTTTTATATAAATACTAAACAGCTGTTATTTTTGGTTACTTCACACTTTCCTCAAAATTACTCCATTTCAATATTGCCCTTAACTGGGAAGCTTCAAAATTTCTACAAATTCACTTGTAAACATTGTTGCTCTTGAACTTTACAGAATCTATAAATGTTGTATTTTTGTACTTTTTTATTTGATCAATTTACACAAGCTCCCTTTTTAACTCTTGGAATGCACTCAATTACAAAAAAATACTGGACTAACCTCCAATTTCACATACTGAAAACAAGGACTGCTCTGAAACAATTCTAGTAGTAGGTCAGGCATTTCAGAACAGCATTAATATTATTTCAGTCCCCTGTGGTGGATTGGTTTCTTCAGAAATAGCTTACCCATAGAGAATGCTACAAATCCTATTTGAAGTTCGTTCTTAATTTTTGCTTTACTCGACTAATATGACCGCGAACACACCGAACATGCATTTAACCATTTAAAGACACCTGTATTCAGTTAGTTTTAAATTTTTGCATGAATTAAACAGCAGAAATAAAACTTCAAATTTTGGAAGTAGATTTATTGGACCTAAATATGACCTTCTTTATAGTTTTATATGAGGTACTTGAAAGCAAGTTCCGTTACAAAAATAGTTTTTAGTTGTAAGAAATGATTCCTTTAGCACCAGCATTGTAAGGTTCTCAAAAAGCAGTCAATTGTCAGAAGACTACGCTTATCGTTGCAGAATAATTATATATTTTTTTAAATTTTAGGTTTAGAAAAGAAGAAACGATCTCAGTAAATCGTCTTCGGCACTACATTTGCAAAAATGAAGGTCAATGAACTACACAGACAATTTTTTCTTAAAATGTGGGATTCTGCAAATAATTAGCTATCCTTTTTAAAAATTGTATATAAATGTTGCCACATTTGTTTAGTATAATTTTTGTAAATGCATGAAATCATGAAATTGTAAAATAATGTTTATTTTCTATAGTAGCAAATGATTCAACAAATGAACTAAACCATTAATATTTTCAATATAGTAAGTGCTTTTTTGGCATTCAGCTAATCAGCAGCATTTCTAGAAGTTGAAGTTATGACTACTGATATTCATATTTACTAAAAGTAATAGGTCAGTAATTACTAAGTTTAACTATTTTATCTGTGCGCTTACGAGCGTATTTCCAAAATGCACTTTCTAAACACTCTCATTTCCAGTTCACTTCAAGTCAAAATTGAATGTGGGAACATTTTCCTTATTAACCTGTGAATGCATGTGCTGAGTTTAGTATTTCAAATTGACTAATATTCAAAGCTCTAGAAGTACGATTTGTAGTTGCTAACGTTCATAATTATTCTGATCTGAAACCAGTATTTTTTACAAATTATTTTAAAAATTGAATCAAAACATCTACAAGTTCTTTTTTATTTGATACTGTACTCATAGTTTTAGTCATTTTCAAAAATATAGCACTCGACATGTCAGTACACATTCAGTGAGCAGTGTAGTTCTGGACTGCTGTGTAGATCATGTCGTAAATATAGAAATAGGTCAGTTTTAGTCCATGCTCATTATATATATGGTTTCAGGTTGTAATATAATCAGATGAATACAGAAGTATGTTGTAATCTTCTGTATCTTTCACAGTTTCAGTCCATGCTCATTATCTATATGGTTTCAGGTAGTACTAATATAATGAGATGGACACAGGAGTATGTTATAATCCTCTGTACTTTCTCAGTCTCACTAGGTCGTATTCCTTCTATATGATCTTCTGATTGGTGATGGACATTTTAGCATTGTGCCTTTGATCCCAAAACACGCATAATATTTCAATAAATGAAAAGAATACCCACGACATGTGACTTATTCCATGGGAGTCAAATTACTAGACTACCCTTACTTAAATAACGGTAATAGATCCCACAGTATCTATAAATGTTTTTTGTATTTTTAAATAATCTTTTTTTGACAACAAATTTCTTGTTAAAATATTGAAAACCATTAATAAAATAATGCAAGCAAAAAAAGTAAACATTGAAGTAAATAATTACATCATCTTATTAAAACACTGATTGAATACAGGGTTAAAACATATTTAAAGTTTTTACCAGGGGGCTGTGTTTGTGGTTAGTCAGGCTATGTGAAATCTTATATATACTTATTAGTTAAAAAAATTACTTCATATGAAAATTGTGGAGAAGATAAAATTCTGTTTTTTATATATTTGAATGGTGTATGTGTATAAAATGAATTTAATGATATTATTTGATTTGTACCATTAATGTTCAATTATTTCAACCTACATATATGTATCACTGATTGTGCAAGCATTTGTCACTTAAGAGAGTTTGTGAAGTCCAATATATGATTAAATAAAATAAAATTATCTTGCAGGTTAACATCTGTAGAATGTCAAAAAATATTTAAAAAAACTTAGTGGAAGACACTAGGTGAAATGCATCCAAAATTATACTTACAAGAGGGTAACTGCTTTATTTATTATTTTTTGCAAATTTGTTAAATGTCAGACTCCGTGGTAGTCAATATGTTTTGAGGATAATCTAAATTTGAATTCTCCCAAATCGCAAATTTCTGATTATACTCGATTAATTATAAATAATCTTATAGAAAATTTAAAATTTTGTAAATTTTCTTTTTTCGTTCCAAATAACAGCTTACACCTATGGCTTGGGGACTACACAGATGTCTCTTGGTGATGGTTTATCAAATACCAGGCAACAGTGGAACTATAGCCAACAAAGTAAATACCTACTTATATCCAAAAGAAAGTTACTAACTTATAACTAACTATAAACATTTTTAAGCATAATGTTGATATCTAACATTAATTTAATGCTGAATTTATTTGGTAATCATAAATTGCATATATGTGTGCACAGAGCATATTCATTTAATATCATCTTAGAATTCTCATTAAAAATCAAGTTTCGCATCTAATTCTTATATTTGAACTCATGATGTTATAAACTGCTTTTTATTTTCATGCTCACTCATTTTTCCCAAAAAGTCACAATTTTACAGGACTATCAAAACATTCTATTTGTAGTTTAAAAATAATCTGACATTTTACTGAATTACCTGTCCATATTTTTTTATTGGTAATCTAGTCTGTTAACCTAACTTTTTTTAAAATATGACTTATTAAAAAAGTAGAACAGTTGTTTTTATTCAAGTACTCTATAGATTTGTTATTTAAACTTTTGAAGTCAAAAATTCAATGAATAAAATGGCTAATGTTTCATTGTATCAGCTGAAAGAGAAAGATTTTTTCATTAATTAAATTGCCTGGAGATATACATATACATTTATAGCTTGCTATTATGTTTACTTACATTAGTAGTGGAGAGATCAAGTATAAAATGTTTCAGTCACGTTTAATTGACTTTTTATCACCTATCATTTGATTTGTTTTGATATTGATAAAATTAAACTGGAAATATCAATGCACTTTCCTTTTTTTTTTATTTGGAAACTTCTAAATAGGATTTTATTCATTAGATGTGCTGTCGAATGTGGACATGCTTGGTTTGGAAAATGATTTGCCTGATGAACTTATATCTTCATCTCCTTGGGGCCTCACTGACACCATGGGTACCACTAAACCACCTGCTCAGGGACCAGGACCTGGTGGAATGCAAAATGGTATTGAAAATAGTGAAGGCAATCTTAGACAAATGCAAATAAATCATTTACTCCAACAGGTAGGAATTCATTGAATTGTAGTTTTCCCATTTCCATTTGGTTATTTCTGGTTTTAGAGTAATAAAGGACTAGGTGGAAATACGCTTGTATTGACGAGTGGTCCTTTGGGTAACAAGAGCCCCAATCTTCAGTCTCCTCCAAACGTTTCAGTGGCCAAAGGAGGTGTAGTAGACCAAATGAATTTAAGTAGTTTACCTTCCAGTATTGCAAATAATGCCGGACTTCAGTCAATAGCAAACAATGGAAGTTCAGCTAACGTTATGAGTTCTATACAAGGTAAAATAACTTTCAGTTTTATTTTTTCATATAAATGGTGTCAGATTAAGATAATTTTAAGAATACCTTCCATCCTTCATATTCATACCTTTAACAATCATCTTCAGTCTTACTTAATAAAACCAAAATTAGCATACAATCTCGCAACAAATGCTTTTATGTATCATCACTGTCTGCTATACACAGAGCACCCACAACTGTGAACATTACCAGTTTTCTGTCTGCATAATAGGGATGTGCTGTCATGCCTGCACCTCAGTTGCAAAAGTGTATAACGTAAGTTCATTTATGGCATTTTGGCAGAATAATGTCAAATTATTTATTCATTTTATAAAATTTATGGAATGTTCATATATTCAGCGTATGCTGTTAAGTTACGTAAAAATTAATTAGGTACTCTTGGTAGTGGTGGACACAATTCAATAGTCGTAATACAGTTATTTAAGAATTTGGTTATATAGTTTCTACTATGTGATACAAGTGATGTATCAGTGATGAGCGATTTTTATTTTCACTGGGAGACTCGGTTGTTCTTATCACTTGGTCCCACTTCAGCCGAACATAAACCAATAGTTAGTTAAACTAACGAGTGATGAGAGAATCTCTCGAACTTATTTAAAAACTACAATGCTTAACATATGAATCATCACTCAAATCATATGATTTGCCAAAAAATGAAAAAATTGGTTTTCTCAAACCAAATAATAAAAGAGTTGCTTTTCTTACAACCATGTCATTTTAAAATTCATCAATCAAATTCATCATCTGATATAAATCAAGAACAAATAAATACTTAAATTTAGTAAAGTACAATTAATTGAATGATATCTATATACATGTAAACTATGTTTATAGGATGTTTATATATATATATATAATAGGATGACACCCTGATCAGGCATTCTAAGTGTAGTAGTTGTTGCCAAATAAAGAGGTGTAGACAAATTAATACTAATCATTGTATTATTAGGATACTTGTGAATTCTTGTGATTATTCGATCATTAAAATCTCTTGATTATGCCCATCACCAACTCTTAAAAGACATGCTTAATAATCTCATAAAATTCAATAACATTTGGAAATTTTTAAATTGACTGATAACTAGTAACTCCATAAATTATTATGCTGCTACCACAATTTCCATTTTTTTTATTTTGCTTTGTATCACATAGGAAGCTGCTTGTTTCTAAAGATATAGTGTGCTTGAGTTTATAAAAAAATTAGTAATTTGTTAATGTTAACTAACCTTGCCAAAATTAATATGAAAGGAAACACCCACGAATTCAGACTTAGGGCTCTCTAACATTAATAATGACCATGAATACTATGGAGAAGTATGTAAAATTCGAATAGCGCTGAGAGCCGGAAAATCAGCGGATCAGACACAGAATACTCCTTGTTACCATCTGAGGCGGCGTCACTATCGCTCCTGACAATTGATTCTTACCAGAATGTGAATGTTCTGGGTTATACTATCCATGGTAACGACTGAATTCTAGTCTCACATTCAACATTTGGTGTTTATCTTTACTGCTATTAATGTAAAAGCGTGTACACACTTGCAACAGAACATAACATAACACAATCGTGTAACATTCTCTGTATCTTACGATGTTATGCAGTGATCTAAATTCTAGGTACAACAGTAGAACGTATTAGGATTTTCTTTTAGTTGGTTTAAATGAGATGGATATAACCAACTATGAGAGTTACACATAACAGTTCTTTGATGACACTTTTGACACTGAAATACTGATAGCTGGTAGAACGCTGATGTTGCACATGTATGTTACTTGTCAATGTTATGTTATGACATTCTGCTGCAAGTGTGTACAAGCTTTAATGAACTCAAAATGTTTATTTGAATTTACAAGTAGAAAATTTAAGAACAAACTCCGCTAATTACAGCAATCAACAATAGTGGCGGAAGCATGATAATGACAAGCAGTAATATTGGTGCGATGGGAGGTATGGCTGGAGGTGGTCTAGTAGTCAGCAGCAGTCAAGTCAATAAGCCTCTAGCGAATGCAAATTTGTTTGCTCCTGGCGGTCATCCTCCACAGCAACAGCAGCAAGTACAGCAACAAGGTATTCCCAATGGTCCTATGATGAGCAGAGTCGGAATGCATATGCAAAGAGCGCCTGGGGCAAATTTACATCTTGGTGCAAGACATCAGGGTCCCGGGGGAAGCATTTGTGGACCTCAAGGTATAGCAACAAATGCACCTTATGGTACTTACGCTGGTGCAGCTAATCAGGGCTTACCAGTAGGTAAGTATAATTAGTTCACTAGTTTTTATACTTTAATGTTTCTTACACTGTTAAAGGGATAGTTGCACCACAACAGAAACTTAACCAACTACAAGCTCAACAACAACAACAACAACAACAACCAGGGCAGTGTCCACGTTTTGGTGCCCCACCACAACCACCTGCAGCAACTGTTGTGGGAGTCGTACCACCACCGTCAGGAGGTGATGGTGGCGTAGTGGCTCAACCTCCAGCTCCATCTCCTGCGCAACCACAAAGTGGAGCGCCGACAGGACAACAACCCACTCCGCAGCAAGCTACCCAAACACCTGGTGGTACACAGAATCAGGGAGCGAATACTCAGCAAGGTACTGCAGGACAGCCACCAGCACCATCGACAGGTAAATTGTACAGCAATTGATTAATAATGCATGGACTACATGTAGCTTGTGATTATTATTATAATTTTTTTTGTGTACTTCCTCTAGTTAGTGTATTTTCAAAATGTTACAACTAGTAAGAAATTATTCTAAAAACAGTATTAGTTATAAATGTGCTACTATTTTTGTTTTTTGTGGCGTTTCTATTCCTTGTTAGTTTTATTATTTTTTTATGTTTCATTCAGTAGTTGCATGCCTTAACCTTCGTCCTTTCACATTTCTTTTCTCAGCAGACCCAGAAAAGCGCAAGTTGATTCAACAACAACTCGTCCTCCTGTTGCATGCTCATAAGTGCCAAAGAAGAGAATCGCAGGCAAATGGTGAGGTGTGGCAATGCAACTTACCTCACTGCAAGACGATGAAAAATGTTTTAAATCATATGACCAACTGTAATGCTGGAAGAAGTTGCTCTGTTGCACATTGCAGCTCTTCAAGACAAATTATTAGTCACTGGAAGAACTGTATACGAACAGATTGTCCCGTGTGTTTACCACTTAAACAAGCTGATAAAAATAAAAATAATCCTAATGGTAAGTGAACTTATTTCTTTGTTTATTTGATTTTGATTCTATGATTTTTGTCAGCGACCACGAATGCTCCTCAGAATAACCAGTCTCCGAATCCTTCAACAACCGATATGAGAAGAGCTTACGATGCTCTTGGAACTCAGTGTCCAACCACTGGCTCCGGTCCTACGCCTGCTGGTCTTATACCAAATTCCGCAGTTCAACAGAGACCAGGATTAAGGTTACCTCTAAATACAGGTCCGAGTGTACCAAATTTAACAATTACCATGCAAGGTGTTCGAGTTCTGGCTCCTCCTGGACCTACGGCTCCTAATGTTAGCTTACCTCTAGGAAGTGATCCATCTTCCAACACATTACAAGCTCAAGGAGTTAATCAGACTGCTGCCAATTTACAACAAAGTGTCAACAGTGTGACATTTGGCTTGGCTACTAGTGGTGCTGAAGCTACCAATCAGGGTATCGTTAACCCATTGCCTGGTGGCTTGCAGCCAAGGCAAGTGACAGCTGCCCCTGTCTCAGGTACCAAAGAATGGCATCAGTCTGTTACACCAGATCTCAGAAATCATTTGGTTCATAAATTAGTTCAAGCGATATTTCCTACACCTGATCCTCAAGCTTTGTTAGACAAAAGAATGCATAATTTAGTAGCATATGCGAAAAAAGTGGAAGGAGACATGTATGAAATGGCCAATTCAAAGTCTGAATATTATCACCTTTTAGCAGGGAAAATATTTAGAATCCAGAAAGAACTTGAAGAGAAAAGGCAGAAGAGGATAGAACAGCAGCTGCAGCAGCAGCACACTCAACCCACTCAACCCATCAGGCCCAGTTTGCAAGGAGTTCAAGGTAGGATGAATGTGTATGAAATGAACAATATGTTGAAGTGTGATCATCAGTTAAGTAAAAAAATTTTTCATTGAACTTAGCTGACACTTCCTTGGTGTTTGTAATAGTAACTAATTTTGTAATTTTAATTTTATCATTGTTTGGATATGATTTTGTCAATTCAAAGTATTGGAGTGTTTTGTTATGTTTATTTATTAGTTAATTTAATGACAAAAATATACTTTTGGACTAAATCATGTATCTTACTAGTTTTTGCAACTGCTTGTATGTAAATGACTACAAAAATGTAGTTAAAAGAGAACAAACACACCCATTATGCATTGGTATCCAGAAATTTATATTTTTGAATCAATGATTTACTCTAGAAACGTTAAGTAATCGATTTTTGTTTAAGTTAATCAAATATTTATGTATTTATTAAACCAGGTTACAGCAGCAACAAATACAATGCACCTTGAACACATTGTAACCTTCAGAGATGATTAAGCATTTGTTCACAATCTGATCCTAACACCTACAACCTAACAAAATACACAAAAGAACTAAACGAAATGAACAAAGACACAAATCTGAAAATCCTTTGTATTTCTTTGTGTTTAACAGTTCAGGCTACTAAAATCATACCAATAAAGGTTATCAAGAATTGGGAGATTTGCCATGCATATTATTTATATCATTTGCATCATTTTGATACAAATATTTGTTGCATATTATTAAATTCTTACTGGTTTAGACTCTATAATTTAACACCTAAAGTAAGCTTGAATGCACCGATTTGAAATTCAGTATAATTTTACTTTCTCATATGAGATACTCATAATCGGATCGATTTTTGGGCATTGAGATATTGGCATTTATCGACATTTTGAGGTCCCCTGAGTCCATAGACTGGGTCGACTTCTCGGCAACTAAGTGGTGAAAATCTCAAACGTTATATTTGGACTCTGTCCTCTTTCAACATTTACTTAAATGAGGAATTTTAAGAAGGGCTTATGATTTAATTGAAATTCAGGCGCAAGACGAGCGGATTCATACGTTTTGTGACTATTTTTTATCTTCCCCCCTTCCTCCCCAAATATGGTCAGATTTTCTAATTGTATAATGCGAACTATAAATTGATGTGAATCATTTCATTCGAAATTTAATGCAACGTTTTATACTTTCCGTCCATATTTACACCACTTTATAAAAGCTCTCAAAAATATTCATTGCGAAATATATATAAAACTGCGTAGTACTGAAATCAAAAGAAGGAAGTTTTGGAAAAGAAGCAGTTTCCACATGAAAAAATGTTTTTATAAAAATATGGTACACTGGCCAGATTCAATTTTATGAAGATTGTATCTAGAAACTTTTATAAAAATATAATTTATAAATTATCTGACATTATATGATTAGACAAAAATGAATACATTTGTAGAACAATTTGAGAATTTGTTAATTTGGTAATCATTTTAGGCATAGATACATAATAAATGAATAAAAAAAATATCATTTTGCCCTAGCATATACGGGCGTATCTCAGCCTTCGCTGAGGACTCACTTCATCTTTATGTAGGTATATATTTCTACAAGTGCGGGACGCACCTCGGCTACAACCATTGACTATCAATTCGTCATCTCGACTGATCTTTTCTGAAGGGCCCTTCAGAATTTTCAGTTTTTCTGCTTTCTTCAAAACGACTTTACATATTCTTACTAAACTGCATTTGAAGTATTACATTCAGATGTCATTCACAAACTGTACTCAAATGTTTGTTAGGTTTTTTTGACTTATATTGATATATTTCTTGAATAATTTTTAAATGCAAAAAAATTTTTATTTAGGAGAGTTTATGAAAGCTGTTCAGTAAGAAAAAATTTTACTTAAAAAATACTTCATATAATAATAAAAAATACAGAATTATTCTAAGATTTATGCTAAGCAACGTTTCTGAATACGAAATCTGACCTGAGTAACCGTTTAAGTTAGGAAAATTTTAAGGAAAGTTTCAGAATACCCATGCCGAATAGAATAGAAGACCCAAAATGCCGAAAATTTTTACTTTCATTTTAAATGTTTTTCCTGAAAGGCGATTTTACTCATAAAAATTTCTGAAGAGTTTGTAAACTTGTATAGAGTGTATGCGTCATATGAGAAAGTTATATGATGGACACATCCCCAATTTTTTTTCTCTCAGAAAGGATACAATCTTCCCTAAGGCAATAAGCGTTTGTTGTGATGTAGGCTAAATAAGCATGCAGATTTAGATCACTCCAGTGAGTGAGTTCTTTTTGGTTATGTAAATGACATTCAGTATAAAGCCCAATCTCTTCAAGTCACTAAAATCGTCTTAGATGGCAGCAGATGTTTCAGCCTAGGCACCTTGTCAAAATTTAATACATAAAATAAATTAAACTCAATCTGTAAACGCTGGCCCATATAAAATATAAAGGATTGCGAGATTTGACAGTCTATCAATATTCTTTCATTTCATTTATATCATTTGGATGCAAATATTTGTCGGACATGGTTGAACTATGACAGGCTAAAAACTATTAGGGTTATAATTAGCACCTAAAATAAGCTTCAATGTACTAATTTGAAATTTAATACATCAAATAAATATCGATTAAATCTTTCAACTACATATTTAAAAACATAATTAACTTTAGTATTAATAATTACAGTGCGTTCTTTGTTCATCTTCACAAAAGTTTTTTTTGTTCTAACCTTTTTTATTTCATTGCTCCTAGAAACCCATCCATTCCTCTTCGTGGCTTTTCCCTGTGGACATTGGCTAACAATAAGGCTATCATCGTTTTTGTATTTGGTGAACTACTACAAAATATAGACTCCAACTCATTTCGTCGTCAAACACACTTTTAGTTTTTAAGATAAAAAATATTTAAGATATTTAAGAAAAAGATATTTAAGATTAAAAAAAAATTATTTTGTAGTTAGTTAGTTCAATGGGTGGAGAAAAAAATATTTTGATTAGTCATCGAATTTGTCTGCTTATATCTAATTTATAAATACATACTTTTTCCATCCACTTTGGCTTTTTTTATAGTCTACATTTTATTTAAATCTAAGTTACGAAACAGATGAAAACGAAATTACATAATAGTAAAGCTCTGATAATCTATATTACTTGAAACCTAGCTAGGTGATCTGGATTGATGAATTTGAATTATTGTTGTTTTTTTTTAAATTGGATTGAATGCACTTTACACATAATCAGTATTGTAGCAATTCGGTAGTGTAAGATATTGCATGAAAGAGAAAAAAACTGAAATTGATATAAGAAGTTTTAAAAACCACATTTTTTTTGTTCATTGCTACTATACTTCGGATAAATACAGTACATTTGTAATATAAACCAAGGTATTGATCACCTCTACAAAATTCCTTGGGCCACTATTTATCTGAACCAAGTCAAAGTGTTGACTTATTAGTCAGTTTTAATTATTCATCATCCATTTACAAATTGAATTGCCAGTTCTTTCTAACATTCTGCAGAAGGTTTCATTTAGACAGTTTCTCTTTGCATTTGTGAACGGCATGTTATATTATATTTTATATATATATATATATATATATATATATATATATATATATATATATATATATATATATATATATATATATATATATCTATATAATGAGAAGAAATAATTGTACTCGTAATGAGTGAACAGAATTTGAAATGTGTCCGGGAAAATTAAATGCAGAAGAGGCAACTATAATTGTTACCATTAATTTTTTATTGCGCTATTCCATGTGTGAAGTAAACGTGTAAAGTACTCACAGGATTATTTGAGAACTGCATTTGATTGAACAGCAGAGTAGCAATACCAATCAGTACTTTTATGGAAATAAATCCAGTCTGTAGATGGGTGATGCGGCTCATGCCCATAGGCCGTACTAGAAAAGTAATAAAAATAAAAAATAAACTCGTTCTTAAAGTTTAATAGTGGGGTGTATTCATAATTGTTCGTTTTTTTTATGCGTAACAGTTTGCCTTTGGAGTTTGATCAATGTTGTGTCATTACAACTTATAGCAATATGGTTTTTTTGGATTGTTTTTCAATCTTTTCATTGTAGGTAAATATTTTCGGACCACATGCACAAGATTTTGTTCATCAACCTTATGGCTTTGCTTGCTTTTATTGTATCTTTTTTTTCATAAAAAGTATATACCCTAAATGCGATGCCAGATATTTAAAATAAAACGAAGATTAGTACCGGTATTAACATTTAAAATAATTCATTTTAATTCCACAGATACGTGCTGAGAATGTTTGTCTCTTATCAATTCGCAGGGCCAGTTCATAAATCTGGTTGCAGATTCAATACTGCACAATTTTTCACTAACTAGGAGTATCACATTTTCTTTCTGTCTTGCTTGTATGAATGTTACATTTCGCGTAAAACTTCTATGGAAGTTTTGAATTGTATTCTACCCAGTATACTGATCAATTATTTGATTCAATCACATAGAAACACTCTTAGTTAAAATATCCTTAGAAGCATTCTCGTCAGTAATGACCAAACTGACACCATTTCATTCGCTTTCTGGTTCACCTAATCTTGCCCTTCAGTATCGCTTTAATCTTATTATAATGGCCATTAAAGTTGCTATTCGCTGTAAAGTTGTAGACGTTCTGAAATAATTTTGTGACGAATGTAATAGCGTTATAATTGAGTGATTACTTCCAGATAATGAGACGCGCCACATAATCACTTGGAAACATAATTAATGTATAAATGTCCGGATTATCAGAGGTTTACTTTATTTGAAAACGCTTGAGCAAAAATCTGTAAATTCATGTTGCTCTCAGAAATCGGTGGATTTCAAAAATTTAACTTCGGTTAAATTTGTATCAGACTTTGTATTGCCAAGGTCTGTCTGGAAGACATCTAGCATTTATTGAGTCATGCTTTAGCTATCTGCTGGCGGAGTCATTTCCGGTTGCCCAAAATGGCTATACCACATCAAACATTGTTTCTGTTGCGTAAGTTATTTTCAGGGTGTTCATTAGTTCTCTCATTTTTTCATTTCATGCATAGTCTCTACCTAAAAATCATTCACAGTGAGACTTACTTTACACGACCTCCAACGATGGAGAACTCGCCGAGTTTAACGCGGACGGCATTTACAGGCTCTTCCCACCTGATCAGTGCCGGCCTCTTAGGCTTCGCCTCCAAACGATCGAGGTCGTCTAATGACAGTCTTACTGCAAGTGATGTTTAGGTATTACATAGAAATGCTATAGCTAGTGATCCTCGCTTCATTCAGAATATTTATTCCGAATGTAATCATATTCGGGTCGATTTCACGTCGCCAACACAGTGGTTGGATTTTAGTATTTTACTCAACCATTCAACAATCTGAGGATCATTCGATTATGAAAATGCTCGAACCACCACTATCAGATTATTGAGAAAGACCGATTATGCGTATCACTAGCTATAGCTTCCTTATGTTTACATAAGGACCAGTATTATAGGTTTCCTTACAACTCCCGTTGATCAGTTAAACTGCATAACGAGAAGGAAGGTTTTATAGGTTTTCGTTAATTTGCACTAAAATTTAAGATCAACTAAGGGTTATTGTTTCTGATGGATGTGTCATGGTTCACGACAAGATCTGTAGTACAGACTGTCATGATGGTGATTATTCTTCTATTTTAAGTGCTAACGTTTTCATAAACATCTGTCGTAAAATGCAGGAAAAACTTTTTGGGATATTTAATAATGGCAATTTTAGTTTATTCAAGATTGGTACTTGACTTTCGGTGAGCACCTGTCATAGTCTCGTGATCCATATTAATAAATCTTAAAATCAGTCAGGGTTATGAAGGGGATGTACCATTTTTTTGAAATATTTTCAGATGTTATCACGGTATGCTGTTTTTTTGGTAAAAAGGTTTAAATGAGTGATTAAACTTTTTTATGGAGCTAAAAGTTTTTGTGACAAATGATTGTGGCTCCCTGGGACTGCAAATTCCATCATTATAACAGGCATATAAATATGCTAGTTGAAATATATACTCACCTTAGTATAAACTAGTTTTTGTAACTAGTAATATACTTTTGTTTGTCATGTGTTAAATCACTATATCTTCTCATATAAGGTCATCATATAATGAGAAAATTTGTTTTGTGGTCAATTTGAGATATTGGCTTATCTGAATGTTTTGAAGTCTCCCAGCCAAAAAACATCTTTTTGGAAAAATGTCTAGGTATGTATATATATATATATATATATATATATATATATATATATATATTAATAATATAAATATTATATATTATAATATATATATATATATATATATATTAGGTATGTATATTATATATATATAATAATAAATTATAATATATATATAATATATATATATATATATATATATATATATATATATATATATATATATATATATATATATATATATATATATTAACATTGTTTCCAAGGTTTGCAAAACGTAATGAGATCAGGTAACTTTAATTTTACTTTTTGGCACATTAAATACACATGTATTCAGAAATCAATCCATAAATACATTCGGACAGTTGGTAAACTTGGTCTTTACAGTTCTATTTAATTGAGACTATAAACATCAAATAAACAGAGTTTAATGAAAACAAACATTCAGATGTAAGTCGAATTACAATGCGGTCTAACTTAAAGTATGAATGGTAACATAGCTCATTGTTACCAATTTAAAATACTCGCGCAAATTTGAATCACATGTAACAGCTGTATGCATACTGCCCGCTACCGTTAGTATATACAGTATGTCTAAAAGAGTTGACAACAAATTGAACTTTTTTATTATCAATTTTAGGGAAAAGTCATGCCACATAAAAAGTACTGCAAGGCCTAAAACCGAAATTGCAACTATCAGATATCCAATTTTTTTTCAATAAACAAGATTATTGTTACACGAGCCACACATGTGTCCGTGTCCGTACACATGTCCGTAAAGTGAGAGAACATATATTCCGTGTATCTCGGGGCCCGCGTGATCTGGGGAAAAAGAAAAACGAAAGGGAGAGAACATATATATCAGATTCACGTCCATCTCGCCTCTGATGCTTTTTTATTGAGTTCTAGTCCTCAGCGCGTAACCTCCGATAAGACAGCTAGCTTCCAAAAAGTTTTCCATTGGTCGCCAACTTTTTCAAACATTGTATATATATGACATTATCGATACATGCGACCAGTTTTGTTTTAGATGATCTGTACGAATGTGGTCAATATTTGTTCAGAAACTAAAAATGGTGGAATGCTGAAACTTTGCATTTGTGCTTGACCCCCCGAAGTCTCGAATTCGTGTCTTTTGATTAAAATCTGCAAAGGGCACCTTCATCTTGTCATTGTCTTATCACGAAAACTAGTGCGTTTTTTTTCAACTGAATATTTATTTAATCCACTGCTTAATCTATGTTGGCTAATATAATCGTTATCGTGATTGGTGTTCTCCGAAGGGCCCTTTGCTCTTCTGAATTTTCAATTTTTCCAAAACTGCTTTACATATTCTTACTAAACTTTGTATTTATTAAACAAAAGAACTTTGCTACCATCTTAACACTTGATATTATCAAAATGAAAACTCTGGAAGAGTTACCCTATATATATTGTTTAATAAAATGGTTTAACCAAGGATTTCTTTAAGTGTTGTCACCTTTTGGCAAACAGTACTATATGTCATGACGGAATTTGAAATATCTCGACAATAGCACATCCGATCTCAATACAAGGAGAATCATTTTTTCGAATTAGAAACATCCAAAACGTATTAAAAGTGCTAAACAAATCAATAGAAAAAGTAGTAGTAACAATGATAACCCCCACATTTCTGCCACTTACCTGGTGATTTGTATCTTGAATAAACTCAAATTGACGTTTAAATGTATATAAAAACATTGCTGCAATTTTTGTCACAATGTATAGTGTCCCCCCCAAGATATGATAATATAGACTTCTTATCGCTGGCGGCAACGCTCTAATATTTTTAACTATCTAATAATATAACTAGTGTTTATCATCAAATAGTCATACCCGCTATAATTGTATTTTTATGCGCTTTATAACGACACATCACTTATTGATATTAAACAATAATAGATTAAATACAAAACAAATCGTTTCCGTTTTTGAGATTATATTGTCGTTTGAAACCAATGTCTTTCATTATAAAGTATTTTATCTTGACCTGCACTGTATCCTGAAGATTACCTTCAAGGATATACCTTTGATGGAACGAAAAAGGTAAAGAATCACCAATCGAAGCTCATAATATGAATTCTGAAAACATTATATTAGAGGATTTGTCCTGACTGACTTATACGATAGTCATCGTCCAATGAAACTATTCCAATTAATGACTTGAAATTTTGGAGGTCCGTCCACATATAATGAAGATATGCAAGACATATGTTAAGAAAGGGTTAACGAAATTCCAGTCCAAAAATGTTACAAATTTAAATTTTTACCTACCTTACAATTTTAGTAAGTCTAAAGATTTTTTTTCAAGTGGATGTCAGTACTATGCTAACATACTGAAGCGAATAAATAAATATTGAAAGCGCCGCGACAAGATCGAGTTTTTAAAGAAACACCTATTAATTTGGAAACAGAAATTGATAATTAAATTTTTAACAACACATTGGCTTTCAACGGTTATTTCTGCAATTCGACAAGCAGTCATATTTCAGAATATTTTACAAAGCATAGTAGGAACATTTTTTGTTAAAATATCTAATATACGTGTATACGACAATGAACTAACTCTGAACCTATAAAACACGTATTTCTCAACTTCAGTTTAATCTATAATAATCCGATTAAATCTAAGCATTAAAATCAAATCTATAATACTGGTTCTGAAGAATTGTTACTATGATTGACAATGTTCTCACGATTAATGAAATGTCCCTAGAAATTTATATTTATTAAAAGCGGCTTTAAGTGCTCTAAATAGTCGATAACAAGGCAATATATATATAATACCAATTTTACTGGATTTCCAATTTTTTTTATTGGAAAAATCGGTTCCAAATATTATATTTAAGAAAAAATTCGGCGCCTTAAATAAAACTTTTATGCTACAGCAGATTCTGCAACACGCTTTAAGAAAATCTATGTATGTAAAATCTCCCTGGTTTTTTTTATTGACAATGTTTACAACGACTATCATAGAATGTCGATAACCCACACCTTTCGGATTTTTAAACTGTAGCTAAAACCAACCGAAAAACCTGTTCATAACAAAATCACACCACATAAATTAATGTTTTTTTTTTTAATTTTTATTTTGGAGATAAGAAAGTAGAACTTATGTATATGTTCATTGAAAGGTAATTGTTACCCCACGCTGATCATGTGGAAACGTTATTCAACAAAAAACGAACGTTTTTAATATTTGGTGGGATCCACTGTACATCGCCGAAAAATAAAACTAGTAGATCAAAATTGTGTTATTTGCTAGGATTATATCAACTAGTTTAAATTTAGGTATTAACAAATTTATAAGAGAAAAAAATGAAACACGTATTTTTTCCACAAAGATTCAGGGACATACACCACATCCCCTTTTCCTCTTGTAAATCTGACTCGCTATATTAATTGAATACAGTGCTTTGTAGTAATGAGCGTAATCGAATGATTAGCAGAAATTTGTCTACGCCTCTTTAGTTGGTGACAACTACACTTATGTCTGATCAAGCAGCCACCATTTTATTGTTTATATTTTTTTTAAACATTTTTCTTAAACATTCTTTTAAGTGTTTCTTTGTTCTTTATACCAGTTCATGAATTTCATATCAGATTCACGTAGTTATGAAAAATGAAGAGACGCTATCGTTAATACATTTGAGACGACAGACTTTTTCATTTTTTGGCAAATTATGGGCAAAATTATTATTCGAATGACGATTAATATGTTCAGTTTTATATTAGTAATTTCAAGAGATTCACTTATCACTTGTTAGTTTAACTAATCATTCGATTGTGTTCTGCCATAGGAGTGATCAGTACAATCGAGTGTCCAAGTAGAATAATGCAACCGAATGATCATTCGTATTTCGTAGCAGAAACAGTATAATCGAATTCTTGAATATGAGAGATAATGAGAAGATTATGGTTACTTGATTTGATCACCATTTAGTCTGTGGCGTTTCGATCGTGTTGTATCTTCAGGGGTGAGGAAACGCAACTCACTGCTATTGTAACTTGTGTATCCAAGAACAAATGTAATTTATGTTTCTGAATCTCATTTGTGAAATTAGCTATTTTTTTCTCCTCGAAGCGAGTTTTAAGCTTATCCATTTCTCAATACATCATGAAAATAAAAAATTTCAACAGTGTAATTCACTGCCTGTAAAAGCGTTAGCCCATGTAGAAGTTCTATTGGTTTCATCAAAACGATGTTACTTTAAATAATTGATAAATAAACTGCACTTGTTGCTACTCTGATTTAAGCCATAGTTTGAAAAGGGAAAAACGTGTAGCAGGCTGCTTGGTTTTTCCAAACGTTTTCTCAAATCAAGCTAAACCTAAATTAAACAAATCAAGCTAGTAATCCAATAAATTATTTCATAAATTCTTTGAAGTTGGCTACAGAACCTGCTGTAGCACGAAATTACTATATTAAAATGTGACTAATTATTACAGTTAAACGCCAATGGTCTTATTCATAAACACATTTTAACGTTTAAATGGGTTTTAGCTTGAAATGCGTTTAGAATGTGTTTCAATAAGGTAACTATAGTTACCTCCATATTAAAAATACACGTAACAAAACACTAATTACACCTGTGAAACACATTCTAAACGCATTTTAAGCTAAAACCCATTTTAAAGCTAATACGCGTTTATGAATAAGACCGTTATAGTGTGTTCCTTTACAAAATTAGCAAATATGTTAAAATATCACATGTTCTCTTTCCAGTCTGAATTGACATGCTTACGGAAAACTCAACGTACCCAGTGCATTTAAAAAGTTACTTGTTGCTCTATATCAAAACACGGTATTTATTTACGATACTTCGTTCAACGAGCGCTTGTGTAACTGGTTCAGTCAGCCAGAAGAAGCACAAGACATACGAATTCCCTGTATCAAGTGTTACAATAGGAACATTATGATCACTAAAATTTTACGTCCGTTTTGCTTTGAGCTAGCACGGCGCGCTGCGGCAGTATTTTTTTGCGCTTCAGTGACTATTTAGGGTTCTTTTAGCTGTTCCAAGTGTACCTGGAAAGAGAATATTTGTTGTACACATTTAAGGAGGTTCCCCCGATTAAGAGACTTTGATCGAACCAAAGCATGGAAACGCCCAATTACAATTTCAACATAGAGAGTTTATGTCAACGCTGCTTGGCTCGAACAATGCAAGAATGTATCGCGTATGATACTTACTTTCTTACTCTTAATCGAGTGTCCTCTCTCTGTCTGCGCTTTGTATATTAGATATGAAATGTCACAACGTAAGATTTTGACTCTCATAGGTACGCATTCGGCTTTTTTCTTGGCATAAAATGTTCATTAAACGTTTATTGGTTGTTCCATGAATTTTCTGAAAAACTGAATTTTGTTATATTTTCCATAAGTTGTGCATTCCCTCGTCCACGAAAATTTAGACCTTGCTTGGGCCAATATCTACTTGTCTAGTGATTGTGATTAATATGTCTGTTAAATCCTTCACCGGGGAAACTCCCTTAAGTGAGAAGATGTCTAAATACTTCAGGGACAGGGTACTTCAATATGAATTACATAACTTTGCTCTTGATTCATCAAAACAGTAGTTGATAGGTGATAGGATTTAGTCACTACATAAACACCGCAATGTGTTTAGAACTGGATAGGGACTGTTGTCTATTCCATTTTTTGTCTCGTAAAAACTTGATTGTAATGCATAAATAATGATTTTTAATATAACTAAATATATATCGCGAAATGATTACCTTAAAAACAGTGTAAAAACTAAATAGTGCGAACAATACAAATGTTGAGGATTAAAAATTATGCAGAACGGGATACTTCACAGCGGTAATGGATGGAAATGTATAGAATTGAAACCGATCCCATACTGAACGGAATAATATGGAATCATGTAATATAAAAAACAAATGAACAATTTATGCCATGTAAAACTGTTTATAACAATTGAATTACAAATGAACTAGAGACGAAGCATGATATGGTATGATACTGGAAATATTGGACGCCAAGTATACAACAATCAACGATATCAAAACAAAACAGCCGACCTAGTGTGAACGCAAAATGCCGACTATCCAAAGAAACTTTGACAGACACTTTAAGGTAAGAAAAGAAGAGGAAGGACAAGAAAGAAGCCGAGATTGGAA
Source organism: Cryptocephalus primarius (assembly GCA_963576515.1). Classification (NCBI taxonomy): domain Eukaryota; kingdom Metazoa; phylum Arthropoda; class Insecta; order Coleoptera; family Chrysomelidae; genus Cryptocephalus; species Cryptocephalus primarius. The sequence continues at coordinate 20,712,358 of OY754936.1, read as the reverse complement.
ATTTATAAAGAAATACAATAAAAGAAGCTCCCAGAAGAACATGAAGAGATAGAGAGAGCTGGAGATTAGGAGTCGGAAGACGCCATGGAAAGGTTAATTTCTGGCAAAATTCGAAGTCAAAAACCTTGATATCAAAATGTCCTATGATACTCCTTGAATTCTCCGTGATGTGCCCAAAGCTTAGATTTTCAGTCTTTGACTATGCGATGTTAATTATCTTCCTTTTAGGAAATTAGTTGCAATTTAGAATAAACGAAATTTTTTAACATTATTTGTCGGTAGATGCTGTCTTTTCACCATACAGATATGTTTTTAACATCACTTCTTTAACACTTCCTTTTTCTGGAGACTGACACTTACATATATGTAACAAAATGATTAAAATAACAAGGTTTCTATTGTTATTCAAGGTATTTTAATTTTGACACTTTTCAAAATGTACTTAATTGAACTAGTTCATTTATAATATTCCAGTCGCATTGGAAAAATTTCTACTTCTGATTTTACATCTGTTGCATGAAAAAATTGAAATAATTCATAACTTGTTAATTAGCACGCCATAAATGCATCAGTAAATGTTCCTATAGTTTTCCATATTCTCGGGGTTATCTTAATTATAGACATTGACACAATACTTAATTTTGATAAATGTATATTTCTTATCATGCGTGACTCCCATAGGCTTAAAATGTTGGAATTAAGGTTTTCAACTTCGAATTTTGCCAGGAATGTCGCCATATGTCGATTTTTTTTCTTCAATTTATAGACACCTTGTATATGGTTAAGAGGTATTTTCTTAATGAAAATGTAATGAATCATAAACACGCCGTTAAAAAAGTTTGGCTGCTACACTATTGTAAAAATTAATAGTAATAACTATCATTTTCAATCTTCTATTACAAAAATTTCCTCACACAACTTTCTAATTTGTGAACCAAAGTATTTTTGACAAGAAAAAATTTTTGATTTGATTTTTTGCCTTATTGAAATGAAAATCATGTGTTTCAAATTTTACCTATTTCCAAGGGAAAAAATCGCTTGGTGATAAATTGGGCCCGGTAATTATCCCCTTGGATACTGAAGGACCGCGGAATACGTCTAAGATCCATAGAGGGAGTAGTTTTGTTCCTATAAAAGTCCACACTTTGTTAGAGCTGATTAACGTTGGCTAAATAGTTATGGGTTTTTGTGGAAACAAAGCTTACATAAATATGATCTTGCAATAGATTGTGATGGCTTTGTACATTTGAAATTTGATTTATAAAGAATAGTCCAACAACATGCTTTATTAAGTATTAATGTGCTTTATTAAGATTGAATTTTGAGGATATTAGTAGGCGTGACATAGATTATATAGGGGTTTATCTGCGACCAGATCATATCCTGAGTGATTTTTGTCCCACAATGGAAAATATTGACTCCTTTTTGTAGAGGAGCTCATAGTAAAAACCAGCAGTCGTTTTAAGAAAACTGATTTTTCGCCGCGACATATTCGCTGATGTACGGGGGCTCACAGAAGCGAAGTCGCGGCGGTCAGTACAGTAGTTCTGCCAAAACTTTAATCTTCATCGCCAATCATTTCACAACTACAACTGACTTCCTATCTTGTTGGTTGCTGATTTTAGTAACAACCTGGCCGCGTGATTTGGTCGCTAGTGTAGGCGAGGTAGCTCGAAAAGTTCCAAAAAGTGATATTGCGCGTCACTAGCTATTTTTCTTTGGTAATTCTCAAATATGTACAATAGGAATGTTTTTTGTTTTGAAAATACTCATAGCTTTTTGTTCCTCATGATTTTATATAAAACTAAGCTATTCCGAAAAGTCTGATCTTTTTGGAGGACCATGCAAATTTTACTCAATAAAATGTGTTCAAATGCGGAAAATTCAACAAAAAAACCGGAACTGTACCCTTTCACTAGCCTGATGTAATTCCCAAGAGTGGTCGCAATCACTATTAGTTCAGCAGTAATTATATTATACATTAAAATTAAAAGAGAATTGTTGTAGTGTTTTATTTAAGAAAAAATCGATATCTCAAAAATTGCACATTTCACAACGTTTCTAAATTAATGTTACAAATATTACAAACAAATTGAATAATTTCCAGATTTTCATCGTAGATTTCTAGTTTTTGGATTATTGGTCATTTTCAAAACGTAATGGCGGGTAATTTTAGCGGGATATTTTTTTCACACTACATGTAGGATTTTCTTTTCAGCAGGTCTCGCATATCATTTAGAATAAGAATATATTTTTCTTTTTAAGGTAAAAACTGTGCTAAACTTTATATTGTCATTTTTGTGACGAAATGAGATATCCTGAAAAGCGCAATAGCTTAGTAAGCAAATGTCATAGAAAAAATCTTATAACTTTGTGGTCCTGATACGATTTTGCGTAAGAATAAACTATTTTGAAAAATTTGGCCTTTCCGAGGGACTAGAAAATTGCGTGGAAACAAAAAATTATGTTGTTAATCAATTTAGAAAAATGGAAAAATTCAATAAAACTACCATTTCAAGGGTGGAAGGGTCCCTAAGAGTAGTCATTCTTATCTTATTAGTTTAAGAGGAGCATTATGCATTAAAATCTACAAAATATAATTTGGGTCAGAAAAGATCTTTAACTTATGAGGACTGTTGGGCTTAACGATTTATGCACTTTTTTTTAATTATCGATTTCAAAAATGTTTATTACAGCCACAGGCTACAATCTTACGGTCTTATTAATAAACGCATTTTAACGTTAAAATGGGTTTTTGCTTAAAATGCGTTTAGAATGTGTTTCATTGAGAACTAGTTATCTCCATATTAAGAAAAGACTGCAGTTACATCTGTGAAACACATTCTAACCGCATTTTAAGCTAAAACCCATTTTAACGTTAAAATGCGTTTATGAATGAGAGGGTTAATAAGTAGTAAGTTTGCGAGACCAATGTGATGACTGAGCAGCCGAGACTTGTCATTTTTCTCAATTCATAACTCGTACTATCGCCGAATTTAATTGTTCCATAAATTTTTGATTTTTGTAGCTCGCCCATACGCCCCTATTAAAAACAACGGAAGTCACGCTCTTTAGTCACGTGTTTATACACTATTGATAAATTCGTTTATTGGTGGGTGCAGATTTTTAAGAAACCTGAAAATAAATCAAGTGGTGTTTCTTCAGATCATTTTAGGCCCTAATGTCTTAATAAACGTGTAGAGAGAAATAACGAAGGTTTTGTTATTTCCTAAAATCACCGAAGAATCGCGCTACGAACTAATTTTCAGATTTCTTAAAATTCTGTACAGTCCCTGGATTATATACATCTCTTGAATTACTATAAAGAAGGCTACTCTGTAAAAGTCTCGCTTAGTTTCTGGCGAAGAATACACGTTAAGACATTGGCGATAGTGGCGCCCTGTCCATTGGTGACGACTACTCGGAGTAAAATTCACATAGAAATGAGAGAGTGAACGAAACACGTTGTACTGAAGTGTTCTTCCACAAAGCGTGGAAGAGGTCTGGGGTCTATAGAACTGAAGTCCTCTTCAGTAGCCATTCAATTTCTGAAGCCTACTGACGCTAGTTGTCTCAAGACCTAGCTGACCGACCAGTATATATGATGTATATCATAAAAATTAACATGCTGAAAAATCAATTTTCTTTAAATTTTACGGTTTTGTACTATGAGCTTTTCTATTGTTTGCTATGAAAATGTTCATTATTAATCTTTTTAATTACAGATTCACAAAATTATATATCAGTCTTGCCCCTGGAAATAGTTCCTGGGACCTTAATTTATACAAATAGATTCTTCGTTTCACCACCTCAGAACTTTGGGAATTATTCATTTGTTGTGCCAATTCTGAAAAATGGTAGGCGTTTAACTGCTGCATAATATCTCTTTTCATTTCTTTCACGTTATAACTTCTTGTTTTCAGGCATAACGTATCTGAAGTCGAATCATTGAATTTATGTGATTGTCGTACAACTCTAGTGCTAAGCTTCGACTGGGGTGGTGCTTTATGTTCTTTTCTATTGCATGCCATATGTGTACGTCATAGCTTTCTAGACATTTAAAACTTCAAAGCTTTAATTTATTCAATGGACTTCGCAATTTGATAGTTATAACAGTTTGAATTGTCAATTCGAATGAAGTTGATTGACAGGAGTAATTTACACTAACAAAATCTTTAAACTGTGAATTGTACTCGTAGAACCGTTTTTTGTAATTATGACTTTTTTTTAATATGATAATCTAGTTATAGCATTCACTGTAACATAGCCGTTGTAATCTAATTTTAACCCCTAAAGAGAATTTTCTATATAGGATTGTTATTCCTATGACAAGTTCCTGTGAACATCGTTATTGAGGGATTGCTTTTAAACTACTTTGTTTAATGATCTTTGTTTAAAAAACAATGCTGGTCTCCTGGTGGCATTGTCGAAATGAGAACGAATGTAGGCACGGATGTGCTACCTGTTCTCGTCCATAATCGTGTACACACATTCCGTCATTTAATCATATTTACCTTATGTGTCCCCACAAATTGGCACAAGGCCCCAATGTTGGTGCTTGTATTTTGTAGTTCTAAGGTCCATCAAAACAGCTCCTGTGTGCCTTCAAATGAAAAATTAATGATCAGATGTTTGGCACGTTATGAAAACGATAATTAAAATACTGTATATTTCATGTATCACGATTAAAGTTGTTTTGAAAACGGCATGCAAGTTGTAACAAAAAGTTGTTACAATAAATATATATGTATCTTACTACGTGAATAATTTTGTTTACAAAAGGCCACTTTCATTATTTTAGTACTGATCGTATAAAATCGGTAAGGAGTGAGAGAGTTTGAGTAAAACGTTGTAGATATACTTTTTTCCGCTAGTGTAAATTATGGCTAAATGTAATATTTGTAAACTTAACCGCGAAATTCTGGCCGCTCTTAAAAGGACATGGGAAGGCGTAAACGCTTTGGACATGAGAATGGGAGAAATGGGAATTATAACGTTACAAGCAACAATGAACACTAAACGGAATTAGTGTCTTTCATTTTAAAATATTTTAGAATTGATTGGATAATTTGTGATTAGCATTTCGCGCGAAATTAATTTATATGTACAACATATTAACTATACTTATACTTTTGTTCATAATATTTCAGATTTACTCGAATTTCAAACAACATTCATTCATCATGCTTGTGTACTTACAGTTTGTTTGGTGTATAGGTTACACGCATATATACGCGAAAACAATAAAAACATACACCTGTTTCCTAGCGCAGAACACAAAAAGAGACGCAAACTGTTGTGCGATCTATGCGGTTTTTTTACTGCGTCGCGACTTACGACTGTTTAACTAAGTTTCAACTTGCCACCTTTAGCCCCACAAAAAACAATCGTACGCAGCGTTGCCGGTTCAATATAGTTCTTCAAAACGTTTTACTTTTATACGTGTATGATTTGCTGTTTTTTGATATTTTTTTATTTCCAGCAATTATTTATCACTATAATAGAATTGCCGATAGGTTCGTTAAATCGTGCTAAAATTATTTGAACTCGTAAATGTTTTATACATGTTATGTGTATAGTTCTCATTGCCTTGGCAGGTCACATTATTTTTTTTATCTTGGATAAATTTTGGATTATCTGGATATATCTGGCGATTTTACTCAAAGTAGATTCATAACTTGTATGTTTTGAGGGGAATTTTAATTTTACATGGTTTCTCCCCGTGCTAATTTCAGACAAACTAAATTTAATTGAACCGATGAGATTCAATCAGTAGCAGATAAATTAAACATTTAATTTGTTAGAGTTGTTTCTTTTCGTATTAAAAGTTTATTTTCGACAGTTATTTAATATAACAAATGGTGACATCTTTAGTGGCACAATAAGTGAATCAGCAAATTGCTGATATTTGGTACAATGTTGTTCATGGGGGATTGAAGTATGGACGAAACATTGCAGGGATTACCATTATCTTTCAATTGCCGCTACGCGAAAGAATTATTTTTATAAAACTCACACAGTAACATTCGTTCTACGTTTATTTCAATTTTGCCATCTCGTCTCGCAAATTCGAAAATGACGACGATTTTGTTAAAATGGTAGAAGATTCCAAAAGGTTCAAAACAATTTGACTGAGCCGAACCTTTTATGAATATGTACTAAAATACTAACATACTAACACTACGTCATCATCATCATCAAAACCTAAAATTTTACTACTATTTAGTTTGAATGTATTACAAAGAATATTCAGAAATTTAATTCACTTGTAGTATGAAACAACTGTAACAAACAAAAGGTGGAGTACAATACTTTCAATCGTACTAACAGAGGGCGAGAATACATTTTTTTTCTTTAAATATATGATCTCGTGCGCTTCAAAATCCCTCCTAAAAATGAATGTTGCCACCATTACTGAGTTAGGTGCCGATTGCACTAGAGCAATAAGTTGGTTTCCTACGTTATTTTGAATACTAATTGCCTAGAATTACATGTTTATTTTAAAAACTTAAAACTATACTGGAATTGATATGTTAAGCTGCGCCACCGTCCAAATTCCCTTTGCTTCATAACTATAGCCTTTATTATTCTGGTACCACTGAATTCAGCTGGGTTATGTAGTTATGTATTTTACTGTTTGTTCTCAGCTTTTAGACGCACGTGTATTATACTTGTGTCTTTGTAGTTTATTCTTCAATGTGTCTTTATGTAAATGGGTTAATGTAATTTAAACATTTCCAAATTTGGTAATCAGGCGGGACGCTTATGTGTGTTTTTCGTTAAATAATAATATTTTTAATTTGTATGTTTTAACAAATTTAATTAGGTTATTTTCCCGATTATTGTAAATTCCCAATATTCACTTTGTTGCTAGGTTTGGTTCCAAGGCCGGGGGTTCCTGTCAATACCTTGATTTGCCAACCTCAGCCTGGCCAACCCCAGCAACCTGGTCTTCGAAGTGGATCACCTGCGTTAGGTACAAATTTAGGAGGTTTAGGCGTTCTCAACCAACAAGGCAACCGACTATTGTTTCCTTTACAACAACAGCAACAGACTGCGCAACAAACGACACAACAGCAGCAAACTCAACAACAACAACAGCAAACCAGTGTTGTTGGTTTACCAGGTCTTAGTCCTACTACTTCTAATCCTGGACTGTCTCCTTTCGGCAATCCTTTATCTCAAGGCAGCACCACCACAACTTCGGCCAACAGTCAATTTCCAGTTACCAGTAATGGACCTGTTAGTCTGCCTCAAGTGTCTCCTGCTGGGCAGAATTCGCAGACTAATCAGTTCAGCGACATATTGAAAAGTAATCTTATCACTCCATCTCCTTCGGGATTCGTTCAGCAACCCCAACAACCGCCTCAACAGCAAAGCCTGAACCAATCCAATCAACAACAAACTCCACAGCAGAATGGAACTTCTCGAATACCATCTAGCAATACTGACTCTGTGAACTCTGTGACAACACCGCTTCCAACGAACACAGGTCCCAAGTCGGTCAGTTCTTCCAGAGGGGCTTCTCCTGCTCCCGCTACTCCTGTTCAGTCGTCTCCTGCTGCTGTTGCAGCTAGCATGGGTAAGTATACTATTAGTTTTTTTTCCAGCAACATGTTTAAATGTTGCATCAAATTACTGTTGACAACATTTTGCATATTGTTGGCTGTTTCAGCAGATATTTGAATCATTTATAACATATTGGCAACCGCTCGAAAGTATAAGGATAATTGGTGAAAATACACAGGCTGTACCACATTCCTTAGCTGTGTAACATTACGAGGAATATTTGTTAAATGATCTATTGTTCCATTGAGATATTTATGATACATTTCCGATTCCTTCTTATCGTGTGCATGAACAATTACCTAACTGTGAATGTAACATTCATAAACATGTTAATTTGTTATCAGACGTTGATAAAGTAATATAATAAAACATGTGCTTGCAGATTGTTAATGAGGGAATTAAACCATTCGCAATTCACTTATGTAACGATTTTTATCAATTAATGGCCACATACCTAATCAACAATATGTTGAATACAAACAACAAATTAGAAATGATCGAGTATATTTAACATTGTTCAAACTTTCAGGTAAAGGCATGAGTAATGCTGAAAGAGCACTTCTCAACGCCCCAAGGCAATCATCGTCTCTATCATCTCAGATGGCGGCCGTTATGGCTGCTGCGAGAGACGATGAATCTCCCTCCCCACCATCTGGTGGCAATAAAGGAAAATTGGAGCAAATTAAGATGGAGACAGACATTAAGCAGGAAGATGGCGAAACTAGTGACATGCAAAGTGATTTATTGAATGGAAAGGTTATCAAAAGTGAAGTTAAAATGGAAATTAAGCAAGAAATAAAAACTGAGCCAATGGACGATGATCGACTTTTAAAAGCTAACTCGGGCCTAGTTAAGGATGAGCCTACAAGTCAGGACTGTTCAAATGATTTAAAGCCGTCTACTGTCGACACTGCCAATATTACAAGTTCAGGCGAACGCAAGCACAAAAGTTAGTAAACTTCTTTATTTTATATGTGTATAGTTGAATAATAGAATTATATCTAGTTGACATATGTTACAAATTTATCTAGTTATAGTAATAAAACTTGTTTATCTGTCACAAAACTTGATAACAAAACTAATTCGTTTATAGTATATAATTACTTGAAAACATTCTGTACATCCTTAAACATGCCATATGTATACCAATTGTTACATTCACCTGATATATTTAACATTTTGCTAATCTCAAAAACAATTCCCTTGAATTGTTTTAGAATCATGGTACAATTTTTTCTTGAATGAAGTTCAGTTATAGAGGTTCTAAATTTTATTTAGTGAAGTACGTTTTTTATGGACTCAACTAATTGTCCTGATAAATAGCTATTCAATGAATTTTGCCTTCAATAAGTTTACCAAGTTGACAAATTGACTTTTGATAGATTTGTTTCGATTAGTTTCCCACTATAAGCAGATGTATGTGCCACTTGACACTGGTTGACGCTTAAGTAGACTTGAGGCAGCATGCTTCAAAGATACTGCTCTTTGGATTTGTATGTTTTATTCACATAATTTACATCAAGCAATTTCTAGCCACTTTTTTTTGTAATAGTGAAACTGGAGCAACTTTACAATGTTCTAAAATGGGTCTTATGCTCCAAATTTTCCTTAGTCAAATGTTTGTAGGTTATAGAGATAATATAAGGAGTTGAAAGTGAAAATCAATCTTCTAATAATTACTATTTTAAAGTGGTTAAATATATTGATTTCACAATTTATGTGGTTTATGAGAACGGGAAATTCAAATTTGATATTGGTTTGAAAATACTTCCTAGATGGCGCATACTACATGTTTTGTGTTAAAGTTGCTAGATATACAAAGTACCACAACATCCGCCATTTTATGATTTGATTTTACAGTACGGTTCAATATGATTTGAAGGTGAACGTCTAGCAAATATGCAATTTTCCTTCCCAGTCCCAGGTCCAGTAGTGCAAGTGGTACCTCTGCAAACAAAAAAAAAAAGAACTAATACCAGGAGAGTAAGACAAGGAAAGTTGCTTACTTGCTTTACATTCAACTTCAAACCACACTGAATTATACTTAAAAACTAATCCCCAAATGGTGGAATATTTTTTATAGAATACTTTGTATATCTCGGGACTTTTAACTTCCTGTTTTGGTGATATTTTTCAACCATATGATTGATACTACTTATCAGATTTTTGTGATTCATGCATCTATAACCTGAAATTGTTTGTTAGTTTTTGTATGGAGAATTTATATGGTTAATGGAGAAAAAACATAAAACACGTGTTGGGTATTTAGCATTATCAATATTTTTTTGATTAGTTCATTTAAGTTTCCGCATAGACGTAATGGAGAGCAGTATTTACAATGTTTATAACGTGTTTGTTTCCCTTTCTGTTCGAAATGATTTGAATTGGGGTTTTCCACATGATGAATGAGTCGCGGTAGTGAACTTGATTTGTTGTTTCATATCCCACACCTTAGCTAGTAGCTATCAACACCTTGGATCTCTTTAACCTATAATATTTTTTTGAGACAACTTTGACGCAAAAGACCTATGCTTACGTTATTATCTCCAGCTGATCTATGGTGCAGAAGGTACGACACATTGAATTTCACAACAAAATGAGCTATGAAATAGTGGGCGAAACAGCAGTGCCAAACTGTTGAATTTGATATGAATTTTAGCTATGTCACGATTGGGATGTTTTGGTCATTATTCTTGTAGTTTTTATAAAGTGTATGAGATCATTTGTGGTAAAGTACTTTTTGTTTGTATAAATAATTTGTACATACTCTCCTCTCGAGTTGAAACTTAATTATCTCTTTGGTGGAAAGTATACTGCTTCTATAATTTAATTAACTACAATTAAAAGTGCATTTGCATAAATAAAGAAAATTGAAAAAATATTCTTTTTAGTCTTTAAATCAGATGAACTGAGACAAAAGTTGATGCCAACTTTGGAGAAATTATATCGACAAGATCCAGAGAGTATACCTTTTCGACAGCCTGTTGACCCTCAAACATTGGGTATCCCTGACTATTTTGAAATTGTAAAGAGACCTATGGATCTGTCTACGATTAAAAGAAAGCTTGATATTGGGCAATATCATGACCCTTGGGAGTACGTTGATGATGTTTGGTTAATGTTTGACAATGCTTGGCTGTATAACAGGAAGACAAGCAGGGTGTATCGATATTGCACAAAGGTAACTTTTAGCGAAACTAGTAAATTACATGACTTACTATTTTTTCATTTTTAGTTGGCGGAAGTATTTGAGCAAGAAATCGACCCTGTGATGCAATCAATGGGTTATTGCTGTGGAAGAAAGTACACTTTCAATCCGCAGGTGCTGTGTTGTTATGGAAAGCAATTGTGTACAATTCCTAGAGATGCGAAGTACTTCAGCTATCAAAACAGGTATGGAAATTATTTAGTTATTGGTTTCTTTTTTTATTTGGTGTGAATCTTTGTAACCTCACTACTAAAACATGTTAAAAATGGCTGAAGTATTAGTCTTTAATTGTTCATAATAGTTATCAAGATATATTTTCAACTCTCTTGTTTATATAGTCTCAACGAAGACTACTTGTATTATATTATACATACTCATGACAGATATTTGAAAGTTGACAAAGTATCTATTTTTAAAATTGTGTATAGAAATATTTTTTACACGAGTGTAAAATAAAAAATTGATTAGTTATTTATATTACTACAGTTATTTTCTAGTTTATTTCGAATGTATTCAAACAGTAAATGATGAAATTAATTTTTCTCACACAAACACAAAGTACAGTGCATCTGCTATCACTAATTTTCACGTTATTATTATTATTTAACTTCTTTCACTTTGTTCAATAAAATCTAACTCGCAATTATTTTTTTTAAATTCTATTTCCGATCACGATTTACCGCCATGTACCACCACGTCATTTTTAACACGAAAAAAATCAATTGCATTGATGTATGTCAATGTTATGCGCTTGATGCCTGTATGTGTGATACGTTTATGTAAAAAACTACAGTCTAAAGGCATATGGACTTGGCTCCGACAGATACACTTTCTGCCAGAAATGCTTCAATGATATCCAAGGGGACACCGTAACTTTGGGGGACGATCCTACGCAGGCACAAACGTAAGTACCATTTTGTATTTCCTAATTTAAAGGGAATATTATTTTATATTGGTATTAGTTAAATTGAATGTTGGCATACAAAATGATTATTAATCTATCATTTTAATTTTTCTGAAAAATGTTTCTCATTTCGGTTTATTTGGTTGTTTTTAACTGTGTTAACTTTCAGCGCCATTAAAAAAGACCAGTTTAAAGAAATGAAGAACGATCATTTGGAAATGGAAGCCTTCGTTAATTGTACTGATTGTGGGCGTAAGTTGCACCAGATTTGTGTTCTACATATTGAAGCAATTTGGCCCCAGGGTTATACTTGTGATGAATGTCTGAAAACGAAAGGACAAAAAAGAAAAGAAAATAAATTTAATGCTAAAAGACTGCCTGTAACCAATTTGGGTATTTATATTGAGAATAGAGTGAACATTTTCTTGAAGAAGAAAGAAGCCGGTGCAGGAGAGGTATCGATACGGGTCGTTTCCAGTTCTGAAAAAGTCGTCGAAGTTAAACCTGGAATGCGAAGTAAATTCGTAGAGAGCGGTGAATTAACTGGCGAGTTTCCTTATAGAGCTAAAGCCCTGTTTGCTTTTGAGGAGATTGATGGAGTGGATGTATGTTTTTTTGGCATGCACGTTCAAGAATATGGCTCCGAATGCCCTCCTCCTAATACAAGACGCGTTTACATCGCCTATTTGGATTCTGTGCACTTTTTTAAGCCGCGGCAATTCAGAACTGCAGTGTACCATGAAATATTATTAGGATATATGGACTATGTTAAACAATTAGGTTATACTATGGCCCACATTTGGGCTTGTCCTCCGTCAGAAGGGGATGATTATATATTTCATTGCCATCCGCCAGACCAAAAAATACCAAAACCTAAGAGATTGCAAGACTGGTATAAGAAAATGTTAGATAAAGGAATCATTGAAAGGATAGTCTTAGATTATAAGGTAAAGTAGGATTCTTATAATTCCTTATATAAACTGAATATGATCTTTTCTTTCAAAACTGTATAAATCAAAATTGTTGATTAACCATTTGACATGAAGAAATTTCTTAAACAACTTATTTTGTAGGATATACTCAAACAAGCCATGGAAGACAACTTAAGATCAGCAGCAGATCTACCTTACTTTGAAGGTGATTTTTGGCCAAATGTATTAGAAGAAAGTATAAAGGAACTAGATCAAGAGGAAGAAGAGAAAAGAAAACAAGCCGAAGCTGCTGAGGCTGCAGTAAGTTCGCTTTTCATATTTTTATAAACAAATCTTAAAATGTGTGCTTTAGATATTTTCATCTATGGAAGAGAATGAAGTTGGTCCAGATGGAAAGAAGAAAGGTCAGAAAAAAGCTAAAAAGAGCACTAAGTCCAAAGCAAATCAGCGGAAGAACAGCAGTAAAAAATCCAATACTCCTCAGACAGGCAATGATTTGTCGACTAAAATATTTGCAACTATGGAGAAGCATAAAGAAGTCTTCTTTGTGATTAGGTTGCATTCTGTGCAATCTGCGGCTAGTTTAAAGGTGAGAAATATGTTTATTCATACATTTTTAATAATTGTGTCATTTTTAAGGAGTTGATGAACTTGTATTCCAAAAATTTCACGTTGCTGTGAAATTTTGTGGCAGTCTGATTAGTTTTGTAATTGAACACTTCTTACATTTTTCTATATGATAGAGACATGAATGTGTTTTTAGGCTCACGAATTATGATCCATGATTATGACTATTCTCATTACTCAAACATTTACTTTTAATTAACATTCAGCATTATTCCAGGATAAATTACTACTATGCCTCGAATATTCTGTCTCTGAGATTATTCAACTTTTTCTGTATTGCTTCGTGTTTTTTTTTTATCAAAAGTATGAATTAAGATAGTCTTTAAATTTTTGGTGACGTGAGAAAAAAAACCAGCTTTGTTCAATCGCATTAAACCAATTTTATTTAAAATATCTCAATAATTGAATATTGGAATTAATATTTTTATTAAAATATACCTCTAGGAGACAATGATAGAATATATCAATTAAATAATATCAAACAATGAGGGCACTGATTTGAGTAATGTAAACATCATTATTAACATATTCAGGTAATACAATTAACTTCGAATATTTGTATGTTTAAAATATGAAAATCTGTCAGAAAAGTACATATTTGTTTGGTTTGGCAAAAATTTTATCGGTGGTTTCTCATGAAATAATTCAGTGAATGATTCGTTCTAGATTAGAATACTTCAGGTTATATCGCTACAGCAATTTTAAATATAAAAAAATTAGTTCATGATTATATATGAAATTGCCTCATATCCTGGTACTTTGCCAAAACTATTTAAAGAATATTGTTTATTGTGGTTTGACACAAAAAGAATTAGATATTTATCTAAACCCAAACAAGACTTTCGTGTCAAATCAAAGATATCAGTCCAATGAAATTGTACCATATATAGATGCATTAGTTTTTACTTGCATCTTCATTTCTCTTGATGTGTTTTGTTCACATTAATAATTGTTTAATGCTTCCCTGAGACATTTTGTTATTTACCTGTTTCAATTTTTCAATTCTTTTCTCTGTGTGATCTTTTTTTGTATTATAATTACTAACCATTCTTTCCTTAACTACCCCATTCCAGCAAGGTGTACCTATTGTCACTTCTTTGAACAATGCTGAATGATAAAATTATGTGAAACATTTAAGTGGTTGATGCTAAATAAACGCGCAGTCATTAAATTTGATGTGCTGAGTGAACCTATTCTTTTTTAAATTATTACTGAAAAAGAGCCCAAATCTGGTCATTTATAAGAATTGGTTCCATTGTTTTACATAGTTCGTGGCCATGAATTAAACTGCCCTTAAACATGTACATATCTAGAAAAAATCTTTATTAGTTTTTGTGTTTGATGTTTTTCAAATATTTAATATTCAATGCAAAGACCTTTCATAAAACGAATCAAATATTTTCTTCTTTGTAGCCAATTCAAGACCCTGACCCTTTCATCAATTGTGATCTCATGGATGGGCGTGATGCGTTCCTAACTCTCGCCCGTGAAAAACACTACGAATTCTCATCCTTGCGTCGTGCTAAGTACAGTACTATGTCCATGCTTTACGAGCTGCATAATCAAGGACAGGACAAATTTGTGTACACTTGCAACAGCTGTAAGGCGCATGTCGAGACCCGTTACCACTGTACCTTGTGCGAAGACTTCGATTTATGTATTCAGTGCTTCGAAAAGGAAGGCCATCCTCACAAAATGGAGAAGCTCGGGTTGGACTTGGACGATGGAAGTTCGCCTAGTGAAAGTAAAGCAAATCCAGGGGAGGCACGAAAATTATCTATACAGGTAAGATCGCGGTTGTTTTTTTTTAGTAAAATATCGATCACAATTTGGTGAAATCGATTATTGAACATATTTTTTTTTTATTATTCAATGGCAATAATTCTTTTAATGACAAATTACTCACAGACAAAACTGCTGCTGATCTTCGTTTAAATTATAAAGTGCGTCTCGCGCGCATTGATTACAGTTAAATGCCTTATGATATACGCTATTTTCACATATATCCAAACCCACAAAACAATTGAGCAGCACTTTTTCTTCCGACTTGTGCACACATCACATTGAACGCGTTAGATGCATTTTAAAATTGTCATCTATTCTATTTGTTAACTGATCTCAATATGGAAAGGTGGTGGGTTGAGATACTACGTATATTTTGTAAGAATAAACCTAAATATTTGAATACTGTAAATTAAAATATTGAGATGTTCAGGTTGGCGTACGCAGTTTGAAATAAATTATTCATAATTCAATTTGTGAAAAATGCCAGAAATGATTTTCAAGTTTTACTTTCAACAATTTTTTTTTTGATTTTGCTGTATTACACTCACTAAAATTTATTAATAACTTTTAATTTTTTTTCAGCGTTGTATTCAATCTTTGGTGCACGCATGCCAATGCCGCGATGCAAACTGCCGTTTACCCAGCTGTCAGAAGATGAAACGAGTCGTTACTCACACCAAAGTTTGTAAACGGAAAACAAACGGCGGTTGTCCGATATGTAAACAACTTATCGCTTTATGTTGTTATCATGCTAAACACTGCCAGGAAACTAAGTGCCCTGTGCCTTTCTGCTTGAACATCAAGTACAAACTGAAACAGCAGCAACTCCAACAAAGGTTGCAACAAGCGCAACTATTACGGCGTAGAATGGCTGTGATGTCACGGACGACGCAACCTCAAAACGCATTGCCAGGTGCGGGACAAAATGTACAAATGGGGGGAGGTGTAGGTGGTGTTCAATCGGTTGTGCCAGGAGCCGTCAGTCCTGCGAACAGCATGAATGCAGGTATGGTTATACTCAGATTTGTAGATTGCTTGGTTTTAAAGAATTTTGGGCTGTATTTTTCTGGCTTAAAATTTGAATGTTTTAAAATGTTTCAACTTCTATAGTTGAGGAGGAAGGAGGAATCTAAAAGTGTCAAATATGTCGATCAATAAATGTCAGTATAATAGCAACAAGTTTCTTTTAAAGCTCCCACCATCACCTCTTAACTTGGTTAAATCACCCAGAAGAACACAATAAGCAGAAGCATGTATCAGTGATTACCATTTCCTACATTTATGATATCTTAGTTCTGATTTCTTTTCACGTTTTCATCCATCACCAGCCTGTTAATATACTACTCCACTTCTTAAGTTAAGAAGCATGTTGGGGCTGGTACTTTGAAAAACCTTTTCAATAGTAAATTGTTCATCAAAAGTATCAGCTCTGTTGTGCCTAATTGGAAGATTAACATGCTTTCATCAAGTGTCAGGGGTTAGATTGTAATAAGGAATGTAGTATTCAAAATATGAAGCTTTGCAGAGAAGTGTTTCATTATAGCTCTTGCTTTTGACCATATTAACATAATTAAAATGATCTGTATAATTATTACTAGCAGTATATTGTATACTGTACGTTGTAATTAGATACATACCCAAGTATTTATCAGATATCTCCAACACTTGTTCTACTACTAAACATAAATATTTTTATTTTTAGGCCTACCAAGTACAGGTATGGGGATTACGTCTTCCCACCAACCTGGTATTGGATTAAAACCAGGCAGTGCACAGACTCCACCAGCGAATGTCCTACAAGTGGTTAAACAAGTACAAGAAGAAGCCGCAAGACAACAAGCGCCTCATGTCGGATATGGAAAAGTAAATCCAGGTCAAGTAGTGTCTGGACAAAACATGCCACCACCTCAAATGCGAGGAATGAGCCATTTGGGAACTGGACAAGGTAAACAATTCCTTATCCTAAACGAAATTTCTTTAATCTATAAGCTATATATCTCAGGCGGAAATCTTTTACCGATGGAGCAATGGCAACCACGTTATTCTGGAGTTACCCCGCAAGGAATCCGTCCTGGTCAACCACCTCAAGTAATGCCACCAGGAGGGACTCAAATGACCCAACCTGGTGGGCCAATGCAGGCCGCCGCTGCGGCTGCTAACCAAGCAGCAGCTGCTGCAGCAGGTTGTATTAGAACGCCAAGTGGCAATGCTGGAGCACCTGGGGCGACAGGAGGCCCACCAATGGGAGCACCACCTGGATCCATGATACAGAAGCAAGCTTTACAGCAATTAATGCAAGCATTGCGGTCACCTACTTGTCCAGATCAACAGGACAGGATATTGTCTATACTTAAGACAAACCCACAGTTGATGGCAGCGTTCATTAAACAACGACAGGTATAATCATTTTTTTATGTTTGCATGCATTATCAATCATTTATTTCATTAGCAATTTCAGCTTGATCACGATACTTTAAATAACAAAAATATAAGAAAAAATGAGAAGAGACCTTTAGATCCAAGAATAAAAAATATATTAGAAAATAGATTTCTGTATAAATAAAACATTTAGTATAAGATTATAGATTTAAAACGTTATTGTACTTTTTTGCTATTGTTTTTAGTTATATAGACTCATTAGTTATAAGTTGTGAAATTCTTTATACTGCATGCTGTTTGAATAAATATGTTTGGTTTGCGGTGAAGGGATTAATGTTTTTTGGAAACACTCCCCTAATTTCCTAAAAGGACAGCTTTTTAATTGCATTGGATGTTTTTTTTTGAATGTTGATTTGGAATGTGTTTGTGAGGGAGGTTAGGTATTGATCCTAATTCCAGCTCTTAACCTTCCTTGCTTTTGTGCTTGTGCTGCATACATTTTATTTGGCAGGTAAATGTTTTTGAAATATTTGATGCTAATTTAGAACGTTAACCTTTCTGTTCTATCAGCAGGCGCAGCAAATGCAACAGGCTGGTGGAGGTACTCCTCCTCAACAACTCCAGCACATTTTAAATACCCAACAAAATGCTGCTAGCCAACAACACCAGACAAGAATGCAGATTCAAAGTGGTATGATGAATCAGCCTGGGCCTGGTCAGGGACTAACTCAAGGAGCTCCTGGACAACAAATGCCACAGCAGTGGTATAAACATCAGCATATGTTGGCAATGCAAAGGCAGCAGCAACAGGTAAATTTTATCTATTTATTTGTATGTAGAAAGCCCCATTGCAGAATCATTTACAAAAGTAAATAACAAATTGAGAAATGAAGAAACAAAAAAAAAAATAAAGAAAATTTTGTCACATTGACAATGCGAGCAGATACATTCGATTGCTAAGATAGGATGATGAGGTTAAATTATGTTAATCATTTTTACACTTATTTTCAAAATTATATAAAATTGAAAGTTGTCTCATTTATGGAAAGTTGTGTCTAATATTGGGATTAGCAAACAGATGGAGTGATCATGCAACGGTTACACACAATGTTACGAGTTTAACAGCTTCTGCAACACAGTATGAATGCATGTGAAGTCTCGAAACATTTATTAGTGTCATTATGATCTTGCCATTCTATCACTCCCTCTGTTGGCTATTGTGTGTATATATACACATACATATTTACATAGATATGCAATATAAAATTATAAAACAATCATGAAAATATGTATTGTTCAAATAATTTTCAATATCAAAGGGCACTAAAATAAGAATTATTAAACGTGTCATATATCATTTGTTATTGTCATTAATAATTAATTAAAAATATTAGCTATTAATACTGGAAGTAATGTAATGTTCAGTAAAGTTTATACACATCAGGTCAGGTCTTTGGCTCGAATTCTGTCAAGGCATTTTACAATTCGTCAGATTAGTCCACACATGTCGGTATGCCAAAAATTTTATTGTGAAGATCAAGAAATATTCACCGTTTGTTACAATCTTGCTTCATGAGTGCGCTATTGGTAATGTTTGCTTTCATTTTAGACGAAGAGAAAAAGTAAAGAAGAAAAAAGAAATTAATATGGGTGCGAGAGTTTTGCAGGCAAAAGGGAGAATATGCAATTGTGTAACATCATTTATTTATTTGTTTATTTATGGGAGACCCAATTGCAGAATAATTAACAAAAGTAAATATCATAAAACCACAGAAATGAAAAAAATTGTATCACCTTAACAATTCGAGAAGATATGTTTGATTACAGTGATTAATTACAATGACGGTTGATACTGAGAAACACCATTGGATTAAATATTGATTAATGAACTGTACTACAAGTTCGCGCCTAAAGGTATACATAACCCACAGGGGGATCCAGAGGCATATTAAATATTTCAGAATTTCAGGTTCTCGGGGAGAATGCTGACCATAGATTGCGACGTTGAAAGTCGGCATTGAACGTAGGATTGTGATATAGTTTCCAATTGGGAATGTTCAGGGATAATTTGCCAAGAATATTGGAACGGTCTACTTGCCTACTAAACAATTTAAATGTAAAACAAATATTACTGAACAATCTACGTTCCTGTAATGTCATCATGTCAGGTTCTTGTTATATAAGAGCATAGTTCGGGTCTCTTATTGGGATTGGTAGTCTGTAGGCACAAAACTGCAGAAATTATTCTGCATCCTTTCCAAAGTAATACAAAGTACTTACGAACAAGGAGACCAAATTATTGAGGCGTAAACCAGGTATGAATTAACTACAGATGTTAAAATCATTTGTTGGGGAGAAGTGGTAATAATTTCCCAAAATGTAACCTAGTTTTGGATGCATTAACCAAGATATTGTTCATATGGTGAGTAAATAAACGGTTCTCATTGAAATAAACACCAAGGTCTTCGGCTAAAATTACTGATTGCTTGAAAAAGTAAATTGCAGAGTGTTGAAAATGTATATTTTGTGTAAAAGATTCGTTACTACAGATCTTCAGGGGATGAGACCACGTTGGCTTCATATTGATCAAATGCAGATTATGGTTAACCACGTCGTAGACAAAATTAGAGCAGTGACTAAACTAAAGTAGTCTGGAAATGCGTCGAAATTCTTATTTTGTCATAGACTTGACATATTGAAAAAGCAATATATGACATTGATGTTTGGAGAGGCAATTCCGCTGCAAGGTGGTGTGTTAGAATATGAGATGGACAGATTGAGTTTTGGAAAAATGACCAGCAAACAATTGGACAGTTTCTTTACACCATCAGTATGAATCACTTGCCTTGGCAGGGCTTTTGCCACTAATAAACCCTGTAGAAAATGCCCAGATTTTTATTATGAGGACGCATGCTGTCATAGCCAAGTTGATATAAAATTAATGAGTTGCTACTCTAGTATTACAATTACACACAGTGACATCCCAATATATCGGCCCCAAGTGAATTATTCAGAGCACCAGTCAACTTTGTGAAAGTCACTAGTATTCCCCGGAAAGAACTAATGGGTCCATGGACGAGTTCCGATTTAGTTCTCCACAGTTAACATTCATGATTAAATAGAATTTTTAAGAGTACATGAATTGCTAGATCAACTTTTGACTTGTTGAGAATAATAAGTCCGGTAAAACAGTTCTGGAACTGAGGACCGATACATTGAAAGAAGTTCAGCAAGATGTATCCCTGGAAAACAATTGAAGGGAGTTCAGCAAGGTGTATCCCAGTGAGACAATAGTTAAATGTGGTACTGTTAACATTAACAATAATCCCATTATATATGTCCCGTTACTAAAAGAAGGTTCAACATGATGGGCATAGACATGCTGTGTGGACAAAGGACGAATATATACACTACCCATGATGAATCCTTGCTATTAGGTGAACACAGAACGAAAATTGTTCGCCCATATCACTAAAGACGCACAGTGTAATGGATCCGATGTTGTGCTGCAAAGATGCCAGCACGTCTGGATTTTGTTTGATGAAGGGATCACAGTCTTGGCAAACGTGAACAAAGGTGTTTTATGATTCTTATTATAAAATTAATTATAGCGTATTTGCTGGCGTGTAAGTTGACCCTCAAAATAAAATTCTATGAAAAATAAGGGCCCTGGGTTACAAAATATGATGCTACGAAATTGTGCAAATCGAATAAAATTATATTTGTTTTAATAAGAATATTTAAACCAACGTTTTAATAACGGATTTATGGAAGCCTTGGAGTTTGGGATGACTATTCCAATGTAGTATAATCAAATTTTATGATTTTATCACAAGTTCCGAATAATTTTTTTAGGTATTCCTCTTTCCTCTGATCTCTCACCAAATTTTCGGAAATCAAACGTTTTTGCTGCAGCGTTGTAATTTATATCTTTTACATTTTTGTTTTGTTTAAAACTTACTTTCAACAGGAATAAAACAGTTACAATTTTTATTACCACTTCACTCTGTGAAAGTTTATATAATACTGATAAATTTTCTCCCAACTACATACCTAAACAATATAGCTCGTAGATAATTCTTAATATTTAGTTCTTTTTTTCTTTCTACAATAGGTTCATTTTTTTTTCATAATTTTAAATTAAAATGGTTAATATCTTTAGGAAGACAATAATTTTTAGCATGCTACTTATTATAAATTTATTCTTTCAACTAAAACAAAAATATAAACATTGTAAATATAATGGCAGTAGTAGGATTACTTCAATTATGTATACATTTAAGTGTTATTCCAGATTTCGTTTAATATTGTAGCAGTCAACTCATACAACTGATATGCTAAATATAGAAAAAGTGATATCAAAATTCGATTTCGATTTATACGCCTGCAGATACGATATTTAAACCATTATATTATTTGATAGAGGAGGGAGAAAGTTTTTTTAATATATGAAAATATGTAGGTTGTTCAATTTATTACTTCGTAAAATTTAAATACAGTTATGAGAAATGTTTTTGGGCAACTTATTTTCATATGGTATACTATGAATAATAAGATCAAAGAATTTTACATTTTTCGAATAAACTTATTTTGAGGTTCATCCTAAAACATTATCAGATAAAATACGAAAAATATGGTCAACGTAAAAAACTGCTTCTGAGGCATGATGTAACATGCAAATAGTGTTGTAGTGACTGATGTGTATGAATAATGTAGAATCACAAAAACTTTCTTACTTTAGAGCTCTCTTTAACCAATTATTGATCTATATTCATTATTGATAAACTTCATAAAATTTTAGCAGCAACAAGCTCAACAGCAGCAACCCTTTCAGCAGCCAGGTACCTGCCCGACTTACCAACAACAACGGTTACCTGGAATTCGACAACCTCACATGGGCTACAATAGTACAACACCATTCGGTGATCAGCAGTATGCCTCAATGCAAGCATTGAAACCAACACCACCACCTCCAGTGGCGTCACCTCAGGGAGTAATGGGGCCACCTCAGGGACAAGGTATGACCGTACAACAGCAGCAACAGCTGATGGGTGTAAGAAGTCCTCCTCCTACACGGTAAATGTTTGACATTGAAGGTTTTTGGTGATTATTTAAAATTATTCAAATGTATTCAGAAGTCCTCAACCTAGTCCTTCCTCGCGAACGGCGCCGAGTCCGAGAAACCAAGCGATGCCAAGCCCCCGTGGACCTCAGCCCTCTCCACATGATCTCGCGGCATCGGAGATGCTCTTAAGCCAGAACCACAGTAGTGCTTTGCACCCTCATACATCTCCCGCCAGTACAGGCCCCAACCAAGAATCCTCGGGTAATGACGTAACGCCTATGACTCCGCAAGACCAACTCAGCAAGTTTGTTGACCAACTTTAGTGGTGTCGTGTGGCGCTACTCGCCTCAAGGAACTCAGAATCAATAGAGTGATACATATATGCAGTATGTAAATATATTGTGTAGAAATCTTTTTTCTAATTTGTAAATAATGTTAAATAGAATTTTGTATATTATATATATTATATATTATATAATTTTTAGTGACGAATTATATTGTGAGTGAAGTATTTATGGCTTTGTGAGGCTGTGTTGTAAAAAAATAATTAAAAACGGATTGTTACGGTCTTTAGTGGAAAGAGTGTTAGAGACTCTTGGCCAAGCTACTCTTTTTTTTACATGTGACTTTTGTATACTACTAATTAGATGGTGACTTTGTACAAAGAGAATAAAATTTTTACCGAGACTTTTATAGTGTCGCGTCGGTAGCTATTGTGATCGCGGTGGGTGCCGTAACCCTGCACGCCCCTCCCTAATATTTGTTTTTATAATATATTTATAATTTATATATCATCTTTGTTTTTCGTACATTTTAAAACATTCCACGATTTGTGTGGGGTGCAGATGATGAGGTGCTGGCGCAACTAAATTCTCAAATACGACAATCTATATTTTGATCTACCACGCCAGTGCAATAACTTATATAAAACACTCCCTCCTAATTTATTACTGAACATACATCAAGTCTAGATTAATTAGTGTTTAAGAATTATATAAAAAGAAAATAAAATGATTATGATCAACTTTTCCGAGCTTTTATATTGTCCTTTATATTAAATTAAGTACAAAATAGTTAGTGTTTACGCACTCATTATTTATTACCAACGAGGTTTGCTTTTAATTTTTACATATAAAGTGGTAGATTATCAGTAAAACATACCTTGCTATCTAATTTTTCTAAATACTTTTAAGTTAAATGTAAAATAGTTGTTAAAAGCAAGAATAATGTTAAATTGCAGCCTCGGTTTTTCAATTGAATTTCTTTATAATATATTTACAACAATGATTGAAAACCTCCTATAATAGTAGTTGTTCAGACAAGACAGTGTCATTTTGTCACTATGTGTTTCTTACTCTTATACCATGTGTATGAACGCTCTTCACTGTTTTCCATTTTCTCGGAGATAGATATGTGTTAATTCTCTTTTGGTTCCTCCGTCGTCCCATGGTGGTGTCATTTCCCAGCTTTTTTTGAAACAAAAAGAAGTCTGGGCAAGCGTTGTTACCGCCATTTTTGGAAACAACTCTGTAACAATGAGCACAGTTTGACTGGGCGCATTGTTGTAATGTAGGATTCAGTTATCACAAAATATCCTTTTGGGTTCTTTACAGCCCCTATCTCAACCATTCATGAGTGTGACAGTAAAACCGGCACTATTTGCCATTGAGATATGAACTCGTTATGAATCATACTTTTTTTATCAAAAAAATACCATGGTCATTGCCTTGATTTACCGTTTCCCAATTCTCTTTAGTTTTTCTTCGTTTACGATTTGTCCTCCCCAGAAGAAGCCAAACACTTCGGACATATCTACGCCATTTTAACGCAAAATTCAAATGCATATAGCAGCTCCATATCTTGCACAATTTTATTTCTAAGAGTATGATGTGGTGACTTCTATTTAAATATTTAATTTTAATTATTTCTTACGCCGTTACTGAATACTGCTTCTACACCCAGAAAACTTCCTATGTTGAGAATTTCCAAAAAATCGTTTTCATTCTATTTTTCAGTGTATGGCGTACTGGAAACTGGCCAAAATTTCATTACAGTTCACATTCTGTGATAAAATAATTTATTATAAGTTGAGAATTGTATCTTCCAAGATATAATAAAAGGTTTTTCGAAATAGTATTATTGAAGTTAAACTTTCAAAGGATAACTTTAATTCTGTAACTACATGATTACCAATTTAAAATATACATACATACGAAGAAACAATCTTGCTCGTACCTTATCATTTAATACCCGCAGTAATTTCTTTTGTTTTGTGAATATCTGAGTGAATATAAAATATTCACTAACCTGTTATTTTCTCATAGGTACAATCAAACCGTTTATTAACTCGTTTTTAGATGAAAATATACATTACAGAATTTATTATCTTACCATACACAGCTTGTTGATGCCAAGATATGCACTCTATAATTCTTGAAAGATGCTTTTTGGTCTTCAGTGTTCTGGGCGTTCGGCCAGAAAAAACCAAAAGTAAAATACCGAAAGTAATATTTTTTTCGATAATATCGATGAGTTTTACAAAAACGTATTTGATAATATTATTGTATGTCTATAAGGGCGACACATTGACCGTTGAGGACTTCATCCACGCTTTTGGAGAACTCTCTATGGTCATTCACGTAAGTATGACACTAAATTACTGCATGGATATTTTTAAAATCCATAGATTAAAAAATCTTGTAATTTGAATTAAAAGTAATTTAATATCCTATATATAGCCTTCAGATTAAGGGTGCCAATAAAGAAAAATGTAATGTAATTAAGAGTAAAGTATCTAACCACATAAATAAAAAGGGAACATTTGGCCTGCTGAATTCCAAATGCTTGATACCATATGGCCCCGAAGTTTGTATGTTACTGTGTGTTTTTATTAAATAAATTATTCCTCTTTACTCGTATGTAAGACTTTCCACCGACGCTGAATGCTTGACGCCACACCAAAATTGATTCCCTTGTACGTCAAATATTTATTAAAACATTTTTACAAAAATATATTTGTAATATATCTTATTTCTTCTGTTTTGTAGTTACAAGTTTAATGAATGATATAAAAGAAGTTCCCATAGCTTGTGAATGTTATAATTTTAGTGGATATATGTAATGTTTGCTTAAACTTTCAATGGATATGTTGGATGTCTATGAGTTGCCACTTTGGCAGTCATATTCATTAATGGATATTATTAAATATCCAATGTATCTACCTGATTTGTACATGAATACGGATACAAATATAAACTTAAATAAGGATATTTTACCACTGGCAGTGTTTTCTAGTGGCGAATAATCCACATTCGTCATAAAAAAGCACATTTCTAAACAATAACCAACCTTTTCAAGGGAACTATAAAGCTGGCCAACCTATTCGTCAACAAAGGGAAAATATATGAACTGCTCAACTGTACCAAATACTTCTGGTCGACGCATAAGGATCACGAAGAGGCCAAAGACGAAACGCACAATTCCTTATACGTTAAAGCCATATTTCAATCAGACGTCGCGATGTGCGTATTCTCCGCGATTTTCTTCATAGTCCAGATGATTCTGAAGGGAGCCGATGCTTCCTTTCCTAGTTACCAACCTGAGTGGCAGCCAGAATTTCTCAAGCACCTTTTCGAAATAATGATGTGCTCTTTGTGTATCATCCTGCCGATTATATTCAGCGATATATTTTTCATGACCCTGCTAATGCTCATACAGAAACAATTCATCGTATTGAACAGGAAATTCCTATACTTATTCGTTGATGAAAAGCTGGTGAGAGATAGAAAGAGGTTCAATCAGGAGATTGGGCAATGCATCTGGTATCACAATCTGTTAATTAAGTAAGATTTTTTTACAGTTCACTTAATAATAACGCTTAGAGTTCAGCAAATAATTAAAAATAGTAATCGAGAATCATTCATGATAAAAGTGCTGAATTCACGTGATGTAAATTGTTTAGTGTCGATGATGGAAAATAGTGGTAACATACGTATGTATACCATAAGAAGACAGGTTTATACCTCTTTTAATAGGTTATAGCGTGCGTAGAATCATTTTGGTGAGTGAGGAGGAAGAAGGGAAAAAATTATTTTTGTCAGTATTATTCTATGATACCGCTCGAATAGTTAGAAACTTGAAACTCCATACGAGAATATAAAACTTTTAACCCTTGTGCAATGTATTTTAGGTGTATAAACGATTTTAATGATTGTTTTTCCACGATGATGATTTATTATATTGGGATAGTAACTACGCTCCTTTGCACTCACATGTACGCTATTGGAGCAATGTAAGTAATTTTTCTATGGCAAAATTTAAGTTTAAGTTTGAAATTTTTAGGAACCTCAATGGAGTTGTAACGGAGGATATAATAAGATGCATTTTGGGATTTTTCGAGCTAGTCATATGTTACTCTTTTCCAGCTCAGCTGCTTGAAAACGAAGTAAATTTATTATGTGATCAAAGTTCTTCTAGAGACGGTTTTTTTTATCATTAGACCTCACTGTTGAAAACTTCATCTCGTAGTAAAGCTTAAATATTAGATTGGGCGACTAATAAAGTGAATAACTAAACTGTTTACGTGGTAAAAACTCGGCACTTGGTGAAGGTGGACAAGATTTCATAACAGTAAAAGTGTTTAAGGTGATTGTGAGACGTTTTCACAAGACTACTTCAATTTAATCCATAATTGCGTTCACCATCTGAACATTGCACCAACTATTAATAAGAAATGGTGAATGCACCCATCGATCAGCTTTTAGATCCTGATAATCCTGGTTGGGACATTAGGAGAAGGTTATTAAAGTCTTTTCCAAAATAGTTGATAGCACAGCACTTCATTATAAGTTCAAAAATGCGCCTAAATCACTGTTGAATGATTCAAGAAAGTAAAAGGGATCGTAAACGTTTCTCCGTTGAAAATGCGTGATTATGTGATTACTTTCGAAATATGCTCCTGTTGACAAAGAAGCAGGTAGGAAATACAATGGAGCTTGAAGAATAGAGCAAAGCGAAAATATATGACTTTTCGGACTGTGTCGCTTGATTGTATCTGTATGCTTAACACATGAATTTTATTTTAACAGGATACATTACAATTCGTGTCTAAACGTAACATTCTAAACGTGTCCAAATTTTCAGATAAATCAGACGTCGTAAATTACATTGAATAGAGTTAGGGGTACTGATTTTTTTGAAAATCCTGGCTATGACAGTATTGTAGACATTTTGGTCCTCTATCTGCTGGTATAGAAAGAGAAGTGCAGAAAATTATACTGCCCGAGTTACAGCACATCATGTAACTCCATTACACGGGAAACGCAACCTTTGGTGGAAATAACTCCCGTGCAAAATTCGACGCTGGAAATCCTCCGTATTTTCACTTACACAAGCTTTTCTAGCAGCATATGGTGTTCTCCAGTTCTAGCCCTATACTTACTTTTTGCAATAGATATTTTGAAGTAATGCATCAAACGTTGTTAAATGTTCGGAATGCGCATCAGTGTTTGTAGATTACTCTACGATTTCTAAGACTAGGTTTAGAGATAAATGGCATATTACTGCAATATGACCTAAAATGTGTTTGTGTTTTGCTTGAAGATAATACTTAATGAAACTGCCCTGAAAGTAGATAAATGTAGCATGTAGTATCAGCAAAGTTAATACTTCAACGAAAAGATGGACTTAAAAGAGTCTACATGCATTTTGAGCTAGTTCAATACAATATGGCAATATATGTATATTAATGTCACATTCAACTTTTGAATATATTATACAGAATAAAAAACATTTTAAACAGTTTAGTTAGAGGAAATTTGTGTTTGTGAATTGTGCAACAAATAATTTTTTAAATTTCAGGCAAGCAAACTGAGCGAAAGTATCTACTTAAGCGACTGGTGTGATTATCCAGCCGAAGCAAAATCTGTGCGATTCATTATGGAGGCTGGACAATTGAAATTATTCGTGAAAATCGGCGCATTCGGCAAACTCAATATGGACACTTGCATGAGGGTACAGACAAACATTAGAAGGTGTTTACTTTAATTCTGTTTATTTCTATTTTTTAGACAGTCCAAACGATGGTCTCTTATCTGATGTTTTTACGCAATGTCTCTTACTAACAGATTATTCTTCTCGTTGCAATGGAATCAAATAGAAATATATAACATTTATTGTTTATTGCACGTGAAAGAGTGTTTTATTTCAAAATCTGTGTGTTACAATGGTGGATTCTACAATATTTTCCTTAATGGTTTCCATGTTTACTTTATTCCTACTGACTGAAGAAACATGCAATAGGATACCATACTCCGCACCGTCTGAAAAAGAAAGGTATTCTGATTAAATTGAAACATCCTTCGGAAATAATCGTGTTACCGATAAACTCGTAGATAAATCGATGTTTATTATTCCACCAGCGGTAATTGCAATCTTCCTTTGGCCATTAGCCATTACAAGGATAATGTCGAGGTTTTTCCCGCCATTCTCCGCCCATTTGCTTAAATATATTGTATCAGGCATTTTTTCGGCCTACAAAAATCAATTTAGAAATAAGCTCAGGCTACCTCACATAGCCTTCGAGATTTTTACTACTAAATTTACAAACACAACTCCGGCAGACCAAGTGATCCCGCTGAGATGTGAGATAGTATTATCTATATTAGAGTAATATGTCGTTATCGTAGGGATGACTATTGATCAATTGTGCTTGTGTAGTGTTTCTCATTATCATAGATTGCCGTGGAAAGAGTGTACTTACTTCGTCAGTTAACCCTTGACCTGGCAAGCAAGAACACACGACGAATTGAAAAAGGGCAGCTGAGAGGTAGATCGTAGATCGTATTATCAGTTTAAATGTGCCCCTAAAATTTTAAATGTAATACAATAGATTCTGTGCGCTAACATCAATACATTATAAAAATAACTAAGCAGTTGAGTATCTTAACAGTTACTCTTTAGTGGCGGATTGGTCAATTGCTATAACTTTACTGTTATATCCTGACTGATACTTCTATAATAGTTTTATAACAGTAAATATTTGCTAAATGGCGACAATTAAATAGAAGTAATAGTTGTAAGAAGACAATTAAATAGAAGTAATAGTTGTAAGAAATAATTAAGTAATAGTAAGAATATCACTTCATTTAAAAACATTATATACTCAAATCATAGTATCACTGGTATATAGATGTTACCTGTGCATTATATGCCCATAGATAGGTTGAATTAATTCTTTTTCTTAGAGATATTTCCGGATAATTCGATTTTCTCCCATATGTACCGTAAGTACCAGGAAAATTGTTTTAGCATTTGATGTTTAGGATATTTTAAAATTTCTGGTGGCCATATATCCAATATTCTAGAGTGCAAGGTTTCACGGCCGGAGTCATCAGTGAATAGAAGGTTTATCTGGCTGTTGGGCAGTGGTCGATGTAGGATTTTTATTCCTGACTCCTTTCTCTCCTCTGAAGATGCTTATCGCAGATATAAGCGAAATGTCAGGAAGAAAATCCTACATTGATCACGGCCCAACAGGCGTGAGCTTACTTAGTTACGATAGAAAGAAAATACATACTAAACGCCAAAAGAGAGATTATCATCAAGTGCAAAATGAACCCTGCTTTACACAAATCTTCTGAGGACGAAAAAGTTTTTAAAGAAGAAGCGAGTTTTCGTGAAGACACTGGATGCCTTTTTGTAACAAGAGGTTTTCAAATAATAATGTGCATGTCACTGTTGCTCATATGAAAAGTGCACAGGGTCTGAAAAGTGGCACATTTTTTTGACTTGTGCCATTGTTATCTAAATTTTAATGTAAATGTGTAAAATTTACCTCCGAATAAACTTTCTTTCTTAATTTCGTTGCGTTAAAAAAATAAAATTTAAAAATACTTCACACTGGGTATTCCACACTAGGAATCTATTTTTGAAAATTCAATAGTGTTTGTATACTATTTTGTGGTGTTTTAATTTAATTACATATTTTTTATGCCAATAAATATATATCCATAATAATTAGACCAATACTTTATACAAAAAAACACAAAAAAATAAGAAATTTTCGATTTCTTCCTAAATCTTAGTAAAACGGTATTCCACTTAAGCGAATATCATCTTTACTTTAATAGTTATAGACGACATAAATGGAAAGTAACAGTAATAAGGGCTTAAAGATAATATCTTTTCTACATTGACACATCGACGAGATACGATTAATATGGTACATATGCTTTCATATAAGGCCGTGTTGTTCATCTATCGGAATTAAATTTAAATAAAATAGTAAAAATCACGAAAAACGAAGCATTTTCTAACCCGCGGAAATACAGGTTCTTGTTATTTCGGTACATATTATACGCAGTTAAATTTTTTACGTTTGTTCTGAAACACACAGTATATAACGATAAAACCTTCTTACTTCGTGGACACGTTGTACATCTCAATGCACATGGAAAGAACAATAAAAATCATATATACCAGAAGAGACGTAGAAAAACAATCATTAATGCAATCCGTATAACTAAAAAAAAAAAAGAACATGAAAGTAAATAATTAACATAACCCACTAGACATGTAATATTACAGAATATTACTTTAACATTTCGTAGAGCTGAACTCTCGTAATGTGAATACATAATATCACAAGTAGGTTTGCGGCTAGTCAAGTTGGAACATTTCAACTATTTTATTTCGTTACTATAATCAATATCATCGCAAACTACAAGTCGAATTACTGATTGAGATTCATATCAATATGGCTAACTCTTGGATTTATACAGCCACTATTGAAAAACAATTATTAAATAAATTATAAGTTGTCCATATTCTAACTGGCTCAATCCAGTAACTAGAAAAAGGGTGAAAACTTGAAAGGCCAGACAACTCAACAGAACACAAAAGAAACTAACATGATTAAGTGTAATTGATTGTTAAGTGGCATTTGTAATGTTAAATTGTACTTTCCTTGTAGTTCATTAAAAAGGTTGCATTAATCTTGCTGAAATTATTAATTAGAAAATAATACTGTTGTTCAATTCATTTCAATAGTAAATTCAACAATGCATTGAGGTGGCATTTATAAGATTACAATGATAATCTTCTTGTAGCTACTGTTATGTGTCATTGTAATGATTAATCATTAAGTACTGAATTTGCCACACTGCTGAACGTTTATTTCAGTAGTTGCTGTAAATTTGCAGGAAGATAGAGGAAAATTGTTTTGATTTTATGTAGTACATCGAAAAGTTGCTGTAATATTACAGTGCTTAATGGAAAATGCAGTAATGAAAACCTTACTGTAATAGAAAAGCATGATGCTTCACAACTTTCTTTAACTTTTCTTGTAGTTCTCTGGGTTGCAGCTCCTTTCGACCGTTGGTATCGTAAATTCTGCTTAATTCATAATTTAAAAGTACGAACTGCACGCGGGTCAGGGAAATGAATGTCATCATCAATATATCCATACATATTATTGGCATGTTCACCCCAAATATGTTTATCATTGTCTGATAGAGTAGCAATAGGTTGAAACTCATCCATTTCGGTCTGTAACAATTCCAGGGTAAATTCTCGCCTTCGATGAGCGTTACTAAAGAGTAGGTCGAGGCAGTAGTAGCACATAAGCAAACGAATACTTGAAATGATCTTTTGGCGGTTTTGAGTATTTGATCGCAGTACTGTCTTGTTTCGATGTCTTCCACGTCTTCTACCTTCCAGAAAACGTCGCTCATCATTTCTAATAAATTTTTGAACTTCTGGCGATTTTTATACATTGTTATAATTCTTATCAAACCCTAAAATTCTTGAAATTAATTTTGCGAAAAGTAAAAGCGTTAGAAGCTGCTATAAAATTGTGCAAGCATTAAAAAATAACGTTTTACAAGAAAACAGTGTGCTAGATTAAAAACATGTTAGACTTTACAACACAGAGTGCAAAATAATAAAAATATTGTATTTTCCGTTGTAGTTCTCTGAAAAACCTCTAATAGATCGATTTTATTTTATAAAAATACACAATTATATACAATACACAAATATTCCACAATGAAGACTTCTAAGAGAAACAACGAAAAGCTTTAGCGGCCATAGTAAATGTACAAGCTGATGACCATCTACTTTTTCAAGTATTGTCGTTATCTTCTAGTTCCAAGTGACAAAGAAACTAGGAGAAGTGTTCCAAAAACCTTCGTTTGAAAAATAGAAATCAAAGACTTTTGAGGATTGGAACTTAAAAGAATTCGGGTTCAGGTATTCACAGAAATAATGCCCAATGTTCTGTAACCCCCTCAACCAGTAGTCACATTATGAGGTATGTGGTTAGGAGCTCCTAGTAACACAGGACGTCTTATGGACGTACGTTGAGTCCAATTAAGGGCCGGTACGTCCAGGTCCATATTTGATCCAAATTGATAGAAATCCAATAGAATCTAATACAAATCCAAATAGAAAAATCCAATAGAAATCCAAATAGAAAAATCCAATTTGATAGGTCCAGTATATTCTGGTCCAGATCTGATTCAAACGGGATCATCTAATGGATGTCCACATTATAGAAAATAGTATACGAAATATAGAAAATTTCCGAGTTTTTGCAAATAACTCTTTCTTGCGAATTTTCGCTCGACCGGAATGGCCAACGAATTCACCTGATGTGAATCCCATCGAAACCATATGGGATTTCATATCTACAGCTATTCACAACACGATTAACCCACCACAAACTTTGGAAAAGTTAACCGTAGCGGTTATAGAGGAGTGAAACTATATTCCACAAGAAATCATAAACGGTTTTACAATGCACAGATGTGTCAATGCATTGGTAAAAAGCATAGGAGGATATTATATAATGACTACTGTTTGTTCTTAACTTTATTTTTGTTTGTCTTTAATTAAGTTTATTCTTGATGCCTATTACTAATAACAAAATAAATTAAGTGAAGAGCATGCGCCTTAAAACCGATAACGTTTGTGTCATTAAAAAAATAATACATAGAAATACCAGGGAGGACCACGACTTTTGGTATTGTCTGTATAAAGACGTATTAACCAATCATCTTCAAAAAATTACTTACAATTAAGAATTTGGGAAATAATTGTATTAATAAATAATATTCAATGATAATAAACAACGAGCAATAAATGTAGCGTTAGACCTATCTACATAGTGTTGTACGATATCATCTTGTAACATACCTGTGTACCTACCTACAAGTTATTTACTATAAACTTCTATATTTGGTCAATAAATACGGTTTATAATTATATTTTAATTAATTGTTTAAAATCTTGGTCAAAAATACCCGAAGGTGGAAAATACATTTTACATTCCATGCATCTTCTTACATATTTAGTGAATAAAATGCATATCTTAGCCTACTGCTTTAATTATGTGTGCTTAATGATGCGTACATTTTCTCTACTTTTGCTGCAAAAAAATCCTAACCCCGGTTATAGCTTAAGCCCCGAATGGTTCAAAAAAATAAAATTCTCGAATTTCACTTACCAAGAGGGTAGAAAAGGGTTGAAGTACATAACATACATTACCAGCTAAACACTTCAAATGGTATTGTTCTAAATTGAGCTCTAATATTATTCAGATAAGTTATAAATTCTAAATTTCACTTTCTGAGGGGGTGGAATAAAGGTAGGTCGACCCCTCATTGGCTTGTTACAAAATAAATTCGAGATTTTCCCGAATAACCCAATAGAAAATACGAAATTTTCATTATTCAAAACTCAAATATAACGTATTAAGCTAAAATTTGAAAAGTATGACATGCATTTCTCATTATGTTGTTGAAAACGTACGTGTAACACCATAGAAGAAGCTGAAAACGTGTCGGCAATATCAATGACGGTAACGTTGTCTTCTTTGTAAACCAACAGTAAAACGATCAAGTAGACAATACTCAAGTTGGTGAATAATGATGTAGCGAAGATCATATGTTGAATTATGGACTCACCTTTGAGCGGGTGCCCCCCCACGATTAAGCACCACTTAAGTAATATCTCTATGTTATAGAAGTACATATTTGCGTCTGGTTAAGCGAAATGTAATGCCCACGATATAAATATCACTAGAACTTAATGAATCTTTCACAGGGAAATAAAGAATTCAACCCCCACTAGTTTAATTACAACTTTGACACAAGCAATGTGTGATGTTCAGATATTTTCACATATTAGGAATACATGTAATAAGCTCTTTCTATTCCATTTCCTTTTTGACGGTAGCAATTAAAATTATTTAATATGCTATATTAGAAACTATAATAATATCAGAAAAATACTTGGAACGGGCGTTGGATAAGAAATCATAGGTGTTTAAAAGATACACATTAAATTTGAATATTAAAAATCCAACCTTAGATATTTTTAGATCCTGATTTCTACTGAAATACCCCCTAATCATAATCTCCTAATCCTCCTAATCTAATCCTAAGATATACTGCTATCATGTTGAAAGTCAGAAAGAGCCAGAAGCATTTCCTATAATTTTGCAGTTTTATATATCCCCGTTAAAATGTACGTAGCTTCCATATTATCATCGTTTATACTAAAATGCTTTGTATTAAAAAACAATACAAAGAATACCGTCTAAATTCCGTTATACCAAATACTTATTATTTAATATTACTCTTTAAATTAAATTTATTTCAACATAACATACTCCTTACTTAATTGTACTTCAAACAACTTGTATTTAGCATGTAGCTAAAGCAGCTCGTTGCAATAGTTTTGGAATAGGAAAAAAGCAACAATTCATTTTTAAATTTAAGTCTAAACTATTTTTTTCCAAAGTAGTATGTATCGTTCCCATATAAGATATGTTTTACCTTTGAATCAAAACTCTTTTTTCAAGTAATATAATGACCTAGAACAACAGACTACGTGAAGCCGTATATTTTCTCACTGGATCTGCTATACATATATTCCCAGAAGATTATTAGAAACAAATGAATTATTAAAAAGTGTAATTAAATAATCCAAAACCAGTCATCAAAATATATCGAAAATCGAAAAAAAAACTAGATCAATGAACAAAAACTGAAAATACTTAAATTACTGTTTGCTTTTGCTTTTCACAATTGTGTTAGTAATTGTAAAAAGCTTCATTAATTATTCCTCTGATCCGTAGAGAAGTACTATATGCTTATAGACAATGATTATCTACAATGAAAAAAAATACACAGAAAAAGGTTAGGAAATAAATTGTTTATTACACCACCTGCTCAATAAATAAATAAATTCAGCCCCGTTTCCTTTTCCTGTGAACCTGCGTGATTTGAATTTAACATTAATCTAACTGATATGTAAATGTCTCTGCTTATCTGCGTAGAATTGAAAGGGTAAACCGCAATAAATTATACCTCATTAGTTAATAGTATAATATTATGTAGATGTGGATGCACCCCCTTAAAAGTAATCCTGCCGGCGCCCATGCGTTCACCCTTTTCGATTTTTGGCTTGGTTCTGGTTGTTTAGTCCTGCTTCCTGCATATTTAATCGGAGGTATATGATATCTTTTCTGAGCTCTTAGGCATTTTTGTATATTTTCTCGATCGATCGAATTATTTGGGATTTATTGTGTGTATATTTATATTATGGTTAGGGTGTTAAGTAAGTTGCATAAGTTTAGGGGGAATACACCTATATGTTTTAATAAAGTTTATGTTGCAGTTTACTTGACAATATGTACTCTTTTATTTAGCGTCTTGATAACTCATTTTAACGTATTTAAAATGTGGGGAATCTATTTATCTCGTTTTGCCTGAGGTTCAGTTACAGTTTTTTAGTTACAAACCCGGTTACAGTTTTGGATTGTTGAGTAAACTGGCATGATGAATCTTATTTCAGTCCCTTTAAATTTTAGGAGAAAGTATAAATCGGAATGCTCTTAATTTTATGATTACTAGCTAATGAAACGAAAGTGCCCTTAGTAAACTACGATGGAACGGTAAATCTGTTAATGTTTGTTTCGTGGTTTCGTCGAGTAAAATGACGTAACCTTACTTTTTATTTCTTTTTTTGAACCAAAAGTTCTTTGTTCAAAGCGTCTTTGCGGAGCTTGCAATGTATTATTAGCTTTTACAGACCTGTCGTTTAGATAAGTTTCAACTCATGAAGTAACATCGTTTTACCATGAACGATATCAAAGTGACTACTTGCCATTGGTGCTTGCAAATGGCACCAGTACAGATGATCCAGGAGAAGTTATGGAGCTTCTGGAAAGTTGTTAGCGCAGAGGTGAGTGTAACTTGTTTATTTCTTATCATCTATGTTGCGTCTTTTCAGAGTTCCTACTCTTGCTTTACCCTGTAATATCTTTCAATGCAATACCTTATCATATAATCTACATATATTTTTTCAGGATTCATTTGCAGTATCTCGTAGGAACATTTGCGAGAAATGTAAGACACGCTATGAAGACTTTTTAATATACATCGATAAATGTAAGATCCACTCGTCCATAATAGACCAGATATTGTCCGGCAGGTATATCAAAGACGAACCAATCGACATTGAGTACCATCCCTTAGTTAAAAAGGAAGTCCTGAAAGAGGAACAATTGGGTTACAATTACCCAACTGACAAACCAGTCAATATCGAGTACCATCCCTTGATTAAAAAAGAAGTCTTGAAAGAGGAACAAGTAGGTTACAATTACCCAACCGACGAACCAATCGACATTGAATACCATCCCTTACTTAAAAAAGAACTCTTGAAAGAGGAACAAGTAGGTTACAATTACCCAACCGACGAACCAATCGACATTGAATACCATCCCTTACTTAAAAAAGAAGTCTTGAAAGAGGAACAAGTAGGTTACAATTACCCAACCGACGAACCAATCGACATTGAATACCATCCCTTACTTAAAAAAGAAGTCTTGAAAGAGGAACAAGTAGGTTACAATTACCCAACCGACGAACCAATCGACATTGAATACCATCCCTTACTTAAAAAAGAAGTCTTGAAAGAGGAACAAGTAGGTTACAATTACCCAACCGACGAACCAATCGACATTGAATACCATCCCTTACTTAAAAAAGAAGTCTTGAAAGAGGAACAAGTAGGTTACAATTACCCAACCGACGAACCAATCGACGTTGAATACCATCCCTTACTTAAAAAAGAAGTCTTGAAAGAGGAACAAGTAGGTTACAGTTACCCTACAATGTCAGGTGGAGTTATCAGTGGACAGCAAGTGCTACAAGGCTGTTCGAATTTTTTGGATATACCTAAGGAGTTCAGAAGCAATGAGAAGGTACTATTATCAGGGAAGCTGAAAGAAGAATGTTTATCCGACCACGAAGATGTTTTCAATGAAGAAGATTTTGATTGTTATGAAACCAGCGATGACAAAGGGATAAAACGTAAAAAGCATCCCAATGCTAACTTAAAGTGTTCATATTGTGATGAAACATTCAGTCGCAATTCTCTGTTCAAGAATCACTTGCTCACTCATATAGGTGAAAAAATTTTTAAATGTTCTCATTGCGATAGCATTTTTGGTAAAGCTCTCAGTTTGAAATATCACTTACGCATTCATACTGGTGAAAAGCCTTTTGAATGTTCCCATTGCAGTAGGACTTTTACTATGTCTAGTGCTTTGAGAAAACACCTTCGCACTCATACTGGTGATAAACCTTTCAAGTGTTTACATTGTAATAAGACCTTTCCTCAGTCTATCAATTTGAAGCGTCACTTAAGCATACATACTGGTGACAAGCCTTTTAAATGTTCACTTTGCGATAAAACTTTTAATCAGTCTAGTGATTTAAAGCGTCACTTACGTATTCATACTGGTGAGAAACCTTTTAAATGTTCCTATTGTAGTAAAACTTTTATTGTGTCTGGTGCTTTGAAGAGACATGTTCGCACTCATACGGGTGAAAAACCCTTTACATGCTCCCATTGCAATAAGAGTTTTTCTCGATCTACCAGTTTGAAGAATCACTTACTTAGTCTAGTGAATTAAAGGATCATTTGTGTATTCATACAAGTGAATTTAATTATTTACGCTGCTATAAGCGTGGTGTAGTTATTTAAAGAGACACGCACATTCCTACAAGCGACAATATTGTTATGCTTTCACTATGGTAAAATTTAACTTATGATATTAACAATAATAAAATATACTTATTTTTATTTCTGTATAATCTCTCTTGTGAGAGATGCGAGTTTAACACTTTAATGGTTCATGCGTAGTAGTGGTCAGTTTGGTTCATGTAAACCATTAAAAGTTTGGATTTATGCCATATTTCGCTCCAGTCAGACCGACGACTACTGTGCATAAAGTGTAAAATTGCTGATTGATTACAGTTGAAGATGCACCATTGGTGAAGAAATTATGTTATACGATAATTGTGCCTGATTGTTGTCACATCACTCGTCCCAACCTACCTTAAACAAAATAATTTTGACGTCGATTGCAAGAACAGACCACGTCAGAATACATATACCAATACAGTATTGCTTTTGTACATTTGCTGGATTAAAAGGTGGAAAATTCGAATGGATCTAGGTTGTAATTTGAATTTTAACAAAGTTTGTTATTAACATTTATTTTTGCAAGACACAATACATTTTATAGAAAATTGAATTTTATTTATTTTCACTCCAGTTAGTAGTAACAACATATAAAACATTCTACGGGGGTTTTTGATACAACTGCCTGCAGGTGGAATACAATATAACACAGTAATACCACTGCGTATACAACTTGTAGGTGAGGTGGTAAGAGAATACATACATTCATTATATTTAAATTAACCCAACTTAAAATAAGGTAACATAAATATACGATATACTACATATTTCTACTTCTAAAATGGACATTTAGGGGGTATCTTTCAATGGATATTCCTTATATTGCCAGAAACTGGATATCTAATGAACGTGAGATCTGTGTCCATGTCCTCATGGATCAATAATAAATGTATAGTGTTTATTAGATCATATATTTAAATTTCTGTTAAACAGATACATAAATATATTAACCATTAATACATATATGTTATATATTTTATAAGATAAATATAACATTGAAGCATGGCAATGTAATATTACACAGAAGTACTTCTGCATTATTAGCAATTGCAGGCCAAATTGTAGCTGCCAATATTGTTGCCACGTTTATGATGGGGTAATCCATTGATTCCACCTTTTTTATTTCATACCGAATTATTGTTTAGTTTGAAATAAACAGAATCTGGTATAGTTATAGTTTACATTATATTATAGTTGTAAGTTTTTTTTTGCAAAAATACCGAGCGGATGTGTCGGATTTGTTTTCTAATAGTTACTAGCAAAGGGTACATGCACATATTAACTTAAGGTAACGGGTTTTCTGAATGATTTTGAAAAATTAATCTTTACCGTACCTATGCATGTACCAAAAAATATTCTTGAAAAAAAAAACTGACGTATAAATGCAATATTTGGTACATTTCATTTTAATTTAAATGTACACCACCACGCCTTAGTGTCTTGATATGGTATCGCCTATTGCGATATCGTATTGTGCAATGTGAACACGCATTGAGGCACCTGAAAAAAATCATGCATTTTCATTGACCAGTCAGGACTTTCGTACACCCACCACCACTTGACACCTTGATACTTTTCTACCTTAAATTTGTGCTTATAATGTAAAATCGCGCATAATTAGATATTCGCCAATTAAACTTCATCTACGTTTTATTCAATTTTATTTATTCACCCAATATATACATATATAAAATCTTGCAACAATTAACACAAAAGTACAACTGTCATTAAAAAATATCACAATGAAAAGAGGAAAAAACGAATGTCAGGTCAATATTTTCCAGTGAAAATTATCACGAAAATATTTTTAGTCTTAAATCCAATATAACAGTTGAACAGATAATTTAATATGTACGTCCAACGCATAAAATAATTTAAGAATAAATATTTTTTGTATTAATCCTCATTATGTTATTTACAAAAGAAGTACAATAGAATTGATATCTAAAATCTTATCGTCTTGAATAACTTCAAAATTAAGTAAAGAGAAAATTCGATTTGAACTACTAGAATTGGATGGCTGATTATTAAAGAGCCTTAGGAACTTTTATATCAAAAAGAAAAAAAAAACAACTTTTTAACTGTAATGTATTCTGAAGTAAAAAAACAAACTGAATATATATCCGATATTAAAATATATTTCAAACCTTTTTTTATAAATCAGCCATTTCATTACAATCACATATTTAAAAACTTAACGGATTCTAAAAACAAAGGTAATTATTGCTAAATGAATAAGAGCATACAAATGTTCAAAAGATATAGTAAACGGTGAGTCACCGAATATTGCAAATTTCTTTTACGTTTTTAAATTTAACAACTCAAGGCCGCAGAAAAATTAGTTTAGACACTTGGACGGTTAATATCATATAGTCGAAGTATTGTAAATAGGACCTTCAAAATGTTCTGCGGTAGAATGCTGGCAACTTTGTTATTAGGTTCCAGAGTTCTTGTATACATACTATATCTTTTGATGTTTGACAAATACATAAATAAATATCTACATATCAGACCTATTTAATGTTAATTAGTGTAATCATTCACTGTTACAAATAGCGAATGATAAGGAAACCCTAAAGTTAAACAATTAAGTACTAGAAATAAATAAAATAAATATTGAAATATAACTATTAACGATAAACTGAATATGAGCATAAATCACATTTAATTATCTTTGGTTCAGTAATTAACATATAGGTACGATTTAATAAGCTACACCTGTCAATATATTTTAAGAGATTAAATTATTTAAAGATTTGTTACCAAAATGCAATAAACTGATTTATTAGAAAAATAAGAGTGAAGAAGTATTGTAATTATATTAGCCTGACAATATGTTGAATGCAACAAATCGAAAATCAATTTTACTCAATGTAATACCAATCTAAAAATTTTATGAAGAATACTAGACTATGTCTAAAGTGTTTTAAACACATTATATTCTGTAAGCTAGTTACAGCTCATCAAATATTATACCCAAAAAATATCCAAGGTGTTTACACATAAAAAAATGTACGTACTTTAGGCACATCTACTTGATAAGCTGTACGTTGTGTTAACTTGATATATAAATATCAAATTAGGTGGAAATAGCTTGATAATCATTAATCAGGTTATCTAGTCCTATTTTAAGGAGACTGCTAGCTAGATTTAGCTACAACAGTAGGTTAATCAACATACGGTATGTTAATCAAGTGAATTAATTATTTTCGTCTACACTAGCCCCACAAAAAATATAATTTAACGAAAATACTCTAATGAATAAATAAGGTGCTAGAATTTCCTAAGTGTTAAAGTAATGTACCAGTTAATAAACATTTAAAAATGCTAATTGTTTAAATACTGTTTTGTTTTGCAACCTCGAAAGTTCATGACGAAAATAACATTTTATATTTATCTCAGATGTTCATTACAATATACATGTAGATCTTTATAAATCTCATTAAAACTGTTAATACTTAATGAACTGAATTATCTATTAAAACATTAAACAAATGATACCACCGACATTTTCAAAAAATGTACAAAAATATCAATTTATTTCAAAGTTTTCAATCTATATATATTACTACAAATTTAGTACCATTTTATTGTATTTTCATGTAGCCATACTACATTGAACTATGAAAATTGGTGGATTTAGTGATCAAGATTAAGAAGTTCTTGAATTCTCTCAACGCACTGTTGAGAACCCATATAAGCTTCTTTGGAGAACTGAAATACATCCAACATTTTAATGTAGTAAAAATCAGATCATCCATACCTTCATTAAACAAAATTATAGTGTGATTTCGTATCACCTATCTAGAGGGATAACACATCTCAAAAATCGCAGTTTTTAGAATAGTCGGAAAGTAGTAGGGGGCTATTGGAATATTAAAAAAATGACTCGCACTTTACTACAGCAGAGGTAAACCACATTTTCCTCAAAGAAATAATAAGCGGGACATCTTGTCGTCTCTATTGTCAATTAACTTACATTTTTTTACACAAAAGGTGAATACTTTGAAAAATTATTTGAACAAATATCACATGAGATGTGTTACTTCTCTTTCAGGAGTGATATTTAAAGTAAGACATGTCTCACCAGTGAAAAATTTAAAAATCCATGAGGTAGACCAGGCAATATATCCAATTTGACATCATTTCCGGCCTTCTTTAGCATTTTAGCATACATAACACAATCATCTAGGCAAGGGTCAAAATCAACGCTCTAAAAATTGACTTGTTATGGAGTACTTTACCTTAAACACTAACTTACTAATATTCGGGTAGGAGGATACTTCTTTAAATCTTCTTCTTCAGTGAATATAGGACTTAAATAAGGATCCTTTGGTATCGTGAAAGTGAACTTATCCATCATACTTGTTTGATTATCAACGTCAACATCTAAGAACTTTTCAGCTGCTGAAAGGGTTCGTTCACCTAAAATAGATCAATTTCTCATGTTAGTATTAGTGCTTTATATGCAGATTAGGGCTTCAAGTGCCTATATTTCCCATTAGAACTTACCCAAGTATTTCGTCAGTTGAGATTTGAGATTCGATACAAAAGAAACTACTCTTGAATGGATAGAATCCGTAGATTGACAGGAAGAGGTGCTAGGTGCATTGGCTACCTTTGTCGCCTCTGTATCTGTATCAGAATCTGTAAGGTGTAATGGTTCATGATGAACATAATACACCAGGAAATATTGTAATTGGTGGCCAGAAATTTTCAAATTTTCAGATATTATGGTAACAAATTATTAATTTATTTACTAATTTTGTAAAGGTTGTATAAAACATAAAATCGATGGCCATGGAGAATAAGTAGGTAACTCGATTACACGTTTTACGAAACAGTTTAAAATTTCAAATAATAGTTCAAAATACCCTATTAATGTTACTGGTGCAATTGCTTACACAAGTATATTAATTGTTCTATGTTTTAACTGTAGTTTGAAAAAACTGAATAGAAGTAAAGAAATGTGATTCATCAGCGAAATGACTTACCCAAAATTCGCCAATATTCGACTTAATTATTCCCCATAGCCACTGAAACATGCATGTATTAATTTAAGAACATCTGTCAATATTATAAGGATTTCAGATGAAATAATTGCTTTGATTATTTCAGTAAGTAATTATATTATAAAACGAATGCGTGATAAAATATATACTATCATGTTATTTTCCTTACCGAAGACATAATTTCCTAATAAGTCTGTCATCA
This sequence comes from Cryptocephalus primarius, assembly GCA_963576515.1. NCBI lineage: Eukaryota > Metazoa > Arthropoda > Insecta > Coleoptera > Chrysomelidae > Cryptocephalus > Cryptocephalus primarius. Next base: position 20,668,622 of record OY754936.1, on the reverse strand, counting down.
GTTTCTGATTCTTTTCTAATTCAAATTTATTTGGGTCAACTCCTGATGCATTATTGTCATCATTATCTGTTAGAGAACCATAAGTTATAGTATCTGAAGCTTCAGAAATCGGGGATTTGTGAGCCTGAAGCTCCATCAGATCTGATTCAGTTATTTCTTCAAAACTTTCTGTATCAGAAGTATGGGCGCTTGAAGAGTTCGCTTCATTGCTATTTGTTGGCGGGCATGCATATGCTAGAAAATAAAATAAAGATAAATACTGTTTAGTGCTTGACGTTTTTATGTATACCATTCAAACACCTCATTAAGAATCCAAACGGTAGAAGCGGATCCATCATACACAAAAGGCGTGCAGGAGATGGTGTGGAGTGAATTCCGGTTGGTACATAGGCCAAAAACAATCCCTTTACAGTAGGAATTTTCATATGAATACATTTTAAGGTAGTAGTTAGTAATAAGTTAGCACCTGCAGAATCACCTATGCCTACAATATCTTCCCCTGCAATTGTAAATGGTTAAATCAATCAGATATGTATGATTTTGAGTTAATGTAGTTTTATTGCCATGAAAAAATTCAATAAAAGTTTATTTGCTTATGGAAGTTACAACTGTCTTTATTAGGGAGCAATTAAATATTTGAGAAACTAAAGTTCTTGGGAGGTTTGACAAACCCCAGCCAAACCATCACATATGTAATACCAGGTTAAATAAACAAACTATAAATACCTGTGCTTCCAAGTAATTGACAATTATTCTTAGCCCAGCAATAAGCATAAAAAATCTCCTCCAAAGCCCTTGGGAATGGAGCTTCAGGCGCTAAACTGTAGTCAATGCACAATATAGGGACATCAAGGTATTTAGCCCAGTCTCTGAGGTATCCTTCATGAGATTTTGAAGACTGCGCCACAAATCCTCCTCCATGGCATTGAATTATAAGCCCTTTTGATGGTGGCAACAAATTGGTCTTTCCTTTGCTACCAATCATTCCTTCACGCATATTGTAGCTGATCAAACGAACTTGCACGCATTTTTTACCTACATAAAAAAGTGTAATTAAGTGATTGTCAAAAGTCGCCATCTTTATCAAGAATTCCAAGTATGTCAAAACTTGTAACATTCCCCTAGACGGGAAAGCCCTAAAAATGGCTGATCATATAATGTATCTGGATAAAAATCTCCCCATGGAACATGTTCTTTCGAAACGCTTTTCCAAAGTTTCATAGGAATAGAGGAGTTGGTCAAGTCAATAACCCCAGTACCCAATACCTGTTTGACAAAAAGTATAGAATTAGCCTAGTATCTTGTAAGGGTTGGTCATCATTCCAGCTGGTGAGAAGGGTGTCTAGCTTAGTCAGATTCTGTTGTCAGCAGAGTAGATGAACGGGTCTGTACAACAGAAACCATGATAGAGGTAAGTACATCCTAATGAGCTCCTTGACCAAACAGAGCTGACAGCAGTTTTACGGTGTACCTACAGGGAGGGCTCTTGAAATGGTTCATGCATAGTGAAATAGCATGACCATGTGTTCCGTTAACAGAGGCTTGTTGATGACTTTGCAACTTTATAGTATGAGATCGCGACTACTCATTGAGCCGAACCGCCCACTAACCCCTTTCTGGGCACACACAGGGATCAGAGAAAATGAGGAGGCGTATAAACTAATAAAATAACTGGGGTCCATGTAGAAATACCTTGACCCAGAGCTGATGGTGGGTGTCTTTCAAATAACTATCCTAAACACCAGCAAGGACTGGACTAAGTGGGAACATTTTGAAGAATTGATAAGGAATGAAGGCTGCAGTCAGGCCAAGACCCCTCTTAGTTTTATCGACATTGATAAAAGCAAATTGGTCATTACAACCTAAATAAGGGTAACACGCGCCACCACAGGCATCCTTACTGGTCACAATGAATTATGCTACATGAAGTACTTAGAGTTTAGAACACAGCCCAATATGTTGCCTTTGCTTAGAGGAAAACGAGACAGCATCCTGCAACTGTGCAGCGTTGGAACGCGAGGCAGTGCCATACTGGCTTACTATGGCTCGCTTCCGAAAACATTGCTGAAAAGGACGATAACCATATCTTAGCCCAACGGGGCTGTCTGGAAGCCGATTCCTAAAAAAGTGACCTGTGTAACACTAAGGGATTACCCAAGCTTCCTCTTGACCTAAACACTACACTCTGTTAAACAAGCATTAGAGTTGTTACCTATATGTGATGAAGGCACAGGAATTTCAACTTCTTTCCCAGTGGTTGTGGTAAAATGTAGAGGTTCTGGGGGTAACTGTATGACTTTGGAGACAGCAACGCTCGGAGAAACGATCGAAGGTATTTGATTCATAAGTTCAGTTTCTGATAGAAACCAAAATGCTTTACAGAAGTCGACTTCTGCGTTTTGCGATATGTTCACTATTCGTCTTGCCCTTTGTTCAGGGTCAGTGATGTATTTAGTAGTGGACATGACTGAGCTTGTTGCTTTCGTAATCAAAGAACCTAAAAGAAAAAATATATGAAATAAAAATAAAATTTATACAATACTAGTCGTCAATAGTATCCTAATCACTGTTCCTGTATTATATTAGAGTATGTATATATAAAAATAATTACCCTGTTGAGTATCAGTACATGCTGAGTGATGAATAATACAGATGATGATGATGATACGGATATAATGAACTCAGAATAATACAGAAATCTTGGATGTTGGAGTGGTAATGGTACAAATTTGAATAATAATAAATACTCAAAAAAAAAAACATTTCTAAAGCAAATAAAACGTTAGAATTAGGTTTGGAGTAGATTTGAATATTGATTCATATTGTATTGGCTTAAAACTAATACATAGTTATCTAGATTGTGTGTAGATATATTTTTACAGAAGTTAAGGCAAGATTAACAAAAATTCAGCTGTACTCAGTGTACTATGCTCTTTTAACAGCATTGCTGTGTATAGTATTATTGCATGGAAATGAGTTTATTCTAAATAAATTGCATAGATTACAAGCAAGGATTTTTAGAATAATAAGTGGAAATAATTTCTCTAATCAGACTCTACCTTATCCATCAATACTTTTATTTAGAGGCTGTTATTTACCAAAACTTAAGAATGTATATAAAGAGTCGAACTACAACAAGAAATAAAAACCTTATTATACTATCTATTATGCGAAGGTAATACTCAAATGCTAATTATGAATATTTGGACTCTTATAAATTATGTACTCTTGTAATTAATTGTATTATTTCTTAGGAATTTAGGCTAGCAGGCTCCACCGTGTATAGGTGTACTTTGGCATAACAAAATTTTTTTTGTTTAGAGCATAGTGAAGTTACTAGTGAAAACCAGAGCTACGCACATGTAATTAATTTACCTCTGTACTTTGTATATTGAAAAACCAGAGTGAGACGAGAGCCCTAAATATTTTGGAACCTGATTGAAATGATCTAAGCAAAAAAGTTAAATTCATAATCAAGATAGCACACAGTGCATTTTTGGGCATGAAATTAGTTATCTGTAGCTGTGACATACTGATAAGGCTCAGCATTATAACACTTACATCCCATGTATCCTCAATAAGAGCATATAGGCATGTTTTAAAGTGTGGTGCTACAAAATACTAAAAAATCTCATGCACAGAAAAGAAATGTGGAAATATTAAAGACAATGGGAAAATGCTGTAAATTGGTGAGAAAAATTAAGTAAAACTGTATTATGTGAAACATACTACGATATGAAATATTAGGAGTAATAATACAAAGTTTAATATGAGAGAAGTAGTAGAAGACAAAAAAGTTTGTGGCTATACAATCTGAAGTTGTTTCGTTGCTCCTTATATGCTGTGTAGAGTTCTAGCAAATAAGGTGATACTGGCAATGATGTCAGGTAAACTCCGATAAGAGACAGTACACAGAAGCATCAGCCCTTGTCACCCCCATGAATGTGATATATGTGTCTATAGACACGCTTCAAATTTTATTAACTAAGTTACTTTACTATTATAAAGTCTTAAATCTCTAATTTTACCTTGAGAATAGTAGACTTCAGAGAATAAGGCCATGGAGATTGCAATAAACTGAAGAACATTTCTTATCGATTCACAATACTGCAATAAATAAATAATTAATCATTCTAAGTGGAAATACTATTTTGTGTGTTTACCTGAAATCCTAAATTTCGACCGTAAAAACAATGTTGATTAATTTCTCCACATTTGGTAAATAACTCGTTGGGGTCATGGTCTTCAGTAACAAACAAATTCCCTTCCACACTCCAAGATAACAATATTTGAAGGTGATCTAAGCAGCCATCTAGACTTACCATTAGATGTGAACAAGACTCTACATCCCTGGAAAGATACATTATGAAAAGGACATGGGTTGATTTATCTATTAGGTGTACATCTGATTTTGAATATAAAACTGCAAAAGGTGGCTTAATAAAGCATTGAAATGTTGCTGCATTAAGTGGTAAATACTGCTTTTTTCCTAGAGAATCACCAATCCTTTTAGACACCCAGCTCAAAAGTATATATAGTAACATTAGAAAAGTTAGGTTGAACTTTTTGTATTCTGAATTAGCCAAACGACAAGCTAACAAAAAATGGATTTATAGTTATATGCTTCTATAATTAGTATAATAATTAGCATGAATTCCATACTTGGTGTTATTACTCTTCCGAAACAATACGCTGTCTCTCCTTAACAAAACTCTCTCATTGATGCTAATGGCAAGTTCTACAGCTAGTTTAATGACTTTAAGGAAACTCCTGTATCCATTGCCTGGAGTATTCTCATCAAAATCGAACTCAGAGACTCTATCTTGTATTTCTAATATTTTAGGCCACATCCTATTCACAGTTTCGGCAATTGACAAGAAGGAGATATACATCCTCTGGCCGTTTTCGCTGTTGTCTTTAGAGTAATATTCTCCGTTATTTCTACATAATTCATTTAAAATTTCTGTTTTAAAATCTTCTCTCAATATCTTCCTTTTTAAATCACTTTCACTGCTTTTTAATGGGTTTGTTTCCTGATTATCTGAAGGTGTCATAATGTACCATTTACCTGAAATGTATTAATTACTTCTTTAGATTGTCTAGTTGGATGATTATTTGCTTTACGTTAAAATGTTAAAACAGTTTCTACGAACTTACCTGAACCAAAACAACTCGATAGGACGTAGGACCATATTTTGTTTTTGCAGGGAACCATAAAAACCGAATTATATGTAAGAATTTCACGTTCTACGGTACAGAACAAGTCTGTTCACAATTCACTATCTCACAACCGTCTCACAACTCGCTGTTTATTTTTTAAAATCTAATTCAAATGCTACAGATGTTTTTCTTAAACCTCCACCTTGTAAGTAATGCATTTGGTAACAATACTTTATGACTTATGTTCAACGTCACGGTAGACGACGCAATTGATTCTTTTTTAAATTGGTATTTGTTATGTTACTAAGTAACGAAAACAATAATTTGGGAATTACACATTCACCTTTCGGCTGTTCCTTTGTGTGCTGATTTTACTTCTAAATCTACAAAAAAATGTAAGTATCTAATGCCATATGTACTGATAGCGTAGTTTCACCATTTCTCGATTATATTTGTTCATTTCTGTGAAATTTAAGTAAGTTTTTGATTAATCAACAAACTAGTAAATACATGAAAAAATTTACTAGTGATAACAGATTGCCATATATATCAATTGCGTGTAATTGTTCTTATAAAATTAATTGTACATTAATTTTGTTTTGCCTCCTACAAATTAAATGGTGAAACCGCATATGTACAATGTAGCCCTTTGCACCCCCTTAAATTATTTATTTCTTACAGAATAGTACAGTTATCATTTATTGATTCCTAACCAGTGCCCTGTGGTGTCACTAGCTTCAATGCGATCCGAAGCGCACACTGAGGAGGGTAAGGACACCCCTAAAGTAGTGTTCCTGCATGACAAACTGATTAACAGACAAATAGATCGTTACATTTTGTGTTTGGGATTAGTATTACTAAATCTGGGCTTCTTCAGGGTAGCCATATGGACTACTCAGTTTAATGAAGAGTGGTGCATTGAAGTGACGGATGCCAAATACCTAATTCAAGTGAAAACTTTTGGAAGATGGATCCCCTCCAGCATCTTTGGATATTTCAAAAGCATTATGTCTTATTTCCGAGCATTGTACCTAGCACTGAAATTCATTTTTGTAATCAGGATAAAGACTTCCCCAGAATTAAGACCCAAGGCAGTTTTCCATGATTCAAATTCCATCGTCAGTGTTCTACTAAAGTTATTCACCTCATGTAAAGTATTTTATATCCGCGACTCTCTTCCATATAATGGATTGATGTTGCCATATTGCTATAATGCTCCAACCGCATTGGAAGCATTTACTATCAACTGGCCTGATCGTATTATAGTACAATGTTTCAACTTTGCCACTCGTATTCAGTTACATTGTTATCCTATTCGCTGGGCACCAAAAGTACTTTACGAAGCCGTGGACATTGGGTTGTTCAGGGAGACGCATGGCGCTCCTTTGGAACGCATGCATCTTAACCTAAACCCAAAACCATATATTTTATTAAGCGTAGGAAAATACAATATTATTAACGATTTCAAGCTTGCAGTTGATTCATTTCATGAATTCTTGGAACTGATAAGGGGAGAAATGGACCTATCACGATTTAGGTTAATTATCGCAAGTTACACTTATCTTCGCGAAGAAAATGTTTATTTTAAAGAACTGCAAAGATATGTATATAAAAAGTTTGAAAATCCAAATTGTGTCATCCTCAAGCGTATCCTACCTGCGGCTTTTCAGAAGAGTCTATTGAAAGTGACGAAAATAACCATCCACCCAAGTACTCGTGACGCTTCTTCAGAATTTCTGTTAAAATCCATGTATATGGGCAAAATCATAGTGGGAACAAACACTGGCCTAGCGTCTAAACTGTTGTCAAACCGAGTAACTGGAATTTTGACCAAGCCTAAGCCGAAGGACTTTGCCAGGGTATATCGTGAGGTGGTTCAATTTCCTCATCTGTTGAGATTCCTGCAAGCTTCAGTGAAAGACCTGTTTATGGAAAAGTATTCATTTACCGCCCTAACTCGAAAGACCAAACAAATGTTAGAAGACCACCTAATTGAAGTTCCTCCTCTGGAAATGGACTAGTGAAGAGGAAACTGACTGAGAGGGGAAGTTGAAGGATAGGATGTATAACAAATCTATTGGCAATTTTTTATAGAAATTTGTTATATATAATTTCAAATTAACTTTAATTACATTATAATTATTAATTTTTTAAAAAATAAACATAGTGAGTACAAGGACAAGTAATAATTTAATGTTAGGAAGGATATTAAAGTTGTGGTAATAATATCAAACTAAATGTTTTTGTCTAAACATAAATCATAGTTCACAATTCGTTCGATTTATATGTTAAGTTTTAGTGTTAAATCATTGTTGCTTACAGTTGAAGGTTCCATTGAGGTCCATAAATAGTAGGGTAAGGGTTGGGGTTGATTCTCTAGTTTTTAAAGAGGATATGCTTTAATACTATTTCTGAGATAGTCAACTCATCATTATATATAATTGGTAATTGCTTTTGATTTCAATATTTACGTTACACTTCAAACAAAATAACGTGCAGAAAGATAATTTCAGGAAACTATTTAGAAAACCATAAATAGGACATATAACAAAATAATAATTTTCTTTTTGCATGTTTAGTGATTCTGCGGACTTCTAAAATAATTCTCTAGTCATCAATCACACCAAATCACAGGTATTTTTAAGAATTCTTTTTTTTAATACATTACCGAAGGGCATTCCCAATCACTATATTTATTTTAATTTATCCCACTGGCAGGTACTGCAACAAAGCAGCGTTCAATGATTTCACCTCTTCACTTACTTCCTTTGTTCATGTTCGATATGTCGGTACATCTTTTCAATAGCCGCACAAAACACCAGGAAATGTTTCCTCCATCGTAACAGGATAGCTGACATATCTTGTTGTAACTTGGGTCCGACATGCATTTTCTGATTGAGGCTGATCCCAATTGAAATCTTTGAGGAAGCGTCGTAGTGGTGCTGTCTTCTTTGGCGACTGCTTGGTGAGGAGTTTAGTAAGCATCTTTGCTGTTCTGTGCTGCTGGAGTCATTTTCATGTGCCCTACGTCTAGATATTCTTGCAGGAAGGCGTGATATTGTTGCTCAGATCCTTACCTTCCTTTAACTGTATAAGGCGTACTATAATATTGGTCTCGGTTCGCCTAACTTAGAACTTGGATCTTGTTTGAATGAAACTTTGACTATGTATCTTCCGTCATTTCCTCTTCCTACGGTCTCCTCATATTGTTTTTCGCGTTCCGCATTTTCCGGGGACAGTATCCTGGGTTGTGGTGCCTGGACCTCTTTCTCCCAAAATCTTGTGAGCCGTCGATCCTTAATCCGCCCTATCATGCTAATGATTTTTGTGTTCATATCGCCATGATGTTTCACACTGCCTGATAAGATCCATCCTACCTTTGTTTCTTGTCCAAAAAGTCTAGCTTTGGATCGTCGTAATCCTCGCATCATAATCATAATAAAGATTCGGTAAGTTGGAACATGACGATGAAGTTAACATTGAGTGCGTAGTCGCTTGGAAACCAGGGTATCAAACTGCAGTTGATCTCGGATCGTGTCGTCTTGGTTTCTTCTTCTATCCCAGATATATTTGTTCTTTTCTTCTGACATGGAAGACTTACCATTTGTCCAGCCCTTTCCGTCATTAGTGCCGTAGATATTTGAAAGTGCCATTTGGTGTCCTGGTTTTGACTAATGCCGCTAATAGCATGGTGTCCTGTTGGTTTGTGTGGCTTATAACTCTAGCTGGTATTTCATTGGGTTCTATATACTCTTGGTAACTGTGAGATGAGTGGTAGTTTTAGTCGGTTTCTTGCTTTAATAGTCAAGATCAGTGAGAGTAAGGGCGAGGGCTGAACGGTAAAAGTTCTCAGAGACAAATAGATTGTCGTTTTTGTTAATGTTGCAGTAAACTTGCTAAATATTAAATCTAAAAATTTACCTGAATTATTAACTACATTATTATATTGTTTTAAATAAAAAAAGATCAATCCAATCAAAATGAAAGTTTTCGAGTCCGGATTATTGAAGTGAACGAACTCTGGAATATTAAAATCACCTAATATTATTTATATTACTTGTATGCAGACTTTCTAATTGCTCTAGTGCCTCAAAAAATGCTTAGAACATGTCTAATGACACTGATGGAGTAATGTATAGTAGCTACATACACAAAGTTACACGGTCAAAGTAACCTCAGTATGAGAAAAATTTTCATTAACGTGAGAAGTATCTAGTACAAGAACTCATACTATTTTTAAATGTTAATAAGTACCATCCCTCCCCCCATACCTTTCCTTTCTTTAACCATGGCGAACTTCCTGTCTCGCCGATGGACTTGTTATAGTTTAGGAAACAGTTCTGCGTGAAAATGAATTGATACAAAGATTAGTAAGAAAAAGAGTGCTGTTTTCTTTTGTTGTGGTATTATAGTATAAGAAATCAACCGTGTCAAGGATTCACGTATTACTTTAACTGTGGAACTAATTTTGGTCGATTCATTTTGGGCAATAAGTCATCGAGAAATGAGTAACTTTTTCAATTAAAAGCAAGAGACACTTAATATTTTGTTTTTTAACGTGTTTGAAAAGTAGGTTTAAAGTTGCGTTATTTGAGTTTTGTAGTACCTATCAAAAATGCATACTTTAATTCAATAAATTATTAGGACTAGTTAAAAGGCAATAAAAATGCTTTAATTTAGACCTTTATTTTAGACAAAGAATAGATTTTTATAAAGAGCATTTGGGTCTTTGTTGAGTCCAACTCTCGATGTTGGGTATTGATAGAACTCGGTCTCTGACAGTTTGAAGATGAGGGTAACCCACGAGAATGTCTCTCTCTGCCATGGCGTTCAAAAAGTCCAACAATCCAACGAAAAATACATCAGCCCAGGTTAGCTAAAACCCAAGTTCCTGTAAATACCTATGTTTTCAAGGCACGTTTACATTAACTTACACGACCTACGGCCAAAAAGCCACTATTTTTTTTCGCTTGAGCATCCAATCTACTCAAATAGAATGGTAGACTTTCTCCAAATACTTCTCGTTTCTTGTCCTCTTTCAATTTCAAGTCTTGCTCAGCGAAGTAGCCGAATAACTCTGGAAAATGAAATACAATTTAACGTACCAGATAATAAATTTTTCAAGTTAGAACCTACTGGCGCGCAAATCGTTGATAGTATCGACAGTGGAATCGATCTCCAAATCTTCCCAGTGGTTATATCCGACAAGTTTAACTTCTTTAGCGATATATCTAGCTAGTGAAATGCTTTGATGGCCAACTTTTCCCTCATACTCTAACAAGGGCAACACACCATATGGAGTGTCTAAAAAAATATTAATCTTTAGAACTAGTATCATTTTTTAAATGTTTTCACTTACTTGATTTCAGTCCAGGCCAATCTCGTTCTTTGTCGATACGGTTGTCTTCAAAACTGATGCCACCAAATTTTAATAGAAACCTTATTGGTTCTGCTACACCATAAATATCAAAATACGTTAGTCTGTATGGGGAAACCATATTGTTCAATATAAGATTAAATATTCGACGACTTTACTTCTCTAGTCGTTTTTGAAGAGTGTGGTAATAAGTCGCGTAAAGTTTTATCGGAAATTAAAATTATTAAACATATACTGACCCACGAGAGTTCATTGATAACTGAATTGATAAAAAACATTCCATTAAATAACACCACTTCCAAATCAATATTTATTATTGCGCGAATATCAAACACGTTCTCCATATATACTCCACAATCAAATTTCTGCCGTAGATAAATTAAATAAACGCCAAAAATGAAAACTGGTGGATAAGATCGAAATATTATTTAAAACGTACTGGTTCATTTCTGATAGTGTATTACTTTTACTGATAAAAAGTTAACAAAAACGGACCTCGGATTATCTCTATCCAGCCCAATTAATGATTTGTTAGTGGATAATGATATGCTAGGAACATTACACAATTATCTGTGATAATTACACTTATATTACGTAAGAGATTTTATTTAATTAGAGAGGACCATGGTATTAAATTTACCACAGTTTGTGCAACTATCACTTTCAATTGCATGAAATATTAAGTTCAAATTAAAGAAAGTATATCGTTTGAAGGCGAAATCAAAACCTGACAATAATAATTTAGTACGTTATGAGAAAATAATAATAAGTAGCCAAGGTGTGAAGCGGTAGTTTAAAAATAAGTAATATAAGAAAAACCAATGAATAATGGATACAATTTTCTTTTTGCATGAAATGACACGTCGGAGCCCATACACACACATGTGACCCCAGCATCCCGGAGAGACACAGAGAACTAAAACTTCGAGGCAGAGAAAAAACCATAAGGGCCCGCTTCCAGGTGACATCGAAGAGGAGGATTTCCTAAAACCAAGGATGGTGTTCAGCCACATAAAAGACCGACCCGCCCATCTGGAACAAGCCGGCACTGCCTGATCGTCTCAATAACTCCAGCAACCACTTTCAACGGGTAAACCAACTCGGAAGCAATATTGTTAAAATTAGTAATATTACTGAAGAGAATTGCAACTATACATGCAATATTGCTGCAATATACAGCAAAGTTGCAATATTATGTGCTATTGGGGGAATTCATCCTGGTCAGTTATAAGGATACCTAGGATTGTATTGGTACTACCCTTATTGGGGTTGTCCGAATCGTCCGTCGTTCTGAGGACATCCATTATCACTGGCTACGGGTGTAGGAAATTCTCCTTGTTCCCATGTGAGCAAGTACAGGGTTATCAGCAGGCGTTTGCACATATTAATTCGCTGTTGCATGGATCACTTTCAAGGGCCTTGTAGGACCACTGTAAAATAGTCATCAGCTCTGTTGAGATGGACTCACTCCTACCACAGTTCCTGTTGTATAGGCTAGTCCCTCTACCATTCCAGCAACAGGATCCGTTCATACATCGAACTTTTATACCATCTGGAATGGCAGCTAGCCGATCAGACTTGTCTTTACGAGACATAACAATATTGAAGTATAGATCAATTGATTAATAGTCAATAAAATTGGCAGTGCAATGACAGTCAGTCACTTTACACTCCTAATTACCTATTTGGTTAGTAAGTTCATTGTTTACTTAAGATTTGTCCTAAGTATAGAAAGGGTCTGACAAAATATGCACGTATTTATTTACAAAAAAATATGTACTGTAACGACTGTGGTATCATTATTATTACTGCATTAAAAATTACATTTAGCTAGCTGGGAAAATCACTCAAACTAATTGTGAAAACAATAAAATGTGAATGACTTGATGCCTTTAGTTTAAAGTATTTCTTTAGGTTATTTTTTTGTTGCCCGTCCAAAGATTTTATCGAAATCGAACTTTTTTTTTCGAACAAGAAAAGTACACTTATATTAAATAAACAGGAACTTAATTGATAGGCATAATTTTTGGAGATATTAAACAGTGACGTCACATTTTTAATTTTAGTGTAGATAGTGTTTAAAACAATGATTTATATTATGTAAATAGTCCTTAAGGTTCCTAATACCTTTTTATAGATCTTTATGGCTTCATCTATGAATTGGAAAATAATGGGACAGCTAAAATATTCAGACGGTTCCTCTTAAACCTGCCGAAATTCTAGGAAAAATTGATTCCGCATAGTTTAGCATGTGGGTCAAAAGAGGTACCGAGGAATTATTTTAAAGTTCCTAGAATCTTACGCTAGCGCCTGGTGAAATATTTTAGACCGAATTCCTGTTAAATATGTATTCCCCTTAAACGTAACAGAATTCTAGAAAGTGATGTGCTCTAAAATTATTTTTAGGAATTTTAAATTCCGGGAATATATCTCGGACTAACGCCAGTTGAAATATTTGACCCAGTTTGTTTTTAAAAGTGTTCGCATTAAAACTACTAGAATTCTAAGAAAAAGCATTTCATTTGGATGAAAGCCTGTACCCAGAAAATACTTTTGGTTCCCAGAAGCGATCTCAGGGTAGCACCAGTTGATGTGTTTACACTCTAACGGGTATTCTCCTTAAACCTGCCAGAATTCTGAGAAGGTAAGAATGAAAATATGCTCACAAAATATTTTTTTTGTTTTTAAGTATTTAGTCTTGTTTTCTTTTTAACCTTAGCTGGCACCTTACGCATTTTTGACTGCAAAATTCGAAAATTCGTATTTTTGGAAAAGAAAAAAAAGAGGTTGTAACGTTTACGATTTTCTCAAAACACGGGGTCTAATTTTCAAAATTTAGGTGGCAGACAGAATAGGATAGTTTCCTAATGCTAAAAGTAAAATAATTTCTTTCGTACGATGCTTACTTTCTGTAGCTCACGATTCCTACTTAAGTAGCTGAAAAGTAGCTTTTCTTGCTCTTTGAAAATATTCCAGTATATCAAAAACTACAAATAATGACCAGTATTCGCCTAAATTTTTGCTTTGCAATTGCTTAACCACTTAAAGAGTTAAGTATTCTAAATCCATAAGATACACTTAAGACAACACCCCAAACAAATTTTTCGAGTGAAAATATTAAATAGGTTACTTATAATAAGTGATTTTCGGTAGGGTTAGCTAGCGACCCCAAGATGGAACAAGAAAACAACTGCCCCAAGGAAAACTCCCCAAATGCAATCGACCAAAAAGGCAATTGCACAAATGGAGCATTCTTCGAAAGAAAAATTGCCCGAAAATGAGAAATAGTTTATTTCCTGTATATTTCGAAATGAATGAAAGAAATTCATCCCATACTCACTGAACACATTACTTCATTATAAACAGTACATCTAAAACAAAATATTTGTAAATATTACATAAATCACATATACACATATCCAAATTGACCGTTATTTTTTGTAAGTCGTGCATTTAAATTACACATGAGAAAAGTTTTACTTAGTTATTAGAATTAGAAAGTTGTTGTTCTCAAAACACACCCCAAAGGTTTTTTTTAATTGTACCTATTGTAACAAATCACTTAATTTTTCTCATGTCCGTTTTTTAATTGGAAATTTGTAAAAAATTCCTATGAATCTGGATATATGTATTTATATACGTGATTTATGTAATATTTCAAATATTTCACTTTCTACGTAATTATGATGTCACCAAGCTCTTTCGAGGGCAAGGGACTGGTGAGGAGGATATAATCTTACTATTTTTTAATAACAATATGTTGATTGCGCATGGAACTTCGTTTTATTTTCTTCACTTCTTTAAAAATAAACAGAAAACAAGTGATTTATTTTTTTCGAGTGATTCTCTATTCGACCAATTGTCCTAAAGGCAATTTTCAACCTTCTTTTCGCCCTTATAACTGAATAAGGGTGTTTTTTAAACTAGTCATATGTACCACTGGTTTAAATCTGTCATTGGAATCTATAAAAATCTCTGTTTAAATGTCATTCACTTCAGTTATAAATGCATCCACTATTTTTTCAAAGACCATTTTTAAATTAAATATTATTTTAAAATTAAATGTATTTTGCTATTTAAGAAAAATATTTCTTAGTACTTCCTTAGTTCGCAGAAGAAACCAGAAACTAATAAAACTCAAAACATATTTAGAGCTGATATCCCGAATAGCCCCATAATGAAACAAAATGTGTGCCTAGTAAAGGAAAATATGTAAATTATATATAAATTACCCATTTATAGATATCCATCATATGTAGTTTTTAAGAAGAATATGCTAATAATTCTAAAAATGCACAAAACGTTCAGTTTGCATAATTGCCTGTCCTTAGTTATGTCACTTTTTAACATTTATAAAATAAAGGCGATAACCTGGTAACAACAGTAAAAATGCCTTACCACTACCTTTATTTGTTCGAAAGATATTACAGGAAAAAGGCTAAGAAATTCTGCATTTAGGTAAAATAAGGAGCTACCGAGGGGAATTACGAATTTGACCACGCCATCGTAAAAGCATCGAAAAATACATGAAATGTATTTTTTGAAATTTTTGAAACTTAATAAAACTCACTAAAAATATGACGATCGTCGGATAAATTCAGTTTTTTACTCATATTTTGATGGCAAGTTTAAAAAACCGATTAAGAACAAAAAATGGTGCTATTTAAAGTTTATGAAGGATTTTTTGAATAAAAATAAGCGTTACATCAAACAAGTCCTATTTTCACAATAACTGATCATCAGAACCCGGGTTTATAGGCAGAAAAAAAAATTGACAACAAAAGCGCCTATAGAGGCAGGTATTTTGGGTAAAAGAGGAAGTTAAAATTTTGGACAGGCAGAAATTTAGACAAAAAGCCCATTTTGTAATAAATTTTTAAAGTGGTTATACCTTAACTGAGAACTGTGTTGACAAAATTTATTTTTTTGTTGCACAACAGTATAATTATTTTAATTTGCTTCTGGATTTTTTATTATATTATTAATTCAATATTTTGGTCTCTATGCGATTTTCATGTATATGGAAATGTATGTCAAATCGATAAACAATATTCTTGATTAGTTCCATACTTCAGAATATATTTACGTAATATTATACATATTTGTACTGACATTTAGAATTAATACTTCAGTCAAATATAACATTGGATATTTTGTTGATCTTACTTTATTAACACAATTACAAATAATTTATTGCAAATATTGCACACCAAATGCTTTTCTAAATTACTAAGATTAATTTTTTTCTAATTCTCGTTTAGGCTGTCATCACTTCTTCCATCATGTTTCCTAGTAGGTACAATATCTAACTTTTTTGAAAAAATCTGGGTTTCTTCAATTTTTTAATATCTACCTTCAATTTTTCTCTTGATTATACTTAATAATCGGATAGTGCAACTTGTTTTAAAACTATCGATACCCCTTCAAGCCCCAGCATATGATTATCGGTCTAGAAGCATGAGGTACCTTTAAAGGTGTCTTAATAAACAATTTTTTCGTTATTAATTAAGTCGTTTACAAGTGGAAATTGAGCCATAATTTCTTCCAAAACGCTGTTTCTTCTATTCTATTACACGGTATTACACGGTATTCTATTACACGATATTCGACGAAATATACTTGCTAAACCCTCTTAAACTAATCTACTAGTTGTAACATTATTTGTTTTGCCCAATTCTTTCACGACGACCAAAAATGGTATGTTTGCAACATCTGCAGACAAAATGCCAATGAATAAATTAGCAAAGTATCGACTGCGGACAGTTATTGTTTCTTCGACAATTATGTATATCAATTTTTTTGTATACGAGCCTGAATTTTTTAAACAGTGTCATGGTAACATTGACGCAAAATGCTCTTTCTCAATGTACTTTCGACAGGAGCTTTACAGTGCTGTTCTATAAAATATTTTTTGTTACTAGAAATCAAAAAAGGGAAATAAAAATAAGTAATTGGTTAATAATGTTTAAAAAACACCCTCAGTGAAATGCAAATTTAAAAAATACTTTACTGCTTATCCACAGGGTGATAACACTTTTAGCTAATAATGGAAAATGATGCCTACAACGGGGTACCAAAAACAATTGAGCAAAATATAAATTATTTTGCACCCCTACCCTACCCTATTCAGGGCATTGTCAATGAGATCTAAAAATAGAACATAACACATTAAATGTTTATCTGTGATGTGATAATGATAAGGAGGGTAGTATTGTCTCAAACATGAAATATGCAATTTTAACCAGTAATTTTTCAAAATACGTCTTAGAATTTAATAAAAAGCAGCAATAGGCAGTTTTTTCCAAAAAAGAAAAAGAGGAGATGATTCTCTTGATCACTTACTGGTTTAAAACTTTACCAAAATGTTAACTTCGCAAATAACTTTGTAACCTCTCTATTCCAACATAAAAATCTTGGTAGAACATTGTTACTATTGTTGCCCGGGTAGAGCCTGAGTTGGTATCTTGGGTAGCCCCATGATAAAATAAAATATGTAGCTACCGAGGGAAAATGTATAACTTATTTAAAAAAGTCGCTTCAGTAGATAATATTCATCGTCATTTTTGAGAAAAATATGCAAATAATTCTAAAAATCACGTCTCACTTTTTAACATTTCTAAATTAACTCTGACAGGTTTGAATCGACCAGTCAGTAAAAGAAAAACAAAGTTAGTTCCAGAGTATTTAAAACCACCCTTTGAGTATACACAAATATTTACAAATTTAGGGGACTATAACAATCGTATCGTTTCTCCCTTGGGTTACCCAAAACATGTCTTTAATCTAATAAAGGGAAGATTGGAAGGCCAAACCTCAAAGATCAGTGGTGGAAATTAATCAAATCACGTCAAATTAGAGAGAAGTTAGAGAGATGTTAGGCTAATTTGGTACTTCTTTGTTGAAGAGGGACTGGGCGCTGACGCGGTCCATCGTCGTGATCAGCTCCTACATTCCTGGAAAGTCCAATATCTGCTTAGATTAAGTAGAAATTCATTTCTTTGCGTGGTTTAATTAGGTTTAGGTGTAGAATTCAAACATATTGGGTAGCTTAGGTGACGATGTCTTTATTTATATTTGGTGTAAAACACTAAGTTTAATAATACGTTCATTGGAAAATAGTACCATGTGATCGAAAAACTTGAACAAGGTGGGATGTAGTTTGTGATTTTAAAATATTTTTCTAAGTAGAATTCTAAACTACTAAACCCATTTTTTGATAACATGATACTGAAATTTTAATACAATGTGTATATAACCTATTTTAAAAAAATATGTATGTTTATAACCATACTCTTAAATATTACATAATTAAGATTAGAGTGCATTTTAAATGGAGCTCTGATGTATAGACATACACAAAGTTTGTTTTGCCTAAAATATGATCATTTTTAAATATCTGCATGTCCAAAAAGTGCCTGGCATAATATCTAGACGAATAAATAATTTATGAAAAAGTTCAGTTTTACGAGTATTCACAGTTTATTTTCATAAAAATGGGCAATAGGTGCCATACGAACGCTTGGAGCCTTAATTGAAATAAGTGTCATCAGTTTCAATTTTGAAATTTGTCGTTTTTGATAGTTTTCAAATTACTGTCATGACTATGCCATTTGAGCCTGCTTTTTGTATCAAAAAATAAAGTACTAGATGTAGTGCATAGTAACATACTTAAATACATTATCTAAAAATTTGTAAATGTAGACAGGGACTTATCGCAAACTTCATCCAAGAAGAAAAATTCTCTCGTTGGGCAAAATTTGCTTTGAAAATTATAAGTGCCTGTTCGATTTCGACCTATCAATAAACCCACCACAGACATTAAGAAACTTATACTAAAAAAATGTGAAAGAACGAAAATAACAAATAGATAATGCTTTGAAAGAAGGAAGTACTTATAAAAACCCGTTTATTTAAATTGAACTTGGCGCCAAAATGGCGAAATAACTCATTTTTCTAAAGTTTACGTGCATTTTTGGCCTAAAATTCTAATTTTAATACCACTATATGTAATGTAATCTTCCCAAAAGTTTTCATTTCATTTCGAAGTATGCTGGATTCAACTTGTTGTTTGGTCTTTTCGCCAGCCAAGCCTCGATGTTTGGAATATCCATAACTTGCGTCACGATCAAATTCAAGGTAGGATAATTTGCTGTTACATCAAACCCTACCATGAAACTGAAATATTCCATGTAAGCAGTGAAAACGATGTCCGCCCAAGTGAACTGAAAATCAACATAAAATAAGATGTGATATTGGTGATTTCCCTAATGATACAGCGTCCACAAACAGGAATTCATATGAAACAATAGTACAAAGAGAAAGATAAGTGGTGGTTTTTAGTGTGGTATACCTGTGGAGTGAATTAATAGCTAATACCTATAAGGTTTTTTACTCGTCAAAAAAAGGGAATTGATAACAGAATTTTTAGTAAGTTTAAAATATATTTATCTGTAATTATCTTACGTAAGGGGCCGCAATGAATCCATTATTTTTTATGGCCTGTTTCTCAAATCTGTCCATATAAAATGGCATTACTTGCTGCACCTCAAGTTGTCTTTTCTCTTCTCTCAGTTTTTCGTCGAGGATGTAATAATACCCATCGGTGATTCCTAAAACAGATTTTTATATTTGAAGTTTATGATTTTATAACACTAATAACGATTAAGATCCCGAAGATTCAAAAATTCATGACGATATTTGTCTGATTAGTGGTGAATTTGGTAAAAATAGGAAATTATGGATTTGATGCACCATATGTTCAGAATGGGCACGGAAGGAATTGAAAGAATGCATCGAAGTCAACGAGCTGCAGTAGTATTGCTCCACTATTACTCCCTTGATGCGAGCAAAACACTTATTTTCTAGAATTTTTGTTTTGTGCAAATTGTATTTTTTGAATATATTTTGTAGCAGAGCATTCATGAAGTGGTTTATTTGTTGAATATCAGAATCTAAACTTTAAATATCTTGTCGCCATAGGCGCCGTCAGGATTACCTTCAGGGAGGTGCATCTGCACCTATACATTATATTATTAACTAAGAAGATATAATTTATAACAGTGCAACCTTCCGTAGGTATCCAAAATTAAACATTTACGAGATGTCAATTAGATTAATGTCAAACTTAAGCAATGTAGGTTGATAGAAAAAGGGTAGAGGAGGAGAACAATTAATTCATTGAGAAAATGAGAAGATACAAGTGCACTTGCAAGTACAACTTGCACTCCCTTCCCGACGCCCACGCTGTTGTTCTGTAATTTTATTAAGCATCCGGTATTTCCTCACTTTCCTCTACTCTTTTTCACCTGGAGAAAGTACTTGTACGAAAACATAAAAGGTAATTTACTTCCAAACTGTATGTTTATTCAAAATTTATATCCGATTAATGCAATGGGCACCTACTTTAATTTTTAAACGCAACAAAACTTTGCTATCTACTTACTTTTACGCAGATCAATTACTGCGTCAAGGGTAGCGTCAATTTCCAGGTTATCCCAATCATTTTTCCCCATCAGATCACATTTTCTGGCAAGATAACGGCAAATGGCCAACCCTTGATGTGATGTCTTACCGTTGTATTGAAGTGTGGGCACAAGACCATACGGTGTTTCTGAAAAATTATCCAAAATGAAATTTTTTTGTAAATGTAATGTAATTGTAATGTAAAAATTTGTAACCAAATAAGTTACAATTACTTTATGGTACTATTATAACTGCATTGAAGTAAGGTAATTTTCCTCGCATTTAACACTGTAAACCTTTACCATTTTTCAGTTGAGGCCATTTCTCCCATTCTATTCTGACGTCGTCAAAATCAAATCCTCCGTAACTGAGCAGCCATCTGATTGGTTCTGCGACGCCAGTTCTATCGAAATACGTCAGTTTATACTTCGGCGCCATATCTGTATGATCAAAAAATGTTGAAATCTTTCAAGATTTATTTTGAAACCATGTACCTACCTTCTGTATGAAACTCGGTTGGTTGGACGGTTGGACAATGGAGTCGCTGTTTCCTTCTGAGTTGCAGGAATCCTTGAAGTATAATCGAGTTAATAATGGTTTGAATGTCAAGACAATAAAAATATTCTTGAAATGTATCCAAAGTTAACAAAAGGGGATGGGGTAAGTATTTGCTACATAGTTGCATTTTGCATAAGCTGTATGTAGAGGAAACGACTATGAAAATAAGCAAAAGTTGAAATATATTGCACTATTATGTGATTTCATTTCGTTTACGGACTAAATAGCGCCAATAAATTGACGATGAATTGTTTGCAGGCTAAAATCATAACTACTTATGATCAAGTAATCATTCAAGGTCATAATTTTTTTCTTTTCTTAAATTAACACTAAAAGGAATATACACGTTGGGGGCTTTACGTTTGCCTTCAAGATTTATACATTGCTTGAAATATTTCGATATTGCAAAAAAGGATAGATTGCGATTTTTCAAACACCTCAACAATTTTTAAGACGTACATTAACTATAATTTTTATGGATTTTTTGTCCCATAAAGCTATGTAAGCATTCAAAATTTTAGCAAAATCGTATGGACCGTTTTAAATTTAATACAATAAAACGATTTCAAAATTGTTACTCCAGGACCAAACTAAGAAACATTCTACTAAGGTAAGTTTACTTAAATCGGCCAATTTCGGTCCACAGAACACGTGATAGACTTTTGTACAGACCTTTTATAGACACCCTGTGTAATAGATCTACGTTTCTCAGCGAAATGTTAGTGTTACTTGCAAACATTAGCAATTTTTTCGATTGTATATTTGTTATTAATGCTAGAACTTTGAGAAAACGTCTTTTTGTTGTAAAAATTGCAGAACAAAAATATATGCGGCATTTTGTAGATAAGTACTTGTTTCAACTTGTATGATTCATTTATCCGATCTTGATCAGTTCTACCATTCACATAAATAATCACTGTACTATGAGAATATGGATGAAGGAGGTAGAGCAACGATCATAATAAAGATAAAGATCATACTAATTGTCGGTACAAAGTAAACTTGACTGAAATGCCGAGTTTATAGTTTTAAATTGAGAACTGAATAATCTAACACTACTCTTTGTTATGACTAATGCACTTTTCTGGTTTTGATAACTTTTTATGGAAACCCCACAAAAGTCCATTATAACGTTTAGCGAGTAGATAATATTTACGTATATACTTCCTACAAGTCTATAAATAGATCTACAACTTCATTACTTATTTACTTACGATTGGATGAATGTTTGTCCGTTGGTGTTCTTTACACTACCAGTGGAGAGACAAATATGTATTCACTACTCGATTAAACTTCAGTTCAGCAAAAACTGCAAGCTTTGAAACTATTCAACCAATGGGAGAACAGAGATAAGAATGGAATATAATGGAAAAGCAAGCTTGCAGAATATATTTGTTTATATGTTTGCATGAACAGTGGTAGTTGGGGATTTATTTTTTTTAATAAGTAAGGTTGGTACAAATGATGTTTAAATTTGAATTTAAAACTGGGAAAACGTATCACTGCAAATCAACCTAAATTACATCGTTTAGGTTATATTTAGATCAGTACAGATGTTTACAAAATTGCTGATTATATCCCTTCTTTGTGCAATTCATACGAGAGCCACTTCACATGTAATACACACCAATTTTTTGTTCACATCAGAAAATTACCAATGAAATTATTCAAGCGAGCCAAATTTTTTGAAATATTGAAGCCAATTACCAGAATATATCAAGTATATTAGAATTTGATATCAAAACTTCGGCAGAGATGTACTATCGATGAAAGTTTAAAAGTCAATTAGACACTTTAGCTGATTCATCCCTGAAGTCCAAACCACGTTTGTACAGTTCGACAGTTAAGCGTTGAAGATTGTCTACAAAGTCACTTCTATACAAGTAATAAGAGGATATGGAAATTAGAAACTGTAGAAAGGAAACTTGGATCAATGCACTACCTGATCCAAATAGATTTCAACAAGAAGACCATAAAAAGACCTGTCAGAAAACGGAAGTGCGGAAATAATCTGTAACGTTCAATCCTCAGGATAAGCCTGAGGAACAAGAGTTATAAAACCAGATAAAGAATCAAGCTCTAGCACGACCACTCCTGTTGAATCCACAGGTCTTGTCAAGCTTAAACCAAGATACTATTAGTATATCTCGAACTACCATGGATAATTCCGGAGTAACACCAATAAAGGCGCCACAGGAACGTTCAGAAGAACCCTATCAGATACAGCGACGATCTATGGGTCCACGTGCTCTACCAATATATCTTAATCAGTATGTGTGCAAGTGATATCCGAGTAATAAGTGTTATGTAGTAAATTTATAAACCAAATTCAAATAAACGTGGGAGAACAGTTATGACAAAACATATTGCCTACCCATGACACCCGATTTTCAATAGGAAAAACGAATCCTATGCACCCATGTATTTTTCACATTTCATTTATGAAGACCCAGATAGTAGTACACACACGTATATAGCTCTGTAATCGTTATATTTAGTCAGTAATATATGTAGAAGTAAACCATTACTCTCCACTCTTCAATTACCCTTCAATTCCGGACATAACAAGAAAACACCAGCAGATAACTACTGAATTAATCTAAAATTAAAAGACCGTGGTCGTATTGTGAATTTTAAGTTCTCTTATAACGTTTATAACGTTTTATAAAGTTTTTAAATTTTGTTCTTTATGAAACACTTGCCGTTTTCCTTAACAATATGCTTATAGGCAGATGCTTATAGGCATATATATGAAGAGTGGAGACTTTTATTGACTCTTCAAAACGGAGCATTAATGCTGTTCTTCTTCACAGTGGAAACATATTTGCACCAGTTCCCATAGCTCACTCTACGGTGCTTATAAAATCTCACGAAAATTTTGAAATATTGTATTAATCCAAATGAAGTACCCGAAGCACAATCGGACAGCAATCAGGATTTACTAAATATCTCTTTCTTATGTTATGGGGTAGAAGGGACAGAAAGAATCACTACGTGAAAATGGGATGGAAAAAGAGACAAGATTTGTGTCTAGGCTTGCATAACATTGCTAAGGAACCTTTAGTTAAAGTTCATACGATTTGGGCGGATCAAAATACATAAGGGTTTATAGGTCTGATCTTTGAAGCAGGTAACTTATTTGTGTGGTTGTGTAACAAGTTAAATACGAAGTTGAAATTCTCCATACCTTTTAACAAAGTATTGGCTTGTCCATCATCGTCAGGGTCTGTCTATGCATCTCCTTGTTAGAGTCGCCAGGGTGATTTAGCCAGAATCATTTAACGAATAGGCACTGCTTCACTGCCAAGCCCATCTGATATTACTTAGACTTCAGTGTTGCTGCTCCACCTCTTTTTCCACCCTTGTTTAAATGTTTTCAAAAACTGCATGTCATTTAGTTGATTTTTCAATAAAATTGTACTCTGAAATACAAGGGTGTTTCTTATTGGAATCACGCTTGTATAACAACTTATAATACACAAGTTTAATATATTTACATTGCAATGAATGTACATTGCGGCTGGGGCTTCCTCCATAATTCTAGCTACTTTTGACGATACACAAAATAGATCCTTAATGGAATTTAATAGAGTTAAATTATTATCTTTTAACTTTGTATGTCTACTTAATTTATGGTTATACAAGTTTGCTGCAACTATCAATTAATTTCGATTGCTTTTTTCCTGATCCTCAATCTGCAAATCATACCAGTCTTTCCTCCCGGTTAATTGGCATTGTTCGGCGAGATAATAAAATCGCCACAGATTGGGTGGCGATTTTACCCTTGTACTCCAAAATAGGCTATTGACCGAAGGGGATGTCTTATGGAAAAATTAATGAAAATAACGTAAGTGCATGCCCTAAGAACAATACCTACCTGATTTCATGGGAGTCCAGCCTTTTATGGCCACTCTGTTATCTTTGAAATCGAAATCCTCGTAACTTAACATGTACGTAGATTAACCCAAGGCGCTTATGTCGAAATAGGATTTTGTAGATGGGCGCCTTATCGATGTTCAGTTATATCGATGATGATAATGAATTGTAAACAAAAAAATATCACTAGTATTTGTTATCCGCTGAAATGGAGGTCAATTGTCTAAGTATTGATTGCTAGGCGCAAATGCTCGTGTGTATATTATTTTCCTAGCAGGAAAGTTATAAATTAAACGATATAAATAATGCTTGTTATCTGGTATACAGATAGAAGTTGAACAATATGCTTAAAGTCATATAAACATGTTTTCAAATTTTTCATTGAAAATGATAACTTAATTGACTACCATTATAAGGTTCGCTTTTCAATCAATTATTGATTTATTATGAGAACAATTTATTGCGAAAGCAATTGGATTAAAAGATGTGTTTTTTTTTTAGATTTTTATCATTTTTCATCAATCATTATCATCAGTTTCAGAATTTATGTCAGGAAAAGACTTACCTGTATAAGTAATAGTACAAGTAACAATCGTAGTTCTTTTATAGCAAACATAATTAGCGGGATGTTTTATAAACAACTGATATATTTAAAAAATGATTTTAAGCCAATAAGATCACAAAGCTTAACCATTCTTAAAATGTGAATATACGGCAATTTCAATCCTCAGTATATCTTCAGAAATATGCGAAAAGAAGAATTGCTAGTTTCAACTGAAAGAAGACTTGAGACTTATAAAGAGTAACATAAAGAGTACCAATTAACACATCCAATCATTGATAGTTCAGTAAGCATATCCTGAAATTCGTTCAAACTTTCTATAAACAGGGTAAATGTATATACATATAAAATAAGCGTAAG
The DNA here is from genome assembly GCA_963576515.1 of Cryptocephalus primarius. Classification (NCBI taxonomy): domain Eukaryota; kingdom Metazoa; phylum Arthropoda; class Insecta; order Coleoptera; family Chrysomelidae; genus Cryptocephalus; species Cryptocephalus primarius. The sequence continues at coordinate 20,643,267 of OY754936.1, read as the reverse complement.
CAAACCGATGGAATTTCAGCCATGGGGGAAAAATTATAAACAAGTCTTGTAGCCTTGGGCTAAAAAATTGGTCTGTGGTGCAATTGAGGTTCTTTCATGAAAAGATTCCCTAGCCATGTAGAATGGACGATACGAAATGAACATATTGAGTATAATATTTGACACCAAACAGCTCTAGTACGCAAAGGAAACGAGGGAAGTAGAGACTAAAATAATTATTTTGGTGCTCAGATATATCTAGTGAATTATCTTTACACAAGTCGAAAAATTAACTTTTTAAAAAATTCTAAGTCATCCATTTTATGCATATGCAATGATTAAATTTTATTGTATAGGAGATATTTTTGTAGGCTAATCTATTAATTCTACAAATTTTTCCTTTTCAATTTTTCTCTGAAATAATTTTCCCCAAAAATAAAAGTAAATGTGTAAAAACCGAACTGATTACGTTTGTTTGAACGGTTCTTCATTTGTTTTTCACAATGCATTTACTGGACTATGAGGGAAAGATCAAGGGAAAAAATTGCCATAGCTGCATAGTATGACATCATGAACCAAAAGTGCAAGATTTGTTACCTTCAGGTAAATAGAAAAGGAATGGAAAATACAGCCATTAATGAACATCCATGAGAAAAAGAAGAAAAATATCTTCGCTATAGAACAATTAGGTTTGGAGATTTAAAAAAATTGGACCTTTTTCATTTCTCTGTGAAACATTAAGAAGTGTACACAAATTTGTTTGATTGCCTGGATGCTTTCAATTTACTTTAATATTAGGACGATGTATGAAACATTTAAAGATCACAAAAATGATGATTTAATTATGGCTTCTACGTTATTACAATTTCACATAAGATTCGTGAGAATTTTATAGGTATTCATTTTCATACAAAACAACACTAAAACCTATACATGCTTTCAAATAAATTCTGGTTCAGAGATTCTGGAAATAGCGTAATTCGGGTACAGTTGGCAATGCTTATATCAGAAGGAAATTCACGCAAAAGATACAACCACCTGTAATTTCGATGTATTTTGCATGACCCAGCTCATTTATGGATTGTTCCTCGGGATTACTGTTCTGAACCTAACTAATGAGGTGATAATTCCATCTATTACGATCGAGTAACGTGAGTTTAGATATGCCTAAAATACGTTATGCATTTCAAGGCTTGTTGGGTTTGGCAACGTCACATTGTTTCCCGGGCGGGACTGTTCGCATAAACTACAATTATCGGTATTCAACTGCATTCCATTATAACTTGATAAGTTTCGAGGTGGTAACTGCTAAGGTACAGAGCATATTCTATTATTCGTAAGTATTAATACTATTAAGTATAATAATAAGTATTAATTGTATTAAGTTTGGCCGTTTCGCCTGTTATGTTGTATTATTAATTTCCTCAAGGCCGAAGGAAGGCTTCCATATAGTTTTTATTATTAGACGCACCGGTTTTTTCCACTTCGGCACTTATTAGTGGAGTATTTAAGGGTATATGTTTCATATGTAAATGGGTTCAGGTCTTCAATTAGTTACATCTGAGTTAAATACCTCTCAAAAGTTTTACATTCTTTGTGTAGTAATACTTCCTATATAAATATACATATAAATCTACACTACTAAAAAAAATTTTTTTCGTCAGGTTTTTTTGCAAAATCACATCAATTTCGATATCAAATGTAAGTTTTTAAATTTTATCATTTTAAATTGGTGTCACTGATACTGTTAGGACCCCAACATTTTGTACCTAAATAGTTTTTGATTCTGACAACTTTTCCAAATATCTATCATCCTCATATTTACCTCTGTTACTTTACGATGTTAAATATTGAATGGAATGTTACTTGATGCTGAATTTCTTCTGTTAGTTGTTGATTAAATTTATATTCTTATGTACCAAAATAAATTTTTCAATTAACATTGTTAACAATCCTTTGTTTCCAACAATTTGAATTCGAATTGTTAGAAATATAGGATCTGTTTTAACTTTGAGCCCCCGGAAGGCGTGCTTGATATGGGGCAGAAATAATTTTCAGGCATGAATTGTTTTGAGAAGTTATTTATGCCATTTTTGTATAGTGCCAGTATTTTGAAACATGGTATACAGGATTTCAATTTTAAAACTTGAAAATTACACCTGTATACATATTTATATACAGTATTTATATCGGTATATTGATTGTGTTATTAAATTACCTGTTTGCTTGGAGTTATTGATACGTAAATCAATTTGAAAACTAGAAATATTTTTTGTAATAAAATTTATCACTAAAACCTCTTAAAAAAAGGATTATTTCAGAAGTAGAAAACAAGATATTCATTCATATTGGTAATCAATAATATATTTAGTCACGGTTTATACAAACTATTGTTGATAAGAAGCATCATTAACTTGATTTACGATACATATTTTGGAAAACGAAAGTACTATACAACTATTATTATTTAGTTGAAGTTTGAAGTTTTTAAATGTTAAGAGGATAAATAATTTAAATTGTTATTTCATTTTGTTAGATTAAATTTTTTGTACTAGGTTGACTCATGTGCTTAAGTACATTTTGACAATAATAAATTTTTCTATTACCTATGATTTATATAGCCTTGAGGCGAATCAAGAAATATCCATTTAATTTGAGAACTATGAGGCCAAAATAACACTGGCAGCAATAGCAATTTACTGTCAAATTGGTTTTAATCTTCTATGAGGCTCACACTAAACAGTTGACCTATTTTCGTTTTCCAGACGTTCCAGATATGGCTGCACCAGACTACAAATTGACCTACTTTAACCTGACTGCCCTAGCAGAACCAATCAGGTTTCTTTTTAGCTATGGGAACATTGACTTTGAAGATGAGCGCTTTGAGAGAGAGGAGTGGCCTGCCCTGAAATCGAGTAAGAGTTAGTTAATGATAGTATTAAAACACCGTTTGATGATACTTTTATTCATCTTTAGAGATGCCCATGGGCCAGGTTCCAGTCTTGGAACATAAGGGTAAAGTTGCGCACCAGAGTGTTGCTATTACTCGATATGTTGCCAAACTGGTTAAGTTGGTAGGGAAAGATGAATGGGAAGACCTTGAAATTGATGCTGTTGTTGATACAATTACTGATTTGCGTCAAAGTAAGTTACTGTATTGAAATGACTAAATATTTTAGGTGTAAGATCTTACAAACTTACAAAATTGTGCATTACCAAATGCTTCATTACCAGTGCTCAGCATTAAGAAAACTATCTTCAGTCATTCTTTGTTTTACTCTTGAAGCTTCACATTGTTAAGTAAAACATGGTTTATGTATAGAAAGTACAGAAATTGACATGTGTATGCCGTTTTAGGTTTTTACTTTTTGTTTCAAAGAACTCCAAGCCTTCACGGCGGGGATCAATGTAACTTATGCAAGTAACTCGAAGTCAAAACCTGACCTAAAACGAAACAAATTTATGATCAGTATACTTTATTAAGTTGTGACATGTTTTGGTTACTTTAAATCCATCAGCATTACTGTTCACTATTCACGTGCATTGCAACTAGCCAACAATGTTTTAAATAGGTGTTCTAAGGACGCCATAATAAAACTTCCTTCAGTGTTGAACATACATATATACTTTACATAAATGTTATATTTATAAAGTGTGCACGTTTCAGAAATTGGAAATTATTTCTATGAGTCTGATACTAATATAAAAGCAACCAAAGGTGAAGAGCTGTTTAAGCAAATTTTGCCTTTTTATTTGGAGAAACTTGATACCCAGGTGAAGAACAATAATGGCTATTTGGTTCTTGGTCGTGTAAGTCTATTTTAACTTATTTTATTTATTTGTACAAATAATACAGCATGTGTATTACCATGTCATATAACAGTAATAATAGATTTCTGTGCATAGATCTGGCTTTAGTAATAATTTTCAAAAATAGCACTTCGCTTAGTTGGCATGATTTTGATGTTTATCACGTACATTTATAGACCATTAACTACAGGAATTAATAAGAGATATTCATACATTAGATACTGCCAGTAAAAGCAAATATATGACATTAATTGATGTGGGAAAACTTAGATGTGCTACTTGAAAATGGAAATATTGTCATGGTACAGTTAAAAGGCGTACTAGTAATTTCGATAATAAGTCTTTTGAATTTGATTAGTTGGCATATGTGTATTATAATGGGTGATTTCGCTGATTTTTATTTCTCCAAATTTCAGTTAACTTGGGCAGATATTTTCTTTGTCAGCCTTTTAGATTATTTCAACATCATGGTTGATAAAGAACTGATCGAAAATTCTTCAAACCTCGTGGCCCTAAAGGAGAAGGTCTTGGCTTTGCCTGGAATCAAGAAATGGATCGAGAAGCGCCCGAAAAAAATTTACTGAACAATATATCATCCATTTTTTTTATAAATTTATTAAGTCCAGTTTTGACAATGACAATTTAGTTTTTTATAACTTTATTCAAATGTACTAGAAGTTATCGAAATAAATATCTTTGCATGAATTTAATTTCATTGTTAAACTTTTTTGGTGATGGGTAAGAACATCAAATCATTATTATTACACTGCCATAAAATTGTTATGGAGTTTTATTAGTTGGTTTAAAATGTTCATAATTGCATTGAAAAATGAAGGATTTTCTTAAATATTTATTTGTATGAAATTACAAATGTGCTTGGATTATTAATTTTTAACATGGGTCTAAATGAATAAGAAGAGAATCTCGATATAAATCAACATTGGGATTTATTGACGTTGGCCAGACAATTTGTGTTAATATGATAATTATTATGAAGTTGATGTATCATCAATGATGTTTCATCACATGATCCACCTGTCAGCAATTCTTCATCCTCAATTTCTTCACTTCTGTTGTACATCTCATAGTGCTGTTTTTTGAGAGCCTACATATTCTATTTCTTCAGCTTCAGATTGGTGTTCCTCTAGCATCTATTTGGTTTGTATGATAAGGGCGGTGAATGAATAGTTGTCATCGAAGTGCTCCTTTACAGAAGCATTTAGAAATCGTATTATATGAGGATTTTGAACCACTTCACAGCACACCTTAGCGAAGGGTTGTGGCTTATTCCTGGCCATTATTCCAGTTACTCCATGTGTCAGTAGTTTCGATGCTTACCCAGTTTTCATTCCGATTATGACTGCCCATGTATATTGACTATAGAAGAAATTCAGTCCTGTAAAGACGGGTGGGATGCCTGAATGGATGATTATGTTTACTAATTTTAATAGCCCTTTCTCATGAGCCAACACGTCATTATTTGTTTACAACCAAGACCTGAAGACGTCTGCCAAACGGCAAATGTTTCCAAATTACTAATTCTTATGAATAAAGCTTTGGGAGATAAACATAGAAGACACGCTCTGAGTGATATTGAAATTAATTAACCTTGATGCAGAATATGATGAATCGGATGATTATGATGGTACTAAGGTGAAAGACAATGTTCACCAGCGATCAATACATGTACGGCGACCACTCTTCCTGAAACAACCTTCACATTATTCAGGTAATACAAAAATGGTGTAAGACTAATTAGTGATAATCACATAAATATTATAATTATTATTACAGTAATGTATTAAAAATTAAATCTGCACTTTTAGATCCAGTTGTTCAGTTCGAAACTTAAATATGGTTTAATTTAGACTGCACTGAATATTTAAATAAGCGGTCAGACGTCCAAATAAGAAGAAGTGCCACTTGAAAATTAAACTAAATACGCGAGTGGTTCTTTGTTAAATGATTTGAATTTTAGGAGAAACATTTCAGTCATAATCATGTAACAGATCGTCAGGAAGAACACCCTGTGGACCGATGAGCAAACAGTGGTAGCTAAAAATCAACTAACAAGAAAAGAGCACTTAAAAAGGCGTATAAGACACTATAAATAAATATAGGACAATATATATAATATAAATCGAACTACGTCGGTGGAGAAAATAACGAAAACAAAAGTACCATTTACATCTTAGGGAGATTGTGTGAATTTTTTTTATAAAAACATTTTGAAGGAAAATGGTTTCAAATAAAAATTGCAGGCAAATGAACAAACTATTTTATTAAACTAGAAATTAACAATCAAATTCAGATAATTCACATAAGATGTACAAATTTTACTGCCTGATTATATTTTATAAATCCTTTGTTTCTCACAAATGTTTAGAGCTTCACCATTTTTCTTAATCAGCTATCAGTAACAATAATATAATTCACCTAACCGAAGAACCATTGTTAGCCTTAAGTTCCAGGGGCAGCCCACTACTTCTATTTGAGAACAGAAATATGCTGTTCGGCCTACTAACAGCAACAGCACAGAGGCGATGGTTCTTCGAGTGGCAAAAAAATAATTCATCTCTAATTAGCTCTTCACATAAATGGTGACTTCTATTTAGTCATCTATCAATGTTTTGTGAATATGACGAAAAACATGTTTCACCATATACATATCAAATAGTAAAGCTAACAGATAATAAAAAAAATAGTGCACGTCACTATTTTCTTCAATAAATTATTTAACAAACTTCAATCAAAGGTACTTTATGGTAACATTTTACGACTAAAGAGAACATTACTTTTGCTTATTATTTAATTGTAATGTGACACCAAGTAATTTACAGTCTCATCCCTGGTCATGTAGATATCTGTAAATATCCAATGCAGTGGAAAAAGTACTTTAATATCTCTAGTTTGGCGTTAGAGTTGAATCTTGGTATCATACTGTTGACCATGAGTTCGAGCTGCTTGTAGTCGAACAGCGGCAAGCAAACAGAAATTTTTTCTCCCAATTCATATGGACGGTAAGTTAAATGGCATCTATGGTACGCCCTAACCACAAGCTTTGAGAGCTTATCCTTGTGCATCTCGAAACTTTCCTTGATCTGATGGAAAGTGAGAAGCTTGCAATTTTTTGGATAAGTCGGGTGACATCCAGAGCTTCAGTGGGGGCCAAAGCTCTGGGCCTGAGACGGTTTTCAAAAATTCAGACGATGGCCCTTGCTCATCCCCTTTAGGCTGGAGCTCAGCCTTCTTTCTGTTCTCTTCGTAGAGTTTTTTCTGCTCCAGGACTTCCTCAATGTCCTGCAGCTTAAAGATTTCATTTGGAACGAGTTTGTCCTTTACAGGCGGTATAATGGGTAGGTCAACAGAATCGAGTTCCAAACTATTGGACTGCGAAGTAGAGTTGGACATAGTGGCTCCAGCTTTCTTCGAAGTTAATCTTACTTGATGCGTCGGAATGCTTCCCAGCGGCACGTTTTTCTTGGTCGCGCTCTTTCCTTTTTGTTCGGGATTTGTTTTGGCGCGTTGGGTTTCTTTAGATCTTTTTGTGGTCTTCGGCAATTCGGAAATGTCGCTTTTTCTCTTCTTATCGGCCATTTTTGACTACGTGACAGTAACAGCCCTAACTACAGTACTGAAACATTTAAAAACAATTTAAAACCAACTCACAATTTACAAATATTTTTCTGACCTCTTGGCGCCAACAGTTGCACGAAACAGCCAAATCGCACATATAGGACGGACTGATGGATGAGATGGAACCTTCAGTTGAGAATACCAGTGATGTTCTCTGTTCCATAGTCTTGTTCACAGAACATATACACTTTTTAACCTAATCTAGCGGAATGATATACTACCTAGAAATCCTTTACTAACTTTTTCATATCTTAATATTGTAAAATGAAAGTTGTATATCCTCGTTGCTACTGCTATTATTTTTTAAAATTATTTTAAGGTAATTGGGGAAATTGTAGAAAGTCCGGCAGCATTGACTGTACCACCACCACCAAGAAACAACAATATTTACATTCCACATAGGTGTATGTTTAACGTGCATTTGAACGGTTAATTAAAGTATTATTTTTATCAATGTATATGAATTACGAGATTGACTTTTATTTGCCCAAGGTGATCTTAATCAGCAGATGAAAACTAGGCGCTTAACACTTTTCACTTTCAGGTACTTCATGACAGGTTAAGAAAATACTGTTATTCACACTTGAATTAATGGTGAAATGTGAGTAATCAAACCAATAGTGGGTCAATTAGCTAAATGACAATTTCTGTACCAGAGAATGGGCGTAACATAGTGGAAGGACGAGGATGAACGAGGCGGAAGGTGGCTGTCTCCCGAAGGTGACCGGGACATGGAGGGCGCTCCTCTCGGCCTTCAGCGACGGACGCAGGATCCATCCAGCTGAACCGTCCACACCAGACGACTGCGAATTCATCGTCATAGACTCAAGAATCCGGATCCGAGTGGTACACTTGAGCCCTGGGAATGTGCGGAGATTAAATCTGCAGTCTATCCGGAACAGCTTCGCAGGCTTCTCCAAGAGGAGCTCTCTATCGGAGGAGTACTGGTTCATGAAGTGGAACAAACCGTTTAAGATTTGTGATTGCAATTGTTCCTTCAGGAGGTCATTCAGGTATTCCATCAGTTCAAATCAGCCCACTGCACTTTTAGAAAAGAATGTTGAAAGGTAAGTACTTACAGTCTGTCCACAAATTTATTGATGAACTTATTGACTTGTTAATAGAAATTAAAAATGAAATTTTGGAGAATGTGATAATTATAAGGGGGGGAGGGAGAGAAGAATATTATATCACTTTTAAACAATTAAATTGTTTCATTTCGTTCTTTCTTAAAATTACTATGACTTTCACACTAGCAAGTACGGGTGAGCATCTTGTTGTAGAACTCCTCATAAGCTGAGAATTTGCATTGCAAAATGCAGCTTTCTAATTTGATTTTTTTTTGAATAATAGTCATCATTACAACAATCCTTAGTCAACACTACAAATCTCCTGGTTTAACTGTATTTACACGAATTCTTCTTGAAGAATAATATGTACTATCACAAGTTGCAATATGAAATTTTATTTGTACCAATAAATAATTTCGAATTAAAAAACGATCATATGATGATAAACACTATTTTGTTAATGTCTGCATTGTACCTATAGGTTGATGAGTGATCCCATAAATGAGGATCAAACAGCCTACTTGATTGGTAATGGCCTACTTCATTATCTTCATGTTCTATTATTTCCCCTCAAATCTGTTTAGTTATTTTTATTGGCAGTTTTATTTTTATTATTTTATTTTAGTTTATTCAGCATAGATCTACCTCCTACCAAAATAGTCAATCTCAGTACATTCGTTGAACGATTAATACAAGAAACATATTTTGAGGCCCTCCATGAATATTACATGTTAAAAACGAAGGAAATGGGAGTGGTGAACTTAGCTTACCAGCAAAGAGAAGATGATCATGTAGTTCTAAGGAAAAAATCCAAATCCAATGTTGTGACAACACCTCCAAGTAAATGGAACCAAAATGGTAGTAACAAGACTGAGCTGTATTGTATTCATAAAACAAGTCAAAAGGTATGTTCATCCACCTCAAACTGTTGTTAATTAACTATATGTTTATTTAAAGCCGTTGGTGATGTTGTTCCATGGCATAGGATTATCTGCTGATGTCTGGTCTTCCGTAACGACTGCTTTAGTTTCCAAGGGATATGAAGTGATAGCACCGGATATGCTTGGACATGGATTCAGTTCTGCACCTTCCAAGTCTACTTACTACACCTTCAACAATTTGCTACTTCAAGCTTTGACCATATTTGACCATTACATGAATGATGCAAAACGAAAAGCTATACTTATAGGCCATTCTTATGGGTAAAGCTTAAAAAACATATCACCAGCAGTTTGTATTGTTCGTTTATTTTTAGTTGCAGTTTAATTACAGCTATATACCCCCTTAGGGCTCAGTTTATTTCTCAACTTATACTTATAAGCGGAGGTGGGCCGACCCCACTAGCGCCACCAGTTAAGGAGAAAGAAATTCCAGCTTTTGGTTGTATTTATATGATGCTTCATCCTCTGTTTTATTGTGGCTTAAAAAGGTTGCACATTTATGTTCATTTTCACATAGATATGTTTTTATTTTTTGACTTTTGATTATAATGTTCGACTTACATAATCCATAATTATCTAAATACAAGGGTGTCCAATCTTTCCTTGGATTTCGGGGTGGAGAGGCAATTAATGAGAACCGATATTGGGCAATATGAAAGTATGAAAATAAAGATACAAGCCTGGATGAGGTGTACACTGAAATAGTTGATTGGGTATAGAACTATTTAAGTAAAATCGGGTACATATGTTACTTACATATTTTAATGTAAATTCTGTACATTTTGACAATTTCTGAAAACTGCATACTTTTAGCAGTTTTTTCTTTGCATCTTCAACGCAGTTTCAGGACATACTCCATTTGGTCCCTACTCTAAAAGGGGCGTAATTGATTTAGTGAAGCCTTTAATGAAAATAGTAAATATATAAAGGGTAAAACAGGTGCAAATTTTCCAAAAACTGGATAGGGTAATTGAAAATAATGTTGGATTCAAAAAATTGCAAATCTGTTCTAAATTCTTGGGCCAATTCAATACCCGTACTGAAATTAATGAAAATTTAATTCCAAAATTGAAATTTGCCCTTATTACTTCGGTTAGCGCAGAAGTTTGTCGCTTTTCAGACAAATGGTAAAAAGATAAGAAGGAATTAGATGTTGGTTATAAATTGATTTCTACTATTTGAAGCACTTAAGTAAGAAATATGTTTAATCCATTTATTAACCTTCCTGTTTAATTCTTACTAAAAGCGAAAATATCCTTAAAGCTCGGAGGGGAGGGGTGAGGGTGGCGGCGGCGTCCCCTTGCCTGTAGGAGCGGACGCCCTGACCTAAACCAGTAGCGTCGCTAATTATAGATTTTCTTTGTTTGATGTAAATTAGAGTATGGTAGGATCTTTTTCCAGTTTTGTGAATTTGTTACTTTCCACATCATAATCTATAAGTAATTTTTATCGCCAACTGCAAAGTATTATTTTCTATTTCCTAATAAACCTCCAATTAAACCATTTCAGTGCTAAACAACGTTTATCTAATATTTGTCATTATAATTTAGATAGTTTAATAAATTTTCATTAGCAGATGATAGCTAACAAATGTGAAATGTTTCATTTATCACATACACTTAATTTATCCTTATTTTAGGAGTTTGTTCTACTCATCCAGAGGAAAACATTTTAGAACTTGTGAAGAGAACTCTGGTTTACCACAACATGTATTGGAAAGTATTACCAATGGTCAAAAATGGTTAGAAGGTGATGCTGCTTTCCATAGAAGAATCCTTATTCCTACATTGTTGGTACATGGTTTGCAGGATAAGCACATAACTTTGGTACAACAGTGTGAAATGGAAAGAGTAAGAGTTTAACCTGAAATAAATAAAATGTTTGAAATTAATTTTTCAGACTATCCCAAGGGCGTTTTTGGAACTGATACCAAATGCTGGACATGTGTCAATGAGTGAAACACCTGAGCACCTAATTCACATGATTTTATGCTTTATAGAAATGTGGAATTAATACATAATCAAATAATTGGTTACACATTCGTTAAAATGTTACAGCTACATTGCCATTGCATGTGTTAAAATAGTAGGCAATGAGTTTTGTCTTTAAATAATGGAAGTTAATACCTCAGATTTTTTTTGTACATTAACGGCATATCAATAATTTAAGACATCATAACAGATATAACAGGTCAAAGAGTGTTAACAGATTATTTTTTAGAACTTGAATCAGGCATATTTTTGTTTAGTCATCATAGCGCCTCATTTTAGCTTTATACATATATCATACATATTTAAATACAAATAGTCAAATAGCATGAAAATCAAATCTAAATTAGATAAATTAATATTTTATAGTTAGTGTAAGTAATTAACGAGGGCGATGAAAAACTGCAAAGAAGTCTACAAAAATTGTAAATTTCTTTATGATAAGCTGATGTTGGCGCTTTTTTTATCACGTGTAACCATACTTTCTTCGTTATTGTATGTATTATAATTTTCATAATTCTTAAATTTGGTTTAACAATGTTTAACTTAATATTTCAGTTACTGCGATAGTATGATAAGCAGTAAAGTCTTAATCTATCTTTTGTAGATCAAATCATAATTGTAGAAAATATTATTTATTAGATAGATATTAAGAAACATCTTATTAATATAAAGCCTCAATCTGAAATGTTAGTTGTCCGTCCATTGTTTCAGTATTTTTAATTATAATGGTAGTTCTATTTTATATAATACTAATTTTTGCATTGCTGATTTTATATTTAAGATTATTGCATGATAAAGACTTGTTTGATTTAATATGTGATAAATTTGATATTGTAACTATTCCGCCCAAAATATTTTTGTATTATTTTAGAATATTAAAATGTATTTATTTAAAGGACTATTTTAATAAGTGTTTAATTATTAAAGTGGTAGTTGTTACATAATTTATTACGGTCATCTATTTTTCTCATTTATGAACGGAACATTTCATAATGTATCAGCCAAACTATAAAATATGGTATTAACTGAATGTTTAGTCAGAGCATATAGAGATTCAACCAATAGAAATTTAGATTATATTGATAACTATGAGTCGAATATCACATTTATCATAAAGTCTTGCATTCAACAACAACGCGTTTTGTTCATTTCTTGTTTCGTTATACTTGTTTATTCAACTTTCAATTTAACTATTGAACAGACTTTGCGGTATCAAATGAATACAAATCAGGGGATGTCAAAAGTCTAGTATTTTCAGTTACAGTTATTGACTGAATGCTATATTTCATTTTACAGAAAAAGTTCATAACTGTGCCATATATACACATAGCCATAGCCACAGCTGAAATACTCCTTATTGAGGATCCACATCAGCAACACATTTCTTCCTAGAATTTCAACCTTTTTGAAGCAAGATCAATGGCTACAAGTGTTTGATATAACGTTTTTATTATTTAGTAGGTGAATTTGATTTATTTCTTGATTCTGGTTTAAAACTGACTGAACGATTTGCAAATAAGTGATCCTTCTTGCCACTAAGTCTAAAATTTGTTAAAAAATTTGAAAAACTATTCTATTAATGGGGAAATGGTTTTGATTTAAAACATAAACTTTCATAACTCATGTTATTTCCAGAAGTAAAAAATTGTCGTATACCAGGTTTGTACAGTTTTATACTTGGTAAAAAGTATAGGATTTTCACATATTCTATTTTTTTACATTTGTGCAATTTTACTGTTACCTGATAGAGTAAGTAAACAATTTTACAATTTCTGTGTCATTTCTGGTACAGCTTTAAATAAATCAGCTACTAGTCCATAATCAGCTACTTGGAAAATTGGTGCCTCAGGATCTTTGTTAATAGCAACAATAGTTTTGCTATCTTTCATACCAGCTAAATGCTGTATTGCTCCAGAAATACCGACTGCCACATATAGATCCTGAAATATAATTCTTCCTTAGGGACATTCAAACAAAATTAAATGAATAAAGGCTACAACGAAAATGAAAACAATACAAAATGATATGTATGGCATGTTTTAAAGTATTTTTTAAATGTATTTCAATCGAGTCAGCTTATTCAGTACAATCTGGTTAAAGACGTATTAAAAATTCAAATCAGGTTTTACTGACTTCAAAAAGGATATTTTTCTAAAAGTGAAGAATTTCAGACAAGCAGAAAATTATTCTCGAATATATATAAGTGTACATAACAGAGGAAATTCATGTAATTATTGTATATAAGAAATATTTTGAACTTACTGGTGCTACAATTTTTCCAGTTTGACCAACTTGAAGATCATTCGGAACATATCCTGCATCAACAGCTGCACGAGAGGCACCAACAGCAGCATTCAACTTATCAGCAAGATCATACAACAATTTGAAGTTCTCTCCTGATTTTAATCCTCTTCCTATAAAAGTAATTCCAGTGTTAATAAAATATGGATCAGATTTAACTGTAGTGTGAACAGTGAGGACAAAGGAAGTTTATATTGCATTTGATATAATACTATTAGTTATATAATTACATATTTTTTAATGGCTATTTCATGAGTAGAAAAAGTATTAAAGTTTGTTTATTGAAGAAAACAAAAAGTTTTGCTTTTCTTCTTTAGAAACTGACATGTTCATGTACAATTTTCCCATATTTCATTTTATTTTGATATTGATATGTGAAACACTATAAATGTGGGACACACTTTTTTTTTCAAAAGGTTAATACCTAATAAAATCATTTATTCTTTAAAATATGAACAGGATTAAAATACACTATCCTTAATATGTATAGTTGCTGAATTTTAAAGAAATTAATAATACTTTGGAAATTTGAAATGTTTACTAACAGCACAAAACACCTTTGGGGGACAATTAAAGCAAATGTGTTATTGAAGTTCAATGTAAATCAGTAGAATATTTAGTTTAAATGACAAAATGATGTGTAAAATGTTTTTCAGAGAGGATTTAACTAAAAATGTTAGTATTTGAATTAAAAAATCGATTAGATTACAATACTAATCACATATAATATGTGCTTCACGAGAAAATAAAAAAGGCTCTAATGGTTATTGAAATGGATTTCAACAACACAGAAAAATTTACACAAACAGATATTGAAACTAAACTTTACCTCCGCTGATAACAACTTTGGCACTAGTCAATTCGGGTCGGTCTGATTTTGTTAAGTCTTGTTTAATGAAAACAGTCAAATCTTGAACAGCAGCATCAGCTGGTATTGTCTCGGCTGGTACAGAGCCTCCTTGTAGTGGAGCAGGTTCGAAGCTCGTCCCTCGAACTGTTAGGACCTTGATTGGATCCTTAACAGTTAAAGTTTGTATTGCATTTCCTAAAATATAGGTTATATAAATAAGATGTAAATAAGAGGTTATTAAATAAGATGTTTTTACATCAGACATTTTGTTTTATTACACTTTTCTTTTAGTGTTTGGACAATTAATTTCTACCCATTACCAATGCTCAGCTGAGAAGAAATTAAGTTAGATAACTTTTATACGCAAAACTATTCATTACCTGCATAGATAGTCCTTACAAATGTATCTGGAGACTTAATATCGATAACATCAGACACTGGAGATACATCCAATTTAGCAGCAACTCTGGGTAAAAGGGCTTTACCAAAAGCCGATGCTCCTGCTACGATATGGGTGTAATTGAATTGTTTCTGAGCGTTTAGCAGGACAGGGGTTACACTCTCAGCAGTTAAACCTATGAGTGCTTCATGTTCGGCAATTAAAACCTTGGAAAGGCCACCAGTTTTCATTAAAACTTCTGAAACCTAAAGAACATGAAATTGAATAATTGATCTAGTATAGTGATAACAGTTCATAATTAATAAAAAATACTTACAGGGCCACATTTCACTCCTGCTAGGAGTACAGACACTTCTCCTCCTAATTTCTTAGCAGCCGTAATAGCATTTTGGGTGATGGGTGACAACACTTCGTTGTTGTGTTCTGCTACAACCAACGTGCTTTGAAACCTCCTGTACTGCAAGTTAATTACCTTGTAAATCCAACATATAAATAAATTAAAAAAATACCTGTTGCACTATATGCCTGGTACTTTTCGAAAACATTTTTACTACCTACTTCGATCGTAAATTTAACTATGAATTGCTTATTTCAACTTTGCACTTACGGATTAATGGAGTTTAAATACTGGGTTTAAAGTACACAGATTGCTAATGGAAAAAAATATGTATATAACTTGTAAATAAGAGATAAAACACAGCACCATAGAACAATACAAGTAGCCCCAACACACCATTAGGCACAAAACAGTCGAGAAATGATGGATGCCTGGGATTCTAACTTGGCGCCAATTACAAATTAGATCAATTGATAATATTATTTACATTTTAAAGCAATTTTATTACAGAAAAATAAAGAATTGAAATTGTCTTCACGATTACGATATTGCAAATATCATTTACAGTGAAAGAAACATAGTAATAATATGTAATATAACCTATATTATCGATCTCTTCCAAATTCCTGAAGGGTTTTTTGATTCCTTGAATGAGTCACTCAAAAATACTTGAAAGGATTGACTTTTACCATGTTTTCTGTTCTGTATCACCAGCGTTATGCCATGTTCCTGAAAAGTTTAATGAAAATTATATATTTGGTATATTCAGTATTTTTCAGAATAATCGCTGTCTACCTACACATTGATGTATATTTTCGAATTTTTAAGTTATTTCTTGAAATTATTAAACAATAAATTTCGAAGAAACAAGAAAATCGAAGGAAAACAAAGAAGTTTTTTCCTAAATTAACACATAAATATTTTATTACACTCACATTAATAAGTATTGTTCATAATAGCCATAGAATGAAAGTTTTCGATTGGTAATTATCAGACCAATTACCTGCATTTTTAGGATACCACAATGAAGCAGCCTATCAAGGAATAAATAAGTTAATTTGAAGGCTGATGGTGAGAGATAGATAAATCAGAATAATTACTAATGGGAGGTCATTAATAGTTATCTAATGAGTGATTGTTTGTTAATCGAGACCCCTTTGATTGAGCCGTGATTGGTCACGTAACTTTTCTCTCTTTATTTAAAATCAACGAAGGTACTTAGTAGTAATAATATAAAATGTGCAAAATGGGACGGTCGGCAGTAGTGAGACGTAGCAAAAATAAACGAAAACGAAACGCGTAATTTTTAATGTTTTCTCCTTGAAATTTTTATGATCCCCTGATTGATGAGTATTTAGAGTTGCCTGCCTTTACGACCAGCTTGTGTTCCTTTTTACCTTTAATTGAACAATGATGCGCCTTCATAAGGCCTTTTGTAAATGAGGCCTAGAAACTGTTTTCGCAGTTTTCTATTGTGGTTCACAGAAGTTATAACAAAACTTTCTCCTTATATCATTTTTTAAAAATACATTCTATGTCTCGAATGTATACTTCTTTGGAAGGGTCTTAAAAGAAATCTAAATGTCATATTCATTTTTTATTAAAACGAATAATTAACAAAACAATAAAAATGTAACAAAATGTTAGATGGACAATAATTATTTCCAATTCAAATCGATATCGCTTTTAATTTTTCGCAAAGCTTACGAACTAAATCTTAATATATCAATAGCTACCCTAAAAACAACGATTGCTTAGAAAAATTATATGTATATATGTTGTAATACTATGATTATTCATTATATTACATGAATGAGTATTTTTTTTATGTAGATGCGATGTCCCTCGTCAATTATAGGTACATGTATCCACACATTTGTATCGAATTGGATGCAAAATATGAAAAAGCATGTATACAGTCATGTGCAAAATGTATCATCATTTGTGTTTTTAACAAGTTTCATAGCTCCGTTTATTTTTCATTTATTTAAAAAATCAAAAATTCTATCAAGTAAACGACTGTTAATATTATATTTATTATACATTTTTTTTGTTTGATGGTTCCAGAGACATATGTAGAGGCTTCTGAACTTGTTTAAGTAAATGGAACGGCTTGAATAAGGTGTTTTTTTGTAAATTGATTTAACAAGTTGCATACAGTACAGTGCTAAAACAATTTCAATTAACAGTGTTACTGTAAGCAGTACTAAAATACAGCACACTATAAAAATAGACTCAGTTCCATCAAACATTATCTATTGGATCGATTTATGATCAAGGAAAACAATTCGTTATATTTTAGTAAACAACGTAATAAAGCTGTGTTGGAGCTCAGGAATCCATAAAAATTTAAAACAACCAATTGAAACCTGTACTCTGTACCAGTTAGATCTTAATCAATTATTGCACTAACCAAGGACCGAATTAATAGATCAGAATAATATTAATAACAGTTTGTTCAACATTTTACGAAAATCTCTAAAAACATTACAGGGATATAATTATATCAGGATTTATATCTTTCTACTGCTCTCAAAGAGAGAGATACTAATTTCAATTGGCTGCTTGGTTTATTTGTATTGGAAAAAATAAATTTATATTTTTTATATTAGCGATTGCCTGTATAAATATATTTTTATCACTTTGCGTCTTGGCAAATGGAAAATGTTTGGTTGGACTAAGTTTCTGAACAGCAGCAACATAAGGCAACAATGTCTCAGATGTTCGACTATACTTACTCATAATAAACACTTAATTATAGCTACGTTACTAAACGATAACAACCATGTTCTTATTGCCTTTATTTATTTGTAATTTACATTGTTTATATTTTCTTAATTTCGTTATACAGGTGCATTCATATAATCGGTTCGTTATGAGTTTTATACATGCTTTGAGAACTTCCCCGTGAAAACCGAGTATTCTGTTCGCCTCAAATGTAAAACTAAGATGAATCGGTTCGCACTGCCTTATTACAGCTCTAAACAAGTTAAAAACAAATCACTAGCGAACATGTGCGAATGAACCTGTATAAGCGCGTTATTAGAAGAAAATCTGAGAACAATAGGAAGGTTGTTGATAACCAATATAAAAGTCCTTCAAAATACTGCTTGGGAACGGCAGTATTTTTTAGCAAGGTTTTGGTAAATAGCAAAAGAACTCATTCGAAACCTTCCAACCAAACATTATCCAACACCATAACATTATATAAAATTTTAACAATAATATACTAATTAATCGTAACGAAATAATATAACAGCTTTTCATAACAAAGAATACTGCTGGCAAAGCAGTACTTCTCGTTACAGAGAAATGTTGAATAATTTCTTGCTACTACACGAGTGACATTTTCTTCTGGAGTTTGCATTAATTAATCACAGTAAAACTAGTTCCAACAGTTCAGCCTTTTCACAAAGGAAACATGGTGTTGCTTAACTTGAATTTAAATCGTGAACTAGTGTGTGCTGTATATTTAAAATGTGGCAAGCAATCGGTGATACATTAAACCTAACAGTCAGTTAAATGGAGCAAAGTTTCACATTTTGGAATTATCTAATAATTGGGTTAAATTTTCTTAACACAATCCTATTGCGCCGAGAATAATATATGTACCTAATACAAGATGAACGAATTTCGGTTCATGTTAAACGAAAGAACCTATGGGTAAATTTGGCTGATAATATTTTCTAAGGGAAAATGTTTACTTTAGCTCATTGTCTACCATTAGGATTTGCAGCATGATTCAAAAACGAACTGTACTCAGTGCGTCAACAAGAAAACAGTGCTGAAAAATGTCACTCGTACCTAGTTTATAAATAGTTAAATATTGTATGAGGCGTATAAAAATTTGTGAAGTTTTTGCAAATAATTTCCCATTCGCCCCTCCCCCCGTAGCGGTCCATGTAGCATGTGAAGATAGCTTGAATAATAGCAATTGAAGAAAGCACCATTATAAATATAACTTGTCGTGATTTAAAAAGTTCACTTTTAAACGTTATTTATTGTTCATCGATTCGGAGTTACATTTAGAATATAATTTTTACAAAATTCTTTAAAAAATGCAACTTCTTGATGGCGGGTTAAGTTGAAATAGTGATGTTTCGTGCTGAAGTGTTTAATAAAATTACAAAAGTTTTTCAAAAATATGCACTTTTTATCGAATTTAACTGATATGGAATCCCCGGCCTTAAAAATCAGAAATGTAGTGTTCTTTCTTCAATAGTTTGAGAGCAATTTGGGAACAATTGCTCTCAACTTAAATTAATTTCTGCCATTAATTATTTGTACCCTTAAGCTAAGATTTAAGACCGTGATTCGCCTTGTTTGTTTAAAGTTTTTAAAGTGTTGGACACTCCCAGCACCGTATCTGTACGTATATTAACTTACTTTGCTGAATTCACGATAGGTAATTTTTTTTAACATTTCCCTATGGTTACTTTGAAAAATACAACAATATCTATTAATTTCAATAATTTCAACCAAAATCCTTTGAAATCAATAGGGGTTTGTTAAAACAATTTGATGTGTCAACTGTGCTGTTATTGCTAAATATCACTAGAACCGTTAAAAACTGGTGCTGGGACACCAGTTTTAAAGTAAATGGATACTTGAAAATACCACAATTACAATCGCTAGTTAAGTAATAGCTTGCAGGTGTTAGGTAAACTTAATTGAACCTGACCTGAAGTAAACAGCAACTTTTCATCACAAAGCACATTGAAACGAAAATAAGTAGGTATTTTAAGTGTTTCAAATTTTTTAATTTCTTACGTACTCGCTTGGAATTTTATGGTGTATTTTCAAGGACCTTTTTAAATATGGCTAATGTTATTTAACAATGTTTACTGATCATATAACTTATCATAGTGAGTTTAAATTGAGAATTAATACGTTTGCTAGAACATTTTGATATAATATTATATCTATTATTAATGAGCAGTAATATGAACAGTAGAGCGTTCAAGTTGTCTTAAGAAAAACGATACTCTCTCCATCAAACTACACTGCACAAACTTCATCACATAACGTTGTATCTCGGCCGTATTCCCATTATTAGACAATGTAACGATATACATACATGGGTCCGTACATACATACATACATATGTATGTGCATATATGCGTATGTAGGTAGGCATGCGTATTGTGATAAATTTAAAAAAATACTCAACGCAAATTGGTTTAGAAGTTCGGCATTCGATGTATAAGGGATGGTACGGCAATGTGAATTCCTCCGAGATAGTTGAACGTCATACGTGGCCACTTGTCCTGGCTATGGTGAATTCGGGGAGGGGCGAGGCCGATCTCATACATCTGCACTTTTTGAGCTTATACTTGGTGTACGGCTATGTATTACTACCTTGTGGCCATTCCTTTCGGCCAAGACTGCAGTTTGACGAGCCTCTGGCTCTCCATCTCCATCCACTTCACCTTCAAACAGAATCCACATTTAATCCACATCAAGGAGCAAAAATAGCCAAGTAAGTGTGTGTGTTACCTTCATCTGATTGATCAGTGGCCCCTTCTCGATTTCTCTTGTGCTTTCTCCACGCGTTCTGGATCAAACGTGCACAATACTCCTCTCTCTGTCTCCAGAGAGTCGAGCTAACAGGTTCGTAGCCTAATTCATTTGGTCTTTCTTGGACTTCTGCTAATTCGGCGGTCTCTTCAATAGGATTACCTTTTCGAGCAAAGAAGTCTTTTGTAAGAGCATCTAAGATATCTACGCAGAACATCATATCACCCTTGCATATGGTAATGTTCATCGAAACGATTTTATATTTATTAGGTTTATGAATTTGTAAAGGAGGCTCTAAAACATCAAGGAAATCGCTCAGTTGATCATACCGGATGTATTGTGTTCCGTCAGGATCAAACTGTTGCCAAATTTCATAATACATGTCGTAATCATCATCTGTAAGACCTTCTTGTACGTCTTCCGTTGCCTGCGAATAATTCTCCAAAATTACGGCAATGTACATGTTAATTACTATCAGAAATGATATAACGAGATAGCTTAATAGGAAAGCTATGCCTATTGTCGAATTTCCACAGTTGCCAGTCTCACCGATCTCGTTATCTGGTTGTTTGCATTCTTCTTCGTTGATTATGCCATCTAGGACTCCATCCCAACCAGCAGAAGTAGACATCTAGATAATCGATTCGAATCGCAAATTATCACTTAATGCTACCTACTTACTAATGATACTGTTAGACTTACTTGAAACAACAGAATCATGGATTGCCCAAAGGTCTTGAAGTTGTATACGTCGTCTAATCCGCTCTTGTTCTTGACGTGCATGAAGAAGGACATTCCGAAAATGGCAAAGATGAACATGACCAAAAATAGCAGCAAACAGATGTTGAAGAGTGCAGGCAGTGACATGGCTAACGCGAAAAGCAAGGTGCGAATGCCTTTAGCACCCTTGACCAATCGAAGCACTCTACCGACTTTTGCCACACGTACTACTCTAAGTAACGTAGGTGACACAAAGTACTTTTCGATAATATCACTAAGAACCAGTCCTAAAATAGATAATATAACAACCACTAAATCGAACAGATTCCACGGTTCCGTAAAATAGTGATAACGCAAAGCAAAAACTTTCATGAGGCACTCGGTACTAAATATAACTATGAAAATCATATTGAGGTAGTCCAACACTTTTGTAAATGTCTCTTTCTGTTGGTAATGGTCCATGGTCATAGTCAACATATTCAGACCAATGAACAACATGATAATCATGTCAAACTTTTTATTCGTCACTATTTCAAACACTATAGCTTGAGGTTTCCACTAAAATATAAAACATTATTTTGTGGTCACGTTACACTAATAACAACTTACCCTTGGCCTAGGAATAGCTTTCATGGGTTTCTTAGAACCCATCTTCTTCATGGCATTGTAGTACTTCTTTTGATCTTCAGTCATGAACATCTCTAGCGATCCACCTGCGTAATATTCCATGAGGTTAGTCATAAAACTCTTATACGATTAACTAATATATGTACATACAAGTTAGTGATATATAACGTTAAATACTTAAAAAATACTTATCTTCTTCTTCTGCTCGTTGAAGTTGTCGATGATTACTCCAATGAACAGGTTGAGAGTGAAAAATGATCCAAATATGATGAAAAATACAAAGTAAAGATACATGTAGATATTCGTTTCCCTAACTGGTTGTTTGTTTAACTGAAAAATAAAAGAAGTTAAAGTGTAATCATCTCTAATAGCCTTACTCTGCAGGACACTCACCTCTCTCGAATCGATTGCATCATTCATGATTTGAATCCATCCTTTGAACGTTGCTACTTGAAATAGACAAAGGTATGCTTTCCCAACATGATCGAAATTCATAGGAGAATTATCCCAAGTGTAGTTTTCTGCTTTGCAGGCGTTTACATCAGGGATGATTTCGTAACTTAGTGTCGTCTTATTTGCATCTATGCACTAAAAAAGCGAAGAGTTGAGATGTGTGGAAAAGATGATTGTTCGGGAATATTACCTTATAGTATTTTCCCGCAAACAACTGTACGCCCATAATAGCGAAAATCAACCAAAATATTAAGCATACTAGCAATACATTAAAGATAGATGGTATAGCTTGTACCAAGGCATTTACTACAACCTACGGAAAAACGCATTTGAAATAAAATGAAAATGTAGGTCGTTGTATGCACATACCCTCATTCCCTGCATACGTGACATGGCACGTAAAGGTCTCAGGGCTCTTAGTGTTCTCATAGTTTTAAATGCTTGGATGCCACCAGCTCCACACAAAGATGCTACAAAGTTTATAAGGGACACCATCACAATAATAAAATCTAACCAGCACCATGCATTCGTAAAATACTTTTGGAATCCTAGAGCTAACCACTTTATCAACATTTCGAAAAAAAATATCACCGTAAATATTCTGTCCATGTAGTAGAGTATATCTTGTAATATCGGCCTTTGTTGCAAATGGACGTCTTCCAAGGCCAAAGCTAAACTACTCAGAAGAATCATTGTGATCACTGCGGTTTCGAAATATTTGTTTTCTATTAGCGAGTAGGTTTTATATCTTAAATTAGCCCATCCTTGCCAGAATGGCGAATCATCATCACCTGCTAAAAATGGAAATTTTTTGTAGCATTTCTCCGGAAAGCAATCAGCAGAATATTCGTCTTGAATTATGTCGTCGGTTGCTGCTTCAATGATCAATTCTTCATCCAATGGTCCTTGACAGTCACATTCATCTTCTTCCATCTCTGCAAAAGTCAGTAGTCAAGAGTCAGAGATATTAAAAGTATCTCTCATACAACTAGGCGATTATTTCAGTGGAATAGATCGTGGGTTAAATGAAACGTATAACTAACCTTCGTCTATCCCGAGTTCTTCTTTGCTGGCATCACGTTTTTCTTCTTGTTCGTCGAGCACATCGGCACTGCCTTTATGGCTTTCATCTTTGAAGCGATGTTTATGACTACCATACGATTTATTACTTGTTTCGTCATCATCTAAATGTCCAAGAAAATCTCCATGATCTAAAATGGAATTGCCTATTGTTTTACTTTTATTGATATTGTTGATATTTTTGCCTCTTTTGATGTTATTTGTTTTAGGATCACCGTGTATGGTGAATTCCATTCCATCACCTATTGTCACCTCTAACCTATCTTTTGGGCTCTTTTTATCTTTAAATAATATACCATCGGCTAATATTTCGTCACCAGGAATGTCTAGACCACCATCTCTGGCATCTAAAATAAAATAACTCGAAATAGATAGCAACGCTTTTAGTCTTAAAACAATCGGATATAATCAATTTATATGTATAAAATATATAAAACAGTTGGAATGAAAACACTAAATTTTCTAAGAAATCACATATCGGCTGAGTTCGAAATGAAGATTTCAAATTAAGGTGCATGCAATAGTCACAGTGGATAGTGATAACAATACAGTTGCACAAAAACATTGGAAACCGTAGGTAATGGTCATTTTTGGAAAAAGTAACCTTTTGAAATCGATCATATTTTCAAAAATGTCCATAACGTTTTTGAACAAATATATATTCTCACTGACAGTAGCCAAAGTACTTTGTTTATATTGTTAAGCTGAGTTCTATCACACTATAAGCAACAAAAATAGTTTTGGTATATATATATATATATATATATATATATATATATATATATATATATATATATATATATATATATATATATATATATAAATGTACTCGGTATCAAGGTAAGCGTATAAACAATTGGAATTAAAATGATTTTTAATAGTCGTAAGTTTGTTTAAGTTCTTGCAAAAACGCATGATTGCACCTACATTAGCGACTGTAAGTCTAAATTTACAAATTTAGATAAGAATCATCGACTTTCGTATCTACATGCTACACGATAATTAAATAACATTATTCTCACGAAGCACTACATTAGAGCAGCAAGCAGTAACCAGCAAACTATTCAGATTGTTGGATAAAAACCTTGGTTCCAACTGTTGGAGGGTCCCTCACCTGACGGCTGGTCGGATATTTGGTTTGTTAATTTAAACCTAATCATTTTTGCGATGTCTGCCATGCTCGCCTTTATCCATTTGATAAAACGACCGATTCTGTCAAAAGCTTCTGCTATTTTATTAGTGTCGTTATCTGCTGTCGGAGCGGACAAACTCGAAGAACCGAAGTTGCTCAAGAGCAATGCCAAGAAGAGGTTAAGTACCTTCGAAATGAAACAATAACTAAGCCTACTTGCCCGATTCACTGAATTTAGGTTACATACCACAAGGTTGCCGATGACAACTGTCGCTAAGAAAAATGGAATACACGATACGTCTCCGACTAACATACAATCCCACATCGATTCAATCCACTCTCCACAAAGTACCCGGAATACTATCATAAAAGAATGCATGAAGTCTGTAAAGTTCCATCTTGGAAGTTCATGGTCTGGGAATCTATCGACATTATCTAAAAAACGATATATGAGAACTGACGTACCTACTAAGCTACACACGAACCCCTTACCTGTATAATTCTTGCCGAACAACTGCATGCCCATAACGGCGAATATGAATATAATAATACACAGTACAAAGGTTAGATTACCTAGAGCACCCATAGTTCTACCCATTATAGAAATGAGTAAATTCAGTGTTGGCCACGACTTAGCTAACTTGAACACTCTCAGCTAAAAGGAAATATGTGTTAAAATTGTATCTCACGTGGTCTAACGTTGAAAATTTACCAGTCGAAACGATCTCAATACTGATAAACCTTGAACGCCTTCAAGGCCTAACTCCAGTAGAGATAAGGCTACGATAATGAAATCAAAGATGTTCCATCCCTCCTGGAAGTAATACTTCGGGCTCATCGCTATCAGCTTCATAGTTGCCTCAATCATGAATGTTGCCGTAAAGAACTGCAAATTATAACGACAACATGAACAAAGTTACTCAATTATTATTATTACAGATTTAACTTACATAATTGCCACTCTTCAGTGCTTTTTCTAAATCCTTATCCATGTTGTGATGATCAAGAGCCATGAACAGAGTGTTGACCACTATGCAAAGAGTAATGAATAGTTCGACGAATGGATCGAAAACGACGAAGGCGACCCATTTCTGCAGTACGAGCCAAGGCCCACAACAGTCCCACACACAAAAAATATCAATGAGTTTCATAGTAAATGCCAATAATCGTTCTTTGACCGTCGGTTCCTCTTCCTCGTCGTCATTTTGGGCTGAGAAATAATAAACAGCAACTATATGGAGAATTAGTATGAGAGAAGTTGACACACTCTTTTTTGGGGAAAGAGGTTTTGTGCAATATGCGACAGTGCGACAGCCGTTCTTAACTGTTGGTTAAGTTCGTCTTGTTTTGATACAAGTTTGTCGCTGTACTAAGCAAGCTATATAACCTGAACTGTGATTCAAGTTAAAAATATATTGAGCATCTTTAAACACCATCGTAAATTGCTTCGGAGTTCGGTTAATCGATCGAGAACACTCAAAGCACGTTAAGTGGTTTGTCTAAAAGCTACATGCTTTCACCACTTATGGATTAGTCTAAGGGAAACCATGATAATGATGTACCAACTATGTACGTGATATGAGGATTACTTGTCTATTTGTACTTTGCCTAACATGTATAACGACAACAAATACGCCAGGCAGACGGACACATTCACAGAAATTTCACATATACCGAAGATAACGTTTACTTCTAATATGATACAATGTTTCTTAAACTAAATAATCATAAGCATAGTCGTTATAAACGATAATAATGATCATTTTTAAGAAACAGAGTAATACATGTAATAATTCATTTTATTTACAGTGTATCCTGAAAGAAACTTACGTAAAACAAATTTCAAAATATATATGTCCGTACCTGGAAGACAATTGCTACCAAATTTGGTGCTCCAATACAATGAAATTGTGCCAAAGTATTGTAAAAATAAACTGCTTTGTATTTACCTAATAAGGAATTCTTGTTAATATATCCTCCACATAGTAAACAAATGTATGAAATAAACAAATATTAGTTTTTATTCTAGCAACAGATATTAGTGAATATTGAGGGGTGCAGTTGCTAGGCAATATCACTAGTTTAAGCAAATTGCGATGGTGTGAATATTTGCTAAGGGTGGGTATGGTATCTTTGGGAGTAACTAGAAAGACACTTACCTCCATGGTCGCCTTCCCCGCTTTGCCTTCCCGCTGCCTGTTCGATTATGTCATTTAACACCATTACATCTAGAAAGTAAAAATAAATATAACTAACCTATCGCCAAACATGGGTTAACAAACTTACCTTTCATATCTACTACAGTTGTTCTTTGATTTGTATCGATAAAAGGATTGTCAATGTGCTTAATTTTTTCTTGGAGTTGTCCCGTTGGTCCATCCTTCAAAAAAATTATACACCGTTAAAGAAAGGCAATATAAACTTAAAATTTTCTAGATTTATTTGAAATAATAATCGGCTCTTAGATTTTCAGTACATATAGAGTGGTAAGAAAATAATTAATGACGACACAACTAAATACGTGTTTATATTCATTTTTTGAACTAAAAGACGTCTGATCTCTGATACCAGCACTTGTGGTGGTGTAACATCAGTTACTGAATGAAATGTTGACCTGCGACATTTGAGTTATTCATGAAGTTCAGAGGAGTAAGGATCCGTATATTTTCAATTTTTAAATATTTTCGTTATTTATATCGTTAATTTAACTTTGCTGTTAGATTCCAGTTCGTCCTAAGGCTGAGCAGAACAAAGCTCTGTACTGACCTTTCTAGATAGAACTCTATTAGTAATAATTTATAATTAGGTATAATTTGAATGGTTCTTTGAAATAGATATGGAAAGTCAAAAGTGAAAAATTAGTAAGAAAAGTCATTGATTGTTAGACTCTTTTTCGTCATTACAGAGAATAATCCAGATACATCATCAACGACTTCTCTAAAATAAACTTTTATAGTAAGCTTCTACAACAAGGTACGTCGAAAGAATTTATAGAAACCCTTCGAAAAATAACTCAAAATTGAAAAGATTGCAATAGAAGAGTGACTGATGGAGTTCTAGTGCAACATGACTCGTACTCACTTACATGTTAGACGAATATTTGAATGACCATTGGAAATAGATATGAAAAGCCAAATGTAGGAAACTACGAATAGAATTTTTTTGCTATAACGAAAACTGCATCAAAATTTTGTCATTTCGTCTTTTCGTTTAATCAGTACTACACTTACATAGTCTCCTTTGTGCGCTCGAACACTGTATTCCGTAAAATTGTTTGGTGTCGCCGATGGTCCATTTCTCAAGGTTCTCTGCCTCAGTTGCTCTTCCTTGGTCATCTGTTTACCGTTGCCGGCCAAACTGCCTAACAAATCTCCATGCGAGGTGTACGACATCCGAGAAGCGTGCGAAGTGTATGATGAATGACGTGAACCTGATCCATTTGAGAAATTCCATGGTCATGGTTTGCGTTTAAACTTTAGAGAAATCCCGAAACACTTTTCACCATACAAACGTGTGAATGAAGATTCAATTCGTATATTAAGGGCTTGGTGATGATCATTGAGTTAGCATTCGTTTTTTGGTTTTAGATTGTTAAATGATACTTCGAGCTTCCTTCTTTATGTTTTAAAGATGGAATATCGATTTGAGACGTTATACAGCGTTATACATTCTAATATAATGAACGCGTCTAAATGAAACTGGTGAGATTTGGAGTTGTTTCAGGGTTCTCTAAAATGAAGATATAGGCCGAGTGCTGAAGCAGGGATACTTACCCAAGTTAGCATAGTAAATAGGCACGACCATTGCCCCGTTTTCTTCGCTCATGGGAGTGACTGCGTTAGAATCGTCGGCATAAGGAAGATGTTCCTGGGCATCTAAATAGGTGGATAATACCAAAGGTTTTCTGTCACCAGGTGGTGCTACCATTCTCCTATTGTTACGTATACACGTGAACTGGTGGCTACCTCTTGAGCCACGACGTAGATTGAAGGGAGATCCCGGTAGACTGAGACTTGCCTGAACATGGGATATGGTCTATACATGCGTGATGTGTATATATATTTTTTTAATAATAATCAATTTTTATGGTGCCTCAAGAATACAGAGTGTATTTATGATATTAAGCTGAATTTGGTATATTTTCGTGTATTAGTGGCCTAAGTTAGTGCATCATGTGGTTAAAGAAAGGCTGCTTGCGGCAATGCCGGAGGTGGAAAATCATACGTACCAAAAAATGTTTGTTCAATTAGGCCACGAATACGAGTTTATTCTGTCGACAGTTTTTATTACCTATCATTAAAAACTGTTGACAGCTTAGTTGTCAAAAAATTGATAGAGCTAATTTATTTCCGTTAAAATAAAAACGAGTATCATCAAGTTACGTATTAATCCAGTTGGATAACTTTCCCAGCATGCATTTTTCATTTTGTAATCCGATAATGAAACAAGGGTTAAGACGATTTAGGTCAGTTGCTACTTACGTAAATTACACTCGCATTTTAGTTAATAACAGACCAGAAAACTGTGTTTTTAGGACAATATTGGAAAACCTTTCCTCTACAAAATAATTTAAAATCCGCATTTAAGGATTTATAAGTAAATTTACATTACGATCGAATAGTTTTTGTAAGGGACTCTAAACCTGCAGTTAAATTTTGCTACGCGATTAATATGCATTAATTACAATCTGATGAATTTTGAAAAATAACACGTGACACACTTGTTTAACAAAATGTGTCGTGGTGTGCAATAAATTAGAATAAACAAGCTCTTACAATTCGTGTAGGCGTAGCAGGTGAACCAAAAAGTGCTCAAAGAAGCCGAACTGATAAAAGTACAAATCAGAAATAGATAACTCAAAAAAAGTGCATGGCATCTATTTAACATCAGTTTTATCTGAAACCGATGCTCAACAAATGAAGTCTAAACACTATAATTGTCATGATTTTTATTTGTATTCTTTGTAAATCACTCAGTAGTAGTATTAAGTTTTAAAAGCACATTTAAAATTCCGTTTACCATCAAAACGGGTGACAATGTCAGAATGAAAATAAAACATTTTAACTAAAAGAAGAAACATTTTAACTAAAAAATGAACAAACCGAATTACATGAATACATATTATTAGCAAAGGAATACGAAGTACCTTCAGAACGAAAGAAAGGAAACAAAACGAGAACATATACTGTTGAATAAGAAGCGCAGTGTCGCAGTTCGTTTAATGAAAACAAATAATATCGTTTCGTCCAGCAAAAAGTCACCAGACATGATGGTAACTAACTTCAGACAAGGCTCAATAAATATCAGGACACTTACAGCGCTGACTTTCCGAGGCATCTTGGTGAGATTAGTAGGTATTCTCCTCTGCTCACTCACTGAATCTAATCCTTCTGAACGAATGCTCATCTTCTCTTTGTTGTTGTCGTCGTGGCCCTTCGCCTGGCCGACGAACAGCTCGTAGCTCTGGCAGGACTGGCAGGAGAACTCAGAAGGAGAGTTCACGATGTTCGGGCCGACTTCGGCTGCGAGGGCCGCAGCTGCGGCAGCTTCCTTTGCTTCCTCAGCCGCAGCTGCGCGAGCGTCCGCCCTGTCCTGCTTCGCCTGAGCCGCCTTCTCGGCCTCCTACAAAGTCAAAGTCGAATAATGATATTATAGCTTCGGTAAATAAATTTGGTGTTTTTAGTCCATAGATGAAAGTTTCAAAACGGTATCCAAAGTGTTTTTGAGTAGCTTCCGAAACGTGAATGCTTCAGTAAAGGAGTAAGTTTTGGTAATGGATCCTATTTCTGCGTTACGTACACCTGAAGGGATCTATTAAGGTCGAAATGCGGCTTGGACTTGAAAATGGATCAAAATCTAGAATATGGAGAGCTGTACCAAGTGATATAGGGACTGGTAATTTAACATTAGTTTAACATTTTAGAATTGTGTTGGTTAATACGGAACTCCTCTTATAATCCTACACTAACGCTACTTTCGCTCGGAAGCTTGAAGCGCACCACCTTCAATTGCGCTTTTGGCCAATTTAAACTCACAATATCGACAAACTTTAGATGGTTCAAATGTAGAAAGGGCAACGTGTTTACTCTGTTGCTCTTTTTCATCACTCCATCGGACTACTTGTCGAACAAGGAGGCATGTTGGAATGAATGCTGAACTTTAAGAAATTACTAATTGTGCAAAAACCATAGAAGCATTGGAGTACATCTTCGGTACACTGATTGTACACATTCAGATCTATCATTTAATTTATCATAAAAGTTTCACGTATTACATTAGGCCATTTTCAACATTTTTAAAGAAAAGGCCAAGACGGCCAATTTTAGCTTACCATAGCTCTTGTGGATGGTTGGTTGTATGTTGTGATAGTAAATAAATCACCACGTTTTGAGTTGAACTCGTATATTTATACTATTTACAAGGATGTGCTAAACACGACGATTCGCAAGTAAGTCACCCTTCTTGAAGAAAGAGAAAGGTTTATAAGGGACGAATATTGAGGGTAGGTAAAAGGGAAGAAAAGTGAAATCTTTAGTCATGGATGTTTACCCATCCCAATGAAATTCTATGGATCTACTGACTTCCTGAACTGTGCTTCAAAGCACAGGGTGGGGCTGCAATTCCTGAAAACATGAAGTCATGCTTTTTGAAATGCGTTACCTCGCCATTAGATCGAAACGTTTTTTGAGACCAAGATTTTTTCTGCTCCGTAGTTTCAGATCTGATATGTCCTTCACATTTTCTTGATCCGAGCAACATTGCGAATCTTATTAAGACAACAAGGTAAGAAGTGTATAGACATTTCTGTTGTACATCCTTCCTTCAGAATTAGCTGTTCTGCAGAAACTAACACACCAACTCTTTCTCATCAGTTTCCTACACAAATTTCACAATCGGACAGTTTCGCTTCTCTAAACAATTGAAACTGTACCCAAAAGCTAGCACAAGGGAGTTGACTAAAGGTGGTCCGAAGTGTATGATCGCCATAGATACACCAGAAAAAGGAGATTTCGAAGAAAAACGAAGATGGCAAAGATGGCGAAGAAAAAGTATTTGGAAAAAGGAAACATAGAATAGAAGATTCTTCGGATGAAGGCATAGGATTCATCTTATAGGATTTTTCTTCTGAATGAGAAAAAGAAGAAAGTGACGAGTGCCCGAACAGTGTTAACGATGCCTTTAAAGGCGATTTTGTAATTTGTAAAATTTCCGTCGAAGAAAGGCACGTTTGGTATGAATTTTGGATCAAAAGCAGAAAGCAAGCCACGTTCTTCAAGTGACTGCTTTCATTCAATGGCTTTCAACCTACAAATGAAGAAACTTTATTTATAACTTTTTCGTAAGCGATTTTCATCTTGCCGAAAGCAATAGACGACAAACGTCCATGATTCCCAAACGTAGTAAACTTCATCACTGATCTTTCAGGCTTCTGCCTTCAGTGACTTATTGAAGCTATGCTTCTTATGGGTACCGTCACGAAGAAAAAAGCGTAACAAAGCATTATGTGTATATCCATATATATATATATATATATATATATATATATATATATATATATATATATATATATATATATATATATATATATAAAGTTACGCTTATTATGGGAGGTTTCGGCAACGAAAGGCATTTTGAGTTGGAAAATTTACAAAATCGGTTCCAATTTGTTATTTAGGAATTAATTTATAGTTCTAATACAGAATATACGTACATTGCCCTTTAATGCAATATGTTTATTTGAAAGGCTATATTTTCCATTGATTTGAGTTGGAAAATTTATTATACATGTTCCATTTGTTTTATTTTGACCTAAGTTACATACAGATTTAATGACTTACAGATTTAATTTAATTTAAAATCAAACATCTCTTTTAATTTTAGTGAAAAGTAATAGAGAAAATATGCTCAGCGCCAACGAGAATTTCGTCAGCGTAAAAAAGTTATGATAGCGTTATTAGAAAAAAAATGGAAAAAGTAGTGATATAACAAAAAGGAAAAAAATGCAAAACCAAATGCTAAGCGTCAACGACAATTTCGTCAATGTACGAACGAAAAATTGAAGATTACAGATGAAGATAATTTAAACATGTAAGAATAAAAACTTTATCCAAACAAGTAGTGTATTACTCAGCTTCAACAATTATTATTATTATTATTAATAGTAATATCAACTTGTTTAAATTTTGCATTTTGTATTCATCATCTCCAGCTATCAACCAGTCTAATTTTTATAAAATTCATTCAATTTTAAGAGTTTTTTGAAAACTATACTAAAAAACTTTTGATTTAATTGTCTTCAAGGGAAGCGGAAAAATCCAATTATTAAATTTGAAACCACACAACATAAGCAACACAAATACCTAATATTTGTAAATATTGCAATACTGATTTTACAAGTATACTAATTTTAAATTCAACTAATAGAGAAAAAATCGTAAAAGACCAACTTGAAACTTTTGTCAACTTCATGCTTTCTTGATGTATAAATTTTCTTCTATTCTTCCAGCTAAAATTGTATTCAAAATTTCTTTAATGGGAACTTCTGGGATAAAACGCAGCAAAATGTCCTTGACACCGAATAAAATTTTCAGAAACGTGTCTCTTTGGTTTTTGTATTTCTAAAGACTGAAGGAATTTCGTAATTTTTGAGTGAAGGGGGCAACAAATTTTTGAATTTGACATAATTCTTCTATATAATTATTCTATACTATTATGAAACAAGTGCTAATTCAAATTATAACTTACGTAACATTTAAATCATATATTCTTAAATCTATACGTCGAGAATTTTAAATCACACCCTGTACATTGAAGTAGGGCTTAAACTGTTTTAAAAAAGAATTTGTAACTAGAGGAGGCGCATGATTATTCTGATTAATTCATATAGTTACATCACACTGTTATATTTCTTTTCTAATTGTACAAAAATTTATTTTCATTCATTACCGTATTTCAATAAAATAAACCGTTCTTAAATGCATATGCGTACGCATAAACACGTACCATATCGTTTAAAATTCGTCTAGAATAGACCGGAATTTCTCGAACAAAACAATTTTTTGTCAGTTTTTTTCACGCGTTGGCCGGCCGTGATGACAGAGTTTTCGTGCGTTGTGCGCCTGTCAGCCCTGGCGAGTTCGTACAAGTTAACGACTCTAGGTTCGAATTCCTAGACATTTGTGCAAATTAGTGCAACGGGTTACGCGGTTCCTACGACGCGGGAGTGTTTACGTGCGCCGAATTTTCGATTTTCTTGAAGGAAACGATAGTTTCTTCTCCAGAGACTTTTGTGTGACATTGAGAGGGCCGAGATGAGAACTTTGAAGATGCCGGCGCCGTTTGATTACCGTCGGTAAGTGAGTTTTTACGATTTTAAAATCTGATGGTATACTGTAGTGATTTTGATACATGGACGTGAGGTTTGAATCCGTATAACTTGACGAACTGAGCAACATTTCGAAGGGTTTGTTTGATGTTCTTTTGACTTGGTGAATTTCCTTTTCGATGATTTCAAAAGTTTTACTACCATAGTTTTCGAGATAAACCGTAGTAAGAAAATAAATACCATTTAAAATTTTAATGTATATTTGTAGAAGAGACGAATTCCATATTTTTGATTTGTAATCATTCTATTGTTTTCCACGTTTTTAGTTGGAGGTGTTTGAAGTAAGGGGGGTTATTGAACTTACATCTTTGCTGGCATGAAACATTTTCAAAATTTAAAATTGGTCTTGTAAAAGTAAGGTAAAAGTAAAGGTAAAGTCTTGATACAAGGCGATTCACTAATATTTCACGAAAATTACATGTCGATTTCCTTAGGTAAAAATATGAATTGAGTTTCCTATGTATATTCGAAATCTGTGTTTCCGAGCTATAGGGTGTTCAAATTGTGAAGCTACGCTTCTTATGGGAGGTGTTTTTGACGGTTGGATTCAACGAAAGAATCCCCCTATCGTAACGGAAAAAAGACGTAACAAAGCATTATTTTCGTTATTTTGAGTTGGAAAATATAAAAAACCGGTTCCAATTTGTTATTTTTGACTTAAATTAAAGGTCCTATACTAAATATTTGTCGTTTATTGCAAAATAATTGTTTAAAGGCTTATATTTTTGATACTTTGACTTGAAAAATTTACAGAACCGGTTCTCATTTGCTATTTTAGACGTAAAAATTAAAGGTCCAATACTGAAAATACGACTATTGTCGTTTATTGAAAAATAATTGTTTAAAAGCTTATGTTTTCGTTATTTTTGGGTTGGAAAATTTACCAAACCTGTTCCAATTTGTCATTTTAGACTTAAATTAAAGGTCCTATATTGAAAATTTGTCGTTTATTACAAAATAGTTGTTTAAAAGCTTATATTTTTGATACTTTAAGTTGAAAAATTTACAAAACCGGTTCTAATTTCCTATTTCAGAATTAAATCAAAGGTCCAATACTGAAAATACGTCTATTGTCGTTTATTGCAAAATAATTGCTTAAAAGTTTATGTTTTCGTTATGTTGAGCTGGAAAAATTTACAAAACTGGTTCCAATTTGTTATTTTAGACTTAAATTAAAGGTCCTATACTGAAAATTTGTCGTTTATTGCAAAATAATTGCATAAAAGCTTATGTTTTCGTTATTTTGAGTTGGAAAATTTACAAAACTGGTTCCAATTTGTTATCTTGGGCTTAAATTGTAGGTCCAATACTGTAAATACATATATCGTCGTTTATTGCAAAATAATTGTTTAAAAGATTATATTTTTGATACTTTGAGTTGGAAAATTCACAGAACCGGTTCTGATTTGCTATTTTAGACTTAAATTAAATAATAAAAACGTAAAAATAATAATTAATGTCAAGGATAACTCTAAACTTTGCGCAAAAAACCAAAACGCTAAAATATTTGGAAAAAATAAAATAAGTGAAACATCATAATTCAACGCGACCCTTTCGTATTATTTCTCACAAAACAATACCACACCTTTGACTTTCTACATTGAGTAAATGGCGTACAAATACTTCGTTACTGTTTCTCATGACAGCGAGAAAATTAATTCTCAACGTAGATGTGGAAATTAATGAATATTAGTGAAACACAAGTTTTGGTTCATTAGTTCAATTATTGATTGAAGTGGATTGAAAATGAGCATTTTCATATTTAAAATTATTATGAAAAGTTAGAATTTTCTATTATACATTTGTGCATTGCACGCTCAACATGATTTTGAATTTGATTTCTCATAAAGTATCTTCATTTTAACAAAGAATTAG
Organism: Cryptocephalus primarius; assembly: GCA_963576515.1. Classification (NCBI taxonomy): domain Eukaryota; kingdom Metazoa; phylum Arthropoda; class Insecta; order Coleoptera; family Chrysomelidae; genus Cryptocephalus; species Cryptocephalus primarius. The sequence continues at coordinate 20,607,163 of OY754936.1, read as the reverse complement.
TTATTCGAGCAATAAATGTGCACACGAAATTGTTTTTCAAGTTTTTCCTATAACTTGTATTCTGCTTTCGAGTCATTTCTTTAAATTGCAAGTAACAAAACGCAATTATTAAAATGTATAGTACAGCAACTCCCCTTGGCACTTATTATTAACATAATATCATACTAAAATATACGAATACAGTTTGATCTGATCATGTTCTGAATAAGTGAACTGTAGATTAAACTTTTTTACCTATGATTTTTGAAACTGATTTAATTATCATCAAGAAGTAGAATGCTAAAGATGACTCAACACCCTATGTATGATATTCGAGGTATGACTTTTACGGCTTTACTTACCCTTATCGCCTCTTCTTCGGCTGCCTCTTCCTCTTCTGCCTTTTTCTGTAGTTCATCGTATGACATCGCGACAATAGCCAATATCAAATTAACTAAATAAAATGATCCTAAAAATATAATGACAATAAAAAATAACATGTGCCATGGACCAGCTGATCTCAACACCTAAAAAAATGAATTATTTAGTGGCTCAGGTTCCCAAGAAAACTATTCATTGCTCTTACTAGCTGATATAAATTTTCCCAATAATCCTGAGTCATTAGTCTAAAGGCAGAAAGAAAGGCCCATCCGAAGGTATCAAAACTAGTGTATCCGTAATTCGGATTTTCTCCGTAACCTTGCAGGCATATGTAACCAGGTTTGCATTGCCCTGCGCCAGAAGAATTTCCACATAACGGATAATCGCCACTTTCATCGGCGTACCAGTTGGCTAAAAAAGAATCAAAAATATTAATAACGGTATACGAGAACAAAAGCTGGTTTAAAGCCATATTGTTGACTACTCGTATGTATCTACTAATTGGTGTAGTGAATGTTGTTCTGACTTACTGTCGTTTTTAACAAATCTCTCCCAATTCTCATCGGTAAGATTACCCCAAGAGCCGTCCATCGGAAATGTTCTGATGCATTTTTGTGTAAGAACGCCCATATAAATTTGTAATCCCATTAATGCGAAAACGGAAAGTGAAAACATTGTTAAAATTATCACATCACGTAGATTTTTTACAGATTCAATAACAGCTCCGACGATAGTCTTCAAACCTACAATAACATCAAGATTATATTCAATGTACAGCGTAATTAATTGTAATTATCATATTGTTGACAACAAAAGAGGGAGGTAGAAGCTAGTGGAGGAAATTTACGCAGCACTTACCGGGTACAATAGCAACTGTTTTAAGAGCTCGTAGTACCCTAAACGTTCTTAAGGCAGCTAGATTTCCAAGGTCTATACCCATAGTTACGTAACTGGAAACGCAGGGAAAAGTTAAAATATAGCTTCACTATTATTATTTTGTTTCTGCAGTGTCACACTAATATACACTAAAATACATTTATATTGTTAGAGCTAATTTTTCACATGATACAAGGCAACACATTTTATCACATAATGCATTGAAATTGTAATCATAAAATTTTGATTACTAGGGTAAACTACAGATAGGAATTTCTATTATATAAAATTAGTCTAATAATATAACTAATCTATTCTATTATAATTTTGACGTGGTCTAATATTTTGATACAATTATCACAAATTTTTCTAATAGGAAGTCTACTTAATTTATTCTACGTTATACAAATGTAGCACTCAACAGTTAACTCACTTGAAGTAAATTTTATTTGATATAGTCAAATTTACAAACACTCTTTAAAGCCAATAAGAATAATTATCGTAGCTGTGAAAATAAGGGGATTAGGTAAAACAACCAACAAAAATTAATACCCAAACTTTTTTTAGCACCGACATATTCATAAAAATGTAAAATGGACGATATGTAAAACAAAATTAATTTACGAATGTTTAAGTAGTTATATTTATTTAAAATTCGTGATGGTGTGGTTTTCTAACTGTGTTCATTCTGTGTTTCTGTGTTCCTATGTGTTATTGTAACGAATATTTACTTAGTTTTATGTTTTCATAACCTTTTCAGCAACAAAGATTTACTCAGACTACAATTAAATATTAACGTTTTGTGTACCGTATATAGTTTTTTTAATATCGCATAATATTACTTCACTAACGACTAATTGTTACAAAAACCCTATTACAATTGTAGTAAAATTGTGAAATATTTGAATAAAAAGCGTTACCAGCCTGAAATGAATTACGGCATTACCGCTAGTGCTGACTTACCGAGCATACGAGAAGAATGGCTTAATTAAAATATTACTTTTGTTTTATGTTTAAATAAATCCAAAAGCCATTTGCTACTGTTAGACTACACAAACTTTAAATGCTATAAACTATGTATTCGTAAGACAGTAAATACATTTAAATTTTAAATTCGATTTAACACAGTTCCTTAAATGTTGTAGTGTAATTAACTGTATGTATTTTCTGAGACAAATTCTGTCAAGGAATTTACTCATATATGATGGTACCATGAGAAAATTTGCTTATTTTTAGGGTCTAAAATCATGGAGAGTTTCCTTTTAAATTTATTTTACAAACAGTCTGTGTCGTAGTGTACATATGGAAGTGTGCCAATTAGTGAACGTATGAGTAAAAGTTCGAACGATGGGCGCTCTAATCTATATAAATCGCTATATTCTAAAACTATGCTACTCACGCTAAAGCTATGACTACGAAGTCGAGCCAGTTCCATGCATCTCTAAGGTAGGTGAACGGTTGAAGAATAAAACCTCTCGCCATCACCTTCACAGCTGACTCAAAAGTGTAGATGCCCGTGAATATCACTCTAAAAAATCATAAATCAACCTTAAGCGCAATATTCTACACATTCGACGGATTAACAATGCTACTTATTGTATACATATACTTACTCGGTTGATTCTACGGTGGGAGTTGTAGGCATTATCATAAGGATGCAGTTGACAAGGATGGTTGTAATGATGAATAAGGAAAACAAAGGATGTACTAGTATATAAATGGCCACCCGTCGAATCGGATTAAAGGGATCGAGTATCCAAAGAGCGTTGGTTGCACTAAATCGAAATATGTCTTTGCCTTTACTTATAACTACAAAAGTCTGAAACAAAGAAGTACGCCACATTATTAACCCATTGCTGGCTACCATAAGTTTACCAATTGGTTGTGGTAAAAAGGGTCGATGTCCTCAAGAGGTGTACTGGCCAGTTCGGGAGGGAAGCTGCCTTGCAGTCGTACTGGCAAGGGCAGTCCCTGCTCCAGAGTGGCGTCTGGTTGAGGGCCTTCATCTTCGTCCTCGTCCTCATACCGAATCTGGGAAACAGTAAAAATCACTTAGTTACCATCGTCATCTCACCGTTTACCTCTTAAACCTGTAGAAGTACTCAAATATACCTACACTATTTGTCATCTATATAAACTCCTAGAATAATTTAATCTGCATATTTCAAAATTCAAAAACACGATACTAATCGGCATTCAACACAAATAAAAATGTTTTTACTCAATACCGACGTTATAAGATCCTTTCAATATATCACAAACATGTAACTAACTAGGTAATCAAAAATTCACATATTAAATGTAATGTTCCATCGTGAGTGAATTTAAAAAATGCAGAATTATACTACCTATAAAAATTATCATGGCAAACTATTACTTTCTCAGATAATTGTTAGAGATAACTCTATTAACATGAACCAAATATATTCTGGATTACTTCATAGTAATACGTTCAAATATGTAATTTTCGTAAGTGTGTATATTTCTTAGTATTTGTATGTATTCTGTAAGAAGCTTCAGTATACTAGGTTTTAAGTCGATAAGCCATAAGGTTATTTATTAGGGAATTATTTAATTGTGTCAATTGTTTTATAAACAATGTGTAATGCAGAAGAAGAGTTAATTAAAGAAAACTTTCAACTAGACCTGTGTTCAAACGCCTCCAACAAATATTCTAAAAATAAATGGAGATTAGGAAGGTTAAGGGGAAATCAATAATTATTCTGTGTTTGGTTATTAGTAACTTAATAATGTCACTGTTGGCATAGCGTTAGATTTAATGACATTGTCAAAGACAACACGCTAATTACCCCATAATCCAAAATAAAATCTCCATTTAAAATAGATCCGGTGGCTTATCTGTCAGCAACCTACAGGTATTCTACTATCACTAACTAACATTCTTTCAATCATGATTATCCTTAAAAAGGATAATTTAAGTAAGTGGATAAAGAGATCATGCAGGATAAAACATCTTAATTAAGCGTAAAGACTATATTTTACAGAAATACATACATTAAATTTGGTAAAAGGTAAAGAGAATGTGCAAGTATTAAAACGTTTGTTTTTAAAACTTCATGCATGTGTTTGTTTGTTGGTTAGAGTACATTTATAAGTAAAGCGGGCTACTTAAAGCAAGTTATTTTACAGAATAGAACATTGAATAATTTGAAAGAAGATAAAATATCTAAAAGAACGTTCATATTGACGTATCACGTACTGTGTAGTAGAAAAATCTCTCTTTTGTTAAAGAATGCAGTTTTGTTCTAGAATTTCAACTTTATACTCTCGTGAAATATTGAAGCACGAAGATAATATTTACACTAGATTAACTATTTTTGTAACTAATACATCTATAGTGTTTGGTGTTTGATATTGTGGCTATCTACCCAGAATATGGCAGTCATACCTAAAGTTTTTCAATATGTCGTTATTCACGCACAAAAGATAGGCAAAATAGCTTTAAAAACTCTTGTCGGGATATGAAAAATGACATATTCAAGCTTGTAATATATTACCTCCAACACCTCTTCCCTATATACATTATGCGAATGCAAAATGCTTAGACAGTGAGTAAGTGGATTATCATGTACATTACCGACTACATTATTGAATAAATGAAATACATAATGTTTAAAATTACCTCGATTTTAAATAAAAAGCGAGCGAGGAAACACTTTCTATTCGATTTAAGCTTAGTAATCAAAACTTCTAATAACTTCGCCATCACTTCGATGATCTGATTTTTGAAATCCGAAGATTCCAAACTCCGGAGGCAATTTTTGTCCTGAATTTTTCATGTCCGTTGGATTTCCAGCGTCTAATTCGTGAGTACATATTTATTTACGTTTACCAGCAGGAAATCAATACCGTTTCAAATCAGAATCACTTGACATATAGGTTAGAAATGGACATCTTCATTTTTCTACCGAATAATAGACGTTACGAGTAGTTTTGTGCTTTTCAAAGGATAATGCTACCTCAGAGAATTATGTACCTCCAGATAAGTGATTCACAGATCAATCGGAATAATTGATTATCAGAAATTGTATCAATAAACAATGGAACAAAATGTGAGAACTCAGGATGGATTACTCGAAGAAGAAGGTTGCCGAAAGCAAAAATTTGAACCTAATTTGAGGAGTTGGCTTGTTAGATGTTGGGATTTCTTGGTGGAATACTTGACCTATTTTGAAGCCCAGGAGATTTACACCAACAGAATCTCCGCCTTTGATATATTGCTGTATCGACGCATATTTAGAATCTCACGGGGAAACCCGTAACGAATGTGCTTCTTTCCTTCTTAAAAAAGTAGGAAAGTTGAAACATAAGAATGGCAAATGGAATAGAGGAGTAATTTTATATAGAAAATACTTTCGAAACTCATTTTCTAAGCGCGACGCGACAAGGTGCAAATCGCAATGAAGTTTGTAGTCGACGTTTAGAATTGTAGAATAATCATTTAGGGACTTCATAGAACTATATACATTGGAATATTTTTTTCTGGAGTGTCCTGATTAAAACTACTACAGATATTCGCTTTAGTTTGATAATTTAATTAACGTCCAAATGTAATTTTCTGTAATAGATTAAAGGTTTACTACTTAGAAATTCCTCCAAAAGTTTATAATATACACGCGGATTATTCATAAAATTAATGTTCTTTAATACCCTTTGTAGTACGTTTTCATTACACAAGTTTTTAAACATAGGAAGAGATGTAGAAATTAATTCATTACATAGGTACTACGAAGGTTTAATACCTGTTATAATTTTTAAGGTGAAACAAGTAGATATTTGTTAAAAAAACCTATCTTAAGTTATAATATAACACAAACTTCTTATGTGCTCATGTGTAAAAAAATTATTTGTAATAAGTGTAAAAGCAATGCTATCACCAATGCAAAAACTGGTCTATTCAAGCAGAACCTCAGAAAAGCTATAACTCGATATGCTACTGACGATGAGAATAAAGGAAACAATCAATTTAGGGTTTTTCTTTTCTATAAAATTCGTTCCAATTGTATAAAAAATATGTATCGGAAAATATCGTCAGAGGCACTGGGTCAACTAAAAAAGCAATTCTCTGAGCATTTTTACTGGTGAAATCTTACTTCTTTTTTCTTTTTCCTGCGTCCAAAACCGGTCTGCAATAAAGGTTATAGGATTTAACACAAAAAGCAAATTACTTATACTGCTTCAAAATTTTATACGCTACACTCATGAAATCATTTACAGAGATGAAATAGTTATGAAAAAGGATTTCCCGATGTGTGTTCGATATCTTTGAACATTAAAATATAGCGAATAGTATTTCTTAAAATAGAAGGCAAGATATTTTGTTCACACATTAATTTTAATTTAATTAAGCTCGATCTGAAACGCCAAATTTTAAATAAAGAATATTAATTTAATAATATATACATAAAATACATATAATACACATGCATATACACATTTCCTGTATAGTTTTGTTAAAAGTAAAATAAGCGAAATATGAGATAAACTGTCTCAATACAATTTTTTTGTGAAAGGTAAATCATTAAGAATGTATTCGTTCTTTAAAAATGTATTATTATCCGAATTATCTGAATATATTTCATGAATAGCGCTAATTGTAAGTTGACTTTGAAAAGATCAAATTTCGTTTCATTTTTCCACAAAGGTTTGAATTTGTTTTTCCCTATCGAACAAAAAATAATAATGCATTGCATGAAGCACAGTAGCCGACTAAATGTTTTTTAATGACCGCCAATTAGGGTATAGCCTTTTCATCATGTAGTTATAGTTTTGAGTGATATTTTTAATGGCTTACAGATATAAAATACATATAATACACATGCATAGTATATCAAGCACTGTTTCACATACAAAAAAATCCTGGAAATAAAAGTATTTAAAGACACGTTAACTAAGAGTTACTGTAAGACAATATTCTTTTGAAGATTGCCGATGAGAGCTGTGATAATGTAATTGTAATTGTGAGATGGTCATGCTGGAGTTATGTTTATTCGCGGCATTTATGTAATATTACACAATAAAACCAATGAATTATAACGAAGAAGAGTATGTAATACGATAAACCCAAAGTACACCAACATTTCAATTTACGATATTTTGATGGATAAAATAGAAAAAAAAATTATTATTTATCGCCATTTGAAAAGGGTATAAAACAACGGTTCACAATAGTTCACCATTACAATTAGATTTATAAAGCATTTCTTATCGAATCAAGTGAAACGTTTGAATGAATGCACGTAATACGCATTTATTGATTCTCCAATGCTATGAAGAGGGTATACAAAATGTGATGAATATCACCATTTGTATTTATTTTAAAATGTTTTAAAAGTTTATTATATACTGATTTGTGGTATCTCTTTGATATAAAAATACTCCATTGATTCGTATGGATAAACATGGAAACTGGAAAAAAAGAGTTATTCCAACATCCATTGATTTTATATGTTTTTCCGTACACAATAAAAGTACACGCTTGGAAACAAAAGGTCTTTTCAATTTGCGGTAATAAAATTTCATATTGAATACTCCATACTGACGAGCGAAATTGGAGCAAAACGAACGTTTATTTTAAAAATAATTTAAGTAAACTAAAACGTAACATAAACTCCCATTAATAAGACTGTAACGTAGAATATTTATTTTATGTCATGAACGTGTTCAGGGATATTGGTTATGCAATAGAGATCAGTCGCTAATTATTGATAGTTAATTACGAGGTAATTACAAAACGATTATCGATTTCATTTCGGTATCAAAAAAATATTTATTAGGAGAAACGGTTCCACCTAATACTTTATACAACCTATCATGGAATTTGTAACAGACGTCTATACTAGCATTCACGAAAGTATGGAGAAATGAAATTACGAAACCAATTTCTACACTAATTCTTCAAGGGTTATAAAATTGTACCTGGGGCTCAATTGCAGTGCCATACGTTTCATTATTTTCAATTTTTTGATAACGTTTATTTTTACTTACGTCGATATGTTGAATATTTGAATCAATTGAACGAACTACTGGACTATATTACTATTCGCGTTATTTATCGTTTAATTTTCGATTAGGTAGAATTTATATGTTCTCCAGTGACAAAGTTTTTGTTGAAGTTAAATTAAGACTTTTATTTTCACTAGGTAATAGTAGGTACATTTGACACGTTACATTTAAGATGCACGATAGTACACGTTTTACCTGCAGAAAATGTAAGTCTCTGTCTAGTGAGCTGCTGGGTAAAAACCTTGGTGTGATTTGCAAATGTTTGTGATCTTGTCTTTTTCGATTACATATAAGAGACCTTTGCACACGGTTTTTCGGAGGCACCCTAGAACTTGATGTTCCCTTATTAAAATTGGTTCAATGATAATACCTTTCCGTAGTGAACTTTTAAATATTTATTAATTTGATTTTCACACAAAATTCATTGCGTTATCATATTATATCGTTATTATATCACGTAGTGATTCCATTGTTTTTTCGGTCCGATGGTTCTGGAATGTTATGCAGAAATAAAAACAAAACATAATGTAATCGGACGCCGTCCATTACACATAGTCAACAAAGTATGTATATATTTCGAATATTTGGCGGCTGCGCCTCTTGGTCTTTCGCCATTACATACTCCCCAAGTTCGTGAATAGTATTATTACTTTGCAAATTGATGTGGTGTAAAATATTACAACTTTCTTGTTTTAATGGTTGACGAAAAATGTGAACAACATAGACAGAATATCTATAGTATAATTTTAGTACAGTCAACAAAGTTAAAACAGTGGCAGAGAAAAGAAAAGTCGGCAGAAAAATCATCACACAATAAGACCTCGGTTATGCCCAGAGGATCTAAAGTGAAGAAAATTGTTTATAAACGTTGCAAGTTTTTTCCGGTTTTTTAGATCGTTTCTTTGAATGCTATGAAAAATATCGAGGAGACTTTATTGCAGTTTGAGAAAAATGTCACAAAATGATCGATATAAGTTGTAAAAATTTTGATTCTGTGGTATGCAAGTCTCAAAATCAAATTTCCCAATAACTCACCTTTACATTTCAGTTACATATAACGTACAGTAAATATTAAAAAAAATTGCTCATAATCGAGTACGGTAGTTTTTCATTTTTTAACAAAAATAAATGCTAATATTTTTCTGTGAAGAATATTCGTGTCTAAACCTTAACTCGTAATCATATATTTTGCGAAATTGAACAATTTTTCGAATTGGGATATATTTTTGAAAATATTGCACTATTGCTAAATACAATTGTCTACAATCTACATAGTTTGCAATTAAAATATAATATTGCATTATTTCATTTATCTGACGGTGCGTATATTTGAAATTAGATCTTAACGGTGATTTACGAACGCAAATTGTCTATTCATGTTTGAATTCAAATGTACAAAAAGGTTAAAAATAAACCTAATACAATTTGAACCAGCAGCTTCATTAATGCACTACAAAGTAAAACACAATTTAGGACCAATTTTTCGATTTATATATCCAGCTAATACGAGGCAATTCAACTAGAAACGATAACGTGGGGTGCTCATTATGGCTAAATAGCAATTTGTTAATGAAATGTCATAGCATGAAATGGATGTTGCGTCCCACGCTTTTATTTTTAATTGAATTGTTTCACATTGAGTTTATTTTCAACTTTTCAGTACATTTGATTTCAAACACAAATGCACAATTTGCGTTCGTAAATGGGGGTGTTCAGTTTTTTTTCCAAGAATCGATAGAGGGAAACCTGCTGTTCCTAGCAAGACCATTTTTACTCGAAAAAATTGAAAACCACCCGGTCATCTTTTGAATAATTTCTTGCTGCCCAAAATTTGAGGATCTAGGAAAAAAAGAATCTTGCTGGAAACATCAGGTTTCCTTCTCTCCCTTTATGGGAAAATCAATGAGATATTTTAAAATCATAAGCGGTACGCACGTTCCATATAATAAATTTACACATAAAATTCGAATAACTACGTATAAATATCGATCGAGATGCCGTTATAAAGTACATAAATATGAAATTTGCATATGATTTATACGATGATAAACACCTTTTCGAGCCTATTATTGATGCATTTATTTGAACCAATTTATTAACGGCTTAATGTGAAGCGCGCAGACGTGCGAGAATGTCGCGACTTACACACTTTCAGACTCTCAAGTGAAGCTAAATAAAATCGTGGAGAAAACGTTTCGATACAATATGGATTGATTGATTGATTGAACATACTTTACAAAATGAGGTCCGTCTTCGGTCAAGCAAGCAGTTCCTCCTTGCAAAAAATCAGATTATGGTATCGATATATAATGTCAAAAATGACATTGGCGAAAATCAGAAAGCCAAACGATTTTCCGCTCAGCGCCCGTTCAATAGAGCTTAAAGAGATTAAAAAAGATATTCTTTTTCTTGCATTAGTTGCTGAGAATATGGCCTCTCTAGTTTTCTGTTCTCGTTTGTTGTGTTAATTTTGGATCAGTTGTCGACGCCAGAACATGTTTTATTAAAAGGAGAATAAATCAGTGCTGATATACAATAATATTAACTTCGAAGCTGGGTATCTCAATCAATTTTTATTTATTTGAAACATATTTTAGTTGTTCATCAATGTAGTATCAAGTTGATAGCTGTTCTTAGCACAAATATCATTCAGACTATTGAAAACTTTTTGAAAAATTTCCCAAAAGTCACTAAATCATTAAATTTTGTAAATGAATTACGAGTTAAGGTTTAGGTGGCACTATTTTTCATACAAAAAATTTGCAACAATTTTTAATACCATTGGCTAGCATCAGTTTGTTCATAAATTAACGTATATAAGCTGGTAAATTAATATATTACAGCATTGATATTTGGCACATATATTCTGCATAAGTAGATGATTTTCATACTCGATTGTGTGCCAAATTTGTGGATGTTTTTAACTGTACATTGTATGTAAACGTAATGGAGAGTTAAAATTTTTCGGAAAATTACATTTTGTAACTTGCAAACCATATAATAAAAATTTTCGCAACTCACATCGCTTGTTTTGTCAGTCTTTTCTTAAGCTACACAAAAGTATTCCGCAAAGTTTCCATAGGATTTAATGCTAAGGAGCTATATCTGAAATACAAAAAAATTCTTTAAATATTTATAAACGATCCTTAACTTTGATCCTGTAGGCATAACCGATGCCTTATTCTGTGATGATTTCCCTGTGGATTCCATTTGAAACCTATTTGTCTCCTTAATTTTCCTTTCCAAGCTGACTGCCGACTGCACTATTGATGCACATTATTATCTCATTCAAAGCGAAGGTTTATTTACGAAAGCTCTGATTAGTTCGCAGAAATTCTTTCCAACTTTTCCTATTACGGAAGCCCGATTCTCTCCTAAGATTCACAGAAACGTAAATTTCGTTCTGTGTATTTAAGTCCTTTATGAAGTAACATTCAATAACCAACCTGTTATTGCTTTCCCACAGTGTTTGACGGGGGCTCCTAATATATCCCAGCAAACTGTTTTATCGAAAAGAGACGTTCCATTGAAAACGTCGACAAGAGACTTCGATGTAAAAGCTTTCAGATAAACACTATTCTGGGAGCATTGACAATAGGCTCGGAGGCATAAAGGAAACCATGAACAACGTGTGCACGATAGACAAGCACAATTAATTAAAACGGAAAGTGTGTGACGGGTAATCGTCTTATTTTCGTGATGTTACTTTGACGATAGTATGAGTAGGTAAGCTGTACACCGAGTGCATTAAAAGCATCAAGATTTTTGATGTAAATTGCATAGCAAATGATACATCATCCTACAAATATGTGTCATAAGTAAACAGTTAATCGACGCTTTGTCATTAATTGCGAGATGTGAGATTTTAGTATTTTTATATCTCTTATTAAGCAAAAGTTTCGGCTTGTTTCAACTTATATTCAATGCACAATGCACAAATTCTCTTGTTGAAAACAATTGAGTTGTCTGTAATGTCTCATGTTGTAACTATGAAACATTTATCCATGCCTATCACAGTCGTTGAATTTGCATGTTATTTACAAAATCTCAACAGAGTATCGATTTTTGTATCTATATGATACCAATTCAGGTTTGTTTAATTGTTGCAATCCATAAAAAGTGATAAGGAATAGAGAATGATCGAGTTGTTATGATCGTTTCAATTTAATTGATGTAAAAATAGTTGTATCGATTGTAATAACCATATAAAGCATAATAATTTGGTTACAAAGTAGACACCGGTGCAGCCAACAGTCCTCTAAACAGAACAAATGAATATATATGGTTTCAATCAACTGTGTCATCCACATTAGAAAATAGTATATGTATTATGTACTTTTGAACAAAATCTGAAAAAAACCGTAGTATGGATTGGCAGGTTACATATAGCGTGTTACTTTATAAGTTTATTAGTATGTACAATGTATAAATGAACGTAGTACCTTTAAAAATTGGACATAAAATTCTGCTCGGATCAGAAAGTTTCCGGAAATTTATGTAACAAATTTACCTTAGTATTAAAAGACGAAAATATCATTTTCGGTAAAGGTTAGTGCATTCGAACAATGCTTCTGTAGTCAGTAAAAATCATAAATTGCAAGAGTCAATTAGCTTTGAAATGTTGGTGTACCACTCTGAAGTAATAACATCACAGGGAACTGATTGCGAAGTGGTAAAATGATGAAGGTGACGAAAACGCCAATAAAATACCTCTCCCTCAGCTCTTTTCTTTTCGAGTTCCTTCTGCTTGGCATGTTCTTCGGCAATTCTAGCCTCAATGGCCGCAAGTGATTCTCGTGTGAATGGACGGAATAGGCTGCGCTCCTCCTCAGAGAATGAGTCAGAGGCGACGGACATGTCTCCTCACGCCTAGGCCCCCACGATACCCTAAAAATTAAAAGAGGTAACGTTATTACATCCATTATTCGACACACAAAAACTTTTCTCGGCGAAGCGCACAGTTTACGAACTACTACAGAGACAAACTACTTACAGTCAGTTGGGCAGAGTACATATTGCGAATAAATTCGTATTTAATAGTTATTTACTTTGATGCGTTTGAGTGCCCAAATTTCAATCATGCTTGACTTAGTTTCAAACTAGGAACCTACTTACGGCAAACTCAGCTCCGAACTTATATATACTTTAATTCAGGTCACCGTAATGCCGTGTGTATAAGTTGTGTCATTGATTTGACAGGTTTGTAAGGTATATCCGAAATAAGTTAGTCATTTTATCTCTAATTTTTTACTACAGAAATTTTATTTAAATTGTAAATTAAAGCACTATTATATACATGATCAATAATCAAATCCGCAACATTTCATCAGTGTATTGAATGAAATCCGATGCGATCTATATTTATAACAGAGTACTTATGGAAAAGTAACAAACGTGTAATTAAAAATAGGAAATGAAACGTTCACTGCTATAACTGTGGTACAAGTAACAATGAAAAATAAACGTTGGGTTAAAAATCGATATCGCAACGAAACAAACTGAAAGATCTATTTATTTTAAAATGCATCGATATAGGATCCTGTGGGTGACCATAAAAGTTACGTAAGAGTGACTGGTAAATATATATAAAAAATTCCTAAAAGAATACCGAAGTCCTCAAACCACCATAGAAAAAATAACGATGAGAGCAACAGTAGAAATACCTTGAGGACCTGAAATTATCTGCGATAATTCCCACCACAAAATAGATAAAATCATAGAAACTTGCAAAGCCATGACTCCAGTTCCAATAAAACCGAAGGCATGAAAATATATTTAGTACAAAGTATTTTATACATATAAGTTTCGACTGGAAACTGTTCAACAAAAAGTTCTTCTAGTCAAACTTCTGTACATTGTAAATATCCTTGCTGAGTTTTTGCGACGATATAGTGGGTGAAACATAATTTGTAGTATAAACTCTTGTTTCAGAAGAGTTCTATTTTCTGCTACATTAATTCTTACCGAGTTTCCATCGAGCCTTCCCACGTCGGTTCAAATATGATATCATATATTGCTTTTCCAGCAAAAAGCTTTTGTAAAGATCCCAAACTTCATATTTTTCTGAGTTTCTCTCTATTTGTTTTTTTTTGTCTTATTTGCATGCTAGTGACAAAACTACTTTCTGGGCCAGATAATTTTTTTAGAACTGTTTTTTATTACACTTTCATAAAAATATTTAATGATATTCCATAGGGTTTTCTCTTCTTATCCTTGTTTAAATATTTTTCTTGTAAAATATTACATAGTTTCGGCAATTCGCCACACGTAAAGGATTTTAATATTTGTTATAGATTGACCGAATGAAATGCCTAATTTCAATCAAGTGAATGAACAATCAATAATCGTTCAGTACAGTTCTTAGAATTAACTGAAAATTGCAGTAATTTTTATGGTTCTTTTTGATAGGAAAATGGATGAATACACACGACCTGGGTTTTGGTGAATATATTTGAGTTGACACCACCATTCGTATTAATCCGGCTCCTCCACCAAAATTGCATCTAGAACACTTCCAATCCCCATTATTATGTTTTTCGGATTTGTATGCCGTTAGGGGAAGTCGTGAATAAAACTTTTAAATTGCACGAATTGTGTTTCAAAAGTATGCTATTTCATATAATTGCAAGTTTTCGTTTGAAGTATTTTAGAAAAAAAATTAAGAAGGAGACATTTCTAAGAATTTTACTTATATTTTACTATTTTTAAAATTATTTAACTGAATATATAACGAAATAGGGAGGTTTTGACAAAGTATATGTAATTACCTACGACCTACATTTATGACAAAATTTGTTCGTGCAGGGTTTATTGATATCAAATTCTTTCTATATTTGAAGAATATTAATATTACCATTTAGTGGGTTGTTGTAGGGGTTTTATAATAGAGAACACTTGATTGATCAGCATGCAAAACCCCTTTACATATTGGAAAAAGTGTTCCCAGTAATTTATACTTCAAAATGTAGCATCAACTTAAAAAAAATTGGAACAAGATGAGTCACCAAATTACACAATGTTAATTTCAAATAGTTTCTAAAAAAATATTTTAGGAATAGCATACCTGATGGAAGTACTATACGAAAAAATTATGTCTGTCTTTGTTATCAAGAAAAAATGGACAGGGCAGGATAAAATATTAACAGGATAGCAAAACAATACGAAAAAAAGTGTGAGTGGCATTTCCGACTCTGTTTACCTACACAAATTTGTTAACCTAACAAATTTAAGTTTTTGGTTACCCTTGCGATCGTAGCAGAAAAATAATACGCAGAATGTTACTAGGACTGAAGTTCATGTAATGTTACTAGCCAACAAAGTTACATACTTTATCTGCGATTCTTGCTACTAAAATCTGCTAGGTCGCTTCTCTTGCCTTGCTAAAAGAATTCAAGAAAGCCTCTGTTAACGGGTCAAAATGCGCAGATTTGGTTTCTAATTTCAAGGAGAAAACTGACTAAGAAACAATACTGAAGAAATTAACAATAAGGCTAGTCAAACCAATGCGCATATAAGTAACAGTACAACCCGAAAGTGTAGACCTCACTCTATCTGTGATTTAAGAAAGAGATCTAAGGGTCTATAACTCCCTAATTTTTTGGTACTGAGGAGCACAAGCGTAATTGAAGAACGTAACATAGCCCACGACATGAATATAGTTGAAAAAAAATTTACATTTATCGGTGACGATACTCAAATAATTAACCTGAAAATATTCAGACAAGGGAAATATAGCCCAGAGAAACATGGACAAATTAAATTGTTCTTCCATCAAAAGAAAAAGTACAGAGTGTGTTGCGTGATAAAAACAAGTCCCCAAAAAAACCTGTACTATGTACATTAAGTATGATCAAACTTACGTGCATCCAATATAGCTCAAAAATCTTTTTACTGAGATGCAATATTGATTGGACGAAGGGGAAACCAATTTAATTGGGAAGTATTCTGTTCAACTAAATTAAATACTCACACCACAAATCTGAGCTCATTAGTTACTAAATTTGACAAACTTATTGTAGATATAGCCGATAAACACCCAGGTATTGTGTTTGTCACTGAAACAGGCCCATCATCAAGTACGCTAGATCCTCTAATTAGTATCCTCAATTACATCATAATTAGAAAGGATCGATGAGACAGGAGAGTGGATTGCAGCGTACAAAGAGGAGGTGGAAAAATATCATACAGTGTCACCAAGTGACCTGCATAGAGAATTGATTTTACGAATGAGATGATTGAGGTTGTAATTGATTCTCTCTGGATAGTGTTGAACTTTTGCTGAGGTTCATATATCGCCCTCTAAATTGTTCTCTGGAAGATAATAGGAATTTGTTTGATATGTTACATAGGCCGAATGATCAGCAAGATTATTCAGATTTGATGATCAGACTTAAAAACTGCTGGAAAGTGGATAAACCTTTTCCTACAGAACTATCGAGGATGCCTCGCATTATGAGAATTTTTGCACAATACTGACACACATTTCTGAACCCTTTATTCCTACTTAGCGCAAAAGAAAAATTTACCTCAAGCCATGGATTACAAGAGCGCCAAGTCCAGCTAATAAACCATAAGAGAGATTTATAGGATAAATATCTAAGGATAAACGAGGTCTATGATTTTGAAAGTTATAATGTACATAATAATTAGCTTACTTGAATTTTGCGATGGGCCAGAGCACCATATGAAAGGGTTAGACCAGGGTCCCAAAATATTCTATCAAATATCAATCATTCTCTAAATTGGGTGCATGTCAACTTGGGTGAATGCATCTCACGGGACTTTAAATGGGAGAGACATGTCAACGCTGTTATAAAGAAGGCTAACTCCATAATTTATATATTAAGACGTTGCTTCAGACACATATCCTTGTCACCATAACTATTTTTGAAGGCTTATAAAACATATGTGACTCCAGCTTTGAAGCACGCGGTTATAGTGTGATGTCCATACTTCTGGAAATACATTGACCTACGTTAACGAGTTCAGAAGGAGGATACAATATTCCCCCGTGTCCTGAGGAATCTGTCTGATGTGGATCGATTGAAATTCCTCCATTCAACTATATTGTAGGAACGTAGAATGAGGAACTATTTGACTGAAATCCACAAAACTATTTATAAACATTATTGCTGTGATTTTAACATCTTTCATCGAAATATATTGAAGTTAACTTCAGAGTTGAGCCACAGACTCTCTAGAAATAATTTTATCTCCATTCGAATAGTTTTTGGGTGGAACAAATTACAAATTACAATAAATTGAAAGAAATGTAAAAATTTGTGTTGATTGTGTCGATGATAGTTTACCGGCTTTTGCCGCCTACTGTCTACATTAATAATAACAATAATATTAAAGTTAGTGCGGAATATTTATATTTATAGAATCTTAAATGACGGTATAGGCATGTGTGATCGTTATATTGTACATCTACTAATAGGTATTTTTCATGAAACTTGTTGAGACAATCATATTTAATATTTGCAAACAACTTATACAAACTTAAACAAATGTTGATATATATGGATATTTGCTCAATTCGTTTAAGAAGGTTTATTAAATATTTATAGAAGTGTAAAAAATGTAATTGAAATCACAGGTTTCGGCATTTCTTCAGAAAACTGAAAAGATAATAAAATCAACTAAATTTCCACAAAACCTTACATATAAAATTGAATTATAGCTTCGTTTTAAGCTCTATCTATTCGTAAATATGAAACACGAGGGATGACTCCCTTAGAATCAGTTGAAGTAATATAAAAATGCGATTCTCTAAGTCAGAAGATTACAGGTAAAAATATGTGATTTTATATGCCAAAAATTGTATATGGTATTGAATAAAAATAGCTTTCGATTCCTATTTTAGAATCTATTAAAAGGCTGAAAGTTGCACCAATTAGATTTGTGGATGATGAAAGAAGTTTTCCCATTTCTGAATATGTATTCTGATAGGAGACAAAATTTTCTTCTGCATAACTTTGAACCACATTTAATAATAAATTGGTTTAATAAGTAATAATAAATGTGGTACTAGTAAATATTTTAAACTAAACAATAACAGATTTAATTCCGTTGACAAATATTTTGATTTATTGTTAGTAATAGATTTGATTAATTTTGTGTACCAATTTGTTGTCAGCATGTCCCCTTGTAATAAAAACTAGCATATTTAACTTTAATTTTTGTTTCTTTTTGATATGCAAAGTGTATACATATTTTTGCAATTTCTTGCATTTCTAGTGAAGAATATTCTTTGTATATATGTCGATACTTTTATTTTTGTTTTAAGTAACAACTATCACGTTTTAGATTCCAAAAAAATTTAAAAACTCATTCAACAATCTAGCCTTTCGTAACGTGAAGTTTTTAAAAGTCCCTTGTGCCTTTGTGGGTGTAAACCACGTAGTTTACATGACCTTTGATTCATGGCATAAAACTTATAAAGACTGATCCCCTTTGTGTTGCTCAAAAATTGAATAATGTTCAAGTAGCTTTGGGTTATAAACGTAAATTATTCCAACACAATCACCCTATCTACTTCGAGTATAATTGCTTGTAAAATGGTTTTATCCGTCGTAATAGAACTGTTTACTTCCCATGCGTGTAGACTCGATGTGTATTTCTGTAATAACATAATTTAACACGAAAAATTTAATTTACAGGAACACATCGGAGAAATATTTGTCTCTAATGGTATATCTAATTGCATACGTTATCTTGTTTCGACATGTGCGTTGGTGCGCAATCAATATCCAAATTTAGTACTAAAATTGCTTCTTCTGACAACACTGGTCTTTTGGATAATACATAATGGATGGTTGGTTTTCTAAAAATAACCTATTTATATTTATTTCAAGACGGACATTAACCGATGATATCGAACACAAAACATTTTTGTCTACGGTCAATAAATTTGCTGCGTGAGAGGGAATAATTACTTGTTTAATAAGTAATGGCTTACTAAATCAAATTCTTTTATTTAAAGTCCACACGGGAAACATGTTTAATATTACTGCATACGTAGGTGGGCATATATGCGTACAGGGTGTTAGGGATTTGAAGACTGCTTCTAAATAGTGATTGTAGGGGTAGATGGGAACACTTTTGATTGAAAACTTACTGGACTAATTGTGTATAAAAAACTCACATAGAAGAAAATTAAACAGCAAAGTTGTGTAAAATTATGGCAGGAGTAAAATAATAACAATAGATGATAATATATTATGTGCGTATAAAACACTGAAACGTATGTAATTTAAACCTGCTTTTACATCCTTTCTTTATTGGATATATCTACTGAATATTACTGTTTCCATCGGTAGGAAATAAATCTGATCACCTCTGGACTTTTAGCATAAATATAGTTAGCGTAACTTGAAGACTATCGTATTTGAAATGAATTACATGTCGAAATAGAAATTCAGAAAATGGCGTTCTGAATACACCGTCCCGATAAGAAACAATTGTTTAATGCGACCTTGACAAAGGTAATTTTCAGCTACGAATAGTTAAATCGATAAATGTGTTAAACGTTCAGAAAAGAGCATTTATAATTTTACTTTAACATGTGTCTACACGAAATAGGAGCGTATTTTCAAAGAAAAGGTCAAGTTCGGTTAGCTTAAATGTTTTATGAGGATATTCGATCATGGTGATTTTCTGGAAGGGGTTCTCGTTCTTCATGTTTCTTGAAATAAGAACGCCATTTTTCAAACTGATTAATACCGCCAAAGACATCAACTATCAAAACATTATAGTGTGGAATAAGGTCATGGAAATAGGGCAACTGTGTCCGTTTGCCAAAAGCTTCGACAATTGCATTCGTCCCATTTTTATGACCTTAATACACAATTTAACGTCAGTCCAACTGTACTAAAACTTGAAATAAATGTTCGTTGTATATAATCGAAAATCACTACAGTTTTTGTACAAATAGAAAACCATGTAAATATAGAGAATGTTTTAGTTGTATAGATATCGTCGTTATTGTATTGGATAGAATCGAATATTGCACGCTCTACACAACAAGGCGTATTAATAATGTCTTTGCTAAACAGCTCGTTTTTTATCAACCGATATTAATAGCAATGTATGTACTTCATTAAATTAATTTCAATTTGTTTGCGAATGCAGGATACAGAAACCCGGTTTTCAGTGCTTTTGCCATGTCACCCTGCATAGCTAGTGACGCAATCTTTTGTGTATCAGACGCCGGATTTACAGTAAAATGTCCTATTATACTAAGTTAACAGTGATATTCCATGCATTTAATCGATTTCCAAACAACAACCATTTACGTGCGTAATCATCTCTGTGACGGTACAGATGTAATCATATCGATTGGCTCATGGAATGGTGTACTTTACTTATGGAATTCAATACATTAAACTTTATAGGTTCCGCACGAGTTGAGATATTTTAGGACGCTCTATGAATAACACTAAAAACCACCAACACTAGTATCCGTCAATCGTAAAGTTTTTCATAAGCTGCTGACATTGATCAAAAAATTGTAGTAGGGACTATTATTTCTGTAAAAGTAATTATGGGTTCTTTTTCATTTTGTGTCTGAAGTCTTCGCCTGTTTCAATTAATAGGCTAATTTAAGAAGAAATAAAGAGATAAATATTTGAGGCTTTTCGACACAGTCATCTGGGGCCTTAAAATATGTCCTCATCTACAGTATTCCTCGTGAAAGCTAAATTAGTTTGATATATGGCGTTTAAGAGCTGAAGTGGCCTTTCCTGCCTGTTTTTA
Organism: Cryptocephalus primarius; assembly: GCA_963576515.1. Classification (NCBI taxonomy): domain Eukaryota; kingdom Metazoa; phylum Arthropoda; class Insecta; order Coleoptera; family Chrysomelidae; genus Cryptocephalus; species Cryptocephalus primarius. The sequence continues at coordinate 20,586,145 of OY754936.1, read as the reverse complement.
AAGTTCTAGTAGTTTGAAAAAAGTAGGTAAAAGACGGTTTATTACCGTGAAGTCGCAATGCTTATATTCATCATCAAATTTGATAAGAAATACGCTTTAGACTTCTAAAAAGGAATCCAATCACATCTGCACCACATCAATAGACAACGCACAATTAACATTATAATTGAAAAAACTTACTTTGTACCATGGGCGCCCATACAATTGTTTCCCAGGGGAGGCAACGACAACCATGTGTTCTGTACAGAAAAATATAAATTAGAATCGTTTATATAGTAAATAACCGAATGTAAAATATTCTCCCTGATTATTTTATTACCCACAGTCGTTAACATCCGTATCTTAACAAATATTCCGTTACCAAATGGCTTCTCGTAGTCCGGTAGGTCATTAAATTTGACGATCACTCGTCAACCTGATTGCATAAATTCGTAGCAAAGTCGAATTGATTACAATTTCTCCATATATTAAACGGTGATTTACTCGTCCAATTTATGAGCTATATTAACTACAAATTCCAATTTATTAAATATTTATGGCACGTTTTAATGGAGGTCCCAATATAAAGCATGTACAATAGGATTATCTGGAAATACCTCCTATCGACTTTTGCCACTACCTTTTTGTTCTACGATTCGCCTAAACTTTAAGAGGCTTTTACCCGTTGTCAACCCCATTATGTTCGACTCGAGACAATATCAAACGTTAACAGAAGATTGGAAAAATGTCATTTGAAATTGCAAGAAATTGATTACTGGGTTTAATGTACGGGAAAATAAGAAACGTTTGATTAATGATTCCTTTCAAGTGTGGACAACTGGATTAATAACGAAAAGCACTTTAGCCCGGAGAAAAGCTACTGGTTAGAACTTTAAACCATAACGTTTTTGTCATAAAATGGAAAATGATTGTATTTCTTATTTCATTTCTGGGTAACTAGTCAATTTGGGATCATTTATTAATGCTGGGATATTATGTCTAATGCAATTAAAATAAATGTAGTTGCAAAATATTTATATATATAAGAAGCGATTTATTTTTTGGGCTTCAAAATAAGGACTTCCTTTGAAGTGGCTAAAACTTATAGTGGTACATACTATGCGACAATAAGAACACATCATCGGGTAAAATTAGGGTACATATATTTATGGTGTTGTTAGAATGCAGAGAAATATTGCAACAGTTGATGGAAGTTCTCGAGTATGTTAGGAACATTGCAGAATAGGGTTTTGACGACATAGGTAAATGATACACTAAGAAGATACTAAGATTACACTAAGGGGTACCGTAGTTTTTGAAGGTCGGTGGAAAATTTTCTATTGGCAGAAATAGGCCTTATAATGATAAAACGTTGACAGATGAAACTGCCTTTCACCTATTGGCATCGTGCCCATTGGTTGTAACGCACAAGCAAACTGAGGTAAAGAGTGAACCAAAGTGGTATCTTCAGACGAATCTCGATTTTGCTTATAGACCAACGATGGTCGCAGACGAGTCAGGCATCGAAGAGGTAAAAGGCAGGTTTTCAAGTTTGCTGAAAAGCCTGATGCATCACTTGGAGGCAGAGGATTACTGGTTTGAAGTATAATTAGCCTAGGGATTAGAATTCCTCTAGTACTGCTTTAAGGTATATTCATGAAGTTCTACAATCGTTTGTTTTACTATATATTAGAGCAGCTGCAAACCACTACTAAATTTTATGTCTAGGATCTTTTCATTTAAAACTTCATCAAACAAATTTGGCTTGAAAAATGTCTCTTTTAACTGGTGGATGCTTTTTTGTTGTCACATATTAACAAGGTAATAAACTAAAATGGGGTTTACGTCAGTTCCATTGATTTACTCACAATCACCCATTGCAAGGAACCCATTAATGTTCGACTTGATTCCGGAAAGTCATCACTAGTAGAACTATGATGCCTATGTAAATTAAAAGAATCCCTATGTAAATGGGATCAGCGACGTTGGAGTACAAAGACTAATCGGGAACTAGACCCTAAATCAAACAGTCAAACTAAACTCATCAAGAACATGTAAACCTTCATGAATATCGAATATTTTCTCTTTTAAAACACATGAAAAATGGAAAAGATTATGGTGTGGTTTCAACAACCTGGCTGCAGATATAGATCGCTATTTCTCAGCCAGCCGTCAACATTGAAGTTGCCTATTATCTGCTTCTATGAACGTTTCGGTAGAAATATCTGTTGCTGTCGTCAGCAAAATATTTTGAATTACAAAACTGTTAGTATGAATTAGCACCATTTATCAAAATTTGAGGACGTGTTAATGTCGACTTGACATAAGTCAATCACACCAGGTAAGGTGTAGTCAGGCAAGTTCAGTGTATTAAGGAAAACTGGACGACAAATACCGATATTTATCTCTAGGCAGCCACTTGAAACTACACCAAGCACTTTTTAATATTTATCCGTTTTAGCAAGCAAGAGAAAATACCCAAATCAATCTTGAAAATATAAAGTCACCCTCCTCAACAGAATTTATTCATTAAAAAGTTCTCTGCTTTTATTGTTAATCTTACTTAAAAGTTTCCTGCCCCCTCATAAGCAAGTACAATATATGATTCTATAATTGTGTAGAGCTCCTTTAAGTGATCTTCAAAGATTTTATATTGCAGTGCCATAGTTGAAAGAAAATATATTCTACATGAGTTCCAAGATATGGAGTTCAGCAAACATGTTCAAAATGATTTCTTTCAGTTTCCAACCGAATTATTAGCCGTCGCTTCCTGCTATTGTTCGATACGTAATATATTCCGAGCCCTTTCAACTAGATACCCTGAAGGATATATTCTTAAAATATGGAAAAATGAGAAACTACGTTTGTTTCCTGATATATCCGACAGATACGAGAAATACTTTTCGTATGCAAATACACTTATCGAATTACGCAATTCGAGATTTTCTCCTGACGATATTCCCCACGTCAAATATTTTTTTAATGAGGAATCTGCATTGTTGTCTGATAAATAATGTGACGCAGCTGCTTTACCCCATTAATAATAAATCATAACGAAGTCTATAAAGCCTTACTACTTGTAAAGTGGGGAAAATGTTATGTAATCTACTACGCCTCTTGTAAATTATGAAAATAAATTCCTAAATGTGACAAATAGAAATCTATGCGTAATGAATGATAATTTTTTCTGAATCTATCTCTTAGTTTTCTTTCAAATCTTTATAAACTTCGCTTTTAAAGTAATCTTGTTAATTGATTAATTAATCACAGACACTGAAATCAGCATATTGAAAATGGATATCAACAGATCTTCTACATTCCATCTTGGAAAACTCATTATTCCATCTCAAAATATATTGTATTTGGGAATTTTTGTTCTGTATAATTTTATACCTAAAAGTAATGTCCGTGGAAATGTAAATTGCGGTGTTATAAATTAATGAACGATCTATTTAATGGTATCAATTAGGAATAATATTCGTATTGACATCATTCAAAAACGATGAGACCTATACTTGAATTTGGTCTTTGAATGAATTTATAAATCGAAAGGTTTCAAATACTTCCTAAATATAATTTTTGAAATACATTAGCACATAAGTAGTCATACTAACATTAAACAAGCAAAAGAACAATTAATCAACAAGAACAGGCAAGTTCTCATATTTATATATCTAGAAAATGTATTTGACAAATTCCGAAGAGAAGATGTATATAGAAACATTGTATAGGTAATAACAGACATGTGTAAAGAAAATACGAACATACTGAGAACAACTATAGAAGAATCTAAGGAATTCTAGCCAAGTACAACCTTTTAAAAATAATTCTACTGAGAATACTACTATGAAAATATTAATATTGTGGTACTAGCAAATGAGGCGCTATGGAGGTATTCAGTTTTGTGAGGGGTCTTCTGTTTTTGTATTAATCGATGGTGGGGATCCTCACCAAGAGCAATTTTACGCGAAGAAATAGAAAGGGCGCTTCGAATTTTGAATTGAAAAGGTGGATGACTGGGTTATTCTTCAAATGTTTCTGATTTTGTTCAACAACCGGCAATAATGTACGTTACGTAATACTTATGACAGAGATTATCTACAGCGTGAACATAAAACTTCAAAATCGTTATTCAAAGAAGACGGGGTGAGTTACAAAATTTTTAAATTCACAGTCGGGTGCACCCTTTCTTTTTTTTCATCTGCAAATGGTGTTGCAGGTTTCCTACTATCGAATAATAATAAAAAAAAATAGGCCAGAAAAACTGAACACCGCCATTAATCGAAGTGATGCTTGCAGACGATAAGACCACTACTTACACATTAGTCGATATAGTGCGGTGTAACTTGTTTTACATATTCTAGGTTGAAACAAATGGGTCAGTATATGAGTATAATATCGTTAGAAATTTCGTGTAATCGCTTTATAGTCGGTATGAACTGTTACATTTGAATTGTAGTTTGTCCATTTTATTCAGATATAATGAAAGCAAATCTTTTATACGCTTTCCCGTGCTAAAGGCGTTGTGTTATAAACCGACATGAATATATTCAACTATAAACTAAATCGAAACTTATGAAATTGTCGTTTTCAAACCCAATTTCAAACTACATGAAAATTGAGAGGTTAATCTTGTTAATTAACTAAGAGTTTGAAGCGAATCTACACAACACCGGCGGCTGTTCAAATTTAGCTATGCTGAACAATAGCGTTTTTACTTACATACACAAGGTGTTGAGAAAACAAGTATCTTTTTCTTAATTACTGATTTCATGTCTTACGAGAAGCAAAAATGTTACATTTAGCCTATTGTTACTGTTTGCAAGAAAATTAACAAAATGTTTGGTTATAACTGTTTAACAGTAGTTCTGTGTTCGGTTCAACTGAATACCCGGACGTGACGAAACATATTTCTACTAGATGAAATGAATGCAATTTTCCCTTCATGCATTAAGAAACTGTAACAAATGGTTCTCGATTTGGTAACTGTCTCATAGAAACACCGTGCATTGATACACCTATTTCGTTCAGATCCACATCGTACTTCTCGGTAAATTAAAACAATGGTGTATCTCACGTAAGGAAATTTTCTTATTACGTTTGTAAAGAATACAATAACTAAAATATTTAAAACCGTATTCTGCAATTAGTTTTGGGTCAATTAAGTTCGAATAAGCCATAGTTGGCCATAACTATAGAGATCTGGATTATTATATAATCATAGTTATATTCTGTAGGCGATTTTTTTTTTGAACTGTTACCTAACAATTTTTGTAATGAAAATGTCTAAAATTGTACTCTACTGGGGCGAGTCTGAAATAGTGACGACTGAGTAGTGATCAGGTAGGGGTTGTTACGGGAGAGTATGGACTTTTAACTATTACGCGAAAGTCCAATCTTCTCTCTCACATTTGCACGGCTATAAGCCACTGCTTACCAAGTATAAACTTCGTACTTATTCCATTTCTCACGTAGTTTCACCATAGTTTCACGGTTAACGTCTGTCGACGATAACGTACCAAGCAGCGATGAAGAGAGAGGAATGTATACACGTGCTAACGATGCATCTGCCTAATCCACAACCAATCATACACTTATAACCGAATAAGACTAAAACAAAATTATGCGGCTGTTGATCGATAGTGATTTGTAAGAACTATTAAGTCGATAAATTATTAAGTCGGCGTTATCGCCATTAATATCTACAATATCAATGTTTCGAGAATCGATTATTCGATTTTTAACTAAATAAGGGATACATTATGACGACAATAAACGATTTTAAAGTATGCATTATTTATAACTTATGCATTTATAAAATATTTCAATAATATATATCCCTTTAATACATTATTGTAATGATACATGTGGGAAATATCGGGTAATAGTTCGATAGCGTATGTATATTATAAAATTTACATATTTGAAAATCCTTTATTAGCATTTTATAATGTTTCAAACAAATAGCCTTATCTTATTACGCCATTTTATCAAAATTCAAATAACCTATTTGAATTTATTGCACCAATAATTAGTATATTATATAACACCAATCAACTGAATAGTTCTTACCAGTCGCAATGGATTAAAACCTCATTATTTTATTTTAATCCAATTCTGTTAAGTATTAATTACGATGCATGATGTGTTTTAATCAGTGTAATTATCCGATTGGTATGGTTGTTACATATCAATGAAAATGAGCAAAACAATTGACTTACACAATAAACTTCTGCCTTTTTTGTATAAGACCGTTTACTTGAGTTATCACCATATCATTTTTGACATTAAAAATTTGAAGGCATTGATTAAACAATACGATTATTAAACTTATTTTCTATCTAGAGTTATCGTTTGTACCACTGTAAAATGGATAAGTTATTTCAAAGGTACCTTAAGCAGAATTTCCATTAAAATAAATAATGGAAGATAATTTGTCACTACCACAAACAATTTCATTCAGATTTTTTGACAAACGGATAGTTTTAGGACTAATGTTTTAGTAAACTTTTCTGCTGGTCATGAATATATACGTATAACCACCGGTTACAGAAACGGTAGCTTATTCTTCTAACACCTTGTATACTTTCTTCGCTATTGAATGGATGCATTTTAAAATGAAATAATGTTTAATAAGTCGTAAAGACAAGTTTCAAACATGTTTAATTCGTATTTGCATTCAATCAAATCTTGAATTGAAATTTGTAAAATGGACCTAATTTACGCAATTGTAAGGTGATTTATGATGTATAATCCCGGGTAATTTCATAAGTTGGCTCATGTCGAATTTATCAAACGCTACCATGACGCAATTTAAAATCACTAATATGAAAACAATACACGGATTTGGGTCCTCGGACGCTATAAAAATTCATCCCTGAAAATATCCTAAAGAGCATTGTGATGAACCAGCTTTTGTGCCAGCCGATGAATATTCGCTGTGGACCGAGAGGGTGGGTTGTTAAAAAATCGAATCGTTAGCCGATCCCATTGTGCACTCGGAAAAACGCGAGATTACGCTGGAAATTGTAGGATATGTTTTATTTGGGGTATTAAGTTTAAAGTTTATCCGAAGAGAAAGCCACTCACGGCGCCGGATCGAAAACGGCGAAGGTGCCGCACAAATAGGAGCAAAGTTAACAAAAGCACATCTATTTTTACCCGTTAATCAGGCGAATTCCAGAATAGCGATTCATTCCGCGAAAGCTGAACGTATTCTGTCACGATTCGTTATATCAGGTTTGGCTTTGCTGCTTGAGGTTGGCGGAAGGAGGAATGGGGAATGGAAGGATATCCTTCCGACCGTTCGATATTATCATCGTCGCAATGTCTGTTACTGAAACTGGTAGCGGCGCATCATGTGACGCGGGTAGGGGCCCATTTTTCATTCCGAATTACCGGTTGAATATTCCGGTTTTGTTTGACCGGAGGGAAAAAATATATTTTTCTGTCAACACACAATGTTGTTATGCTATTCATACTCCCGGCGAGATAACATTTTTCACATTTTGTGTAGGAAGTTGTTTTTTCAATAGGTCTCAAACATCTTTATCTGAATTATCTTTTTCCTTCTGACATAAAACCTGTGCTAAAGTCTTTATTAAGCAGATAATATGACGAATTCGAGAGTTTTAAGAGAAAACTCAATAGCTTTGGAACTAAGCGTCCATCAAAACATTTTCTTACAGTTTTCCATTACGCATGGGATTTTACATAAGGATGAGCTGTTCCGAAAAGTCTGATCTTTTCGGGGGACTGGAAAATTGTGTGAAGGTGAAGAAAACACGTGCTTTTATATCAGTCAATAAAATAGGTTGACGTGCAGAAAATTCAAGGAAAATTTATGAATTCAGTTAAACTTTACCTCCTCACGAGTGGCATATAACTTCCAAAAATAGTCGTCGTCACCATACTACTTTAGCAGTAATCGCATTATGTATTAAAATTTTCTTTGATCTACCTTATGAGAAGTGTTAGTTGGTATCCCTCGATTGTTGCACTTTTCTCAAAATTTTCATATCTCAAAAGTTGTCAGTTTTTCGTTTTGAAATCAATGTTGATTTAAAATTTAATAATCAAATTAAATAAACTCGACAATTTTTATCGCAGAGATATACAGTTTTCAGGATTGGAGAGAACTCTGAACGTAAGTTATTCTAAAAGAAGATTCCCCAAAAAATGTTTATTAAAATCGGAGCTGCAAAATCCCAAAATTGAAAATAATCGACACAATTTACATATCAATAGTGGGGAAGCACTACTATTTAGACTGTGCCTTATGTTATTTTTTAACATAACAAATATTTCTATGTACAATATGTACGTAAGGACGAGTTTAAAATTCGAAAATTTATGGAACAATTGGGGCGCGCGCGAGTGCTGTAAATTGGTAAGAATGGCTGGTACCGTCATTACATTTGCCTTGCAGATTACGTTATTAGGCTTGTTGTTGGTTTGTTACAAAACGGCATAAAACAAATTGGCGGAGGAGAGTTGCTGAAATTTTTAGGTTATAAAATATTTCTTTTCGATTTTAACAAATATTCCTTAGATAAACCAAAAAAAACCCCAAATTTTGTCATTTCACATTACCCGAAATGGAAATGACGTTCCTTAGTTTTTTTCTGTTAACATTAACTAAACAGAATGGCCTTTTCAAAAGCAGTAAAAATTATTTTGGAGAGGATCTCGATTATTATGGCTGGGATGGCATTTTGACAGTTTCGAAGTCCATTTGTGTATGCATATAAAGCACTTGAGACTGGGTTTATGTACCTTCAAGATTACTTAATAAATATGAGACTCATTTTACACACACCCATAAAAATAACTCCAGGGAATCATAAACCTATTAACCTTAACTGACGCCCGAAATAAGTACAAGATCATAGGTTAGCGAAATTTTAAAATTTAAAATAGTTAACCATTAAACTGCTATAAATTGGTTGACAATGTTTTATTATGCTGGCTTGGATATGGAAATATGTTGCTATTTAATTGTATCCCAACACCAATGGATGAATTTCGTTCACTATAAAAAATATTTCTATATATCATCATGTGAATTATGTGAATAAACTGTTCGACTGTATACCGCGCCGTAATATTCGCAATCTATTTTTACAAAGGGAGTCAGTGTTTTCTACAACACATTTGACAATAAAGATTTGGGTATATATTTTGACACAAACCTAGTTTTCACCTGTAGTGACAAATTAACTACAGAGTTATTAGATTTGTTATATTTTTAGGAATTTGATACGTCTTTTGGAAATGTTCATTATTTAGTTTATATAACCTGCCATGAAGTGTCACCTGTTAAATTTGTGGCTCAAAAACATAGGGGGTGTCAAAAGTTAAGAACTCTTTTTCAGGCCTGAAATATTGTATTTGGTTTGGATTATTTATGTATGTGGCATATCTAGATGATATTGTTATCAAGTTTTAGATTGTGTACAATTTCAACTTCGGTGAAATATTTCTTAAAATAAAAATTGTAAATAAAATATTTGATGCAATTACTTTAAAATTACCTCTGAAATGCATAATATTCATTAGTACAAGATTTTGACACTTCTAGACTTGGATCTACCTTACATGGTCAATATTATTGAAGCAATATAGCAATGTTATTGAAGTTGCAGGCTTTTCTTAAGCGTGTCAATAATATTCTTCAATATTTCGTCAGTTACGATTTTCATTTCCACTTAGTAAAATGAAATTAAACATAAAATACATCATTTACACAAGTGTTCAAACTATCGAGTAAGGGTCGTCATGAAAAGCGTCATATAGAGGTGAACCTAGGGCATATGTTTTATCTTCAAGATGATAAACACATTTTTGATTTGATTCCAAATATTATGTTGTTATCTAATGTATAACCGATGGTACAGCCTTATCATTAGTAGAATCGATTACGATATGACTACACCCACGATGCGCTTAAAAAAGGTGGGTTGATAGTTCGTCAAAGTGCACAATAAATGTTCCTTATTTAAACAGAAAAGGAGAAAAGGACTATTTTACATAAATGTTATGATGCCGGGTATTACCTGAAGCCTTATTATTATCACCGATGAAACATTCAACATTGTACCCTGGATTACCATGGTTTCAAAATACCTTTTTAGCAAAACTTCCTCCAAATATGATACATCCCCCATAGATATGGGTTACGAGTTACAAACAATACTTAATAAGGTTATGGAGGCAAGTCAAAACCAAATTTATGCTCATTAGTAAAAATAATAGCTCGAATCTCGTATACCCAAATGGAAAGGTGTAGATGTAGGATGGAACAGGTAAGGACGATTTTTTTAAGACTTAGAAAATTTCAGATACAAAATGGTAAAATGTTATGTCTGGTCCACACTCCTACACGGGGTGGAGGCATGGACATTGAAAGTAACTATATAAATAAGATCGAAGCTTTTTCAAAGTGGACATTGAAACGAACGCTGAAAATATTGTTAGTCGATCATGTGAGAAATGAAGGAGTGTTGTTAAAAATATTAAGAAGGAAAAATATCTGACCTGGGACATATATTGCGTGATGATCGTTACCACAACGTCCTTCAAGTTAAAATTAAGGGGGGTAAACGAGAAATAGGAAGAAGAAAATTATACATCTATATAAGCTACATGGCTATTAAGCTACATAAAAGTATAAATTTGTGTAATCCGCCATCAGTTCAGTGGTGTTAGCGAAAACAGTAAATTGCAGCATAAAAAATGCAACTACCTCAAATTTCATTATGTATCACACCGATTTTTTATTCTTCTTCTGTCTCCGAGGTCACCACTGCAACCTAATAGTAATTACAAATTATAGTCCTAACAAACGAAATAATGGATAGATTCGTTCTAATCACTTAGCAACTGGTTTAATCATTTTAATGGAATACAAACTGATAATATAATTGGCACGGGGAACAGAAAATCTAAAATTGAATCGAACACAACTAGTCACAATTATATGTGGATCGATGAAACGTTCCGACGCTCACAAGGAAGGAGTGAGTTTTCCAGATGAACACGCACGTATCCTTTCCCGTAAAAAACTTAAATGACGGAAGGACGACGGGATTGCGTTTTATGCTTGGAAAATTCCTGAATTCACTAAGAAAACTTGTATATCGCGGAGCTGCACGTCTACATATTCGAACCGCCTATCCGACGTGGATGTAACACATATAAATTCGAGTTTATGGAGAGTTAAAAGAAATTTTCATTTTCCAGGAATGAGACTAACTTTCCTTATATGTATTATTATGCGGATGACGGCCATAAACCCACTGCAAAGATTTTTGTTTAGTGGATTTAGAATATTGGCAGCGTGCTAAGACTTCAAATTATATACGCCACAGATAAACATTCCAGAGCTTTTGATTCATTCATAGAACCGGCGGAATTTAATAAATTCGAAGTCGACAATATGAAACCAAAAAGATAACGACCTACAAGGGATATTAGATTGTCAGCAGTAGCAAATATTTTACAGCAGCACGTTTCACTTTATTAATTTTAAAACTCTTTGTGTGGGCTTACTTGGTAACGTAGAAAGCTGCTATAATTAAACATGAAAAGCTTACTTATGATCGAAGTCACCAAAGCGATTACTGGAACAAAAACTATTGCAGCCCGTTTCAGATTTACCTTGCCGTTCATTTCAGCTGAATTTATATTTTGTTCATGTCTAAATGTTCCCAAATTAGATAATCAAGAAGGTAACCCACATATACAGTTGAGAAACAAAGCTAATTGTTCTTCATAACAATTGTAATTTGATATTCAATTCTGCTTAAAGCATTTAATTTCAAATTGAAAAATGATTACGTTTTTACAATGTAATAATGTCAGCGCTTGGAAACAAGAGTTTACATTTTATTTTCATGTGTCAGTAAATGTAACGTATAAACCTGTTTACGTATTTATAAATTTATTATATACATTAATTTCATTGTGAAAGTTACGGCTGCGTTTGTAGAGTATTTTGCGTATAATAGTAATCGATAAAAATGAGTTGTTGAATGAAAGCCGCGCCCTGATTAATTATTATTACTATTACCGTGATGAATGGGGAAACGTCAGCAAAACCTCCACAGGGAATCAACTCCACAATAACTCCAAGTTTTTGAACAAGGCACAAATTGACACGGGAAAATTACTTCATGTCCTCTGGACATAATGTTTACTAATTAAAATTTCACCACCCTGCTCTATTGTTCCTATCCTACATAGTAACTCAGTAATTCCATTTTTCCTCTTCTTGTTTGATGTGATATATTGTGCTTACTTCAGTAACTAGTAACTGACTACAGAAGCTTCTCAGTTATCGATTGCATCAATTATTTAACTTTTATTATAGAATTATATATTTGTTCCCAGTAGGATAAAGTCGATAACAGTTTACGTCACCTGAATAAATCCGTAATTTAACGAATTAACTTATTCCAGCGAGTTTTACGTAATATACAAACAGTTTAGCTGAAAATGCTTTGAGGAATTAATTGCAGTCAGTGAGCTGTCGTATATGCACTGAACTGTTATTTTTAGAAATATGTCCTGCTAAGGACATCGTCAGTAAAACTTGTATTTAACGTCAATAAAATTTTATTACAATTTTTAAATATGTAATTGCTATAATGTCCTTCAATACAAATGTAAATTTTTTCAAAATTCAAAATGTATATTTTTTGCAAAATATTTATTTTGTTTCGCTGTTTTTTTGCTAGAAAGCACTAAACTTAGAAATTAATACATTTGATATGAAAAGTAGCTTTGAAATCCTGTCTTTAGTGGTTTGCCTAAATAACAAGAAACAAAGTTGAACTATCTATTTTAATGTTAGTTGTGTGTAACTATAATGTTACATATGAAGGTTGATTGAAATTACCCCTACAGGTAAACGAATAACGTTGTAAAATTACCCTTGATATTAAATTTAATTATGATGAAAATGCCACAATGAAACCATTGTAAATTACGCTTCGTAAATTTTCATTAATTATTTATTACTAATTAATATCCACCTGTATCTATAGTTCCAGTAAAAATCACAACAGGGTCTAAACAATCAATTGATATCTGTTTTGACAGATCACCTTATAATTTGTTTGAACCTCCCAACCATCTAATCGAAAATCATTAATTAAAATGGTCGTCTCGTTTTCATATACATTTTAAGCGAATAACTCGTTGGAAAATAATTTAGATGAGGGAAATTGGGGTGATCAAATAAGGGCAAGACTTTCTGTTCCTGCGAGAGAACTTAATGAGATTTTCAAATTGATGCTGGCCATTTTTATCGGAAACGTCCCTCTTCCGGGAGATTTTGAACGGGAATCATTTATATACTATAATTGAACGCTTAGGCACCAAATTTGCAAATATAAGCGCTAAGTGGCGCAGTTATAGACATGCACCAAAATGGTTTTTGTGTATTTGAGCTTTTTGGCACAATATATTCATTCCTCTGTACCATATTACTCATGACTCATTACCGACTCATGTTTTAGTCGATTATGAATATGGTGGTTAATTTGGGCTGTTAATTATAACCCAATATTTAAACTATCATTTTATATGGACCAAAACGTTCGGTCTATTTCGTACTAATTTAAGTGCACCATATTTTACAATAATTCCGTTTGCTTTGTCATCGTGCTCTAGACTTTTTCGACAAGTTTGCGGGATTGATTATTTCTCATCTTCAGGAACATCTGCAAATCATATGAATGACTATAAATCATCTAAAAGTGACAATAAAACAATCAGCAAAAAACAATTGTACTTCACATAAGGAAGGTATAGGAGACCAAACGGCGCAAAAAAGATGTCTTTAGTGCTCCAAAAAGGAATGGTCTTCAACAGAAATAAACAATAAAAACAGACTTTTACATACATTTAGGTAACAATTCCTTAGGGAAATCACCCTAAAAACGAATAATGTACAAAAAAGCCCTATACTGTATCGGTTTAAGGCAAATTGTAAATTATAGGTGTCGTTAATAAAGCAGAAAAACAGAAAATGATAGAGCCTTTGGCAACTACTTTTCAGAAGTTCTGAAGGGTTAAAACTGATACTCGATAGAAACCAATCGATTTTTACCGTATCTACAACTCACATTCTCTATTGTCCTTGGGATCCATGAAGATTTGACTTCCAGAAGTTTTACTGTTTCTCGAATTTTCTATAACAGAAACTTTGTATAATTCGAACTCTTCTTGGGGACCCAAGTCAAATTTTTAAACCATAGCCCAAATAAAAGGCAAAGTTCAACTTTAAAAATTTCAAAGTTAATGTGCTGCTTATTTAAGAATTTTCCCCGAGGACCTCTAACTATGTTGCTACTACTCCGAAAAAAATCCAGTATATGTCTCAATTTCAAATCTAAATTGATGTATTTATGATATATGAATACATGATATGATATATATCATGATATATGATAAATTCTGGATTAGGTCGAATCTATGTTTTTGAGTAGTAATGCACATGTGGTGGTAGAACGGTTTTATATATATATATATATATATTAAAAATGTATAGGAAGCTAGTTGATTCAAAAGCCACCGAAAAAAATTGGGTGCAGCAACGTTAATTTAGTTTTGGAGATCACGTAGCAACTTTACATGTATAATAAAATAGTAGATTATGCTATTATAAACAGTGCGAAGAAGAAAATTATGGGCGATACCTCGAATATTGTGAATACGACACCCGTAGATAAGTGTCTCTGGCTTTTGGTTTTCATGAGTACCGTGCAGCCTATGCAAGAGGTTTGAAACGTGCAATGATAAAACACTACAAAATAGATCACACGAGGGGCTAACTTTCAGTCAAACAACCGAAGATTGTCTGTAAAAGCAACATTACAGAGGCAGTTGTAGTCACCTAGGTGATAAATCCTGCCTCAAGAAGTTTTGAAGAAGAGTAGATAGTGCGGTTATAAACATTACAAAAGAAGAAAATAATGAGCGATATCGAAAATAATCTGAATAAAGCATACGTGTTTCTGACTTTTGGTCTTCAACAGTACGGTGCAACCTATTCGAAGAATTTGGAAAAAGCGATGATAACATACCATGAAGAGCATCGCATAGAAGACTAAAAGTCAGAAACACATGTCTACGGTAAACTTATACACATTGTTTTTGTTATCGCCATATTGCTCATTATTTTATTAATAATTATCGCTCATTAATTTTTAATATGCTTGTATATAACGGAATCTACTGGAGTCTAGATTTTAGTGGATCTTACGAATGGGACAAGATTGTGGTTTGACATGATTAATTAAATGTGCTATCAATTTATCAAATATTTCATAGAATCGTATAGATCAAGATTCAATCTAAGGGCGAATTGAATAAATTCGATGAAAGGAAAATTTAGGAAAATTAAATGAATAATAATTAAAAGAATATAAATTGACATAATTTTTGATCAGGGTACATTTTTATAACTCGAGACGGCAATTGTAATATACAATTAGGCTACCCCTAGTTTCAGTCCAACTCCACAAAATTATTAACGTTTAAGAATAAGCTTTGCGACTTCCGTACTTTTCTTCTTTATTACAAATTATTCCTAAAGAAAGATTTCTTGCCTTATCAATTTTTTTATCTGTTTGACAGAGTTAAAAGCTTTGTGGATTTAAAAAAATATCCTTAAATATGCTCACGAGATAACCAAATTTATTTCCTTTAGATTATTTACGCAACCCTACCCTTGAAGCGATTTACGACTTTCTGTCGCACACGAACGGGATCAAATTAATCCAGAAATACCCTGCATAGTCAAACTACATTTCAGGAATTCAGTTGAATGACCGATGTTAAATGAGAAATTTGTCATTTCGCCTTAAATAAACTCGATGATACACGCCCAAACATATTAACTTAAATTGGTTAGCAATAATGTAAAAATAGATAGCATGCCGCAGAAATTTGTTTCACATAACAACGTAAAAACAGCTTCTTCTACAAGCAGCCAAAGAGAAGGTAGACATGAGAAAGTCTAAAGAGTCGAACCCTTAACCCGACTTAATAACCTGCAGCGACAAACAGTGCTCACAGTGACGAGCATACTCAAGCGACTAAGAAGGTTGAGAAGTAGGAACCCTTGAAATATTGAACTGAGCAAACATAAAAAGTGTAAAATTAACAAAGGGAACGAATAAATCAGTTATGCAGTGATAATACTTCACAAAGAAGGAAAAGCAACGGTTTGCCTAAAATTAAAAAGGAAAAGTAACGAAGAGAACGATACACCATAATAATATTATCATTATAAAAAATAACAACAAGAAAAATGATAGTCCTGAAAATTAGGAAGACAATAATATACAAAGAAGCACGTGTACTTCTGGGAAAGAAAATACAATCATTGTTTATTCTCAGTCTGCACACTAGCCCATTCCAAAGAGACGCACTACTCAATTAGTATATTGCTTCACAGTAAAGGGAATAAGACAGATCTAGAACCTAATTGACCTAAAACCTTTCTCAACTATCGTTTCAAATTATTTACCAAGGTAATAACGTTAAACTAGAAAGCTGGTTCAAATTTAATCGAATTAAATAGATACGATCTATTAGGTTGGAGCTAACAGTTAGACGCCTTTATAATAAATACAAATTTCCGAAGTGTCCTATACGGGTGTTTGAAATATGTTATTTAATTACGAACGAGTTAGAATTGATATATATCGTCCCGAGATGTATTTTGCACGGATTCATCCGGTATTATAATAATCATGGATACACTTACACAATCATTACCAAGCATTATTAGAAATTTTGAAGATCATTGGGGGTATGTTATTGGGTATACCGACAACATTATTTTAAGTACAGTTGTTTTCGTGTATTTAAATTCTACGTCTAATATTTACGGTTTCAATTCATTGTTATTTAATAATCCTGAAATGTTATAGTTTAAATTTGTTGAAGCATCAAGTTGATTAGGCAGCAAATCAGGACACATTTAAAGTCTATTTTGTTTTAACCGTTCCCAAAATTAATTTGTGGTGTGGACTCAGACAACTCCCTGAGTTTAATTGAAATAATGGCAGCCTCCACAATTTCGTTCATAAGGTAATCCAAACCCTCATCTCTGTTCCTCGTTCATGATATATTGGACTGCCTTGTTCCTATTTTCTACCCTTACTTTAGCCTACGTTATTTGAATGAGTTAACGCACGTCCTTCAGTTTAAATGTTTTATTGTTCCTGACCACGTTACATTTTACTTGTGCCCACATCAACCCAATCGGATTTAGTTTGCGGTGATACAAATGTAAGTGTAATATCATTATTCCTCGTTGTTTTACAGTTTCCTTGACCATTTTCTTTTTAAAATTAGATTTGTGTTGCCTTGCAATGAATGTTACTTCTACTTATGTCATAGTGAAGTCATATATAATCCTTGCTTGTGAATCAAACAACTTATGATATTATTCTTTATTAACCCATTGACAAATAATGTTAAATGGTAAATGGGGTTGTTTATTAATAGGATTTCTTGGTATCATACCAACTGGTAAAAAATAATGCAATAGTACACAAGTATAAAACTCTCTTCAAAATCAGCATGTTATTTTCTTCTGGTAATCTCTCATTGATATACAAGTGACTAATTTTCAATATAGTTGATTGGTAATCTGCTTCATGTTATAATCGATGGAATTATACGAGTGCCATATCCGATATTCGAATACTTGGCAGGAAGTTTAATGTTGGTATCAACCAAATCGTTTCGAAAGTCATAACTTTTTTAATTTTCTTACCAAAAAAAGATAAAACTATGGTTTCTATTACGTATGATTATCAATAATCACGTTTGCTTGACACATAAAGGCATATTCAGAGTGTTTACTTAATCAGTGTGTAATAATAAAGCATCGAATGGATTCAGAGATGAGAGTCATCATTGGTTTACTTTGATATCTTATATTTTTTTACTCTGACACTAAAATGCACGAACAAATTTTTATAGAAAATTTTTGATATCCATCGCTATAGGAGTCACAGTTACGGAGTACTAAAATGGTGGACTTTAAGCTCATGCGCCATAAGTTCGAAAATTATATAAGCGGTTGTGTTGCCTTGGCGGACTCTGATTATTTACGGTCTTATTCATAAACGCATTTATTATTTAACGTTAAAAGGAATTTTAACTTAAAATGTGTTTAGGATGTGTTTCAATAAGGTAACTATAGTTACATCCATGTTAAGAATACATAGAACAAAACACTGTAGTTACATCTGTGAAACTTTCTAAATCTATTTTAAGCTAAAATTCATTTTAATGTTAAAATGCGTTTTTGATTAAGAGGATTAGAATTTTTTGATGACGTATTGTCTATTTCTTCCGAAAACTATATCGAGAACCCAACACAATGAAGTCATTATATTTAAACTTCTCCAAAAAAACAAACATTTTAAGAAGCGAATAGTCATCCGATTATTTCCTGTTGGTAATAAAACTTTTCGTGCCAGGCGACACATAGTCTACCGGCACTTTTCCTCTGTACCGCCAGTCGTATCGTCTCCATTCGATGATGCAATGAGCGATCACGTGTCGCTACGTGTAAAGTAATAATGTAATAACATTTAGACATGGAGACTTTCGTGAAATACCTTAAAATTTACCGAGGAGATTTTAAGGTGGGTTAATATTTTGATTGTTTAACTTGATTTGATTCACATAGAGATTATTAGATGACTAAACTAGCAATGTGTCCTTCTTTTAACTTATCGTAAACTTAAAAAATGTAATACAAAAACAAAGATTAAATCCATGTATACACAAAATCAACTCTAATTAAAGATCAATTTATATTTGCATATTATCTAAAAATTTTAAATTTCTTTGATGTATTTTAATGCACAACTCTGGTAAATAAGAACAAACCTAAACTGACATCTAAAAATAAAAGAAAATGTTTAATTAAAAATAAAAATAACACGAAAATAACAATTGAAATAGAAATGAATGGAAAGTAACGTATGACTCACTAAAAATTACCGTCAGTTGAGCCACCGAATTGAGCTAAATATTTACATGTGTGAAAACTGTTCGTTTTAGGAACCGAAATTGGTTGACTATCAAAGAAAATATGTTCACTATGCACAAATGTAATTTGGCACATAGCAAGATGGAGTCTCTATCTTAGTTTAGACACTTTAATTACATGTTTTCACTATTCTTTGGCTGTGATGGTTCTAATATATTATAGATATATAAAAACTAGACAAAATAATTTGACTTCCGCCATTGTTACTAAGTCAATAAGTAGATATATCTTCCGATCGTTGGTGGTGGCGAATTTGTGGTACGCCATTTTATACTCCATACACTTTGCATCCTAGTTTAGATTAGAGAAAACGTCAATGTCCGTATTAACCAAGCAAGTGTTTATTGAATATTTAAAAAGAAGAGTATGAGTTCCCTGATACAATCAGTCGAGGCAAGTAGTAAACTTTTACTTTTTGATACAACTTTACTGTATTGATTAATGCATAAGTGTTGAATAATGAAAAATTTTTCACGAACCACAAAACAATGTGCGTAATATTGGGTATTACTTCTTATACTCCATTATTCATGTTTAACTTGTTAGAATTAACCAAGTAACTAATTTTTTTCAGAGTCCAAATGAACGAACTAAAAATAATAACTTTGTGGTCACTGGTTTATAGACAAAATTTCTCCTTATATTCATAAGATTTTCCAACTCTCAGTGTAAGGCTGTGTAGTTGAGTGTATTCCCTTCGTGCCACGCCTTACCGTCTCTTGTCTTTTTATTAATTCTCAAGAATATTTTTTCATATTCTTTTCTTAGTTGTTTGTTGTAATATGTTTCAGAAACTTCTCCTTTCCATGAAAAGAAGTTATAAGTACGATGTAGACTTTTCCGGTTTCATTGATCTTTCGATGACTTCATTATAAGTGCTTTCAAAGTTCTCTCTTTTCATTCAGTATTGTTTTATTTACTGCAGGAATTACTATACTTTTAATTCCCTACACATTCAGTTTAATATTTAGCGTCTCAAGGACCTGTATGTGTCATGTCATCAGCAAAACATTATTTCAGTTATTTCCGTTTCCTTTTTTTTTCAAGTATACTATATTGCTTTCTTTCAAACATTTTTTAGCTTTATTTTATAGCAAACCCATTCTGTTTACTAATATTACTTAATCTCATCTAGAAAGTATGCGCTACCCGTAGTTAAATCTGTTGTTGGAGCCCTAATCCTATTCGCCGCATAAAATCGCTGTACGCGAAACAAAAAGACCTAAGGTGTACGTTTTCTTACGAGTTTATGTTAGAAGTTATAGCCCATAACAAAGAATTAGAGACTTGGTTGAACGGGAAAACCAGCATCAATGGAAGTGCGCAGGTCATGTAACCGGAATGAATTACCGGACGACAAAATGAATGAGTGTCCGTGCTCAATGGAATTGATACGAGAATGGAATTTAAAACTACACGTAGTTTCCTTCGATATCTGATTTCAGGACAATGGATATTTAGTTTTTCCAAATTAGATTTTCTCGATCGTTAAGATAGATCGATATGCCCGAATTGAGAACGGAATCCTTCTGGAGACCTGGAGTAAGCGGTTGAGTCAAATATTTTGCTTAATTGTTAGTGAAAGTTGAGTTGGAATGTTTAATGAATTGAAATCGGAAGTTACTACTACTTAAGTTTGATACAATTGGAATGACATTTTACGTAATTAATGGCTGTAATTTAATGGGCTTGAAAAAGCTTCGGCCATTATATAGATCTTGACAATTACATTTAACGAGGTTTTATAGTTGAGAAATTTCTTTTAAATAGAAGCGTAACCTAATTTTAAAAATCACCTCATAAATTATTTCTGTACTTTGGATATAAGTGGCAAATATGGGTCTGACAATTTGTAGCGAAAAAGGACATAATTGTTGTAAAACAGGCATTGTTCGACATTTCTGTTTAAAAATTTGTTTCAAAATCCTAGATTGTGTTGGAGGTTTGTTTGAAATGTGATATTTTTTAAACTACACTTGTGCAGTGTAATGGAAATACCTACGATAGATGATTTGAATTGGTGGAGAAGTTTTTAAGCGCCCATATTTTTATAATACCAATCAAAGAACAGCTATACCTACAGCGAAAACTACCTTCTTCTATAAAATTCATTATGTCCTTTGCCCTGTTTTAAGGCAAAGAAAGATACTGCAAAATAGTAAATTTAATTTTTATGACAGCAAATTGATTCCACGCTTGACGGATTTTGTCTAATCCGTTAAAAACGTTGGGGTTTAAAGTGTTTAAATTAGCCGTCTGCAGATGCATCTATTTTTGGTCCTGCGTGTGCAACCGCCACCCATTTGCATTGTGTGCGGCTCTTCCTGTGTGCTCTAATTTGCTTAGTACCCACTATCTATTTCCTCCAGACGTAGATGACTGCTCTATTAGCGAAGCAATTACTTGTTCCAGATTAGTGCCATGGTGGTGCGTGATTGTTTCCCTTCATAACTCCGATCTGACCGAATTGTATAATCCCGGGAACGTATTCGTGAAACAGGAACGTTTTCGGGCTAGGTATCTTAGATAGTCTCCATGACATAGATAATCAATGTGTCGAATATCTAGAATTCCACTGCAGCTACCTCATCGATTAAATCCCGTCAATGCTCCTCACAATAAGAGGTTTTTTTTTACTTTTTTCCAGGAACGGTTGAACGACCGAATAATGAAAAGGTGTTTTTCCGTTTCGTTCCATACAATCGAATTAGAATTAACAGTTTTATTCGAGCACAAAATGTGCGCCGTTGGACGTTATTCTAGCGAAATACAATTGATATGGAAATGGAATCCAAAATTAAACCAATTCCTGTGGTCATTCATAACGACTTTCGCAAAATTATTTGAATGTGTTTTAAAAATGTCATTGAGGCGGCCTAGTGTACTACGGAATTTCATCTCGAAATACATACGTTTTAGTTAATGTGGTAAATTAGAATGCATTTTACAGTATTTCATGGAAACTTTTATACAGTAAATGGATTGCACTAAAATCCTTTGTGGGACATAATGTCGATAATTCATATTCTGCTCTGAATTCACATATTTCGAATGGCAACTCAACGTTCAGCACCATAAAAATTGTATAACTAGCTGATTATCGGTTTCGACTCTGTGCATAATCAGATATATAAATTAAATCAAATGCTATGTAAGACGAATAGTTCAGTACAAAGCATATTTAGTTAACGTAAGTGGAGTTACATTAACGTCTTGAAACTTGCTTAAAAGCGGTAGAGGATCTTTGAATTAACCAAAAAGTGCTTTTGGTCGTTGTAAAGTTAGCGCACAAGTCGTTGAACTGCAATGACTGTAATGATGTCTGCATTGGTCAAACGGGTCGAAGTTTCGCTATTAGGGTTAATGATCAGGGTTGATTAATCAAGAGTTTTAAATACTTTCTACTCTTTTCGTAATTGAGTCGTCGCGTGGTTACGTTATTAAATAACAATTATAACTGTGCTCACTCAGTTTTGTATTCTTATTCTTTAACCTATTACGTAATGGTGCCGATTAGCAGTCAGTTACTTTCGGTCTCCACGTCTGATCTTCGACTGGGCTATTTTTAGATTATTATGGTAATCAACGATATTACAGTACTTCACCAATTTGTGTAATTTAAAATTTTATTTGTATATTCTTAATTATATGAAGACATCTCTATTCCTCGGGTACAGTTTTCAAATAACTGATACACTTTTGTACCCAGGGTCTAGAATTACACTAGAATAAGGCTAGAATAAGACATCAAAATAGATTTATTGGATTTCAGAAGTGACACCGCTGGGCTGGGAGAGCAATCAAACTTCTGTCAGCCAGAAAACGCAATTATTTAAACACACGAAAAAGTGTCTCCACTTTTCGATAAAAATATTGCGATATATCAAAATACACCGCAAGTGGCAACAATTAGCACTTCATTCGGAAATTTTGAGTGTTTAGCATTTTCCGCAAACTCCTTTCTAAATCTGTCATTTCTATTGGATACCCTGCAGAGTTTTGCTTTAAAATACACAATAAAAACATAAAAATTATGTAACTTATAAGCGATCTCCAGATTCAAGAACATTTCTTAGCACACCAGGACATTCCTCGGTGGCACGAGGTGACGAAACTATTCCCTCTAGTGGAATAGTGACATGATAAGTAGCTAATTTATAGCTAATCTGTAGTGTCAAAATTGATTTCGTAGCTCTTTTCGTTTCCGAAAATCGGTGGCTACTGCAGCTCAAGTCTTCATCGCCTGTAGTTATCCCGCATAACTCCAGAATTTTTAAAGGTATCGAATTATTTATGGCGGCAGAATTTGTAGCCCTTTCTAGCTCTTATATGGGATACCTAGTAGTTATCAAAAATCCCTCCCTTCCCCTTCAGGAAGGCTACTACCTAAATTACAAAACTGCCATAAAAATTGAACCAATAATATTCATGATATAATGAAAATAAGTTCATGTGTAACTAATGTTTTTAATTTGTTCTGTTAAAATTGTTTTTGTATCTCCGCTTGTTCCCGAGAAACAGCGTCTCGGGCAGATTATTTCTTAACCCTTGCCTTAACCATTCTTATTTTGCGTATCTCTGAATTCGTTTGAGATATGGAAATCTTTGAGGAGGTAGAGTTCTTAGCTATTTTGTAGCTCTCAAATGTATTGTACTGTTCAAAAATCACCCCCTTCTCGAGGAAGCCATCCCCACTCTCAAAATTTTCATGAAGTCCTTAATCATATTTTTCGATGTGTTTTAAACCATTTTCAAGGCTTTTTAGGGTATTTTGGATAAAATTTAGAAGTATACAAATCCGTTTTAAAAATTCTGCCATGTTTTCAGGCAGCACTACACTTAAAGAACAGGAAATGATAAAGTTCAATTGGTGAAAAAGAATACTTGCGACAGAGTGTAGCCCTTGGTTCAAATCATTTACATATTTATATCTGCTATTTCACACAGGGCTGGTGGTATGCTACGACTTTTAATTTGTCGTAGTTACGAAAAAAAGTATTTTTTGGCACAGTTTCTCGTTTTTTTCAGCGGAAAGTTTATTGATTGGATTGAACAAGAGTTTATTTTGAAGGCATCGTATTTAGCAGAATTTTTTGTATTTTAGTTGAAACGATTTTGTCCGTAGTTCTGGCCGTGGAAAGCGAAAAATTGCCTTTTTTATTTTTTACTGTTTTTCAATGCCATTTGTTGTATGCAAAAATTGCGTGATACAATCACATACGTTTTTATCTATGGATGCCACTTTACAATCCTGAGTAATTGGTTTTCGATATAGCATGAAGCTTCATAGTTAATGTTGATGGAACAAATTAACCAAGTATTAGTCACAAATTGTCTTACTCCCATTATATCATGACGGAACTATTATCCATTTTTATACAGTTTTGAAATTTGTAGATAGCGAGTTAGGTTAAATTTTTGAAATGTACAATGTGTCTAATTGGAGAGTTACAAAATTTCTACAAATTCTGCTGCCTCAAAAAATCCGATAGCTCAAACTGATCGAAAGATACTCAGGGTCGCAACTGCTGGTTAAGTCTTCAACTGTAAGAGTCTTACTTGCTTGGAATCTAGCAGAGCTTCAAAATCAATATTGACGTAACAAATTATCCAAATATTATTTGCAATTATCCTATTTAGATTGAACCATGAAAAGTATTATTTTCAATTTTTGAGACACTTTCGTGAATTAGGGTGTGGCTTTCAAAAGGGATGGTTTTGAAAGATACTATCTACCACATGTGAGAGCCGCAAAGTAGACAGAAATTTCGCCGCCTTAAAGAATTCGATATCTTAAAAGGGTTTAGAAATATGCTGGGTGGCCACTCTAGGTTAAAGACTTCAGCTGCAGGAAGCGTTGTTTCTGGGGAACGAGCGGAGCTACAAATTGAACTTCGACGGAACAAATTATCACAATATTAGTTACAAATGATCCTATTTCGATATCCTATGTCATGAAAATCTGCGTACTGATTTTGGGACGTTTTTTGGATTTGGGGGTAAATTTCATGGGAGAGGGGTGGCTTTTGGAAAGCATATTATAGCTTATTTGAGAGCTGTAAAATAGCTACAAATTCTGCCTTCTTAAATAATTCGATACTTTAAACAGATCCAGAAATACGCAGGGCGGCTGATACAGGTTAACTCATCAACTGCAAGCTAACGAAACTACAGAATTAATTTTGATAATAAATGAACTAGTGGTATTTTATTTTGATCAGGAATCAGAGTAAAATTATAATTAGGAGCGTTTTAGGAAAACAATCTTCTTTTGGGACAATTTACACTACTGTTATCGAAAAGCTGAAAAAATTTCAGAAATTGGTTTCTAAAATTTTATTTCAGTAAATCTTATCCCTGAAAAAAAAACCAAGAAAAATGGCCTTTTCGGATTGTCAAAACTTTGAATTGCTCTCCCATGAGAGAGGCGTCGTTTCCTGAAGCTAGTTACAACCTATTTTGTCTTATTTTAGTCTATATTTCCAAAATTTCAGCACACAAAAGTGTATCACTTATTTATAAAATTAGTCATGTCTAATAGTTATTATTAGTACACGCTTGTATCCCAGTTAGTAATTTACTAGGTTTGAAGCTGTAGTTTTGCTTTTGTGCATGTTAGGTTCGACAAAAGATATGAACACATCCTCTATACTGTCATAAGCCTTCTTTAGAATCTAACATGATGATGGCCTGTGGCTACAGAAAACAGTAATGTATTGAATGTGCCACTTCGTGGATTTAGATTTTTGATTCCCACTCTTCTATTAATCATTGGAGATTGGATTAGGGACTGAAATCTACTTGAGTTGTGTCGTGATATTGGCGCGTCCACCATTTTATAGTAATGCCAAATGGCGACAGTAATGGTGAATTCGTTAAACTTTTTCGATCCCAATGGTCATTTATAGTTAGCACGTACCGCTTTCCAAATATTATTACGCGGAAGGCTGTTATAATTAATTGCTCCCCCGCTATTAGTTTCGCTCTAGTTTGATCTGAAATCAAGCTGTTACACAAGCAAAACTCCTGAATTATATTATTGAGCTATCGAGAAGATACTCGTTACAAGTTGTTTGTCACAATTTCGGCACGTTCTCGAAGGAAAGTAGGATTTCAAATAGTTAGGCTGCTTTTGCATATTTCTAACATTCTCAAGAGTATTTATATTTTTGTTGCAAGCATGACGTCATATCGCTGAACTCTTATGACTAATGGAAATCCCCTTTCTCCACTTAGAAAAATGTTTCTAGGTTTTATGTCAGTCGTAAAAATATGTTCATTTTGTAAAAAGTTGCATTGCCAAGTAATTCTGTGTTAAAAGATCAATATTAAGCTCGGAACATATTTTTATGATTACAATTAACTGCTATCATTCACTGGCAACAGTAAGTAGTGAAATTGGTACTAAGATTTTGTAAAATCTAGAAATTACAATTAGCTGCTTCCTTAAATATGTAATAAGTATTCATTATTTGGAGAACATGTTTACTCTTTCAATATCGATGGCATACAAAGGCTTTACAATGTAATCATATTATGAAAACAGTTCAAGGCAATTTACTTATTGAAGATAATAGCATTGCTCCATTAGAATAATTAAAAAAATCTATTACGAAAATGACATTTCTAATACGTATAGCTGAATAAAAGAACAATAGTCAAATTACAATCCGCCGTTTAATAGAGGGAAAATAAGTCGGAAGAGGAAGAAATTCTCCGGAGGCATTCAAACCGATTAATCCGATTACCCTTCTATGGGAGACTTGACTCGAAACGTGCTTACATAAGTTTTAAAGAAAACGTGAACTTTTCCGCAAAATAATACTGAACAATTCATATTTAGGACTTCATATCTGATATCGGAGGGAAAGCAGCGCTCATGCTAATTAAATGTAATATATTTTCTTGCCAAGTAGGTCAGAGCATAAGAAGCAAACAACCCATTAAAAAAAACCGTTGCGGTAAAAAGTGCCTTAGTTGAACATTTACGTATGTCACGTAACGGACCCACTAAAATTTAACTATAAAGTAGTACAGAAAAATACTTGACCTATATTACGTTCCTTCTAGATATTCCTCAAATCCGGATTAAAACATGTATCGTAAGTTTACACATTCATGCGGAACTTGTATTTATTCTACTTTGTAAACGATTGCTTGTACTTTTGAACCTAACTTCAATCAATACTCTAAGCTAAAGCCAATTTTTGCGATAGTAAGTACATTTGAGGTACGCTCTTTGTTTACACATTCTCGGGTTTCAAGAATTAAACCGAATTCGATTTGGAATTAATTTACTAGAAACGTGGAAATGTGAAGCAATTATCCAGACTCTTATTTATATTCATGTGAGGACTATTCCGTTAAACTTTGCAGAAAATATCGACGGACCTTCGTCATCATAAAATACTTGCAATCAAAAAGTTTAAATTGAATTCTGAGGTGTCAGTCAATGGCGATTTGATTAAGGACGTTTTAAATAATTACATTTGCAAGCTTCATTTAGCTGCTTCTTAAAAATATTCCAGGTATACTACATTTTTCAGAATGAAAGAAATGTTATGGCAAATTAGAAACTGCGGTAGATGCATGATTAGTCCATTGTAGGCGGTGAATTTTACCGAGACAAAGGAAGTGAAATAACGATAAATTAATGTAAACTGCTCACCTTTTTTTTTAACAAAGCAAGAAACCTATTAAGACTGAATGTTTAGCGTATGAGACTGAACGTCTCCTCTATCAGCATGCGGAAGCATTGCAAAGGCAAAGAGAGAAAAATCGAATTACTTACGAAATTCAAAGGTCTCACAACACTTTCTTGTCCCAATTACCACAAACACTTCAGGCTGACCTTCGTAATGCCCAATAGCAGTTGTTACAGTCATTTTGGCGCATAGTTTGGCGGCAGAGCTCTCTGCCAAACCTAGTCGGATAGAGCGTAATGTGGAACTAGCAGCTTTCAGGTGTCTTTTATCCAGAGCTTGCGCATTGCGCCTCGTCGTTACGTATTTGTTGCTATTTTATTTCCAGCTGGACCGTCTAAGGAGTGGTTTTGGACTTTTTTTTTTAGATTCTGTGGGAAGCATTATGAAAACTTCTATAGAAGCAAGGTCAATGTCTTTGTTGTCTGGAAATTTCGAACTGAATTATTCATTGAAGTGAAGAGCGACGTGAAAATGGACATATTCAGCACCACGAGATAGGTAAATTTATAGATTACAAATTGATGTGAACATAATAATATTGTGTTCCCCAAGGGAAAGCAGGGATCGGATCTCATGAAATTATTGTCCAAAAACCATTTCGTCAAGTTTAAAAAACGAAATTCCAAAAAATATTTTTGGTCAAACCCGATTAACAAGGAATAAACACACAAATTAACAAAATAAAATTTCTGTAACAAATGACTGCTCCGAAAAATACTTTGGTTTGCATTGGTGGAAAATATCTAGAAGTTGGTGTCGTTACAGCCAGTTTAAAAATATTCTTTACTTCAAATGTGTTGTGAAAAAATGCCTGGAACGGCTCTAATTAAATCAAATCTACAACTTTTCGAATTTCGTTATTTGTCTCTCTAGAAACAAATTCGTAAGTTGAATAATAATGTAAAGCAATATTTCTTGAAAACGTTTTAGGATTACGTCATGAAGCAATTGAGCAACTATTTTAACACCAATATAGAAAGTAATAACATAGCCACATTTTTGAACTTAGTGGATACTAAAAGAGTTAACTCAGAAAACGTAAACTTTTAAGCGCCGATATCAGGGTTATGTTAGTTATAAAAGTACAAGAGATCTTTATCGCTAATGAAAGGGTAGTAAATTATTTGGCGATTACGGTCGCATTTTACATCATTATTACCAACTTCAGGATAGATAAATATTTCATGAAGATTTTGAAACATTATTAAACGTTTCTTTAAATTGTAATACAAAATTGTACGTCGTTCAGTATTAAAAATATTTTCATAACCATTGTTATGCAACTATTACTTCCCAAAATAAATTGCACCGTTGCTTTTAAAGTAATTACATGCAGTCAGAATCAATATATCAATTTTCCAATGTACTATGAAAAGTTGCATTCCAGTTTGATCACTTTATGAATGGATAAATGTTATATAGGTCACATTTACCACCAACCAATTTTCATGCGGAAATATTCGATATAATGCACTCCAAAATAAAATTCTAAAATTTCCTGTCTTGCGCGATATATCCGCAAAACAAAACAACAATTTTTAGTGGCTTTCTTGAATGGAAAGATAGTTAACATTAATAGTTTAGTCGGAAAACGTTTTTAATTCCCATAAGGCCAATAACAACTGTGCATGTGTCGACATACATATTCTATTAAGTTGTGGCAATCATGGCGTATTTCTGTACATACATACATATTTTTCTAAGTTTGCGTGCTGATAAAAATTCGGTGGAAACCAGGTCGTGTTGCAATAATTATTTCAGATATAACGTTTCGAATTTTTACGCTTTGTTACAAACAAAATTTATCGCTACAAGAAGCCCAAGAGCAAAGCACATTGCGGTATTAAAGAAAAAACTATAAAGCGAATTCGAATAGACGTTCCATAAAATCCCTCACGATACATAAATATAAATGAAGCGGCTTGTAGTACCCACATATTTCTTTAGTTCAGTATGTTTAATATTGGTCAAAATGAGATTGAAAACGTTTTTAGGGCTGAAACGGTTCAGTTTATATCAATATTTAATGATGAAATACGATAGCCATTGTGGTGAAATCGAAAGTAAGAGGGCGTTTCTAAGAAATTTGAAAGAACTTAGAAAATGGGAGTGGTAGTGTTAAAGCAGCATTTTGGTGTAAGAAATAATTTATGTATCATTTATGATGCAATAATGAACTCTATCTTATGTAATTTAGTGAGCTAAACTGCAAGTTTAGTTCTAATTAGAGATTAATTATATTTAACATATCAGGTGATTTACCACTTATAACGATGAGGGACAACGCGTTTTACATTATGTTCAAAAGTATGAATTAACATCAAAACATTCGTTGTAGTGCGGCCAAATATACTAAAAGTGTATTTAAATTTCAGAGCGAAACATTAACAGTATTACCGTGAATCATGTAAACAACTTACACGAGGTGCGTAAAAATTCTATAAAAGTTTTTATGCAACTATACAAAGTGGGTTTCATCGAGAATACGATAAACCGATAAAATGTCCGCCATTAAACTTGTCGGAGAGAGAGGGAGAGAGACAGAGAGTGAGAGAGGGGGGAGAGAGAAAGAGAGAGATAGCCTAGTGTCATTCGAAAATAAAAGTTATGGGATGTGTGAAACACACCTGCATTGAGGTCTGACGGAGTAATCACATGGCACTGTTTCTAACATTGAAGAATTATCTAGGATTCGGTGTCATGTAACAGCACTTAGATTTTCGGATTAGTATATATATCTATATATACACGGCTTTTGAGTTCTGAGCACAACTCGCTATCGTACTTTTAGCGACACGAGTAACAATAATAATAAAAGCACTACAGAGACGGCAAGAATAAGCAAAATATACAGAGAGGGT
This sequence comes from Cryptocephalus primarius, assembly GCA_963576515.1. Classification (NCBI taxonomy): domain Eukaryota; kingdom Metazoa; phylum Arthropoda; class Insecta; order Coleoptera; family Chrysomelidae; genus Cryptocephalus; species Cryptocephalus primarius. The sequence goes on along the minus strand of OY754936.1, from coordinate 20,555,516 downwards.
TTCCAAAGTGTTCAGCCTAAGCTAAGTTTGTGAATCGGCCATACTGCAAACCGTTATGCGACAACAATTGATCGATATCCCTGGAAATTGATCTAGGATCCACAAATTTCCATAAAATATCGAGCAATTCTTTAGTATACTTACATTCAAACTGCATAGGATCGTTGATAATTGTTGAAAGACCATCGGGGATGTTAGTCTTCATGTATTGCTAGGTGTTTTTCAAGTTGACCCGTATCTGCTTGAATGTGACGTACAACGATCGTCGCGTGACTTTCACGTGCTTGTCAAACGATCCCGACGACCTTCGGAGGTGTTCCTTTCAATTTTCCACACGAACCGCGCGATTTCCCCGGATTCTCCATTTTCACTTCGAAATTACACTTCGTGAAAAGACATCTCTGAACCTAACTGATACTTCTTATTGCAATTTTGATTCTCAACGAGGTTAGGTGAAGCCAAAGTCCATGCGCAGGTCACCGTAGCACGTGTTCGTGTACAAGCGACTGCGTTAGATTTGTGAATGGCTCCCTCAAAATTAACCATTCTCCTCTAATCCTTTCTTGTGAGACGTACTGGCGCTGGTGACGTCATAGGGTCAGTAATGTTGCGGAAAGGATCTCCATAGCAACGGTGCCACTGCCGTTATATAGTTGCTGCAAACTTCTGTCGTCCACCATTCTAGATCAATAGACGTTATACAGGAGTGCCAACAATAAACTGATAGATCATATATGATTCCATTAATATATCACCCTGAACTTGTCAATGGATCTTGGTCGAAACTAGGACAAATGCAAATATACATTCGTAAATTGACTAAAGTATTTAGGAGTTGCCAATACTAGATTTCCTGCGTTTCAGTGCATATCATGTAAAATAATCAATATTTCCAGATAATGCCATAGTAATCACACAAGACTCATCATTACATAAACGAAACAAAAATACTATTCGACGTCCATTTCTCAGCCTCCGAAATCTCAATCGTTTCAGTCATAAAATACGGTTGTAGCGGTCATCATTGAAAGAATTCTAAGGTCTCTAGTAGTGAGTACGCCTACGCTTCCACGGATTAACAATCTCAATAACGCTTCATTCATATTTCAAGCATTCCTGAAACTGTGTGTGATGGCGACACTTTCCAGTGCCGCAATGTAGGTCTCTTACCCAAATATCGATTTTACTTTTCATCCAGCAAGTACGTAGGGGAGCACAAGTTGTTTAGTTACAAGTAGCTTCTACAAGATGTCGCAGTCTCCTAGCGATATATTGATCTGATAAATCAAACATAGTTAATTATATCTGTGTAGCCGTTATTTTTTTCCGAGATCAATTTGTAATTTCACAAGTTGATAAGTAGATGAAAAAATTTATTTCATATTGTGAAAGAAAAAAATATGGTGTTGAAGTTGTAATCATGCAATAGTTTTTAGAAATGATATATCTAAAACTGTGATACAAATCGTAATTTTTTGAAAAAATTTCCTCGCTAATTATTTATCACGACAATGTCCACGCACTTCATTAATTTCTTTGGTAATAACGATGATCACAATTAATTCATAGTTGCTATTAATGTTTCATCAGTACAATCCTGGATTAAAATTGGACTCAAAATATATTGTCTAAATCTGACATCAATTATTATTAATACAAGTCGATTGTTAAGAACACAGTTCATGAGTGACCTGCACACTAAAATTCTGTATACAAAATACTCTCACTACTTTGTATTACACTAAGAATTAATTTGTCATCATTAATTATACTTCCCGCAGTTCTAGTGAAATAATCAGATATAAAGAAGCAAATAAGATAGGTATATTCATTATTGACACCACTTCAACGTTGTACGCATTTATAAAAAAAATATATGAATTGACCTGATTTGTGAAAACCAAGTCAACTCGTAATTAATTCTGACGATATAGCGATGTAAGATTGTAAGAAGTAAGAAAATATAATAATTATATTAAAATTGGAAGAAGCATAAAGCGAATATTAGTAATTGACAAACTTATTTATGAACTGAAATAAAATGACAAGCTTTACGTTCATGGAAATTTTTTATTCAAAGAAGCAGACGCGTTTACTTATTTATAAGTGCTTACAAACCGTAGACGTACATAAACAACACACAAAAGAGGAAATATGAAAGGAATATAAAGCTTTCTATAGTATGAAGACATTCATATAGAATACTATATTAAGCAAAAGAATAAACTTTCCCAATGTACAGCTGCTGTAATTTGGTGCTCTGTATCAGATTATTATGTTGTTATGACTAGGCTATGATTACAACGAATTATAACTGAGCTTTTTAAGTAGCTTATGTAACAGTTTAAAATCCTGTCGATCCTTTCAACGTTACAATATTCATAAGGAAGATATATTGCATACTTGTAACAATAAATTAAAAGTCCTGGAACATCTGAAATTAATTTGTTGAACTCATTAAAATTCTTTTCTAATTGTTTGAAATTTTCTTCCCAGATTTCTTATGAAGAAAGATTTGAATGTTGAAGGTTCTAGAGGATCTTCTGGGATCATCTAGGTTATTGAAATTTTCTGTCGTTTATGGTCGGAATTGAAACATTTGAAATTTTTGTAAACCTTACAGAGTCAACTTAAATCCAATTCGGCCGTCCAGAATGTTAAAGGAGCCTCTAGAGCTTCGTATATTGTAACAAATCAACTTCTAGAACCTATCTGGTGCCATTTAAGACAATATTTTTTTTGCTATAGTCCACAGTAAGGGCAATATGCGGGAAGAGCCCTGGTTCACTTTCATTTTTGAACCACTTTTGAAAGGCGTGGCTTCTCAGCGTGGGCTTCGGGCTACTGGGGTCTGGTGCACCGTGATTGGCTGCGTGGGGTCAGGTGGGCGCTATCACGTTACCTTGTTGGCGTAATGGTCTTGAATATATATGGAATTTTTGATTCAGATTCGTTTTAAGTTTAAAAGTAAAATGCTGAAACTGTTTGGGACCTCGGAAACCATCTAGAATTCATTTCGAGGCTGTTTGACATGTTGGAGGTCCTAGAAGAGTCTAGCTAAACTTTCAGATTACTGAATTTTTCTTAACTGAAACGTTTAAAATGAATCTTTGACGTCTAAAGTTTTCACAATCCATCTAGATTACAATTTTAGACCAGTTGTGGGCTTCCAGAATTCTAAAGAACAACATTTTATTTTTGGCATGATTGGCAAAAGTTACTACTACTTTTTGACATGGTAATGACAAGGCCTTTAGAAGTCATTTAGGGCCATTTAAGAAATTTTTTCTGCTATCCTCGGTGATGTTTCACTTTGAAATTTGCATAAACTTCTTGATTCTATTTTAAGGCACTTTTCGTAATTTAAAATTCTTGGAAAACGTCTGAACTCTTCACTTTAGATTTGTTCTGACGTTTAAAATGACGGAGTGTTTGTGACTTCTTTTGGGGAATCTCTTGAATTTTTTCGGCATGATTCAGACAATCTAGTATTTGAAGTCAAAACAAACTATGCTTCTATGCTGCTCGGAGAAAAAAAATTGAATATTTCCATAAACCATCCAAATTCTTAGAGCTTCTAGAATTTTCATTCTATTTCTTAAGGCTTCTAAAGTTTCAAATAAAAATGGAGAACTTAGACATCCCAGAAATCATCTAGATTCAGTTTTAAAGCTGGAGGGCAATTTGGGTGAAACACATGGGCAATATTTAATTTGATTGAATCAGAAAAAATTTCAAGAAAGCATACGATATTATCGTGTTTCTATTAGTTTAACAAGACAAGAACATATCAGCAGCAATATTTTCCTTACCTTGTAGAAATTTATTCGACCTCATGTCTGAAGAGAGAGAAGATATTGGGAACGCAATCCATTAACGAAAATATGCAAGAGTAATTAGCGTTCCACAATCGGACAACTTGAACAGGAGGCTGAAGGCATGGGGTCGAATAATGTGTGCAGTGAACCATTCAAGCCTACCCAACTAGTTCAGTGGGGAGAAAATTGATGAGGACCGTCAACAACCCGCAGAAATTCCCCGTTAGGTTTGAAAAGGGGCACTAACAACAGTCCCAAAGATTTCGAAGTAAAGAAATTGTGAGGGTTTCTAACACAACACCCGGTCAAATTTCAGGCGAATATTTGTTGTATAAATTCAAAGATATGATAAAATTCAATAACAAAAATCCCTCCAGTATGTACATTTCTAATGCATAGCACAGGTCAACATGAATTTCGATCCCTAGGTTTTACATGCCTGTTTTGGATTTTCCCTCCATTACTAATCAATAACGAAAAAATGTTATCCGATAAAGTTTGCTACTGCAGTCAAAACTTGCCAATATTCTTACAAATGTTTGTTTATAAAGGTAAACAAACTTTAGGTTAAAGTTTAAAACACTTTCAAACCAATAATAATGTACTAACAATAACCAATTCATAAATAATGTTTAATAATGAATATTGTTCGTACGCCTATATATGTTTGAATTTTTTTCTATTAGTTCCGAGTAGAACTTACCAACATGGTTTCATTATACTACACTTTACAACGTCGTTCAAATTTCTATCCATGGGAACTAGACTACTTGTGAATGATGACGAGGGTAACTGAGTAAATGCAAAATCACGATTTAATATTGTGACGTCCAGTGAATATTAAGATCGTTGAATGGTGAATGGTTACCTGACCCTGATCACTAGATATAGATAGGAGTGGTTTTATTTCCAGTAACCACTGCGATGTGTGGAGCCCAAACTATTGGCATGCGATAAACGACCCATCCCAAGTTGGAACGTATTTTGTTCATTCTTTTGAGATGACTGTTACCTCACGTGGTGTTCATAAAAATTTGTCTTCTTAAAAGAAGAGAAGGCTACGTAGGCTTCACAAAGCTTTCAATTCGTATTTCTGGCTTTGTGGTCTATTATTTCCATAAATTTACCGCACGTACAATAAAATGATTCTCAAAGTCGTAAAATTATTCAAAATTTATTCCACCGCCGTATTTTAAATAGATGGTGACGCAACAATTTACACTCACATTGGCGATATTTTAGTATCACTATTTTTTTACGATAAAGATAATAAGTCATTAATTGTTTTTATCATCAATAATTAATTCTTCTGTGGCTTACATGTATTCAAGGAACCTATTACGTTATCTTTCAAATAACCTGCACAAACAGATAAAACAAAAAATTCTGGTGAGTAATTTTCTATAAATGCCACCTCAACACTATGAGGAAATAAATACGTAATTAGGTTAGACTTCGACTCGTTCGTTGGGGATATAATTACAAACATCTGTTTGTTAAAAGCAACTTTTAGGATTGGATTATGTGTCGAGCGAAGTTAATTTCACAGCAATAATAAATGTCCCAATAAGAATGCAAAAGACTGCAAAATCGTGCGCAGACGAAGGCAAACACGAAACTCATGTCGTAAATATCATTTAATACTTTAATAGTTTTGCCGTAACGTCTCTTTTTTAAATGAAATAAGAATCGTTAAAATTGGGAAAGTCAGCCAGTATTGAGTGGAGTCATAATTGAAGCTCTGAATAAATCATCTACGGAACCACCAGTTTGAGTCTCTAAGACCCACTCGTAACCGCAAAAGAAATTTAAACATACATTTCAGTTTATTCGCTAGTTATTTTCGTTGTAGAAACTTCTTTGTTTCTTCAAAAGGTGAAGTTTTTAATAAGTGAGAAATTCAAGTTTTAGAGAAGTTGAAAACTTTCAAACTGAACTATTTCGAAAATGATAAAAACATTAAATGTGTAGTTTTATATAGTTAACCGAAATGGTTTTTAGACTCATGTCTAAATCTTGTAGTTAATCTCACTAGCTTGTATTTTTTTCTCAAAATTTTTATTAGTCTGTTTTCCACTACTCACGCCTTTAGTTATCGAAATTCACTTAAATTTATATCATTTTTAAAAGTTTTGAATTAACCAGTTTAAAGGAATTATGCTTTCGTTTTTTCCTCAACAACCTATTAGTGAAACTATTTATAATTTTTTTAATATATTTATATGTTTAAATATTTTTTTAACCTCTAGTGATCAAATCCAAATCTTTCACCGAAAGGCAACTGATAAGCTATATTATAAAGCAAGTAAAAGTTCGTTATCGTTATCGTAAAGACTTTCAGTCTTTTTACAACTCATGAGCAATACACATAGACACACATTCGAGGTATTAACTGTAAAAATATACTTTATTTTTAAATAAATAAGGTAAGTAGCATACACGGTTTTCGTTACCAACCATAGCTTTCCGAAGAGAATCGCAACACTGGGAGAAATTCACAAAATTATCATTTCTCCAAACCAGATATTCCCAAAAATACGGATACCAACCTACCCTTATTACTATTTGACAATGTTCAATAACTTAATAATTCACCTGGTCCTAATTGGTTCGAATTATCGGGTACTCCAGATTATAGACGTTCTACTTATTCTAAGTATGGTGCTTATTTTAAATTGAAGTAAACCTAAATACGTGATCATAGTTACGTGTGATAATCAGATAATCAATCATCCGAGGCCAGCACGAAACGATAACGTACTTTCTAGGAATTGCGGCTACTAAGTAGGTCTCTACCGTAAATTATTAAAGAGTTTGTTAGAAACACCATAAAGTAGGGGTGGTTATACCTATAAGACATAGTCTCTTCCGGTTGTTATTTTTATATTAAAAAGTGAAAAGGTTATGTACTAATTTGCCGAAACTGAAACAGGAGAAACATAATTGATTCTTAAAGAGTTTATGTATTTCAAAAATTAATGAATCGACAGTACACTATATTGGTCATGTATCGAACACCAGAAGATGTGGTGTAAACCTAATGTTGTGACATTGAAATAGTAAAAATATCCGAGATTTTGTGTGATAGTGAATTGCTACTGAAATTGAAAGAGTATACACTGACCGCTAATGGTGAGAAATTTCTCCTTTTTGGTTCTGGGCTTTTCTCATAACTTTTGTTGTGTTCCGATCACTGGTATGCCCATGATATACATTATTTAAGGCAGTTTCTTCATTGTTTACTCAATTGTACGCGTGTCCATTTCGGAAGATATTATTCCGCTGATAGTTGTAGCCAAACAAAAATGACGAAAGTTATTGGTATAGGTTTACACAATTGAAATTGCTAGTTCAATAAATATTCAGATATATTTGACATTTTTGAATTCATGATATATTTCTAATGTAAAACACCGTGTAAATATGTTTCTTCGGTCATATATTTATTAGTGAAACTGTTGCAAAATAATGAAAAATTTTGCTCAATAAGGCCTTTTTATAACCCAGCCAGTTGACCAGACGGAGCAGAAAAAATCGGAATTTCGGATTTGTATCCAGTACTACAATGGGAACACTATTTTTTATTGGATTAAAAGTGAATTCAACCAATGCCAAGCTGTTCATGTTGTCTGTACTTACTTCGTATGCTGTTTGTAATTATAACGTCAACAATAAAGTCGTCAAATAAATAAACATTATGAGATATCCAATGCGTAAAGCTGTCAGTAGGGAAGTTTAATTTTCAACTTTTTAATCTGTATATGATAAAAATTATTGTTTATGGATTAAAGTAAAATAATTAATTTTTGGTGATGACATCTTCTAGAGCTTGAGTAAACTCTCCATGTATTGACCCTATCCGCGTGTTAAAAGATGGTTTTATTTCAATGGTTATGTGTATCAAAGATGGCGCGCACATTCGCTGCAGCGACCAACTTGGGTAATAAATGTGATATTGATTTTGACTCAACCCTAGTAATTGTTTTAACATATAACGAAATGGGAACTATACACTGCACATATTACTGAGCAAGTAGTTGTGCTCAGTTCTTATCCGTATTGATTTTTAGTAGTGAATAATTTCACCTCTGTGTAACAGATGTCGTCTTTAAAAGCTTTTAATGATTTACACACGTTTAGTTCAATCGATTATTCAAATAGGTGCTCTTTATTCATGAGGGTTTCCACCGAGAACAAACAACATAAATTGTGAAATCTATAAAGTTTCATGATATTGTCAAAGCTAATAGGTGGCATACCGTAAGGAAAAATCATAGAACACAAAAAATGTATCCATTTTATTTTCTTGTTGGGTAGTACTTGAATTTGAAACGTTCCACTTAATTGTTTTATGGTAATGTGATGGAGATGTATTGTAGTTTGAATTTAAATAGTACATCAGGTATAAAGAAATTTATTTAACAAATCAACAACTTAATCCATTTAGTAGATTTCCCTACGGACACTAGTTTGCATGTTTGTCTACATAGGATATTTACGTAAAACTGCCAGTGAATCCAATCATTAATGGATGCGGATAAATAACGGCGATCACATTTTACCATTTGCAGCCTTAGCGTTAATCACATATCCATTTTCGAACACTACACCCGATACAATAAAATACTTTTAAACAATCTTTACCCGAATAGTTGAATAAAATTATAATGATTAAAGTACGAGTAAATACACTTCATTTGTATTATTATTTATATTTATGGAGACAGTGTTTATACAGTATTCTAAAGATAAATATGTACGATTCACGTATTTGCTTTCAATTATGTATTTATGTATCATCTTATTTTAACCCCCCTCGGTGACTTTTCCACCACACTGTGTGTTGTAAGGAATACTGATTATTCTATCTTCTTGTTGTAACCGCTAATTTAATGTAAACTGGTCCTCGGGATCTAATAACATTGCATTAGATATAGGCAGGCGGCAATTCTGCTATTTCACTTTCCCAATTGTTTCCCGCAGGAAAAAATTTCCCTTACAGGCGCTAAGTGAAACTAGTAATTGTACGTTATTTTGTACTTTACGTACCTGGATAAAGTTCACCGGCGTCAATGAACTATCGATTTTACAAATAAACACGTTACCCAACAAGTGTAAAAAATAGAATGATCTTGCTATTCTAGAGGAAATGGTTAACAGCAGGCCTGGGATTTAATGACAAATAGTGTAATTAGGAAGTGTAGGTTAAACAGATTAGTTAGAAGCGTTGTAAATATATTTCCTTCCGTTTCATACAGATGATACAATTACTTATTTGGCCTTTGGCCTGGGTCCGTGGGCAGACCAGATTAAGTAGTGGTTAGGACAGTTGAAATGTTTAAGTGCTTGGACGTTCAAACTTTTGTGTACAACCTTCGAAACTGTTTTCAAAAACAACAACCAACTCAATTTTCAGCCATTAGGGTCAATAAGTTAATAAGTATTTTATCAGGGACATTTATTTGCTGTTACTGTGCATGCGTCTGAGAAGTTAGAAGAATACGATGAAATGTCGAACAACCGTATCAAGAGCTAAATACAACCTATTAAACCTCGTAATAACACTTAACATAAAAAGCTGGTAATAAAAACTTTAATCTTCTGTATTGCGTTATAAAGGAGTCCTGGATAGATAAAATGGAGGGTAATATTACAAGTAGTGGTTTGCAATTGGAAGGTTTATGTACGTACATTAGGTAAAATATGTCTCCATTTTCTTAAATGTATTCTGAACCTACGATGGTTAGATCAGTCATTTCTTGCAGCAAGTCTAACATATAAAACTGAGGGCGCTATGTGTGTATATTTATGTGGCCATGTAGATTGAAAAAACCACGAAATTCTTCCTGGGGATCGAAAAACGGGTTGGTTTCGCCAAAGGAGAAGACAGCTATGCATACCAATTGATTATTCTTGCTAAATGCGTAACTAAATAATGAGAGAAAAATGAGATTTTTCTTAGTAAATGTCGACGTCAAAAACCTTAACAGCCATTGTACGATTGATTAACGAATTATTTGAATGCGACCTTAAACTCAGCCATTTTTAAGAACTCCACCTTTAGTTTTCCTTTAACGAGGTATTAGGAAAAAAGATGGGTTAACGGTGCCCCAAATAGCCGAGGCTTTAATCTTTGCACACTTAAGGGTTGCAATATGGTTAAAAAATAAAACCCCGATGTCATTTCGACAGGAGCAAAAAATAGGGATGAAAATTATTTTTGTCGGTATTATTCCAAGGTACTACTCGAATAGTTACAAACTCTAAATTCTGACCGGTAACCGTAAAGGCTCAGGGTCTCGAAAGAATTTGAAAACCTCGATGTCACTTATCGAGGAGGTGGAAAATGTAGTGAAACCTACGCAATAGTTACTAAATATCTAGAAACTGAAAATTTCATACGTTTGTAGATTTGACTCCTGAGTTATTCAGAACAATCCAATAATCCAAATTTTCGCTTTCTAAGAGGGTCGGAAAAGGGTTTAATTTTCCCCCCTGCATTACTCTTAGGGACTTCTCGAGTGGTTAGAAATTTTAAACTGTGCACGGAGTAGCATACGCTACCAAGTGACTAAAAAATATTTATTATCGCCGAATTTCACCTGCGGTGAAGCAAAATAAGGCGGTGACATTTAGGTAAAAGTTACTAAATTGCCAGAAACTTTAAAACTAGTACAGATATAGATTTGGCTCCAAGATGGTTCAGGTTCAGGTTGATTGAGGGATAAAAGAGGTACGGTTAAGTTGACCTCCCAGCGAAGCCTATTCCTTAGTAGTTTTACTAAGCATATACATATTCTTGAACATCGGTGACACTTGGGAAAAAACTGAAGAAGAAAGTGTATGAGTTGTTATGGTGATTCAAAACTGATATTGTGCCTTCCAGGAGTATGAAGTACCTATGCTAAAGCAATATACTTATAAATAAATAAATTTTCTTTAAACAAAGTTTTCAATTTGTGCCATTGAAGTTTGTAGTCTCCATAGGTTCAAAATATTCCAGTTAGTTCGGATTTATGCAAATATTATTTTCGGTTTTGATTTAAATTTCGCTGTATTTATGTTGTTTGAGATAAGCTTTATTAACAAACACTGATTTCTTGTGGTAGGTGATCACCTCTGGTAGGTGATGTCAGTTAAACAAATATTAGCTTTCTCACTTGGTGTTTCATTGCAATCCTCTTTTATTACCTTTTCTTTTATTTTTATTTAAATTAAATTTTAAATGTGCAGGTGCGTTTTAACTCTATAATTAGTTTAAGTTGTGCTATTTGATATTCATAAAATGTCAAGGAAAGGTATCGTTGTTATTTTCTATAATAATTGGTTCATTACAGTGCATGTTTAAAAAATATTAAAATTGCAAACATTGTAGGGCTATATTTTTAGAATATCGTCTTTATATCACCACCATACGATTTTATGTTGCCTGTTATATAAACATGTAACAGAAGTTTTCCATACCTTCTATAGGCGAGGGTGGCTATTCCATGCCCATTTCAAATGCTTGTTGAATGAAATCATTTTTAGATTAAAAATTATATAGATGTTAAGTACAAGTATAAATCTTTAATGACAGATTTTACGAGTTTACGTATTTATATCATTATGTTATATTGTGTCTGATTTATTTTCATTCAACTTCAACATACCCTGATGGTGGAAGAATGTGGTCTCCAGTGCCATGGGATTTTCATAAAACAGGATTTACAAAACAGTTAGGAATCACCCTAACTTTTCACAGTTGTCAATTTTATTTCTATTTTCTCTTTTGACTGTCATCGACACTCGAGATAGAAGAGAAAGTGTTTAGTTTTACTAAAGATATTTGCTGATAACGACTGCTACAGACTTCGAAACCTCTTAGAAATATGTGAGAGAAATGCATTTTTGTTTTCTTAAATATCCTTATTTCAACAAAAATTTCCTTATTTAATAAATATCAGAAAAGCGATAAAGCGAAAAAGCACAACCCCAATATTGGTACTATAGCGTCACGTTTTGACGAGCCGATTTGATAAACTATCAATGTCTTATGCCAATAATTCAGCCTTGATTCAATATTTAATTTGTTTGTCCACGTCACCAGGCGAGCCGCCGCTGGCAAATAATAACATTGTGCTGTTGTGAAATACAGGAATAATTGAGATCGCAATACCATTAATAGCAATTGTTAATTAATTATGCCCCTGAAACTGACCTTCGTATCAATATTAATTCAGTGACATTGTCCAAGGACGTTTCGCTTAGGGGTGGGATCCTGATGAAAAATGGTATGAAAGACGTGTAATTCTACGTGTAATGAAACCTGAAATAATGTGATTTTTAATTTGGAGCCTAATTCCAGGCAATATACCCAATTTATTTCCGTTTTGTACTTATTACTTAAAAACAAACAGCAGGTCTCGGTAAATCACTTACATATCTACTGCATGTGCTTGTGGTATCCAAGAATATTTTTAATGAGCATGTAAACGTGCTCTTTGGATGTATTATGTGGTAGTGTCTTTTCATAACGACGATGTAAAATGCTTTTTTTTAATGACAAATTATGAAGAACACGATAATAACACGAACGAATAGCCACGTAAAGTTGAATAGTAATTACTCCTATCTGACGGACTTTGCTGTTTTGTAATGATTGCTTCCCTTAAATTTATATTATGATTAATGACAACGCACGGCACTTAAATAATCAATATCAAGTCCGTTGTTGTGTTATGGTAAGAAGGTAAAATAACGAAATACCAAACATTTTTCGAGTGGTTCACTACCGCTCTTGTAAAATTAATACTATAACAATGACAGAATCTAATTTATTGTTGAATTGAATTACTGAACAATCCCTGAGGGGCTATCAACAAATGGTCGGTTAGGTGAGCATTCAGCTATATTTAGACAAGAGTCGATATACCAGTTGTTATTTTATATGAAATAAAATCGATAAGTAATAAAATTGGTGTGTCGTCTGACACCATTTATAACACACCGTTAGAATTTATTAAAAATAAGAAGATAAACTTTCTCTTACATGACTTATTATGTTATCCTAACACATCCACGAAACAAGGAAAATTGTGAATCGGCTTATTTTATTTTAAAATGTTGTTTGTTTTGTACATTACGTAAGTCTAATTTAGTTGTAGTAGGAGCATTACATTGCATATATTAAAAACAAAATAAAACTAACTTAAACAAAATAATACAAATGAATAGGAGTTATAAATATTTGAGTAATTTATTTGAGTCACATGGATACAATAACAACAGTCCTGGATGGCAAATTGGGATGGCACTGATCTAAAGTGCATTCAAAGTCTTTTCGCCTGATTTTTAAAATTAATTGCTCCTGACATTTATTTTGAAGGTTTAAATGGTTTGGATATTTATGAAGTAAGTCAGAAACTGTTGCATTAAATTTTTGCATACATTATCTTTCGTTTGGCACCTGTTAAAATTAGAAGTCCGTCGAAATCTTTTATAGCTTTCGCATTTCCATATGAGCTATGTTATTAGAATATTTATTATATTAAAATACTGCTGAAATTGCTGTTATCTTGTATATTTTCAATATTTTCATTCAGAGAAAAATATATTATTACACTATATGTACCGTGAAATTTTAACTAAAATTGTTTTGATTGCAAAGCTTTGTTTGCATGACCAGCTTTTATGCAACTCAAATTGTTTACCTGCGGCTACTGCCCCGTTTGCCTCACCTTTGTCACTGTTTACCAGACCAATGTAAGTATGGGTTCACAAAAGTCCGGCCTCTCGACTTCCAGCGAATAAAGGGGAAACTCTGAGTGGATGTCGAGCATGAAGAGTTGATTCATGTAAACGGCTCTTTATGGTTTGAAATTCATGCGACATTCCGTGCAGAATGCAATCGTCTAATTCGAATGCAACTTAAGTTCGGTTTATCATCGCTGGAGGAAACAACGATGTAGCTGCGTTGTAAATTTTATTTTCCACTGTCTCTATAACGTCGATAGAGTCCGTTTATTACGCTTCATAATACAAACTCCGACAATTTCCAACGTCTTTTCATCTGCTGTTCTTTTTTCACTTTGACTCTCGCCAACTCTTTATTTTTACTGAATAGCTTGACGAAAAATGTTATACGGTTTTTCTATCGCGCTATATTTTAATTTGTAAGCCATTTTTTGAGTGCGAACAATACTTTTTTTAAGGCGTTTTTGATAAAAGTATCTTAGGAAAATGCGAGGAAACGTTTTAATAAACATAATATTGACATTCAAATTTTTTTACCATTATTCGCATATGTTATTAATGTATACGTGATATTTTTTTACATGGATTTCTATATTAAAAAATAGAAAGGGCGATTTTACTTCTCATGAAACTAATATCTTTCTTTTTTAAATATATTTATTTATATATATTATATATATATTATTATATATAGTATATTTAAATTTTAATACCCACGGTATGTCTTAATGTTGTTCAGTAGTGAGTAGAAGAAGCAAAAATTGCTTTTGCCACGAAGTTTTTCTATTGTATGTTCACACTACATGGTGCCAATTGATAATCAGTGGCTTAATACTTACGTTTGTATTAGACTGAATACCTTTAGGAATATTCTTACGAGGTACTAAAAAATTTGACTATTGGATCGATTAAGGCCAAAATTTGCAGAAATGTGATATAGTAATCGCTGTTGTTTGGAGGTCACGATATTATCACTCTTCGGGCTTAATCGCCCGAAATAAAACTATTCTTATAATTGTTGAATTTAATATATTCTGTTATTTATTTAACGCAACCTATAAAACGGACACTGTGCGGTAATTAGTAATAACAAATAAAAAGTAACAAGTGAATCAAAATAACAATAAATGTGTTAGGCTACGTTAAGGACGTTAATGTTCAACTTTTTTATTGATGCAGCTGTAAACAATTTTGGACATGAGTGTATTATTGATGATGACTGGTTAGTTTATTCCAGTCTGAGTTTACTAACAATAAGAAACAATCAGTCAAATTGCCAAATATTAATGCTTCAACGTCTTTTAACTTTGGCCACCCTTAAGTATTTTCTTTGTCACCTTAACGGCTACAATATAACGCTTATACAGGGTGTTTGGTAAACATGCGTAAACATTTAAGGGGTTATGCCTTGGGCTATCCTAAGAATATTCTGTTCTTTGATGATTTTCGAAAAACCGCTTCATTTTGAACCTTTTAGATTATTTATTATGGGGTTATCTAGAGTCATTAGTTTGTGCTACTCCGGTGGAAATTTTGGACCACTTGCGAAATCGGATAATTGCTGGGTGTAACTCAATTAGAAACGAACCTGGTGTGGAATATATTATTTTCAACATTTAATGTAGATTATGCAACTTAACATGTACTTTTTGATAATGAAGTGTTGTTACTCCCAAATTTTGTTCACCCAGTAATTTCGAAATGAAGAAGTTTTTCAAAAATCAAGATCATCATATGATATGAAAAAATATAATTATCATCCTTTTTAAAATATTTTAAGTTTCTGGTAATTTTGATTTACAATGAAAGTTGTATGGGTAATTGTTTATTCTAACACTATTCTAACACCACGGTAATAAATCAAAGTAATTTTGACATAAAAGTCGATTTTTATGGGTATTTAAAATAAAACGTGCTACAGTGAAGTTATTTATCTGTTATTATGTTTAATAATAAACCGATGCTGCTAATATTTTGCGAATTTAAAGTTGCTAGTGCTGGATAAGATCTTAATTTTTGAATAATTTAATAAGTGATATAGAACTTCTGAGTAATTTCTCGAGCGCTTATAGATGTGCTTCACTACACACTTCCAAGTTTCTTCTACATATGTTAATATATGTTATACTGTAATTCACTTTGAAATTACTAAGAAAATTACAATACACACCCCCATTAGTTTCACCCTCTGGTGAGATATTAGCAGGCGACTGACTATTAATTCTAAACCCTTTTTTAATCTTGTCTCGTTAAAATCAATAACCACTTAGTTGGTCAGTGTTAAGCGATAAATTTCAGAAAATGAAATTAATTTACTTTAGAAAAATAATTACGAAGGTAAAACATTTTCAAAAGTTCAATAAAACGAGTGTTAGCAATGAATGTTTACAAAAAAATAAATTTTGTTAAGATAATCAAAACATAATCGAGGTACATCAGTTATCTGATTCGCTGGATTAACAGTTTGAGAATTTTTTATTTATTTGAATTCATAATATTCTTGTAGCGTTGAGAAAGCAAACTCTTCCATAGCTTCTATACATTTTAATATTAAATATGTTACTGGATGCCTGATATTCTGAAAAGGAAATCGAAGCGACTGATGAGATGAATGATGAGAGGGGTAAATTAATTTTTTGAAAGAGCGACGCAGGATGACGTTATTCAAAGCAAAATACATTCCTTGCGATGTATTTTCACCTTGGATAAAATAAATGAAGAGAAGGTGACCGCAATGTTTTCCGTTGTGGCTGCACCTTTATTACCGATAAAACGTGTATGTTTCTCGGTTAAGCCGGCAATATATTTACACACGTAAACTAACCATTTGTCAAATGCATCGTTTAATATTTCACACTATTACGCATTATATAAGTTTAATGCAACACTATTACACTAGCCGATTTATCCGGGTTCGCTGGGAGGTCGATTCTCACTTATTTTAAAAATGGAATTTGAGGTTATTGAATTATTTTGAACCATCTGGAGGTTCAGTCCATAACCGTACTTGTTTCAAATTTCTAGTTAAAACCTTTGCATAAATGTATTCACTTTTCCACCCCCTCGGTAGGTGAAAAATGAATAAGCCTTAGCTATTCCTATGCCGAGTTTACAGTTTCTAACAATTCGAGAAGTATCTCAGAATAAGAAATTTTGCACTTATTTTTCGGAAAGGGAAATCCGGGGTCTTCGACTTTTTCTGGACCTATTTTGAACAGGAGGTACAATCGTACAAAGTTTTAAATTTTCAGTGATACGGGTGTAGTGCTATAACATTTCTAAACACACATACATTCTGCTCCATGTTTGAATATTTTTCAATACGAATGGTAACTTTCTTAACCCTATATTGCCTTACATGCGTTGCACATTGCATTATTTGTTATTGATTACACCTCACGACATTCACAGAACTGAAAGGAGATTTTTCTCTATTTACTATTAAATCAAAGACTGCATGCACTCAGGTGCATTCTGAGGACAAATTAGATTCCAGGGAAGAATAGCGTCTCGGTTCGCCTTGAAGCACAAAATAACTGGCTATGGCTGAACTTCTCGATAACATTACGTTCCTTTTGAAAAAATAAATGAAATAAATCGTAACTATTTATACTAGTCACTTGTGACAAATGACTATGGAACGCAAATTATTTGATCATGAATCCCTTATTACTAAATTTCCAAATAAACTTAAAGCAATAGTAGAGTTGCATCATATAAACAAAGAAAAAACAATAGATCTGATTATCTGTTCAGAAGAAGAAGGCGTAGAAATGGTATTTCTTTTATTAAAATACATTTAGACAAGCAATAATTATTCAGTTACTATCACGTTGGGCATACAGCTGTTGTAATACTAATAGTGACACATGTGGTGTAAGGTTGGGTTATGATTTTACAATCCGTTTAAGATCCTAAAAGGTGTGCGAGAACCGCCAACAGAGGTATCAGAATATCGTAAATCTCTTCAGAACAAACCGCCCCTTACGCTTTTTCATGCTTGAGAACGCATTACAACCCTCTTAACGCTCTTATTCACATACATTTATGACCCTCTGAAATTTGTATTTACGGATGTCTGACTTAACGTTACGGTTCCTACACTTAACACTTGACACACATCTCCCTCAATTTTATGTACGTGATTAAACTGGAAATTACTCTGTACTATTAACATATTATGTGTTAATAGTTGTCCATTAGTTCCACGATTGCAGTGTCCGACAGCCAGTTATGTGGTGGGTATATAGGAATTTAGATGTAGCTTAGAAGTGAAAGATTTTCCTTGGCGCGAATATCACTCTAGGTGCAGCAATACTGTTTTCACTGCAATTTTTCATCGTTTTCTTTACGAAATTGAGTAAGAAAGATTTGTATTTTGCCATATTTATACCTAGCTAGCTGGAAGTGCGTTTATCACTTTGTCAAATAAATTTCTTCACCCTTTGGTTAAAAATCCCGATGAGATATACTCAACAGAGTATCGTTACGCCACCATTCGACGATAAAAATTTAAATGAAATATACAATTTGACAGAACTGACAACGAAAGTCTCTAGTATGTTCTACGAACCATTAGCAGAACCAAATTTACAAGATATCCGGAAATCCCTATTTTAGGTTGTTCCTGGACTGAGGCTTGCAGAATTAAATGCGTTTGTAACATCGGTGTACAATATATAAGCGAGCACTATTTGCACTCGCAGTCCTCACGTAGGTTTTTCACGGTCTTCAATGCTTGAATGGCAAATTTTCCGGTCCAAAACTTATAGTGGTGTTCATACGAGCTGCCCCTCTAATGTAATTATTATGTAATTGGTCTCTTATAAAGGTCTCCATTCGCTTGAACATAATATTTACAATAGAAAAGAGTCTCGACGAACTCTCCAGATCAGTAGACTAATCCCCCTTGACAATTAAGAGTACTTTGGTCTTTTCCATTCATGTGGGAAATTTAACAATTAAAGCAGCTTGTTTTTGGCTCCCAGCAACCAATTTTGAAGACAATCGACCACAGTCCTGCCTGGGCCCTTACTATTTTCATGTTGTGTGCAGCTTGTCTTCGTGCTTCTACCACAAAAGCTCTACATTGTTTTCGACATCTTCTTTATTTCGTTGATCACAGCTATTTATTGTGTCATACATTGCTATCTAATTCTTGACAGACTTTGTGCCAACAGCTTTTATAATAGCGCTGATTGCCATGGTTACTTCCCTCTTGCAGCTTCTATATATTTTCAACAAGTTTTTTGTCGATACTAGTCTAGTTTATCGTTAACGGACCACTCACTCCATCAGTAAGGGGAAGTTCCGTTTCCAATGTATAACCTAGTGCTATTTCTGTTAATCAGTCTGTCTTTTCATTTGTATATCTTACTTCTCATGCTTCTCACAAAGGTTGGTTTACCGATGGTGTTGTACACAACTAAATCCTCAGAAGATGTTTAGTCCTGCCAATATAATTTCCGATCGCTTCATATTGGGGGTGTCAAGAAGAATTTTACATACACGGATACAGAAAGTCAAGCAAAAAATATACGATGCCGAAAATGCATCGACAATGGTAGTGTGTAGTTAGAACACAAGATGTGACGCATAAACTTTAGTTTGTATACTTTTAGAAGCTTCATTCAAGAGTAATGCATTCACATGCAGCTTCATGGTGATGGCATTCGCCATAACCTGCGCTGCACAGGCTGGCCTACGTTTATTAGCAGCACTTTAATGGTTTATTTTTGACAAAGAAGATGAACTCTCTTCAGATAAAGACTATCTGAAAATAAAGATTCTTATTTTTTATGAAGAATGGAAAGAAATAATGAAAAAACTGTTCATCAGTCATGGAAAGACACTATGAACAAAATTTTTTAGGTTAGCTTTGGCGCAGGAAGTACAGCAGGGACGGACATCAAAAGGGCATATCGTTTTGTATACTTACTCAACACAAGCAATTTTTCTAATCGGTCATAGCACGAGCAATGTGTTCAAGTCTGTTGCTTTTGTTTAACCTGTAATCTAGAAGTTTCTTTTTGACGCTAAATGGTTCAAATCGGGTTTTGCAGCACATTTCGAAATTCTGTCAACTTATACGTTTAACTATCTATATTACCGTTGCAGTTTAATTCATGAGTGGTACCAATCTCTTAGAATTCAGTTTGGGTCTATACGAATTGTATTTTACCAATTGATTTGGACTTGTTTGAAAGTGAAATCCACCATATTTCATATTCGTCGAAACCATTTCTACTCTGCTTTTGAAAAATGTAACTTTCTTTGGTTTCGTTTATATCTAGCGATAGCCTCAACAAAATTTAATGGGTTAGGGAAAGGTAATTGTATAGTATAATATTTTTATCAGCATTTTTATCTATTGTGCCTGATGCACAGGAAAAAATTTATTCGCGTTAAGAATTAAAGCTTTGCTCAAATTTTCCCAAATGTAGGTCATGCTGAATCAAAATTTTCTAAGCTAATCAAAATCAAATAATCCATCGCTGAATAATCCACGCCAAAAGTTGCACCTGCAATCGTGCGGCTCTCGGGTACAGATTGGCTGTATCTATAACGTGCAAAGCCAGATCAATTCTGAATATGCCCTGAATATATTTGATATGCTGAATTCAAATGAAGGGTCAGAATCTGTCGACTACATTTCATGTTACCCCTAACCATTGAAAACTAATTCAAATGTCCTAAAGACCAACAACAAAAATGATGAAGGGTTTTCGGGATCGATGATTACGAATTTCCCATCAGATTTTGAAAACTAAAGAGAGCAGATTCAATATGGCGAATATCCATATAGCAATTTCGGTGTATGCCAAAAGAGGTATATACATTTTTATATATGTATATATATATTTGTAAAGAATGTATATTTTTAGAGATGCCGTTCCTGATCATTAATTCACTATCTTGAATTTGAAAATCTGAATTTGCTCAGATATGGTTTGGCCTGATTTGGAATCAGCGGTCTCATAAACCTCACTAACTATTGTTATTCTTGTCGATGGTCTTCTAAAAAATATGCCTTTGAAATAACTTGGTCTTAAGGACCAACATAAAATTTTGCCACCAATCATACAGTATTCCTATAAATGTGAAGTGACTCTAATACTAGGAAAATTGTAGTGACCTTATCTGAGTTCTTAAAATTATGTAGTGTGGCCCACATAATCTATATTTTAATTTTCACGTTGAATCGTGTTTGGAATCGCATGTTTTACCTGAAATCCATAGACATCAACAATAGAGGAAATATAATAAGAAACGCTATCGTTGCAAGACATTTCAGGAACTGATGATAACCAATAATTTTTTGGTACCCCTTTTTAAATTTGATTAAAGGAAAATATTTAAACATTATATTAGCATCATAAAATCAAGTAATGCATTTTCGTTCTATCTATGTAGCTATCTGTTATTCTTAATCATTACTGATTATTTGAAGAAGAAAAGGTTGATAGAAAAAAAACACACTGAAACTTATGAAATTTTATTATGGTAATTTTCTAATTGTTTTTTATAAACCTTATAAATGATATTTCAACTTTTTTAATTCTTAATTCTTGTCCTTCCAGCCATAGTTGATGTAATTTTTTTTCGTGCTGTTCTATTCTTCTTATTCGTGGCTCCCTTATTTCTAATTCTCGCTCGATGGCTGTTCCCTTGGGTATAGTTCGCATCCTGAATAGGGTCCCCTTTACCGATGAAGCGTTTTTAGGCTCATTTTATATATTCAAAAAATAAATTATTGTCTGCATTGATGTTCATTTATTATAATCCTTTACCTTCATTCTCATTACTAGTTTGGGATCTTTATCTTGTGGGCATCGAAGAGGCCTTGGTTGTGTGGACATTTTCTGCAGTAAAAATATAGTCGCTAATTCTCGAAGGGGTAAATATGCACCCCCACCCCGTGGCCATCTTCTCGCGTTTTTCTTTGGGAAATTCTGTTCTTATTTTAAGCTTGGCATTTGAAGTGACCTTCTGCCATTATTTTATTAGTACCTTAGCGGCATATTTGAAATCTTTGTCAGAATAATTAAGTACATGGTTCTATATAATAATAATTTATCATGGTGTATTATTATATGTTATTATTTATAATTATATAGGACAGCTGACGTCAGTCATGTGTCAGATACACCAAAAATTGGCCCCTTTGGTCATGCGCCCTAAAATTTGCTCGGGCGGGATGGTCGCTTCAGATATTAGTTTTCTGTGTTATGTCTTCAATAGCACATTGGTACGAAATTAATAGTAAACACACCACAAAACATTCGCATACGACAGGCAACAGAGAAGATGGAACACGTGAACAGTAATAAATCAAACGTGAAATTGTAGGACGATTAATTTTTTTCTAAATATCACAAAGTAGGTTAAATGTAGGAACATTGTAGTGTAGGAGGATTGTAGGTGTAGGGATGTTTATACTTTTCTTCTAGCTTTTAATTCATTATGCTATGTGGTGGCGAAGGCGCCGGTGTCCAAAGTACGTAATGTGTATTTCCTGTAAATATTGAAATATGTCACTCAGTTTCGGACCCTTTAGGTACAGTTAATGCGAAACAAATCTGATATGACGTCGTCAGTGGAAAGGGTAACACTATTGCCGAGGTTTCCAAAAGGGGATAATATCGAATTTGTTTAAAGTCAATTACCTCCCCTTTACTTTTTGTATAAATGTATGGTTTGCACGTGCAAAAAGCTTCAGATTGCTGTCTCGGAATGCTCTAACGTTTTGTAACTGCAACAGTAGCTCCACGTATGGATGTGCACGAGGATTGGGGAGGAAGGAAAAATATTATAAAACGACACTCCGACTAGAATATTGATCATTTGATCATTTAGGGTCGTCATTTTTAGCTGCCAGTTGCTTAACTGCTACACGTTTTTTGGCACATTAAATACATACGTATTCAGTTCCATTCAAAAATACATTCTCAAAAGGACAGTTGTTGAACTGAGCAGTCTGTACGGTAATACTTAGTGCAAACTATGAAGTTAAAATCCACGAAGTAATGTAAACAAACATTCGATCTAATATAAAAAGCCGACAATATCGTTCATTCTTGCCAACAGAAGATGTGGACAAGAATTTGAATCTGCATGTAACAGTGATTTGCCAACGTCTCGCTGTTGGTACATATGTGATGTCACTGGGTCATGTGATACGAGATTTATTTTGCATCAAATGTACATCCTTTGTTCACTTTATTGCGAAGTTCAATTTTTGGGATGGGGATGACTATCCTTTGGAAATTTTGTAAGATTATTCTAGAACCAGTCAGTACTCGTACGAAATGAGTATTACGATGAAGATAATCGTTAAACCGCGTGGGTGTTAATCTACTTGCCTCCTTTAGGTTGATCGGCTACTACTGGGTAATTTGTCCATATCCGATGAGCTCTATAAGCTCATCATTCTAGGGTGACAATTTATTAGGGTTCTAAAGTGGTCTATTGAAAGCTCTTATATGTGGCAATCGAAAATTAATTCAAAACCACAATATATTGGCTAGAATTCACTTCTACAATTGTAACACTGTTGTATTCGCTAATCAATTGGAATAATTCCTTTTTACTGGTTATAATGTTTTAAGTTAATTTGTATCTTCATTTTTGGCTATGGCTCCCGACCTATATAGTGGAGTGGTGAATCCGGGTGGTGTCCTTTGTTAGGGGTCGTAGGCGTTTAAATCAAACACTTCTAACATGTTTATTCGATTTATTCGAACAGCAAAATTACTTTCACGATGATTTTAAGGTCTACACGGTTTTGTTATACTTACCCCTTTTATCCATACTTCTGAAACTTAACATTTATAACCTCGGAGGTTTTAAAGTAGGGATTCCATTTTGAATTTCTCGTTATTTGGCGTCTTCGGAACGCTGCTTGTTTATTTATTGAGCACCCTAGTCCATTTCGGTTCAAGGTCGGTTCAAAGTCGCCAAGTACCTATTAAAGAAAAATCTTTTTGAGGCTCATAAATTGTTAGTAAAAGTTAGAATTTTACATGAAAATAAATAATAAAGTAATTAAGAAGGTTGGAAAGTTTGAAATATGAAAAAAAGAAGTAAACATTGTCGTGAAGTAATTGACAGGCTGTGAGTAGAGGATAATTATATGTAGGTACTGTCTGTATGTAGGTTTACAACAATATTATAACTGAGCGATCGGGAATGTAATTTGCAACCTCGAGGGGCGCAAGATTTTTTGAAATAACAGTTACGCCCCCTTAACGAAGTGCGCCATGTATTATAAGTACCTAGTTTAGTAAGGTAGATAGTCCTTGCATCGTATCTACGGCGACTGCGGCGCTTAAACGTACTGAAAAAGGGGTGGGTACCATCACTTACCAAGTTTCGTTGTCGGCGTTGCGTTCACGTAAAGGGCGAACACCCTCCCGGTGCTTCGTGTTTTTGTTTATACATGATTTTTTTTGTCTTTAGTTACGCCAATGGGTAAAGTGGTCAGATCAATGAACAGTGTCGGTTTTCACTGTGGCAATAGTAAAATAGAAAAATAACCGGGCGGGGCTGAAATTCCGAATTTGTAGGAGCGCCACTGAACCACAGTGCGATTCGAGGCGGCGCAAGACGTCGCGACGGAATCGCGCAGCTGGCGTCGAACAGCGTGTAGTATACTTTGAGAAGTGCAGAAGGGAGCGTGAAGTGTTGTGTTCGGAATTGCCTCGATCCAACCGCCACACGAGCATATCATACACGTTTGCTGCCGCTGTAAATAAAAAAGAGAAGAAACAGGGGCACCTCAGGGAAAAAAACTCACCTTCTGGTTATGAACAAACAGCGAACGGTTGCTAAAATGAGTGAGAACGATGAAAACAATTGTAAACGGGACTATCCTGGTGCCGAACGATATGAATAAAGGTAGGTAAATAAAGCGTGTTGCGGTGTTTTGCCCTGAAAATTATTAGTTTGGTAACCCTGATTGTTTGCGGTGGTTTATTTCAGTATCTTCTGCTCTCCACATGGAGTTTGTATCTTCACGTGGTCTTCACTACCCCCACCACTCCAATGCATTAGGGGTGATAGGGGTATGCAATGTATGAGCGTGCGTGCATATGCAGGCGTTCATGAGGGTATGCGCGCGTATGTACGTGTGTATGCATGTATTTTTGTATTTCTGCTATATGTATCCTTATATGTGTGCGTATGCATGCGTGCGTACGTACGTACCAACTTGTGCGGTATGCGTATGATCTGTGCTATTCGGTGTTAATTAAGAATACTTTAATAATACTTACCTTTCAAAATATTTCAGTTATTCTCATCCTATCAGACAAGTATCTCATCTTTTTCTCTGGGATGACACGGAAGACATTCTACAAACTTGTTTATGTATTAGATGTTTACATTTGTACATGGTGTTTACTTTAGGTCATTCCATAATAATCTAATGGAAAAATTGATCTTACTATAAATATACCTTACTACAAATTTATATTTCGCGTTTTAAAACGAATTATGTAGGATGGAGCAGTCATTTTCTTAATGGACATTCATATCGACGAGATAAAAGCAACGAAGATTTCGAATAATCATAACAAAAAGCCCTGTTCACTTACAAGTCTTTCATTAAATATTTCCTACTTTTTCATAAACCCGTAGAAGATGAAACCATTTATATGGTAATACATAGCGCTCTTTAATTTTCCCCGACTCATCGAGCCTGACAGGATAATGCCGGTACCATCATTAAAGACAATGTATTTGAATACAGATTTAGAATTCCTTTTTAAATGGAATTTATGTTGATGCAGATAATCCTTCCACGTGTCTACCCCAATTTTTTACCGTAAATTCCACGCAGTAATCCAACATGTTACTTGCCGGTTGCTGTATAAACCTTATCTTCAACATCCAAAAATTTGATCCGCCAGCACCAAACTAGTTGGTGGTTACGTGCCGACACACTCACGCACTAGAATTGCACCGAAAAATGGATCAGTTTATACGCATTAAATCATCGATGGGAAATAGCCATCTTTTGAGCTTTCTTTCCACGCCGAAAACGTCGTGGTTACTTTTCGCGCCATCTTTATCTTCCACATCCAAAAACGGTTACTAGCCAGTGACTAGTTGATTACGTACGTTCTGTAAAGATTTCACATTAAGAATCACACGGATTGGTGAAATGGTTTATGTATGAGCATTAGCTGGAAAAGGCAAACTGTATTACCTTACATTCCGTGTAAAAATGCAATATAATTCTTCCCGTTTGCTGAATAAACATTCTCTGTTGAATCTAAAAAAAGTTATTGTTTGCGGCTGCTTGAGTTTCTAAGTGCAACAAAAGTCCCATAATAACATACAACTTAAAATGACCCAGCATCGACAAGTGAAATAGCTTACGAATGCGTTATAAACTGGAAATGACGACTCTTACCCGGCATTCGATACAGCAATAAAACATCGTTCGTATTGCTGTATAAACCTTATCTTTCACATTCAAAAAGGATTACAACTGTTCACAATTTTGATTTCGGATCTTTTCACGGTTGCACGAGCCGCACGTGCCGCAAGAATAATTCTGTAAAATTACACCGATACGTGTAACATCTGCAGAGATTTCCACGAGGGTCTTGAAATGTGCTGATTTTTACACAAACGCCATGCTTTGATGGACGTGATATCCATCTCTCACGGGTACGCTTTCTGATACCGAAACTCGGTGCGATATCGGTGTATTTTGAAAGCATCGAAGTGCGTTAGATGGAGTTTATTCGTCAGTTCACCAAGAGAATTCAACATGTCTACAAAAGGTCCTCATAAGACGTGTTGAAAGTTTCGTCTTTTATGGGACTTACGAACTTTCCACTTACCTGCGTTAAACTTATTACAAAGAAAAGAATCTAATGGCAACTTATAATTAAAGTGACAATAGATGGAAACCATACAAATAATTTCCTCTTTCTCCTGTGAATTCATCAAGAGAAGGGAAGGAATATTTTGCGACCGCAGCTGGCTGAAATCTTTGAAATGTCGAGAGAAGTTTGCATAACTTTCATCTCTCACCTACGAAATTTCGTTTCTTTTTTTAAGGTTTAGTTAACGCGGGAAGGGATAGGTCCCATAAAAGGTGGAACCTGTCGACGAGATCGGTCGGTATCTAAGTCTGCTACGCGGTGTGACGTGCCTACTGGTAGAGCTGATCTCATGGAACATCTCCAGGAACTAAATAAACAACTTACAGTTATAAAATAAACATTTCCTTAAAAAAGAATTCCTAAAGGTATACATATATGATAATAAATGTATTCTCGTTTCGAGGGACGTCGGAATTGCGTTGGGAGTTTTATTTATCGAGGAGAAACTCAATTTCTTTTTTGTCCTTCATAAATGAATATTAATTCCATGTATTTCAAATCGTTTCTTTTGATGTTGATCTAACGATGTAACTCCACCTTGTCCTACTTAATATTTCTGGGTCTATCGAGTTTACTGGTAATATATTATACATAGTAATCAAACGGTGTCTTCTTTTCAGTTTGACATATCATCTGTAATACTTAATGCAAACTGTTCTTCAATTTCGTCATACCTCCTTTGTTTCGTTTCTTTAATTTTAAATGAAACACAACTACTTCCCTCGACAATATTTTTGCCTTCGTTTTACGATGCTATAAACTGAAAATATATTATCCCTTAATTTGAGCAGGGTTTATCTTTTAAAGTGAGTTTGTTTGGTGAAATTACTTTCTAAACACATATACCGAAAAGGTTGAAGCGTTCCAATAAGAAAGGCTCTTCCTGCCAGCTTCATCAAATAATTACTATTGAGAAAAGGTTCGAGATGAAGTCTGCGCCCTTTTTAAACATTCCTGGTATCTTTTAAAGCAAAGTGTTTTTATTGTATGTTGACGTTTTTGAATGTACTTTAGGTTGTTGTACTTTCAACCATTTGGAGCTGTGTACATTTCCTCTTCCCTCGCCATTCGCAAAAAAATGCTCATTTCAACATTTTTAAAATTCCGACACAAATTAGAATGGAAAAATCCGACTGAAATATTTCCTTACCTTTGGGTTTCTAATAAGATAAATTGTTACTCATGAATATTTGAAATGGAAGAATCTACCTTCACGTTCAGCTGGAAACCGAATATACTAGGGGAAAACCGCATTAACCCTAACCAATATATCATATTAAATTCTTCTCAATTTTCCGGTATTATTGCGAGGACCGGTTCGACTTTAAATATTAAATTGTAGGTACTTTCACAGCTGGGATAATTTGTAGGTCTAGCAATAAATATTAAACAGAATTTCCATTCAATATTATCAAGCTCTGGTCGGAGGTACCAATGGAAGTGTTTGAATAGTTGATGCTATTGCATACGAGCAACTTCACAAGTGCAGCAAATTCGACTATTTGTAGGATGAGTTTATAGTTTTCGTTTTCTTCCAACTTGATTTTCTTCCCGCCAAGCAACAATTCTTTTATCCAATCCATATTTCGATAAAACAGAAATATCCCTACCTAATTCCATTACAGGTCGAATGACGTAGCTTCTAAATTTCTTGCAAGTGAGCTACTCATATAATAGTGATATTGTACAAATTGTACAGCGATCGTAACAGCGATAACAAAGTCGATTCTTTTAATACCGCTTGGGGATAAAGGGAGACTTAATTATCAAAACATAATCATATTTCGCCGGAAATTTAAAATTAGGTCAATGTTATTCTATAACTTAATTGCGGTTTCCCCGGCAGGCTTTCTCTTTTCTTATACCAGATAACTCCGGCGCAGAATTCTATTTACATTTTTTCATCGGAGGGCGCGAAAGATATTAATGTAATTAAAGTGGGATTTGTGAATTTGGACTGCATTAATCAGGATAAAATAAAGGACGATTTTAACTCGACGTACTCACATAAGATTGGGGTTGTCAGTTGCAAAGACGATGCTTTTATAAATTCATCAAAGGTTACAATAGCTTAAACTCTCGTTTAGTGTTTAACAGAGGCGTCAGTAACAAGTAGTCCAATTCACGATGTCAAAACAATTTTCGCACTCAACAAATGACTCGTTAAGTTGGCATAGTTGGAACGAAGTGATGCGGTCCACTGTTGCTCCTAATAATGCTAACTTCGATCCTGAACGAAAATGGTTGCCACTAAGAAATATTAAAAGGCGATTGTGACTGCTGCTGTATGCTGAAATAATTAGTGCTGTACCAAGTGCTGTAAATATAAAGGTCTCTTGTAGCATGTTAAATCCCCTGCTTAAACCACTGCTGGATATTACTCCATGGAATAATTATCTATTCTGAAATTAAATGAAGTAATAAAAAGTCGAGGCATGGTATATTTAGCAAGAAATAATATGGTCTCGTTTCAAAAATCAATGATAGAAATAAGTAAGGAAATTGTTATCTGAGGCCACGAAACGGTGGATACTGTAAAAGAGTATCTGGTCCTGTATGTCGACGAAGAGTTATCGCTAAAGTTTAAGGACGCTCACCATAAATAAATATCAGGGTAGAAGAGAAAAATGGTTATACGATAATTTTAAAGCTAAAACTTTCACGAAAAAATCTAAAAAGCTGGTTGTATAATAACAATCATTCAAAACTTCCGAACGACAATTCAAGGACTACCAAATAATAAATTTAATAACTTTTGTTGAAGACCTTCTGACTTTAAAGTTGTGAGGTGTATATTCACGCAGCATTTCGCTCATATGGACCCGATCTTGTATGAATTAAAATAATCCCCCTTTAGTTACTGAAAAAATGCCTTTTCTGTCACAGCACTGATTTGGAGCGATATCGGAAATAATAGCATGCTACTTTCAGGTAATACAATATGTATTAATGTACTTTTAGTGTTCGTCTACTAGATCGATAACATATGATCAACAAAAGTCGACATTAAAGTGGGTCAGGGCTTCAATGTGTAAGTTGGTTGGAAACATCGTCAGGCAATTTTTGGCGCCTCAATTCAAACTTAACGTTTGTTTACGTTCTCAGCAAAACCTCAGGCAGGTAACGTTTGGTTGAAATTATTTTTTTGAAATTATATTGATATAAATTATTTTGTATCTGAAATTTCAAAAGTTGCGCTAACTGTTGCTGACTGTTGTTAATTGGATTTAGTTCTTCTTACCGATAAGTCACTTTATAAATGAATTTAATAGAGCTATTTTCTCAAACATTTAATCGTTAGGAAATAGTAAAAATAATGGAATAAGGCAATGGCATCGTAGCACCACTTATTGTTTTGAAAATATATTAAAAACAAACTGTAAAGGGTGTGCGCTTCGCACACGCAGTTCTAGGGTTTGTCGGAATCGATAAACTTTTGAATTGTTGATAAAAATGTATAAAGAACCCCATTTCAAATCAAATAAGTTATTGAAAAATAAAAAAATAGCAGTTAGTGGATGCATCAGATATAAGTATATGACTATTCAAGTTACAAAAAAAGGATGCTCCAACATTTTGGGAAAAGTATATAAACTTTTTCGTTGAGGAAATAAACCATGATTTGTAAGTAACCAATTTGAATGTCACTTTAAAATTGTATCAACGACCAGATGATTTGATTTTAAAATTACATTTGGCTTTGAGAAATAAGTTGGTAGTTGTTGTAATTAGAGACCAATTTTCTCTCGATCAAAGATACCCTTGATTTACATGTATAAAGCAAACACTTTTTTGACTAGTTTTTAGTGTCCTAAGTAGTTGTATGGTGGTAGCAAGGAAGATATAATGACGCATAGATTTGTTAAAATATTTGTCAATTTCTCCTCTTATCATCAATAATCAAAAAACAAACGGAGATTGTTCAAATTCTCAAAGTTGGCCATTTGATAATAAATAAAGGAAGCATTACATCTTAAACAATCAATCTAATGATGTTTAATAGCAATCGGTTTCGACTAACTAGTAGTCATTAAAAGGTTTTTGAATACTGAATACGCATTAAAGTGTTGTTTGTAAGAAACATTGGCTGCTGATCCATGGTGGAGTCAACATATAAACTACAAACATTGGACGAGTACATTTACATTACCACTATGAAATCCCTTAATTTTAACAGCTGAATTTAGTTGATTTTACGTTATAGACGTATTCATATTCCAATGACATATTCAAACATACGTAGCTACAGTCAACGTCTGGTTACTTCTGAAGTGTTTCACACCTTTTTAATAATCTTGATTTTGTCATCTGATTATACTTCACTAACAATGTTAAAGTTCAGTGTTTTTCATCCGTAAGAACAATTCCCGAAAGTTTCTTAGAAATGTCCATCAAACCAACTACTGTATTTTTCTAAACTGCCAAGTCCTTTCTGGAATTTACTGGGAATCCTATGAGGGTGTTTGGTATAGCAGAAGAGTTATTTAACTTTTAATTAATGAATGGGGCCTGTGACACTTATCACTGTCACAGTGACTAATGTTTTATTCGGTTTGATTCAAAGGAAGAAAACACCTTCATGTATTTTAAGCAAATTTATTACAAATCATGTTTTCATTTAGTTAGGCGAAAGTCTATAATTAGAACGGAGTAAGAAGTCGTGAACCGATTGGAGTAAATATCGATAATTGCCTGTGAAAAATTACACACTTAAAATTTGTAAATAAACAGAATTTAACGTTTTCTGTGCGAGAAATCAAAGCAGAAAATAATTTTTAAACGTGTGATGTGGTGAATTTATACGTTGTTGTTAGATTGATTATTATGGAGTGAATTCAAGTAAACACTTTAAACAAACGTAAATGTTTATTGAATACGCACACAATGCTATCGGATTTCTCTGAAAAGATTGGGAAAATATAAGCTATTTCACTTCATTACTATTCGTTTCATTTAGACATCATTACCGGTAAAAATTCAGTAAAAAATTTACTTATCCCTATAATAAACGGATATAAAATTAAAATGAAACGTTTATAATAACCGGTTACCGCCATCATTTCGGTGTGATATTAGAACGATAGTAATGACGTCAAGTTCCAAAAGTCCCACATTTAATGACCTAGAGTTTGTGATGTCAAGTCTGACGTAGCTGATTCGATCAATATTTCGTGTTTCGTTTTGTTGTTTCATCGAGCCGAAATTCATATTTGATAAGATTCATGCATTTTAAATTTGTAGACCGAAATTACCCCAAGGTACCTACTTGTATAATATGCAGGGGAAAACAGCTAGATCGGTATCTAAAAGCTAACAGAACCTTGCAAGGATACTAAATATCAGATGAAAATTTGTTTGCATTTCGACCCATAACTTACCTTTTGGCGAATAAATATTCTCGACATCTACATCAAGTAGAAGTGGCTAATGGAAAAGAATCAGATTGCAAACTCTTACTTTGTCTAGTGGGTGGGAGAAAATCAGTATTACAGTTTTGGTCCAGGTTTGGTATTAAGCTGGATTAATTCAGAAATTTACCGCGAGTACAAATCAACTCCCAGGCTTTTCCGTTGATAAACGAAATATTCATTTGATTAATTTCTTTCCTAAATCCTCAATTTTATTTGGTAACTTATAAAATATTCTGTCCTTTCATGCCTTAAACACTTTCGATAGTATGTTGTCTTTGGTTTTATTAATAGCGGAACTTTTATATGTGTATTGAAAGGTTTTACGTGGTCATTGAATTGCACGGTCGTTACTATAACTAATTTATTAATTACATGAATCGTAACATTATCCCAAACACTAGTTTCTATCGCACTAAGTGCAGATTCATATTTCATTCAAGTACCAATTTCTAGACTTCTTGATGTTTGTTCGAGCTTGATTATTATTTTTCAGTCTACTTTGCTGGTATCGAGGGTTAATTAATCGAGGGTTAATTAATTAACATTGTTTTTGTTTGCATGGTAAATATCTAGTTGTGTTTGTAATAGTTGTCTGTTATACTTTATGTGGTATATCACTTCTAAATATTTTATAAATTCTACTAATTTAACGTATGGAACTTTTTTGCGTTGATATTATATCTAAAATACTCACGATAAACGATAAATATCGTCGTATTTAAATTGCCTCAATTTATTTACCGCTAGCGACGTAAACATTTTCAAGATATTCCTCGTTTTCACTCAACTTTCCGCACGCGTCCACTTACATATTTGCTCTATAAACTACTACGATGTCATCAGCATAGGAAATACGATCATTACTTGGCCGTTTATGTAAATTATAAACAAGTGCTTCCAAGATAGCTCCTTAAGGGATTCCTGTAGTTCAACTAGTTTCGTAGCATTCCGGTACATGTTTTGTTATTGCTGCTTTGGACCTTATAGGTTTATTATTGAATTGAACAGCAAACGAACCCCCTAACTTAACCGTACGCTATAATTTAAAACCACATAAAGGTAGACTTCTATTTTAAATTTCATCAATATCCATCCATCCTTCAAATTCATTCTCAAGTAAGTCATTTGCAGGTGGCAGTTAATCGAATAGTTCTTTATTTTCATCATTACCAAGTAAATTCCCCATTATGAAAGCATTTTTATTGCACGTTTCTAGACAGATTTCCAAGCTTTTGTAATAAAATATAATGCCTTCAAAGGAGAAGTTTTCTTGCGATGTCATTTGGATGAACCTCTTTGACATCAATTGATTTTAAAATTCATTCTCTCATTTCGCTTCCGTGACAGGATTTAAAGGTACAAATAATGCCTTGATCATACGGCTGAATTAATAATGTAGTATTCCCAGGTACTTACAGACGATTTTGATATTTTTCTGGTAATGTGGATTTATGTGCGCTATACAATTATCAATTAAATGGAGGATGCTTTTAAGCTGTTTATCCCATTCTGTTAATCAATCATTGAAAATGAGTGACACCATCCATATAATGAATGTTTGTTCATCTTGTGATAAATCGGTGATTGTTTTACCCCTTCAAAACCTCGGTTTTGTACTTTGGCCAATTATCGAAAAAGCTCTCTTCAGCCCTGACGTACTTGCGCAACTTAACAGCAATGCGCTTTTTCCAAGTTTTCATTTCTGTCGCCTTTTCAATTCAAAAAGTTTACGTATGTTTGGGTAAAGCGAAGCCCATTTAGTCAACATTAAACACATCATGGGATGGATTGATGGAAATCAAAATAGTCCAAAGGATTGAACGATCAGCTGCTAGATGATCAGACTCACTTTTTTTCCATGGGGCTTGCAATAAGTCACGTTTTCTCGCTTTCACCACGTCGATAATCGGCCATCAGTCGCACGGAAATTCTCTTTTCCCAATTGCCTTGCTAAATCTTCAGCTTTCCGTTTTACCTAGGATCCATTAACTCTGGCATCTTTTTCACGCACGGATGTAAACCAGTCTTTTAATGTACTTTCCGGATCTTTTTCCTTTTTTACTTAGATCTTCAAAAGTTTGCACAATACTAATTGAGAGATGCTCAATTTATTTGCCGCTTCTCTGTGGCAGGAAATGAATCTCATTCCTTTAAAATTTTTAGTTTTTCTGTACAACTAAGATCACATTTGCTCAAAGTGAATAAATATAGGTACGAAATTTTCAGTACGCCAATCGACGTTGTCTTTTTATTTTAATGGGAGAAAATTAATGAAACCACTAGTCGCTTACCTGATCGGATTACATGCGATCCTAATTCTAGAAAAACTAACGAAAGTATTACGAATAATACGTATTTATAGTATTAGACCTCTAAGGCTTAAAGCGTATTTAGCGTTTTTATTACTTGTATAAGAAATCGTATTAGAAGCCCTCCTGTATCTTTCATCATTTCTCTACTCAACATTGGCCTACTAATCTCTATGGCTGGTAGGGATTTTAAGTAAGTTGGTTTTTATTCCCATTACTTTGTATAAAGCCTTTGTTTCACGCAA
The DNA here is from genome assembly GCA_963576515.1 of Cryptocephalus primarius. Lineage (NCBI taxonomy): Eukaryota > Metazoa > Arthropoda > Insecta > Coleoptera > Chrysomelidae > Cryptocephalus > Cryptocephalus primarius. The sequence goes on along the minus strand of OY754936.1, from coordinate 20,521,102 downwards.
CCTGCAGATTTGTTCAGTTTTTAAGTTGCATTTATACAGCGGATATTGCGTTTGGGAAGGATTTTGTATAAGCGTCGACCGAATTTATTTTAAAAGTTTTGAAATGAGGCGACTTTATACCGCGCATTTCGCTTGAAAAGTGTGATCTATAATTACAATCAAATTTAATTTACATACTTGCAGAACTTCATTGAAAGTTATTACTTCCATTTGGAGCTCTGCCAAGATATGAGGGTTCCAATTTCAATAGTTGTTTCTTTTTTAGCCGAAACCTTTCCTCATATATCCTATTATTATTTTCTGCGGCACAAAATTTAGTATTGAGGAAGTAATAGATTATCATGAGACAAATACATCCATAAACAAAACAGACTATGTTTTGTCGCATATATAAATTGAATGGCATAAAGTTTTATTTAAACAACAGACACGATTTCCTTTCGTATCAGAGATTTTTGGTTATCACAACTACATTAGTAGTTACAAGTTTAATACTACTTCTTTGTTAAGGTTTGCATAATAGTGTATGCGTTTCGTTAAGCTGTATTGAATTTAAATTTATTATAAAATCATTAAAGTTAATTTTGTGATGGACATTGCATTTGCATAGCATTGTAAATATTTTATTAGACTTTATTTAATTTATCTGTCTATCCTTTAAACCAATATGACAAGCCACACGTCATCACCTGACATACATACAAAAATGACCTTTCGTTCTGCAATGGTGCCACAAGTTTCTCACGAAATGTTTGAATGGGTATAGTTTATAGTTTTCAATTATAGGGAAGATATCTCCGGAGACGATTTAAAAATTCCATATGTGTTTACGCTTGAGAAGTTTGAAAATTTGGAACAGAACCAGAATCAGGGCAATAAACAAGTCAGTACAATAAAGTTACATAGGGCAGTAATGGCGAAACAAACAAAAAGAACGCAAAGAGATCAGTTCTGTAAGCATTTGGATAGAACAAGGTTGTTCAGGTGAATATCATTTGCCTGAAATTATAAGAGAAATAAAAGGAAATGGGTAGACAATTGCCAATCACACCCATTTTATATTCTCGTATTTTGTTAGCAAAAATATCCATAAAAGAACCCTCCCTCTCTGATCTAGTGGGGAATGGCCTCTGACGATTAAGTAAACAAACCATATATTCTCACAACGGCCTTCACAGTAAGTTTATCAGATTCTACAGGAAATCCTTGGCAACGACATAAGAATTGTATGAAAAAGGGTGCAACTTCGCTACGAATAACATTCTGCAAAATTGCTTCGTTTTCTCTTTACGTCAGTTATTATGTTGTGTAACAAAAGAATTAAGACCATAACAAGCATACAATTGCTATTTTTGTTTTGTAGGGAGTGGTGTAGAAACGTAAATTTAGAATTTCTCCACAAAGACGCCTTGATAATTCTCACAACTAAGAAATGTACTGCATTGTAATTCAAATTAACCGGCAATACTCCCCGAATTGTTCTGTTTATTTAATTTTTATATATTAATTTAACTATTAATAAGGAGAAAATTATTCAGTACTTTTTTATTTAAATGTTATATCTCGGATAACAATATTTAATAAAGTACAAAGTTTAAATTTTGTAGCAATATATTGGTATGGAGAATCGTAATCTTTAACGCAAACCGTATAAAATCCCATCTCTGTTATACAACGTTTAAATGCAATTTAACACGATTAATAATTGAGGCTATCGAAATTCTCTACATATATTGTTATTTTAATTTTAATACTCGTGCAGCTCATTTGAGGCAGTAAGACAGGCCACATTTATCATTCTGATGTAATGGAACTGTTTTCATTCTTATATTTTCAAGGGTCTACATATCTAAATCTAGTTTGCACGCGTATGTTCTTTATAGATCTATCCTATGATATTTCTGAAATCAAATAGAAAGTATGCAAGTAAACATCCACGAAGTTTTTTATTTAAAGGCGGCAGAAACCATCGGTGTAATTTTAATTATATATCCTTTCCGACTTAATTGGTCGTCAATCACTAAGCTAAGGTATTTTCTCTCAGTGGTTATATTGTATATACATTTAATCATTTTTATTTCTAATCGTGCTAGATATTTATTGTTACGTTTGAATTGCATGCATTTCGGTTTTGATTTACAATGTGTATCGTTACATCAAATTCTGATTTCATAAACTTAAAACATATATGGTATAAATGGCCTTATCCCTCTATAGCATTTATCCCAGTGGTCTTTTAAGTGTACGAGTTATTTTAAGTGCAATAACATAAATTAGGACCAACATCGTCTGCCAAACTACACACAAGACAGAAAAACCACCAAATCACGGGAAATATTGAATATTAAATTGCCAGTATACATATACATTAAGTTTCTTCTATAGTGCGTTAGTGGGGAAATAAGCAGTATTCAGAACGGAATATATTAAGCTCGCGGGGCATCACTCTCGAGTTCGTAAAGTTTTAATCTCTACACCCATATGCACCATAAGTAAAATGATTTCACTTGTATTCTACAGCCATTAAACTTTATGAAATTGTAAGTTATTAAAATAGTTTGGGAAATGGAAAAGTTGTTGTTAAATTATTTTCAATTTAGTTAAACAAGATGAAATTATATGGGGCAATTATCGAGGCTCAGTGGTTAACTCATAATAACTCATTTAAATTGCAATATTACGGCAACTATTTTCGTTGTGGTAGGTTTAGACCAATAAGAAACCCATAAGTTAGTGCTTAATTGTGGGACTAGTAGGAATGATAGTTAATACTTTGAAGTACAAAGCGTCCACCCTTGAAGAATTGTGTGGGATCCACCCTCAACCCTCAAAAGACATCAGTGGACGTTACAAAACTGCACAGCTTATTTCGATACAGCATTTAACTCAAAAAAGGAAAAATGATTGAAAGCCGAAAGTAAGATCGTTCAAAATTTGTTGCGAGGTTTGAGCGGAGCCTCGAGTTTGGACATAATTTCTTGGTGTGCTCGAAGACCGCCTCTCTCCCCACTGCGATACATACAGGTATGATATAAAGTCGGGTTAAATCACTACAGGTAGCGGACCCTTCGGATTATCGTCAATTACTCATATAAAATACTGTTTATAGCTGAAAAACCTCCGTTTTCTCTTTGACTCTTGCGTCTTGTGGTGTGCTTCTTTTGGATGTTTGCCTTGTTGGGAATAACTGATCGTAATCAAAGATTTCATTTTCCTAAGTTACCAAACAGTCTGTGAAATCCATGACGCGCTTATAGTCTGTCTAAAAATGAGGCGAAGTAATAAAAACTCATTATAAATGCAAAACCGATACAAGGTGGCACCCACTCAATGTGTCGAGTTCTCTAATGTTTTGCACGCTACCTTCCCTAATCTCTTTATATTACGAGTGTTTCTCCCTGAACATCTGCTATTTTGTGCGTCTCGACACATGCGAAGAACCACTCACTGGCGTACGGTCGGGAAAAATGACGAAATGTGCAATAATCGATAACTGAAAAAATTGTGCGTGTGTGTGTGTGTGTGTGTGTGTGTGTGTGTGTGTGTGCGTGCGTGCGTGGGCGCGCACTTGAACGAGATAGAGAGGGAAAGAAAGAGAACACTTCAGTACATGTATGATCGTGCATTCATTTATGAAATTTTGCGGCCCTGAGAAGGGCCAGTTTATGAAAAGTTTTTCCCAGCCGTCACCTTCTCCTTGGTAACCTCAGTCGTCGTCGTCATCGTCGAATTCTTCCCAAACATCGGAATCTGAAGAAGAATCATCATTTGGGTTGATAATACTTGGTTCTATCAACGACTCCGAAATGTTATCCAACTGAAACATTTGGTCTTCTATTTTCAGAACGTGATTTATGCATTTTTGCCAATTTTCCTTGGAAACTTTACATATTGCTTCTTTAAGCAAATTTTTGACATCTGCTAATTTGAACGTTGTATTTGTTCTCGCCACGTCCCCTTTTATTTGTGCCCATAGTAGCTCAATGGGATTCAGGTCGCAGTGGTACGGAGGAAGCCGAACCACTGTTATTCCTTTCGCCTTGGCTAATCCATCGACGACATGCCTTTTAAAATCACCTTTACGTGAATAGGCTAAACGCAAGAGTTCTACTTTTAATAGGTTTTCGGCACATTCGATCTTTTTCGAGGATAACCATTCTGCGATACGTTGTTTTCGCCAAGAGCTATTTGGTAGCTCTCTCTTATTTATTTTTCTCTTCTCTTCGGGAATGGTAACTAGCGTTGTCCATAACTATTACGGAACCATTCGGAATTAGATCGATCATTTGACCAAACCATTCTTCAAACACGTCCGCAGTCATTTCTTCATGGTAGTCTCCTGTCTTAGTTGATTCAAAAATTAGTTCTCCCCCTTCAACGAAACCATCCTCGCTTCCAATGTGGGTAATAATAAGCCGTCGCCCTTTACCCAACGAAGGCTTTAAACTGGTGGACCAACCTTCTAGAAAAGCTCGCCTTCGATTAGTTACACTGGTATCTTGCCAAAATTTTGGCACGGAATGTCCTGCGGTAATCCAAGTTTCGTCCAGATAGAAATTTTTTTCATTTCTAGCCTACTCCTTCGAATATCGCGCAGGTAACTTCTTCTCCACACAATGATGTCATCTCTTTCCATCAATACAGATTTTCTATTGTGCTTCCTCCATCGAAATCCCAAATCCTTTAAAATCGTCCATAATGTACATCGGCTCATTTTTGGAAAGTCCTCGTCTTCTTGGACAGACAATAGAATTTTATCTAGTGTTGGAAGTTCGTTGCGGAAAAAGAAACCGTGAACTTTTCGACGTAGTCCCCTTTTTAGAAATTCGCCTAAGGAAATTTTCGGACGTCCTGGAGACTTCTTCGCAGGTTGAACAGGGCCACTCTTTCTTTCTTTTAATAACCTGTACACTGATGTTTTACCAACTCTCAGCATTGCAGCGGTTAATTCCACGGTTTTATCCACACTCGCATCTAAATTTTGTTTCTTGATGGAATCGAAACAATTCAAAATTAGAACTTTCTTATTAACTGAGAACGGCGCTAATTCTGGGCGTTTCGATGGTCCTGGTAAATTCTCCATACTCCAATATGTATCTCCGTACTTTAAAAATACCACTATGAACACACAGGAAAGTCACTGTCAAAGTCTGTCTAATCACACACACGTACACGTCTATAAGCAATGCTGACTGACTAATGATTTTAAATGGAATAAATGGGCCGATCTTATACACATAACCACCTGATATGTTAACGCAAGGCATTAAGCGCAATCAGTTCCTTTAACTTACCTAGAATTACTGAGAAAATAATAGCCGTCTGGTCCCTTCTTGGAATAGTTAATCACATAATCCGAACTTTAGTATTTATCTGCACCTCGATTAGACAGCACTCACTTTTGTACTTCGGTAGGAGATGTTCATATCTCTTCGATTCTTCCATATCCCGAGGATTTATTAGACAAACAGTATGAAAAAAAACATTACCGTAAAATATTATAAAAAATACCGATTTCCAATATTGTAATATGTTATATTAATGACGAGTTAACAACAATTCAGATAAAAAGGGAAGCGTTCCTGAGATGATAACAATCGCGGTCGTAATACCTACCTTTTAATAAATCAATTATACCGGTTTTAAGGAAACTCAACATTACATAGACAATTTTAATGCATTTATTAATATTCGTTGATTTCTTTAAGAACGCCTCTGGTTAGCTGCGAAATAATCGGTTTATTACTTCGCCTCATTCTTTGACAGGGTATAGTGAAATGAAGATTAAGACGAATAGAGGCAAGATTTTTTTCCCAGCATTCATATACTCATGAATATTGTATCTTTATTACACCTGTAATTGTAAAAATTTGAATTAGATCGACAACCAGTTTCATGGACGGAACAGATTAGAGTTATTCTTTATTTCAAAATTTTTACAATCCATGGGACGGCAAACAATACTTAAGTACCTTTGGTGTTGTTTTTCCTTCCAGGGAATTATTTTAATATTATATTCCAAAGCTTTCCAGCTTTTTGAGTAAGAATTTAAAAAAGTAAATCTGGTTTTCTCTCCAAAAATTACATTTGTCGATTTTGAAATTGCTATACATACGACAATTAAAATAACATTTCCTGGGGTTGTGGTAAATGATGTGATTTTTATATGGATCTTGCAAATTTGGAACCTTCCGATAGTTATGAATGTTTCACGAACGATTTAATATTTATTTAGCTTAGAAACCCATGTGTTGTACTACAAAGATACAAAGCACATTACTGACAATTTCCATCAGACGTTTTAGAATATTTTTCTTGTTCACTTCTTAGTGACCCATGATTGTAAAGCTTTCTATTCCAAATTTAATTCGAAGTTCTATTGATTATTTCCCAATATATACTTATGCAGTTAAGCTTTACTGGAAGTGCAGATTTATATTTATATTAAAATGAGAAGTAAGGGATAGAATTCCATAATGACCCAGTAGAAGTAGGAGTATCTTCGAAACCACGTGCTTCTATTTCATCATGGGTATATCAATCCACCAGGCTTAAGTAACGTTTTCAACCCTTATGAACTTAATTTGTGGGCTACGCGAGACGTAGAATAAAATAATTTGAAAACATAGTTTCGCGGGGACAACACAATATCCAACATCTGCGAGAGGTACTCATTAGTCATCTTTATTTATGTCGTTCTGTTATATTTAGTATTTTTGCATTAAAATAAATGTTATTCATTTTCCATAAAACTATTTTCACTGCCAATATAAATAATTATTAATTTCTTTCCATTTCCAGATGGGGCTTTTAAACCTGTCGATAGTCGAGCCAAAAAAACTCGGTGAGCATTATATCTTGTTAAAATTCGGTCTATTTCCCTGATTTATCCATTGTTCCTCCAAGTAGTAAATGTGTTTACGTTCCTCGTGGAATTTCCTTGTGATTTTAAATATAATCTTCTTTCAGAATATGTTTCAACTTTGATGATAAGTACTGATTTTCTATTCCTCTTTTCCCAAGAAAAGTTCAGTTCGGTCAGAACTCTTTTAATTTTACTCAAATACTAATTCGAGGTGTTTATGGATCTTCTCTTAGTAAAATCAAAATATTGTGTATAGTAGGAATTTGTTTTTTGAAGTAAATGGAATATACTTTCCTGCGAATAAGGGTTATTAATGAATTGTATTGGTTATCATCTGCAAGATGTTGGAGAACTTGCATCGTCGACGTTACTTGTGTTCTTAAGAAGCCTATATAGGCTTATTGTTCCAACACCTGACATTTTGAACACATATCGACATTTTCATCTAAAATATTCCACGAATTAAATGATAACCGCGTTATCCACGTTTAAAATTATGATTTTCTTATTCTGACAGAACGCACCGCAACATTTTTCACACGTTTAACTGGAGTGAAGTTTGACAACGTGCAATTAGTAACTTACAGGAGGTCTATCCGGGTAAACCACACTATTGCCATTCTCCAGAAAAATTACGGAGATTCCCGAAGTAACAAGTGATTGGTTCAGTGATTATGTAATTAACTGAGAAGTTACCATGTGACTGAAATAACGTCGACTCCCATTAATTCGGGAAAGGGTAGTTAGCCACTAGGACCATTTATTATATATGGTTAGTTGGGGTAGTTAAATCATAATCATATACTCGTGTTCAAAATTTCCACCAGTCTGTGGGGAAAAATTCAGCTCCTAGTAACGCTGATGAATTATCTCGTAGAAGTGAATTAATAGATAAATTTTAGAAGGTAGTAGAAATAAAATCCAAATTTTCATTTTTCTGGTGAGAACATACGTACATCGAGCTCGTGTTCATTTCCATGTTTATTAATCCTCTAATTAAAAAATAAGATATAGTAATAGGAATGAATTGTAAAATGATGTTCAACATTGTGAATATGTAGTACATAACTACAAGTTGATCACTCTTTTTTCTGAACTTTCCCGGATTCAATCTTAATCGGCTACTTACATTGTGGTTTTTCTTTAAACTAATTAATTTATGTCTATCGATTAAAGAATCGCTCGATCGGCGACTGTCGCCAGCAATACGTACCCAACACCGGAAATTAGGTTTGTCTTCAATGTAATAGATAGATATTGCATGTGTAGGTACATAGTTCCTAAGGTCAACGTTATTTTCACATCTAAGCGTGTACCGTTGCATTTTGAAAGAATGTATACTTTAAGGTTAACGCATAACATTAGTAATACATTGTGTATGTACACTTACGGTAAATGAGCATTTTAACATTATGTGAGGGTGGTATTGAATTGAACAGAATCATAGAAGTTCCCCATTAACTTGTAAATGGTGTGGTGGGTGATCCTTATGATAAAGAGACATAATTCTAAAAAATAATTCGTTTTGTTTATTGATTTGAGTCTTTTTTTCGACACTTGATACTGTGTACTGCTTACATTTACTTTGGAACATTTCCCTTATTGAATGGCGTACTTGATAATGGGATTATCTTTAGTAAAAGACAGTTATTGTGTACTGGAAAAAATAATTTTGAGTTAGAGAAACCAGTAGCTTGATGATTTTCGCCAAATTCGTCCTTTTTTTAAAATGAATTATGAATGAGTTATTCTTAAGCGCATAACGCCACTAATGAAGTTTGATTAATGAACTCAGTGGTAATGTTAATATTTTGCTGAAACAATATGAGTAAAACGTAAAAAAAGGACTATAACTAAAGATGTTTGCTTGCATTTGCCATATTAAAATTCTGTCGACAGCTAGGCTAGAAGAATTTTCGGTAGTGGCTAAACGACAGATGTGACGAATGCTACTTTCAGTTGAAGAAATGTAATAAGTGATTGTAAGGAAAATGTATTTTAGACACTTGTCGACTTTATACTATTTCTGAGCAGGAACATGATTGTAATGCTTGTAAGGGTGTTCTTTAATAAAAATTTATCTTGAAAATGGGACGGAGGTATGGAAAAAACAGTATTAAGTGGGGCAAGAAGCGGAAAAGTGTGTCGTGGGTATAATTATGGAATGTTATTCGAAAGGGCAAGGAAAACCCTTCGGCACAAATATTACATTGGACTCGTGATGAAACGAAATTTTGCACCCGATTCGCGTGATTTGGACGGCGGATTTCCTGACATTTGGTGAATTTTTCATGAAAAAGGTATCGTTAAAGGGGTGCAGGTTACAATAAAAGGATTATTACCGCTCTAAAAGAAACTTTATTAGCAACATTGTAAACAATTTAACTTTAACGTTTATATATAGGTATGTATTCTTTAAAAGAGCAGAAGCAAGCTACCTAACCTAATTATGTTTTCTCACTTACATATGTAAGCAAAATAATTCTACCAAATCATAACGCCAGTGGTTTGTTAACTTTGCCATGAGCAAACCAACAGACTAAATGGATCGACCTCATTATTTCCAAATGTATCGACCCATAGATAACGATTAAGGCATTAAGCAGTATATTCACAAAATAATCCCAAAATTGATATGTTAAACGTAATGGGACTTATATTTTATAAAAATATTGCTCTGTATTCGTAATTACGAATCCTACTCATTCTTTGACATTATCAAGCGAATAAATATTACTGAAATATAAAGTGGCGTTTTATTAATATTTATGACAACACATTAGTTTATGGTTGGTTGCTCTGGTATAGATGGTTGCCTTAATAGGTTACTCGTTATAAAAGTATGCGTGCAATAGAAATAATTCGTTTCGAAAATAATTTAACAGGACAGAGGTTGAAGGATGTGAATTTAATTGAAAAAATGTTAATGCAACATGTCTTCAGATTGTCGTATAGCCACTACGGGTTATTCTCTTATTGTTATGTTACTTGTCAAGTGTTTGTGATATTTAGCGGAATAATTGTGAAAATTTGGCTTCCCCATAAATACATATTGTGATCTATATGTCACCACATGGTCTTGTGTGAAAACTACCGACGTACCTGTCGAAGAGGCTCCACTGATATCCTAAGAAATAAAATTTATGTCCGCCCATTATTCCAGCAAGAGCTGCAGGTCGACAAATTGGCGGGTTGTGGAGAAGTAGGGTTGAAGGAAAATTATTTTTTTTTTCAAAATGTAATGGGAAATACAAGAAAACATGGGTTTCATCGCTTTACATGTTTTTTGATTGACTAATAATAATTTTTTGGTGAGTTTTTAATATCCACGCCTACAAACTCTAAATGGAAAATCGTATTTTCAAGAGGCCATAATCTTTAAATGGACCGTGTCAAAGGCGACATTTCTTAAATTTTAATTTTATACCTGTGAGTGTGGAGTTTAAGGCCGACGCTAGAAATATCGTGCTTTATTGCCAAAGAAAACCCTGCTGTAATAAAGATTACAATAATGAGTCTCCATGTGTTCCATAGGTAGAGACGGCTAGAATATTAAAATGTCGCGTTCGTTATTTTCATTTATTTCAATTTATGATAATCGAACCGTAAATGCAGATTATAGAAGATGGTTTTGTTACTTATGCATTTCATTAACAGGCACAAAACCAAGCAGGGATTTATGAAATTCGTAAATCGATTTTAAAAGCATTGTTAATGTAAAAGATTTTACTGGATTGCTTTTATCAATCATCCAACTTCAATCAAGTTCAAAATGTTTATTTTTATGGATACTTACAATATTATGTTAGTAGGTTACAATGATTTGGTGCTGCTGTAGGACTATGGCCCTTTTTAGCACAGTGACTCTCTATAATAAAAGTTTCTTATCTCTATGATAGTTGTTGTTTTAAATCTACATAACGCTAGTCTATTTATAGTCTTCTTAATAGGGATCTCTTCTTTCTTTTCTTGTTGTCCGATGTTCCTGGATACTTTTGGGCGGTCATCGCGGTAGGTCGACTCCTAGCTGTCAAATGATACCAAGTGCGATTTTTCTGTTAGCTGGAATGGTTCTCTGTGGGGTGGGGGGCAAGTCTAAAATACATATACATATCTTTTAATACAAATCTGGTGGTACGTCATCGACGAAATGGCCAATACTGTAACAAAGGTTTTCAAAAGGTAATGAATTCGAAGAATTCGATGAATTCACTATAATCTATACACAAATATATTATCAAGAAGGCAGTTGGTACACAGAACTGTCTACGATTGTATTCAATTCAATCTATAAAGTTATAATCGACGAACTGTAACGTATACCAAAAGTAGTAGTCAAATCGCAGTCCGGTCGAACGTAGAGAGGAACCGACGATATGGTTCACTGTTGCCAACATGAAATATTCGCGCGAATTTGAATCTGCATATAACAGTTGTTTCCCTACTCCCCGTTGCCGTTGATACATGTATGACGTCACCTTATCACATACGCATTTTGTTTTGACAAAATTCAAACCGTCTATAATAATCATTTTCTTTCAATGTATAAACGAAATTTCGTTTGTATGGGTAGTGTTTAATTCGTTTTCCAATATTTGCAGTTGTATCTTTACATCATTATTTTGTATCAAGGGCGCTCGTTTACGTAATTATAGTTTTGGACATTTCATGCCAGATATCATTGCTTTGAACTTCGCACCCTCATTGGTAACGCGTTATCGTCGTTTTGTATTTAATTTGTTGTGAATATTTCCAGAAGTTTTGAATTTATTTATTATTTTTAACGTTTTTACCTATATGATTGTATATTTGAATATAGTTTTTAATTTTTTAAATTTTTCGATAACGCTTGTATGTGCCTGAAAACGTTTATTATCGGTTGGTTGCCCATTAATGTTTAAACACAACAAAACTTTCCACGAAGAAAAACTTTTTTATTAGTAATAATAGAGTTTTCCATAAAATTCCACCTTAATTAGACACACTTGAGAGTTGCTGACACAATTAGATCAGATGGCGAATTATTGATGACATTTTTGGCCATACTTTGCAGACTGTAAGGGTTAAGGTATCAGGCATTTTATTATCGAATAGCTGGTATCGAAACTAGCAAAGGATTTTTACATATATATGTATTCAAATCTTAACTCTATGGGAAAGAAAACAATGTTAAGTGGCTGCTTGTAATTCGTCATAACTTCAGTTCTTTAAGATATATCTTCAATAACACTACGCATTGATTGAAATATGTTTCCGTTAAAGTTATAAGGAAATGAAAATCACTTTATGCCGACGACAATTACTCAACACTGGTTAAAATTGGCACCACTGTCTGTCCCCTTATCGTGTAACAGCAGTTTTTATCCTATTATCCATTTGATCGTACGAAAACAGTTCAGTCGCTCGGGTGGTTGCACTTGAAGTAGCCGACGATTTATTTGCAACTATTTATGAACGGATTCTCGCCTTTGCTTTCGATCATATTTTGTGTTCAAATTTTCACTGAGTTGATTGTGTATTTTTTGTATGTGTTACCTACTGTGCTGGTTTCTTTGTGGACCATTCGATTCAAAATTATCACGTTATTGTTTGCACATGTGGAAAATCACAGGGTGATGCAGAAAGAGCACGATGTATTTATGGCAACGACGTTTCCCACACCAAGAATACATTCACTTATATCAAATTCTCAGAGAATGTTAGATAGCATGAAAAAATCGTCGATGTACGTGCAAAACCACGTGTTAATCTTCCTGAGCACCAAGAGGGAGGAAACGATAGTAGTATTATTGAGAGAATTTACAGAACACTTGAAGATATGATATTTGAAGAACATCCTGTATTACCTAAAAATCTACCCAATTTTGGTAAGTTTAAAATTAAAAACCGACCATTTTATTTTTGACAATAATTTGCTTATATGCTACTGAGCTATATGCGATGTTGCGACATGCCGCGTTTTTATTATATGTTAGAAATTTTGTAGATGTTACATAAAACTATTTTCTTAGCTTACTTAACACTTGCACCATGAATATATGCAAATAATTTTTTAACAGCCGGAAAATGTAATAAACAGTAAACATTTCTCGCGTTTCTTAGTTGATTCGTTTTCATCACCCAATTAACAGCGTAAATAATTGGCACATAATATTTCTATTATTAAATATACCAAAATGACCCGATTTACACCCCATAGTACGTCAAATAAAAACTTTATAGTATGAAAAGCAATATTGCAGTTGAATAAAATAAGATCAAATGATTCTTTAGTATTTTTCCAACATTTTATCTAATCATGATACCTATGACAGGCATGGATCTAGGAAACAATACCCCCGGAATAAACCCCGGAATGAAGAACGTGCTTTCGAAAATATTACTCGCGGTAAGGATTACAAATTTTAAATGCTTACATTATAAGCAGAAGAAGTTTACATTAGAAGAATTTCGTTAGTTAATAGTTGGTATCGTTAGTTAAATTGAATTACGAAACATATTCTATGTTTTTAATTTGCACCTTGAAATTCGTTCTAATGAAATTCATTGATCTTTTTAATTTACTTGTAATGTGAAAATTTTGAAATTGCCTCTTTTGATGGATTTTTCCTCCCGTTTAAAATATTAATGGCAACGTTTTTTCATCGATGTTAAGTTTTCCTGCCGTGTGCCCCTCTCTTGTCTATATTCTATTCACGTTCCTACGAAACCCGTGATGTATTGCAGTTTTCATTAAACAGAAGGCAAGCACTCTCCTTAATATTTTGTTTTCTGCACTGTCTTTCTTTAAAGACAATTTTTACAGTCATCTTTTACTGAACTTAATGGCGTCTTTGCGCAGTTTCAATGCTGTAATTGTTTTCCTACTGATGTTATACTTTTTCTAGCGAAATTATTAAGGAGAATGTTATTTAATATCGTTAGAATTCAAATCAACTAACAATTTAAGTGTTACCTGTAACAGCATCAGTCTAGGGATTTGTTCATCAATTCAAGGGACATGTCATTTGTCTGCTTAGATTGTCGAGGATATTTTACTCTAGGAGGCATTCAGTGCTCTTACTAGGTGCAATATTTGATAGCGGAACAGGTAATATTTGATAAGTGTAACGTGACAGATGCACGTTACTATTATTATTACTGGTTGCTATACATCAATCATTAAAGATCTAATAATTTGCTTAAAGAGTAAAATTTAGTGTGTTAGTTCTGCTAAGTTAGTATTAGTTTATGAATTATTTACCAATACGTTTTAAGGCGCTTTACAATATACTCATCGTGCGGACGAATCAAAGCGTCCCGTGATGAATTATATGCCCAATGTCCACCAACCATTTAAATGGATCAATATATAAGTTGGGTGATATCTGAAGACATACCGCGAAATTTCAGAGGCGTGCTTCTTACATTTTTCGATGCTTTTCTAGAGGCATCATTAAATAAAGTTTTATTCCGTTTACACTGGTACCCTTTTAATTTTTAATGCGCGCTCCTGCAGGTAGTTGACTATGAACTCGCCCATAAGCCACACCAGTTTTTCTCTGGTGTCGAGAACGATACATACTTAATGCCCAAAGTTTTTTGATGGTGTGTTATTTACGTTCTGAATTATAAATTACCATTACAAACTGATAATCGAAAGTTTATTTCAATTGACGAATTCAATGCATCGACTTACTCATCAGTTAATTTTCACAGATTGATAATTTAGTTAGGCAACAATCAGTTGCAGTAATTTTAGCAGGGATTAAATAGTCTGTTCAAAAGTTGTCAAATTGCGTTACTCGTTTTACTTATTTAATAGAATATTTTCTTCGACTTTATGTTCATTTTGTCAGGACTGTTTCGAGTTTCTCGCTGATACAATCTTTCTTTTTGTGGAAAAACCCTTTTTATTTTTGTGTTTCCACCATCTGAGAAAACCTCCCTATCACACCTACAAGATCTGTATCCTACGCGTGATAATATATAAAATTTTGATTTCGTACATTTACATCAAATTACAAAGTGAACTTTCCGAAAGGAAGGTATGAATAAAGACATGAGATATCAGAGATACGAGTATATACAACGAGTATATATATAATATATAAACGATGTACATCTAAAGTAAATGAAAACAAATATTTCTTTGAAGTACTGGAATATATTTTGCAAAAGTTTAAATTTATATCAAGAACATAGACTTGTGTATATAGAATATATCAAGAAATACATTAGATTTGAATAATTTCACCAAATTGTAGCTTGTTCAAGAGTCCCCGTAATGTGTTTGGCTTCCTGGATTTTCCGTGCTTTCGGTAGAGACGTTTTCAATCGCCGCATCCATTCGCATCCTTTTGAGCCTTGAAATTTGTGGGTCGATAGGGTCATCGAAGTTCACATTAGCAGCGAAAGCGGGATTGCATTCGTCGTCGCCCTTTCTTTTAATTCCTGAAATTGAGTTCTTAAATCTAAAATGCCATTATGTACATGTATGTCTGGGAATGTTTAGCCGCTTCCCGATTACCTGAAAACATAAAACCTTGCGGGCTGATAGTTTCGTTCCCTAATAGAGCCAGAAAATCTGAAAACTCTGAATTTTCCTTTACGGAGGTATGAAAGATAAGTGAAATTTGTTTTTGTCAGTTTTATTTTTAAGTAATTATAGCGTAGCAACAGATTTACGGTTTTATTCATATACGCATTTTAACGTCAAAATGGATTTTAGCTTAAAATGCGTTTAGAATGTGTTTCACAGATGTAGAATCGTGAAGCATTCCACATTTTAGTATATGTACCGCCGTAGCTACAGTGTTTTGTTCCGTGTATCATTAATATGGAGCTAATTATAGTTACCTTATTGAGACACATTCTAAACGAATTTGAAGCTAAAACCCATTTTAACGTTAATACACATTTATGAATAAGACCGATAAACTCTCCACGGATATACTTAGGGCTTTGACTGGCTCGAAAATATTTAAAAATACAAAATATTTCTTTCCGATGCGATTAAAACGAGGTACAAAATTTATTTAACGGTGCCCAAATAGATAGAAGCTTTCTTTCTACCCCTTTCTGAAAGGGGACAAAAATATGGTTTCAATTTATTTAAAAATATCCGAATAGCTAGAAGCTATAAACTTGGCATGCGTATAGTTTAGGCTCCAAAATCGTTTAGAAAAATACTATAACTCCAAATTTACCTTTTAGAGGCCCTGAAATTTATTTTGAGCGTTTTATTCTCTCCATTTGTTAAAAATTTTAAATTCTTATGGTTAAGGTCATTGGGTGATTTAAAAAATTAGAAACCTCTAATTTCATTTACCGAAGTGGTGGAAAATAGTGAACATTGTATTTAATAGTGCTTTATTCCTAAAAAATCCCCTTGCTTACAAATATCGACTAGATTATTAACACAGTTGTTATTTTAAGTATATAGGGCACTTATAGGTACATGTTACTATAGTATTTCTAATAGTTTTCTTGTACAGCTAATATTTAATTTCACCGAAATCATGGTAATCCCTTTTTATTACATCCATTAAATCCTTGTTTTAATTAAAACCGTGTTTTCAATGCTCCCATCGGAGATTGTAATTATGAGGGGGAGAAGGATTTAATAGCTCACGTTCTTAGAACCAAAATGCTTCTTCGAGAAATGTTGCGGAAAGCAACTGTCAGTTTTTGTGAAATTATCAATATGTTACTGCTGTCATACCGACACAAGTATGACACCCATTAAATGAAGTAATCCAAACTAGTTTTTCAAATGTCATATTATTGTTTCCATTACCAAATATATTCACTATTTAAATCCAGTCTTCTTTTCCCGGCTTTACCACAGTCGATCAAATAAAATGACAAACCTCTGTTGCTCTTGTAATTGGGTAAGAGCCTTGCATAAAGCAAATTTAAGTATCGCTACCGCTACTCTTTGATCTACAGCTTAGAACACTTAAATGGATAGTGTTTCTAACCATGAACTCAGAAAATCGTATAAGATATTGTCAAATTCTCTAGTGAACTTAGGAAAACTTGACGTCCACGTAAATTTGGTGCAAGACCGTTACTTTCTAGTAATACGTGACTTACCACTTATTGATAATAAGTATCATTTTAGAAATCTCAAATCATTACGCTCCTAATTAACGGCTGGATAACTGATTATACAGAGTAGAAAGTAAATGAGGCTGATGTGCTTTTTTCCTCACCTTTCTGGTTGTTAGTGTCTTCTTCCGTTGTTGCACCTGCCGCCCTCATCGCAAATGCCAGTTTGACAGTAGATTCACCTTCGTTTCCCTTCGTTGGACTTTCACACTCCCCAGGTAATCTTGGAGGTCGCCTGATTCCAATGTAATACAACAGCAGGTTCAATACCTTAACGAACGCTGCCCTGAACGGTCTTCTAGAAAGCTTTCTCCTTGTAGGCGTGGCATTTCGTTTCTGGTTGATTGACGGTAACATCAGCTTGGCCGGGTGAACGATTGGAGTAACCAACGTAGTGATTTGCAGGAATTCTCCCTTAGCACCAGGGCCGGGATTGTAACGTGGATTTCTTAGAACAAGTTTTCTTTGCATGATTCTTCTAGCTTGTCTCCTTAGGTAGTCTTTTTGTTGTTTTTCAATTAATTTACGGTTTGTACGAGACATTGAGGAGCACTTTCCACATAAGTGTCTTAAAATAACAATGAGAAACGATTGGTTCAATTGTTTTGTTACGATATCTATGGGAAGTGGAAACCATGGAGATGAAATTGTCGCATATTAGATGAAATCGCGGTCTAGTTAGGCCATGAGTTTGATGATAAGTTGTCAAAATAGTCCAGTCATTGGTGCGTCATGTAATGACGAGCCGGTTAAAACAGTAAAAGTTGCCCCTTGTCCTTTTAAAAGACAAAAAATGTGATCATGCACTATCGTGTCCGAATGTTTATATCCCATAATAATAATAATAATCCCATAACCTCAAAAAATTATATGTAATTTTTAGTTTACTATTGGTCTCTACGGTTCTATTCCTAACAAAAAATTTCTATTTTTTGAAATTGTAGGGTTTTTCATTACCTTCTTTTTATACTTCTTCAAGGTTGCATAACGTGAACACATGTTAACGTATGCAATAAATTTAAATTTAGATAACTGATTTTCTCAGAAATTTGAATTCATTATTACACCATTTTACTGGTGAATCTTTCGTATTAACCAAATTTTTCACTAAAAGATCATTTTTGGACATTATAATGCAATATTTGTTAACCAGTTGATGTAACTAACGGAATTTTTTATTTTTACTAATCGATTTCACTGTATGAACTCTCCTAACCGTTGCTTCCCACGCCATGAGGTAAACTCTGTACGAACATTAATATTCCCTTTTGGTCTGATATACATCGATTAAAAATATGGATAGTTATAATGTTTTTAGATAAATCAGTGACAGTATAACATAATCAATACATGAAGCAGAATGATTTGTCTACTAATATCTTTAATAGTGTATGACAGTCCAAAAAATATCACAATATTCTCTAGTGCAAAGAATTCATTAGTGTTTGATTTGAAATCAATATTGAAATCCATTATATCCAAGTGCTTTAGCTCATGATTTGATGATGAAGACATCTGCTCATTATTTAATACTTTATTTTACCCAGTTGTAAGTGGAGGTAATTTACGACTTGCTGCTAAATCTTTAAGCAAGACTATTTGTTCTTGCAATGACTGTTTTAGTGTTGCAAAATATGCTTCAGATATGGTATATCTTTTACCTTTGCACATTTACATTACGTATGCACATTAACAGTATTTTCAAAAGTTCAGATCAATGAAAAAGGCATAGAACTGCCCAATAGAGCTCCCCACATGTAATTCACGATACTTTTCTCATCTTTAACTGAATTTGTAGGTGATACAATTTCTAATTTCGTTAAGTGAATGGAAAATTCACTTAACGAAATGTGAGACGGCATTTCATTTAAACATAATTCACCAAAGTCACATCTTGCTTAAACTACAATTTATCGAAAAACGTTATTTTTATTTTGAAAAATAAATTAAATTGGTTTGGGAAAGGTATTGATGAATAAGTAATGTAAATTGATGTATGCACTATTCGAAAGTAATATTAAAGTAGTGTTTGGAAGTTAGTGTGGGAAAATATCAATTTTTGAATTCGTATGTCTATTATTTATTACGTCTGCTTTTAGTTAATTTAATGTGCTGTCGTTACTATTAATTTTTTCAGCTTTTGTCGCTTTTATAGACGTACCTGCAATAATGTTAGTATTTTGAAATATAGTATAGCTGAATTGTTTATAATACTGATTATTGCAGGTGCCTATTAAAGTCTGTTAGAATAGTGTTAAATTTTCGTCTCATTGATTGCGCAAGTCTGATATTGATGTAAGTGAAAGTCATGGTAATGCATTCGATAACAATTAACATATTATATTAGTGTTAGCACATGTATATCACGGAAATTTAAAAAAATAATTTTCTTTAAAGGGAACATAAATTTACACTAATCATAGTAGCTGCTTAGTATTCTTTGCTATCAAAAATATTCATTTTGTGAAATAAACCAACTTACCATTATACATAGGCATACATACATATACTTACAATCTGCACTCACGCCTTGCAAGAAGCGTTTTTGACTAGCTCAGAAGAACGCTTTGTTTTCGGAACAAATTGTTTCTTTTTTCATACAAAAATATCTGAACAACAAATACATGAGGTTTCCTCTGTATTGCTTATTTAAATAAGCAGTTTCTATGGCTTAACTACATGTAAGAACTTTCAGTAGAACCAATATTCTTCACTCGAGGTATAAAGGAATACAATTTCAGTTTGAAAGCGGTGTAGATGTTTTTCAACATTTGCAATTTGTTAATTTCTAGTGGTTTCTAAAAAATGTGCTGGGTGTGCATTTTATTTAGAAATATGCAAATCTCTACTGAATTCCTCGTTACTGACGGTTAACTGCTTTGTCGTAATCCAATGAATATTTCCCACAGTATCAACAAAGATTATTGTTTATGGTTGGGATTTTTATGTTGCTTATTTTCACATGTTAAGTACCAAGCAGATTTCGATGACTACTCACGTTCTAGATAACACGCTTTATTTAATGCAATACTGCATAGTCAATGTTTTTATGATTTTGCTTTCATTCCCATAATTGTTTTGTGTACATAGTCGAAGTACTCTCAACTATCGTATACCGTCATATATGGCCATACGTAATTTCTATTTATGTTCGGAAAAGTAATGAAATGTACCGGGAATACTCACCACAAAAATTGCAAAATATCCACACAAATTTGTTAATTTCTTGACTGACTGATTCTTAATTGATGTACTTTTTCATGTGCTTTCATTTATATTTCATTTAGAAATAAGAGGTTAAAATTATGGATGTACCACTTATTATTTATTTGAACAATTCCTATTTAATACATTTTCAATTATGTATCACGTATATTTGGAAATAATTATTATTTAAACGTTTCAGGTTATTTTAATATGAGTAAATTACATCTGCATTCTTATAAATCTTCAGATTGCGCTTATGTTAGGTAAGGTTTGTTATCCACCTCTTAGAAAAGTATTCTTGTCAATGAAAAGTTATGAAAGTGAATAAGTCAAAATATGCATAAATAGATCTGCTATTA
Organism: Cryptocephalus primarius; assembly: GCA_963576515.1. Lineage (NCBI taxonomy): Eukaryota > Metazoa > Arthropoda > Insecta > Coleoptera > Chrysomelidae > Cryptocephalus > Cryptocephalus primarius. The sequence goes on along the minus strand of OY754936.1, from coordinate 20,500,579 downwards.
TTGCCTACATTTGGTCAAATATGCACTCATTATGCATTTGGCATATTTTCTAGTAATTTCAGGCAATAATTCAACTGTCTAAAAGTTGTAAATAGCACAAAACACTAGACAACCTTTTAGCGTCCAAAAACAGGGTCTTTCAACCGGAGCACAATAGAAGTACAACGGCTGATTTATCAAAGCACAACTTGTCGATTTATTTTGTCGCAATAACTCTATAATGAAAGATTTTCGATTCAGGTTGGTGCTTTGAATCTAATTTCAAATTTATGAGGGTTATTTTTTTAACAAGCATTTGTGTGTGGTTTTTGTAAAAGTTCATATCAGTAAAAATAGTAATGTGAATCAGGTAATAAAAATAAGTACTTCTTTAAAACACTAAAGTATAATACTGGCTAACTGGAATTACAACATATCATATTTTAGATTTCCATACAAAAATAACCACATATTAAACATTTTTTTAAAGGAACCTTGAATTTGGGTGACGTTCTAGTTTCGTAGCAGCAGGACTATCCCTATCTTGGAAGCGATAATTTGTTGCATTATTGTCTTGGCTGCCATTGGGGGTTGTACCAACTGGGTTCAAATCCTGAAACAAATTATGGTTGCAATTTTCTAACTAAAAAGTTTGACGTTCATTTTCTGCACAATCACTCTAGGCGCTTCTCTTACCTGCCCAGTAGACGCGGTTGGATAGGTTCACAGCACCTTCTTGATCCTCCGTGTTGGCATCCCTTATGCAGTAATTTATTGGCATATCTGTAGAGTTATCAACAAGCGGACGAGATACACCGCGCAAGATAGAGGCAACACTTAGGTCTAGAGGTTCGACTATGTCGTCTGCATCTACTGTGATTTCCGGAATATTGTTAGATATTAAGGTCTGACTGAGTGGAATCCCACCAAATGGTACGAACTGTTCATTTGCTTCAGATGGCCAAGAGAGTTGAGGAACTGTCAAGCAAGGCAAATTTCCCGTGTTGTTCCATTCGGTACCTGAAATGATGATTTGTTAGGAATGATCCGATTAAAACGTTTACGTGTATATTGTGCACTTGCATTGGAGTATTCTATCACCTGTTTCATTACTAAGTTCAAATTGGCAAGTGGCGCATGTCTCGTCAGCTTTTTGTTCCGTTAAGCAATCATTTCCTGGTGTTATAGTTGACCAATTACCAGTATCCTGCGTGGCAATTCTCAGCAAATTGGCGGAAAGACTCAGATCTAACGGTTCGATTGTTTCTTCCGGATTTTCTGGGATATCCTCGTTGTTCATTTCATCAGCTAAAATTAATAAGTCGTTAAATATCCCTACAAATTCTCCTAATTTTCACATTTTCTCATGATCTCACCTTGTTTTGTTTCGTTCTCATTCGCTGTTGCATCTGCGGAATCTTCAGCGAGCACAATACGCGCAGGGGAAGGAGAATGTTGATCCCCAGGTTCAACTGTCTCCCCAAAACTTGTCGAGGTTGACGACATAGTAATACGTCTCGACGTAGAGGGTTGGTTTATATCTATTTCTTCAATTGTGGCTCCTGATGTAATACGCTCACCTTGGTTCCGACGAAATGAGGCCAACTGCTGGAAGATTCTCATTCTTTGCGTTAGGTGTTGGGTTTCGAATTCGCTCCTCTCGATAATGAACAACAACGTGCCGGATATCCCCTTAAGGAGGCTCTGAAACATCATTGCTCGCCTTTGGATTGGCAATCTGCCATCTGTAGAATTGTCTGTATTTTCATTAATTTCCTGTCTTATTCTCATATTCCTGATGCGGCTGGACCTTCTCAGGGGCAATAAATTACTATTCGAAGACATTTTGGAACGCCGAAGAGTGGCGTTACTGTGTGAAGTTATAGCAACACATATAGAGAATATAAGATTTAGCGGAATCTATCACGGAATACCCCGGGAGATAGAATATTGCGGTTAAGTCATTAAAGTCGAATCCGAAATCATTTGAAGATTACGTCGCTCACATGGTTTCCCCAAAAGTTCGTGGAGATTAATGGTTAGACTTCAGTCAGAAAAATCTTCTAAACCGAAATCGAATTAAGGGCGAGGAACTTTCAACATGTGACAAATAACCGCTATAGTCCAATTCAGAATCCTAGAAAAAAGAAAAAGTTGTTAGTGTGCTATAATCTGAACCGGAAGCAACTAGGTATAGATATGCAATGGAGAAAATTTCCGGGTGGGGAGGGATTTGTGGATCTGAAACCATCACAGTAGAAACTGCCCATGTAGTACTTGCTGTGTAGCACAACTTCGAGCGTACTCCCACTCCGGCATTTTTTATTTGCTTTATACCTCCTTGTCTGGATTGGGAGGTACGGCCGAGAGAGCGCTCTCTGTCGGTAACACACGCACTATTTCTCTATCACATAGTTAGTAATGCACATTTCTACTTTTTTGATAATCTTTAATGACATGAGTTTCTAATGAAGATGGTGAAAACCTTTTGAATTTTAATAATTCTCGTATTCCTATGTAATGTTCAAAATTTCACTTGTAATATCTCAGCTACCATGCGATGAAAGATTTGATGTCATTCCTATTGTATTGGTGTTTAATCAGAGCTCAATTGTGTTATCAAGTTAAGAAAACTCGGTCCCATGACACACTTTTGAGGTGATAATAAAAACATTTCATAGAAGGAAAATCGGAAAGCGGAGGTTTTCTATAAGATATTAAATTTTATCGTTCTAGTATTTTTGTTTCGGCAAATTTTACGTCAGAAACGTGATTGGTGCAGACAATGATTACAATGATTTCCTTCCGAATGTCCCAGGAAAGTATTACAATTTTTCTCTCTCGAACGAACCGTCATGACATGATGTCGCCCTGCTATAAAAATAATCGCTTTTAAATTTAGTAATAGATAGGCGAAGAAACGGTTTAAACCAAATTTTGAAATTTTATTTAAGGATGTCGATGTTTTTTACAATCGACACCGAGTTTTATGGTTTTATATACATGTTTTCTTTAAAATTCTGTCTAAAAATATCACACAAAACTAATGATGGCTTTTTGTTTTTATGTCTACGGCTGTTACGTCTATAACAGCTGAATCTGCGAAACCACTAAACGTACGAGTTCTAATTTGGAATGCAAGCTTTTTTTAGAGACTAAAATAAAATATTATTAAGAAAGATAGTATAAAAATCTGTTGAAGCATTTTTCACGTATACTGATGGTATACAAATGATCCGAGAAAAAAATCACGGATTAATTAACTAAAGTAAAGGCGTTTTATTCTTTTTAAACATATTGTTTCTCCCAGAGGTTTCTAATTTACCGAGGATAATCTTTCAAATAATACACGTAGCCCGTAGGGAAGTTACGTTGGCTTCGAGGTCTAATTTTATTTTTATTTCGGTTGAACATTTCTCCTGCTGTTCTACGGGTTGTCCTTAGTCTGAAAATGCTGTAAGCATCTACAAAAATTTTACTCCGTTTTTACACATTCTCAAGAACCTTGAAGAGTCGATTGTATAAAATATTTCAAGAACATAAAGCTTATGCTCATTTTACGTGTTACAAACACTGTCTTTACCATTTCCCTAAAGGCAAATGCGATCTGTTCTTCAGCTCTTCCGAATTAAACATTTAACAGTCTCATTACTCTTTCTCTCTCGGAATAAAAATCACGGTCATTCAATTTCATTATTCACTAAAAATTTCTGTCATTTTAATAAGAAGCCAGCTCGTGACTAAGTGATTTTTTTGAACGTTATATTTCTTAGGAGACAAATCTAAAAGAAATTCCTAAAGAATAAAGTTGCTATAAGCGATGGCAGTGTTTCCTTAAGAATTGCTCTATTCAACCGAAAAAAGTAATTGTTTAAACTTATAAACGCGTTTATATGGCACTTGTTGCCTTTTATTACTTTCCTTACCCCTAATATTCTGTCAGGTATATGGGTAAGTAGTCCCGACGAATTATTATTTTATGACAAATTAATTCCTTACAGCATATTCTGAGTTAGAAAGGATACTTCATCAGATTACACATATTCACGATTTTTGCTCGGACGAGGAATTTCTTTTAAGAATCATGCTGTTAAAAATTGAAGACGAATGACAGACGGCCTTATTTAAAACGTTGTAACCGTAGTTGTCCATAACTATTCCCATTATTTAAATTATATTTTAATAAAATCTCTGATGTTAAGATTAATTTCATTTCAATTCGGCTCTATCACTAAGTATAGGTGTTTTGTTTGAATTTATGTGCTAATACTCGTAGAAAATATAATGCGATGTGATAACGTTGCATGAAATGGAGATGGCACCCATGTCATCTTATTCATATAAAATTCTTCTTGGAAAGATTTCTTGTAGTTGTGAAGCAGGCTGCAATATATTAAGATGCACTTGTCGAAAATACGGTTTAAAATGCTTTAATGCTGAAAGAAAATATTTAGAAATAAATGACTCTCAAGATATCAAGAGAACCTGGAAAACGAGATGAAGTTCAAATTGATATTGGTATTTATGATAACACCAGATTAGAATCTTAAACATACGACAAAGATGAACAAGTAAAACACGAATTATTCGATGTTTTATTAATTATTTAATATTATGGTATATTGGTAAATGAATTTTATAAACAAAATTATCAAAGATATTATCTTTATTATGCTACTGATTCATCGCATTCACGTGGAAAAATTAAATAATGATAACCTAATGAATTGTCGTTGATGTGCGTTTTCTTTTATTAACGGAATCATTTCATTCAAGGTAAATGAATGGAAATTATTTAAAAATCTTCAAAACTTCAATAGGAATATATATATATATATATATATATATATATATATATATTATATTTTTTTGATTTTCTGGGCCGTATTTCAAAAAATAATATCAAATTTTTTAACTAGTGACATCATTTTACTCTTCAGTTTTTTGCAATTTAAACGATATTTTGTATTAAAATGGTACATTTTTTCTTGTTAAATGAAAGTTGAAGTTGTTACAAACAAAATGAGCCCTGATTTAGCTCTCTAGAGTAACAACCTAGACTGATTTAAAAAATACATTTTTCACGAAAATCCTAAATTTCTAAAGAACTTTTCTAATATGACAAATTAAAAGAAGTCTGCTTATTGGCAACAAAAAGGCTATTTTCCCAACAAATTTCGTAAATAATAAAAAATTTTTAGAGGAAAGAAATAAAAAAAACGAAAAAATTGGTTTCTCGCGTTTTACTCAAAATTTTAAGATTATGTTCAAACTTTTACGTTTGACTTTTTCCACCTATTTCAACCCCCACCATTTCATCACTGCAAACATTTAGATGTTAAATTGTTTTCTGCATTAATTATCATTGTTTCTATCTTTCCAGTTCAGCCCATCTTGTTGGCAATTTATTTAAAAACTAAATAGTAATAAATGAATAGTCTTAGAGGTAATTCACCTGCATTAAAGGTAAAAATTGCTTTCCTAACCTAACCTAACTCTTATTTAGGGGTGCCTGAATAATAGAAAACGTATTTTTGGAAGCTGATGTGTGTCAGAAATTATGAACCTTTTATTCTGTTACAGAAGATAGCATTAAATTTCTGTGCCTTAGCCTTCTTAATGGGCCGACACTAATTAATACCTAATAAAACTTGTGAAGAGATAAAGAAAGTTAATTCGTCTCTCAAGGCCATTTTTTTAATATATTTTGTTGTTTCTACTTCATACTTTGTACGGTTTAACGATAATAACAAGCACTGGAATCTTGCAGGGAATTTTAGACTACAATGCATTTTAAACTGTTTATGATGATAGTTGGGAACATTTAAATGTTAATGTTGTTTAGATATGAATACCCACGTTTCTCATCTTTCCTAGCGATTATTGTAATTACCTACACATATATTGTAGAATTATTCCAAATTTCTCAATAATTTTACTTCGTGACGTATCCATGGTAATACGGATTTCACTAATTCAATGTACTGTTGCACTTTTATGAAGATAAAGCAATAATGATTACTAATAATGCAAGGGAAAACAAAATGTTATTGATCAAAAATTAATATTTAATGAATATATTATTATTAATATTAATGTATTGTGTTTACATACCCGTCTACAGCTACAGCAGGATATCGTTGGTGGTCTAAAGCAAATCTATTATTGAATGCACAGAAGAATTGCTACAAACTCAACTTCCTCAACTAGAACTATCAAAAGTTCACTCTCGACACCGGTTGACTTTGGTGTAACGCTGTTTTTATTGCAAAAATTAATGAATCCGCTTCAAACGAGCCGCATACGTTCTCTGCATTATGCTATTTAACTCAGATATAATGAATTCGGCCGGAGAGAGGCTTTTAAAAACAGACAATCAGACAGAATTACTCACAATAACTGTCAAGACGTATTTTGATGCGAGACGTACGAGAGTTAATAATGCGTAAGCATGTGTACGCATATTTTTCTCCTCATTTTATTTCACCATTGTAGCTGTATTGATCTGAAATATAGTTACACGGTACTTAAATTTTCAATAAGGTCTGACGTATACGTCGTGGGTAATATGATAATAAAGCAACACTGACGTTTCGCCGTAGAAAGGAATTAACGTGGGCTCTCGGAGAAGTTGCAAGGGAAGTTCGGTTCCTGGAAATATCCTTATACAAGGTGTTTCAACTGCAGGTTTTAAGATTTCGTGTAGTGCTTTCTTATGTCGAAATGAGGAAAGTTCCTACTGACATGTGTGCGATAATACGTAAAGAAACGGACGTGTGAAGTATAATTTAAAATCCGTACTGTCTTTAATTTCAAAATAAATTGTCCTATATGATGATTGACTATAGTCCGAAGCTATTATATTTTCAGGAAAAGTATGCAGGGGTTACATGTTAGGTTTACACTGCTTTAACTGATGTGTAACTAACTTCATATGAGACAAAATACAGTATATCTTCATAATTTCGCCCTTTGATGACATTTTGTATTGAACACTCTCTGCGTTACAAAAATTTGTCTCATTGCATTCAGATAATTAAAAGTTATTGGCTCTCCTTGAATACATAATTGTTGAGCGAAAAGCTTTCAAATATATCACAGGTGATGACACGTGCGTGGAAATACGAAATATTTTATATTTTACTGGTCCTGCTTGATTCAACTCAATCAATAGCTTTCTACAGATTGTATTTATTCATGTCAATCAATCTATTTTCACTCTCGCTCTACTTTTCCTCGCGACTTACTTAGGTTTTGAGCGGAATATTGCAAAAATATTTAACATCTACCAAACAATGAGTTACTCAGAACATTCCGAGGATTCGAGGATATTTAAATGTTTCGCGAATGATTATTTTATTAAAGATTTTAACAACACAAACTGCTGAAGCTTCTCAGAGATTTTCTTTTCTCAAAGACATTCTTATAATAAAGACTTTTAACCAATGCGTTTTTGCTCGTTTGTAAGGAAAGAAAATTGGAAATTACGTTTGAATAAACAGCTAAAATATTTGCTGACAGTTAGACTAGTTGTTATGGTTACTCTGTCAGAAATTTGCATTGATATTGTTTTTCCATTTTTATGAGACTTGAAAGGAAGTATAAAATGTGTTTTCACCAAATGTCTGCCAAAAAACTTATGTTAAAAAAAATTGAGCTAATGAAATTTGCTGTAAAAACAGGTTTGTTACCGTCTTTCGTAAAACCAACTAATCTGAAATGAGACGGCGTGGAAAGTTTTACTTCGAAACATCTTTTTTCGTTTACAACATTTAAAAAAGTTGTAGATGTTTATACGTTCCTTCTAATCATGTAATACATGCGACTATGTTGTTAATTATTTAAGACATACATAGGTGATTCCACGTTTCAATAATGTTGGGCCAATATTGTTTCAAATTTATTTATTTTCGCGAGTATTTCAGGGAAAATATTGTAATAAAAGTTGTAGATTGTTTGATATCGTTTTTATATCATACCACGCATCCAGATGTGATAAAAAATAATGATCCCATCACCGTTTCGCAGGTATAATGAAGTATTTAAAAAAATTGAAATTTTACAGGACAAGAGAGAAATAAAATAATTCCACTATTCATTAGAATCGGCTACGGATATGTATTATAGGTGTAAATTTATTTTAATGCATCACAAGTGTTTTTACAGTTGCTTCATTATAGTTTGGAACGGCGACATGACCCATCTAAATTAAGATTAATTTTTCAAAACATTTATTTTTTTGTGTATTTTGGATAAACATGTTTATAAAAGTCTGTATGACAGAGATGCCATATGTTTTGAAACTCTTGAAAAATACGAATTAATGAAATAGGTAGTGTGGCTCGATTTAATATCCCAAGTATCTCTTGTTAACATTGTAGTTTTCTAATTAATTTGAGGAATTGCTTTCAGTGAATATTTTTCAAATATTTCCATTAATTTTCCAAACCTATTGAAATATTTTAGAAAAGTCATAAAATGAGGGAATTTCCAGGTTTGCTCTCTGTAGCGTGTAACTTACATACCCATCAAACAAAGACATGTTTCATCTAAACGGCGAGAGGCATATTTTGTGAGCGCTAAACCGTGATAAAAGATAAGTAAAAAGTTAGCAACGCCGAAAACTACCGAAAAGCCATTTATCTTTGGCAATTAGTAACCAAACACTTGAAATGGAGTACTGAATTATTAACGCTTAATGGGGGGAAAAAGATAGTTCGAATAACATGTGTTTCGTATGTAGGAAGTTTTTACTTAATAAGGGAAAGATTGCTCGCTTGAAACGGGTAATTCTCTTTCTTACAAGTATGATAAAGTACATTAAAATTTGGAATTACTGAAGTCTATGCAGATGGAAACGTAGTCCATATATGGAGTCATAAGTATAATTGGACCACTATCGGTTATTAATCATTTATCAATGGTTGTCATTAAATCTAATTTGATTAGTTGTGAACATGAAACTTCCATTAATTAAACGTTCTGTTAAAATCAATAATTTATGTTGTGAATGGATTATCCAGGATTATTCGGTAACCATCACTTTCCTGGCAGAAGAAGGTTGTTGGGTATAAAGATAGAGAGAGGGATGAGACGGGGTAAATAGAGCAGTTTTATCACTCAACTTCTCTCTTTCTGCATAACAGCTTTCTTCTCCAAGATTAGTTCAGAAAATATGACAAGTGATAGCTTTTTCTTCAAATAGAGAAAATTACAATTCCGAAATTCTTTGGGTAAGTCACCCTGTCTTCCTCCTTGAATCGAAGGAAGGACCATTATTTATTTTATGTATTTCTGCTGTATCATAACGTCGCCGACGTTTAGAATACAAGCTATAAATACGAATATTATCCATGCGTCGTAAACTTGTGGAACCGTGCCGTTGCCCAAGGCAGTGAAATTATAAACGCTAGAATGCCTTAAGTGTTAAATATTCATTTTTTTTTATTCGAGGTAACCAAAGCTTTAACGTTGTGTAGTTTCCAGAATTAATTTTAAAACTTTATTTCGGTGCTCCAGTCGGCATCTGTTTTATATTGCCTGGTATCATAGTCTCGCTAAATCTTGTGCGAATGTCTCCGAAATGACTCCACAAAAAATAATTTCGATATGCGTAACTTAAAAAAAATGTACTAAACAAGTGAAAAATAAAATCTGAAAAATTAAGACAACAAAAGCTACTTTCGTCCATATCTTTTTAAGTATTCGTTCTAGGAGGAAAGTGTAAGGAGTAAAAAGATCTGAATTGAATTACCTAAAAGATAGCATTTTTTAATAATTTTAAAATACAGGACTTTCGTTGTGAAACAACAATAACCAACACAACAATGGTGAAAAAAGTGGATTAAACATATGATTTTCTTCGTAATTACTTAGGGCGGAACCGGAAATTGGATGAAATTTTACAAAAACTGCAAGTTCTGATTAAGCTCTGCACGTTAGTGTTTTAAGGTCAAACCCGTTTTCTCTAACTAAAGCTAAATGTAATGCTCTAGATTGACGTCTACTACATCCTAGCTGATAGATTCAAACAGCTGAGCTACAAAAAATTTAGGATTAATATTAGACAGTTCATTTTAGTAAATTGTTTTTACAAAGAAAAATTTTGTGCCTTTTTCATTAATGCCATGATTAATTTTTATATATTTTTAAATGTTTAAACTGAATTGTTGCATGAATTGTATGACATAAATATATTTTTATCAATTTTGGTGCGGGATTTCGCATTTTTTGACCGTCTTCGAGTTGGTAACCCATGTTTTAGTAACGTACTACAAATTATTTTTGTAGTAATGTGGTAAACAAAATTTCTTTATTTCTTAGTTTGTGTATGTTTCGTTTCTTCTTCCGTCTTGAATTTTGTTATTCATGAACTTGGAAATAAATTTGCAGAAAATCCTACGTAATAAGAGTTTCTGAATTTTTCATAAAAAATTTTTTTTGGTTAATACGGCCCCTAAAAAAATCGACACTTTTTCGATCTTAATTGCTCATATTGCCCACGACTGTCGTCTTATTTTATCCTATAGAACACATTCACAAAGTTTCAGCGCCATCCCAAATATCCATGTTCAAAAGTGTATCAGCCACTTAAAGAATGAGTATACATATTTATTTGTGTGTTTTGTGCATGTATGTCTTCCACCACAATTCCTAACTGCTTCACCCATTTTGACATACAATTTCATTATGTCATTACGTCATAGCAAGTCCGCTTTTGATTCTAACAGGGACTGAATATGACGGGCGTTTGGGCGTACGGTTGAGATGGTTTATTGGATTTTTTCTTAACCCGAAGTGTCTTAGAGTTCATATCACAAGTTCTTCCAGTTCTTACCGGAAGTGGACATAGAAAACGATCGCCTCAACAGATTTTATTGTAGGACAAATCGTCGTAGTCCTTACTGTGTCACAAACGTTATGAGCTACATCCTTCCGGAAATTTAGTTCCAATTCTGACTGAGAGTAAATAAAATTCTTTTAGGTTCTTTAAAACTAAGCAGTTTTCGGTTTAACAGTTACAGTCGTATTCTTGCTATTTTTAAAACTGCTTGGATTAACTATAGCACCTCATTCGATCGTGGTTGATAAAAGAATATTGGCGGTAATTTTTTAAACCTTTCGATATTCCCACGATTTAACTTCCAACGAAATATATTCATGTTTTACTTAAATTTTTCATTCTTCCGGCGAAGTTAAAAAGTCCTTCCCGCGCCTTTTTATTATTTTTCTTTAACGCATATCCTTTTTTCCTTTCGAACGGCACCTGGCTCATTATCTCCGTGGGTCTTTCCGTGCGACTCGAATTTTATTTTCAAACAAATTACTGTACTTCCGTGCAATGTGCGACGCCACTAAAAGTTTCCGGATGCGGAGATTTCACAGAAGTCTCCTTGTTTTTGCAGCGCGTTGCGGTATAAAAACTGCAAGATATCGGATTTGGAAAAAAGTTTATGAAAAAAGCTGAAATCGAAGAAATTGTAAAATTGCGCAGACTTTTTTGGGAATCGGCGATATTTTTATCGAAAAACTGAAAAAAAGTTACATTATCCTGCGTTCAAAAATATTTTTCGGTAAATTTTTTCTCTGAAGTAAGTCAATATAAACCGCTTTTTCGAATTGCCAAAAATATGAATTTCGCTCCTAGATCAGCAGGTAACTTTCAGGACTTAATTAGCACTTTTCTTGTCTTATTTTATCTTATAGAATATATTTCCAAACTTTTAGCGCAATTCCAGATCATCGTGTATGAAAGTGTATGAACTATTTAAAGAATGAATTTTATGTAACGTAATAACGTAACAGGTGTGTAATTCACAGGTAACCAAGTTAAGCACTAAGTGTTTGTAACGTGATAACAGCTTCAGTTAAGTGTTTTGATTAAAAGACAACTCTTTACTTCGGTGAAAGCTTTCGGTAAATTTATTACAATCAGTCACACTACAAAATGGATTGATTACAAAAATGACTGTGCTAAATTTTTGTTTCATTTATAGGGCTTTAGGTTGACTGGGTTGAAATCTTTACAAAATAAAATGAGAGAGTATTGATTGTCAAGAAAAATAAATATAATTCAGTTATTAAAATATTCACATGTTAACACGTCTGCATATTTACAGATACAAATAAAGTATGCCAGTTTAAAGTTAGTTTTGGCTTAGAATATTTGTTTCCTTAATTTATTTTATAGAGACTTAAGTGGTTTTAGATTATCGAAATTACATACCTTCGAATCTTACTTTCTTTCAATATCAGATGGGATTTCAAACTAAAATGAGAATGCGTTAATATTGCACCAAAATGATTTACTCATATATGCGATATATATGTTTGTTTACTGAAAATAGATGTGTAAACTTCAATGGGTATAATTAATAAAGAAAAGCAGCCTTTACACTGTATATTCACAGTACTATTACACTTACTAAAAGCAGTCTTCTTTGTGATTCTTACAATTCTGGTTTTATTCCTTGCATTAGATTGACGTCAATTTTCATTATATGAATGGGAAAAGCAATTCGTAGGTCTTATCGAACTAGAAGGTTTTGATGTTTATTCAGGAGTATTTTGTTGTCGGTACTTCTGATTAATCTAACATCTAAGAAAGGTAGGATCCTTTCGATTTCTCCTTGTGTAGTGAATTGCAGATGTCTATGATAACTGTTAAATAACATAGAATCTCATCTTGTTTTTCCAAAGGTAAAGAGTAAATAATTTCTTCATATTTTTTAAGAAAAGGGAAGTCAAATTTTAAAGAAAGGGATGCATAATTCCAAGGGGTCATCCATTACATATTGAGCTTGGTGTTCCAAAAACAGAAATATTGTTAAATAGAATTTTTTTTCTATGAAACTACTTTTTTTAACTGCAATTCTGTTTAATTGTTTTCAATTGTGAATATATGAATTGTATTGGGATGTTGGTAAATAGAGACACTACGTCTAGATTAACAATCATGTAGTTGTCAGTTAATTAAAAATTATTTATAAATTCCGCAAATGTACTCGTGAAAGGCTCTGGCACTAAGCATTTGTTGTTGTGAATACAACTTTGTGAAAAAATTTGCATATGAAACTTAGTTCCCTTTTATTATTTAATTCGGCCAAAAGTTTGTTCGTGTTTCGTTGACGGTCTTCAGATATAATTCATCGCCCTTTCAACATAATTCTTATAACATTCCTTTGGTCTGTTCTCGTGATTATTATTTTACGACGATTTCTTATAAACTGTTTAGTGATTTTATAATTGTTTTGAATTCATTTAATCACGTGTTGTGTCATTCAGGTAATATATATACATCACACATGTGTGAACTGTAAACATTTCTTTTATATAACCTTTATGTGAAAAATAGAGAATTCAACATCTGCCAAAAAGTATTTACTAGATACTCGTATATTCTGTTTCGTCGATGTGATTCAGAACATATCTTAGCATAAGTAATTTATTTGCTACCTCAGGGATATCCAAACTTGTAAGATTTTTCATCAGTTTTCTTTATTCCTGATCTTTGACATGATGTCTTGTTTCAGTTGTTCAAGTTTCTCTGTACAAAATGAAATTGGGAGTTGTACACGACTCGTTATTTCTTTTCCATTTCTAACCAAATATGATCTGGATGTGTTGGCCGAATTTTATTGTCCAAAACACCCTGATAGTTTTCTAGATTTTTGGATGTTTTTGCGTACCATTTTAATTTCAATATAAACATTTTTTCATTTTCTTCTAAATTATTTGCTTCTTCACTGTTGTTACTGTTGAGTTTCAATGAGGTTCGACTTTTCATTTATGTGGCGCGATATGTACTGTAATATGTCAACCCTATTCAGAGAGGAAAATTCTTCTATTCCTTAAATTTTCAAATTTAGTTTCACGTTCATAGGCCATTTCTTATTTACGTTGCGCTTACGTGTTGCGCGTTGCGCTTATTTACGTTACGTTTAGCTAGTATTAAGCAAATTGTGATTGTGAAACTTAAATACATGTGTTGATTTTACCATTGTTAATTTTTTTTATTTTTCATTTCCAGGTATTTTAAAACTGTCTCTCACTCGTTAAATGTAAGTATTTAGTATTTTGTTCTACGTAAATTTCCGGGAAAACATTTTTGGCCTCTGGAAATTACAATTATTAATTCTCTTTTGATGAACGCGAAAATTTTTCCTGTACAGTGGTAATCAATTCAATCGCAATTATGAATTAATTTTACCTGAATATCATATTCAAAATAGTACGAATTAATTTATGATATACAGATTTTAATCTCGATGAATTTTGTTTGAACTAAGTAAATTGTGAAATCCGAAAAGGTGTGATTAGGGAATACTTTTCAACACCGATGTGCTAAGTATTGTTTTCTGTAAATATGGGTATTAAAAGAGAGGAAAGTCGGTTGTTTTTAAATATATTTAACAAGAGGAATAACGGGAAAGCGGTTCAGTGTACTTAATCTAAAGGAAATAGTCTAAATAATCTCACAGTTTCTTAAATGCTGATTATATGATCAAACAAATGCTATTAGAAATACTTATGGTATTTGAAACTTTTGAACAGTTGTTATCTCTTAAAATATGAGTTAAGTACTGAAGTAACCAAGAAAAATTCAAAAGAATGCCATTTTTCTGTAATCTTTCATAGACTGGTCACAAATACACACTCAGATCAACTAAATTTTTTTATATAAAAAATATAGATATTTATGTTTTAGTTTAGTTTGCATTTTTTGTATGCTTAATTGCAGGCGCGTTAATATTTTATATATTTTATCTAAAAAATTTATTTCAATATAATTTCGTATTCAGAACAATACAAATGCGTAAAATACGTATAAATTGTACCAGTTATTCCTCCTCACAGTACTAAAGTTCATGTTATTTTCAACAAGATGCATGCAAGTATAAATTCTGAATTAATGACTCCAGCTTTGTCAATATCTCCAGTACCTCGTTCCGGTGACTATCTTTCCAGCGATAATATCGGTAGGTAAATGAAATTGTAGGAGCCAAAATAGAATTTAAACCCCGAAAGGGGTTTATATGTGCATGCGGTACATGTTTGGCTAAATAGTTTCTGTTGGCAATGGCGTAAGCTGATTTTACCCAGCAAAACAAATAGTAAAAAGCCACTCGACCAACTAGCCAAAAGACCACTAAGCTGTTGTCGCCTTAATGATCCATTCATTTTAAATTTGTAATTCCTAATCTAAGTATTTTAAATTTGAATATTATGACGTATCTTAGAAACGGTATAAAAATAAATGACAAAATTAGAATTTGTCGATTAAAAGTATAGATAGCTGAATAGTGCAATAATAATTTATCTTATGTTCAGAATTTTGTTTTTATCATGGTACGCTTTTGTGAAAGGTTTTTTAAATCACATGCAATTAAATACATGCAAGTGAATGTCATACAACATACAATCGATATACATACTTATGAAAACAAGATAGCGCTGAGAGACACGGATAACGAAGAGGATAGGAATTCAAAGCTTTAATTTAAATGGAAGCGTACAGCAATCATTAGAGATATGGAACTGAAGAAAAATTGAAGTTGAAAAATGTTGGGGAATGGATTTCAGTATTGATATTCACAATGTGTATACGTTGCAGGAAAAATTACACTTCGTGTCATTCTTGCCTAATTTATAAGCTAACAATTTACGGCCAAAATGTCATGGCATACTTGCTGAACAAATGATAGCCAAGTGTATGAAACAAAAAATTGTTAAAATGTCCATTAATTGAGTTTTCAGAGTTTCTTAAGTCAGAATATGCCCACCTAATGCTTAACATTTATATTTGTGAATTAATCTAAGCTCAAATAGAGAAAATCATATTTTATATCTCCTAAGGTGAAAAGATATGTTTTAAATCTAACCGAAGCTGAGTAAATTGAAATTTCAAGTCTCACAAGACGAGAATATGTCCGACAAGTTTCAGTCTGATATGTGGTTGATGTTTTGTGAGCTGAGAGGGTATCTCCTTTATGCTTGATATTTATTTTTCCGAATCAATCTGAACTGGGACAGACTACACAGATATTTCAACTCGTTTAAGGGCAGGAGACGTGTAATAATCTGCTGTAGCTATATCATAGCACCACAACCGGAATTAAGTTTACAGCTCTGCTCATTTCCGAGAAACTATGGCTACTGCAAGTTAGGACTTAAGCTGTAACAGTCACTCTTCGTATGCCTGAAACCGTTTGAGGCATAGAATTCTTGGAGACGGCAGAAACTATTTTGCAGCTCGTACATGGGGCACATTGTAATTTTCTAAACCATTCTTTTTTTCACGAAACCCTCCCCCAAATTCAAAAAGTATCGTGGATTTGAGCCATACTTTTTGTTATAAAATCAAAATGGGGTAATTTGTAGCTAATGTTTTGCCCATCTGTTCCAACAAAAGCTCTGATTTTCAAATCTTAACTTGAAGTAGCAACCCTTCGTATTTATGGCAATTTTATATTTTTCATGGTGTATATTGTATTGGTCAGCAACCATCATTTTTCGCGAAAGCAACCCTCCAAGCTCCAAAAGAGCTATAAAATTAATTTTGACTACAAATTAGCCACAAATTACACAACTATTCGGGTGGCTGGGTTATGGAATGGTTACTGCAGCTTAATTGACGTGAGCAAGTACCTTCAATGATTTTCACTTGATGCAGCAGATTGAATTTATGCTAGAGCAAATTGAAATTTCAAGCCTTCTAAGGCGAGAATATTTCTGTGGAAGGTTTGAATATGACATGAGGTAGAACAAATTAAGTTTATTTTTTCTTCTTCTTGCCTTTCTTTTTCATTATAGTACGCTCTACGTGCCTGTTATGGTACCAGTCTTTTCCTAGCTCTTCCTAAACTCTCTCTTCTTTGAGGTCTATATTTTTTCCCTTATATGGCCTCTCTGGACTCATCCTGTTTATATGTTCTGCCCATCTCTCTTTATTTTCCTGTACTTCCTTCTGTGGGTTAGTGCCCTACATCTACGTTTCGAAAATGGTCGCATCATGTAAACCCCTTCACAGATCTAAGAAATCTCATTTCAGTTGCTTATAAGTGACTTTTTTGCTTTTTGTTAAGAACCTATTCACTTTCATGAAATACTGCGTGGTTTTATACAATTTAATTTTCGTATCTTTCCTCATTTTGTGTTTAATATGACAATTAAAGGTTCCACATATATGATAGAATTTGCTTATCATATTATCAAAGTCTTCATAATCGTAGGATATATCACAAGCTAAGTGGTTTAAATGGTTTACTGATTCAAGAATGTTTCCATCTACTATTATTTTTCATCGAACTATTTTTGATTTTTTAATGAAATATCGTGATATCATATTCCCAGCAGATGTTGTTTAGAGTATATGTTCCTTGTTGGACCTTATTCGCTGTGTTTGCCAGTAGAAAAGTGTCATCTGCGTGTAGTAGAACATTTAATTCCGTTGTATTAAGTTTTACCATTTGTTGTACGTTATTTGCCATTTTTTGATATACCATCAATTAATTAACTAAAGAGCTTTGATGAGATGGGACAGCCGTATCTAGCACTAAACCAACTGAAGGTGTTTAGGGCATCCTTTCCTTTTCAGTATGCTCCATAGTTTAAGTTTCTTTTATTTCAGCTCTTCTATGGCGAGCAGGTGTTTTCTAATCACTTGAATCTGATTTAAGCTAGAGCAGATTGAAAGGCAAGATGTTGGCCACAGGCTTGAATCCAACCTGAGAAATCACTATGTCAGCACTGAAAATGCCCGTATTTTTTTGACAATTTTGTGTCAAAGGCACTTATCAGTATATTGATCTATTTGTTTTAACTTTAATGACAATCGTTGTTTACTTATAACAGATTTTATTTGTTCTGTATCGTCTCAACGAGTTTTTTAAATTACCACTAAGCCCTTCGTATGGGTGTTACGCTTTGTTACAATACGTCTTGTTTCTGCTTTCTTGGAAACATCTACTTTTAGTGCCTCTAATTCTCAGTTTATACACAAAAGACTCTGACAGTCTTCGATAGAATTATCTGTTTAGAGAAAAATTTCATTTCCTGCAAATGCACCTAAATATTTATATTTGCACGCGATTCCTGCTTTCATTTCATCTGACTGAACACCATTATATGTGCAGAATCATTCCACCCGTCTTTCAAATAACTGAGATCAAACGGGAACGCCATGTTGCAAACGATGCATTAATTTTGCTCGCGTTTTAAATAGTCAATTATGTAGTGTTCAGCACAACTTGGTTTATGTTCTATTGTAAATCGATCACTTTAAATACATAGTTAGATAATTACTAGGCACTTAGCGAAACATTTCCACTCAATTCTACAACAGTTCCTTCAGAGTTCCTTTGGAAAAATGTTTACCCGGTAATTAATACAAATTTCTGTTAGCGGTAAAACTTGTATAGTCGGCAAAGAAAATAAAGAAAAGTGGGGTGGATGTTGCAGTTTTCCGTTGAAATCGTTCGAGTCGTTTTCCGCTATGTCGAACGTAAATTTTCCTCCCCAAGTTAATTTCAACCATAACGTTAAAGCTATAATCATCGTAAACTTAGACAAAGTTGTTTGATTATAATTTGTCGTTTCCGTTTCCAAAAATCTAATGAATTCAGAACGACAATAGTTTGTACCGCTTCTTCTGTATAATTGTAAAACAAATAAAGTTTTGAACTATCGTAATGGAACAATTAGTTCTACAATTATATCGTTGCACGGCAATACAGTGCTTTATTTTGTTATTTTCTACGTTATTAAATATCATTTCAAATTCAACCCCACGTGAAAAGTTTAGCTAAAAGTATTCGACTTAGAAAGTCGTTTTCATCTAATTTCCGGACAAAGTGAAGTCACGTTTTGAATGTGTATGGGAGCCATTTGATTTGTTTTTACGCCGTGAAAAGCGTCTAACAGGGAAATTAAAATTAACCAGGTTTGTGAGAACGTCTGGATGAAAAATATTTCCCTATTTGATTCCATCGAGGAAAACCTAATTTCCTGTCCATAGGAGTCAATTCGATCGGACTGTCTGGTAACTAGCTCTTGCACAAATGCCTATTTTAGGCTCTATCGTGCATGCTTAACTGGAAATGATACCTGAAAAACCGTATTTCAAACTATTTCCTCTAAAAATATGTGATTTTTTACTTTTTGCCCATTTATATAATTCCGTTTTAACCATGACTCAGCAGCTCACAAGAATATTTTTAAACATCGTTGACCTGATTTCTTGATATTTTAGCATCTCGAGATGGCGGTCTTTATCTCAGCGAATAGTTTTATGTGTCTGTAATACATCGCCATACACGATGGGTTGAGTGTAGTAAACGACCATCTTCGTGAGACATGTTTGTGCTATAGTATTTATAGACAGAATCAATAAAAAAACTCTTAGAGAATAGTTTTTCCTTTATCGAAAGGAACCTATTAAAAAGTCTCCGTTATTGATAAAGTTTCAAGTATTTAAAAGCCTAACAAAATTATCCGTGGTATGTTAAAACGTATTGTTCTGAAATTGAATAAACCGCAAAAATTACCCTTTGTTGCTTTATGTATACAATCAATGCACCAATGATGTGCTCTCTTGCTTCGATAGTTTTTCACAATTATAATTTTTTTTTTTAATTCTGCACATTCCATCCACATGCCTCATTGCTCGACAAGTAGTGAAAAGGTATTCCCGTTCAAAATCAAAATATTGCTCTAATTTGTATTTTAATTTAACGCGAAGCTGTTCCACAAGACATAATAAATTAAGGAACAGGTCATCATAAATCTATCTTGCCTGAGCTAATCGAATTATAACTTTCTCATGAGACGAATAACTAGCTATAGACATAATCGATATTTTCAATATTTGGATAATTGCGATTCGAGTATTTTCATAATCGGGTGATACCGATTCTGATTCCGAGTATACTCGAAATGAACTGAGGATTTTTCATTCGAATATATAACTGATATAACCAGCCAATTCCGATTACTTATACCAGTATACTTGAAATTAATAATAGGATTGTAAAGAGAACTTCGATAATCGGATTACTGACGATTTTTAATTTGAAGTATCCCATTATTAATAAAAACCTAAAAAGAACAATTACCTTTCCTAATTGCCTTGGTCCATCGAACTTGTTTGAATCAATCGCTAGTTATAAGCCATAAAGTTACATTTTGAAAATGGTGGAGAGAGGGTGGTTTTCAGGAGTGACAAAAACGGGAGTTTTTGAGTAAAGGGAAAAGAGAAAGAGTACAAATTTATAATTTATTGCTTTACATTCTTTAGAGTACATGCATACACATTCATTCATATGTTAAATTTGGGAGATTCACTGCCTGCCTCTTCATTTTAATGAGAGGTTGTGAGTAGCTCTCAACTAGTATATTCAAGTGAAATTGCGCCTGTCAATTTTCTTTCAGAACTACCTTTCATTTCGGTTGTATTAATTATTCTTCATACAAAAGTGGCTTAAAAAAAAACAGCTTTTTTTATTTTATCATTGTTATTTCACGTCCTAAAAATTTTGTCGTATAATTTTTGGATATAGGCTTTGTGTATTATGAAAATCCACCTTCCACAGCCCGTTATAATAAATGATTATTTTTTGGATATATTTATATTACGCGTCATCAAATGTACAAAGCAGAACGAAAGATGATTAAGAAAAATTATACAACTCTAAATTTCCTTTACTCTCAATTTATTTAAGAGTACCAGTAAATTTCAAACTGGGGATGTCTATAGTGTAGGTTCCAAGGTGCTTGTACTCAGAATTTTCCTTCTTTGAGGTGAGGAAAAATACAGGTGAAATTTATTTTAGGTACTTCTCGAGAAGTAGATACTTCAAACCCCGTACGATTACGGCATAGGCCACTGTGGGTCTCAAAAAATTTTAAAAACGTAGCATTTGATTTACCAAGGGAGTGAAGTTTATGCGATAGTTACCAGATAGCATTGAAAAGACACTGAAAACTTGATATGGTCATAGATTGGGCTTTAAGATGGTTCATATAAGTCTGATAATCCCAAATTTAAATTTCTGGGATTTGGAAAGAAGGGAAGCGGGTATGTTGATTTCGGGATTTTAACAGTGTTGTCATGTAAGAGGAGATGAGCTACCGTAACCTGCTCTAATTCAGGAATATTAACAGGTATTACATAGGTGGACGACGGTCACACTGAATCCTGTATAGCTGGTTGAATGTCGTTTTCTTCGTGCTTAATTCTAAAAGGACAGTCTGTAATACATATACTCTCGGGAAAGAAGTAATTGAGTCAATTTCCAGCAGCTTTTTTAGGTTGATGTCCTTTTGTTGTTTTTAGTAATCACTGTTTTACTAAACAAGGGGAGATTATTAAAGGGCCATTTTATCGAAAATGTGGATTGTGGCAGATATTTCTCTTGTTATCCACACTTTTATCAATAAATTGTAGTTTCTCAATTCCACACGTAGCCATACAATCGTTTTATTGCAATAACAGTTTGTAAGTCTCAAGTAAAGTTGATGTATTCTACTTTTCAATTTTCTGTTATTTCCCATTATACCAACTTTCTCAATATTTAAGCGGTATGACATTAAGATTTAGAAATGTGGTGTACTCTATTGAAAATAAATCCGAATTTAATCGAGGTATAAAATTTTGCAGCTGGCTTGAGCATCAGGTAAAATGAGCTAAAGAGAACTTGGGGATGTAATAAAGATACCACCATAAGCACATAGTAAAAATATTTATTAGCACTCAAATAAATATTTTTATTTGTACTTTCTGATAGAAAATAGAAATAATTTATTATTACACTGGCGAATATGATGTGTGGGACTTATTGCACATTGCATTTACGATATAAGAATGGCAATTTATAATTCAGCATAATAGTAACAGTAGGATGTATTAACAATGAGAGTAGTGAATAACTGATAACTTGTAGAACATAACTATTGGTTATCGAGGAAAATTTAAAATTTAGATTGTGGTCGCATTTAGAAAACTTACATTAGGTATATTTAACTATGTATAGTAATCATCTTAACTAATTCAAATTATTAAAAAAGTAAATAACATCCATCTGGTATTCTTTTCAGTTCGGCCACTCAAAACGTCAAGCCCTCCTAATCGACAATAAATTATTTTCACTTCGACTATTTCCTGTTTCTTAGATTTATTTCTAGTCATTAACTTTAGCTCGGTTAAATTCGGTCTTTTTTGCTCCTCTCCTTTCCGTCGATATACTGTTGAAAATTGTTTAGAGCCAATTTAAAAATTCAGATTATTTTACGACCACACAAATCTTTACAACCGGGATCGACATGGGTAGCTATCTATGTCCCAATGGAATTCCACTCTCATACTGTGGGCTAGTAATTTCTCGTCATGGGGTACGCTAAATTGATCAGCTATATTCCAAACGTGTAACGATTTCTTTTATAAGTATTATTGACGCTGAGGAGAGTATAAATATACGGAGTTGAGTAATAACATATTATGCACATATTTCAGATCTCCGAATCGTGAATAAAAACCAAACATCTACTCACATTATAATTTCTACCGCGATATAGCAGATTAAAATTTCAGATGTTGCATGGAACGCTATCCTCGTGAATACAAAGTTAACACATTGTCATTCCAAATTTTAATCGTTGGAAGCCCATACCCTTTTACCCTAAGCTCTATAAATACGAACTCCTACTCCCCGAGTTGTCATATTTCCACTTCCAATTTCAAAACTTTTACATCTAAAGTGTAAAATTTCCGGAGTCAATTAGTATGGGAAGCAGTATTTACTCAAAAATTTGAAATTTTAATTTGGTGCCTTTCGCCTTGAAACCATCAGGTTTGGGGAAAGTGCAAAAAAATGCTATCGTCTCGGCTCTTACCCGTTCCTGTTTTTGTCATGAAAATTGCGTAAATCCGTAATATAATATAAGAATCACGAGAAAATAAGTTGTTGGAACTTTCTTTTAAAATTACTGAATATTTCTCTACCCATATTTATTGTTAGGGATTATCAAGTTTCGTAAGTGAATCTCTACTATATTTCAGTATAGTCTTTGGCTGTTGGTTGATTGTTTTTCTTTTTAAATTGAAAATTTTCGAAATTTCGAGTGTGTTAAGGGTTTATCAACATAGTGCCGTTTACTCACTTCCGATATGTTAACAAATATCCACAGAACATTGTAGAGCAGATTTCTTATCTACTGCTGTGTAGAATTCGAAGGGGATTATTTTGAGCAATACGTAGAGTTTCTGGATACCAAGAGGAAACCTCGGTTTCATGTGAATCTCATAGTCGATATAGAGGCATGAGTCCTTAAAAATTGCCGAGACTGAGACTAGACTAAATCATTCGAGAGTCTCGATGAGTCGAGAAGAAATCTCGGTTGTGTAGAATCGATACCCTTTATCGACGGACGTCAGATAAATACCGGACGCAATAACAATTATAGCATTAAGTACATACATTTATTTAATAAACACAAGATAAATATGTACGTTTGTTATAGATGTTTAAATACCAGAGGAATAACTGAGATTAACAGACGATGATTTCTTCAAATTTAAAATGGTTCTGAAAGGATTAAATTATTTAACAGATTTAAGTAATGAAAACAACCTCGTTGAAGATATTAATAAAAATTAAAGAAATAAGGACATAAAGGTTTCAAGGCAGTTTAACCATTTAAAGAAAAGTTGTTGTCCAGAACATTTCTTTAGAAGCACCAAAAAATTTGAAAACTGATTTCGTGAGCTGACTCCCAAAATATTCGAAAGATCCCGACGAAAATGCCGATAATAATTTGCGTAGCGGAGATGAGTCCATTATCAGTCTTAAACTGTTACTCGAAACAGTTGAGCCCATAGGTAATTGGAAACACGAAATTAACAGTAAATCTCAATGCGACCACGAGAGTTGA
The DNA here is from genome assembly GCA_963576515.1 of Cryptocephalus primarius. Taxonomy (NCBI): domain Eukaryota; kingdom Metazoa; phylum Arthropoda; class Insecta; order Coleoptera; family Chrysomelidae; genus Cryptocephalus; species Cryptocephalus primarius. The sequence continues at coordinate 20,476,675 of OY754936.1, read as the reverse complement.
TGAGATTTGAACTTCTCGCTCGATTCGGTCTCGTCCTCTCTCTTGTTACGAGGTTGAGATGAGGCTCAGGTTTTCTCTTCGTATCGTGAACCCCTAATCACTACGAAAGAATGCTGTTATTGCAGAATAACAATTACTAATATTGTAACAGATGTTACATGTAATATTTGTAAATTAGTCGGATGTAGGTAGTTGTTTAACCATTGTTAACAACTGTAAACAATCTTCAGCAAATAAAACTAATAGATAAATTCGTGTAAATTGATTTTGAATAACATCGTGTCGAGAATTTTTATGTAAAACACAAACACCTTGTTTGTTTGCTGTATCACAATTTTGTGTTACATATCTACCTCTATCCTTTAGTATTCCTCGATTGTGGTTACAAGGATTAGCTTTAACGTGTGTATATCTTACTTTACTGATGATAATTAATCCCTAATCCCCGAGATACGACTCTGCAGCCAAAATAGAAATATCTCTTAATCGTTTGAAAATCAGAGTGTACTAACGTCCCGAAAGAGGCGTTCCAGAAATGTAGCTAAGAATAGATTATTCGCTTGCAGCGGTATATAAATACAAAGTGGAGTACTTTGGAAGTAACAAGGTCGAATAATATACAAATATACGTATATTCCCAAGACTTAATTGGTGTCTCACTGGCTCGATGCGAATTATGAAAGATTATCAATTTGAAGCCAGGCAATGATACAGTTTTTTTCATGCTCCTGTGGCGTTTTCTGCAAGAACAATTTATTTATCGCACATGGGCAAAGTGCCAAAATCCACTAAAGATACCGAATAAAATATTACCTAAGTGCTCTGAATTTAGGTGGATTTTGGACTTTTGATGCCGGGGTAATACGTGCCAAACGATGTTTTTCGTTTCATTTCGTTCGTTCAAAAATCTCAGTTTCTAATGGTTTTCCTGTTTCTGCATTTCTAATACATCAATACTCACACACAAACACACAGGGTGAAAAACAATTTTGTTTATTATTTTGTGTGGGAATATCCGAGATGCCAAAAGCGAAAGTTTGTGATGACCTGGCACGGGAAAATATTTCCAGGTGCTCGAAAGATTCCGAAAGAAAGTGGGAAAACCTGCTGTGAATTTCAATCCAAACAATAATGTATTGAAATGAGAATCGATCAGTTTTCACTGTCGTAAATTCGCAAATCAGGGAAAGTAATGAGTTCAATGCGAATGTAGCACTTTCGGGGGAGCATTTTTCTTTCAATAACGCATTTCAACACGATTTTGCAATTTAAGTAAAGCTGTCATTTTCTTTTCTTTTTATTAATGAACTCGAATTCGGTTACGGAATTGCTTTCACGGAGTGAATTATTACTTGGTAAGACAAATATACAATGCTTGACGATTTCAGCTTTCTATAAAACCTACAGGCTTCTTGAGTCAGCATTTTTGTCACTTTGATTATAAAGTCCCATTTCATCCTTACCCGTTTCATAATTGATATGTATGGCATGAAAGTACTTATTTATACTAATATTTAAACTAAGAAAAACTAAACTTTAATTTTTACATATTATTCCATACTTGATTTCACCATTTATTATTAATATAGGTATTATTGTTATGGAATAATTTTAATTAGGAAAGACGTTGACGTTATTTTATCAAAGAGTAACAATAATACTTCGCATCCAATGTTTCAATAAATTGCTTTACCTTTCCTGAGTAAGATTTCGTTTAAAGTTTATTTTCGATACATTGTGGCTACCAGTTTGGGCACTTGTTTGGCACTGTTTAAAATATGTATATTCCGAAAACATTAGAATGATTACTCTCATGATATACCTACTCGTTTGTCCTGTGTGTTTTTACATACAACTACCATTTATTTCACGTAGAATTTGTCGGCTGATTGTTTATTTTCCATTTTTCACGTTTTCGTAAGGAATTCTTCTGTTAAAAATTGCTCTATTAACCCTTATAGCGTTGAGTGAATTACTGATTTTCCTACTGATAACCGTAATATGAATGATAGAGCGCTATTTTTCTTTTCGCGTAGGTAAATTAGACAGCGTGAATATCCTCGATTTTTTTGTTTTTATCCTGAATAATTCTGTCAGTAATATGCTACGTATGATAACTTGCGGATTTTGTGAATATCAAGGAAATAAAATACATTAACAATCATATAGATAATTAGGTAATATTTCATGTAAACATGTTTACATAATTTTAGTTTAAAATCAAGCTATCCACAGCTGTGGAAAACTAAAATTAGTACATAAATAACAAAAATTATTGATGGTTAAATTTATTAAACGCCTGTAATAGATGCTCAATTTTTAAGATTATAAGTAAAATAGAAAACATGACAGGGAAGAATAAAATATGAGAAAGTTAAATGGTTTGGTCATACATGTGAGACTTTAGAGTAGATAGACTAGCCAGAAATTTTTTTGAACAAATAGTGAGAACAAAAATATAAGAGGAAGATCTCGAAAATTCAGGGGGAAACAATTAATGGAATAATCTGACGAAAGGAAATTATTTTAGGAAAGAATAATTAATAAGAGATAGAGAGATAGAGAGATAGAGAGAGAGAGAGAAGATAACAGACAGAAATACGTAACAAAAAATGTATGTATGCAAAAAAAAGTGAGCATTTCACTTAAATATTTAAAGGCTTATCAATAAGACGTAGAGGAATTTTAGGCGGGATGATTGAATTATTTTCTTATAATTCTTGCGTAGTTATGAATTAGTGTACAACATTTATTTATTTTATTTAGGAAGTCCATACTCTACTTTTATTTATTTTATTCTGCATATTATGCCAAGTGCATGTTTATTTGGTCCCATTGAACTGTTTACGTTAAGGTCGTTTAAATTTTCCAAATATTTATTTAATGGTTATTTTAAAAGCTTAATTCGGTATCATTTAACTGTAATAAGTATTATACCATATTGCATTCATTTATAGGATATTAATTGAAATATAAAGTTTAAATTTTAAATTTTTATACTGGGATAATATATAGTCTCAAGTTTCATGGATGAACATTTAACCTTAGAAAGTCACTTTAATATACCTTCTATTTCACATCATGGATATATCATTCGGTTTGTGAGTTTATTTGTTCTGGAAAGTGATGACGTTTTCATTTTATTGGAAATTAATTAGTTAATTTTTATTCACTTCAAAAGAGTTAATAAATCCAAGTTAAAACAAAGTACTCGCGTGGTTGCTACTTTGTGAAAACTTGAAATATCACCAGTGTTCAAGAAATCCTTGATATTATAAATGAACCAATGTCATTAATTTACCATTAATTTAATTTTATAATGCCACAAAAGTTTACTCTTATTAATTGGCAATTAAATGGTATAAATTCAATAATTTTATCAATGTTGCAAACAGCCCTCCACTACTGTTATTGTATTGTGATATATTTCCTTCTACATGAAAGACTGCCACGTGAAAGTCCATAGGAACATTTGATCCAGAAATAAAAAGCACTGGTAATTTTTTGGTACAGAAAAATCGAGGAACGCTGGAAAAGGAAAATGACAGGAAAATCCGAAATTATTTGTGTGTATCTCAGAGAAACCAGTTAAATAAACAAGTTAAGAAAAGTACAAAAAATGATCTGACCTAAAAACAATCGATCTATAGTAACAGAAAACACGTAATTCAGTGTAGAACACTATGCACATCCACCATTGAGAAGTTGTAGGATGTGAAATAGGATTTTTAAAGGCGGTTACATGTTATTTTATGCCAAAGAATATGATTGTTTATTTGGAAATTTATTTATCTACTATGTAAGTATCTGTTTGAAAAGACAGTTTAATATTTTGAGAGGTTTTGGAAAAGTTCAAAATGAGGTGTCGCCAAATAATAAGTTTGACGATCAGTGTGATCGATAAGTCGTACCTCCCAAACTTATGTAATAAGTAATTTCAAAGTGACAAATTCATAAAAAACCAATAACGGTTCAAGTTCAAGTTGATTTTAAACGAAATGGTTTTTGTGATATATGAGTATATATTACAAAAATCTTAAAAAACGTACAATGTATCGTTATATAAAAAGAAAAAGGAATTTAGATTATTAGAACCGGAATATTATATCAGACGCGGCTACTTTAGGACTTCCCCGGGGGTGTTTCGGTAACCGGATTTTCGGCTGCATCAGTCGAGTGATTTTCATCTTCTGACGCTGCATCTCCATGAATTTTCCTGCTCTCTTGGTTTTGGCTGGTGGTATTCATTATTTCTGCAGCCATCGGAGTTCCATTATCTTTGGTCGTTGGTTTGATTCCTATAAAATTGATAGGTTAGGTTTTCCTACGATATTAACTTACCACATTTCGACTTAGGATGATATGATCGAAATGATTACATGCATTTCCTGTTTCACTCACTTGTTCTGCGTTCGATGTTGCTACCAGATGCTGCTGCTTCCACATCTGCTTCTGCTGGGGGCTCCGTTGGCTGCAGGTTGATGGCGTCCCTCGTTTCAGATGTGGACATTTGGTCAATATTTCCGTTGGCCGGTGGAATTATCTCACTTGGGTGTTGTGGGGCCCCGGAGTTTTCTATAGGGTTTGCACTTCCGCCAGATATTGCCGCGGTTCTTTTAGAACCCATCAGCCAAGTAATTATGGACCAAATTCTTTTTAATGGCCACTTAATTGCAGCAAGACAGGTCTTTGTTTTTACTCGCCTGTTACGCGGTGCCGCTGCTTGAACTTCGGGTACATGGACTTCGTGTTCTACGATGGCGCCCACTTCTTGTTGCTCGATATCGGGATTAGGACGAACTTCCCTTCTCCAGTTATCCAATCTTGCATCTCTCAGGCGTGTGATTATCACTCGTAGTTCTTTTTGGCGTCTGGGTACAAAACGCCTGGGGATTATACGGGCCATTATCGGATACGTCAAAGCTCACGTCTTCACTCAGCGAAGAACCAAAGGAAAGTGGCGAATGTTTGGTGCATTTGTTTTTTACAGATTCACAGTTCAAATAATACGTCAATCATGCATAAAACCTCAGAACCCTTTAGTCATCTATCGTGGGACAAGAAGTTGATAGACAAGCTCCATCTAGTGAACGTAATTGAATTTACATTTTGTATTCAATCCAATTACTTGATTAAATTTATATTTTATTGGAAGGAGTAGGTTGAATAGCTAGTTTATCATTATTTTCCGCTGGTTCGATGTGGGTGTGGAAGCTAGTGTCACAAAAATATCGAATGAAATAAGAGATCACGGTACAAAATAATGAAAATAAATACGGAATATTGAGGTTATATTTGGTGACAGACATTGACGGATTTGAAATTAGAGGTTATCAGAGGCTAACTGCTTTTTAAATTCAATATTCGATCGAAGTCCATAAAGAAATCGATCGAGACGTTTGCTCGAATACTCGACACAATCTAGTTGAATACTGTGATCCTCTATTTACAAGCAGAATATCTGAGTCTATCTGTAATCTACCGTACTGAAATGTTTGCATTATGAAGTGTGTGAATATCTATCGTGAGGAAGAGAAAATGGTTTGGTGATATGTGTGGGACGTCAGGGAAAAGTATAGGTTTCTGGGTGAAGGGCAAAAAAGAAGAATAAAAAAGAAAAATCTCGAAAAATACAGTGCGAGTCTCTAACTTGGAATAAATTTAGTAAATCGAAGACAGTTTTTTTTGTTGTTGGAAATAGGCTTGTACAGGTCGATTAATGTTTTAAATTGCGATCTTTTTAATGTAAGTGAATGTTATACAGCGTGTACCAAATTTGAGATATGACGTCATCAATTATTTTTTTAATGGCAATACTTATTGTTTTATGACCAATCTTCAAGGGTATATCATGTCACACATGCGTACCAAATATAATAAAAAATGTGGAATGACGGTACCAAACTATTTCATTTAAAATTTAACAGTTTGAAAAATCTGTAATAATTGGGCTACTACGAAAATACAGATGGGTTAATTTTACTTTTGAATAATATCATTTGAACAAGGAATTCGTTGTGCAACCCATTATTGAAAGGATCAAAGTACTGCTACAACTAAATAAAACAATCCTCGTTTTTGTGATCAGAGTATATTACAAAAAAAAAAACTAAAACAATATATAACGTCAAATTGTAAAATAAAATAAATAAAATAAAATTTTTATTATTAGAATCGAAATATTATATCAGACGCGGTTACTTTCAAGCTTCCCCTAGGGTGTTTCGGTACTCTGATTCTCGGCTGCATCAGTCGGGCGATTTCCATCTTTTGACATCCGTCTTTTAGAACCCATAAGTCAAGTAATTATGGACTAATTTTTTCCGAATGGCTAACTAATTCCTGCTAAATATGCGTAGTTACTGGCGGGTTATTCTGTGCCGATGTTTGGACTTCGGGTACGTGCCGTTCCAGTCGCACGGGTACAGACATTTCTTGTTGGTTAAAGTTGGGATTTGGACGAATACGAATCGTAGAAGTGGCAATTGTAGTCGTTCTCGGGCGTCTAACTACCCGTTGTGGTCTTTCTCTGGGTCTGGATGCACCATTTTCGTTATTTATCTTGGACACCTTCGGGGACATCGAAGCTCCTCATCTTCACTCACCTAAGTACCAAACAAAAAGACAAATGTTTGGTGCATTTGTTTTTTACACATTCACGATTCAAGGGTTACGTCAGTCATGCGTGGAATGTAGAACTTTTAAGTCATCTATCCTGGGACGTTAATTCTTAGACGAGAGCCATCTGGTCGAGAATACTTGAATTGCAGTTGTGTTGTCAATCTGGTTACATGATTGAGTCATTTTATTGAGTGAAATAAGTTGAATAGCAAATTTAATACTCTTTTTCCATTGCTTCAATGTGAATCTGGAAGCCGTTTTCATATAAATTTCGAACGAAATGTGAAATCACACTATGAAATGATGAAAGCAAATACGGGATAATGAGGTTATGTTTAGTGACGGACGTTAACGGATTCGATGGAGTGAATATAGGGTGGCAAGCCGATTTTTAATAGCAAGGCAGCAAATCGAAAATTATTTTGGAATCGCCTATTAATGCCGTGTATACTATGGTAAGTACAATAAGATTTGTGCTCTGTCACTGAATTAGCTCAATATTTTTTTCTCCTTTCTTCTGTTTATTAAAACTTGTCAAATTAAAATTCTTGATCAAAATAATCAAACAGAATAGATTATCATTGATATTTACGGTTACGGCACCTATTATCTACGTTGTTAATAATACGTATGCTTGGTATTCGTAGAAATTGGGATGGGAGTAAGAATTTTAAACATAAGTGGGTGGACCCAATCTTCCATCAAGTATGCCATGAGTACCAATTTTCAATTTGATACAATAGGTCAATTGAATGTGTGTGATAAATAAGAGGTGTATTTTTCATAATTGGAAGAATGAGCTACCACCAAACAACCTCTGTTAACGATAATTGTGCTCTTGTTATTACATATTACATTTTTCATATCTCCAGATATATGAGTAGCTACTATCCGTTTGAAATGTAATGATCCCCGAGATAGCCATTAGCTTATAATGTGAAAAAATTACTTGATAAAATATTACGTTTCAAACTTGTTTCAGTGTACTAAACATTTCTACATACCTGTCAAACGCACAAATTGATAGTTTTTTGAGGATTTTTCCTTCACTCGTATTAATGAATTCAAAGTGAATTTGGAGAATATAGCGAAAATATCTATAATTATTTCCTGGGCATACAGTGTTTTAGTGAGAATAGAAAAACATTGTTGATTTATTTGTTCGTGTTAGGTAACTGTGAATCGAGCGAACAACGCTCGTAGCTTTAATCTATTTGTTATGAGACATTATCGTGTGCCTGACTAAATTGCAGGAATGTAAATCAGGTCATTTCAAAGCCACCAAACTCGACTGTCGCATTCTGTGCATCGACCAGCGTATTTCTTATTTAAACATTCACGATGTTCATGTCGGAAATGCAGTCATACAGCGAGTTCAAATAAGTGTAACCTTATACTAGTCTATATATTTGTCCGAAATTCCTGCTGAAAGTTCGCCAGTTTTATTCCCGCGAAGTCTTTCAGTGACCCAAACTCATATTGCAGTAATTTCTACCTCACACACAATAATGAAATTTTCAACCAAGCGGTGCACGAAATTGATTTTTCTCTAGAGTATATTAAGGAATACTTGTACTTCGAGTTTTCATCCAACGCTCGATACTTCCTTTTTAAGAGATTTTCGATATGTTTAAAAATTTGCGGAATCCCTTAGACGCTATCACATACATTAATAAAAGGGGTGACGTGCAATCAACCACCTAAAAACACCTCGCAGCTTAAAGATGAAATACGAAAAAAATATGTTGTATGCACTTACTGCACTCAACTTATATATCCACAATGTTATTGTGTGTACGCGAACCATTTTCCAGTTTTACTCAACACAATCCGTCAAAAAGTCCATTTAAAATATTCTATTTCTGTGACAGGCTCAGTTTTTGTGTATTGTATATTCAAAAAAATATAGTCTGGAAACTTTAAAAAGAGCGATAAAGATTACTTTGTTTTTATACCCTACCATTTTAAACCAGATTTATTTCAATGAAATATCCTAGGTAGGTTTGCATCTGATTTTGAACTATTTATTGTTGAAATTCCGCTCATCTTACTTTAAAGACTCACTTCGTGAAAATTTGAATGAAATATTAAAAATAAAAAAATAAAATTTTGGGGAGGTACATTCGATACTTTTTTTATCTCGTAATCAGTTTAATAGATGATGTTAATCTTAATTGATATTAACAGGTTCTTTATGAAAAACTCATTGTTAAACAAGGCGAAGAAAAAATAAGTGACATATAAATGGGCAGATTTAATTAGCGTCAACACCGCGATAATTAATTACATAAGAGACAGTTATGTAGCGGACTGGAAAGGCTAATGAAGTGGGAAATTTCAGTCAAGTTGAGAGCATGGTAAATTACATTATGTTCGAGGAGATTTGTTTACACGGTTTTTACCACGTGTAAAGGAGATGCAAAAATGGGAGTAATTATTTTAAGAAAATTGCATTACTAAACAACAGAAGTGAATGTGTTGGAGTGCTTTGATATGGAATCCGATGATATTGAAGGTATTGTAAGGTTTTTACTAGTTTACTGGTTCGGAAATAACGATAAATCGGACTGTTTGTAATTCTAATAAAAGTGATCACATATTTTGTTTTGTTCTTTGGAGAATTAAATTTTGTTATATGCAAACCCTCTTATTCATAAACGCACTTTAACTTTAAAATGGATTTTAGTTTAAAGGGCGTTTAGAATGTGTTTTAATAAGGTAACCATGTTAAGAATACATGAAACAAAGCACTGTAGTTACTCTGTAGAACAGATTCTGAACGTATTTTTGATTAAAATCCATTAGAAGTTAAAATGCGTTTATGAATGAGAGGGAAAGAATCTAAAATCAATAAACAGTTTTACCAACTACAAAGAAAAATTTAATACATTTAAGCTAATATCATTAAGTTTGGACCGGTTCAATTAATATAGAGCAAGGGAACTCAAAAATCAGAAAAAAATTCTTGTAATGCATTTTCCTTGTAAGGGTGTCCCCTAAAAATGGAATCATATGTTTCCACGAATTTTTGTTATACCACCTGCCAAAAAATTAGATTATTTAAATTATTACATAATTTTTACTTCATCCGGACTGTGGTGAATTTTTAAAAGATTAAATTGCTCTAAACATTTTGCTATAATATTGGCTGTAGGTTCTAAACAATTTTGTTTTCTCTTGTTAAGCAAACAAATGCGTCTTATTTGACCTGTATGTATTGTCTTCTTTTACACTATACAAGAAACGTATGTATCGAACACTATTTACAAACCACTGCATGAAATCACAGTTTCTTAAATATAAATGTAAAATAGTTCAAGAATTTTAAACGATTTTTGGTAATAAAAATATTATATACCTGATAAAACTTTGGAGTTTAGCAAAACGTTTAATTTTGAAACTTTTAAATATAATAGTTATAATTTGAATATTCAACGAAAAACTTTTAATTATACTGATACTTCAGTCCTGTGTTAAATCCAGCACTAAATTATTATCAAATGATTAAAACTGGGATAAACTAAAGTAACATATGTTTATTACTAATTGAAATAGTATTAGGAAAGTAGTAGTAAACAGGAAAAGGCTAGATAACATTTTTCAAGTTTCATAAAAAAAATCTAAACAATATTTCAATTCCTTGTTGAGGTTTCTTCCTATATTTTTTAAAGACCGAAAAATGATGAGGCACATCTAATCACAAATTCGAGATGAACAAAAGAACAATGTTTAAAAAAAATCCAAACATTTCGAATTGTTTTTTCTTTCAAAATTTTGACCATAACTTTTTTCTGTGCATACTTATGTATAGGCAATGCTTCACAAAAAAAGGTTATGCAATTCCCTTTAATATGGGGTTTATTAAAGTTTATACGTTACAAATTGACTGAGATGTTTCGTAAAGAAAGCATCGTCGTTAATTGTGATAACGTCGATGGCTCGGATATTTGTGAACAAGATATTGTTACTGATACTGTAGATATAGATATTGCTTTTGAAGATATTTCAACTATACTATAATGAAAAATTACATGTATAATCTGATTTAAATTTTAAATAAATAAGTATTTTCGACATTAAATTAGCCTTAGGTAAATTATTTGTTGAATAAAAATAGAATCTTCTAAGTAAAAATATTAAATAATACGTTTTGAAAGAAGAGTATAAAAAAATAGAAAAAAAAAACCGGTCAATTTCAACCGTTCACCGTTCAACTATTTTAAGTATGCCCAGAAAAAAAATTGTAATCAAAAATTTAGAAGAAAGAAACAATTCGAAATTTTTCATTTTTTTTTTTGTTTTTTTAACATGTTTTATTGTATTTATTTCATGACCAAAAAATTATTTGCACTCTAGGATACGTCATTTCGAGGGAAAATTTAATTCTCCAAAAAAATTTCTGTAAAATACTTGCTAAAAGTGCCTAGTTTTTGAGTTATAGGCAAAAAAACGAAAGGTGGACAAATATACTTCGAGCTCAAAAACACAATGCTCTATTTGGAATCACTCTTCAATTTTATCATTTTTGAGGTCAATTGACCATATGAAACAATAAAATTCTTCGAATGCCTTAGTTCTTTCGACCCATGTTTTTTTTGACATAGTCGATAGCCTAGAAATACTTCCTAGATCTGTGTTGGAAACTTTGCAAAGCCTCAAATGAAACAAACCATTAATTTACCCTGCCCTACTGTCATCCCTTTCAGGGATGACACATCGAAACATGTGCCACTGGTTTCTTTACGATTTTAAATATTAAACAGCTTAAATAATGTAGAACAAACGGCAGTTCCAAAATATTTTTTTTAAATTATACAAATTGAAAAATCTGTAATTGGGCTACAACAAAAATACGGATGTGTTAATTTTACTTTTGAATCTTTTAATCTTTTCGTTAATATTTGCCACCCACCTCAAATTTGTGTGGTGATAAGATATACCACAATTTTGTCCAAATTTAAAAAACTTCCAGAAGAGATCTGACCTAAAAATAATCCATCTCAAGTAACAAGTTATTTGGTTGTCCAAAATTAGACACACCCATTATTGAAATTGATGATTGAAATACCCATTATTGAAATACTTAATTATGAAATACCCATTATTGAAAAGTGGTAGTAGGTATTAAATATTTTTTTAGAGGTAGTCCCTTGTTATTTTATGCTATAAGATATTTAAACTACACGAAAATTCATTTTTCTGTTTTGTATATACCTGATTCCAACATTATAAGAACTGTTTTCAAAAGTAGATTTTGCCAAATAATATATCACTCTATATCCCGAACTCCGATGATAAATGATTTTAAGGTACATTTATTAAAAAATACTAATAATAGTTCAGGTTCAAGTGTTCGTTAAAAGAAACGGAACAAAGTACTGGTACAACTAAATAAAGACATTCCATGATTTTGTGATATGAATATATTACAAAAAACTCTAAAACAATATGTAAAGTTGTATAATAAAAGTCGTATAAAAGTATTATATCAGTCGCGGCTACTTCTTTAGATTTCTCCTAGGGCGTTTCGATACCCGGATTCTCGGCTGCCTAAGTCGGGCGCTTTTCATCTTTTGACTCTGCATCGTTTCTGCAGTCATCGGAGTTCAATTATCTTTGGTCGTTGGTTTGATTCCTATAAAATTGATAGGTTAGGTTTTCCTACGATATTAACTTACCACATTTCGACTTAGGATGATATGATCGAAATGATTACATGCATTTCCTGTTTCACTCACTTGTTCTGCGTTCGATGTTGCTACCAGATGCTGCTGCTTCCACATCTGCTTCTGCTGGGGGCTCCGTTGGCTGCAGGTTGATGGCGTCCCTCGTTTCAGATGTGGACATTTGGTCAATATTTCCGTTGGCCGGTGGAATTATCTCACTTGGGTGTTGTGGGGCCCCGGAGTTTTCTATAGGGTTTGCACTTCCGCCAGATATTGCCGCGGTTCTTTTAGAACTCATCAGCCAAGTAATTATGGACCAAATTCTTTTTAATGGCCACTTAATTGCAGCAAGACAGGTCTTTGTTTTTACTCGCCTGTTACGCGGTGCCGCTGCTTGAACTTCGGGTACATGGACTTCGTGTTCTACGATGGGGCCCACTTCTTGTTGCTCGATATCGGGATTAGGACGAACTTCCCTTCTCCAGTTATCCAATCTTGCATCTCTCAGGCGTGTGATTATCACTCGTAGTTCTTTTTGGCGTCTGGGTACAAAACGCCTGGGGATTATACGGGCCATTATCGGATACGTCAAAGCTCACGTCTTCACTCAGCGAAGAACCAAAGGAAAGTGGCGAATGTTTGGTGCATTTGTTTTTTACAGATTCACAGTTCAAATAATACGTCAATCATGCATAAAACCTCAGAACCCTTTAGTCATCTATCGTGGGACAAGAAGTTGATAGACAAGCTCCATCTAGTGAACGTAATTGAATTTACATTTTGTATTCAATCCAATTACTTGATTAAATTTATATTTTATTGGAAGGAGTAGGTTGAATAGCTAGTTTATCATTATTTTCCGCTGGTTCGATGTGGGTGTGGAAGCTAGTGTCACAAAAATATCGAATGAAATAAGAGATCACGGTACAAAATAATGAAAATAAGTACGGAATATTGAGGTTATGTTTGGTGACAGACATTGACGGATTTGAAATTAGGGGTTATCGAAGTTGAATATTGTGATCCCCAATTTACAAGTAGTCAACACGCAAAGAAACACACAAAAGGAGTACCTACCGCTATGGAAATTCTTCATTTTTCCTAAAGTTCTTCAGTGATCTGATAAAGTCTGAAGAGCGACTATTACTTCTGTTAATTGAATTCAGTTTTTGTTGGTTGGTGTGTGCCTGTTTAACTTTTCACAAAAATGCAAGTTTGAGGTAATTTATAGAATGCTTGTTTATTTTTCAATTGTTTTCCAATGATCTACATCGACTTAGCTTTAATTTTAAAAATATATGTATATCGCAAGTCCTCGCAAAAATACAACCTTAAAAAATATGTCCGACACTTCTATCCCGCACCACGCCGAATGTATCACCTGCATCTCAATGTTTGCTCGGGCTAACTCTAGATTTTCCTTAACGTAATTCATTAAAGGCATTAACATTGTATTAGCAAGAAAATTGAATTAGCACACATTTACTAGCCATAAGCTTACTGGAAACGTTTTAATTTGTTACTTAGTATTTCAACTACACTACGTAACGAAACGTACCACTCCATAACTGCTATAAGACGCAATTCGTGTCATAAACCTTATATGAGTATATAGCCTACTTTGTATTGTGTGTAGAATCAATTTTGAAGTAGGTCACTAACCCAAAAAATAGAACTAGAACTAAAATATTTACACATCTAATAACGGAAATCAATATCAGACATGAAAGGCGAGCTAATCAAGTAGTTAATAATAACTACATATTTAGTAGGCGACATTCCAACATGACATTTTCCATATAGTTCTAAAAGGTGTTATGCAGACAGGGCTCACCAGTTATTTTAAGTAAAAACCATTACGAGATCTATAATTTTTATACTATACTTGGACCCATACAGTTGTAAGCACACAATGGCATATTCTTCTACCACAAACAAATCGCTTTTCATAAGAGAGCTTTGGAAATATTAATTAGAAATCTGCAATACACGAAAGGCATTTCTATTTGACTGAAGGTGTGTATACAGCTCTAGGGTTTCATAAAACCTAGACTGGTATGTAACACTAATTAAAATTGGTGCACCATGACACTGGCAGTATTATATTACTGCTGCCTCAGAATTTGTATATTTAACCGGATTCAAGGTACTGCACTTTTAGGATACGAGCGTTTTCATTTGACGATACGAGACTGAATGCGATATTTTGAAATTTACTTTCCAGGCGGTTTACATACTATGTGTATGTAAATCACTCGAAGATATCATACTGCATTATAAACTAGAATAATTTTCTACCATGACGTGAATCCATTTACAGCCAGTTGCAAGTGAACCTCCAAAGTACAGTCGAGAGCGTTCTCAGTCAATCATTCCGCGATTGTGCTAACTTTTACAACAATCTGTTACGGACACAGGAAAACTGAATTGTCTACTAAACGTACATGAACAGACGCAAACAAATAACTTTTCGTTTTCAGTTGATGTACCTCAAATTATAGTTTAGATTATTTTATAAATGATGATTCAGCTCTTCAAGATGACGGTATGTGCAGTCGGGGGTTTTGGTTCGTTAGAAAAATTATGAAAATGACGTGATTTTAAATCACATTTTCTTCTGAAATAATTTCATGTGTGTGCTGGAAATAACATTTCTTAGTTAAGTAAACATTTGACACCACTTTATAAAAGTATGCACACAATACGTCTTCATTCAAATGAGTCGACTTCCCGAAGTCTAGAAGTGTATCTAATGCGCTACAGAATTGAATAAAAGTAACAATACCCGTGAGAAAAGTTGTACTTGTACTTTTTTACCGGAACCCAGAAAACTTGTTCTTAATTCTTTAATTAAACAGTTCACTGATATCAAAATAAATATAATCAACAGATTATTTTATAAGGTGAGATTGTTGATAAGGAAATATCTTCTATTATAATCGATCTATTGAATATAATTCGTAGGGATATTCATTATCACGTTAAATTAAATCTTTAATTTAACTTTAATCTTAATTAATTAATCTTTAATAAAAATTTGGACCGTTAATACATTTATTAATATTAATAACCACAATGTTATATTACAATAATAAAACGCCACAATGGCCCTTTGCACCTTTGACCACTATAAAATGGATATATGAGATAATTTTATAGATCTTACGGAAGTTGTTGGGGTTTTTTTTTTGAAATTTACAATAGCAACAGTTAAGATATCATGAAAATCATTAAAAATTCAATTAAGAGGTCTTTTTGAGGATTTGGCTATTCTATCATGAATTGATTAGTATTATTTCACCTTAAAAATTGTTACCCGCTTTTTGAGCGTTATTTACCTACTCTATTAAACATATTCCTATTAATAGATGGGTCTAGAATGAAGGAGAAAAATTCAGAACTTTCGAGAATTGTACCCTGGAGTATAAATGAAAACTAGAATATTAAAGTCAGTCAGACAGACCAGGAAATTATTTTAGTCAATTAACTTCACGTCAAACGCTACATCATTGTGGAATTATTTGAGAAAATGTTATTTGAAATAAAATTCCGCCAGATTATATCAAAATCAGATCGGTTACCGTTTTATGGACAATATATTCTTATTTTAAGTACGGTTTATAAGTAGTGTTTTTTTATATAAGAGTATATATTACTGGAAAGTTTAAAACTATATACAATGTATATTTCGTATATTTAGTAATATTATTTCTTGGAGATAAAATAACAGGCAAACCAGTTCATAAAAAGGATTGGCAAATTTCCAACGACCCTCCTTTTTGTGTCTGCTATTTTAATTTTTGCATTGTGGGTTGTATGCTATTAACTGATATCTTTATATGTTTATGAAAACTGACTCAAGTTTGCGATTATTCGAATTTTATTTCCTCAGGCATATTAATATTATATTTTTGTTTCATGTAATAGTAATAATAATAGAGTGTAACGAAAGGCAAACTCAATGATTTAATATTTAATATTTGTTGTTGAGTGATTAGGAACGAAAGATTTTTCCTTATTCGCCCCTTCACTCCCGCTGTGAATCAATCTACAGCGTCAGCACAGAGTTATCGAAAAAAGTGAACCACTTGTTTGTACTAAAGTATTTTATTAAAAGTATTGGTGTAGATGACGACTTCGATGGTTGGATACAGACTGGGTTGATAAAATCTTATTTTTGGCAAGTGACAACAAGAGAGGGATGGTGCAGGTAGTTTTTGAACCTCCCTTTTGAGCAACACATCTGGCAAGTTTCATGACAACATGTGAACAAAGTTACAAATTTTACAATCGTCAACAATATTTAAATACTAATTAAAATAAATACACAAAGAATATGAACAAAATGTATTGCAATTATTAATCCAAAAATTTCTTGCTCTGCTTGTCAGTAAATAGTTCCAAAACTTTACTAACGAATATATAAGGTGCCAAATTTTTATATTCAATTGAGTGAGAATTGGCTACAATAGTAGGTGAAACCATTTTCAAAAAATGGGCATCTACATCAGGTGTATCGTCAGCATAATATTTAACATTACGTCTCTTGAAAGAATTATGAATATAAGATGTGTAAACGTCAGATAAGGAAGGAGTAATTGCTGCCCTTGTAGCATCCCACTGGTATTAAGGAATTACGATTTTATTTTATTATTTGGTGTAACCGATGTGTCATTTCCGACCAGATATTTTAAAAAATTGGAAGACTTAATTTTTAAATCATTTAATAATATAATGATATTATATGTATATAATGTAATCGTAATTTATATAATATATACATATATATCAAATAATAACATTATTCTAATAGGAACTACAAAAAATAAAAAGTTTCATATTACAAGTAATGGAACAGTTATATCTTAAATTATATAGTTTAATGTTCCGCGTAAACCGATATAAAATGCCTAATAATGCAATACTTACAAACACTACGAAAACCACATAATTATGGAACAAGTGACTAACAAATAACGCTAAAACCTTGAGTAATCAATATTTAAAAAAGCGCCATCTCGTCTTCCTCCATCACGCCTGTCACTTGTCATTCTCCTCAAGGTTGTCTCTTCCTGCTTGCTTACGGTTGTGATACGTCGAGTTCCTCAGATTCACCGTCTGGAAGAAATGGTTATCCGATATTTTTACATGAAACGGCTGACTTGTGTTTTTCACATACGCACCTGTGCCGATTTCCTCACTTGGTTCAGTTGCAGCTTCTTCAGCTACTTGCAGTTGTGAGTTGTTGGGTGCGTTGGGCTCTACCCCTGAAATAAATTGTAGATTAATTATTCTACATTGAAGGATTGACGTGGTATTATTCCATGCACTATTTTCTTACTTGGTTCAGTTGTAGGCGTTTCCAAATCCATTGCCGTTGGGGCTTCATTTGCTTCCTCATCTACGAACTGCTCATCGGTGTATAGATTTGGGACAACTGGAGGCGGTAATGCAGCAATCGTAGAATTTCCTTCACCAAAGTTTGGAGGGTTTGACTAAAAATGTGATTTAGCCGCTGTTCTGTAGTGATTCTAAAGGCTGCCAGTCGTCGTTTCAGGCGTTGATAGCTGCAGGTTTTATACCAGGGTTTTTTATGAATTCTGACCGCCTTTTTGTAAGGGTATGCTTGTTTCTTCATTTCCCTTCTTCGTGTCGCCATTTGAGAAGTTTTCAAATTTACTTCGTGAAATGCAGAACAGCTGACCGCAAAATCAATATACGTTGATGTCTATTGCTGAACACTAAATAATTGTCTTCTGTTGGTTAACTGCCTCGAACTTGGGTGGCTGTCAAAAAAAGTAACGTCACAACAAACCCCCCAGTGTGTTGTTGTAGGAGCGGGAGGCTGATATTATTTTTTGAAAATTTTTTTATTGATGTTTGTTTACTTTCATGAAACTAATTAATAATTAAAACTGTCGAGTTATAATTTTTATATAGGCTGGATATGTATATTTTTACAAAATTGTGGCGGAATTGTGGTACTTTACTTTGACTATTTATATGTGTGGCAGTGTCTATCAATAAATTACGATACATCAAAATATAAGATCACTTTTTCTTTTAAAACTATATGAAAATTAAATGATTTTATTAAAAGATGTTGCTTTTAGATCAATATAGATTGTACAATGGCTTCGGGAAAGTTATAAGAGAAATAGAGGTGAAGAAAACCAGTACGATTCATTGTTTATTTTCCCAATTAATAAGCTACTAACAATAACTAACGATGAAAATTACGACAAATAATTTTGCTTGCTTTGATCATTCCAAATATAAAAAATATAAATCGATGTCAGTTTTCATATATGGGCCTTTGTATCCGATGTTATTAAAACGGTAAATTAATGCAAATGTTTGTTTATTAGTTATAAGACAATGAATATCTTTAATCTGTGGAATGAATTAATTATTTAGTTGTGTATGTATACTCGAAAAAAGTAAGTTGAACTAAGGATACTTCTTTCAATGACATCTCTTTATTGTAATAAATGATACCCCTGTTCATATAAAGTCACCATATCCCGTCCGACGGGCATCGAAAATTGTCTTTCAAACGTTGATTGATTCACCAACTTCAAAATTTTAACGCTTTTCAATTTTAAACTTTTCGTGAAATTTCCATCATTTTTCATCTTCATCTAGCATCAAATTGAATAATTTTTAGTACGTGACGCCAAATTAGTTTGAATAATGATTTCCACATTACTTTCCCATTCATTATAAGAGAACATCTCAGTTACAATCTGACAAAGATGTTAAATATTACTGTTCATTCGCCCTGTACAAATTGAACTATCTTTGCGCGTCCATTTATCAAAATGCTGAATCGAGGGAATGCGCGCCCAATTACGGATAAATAAAGGCGCCGCTTAAGCAAATTCTTTCTTTTAAATGGCAAATTTATTTACCTGACACCACTAACGATACGAAACTTTTTAGTTTGCTCCAGCCAAAGTACGTAACCCAGGCACATGTAAACAGACTCACAAACGATGTGAGCGTGTGTGCGTGCGTGCGTGTCTATCTGTGTACTGTCACAAAATTCTAGTGTCATAATTTAAGCTAAATGTCCATACCTGAGTGGATGAAGAAAAGGCGTGAGTTTCGATCTCCTAGCAAAACATGATACCTGAAAATTGATTTCGTTATTTAAGGAGTGGTTTATTCCAGTTTGCTTTAATAAACAAAACAGTGGAACGTAAAATCAATATACGTCAATGTCGATATCCATCATGGAACACTGAAACAGTTAAGCTCTGTCCGGTGGCTGCTTCGGATTTGATTGGCTATCCAACGAAGTAGCGTACCACAACGAACATGTCCGTGTGTTATTGTAATGAATTAACTATATTTGCTTTCATAGAGCCGTTTGAAAATTAATTCTAAATTAAACAGTTGACCTCTGTCGGGTAGCTGCCTCGAATTTGATTGGCTACCAGAAAAAGTAAGGTGCCGCGACACATCCGTAGGTGTGTTACTGTAATAGCGCAGGGGCGAACTTTATTTGCTTTCATAGAGCCTTTTGAAAATTAATTTTAAATTAAATAGTTGACCTCTGCCGGGTAGTTGCCTGGTATTTGATTGGCTATCAGAAAAAGTAAGGCGCCGCTACACACCCGTACCTGTGTTACTGTAACGACTTAGGGGCGAACTTTATTTACTTTCATAGAGCTATTTGAAAATTAATTCTAAATTAAACAGTTGACCTCTGCCGGGTAGCTGCTTGGAATTTGATTATCTATCAGAAAAGTAAGGCGCCGCGATACATCCGTAGGTGTGTTATTGTAATAACGCAGGGGCGAACTTATTAGAATTATTTGAAAATTAATTGTGTTTATTTAAAATTTTTATAGCGGCTGGACAAGAAAATTATTGTGACGCGTAGAAACATGAAATAACTTTTTTTTCGATTTTTACAAAATGTAAATGATTATAAGAAATGCTGGTGCTTTTAAAACAATAAGAAATGTGTAGTGGCTTCTGGCATTGTTACAGGAGAAGTAGGAATAAAGAAAGCCGGTTCGGTTCATTATTCATTTTCCCTACCATTAAGCTCTAATAATAGCTAACGATAAAATTTATAATCAATATCATTTTTGTCAGTAATCCGTCGACTTGCTTTGAATATTGCAAAAATTAAACAAATAAATCGATGCTATTTTTCGATATATTCCTTTGGATCCGATGTATAAGAAAAGGAAATTAAAGCAAATATTTACTACTTATGAAATATCATGAATTTTTTTATTTCGTTAAGTGAGTGAATTAAAATTATTTGTTAATAACAAGTTCATATGTAGGATACTTTGTTTTGTAAAATCTTTTTTAATTTTTATATAGGTTACCTCTTCATGCAAACACCAATGCTTGTTGTGCGATGAGCATCCAGAAAATTGTCTTTTCAACGTTGATAAATTCATCAATATTTAAATTTTAACAATTTTCAATTTCAAATTTCTCGTGTATTCCCATCATTTTTCATCTAGCGTTGATTTGAATAATTTTTAAGATGACGTAAAATTAGTTTGAATAATGATTTCCACCTTAGGTTTTGACAGTTTTTTACCATAGAATTAAAAAAAAATAGATCTCCACGATTTCTATAGGTACCTTACTTTATTTTCGTTGTTATATGTATTATTTTGAATCTATTTTTACTATTATTTCATGTCAATGAAACATTCATGTCGTATAAGACAAGTTAGAGAAGGGAAAGTTCCAGAACGACATTTCGACAATTTTAATATCACTATATAAACCGAAGTAATTTTACTACATAATTAGTTATTTAATGTTATCATCTTTTACCATGTTTCTAGATTGTATAGATGTTTTGTTGATGATGGGGAATTATATTCTCAAAACGTGACGGAATTTTAGGGAAAATTTACTGTAATTCTGACATTGGTTACCCATCACATGATTTGAGTAGAAATAAATTTGTTAAGTGGTGACATAGTAGTTTATATACGTCTATTTACACAAATATATTTACACGTTTCTAAAGTAGAGATTTTTGTCACCAAAATTTGTTTGACCCTGTCTAGATCCCATGTCATCTTTTCGCTTTCTTGAGATACCGGTCTCCACAAAGGTGGGTGAGAGTGGCCAAGAATATTTTTGGCCTGGTAATTGATCAATTGAACCTCCCCTTTCACTTCGTCATTTTTAAAATATGGAAAACCTACACTCGAGTACCTAACTCGACCTTTAGAATTATTTTGTAGAAGCCAAAACACCACGGGTTTTTTCCCGATATACTCGTTAGTTTACAACGTCCATAGTTGTGAATGCCATAAGAATACTTAAGAGCCACTTTAGAATAACACAAAAGTAGTAGTAATGACAGAAAAATACAGGAGGTAGACGAGGAAATTGAATTACAACATAAAACAAAATTGAAAAGAATACCGGTAAACACCTTTAACGAATTATACAGAGCTATAAAGATTAAGTACAGGGAAAATATTTGCAAAAGCTGGTCGTACACTAAACACTTATAACGTACAAATTCTATTTTAATCGGTTAACTGGATGGGGTAAGACATATAAAATAGGTTAAGTGGGGGTTTCGCTATGATTTCTGCAATAATTTAAGTTGTTTGTTTTTTGACATTCACCATTATAGTACAATTTTCAAAAAGGAATGACTTAGTGAACAATTTTTATATTAGATTGTTGTACAACTCATGTGTTGCTGCCTCGCCGCCAATAACTCCATGCTTCAAAAATACTTCATAAACATAGGCAAACCGACTTGGGTTTTTTTTTTTCGAAACAAATTAATGGCACGGAAGAGCGTAGGTTAAAACAGAACCCCATAGTACGTAAATTTGTTATCCCCTTTACCAAGAAAATTAAATTAGCGCTATTCTGACAAAAATTTGTAGTTCACAACGAAGCTGGCTTGGCAATTTTAATTAGGATTCCTGCTGATATTACTTTAATAAAGTATAAATGGCTCATGAGACAACAAATCAGATATCGGCCTTGCAATGTGATGTTATTTTGCTTATTTATAATTTCGCGTCGAACTTTGCGAAATGCCCCATAGTCTTCCATTTTGGTTTCGCTGTTTCTGAACACAAACTTACCAAAAGATCTAAGACGAAAGTTTCAGGATGTGAGTTTTGTGGGATCGGTTGATATAATCGCTTTGTATTTTATTTATTTTTTCTTCGTCTTTATATGAATGAGGGAAGCATCGAAACACTGTCGTGGTTTGTTGTTTTCTCTTAAACGAGATCGCTTATTTCACTAAGATTGTTTTGTGTTTGCTTTGTTGTGAGATTGATTTGTTACATGAAAATCCAGCTAAAAGAGAGAACGACGCAGAAACGCTTTTAAGGTATCTCTGCTTTATTGCTCTGCTAAGTTGATAAAAACGAAAGCCAGATTGCCACTGTGCGCAAATAATTTTAGTAAAACTAAAAGTCACCTAAACCGTTAAAAGGATTAGTCAATAAAATTTTAATTTATATTAATTTATAATGATTTAAACAATACTCGAAAAGTTTGAATAATCATTTCGCCTCCTTAGACCTTTTGTTAACCATTTTTTACAGTTGCTAGTATACTATTATTATATTACTGTTTGTGTAAAATGGCAACCCGGCTTTGTCGTTCTATTTAGAAAGATTAAACAATGAAAATATAATTCAGTATTACGCTTAGAAGTTAGACTAATTCTTTCACTCGCTTAGATCTTACGCAGGTCAACCATTTATTACAGATGTATTGAATCGTTTGAAGTTGTTCAATCTATTTTTACCACATATAGTATGTATGTATATATATATATAATTGTTGTGGTATGTCTAAACTACATGATTAACTGTGATTTGTATTTATATAATGATCCATCTGAAATTGGCATTAATACATGTAAGCTTAAAGTTTCTTCTGTGATACTCAAAAAGTATTTTTAAATTATCATAGTGCGTTTCTTCATTAATACGCTAGTGATAAAATGAATGCTGAACAGCAACAGACTGCTGGAAATGTCACATTGAAAAATTGGCTGTTAACTTTGAGTTCTACATTGTATCACATATGCTTTCTCCTCACTTTTGGATGGGTGTCACCATTCCTTTGTTTATATTCAAATCAATATAAAATTTTCAATAAGATTTACCATTGTTAAAGTGAATAAACAATACCAACATACCATTTCTTGCAGTTATCGTATAACCTGGAAAACTCAGTCGTAAATTTATTTAAAGACATTCACTTATAGAGAGATGGGCTGCTTATACACAAGCTTCTCGGTTCCATCGGTACGAGAGAGAAGCTACATAAGCAGTGTTAACCTCTCTTTCTGTTAGGCGGGACTTATCAACCACGTGACCTTTCGTTACCTGGAATTATCAGAGAGTAGATAAGTGTCGCCATTATGACGACAGGCTAACACTGCGTACGTCATTTCAGGTCTTTCTCTCGCACAAGGGGAATGGAGAAAGTTGCATACAACCAGTTTATCTCTTAACAAGTCATGTTTACAGCGTGTTAAAGCTTAAGCAATCAGAATCTACGTATGGAAATGTTAGATTGAATACGAAAGAATCATAAATAGATTATCCAAAATTACGGAACACAACACATTCAGTGATGAATATGGTAATTAATGGTTGCTTCTCTTGGTAGAGAGTCATCAAAATCAAAACGTCACTATTATTCCTTACTCATTATGTGCCTAAAGTAATCGACGGTCCCTTTTCTAGCTGGCTTTTCCTTTAGCAGTAATTGGTAGCTGTCAGTTTTAACTGTCACAGTTTCTCTGACGCAGTTATTTCTCTTCCAGGTCTAAAGTCTCCTTAAGCCCCCGGGGGCCTTAAAGGATGAGTAGTCAGGATGAAACAGCAAGCCTTTTAGTGGGCCAGCCATCACTGACAAGCGCCTCATCGCCGGCGAACTGTTCGAAGCCCGTACTGATGCGCCAAGAGTGCACCACGTTCTTGGTGTCATCTCATCACCCGCAACTCTCGGTCTTCTCTGACAGCGAGGAGGACGGCTCGCTCTGCCTTGAGGAAAACAGTACGAGGTCGGTGCCGGACATCGAACTTCACTGCAGGTAAGATTAAGAGTTACATCGAGAATATACTCCGTAGTTGAAGATTTTTGAAGAATTTTTAGGTGCTTTTGATGGTCATAAACGTACTGATCGTCATTTCGTTCTTGCTCTAACATATTATTGGCTGTCATGCTTTATTTGATCAAAAGTCCTCTTCAAATTGAACGAAATTTTTATAATGTAAATCTCGTAAGGAACTTAACTAATATCAACGCTGCTAATAAAACTTTTTAGAATTGCTTCTGGGAATCTCAGAGTAAATATGCAATTGATCCTTTCGTTTGCGTTTGAACGACTGCATGAGTTCAAGCAGTCTTTCCACTTTTCCCAATGATCTGAATATTTCATGGTGAATTAAACATTGCAGAACAATCCCACGTTTGCGAGGTCATCTATCTTGTTGAAACTAATCCTCTCCATATATTACCCCTAGTCGTCTAATTTCAAGTACCATTCAGATTAATTGCAGGTATTTAACCTGAGCGTTTAAATTAAAAAGTAACCGACCATACGTTGGGTGAATCCAATACATCGATTTGTTCAAGACTTTGGCGTGTTAAATACTCACCATACACTTTTATGTAACCAATCAGGGACACGGATGAATTATTACCACCCGTCATGTAAAGGACGGATTCATCAGTGTAAACGACGTGTATTAAAAAAAATTGATTGACGTCCACCTTTTCCATTACTAATGCGCAGAAATCCAGATATTGACCGTGTGCATTCATATACCCTAACAATTCGGTATCAAGAAGGATAGTAGCAAGTTATTCGAGCGACGCGATTTTATTTTTAATACAGCACAATTCAATAAAATATGTTTTATTTTGAGATTTCATATTTATTTTCTAAGAAAAAAGTGTGGAGACTCCCGAAATGACTTTGTCATGCAGGCGGACGGAGGACACATAGTAATTGTTTAATTCATTGTAAATAATTATACGACAAAATAATTGTGATACAAACATTAAATATTCTAGAAAGTACACAACTCAAACCAAATATTTGATTAAAAAGTACATATTAATGCAAGCTAGAGTTATGTCGGTTATGAAGGTTGAAAACCTAAGGGTTTATTTAAATTACAATCAAATAGTGAAAGGAATAAAGTCCTTCAGCTCGTCTGCTTCAATTATGTCCTATTCTCAGATGTCAGACAACTGACCAAAAGAGGTACCCGTAGTGTGTTTTAGATTAAATTTAATAGGAAGGGTAATAACCTAAAGTTTTTAGAGGTTCCAAGTGGCATTTGGGATTCGAGTCCTGCTTGGTGTTATACTTCCACTGAGCTAAGGTACTTGGAATACGGTTTCTTCACCACATGTGTAATTTGAAGAATATGACAATATTCGACCACTTAAGTTGCATAAACACAGTGTTCATTTCGACATATAGTTTTGAATAATACAAATTCTAAAGAATTTCTTTCCCTAAAAAAAATTTATGGAACCTATTCCAGAAAAATAAAAAACCTTTTACGTCACCTTTTTTGTGTTGAGTTTTATTTGGATTATCTAAAAAATGCGCCCTCTATCGTTTTCACGACTTTCGTTGTATCGAAAAAGTGCATTAAAAAGTCATGCTGCTTTCTGCAATAGCCTGTATTTTTATCGAAGTAGGCCTAAAAATCGAAACCGTCAACTTTCTCCAATTTTAAAAGTTCTGATATCTGACCAGAGGCAATAATATTCTAAAGAGAAAAGTTAAATGAATTTTTTCTGTAATACTCAATTCGTGAGTTATTAATCGAAAGATCTTCTTCTTTGAGGATTAAGGATTTCAATAATTCCGAAAACGTCAACCTTCTCCAATTTGAAAAATTTAAAATATTTACTCTGCTTGAAGTATCTCGTACTAAAAATATTTCATTCCTGATTGTTTGCGAAGGTTTATTGAAATACCGACTTCATCAAATGTTTTAACGGATTCTGGATAACTTGGTTGGTTTTCACTCGATTCAAAGCACAGAAAATAAGAAGACGGTAAATGCAACAAATCCGAAATAATATAACTAAGACTGACTTTAATATTTCGAAATAACTTTTTTTAAGTATTTGTAGCCCGAATCCTTATACATTTCTTCAACATTTAAATTTACTAATTTATAGATCTTAATGCTTGTTAATGATGATGCTAGAATAAAGAAGGAAAAGGAAATTTTATATAACTCACGCCCCCTATGTTGTTCGATTGGTGTGTTGGGCGACACTAGTAATTAGTTATCTTGTGATAATTAACTAAAGCCATACAATTGGTTAGAATACTGTTTACGCCCCCCTTTCATTAGTATAATCCGATAACGGATAAATAGCAGATAATATTTCGGTTTTCTTACCAATGACAATACTTTCGCAAAGATAAAAATGAGATGGTAGGTTGTATATTTGTTAAATTTCTAACATCCTATATAAAAAAAGAAAGCTAATTCTATCCTCTCAAATAATTTTGCGCCAAGGTTAAATTAAGTTTACTCGACCTTTGTCGACTATTGGAGCATTTCTGTTGGTCAAAATTGTTTATATCATCTTTTGATTACAAAATACACTCATTCGTTTTATGTAAAATAATTAACAAATTTTCAGTAACCAACAATATATAGTACAAGGTGTCCTCGGATGAAGTTAATAAAGGGAAAGATTTGTTGCTGGTTCGATGACGAAAAGTCTTTATACATAACAGTTATACCTTCTAAACAGCTTAGGTTCTACAACTTATGCTTTTTAAAATTTAATGCAATGCTCAAGAGATATGTAACAATCGAAAGTTAAAATAGGAACCAATAAGCACTATAACATTTTTAAAATGTAAATATGCCTTTATAAGGCTTTATGATTTATAAATATTTAGATGAATAGGTGTATATATTATTTCATTAATATAGAAATTTGACAGTATGCATAGGATACCTTAAATTCTTGATGCAACGAATAAATATTTTATATTTCATAGTTGAAAATTTTATTAACTGTGGTAAATTTTGCGGTAAATGATTGGAAATTGCTTAGTAAAACAAATTTAGTTTTCAATCACTTTCTTTGCTTTTCCTTCATATATGCTGATTATTTTTGGTCACTTTCTGTTGTAATAAAGAAAATACAAAAGTAAGCTCAAAGGAAGTAAATACAGCAGTCCGATACAATACAATTAAAACTGACTTTAATATTTCAAAATAATACACTTTTGGTTCTTATGACCTAAATCCATAAAATGTTGTTGCACGTTAAGCCCTTCCATTTTTATACATCTATAATGCTCGTTAATGATGCTAGAATAAGGAAGGAAAGAGGAATTTTACAATTACCCACGCCTCTAGCTTGTTCGATTCGCCTATTGGGCGACACATACAGTTATAATAATTAACTAAAGCCAGCCTATTGGTCTGAACACTTTTAACGCCTTCCTTTTATTAACATAATCTGATGACATTTAATTGGCGATAATATTTCGGTATTATTATCAGTTAAGATGCATTCCAAATGTTAAAAATGAGATGGTAGGTGGTAAATTGCTGTTTTAACTTAAATTTAGTTAAAATCGGAGCTGTAATTATGAATTTCAAGTAATTTTGCCATAGAATGTCTGAGTGTTAATATGACAGTTACCAAGGTG
Source organism: Cryptocephalus primarius (assembly GCA_963576515.1). Lineage (NCBI taxonomy): Eukaryota > Metazoa > Arthropoda > Insecta > Coleoptera > Chrysomelidae > Cryptocephalus > Cryptocephalus primarius. Next base: position 20,448,700 of record OY754936.1, on the reverse strand, counting down.
TGACACTTAACCCAATGCACCTATAGTTTTTAGTTCTGCTGTAGTATAGGTATAATGTAATTTTCAAATGTTCGCATATAACTTGTATTTGCGGAAGCTATGAATAAGGAATCGGTTTATGGAGTATTATTTCTATTTCTATGGTTCTACGATCGTGTCAAAATGAGATTATAAACTACAACAAATTGAAACTTGCAATTATACTAAGAAAAAATAAATTGAACCCTCAACCCTCTTTTTTAGGCACCTCGTTCTTTCCAGATTCCCAAACATCTTTCGAAGATATTTCTGGTACTTCTATGATCCCTATTATAATTTCTTTCTGCATGTGTATTAGGATGTACTGATGTTAGCAAATATCTTTCACATGCATAGCCATTGTCACCCAAATTTTACCTGTAACAACACATAATTTATAACAGATTCATATTGCAAATTTGATGTTAAACAAATAACTATAGGCTGACCTGGCACTTCATTATTTTCATATTTGACACGAACCCCACTTTTCTGAAATATTGTGTTATCATGAGTGGACCCTGGATACCTAGCGACAATATCTAATTTTTGCATTCTTGGGCCATATGTCACCTGTAAATAATACTTCTTAAACAATTTCATCAATCATTATTGAGATAATATATTTATCTGTAAATTAATGGAGAAAATTCTCCTTCTATTTCTGTATATTTCACCTACAACACCTTCAGGAGTTTTTATTGGGATGTGGGTGCCGTCTATACAAGATGTTACACCAAGAAAGTTAGTAATTTGATTAAATTCATTCATAAAAACTGGGTAATGAAAAGGGTCTTATGGGAATTTTACGACATTCCCCATTTTTTCTGCTAATAACTCTGAAATCCTTTTTATTATTAGACACTGTAGATTGTGAAATTTCTCTGAGATCACCAGCCACAGTCTAAAATAAATATGGAATAGTAGAATAGATAGATAAAGTTCAAAAACTGGAAATTTTCTGTACCATAGTATCGTAAACTGATTAATAATTGGATCAGTAGAACCACTGGAAAACCTCTATTATTGGGTTTATGAAGAACATCTCTAATCAGAGGCAAAATAATATGCACAGTTGTATTTTTAGAAAAGCGATACCTCCATATAAACTCACGTACACTATATAAATCGAAAGGCTTTTACTCGTCTCTCAAATACCGTGTAGGTAATCGATTTATATTATTAATATTTCGATTGACGTACTCATAATCGCCTTTCATCTTGAATCCACATCTCGAAGGCGAACTTAACTTTTAATATTTTCTGAGGGATACTCAAAGTAAGATCAAACCGACCTCGACCTCACCTCATCCACTTGCACTTAGTTGACTATAAAATACAGATGGCACAGTAAGTACGTCTTAAAAGGTTTGAGGAATCCTCAAGGCGCGATTATAAATTTGCCCGTTAGTCTCCTTGTCACTACTTCCTACCGTATATTCTGCGTCAATATCGAAACATCAAATAAAATATTTTGAGCAATAGAAGCAACATTTGCTCTCCATTTTATTACTTTGATTTTAAACTTATTTAATATTAACTTCGTGTCATATATGTATAGTATATGCCAATAAGAATTAATTATTGTGTATACCCAATTTCGTTTTTATTAGCCTACTTTCGGTTCCAACAAAAACAAGTTTATGAAAGAATTACTGAAACATAATACAGTTTGATGACATTGCGTTCCGAACAATTCTTTTCTATAGAAGTTTTGAAAATTGAAGGTATGTGCCCCTCTAATTAATTTTTGATGTACCTTAATTTTACATTACGTTACAATTCCAAAATCCTATAAATGTTGGTTCATTACCCGTCTTGCCATATCTGCGCACACTTTATATTTCATTTAAGCTCTATAATTATTTATAAACGCATTTGAAATTCCATATCAGAATTTCTGTCCGTTCCCTTTCTCGATAGTAACATCTTTTTCCATCTATAACTTCCTTCCCACACATATCGACAGGATTCCTCAAAATAAATAAATCTAGTTCATATCGTTATTAGAATCGAACGAAATTTCCGTGGGACATATAAACAAAGCAGAAAAAACCCGGCGAAGTTTCAAATATCCTGGACCATTTTTTATACTGTCAAGTGGACAACTGCTAAGCCGAATGAAATATATAGCACATACGGATTGGAAATCAAGCTTAAGCGAACCTCGACCATCTATTTTCTTATTACTTGAAACAGCACTGCAATAAAATGCACGGCGTTTATTCGTGGAAAAACCCCTGAGGTTTAGGAGAATTTTTAACCATTAATTCGCAGATTTATCACCTAACGCAGCATTTCCACAGACGTCGAATCTCGTTTGATGTACCTCTAGAAGTGCTGGAAGAAAACAACGTAAATGCTCTTTCGACATCTACATCTTCACAAAGTTTATCGCAACAACTCAAACCGTAAAGTTGCTAGCTCTCATTAAAATCAAGGGTCCGAAAAGGCCTTAGTCGTTTGAAAATATACTTTAAGATAGGTTTTCTTGTGATTAGTCGAGCGTTGCGGTCAACTGGTTTTAGTTAAATTATCATTCATTTTAACGGATTTTCCATCGCATTGTTCTCTGAAGTTTACCGTTAAATGCTTTCATTCTTTGTCTCTCTCTAGGAATTTCATGAAAGCTTTCGGGTTATTTTTCTTTTTGAAGCCGGCAAATATGATTATGTAGGAAAACTTTTCGCTATGATGTGGTGACTTTTGTACAGAATATACACGGGAAGGGGCATTTCGGTATTTTGTTCTGACGGTAAGTGTACCTACCAGAACTTTTAAAAGATGCGATGTAGGTGTAATGTATCATTGATGAAATGAATTGGAAGCTTGTAAACAAAAACGTTAAGAACGAAAATATCCTGTTTTCCCCACGAAATTTTTAGAGCCGGGGTCAGAATGAGATTGATAATATCACGAAGCTGACAGAAAGATTTATCGTGAAAGGGGAAATTTCAGAAAGAAATATGCACGAGATAGTAAAAAGGATTAATTTATTTTTAATCCTAAAAAAGCCGGTAGTGAAAAGGGAAAGGTCTACGCCTCGGATTATTTTCGTTTTCACCCTTTTTTAATCAACACATAACAAAGTAATAGTTGTATTTTTGTTATAAAACGATATTCTTCATGCTTACCTAAATACCTAAAACGAAAAGAATCAAAAAGTTTGAGCGTATTTTCGTTCGTTTATAAATTCAGAGCTGCTGTTTAAAATTTATGCCGGAATGAGAAGCTTTCTAAGCCGAGCGGACGTTCGATCCATATCCCTCCCGAGAAGTATTTATGTACATAAACACGTACACGCACCAAAAATTTTGTCTCCTACAACAGGATGTGCGCATAGTAACGTAGGTAACAAATAGGTTTACCCCTCTGTGTGCTTGGAATTCTACAATATCTTACAGATGTTAAGATGCTCGAACGAGCACGTACCGATACACACTCTAAATGTATTTTAAAGGAATTCATAAAAAATAGACGAAAATAATGTGTTTGCCATTCCGTATAGGCTCGTCGATATCGACAATCGAGGTGCTTTTGGCGGATTTTTTTTTGGTATTCGTTTCAATAAAAAACCTACTTACATTGCGTTTCTAACGATATCAACAAATATCTGCTGAAAAATTACCAAGTGCCACCGATGTATTCAAATTCAACCTAATTGATCTTCCCGAAGAATTTCATTGCTCGAAGAGAGGGGAATACGTAAATATATGGAAATACTTGTCCAAACATTGTTTGTTTTTACAACCCGAGTGGCGGTTGTGGGGGTCGGTTCTTAACGTCACTGAATGCCTCGAAAGATATCAACGAAGGGAGAATTTACATGGTTGAATTTCATCGATCATGGAGTATTGATCAATTATTGCCAAGTAAATTGACAACATTTTGATAATTTAATGACAAATGGAACCGCCAAAAAAAAATAATCTTCAAAACCTCTCAACACGGCTAATCTACAATTGTTTGAAGCTCTACTAAATGCGAACATATTAATGAACTCAGATTTAAGAGTTTTTTGGAAAGTATTTCGAACAAAACAATGTCACATCAAAATACGAAAAACGTGATTTTGTCTGTATAATTAATGTCACAGAAAAAATTAAAAATCATGTTAAAGGCAATTTCTTTTCACAATCATTGATCGAACAAGCCATGTAGCTAATAGATATGTTGTCAATTTACTAATAGAGATTTTATAGTGGATGAAACATTTGTGGAAAGATGAAATGCTGATCAACATGCTGATTTAAATATGCACTATTTATTGATGTATAAAGAGTGACTTATGTGGGTACTAAGATCTTTAAAGTACTCATCGTCAGAGCAAAACGATTGAAATTGTAAAATAAATTCCATAATATAATGGAATGTTTACTTATGATTATCGACGTTTTGGTAACTTTTAAATTTGTTTAACAAATTTATTTCATCCATTCGAAGTTAATTTAAAATTACCTCTGACCTCAATTAAAAAGTTTAAGGTAATATATTTTTATACCTCCAGTGTATATTTGCATGTGTTATGCATAAATTGCATATTTTTTACCGTATTTTTTACAAAAAGTGTGGCTGAATATGCGCATAATTTCAATTATCTTGTTGCATAAAAATTCGAGCAAATACTCTTAGTACTCTTACAATTTGTAAGAGTACTATTATTGAGTTAGCTAAGGTAGTTTTTTGAAGTGCTAGAAAATACATATAATTCTCTAGAAATTTAAATAAATTAAAAATATATTATAGACCACTATTCAATTAGCTAATAATATTTCTTTCACAAATTTAAAATCCTGATAACCAGGTTCAAGAATTTCAGTTCATAATGCAATTAATGCATAATGCATTATAATGCGTAATGCATGTAATTTTCAAGGAATTTTCTTCGCGTTAACTCATATTACAATTCCAAAAAACTGAATGCATTATGAAATTCACCTTCATTAACAATTTCATTGCTCCCATTCACACTTTATATAGTCTTGATAGTTTGTCATGTTGTCGTGTTTATGAAATTCAAGACTTCCTACCTAAAAACATTTTAATTTAATAAACAAGTTGAAAAGCAATCAGCGCCTACTAATACAGAAAGAAAATACGTTCTTTTTTTAAATATCGATAGAATATCTGTTACTATGTATTTTCATTCTCTAATTATTCGTGGCCGTGTGACGAAACGTTCATCCGATTTTGGAGTATTTCTTACTGTGCGGTGAAATTACAATTCCCTGGCCTCTTCTTACAATAAAACATCTATTATGAAGTATAAGTGCCACTTATGATCGTAAATCACAAAGTAGACGGGAATTATCCTTTTTGTAACAATCCTGTCATTAGCGACATCTGACAGAATTTCATTGTCTACACCAAATATCGAACACATTAAAATCTTTATGTACATACATATATTTAAGAAGTTTATTATTGTTGTTTAAATTTATACAGTACGGATCCCTCTTCGAAATATACCGCAAAGGGAGTGTTTATGGCATTCTAATCACAAGTCGCTGCCGCTTGGCTGGTAAAAGCCAAATAATGTTTTTACACAGTTAACTCAAAGTCGACGTTCTATCACATTAAAATAAGTTGAAGTTCCACAATTTTTGTTTAGAGATATATTTGAAGCATCTAGCAATTGACATATAAATAAAAAATAATATAAACATAAAACATGCACTTCAATGTCTTTAACGAACACACCACAACTAAAATATAGTTGATCGCTGAGTAGTAAAATGTTAGGATCTTTAGAGTCCGTAACATTTTGAATACACTCCAACCGGTTAAATTTTGCCCCATTTATTTGGTAATGTAGAAATTCATACTCTACTGTAAGTAGGGAGCGGATTAGGAATGTGATGGCACCTCCAATGACGAACATGGAGCTGTGGGTGTGGGATTATAAATATTATTCAAAACACATCCAATGTTCTGAGATTCTTTTTCCCAACTCCACCTACCAATCTGACTATGTCTGTATATCGCTTTACAAGTCGTGTAAGGGTAATTAACACGATAAACGCCCGATCTATCATCTAAGGATACACAGTCTTTCGTGCTAAACAAGGGAATCCAAATTGAGTGTCGGCGCGAAACGAGGTATTGATATAATTAATATAACGATGATTTTTTTTTTAATTTAAGAGGAATACTCCTAAAGAAAGGAAATAAGAAACATTTCCAAGGTCTAATTTATAGAGAGGAAGATACCAAATGAACTATCAAGATAGATATGTGTGTAGGACCTGTATAATTTAGTAATAATATGGTAAAGGAACAATTTGTCCGAAGAATGTGAAATATTTGCTAATTGGAAACTAAGATCCTTTGTTGATCACAGAACTTCCAAATTATTAGAAGTGAGAACCCAGTGTATTGAGTGACAGTGACAGAGATCTGCCTCCAATAGTAGACCTTGAAACCACGATTGAAATTCGTCTTCTTCGTGCCAAAAGTAAATTCTGATTGATTCCGGAAGAAGATTATAACGGTCAACAAAATTGGTTAATCGGTTTAAAGACTGGAATATACGAGTTGCAATTATTAATATACTATTTGTAGGAATAGAGTAGTGTAGATAATGTAAGCGTATAAGTTGAGTTTGCAGATCGATAAAAATAATAAATAAGAAAATAAATCTTTACTTAACAAATGCATGTTTATCCAATACTTTAAATAAAAGGACCAGTATACTAACTAGTATATCAGTAAATGCTATTTGATAACATTAAAACGGTTAAAGGTAAAGGGACATACTTGTTATTATATTAAATAAATAAAGATTTAAAAGTGGGCCAGATGTCGAGGGTGGGGCGTTAACGTGAGGCAGGCACTTCTGGAACAATGAATAAAAACGTCTTTGAGCAGCTCATCTTTTCTGTAAGTTGAAAAACAATAGAATGTTGTATTTTTCTCGTAGAGCTTGTGTAAGCAATTAATTCAATTTAAATATAATCTGTTTAAACGTTGTCAAAATTTTCGTCTGGCTTATGCAGTGGGTATTAAGGGGGTAGCTCGCGAAATACCCACCAGACCGCAAACATCCTAGTGCTGGGTGTGCAGGGGTACTATGGGAGTAACGCACAAAATACCCACCCAATTACTAGTAAACAACAATTTCATAAACATCTGCGGTCGAGTGTGCAATGGTACTAAGTGAACAGCGCACGAAATACCACCCGAGCTGCCAGGAAAACGTAATACACTAGCACCGAGCGTGCAATGGTACCAAGAGAGAAACGCACGAGATGCCACTAGTAAGTGGCAGTTACCTCAAGGACGTGCAATGGGGCCAAGGGAATGGTCCGTGAGGTACTCTGCCTTGAGGTAAAAGGCGGCACTGCGAACAATGTCTAATTCATTTAGGAATATAGCAAATAGAGAAAACTGCGGTTAAATATTTAAGTTAGCTTGCCAACAGTAGAAAGATGAATAGCCCAGTGATAAATTCACTGTTGGTTTTTTCTTCCAAATGTTCGTCCAGTGTTGTAGCGTTTATAGGAACCAAGCGCGTTAAAATAACAAGTGTTCACGTAAATTGGTATGTAGAGAATGAGTCACAGGCGAACCCTTACCTTGTGGGTCCCTTTCCTGTCCGCAGAGGCTCTCGAAATGTTTATATAAAGTTCTATTTTTAAAACATTGGACCAAATCTCGAGGCTTAATTGCGTTCAGCCGTATCAAGGTAAAAATGATGAAAAGCGACGGATGGGATACGGTGACAGTTTAAAATTGTTCCATTAAAAAATAACATATATTTAATATTAATTAGCAGTATTATTCAGGTTAATAACTTTGAACCCATGTGACATCAATTTAGATCGTTGAGATTCGACGATTATTACTGTTCATTGATAAAATAAGCACCAGGAAATCTGCTTACCAGCTGAGTTGAACTGGCGGGCGTTGGCCTGTTCAACAACCACTAATGCACGCTAGGGGAGACTTCGTCCCAGAAAATTTGTATGCAGTTCATTAAGACAAATCTGGTTGCACGTCATTGATAGAGAGAGTAATACTCTTGCCATGGTTTTCTAATGATAATTCGATTAAATTTGCTTAAGGTTAATATCCTCTTATTTTTTGACCCATTAAATACACACGTATTCAGTATAATCTTCTCAAAAATATGTTCTTGAAAAGACAGTTGATGAACTGAACAATCTTTACGAATATATGTAAGATAAACTAAGTTAAAATCGAGGAACTGTAATGCAAACAAACAAACATTCAGATGTAAGTCAAATCGGAATCCAGTCTAACGTAGAAAAGAACTGACCATATCGCTCAACGTTGCCAACATAAAATATGCCCGCGAACTTGTATCTGCATATAACAATTGTTTGCCAACCAGCTGCCACAGTTGAGTACAGCAATTACGAGTACAAGTGCTGTTGCCACTTACGTTTAAATTATTGATAAGTTAACCATCATGTGAGTGTCGTTCTACGGTACATCCTTGGACACTACCTGTCGGAATAAATGGATGGAGCTACCACATGGAAAGCGAATAAACATATAGGAATGATCCTAGAAAGCAAAACTAATTTGGAAACGCCACATTAGATGGAAAAGAAGGACTCGACCTTAAGTATAAAAGACTTGTTGTCTCTGCAAAAATATCACAAATGTTAATACACAATTACTTATATTAAAAATAAATATTAAAATTTATGCACACAACTTGAGGGTGAAATGAACCGACGTAAAAACTATTTAAAAATGAAAACAACAATGGAAGTTTATTTTTAATGAAAAAGTTTTTACGACCAGGACAGGGGCGGTTCATATTTAAAATTGCCTGTTATAAAGGCAAGCGAGGTTTCACAATCATGTTAACATCAAGAGGGGCTATCCATTCTATCACCTTGACATCAAAAGTAGGCCGAAGGGACCAAAAACCAAAACCCTTACACCCGGTGAAGTTTGAATGAAAACATTTTAAATCAGATCACATTTTACAGTGAATAGGTGAATCACCGATGAGCGATACCTATTTGAGACGGTCTTCTTGTTAAAGAATCGAATTAGCAATACTATAATTTAAATTTCCACATATTTTTAAGTCCACAATTCCACATATTAATGTTGCCATTGTATATATATATATATATATATATATATATATATATATATATATACATTAATATGTGAAGTTTAAGAAAAAAATTTCGTATTTTGTTGTTTAATCACTATTCAGCTAATATCCATACTTTATTACTTCTTGATGATACTTGTGTTGTTAATAATAGTTCACTATTTTAGAAGCATGTTTAGTAACCAGATTATAGTTAATTAGCTTTAATTAAAATTAATACATCAAAACAAAAAATAATAATAAAACTGCAGTACAATACAATAAAGTAAAAAAAAATTCAGTGACGTGTTAAATTCTGTCAGCTGGTATGGCCTAATTGCTATTGTTGAGCCTGAAAGTTTTTTCATTAAAAATATTTCAGTGTATTACATAAAATATAAATTTAAACCTACCAATAAAGTTTTCTCTTTAATTTGATATCAATTTAGAAAATAATTTCTTAATTTTGGAGTTTTCCCTTTAATTTTAATTAAAACAATATTCGCTTCTCAGTATCGGACTGAAATTTAAAATTTGATTGTATTGTTAGTTAATATTTGATGTTTGATAATGGCACTCATCCGAAACCCTTAGCCAAGAGAATAAACACAGAAAACATACGCATTTCAAAAATTTTATCAAATACCTGTTAGTGAATTTACAAACTTTTACTCAGTTACGCCGTTTCTTCCCCGTTCTACAGATATTCCCAATGTGTATCGGGGTTGAAAAAGTATAATACATGACCAGGACCAGGCTTCATGACCAGGACCAGTTGGTACATTATAGAATGTATTTCTAATCTACTATGAGATTCGTCCAACACACCATGAAAACGTTTCAGAACGGCTATTTTCAATTACTCAAACGACTCTTTTTATATATTTTATCAGTGTCTACATCGAATAGAACAAACTTCTGTAAGGGTTTTCATGAGGTTCTAGAACAGGAATTAACGTAAATCTAAAACGTAAAGAATATGAATTGCTGAATTTTCCATTAGGAATTTCCATTAGAAAATATTTCATGTAATATTTAAATTTCAAACGTTACCAGTTTTATGATTAACAGCAAATAGTCGCCAATAAAAGTATTGTTGCCTAAATTTACAAATTTAAAAACATAATTTTTCCGATTTCCATAACTGACTTCATGTAATTGGACTTTTAGAAAAAATGCGGAAATTAGTTTTAACTCCATATAATGAATCAAATGCTCAGCTAAAACTTCAGTTTCTTAGAAAATGGACGCTTGATTGGACCGTTTCTTTATTATTCAATAGAATTTAAAGCGGATCTTTGGTTGTCCAGAAGACAAAGGGCTCTTAACTTATATATAAAGCGTTTACATATGTCAAATACAAGGGTGTTTTGTGTTGCCCTATTTTTAGTTCGGGAGTATTTTATATATATCGTAAAAATTGTCGTGTAAGTATCGTATATTACTTTGTTTTACACAGAATGTACGTAGAAGTGACAGTTCGCGAAATAAAACTTTTAACAAGTTAATTTATTTCAGTCTCTCTTATTATTTTGATATTCATTAGATACTTGAATGGTCTAAACCCGTGTTCATTTGACAATGACTTCGAGAAACTAACTGTCGCCATCCCACGGACAAACTTTGTTGCTACTTGTTTAATGTCTTTGAAATTAGATGCAACATTGCGGCCTCACCGACCTGACATGGGTTAACATGTGGAGCAAAGATAATAACAACGGTCTCTGCTTATGTGTACGTAGTGATTGATGCAACTACATCCTGGAAACAATCGTATAAATTTAACATTCGTCCAAGAATATGAAACCATGCAATGAGATTGAGTTTCTGGAGGATTTGGAATAATTATAATCTTTTGGAGAAATTGCGAACACGTATCTAAACATTTGTCTTTCGTATTTAAACTTCTCTCATTTTATAAATGTTGCCACTTGAATGCTGACAATTTATGTATAGGATAGTAGATTATGGTACGGCAGAATTTTAATTTGGGGAATTGGGGGAAAGGATTTGATAGATTTTTTTGTAGCTAGGAGTTTTATTTAAATGTTTCGTAATTAAGTAAAACGTTAAGGGTCAAGCCCAATAGAGTAGTCAACGTTGCTTTGTTCATATGGCCAAATAAATATGAAAACTTATACCATTCCATCAATTTATAACTAGTGAGACGACCTAACCTAGAGCATTAAACATTAAACATAAGTCGGCTTCTATTAAAAATATCCGCGTTTCCTGTGATAAGAACAATATATTTTTTCCATGTTATATCGTTATTTTTCGCCTACAAAATACAAGCTATTTTTCAGAAATTTTTTAGAGGAAATGAATTCTTTTAAATGTATAATTTCGAAATTCCATGCTTTGCAAACGAGGATGAATGTTACATACAAAAAATATGTTTTGCTTTTTATTCTAATTTATGACAATTTTTCACATTTTTGTAAGTGGTGGAAGACGCCAAAATAGAAACCTAATGTTTTAGGCATTTTAAGCGGTTTAAAACTTTTGGGCACATTTGACAGCTTCATTTGGTCCCAAATATATTCGGAATATAATTAGAATGAATGTATATGTATACAAAGAGAGTGAGGGGGGGGGGGCTCGCCCTCGTTTTCAAAACTACTATTTCTAAATAAATTTTTAAATATTTAAATATTTAAATTAAAATTTAAATAAAAATTTAAACATTTCAATTCGTCTTCAGACATCTGGAAAAATACCATATCGTAAACGATACATAAACCTACAAAACAAAAATAAATTTTTCAGATCATAAGCAGCGAAAAGAATTAGACGAAGCCTATTTTTGTTGGAATTTCTTTTAAGGTTATGTTTGTATACATGTACTAATAATTTGTTCAACGATATACTTTTTAGACCCATTAAGATGATGCATTGAAACTGATCAGAAAATTGTATCTACTGTTTCGGCTGGATACCTTTGCTTGACAGGTCAAAATTAGTGTTCGAAATAAAGATCTCAATAATCACCGTTACATTCGTGCACTAGAAGAAAGGTAGATTGAAGATTTTAACCCCGAAGGACATTCTTCCTTAAAGGATATACTCCTTTATTTTTTCGAAGGACCAGGCATATGTGTGAATCACTAAACATAATTGCACATTTTTCCACACATTTGTATTATGGTTTCATTTTGACTAACGGTGTACAGCATTAAACAAGGTGAAAAAATCTTGGGGAGAGTGAATAGTGAAAAGAGTGAGAGTAAACTGTTTCTCTCCTTGGATTTGATGAGAAGTGTCATGTATCCGAACCGCCTCTCCAATTACTTCGGTCGCTCATTGGTGCCTTTAAATGAAAGTCACCTATCGGTAACCTCCAAGCTACCCTGATTGTTGTTTCGGGTTACTTACGAAGTGAAATTTTGGAAGGGTGTGAGAGATGGGTGGTATCGAAGGAACAGCTTGTATTACGAGGAATTACGAAGCAGACAGTAGAGATCGTAAAGGAGATCGTATTGGAAATCGACTTTAAGAGAGGAATACTTCGAAAGAAGGGGAATAAAGTGAGACTAAAATAATAAATGTGTAGTAGCTAAAAGATAGTAAGTCAATTGTCGTTGGAATGTATTTGAAAGGAAAACGTGAATTATGCAAATTTAAAGAGAAGAGGTGTTGGAAATCCCAGCAGATGCTTTCTGATCAAAATTGAAACGGTGCGCCGAAAACACTATCGAACTCACCGCATAAGTTATTTATAGTTGTACTATACTCCATAACAGCAACGCTCTGAAGAAAATCTTTACAAGAAAAGCGCACCACAAATTATTCATTAATAAAATTAAGGACCCATCAGTTGCCTTATTCATTAATAAAATTAGGGACCCATTTTTGGTAGACAGTGGAACTAAAGAACAAAGAATACTGATTTTTAGCAGATGACGCAGCTATCATTTCCTGAAAAATTCATACGTCTGGTATGCTAATTTTAAGTCAGCCCCAAATTAATCTAAGGTTTGCGTTGGCGTTATATCATTCTTATACGCTTTACTACCAAATAAATAAAGCACTACCAATAGAAAATTATTTCACGTGTATTGAATTTAGATCCGGAATTGAAACCATAGTGAAATATATGCCATTATGAAAATGCCATGCTTCTAGAAGTGGTAACATTAAGTTGCGTCTTTCATCTATCACAAAATTTGCAAAGGAAATGTCGCAAGCGGGTTTACGCTGCCAACTTTGTGCATCAATTAAAGACGATTCGGAAGCCGGCATTTGTTTCTTTGCCATTGACTCTCTAGACGACAATTTGGAGGAAGCAATACGACCTTTATTATTATAGTTTGAAGACGCTGAGACGAATTAACCTTACTTCTTTTTTCAAAACAAACGGAACGTCTCCTTATTTCACGCTCTCCGTCTTTTCGCTTCGTCTATATCAGTACAATATTTTTATTTAGCATTTATAGTTCGGTATTCCAACGAAATTTTGCCTTTTCACACATGATTTCTTAGGGTTTATGAGAACTGGAAAGACGTCTGACGTTAATATTTTAAATTTTCGGAACCAATTTTGCAGCTACTCCTACAGAGGATTCCTGCCACACAGCGAATCAATTACTTTTGTGAAATAAATACCTTGAGAAATTAGGAGATATTCCCCAAAACATACCACAAATGAGAGTCAGTCAGAGTACGGCATATTATTATTGGGACGTTTATTATTTTGGAATATTCATTTTTGAGTTCCTTTATCGGTCCTACCCCATATTTTGTTGCTAATTTGTAACGTCAAAATTAACATTGTTACTGAAACCGTTTCCGAAAAACAGTGGATATTTCAGTGTAATATTACGCTAGAATAACCACCCTTGTATCTCCTGAACGCAACGAGATATCGATATGATTCAGCGGCATATTTTGTTGTCAATTAGTTGCTAATACATGACGCCAGAATTAATTTTGTTACTCGTGTCATTTCCTAGAAACAGTAGATATTTCAGAGTAATATTACGGTAGAATAGTCACCCCTGCGCCTCCTGAACGCAACGAGATATCGATGAAAGCAAAATTAAGGGATTAAGTATACGTAGGCCATTTTACTGTTTGGTTTATATACATTGCTTTATGTTTTCTCCAGAGCATAAGAACGAAAATATAGCAATTGAAGAATGTTGAATAGGTAATAATGTAGAACTTGACTAATTTTGAAAAATTAATCCCTACTGTACATCTGCATGTACTATTGCCAGAAAGGTGTTATTATTCAAAAAGCTGACGTATAAATGTAAAATTTTCTGTCGTGGCGGCTGACGTGACGTCACGGTTCAGTACGTATAAACGGACAACTTTCCAAGCTTTTATTCATATTTGCTTCATTGACTAACTCACGAAATAAACTTTAAAATTGATAAGAAGCAGTGTAATGCCTCGGTGTAGAAATCCATCAAGTGAAACACCTAACATTGACATTCCGAAAAATGAAAGCAGCATCATCTCTGTATAACGGCAATGAAGACCTAAAAACAATTAGCATTATTTTACAGACGTATTTCAGTACGAAATTACGCTTTCTATTTTAGTAGGTATACTTACGCAGAAGATTTAATATTTTGAATTTCTGCTGAGCAGATATCACTGTTTTATGTGAAAACATTCCTAGCACCACTACATCAATTTTGGGCAAATTAAAGCTACTTATCTCGACAAATCCAGCTTCAATTCCGAATATTTCAACCACTAAATGCACAGATAATTTAAAATGCCCAGTTAGAAACGATTTTTAATGAGTCCCCTTAAGAGACGCAACACACTATACTTAGTTGTCCGCATAGTTGCGACGCACTAAATAACATTAAATAAACTTGTTCAATTTCACTGAGGATTTAATATTGAGAGACAAATTCATAAGTACAAACATGAGACAAACTCATTGCTTCTTGTACTCATATGATACACGAAATTAGAGTGGTTACGCCTCTTGCTCAATGCTGGAATTCAGTGGCGTGTAAATCAAATCTTTATTCTTGAAAGAAAGGTTAGAACTATTTTAAGTGAATTTTAACAATGTAAATCTCTCTCGATCTTTTACTCAATTTAAATGACAATTTATTTGAGAAATCGTAGAATTCCAAATTGAATGTAGTAAAGATTTTACTTGATAATTAAATGTTGGGTGAGTGAAGTTTATGAATTTGGTCCTAAGTTGTCACTAACATTAACTAATTATCGAGCACGCGTGAGGGTTGTTTGAATAGGTCTCGGGAAGTAATAATACTAAATATTTGACCATATGAAGAAAGTAGGTGAATATTGTTCGATACGTGATCTACGCAAAACCATAAACCCCCACTGGTACGGACGTTTCAAATCAAATTTCCGTAAAGGACTCATACGGCATAACAGTGTGTACTGAAGCGTGACGTCACGCGCTGTGATTGGTGTATGAGATCACATGCCTAATGGCTGTCAATTTATCTTTTTATTTGATCGAAAATAGTGTATTTTTACCAATTTTTCACAAAATAAGTTTGATTTTCGGTATCTTCTCAGTTTAAATTACAATTAAAAAGCAAAATTTAGTTTTGGTTGGATACTGTCATCTACGTTATTCTCCTTATCCATAGTAACTAGCTTTTTTGGCCTTTGAAAAATGTACTATTTATACTGTATTGAGTTCTTTCGGTACCTCCGAGTGTTGTAAGCCTTGAGATTCTTTGAGCCTTGTAATGACAGAAACGCCTAATTTCCGGTATTTTATTGCAGATTAGACGTGAAAGGATGCAAACAGAATCTTTCGTCGAATATCCCGACGAGGAACAGGAGTTCGTCGAACGCATTTCAGCTTGCACCTTACACACCTGCTGCTCAAAGGGGTGCCCTGGAACGTCGAACTTCGCAAACTCTGGCATCGACTCTAAAAATCGTCCGCTCTGTGTCGAGAGAGAGCGTGCGCTCTATACATCACTGTACATGTCCATGTCTTAACGCACCGGTAAGATGGATACCCCTAGTGGATCCTTTTAGTTATATTTTTTTTTTGATAGATTTTTACAACAAATTCAACAATATGCTATACGAATTAGGCCCATGTACCAAAGCTGCTTTCTATCGAAGTGATCCGTTGACAACTAATAAATTATTTGTTTCAGTATGTCATGAAAATATATTCCTATTCATAGATTCTTCAAATCTGAATAAGTCAAACTAATCAAATTTATTTCATCCCAGTTTGCTGACGATACGATAACGGCTGACGAAATGCTTTATTTTCAATATGGCATTCAAACTGATCAAAATATGATTTGAATTGAATCTGGTATATTGACATTTCTGTAACTCGCTTTTGTGCCTTCTCTGCTATTGACGATTTTCTAATTAACTATTTGTGGATAAATTTACCAGCGTGTAATATCTTGCCGCATCAATTTATGCCGTTACCGCAATAACCTAATCAACGAAGACAAAAATTGTTTCTGACAACTTGGGACTAATTAATGTGTATGTCGGTGTCATTTTACGGTATTGGCAGTAAATCAGATTATCACGCAGAGAAGGGAAAGAGACGCTTTTACTCCATTAACAATCTTCTTTCCATTGATGATTTTCTGCAATAAAAGTGTTAGATAAGGCCATATTACTAATTTCTCTGGAGAAAAATTGTGTCTGGTAGTGTCGCTAAATTAATTACTGTGTACTGTTTTGACAAACCACTTAGAGCCTTTTCAAAAAGTAACATTAGATTTTTGTGTGTTATTGGTGAAGATGTTGGTTAAAGACTACAGATACATGGGGGAGACTTTAGGTGAAGTCAAAAATAGTAACATATTAGATCTGGTAACTTACTTTTTAAAATTATTTTTGCTCTGAAGAAAATCCCATTACATTGCATCGATATTTTCTTTAATTCGATAAGTAAGATTTTAATGTGACGTCACTAAGGTTAGAGAATTTAGTGTCTGAGGACAAAACTTAAAAACAGATACACTGCAAGTGCCCAGGTGGTTTAATACCAATTAGTTAGATTAGGTTGTGGTGCTTCGTTCACGTTTTCACACGACATAGATTGTGTATTTATTATTTGTTTAACTGTTCGCTATAATATATTAATTATGATCAAATATAGAATCAGCGACATAATATGAATATTTGACACAACCATAACACTGCACCCATAGACATCACATACGGGCGTTTGCTATTTATTTGGCGACATTTTTAAAATGGACACTTAGTGATATCACCCAAACTATAGATCTGTTTTTCCCCAGTTTGAAAGAAGAGTAAAAGTGCGCACAGAAGAAACACGTGTATTTAATTTTTTCCTAGATTATTTTTGTTGTGAAAACATCCCTGGAAACTGCCCCTATCGTATAACTGAAGATGCATATGTAAATTGTAAATAAAATTTTATGACTACATATACTTATGTAAGAGGTTCATTTATGGAAAAATATATGACTGGATTGGTGTAAAGAAAATAATAACCAACACTTTTCCATGAGTTATTTTAAAATAACTAAATTAATAATAGTTTGTAAAATCGAATTTAAATCGTACGAAGCATTTGTAAACGTTTTATGAACCTAAAGGGCTCTAGTGACCGAACGAAACAAAATCAGTTTCATTGAATCCAAAGCAACAAAGAGAGAAATACATTTTTCGATCGTGATAACTCAACAGTTTAGAATTCGCCCTATATTGCAAATTTGAAAAGTTACCTAAATGTGACTTTAGTGAAACATTTCTGTTTTACGTCGAGAAAAAATTTGGGGTCCAATACATTAGCACCGAAATGAAATGGGAGATTTTTCAGTCAGCAATCTTTGGAAGCGTCCTTCATGTCAGTGCAGCCTATAGTAATTGCTAATGTGTAGAAAAGATAAGCAAATCAATGATTATCCTAATTTATTACCTAATGTGCCATTTACCTAATCATAAAACAAATTTTTTATCAGTTGCTTTATTGACATAAAATTCAGTATATTGTTTATGCCACCCGTTTTGCCACACAGTAGCGTTTTCGAAATCCGTTTATTTCCGACTATCAACGGTGCTTTAGTTGAGCTCTAGTCGATAACGGCGGCAATGTCGTAAATCTAGAATGATGAGCATAGTTTGACATCAACATTGCTTAAAGCAATTATCCCGAACTTGTAGCCGATGAAGTTGTGGTATGAGTACCCAAAAATCAAAGTTCACTGTTTCAATAATTATAATAGTTATGCACTTGCCTTAGGTTTTAAAAAGTAAGATGGGCGATAATATTGTTGGTGGGAAAACACTGAACTATTTTAATGAATTTTGATATTACGAATTGCGCTCTTTCTTTGGTTCGGGTATCGTGCAAAGAAGCCTAGAAAACGATTAAATAAACAATCGTTAAACACTAATTGAATTCAATGTTTAATGAGTAAATAACGTACATACGAGCTGCAATTTTTGAGCTCTTATTTTTTGTTCAAAATACGAAGTATTCCTAAAATATTAGTTTTCTGGTATTTTCCAGTTTCTATCAAAAAATGTGAACACCAACCAAGCGACGTTGTCCTTTTCGTGTTGCTAGAAATGACCGAAGGGATTTTTTTTGACTAGTTTTTCGAGGTTCTTCTAAACCCACCCTTAACACACGCATCTACAAAACTAAGCAATCTAGTCTATGAATTATTTCTTTGATTTAAACTCTGTACATTCTGTATCATGCACTGCATGCACACGATAAGTAGTAATTACTAAAGCATTGAATGGACAAGGAAAGAAAGGACTATGTAGCACCTGTAAAAGATACCGAATTTCTATGATCTATCGAATAATTAAATTAAAAATTATTAGCTTTTTATTATAATGACGTATCGTTCCGTTCAGATTATTCCAGTTTGCAACAAATTATTGCAATATTTTATCCAATACTAATGACCTCACTAAAAATTTAACTGACTGAATATGTAATCGGAACAAATATAAAAGGTTTTTCAATTTATTAGTTAGGATTTTCTTATTAATCTGTACTAATGGCGAGGCGATGTTTAATTTGGAAAAAACCAGGGCATGTCATCGCTATTCCACACATGTCGATACCGCCGAGAGTTATTAGGTTACGCCCGATAATCTGGTAATAATTATCCACTGCAGGTCGTGTAATTTGCACTCAAACGCATAATGAGCTTTTTGAGGAAATAATTAGCAAAATGTATGCATGCTCCATATATCTACTTGCACGACTTCCTAATAAGTTACACCGCCGAGCGTTTCAAAGGATCTACAGCACCGTTTGTTAATACCGGAAATAATTCTCAATACTGTGATATTGATGTCGAACATTTGTATGGAAAATTAAATAAATTAATGCAGCTCACTACTCTATCAAACCTGTCGAGCGTACAATTTCAGAATTTACTCGGAATCAAACGCACAATCTGGGCGCAGATCACAGACATATGCTACCTGGCCCATGGGTCAATATTTGTTTCCATCAGTGCATGATATTACAGAGCAAATGTATTAAATGAATTCAAGCAATTGCAGTTAGGTGTATTAAGTAGAGATTCGCCCACCGGCTACTGGTTAAAGTTTAATGCAAAAGTACTTACAGAGAGTACTTACAATGGACATTCGTTGACCTGGCAGCGGTCGAGATATAAGAAAGATAGAGAAAAAGCATGCCTTCTTGAGAATCACTTTGTATCGATAAACTATATTCTCAAATATCACATTTAACTGTTAAGGCATTTTGATAAGAAAAGATATGAAAAATGAAACGTGCAATTTCAAACTCTTATTTGACGCGGGTTTTTGATACGAAATCTCGAAAATCGATGTCATCTGACATGTTTTAGTGTTACATTAATTAAACTCTGGAATGCTTTTAACTGCCAAATTGTCGTTTAACTAAAAATATGTATAGGGGAACATGGTATTTTGGTCGGAATGTCTCGAAAAATAACGATCATCTCTACTCATGCCTTCTCAATTTTGGATTATTTTTACTGCCAAATTGACACATGTAAATAAAACTATTAAGGGAAAAATTTTGAAAGTCCAGGTTTTAAAAAATGTCCGAGGATAAAGAAAATTCTTATCTGTTTTGTGCACTAAACTGTTTTTTAACAGCCAAATTAAGTTCATAGAGAAATATGAATGAACGAAAAATTTAATAATCCCTTGCCTTTTGTAATGAAATTTTTTTTGTCGAGATGTCCTCCCATATCAATGTCGCTATACAAATAATCACGTCGCAATATCTGTCTCATGTTAGTAGTACCGAATATTCGATCATAAAGACTTTACTTACGCTATTTATATTCGTTTGATGCCAAAAGTTAATTAGACTGCAATTACAAAGGTATAGTACACATCTATTGGCGACTTGCTAAAGTGAACATTAAAATGCATTTTTGTTTTAAATTTTAATTGCGAGTATCCTTTTTCTTCCATCGTTTCATACGTGTGCCTTGTAAACACTTTTGATGTTATAAGCGTTTCATTACCAATTTTAATCATGGCAGTATAACTTTACGTATTTGCTTCCTATGATTTCACGATAAACAATTACGCGGTGACCTAGTGGAATTGTGGAAAAGTTAAATATAAATTAGGTTCGGAATGAGTTTGTCAGTTACAGAGAATTTGATATTCACATAACCCAATAGTAATTAAGCAGCTGAGGTACTCGATGAATTTCTGGTTTGCCGTTGAAATATTGTTGGATTTGAGTAAATTTCTGGTTTATGGCGTAGCAGCTGTAAAAATTCGCTGGCTTTTTAGTGTATAATACTTTAATTTCTTCTGAATCTTCTGCTTTGCATGCACCAGCCTTGTAGAACTAACTTGATTATAGAATGATTAGTTATGATGTAAAGCATATAAAAAAGATAACTTGTATGCAGTAGCAGGTTCACGTTATGGACTCACGTCCCAAATTTCTCAGATCTACTGAAAATTTTCAAATGAAATATTCACATCACCTGCAGACATGCTCAAGCTGTTACCACCGTATTTTGATCATCGCTCACTTTGTGTTTTTTAGAAGAAGAACTGAAAGTTACGGCTATATTAATATCGCATTATAAAGTAACAGCCACTCGGTAACTTCCAACAGAGTTCTCTTGTCGCACTTTATTGCTTTCAGAAGGTAAAAAAAGTGTTGTCAACTGCACTTTATGAGATTGCGGAGTGTTTCGCACTCTCAGCCGTTATTTACTAGAAACGGCAAAGAAAAAGGACGAAAATAGGTTCAGCTAAGACATCAAATTTGATAAGAGACAAAAATTTACCCGGCAGGTTTTTATATACGCAACGATACTCCCTTATAATTGACTAGCGTTATTATACCTGTTGTGGCTTCGCTCTCCATTTTGGGGAAAGTGCGAAATAAGTATAAAAGTGAAGTAGATGACTTTATACTTGATTAAAAATTTTATTTATTATACCCACACCTTTATTAATAATAATCAAGACACTTTTTTATATAACGATGTGCGCAACCTAATGGTAAAAAGAAAACAATAGGGTACGCTGTTGTATAATGCCCATTTGAAAAGAACTCAGTTACGTGCATAAGGTATTTCTAATCGTGAAAATTGTACTATTTTAGCACGTTTCTTCAGATATCGTGAAGAGTACAATTGAATAAGAAATTACGTTAGGTAGTCGAATTTTCGCCATTAACAATTCGTCTTCGTTGATAATTTATGCGCATTTGAAATGTTCACTTAGTAACAAATATTATGTTTTTTTCGCATAATGGACCAATCACGCAAGACAACAAACGTCCTCTGGTCAATGTGTAACTTTGTATCGAGTCCCCAACTTCCCTGAGGGGATGGGGTACTTGCCTATCTATATCCTAGGCTGTATGCATACGTACGTTTGCTAAGAACTAGAAAAAAGCATGTAGAAATAATACCTGATGTTTACATTAACGTTATCATATTGTAACATCGATGCTAAAAATCGGTCGAACCAAAATACATAGATACATAAAAGTATGGCAAATTCGCGTTTTATGTACAAGTAACAAATAAATAATGGTAGTCTTGGTAAAGTCGCCCTATATTCAACACGGTAATATCAGATAAACGTAAATTCTAGAAACACTTATTTAACATAAAATATTCGAAAACAATGTATTCCCTTTTTCTTTGAAATTGGTAACACAGCACCTCATGTTAAATTCAAAAATGTGTCCGACACAGTGTTGAATGGTTTAGAAAAGTAATTTCTTCATTAGGAATGTACGTTCAACTAAGTTTCCTTTGAAAATCTGACGTGATCAAATTTTGCCTAATGACATATCCCTCTGTACTATTAACTACAACATAATTAATATATACAAATTATACGTTTGATTAAAACATTTTGTTGCTACGCTGTAACAAGTACTTACAAATATAAATAATAATAATAGTAGGTATAAATAAATATCACAATCCACTTTTAGACAATTACACATCATCATCATCATCGGTATCTAATGTTATACTACTTGTTCATCAATAATATCATCTAAATTCCATAATTTTAAATGTTTCGTCGATTATGACGCCATGGAAAAGTGTTCTTAAAACTTCTAATTGGAATGATGTGTTATTTCTCGCTACTTTTCCCTTTCAAGTCAGTGGAATAACCTTTCATAAAACCTGCCGCAAGTTATTGATATCCTCATCAATCCAAAAGCTCCAAACAGTGTGCGCTTCATTTAATCACCTTTCATTTAAATAGTAAATGTTTTTCTCTCTGTTGGAAATTTCTTAATAATTCCAAAGTATTTCTTTTTCCAACAAACAAATCATCATTGTCATAAATTAAATACTTTTGTTACATTCTCCCACGACAAACCCATTTCTCTTAGACACTTCCAGAATTTTTTTCGACTAAAATGGGGTAATTCATCCCCTTCTGTAATATAGTTCCACATTTTGTCAACTATGTATCTATTTTGTGATTTTACTAAAAAGAATGAACTTAATGACAGGGCAATTTTACAAAATCATCGATTTCGATTGGTTTCATTCCGATGTTTTTTTTTGTCTCGACATTCCCTCCATTTTCCCTTTCTTTTAAAAATGGTAATTTGTGCTTCCCTAACTCCTGTCATGTTTGAACGTATCAACGATTTTCCGTAAAAAGTTGACGTGGTTGCCATCATGGAAAATAAAGTACGTAGGTATCGTTAAAAAACAAAAAACAAAAAAAGGATCGTGTCTTGCGGCGACGCACAAGTGGAGTGAAACATCTCGAAGCTATTTGCCCGTGTTGAGGATAAGATAGTTAAATTAAATAGAATTGCCCATGAGAGCGAGTGCGCACACAAACAGATCTTACCCGTCTTATAAATGCTTGCGAATAGGTAATACAACTATCGCTGCAACGGCCTTGGCTCTCTCTGACATACGTGACCGAAGGCGCAACTATACTGCGCACATCTTGTACACACGCTCCTTCTCGTTCCACTCCCTCCCTCCAGGATCTCTATTACTAGTTTAGCGAAAGTGTAGAGGGGGGTGTTCGCTGTTTGTTTGTTCGCTTGGTCTTAGTATCTACTTTTCGATCTCATATCACTGGGCCGCATATTGAGTCGAAACTTTAGGAGTATTCACTCCAATAACGATTTGACAAATATCACAACACTGCTGGTTTTAAACAAGGCACTATTTAATTTTTATTCCTGTGCTAGCCAATATGCAGGATCCCAGGATCAGAGTGAAAAATAAATTTTGTAATCTAATTACGATGAGGCCTTAAGGGAAAAGGTGAACAAAGGGTCGTGTTGAAAAAAGTTATAAAATAGAATTGAAATAAGATGTATGTATTTTATTAAGTAAACATTAATATATATGAAGGATGCAAATGGTCTGCAAAGTGTTTTGTATTCGTTCTTTTTAAAAGTTATATGACTAATGCATAGAGACCATTTTTCTGCCGTTATTGTGTTAGATTCTTCTTTATATAACTTAATTATTGACACTGGGGTTTTTATTACGACACCCAATGGATTCAAAACGTAGTGGTTTGGTGTTAACTGCAGGATGGTGTATTCTAACCGCTTTGTCGTTTCATTGGTAACGTATGTTCATGGAAAATATCTTGTTTTCAAAACTTTCGGCAGCTGTACCTTCAGGGGTAGTGTTTTTCAAAAAATAAGTCATGTTCTACTGTTATATGAGACGTTATATAAATCAACTAAGTTGTTTGGACGTAGCTTTAATATGTTTCTAATCCAATTCTCAGAAATCTTAGAGCATATTGCAAACTATTCGAAATAATTAACCATTGTTTCTAGAAAATACACCAATCTCCCTCGTTAAATCGTGAATCGGCAGAATTTTCCTCTCGTAATGCGAGTTCTTCAAGCTTACGTGCCAAAAATATTGACTGCTGTCCATTTGCGGATTATGTGCCGACCGTCAGAATGTTATGCTCATATTCTGGTAGTGAATCCTGAGGTTAAGCACCTCGAAGAAGACGAGGAGGTCATTAAATTCGTTCTCGAGGACACTACACTTCTCGGGAATCGACCTAATCGTATTCCTTTTGTGCACCCTCTCAAAAGGTATTTAAACTAAATCACTTGAACTGACTGGCAGATTAGGAATGTATTTCCACATATACTACCTTGCTCACGTGCCCATTTACATCTTTTCATCTTTTGGTATTAAACAAAATTATGCTTACAATTTTATATATGTATACGTAAAATATGGATTGATTACGTACACTGAAATAACCAACTCTTATTAAAATAAATGTCGTTTGGCTCATATACAAATTTCCTTAGAAATGAGTTATTATGACGAGAGGTATCGGGTACATTAGCTGGGGAATAAATTAATTACTGAAGATTGCGTCATAACAATGGCGACGTTCATTTGCATCATTTATTTTTGACAAAATCAATCAGTTTTGGTGTGTTAGAACGTTTATTACAATTTTACTTTTTTGCAGTTGTGACGCATTCATAAAATACATCGGCTGCGCCTATGATTTATGGTTGATAGTGATATTGGCTGGAAATCCATACTATCACTTACAAGTTCGCTGAAAGTCCATCTAAGAACCCATGCTGACAGTCTTTGATGACAAGTTCCTATAACTTTCATCGACTAAAGGAACGTAACCTTCTCATTAGTTTGGTCGTTCAGTAATTTTCTTTTAGTCAGTATCTGCGCATTCTTGAAAATAAGCGTTCACCGAGAACTGATGGTGCCATGAAAAAACGATGTTTTTACGCAACTATACTGTACCCCCTTCACTACTTTTCAATGTTAGTGTAATCATCGATCTTTACAAGTAACATCGATGAATCGTATTAAGCCAGTAATCGATATTAAAGTAAGCGATGCTTAGATATTATTTGGCCATCACTGCTAACAATCGGTAGCAGGTAAGAAACGCAAAAATGGCAAGGGAGGACAAAATTTAGAATTTTACGAGGTTTTGTGGCCATTTTAACTTCCATTCGTCATTATTTATCTAACTGGGATGTCGCATGAAAGAGAACCTGAAGTTTAAGACAAATCGACGAAGTAGTTTCTCCCCATTGTGAATGGCACGAAAACACACTTTAATCACTCTCTTTATATATGCAGATTAAATTCGTAGTGCGTGGAACGGATTTAAACGTGTTGAAATGGGAACAAAAGTGCCGGGGATTAGTTTGAACTGCTACAGTGGAAGCGATAGTGGTTGTGCGCTGAACCTAGGTCAGATAAATAGCTATTATCAGAATGAGCTGGATGACTGTGTTTAATCAACATCGTCGATCATTTAGTACACCCCGACAATTCCTGAGTGGCGCTCAAAACTGGATGTCACAATTTCCAGGCCGTATGGTATCTAATTCACTTCGAAATTATTCACGATACCGTGCCACGACGTTTTCTTTAATTAAATTCGTATAAGTTTAGGAAACTTTGTTCACTTTCGAGCTGTCACTTTGCCGAATCCTCACATATTAGTTTTAATTCACTCGAGTTCCACTCGAGCTAAATGTTTTTCGATGTATTTTTTCGCTCAATGTGGAAAGATCTGACCGACAGGATGATGAATTGCCATTTATTTCGACAAACTGGTCAGGATGCCCTGAAACACACTGGATTATTAATCAAAGTTTTTACCGATGACTAAAAAGTTGTTGTTATGCTCGAGAAACCTCTTGAAAGTCATACTCTACAAAATTAAAATATCCATTCGCTTAACGATTCTTCTTTGAACTCTCATAAGACCTCTTTCGTGTAAATTTCATTAAATTTCGCATATGAGATAAGCTGCTGTACTTTGGATTACACCAAGTTAGCTAAACTTTAACCACGCCATATCCATACAATTAGCCAATATTTGCTTTTATCTAAAGTCTTTTACTTCGCGGTTAAGAAATCGGCAAATGAATTTGGTTATGAGCAACATTTCTTTGAACGAAAGTTTAAATATGCCGTCACCGAATATCGAAATTATCGTTAAAATCGTCACCAAAATTGAAAGTAAGAAGTGTGCTCCGTAAGCTTCAGACAAATAACAAACTGCATTATGCAGAAAATTTGCATTCGGCTCAAATTCCCTTAAACGTTTTCCGAGAGAAAAACATTAAGTGTATAACAACACAGTATTTGCTATTCACTTTGATAACGAAAATTACCCTCTATTTATCCAACAACCTCTTAGTTGATACACTTAATCGCATTAGGGCGTTATAAACTCATAAAAAAATTTAAGTACAGCGTTATGCTCCCTTCGCTCTCCTCTAACGTAATTAAGTTAAAATACCCTTTTCATTTTTACCCTGCAAACCTAAACAACTACGCTGTGTGTTGATAGATTTTAAAGGACGTCATAACCACTGGAACGATCCGTCTGCATTTCTTGCTTCATTTCTAAATGTGTCGAAATTCCTGCACACCACCCGGACGAGAGGTCATAAACATTCTGCTTATTGTTTTTGGCGTTTTGTTCCTGCGAGGTGCTTTTACGAGTTGAGTTGCTCAACACAATAATGCACTTTTACCAACACTTTCAAAAACAAAAGCGAATGCGAATACGCCACTCGAACCTATTATTTTGTTAACATTGTATGTGTAGTTATTTTTTTCAAAAAATAATCGGGACAATTAGCATTAACATTCACTGACCCAAATAAATATTTCAGCGCCATAGTGTTGAAAAATTATTTTTAAATTTCATATCGAAATATCGAATATAATTGGTATTTACATATTTGCAATACTAGACAATTCAAACAGTTCGCCTATAGTAAATACACTGGAATTTGAAATACTACAAATTGATGGTTTCCCAATGACGGTGAAATAAAAAGTCCTATTCGATGCAGCGTTTTACAAGAAATTTTACACTTTTCTGTTTGTACAATGCATAGTTATCAATAATATGAAATATCTGTTGTAATTCTTTTCTCCATTTACACATGTGTCCATGTACTAAGCAATCTTAATATCCTGGTATTGTCATAATGGGAACAGACAGAAATTGAAGATAAAAATATACCAATATTCGTGATTAAACATTATAAGTTGTTGCGATTGATATACAACAAAACAAGAATTAAGTCTACAATCGTAATATGTAACTAATTAGCTAACTACCAGCTTAATACAGATCAGTTCTCTAAGCATCACTTCATGAGAATCATTATGGATAAACATTTAAAGACACATTGGCACAGAATCATAACAGTCATATTCTATAAGCAAACTGTTACGCTTTTCTTGGTTAGTACGTAACAAATCTAACGATGAAGGATTAAAACTGTACTCTGCAACTCAATAACAAATACTACAAGGAATATAGAATAAACATTTTAAATTCTTGTAGAACATAAAACTTGAAATTGCCTATACACTAATTTAAAGGGTTTAAGGAAATTTCAATACGTTTCATTCTCCAAGGATCACAGAGAGTATCTAGAAATAAATTCTCAAGTAGAATCTAGAAACATTTTCGTTTTGATTTCAAGCACTAGCGAGTCTGAATCATGACAAAAAAGGCTCTAGAAGTTTATTAGAGGTTTGGGAGGCGTGAATGTTTTTACGGTTGAACCTATAAGGCTTACAGAAGTTACTAACAATTTAGTTCTAATTTTAAACGTTAGAAAAAGTTTAAAATCAAAATTTCAATCTTTTCTGTAAGTAAGTACCATAAAAGAATCTATCTGTGGGGACTTACCGATTTCGGTAAGTCCCGACTTACGGTAACAATGTTCTCTAATCATGTTTCATTGGTAAATCGTTTTGTTTTTCGCTAGAGAAGGTATACCTTGCTTCATGTCCCCCACTTCTTACTTTTGCGTTAAAACATGGTAAACAGTCCTATCCTTTTCACCATTTGGACTCAAAATGTGCAATTGACGTTTAGTCACTCTTCTCTGCCTGACATTTATGATCTACTTGGAATTTTGGATCCCTGTTGGTAGTTTACTGTCAGTTCATCGACTAGTTCTCGAGTCTGTTTTTTGTCGGTCGTTTATTTTGGCGATATTGAGTTATTTGTATAACAAATACGCATTTATAGTAGATAATTCAAGCCGCCACAAAATAATTGTCTCAACGATGTTTATAAGGAGAAATTATAAGAGAATTGGAACGTAGTGATGACGCGTTTTATTTGTACTAGTGTGATAACAATCATTGTCGTAGAAATAGTGGCACAGTTGTTAAGTAGAAGAATATAGTACTGTATATTTACGACGCTATGGAATACAAAATGGCGTAACACCATTACTTCTATGTGCTTCCACCAAATTTTCGAAATATAAACTTACTTCTACTATTTAGTGGAAATGGCGATCGTCCAATTATTTTCTTGGATAACTGACTTCATTTTACTGGACTTTTAGGGTAAAATGTCGAAATTTGTTACATCTCCAAATTGATAAACCAAATGCTTAATAAAAATTCAGTTTCTGGAAAATTGACTGGAGAAATAGTTATTACGCCACGTTCATAGATATGTTACTTGGTTAAAATCTTGGTTTTGCTGGAAATTTTCGTTTCTAGGCCAACATTTATATGAATTTCTTAGAGTAATTGACTCAACTGTTGGTATTGGACTCAATTGTTGGTAAGAATATTGAACTTGGGAAAAAACAAATTTATGGATGGGTGGTTAGGTTAAAATTTGTGGTTTGGAAAAATACTAGAATACACATCACAATTTTTTAAACTATTGAATTATATATAAAAGATTTGAAGTCATGAATTTTCACTGTAGTTAGTCCAAAAGGCAATCTGAATATACGATTTATTATTAATAGACAGGTGGATTCTTAGACAATTTACTAAAATTCCTTAACCTTTTCAAAAAATTACTGAAAATCGTTTAGAAAGCCGATCACCTGCCAACATAAAATACCAGTTTATAAAAATTGACTAGAATATTTGTATCTTGGTAAAAGACATGTCCTTTAAATAACTGATTCCGTTTTAATTTGACTTCTATAAAAAATACTGGAATTGGTTTAAATTCTAAATTTATGAATCGGGTTCTATGTTACTCTTTCTAGCAAACTAGACACGTATAAACCGTTATCAAAATTTTAAGTTATTCAGGCATCCGCCACTTCAACTCAACACTATGTATAATTTTCGAACATTTGGCAAACAATTTCAAATTCCGCCATTTTAACTTCATCGCTTTGTGAACCCTAGTATAGCAGTGGCAGTAACATCGTAGTTAAATGAGAAGAAGAACACTACCTTTAAAAAAGATTTCAAGTGGCAGTGGTTGGATATGATAAAAAGATAGACAATTGTGAGTCATTATTCAGGACAATGTGCCATACACTGTCAACTTTACAGGTGGTGACAAAACTGAAACTTCCTCGTAACTGCACGAAGTCGTTAGGTTATTTAAAATCCTTCTTTTATAATGAACTGTTAGAAAAAACTGTGAAAGAGGTAAATAATCATATTCGAAATAAAATTATACCGAGTACCTATACCTGACATACATTCGTGGGTTGATGTTACCACAGAGGAATTTAACTTAATTTTGATGTTCCACTTACATTAAACAAATCCAAATTACCAGAGTCTTAAAGCACGGAAACAGAAAGTTACTCGCAATTTAGAAATATTGGATGAAAAGTTCACAGAACATTTTGCTCCGTCAAAAGAAATCTCGGTTGATAAATTTGTGGTAGGATCCAAGAGCTAGGAATTCTAGGTAGATTGAAGAGAGATAGGAATAGGGGTAAATGCGTCAACAATTGCCAATACAGGATACGTTTGTTTAATTTTGTATATTATATAAGCTTTACTTTAAAAACGTTTTCGTGACCTGACCTTCACGTAAGTACAAGAATCGTGGTACAATTGTGCAAATTTAGATTAGATAGCCATTCTGGCAGTAAGCTATACGAAATTTAGACGGATATATATTATATCAGTCTAACACTTCCACAGAAACTATATTAAATAATAAATAATTGATACCTGATTCATTGTAAAAAAAACTAAATTTACTGAATTAGCTTCCTGAAAATATTTGTGTATGTGTGTGAAGAATATGCATTGCTATGGAAAGACAAATGAGCCATCAGTGCACTTAGCACTAGGGACGTTTCAGGTACGCAGTCAATAAATAAATGAGTACGTGGAGAAAGTATCCAAGTAACAAATAAGCCAATTGTAGTTATTACTTATAATAAAAATATGGAAGGTGTAAAGCGAGCTGGTCTGTCATATTGTTTTCTGAGTAATCATTGGAATTGTTACGAAAATAAGTTCCTTGGGTGCTTGAATTATGTAGTGTAAGTAGTTGCTTGCTATACAAAATAACCAAACATTGCTGAAATAAACGATCGATGACGCATTTGAAGTTTGTTTGAGAACTAGTTAATGGATTGACGGCGAACTACCAAAAGGGATCCAAAATTTCTTATTGAATTCCTGATGGAAATGCCTGCCACATCAGGGGCAGACAAAGAAAACTGACTAAATGGCATATTGAAAATTTTACATCAGAATGAAAGAAGGATAAAGGTCATGTCCTAATCGAAAAGAAAAATGTGGAAAACATGAAACAAGGTACATCTGCAATGCATGTAATCCTAAATCAGAATTACAAATTAGGGACTGTTTCGAACGATATCATACAACATAAAATTGTAAAATATAATTTTTTCAACATTACGTGTATCATTTACAGGTTTCTTAATACATTCTACAAGAATAAGAAATACACTCTAGCCTCATATTTTATGTTGTACATTATTTTTTGGCTATATTAGTCTTGTGTTCTATTGTTCCTTATAATTTAGTAGTGGTAATTATTTTTTAAAAATTTGTAAAAATCATAATCTATCTACACATGAGATTTTCGGTGTTTAAAGGGGCGAGGTCCAGATAAAATTTGTATATTTTTAACTTTATCTACTTGATTTGTAATTTATTTCTAGAAAATGTTCACATTTTGATCACATATAAAACGTATATTTCAAATATTCGAATATTTGAAAATTTTCAAAAGTATATTTACATAAAAAGTAATATAATATATTTCAGTTGATTAACAACCTCTTCAAATATGTAAATACGAGTGCAAACGAAATCAGGCAACATTGTAATAAGGGTTCCTCCAAATAATACTAGTGTAAATATATGTATTACAAAAAGGACCATGGCGACTAGAGCGCAAAGGTAAACATACCGTAACCGAAGCATTGAAATTGAATCTAGATGGATAATAAAAATTTCAAACCCTTCTATTTTATTTTTAAACTTTAATAAAATTCTAGGATCTAGAATGGAGATTTTAGAGGTTCTTCTGAAACCCTCAACATTCAAAATTGCCCACAAAGGAAATCGGGAGATTGTTTATGGACGTTGCAAACAATTTAATTTTACTTTTGAAGGTAGGAAAAAGTGTAGAATGAAAATCTCACAGGTTCGTCTAAAACCCCAAATGATAATGTATTTTACAATAGAATGTAGAATTATTTGCTAACTTTCAAACTGATTTAATTCTGGAATCGTAAAAAATCTAGATTTTTCTAAAGATTCTCAAGTAGAATTTAGACGCTTCTTCGTTTTGACTTCAGATACTAGAATGTCTGTTACTTGCGTTAAAAATATCGGCAGTTTCGAATAGATCTCAAGTAAAAAATTCAAGAAACTTACTAGTGAAATAACCATTATGAACACTAGAAAACTTATAATTACAAAAAGGACGTACATTTTTCTTTAATGATTGGGCCTATCGGATAGATAAAGCGCTTCCACCAGCGCCGAAACCAACCATGAATTTCACGAAGACCCACTCGCCTGCTCGCTCGTTTTGGGGATTAATCCCATCTAAGGCGCTCTTAAAATAGTTTCTTTCCAAAAATGTATATAAAATTGGAAATAAGTACCATAAGAGACATAGCACACACACTTAATAGGAACGCTTAACATTGTTACTAAATTATATTTTTCAGGCAGTTTAATATGGTACCAGAACAATTATATAAAACACAAAACTCTTGTTTGCAGAATACGATTAGGACGCAATTGTTTTATTCTTTTTAAAAAGCCCACTACGTCCATCAGTAAACACATACAAAAATTTCCATTACTCGTTAAAGAAAACTTGTCAACATATGATGACACAATGATAGCTTTGAGGGCGTGACAACTTGTAGGATCGATCCCAATTGACCGCAATCGAAAATTAAATAAAAAGGCTGGGTTAATATTTATTGAGTGAATTATTCATTACTATATGCTTTTCATATCAGCTGTTATATTACTATTATTATGGAGTTTATTAAAAAAAAACATAGCATTCCTGGAGCTCAGTTAAGGTGAAATATTAAAAGTCGATGTATTCTCTTACAACTGTTATCACAATTAAGTTATTGCAATTGTCGAATTTTGATTGAGGCAACGTGCACAATAAAATTCCACTTACTGGCCACGTACTGGGTTAGTTCCAACAGAAATCCATATTTGGTTCCAGCCAATACAAAATTTCATTTCGATTCTAAATGCGTCACAAGTTGCATTGAATAGATCCATAATCAGTTCAGAATTAAACAGAAATCTCATTATTAACATTGGACACGTTGTACAGTTAATAACGGTTGTCTTTTGGGATAGGCGGCTGAGGAAATTGTTTTTTAGTAATTTAGATTCTTAAGTTCGAGGACTTCTCGTGTCTTTCGAACCACGCCATTTTAGGATCATTTTGTATGTTAAAGCCCGAAAGTGGTGTATGTAAACATTTACTATTCGTTCCCTGTATGTCAAAAAGGTGGGTAAAATTTATCCAATACTGATTAACGCCTAAAAAAATAAAACTTTGAGCAGTTATAGATCGGGCTTCATGGTTCAGAAAAATCCGAAAATCACAAATTTCCCTTTCTGAATAGGTGAAAAATAGGGATGAAATTTATTTTTGTGGATTTTATTCTGATGTATATTCCAGACAATTAGAAACTTTAAACTTGGCACAGTTCGAAAAATTTAAATAACCACGAATTTCCCTTACTGAGGGAGTAAAACCGGGAATAAAACTTCATTAATAGTGCCTGAATTGCTAGAAACTTGAAACTAGTCACGCTTGTAGCTTAGCCTCCTACGTGATTCAGCTAATTATTAAGCTTTTCTAGGTGATAAAAAACAGAGACGAAATTTATATTATTTTTATTCATGGATACTTCTCAAATAGTTTGGTTATATAAGGTTAAGCCCATGAATAGATGGAAGAAATCTCCAATTTCGCTTATCGCACTGTGGAAAGAAAATGAAATTTATCGAGTATTAACTAAATTGGGAGACACTGGAGACTTGGTATGGTTATATAGATTAGATTCCCATATGGTTCAGAAAAATCTGGTAGTCCCAAATATCACTTTCTCGGGAGATAGGAAAAAGAGCTAAGTACGAGCGAAGCCGGGTATATCAACTTATAATCTAATATTTTAGAGAGCACTGTTTCGTTATTAAATCTACTAACTCTAATTTGCGCCTTGGTTAGAAAAGAAATGCTTTTGTATAATTGAAACTGAACGTTATGGGCGAAGGTCCCTACTACCTTATAGGAGAACTGTAAAAATTCTTCTCATATAATGTAACCTAAAAATACACGAATCGGCCATTTTTGTACTTTGATAATATGGTGAAATTTTGACATGAACACATGAAGACTTCTTACACGGCGCACCTCATCATCGAATTAAAATTTGTATGCCTGTATTATATTCTTAGTTTGTAAAAAATAATTTCATCGTGAAAAATAACTGTCCGCTTTCTACCTTAGCTACTTTATTCTGCTTCGAGGAAATTATTAGACATCCGTTAAACCACTTGTTTTCAATTTTCACCCTTATCACTTTGCACGATGAATGTTAAACATTTTCAAATCACTCTTTGTTTCCCGGTTGGGAAACCCAAATAAGTTTCGAAACAGGAATTTTCGGAACGCGGTCAGACCGCGTCGTGCTTTAGAATGAGGGGGCGTATTCTGCGATCCGAAGGAAAATCTTTCTAAACACTTTCAGATCACGAAAACTTCTGTATAAATTGACAAACGGAAACACGTCAGAAATTCGTCCTATATTCTTGGAAATTAAATAAAAATGCGAAAAAGAAAATAGCCTACGCGGGGGAAAGCATTCCTGAGTATTTCTACCGTTTTCTTACGAGCGTTTATACAGGCACGTGCCTATCATCACACTTCCTTCGTGATGATACCTTTTCTTATAATTAAAGTCCGATAGTTTTTGAAAAAATGGTTGAAAATGCATATTCCCTGTGTGTATTTCCTGCGTAAATGCCCATTTTAAACGTGAAGCTTTATTTTTAATTAAAAAAAAATAATAATTTCTTTACGAATGTAACGATAGATTTTCCTACTAATAAGTGATATATCCCCTACAAATCTACTCACGACATTTGCCATGAAATCCACGTGTTAAGCATAGTATTTGTATGATTTATGATTAGTATGATTGGAGTTTTACGAGTATGTTTGCTGAAGTAGTGCTACCAATTTCCTCTATAAAAATTTTTTTGAAGTCAACTGCGTAATATTTAAATATAAATGTCCATTATTCTTACATGTTTTACATTACTATGGTGCCCATTTAAAAAATTTCAGTGCCTAAATTTCCACATCTTATTTGTTATAATGTCCTAAGACGTTTCAACATCAGAGTTTATTCACCAACTAAATCATGAAATATATTCAGTTTTCTCAGTTTTATGCAATTCTATTGATAGAATCTTGCCATTATGGAAGCAGTGCAAGACAACTGCGATATAAAATGTAAGTTGTACATAGAGACTCAGAGATCTGTCTAGTAAGTTCTTTAAATCCCACTGTAAATTTTTCTTTATACCTTTGTAACTATTTTGCAGGAGTTATATCTACTAAGTAATCTTATTTAACCAAAGTTTCACTTCAGTATATGATGAACTAAATTTCTCTCGGCAACCTCGTTCTCTTAACAAAATTTCTTGACAAAATCTGGAGATGTTGGATTCCAGTGATTTACTGAAATCTTTCATAAATGCGTTTTTCCTAAATACACTGTGGTTGGATAATGTGCAGCACCTATTAATGCAGCTAAAGCATTTCCATTACATTTCTCAAATATCAGGTCCGTATCTGCCTTGTTGGTATTGCGGATGAGTGTCATTCTAACGCAATACTAATAGGTACGCAAACAGTTCTGCCAGGCCACTCATTTGCATACCATATCATTCACGTTCAAGTCGGACGATGAACACAGCCGGTTGTCTCACAAGTAAAGTAACAGAGAATATCAAATTATACAACCGTTCAAGTTTTGAACGGTTCACCTCCACTCATCCTCGAGGTACAACTGCTTTGTCTGGCAGAACTGCGGGGTTGCGACGAATTGTGATAACAATGTAAGAAGGCTTTAGACAGGGAGTTGAAACAATAATAATAATAATAGTTGTGGGGTATATTTCATCTTAAAAGTCATCGTCGTTACGGATTTTTTAAAATAATTCTTGAATTAATATTTACATAATGTAAATACACAAGGTGAGACGTGGGAAAGTTACATACTTTTGAATAAAATACTCAATGTTTTATGTGTTTTGAAATATGAGGATAAAATAAACGTGAGTTGTAACAAAAATCTCTCTTTCTAAGACACCGTTTTATAGACATTCATACTTGAATTAAAAATTTATCTGTGCTCTTGAAAGACTCAATCACTACTGATATTTAACAGAAAAATTCATGTGAGGCAGTGTGATTCCTTTATGGTACAA
The DNA here is from genome assembly GCA_963576515.1 of Cryptocephalus primarius. Taxonomy (NCBI): domain Eukaryota; kingdom Metazoa; phylum Arthropoda; class Insecta; order Coleoptera; family Chrysomelidae; genus Cryptocephalus; species Cryptocephalus primarius. The sequence continues at coordinate 20,412,403 of OY754936.1, read as the reverse complement.
TTATAATATTGGTCCAACACCTACCCCTAAGTTTAGATGTATACTACTACAAATAACTGTCTTATTTCAAATTGCACACCTTGTATTTAATAAATATTGTTTTGTTAAAGGATATTACTTTTAAAATAATATTAGTTTAATTAGGTGAGGATATAGAATATGAGAAGTAAAATATAGTTGTAGTTCTTATTCTATACATAGGCCTTATTCTATATATAATTCATTCTTTAAATAGCTGGTGCACTTTTGTACGCGGGGATCTGAGAATCCAGTTTAGGCCTTCAAGATGTTTGTAAGTATCAGTAAGTTCTTGGACGAGCTCGTAATGATTTTTATTGAATTGCAGGGCCTTTAGCTTTAATTTTTAAGGATACTCTGTAGTACTCTGGTACACTGGACACCCCTTTTCAGGTTGCCCAGTAACTCCATCGCTGTCACAATGTATGCAGTGAGAATTGCCCTTCTTGCAGTTTTTTGCGACATGGCATCCTTTGCAGCATTTTAGGAACCAAACATTTCTTTCGACTGTGCTTATGGCACATGAGCAGAATGATTTTCTCTTTTATACTGGAGTTGATTTATCGGACTTACCTTCTCGTTTTGTATCGATTTTCGTGGAATTCGTTGATTCGTCGTCTTGTCCATTGTAAGATTCCATTGAACGATCTCGCTTATTGTTGCGATTTCGACGATGCTTCGAATTTTAGTGGCGTGATGCGAGTTAGGGCCCTTACTTCTGCACCATCATCAAGCACACTTCCCGGTTGGTGATTCATATTGCTGATTTCTTTCTACTAATATTAAGGAAGAGATTGTTGATAATATGACGATTTTTCGTCATCTTGCCTGCAATTTCACAGAATTTGGGCTATTCCTTTATCTGACGCAGGATTTCTCATATGAGGCAATGTTGCTTTTCATAGCTACAGGATCAGGCCTCGTACGCGGGTTTAGAAACCGGGACTTTTTAATTTTGGATCCTCTTGGTATTCTTTATAGTTTCCACTGGTTCTCTTCCAATTTGTGGCACCTTCACAACATCGACATATTTGGCTCTCTGACAATGAGTACTCCTAATTTCTTTCTTCTAAACTGATGAAGAAGTATGACTGTTGGTGAGGCCTGCGACGATTTCGATTCCTCAGTCGAAATTTGCAGATTGCCTTTGCTCTCTTCCAGTGATTTAGCCTAGATGTAACTGTACTTAATGAGAGAAATGAACTTCTTAATATTATTATAAAAATTGACCGGAAATGGATAAAATAAGCGAACGGTTCTACCGACTGTGCAACGGCTCGTTGGGCTACCTACTTCACCAAAAGTGTCTAACTGTATTTTACAATTTACTTCCGGTTCTTTCCGCCAGTGGATTTAAGAAAATGGACGTTTCAACAGATTTTATTGGAGTCCTTACAATGTCACGAGTGTAATGGGCTACATATCTCCGCAAATTCCCTCTCGGTTATAACTGAAATTGCCGAACATTCTTTTCGATTCTTTATTAAATTTCATTTTAATAGTGACATTCGTGGTTGTTTTCATCTTTAAAACTGCTTGTTTTAATTACACCATTTACTCATAGGTGATAAAACACGGTTTAATAAATTTGTAGATTTTCAGGTATTCGAACGATTTGACTTGAACAAAATGTATTTAAGTTTTGTTTAATATCAGATTTATATGCAAGCTTGCGGAAAAATCCTAAAAAATTGGCATGTTTTTGGGGAATCACTTCCGGGACATAATTAGCACGTTTTTGCTTATTTTGCCAATAGATTATATTTTCGATCATAAGTTTCCCAGATTCCCGGACATAAAAGTATATTAAATAGTTTTAAAATGAGTCATATACAAAAATTTGGAAAGTGAGTTTAAATTTATTCACAGTACATTCAATAACCACTGGATTTTTGTAGCGTTTGAAAACATACCCCATAACCCATAAATTTATGGGTGTATCGAACAAATCAAAGTACTAAATACTCTTTTGCGATTTAAAAAATGAGTTCAATAATCACATGATTTGATTTCAAAACGCAAAATTGTGTTAAACGACGAAGTAAGTTAAGGTTTTGATTTTAGCCAAGGAAGCACGTTGAATCTGTCTAATGGAAACTATAAATTCACAATGCTAAAGACACTTGGCCCATTTGTCTGAAAATACTAAAATACTAGCCTAATTCTCGGCTTTTATTTCAAAGAGAAACGCCAATGTCCATGATCGTAAGACTAGAAACAAAGGATTACTTACGTGAAGGCGAAATTGCGTTTCTCAATGAGGGCAACATAATTTAAAGATGACGCGGGAAGTCATTATACGAAAGCTTTAAACCGCCATCTTTACAAAGAGAGGAAATCATTTCTCCATAAAATTTAATACCCAATAAAACTCGCCGAATCCTACTCTATTTATTGCCGCCATTCGATTCCCTTTGCGTGTAATACCAGCTGCTACACATTTTAATTTTTGAGTGTATTTCGTTATTACGTCCAGATATGAAACAAGGCGATATAAAGGAAAACGAATATAGATTACCTTTGTATCACGTTTCATAACTTTTGAAATTGGCAGGAATTTTTAGACATTACACCAAATATAAAATACGATATTAGCCGAGGCTCTATTTTGAATCCTTATGAAAGTTAATTGTGTTTTAAGTCGTGGAAAATCCTTAAAAAAAATAACAATGATGCGAGTTAATATTTTTATTTTCATTATTTCCCAGCAAGGTACTAGACTGCATTCATAAAAGTTTAGACAACGTTACTGTTAACATAATAATCACTAATTAATCAAGTTATTAATGAAAATGGAATAAATGTCCAAGCGCAAGGTGATAGCAAATTCTGTTTAGTGGTATTTCGAGCATTGCTCATAAAAGACCATCACGACAGTAATGGGGTGAATATAACATGCAAAACCTTATTTTAAGAATAATAAAACTGTAATAGCGGAAATTTTTCATGCGACAACAAATATTACTCATGAAAAGCATATTCCATGAAAGCATACTAATAAAATTGGTATATATCCAAAACCGTAAAATCGGAAACCGTAACAACAAATACTCGTAAACTAACATAAATAAAACTCATAAATATTGCCAAAGATAATAGGTCCCGTTAGGAACAAGAAAAAAGTATTTTGGTCTGTTAATAATTATTGAGTGATAGCTTTTTCGAAATTGTCAAAATCTAAGAAAAAAATAATCGTCATGAAATATAATACATACCTGGAATAATGCCAAGTAAATTGAGCCTAAGGGACGGTTAAAATCCGGCCCCACACTCATACATTTACCTTTTAATGCAGCGTAAATCCCTTAGTCCCAAAAATTCACAAATTCCGCGAAACAGGTTTAATTTAACGTACATATTTACAGAAAAAGAAATTATGCTTCCGACTCTCCACCATTGTAATATTTAAATAATACAAACAGTACATAAAGGGAATTAAACAGAGCTTAAATCGGATTCCCATTTTTTTAAAGCTATTCAAGCGCTTAAAATTAAAGTATTGTTCGACACAGCGTTGTTAAATCATCAGACAATGATGCTAATAAAAACTTCATAACTTTATATTTCATTAATAATTTAAATTGTAGAGTGCAACAAAATGTCCCTGATGAAAAGTCAATAGACACGACAATACATGAAAATTTTATAAATGTTGGAACACTCGAGAAAACTTCGCATCTTGCAATTTTAAAAAAAATAATCAACATATTACATGAACAATTAACACCACTCTAAGGAGTCGGATAGAAACATAATTGAGGGAATTTAAACAAGAGGGAAAATAAACAAAACATTAAAAAGGAGACAAAGGTAATACAAAACAACAAAGAATAAGATCATTAAAGCAGACCTTAAAACACCGAGCCCGGTTTTTAACTTAGGTACAAAGATAGGACGGTAAAACAAAAAATAAGACATAGTTTTATTAAAATTTTGTTAATAATTAGAATTTACTGCGTAAATAATTTTTAATAAATTTAAATATAATAATAATATTCATGGCAACGAAATAAAACGAACCAATAGATGAAAAGAAACTTGTATCCTGATTTTTATTGCAGAAATTATTTTGTAGTCAACTACAAGTCAAGAAATTATTTGTGTAATAAATTTATAAGTATGAATATAATTTTTTCTACTCTCATTCATTAGATTTGTAATGACCATTGTGTCTAAAAATAAAATAATATGGAAAGGTTGAATTGACCATCGAGTACAGTCAAAAACAACGTCTTCGGCGTTATGCTATACGTGGTCGCAGTGTGGTCGCAGTACGGGCATATAGAAAATTAAATCTTCTAAATGAACCATGATACGTTAGAAATTGAGTCGAGAAATAATAAAGAAAGTTATACCAAATGCACCGAAAACATTCCAAAAATCGGTATTTCTGTGCATTGTGACTTACTGGAAAACACATTTTATTCGTTCGGTCATGCATTTAATGTACCCTATGTAATAACTTCCGATTCTCCACGATAACTCCATGTTTTCCATTTCTCCATTGCTAGTAAATGCATCAATGATATACCTGTAATCACTTGAATAGCTTTCCTACAAACTGTTCTTTATGCACAAGATACACAAATTAAAGATTTGTAGTAATTTTTATGCTTCGTGATTTTCCATCCATTTATCCATACAAGAACCGTATGCACAATTTTATTATAAATTCTAAGTTCTTCAGTTACCGCTTCTCCTTTATTTAGGCAACAATCTAATCAGTGTGATAAGTTTTTCTTCCACTCTCTTAGCAATCGTTTTTAAATGATGTTCAAATTTTAACTGAAAATGAAAGTATTCACCTAGATATTTAATGATTTTACTTCGGATAAACTCTCTGTCTAAAATCTTATACTTGGTAAAATTTCTCCTTCCACTTTCTTTTGAGATAATCACCTTCGTTTTCTTAATGATCTGGAGCAAGGTGGTAGAGAGCTCGTATCAAATTTGGCATTTTGTTTTAATTTCATGTAGCTATAAGCTAGCTTTAGAAGAATATTAAATTCTAAAATATATTTCATGCAGCTTAAAATTATTTATCCCGTTACTGTCTGAAAGTAAATGAAAAATCATTAAAATTGCAACGAAAATAATTCCTGTTCTGGGTCCGTCTCAAGAGTTCCTACACGTGGAGGCCTCAGAAAGTATCCAGATCGTTCCAGAAAGTCGTTACATGAAATAAATAACGGGAGAGACATTCTCAACCGGAGAATTTTACCTGCGAACGATTGACCAGCCAGCCATAAACAAAAAATGAATTAGAAATAGTAATTGTTAAGTGCAAATGAATTATGCAGTAAAAACGGTTAGTTAGTGTAAGTAACTTAACTTAGGACCAGTTCTGTGCAACTATTGAGTAGAATCAACGAAAAACGTTACAATATGTGTTAATACTAACACGTATGTTCATGAGACACTCTGCTTTCTATTAAATTAGATATATTAGACATAAGCGATCATTCTGTCTTTTCAGGCTGATTTGTTTTGATGGTAGCTTATTGGAGATCCTGTCATATTATGCATATATTTATAACAAAATTTAATCAAAAACAATCAGCAGACGGATTAAAAATGTTCATGATATAAACATTTTTTGCAATGTTTGTAAATGTTTACTGCAGTTTATTAGCCCTCGTATCAGTTTGAAATTTCTGGCAATTGAAATTTAAGCGTTTACTAAATTATAGTGTACATTGATAGCAGATGGGAAAAAATTGATCTCAATTTTGAAAAAATTATTACTTGCTTGTTACACTATCTGTCAGTCCAATGATATAATATTTATCAAAACTATTGTAACAACATAAATTTCAAGCGACAGAAATTTTTCCAACGTTACAACATTTTATTAAATATTATTCATAACAACGGATTTTCAAAGACATTTTAAAATTACTAACGCGACACTTTATACCAGCAGGAATTTCAGCCGTTTAGCTTCCATCTACCTTCTATTGTTTGAATTTACATGTACAATTCATAGCAGACGGGATAACATTGATCGAAATTTCTATTTTCATCATATTTGCAAATTTGAATATCAGTGCGTTGTCGCACGCGGGGTTCTTTCGAATATTCGGTTTTCCGCATTTTGGCAGAAGAAAGAAATTCGTTTCAAAAAATATGCCGTTAAACGCCGACTTATTACGAAATAAATTGTAACGCTCACGTCACCGCCCTCAACTGTTTACAAAACAAATTTCATTTTACGAAGTTTCGAAGTCAATTTAAAGATTTATTTTCTGGCCACCCTGTGTAAGTAATTACATGTACAAAGAACTATTTTAAGACACTGAAATTGGTATATCTGTTCAAGTAAGAAACCTTATACGTTAGTTTTCGTGGATATTTCCAGACGCGCAGATTGTCATGCCGCGTGCACCTAAGTTGAAGTATTTAAGAGCACCTGTAAGTATTTATTTAATTATACCCTTAGCTTATCTCGTTGGGTGTACTGTTTGCAATTACTTGTGAAAATTCTTGAAATGGAACCTCTTTGAAATGAAAACGCCTGATGTGAAAGAAAAGCGAACGTACAGCTGCAATTACAGTTTTTTGCTCATCCACTGCGTTAATTTTAAATACGTTTTGATAACAAATAAAAGCTCCATCAAAAGCGTTTCGAAAATGTTTGAGCAAAAACAAAATTTCATTTGAATAATATTAAAGTTAAAAATGAAGCTCCTTCGCTCATTAATTCTACTAACGCAAACCACGTGTATTTTCTGCGTAACATTCAGAATTTACAAAATTAAGATAATTCATGAAATAAAAGTTCTAACTTCGACCATTATTTACGAGGTGTACAAGAAATTTCACTTCTAGCGTACATTATAATGTTATTCGTCTTGTGCCTCATTTTTATCCAACGTTTTATCACAGTAATATGTTTTTGTTTACACATAATTGATGTCACCCTAATGAACTTTTAAAATCTGTTTAGACAGTGAAAAAACGGTTTCTTTTACCGTAACGCAGAAGTTGACGCAAACATTATATTCAGATACGAATGTTGTTTTTTACGTTATGAACTGATCAGTTCACCACAATGAATCGCACAAGCAATTTACGTGTTAGTTGGTGTTTACTTCGCGTACTTTCCGGGAAAATCGCCTTTTAGTATTATTCAAACGACAAATTAATTACAGTGCACTAACTGCGCAATAGGAATTCACTGTATGCATTTGTAAACCACCGCTTTCTTACGACAAATTTTCCTGACAGCTTATCAAACACGAACCACATCATTACTTATGTATTTAAATCGAAGGAAGCAGGTAACATTGCCTCTACTGTTGTCCATTTTCCTGCCCGCGTAATGACTTGAAAAAAGTAAAAGGGCAATAATAAATTCGTTACAAGGGAATTTCGTTCAAAAGCATTGGAAAAATATTTAATTTCACTAAGGAAATGTATTGCTTTGTGATGAATATTCATTTTGGTACTTATGGCGACCGGATTCTTTCAAGAACTCTTTAATATTATCGATATCCTATTTTTAGACAGCCCCTTTTCGAACCACTCATTATTGATTCAGGTTTCAATCAAACGGTATATTTATATATCTTTTACAGCTTGTAGTTATACCTAGAGAGTAATTATGTTAAATTTTAATTAGTAGAGGGATATTCAGATGATTTATAGCTTACCACAATTCATTAATTATGTCACTGTTAATTCGAAAATAATTTATATTTCACCCGACAACTTCTTTAGACATCCAGTGTGTGATGAATATTTGGGAATTTTAAGGCACCTCAGTTCCCCTTCGTAAAACAATGAGATGCGTATTGTCAACCGTGAACCCTCGTAGAATTTCTAGAAACGTAATGTTCAAATATTTCACTATTTAATAATATATCTACTACGAACGTCTTATTGAACAGTTAGTATCATTCATTACCATTGTCATGGGATAATGTTATTTCAATCGAATAATGCGTCCCTTGTTAGTACAACTTCAATTTTTAAAAGCAAATGATAGGGATATTTTACTAAATAAATAATGTCGGAATAATAATAGCTCTTATCCATTCGCATGATTTCACCACTTGTCTTCCATCAGCAATGATTATTGCACATCCTTGATTAATGACCATTATTAGTTCGTCGATCAAAGATCCAAACTAGCATTGTAGCCATCGATTAAAATTGTTAATTAGTTAATGGTATGCTTTTTGTTATAATTCGTTCTTTAAACGAAAGTGGTCTTTAGGGCATTCGAAAATTTCCCGAAGTCTACACGTTGCATGAAAAACGTCTCCGTTGGAAACCAATTCCCAGTAAATAACGATATTTCTCGAGTGAATCGACTCTATTACCCAACTTAATAATTGTTTATTGTTGACATCATTACGCGCAGCCAATCATTTCTTTGCCGTCAGAGTCTATTTTCACGGGACAACTTCAACTCCATTTAGTCGACGATAACAGCATCTTGCTGAAAATGACGAAGAATCGTTTTAATTATATGCTATTAATATTACTTTCAGTAGACTCGATTTACTGGTTATCTCTTAAAACAAATTTTTCACCATTATTAAGAGCAAAAAGTACAATTAATTTTACCTCATGCAATTTGCTACTAATTTACTGCCTGTCAATTAATCAGCTACCTTTTGTTAAAATGGATTCTATTGATATTTCAATACGCCCTTTATTTCTATACTAAACGGACACACAATGCAAGTACTTGACTTTAAAGCGAATAAGACAAATCAATTCCAAAGTTTCCCAAAACATTCCTTTAATTAAATTGTTGGCGAAGTCGTCATAGACGATGAAACTTAGGTGAGCTTCTGAAACTAGTTCAAATCAACAACATTCGCGTGAACACTTTCTCACATAGTTATTGGTTCGAATTGATTTGTATCAAAACATTTCAAATAAGCAGTTTTATTGATGAGTCAGAACACTCATCAACCGTGTATTTCCATAGAAAATATCACGTTTTAATTGCGACGAGACAATACACGTAATTCCATTATAGACCTCATGATTAAGTGTGTTTTATAACAACGGATGGTTACTTTCAGCGTTATTAAAACTGCTAATTTAAAACAAAGCTCTGCTTATCATCGTCTCGCCTCTCTTGAGCTCTGACTTTTATTAGTGTCCGTCAGCGTTCGATCGGGGATTATTTCCTAACGAAGGGTCAAGAAGCAGTATTCTCGTGCCAAATAAGACGTAAAATAAATGGTATTTCTTATTAATTCCTTTGTCGGCATCGGCTGGAATTGGCGTCCTTTCAGAGTTTGCTTCCTTTGTCGAGAAAATGCATTTTCCGCTCCTGTAATTATTTATCGTGCAAAGCACTTCCGTACCGTTAAAGGTCTGTTTCGTTTAGAGTGACAATATTTTTATTAACTTATTTGTCAATTCTTCATAATTTGATTTTTGTAAACTTTGTAAAACGGTCGAAAAGGCGACACTGAGATTAAGACTCGAGAAATTTGTATTTCATTTAATGTAAAAGATACATATATCTAATGCATGAAAATTTATTATTCAGCTAATTAAGTCATTCGAGTTTTTTGTTAACTTGCCTATGGTACGGTTTCCATTAATTTATTCAAGTACATATGTATACAGAATTTACAATGTACAATATTTCAATAACCGAATCATAGTTCTAATTAAACCTACGCAAATACATCTGAGGTATTATCAGTGCCCCGTGTTCTGTATGACTTTGATGAATAAATGATTTCAGTCAATCCGTATTGGACATGATTTAGTAGTAACTGTAGGTAATCGAGCATTCACCATCTCCCAGCTTTTCGCAGTACCAAATATAATTCCAATAAGGATTATCTTGCGGTTGATGCCTGCCAGATGTTTCGATCAATTTTCTATTTGCTGCTCAGCCCCTAAAACTTTCAGAGATATGATACGTAATTTAATAATGTAATTTAATAGCACTAATGGAAAGTTAATTTATTTTCGATATTTTCCTTATTTCAGATTCTGTGATATTTATTTTCAATTTATTTATTGTCTAACGTTAAGAACTTTTTTTGAAAAAGCTCAGTGGGGTATTCTAAGACGAAATATGGCGAGGTTTTTTTGGCAAAAATCGTGTATTTGGCAAATTTGTTTTGGTGTAAACAGATTATTTGTTCCAAATTATGTTAAAATAAAGTTTGATTGTGAATTTGAGAGAAAATCCTTACTATGGTTGTAGTAGTTGTGGAATAAATCCAGTGATACACCCGGTATATATCTTCAAGATGCTTGGCAAAATTACAGCAAAAATTTAAGGAGTTATTCCTTGGATTATTCTAAGAACATTTTGTTCTTTAATGGTTTTTGAAAAACCGCTTCATCTCGTACATACGGCGTGAAAAAAATCTGCGAAAACCATTTTTGATATTTGTTAAAATTATTAATGTTAAAAACATATGGCGTAAGCAATGGCTTCAGCAAGTTTAAAACAATTTTTACAGTGAGTTCTTACCTTCATGAATAATACAAACGCAGAGATTACTGACATGCATTCCATATATGGAGTTACTGATGGAAATGGGAATGATGAGAAGATTGAAGGCTTGTATCAAAGCTGGAGCAAGTCATTTTGAAGATCCATTGTAGATTAAGCAACTTAACATGTACTTTTTGATAACAATATATTGTTACTCATCAATTAAATCATCAAAGAACAAAATATTCTTTAAATAGTCCAAGGAATAACCCCCTAAGTTTTTGCCGCATGTTTACCAAACACCCTGTGCATATGTATTTACACATATGAAAATCGCTGAATAAATGGCTTGATTTACTCAAATAGATATGAAGGAATAAGAGAAATGTAAAACTCACTGATTCTGAACATGAGCGTCTCCTCAAATTTAATCAGGTTATTATCGCGCCATTTTCATAACTCGATTAATTAAAGTCCCTGCAACTGCTAATTTTTGAATTGATGTAATTTATGGCGGATTTAATACCAGCATTAAACATCAATTATTTACGACGTCTGGATTTAAAAAAAAAGATCATTTATGGCGGACGTTTTATGGTCAGTGGACGTAACATCGATTTTTTTTAAACTTGCACTTTAATGCACTTGCCGATGCGAGATAGTCACGTATTACACACCAGCCAAACAGTCTTTTTATGGGTAATTTAACAACTCCTATGAAACTAAATCCTTAATATATCCTGTGGAGGAAACGAAAATCACGACGTACACATAACATTACGATTTGTGTGGGAGATTAAACGTCATGCTTCTTAATTGGGAAAATGGTACGGAAAGAAAATTTTTATGGTAGCCGATTTATCAGGAAATTATCTCCATGTGTATAAACCAGTTAGGAAGCTGAGGTTAACATTAATTCCGTTTTTAACTTAGAGCACATTAAATGGCGAGATGGTTATTTTGTGTTAGACGATTTCCTATAACGGTTTTAGCGGTGAAAACATTTGTGGTGAATTTTTACAAATTACCTGTAAATATCGTTTTTCATCAAGCAAAAACCACGATCAAATACTATTTACTACGTCGTGGTTCGTTTTTGATAGCAATCTATTCACATTTTTATTATTTATAAAGTATATAGCTTATTCCTATGACGTATTTCATTTCGTTTTCATTTTTGTAAGTAGTCATAAAAATCACGACATTAACATATTGTACATAGGCATAACTATCTTTAAATGTAGAACCATTGCAGTTTGTAATTTTAAGTGATAGTATTAAGCTATAATTATTATCAAATACATGAAAATGCGGGTAATATTAATGTAATTATGCTTATGACTAATTTTAATATTTCTTAACAGTCATTCTACTAACAAAACATACATACTAACATAACATATCTCGTTTCATTCGTGTCGCAGTTGTGTTTTTGCGTTTTTAGACGAAAGTGCGAATTGTCGACTAAATCTATTGAATAGGCTGAAATGGAAATGAGTGTAATCATTGTCAAATATTTAGTATTTCCATAACAAAACACCATCGCAATAACTTTTACCAGTTAAAAATATCGTTATGTTAATAATATTTCCTTTTTAATCCACTAGTAGTACTAAATTAACTTTAATTGTGTTTATGGCACTGTGTCTGTGTTGTTATGTTGGTATAATTGTTTTCGTTAATTTAAGATTATAGTACTGTTTAGTGTTATAACTTCGTGTGTAATTTCAATGTTTGTGTGACGCCGTAACAGTGTACGCTTAAGTATCACGTTAATATTGATTTAAAATATTGGTAATCAAATCGATATTAAACGTATCTACTAGTTATTAATTATAATGTATTGATTAAGTTACGACTAACTACTAATATATATATACAGTTTGTTAACACCTTTTTTAATAACATTGTATCATAAACATTAATTAAAACGCTTTGTAATACATAACTAACTATTATAAAGGGTACATAAGTAGATGAATTGCTTGTCGAATCCACATCTAGATATACCTGGGACCTCCTCTAACTGTGCCTACTACCATCGTATGCTAAAGTCTACTCTCACTGTACTGTAAACTCACTGCACCTTTTCTTCCTTCTTGAACACGCTCTTCCACCAATTCCACGTAACGAAATTGGTGTAGCCCCTCTGAACATACAAATACGTTTATTGCCATTGGTTGGTGTGATTTACAGGTATCGTGCAGTTCGTGTCCCGTGGCGACGCCGTCTGTCGTGACCACATTGCCCGGCTCGAGGATAATACGCCAAAGTTCTCAGCCGGAATCGTCTGCTCCGTGCTGCGGAACCAGTTGCGTGCATGGAACAGCACCGTCGACTTCTTTGAGGCAACTACGGGACCATGGCGATGGAATTGCCGGCATTGCAGCCGATTCCCTGCGTATCAACGGTGCAATGCGCAACTTTCGGCAGGTATGAAGTCTGACCCGTCTGAAAATCAAAAACACGCAACCTTATTGGGCTCGACTGTTGAAATTACTTCCCCTAACGGTTCGGTTGCTTTTCAGCACCAGGACGTACACCCTATCACTAAACTCTTATAGTGTCTCAAATTTACTAGTCCATGGTCAGAATTGATACCACGCATACTTCCGTCATACGTACAGCACAGAACATGAAACGACTAGAAAAAAGTAGGTTAGTTATTTATGGCTCGATTGTTTACAGCAATAACACAGGTTGGTATCTAAATTGCAGATTAATATAAATAACTATAGACTGGATATCTAGGTGTTATTTTCCTAAATGGACATTGGTGATCGCGGATACGACGGCTTTGTGTTCTGTGCTTCTGTATCAAACGCGCAGTTCGTTGGTAAAATAAAGAAACCATTTGTGTTTCTGCGCAGCTGATCAGCGAAGTGAACAGTCGAACAAATAACCTTAGAGACTTACCTCATAATTGTTTTCAGCAATCATAAATGTACTGTTTTTGTTAAAAATAACCGCACTACTTGCAACAAACGACAGAAATTATCTTGGTTTTACAAGCTTTCACGCTTCACGCTACCATTTTACACATGTATATGCAACTGATATTGTATACCCGTCAATACGGTCGCCCACGTGTTCCAAAACCTTTCTTCTGATATAACGAGCACAACTTGTCTCTTTACTATACCATCATAAATAGAATCTACATACCTATAAATAGCACAAACGTTCTAAAACTAAGTAACAATTAACATGAGGAAATCTGTGGAACATCTTTGAAATGAAAAGTGAAATGATGACGTGACGAAATAGGATGATTAAAATCAGGGCCAACGGATCGATCCTCAGTCTCATCAGCATTGGTGCGTTGGATTATCATACTAATCCAACTCACCAATTCGTCTGCGTTTCCACTAATCTCACCGCTCTTTTCGTCCTGAAGGCTATAAGGATTACGGCGAATAGATATAAATTAAAAACTTGGATCAACGTAGTTATGAGTTGGGTCGTATTATTTGGTTTTTGTTTCAAGTTATAACAGGTCACTTTTGCCGTAAAGAAATAAAATAATTTCTGATGGAAAGTTCAATCATATTGTTGGATTAAAAAAAAAATTATTAAAGGATTGTACAGACACCAATCGGACTCTTCCCATAATAACAACCTCAATGATTAGTTTCTTTGTAGTAACACAATAATTTCATTTTTATTTGCGAAATAACGTTATTTCAAAAATACCTAATATCGAAATAAATTACGTGTGCCTTAATATGGGGTTGGAACTACTAGCGTTTTATTGAACATCTCAGCCATATCAAAGGTTAATACCAACTTTTACACTGTTTCTAAATACATTTACAACATGCAAGTTTTGGTGAGCGATGAACACCACAACATTCAGTTAAAATAATTAATAAAATTCACAAATTGGAAATCACTGTCAGACTTGAATAAAATATACCTGATATAATGCGCTATGCATTTGGTGCCATATTTTGTTGAAAGATATTTATTAGGTTATACATTACATTAGGTATTGAATGAAGCAAGAACAGTCCCAACATGTAACTCATCAATGCCTATCCCTAAAAGCTTTCATTAAAACTGAATGCAAACCAAATTAAAATCATAATAGAATTTTCAGTGCTTTCTATCTTTCACATAGCAATGTAAATGAAAAGTTTTATGATTTTAAACGCAAAACACAAATAGCGGTTAATTAGATCCGGCAGCTATTTCATTTCAGTTTCCATGTATGCAAACTTTCATGTCCCCAAACTTTATTTTCCTGTTAATACAAAATTTACATTTGTTTAGGCGTTAATAATGAACGAACCGTTTCAACAAAGGCCTGTTTCGTATCAGGACGTCTTTTGACAACAGTAAGGGTAAAATTGTCAATCGGCAAACTACTGAAATGCTTTTAGTTTCTGATCGTCCTAGGCAGTTATGAAATCGTAAGACACAGTAACACCTATTCACGTTGCACCGGTATTCGCTCTTTGAACTGTGTGCGTAACCTAATCAAAAGGCGCAATTGTTAAATTTTATTACGCTGTGAAGGTTATTACGGTTGCGGTTTATAGTTGGTAGTCCAGTAATAAAGTTATTGTGAATTTACTACTTTAGTGTTTCAACTGTAAATTAACAGCGTATAAAATAACAAATGTTCCAGAAAAGTACGGCTTATTGGTAAGGTAATAAAAGTCGGCAATAAAAACGAAACTTACAAGATCATTTAGACGAAACGAAACATTCCCAGCTACGTAATGTTTCATTACCATCGTCGGAAGTTCATTTCGGAAACTTTTGAAGAAGAGAAAAGGTTAAGACTTGGTGTTTGGAGAAATTATTGCCATCTATAAAATTATTCACGTTTGACCATTAAACACTGAAGAAGTTTAATATGGTCACAACAAGGGGTTAAATTTATACTGGGCTGTATTAGTGGTGGTGATTGGTTGATTAGTGAGTACGTACACAAAAATATCCCCAGTAGTTTTTTAAATCATCCTGAATACGAAAAAATCATATTAATCGTTTCAATACGAAGTCATTCTCACAGCCAATGAAGTAAATTTTGACTTGCACATTGTTGGCACGTATTTACGACTCGATTGTGGATCGAATCACACCTCTTGTATGACCGTTTATCGTTAGGCATTCTCCTTCGTTTCATATTCTCTGATTTTGAGTTTTTTCAAGCATGATTACTTTATCCTATAGAGATGTTAGTAATTTATCTATGAACATTTTTCATTGGTTGTTACCCCGTGAGGTCAGCAGTTACTTCGTTATTTTTAGGGTTATTAGGCCCGAAAAATCGGAAAAGTTCATGCATTACCCATATCGGATGAAATGACGAAACCCCAAATGTAAACAACACAGACGAAGGGTGCATGAATAACATGTAGTATTCACCAAATGTGAAATATACGAAAATCTGGCAAAAATGGTGGAGCATGTAACACTCGTATTTATTTGCTATTTGTGACTGTTGTTACATTATTGCATTCGTTTAATTAATAGAATGCTAGAAGGAGTACAGTCCTTTTGGTGATATTTGTCAATGTCTCGGCGTTTACTTGTATAATGTTTATCTTTCGAGTTACGTCTACCTTCGTTTAAACTAAGAAATGAAAATAGATAGATACAAACACGAATACACAAAGTCAATAATTCGTCTACACGCAAAAAACATTGGTTAGTGTCTGGTTTAATTTACACTTGGTACATATACTGTTTCGATTGGCCTTTCCAATTTCCCTCCAATTAAATATCGAATCAAACTGTATATAACGGTTTGATAATAATTGCTGTATCATATTAATGCCAAGTATAATAATTTAGCTTCGAAGCATCTGAAGATGTGATGGTAGCACTATCGTAACGTCTCCTTTCCACGTCGAGAGAGAATACTGTGGTACCTTTATAGGCACATATAGATACTTTAATTCGAAGAAATTTTAATATCACATTAATTTCCATAAAACACGTCAATATTATTTATCAAAAATATTTTACCATTAAAAAGTTACGAAGGTATTTCGGTAATTTACATAATTTCATATTTTCAGTTTTCTTCATCTTTATCGATTTTTCTAACATATAGCTTTTACCACATACTTTCGTATAAATCTCAAGGACTCTTTAAGGATACGGCACTTTGAAGCCTCATTTAGCCGAGAAACGCAAGGATATTTTAACGGTACAAGGTTACACGAGACAATAGCCCAGTTTAAACATTTGTTTTTAATGGAAAATATTCAATTTTCAAATATAAGACGCGGCAATTGTGCCCGAAACTATTCCAATAACGAGTAATGTCCATCTAATAATTCTGTATAATTACATAGTTCGAAATCCCCCGGGACGCCTAGACGTACTGTAGTCAATATGTTCCTAATTAACCGTTAATAACTACTTTTCCTATAGACAAAGTGAGAGAGGCGTGTGTATCGCAGATCTAATCTCGTTGCACTTTTATTTTTGTTTTATAAATTCGCCTGAGGATATTTCTCGGTAGTGTTGAAATGCTGAATAAATCATTCATTTTGGCAACAAACGAATAAATTTCACATGTTAAGGATATTTTTGGTGCTGATTTTTCAGAAAAATTTCCTGAGCGTATTACTAAAAGTACCCATGCCTATAAAATAGATATGGCACTTCTCAGGAAAGCACCCTTTCTTTGTGAATTATTGGATTTATTCAGTTCAGCTTCTGCGCTGCATGTGATTTAAAATATTGCATAAAAGAGAATATATCCGCCGCTTTAGCATGATATACAATCCAATTTTACTGCACTTTCCGTGAAATACTTATTTTAATGAACAACGGAGAGACTCATAGATTGTTTTGATATCACTTGGATCTCGAATATGGACAAAATATTTGATACTATAATTATTCCACCAAGGACATGGTAATCTTCGCACCATGAAGTTTTAAAATCAAATACTAAAAAATATCTTAGTTCGTTTTGTTTCACATTCCTAGAGAGACTTATGAATCATCCTCTTGGGACGCTCTGTATAAAATCTCACAAGTTAAACATTCACTTTGGATCTTCCGACGCTGTTTCAGGCTTTATTTTACAGTCGTTCTCTAGGGAAGGGTCCAAACTCGTTGAAAACTTTAATTGTTAAAAATACATAAAATCTATTACGTTACGCAATACCGGCGGAATTTTTATATTCTGTTGGCTTAACTGGGGAGAAAATTAATAACAATTCGTTTAAAATACGCGCTTGTTTTTGTGTTTTTTCAAACATGTTTTATAGTCTGTCTAAAAATGAGGCGAAGTAATAAAAACTCATTATAAATGCAAAACCGATACAAGGTGGCACCCACTAAATGTGTCGAGTTCTCTAATGTTTTGCACGCTACCTCCCCTAATCTCTTTATATTACGAGTGTTTCTCCCTGAACATCTGCTATTTTGTGCGTCTCGACACATGCGAAGAACCACTCACTGGCGTACGGTCGGGAAAAATGACGAAATGTGCAATAATCGATAACTGAAAAAATTACGTGTGCGTGCGCGTGTGTGTGTGTGTGTGCGTGCGTGCGTGTGTGTGTGTGGGCGCGCGCTTGAACGAGATAGAGAGGGAAAGAAAGACAACACGTCAGTACATGTATGGTCGTACATTAATTTATGAAATTTTGCGGCCCTGAGAAGGGCCAGTTTATGAAAAGTTTTTCCCAGCCGTCACCTTCTCCTTGGTAACCTCAGTCGTCGTCGTCATCGTCGAATTCTTCCCAAACATCGGAATCTGAAGAAGAATCATCATTTGGGTTGATAATAATTGGTTCTATCAACGACTCCGAAATGTTATCTAACTGAAACATTTGGTCTTCTATTTTCAGAACGTGATTTATGCATTTCCGCCAATTTTCCTTGGAAACTTTACATATTGCTTCTTTAAGCAAATTTTTGACATCTGCTAATTGGAACGTTGTATTTGTTCTCGCCACGTCCCCTTTTATTTGTGGGCCGATATTAGCTCAATGGGATTTAGGTCGCAGTGGTAGGGAGGAAGCTGAATCACTGTTATTCCTTTCGCCTTGGTTAATCCATCGACGACATGCCTTTTAAAATCACCTTTACGTGAATTGGCTAAACGCAAGAGTTCTACTTTTAATAGGTTTTCGGCACATTCGATCTTTTTCGAGGATAACCATTCTGCGATACGTTGTTTTCGCCAAGAGCTATTTGGTAATTTCTCTTCTAATCGGGAATGGTAACTAGCGTTGTCCATAACTATTACGGAACCATTCGGAATTAGATCGATCATTTGACCAAACCATTCTTCAAACACGTCCGCAGTCATTTCTTCATGGTAGTCTCCTGTCTTAGTTGATTCAAAAATTAGTTCTCCCCCTTCAACGAAACCATCCTCGCTTCCAATGTGGGTAATAATAAGCCGTCGCCCTTTACCCAACGAAGGCTTTAAACCGGTGGACCAACCTTCTAGAAAAGATTGCCTTCGATTAGTTACACTGGTATCTTGCCAAAATTTTGGTACGGAATGTCCTGCGTTAATCCAAGTTTCGTCCAGATAGAAAATTTTTTTCATTTCTAGCCTACTCCTTCGAATATCGCGCAGGTAACTTCTTCTCCACACAATGATGTCATCTCTTTCCATCAATACAGATTTTCTATTGTGCTTCTTCCATCGAAATCCCAAATCCTTTAAAATCGTCCATAATGTACATCGGCTCATTTTTGGAAAGTCCTCGTCTTCTTGGACAGACAATAGAATTTTATCTAGTGTTGGAAGTTCGTTGCGGAAAAAGAAAGCGTGAACTTTTCGACGTAGTCCCCTTTTTAGAAATTCGTCTAAGGAAATTTTCGGACGTCCTGGAGACTTTTTCTCCGGTTGAACAGGGCCACTCTTTTTTTCTTTTAATAACCTGTACACTGATGTCTTACCAACTCTCAGCATCGCAGCGGTTAATTCCACGGTTTTATCCACACTCGCATCTAAATTTTGTTTCTTGATGGAATCGAAACAATTCAAAATTAGAACTTTCTCATTAACTGAGAACGGCGCTAATTTTGGGCGTTTCGATGGTCCTGGTAAATTCTCCATACTCCAATACGTATCTCCGTACTTTAAAAATACCACTATGAACACACAGGAAAGTCACTGTCAAAGTCTGTCTAATCACACACACGTACACGTCTATAAGCAATGCTGACTGACTACTGTCTTAGGCTTAAATGGAATAAATGGGCCGATCTTATACACATAACCACCTGATATGTTAACGCAAGCATTAAGCGCAATCAGTTCCTTTAACTTACCTAGAATTACTGAGAAAATAATAGCCGTTTGGTCCCTTCTTGGAATAGTTAATCACATAATCCGAACTTTAGTATTTATCTGCACCTCGATTAGACAGCACCCACTTTTGTACTTCGGTAGGAAATGTTCATATCTCTTCGATTCTTCCATATCCCGAGGATTTATTAGACAAACAGTATGAAAAAAAACATTACCGTAAAATATTATAAAAAATACCGATTTCCAATATTGTAGTATGTTATATTAATGACGAGTTAACAACAATTCAGATAAAAAGGGCAGCGTTCCTGAGATGATAACAATCGCGGTCGTAATACCTACCTTTTAATAAATCAATTATACCGGTTTTAAGGAAACTCAACATTACATAGACAATTTTAATTCATTTATTAATATACGTTGATTTCTTTAAGAACGCCTCTGGTTAGCTGCGAAATAATCGGTTTATTACTTCGCCTCATTCTTTGACAGGGTATAAATAGTACTATTCAACCAAAAAGGTCGTCTAAATATATTTATTAATTGACCTTCCGTTACATCCAACTTTCCAACATCCTGTAGGATTAATTAATCAAGGGGGCTCACAGGCAGACTTTGTCCCTATCCTAAATTTGCTTTATCGCATCCCCTTGGAACCATTTGTACAATAAAGCCAACCGATAGGAAAACTTACACTATTGATGAAACATTACGAAATTCAACCCTTTTCCTTTACGACTTTGTTTATTCTGATATTTTGCGTCCTAAATAAAAGGAACATTGTTTTGATTTTATCAATCACAGTCACCGAATTTTCGTTTCGTTATCGTTATCTCACGCTACATCACAACACAAATCGTTATCACAAATTAGATCAAAAATAAACAGTTGCATTATTACGAACTTGCAAATGGGACCAGACAGCTTGTGTAATTTCGATGGTAAGGGTTCGTGTCTTTGTAAGCAATTATGTATAAGAGTTCCCTTTATGCAACAAAGAACGTCTCCAAAAGTGACGAAATGAATTTAACGAATGCTCACAAAGCATTCGTTAAATTATCACGTGTAGTACACGTGCACTTTGATATTCATCTTGTAAATTGATGTTCTATTCCACTGTTCTAACAAAGCCAAAACCATTTTTGCATAGAGAGATCAAAGAAGGTCGTATAGAATCCCTAAAAGTTTGTTAGTATTTTTATACATAACGATTTCTCTTTACTATCAAAACATGAAAATTTTTCAAAACATGAGGTAACAGTAGTTTGTTGGTTTATTTATTAAGGCAGTTACATCTCCATTGCTTTTAAACATTTGTATTTTACATGTGTACCATAATACAAATTAGTTTTATTATAACCTAGATTAAACTACATTGTGGATTTTTTGATATTTAATCCAAATTAGGTTGTAGTACTCGTATGTTTGAGTCACGTTGAGGGATATCCTAACCAACGGGGTTTAAAAGTAGTTTTTGTCAACTATCTGTCGATTTCGTTAATCATTATAATTATTTTCCTGAATAGACAACCATTTACTCAATTTTTGTCGATTATGATTGGTCCGTACACCATTATTTTTAGGTAAATATATTTTAAGTTTTCTATTCTATTCAGAATCTGGATCACATTGACCCTAATCCTCAACGTTCCCTCGGCAAATCAGTTGGCCTTAAAATAAAATTTCTATTTTGCATTAAATCTCTTGTTCATTTAACTTCTGGTAAATATTGCTGTTTAGTTGACCTTAAAATGACCCTTCGATCAAAATTGAGATGAGATCTTATCTTTCAATCCTGTAAATTTTTCCCTGTATTGTTCGTGTAAGGTTTCAATTTTACTTAAAGTATTTCGAGTGAGTATAACATGGGTTTCGCGTGCCCTCTTTCGAACTGGGGAACAATAAAATAAGATAGGGGGTAAGGACGATTCGAAATCGATCTGTCAGATTATACGGGGTAAATATTCACTATACTTAGGGAAATGTGTTAGAAATTTAAATTTAAAAGTCTATTGATTTACAAAAATTACTACAAAATTCATTTTGGCGCCATTAAATTACCTTTTTTTCAGATAACCATTCAACATTTTGTTAAAATACATCAGAAGTGAAATACTAAATATTGATGGAGTTATTGTCACAAATTATTAGTGCCTTTTGCAAAGTTATGTATTGTAAGAACGTTTTAGCGGTCGTAAAAACTGTTAGGGCCCCTTAAATTCACTTTGGATGGAAAATACGTCAATGCCACCCTGTCCACAATTCAAATTGCAAGAGTAGTCGCTAAAATGCAGCATTTAGATAATTATCTAAAATACTTGTGCAATCTCACCAATCAAATGTATAACGGAGTGAGCCGAAACTACCTCAATTTAATACAATTTAATAGTAAGGTCAAGTTATAAATGTAATAATATTTAACATAATTGCCTTTTAAATAGGGCATTTCTTATGAATATGAATTGGCAATAAAATAATAATACGCTAACTTGACCGATCCTAATATTTACTTCTGTGATAGTGATAAGTGATTACACAAACATTATGCACAATGAAATAGCATAATCTAATAAAAAGATTTGAGTAAATGCAATTTCGAACCTCCAGATTGTTTTGAAAAATATTTATACCAGTTTATAATATATGCTTACTATGAGGTAACTATCTAAACATAAAGTGTTTGATATAGGTAATAAATACTACAATATAAAAGAATATTTTGCCGCTGCAGCATCTGCTAGAGTGCTTTGCGGGTTCGTAACTCAGGCGATGATTTGTCGTAGCGATGTGTGTTGCTATACAGTGAATGAATAAATCAATTAAATACCATGCAACAAACCTTCCATTTTTCTTTTTACTATTCCGTTCTGAATAAAATCCAGGCGAATGTGATAATTCAGTTAGTTTTATTGGCGCGAATACGTGCTTAGAACACCCCTTTGTACAAAAGAAAATAGAAAACCCGCGGTAGAGACACAAATCTTTACCTGAATTACACGTTCAGTCCAGATTCCTATTGAAGCATCTTGGTAAATAAAAGGAAAAACAAGTTTCCTCCACAAAATAATATGTAGATACATAGACCGCATTCGGGCCTGTGAATAGAAAGATCGCCTTGCGCGATAACAAATCCATGATTTGCTTGCCAAGATATTGAAATTACACCACATATTTCAGGATTTGTCTAGTGAAGTGAAATCAAGATGTCTTCGTGTCTACTCCGATCGAGTTCATGGGAGTAAGCAAGAAGCAGGGGTTGTATAAAATCTATATCACCATACAATCGGATGTGTTGTGAGAACAATTTTACACGCTAACGTTACTTTAACTGCGTCGCGGAATGACATTTATCCATATTCGCATCCGCGGAAAATTGCAGTAATGTGCACATTTCATTTGTTACTCATAGAGTCTCCAAATTAACTGCAAACAAGAATTTAGAAACTTCCTATGAGAAATTTTTATGAAATATTTAAGAAACACCTCTTCTAAACTGGTGGCTGAAATATACAATATCATTGTTTTAATATTTAATAATCTACAGAGAAAATTATACATTCCAAGTTTATGAAATTCTCGTTGGTAGAAAATATTGATTTATCCTTCGCACAACCTTTTGCTGCATTATTGTAATTCCTGGAAATAATAATTCCTTCTAAAGTTTACAAGGGAAGGAGAAATATTGTGACAGCTCTTTTAGAACCACAAAAATGTCATCAATTTTCCGATATGTTTAGAATTGCAGGTAAAAAGTATATATAGGTTACAGCATCTGGAAGTTTAAATAACGCTGACAAGTTTTAGGGATAGAAATTTTTCAGGGCGTATTACTTTCGTGTGGGTATCTATTTACGGTTTTCTTACAATTTGTAATAGATAAGAACTTCTCTTGTGATTTGGGTAAAAGTGTTAGGAGCTTAAAGGAAATTTAAACGTAAAATATTACTCAATTTATAACCTTCTGTGGAAGCCAGTTTGTTCTGTACAAAAAAAATATCTGGGGTCTACTCTCAAGCTAATAGAGATAAGTTGTTTGAAAGTAGATACCCTATTGCCCGCAAAAGATGGCATTCAACTAAATTCAATGGCTATTGGAATTTATCTCCTTCAACGACGCTTTTTCTGGGAAACACCATTATTCAAAAACTTTTGATGGTTATTAATACCGGAAAAAATTGTACCCCCTAAGACATTCGCTTCAATTTTTTTCCTCGTGGAATGATGGAAGATATGAAAATAAAACGTAAGAAATAAGTCGCAAAATTAGAACCAGCTTCTGCGTCGATGTCAATTTTCGTTTAAAATCTCTCGAGGCCGAACTGTAATATTGTCTTTCACGTTAAATTACCTTCTAAACTTTCACTCTTTCTTTTATTACCTAAAAATTTCAGGGAATCACGAAAACGAAAAATCTTACTTTATGGGAGGAATTAAATGTGTTGGGAATATGCCATAAAATATACCTACGTACATATAAGTTGTCCGTAAGTACTTTTAAGTTTATTGTTTATCATTTCTAACACAGTTTATTTTAAAGATAGATAATTGGTGTAGATGCATAAATTATGATGCAAATTAAGATGCATAATTTCAATTTTGTGAAAATGCCTCAAAATCACCTTAAAATACTGTAGATATAATAAGATCTCCTCTACCTTCGGCGATAACCTGTTTTATATGACGTCAAAACTATTGAAGAATTAATAAAACTTTGGAAATTACTGAACCTCAAAAAGGTTTATATCACATATACTGGCTACGTGTTTTTAATAAAATTTAAAAATCACAATGACACAACTTTATCTATACAAAGAGATATACATGTCAATTTCTAAAAATACTTTACAATTACAAAAGGTATTTAAGTACATGAATATTTTTATGGGGCAGTTTCAATTCAATGATTAATTAGTTTGAGTTTCGGTAAACCGAAAGTATTGATAATTTCAATTTACAGTTTGAAAAAGTTCCTTTCATCCTTTTACAACTTATGGGAATATATTCTAAATTATAGTCAAGAGAGTCCAACAGTCTGAAGGTAGTAAATATGTTCATTAACAAACGACACATTTTGATCACCAGATTTTTTCCAGAGGATGGTTTAATTTTTGGTTGTTTAAAAATATATAATTATATGAAGTCCAGCTGTTTTATGCCTACTGTTATGCATTTTCAATTCGTGATTTGCAATCTGAGTTTTTCTTTCTTTTGGCAATGACTCTGTTGTCAACCACAAAGTTATATGTATATACTTGTATTTGTACTATACTCTATTGTACTATACTTGTACTTTTTGGATGTGTTTCACTTATTAATTGTAAGTGAGTGAAACCAAAAAAGAATATTTAAAATATGTTTATAGTATTATGAGGATATTCGGTTGGTTTGTAGTCAATAGCTCTTCTTGAAATTGGATCGTTTCTAAATTTAACGCTGTTGTAAATCATCGGTTCTACAAAGTAAATATTAAATACCTTTAAACTGCCATAAGTGTGAAGTTCAACAACCCTGGTAAGCTTATTCTTGCATATAAAATTACTCACTAGTGGGAATACTTCATCTGCTAAAGCTCCTTCTTAACCCCAAGTATGAACCGATTGAAGTAAATTAACTGTTAAATTTTCACACAACTAATTGTAGTTTGGTTAATACTGGGGATGTGATACGAACCTTAAATGAAATCAGAAGTGGTATGATAATTCAAGTAGTTCTGATCCAGGAATTCGTGTCTTAGAGTTTCCCCACTTTACACAACAAAGGATGACCCAAAAGTGTTAGTTAGTGCTCTCCAGGCCCTCTCCTTCGAGTCCCTTCTTGAATATGGAATAAAATACACTGTGTCCCGTTAAAAAATGTAACCATGACCCGTAACGTTATCCCTTTAAAAAATGATGACATCACGCAAAAGAGAGTGAGGGATCAATTGGTTCAAATCGATATGTTCATTGGAAATATCTTACAAAATATTGTTTCGTTAAGACTTGTTAATTATAATTTATTCAATAAGTCACGTTATATCAGGTATAAAGTCTTACATTATTAATAAGGGTATTAATTAGTTTGCGTAAAACTCGTGATTAAACTACTAAATTAACTTGAAAATATTTATGCTCTTATTATGTTCGTATTTATTCGACGAGTGGCAACGGACCACTTGAATTAATAAGACTGTTTAGAAATGTTTTAATATAAAACTGGTTTTAATTTTATATGATCTCATAATGCTACGGAACTATTCATAAACCTAGAATGGAGTGGCTTTATTTGAGGTAGATATATTTTAATTCCCCCTCGCACATTGAGGCATGTTGTCGGTTTACACTTGAAGTCCCTTCCTACATGATATTACACGTTTATTTTTAGAGATATAAATAAATATGCTCAATTGTTAACATATGAATATATGTTAAATTACTTTCGATAAAGTGGTAAATAAATTCGATTAAAATTCAAGGAGTAGCTTTTGGGAAAACCTCTTAAGCCCGTCATAATTTATTTTTACTGGCGCATTTTGAAAATGAGGCATGTTTCGTTTTGAGGAAATAACAAAAACTACGGAAAGAATTGATTTCTCACACAACAAATTTTGTCATTACTATAAAATTAAATTTTCCAAAATTAAAAATTCTTATTGTATGTGAAAATATGTTTTATCACATTCTGTTATAAAAATTGGGCCTCTATTGAAAAAATCCTAGGGGTGTACTCTATGTTAAATATAATAAATATGTAGAATTTGTAGTGTCCTAAACCATGTAGGTAACTTCACAAATAGTGAGTATACCCAGTCATGTAAATAATTTTCAATAGTAAACTATTATATTTTTTGACATTACTAGTTGAGAAACATCAAAAAGCTCTATACGTTATATAACGAAAATTAAAACGACTTCTCAGATCAAAAAAATTAACGGCAATTATCAGAGTAGGAGGATCGTAAAGGATATTGGTAAATCCTCACTAATCCCCGCCAACGACCATGGCCCGGTACAGGTAACAAGCTCGTTTGGAGGAAGTAAATTCTTTTATGGTACTTGCTTACCCATCCTAAAGGACATTTGTATAAGTATTAGTTTTTTTCGGTGGATCAGGTATACACATCGCCTTTTTTAAACCACATAGCATTGATAAATCTCTACCTCAAGTGACAACGTGACCTTTTAATACACCTCCGAAATAGGCCATATGGTTTATGGACGATCCATAGGGTGTAGATACGATGTAAATTCATAAAACATAATACATATAATGTAAAATATGTCGTCACAGGTTTGGGTTTGTTTCACTTACATTTTGCCCCATATTTTAATATGTTAACAACTAGTAACTGGTGTTGAGATTTATGTATTCAAAATTCTCTTCAGTACTGTTAAAAGTTATAGGAGAAAAATGTAAGGCCAAGGATATTACTCATCAAAAATATAGAATTAATAGTGTTCATATTTTACATTTTCCTATATGATATATTATCATGTGGAAAGTTCTTAAAACTAACAAAACAGCAGACAGAAATGATGTTACTGACTCCCTTTACGTTATAAAAACCAGCATTCCTTGTTAATCTGCTTGTTAATTTGCTAACTTTCATTATAAACAGCTTAAATTTTCCAATCCAAAATCCAATAACATTCTTCTAATATTCACCCAAACTGTGTTATTGCTTCCAATTTTACTAACATTTCTTGGATGTTTGATGATACATTAGCTGGATCAGTAATAAATGAATAATAATTTAATTGATAATGTGAACGATTTGACATCCTTGAACCGAAGTTTCACATCCACATTTAAATTCTTCAAATGTTAACAATGAACCCTAATATTTTCTTCCTGGATAATTCCTACTCGAAGAGTGAAATGAAGCCCTTTCTATTCATGTTATTTTTACAGGAATTTTTTGTTCTTTTGTTTATAAACATATCTGCTTAAAAAATTCGGCGTTCCTTAATATTCCATTATTATAAGTAAGTAATTGCTGTGTCAAAAAGATCAAAAGATGTATTGTGGCTTCGAAATTTACACAGTCATCCAACCTTTGTGAACGATTATGAACCTTCATATGCTGCCATATTTTCATGGCAGTTAGGGAAATGACTTGCCGTTAGGCATAAGTAGAGTTATCATATTAATCGTCAATATAATTTGCCACATAATTTCTATAATATCCGCCGAATAATTTGATATCAAGTGTTGTAGGTGAATGATGCAAATGATTATAAACACATGTTTTTCTCTCTTATCAACCGATACGAATCTCCCACTTTTACTTGCTGATCTCCCACTTTGAAAATTTTTAATGTATAGCCTAATCTTCATTCAAAAATGATCGAGCAATTATTCTGTTCAAAATTATTTCAGTATACTTCAAATTTCGACTTTTACTTAGGTTAAATTTACCTTTTGACCCTTTTATTCTTTTTGCCGCTTGGCCGTGGTTACCTTCAATGACCAAACAGATTAAAGGTCGATATATTTTGATAACTCCCAATCATAAATAATCTCTTGCACTCTTCTATTGTCAATCCCTACATGCCAAACACACGGCAGCGTAAATAAGCTGAAATAAATACATTGGAAGCCTTCAAATGCATGTCGATATTCAGGTAACATCCATTCTGAACTCGTTGCAATAGTAGTACGACTTTCAACCTCCGGATTGGTTACGGTGCATTTGTTCCATTACCAACTTTGGAAGTGTAAGCAAATCACATATTCTTCTCGTATTCTCAGTGCATCTGTGCAATGGTAGTGCCTACATTTTAAGGAAATGAAAGCTATTTCATGAAACTAACATTATTCGATATACTGCGAAAAATTTAAACTTTATTCTAAATCCTACACTTTTAGAGAATTCCTATGACATCTTTCAAATTGTTATCTCATAATTTGGCGGTAAAATAACTTCAATAAAATCCTGATGGAAATATATTTAACATTGCTCTCGTGGATAGATTTATTTTACGTGTAATAATAAGTTCAGTATTGTTTGGGATTTTGATATTTTGTAGAACTTGATAATACGCTTAATTATTTTGTATGTGGTGCTTCACAATGGCTGGAATTATCCTCGGTTCGTTCGAAATGTTGCATAAATATATTTTCCAGCGTACCCCTCGGCGTAGTACAATATGATGCCAAACGGCACAAATTAGATAATAAAATGCTGCAACGTGTGTCAAATATTAGGTATTTCAAAATATATTATGCATTCAATCATAAAATTATTCATGAGAATTAACATTGATAAATCTAATAGAGTGCCCCAACAAGAACACCGTAATTAATATGACCGAAAACCGAAACAGGCATTATTTTTTAAAATTTTTTCACATACTGTCATCAGGTAAACGCTGAGATTTAAAGACGAAAAACAATGTTTGGCATATGTTTGCCACCACTATGCGGCATCTTTCTGAGACCCTCTATATTTTTACAAATATTAACTCTGCGACTGTAGAACACTAAAAAAATTAAATGAAATTATCTAAATATACTTTTATTAATAATCTGCTTATCTCTGAGTTGCCTTTCAGTTGTATGTAGATTATGTATATGTGCTTTACAAATGTCGAATTTTCAATTTCACCGTTAATCTTAAGTAGAAACACAATTCAAGCTTTCCGAATATTCAAATACAACACCACTAATAAATATTAAAAACAAATTTAAAAGCAATATTAAACGTAATCTTTGTAAAGATTGGTTTGGAATTAAGTTAAGCCAGTCAGAGAAGCAAATACTAATTAAAATGAACTTTATATATTAATTATATAGAGTATAATAAAAATGTCTGTATGAATCATTTTTGAGGTGAAATAATTTTTTAAGCACCTCTGCGAAGAACAGATCAGCAATCTATTTGTGGTGGTTACGGATGTATGGAATAATTGATGAGAACGGATAAAACGTTGCGATTAAATAACTTATCAAAGTCGAATCGATTACTTCACTT
Organism: Cryptocephalus primarius; assembly: GCA_963576515.1. NCBI lineage: Eukaryota > Metazoa > Arthropoda > Insecta > Coleoptera > Chrysomelidae > Cryptocephalus > Cryptocephalus primarius. The sequence continues at coordinate 20,382,766 of OY754936.1, read as the reverse complement.
ACTATTTTGAAAGAGAATTTGACGTTGGCAATATCTTTCCGGTCTACAAGGTTGATTAAGTAAAGCATTCGCTTCACCAAATGTTAATTTCTAGGTTAATTTAAACAGTATTATTTCTCATTGATGTTATCAATACGCTTATTTTGATGGTCGCCATTTCTTTCTTCGGTATCACGTGGTGAAAGTTCCAACCGACCGAGGCGAACAATAACAATCTTTTGCGTACAAAATACGTAACATAAGATATTTTCAAATAAAATTATTACGTAAAATGTATGGTATACATGGTGTTCCTTATAGGAAGGGATACCTTTCCTGCAAACTAAATCTACTAAAACCCCCTAGAAAGTGTGTTAACGATAAGTCTCTATTGTAATTCTTAACTCTAATGGAAGAAGATTTTGGAATTTAATCGTACGGAAAATTCCCCACAAGGAATAAGACTGAAGTTTTTATAATATTAAAGAAATAAAATTAATATTTTAGTGAAACCACTGACATATAGTCACATACAACAGATGCAAACGGGCTACAAACAATGGCATATATATTCGTATATAAATTTGTTTAAGAAAAACTTTTGGCGAGAAGCACGCATTGCTTCCAAACCAATAAATTGTGAAAGTTTATAATTAGATTAGAGCATCGTTATATTATATCCATTCCCTCGGGCTGACCTTTTAATGCGAGCTGATTGTTTCGTTAAAATTCACTTTCACGTTTATTCCATACCCGATCCAAACCGCTGGCCTCGTTTAATTTCCCTTATTGCTATTCATACCAGCGACGAAAGCAGCTAGTATCAGCTAGCTACTTTCCGTCGGCAACTGTGTCCGTTCCCTCGGAGTCGTTTTCCATCCAGAGATTTTCCTGAATTCCCTTTAGGCCCTTTCGTCTCGCGAAAACTCCTTCAGCATTCGTTACATGCACGAACACAGCAGAAAAGACTTTTGCGTCCTCTATAAATACATTCGCTGGCGGTGGATTTTTCCCAAACTTTTGCTCTTCGCCGCTCTTAAAATGCGTACATTTGCATCGTCTCATTAGTCACCCACTGCACTTCGAAGCGATGAAAATGTAAGTTGAAGTTTGTTCTTGGCATGGTTCGGTTGATATTACTTGGATTTTTACGAGACGAGAGTGTGAAAAATAATGCAATTTGAGAGATTGAAGAGATTTGAAGATTCTGATTTGAAGTATTTACCAAAATGTTAGTTGAAATTGCAAAGGGTTTTTCGAATAAGTACGAGTTTAGATATCTATAAGGGAAATATTTAGCTTGCTATAATTTATATATAACCATTTGGTTATCTGTCATAAGTTATAACTATTTAATCAATTCGTATTGCTTACCGTAGTCATTATGTATGCATGTTATTGAATGACGATTATTAACTAAGCAGAGAAGGAGATTACGTAAATCAAAATTCATTCCATTGGATCATTTTGACTAATCGTTACAATTAATATATTCCTAGTATTATTATTGTGGATATCAAACAAATTGTTAATTCATTTTGTTGTGGACAGCGGATTGTGTTTCTGGAGTGATACGCTTTGTTATTTATTCACTTACATTTTACTTTCACCGTATAATGAATAGAAAACAAAAAGAAAACTGAACGGTCGCCATATTTACTGCCAGATTCCTATATGAATCAGAATTGCTACATAGAACAGAAGGAAAACAAAAGGAAAAGAACATTTCTATTTCAACGAGCTCGAAGAGCTAATGTAAATGACCTATCTTCATACTTTACCTCAATTTAGCGTATCCTAAGCTCGCATTCCCAAACCATCTCAATGTGATTTTCACAAATTGATCAAAATTCTCTCAAAATTGATGGTTCCTTTTATTTTATAATGTAAAATACATTTCAGCTCGATCCACTGACTTTGGGCAATATTCTTTGACATCTATGGTAAAATTTATAGCTGTACCCAAATCAGGTATTGTTTAGCATTGCAAACGTCAGACATCCAAATCGATTCCTTACAGGATTTGAAGTTAACCGCACATTCGCTATTTACTCGCTTAACTGAGTTGGTTTCCATTGGTGTATTTGCTACTTTGCAATGCTCTATATTAAATCCTTGAAGTAGATTCGTCGCTTATGAATATAACATTTTCCGTTTGGGTTATTTTAGGGTAAATTTCCCGTCTTTCATCAGCACCAATTCAATTTACTGTAGTTCACTTACAGTAGTTTACACTTCGTTATTTAGTGCATACATAGAGACATTTAGCATTTTCTGATTGATGTAATCCCAGTTCACTTGTAAACTTGCTGTTAACTGAAATCTTGCGTTCCATTCAAATCATACTTCATTTGTATATCCTCGTGAATCCTTTGAGGGAATTCCATGTAAGACGGAACCTCTTTACATTAAATTCATGATATAGTAATCTTTTTTAGAAGAAAATAAAATAAAACATTAAATATTATACAATAAATGCGTGTTAATTGTTTCCCTCGACGCAATATTCGTAACTATTCGGAATGTTACGGCGTATTACGATGAATCCGAACTAGCTAACTATTCAGGGTAGTACATAAAAGAGATTTAATAGGACGACGTGCAACTATGAAACTAGTAAAGCGGTTTTATGGCCAGAGAGCCAGAGAGTATATCGTTAACCGAAGCATTTACAAATATATCGTATGTGCACAGTTGACAATGAAGGGTAAAACGATATCAAAACTTATTTGCAGAAAACAGAAAAGCAGTTAGTATTCTTTCGTTCTCGGACTTTAAAATATACTAATAGCGATTCGCTATCTATTAGTCATGGTACAGAATTCGGAGAAAAACGGAATGAAAGCCCCAAAGATGATATTAACTGTTCCTAAGAGATTGGGTTCGTATTGCATTCACGGTCATACTAAATATAATTATAATAATAACGATTCACTATCTATCCTATAAGTACATAGGAATCCTGGTGACAAATTGGGTGAGTTCCTCTTCTCGTTAGATAACACATGTGAAGACAGTACGGTATATAGTGAACTCTCACCTCTTGACACTCTTAATCTCCTTCAAGTTAATTATTCCATATGGCCACTTTTGTTTATACCACTGACAACATTTCTTAGAGAACTTTGTAGAGAATTTCTTAGTAGACTGCATGGACAAAATTTTCTGCCATTTAACAATTTGTTTCATCATGACACGGTACATTTATACAATAGAAGGTAAAGAAGAAAAGAAACAACAGCGAGATAAGTGTAATCATCTATAATCACTAAAATGTATCTCCTTTTATCATGACATTCTGGGGTAATAGAGCCCATAGGTCCCTATCATAAGCTGGAGACCTTTTCCTCCTTACGCGGCAAACTAAAGTTTCCTTTCACATATGGTCCACAACTGTTAAAATCAAATTTAGTCACTTTACTCTAGAATCCATTGACTAATTTTGCAACTTTTTTAAGATTTCCTTTATTAATAAGATCAAAGCGCCTATGTGGACAGTCACATTGACTTCTAGACTAGCCACGAATAACGCATCTTTTGTTACTTTTGTAGAATTGCTGTTCACAGCAATAGCTTACGTCTTTATGGCTGACACGTATTCTCCTGCTTTCCCTACTCTAATATTTATTGGTTTGTCCAGTACTTTAACATTTTGTAGATACTTGTCTTCTCCTACCAGGTGTTCCGTTGCCTCAGAGTCCAAGTACCAAGTCTAAATTGTTTATTCCGGATTCAAAGTTTATAATTGACAATATATTGCTCTGCAATATACATTTTCCTAGAGGGTATACCATCATCCACAAATTTCTTTCGCTTCCCGCAGTCAGGTCTGTAATGTCCTTTCGAAAAGAAAAATTATATAGGTTTTTTAGGCTTATTCCTTTATATTGTGAGTTTCTGAATTTATCTCCACTGCTTGACGTTTGTGGTGTAAAGGTCATATTCAAGGTTTACTGCTTCATCTTAGATTCAGACTGTTCCTGGGATTGATGTTTAGATTCCTCGTCTTGTAGACGGTTTTTAATAATGGATTCACTCAGTTAGTTTTGGAGCCATTGTTTCCATGACAGTGACAACTATTCGGCAGGCATATTAAGAAGGAAATGACAGAATAGTGATCGGCATAACCGAGAGATTTTAATAACTCCATAACACTGGAGTTTAACACTCCGTAACAATGGAGTGATTTCATAATCGAATGGTTAGTAGCAATTTGCCTAGGACTTTTCAGTAAGTGGAAATTATAGCAATTATGTCGAATCAGACGGTCCCTTGTTGTTATTTAATTTTTTATATTTATTTAAAAATATCTTTTATCTGAAATACAGTTTACCTGTATACAGATATTTAAGTACTTTTTTACTGCTGATTTCTACCAGCTTATGAGTGTCATTTCAAATTCCATAGTTAGAAGAAATAAAACCTACCCTCTATCGTTTTTAGGTTTAAAATTACCAAGTTCGAGAGTTATCAAAATTCTTTATTTTCAATAATATTTCGATTATGTTCGGCCATAAGTGGGAAAGAGTGATTAGAACAATACTATAAAAGGTTCGAGTGAAAATAAAACGACCGAATGATTGATCACTCGATCGCTAGATCGCTCGATCACTCATCACTCGCATCTCGTAGTAGAAACAGTATAATCGTGTATCGATCGTGTCCAAACGATCCTGAATAATTGAATGTTTCTCTTATGGTCATTCGATTATGCCCGCCACTATGACTATGGAAAATATCAAAATTGGATTCGGTTACATTAAATGAATTTACTAAGAAGATTTATTGTTTTTTTGTATATACCATTATTGTTTTATTTAGTATCAAAATATTTATTTCACATATAAATATAATTCCATGCAGTCAAATATATTTAAAACCGCCAGTATGTGATCGCTAGAGCCTTATTAGTTTTCTACCATGCAATACTGCAAGCAGGTGAGGTTCTCATTTTTCTCACAATTTTTGAATTAGCCATTACCTCACGTAATTGTTAGGAGAAAAATTTTCAAGTACGTTCGGTTTCATTTTATGAGATTTTCTCTTATGAAAAAGACACTCCTGCTGTTCTAAAGTATTCTCAGTGTATTATATTACCTTGGTTTGTTCCAAAGACATAGACATAAGAGATGTAAGCAGCGGATTGGATGGCCAAATTTTTCTACCTCAATACTACACTCAATATCGGATTTGCAGTATTAAATTTACTACATTATTTACGTATATAATTCATCATAATTAATTCATCTACTTCTCTCTTTACTATTCTCTACTTAGTTTTACTACTCAGTTAGAGATTTGGCTGTGTCTTTGAAGTCTTCACAAAATTTTAAGCATTTAATAAGAATTTAAAAATGTCAACAAGTCCCCACATCCTATTAATCAGATTTAGTTTAAGACGATAGTGAGGTAGCCCTAAAACTGTATGGCCATATCACGCCAAAACCTTGTCTGGAACATACTGGATAAATGTAGGCAAAGTTTCTTATTTTAGTATATAATTCGATTTTTGTATCACAAAATATACTTTTCTCTCAGATAACCATTGCAGGTTTTATTAGTTATTTGATTAAGTTATATTCTTTTCTACGGTTATAAGAACTTCATTTTGTTTTAAAGGGATTTTGTCCGAAGATTTGGAATAAGTTGTTGCTCTATCTACCTTAAATATTTTTCACCGTTTACCACCTGATGATAGTTACCACTCATACTTTCAGATTTAGATTCAGATTCAGATTTAAATATTAATAAACTGTTAGTAAAGTATTACAATTATAAGTCGACTTCCCTTGCTAACTGTTGCACGAAGTTCTTTGTGCATCCATCATTGACCATTTGAGACCATCATTTGAGATCATTTGAGACCATCATTGTGGTCTCGCGTGGTTACCATTAATGTAAGTTTCATCTACAAATACAATGGTTCTATTTTTCTACCGATGTTGCCAGGTGTCCTTTATATATGATATTCAATCTGCTTTAATTTCAGTTATTTACAGTTTATCTATTTCATTTCTGTTAGCATTTATTGATTTCCTTCATCTTCAAAAAGAGGGATTAATAATAATTTGTGAATATTTCAATAATAACAAGAAATAAATATTTCATTTTCAATAGAAAAGTTTAAAATGTGTATAAACGTGAATCCAGGTTTGTTTAAAAATCTTCACAAGGAAGCTATACTGCCGTCGAACAACTCATCTTCTCTCGTAGAAATTAATTGGATGAACACTGTTAATTTCATCAGCTATGGATGTTGAGGTTAAGAACATTCAATATCTTCTTTCACTCCTGTAAATGTTGAGTCCATTTTTAGTTTCTTTGGAGATGGTGGAATATTCCCTCCATTTTTTTTTGAATTTCAGTATCTTAGGATAATGGCTTTAGACAAGTTTAGAGCTTATCGCAATGTAATAAAACGCTAAAAATCGTCTAAGTTGATGACGAATTCCACATATATTCGTGTTTAAATGCGCAGTAGCAACAGCTATATTATGAATGTTTTAGCTCTTTAGGGGCATAACATGGGCCGAACTGGGCGTAGTGATCGTAATTGCGTCGCTGAGTTGATCCTATTTTGAATAAACACATATTAAACAAATTAATTCGTTCGCAGAATTATGATGGACATTGTCAGCTGTAAATTTATTTCAATCCAAATCTCTTCAATTGTGAGTTTCCATAACAACTCTTATGAAGCGTAGATTTGAGTCAAGTTGACTCATTTCAATTCAATTGTAAAATTATTCACAGGAATAGTTACAAAGTGTCGACGTTTCAGTTGTTGTGAATCATAACAAACGTAACTTTTTACCACAGATTTTTTGAGGGTTTCCTCCCCTTTGTAAATCAAAAGTTGTAAAAAATGTTTCAAAAGTTAGCCATTTAGCATTTATAGCCAGCAGTCGTCGATTGCTCTGTATAAGAACTCTGTTGTCTGGGTTAAGTTAAATGCGATAATCTGTTTAACCATAACCTTGACGAGAGTACAATCGTGGAAAATCTCGACGATCCCTTTACCGAAGTCATAAAAATATTTAGATGAGCCTGGAGCACCGCGTTTTTATTCATCGTTTAAAAGTCGTATCTCGTGCGGAAAAGTTGATCTTTTGTTTGTGTTTTCTGTAAAGTAAGTTTATACAGAAGGCCTGTACCAGCTGATTGTTTTTATAATTGAAAAATTCGCATCACTTATTCGCGGCAAACAACTTGATAACTAAAACGCCAAGGCTTCACATAAACATCTGAAGATTTAATTGTTTTCACCTATTGGTAGATAACTTAGTGCTCGTCCTAGAGGCAAATTTTCGGACTCTGTAGATTTATCAAGATCTCGAATTCACTGTAGGTAGGACATTCTCGTAAAATTGTGGGAAGACGATTGCAATTCTCTATACGTCACTTTTCGAGTCAGCCATCATTTCTTCCGTTCCATAATCCGTCCGCCGTTGGAATAGCGAACTTATCCAAAATCTTAAGACCTCGCCGTTTTATCTTTTGTTGCAATAAGCCTTGAAAGCAATCATCTCCTTCCTGAAAAAGTTTATGGACCAGCAACTGTTCGGTCGGCAAATAATGGACCACTATCAATTCCTACACCTCATCAATTTCCTTCAATAAGATGATTTTAACGTCGTTTACGACTTCCGACTTATGACAAGCATTAAAGTGAAATAATGATACGATTTTTGTTCAAGATTAGTGCTGACGGTGCTGTTAAATCTGGTTATAGTTGTGAAGGCATTGTGAAAACTTTATGATTCCACACAACGGGCCTTATGGTTCCGTTAGCGATAACAGACCTATCTATCGGTTGTGGCGATGAATATTAACCATAAATTCCTTTGTAAAATATATTTCGGTAAAAATAAACTTGCTATTAAATTGTGAAAGTGTATTAACACCAAAAATCTAAAGAGGTTTTAGGTATGGCTTCAGTTATCCATTTGAATTATACATTCCCAGAGTTCATGCTTCTCTAACAGAAAAACGTTATGTGTCGAACATATTATTAAGTTGAAATGTTCGTCTTATGGAAGCTTTTTTCACTACAAAAGTTGTATTGAAAGGTTCCAATAGGTCTGCACAAATTGAAAGTTTTGGTGAAATTTTATTTTTGAAAACCATAAAAAAGGTGTAAAAAATTATTTGCTACCTTACTACGACTGCCTTATCTGTTTCATCTCACAGAGCTTTTAAACGAAATGCGGAAAGTTCGCCCTGAACATTTCGCCCCCATATTTCTCTCAACCCACATTTCGTCACACATTTGCCCCTCCCCCCGATAATTTTTCCCTCAGATGTATGCGATATTAACGAATTAACGATATTTGGATAAACTGTAGAGGAAATGCTCCCTTATCTTTTATTGTTATCCCAGAGTCCGTTTTGAATTTTTATCCACCAATTTATGTTTTAATTTCAACAGGATTTCAAGTTCAAGGGGTTATAAATATCGAAAATCTTCGAATAAGGCATAACAATTTTAGATCAAATAATTTTATTTGACAAACAACTATTTGCAACTTATTATTATTATACTTATTACTATATTCACGTATTTTGGTTTATGACGTCATTTTCAAGTTCTCTTTACCTAATTGTTTTAGAAATTTTTGTTCTATCGGATTCCGAGGTAGGGGGTGGGGGCATCCCTTCAAAATCGGTCGAATCGTTCCGGTGCTATAAACCCGACAATCCAAATTTCCGTTCACCCGTACATAAGGTTTCGTCAATTATATCAGCTGTTCTGCCAACGAACCCAAATGAAAAGTGCTTGAGAAGAAAATATTGTGCGAAACATACAGGGGCGCGAGACATTTAAACAAAGGATAACAGGGTTAGTAATTTAAGACAATACCAATGACAAAATAATTTCAATTATTGCCATAAGTGCGTATCTATTTATGGGGAAATTGGTTGTTTTAAACTAAACATGGTTTCTTAATTTTCCTGATCAGTACTCGCAATTAATTAATGATTGCAATTAATCAATAAATAAACTATGTTTTGAAAATTATAAGAGTAGAAGGAAATCGACGACTCAATCAAAAATAATTTTGGTTATTAGACCGAAAACCCATCAGTGTAAATTGCATTTGAAACTGGTGGTAATCGAAATTATTTTGATACTACTTTAGTGTAAAATTCGATATTAGCGTTGAAACAGTTCTCAATTTCTAATTTAGGGTATCCCATTTAATTTTTACAAAGTCGTGTCGCCGCAAGTTTTTGTAAAGACTTTTCCATAGGTCAGCTAAAACACAGTGTTAAATTAAAAGAAGCTTGATATGAATGAAAACCCATATATAGAGTTATCAAAGGTTAATAAATAAAAGCTCTTTAACACTCGCATAAAAACGAATAAAAAATGTAAGTCACAGGAAGTATAGGCGATTATTGCAAAATTGCAGCCACTAAACTGAATTGCAGACGAGATAAAAGCATTTCCAAATAATTTAGATGTATATTTTGCAACATAAGTAAACTAATTAACTGTTAGTAGTTATACACGGTTTTGCAAAGTGTTCTGCGCTTTTGAGGGCAGTTTTTCCAGTTACAAAGGCTAAATTAATGGAGTGCACAAAAACTTTGGAAATTTTTCCGGGATTAGTAGAATTTTATAGTTTATAAAGCTTTACTTTTAAATAACATTTTTTTATATCTTGTCGAGGAATATAAACAGTGTAGTGAAATCACAGTTAGTTTTTGTTAAATTGAGCACAAAATATTACTGTATAGTACAAAGTTACAAATCTTTTAAAATTGCACAGAAAATTAGCCTTAAAGCTATTGGCAATAATAAAACATCTGTAATCTCAGCTTGTATATAAAATTTTAGTTAGTATTAACTAACAAATTTATAGTTTATATAAAGTATCAAAAAAGAAACAAGAAAATGAGCATTATCAAAAACAACTGGTATTTCTCTTTTGAATCATTTTTCGTGCTATTCTTACTCTTCTTTATTTGAAGACTTCTCTACGAGAAAGTATCAAAAATAAAAGCACACACACGAACTACGAATTATTAATTTCTTTTAGTTTCATAAAGCGTCCATCACGGTATTTATGTGGTTTTCCACTCTCGAAATCCTTAGGCGGGCACATTTATGGATCATGAAGTCGAGGACGTTAGGAGAATGACAAAATTTGTACGTTAATAACTTTAGTAACAACTTTGAAAATTAAATGTTTCAACTGGTTGATGGTTACTGTATCGACAATGAAATAAAAGCTACAGGCAGTGAATTGCCTCGTAACACTCATGATCGTCAAGACCAATTTATTCCTTCCACTAATATCCTAGTGAAACACGTATCTTGATAATCAATTTTCCTACCTATACTATAGTAATAATGCGACATTAATGAAATGTCAAAATCAAGAGTCTATCTATTGGTGTAGAAATGCGCTCTAAAATATTACACCGTTCTACGTGGGTAAACTAAACTAAGACACGAATTACACTAAACCTTTACTCAATTTATTTAAACGCCTACACTAACGATTTATACTTGAATTAATTTATATGCCATGGTGTTCTCTATAAACTTCGTTCAACCGGTTGCTGCTCACTGACTGACTATGTCGCTGCTTATTGCTTTTATCATGTGGCGTTCTATTCCCAAACCTTCGAGGATCTCCTACTAGATGGCTCAAGATTGGTCTTAAACATGAGTTCAAGTATTGTTTATTGGAAAGTTTATAACAGCCATCAGACTTGAATTACATTATTGAATTCCGAATAGACAGTTACTGGAAGGTTGGCCAGTCTAACTAAACTAACCTGGAAAGATTTTGGTAACTGGTTGAAATATTACTAATATATTGAATTGTATGCTACAAATTGTAAAATTATTAAGCTCTGAAAGAAAATAAGATAAGATATTGGGCAAACACTTATTAAATTACGTTTCAGATTACATTACTTTGTGTTTTGTGGTAAAATATTAAAGAGGAAGTAAGATTTAATTATAACTTATCGTCAGACCACGAGAAACAGAAGCAATATACGAAAATAGCGCCAACAACATTGTAGAGATAATAAAAAAAACTACTGAAGAGCCTTCACTTAACCATACATCAAAGTAATTTGTGAGAGATGCCACGATACACATGGAAATTCAACATTACATTTCAAGCAATCTCATCTGGGGCAAATGTTACTTTAGGAGAAAGTCTTATACCCAGTTCCGAGACAAAGACAAATATATTATCTAATAGAATGATTACGTCCCTCTTATAATCATAATCCCAAATTATTACTAATCCAATTTTAGCAAATGAGGACTACTTTTGGTTGAAAGTATGTACAAGCGAAGCATATAAGAGATTTAAACTTTCTCAAGGCTTATAGAAAATATTTTAGGTAATTATTTGTCTTATGCATTTTTTAATCAAATATTGTTTCATCATTCCAGTAAACGGCAATTCGTTTCATCCATGTTTGAATATGAACTAACACAAACTTCGGATATCGTTCATAATTTTGAACTTTCACCTCGTCAATCTTACATCATCGAGATGGTTTATCTCTTTCTACTACTTCAAAATACTGAAGGAAATAACTTTCCGACAGTAGAGTAATAATTAGTGTTATTATTCAAAAATTACTTGTCAGAGGCAGAAATTGGGATTTAATTACGACTATAAAACGTGATGTCTTGTGTAGTGAGAAGACTGCGTTATGTGCATTCCTATGCGCTTTGAATCACTACGCTGACAATTATCGCACACAAAAAATAAATCTATTAGGGATTTATTTAAAATGTGCGCAACTGTAGTTTTCAGAACACAAGCACTAAATCAAAGTTGCGTTGCGTGTTAAATTTTTCAATGCCCACGTCTCCTTTTCTAATAATGATGAATGCAAGTTAATTTAAATCTTGGCGTCTCAGTTAATTTTGATCATTGAAACTTCATTGAAAAGACAGTAAAATCGCTATAACTCCTTTCTTTTGTCCGAAAAACCTCCTATGCCTATTTTTGCCAGAAAGATATTGCAAGTAGAATTGGAAATAATGTTTTTTCCTTTAGTTTTTGACTTGTATTTTGTTAAATTTTTTACAACACATTTCCATGTCGACATATTCAAATGAGAAAATCTGTTGTTTTGTAAAATAAATGAACGAGTTTCCGCCTTTACCCTTTTCCACGTGCCATCACAGGTCTGTATTTACATGGCTGACATTAAATCTAACCTATTTAAATTTTATTGCTTGGAAAATGTCTCTTATAGATATTACACGCTGAAACCATCAAAATTTTAACTACCAAAAGTCTCCAATATGGAATAAAAACTTCAATGTTTATCGTACAATGTTCATACGCTTTGTATAGCTTTAATAGAATTCGGTGCTTTAACGAATTGTATAGAAATTTCTCGTTACGATGTTGCGGTAAAATTAAACAAACCTAAAGCTAAATCTACATCTGTTATTAAACAAATCTGCCCCGAAATATTTCAGATGTGATACTGTTGTTTTCCTTTTTAGCAAAATATTAACCAATTTCTTTACTTTTCTTCTCTTGTAAAATTCTGTTGTTTTAATTCAGTTTTTTACTGGAACATCGCCAACCCACTTTTGATGCCAAACGAGGACTAATTTCTAAATTAATTCATTTGACAATAGTAATGAGACACTTTATTCCACTTCACAAAAACATGAATTTGTTTTTTCTCCTGGGATTTTAATTTCAAAAACTGTTCATTCCTCAACTATGGAGAGAGTAAGCGCAGAAAATATTTTTTCACGAGAATCTATAGCAAATATTACACGTAATCTCTCTAATATTTATGGAGATTCGCGGCACTGGATATTGCTTTCTTATACAGAACATGGCATAGAAGAAGTGACTTAGAAAGCACTACACAGGGAATATTAAATACAATTAAAAATGTTTTGCATCATACAGATATTCTTCACTACCGAAAAAGTTAATTTCAAAATGTTTAATCATATTTCAACTTAAGAACTAATATATTAACTACCGCCATTCAGTGTGAAATAACATGCTTTCCATTTAGTGCAGTAGTTGTTTTCGATATCTTTTACCTGATTTTTTTTGTACCCTTCATACTTCAAAAGATTGTTACCATTCACAAATCACAATGTTCATAAACACTTTTATTATTGAGACGTAACTTTAAAAATCTGACGGATATTTAAGATATTCCCACTTGAACATTCGCAACAGGGACCAACAAAGGTAGCTGTGTTTACCAATGTTCATTTCTGCAGACAAAGTAATCCCACTCTCATGTTGTGAGATGGTAGTTTTCATCACAGAGGAAACTTAACTGATCTACTGTGCTACAGACGTAAATATTTTACTGCACCTTAGGTTTACTTGAGAACTCCACATTTTACACGTTACACATACAAGAAAGGCACAAATTAATGCAAGAAAATGAAGAAAAAAGTTAAAATGTGAAATGTTAACGTGAGTCGTAGTTGAAAATTATAAATTGGGATCAACTTACTACCTGTGAAGTAATGGGTTGAATAGTAAATTCTCAGTTATATTTGAGCATTGCGTTGTTTGGGTCGTCCAATGACCGCTTCGCTAGATTTGTGTCACTTTTGAACACCCTCCCTCCACATAGGTTACCGTAGCTGAAAAGCATTTGTGATTATACGTGTTAGTTTATTACCTTACAATATCATTTATAAAACATTATTTTATCAATCTGAGTCATCATATTGAATAATGGGCAAGATTAGCCATTCAGGTAAATCGTCTATTACAGGAAAAAACATTGCTTCATCTATTTAAAAATCCAGTTGATTGATCCACTCTCTTACTGGTTCTGGCGGGTATATTTTGTCATAATTGGTGTTGAATGTCAGCTAGAATCTCTATAAAATTGGCGCTGAGTTTTCAAAATCCAATAAAAGTATATCCATTATATGAAACCGCATACCGCAAACTAAGAACGGCTTCCCCCCATGTGGCTCATTGTAGTATTTCAGTGGACTCCTTTCCCCTTGGACAAGTCACGTGATATATCAACGACCTCTTACCACCCTCGTCATCCATTGTGTACAACACAGTAAAAATATTTGATGTTTCTATTACCAAATTATTAACACGGTTTATGTACAAACGTAATTCCGTTTGTTTGTTATCTACTTTAATATTCTGTAATAATGTAAACTAATACATAATAATGCTCCACAATTGTTTTGTTTGCTTTAATGTGGATTTGTGTTTCCGTCTATATTTCCTGAATTCACATCGAAATAATTTCTCGTGTTATTTCTCTTTTCGGATCTGCTTCTTGTAGAACGTTTTCTATATATGGAAAGTTAGTGTGGTAGAGTGGCGATTTGGATAACTTTTTATAAACACTAAATACTTCAGTGGAGTACTGGAAGAACTCATGGAACACTTAGTAAAAGGAAAGATCAATGTTCCTAACTGACATCAAAGAAAAACCGTAAAGAGGCACAATAGAAGAAATTTCAAATACGGTATGGGTATTATTATTTAAAACTGTCAAGCTATTTGGCATTTTTACCTTATCATTTTACATATTTTTATCGGTAGGTTTTGTTTGTTTTTAAACCTATTTCAATAAAACAAAAATTAAGATCTGTACTGAACTTATCTCAAAATAACCAACTTTTATTAATATCAATGTTGCTTTTATCACAAACATTTTTCTTAGAAATGAGTTCTTATAATAGATACTTATCTGGAGATACATTAGCTGAAATTAATTAATTACCTGTGAAACCAGTAAACTAATTGTGACATAAACTAGTTACTATAGGGTTAGGATATTGATGACGACATTAATTTACTTTATGTATCTTTAAAAAAAAACAGCATGTACTCAGGTATGAGAACGTTAACTAAAATTTCTATTCGTTACGAACGCAGGAAGCCTACGGTTTATGGCATTAAAAATTCGTGGAGTCACTAACAAGGAAACAAGTTTCAAAAGCACCATTGATTCAATAACATAAAAAGTGCTACCTTGACATTTTGCAATATGAGTATGAGGATGAGGATTGTTATCAAAAAGGGCAATTGCATTTTGCCTTTCACAGGACTCACCCTGTATGCAAAAATTTTGCATGGAAATTGCGTCAATAAAATGAAATTTGACTGCTTCGGGGTGTTTCTCAAAAATTACTCCTTGAATTTTTATCGAATTTATTCACCACTTCATGAAAGCACTATACGTATGCATAGATGAAATTCATTTAATGTTAAATTTCTTCCTAGAGACGCACAATTTCATCAATTTCTCGAAACATCGGCATGAATTGGTTATAGACTGTGTACTTGAGAGTACAAAAGTCAATTTTACACATATTTATAAATGGAGTAATATATTGTAACAAAAGTTATCAATGTCTGTCGTTAAAGCAGAGAACTTTTCAGAGTATTCTCTGAAACGTCTAAAAATAATCAAGCAACTTGAACGTAATGCAATCAATGATATCAGACAGAAAATTCAACCAATGAAGCATCTAATTACAGCTTTCCTCAGATTCATGAACGCCGATACGCCGTCAAACTAAAATCATCGGGTGGAATCAGAGGCGGGACGTTCGATCATTACTTTGCACACGTCTGAAGTGTGCAATGGGGTATACATTAATCATTTTGAGATAAAATACTTGGTGGGTGAAGTGTTTGGTTCCTATTGCGTCTTCAATCGACACGATACTTCCCATATGAGAACTTGTATGGTGCATAAGGAAATATTCAGAGCGTACTGGGTGTACGCTCTCAGTTTCCTCCTAGGTGTACATGTTTAAAATCCGAGTGGCAATACACTATATTCATTAAAGATTATTCAAACGTACTTCACTCGATTTGCCGTAAGGGCAACCTATAAAATTTTTATATTTTACTCCACTTTTATTAACTAGCTGTCTGTTCACCTGCTCAGTACAAATTTTGCAATCGATTTTAAACTAGCTTCGCTAGAGACTTTACACATAGCTCAGCACTGAATGGTAATGCAATATTAGCTCCTTGATTAGGAGCTAACGAGAAGGAAGAAAAGAAATTGGTGGAGACATGTCTTTTTTAAATTTTCTATGAAAGCTTGTGGTTGTGAATCTTTAATACCTGTGAAAATACTTATGATTTAACGTGGGCGCATATATTTTCCATAGACCGTAAGGAGAATAGAGAACAGATACTTTTAGGAAAACCAACAAAACAGTTCATAATCATTTGCAGTGCAATAAAATTCTTAGTCTCTTATTCATAAACGCATTTTAAGTTAAAATTAGTTTTAGCTTAAAATGCGTTTAGAATGTGTTTCACATATGTAACTAGTGTTTTTTCCTTGTATTCTTAACATGGAGGTAACTATAGTTACCTTATTGAAACACATTCTAAACGTATTTTAAGCTAAAACCAATTTTAACGTTAATATGCGTTTATAAGCATGACCGTTAGTGGTTTAGGTGAATTATTCATGCAAATTCTAATGTATAATCTGTATGGGGTTATGAATCTGTATGGGATTACAAATCTATATGGAGCTAGGGTAAATCATTTTATGCTTTTTCGTCCGTTAAAAATTGTGGTATATTAAAATGTTTCCTGCTTTTCCGCTCCTGAGATTTGCCTCTTACTTACCTACCTATGTGAGTCGGCGGAGCGATGCCCCGAGAGATCAGTATTTGCTTGTTAATAATAGACACTGTCTAAGTCGTATTGACATTTCTACTTCTTTGATGTAAATGCGCTTAGCGTCTCCTCGTTTTGCGAACCAAACGTTTCGTGGGAAAGTATCCCTTCTAAAGCGTTTAAATTTTATACCGAACACACGACGTGAATCTGATTATGCCCTGTAATATTCTAGTCCGGTGATAATTTTATATGCATTTTAGTTTTATGTTTATACCTTCGTCTGCAATCACAATTTTAGTACTAGTACCTTTAAAATTTTGCGCCCCATTTTACTAAGCTCTATTCATAAAAGCATCTTTTATAGGGGTATTAATGTTGATAGTAATATACTCTTCTGTTTTGTAAAATCGTTCAGGTGTTATGAAATGTCTCGTAAAACTTTTGAAAGGGACTTCACATCTTATGATAATGGTCGAAGACACATTAACACTTTAACTGACAATACCAATGATTTTAATACGGGTGCAGTGTTGTTTGGTATTCAATGCACATAGGAATTCTCAAGCTTTACGAACCTGCCACTCGGTTCATTGAATCAGAAATATTATGGAAGCTAAAAAGGAATAGACTCGTGTTTCCTCGGTTAATTTTTTACAACTTCATGGGCGCACGATGTACACGTGTATAAAGGCACATCAAAGTAGTAAACAGTAATTCTTCCCTAGCGACCGTACTTGCTGGAAAGGATAAAATAAACAAAGTTCGACTCGACTCTTTCATTTTTATCTGTTATATCGATTCGACTGAAAAAACACTCTTACCTTCCAGCAACATTCTGAAGAACGAGTTTCAGAATAGAAGCCAAATAACTGTAAAATATAGACATTTGCATATCCATTTCCTGCAATATTCTGTACATCGATATAGATTGTATTAACAAAATCGTAGGAAATAACTCAGCCTAACATACTGAGCATTAATTAGAAAAGATAATGTGGCGAATATCAAATGAAATTAAATATATTCTAAATCAAATAGGTATAGAAATTAAATTATTGCTAGCTTGTCGTTCCAAAACGTTAAGCGTCCCTTGAAAACTATCTATTGTATTATCTATTAACACTTTAATTCAAACCATAATTTCTACGCAACAGAAAAGGTAAAAATTTTTTAATAAGTGTTGTATGGTTACTTTTATTAATTCAAGAAATTTTGGGGTAAATTTTGAAAATGGACGAATTTCACCTTTAAATAAAAACAGATGGATTGTTTAAAAACTTAGATGTACTGCACGGCTGTGTTATCTAAGGATTGGTTACAAAACTTCCCTTCACATCTTTGTCACATTTCACCCTTTAAAGGTTGATATTGTCAAACCTTATAAAATTAACGTTAAGTACGCAGCCTAACCTAGTACCTAATATTATCTAATAGAACGAATATCTTCAATATTTTGTAATGTTTATTTGACATACAGAAGTAAATTTGACTTTTTTTAAAAGACAAATATGGAAAATCAAGTAATTGTTTTTATTAATTAGTAAATACCGTTATAGAATAGACACTCGTTTGATAGTCCAACCATTAGTAAATTTGGAAAATCATGATGCAGCACTATTCAATGCCTCAGATGGTAAATTAAGGATAATTCACAAAAATGTTTTTGGAGCCAATGGTGTAATTTATATTTTGTAGTGAAAATCATTTCGATATTTTCTTGTGTAAGAAGGTATTTTAAAAAAGGTCACAGTACATTTTACCCTCATTTTCAGTCATAAAATTTTGATAAATTCAAAAATATTAATTTAAGCTCTGTTTTATATAAAATATCAAAAATCACAACAACCATCGAAAATTTAGTCAAAACCATTTTAAAAATATCTTGAAAAAATTAAAACACCTTCTACTTATTTCATACGCCCATAAAACTAATGTCCCAACTTAAAAATCTTTCATTGTGTTACAGAAAGAATAAAGCAAACGGCAAATCACGTCATCCCGGTTTTATCCCTGCCCTAAAGTGTCAATTTCAGAAAATCTATAAATGTGTTTTGCGAAGTCTCGACTATGTAATATATGAGGGCAACAATCTTTTCGATGACTTAACTTTTTAAAGAGATATTGAAACGAACATTAAATGACATATCAACCCCTTTCATTCCCTAACGTGAAATTTCAGAAAATCCACCCTTTGTGAAAGGTAGGTGGAAAAATCCCTTCAAAGTTTGACTTCGACGAGTGTAGTAGTTTGGGAAAGGTGCTTTGATACCAAATGTTCCATCTTTTCACACATCAACACCTATTTTTATTGAACTATACGAATCCTTTAGTACGTTGTTCGTCATGTCTAGTAAATAAGAGTCAAACTATAATATGGAATGTTTGAAAACTTTCCTTGGAATTTACTTATACACTTTCCATCATTTAAATTAATTTACCAAGATTCTAAAACTAACATGACCTATCAGTAAAAGTCATGAAATATTACTACTGCTACTAACTTCTTCAATATTGCACTTTTGCAACTTTTTTGAACTTTTTCAACTAATAAAGCTACTTATTTTACTTCTGTGGCAGGTCTAAATTTTTAAATTGACGTTCCGCGTACATTTTTACATATCTGCTTTCGGCTAGTTGCGGGCTCGTCGCTCCGAACGGGAAATTATTCGTCAAAAAATATGTTGTAATTGGAAAGACCGAATTCAAGTGGGACTGAAAAAACTTGAATGAAAATTGCTGCTAGGTACATTGCATTTGCATCGAAACTGGATCCGATCACAGTTGAATCACTTTTTAGGTATATAGATTTTTTGGTCGAAACCGATTCTTTCAATTACGATCAATCGTTATTTTCGGTACATATTAACCGATAGGATTTCGATTCTAAAAGTTTACTTGTGTCGTTCGCCCGATATCTCCAAAGAAGGAAACGTGTAAAATGAGTAACGTCTGTATAAGCTAGAAGGAGAATTGACACTAAAATTATACAAACGGCATTGAGACCTTTAATGTCAGGCTCGAAGTTCCACGTGCTAAAAGGGGAACAGCACAGACTTAACACAGAACCGTAATTCGAACGTCTTCCGAGCTTAACTCTAAGGCAATCATTTGTAAGATGTTCGAATTGCCAAACAGAAATACCAATATTATAAATGTCGATAATTAACCAATAATCACCGAGACCGTTAGAGAAACCTCTGAAAAGTGGATACAAAGATCCGTTCTCATTGTAGAACTTGACGAACAGACGAAGGGAACAAGATCCCGTTTTCAAGTTTAAAATTGTATTTGGAACATTGTAAGCAGTTAAAATTGTAATAACTCTTAGCATTTCATTAGGGGCCAACATATATGGTATGAAATCACATTTGAATCCAATTCTAAACTCCAAAAGAGATCGATAAAATACTACGGCATTTTTGACATTCCAATTTATTCCTTTTTGCTGGAAACACGCTAAGCAACGAAAAGTTTAAACTCATTGTGACTTTTAACCTAGTAAAAGATTCATCAAATTATAGTAAGCTGCAATTTTGCGAATACTTATAAATAAATTTTCTTGCATGTTGACGTTCTGTTTGTAGTTTTATTTGCTGGTCGCTTGTATTAGTGCATGTAAAAGTTTCTCGTTTGCACATCGGAACACATTCGTTATTTTTGTTTTGAGATGAACTTTCCATTTTGGAAATTGGCAACCGGTTTTGATTACCCTACCTCACAAGTTGGAGAATATTGGTTACATCAAGATAGCGAATTTGGACGACGAAGGAGACGATCTACCACGGTTATCCACAAAATACCTTCTACACTGCTTTCCGTGAGTGCATTTATCACTGCTTTCTACACAATTTTTACACTTTGCCGTTGCGTGAGTAAATTTTTCAGATTTTAAGCACTTCGCAACGACAGGACTGTTTTATTTACTGTATTTTATTTTTAACATTTACAGACACAAACTACCCTATACACTTTTTATATATTGTCGATTATGTAAGAAGCTTAAAGAATCACAAAAATGAGCTGAGGGTGAACTTTAGAAAGTTTGCTGTGAATTCTTGAAATATTCCCGGTGTGGAGTTGTGATTCAGGGATGTACGGGAATCGGTTAATTCCGCATTCCTTCCCATATTCATAGGCAACATCATTAGGGCGGCAATATCAGCCTAACCACCATCCAAGACTCTAAGGAATTTGACCAAAATCCAAAGTCGCCTCGTTCAATTTATGAATTAGAATGTGGAATCAATACGGGAAAATCTTAAATGGCTGCCCAGAAGCCTTAAGGAATCCATAAAAATAGATCAAATATCTCACGAGGAGGAAAAACTTTTTCTTATCAACTTCATCACGAAGGGATGTTGATCGAAACTGTCGGCAATATTGGGACAAGGAAACTTTCACCGAGGATTATGAATTAGGGAAAGCGACGGTGAAATTGCGTATGAAATCTTGAGCATTTCAGTCGGCGTGAAAACATGAATTTTATGACTAGGTTCTACCCCATACCGGATCTTTAAACATATGGCTGGACTTGATATAATTGACTTACTCATGCATATGTAAAACCTTCCCAACCCGTAAAAGTTACGATCTTTGCTACACAATGTTTCCCATATATTTATCGTCACCGCGAAATAGTTTTATGCACTGTGTTAAACTCTATATAATTCCCTCTTCTCTTCTCTTATCATTTTTAATTAAATCATAATTATGTTACCCCCCCGTATTGTAAACACGTTAACGAATATATTCGAAGTATTATTATTCATCGATTAGTTCATTAAATTATAACAAAAACATATGAACAACACCCAACAAGTGTACAAATTAACGAACACGGGAAACAACATAAATGATGTTCCAAGTACTATTTAATGACCCAATTAACGAAGTAAAAATAGATATGTGTGATGCAGTTATCGCAAATATGTTTACGAAAATCAATTTTTATTCAACTTTTCGGAAAATCATTACTGGAACCGCTTAAATATAAATACCCTTCAGTTTAAATTTACACCGCAATTATAGTATGTTTTAGCGCCTACTTCTCTATGGATTATTTTTACCTTTTCCCAGAAATAATGAATCTGAAATTCGTTAAACTTCATTTAAACTGTTTACCAGGTTCATTTCAATTCGATTTTATTACTGTGTTTATTAACATGTGTTTAATCGCCCATTTCAAATTTGATGCGTTTATTTATATTTATTTTAGGACTCGGTTCTATAATTCTCCGATTTATTGAAAATGTGTTTTGCTAGTAAATTTTCAACTTTGCTTTGTTCGATTTAATTACCCCTAATTGAACAACTACTTGTTGTATATTACTTTTCATTTGCACTTCTTGCCTTGCTGATTCTATTTCTCTCTCTCTCTCTCTCACACACACACACACACACACACACACACACACACACACACACACACACACACACACACACACACACACACACACACACACCCCTTTTCTTTCGAATTTTACTCCGAAAGCGGCTGGGGCGGCGCCACAATCGGCCACGACAATGTGGTCTGATCCTCGCCGGAAAAACGGCTTAATTTCAGGGTTTCGCCTATGCAGCTTTATATCCTTTTCTGTAATATCCATAAATATACCTAATGCGTCCAAAAAATTCTGGAAAACCCGAATTTTCCTTTCCGAGGGAATGAAAAATCGGGATGAAATTTTTCCTTGTCGGTTTTATTCTGAGGTACTTCTCGAATAGTTAGATAGTTTAAGCTTTGGATAGTTATAGCTTAGACCACAAGGTGGCCCCAAAAATATTAAACTCTCCGAATTTCACATACCGTAGGAATAGAAAAATGGGCGGAATTGTTATAACGGTGTCCGAATGTGTAGACACTTTAAACTTAGTACGCTTGTAACTTTTAGTACCATATGATCCAGAAAAATACTATATCTTCGAATTTCCCTTTCTGAAGACGTGAAATAAGGGGTGAAATTTATTTAACAGTACCCGAGTAGTTTTAAACTTTAAAAATGGCCTTTTATAGTTTCAAGAACACTGTAACTACTAATTTTACTTTTCGGTGTGGTGAAAAATTCTGTAATTTATTTAAAAGTACCAAATGAGCTAGAAACATAACCTAGGAATACTATAACTTCTAATTTCCTTTTCCGAGGTGGTGAAATTTATTTAACAGTTTCCGAATAGTTAGAAATTATTAACCTGACACGCTTATAAGTTAGGCTCCAAAATGATTTATAATCATGCTATAACTCCGGATTTTACTTTCCAACAGGGTAAAAAATAAGCGTGAAAATTATGTTGTCGGTTTTATTCCAAGATCAAGTAATTAGAAATGGTTATAATTTAGATTCCCGAGTGGCTGAGAAAATTTTAAAACTCCAAATTTAATTTTCCGAGGGGGTGGTACAAGAAACGAAAATCCAATTGTTACTAAATACGTTCATATGATTCAGGAAAATGCTATGCTCCGAAATTTTCATTCCAAAGGGCTAAAAAATAGGATTGAAATTTATTTAACAGTGTTAAAAGCTAAAGTCTTTAAAGCACGCTCATGCTCATATATGAAGCCTCAAAACGTTCAGAGAAATTCTGTAACTTCGAATCTCCTTCTTATGGATGGTGAGAAATACAGGTAAAATTTATTTTATTTCATTCTGAATGACTTTTTAGAGTAGTTAGACACTTCAATATCTGCACGGTTAAACTTACCCGATTTGACGAAGGGGTGGGAATGGGGTGAAATTTATCGATTACTTATTAATTAACAAGACACTGAAATGTTGCTGTGCTTATAGATGGGACTCTCAGATGGTTCAGAAAGATACCATATTTCCAAATTTCACTTACTGAGGGGGTGGAAAAAGGAGTTGAGAATAAGTTGACATGTAACAAGCCGGAGACTATTCTTCATGTCTGAATACAAATTGGTGATGTTCTGTGACAGGGCGCGATTTCAGCAACATTCTGATTAATAGAGGTATAAAACACGGTCAACCCAATTTAATAATCGTCTGTATAACTATTCCATCACTTTGGATCCTAAAGTAAGAAATTTTAACATCATTATGCATAAAAGGTACTCCCCCTTGTACAAAATCACGGTAGAAATTCATTGAATTTAATTTGAAGCGAACTATACATTAAAAAAAATTAATTAAACTGCAATTAGAAAATAAAAAGTAAATGAGAATTCCAAACGGGTATAAATATTTCATTAAAACTACTGCGAGACACGTGAATGCTGATTTATTAAATTATTTGCAATCGGTTTAATAAGAATCTGGTTCTGGAAAACTGCATCACATAAATTAATTTGCAGAGTTTTGTTCTTTCAAGTTAGACTCCCCAGCAGGGAGATGTTTTAATTCGTTATTAAATTTTTCCTACGCAGTAATATTACTCATCGTATTGGAATCTTGAGCGTCCCAATTTATTTCATTAGTTTAGCTTTAAGCATTTAAAAAACCATGCAGCAAGTTCGGCAGTACCGGTTTTAGTTGTTATTATTTTTAAATTCTACATATTTCTTCAAAATTTCATTGTAACGTCAATTCATTGTATTAAAGTACTTTTACCTATTTTTTAAAAAGTGGAATAGTAATTACAATATTGATAAATGTTAAGAGTGTATCAATTATGAAAATATTTACATTTTGAATTTCTTTTATTAGACCTCAGCATTTCATCAGCATCAATAAAATATTCATAGTTGCTAAATGTTTCGGTAAGTTTAATCGCGTTGAACTGAAAGGGTTGATCTTTTAGTAAATACATGGCTGTTCCCCAAGTCTTCTGTTCCCATCATTCCTTCAACGAAGTACATAAAGCACAGTAAAGCAATAGTAACGGGCATATATTTAATTAAAAAAGTAGACAAATGCCGAAAAGTATTCTTCCACAGCGAACGTACACATACAATTTATTATATTCCTTCCGTTTTTAAATCACTTGAAAACATAGCTCAATGCCAACAACAAATATATGTTTTGGGAGAAAAAAATTTTAAGAATAAAACTGTGCTTACTTTCCATCCGGAATTTTAAACTATGAGTGTCCATAATTTTGGTAAGTTTTGTTGTAAAAATATATTCAGTGGAAGTATATTTCTGACATAAATCGTTAAACGAGAAAAATGAACTATGGTGTAATAATAATGGGAGTCATATATTTAATAAAAAAGGCAAGAAAAATCCTTTTTCGCACGAAGAACACGGAGCAATTTATAATACACCGTGAGTTTTAAAATACAGCGCAGTGTCAACCATAAATAACGTTTTAGTGTTCAATTTGCTCGTGAAAGCTTTATACAAATTTCTACAATTTCTATTATTTAAAACCATCCATCAATTGAATTCGTTCGATGGATGTGGAAGTTAAGCACTACCATTTTTCCACATCGACTTCATTAGTTGTAGAAAATCACGAACCAAGCGAAGCTAATGAAACGTAAAAATTTAGTCACGTGATAAATGTTTAGCCGTTACTTAAAATTACGACATATTTTATACTTTGATAATGTCGAAATTGGTTAAATCCAATTGTATTCTAGTCTGATTTCTGTAAAAATCGTGTTTCTATTATTCACGATTTGAAACTAAAAGCATTTCGATAGGCCATGACGGAGTCTTCGAACAGCCAGAAAACTCATTTTCTAAAAAAGGAAGGGAAATTCAAAAAGCGTTGTTCAAATTATTTATGAAGCCGAGAAAGTAGTAGAATAATTTTAAAACGCGATTTGAGCAGAGTTACCGAACAGATAACCAAGACACTCGTACTTACATTTTTTACGCGTCATTCTTTCGTGCTGCATTCACAACCCAGATGATTAGCTTTGGAATGGAAAAGGTTTACGTTAGGTTATAAGAGTGATACTATCCAAGAAATAAAATTTGAAGAGTAATATCTGATGGTAACTAGAATATCAGATATATCAGAATCATAAGCGACTATTTTAAATGGAAACCCATTCTCAAACACGCATAAAGTTCTGGTTATATGTCGTTTGGATGCAGCAAAGCACAATCAAACTTTATACCTCAATTTGTTCCCAGCATAGAGTTTTCCTTTAGTATTTTTACTAGAGAATTTTTCATTTTTCCTTGTTAGTCGTCTTAACGCATTTCGTAGTTTTATCGGTGCTTACTTTAGTTTATTACACAAATAAAACTATGGCGTTTCATTTGACGATTTTAAAACATAAAATATATCATAAAACGCGATCGTAAATCTCTATGAACCTCCTGTGGCAATAATCCTGAAGGTAGCGCTATCACTTTAAGCAGTATTTGCTATTTAATTTTGTGGTTGGTGGACGTAAATTACGTATAAAACTTTATGTCTGTCCACCAAGACTAACGAAGGATTTGCTGCACACCACTAACACGCCTTTGCAAATTACGTGGCCACGTCGAAAAGCACCTATCAATGGAAATCCTTTAAATTTTTAAATAAAACTCGTACACAAAATCCTAGGCAGATTTTTGTGGCTGTAATAGCTATAACATGCTACTTAAGCATTAATTAGGTCTAATTTAATCTGAGATGTTCTGACGGTAACATGTTGTGAATATTTAACTTGAACAACAATTCTAACAACTCGTGTTGAGGAAAGGTAACGATTTTAACTAATGTAACTAGTTATAAACCGTCTTTTAAACACTTAGATTTGTGGGTATTTACAAATAAATCATCTAAATAATTCCATTATTTCTGTACTATAATGAGACATGTATATGAAGTGTAGTTAACCAAATGTTGAGAAACAAATTTAGTGTTCTTAACTTCTGGCTTAAGTATTAAACGCTACAAATTATCTATTTTTAGTAACAACAAGTCCTTCAAGTAAAATAGCGACCATAAAGACCATTTGTGCTGCCTTAGTTGGTGTGCAATTCGTTATTGCGTTGCAGAAAATATTCTTCAATTTTCACAAGTTACCTAACAGAATTATCAATCACGTTGTATTCCGTTGCGAGAAATACATCGAATTGATAAACTCAAACTGTCATAAGGCCATTTTCAAGACACTCAATTAAAAAACACATAATCTTAATTACATAAGAACTAATTCTGACTAGACACGTTTTCCTTTACGTCACATTGCTGCACCAGGCATATCATTAAATTGCTGCGTAAGTACAGAGAAACGTTGTGCAACCCTGAGATTTCTATTTAAGTAATTTCCACACCGTCAATCGCTTTGATTAAGTAATTAACCCTTAACATTTCGTCCGCCTTGTCTTATAAAATCGCTATGAGACCTTTCTTCGACACGCCATCTCAAGATATGCGTAAAGACGTATGTGACGTGAAAAAAATGACGCAAAAATCCAGCGAATTGACGCAAATGTGGTTTCATAATGTAGTATAGATAGAGTTCTAGTGTATGAAACTAATGCACACTTAGTACATGTGAAAATTAGCGCATTTGCAGATTGGGTGTTGTGGCCATAGTGACGGTCGCGAAACGTTTTAGACCATTTTTAGGCGCGTAGTGAAATCCTTCAACACTCTAGAACTATTATGAGAATAAGTTCACAATAATGGTTGCAGTCAAGTTACTAAGTACTTCATAAGTTGTATTTATCAACGGTGATATACATATTTCTATTGATAAGTGCACAATCAATGAATGTGTTAAATAAGTCATTAACTTGGTGCATTATAATGCTATAGTCTTCATCTGCTGTAGTAACTCCATTCTTCCATCTACTTTGATACCTCAGACTATTTTTTTTCTTTATCTTTTTTTTCACAAAAAAACGCCATCTTTAAAATTCTTTAGACCCACCATTTTGTTATAGGATGTATTATTCCTTTTCTAAACTTCGCCATTTTGTTGCTCCATAACTTCATAAATCCGTCATTGATTGACTATTCGTCGGCAACAATATTTCGTTACTACAATAAGAAACTGATTCCCTAAATTTTTTCAATAGGAATAATTTGTCGTTATAAATACAGTAGCACGTCAGTTTAAAAAATTGTAAACTGAAAATACAGGAAAAGGCAGTTGCAACAGCATTTGAGATAGTAATGATGTGATTCAATCATGTCCCATTGATATATTATTTCAGTAATTCATAATGCGATTCTCATCAATATCTCCTTAAGTATAACTGTAACTACTATGATTTCTGATGCATTTACATATCTCAATTTCAATGGATCACGGAAATGTAAACAGAAAACTCATTTACAACAATTCACCTAATGGGAATTCACCGAAGCTATTCACCGAAAGTGGTAGTTATTTCTGATTTATCTATATTTACTTCAAATAAATATGTCAGCTTCTAAAATGGAAATTGTTTAAATATAGATTACGCATGTAATCTTCTTTTACTATTGAAATTACTAATAGATCTTCAAGATTAGACAATATCTACATAAACTAAAGATAAAAGCATGTGAATTTCGGTTCGATCTGTGAGAAAAGGAAACAGTTATTAGCTGTAAAAACAGTTTAGGAAATTTTACGAAGTGATTACATATAAAAATAATATGAAGCAAAAAGTAATTAAAAAATGAACATAATAATATGCCTTATAGTTAAATATATAATTAAATTTTTGTTAGTTATTATTATGTATTTTTGTTAGACGGTCATTATTTTCAGTTATACCTCGAAAGAATCGTAGAATATTACTAATCCATTTTTCAAAAAATCTAAATGAACTAGAAATAATTTCGATATAAGCGAATTCGCCAAATTACTCAACAGATCAATTGCTAACAGACGAATTTTTGTAAGTGAGTTTCCCGTAGACGAATTGTTGTTGGTGTACTCAACAAGACCCTAACAGGACACCGTCCTACACATATTGATTTTAGCAAACTCTCAGTTATTGATTTACTACAATAACTGCTTGCTTACTGTTTTAATTTACAACGAAAAGTCTGTCAGCAAATATATAAAATTATGTAAAGTGTATCGGTACAGGATAAACCAAAATTCATAACGAAAATTGTAATGAATCTTTAGAAAATTACGGAAGGAAATATTCTTAAAGTTTTAATGATGTCAAATAACATAAGTGTAGCTTTTGCATAAGTATACTTCAGTCAATATATTTCTCTTTCAATCGTAAAATAATTTTTATATATCATTGATTATTAGTCTAATTATTTTCAGTGACAAATGTTTTTTATAGCACCACAGAAAAGTTATCACGTTAAATTGATGTTACTTATCATTTTATAAATTATTGTCGGAGAACGTATGGTTTCATTTCTGTATGCAAACAACTTTTTGAACAATATGTTTCAACAGTTTTCATCAAAATTATTCAGAAAATATTCGCAGAAGTATTGTCATTAATGGTGGATTTAATTGGAATAGTTATCGCTCACAAGTAAGTGCAGAGAACTGTCTAAATTAAACAGTGAGATAATTTGACCTTCCCTTCATGAAAAGAATATTATTTTGAAAGAATCATACTTTTTATTAGTTCGCGCCGGATGTTGATGACAATATGTTTCGAAACTAGTCACGAATTAATAAAACAAAAGATACAATAAATTGCATAGTCTTTTCTATGCGCTCTGTCGAACGAAAAATTCGTAATTCTCATAATAAAATTGTCCCTATAACACCGATAACGAGCGGTCGTACGAGAAGTTATTTCGAATTTACTATTCACAAACAATGCGTTTAGTACAATTGTTTTAATCGACATCGATGGTAGCGCAAATGGTCACACGAATCTCATAAATGCGAGTTTAAAATCTACCAAGAAGTATTTCCCGGCGTATCTGTTTCTGGAATTTTTCTCTTTTATATCCTAATCGAACCGCAATAAATAAGAACTTTGTGCTATCTCCTTCTTGCATTTCGTTGCGAAATTAATGTACATAAACACATTTTATCGTAGATATATTTAGGAAGGTAATTTTTGTCGTAAAGTATGGGTAAACATCGCGCTCGCGTAAAGCTCGCGGTCGGCGTCGCCGCTAGGCGGGAAATATCAGTCGAAGAGTCGAAACCGATACAAATACACCGCGACATCAAGTTCTTAAAAACTAACTCCGGTGCGAACTAGTCGCGCTCGATATTTACGAAGTGCATATGACATGTAGTGTAAATGTATTTAACTTGAAGTATATTTTGTATTCCCGGTAAAAGTGGCACCACTCAATATATCTATATGATCCTGTATAGGGTTCTGGATTGCTATCGTCTTCTCAAACGATGGCGCAGGCCCGGAGAACAAGGCTCAAGCGTGCGCTGACCGAAGTCACCAGTGATACCGTAACCTATGTGAAAACGGTTGGAGTCTCATTTAGAGTCCTTTTGACTTTCTAGCCTGACGGTTTATACCGCTTCCTCGCTTAACCTCAAATTTTAGTTCTCTTTTCGTTTATTTTATTTTACGTATTTGAAAATGTGTTTCCTTCTATCAGATCCCTTTAAGTTCTAAATAATTTTCTGTGAAACCCGAAGTTGTGTTAGGAGATGTGTACAATGAACAGGTAATACTTTTGAATTTTTGGCGCTCGCTTTTGCTTGTCTTACTTGGCGATAATTTCGATGTGCTTTTATAAACTTTAACTGACTGTTTAATGTTTAAAATGTTTTTGTGTAATCGTACGGTTTTATGAATTTACTTCTTTATAGTGAAAATTTTTCTCTTTACACTAAGTGGTATTCTGAAAAGGTTTATACTTTTTGATTCCCATAATAACTTAGTTTTATTTCATTTAAAAATGTTCTAGCATCTTAAGTTTCTATTAAAGTATTTTTAAATGTATTTGAAACATTTTTAACGATTGAATACCATAATGCAAAATTATTATAACGTGTTTTTATTAACATATTTTTCACTTTGACTGTTATACTTAGACGTTAATAATTTTTGAATAACTTTCGCGAACTTTCATATTGAACATTCGAAGTGTTTTATAGGTTTTTGATTTCGTAATACATTTTATATATGAAAATATTTTATTTAATATTCCAGCATTATTGTGTCTTATACAAAAAGTATTATGAATTGAACATTTGCAACTTTTTCATTATGCAAGATTGCATGTTATATGAAATTATTCCTAAGGAACATACAACTGTTTGATTCTTACTTTTGCTTTATCGAAATAGGTACAAAGCAGGTATATAAAGTACTACATGGAAAGATAAAATAATTTCCATGAAAAATTTTGCTTTCTTCTTATTATAAGTAGCATCGCCCTTATAAGTAAACTATTAGTCAAAATATTTTCACTTCATAAATTTGCATTTTTGAATTACAGAATACATATTCCGTGGAATCATTTCCAAAGTACTTCCATTTCGAAATTTGTAATTTAGTAAAACAAATTTTGTTTTAAATAATCATTTATTCCAGAATTCGAATCTCATTATATATTCTGCTGCGAATATTTGTTTGTGAGTGCACTACCAATAAATGCTATCATTTTAGACACGAAATTAGGAAGTGTGCACAAAAATTCTTTTTGTAAGTTAAATTAAAGCTAAATTATTTTCGAAATCATAATTATCTCAATAATGTCATCGAAAAAGAATATGAACACAAAAGGGATCCAGTCGTCGCGTCGGCCGGTAGAGCAACAGGTAATGTTGAAATTCGATGTTAGTTGTTAAATGTCTCAGCTCCTATTTTATCTCCCCTATAAAACGTTAAATGTCTCCCCTATTTTATCAGATTTATTTCTCGTGTGTTACTTTTTTCATGTAATTTAAAATAGTGAATGGGTACAAGCTACAACGTAAAATGTAATGTAGGAATATTTTTATTTAGATACTAAAGATATATTTTTGAATTTTTGAGATTTGTGCGAAATATGAAACAAAGGGCCATGTATGTAAAATTTGTATCAAACTAACATTTTTTTTAAACGGGTTATGTTTTTCTGATTTTGTTAATATCGTTGTCTTTTCCGTTTTAATCGTGTTAATTCCCATATCTGTGAGTGAGTTCAATTCATAATTGCGGTGAAAATTAAATGGCAAACGCCTCGAATCAATTTTCAATATCTATATTTATGGGTTATGTGTGTTTTCGTAATATTTGAACAATGTCGTTAGTACATAAATAAAATTAAACAAATGCATCAGTTCATTTTTCCACGGATGATTTAATTAGATTTTGATTAATCATTTTTCTAATATGTAAACCCAATATTTTCGCGTCTTTTAACTTTCCCGTTTCTTACTATTTTCTCCCAATTCTCTCTTCATTAAATATTCCGTCGTTTTATCTCCCCTTCTTTTATTTTCAAATGCCTTTAAAAAATTTTATTTCATTGCTCTTTCATGGGTTTTCACCAAATCACGTACGTTCCGCCAGATTACATTATTATGAGCATGACAGTTTCGTTGAAATTACTTAATTATATTGTTCCGAATGTTTTCCATGCTTGTATTAATCCAAACAGCCTCTTTACCTTTCATTTATTACCTTGAGCTGATTAACCTATCACAAGAAGTTACAATACGAACGGATTTGTATCAGTCACTATTTATAGTGCTAAAGCTATCAGTACTGGCTAATTGATAAAAAATTCAATGTATGAGACCATATTTTCTGCTCAATTTTTTTAGAAGCTGTAATAGATCAGGTGATTAAGTGGAGCTTTTTCGTAAGAGACATCATGGCCTTATAAAATATGTCCTTTTTAAAATTAACCGCGACGCAGCGACTGAGAACTGATCCCTTTTCAAATAATGTATTCTTTCTTAGAGTATAAGTAATATATAAGAAGCTTAATTAGTTAAATCGATACAGTTTTAGTAAAATACTCTCCTAATTATTAAATTTACTTCATAAAGAAAAGTAAGTCTAGTCAGGATGTTGAAACGAAACATGCTGAAACATAATATTACTTAAACTAAAAGCTTCTTAAAAATTTTAATCAATTTCAGAGTCGATGTTAGGCAAATGCATCATTTCAAGATATTTTACATTATTTTTCTGGATTTTTAAAAGTACATTTAAGAAAGAATTAGCTTACTTTTCGAAATTGTTGGTCGAATATTTTTTGCATTAAAAAAAATCAACATGAAGAGTTATGACATGCTAGTGTCTAATTAAATTGAAGGAAGATTGATAAAGGGATTGTTGTTTTGTTTGAAACTGAACTATTTTTGCTCATACATTATACAACCCCCATGAATACCTTTATAACTATGCGGTGAAAAGGTATCTACATAATATCCATTTTCTTAAACGTGGTTTAGAAAGTAATTCATATAATATCTATCTCATATTAATAGAGTTATTAATATACATCAATTCACACATTAAGATTACATCGCTGTAAAACAATGTTTTGATTTACAAGTAAAAATCCAAAATTTTAGTGTGGTAAATAACCGGTTCTTACATGAAACAAATTTTTCTTGCATTAATTGTGTTTATAATGTCATTTCAATTTTATAGTAATTATTAATCGTAGTATTTATTCGCTTTTTTTCTTCGTTAGACAATCCTACTATTTATTTTTTAGTGTAACGAGGTCCGCTTCAATTGTTATTTCAACAATTCTCTGCCCAAAGACGTAAAAATTAATTAGTTGGCAGTCTGTAAATTTTTCCTAGAAGAAGAATCTCTTGTCTAATAAATATTTTTCGAATAGTCGCTGTTTAAGTAAATTTCGAGATACGATTATGTTTACTTAATCCTGAAATCCACCATTTTCAAGATTAATTAAAATCTAGTCGCTGCAATAAAAGCTATTTAATTGACACTGTCAGCCCGAAACCTTTTTAATGTTTTCGTTAATTTTTTTTAAGTAATACCGGAAGGAACATAACTCGACTAAAATTAATTAAGAGGACCTTAAAATTTCGTTGTCATAAACATCGACATCCAGATAAAATGGTTTCGAGGGCAACTTTAATTACGGTAAATACTGTAGAAATTGGAGAGGGGTTCGGATTCACAGTTAACTGTGCAATTACTCGTTACCACTTATTCTCTGCGAGCTAATTGTATTGGGTAATTGCATGAAGTAATTCGAAAAAAGGGATTTTCCGTCTAGGCGCCAGACGTGGTTTAAACGACAGGGAATCTAATGGGCAAGTTTAAATCTATTTTGTACATTGACGAGTGTATTTACCAAGTTAGACTTTTTCTCCCTAAAGTCACGAATACCATTAGTTGTGGTTAATTACAATAATCCTTATTTAGCGCCGTGACAAAGCTCGCTAATGTTATTAGTGTGTCCAGTGCTAGATGTACCGTAGCCAAGCCAAATGAACTCATCTGCTTTAGTAATTGGTCATTTGTAACACAGGCTTTCTAATTTCGGTAATTTCGGTACAGATTTTGAACTAGTCTTACAAATTTTCTTGGATGTTCGCACTAATAAGAAGTACAAAATGTTTTCTTATTTGATCACCTTTCATAGTTGACGAATGTCGGATATGTATCTTCTCGCTTATCCAAACAATTATCTCTTAAGGTGCCCATTCCGCTGTTGAAGTCAATTTAAGTTTCTCCAATCAGCTCCTCCAAATTCTTAAACATTCCAGATTGTAGGATGAGAGAAAATTCCTTTCGAAAGATTCGAAAGGGGCTTTCTCAATTGTTTATCCATTACCTTTTCTACTAGTTTTCTGATATCTTCCTCAAATATTTTAACCGAAAATTCGATTAGGGATATTTACCAACTACAGTCGAGTTAATTATATGCCCAGCTTTGTTCCGCGCGGTCCTGGCGAATTCGCCATATATTTGACTGTATCTTATAAGAATTTCATGGGTAATCACTAGCAATAAACCTAAAAATAATCAACAAGTTATTCCACCATTACACATTTCCTTTGAATGTTTGTTATTTAAAACATTTTCAAATTTTATATATTCTATGTTCGAGTAAATATCAGATTTCAAACACAAGCACGTAATTGCAAAAAGAAAAATCCCTGAAAATTCTCAAAGCCTTGTGCTTTCATAGTTATCCAACTAGAACTCGCGACTACGCATTATTCCTTCTCACATTTCGTCTTCTATCAGAGGTGCTTTTCTCGTAATGCATTTTATCTTTACCATAATTTTCCTTTTGGATTTAGATTAGTTTTCTTGGCACCACTCCATCATAATTCGAAGTAAACAGTATTTTAACCAGTTAATTAAAAATTAGTTGTTGTCGAAAAGGATGGGGTTCCTTAAGGGTTCCGGTGATACTATTTTAGTACAATCTACTGTAGCCTTTACAATAAAATCAATTGCTTAATAAGATCTATTTATTGGCACATTACATCCAGAAACTGAAATTAATGTTGTTAAGGAGATATTGTGAACAAGTGAGTGTAAAACAACTACAAAATAGTTAGAGAAAGAGTGAGTTATGGAATTGTTTTATGCTTGTAAAATTAAGGAACAAGTAACAAACAATAAATTCTATTTGATGGATTAATTGTAGAGCCGTTTATGTCATATATTAATATTTCATTTATTTCACGCTTTGGGCGCATTCCCTTTTCATGTTTCTGCATTAAAGGGTTTTAAGACAGCGTCTCTAAAAATTTTTGCAAATTAATGAAGGCTATGAATTCGGACTTGTACAATTACACACTGGGAAACTGACGTGTTTATTAGAAAAATTAGCAACTGTGGCTAAATTCTTTTTTAAATATGACGTGTAAACTTTTCTCTAGATTGCTTGAGTATCAAATTCGGGTTTATCAATATTCCACTTCGAAAGCCAGGAAACTGTTTATTAATTTAAACATTTTGGAGCAAAGTATTAATAAATATTTAACGGTCTCGAGTAATCCTTTCACTGGGGGAATAAAAGGTTGCTACTGCTTCTCAAGTGGAAGTTGATTTTGTGATTTTGTTGAACACAGTAATATTATGAATGTTATTTAGATTCTATTTAGAGATACTAAGAAAACCTGTTTTAATAGAGATTACTTTCATATTGCCTTTTGGAGGTATACATTTTTTAAATCCCAGTTTAACGATAACTTATTTGGGACACGAAAATTCAGTA
The DNA here is from genome assembly GCA_963576515.1 of Cryptocephalus primarius. NCBI lineage: Eukaryota > Metazoa > Arthropoda > Insecta > Coleoptera > Chrysomelidae > Cryptocephalus > Cryptocephalus primarius. The sequence goes on along the minus strand of OY754936.1, from coordinate 20,347,235 downwards.
TTACAATAACCTTAAAAGGTAACCTTCTCATCAGTTGTTAAGGATATTAGCAATAATGATACTAAACAGAAATATTAGTTCATTCTCTCAGTGTGCAAGAAAAATCGCAAGCAAATACAAATGAAAACCGCAGTTTCTGCAGTGCAATGTATGTCAGTGCCTACTGAGGCCAATATATATAAGTAGTTATTACTTAGCAATTTATTGCAGCAGAACGTTTCTCGGATACGCCAATAGCCGTTGGAAATTTCACATCTTCGTAGTACAGATTTTCTCAACGATTTTAGTTAGTTTTTAAGATAAAAAGCATACATTGCATACTAATTTATACGTATTGTTATAAACAGTGTGGTAAAATCGTAAAAGTTGGTTTATTAATATTTCCAAAATTATACAATCTGAGTAAATAAGCCCAACAACGAAGTTGTAGCATCAAGATGAAAATTTAATTCAGAAATTTCCCAGAAAATTGTATAGAATTGTCTTTTTCGCCTTACTTTATAAACATTAGCAACTTTTTTCATAATGGTTAAGTTAGGTTATACATCGGATAATTCACTAATTACAAACAAATTTTGAAAAACAAGAAAAGGAATTTGAATTTCTAATGAAAGATAGTCCAGCAATATATACAAATAAGTTGCTATTTCAGTCCAATCGTTAATTAATTTTTGGGTGGTGTTAGGATAATATTAAAACAGATTACAAAGGTACTAACCGAGTGCTAATTACTATCTAAAAATCTTAGTAGATAACTAAGTACTAAATAGTTATTAATGTCTATAAATCTATGGCAAAAATCTGATTTTCAACAATCTTGATAACTTTTGGACCGATTTCGAAAAATTAAAATTTATCTTGAAGTCGAAACAATTTGTTACATTTTCACTGTTGAATCGAATTTTGAAATGTTTCCAGTTTGAGTGACATTTAATAAACAAGATTTTTTGATTTTCTAACGATGCTTGTGACAAAATAAAATTTAGTACGCATTGTATGCCATGTTGTTCACTCTCATGAAAGTTTACTAAAAGAGTCGAAAAAATCTGTATTACGAAGACAAATCGGCCATTTCTCCCAACGGCTCTTGACATACCAATAAATTTTCGCATTTCAGTTCAATGTTCGATAGTTTTCCTACAGAATTTCTTTGAATTTTGTGAAATTTGGACAGTAAATAGGGAATGACTTAAGAAACAAAAGTTATTAATACCGATATGTGTATTTACCCTGGAAGGGAATGCCACCCTTTTCCGATTGAAAATTAGTACACTTAAAAAAACCTTAGAAATCTATCAGAGGAATTAATTATGGAAAGAATTATCGAAAATTATGAGGAAAAAGATATGTAGCCTATGTATCTCTTTGCAAAATGGGTGTTGGAGCGTTTAGACAACTTAAGTATTAAGGAAGTTATCGTCAAAAGCCCATCACCTCGTTCGTTGAAATATTCGAAGCATTTAGATTGTTTTATTCTCAATAGTTGATAAATATCTCCAAACACATACGCCCGTACTGACTAATTGGGGATGTCGATAGTGATGATATTTCTCCTAATGATCTCTGGCTTTTTCGCAGTAAAACATTAGCTGTTATAGTATACATGAAATGTTCATATATCCCCTTTATTCATTTCGTAATTTCAGTTTTTATTTTTTAGCATTAATGTCAGAGGCGAAAAACAAATTGCAAGGTCTTGAAACAATTTTTTTTAAATTTTTTCGATTAATAAATTATATTTCAGAACATAAAAAAATGTTTGTGTTACATTAAATAAATTTGCATTAAAGTACATTGTCAGTACTACACACCTACCTGTGTGTAGTAATAAGCTATTAGTAACTACCGCTGAAATGTGCACTCTAGTTTTATCAGACTTCAATTCAAATGGAAATTATTGGAAAAAGCGGAAAGAGTATCGAATGAATTATCCGCTCTATTAAACTGCGTTATGAAACGTTCATTTACACACTAGTCTTTTTATTGAACCATGCTGAAGGTAAATATCCTGAAAATTCAATTATTAACCGTGATTAAATCGTGAAGCACGGAAATCAAGCATCAAAAACTATTAATGAAAAATATTTTGTCAAATTTCTCCCTTTAAAAATAAAAATCAGGGAATGTTATTGAATCAGTTACTTGAACACAAAGAGAAGCCAGTTTATCACGAATTGAAGCGACCTTTGCAACTAATTGCCTAAATGAGAACTTTTCCATATTTCAATTGATTATCTTCGCTTTAGGAATCCTTATATTACCGTTTCATTGATTTTTATGAAATTTACATTACAGAAATATCATGATGGGGTTTGACTATACATAAGCGACTTTTATATATTTCAGTAAAATAGAACTACTTTCCCCTTATCTTCAAACTTCCTATAAGTGTATTAAAAACTTGTTACAATTATTTTATATGAACTATATGACCTGCAACTTCGTACTAAATCAATTTACGTTGAAGTTAATTTCGTAAAACTTTGTGAAACATGAAATATAATTTTAACTATGTGCTCTGCTTGAAACTGCTATTTATTTATTTAACTACTTGCATAGTTTTATAATGCATTTTAAAAAATATAAAGCGCCCTTTCAAAATCCACCAAATGACTATTAACTAACAAATTAATGTTAACAGTTTGTAGAAATTTACCGAGAAGATATTCAAAAGCTACGCTACTTTCAGTTCCCTAACTTTCTCTGCAGTAAATTTGAGGTTAAGTGAGTCACCCTCACTAGTTTTGCGCCACACATTTCAGGGAGTGTTTTCTAAAGAAAATTGTGTGTCTATGTATGGTATAGCATACTTTGAAGAAAACAATACCCTACATGTAATCCTGTAGGAGCACCAGAGCACGTATATCGCATGTGGTGATTATCCTGGTGATGTTCTAGTGTGAAATATAGTGATATTGTGTTGTATAGTGGTTTAATTTTTGCATATACGAGAACTCTCATCCCCAGCAATTATCCAGTTTACGTCTGTAGTTTACGTTTTATTACCATTTCACCGTATAATTGAGCTACCCGTGCAGAGCCACGTGTTATAAAATTATCCTTGCTCGATTTACTACTATTCTAATCGTATTTATTATGGGTTGTAAACAAATTAAGAGACATTCAAACGTTTCTAGTCAAACGGCAATTAACCATTGTAAGAAATTTCCACTGCCTGTACATAAAATTAAATGAAAGGGATGAACTTAAGGGAGTCCTTAAGGATTTGCGAGAACTTGGAAAGCGTTTAATTCCCATGAAGAGTTCCAATAGAATTAACGATTTACTGATATTCGATTCTTCGAAAGTCTCTGAATATGAAAAACAAGATAATCAAAACGAAGTGGGCAAAGTGTTTGGAAATATCGAATTTATGCGATACGTAACTTCGTTCAGATATTTTATACTCGCCTCTTATTAATCCGTTTCACACACATCGTGAAGTCTATAATAAATTCATCATCATTAGGGAAGTCGAAGTAAAATTATTGATTGAATTGTTGTGATATATCGTGTATTAGACATTACGTCGCGTTATCTAACAGTGAAGTAAGTTTATTTGGTGGAATTTGTTGTTTTTAACACCATTTTTCAGTTAGGTCTGCTTCTGCATTTCCATGAAATAAACATACCTCGCATTCCCCAGTTCTTCTCTTCCGTTTCGTCCAGAGGTGAATAAATAGGACGCTTGTTTTGAATTTCATAGCCCATATTTTGTTCCTGTTCGTAAACTACTTAAAGGTTAATGCACCTATGAAAGAAATATTATTAAAGCCTTGCTTTTGTTCGTATTTAAATCAAGACTAATGAATTTATTCACTGATGGTGACGGAATATTTTGAACCCGCATATACAAGGTGTCCGACAAATTTCTGATTAAAATTTGCGAACGGATCGCGCGGGCCGAAATCAATGTCAATGTTTCAAATACCTCATTTCTTTTTGCCCTTCTTTACAGAGATGTAGAGCTCTAATTTTGAGATGATAAAATATTTTTAATACTCTGTAGCAGTTCTTTCTTTTGGAATTCACTAGATATAGAAATGTTCTTTTGCCTCGCAAAAAAACTGCATTGGTAACTCAAGAAATTAGCCAGCCTACTACAGAAATCAAATATCCCTGTTAAATTGCCGCTATGACGTAGCTTACTATAATATAACTACTATACTAATATTACTACTGTACACTTATAATACACATTTACTGCGTCTTAAATGGTGGGTGCTAATGTGTTTTTACTCGAAAACCACTCATCGCTGAACCTATCGAATTGAGAAGACAGCAATATTTTTGGAAAAATGATTCTATTTATCAATATATTCTATTTTTTACATATTTTCAATACTCAGTAACGATGGCCGACAGGAAAATATTAAATGAAGTATTGATATGATTTCGACCCACCTACTCGCTATCAAGCTTTAACATGGTATTTTTTAGACACTCTGTGTAATGTACTACGCTAATACTGTAGTCTGAGTATTACAAAATTTCCTTGGGGATATTGCTGGAGGTTAATCTTCACACCTAATCTTACGATAATTACTCTGTTACAAGAGGTGCATTTGTAATGAAATTATGTTTCGGTTTCATATGACACCGTAAAAGTTCATTATTAGTTTATAGACTGCAGGACATGTCTTTCCAATAATTACACCTATTGGAGACCTGATGAAATGAAGGAAATTGAAAACGTGATACTGTATCACCACTACGTGAGTGTAATACTGATGCGGGTGAGGGATTTCGTATTTTTACATTAATTAGCCGCTAGCTGCAATATCACTATAAGAAGCAAGCAGAAACAAAACCACAAGTATTTTCACTTTCTTGCGTGCTTCTTTACTGATTCCAACATTTTTTTCCTTTCAAGATTAAAAGATATCCCTACTTTACTTCACGCACCCTTATTTTGTGTGAAGCACTCCTTTACTTGAGGACAGAAACAAACCCTTTTTCTAATTAAGACCACCACCCGTGCACACTTGTCTTACTGTGTTCTATCTTCTGCAGACGAGGTAGTGGCGCTGATGAACGTATAATACCGAAATTCTGCATGACCATGCATGTTTTATTACATTTGTGTCTTTGTCTGTCGCCCGTCCAACCGCAACTCTAATTATATTATTGTCTAGAGCTTCCAATCGATTTATGTGATAAATTTCTAAATCCCGCCGAGTTCTCAACAGTAAAATACACTTAAGTGAACTATAGTTAGCGGAAACGAGTAGGTTTAAGAAATACCACTTGTACGAACTGGTGAGACGTATTAACCACTGAATTGAAGTGGGTAATATAAATGGGTTTTTTGGGTACCAATAAAATATTTTGTGATGCGTAGGTTAAGCACTTTCCCCAAAACCTATACTTTTTATCAATTTTTGGCAAAATTAATTTAGAATCGGTGTACCCTCACTTCATGATCCTCTTTACATGTTGAAAAAATTATTCATTCGTGAATTAGTATAAATTATTTGTGTACGCCCACGTGAAAAATTTCCATATTGACATTCAGGTTGTCAAACGTACAAAAAGCGACTGATTACTGAAAAATTAATTAATATATCACGATAATCAAAAATTTTCCCGTACGTTACTAACTTGGAGGCGGTGATTGTGATGTTTAAATAAATTGTTCATTTCAATTGTACGCTATCTTTAATTAAATCTGATTGTTATCGATGGTAATTGATTTATCAAACGAATGCGACTTGATTGCGCACTCAAAAACAATTATTCACATACCAATTACGTTCACCACAAACAAAATATTACTCTGGACTGAGTTAGCTTTAAGATATACTGTAATTATTCTTCCTACAAATTTCAATTGAAAATTTACTGTAAGATTTCATAATGTGTGATTTATCACCAAAGCTCACAGTTATTTTTGTTTAAAAGCAAGCAGTCTTCATTTCTAGCAGACGTAAAGTTTGTTTTACGCTAACCAGCATCACGAGTCAATAACCCTGTCTCAAGTATGAATAGCTAGTTAGCAATGTAAAACTCTCATCAGAATTGCGAAGTTTGGCGCGATTATAAGGGGCACCAAAGGAGAATTCTTACGATTTAAATGCAAAAGTATGATAATGTAATGGTCTGTTTCTCTTTCTCATCTCAAAACGGATTAATTTGCAACTGGAACGTGGAGATCGCAACTGATTTCCAGAATCTATATTTCCTGGAATCGATGCAAAAATAGCCATGGCGAATTACTGAATGAGCTTGCTATGTGCTGTTGTGAATTTCGATTTTACCGAGCTTCATTGTTAATTAATACCGACGCGAATGCATAATTATTACGTATTGTACTAAGAAATATGCACACATCGTGCCGTAACTATGTAGGTATGCAGGCATGCTAATTAAAAAATATGTCAGGACCTCTGCCGGGACGTGCTGCACAATCGCAAATTGAAAATGAATAAAGAGCTAAATTGCAGAGGCGAGAAGAAGTAGTTTTGCGGAATTGTAAGCGAAATGCTATATGATGTATTTTGATGCCCCGGGGCGCTGCTTCCTGATTACAAACAGCGGTTTTATGACAAGCATTGCAATTAACTCCGAAAACTTCAGAACAAATAAATGCGAATACATTTTATTACGTTAAAAAGTAAACTAATTCGGTTTATTAATTCTTTCAGTTCTCGCCAGGAATTTTGAATCATGCGTGAACGTGACACGAAATTATTCTGGAGTCATTTGTGAATTCCACGTTCTACCTTACCCTTTCCGCTTGTTTTATAGAAAACTTATCTGTGTGAGAATTACAGCAACTATAAACAACCGTTATTTACAAATAATAAAAATAATGTACCTTTCGTTCCTATTTCTTATTTGCATTTCGATATTCAATACTGATACCCACCGCCATAAAGTTAATTTTAGCAAGCGGGGTTCATTTTCCTACAAATGTGGTGATAAACCAAATGAAATAAAACATGCTGATTTATCAAAGAGATTAAAAGGCGTTTAGTCCAACGTATAATTATACAATAAAAGTTGACCTTTCCTTTGAACTTAAGGCTGTTAAATATGAGGTATAAAAATAAAATGGAGGCGTGTGCGTTTTTACCATTTCTTCAGCTATCTCAATTATCCTGATTGTGAGTGCGACTTTCCGTTAAAGTTCATAAGTAGAATGTAAAGAAGCACGCAACCCTTGTAAATAGAATAATACCCCCTCCCCCAGAAATCGTAAAAGGATATATTACTTTAGCTTAACCCGCAAGATTCTTCACCATATGCTTTATGTAAACAGCCACATTTACAAGTATTTTTTACCAGTCGACATTTTTTTTAACTTGAGGGGATCTAATTTGATTATTCCGAGTCACGGCGAAAGGGGGCGAAAAATTAAATGAAACAAGTGGAAAATTATTTGAGAAGCCCAACCATACTGGAATATTGATTTAATATTCTTCTAGAGATCTTGCTTTTTAATCCTACAAGTCGTAGGAAAAATACTTTTACGCTTCTCGCTAGATTTTTATTCGTAACTTTAAAATATCTTGGAACCTTTCAACCCCCACAGGTTGAACTTGAACTGCATACGGGATGATTCATGAGGAGGTTGCCACGTAAGCCAGGCAACACTTTGATTTAGAGGAGTGAAACTTAGAAATTTCCATAATATTTATTCCACGGTAACATTCCACGATAATTTGAGGGTATCATGTTTGTAAATCGTCATATGTGTTTGTATACATTCTGCGTACTTCATAATGCAATACGAGTACTGAATTGGAGATCTTAACTAATTTATAACAAAAGCAAAGAGGACTCCAATTCCCTCTAAATACCCCTGTATGTAAGAGCTATGGACTTCTTTCGATATACAATAATATTGGTACAAAGATCCTTAAGAAAACATGCTTGTTTGCAGTATATAAAGGATATACTCTATTTTTTTTTTTCATTATAAATTTACAACAAAGTTTGTAGGCGTAACAGTTTAGAAAGGCAATACTGGTTTGATGAGAGTTTATAAACAAATAGGCACAATTCTTATTGGATATAACTCAATGATTTAACAGATTCGGCCTGAAAACTTTTCTATATGCGTTCAAAGTAACAGTTTTGAACATGTTGCAAACCAATCCTCAGTTCTCACATGTGTATAAAGTAGTTTCTTAACTAGTACATGTACCAGTCACAAACAGCGTATTGGAGCAAAAAGACAACCACTAGATATGTTTGGAAATTTAACGATTGTTTTGCGTTAGGCACATTAATGTATTGTATCCGCAAAATTTTTGTAATGTGAGCCAATTATGGCATAATTTAGATCGCTAATTGGGTAAATAATAAAATTTAGTAAATACAAATGAATAAGTTCAAATCAAAATAGGTCATTCAAAATAACTTATTTCAGTTAAAAGGGAGGGGTTTTACAGGTAACTAAATTGTATCATTTAGCACATAGAGCAGATAGTCCAAATTGAGTTCATATAATCATAATCATATAATAAATTTTTACAAACTTCAATCAACATTAAGTTAAACAAATTTATGAAAAATATTTTAAAGACTTTATTCAGCAAATTTCCATGAAGCAATGTGAATTTCTATAATGCAATTTTCCACCAAACTTTGTAAAGAATCGTGGAAATGTGTATATGCCCATTGAAATATATTTACAAGATTTCTACAGTAGAATGTGCAGCTTTTACCACATTGTTGAATTGTCATTTTACTTCTAAAGCCTTTTTTTGTTTAACAGTGTACTCACGATACATGAAGTAACTGACCTAACGTTAATTGCGTAAATAAGCTTGGCACTTTGGTGTCATTTCCAAGCATATCGTGGACTGACTGCTTCATTTCGAAATTGCGCAACCTGTTTTTCGCCCTCCCTCATGTAACTTAACCTGAGAATTCAGCAAATTGTTTCCGAGGCATTACCGCAACACGTTCACCATGTGGTGCTCTGCTGCAAACTTTGGTGTGACAAACCGATAATTTTCTGAAGAGAGTGTACATAGTGAATTCTGTTACCTGATTTTGATTGTCTGTGATTACTTCCTATGTGACTGCTTCAGAAATAAAGTGCACATAAAACCACATCCTAAAATTGCGGTATACATGAAAACACATTCAATGAACACTTCGGAACAATTTAACAACGGTCAGGGCCGAGAATAATTCAGTAATTTACTCATTAGTAAGCAATTAAAGTTGAGTTAAGACGGAAATCTCTCCATTTTGAACTAGTTTGCACTTTTCATTTAATTTGCAATAAACTGTTTTTTAGCATATATATATAATTAATAGTATCAGCCCAACAAGTCACCAAGTATTTAAATTTTCTTCCTCTTTTATCTTTTGTTTCGTAGATGATCAAAATGAAATAATGATTCTGGGGGAAGAATTGAATTCAATAAATTAGTATAGTTATTACTCCAATGGTTTTCCACTTGATCAATCACATGAATCATTCACAAATCAACTACATCAAGAAAAGTTGTTAATCCACGATAAAAAGATAGTATATCCCAGTTATCTTTCGAAATCAAATCAGATTTGATCCTCTTACTCCGGGCAATGTTTCTTAATCGCCGACCGGTGCTGCTCAAACACAAAGTTGTGTTTAAGTACGTTATTACTTCAACAATTTAGAAGATTGTTTCGGTGGTACAACGTTTGATTCAGCACGGGCTCGGCAACGCTAGAACCCAGTTTGGAATTAATTAGCCAAACTTAGGCTCGTTATAGTTCTATCAAATTCACCATAAAATGCATCGAATAATTTTATATGATGAAAAATTCCGAATTTGTGATGTTACAAATTCCGGATCTTCAAAACGTGTCGCTTCGTTTTCAAATTGTTTCGTGCCATAAGACATTTTTATTTAAAGGTTCAAGTTCACTCATCCAAAAGTTATGACACAAATTCCTGTCACCCTGTCACCGTAATGAAATACAACTAAGGTTGACTACAGTTCTGGTCGAACATTTCATTTATGTAGCACCCTTAAAAAACGGTCATTTAAAATAAAACGTAGCACTTAGAAAAACTTCAACACAAGTAAAAATGTCTTATGTTGGGAGCTTCCCGTAATAGACCAGGGACTAATTGACTGGTTTTCCAGCTCCGCAAACCAGTTTCAACTTTATCGATACCGGGGGCGGTAAAAAACTCAAGCCGGGACTCTGGGGGAGGCAGGATGCAACAAGAAGAGCCCGCCAATGTGGCACTGGCGGGCCACGTGGACTATCCCAGATTCATCGAGGACAGGGGGATCGGGACTGGTTACAAGGGACCTTCTTCTGGCAGCCTTAAGCATAAGCCCAACGTTGGATACCGCCTGGGAAGACGCAAGGCCCTTTTCGAGAAGAGAAAACGAATAAGCGACTATGCCTTAGTCATGGGAATGTTCGGGATCATCGTGATGGTGATTGAAAACGAGCTTTCAAGTGCTGGAGTTTATCGTAAGGTAAGAAATCTCAACGAGCAAGCCTCAAGGCAGGTTCCACCTACGCTACTTAAGGCTGAGCCGTCCGATTTATAGACATGCCTCACACCTTCTGTTATGCTCACACATATTGTGGCTATTTGTGTCCAGTTATAATTTTCTGTTGCATTTAGTCTCTGATGGGCAAAGAAACACACCAGAAACGAAGATACAACAGCATACGCTAAAGTATAGGTTTTAAAGAAAGGTCAGCAGAAAAAGTGACATTTGTCAGCATCAATAACTGTAGGCTGTTGGGCACTTGCGATCATATCGACAATCACAATGCCATCTTATTTCACATATGTATCTCCACTCTCGATGATCATATAATCTCTCTGTCTATTTTCGGGAGACATGTCGATTTAACTGTAGATTAGAATGTGCTTGATTAGATGGAAAACCAAAGAATCTGAACGCCTTAAATAGCATTGGAGGAACCAACCCTTAATGTTTCAATGATAGCACTATTTTTGCTCTTCTCTTGAATGTTGTTTTCCAGTAAATCAGTATTGGAAGCCACAGTGCAGTAAGCAGTCTTACTCGAACCTGTTGATAGTATAAATTGTTTCTATTTCTTAGCTTTATGTCTTAAATCCAAATCTACGAAACTTAAAGTTATTCCTACCAAGATTGTGTAACACCAATGCCTTTGCACTTACGAAAATCAGTTTGAATTAAGTCAAAAGAAGAGCATCTTTCTCGTTGAAGAATCGATTACTGATCCTTTTGCTTGTTTCAGGACGAATTTTACTCAATTGCGCTCAAAACCCTAATATCCGTTTCGACTGTGATTCTGTTGGGTCTCATTGTGGCCTATCATGCTTTAGAAGTTCAGGTAATACTCTTATATTTTCTAGATATACTAGATTTGATTTTATAGTTATCCTTATTTTCTCTTCCCTTAGATTTTTATCTGTAATTGAGCACAGATATTTATCTGTACTGGTTAAATATAGCTTAAAGTAATAAAACGAGAATGGTGTTAAATACTAATGCTTGAAAATAAGCAGGTTTGGCCTGGCCTACATAAACAAGGCATAATAATAAATTATATCTTAGTAATACAGTTCCACTTAATAAGTTATTTTTATTTTTAAATAGCACTGAGATCTGTAGTAAGAAACATGCTGTATTTACAGCTTGTTCTGACATCACACACAACGTAACTATTAATATTTAAATCATTATATCCTAAAGTATGTGAATATGTTATTTTGCTCCTAATACTTCAAAATCCATCCAAAGAAGTGGCAAAACTCGTATGTAGCGTTTAAAATATGCTTCATTTAATTTCGTTTATGTATGAAATATCTCTCGACTTCACATTTTTGATGGTAATTTTTCGGTATATTTACATTATTTTGGGTTACAGTTGTAATATGGATGTAGGGGTGTGTCTAAAATATTTCATATTTTCATTATCATATTTAATAAGGCTTAATTACGAACGCTGCGTGTTACCATTATATATTATCAATGAACAATGAAAGAGGCCTCAAGAGGTCCTGCTTAGAACCTTTTAAAATTCTATAATACGTTCTCCGACCCGCTCGTGTTATCCAGAGAGACTCCTAATTCTTCTTAAGACATCTCTTCATTGTAATGAGCTCAATCCACAAGATTTTAAGAGCCATAAGAGTTCATATTTCAAGAACAGCAAATTGATTATTGGTTTTACATTAGTGCCGTCAAATTTCACATTGACATTTAATATTCAAGTTGAAGAGAGCAATGAATTTTAAATAAACTTTCGCAAAAGGGGAATTAGCAGCTTTCTCACAAGTTACTAGTCTATTACATTTTGCAGGCACTTTTCCGAACTTAAGGATTTGTACTCATACCAGCATCAAACATTACTGAGTAGGATGATTGCTGTGTAGTCATAACTGTTCCAACTGTTACCTTTCTTGAATATTTCATTATTATTCCTTTTTGACATTTTTCTGGTGTTTCTCCCAATTTCATTATATTGTAAAATATTTTTTCTGTTGTTTCCGTCGCCATTTGCGATCTTGCCTGCGGGAATCAGGGATATAAATCGTATTCGAAATGATTTATACCAGAGGGTATTAAACAACATTGAAACGTGTCGTAGAATAGAATGTGGACCACTGCACTGAAAGATTTAGTGTCATGCTTCCAAAATGAAATGTGAAATATTTTCTTGAATCCCATTGGTGAAGTTATGAAAATTTTTGTTTAAAAAATAGGGGCATAGCATTAGCAGGGAAAAATTCAAATCATAGAATATGTGAGTTATATGGTACATGGTATACGTATGAGTGACAATCATGCGAATAGGTAAGGGAGTGTCTTTACAGCGTTGTAGGGGTAAAACTGTACACCTAAATCACGCACTGTAGCAGCTCGGTCGGTCGAACTAAACAATAAAATTTTTGAAAAGTATCTTAGAAATTGTTTTTTTCGTTTATTGAGAAACAACTAGTTGAAACCATTTATATATTGCAATGACGAGGCTATTAGTAAATGAAAAATGAACCAAATGAGCTACAGCAAGCTAAAATTGATCCATTTATTGCCGCAAAAATTTAAAAAACCCCTTTAAAATGTCCTTTTCTTAAAAAAATGGAAGTGGACCAATTTAATGCACGGATCTTTTATGAAAAGCGGCATGATAGTTATTGAAATGTCAAATTAGCACAGTGAATATAGACCTTGTGATTTCGATAATTTTTGCCCAATTCCTGATCTAAAATTCACTACTTTTCTCCAACTTGCCTGCTTATTCGGCAAGTAATCCGATTAGATTATAAAGAAGACAAATGGAAAGTAGTCACGTTGCTCTACATTTTACATATTTGAAATTTGTCGATATTTTGAGTTTAAGTGCGCCAGAAGCGCACTAGTTTTACAAATGTAGCTCTGTAATACCATTTTCACTCGCAAACTTGAAATGCGCCATCTTCAATTGCGCTTTTACCCAGCTTAAACTCAAAATATCGAGAAACTTCAACTTTCAACATATCTACTTTCTTTAGTTTCATCGGACTACTTGCTGAGCAAGCAGGCATGGTGGAGGCAGGTGGTGAATTTTAGAGCGAATAATTGTTCAAAAACTATCAAAGCCACGGCTATATTCGATGTGCTGATTGTACACATATTCACTTGGTTATACAAGTTGGAAATATTAAATTAAGTTCATTGTCATTTTTGTTTCAGAAAAGCTTGTTTCTTCCATTTTTTGGGCATCAAATACACCGATTTGAGCCCTCATTTTATTAGTTTTTAAATTACCTACCTATTTTTAGTACTTCTACAGTTGTTTAATTCCAAAGAACGGAGTAGTAGTGTTTGGTTGAAGTATATAGCTTAATTTTTACCGCTGTTACACTGTGGGGGCACTCACTAGGCTATGTTTTGCCTATTGTGTGGCCTAAGTGTGGAATTAGTGGACCCGATATCAGCTGGTTTCGATCGCACATCATTTTCATCCATCCCAAAATTGCTGAATCAATATCTGCATATATAAAAATTTCTGTTCTTTTTCATTTAGGACACCCCCAATTTCTAATTTTTTTTTCAATAATTTCGTTGAAATTTTTTAATATGATCGATATGTTTAATGAGATTTTAAATTAAGAAGTGATATACTTTTTCTTCTTTTTTTTGAGATTATTTCCAGCACAGAATATTTCAATGGTAAATCCCGCTGTCCTTACTTCAAGTTCAAAGAGAATTCGAATGAGAGAAACCATTTACATGAAAATATGTCACTTAGAGCAAAGTTTGTCTTCATAATATGACTTACAGAAATGTTCGTGATATAGAAGTTCCAGTTACAGAACTTTGACTGTATATATTAATCATTTTTAACAAAACTTGTCATATCGCTTAAAATACATGTATTTTACTTGTAACATCAACGTCAAACAATGGTTAATACCGTTCCCAGAGTACACACATACACACACGCGCACGCACTCAGACCTTCGCATATTCCATTGTACGTATTTATTCAAAATTAATCAACTGAAAGAAGCATCGCTTGTTTACTTCAATTAATAATTAATGGCTTAATTTAGAACATTTTGGGTATTTCTAAACTTTCACTTCTTTACCACAGCTTCGTTCCTACGAAACGTTTCGGGAGTCTATAAATAATTTAATTAACTAAATCCGTCGATATCTTTCAAAACAAGGACACCCTCTATACGTGTTTTCGGTTGTCTCGGGGCAAATTAAACGTGGGGATTGCAAGGGTTCGGAACGATGGGATCACATACGTGTAATAGTTAAACCGGTTGGCGTACATGGATTTCTAACTCGGTAGTATCAATAAACGTTAACACCTGAGACAAAACCCGGCGTAGAAATTCAGGAAACTCTTTCGATATTAGATACGTAGTTATTCTGCAGCTCGTGCATTTTCTTTTGGTTTTCCGATTCGAAATGTTATCAAACTCTTGCTTTAAGCACCTTCGTGCAATTTCTGCTAACCGACTTTAACTTTTGTCAAGTGTAGATATACAAATACCCTCAATTAATAATGTAATATCGTTTTCTTGAAAGCCTCTGCGGCTGTTACGATCGCCGAAATCGGATAGGCAAAAATAGAGTATTCGCATTTGGTAAAATAATCAAATAGTCCACAATAGCCATAAATCTTTTTATGTCTTCACCCTTACGGACCAGGAATTGTTTCATAAAATGGCGAAGGTTTAGATACCCATACTTTACGTGTAATAAAAATTTGTCAACGTAATCCTGCACCGGCACGGTGTTTGGGTTAAGCATATCCCATTTAAAATAACTCACACCTTATCTCCTTACTCTTCTGAAGGTGGAAACTTTCTGTTTGTTTTTGGTGATCTCCTTTGTTTTAAAAAACGTTATCGATTCGTAGGCGAAGGATCTCAAAACATTTTTACTATCCGACTGAACTACTTTACGAAATTAGGCCATAGTTTATCAGACGGGAAAATTCGTGTA
Source organism: Cryptocephalus primarius (assembly GCA_963576515.1). Lineage (NCBI taxonomy): Eukaryota > Metazoa > Arthropoda > Insecta > Coleoptera > Chrysomelidae > Cryptocephalus > Cryptocephalus primarius. The sequence continues at coordinate 20,331,828 of OY754936.1, read as the reverse complement.
CTTTTCAAAGTTTGAGCGGCATTTATTTGTTCCAGTCACATTGGTCAAAATTTAAATGCGAACCAATTTGCAAAAGACGTCCGCTGCACTTTATTATAAGGTACATTATGTACTTGTTTATTCTCGTCTGAACAAGATCCAATTTCTTAAATTCTATCACTTTACTTTTCTGAGTCACAAATGTGTTTGTAACTTAACTTCAATTTGTTTTTAAAGTTATTAAATAACTTGTTTTGTGTCCTAGTAGAAGAAGTGAACAGATTATTTCCCGGCAGATGTGGATTTCTGTTGGCTGGGCAGAAAACGGCCAGAGAATATGGCAAGAATCTCTGAGCTCATGTAACGCCTTGTATGAGGTTATGGCCAGTTCGACCCGAAAAACTCATAAATTGTTTGTTCATAAAGAACGTCTTTATTGGTTTACCACACGCTATAGGGTTTAAGCAGTTGTAGCAAAATTAATGTAAAGGTCATCGCCAAAACTGAATCCGTTTTACTTTGGGCCGGTTTCATAATAATGTAAATAAGGGAAATTTGGTTTCATAGTCACATTTGTACCGTTAATTTCGGTGCCGAATTAAATGATAGATTCAATCACTTGTCTACTAATTTCGAAATTAACTTCATGTGACTTATATCAGTCGATATAAAAAAAGGGGTTGAAATTGAACATTTTGGTATTCTCTGCCATGCTTTGTAAAAATTCCGTAGGTGTTTCAGTGGGTTTTATAATACTGATTTTGTTATACCCGTATCGTTAGACGATAAACTTTTTGTTTCTGTGCAGAAAAATGTTAAAAACACCAACCATGGAGAAATAACGCTTATCGAGTAGTTTGCATATGAAATTCGACAGATATATCTCAAAATAATTAATTTTTCATAAATAATGTTTTCAACTTTCTCTTCTGTGGGTTTATTGCTATACTACATTGACTAAGGTGTGCAGTTTCGTACCGTCATTTCTAACCACGAGATTAGAGTGCTGTGAAACGCGCACGACCTGCAAATCCCCCATAAGGTAAATATTATGAAACCGGCCGTTAGTATATTATTCCAAATGAGTAGTTAGGCTTGAAACTGTTATACTCCACAAACCTTCTTTGAAATAATACAGAATAGCAGCAGTTGTGGGTTAAGTTATCAAGATGTCTATGTCTATACAGGGCAGATTTCTTAATTTACTCACATATTGAACACATGAGGGTTTCTATTTTGTAACTTAGTTGTTTAGTTCCTTCTAGACTGGATGTTTATCCCGTTGTTTTCATTAGGCTATAAAGTAACATCTTCACTCATATTAGCTCGATACCGTCACCGAGCTGAGGTATAGTATTCATAGTGTGTTGTATTAAAATCACACAGTATATGTGTGTGTATATCTAAGAGAATTTAATAGAAAATCTTATGAGTCTCGAAAGTATAACAAAAAAAAGACTGGAGAATTAACATTTGACCAAAATTTCTGACCGGTTTACTAATTATGTAGGCCATAAAGTACGCCCATATTTTTCTGCCAGAAATTCCCACCACTCTTTCTTCTAGTAAAAATACTCTTTGAACTTAAGTAAACATAAATCTCTCGTAGAACATTTAGTCAAAGGTAATATAATGAAATTCCCTTTTTTCCTGTTTATCGCCAAATCGACTTACTCGAAATTACACCGTCATCCAAAGAGCAAACATCCGCCACAATATGTGAGAAATTTCGTCACGTAAAAGATGCAGTCATCGAACACTCAAAATACTTCAAAGATTCGAGGGAATATTTGCCATTTCGGCGGATGAGAAATTGACTTTTAAACATCCTTTAACTGTCAGTTGTAACTATCGGTATAAAAGCAAGCACTCGGTGTCGAACATTTCTTTTGAAATAGAGGAAAGTGGTTTCGCAAGCTAATGAGCTTTTTAACGGAAGAGGATGAAATGTTAAAACGATCGCGGTGATTATGTTCGATTGATAGCGTCTAAGGGGAGGATTTCGAGTTTCGTTTCATGCCTTTTCATCTATGCCAGATTTTGTAAAGTTAAATCGCCTTAATTGTTTGCCGTTAGAGCCGTAGACAAAACCCTCGCGGTAATTTTGTCAAAAACACTAGCTTCCTTTCATGAAACCTTCGCTAAAACACATGACCTGTAAACCCGCTGTAAAAGCTCCTCGAATAACGCGTAATTTTGATTTGTGCGATGTTTTTAAGAACGCTTTGTTTTTTAATAGGATAAACATCTGTCGACGGTGTTTATTACAAAGTTTTTCGACCCAAAATGAAAGAAATTTATCAAATATTTGTATCCCCAATTATTACATAAAGGTTTACATGTTAAACTCGTTGATATACTATAAAGCACGTCTGGGGGTATGGGAAATATATGTGCCATAAATTTTGATAATGACAGTGTTGATATATTTATCGAACGATTATTGTGCTTTTATGTGAAAATTGTATCACAGGTGTCAGTATCAAAATGCTGTTCTTTTATATCTCGATTTACATTTTGTAGCTTACGAGAAGACATATTTTGATAAATATGAATTTGATAACTCGTTATTAGGTTATGCTGTTGTATGATTTATACGTTCAGTTATATATTCTGGCATCAGAAGTGCACCGGTTTTTTTTATGAATCACCGCAAATTATAATTGAAAGTTTGACTAAAAAAATTTCATCAAAGTCATCAGGTCAGGTAATAGAATCCGCAGGTTTATGGCGTTTTGTATATGGGGTGTTACAAATTCAACGCTCAACATGGGATCGCAGTAACCGTAGAAGTTAGTTAATTGCATACAAAATTGCTCAATTTGACAAGTCATATATGCCTGTTGGTGTTTTAAATTTTTCCGTTTATTGGCAAGTAGAAGGTTTAACTTCAAATTTTTAATAAGACTTAAAAATTTAATCCAAACCCTTCATAATCCCGATTATTAAATCTGCAAAAAAAAATAAACCAAAGGTTATAATATTTTTTACCACACAATTTTATTTTCCTTTATTTTATTTTGCGCCTTTCTCTCACATTAAGATTTGGGGAAAATTACGCCAACGCTCGAAGATAATCAAAACTACACGAGCTACCAGCGTTACAAGAGGGAGAAAAAGGATACCACCTGATTAAAAATAAATCGCGAAATCCACTTTGCTATTAAAATTTAAACAGTTAGGCTGTGGTGTCGACCGATAAACTCCTGTGTTCTGAGATTTTCATAATGGACTTCACGGCGATTTGATGGTTCAAAAAACGAAGTGGTTTTCCATTACTTTTAGGAGAAATAAAATATTTTCCTGGATTTATGTTTGGAGGAAGGAAATATTTTGTTATGGGACAAAGTGGATCGCAGAAGAGAAACCGTCAAAAGTAATGGCAGCGAGCCGGTGTTTATATTTTGAAAAAAACAGAGAAGTTTCGAACATAAACTGACTCACTTTTATGATTTACAGCGAGGTGCCCGAAACTATTACCCTCTTTCTTTTATCACCTTTCCCTTCGAGAAAAATTACCTAATAAGATTAAAGCAGCTTTGCAACGACACGAAAGCGTTTCTTTGTAAAAAAAATACAAACAACTGTTGATTACCATATTGTTATCATTGTCTGTTTTCTTTTTCAGCTTTTCATGATTGACAACTGTGCCGACGATTGGCGTATAGCGATGACATGGCAGAGAATCTGTCAAATATCCATGGAGTTAATTATTTGTGCCGTACACCCAATTCCGGGACATTATCTTTTCGTTTGGACGACTAAGTTAGCTAATAAGAACGGCGGGATCGGGAGAAAGTGTGTTCCGTACGATGTGCCCTTGTCTTTACCGATGTTCCTCAGACTTTATTTAATTTGCCGAGTTATGTTACTACATAGTAAGTTGTTCACGGACGCTTCCTCGCGAAGTATAGGTGCGCTCAATCGAATTAATTTTAACACTAGATTTGTTTTAAAAACTTTAATGACCATCTGTCCCGGTACGGTACTTTTAGTCTTCATGGTCTCACTTTGGATCATCGCCAGCTGGACATTACGACAGTGTGAAAGGTAACACAATCTTTTTATATCAGCACTTACTTTAGTTGCATGTTTAAAACTTCTGTAGATTAGAAATTTATATAAGTAGCGGCTCCCGTTCTTTCGCCAATATACGAAAAATTGTAGATATTCCTAAACAGAAATTATACTGGGTGGTATCTGAAATAATTTCAGGTATATGTAATTTCATAATTTCAAAATAACTTTGCTTTCGAAAAAAACGCTCAATGACATTAATTTGTGGATAACTTTGGTTGGGCGTTTTATAAAATTTTCATACAGAAATAACTTCCGAAAATTAAAACAAAAATCAGTTATGTTCAAATACCCCTTTGGGTACAACTTTAAATGCGAATTTGGTTAACCCGCTTCTTAAAAGTCATTTAAAACCTAATTCTTTAAATAGCAACCCTTTATTTTAACGGTCGATTCTCAAAACTACTATTTATTCACTTAATTGTGTTTTAAACTAACATTTTTAATAAATTTATAGTTGTAGAAGTTTTCTCACGCCCTGTATTTATTTAATTCTAGTCAAATGTTTTCGATTTTTTTTTTATTCAATTCGAAGAAACTATTCACCGAAAAATTTCTGAAATGTTTTATTAAAAGGTCTGGATAAAGAGAAATTACAGTTTGAGTCTTTTTTGAAAACCATTTTGAAACCTTTTGTGCTTTTAATTTATGGTGAATGCACTCAAAGACCATGGCAACACAATTTTACCAACAAATTTATTTAGATTGTATTTATTCAGATTATCATATGAAATAAATAATCCTTTAATGAACACTTTGATAACAGTTAGAAATAAAATTTCCAGATTTTATTGAAATGCAATAAGTACAGAATGTGAGAAAAGTAGAACATTCCATTTCCTGCTTAAAGCCTTTAATTATTCACTAAATTTTTTATTTTGTGACATCAGTAGATAAGGCATAAATGATAGATTAAAAATCAGTTGTCGAAATGAAGGAGTGCCATTTAAAAAATTAGAGTAAACGTTGAATTCAATAAACAGGTTAACCAAAATAACATTGAAGAGCGCACCCAAGCGGGTATTTGAACACAACTAAACTCTTATTTTTTTCTAACGCTTTCGGAAATATTGGTTAGGCAAAAACGTAGGGATCCTGAATTTTCCCATGATCACCCTTGTTTTTATAGGCTGTGAAGGCAATTTAAACGTAATCACTGACATTAAGTGTAACACTTTCCTCAATAATTCTTCATAGAGACAAAAATAAATGGATAAAAGAGGTTTGTTCAGTGTCTGTTTAGTACATTTGTACAAACTAATCGCTTTCTGTAAGGTCTCTCCTTAGCATGTCGTTTGCTGTTATTCCTCCTACCTTCCTCTTATCCTGATTCTATTGGATAACCTCTTCTAGCGTTTTACGTGTTCATTTTTTTCTCCCATCCGCATAACGGGTTTCGTTTAACAGTTTTAACTCCTGATACTCTGAAAGAAAATGTTCCCTATAAAATATCGTTTTCGATAAAATAGTGCACCTTCAAATTTTGCACTGCCTGTCAATATCTTAATATAACTATTCCAACCAAAAAGATAGATCTTACTGTACAAGGGTTTTCTTTTCTTTATTAATATTTTGTTTGTGATATAAGAATAATTATGGAGAAAAATTGTATATCCAGTGGTAGCGATTGGCTGCCTTCAGAGAGAATAGGCCTTCAAAAATATCTCATAAGATAGAACAATAGATGGTCTTTTAAAAGTGTAACCCATAACGTAATAACTTATGAACTAAATGCTCTGTCGAAAATATGTATTAATTCAAATATTAGAGCGTACTTTTAAAAACCTGTTTTATCCAATTTATTCCATTTAATCCATGTTAGTTAGACTTACAATGTTTCTAGTTTTAAAAAGTAGATAATTGAATTTTCTTTATGGTAATTTATATATTGCTTTGTTATTAGCTAGCCGCCACTTTTACTATGCTTCCGGGCTTCCAGCGTTTACCTAAATTGGTTTTTGTTGAAGCATCTTTGCATGTTAAACCGACTGCGAAGTTAAATCGAAATACTCATCGAAAACCTATGTAACGCCGTTTTCCGGACTTTGTAGCCGTTAATTAACTTAATTCCGCATTACAGTACCATAATTTCCGTTCATTAAAATGCAAATGAAAATATTACGTCGCTGCACCTTCACAATTAGCTAACTATATTAGAAGAATAATTTCTAATGGTGAATTACTCACATAAGAAGCATAAATTACACATATGAGGGTATCTTAAATCTTATGAAATTGGCTATGGCGTATAATTAAATGTTCCAAACTTGGTGGCTCTTCACGTCTCACAATAAAACCGCAAACTTCAAAAAGTTTCCACTGGCACATATAATGCAAATGGCCTACGATCTACAATATCTTCCTTAGTTGACTAAGATAAGGTATTTCAAATAGTATTAAACCGAAATTATGCACTTTCTTTGAATTTGAATTGCCGCTAATAGTTAAGATGTTTAAGCTCTGGTAACTTTGAAAAAGCAAAATTTGCAATTTTTCGTATTTATAGACGTAGCCGAAGAGAGTTTTAAAGTTACCCCACAACCTCCTTGTTTTAAACTCCCGGCACGTACGCATTTACGGAACCCTGATTCCCGTTCCGATACTCCTCAGGATATCCTAGGAAGTTTGAATTTAGATTACACCACCTAGCGAATTTTTCAAATTTAGCATTCAGTCGAACAGACGCAAATAATCGATAGTAGATCAGTTATCCGATTAATCACGAAATTGAGCGAACTCGGCAAACATTTATTCCTTGGGATTTATGGAGCCCGTTTTTTAATAGGAAGTGTTTTTAATAGCCTCCTACAAATTAATTCCATTAGACAAGATACTTGGTTTATATGGGAGATTTTTATGTGTATAACTGTGGCGCCTGAAGTGGTTCCAGAGATTCTCGTAATTCGTTTCGTGGCACACTTTTCTTTATACTTTAACTCATCAACTTGAAAGTAGCGCAATTTGTGTCGGAATAATAGGTAACTTTAAAAATAACCCCTAAACCGCCGAAGAAATCTTTTTAAGTATGAGAGTGGAGACATTTCTTTGTATTCCCTAGACGGAGATGAGAAAAACAGTGCATTCCTCTTGACTGAAATTTGGCAACAGAGCCACGTTTCTCCCTTTGTCCATTACAACTTATTGCAGTAATATTTCCAGGCACAATAGCGTCAACATGGAAAGGTTAATTATCTCGAGCAAAGTTTTAAGTCTTATCCTAAATGATGTAGTAAAAGAATCAACCTAACCGCAGTGCCATACAGAGAACGAGGAAAATCCATTAAGTGCGCTAAAATCCAAAAAAGTTGAGTAGATCAAAAAGCGCATAAATGCAAAGCATTATAGCTGAAACCAAGAGGAAAAATAATAAATACCATCCCATATTATTCCAAATTGTGTAGCTCGGGAAGGTAGGTGGATTACATTCGGGTAGATTCCCTCTAAAACACCTGATGGGAGGGATAATTAACCTTATGAAAGGCATGAGCTTGCTCACATTGGGAACTAGCATACGGGATGATACAATGGGCCCTGAGGTCTCAGTGCCGGTTTCAGTCATCAGCTGGGAGGTAGACAAAATCAACTAACTGCACTCGACCAAGCAATCAGGCAATCGATGAGAGAATGAACAATTGGTATAACGCCAATGTCGTTAATCCGTATACAGATCTACATTGATTAAAAATGGATAGTGTAGGAACATGCTGAACAATAAAAATTGATATACGAAGGAACAAAGTTCCCCAAAAATATTCGACATATGAAATTACTAACGTCGATATAAGCCCTGGGAGATTTATTATCAGTAACGCCCTACGAAATACGTTCCTCCCATTGAAACAACAAATTTTATATAGGGTAAAAGGACTAATTTAGTTATGATATTTAGACTTGAGAAAAAACAGCATTGACTATATAAAATTAATACAAATAAATAAGAAAACTTAAAAATGGTACAAAAAGTAAATTTTGTAATGTTGTAACGCTCTTGTTCATAAAAAGTTAGGCAAGGTTTAACCAAAACTCTTAACGATCGGATTTATAACTTTATTCGTGAACGAGCATTGTATAGGTTGTGTATGTTAGTGTTATACTTTCTCTGGCGAAAAATGAAGGGGCTTGTCAGGGCAAAAAGGATTAGTGGCCGTTATCACCGTAGGGGGGTCGTAAAAGATATCGACAAATCCCCACACTACCTGCAGCCCGTTAGAGCAGGTAAATTCTTTGATGGCACTTACATACCCAAACATCCTTAGGGGCATTTACTTGTCATTTTGTTTTTCATTGAACAAAGTATATAATAGGTTTAAAGGTCGGCTACCATTTAAAATAACCATACACAACATCCAAAAGCAGTTTTGTTTAAACTCCGAAAAGAATTAACGTGACAGCAACAAGTTATACGGTTAAACATTCGATCAGATATTATTATTCATATGGTATTCGGTATTACATTCCTAAAATTACTATAAAAAGCTCTAACTACCGACAACTAATGCAATTTTATCAGTAATCTATTTTAAATAGATTTTTTCACCTTTACAGGAATTTCGTCAGTTTTATGGAGTGAAATTACTGTTGAGTGCAGTATTAATAATTGTTACGTACAACATTAATACATAAAACGTAATACTGTGTTATTAGATACGTTTCCTCGTGGCATCTCCTTGTCTGTTATTGAGTGGGAGGACTTGGCCCACATAACTGAGGTCAGTGCAAGCTGGAGTACTCTTTTAACTACATGTCCAAATAGTGTTCTAACCAATTTCTATGAATACGGCCTTAAGTGATTAGAGTCACAGATAGAGAAATAGATACAAAACAAAATCGGTTCACCAAATTTCCGCTTCGTAAAATTTATAATTTCCCTTTTCATTGCAAAAGAGGAGTAAATGGGAGATTAAACCGCAGCGAACTAGGCAAATGGATTTGAAATACCCCTGCTATTTCAAACGATATGAATTGAACGTTTTCGCTTTTTACCTTCGACGCGTGTTGGTATTTAGTTGGCACAATAGAAGTTCGCTTTGAACAACATGAAATCTAATTTTCTGATGTGCAATAATCCATAAAAACGACAGAAACTAATATTCTAGGTCTCAAGTAAGATGGGGTAATAATAACTAAAAAGTAATTAAAATGCAAAAGTCTAAATTTCTCTTCAGTTTTGATGAAATTATTATTTAACATTTATCTGAGCACTTCCTTGAATTAGATCGGCAACTAATGGAAGTAAAATAGACTCGACCCCTTTCAAGTGATAATTATCCGCCAGGAGCGTGGACAGTGGCTACTAAATCCCAACAAACAATTAAGTAAAAAGTACTGTAGCCTCTACCAAAATTCGGTATCCGACAATAATTCATATTTTCCTGCCAAAGAGTCATTTGGAACCAACCACTTTCCAAACAAATTATTATTTTGGTTCAGGCGATATTTAGTCAATTTAAATCTGAATGATAGAAGTTAGGGTCGTTTCTCTGAAATTTCCCCCTATCAGAAGCGCAGTGGTATCATATTTCTGTCATGATAATTCATATTTTGTTTAAATTCCTTTATTTTTAAAACAGTTTATAAATGCTGGCCCTTTGCCAGAATATTTGTTTAAAAAAAGAGCTCATCTTTCTAACTGAATTTTAAATTTTGCTTCGTACACAAGTCTAAAACACATGCCTCCCACAAGTCTAAAACACATGCCTCGTGTGTATGCATCGTATATATACCTCGTACACATACCTTGACATATAACTCTGACACACAACACATACGCATACCTCGTACGTATATTTCGTACACATGTTTCGTATACATACCCCGTACCCACACTTCGTATACATATTGTGTACACATACCTCGTACCCATGCCTCGTACATATGCCTCGTACACATACCTCATACCCATACGTAGTACTCATACATCGTACACACGCTTCGTACATACACAGTGCTCAAGTGAAAATATCTTAGTATTTCCAATTACATACATGCCTGTAGTGTTGGATGCCCTCGAAGTTCAGATCATAAACATGTTTTTTCCCTTTAAATGCTCCTGGGAAGTGCTCCTATCCATCTCTTGATGTCGGTGCAGACGACAATCGAAAGGCAATTTGGTAAAGTTACAAAAAAATTATGATCTTCTATTGATATTGCCTAATTGTTTTCTTGGTAAAAAAATCGGTCTCTGAGGAAATGTCTGAACTGAATTGTTTTAACTTTTTGCTCGTTATTGTAATCGATCCTGAAAACTCTATTTTTGTGATAAAGCACTGTTGTAGGGATTTGGATAATAAATAATAGTAGAATTTGCTTAAATGATTCATAGTGTTCCTCTCAAAAACATTGATCCAATTTACTTACACGGCAGTCGAGAGATTTTCCAAATTAAAAACTGCACGTAGGTATTTACACGTTGCGTTTTATCTCCTTAATTAGATATTTTTCAGTGTTTGATGCGAAAATAAAGCACTCATGTTTTATCGATTTCGTTTAGAGTGGCCAAATCAAATTTCACGGAAAGTATATAATTGGAAGCGAAACAATGTTATTTTTGGTGCATTGCACTATTGCATATCAGGACAATTAGCTGATAATTAAATTTAAAAACGATCACGTTAACAGGGAGTCCATTAAAAATCAATTAAACCCAAGCAATGGATGGAATTGCAATCAAAAACAAAATTTGTGAGTACGTTACACTGGGTTTAATTAGCGAATACCTGTGACTTATTCATTTAATAAATTTCCTTTATGTCTCGACGGTTTTATGACATTTTTAATGTCTTTGTCACATTAATACTTTTCAAAACGCTTTGTTCAGCGATACGGATGCACAATGGATATGTAGCTCCCTAAAATTACGGAACATCGAGAAGAATGCACAATTCATATACCGGATAACAATCCCTATGGGGAAACAATTCTGCTGAACGCGATATGTAAAAGATAGGACAATCAAATTGTTGAACGTAACCGCGTTTTATTAGGAATGTACCAATAACATCAAATCAACGAAGCAGTGGGAATTAGATCATTTTATAACGAATAATATACTCTAAATTCAATATATTACATTATGCTTTTATTTAGAAAGTATCTATTTGGGACATTAGTTCGTTCTACTGGGTACATATTTAGGCAAATGTTCAAGACTTCCTCTATATGGTCTTCATTGATGTCGAGGTGTTCGAAACGGACATGGTGCAAAGTAAAAAATACTATTGCATGTGGTATCTGCCCGCTAAATTTTTTGACAAATCTATTGTTGCCATTCTTTGTAGAATTCTTGATTTATTTTGTCTTCAAAAGGATTCACGCATTGAAGGTCCAGTTTTATAAATATGGTAATTCTGATAAATGTACAACAAAACTTCAAAAATAATATGTCCTGTTTTTAATCTGTTAATGTTTAATCTGTTTAATCAAATTAGCAGATTTTCCTTTCGAAGTTTAACGTTGATCTCAAAATGGAAGAGCATCTTACAATTTTCCTTTGTAAAAGTTAGAGTACTTTTTATTGTGTATTAGCCACTTCACATTCAGCTAATATACTTGGTTTTTTTATTGCAAATGCCATGTTTCGGTTTGTTTTTTTTTTTGCTGAAAGAAACTCTTCTATATTCATATCTAGTGAAGATTCTTTTAATTAGTTATAATTTTTTTCTTAATTCCTTTTCGGACTTTCTCCATTTTCCCTGAATTATTTCTTGAGCTATCGTCGGAGCAGTCGCTCATTATCCTCCTTCTTCTCCTTCAGGCGTCATTCTTGATCCTTCTACAGTCATTAGTTTTTCTTTGTTTTTGTCTTTTAGTCGACATTATTCATCCCGTTTCTTCTCCTTCGATCGTCATATTTAATCTTGATTCTTCTCCTTCATTGATCGTTCTCTTTGTTTTTCCATAAAGACAGCTAAAAGCTTATGCAACCGCCCCTCAACTCTTAGTCTTCTTCCTGGATTTCACCTTATACGAAAACCTTGACTTACTCATTCTAATTCTGACACCAAATTGTTGCTTATGTGGATTCGCAGATCAGTGAGATTACAACATCGAATGCATACCATTTTTAGTTTACCCACAGTAACGCAATTGCAAAGATTATCTCCGACTTATCACAATCATTAATTTCATCATTAATCACTATATTATCATTAATTTGACTGGTGCTGATTACAGGACAAATCGAAATTATGGCCGGAAGAACTCCCCATTTCTTTAAGTCTCAGGAGCACCCATCCATGGTTGGTAACAGGAGGAGGTTAGATCGTTATAGCTGAATCGGGTGAATGATGTACAATTTCTGGTAGATATTCAGAACCACTATCTGAAAAAAGATCATTTTCGACCGGTCAGCAGGACAAACTTACATAAAAATCACCAAATTTTTAGCAGGAATACTTTAATGCACAGTGGTTTAATAAAATACAGGGCGTTCTGCATAACGAAGTATCAAAATAGATTTAATGTGCGCAGCGAAACCCAACACCTGGTAACTTACTTCAAGTTAGACACCGCGAACGTTCGACCAAATCAAGCCAGTAAGTGTCTGACTAGAAATATCTCAAGGCGATACGATTTCTCTCAAATTAATTGACAATTGTTTATCAAATGTCTTTAAAACGTTAAGCTGAAATGTCATTAACTAAAACTTCAAGCGATAAATCACCCAGCGAAAAAATGGAAAGGTCTGTGTTAGAAATACTCCCACAAACAAAATCAAGACGAAATTCAGGCAGAAATAACATCAGGAGGATTTCCGTAGACACATAAAACATTGGGCCGACAGGAATGACTTGAAATCGTGAAGGCGTATGTCCAGAAATAGATAATTAGCTGCGTCGTAATGAGAACATTAAATCTCTAGTTGGGCCGTTGAATCACCCTAACTCTAACTGTCCCTAAGAGAAGGTGGCGAAATTTTTCTCGGTCCTTGAGCGTCCCTGAATTCTCCCCATGCCCGCTTACGAAAATCCTTTTTCTTACATCAGCGTTGACAGATTAACCAAACTACAGTCCAATAATATGTGTACATATTAATTTATTAATTACATGAGGAATACATGTTAATAACTTCTATCGAAATACGTCGACTGATAGCCGGGATGAAAAATAAAGTAAATATATTTTCCACGTAATAAAAACTCGTAATTTATTCAAATAGTATTCTCATCGAGCTGTAAAAGTGGTGGAGGATCCTAACAAGAAAAATTCAATAAACCTTTTCTCACTTGCAAAAACCGAACAGAAATATGATCGAATAGCTACAGAACTAAATTCTCCACCCTTTTGGCGCGAATTTTCCTTAATCGAAAAAAGCTCCGCTGAATAAAAGATAAGGTCAATTCACGTGCCCTTCGTGGAGTACGAGCAGCGAGAGTTATTAAATGTTATGCATATACGAATTGGAATGAACACTCGATACTCCTCGTTAGAATAGAATGAACTTTCTTAACAAAGGAATAAAATTATATAAGGCGCTTGTGCGAAACTCTTGAAGCAAAATAACAAGTTATGGGTACATTCTACGAAATCATGATCTATATTACCTATCGATGTCCGACAGGAAAACGGCTGGACGAGAGTCGCCAGAAATTTATTTTTACACGACACGGGTTAGATTCTATCTTTACTTCAGGTTGCACTTCTTTCGAAGAAATACGTGGAAGCAATTAACGTAAAATGTGTCGTTAAGCACGTTTTTCAAGAATGTACGTACAGGCCGTTATATCGACACCCTTTTCATAACAAAAACATACATTTCTTTCCACTCGATGAACGGGGATGAAATATACACTGGCTATAAAAAGTTTTGCCATTTCATTGAACACTCGACAATGAACAACTTTTTCCCTCGTATAATGACTTGCATTAAATAATTGCACTGCATGCGTTGCACCTGAAAGTTGCTCTTGTTAACATTACTTCGCCTTATAGATGTAAATCCAATGTTTACTGGCCCTGAAGGAAGAATTAAGTTGTTGTTACATTATACCAACATGTGTCAAATATTTAACATATATAATTGTCAAATTCATTATTGAAATTCTTAATCTTAAGCATGGCAACATGGCATTGTATGTATCAAGCATAATAACAAAATCATTTAAAACTAATCTTCAAAATTGGACATCTATCAGTTTATCGGAATTAGTATGCAAAAATCGATCATTCTTGCGACTTGCATAATCATGGGGTACTTCAGTAAAAAAGTTAGTCAAAATTATTTGTAAACTTTCTCGAAATGTTGGCAAATTGTTTTATGTATGATAATATACAATTTTTAGTTGTCAAAAATATACAGAGAATTTTCGGATGTGAAAAATTCAGTTGTCCAAGTAAATAGATCTGCCATATAAATATTGGAGACCATGGCATTCAAGACAGGCATGTATTATTAAGACACCAAACTGAAATGTTTTTGGTTCGGTTCCTCTTTCTTTAATAAAGAAGTCTTTTGCCGTAGCTCCACTTTCATTGTTGATGTTTACTGTTCTGATATGGTCTCTCTTATTCCTGGTTTTATTTAAATTATTTATTTGGAATTGTATGTAATATGTCTCGTCTCGTTACGTGTGTTTTCTTTAACAAAACTTATGCGAATGAGACTGCAGTAACGAAGTGAGATGATGTTGGATTCTGCTTATAACTTTATTTACCATTATCGATGTTAGACAACAATTGCAATAATCCTGCAGGGCTTTGAAAAATATTGCTGTTCAAAAATTCATCACATTCCCGTTTATGTATTAATTCAAGTGCAGATATCGTGGAAATCCATTAGCAGTATGACAAAGTATCTTTCAAGTTAGTTTTAGCACTAGTTATTGTTATTCTATAAATTTTTTGAAAAGGGGTTTTTATCTCTTTGTAGTATCGAATAGTAAGAGAAAAAATTTCCAATGGACCAATATATACCAATGGAAATAAATATAAGTTGAAATATGCAAGCAATATGCACTATAAAACTTGGACCATGTGCACGTAAATCTGCGTTTATGGGCTTTTATATATATCTGAATATATGAATAATATACATCAAATGAATATATGGTATATTTTCTTTTATTCATATAGAAACAAGACGATATGCATAGAATACACATGAATAGTATTCTAAATTCTTGAAAGAAATTAAAACATATACAGTGGAACTTCCATTTAAAAAAGTACCATGGTACCATTAAACATTTATTTTGTTGTTAATTTGCTGGCTTCCTGTTTCAACAAACATAGAAAGAACTTCGAGACGATTCAATTGCCTCTTTGGTTTTTTCCATCTTTCTACGAAAACTTTCTTCTCTTTTGTTCGTCTCTTCTGTAAACAACAGTGCTGAATACATGAAACGTTAATCTCGCAATGAGTAAATTTGAAAGAAAAAAACGATAGTCAATTTGCAGTTGCTGATACGGTCGAACAATTCCAAATATCCTCAGCATTTAACTATTCCACAAAATGAACGATGATAAAAGATATGCATTAACTCTCCGATTTGCTTTCAATTTTCAGTAAAGAAATGCCTAATTTTTGAGGTTTTTTCCGTTTTTCTGATTTTTGGAGAATGCGCTTTACATTTTAGTTGGTTTCTAATAAATGGCGGATGGGACTTTTACTTGTACATATTTTCGTAATTCTGAATAATTTATGAAAATAGCTAGATTGAAGAAAAATCTTTTCACTTATCCCTCTGTCTCTCTCAATAAACAACTTTTGGATTATGCTGGCTTCTTCAGTTCGCTGAAATGTCTCGAGAAGTCCTCAGATAAATATGTACAAGGGGCGTTTGATTTTAGATTTGGGGCCTTCCTTTAATTTGTTCGGCCTTGCATCATGTTTTCGACTTTTGACAGGTTATTTCACAATGAATTTTTTCTCAGCATAAATCTAAATAAAAAAAAAAGCGTTGTTGAAGATTTGGTTTCTTTTACTTAAAAGAAGATTAGATATAAAACTAAATGATTAAACCTAAAATTTACCAGATTTAATTAATACAGGATTACTCACAGATCTTGTAATGGGATATTATGTAAAGTGCCATTCTGTGTAACTATGGGGCAGGGAGATTAAAAAGGGTGTAAAAACAGTGTTGCGTAATTAATAAATGGTTTACAGTTATAAAGTAGTTAACAACCGTTCAATTCAATTTGTATAATTAGAGTTGATATTTACAATTACAATTGTACACGTGACTTTTATGAAAGATAAGAACGCATTGATTTTTGTCGGTTGAAGTAGTCTCCCTCACAAATTGCAGGGGAAGGAAAATAGCATTACATACACATTTTTAGACATTTCATCGGCCAGAACAGACCTCTCAAGTAGAACCAATGAGAGGCACCATTAACAAGAAACATGAGAAATTCCCGGGTTATATTTGCGAGTACCGCCTTTCTGATGAGAAATATGGTGTAATTATACTTCGCCGCATTCTCGGACAAACGAGGGTTTTGTAAATGTAATATACTTAACTTTCTCTCACGGGTAATTCTCGCGGTGTAGATTTTTGCGTGTCTTTGGTACGATTTTTATTTCCAGCAAATTTCAAGAAAAATGTAAAGAACTATTTACACAAAAAAAATGCAAATTTGTAAAAAGAAACAAAAGAAAATGCACTCTGCATTATTTCCGCCCTGAATAATAAAGTTAGTTATCAAATTCAAAGATACTTGAAGCCTTCAATGTATCAAAACAGTTCTCGTCGGCATTCACGAACATTACATTTGACACTTGCCTTGACTTCTGTCGTCGCATTCTACGCGTCCTATGTATGTTTGACAATGAGAATGACGGGTTGTGCTTACATTGTGATCACTATTTTTACAACTAAATATCGTTATTGGAAGAATTTAAGGAAAATCCGCACCCATGTAAAACACACATCAAATGACATTTTCCCACTATCCTTAAAAAGTAAACATCCACAGATCGCACAATCGTCAAAGGAAAATTCTTGTAATTAAAAACATTTTGGCAAATAGAATTTGACCAAATTCTTTAGCCAAACACCCCACTGTGCGACGCGACGTACGTTTATTTATCAGCGCAATATAATGGCATGCCACCCTACCAAAATAAGCCGACGCCCTGTTCACAAATGGCTAATAACAAGCGAAAAACCAAGTAATATCAAAAAAGTTGGGGAGCTCCAAGTTGGCTCCAAAACTGTAAGTGTGAATGCCATTTTTGTAATCCACACACACTTCTAAACTCTCACTCACATGTGGTCAAGTCGAAAAATGTGTAATTATAACATTTTCATACCCAGACTAAAAAACACACATATCAAATTTGAAATATGAAGTGGTTAGTTTTAAATTTTAAGTGTAATTTGAACCATTTACGGTTACTTAAGAAAAGAGTAAAACACCCCTTGAAGATATCATAAATTGGAGGACGAAACGGAAAATACACTCTCTTCAGATATAGTTATTTTATTGGGAAACATCGAGAACCAAATAAAATAATATCACTAGTAACAGAAATCCCAAGGCAATATTTGTTTTATGCTGAGTAATATAGCAAACAATTGTGAAGGTGAATTGAAGTAAGTTACGGCAAATTAACAGCCTTTTAACGGGTTCCTTATCTATAACAAGGCGTGAAGCTTTTACATTTGCAATGACTCGTCTTTTCAATACCGTGGCAACACCTAAGTATAATACTTCTGGTTGCTGCACAATTATCAGATAAAATCAAACAATGCTTCTATATTCGTCTTTCGACTTGTTACAATTCACCTTTCCTTTATTACTATTTTTAGGATCGTGAGGGTTATAAATTCGTATTGGGAAATAACACTTCTCTCGTGATGATTAATACGTCAATAAATTATCGGTCTGAAATCAAATAATACTTTACGACTGGAGTAGTTATCTCGGATTGGCCATTAACCCGTCACCGTCCTGTTACTTTCCTCACAACACTTCCTTATTTTCACCATATGTAAGCGAATGCGGCCTTTGATTACGTTTGTTCAATAGTGTCGAGTCTTTCGAGATGCTTAATACCTTAATCATTTCTGAGACTGAAATCGTGCTTTACGACTGAGGCTAAATCAGCTCGAATTAACCATTAACCCGTCATCGTCTTTTGGTTTCCATCAGTTCACCTGTCTTTTATTACAGCCATGAAGCTTTTAAATTCGGTGTTTAATTGTTGTAATTCATGACGATCACCCAGAAAGCGATTAAATCAGAGTAGAAGTGATATGACGTAATGTTCTAAAACAGGCTGTTGGAATTATTTCCTGTTCGTTGTCTACGTTTCCATTTTTTTTATCCCACTATATCGTAAATTAGTTTTGAAAAGCTCTTATCATGTGACCTTCACTGAATTGAAAGAAAACCGAGTTAATTATCGTTTATATTATCGGAAAAAGATCCTAAATTGCTTGAATATGCCCCAGTTTTCCGTTATATTTTAAAATTATCGGTTTTTTTTTTTCAGGTTCCACGATGAGGAACACGCAAATCTCCTTAATGCGATGTGGCTGATAGCAATAACCTTCTTAAGTGTTGGTTTCGGGGATATAGTTCCCAACACTTATTGTGGAAGGGGTATCGCCGTCAGCACCGGTATTATGGTAAGGAAATATCCACCTATCTTCAGATTATTTTTTCCTTTTCGATCCATCGAACTGAAATCTTTTTTAAATTACGCTTTGAGCCACACAAAGTTAGGATTGTCAGTAAATCCATACCACATGACATTGAATAAATGTAATTCTTGAGGAATGGTTATTTAAAAAGTTTAGACTGCTCCATGATCCTTAAGAGGATTTATCCAAGACGAGGTGGAGTCCCATTCGATTAAAATAATAAAATAGTGACGTAAACCTGGAGAGTTATTCGAAATATTCGTTGTCTCATAAAATATTCAAGCGGAAATAAATCAAAAAGTAGATTTAATATAAATGTTATTTAATAAAAAAATTAAATTGTGTAAACAAACTCAAATATGATCCAACCCTATTGTGTTCTTTGATATGTAAAGAGGTGACAAGTGTTAAAGATAATATATGCAGCTCTGTTATTTTGTATGTAAACCGAAATGTTATGCATACATAAGCTAATATTTCGGCAGATTGTCATTTGCGTTCTGTAGAGACGAGCGTTTTTCACGGGACATTAATTAGAAGTATATAATGGTCGCAACTCTTGAGTGAAACGGTAGAGAAGAGAATTCATTTAATTTGATCAAAAATAAGTGTAGCTTTCACCAACTCACTACTTCTTCAGTTAGCCTTTGCATTATGATACTTTCATACTGCAGTAGCTTACAAAAAATCATTAGTAATTCAAATAATAATTTAGTATTAACTCCATGACAAAAAACTTTAGTAGTAAATAGAGTTAAAATATGAAAATTCCTTTCAAAAATCTCAGTTTCGGTAATTAAGTTTTGAATTGTTTTGATACCATTTTGATGTCTTCTTCAATCGAACTTGACGTTGCGAAGTTTTCAGAAGCTATTTTCCTGCTGTTAGGAACTTACTTGCGTAAGAAGTCACAATTGAAGACACAATTTATTAATCCGTTAAGAAATAACGCTAACAAATATTTAACGAAGCTAATGTTCACGATATGTTACTTTTTGTTTTTGCTCGTCTTGCTGAATATGACATGTCTTCGATCTCCTAAATAAACATAAAATCCCTTAATTTATTTCTAAGCACCAATTCACGAATGCAGTTTCTCCTACCATTTTTGTTTTATTGTGCATAAATGGACGAGGTGAGCCTAAACCTGCTTAGTTCCCTCGATGGTGACGAACAAATGTCGCGGGGGAATCAAACCAATAAGGATGTTACGGTCGCCGATAAATTTCCCCCCAATTTCGTTACGTTAAGATTTGGGAAGCGATGGTTTTGTCACCGATCGTGACGTGAAACCTTACAAGGGGCTTAAAACGAAATAATAAAAGACAGTGCAGTTTTTTACTACCTTTCAAGTACGTAAGGCAATTGAAGCCTGAAATAATCCTTAAGCAGGAACACTTCGATTTGATTGGAAGTATTACGGACTTTCGCAGTAAGTTCTCAAATGCTTTAAGAATAAAAGTTCCAAGCACGCATTTATTGGTTTAGGAAATCAGTCACAATACAACAGTTTTATTCTTTTGATCTCTGGTGGGATCCAATACTGAAAAATAACGAGGAGTCGTTTGATGGTATTTCTGGTTTTTGTCGACGCTCCATCGGAATTCCACTACGGGAAATAATATCAATGCTACAAACGTTTAATGTGGTGCTGAAAAAATAATACACAGTCACTTTGAAAGTTTTGTAGAAATGATAATAAATGGGCTCTTATCAGCCTGAAAATTATTTAACATTTTGCAAAAATATTCAGACCCGCCCGTACTTTCCAAGTTTAAGCCATTACGGATAATATTTTTAGACATTTTATCCTCGTTTTATAAACGTTGTTATCTAACGTATATTTTACTATCTAACCGTAACCGAATCAATAAGGAAATGGCCCGTATTCGATTCGAGCCTCTTAGGCTAATTTTGGTTTGTTTGTTTGAAAATGCCGAAAAAAAATTTGCGACTAATATGGCGAGAATGTAGCATGATATGATGAAGATCCAACCAGTCCTGAAGTTGTGAGCACATTTGGGTTTCCTCGAAGTTCAGTGATTCGCCAAGAAACTGGTAGTGTCGATAGAAGACGAGAAAAGTTGGTCCACAATGACAAAGAACCTGGAAGTGTAGAAATATGAATTTTTAGAAGGTAAAGGATCCAAAAAACTCAACTGGTCGCGTAAGGAGACCAGTAGAAGATTCAATTGGCAAATGGTTGCGGGAACTGAAGACACGTCTGGTCAGAATGATCAGTACGTAGAAGAAAATTCAATGATATAAGATTAGCATACAAATGTGGCACAGAGATTGATAACTCGTACCCTATATAACGAACCCAGAAGGCTTGTTAACGCCCACTAAAAGTATAACATACTTTGTTATGTGAGGTCGATGAATGGAATTTGTTCTCAATACCCCAATTATAACGCCAGACAGGAATCCACAATATCATTCAATCCATCATTATTGCTCCCCATTCGGAATGAAATTAAGGATAATTTTATTGTTATGCGCAATAATGACAAATTTTATAGCACGATACGGGTGCAGAGGTGTGATTGAAACGGCTGATCGGGCGATTACCGTAGCCAGCAAACTCTTCAGGCATGAACATAATAGAGCACATGTTGCACGATTATGTCGCACGAGCACTTCTTCACAGGAATATTCCTCCTTTGCCACCCTCCAGAGTTATAATTGGTTCACAACAGGAAAGGAACAGCATTTCAATTGACAATCCATTAATGCCCTTATTGTCTCAGTGTCTAAGCGGATCAATGGATTACTGGAGAATAAAGTAACGATTCCTTGCTACTAATTTTTTTAGGTTTTCTGTTGATTTGGTTTTGAGCTTCTTGCAGTGCGAATACGGTTTCTATTAATCACTGTTAAAATGTTGTTCTCTTTAATCAGACTTCCGGTTCCATAAAATTAAGTATAAGAAATGAATGAATTGAATATACTTTGCAATAAAATTATTCGGTTA
Source organism: Cryptocephalus primarius (assembly GCA_963576515.1). Lineage (NCBI taxonomy): Eukaryota > Metazoa > Arthropoda > Insecta > Coleoptera > Chrysomelidae > Cryptocephalus > Cryptocephalus primarius. The sequence goes on along the minus strand of OY754936.1, from coordinate 20,310,207 downwards.
AAATATCACTGTTTGCCCGTACTTCGGGGAGTGGATACGATTACTTACATTTTTATACGACTCCGTTATTTCCTGCTAGGGTAGTACTAAAACAGGAAATGCACTATTTCAATTTTACGGTTGTAATGATTATTTAATGGTGATTTACTGCTTCATGACATACATTATCGAAACCATTTCCCCAAGTATACTTATCCAATGCTGTTAACATTCGATCCGATCTCAAAGTGGCGATAAATTCTTAAAGTGATTGGATTTATGCGTCTTTTCAAACACGAAAGGTACCGGAACATTTTTTTCAATACGTGTTTTTTGAATAGTTTTCCTAAACAATCTTCGGCGGTGCGTCCTTCAGTTATTCAATTTGAACAAAATGCATTTCGGGTCGCGATCTCGTTCACTCCAATGTAGGATGTCGGTAAACCTGTCTTGTGCGCAAACATTTTATGAAAAGAATATTATAGGAAATAAAAATATTATTCTTCACGAAGGTTATATCGATTTTTTGCCAATTAAGAGATAAATTATTGTTAAAATTACAGTTTACGAATGTGAAATATAAACAGTCGCGGGAAAACCAGACAAATTTCGAAAGCATAAACTGCACCGACAATCTTCCCACTTTTCATTAAACTCGATCCTATGTGGATTAGTTTTATTTCAAAATTAATTTCGCTTAATCAGCTACCTGGCAATTGTTTGAATTCCTCTGCTTGGTATTGGATCGAACGTATCCACTTATGGATTTATTAAAAATGTTTCAGGGAGCCGGGTGTACAGCCTTATTAGTAGCCGTAGTATCAAGAAAATTAGAATTAACTAGAGCGGAAAAACATGTACATAATTTTATGATGGATACGCAGCTTACTAAAAGGGTAAGACTCATCGGACTGCTTCCGTATGAAATAATTAACAATTTTATTTCAGCTAAAAAATGCCGCTGCGAATGTATTACGGGAAACTTGGTTGATCTATAAGCACACAAGGCTAGTGAAAAGGGTAAATCCAGCTCGCGTGAGGACTCATCAAAGAAAATTTCTACTTGCCATATACGCGTAAGTTCAGATTTTGTCAACATTCTAGGTTTTTGGTAATTTACTGTTACAGATTAAGAAAAGTTAAAATGGACCAACGTAAACTAATGGACAACGCAAACACAATAACAGATATGGCTAAGGTAAGATATTGTACCGTTCAGCTTGGGTTAATTAACTAAAATTCATATCCTATCAAACTTCCAATAAATTTATTTACACACTTACACTGCTTATTACACTTAATTTATCTTAGAATAATTTATATGCCCATTGTTGTTCACCTGCATCGTTACACCTAGTCCGCTCCAATCTCTCTATCAATCTCCTGTCAGCTCATATTTATTTGTACTGCGTTCTGCTATCGAACCTTCCATAATCCACCTTCTCGCATAGAGAACATTTCAGAGTTCCCTGTTCGACGTTCGACACAATTCCATTACAGTATTAACCACAGTAATTGATAGCCCTTCTAATTTTTCTCAGATTGTTTTAAAACTTTATATTTTCCTATTATCTTCAACTCCATATACCCCACTAACGTTAATTCTCACTGTTAAAAACGTGGTTTCTAAATAAGTTGCCTTGTTTTTTAGTGTTTTATTCATTACACCACAATAAAATAGTTCAGCATCGTTGCACCCCCGTACAAATTCAAACTGACTGAACGTCTGCCATGTCCTGTTGGATCTGGTCCGATAATTTCTATTGGAAGAAACCCAAAAAAGTTTACCTTCACAAGTACCAGTTTACCACGTAACATTATAAATATTGTCACATCAACTTTTTCGATATATTTCATGGCTAAATACACTTTAGATGCATATAACATTTGTAAATTGGATATAACCTTTTCAGACACAAAACACCGTCTACGAGATCGTTTCTGATATGAGTTCACGCCAAGATACTTTAGAGGACAGATTAACCAACATGGAGGATAAACTCTCAGCACTTCAAGAACAACTAGAGCTCTTACCAGATTTAATCTCAACTAGAATTCAATCCCATGTGAGCGATTCGTGTTTTGAGTAATGTATATGACTTACTCTATGTATTTTTTATAGCAAGAGAAAATAGAGCAACGAAGAAACTTTTTGCATCCGGAGTCAGCTGCAGGTTTGCAGCAGGCTCGTAGTGTTCCACCTGGTTGTCCATGGCCTGGACCAACAGCTATGCCTCCCATAGGAAAGTCTCCCATGACATCAGCTGCTGGACAGAGTTGATTCTCTTAAAGCAGTTGTGTAAATATTCCCCTATCACGGACACTGAAATATCACCAAAAAAATATTTCTCGTTATTTTTAAATTTTCTTAAAGAACCTCCCCTTGGTGCTATTTCTGTAACGTCCGTGGTGTATGCCCTCAAAAATATTTTTAAATATTTTAGAACCTTAACAAATATTATTCAGTATTAGTTATATGGCCGTCTATACGAAGAATCACATTTTACTTCGAATAGGTATTAGTTAATCATTCATTTCTTAAAATACTATAATCATGATTATTTGCATTCTATATAACTAGGGAAATTCTTACAGTATTATTAACACCAAAACTGTGAAATACAGACAAAGTGCCAATCAAATGCAAAAATATACACAAAACATATGTCTGACTAGTTTATATATAAAAATGTTGAAAGTGCTATGAACAAAATTTAAGCACTTTTGACTTTCACTATACACACTATTTTTTCTACAGCCATTGTAAGAGGGTTCAAAATTCCATTAATGTTTTTAATTAGTTTGATTTCTTGTAACAAATTTATTTGTAAGATCTCAAATTAGATTCATTTTGTTTAGTTTTAATTATTTCGCTTTTGTTTAATTCAGTATTTTTCTTCTTGATTTTTTTCAGTTCTAATTGGTTTTTTGTTTTATTAATAATACCTCTTCAACAACATTCTCAAGTCGCCACACCGCTAGTTCTATATAATAAGCCATTTTCAACACTCTTGCCATTAAGGTGGCCTCTTTTAATCGGCCCTAGAAAATTGTAGCTTTAGCATAAAAAACGTAACGGTTGTTTTCAAAGATTTGTACAAAAATCGAAATAGATAAAAGATAACCAAAAGAAATAATTTTATCAACTAATTTACAGTTAGAGTATTATTACTTTTTTTTAATAAAGTATTACAATTTTGCACACGTTTAGTCTAGAAATAAATCTATTCCGTATCTCTATTTTCTCAAACCGTGAATAATATTATTTTCTATGGTATATCTTCATTTGGTTCGTTTTTTCAACGGGCTCAATAACAACTAATAAAAATAACAAAGACACGTTTTGACAGTTTTATATAAAAAAACATTAAACAAACTTACTTGTATATATTGACTTATTATAAAAATATCATCTACTAAATCATGATTATAGTATTTTATGCATACAAGGAAGATCAACGAGTAGCACATGAATTATGTTCATACACAAAATATAAGTCTTATAGAAATAATAGACTGGTCATGGATTTTATTGTATAAAGGAATATGAAAAGTGAAGCTTACATCCGGGAATAACTGTATAAATCGCAAAAATTGGAAAGTTCTTATCAACCTTGAAAATTGAAGCTATATTAAACACTATATTGTGTCACCTACGTCATCAGTGCACCTCGTTGAAATACGTGCGGTTTAAAGATACTTTAAGTTAGGCTTCCGTTCACTTTTAACGTTTCATGAAGCTATACACAATATAATTTGTTTAAAAAATGATTTACGGTACAATTATTTATTTAAGTAGTGGGCCATCATAACCAATATGACAGTTTGGTTAACAATAACAACACTATTGTTTGTTTAAAATCCATGCCAGTAGTTTCCGCAGCCTAAAAGTTACTATCAGTTCTCACACTCGCAAATATTTACCAGTGATTTGAGTTTTAAAGACATCTGCCTTTCCAAATAGGTTTTCAGCAAGGTGTGAAGATATTAATCACTCATCTTGTTTTCACAAAACCATTATTCTGAGGACCTTGTTTTAAAAAATTACTGGCAGATTAATTGATGATCCATTTTTTGTTTACAGTGGTAATAAAAAGTTAATGCTCATGCGGGGTCGTAAACGCACATAAAACAAACACAAATTCCCACACATACAAAGTAGATTCGTTAAATTTACGCTTCTAAAAGAGCCAAGTTTGCACATCCTATTAATTACATAACTGTGTTAATCCCAAGTTCAAAGAGCCACGCTACTGAGTTGCGATTATTGACTGGCTATTACACCACCCTAACTAAAAATTAATCAGAACTCAAAAAATTGACTCTAAGACTAGAAATTAACATAAAAATGTAATTATAGGGATATTTAGAACACGTAGCTCCAAAATGTAGGCTTTAATTAAGTACACAGTTAGGTTAATCTCCGATTAAAGCAATGTGTGAGATGAGCAGTAAAGCCATAGGTGATGGGCGTTGGTCAACTGTACTAACTAGAGATTCATTAACACAAGTAATTAATGAGATCAAAGAATTCCATGTAAGAGTATTGTCCACATACGGGTCAGTTAATCCTCGATTAGTGCCGTCCATTAACTGATTTCATTTTTCATGATGGACAGTTGGTGGACTGCTATAACCGGGAATTAAGTTAAAGGGGTAATAATGAATTTTCACAAAACTGGCCAAAAGGGTGAATTTCGGGCTCTTATTAATATCGAAGAAGTTAAATCCTTAGTTAATACTAGCGATGAAATGAACATTAGCTATGTATGATGGACCAGCTGATGGCTCTTCAAATCGGAGATTAACTTAGAGTATGTAATGTAGGGTCATGCAATGGGTCCTAGGAATGTATTTTAGGCTTCGACTCAAATAGACGGTTCAGTCAACTAAGCCCTTTTGTATGTGATGGACAGTTGGTTAACTGTTTTAACCGAAAATTATCGTGAATGAGTAATTAATGAGACGTCTAATAATTAGCTTATAGAGTGTGGTTTTTCAAATATGTTGTTAACATAATTCTCGGTTAAAACAAATAGCCAAACGAGACGATATTCTATGTAATGCACAGTTAGGCGACTCTTTTAACCATAGATTGACTTAAACGAGTAATTAAGAGGAGGTCAAATTACTTCCTTCAATGGTGTATTTTAAGCTCCGATTAATTGACGGTTGAGTTAACCTTTAGTTAAAATGGGCACTCAACTGTAACTGGTGAACAGTTGGTTGACTGATACTACTAGAGATTAGCTTACCAAAGGTATCAGCGGAAGGTCAAAACTCTATGTAATGACTTCAATTAAATATAAAATTCAGTTAACTCTCAATTGAAACGGTCAATAAAGGTAACACTTAAGGTATGGACACTTGGTTGAAGGGCGCAACTGTAAAATAAGTTACCCGAGTAATTAATGAAAGATCAAAGAACTTGCTTCAAGAGTGTATTTTATTTTTCGATTAAATTCACAGTGCTGTTAATCCTCTGTTAAAACGACCCATCAACTATTTGAGCCAACAACTGTAAATAATGGACAGTTAGTTGGTCTACTGTTTTAACCAGACAGTAACTAAACCGCGTAATTAATATAATGTCAGAAAATGGTTCAAAATATGTGTATTATACTCCTATTCATCATTGAGCTTTTTAACTAAGCTCAATTGTGTGTTGGACTCCATTGACAGTTTTAACCGAATAGTTTAGTCGTGTATATAATTAAAAATTAAAAAACTGGCACTAGCTGGGGTGAACAAGCGTTATACTAGAACAGATTTAAAACGTAATTGAAGCCAGAACTTGGAGCTTTATAAAAATTGCGAAAGCGTAATTTAAGGGAATCGACTTTTCACTTGTAACCCATAACGTACACTCACACATAAGTACACACCCACGTAATGTCTCAAAATATATTCATATATCACCAGCTCTTAAAAATATTACGGTAATGAAATTAAAAGTTGTTATCGTAGTAAACTGAATACCGTCGAACAAATAGAGAGGTATTTTTTCTAATCATTCCAATCATATTCTAATCAATAGAACAAATACAATTCAAAACGCTAACGACAAGAAAGAAATAAAATAAGAAATGCAGAACTGTTCATCGATTATAAAATTGAGTAATGTGTTTAAATTGGATCTGTATAAATAATTTGCATTAAGAATTGGGACGCATTTCCTTCAATTGAACTCTGTTAAAACCAAGTTCGGTTCAAAATGATTGAGTAGTTGGTAGACGGACTAGCATATGAACTGTTCACTTAGGGATAGGTACTTGTATTCAAATAGCAGCGTGAAACATATGCAACACAAATAGGAGGTGTAAAGTGTGCTAAGGTCCTATGTGCTGTGTATGCCATATGTATTCCATATGTGACACCGTGCTTTGGGAACACTGGTTTCAGTCGAGGTTTGGCAAAGAAGGGTAAAAGACCGTACCAATAATAGGACGAGGACGAGAATCTGATCGAATGTCTGTCTCCGTCTAACGAGTTTCAGATACATGAGCGGAGATGAAGAAGGGAAATGTGTTGTCTCTGTGGTTTCGATACTTCCATACGCCATCCTTGCAATAAACGGTCCATATTCTATACCGTGGATCAGTAATTGGGATGGGATTGCCCTTAGATTTTTTCAGAATATTGAGTTGTTTGAAATAGATGTTTGAAGTTCGGGAAAAACAAGAAGCCACAGCGACTTAAATGAGAATAGTCTGGACTCACTTTTTCAATAGGATACATTTCTGGTGAGAAACTCATTTGGTTCCTGGCAGTAATTCGCAAATTGAACCGCACGCATGTGTGCGAATAACTCCTGTATTCCAACGACTCAGTACATACCCACCGGAAAAGTCGATTTTAAATTGAAATGTTCCTTATCAGTTTGGGATGACTGTGTCGAGTCTGTTGCCTTAACTCGAAAACACTATTCTATTAGTTTAAAGTTGGATAATGCAAGTGTCGATTGTTTCAATTATTCGTGTCGTGGTAACACCTGGAAGGCGATGTTGTGGATCTAGTTCGTTTAAATTAAGTGGATGGAATAGTTTTCGAATAGTAATAAACCTTTAACACTGCCGTGTTCGGCACTACCAAACTGTGACCCGATCACTGCCCCAGACTCATCTAATTTAAGTCCTATTGACTCCTTATTTTTCTCAACCTCAATGGATGGAATTCAAGTAATATATGGAATATTCTGATATCAAACTGAGGGCATTCGTGTTACAAGAATTTTCCCAGGACCGGAATTGTACACATGCGGGATACTGTTCCCACTGTGTAATTGGTGCTTTGAAGCAGAAGTGTAATCTTGTGATGATACTAGCAGCCCTCACATTTGGAAGAAGGCGCTCAAATCGCTATTTTGTGTGAAGCTTTGCCACTTCTGTTCTAAGCACAACATCCTAATGTTGAGCATTCTGTGAAGTTGGTCGTATAGGTGTTGCAGAGCTTCGTTATTTGTTGTGAAACAATTTATCTGCCCTAAGTGTCTCCATGTTCATAATTCGCTCTTTGAGCCCTCTTTATTCTGATCCCGACTTACGACACTGCTATCAGGACTCTATGAAAATTATTAACCGTACTTGGTTTTCTTATTGGGAACAATGTTGAAGGAAACGAATTAAATTTATATACATTTCTGTTTGTGTGTTACAAAATGTAAAACTTTTTATCACTTTTCAAACATACAATGACCTTAATAACGAAGCCAGCTGCTTTTATTACAATCCAGTCAGATTGAAATGCAGAGTGTAAACAGTAACAATGTCACCATGAAAAGAAAATGTCTTTTGATTCGGTTTATTAACTTTTTAAAAGGAAAATGTGAAATGTCCAAAAAATTATAGTAAAAATGTTAGAACATGAGGTCGTTTTTCCTTCCAAGCAAGTCCATTAAAATCTTCTTATACGATAAAGTAATACGTGGAATAAAGTTAAATTGCATAATAAAGATGGCATAAAGAATTGTTTTATTATCTACAATACTTGATGATGTACGTCCAATAACTTCAAAATTTTCAGGCACAATTTTTAATGTTAGGTTACGAGCTATTGCCCAAGTTTAATGAAACGCAATAGAATGTTTTTTTTTGTACAAGATGTATATTTCTCACTTTTTCTCGTAAACCATACTACTAATTCCGTTTAAAATGTTTGTATTTGTAACTGTTACACTCTGTATGGTTTAGTTTAGTGAATTACTATGTAAGAATATAACTAAGTTGGTGGTTTACGTCATGCGCGTTAAAAAAATTTGAACCAAATCAATAATATTATTTCATTGGGCATCTTAAGCATATTAATATACATGGTATTGATCGCACGAGGATCGTAATGAATGTATTCTATTCATATTGAAAACAGATTTTACTTGTCATTAAAATTTAATTATACTGTGTATTAGGAAATAGGTACCTAGTGAATATTCCAAAATGCAACTGAGTTGACGCAACTTTGTTTATTTCAAAAAGTAAATTTCAAAATTTCATAGAGAAAAGGAACAAAAAGCACACATATATAAAACAGAACTTGTTTCTTGTTTGTAATAGTTAAAAACTGATCTGTTGGATTTGTAACATCTGTTTTTCAATTGAACGATTGGGTTGAAGAATGCAAGTTTTTTTTCTACATTTTCATTAACTTAAACTGTAAAAAGTAAGGGATGCATGTATGATTAAATTAGCCCTGCGACGCGCAATCCAACATCCAAACTATCTGAATTTTCACACTCAATTTTGAAAAAATGCCTCTTGCGATGATTTGCACATTTGCGACGATATTTTATGTGTAGTTACCCTAATTGTACCTACCTATTAATAATCATATCCGATGTGCGTATCCCAGGTGTACTACATACAGTGGTTAACAAAATTAACATTCTCAGGAACACGTTTAAGTTTTGCCACGACTCTTAACATCTGCTCACGGTAGACCGTTTTATGAATAAATAAGTAAATTTATGAATAAAAATACGATTCATTGCTGCGTTGATTAATAACGACTTGACAACCCATACTGATACCTGAACTCATGGGTCATAAAATCTATATCTAAGCCTTGTGGCAGAACTCGAATTGTCCCATTCTTGGGTTAAGGTTTACAATCGAATTGTTACCTTTTTCGTTTTGATTTAAATCAATTTTAAAGGATCGGCATTAAAGTTGAAAGGTTAGAATAATCTTCACTAAAAAATTTTTCATTGGGAAAATCTGTCACTTTGGAATTAATATTTTTTTTTCTCATCTTGACATTTAACCAGCATGTTGATAAATTACTAATTTATTAATGACGTGTTTGTATAACGTTTTCTAACGGATTGTGATTATGGATAAGAGGGTCCATTTTAAATTTATTTTCATTAGTCTCCTAACGATTATGGATTTTAAATCCAATCCGATTATGGGATATATATTTTGTTGGTCACTGTATGCCTTGATGTTTATAAAGCAACAAAAAAACATTAAAAAATATATGAATGTATCTACCTTTTCCATTACAAGATATTTAACATTTCTTTGTTTGCAAAACACTTAAATTAGTTTCGTTTTGAGCGAACTTTTAAAACATGTAGAAAGCTTGTATAAATATATTATCAAAACCATTTACTCAATGGCCAAAGGGTAATGATCCAACGAGTTTCATATAAATTTAAACAGAAGTAATTCATAATACATACCACATAATTATATTCGGCTTTTTTATACCTACATAAATTTTAAAAACCATCTATGCCAAGAACTTCCACAAAAAGTAATTAGGAAAAACAAATAATGGATTGTTTTACGGTGTAATATCAAAAAGGTCAGAACGCTATTGAACTGAATTTAAAAAAAGAAACATCTCACTAACCGTTTGAAGTAGCATGATATTTATATAAATTTGGAAAACCATATTTCTTATCCAGAACTTTTATAAAAATGTACAGTGTGTCAAGGGAATTTCGATGGGATGTTAGTTGTATTTTTATATCTTATTCTAGGCGTTTCAGTTAATTAAGGTTTATTTTGAAATTTAATGGGACCTAATACCAAAAGGCCTATGAATCACAGCTGGTGCAGTATTCAGTCTGTATACCTAGTATTTCTAGGTATACCTAAGTCATAAATAACAAATGATTAAAAATCAGTGTTTACTATTTTTCATGAAAAATTGAGCTACAAGTCGCAGTTCGCGAATAATGTTTTATAAGACCAAACAAACTCTTTAAAACTCCTTTGATTAAACATTATTTACAACAATTATTTCTTGAGAAATATCTATGTCAGTCGAAGACCACCTCATCGTCGCTATTTGTATTTTATTCATTTTTTATGAACATTAAAAGAGTTTAATAGGAACATAACTGCATTAATGTCGATTGAACCTAGAAGTAAAACTCGTACAATTTTGAAATTTCCCTTCTACACTAATCTGGGATGATTTTAATTTTCTTAATTTTTTTTATTTTTACATAATTGTTTTCATCTTATTTCCATCATATGTACCGTTTGCAATGATTTATTATTTTTGTGTCTATTAGCAAATTGTTAGATCTTCCATGTGATCTACTTTTTCTACTCTACTCGATGTCCATAGTTTCGACCATGACGCACTATCGAATTTTAGGTTATTTCAATTATTTTTCGATAAATTTGCAGTCATTTTCTTCCACCTCATTTAGTTTTTATTTACTAGAAATTCCACGTCCATTGAAAATATTATTTCAATTGGTTCTATACATTCTTGGAAACATGTAAATTTAAGTTCAGGAATAGTGTTTCTATTGCCTACTTTTCGACAGTGATTTAATGAGTTTCTTTCAATATAATTTTGGTTTTTATTGGTTGGAAATTCCACAAGTTTTCAACATCCACTCTTCCTTTGGTTGATTACTGTTCAACAATAATGATAGCAGTCAATATCTAATCGAAACCGTATGTTCAGAATTACGTCATGGAAAAATTTAAGACATCTGACTTAATCAAGAGTATGAATCAATCAAAACTATCATAAGATTTCAGATATTGGCTTCAAGTTTAAACGTAAGTTACAGGTCCCTTTGACTGGCATATGTCACCAAACCCCAATCTTCGAATATTCAAAAATATCTAATTTATTACTTTTCAAAAATTAAAAGTTCAATTCTGGATACTCTTGAGAAAATTGTATATTTTTAATGATCTTTATTTCCTTTATTGATTTGCGACTGCTTTCTTAGCAAACCTTCTGGATAATTTTTGTTTAATGCACTGGCAATTTCATTTCAATACTTCTCTGATCACTTTGCTAATTTGACATCATTTGTGTGCACTCTTGAAAAAATTATAGACTTTCCTTTTCGATTACCTTGACTTACTTCATTTATTTATCTGCTACTTCTAAGCCAATATAAAAGCCAAGGGCGGATACACACTTTCATTTTTGGGGACGTTAGGATGAAGCAGATTCAGAATGGTGCCCTTTAGGGGGAGAAAATGGTGTATCATTAAAAACAGTGATTTTCTTCAATGTGAAAAATAGCAATAACAAACTTATTTTTTAAGCAAACTACATTTACAATGAAGAAAGTTATGTTACATACATTGATGCAATTCAAAAAGTAAAGAATATTGGCGAAAACAGTTTATTGATAAATTTTCGGATGGAGATCCCCCTTGTCGCTCTTAAGGAAATTATAACCTTTGATTTTGGATTACCTTACTTCCTTTACCGATCTGCAACTGGTTTCTTGGCAACACTTTTGAACAACGTTGTCATTCGGTATTTCCAAATGTTTCAAAACTGCAAATTTTCTTTAATTATATTCATTTCATTTTTGGGTACAAATCAAAGATTTTTAAACCTTTCCCTTTCAATAACTTTTATTTCGTTTATTAAACTACAGCTTCTTCCTTACTATTCGTTAACACGATGTTTGAGTACTGTCAGTTTTGTTCAAACATGTTTCTATCTTTTGAAATTGCAGAATAATTGCAGAAGAGATGCATCTAGAAGCCTCACACTGCGTCATAACATACGCAAAATTTCATTATTGTATGAGTTTTATTTTGAGGTCAGGAATTTACGAAGTTTTTCATACATTTTTATTAATAAAATAAAATGACAGTGGTACAGTAAAATATTCAGATACAAAAGTTTTGAAAACTGAATTTAATAAACATAGGCGTACGAGTTCTTCAATGACTGACTGGGGGTATTTCAAATATTGAACACAGTTTGACAACGGGTAAACTAGTAGAGTTAGATAACGCTTTTCATTTTAAGCTGAACAACGTGCTCCTGAGTTCTATTATTGTCTCACAATGGTTTTTATTAAAATTTTTTGTTGATATGTGTGTCTCTTGAATGCATTTCCATCGTTTCTGTACTATTTTTGTGTATTTCAGTTTGTTTAATGCTATTCAATCGACTTCTCTGTCACTTTGAACGTTCAGTTTTATGTATTCTCATATTTCACTCCTTATTTATTTGGTTACTTTTTAAAATTTCTCCTTCGCGTTTTCTTATCTTTCTCTTTCATCTATTTTGTTTTCTCTTTCAATAATAAATATTTCAATACTTTCAGCGTTCAAGAGATATCATTGGTTTAGTGCACTGTAAATATCACATTTCATCTAAATTTCAAAATTCGCTTCATCGTACGCATTGTTAGACTTTAAGCAGCAATTTCTACCTCACGTTCTGATTTTGTTGACATTTACAGGTTATCAAATTGAATTTCGATACCCGTGCGCACTCCAAGGAATTTGTAATTTTGCTGCTTGTAATTCAAGTTGGTGTCTAACTCTAAGTCTGTTTCTGCTGGTATGTACGGAGTGTACAGCGATCCACATTTAAATATAGGTACTGGTTTTGGCCGTTTCGGTTCTTCTCAAGGTATTGATCCGTATATAATCGGACAATACATATTGTAAATAGTTAGTTGATAATTACTCTGTGTGTTGGTCACGTAATCTTTTGGAAAAATCATTTAATCTAGATTTTTATTAAGTTATCCGTCTGTAATCTTACATTCTTCGTGAAAGTCGTACTAAACCTAGATTCCACTACAAAATCCTGCTTAAATCTATTTTTTGGAGTAATGTTTTTGAATCGAAATATTATCATGTAATATTATATAGCTGGTATCTATTAATACATTACCAAGTGTATGTTAACGAAACAAACCTATATCAAAACGTTGAAGGTTTTCGGCATTTTGCTGAAACTGTATTAAATACATTTGAGACTTTCATGAAAATTGGAGCTTCAATGAACTTTTTTGAATTTATAAATTTCTGTGTCATGTATGCAAATTTTTATGACATTGAAAACTGAAATTTATAACATGGAAACAAATTCAGAAAATAGTCTTAAATTTCGCCTGCACTTCAATAAAGCCGAACTAAAAAAATTTGAGAAGTTTCATAGAAAATGAAATTTGTATCAATTGTTGAGAATTTTTAAAGTTTGTTACACTGGCAGATTTTTGTTACATTACCAACCCAATTTCCTATTACCAATTTAAGTAGGAGGCTCAAACTTCGTCTGTACTTTAATAAAATTGTACTAAATAACTTCGAGGAGTTTTATCAAACTTGGAGTTTCGATGAATTTTTTTGTTAATGTTTACTTTTAGGCTTATTCAATAAATCCAGGCTATCGAAATTCAGATAGAAGTCTCTAACATCAATAAGTAATTTTATAAAAGCGTAACAAGAAAATTGAAGTTTAGAATAATCTTGTGTGAATTTTGTGAAGTATAATGTTCCGTAACCAGATTTTGGTAACGTTTCAAACTCAACCTTATATAACAAATTATTATTAGCGTAAAATTTCTTCAGTGCTTTAACGAAACCGTATTAAATAATTTCGATGAGTTTCATCAAAATTAGAGTTTCGATGAATTTTTTTGTAAATTTCTAAAATTCAACATAATACAAGCAGATTTTAATAACATTTCAGACCCAAATTCATATTACTGGAATAAATTCAGATAATAGCCTTAAATTTTGTCAGAACGGAAAGAACACCATATTATACAACTAAGAGAGCTGTAAAAATTGAAATATCTGATCTTTTTTCTGAAATTCTAAAGTTCAGGGTTATTTAAGTAGATTTTTACAACATAAATCCAACTTCATGTTATGGAAACAAATTCAACAACAGCCTCAAATTCATTATTATTGCCGTACCAAATAATAAATTTGTTTGTAAATTTTTAAAACCCACGGTTATATACCTAAGTAAAATTTGGGAAAATGTCACAACCTAATCCACAATTGTAAAAACTTTCAGATATTATTTTCAGATTTCATCAGTACTTTTATAAAACCGTACTATGTAATTTTGATGAGTTTCAGTGAATTGTTAATCAATTTTTATAGTTCAGCACTACATAAAAAGATTTGTGCTATATTTCAACTCCAAATTCGTTTTAATAAGACCAATTAAATTACGAACCTGAACTCCTTCCGTACTTTAATTTTTCATTTAATTAATAACAATTTCAGTACTATAGTTACCATTTTAACGAGCAAATTTTGGATAAATTTAAAACTTTCTTAATATTAAACTATATTGGGTAAGCCATTCAGATATATTAATATTTTATTTCGGATTCATTAGCTTACGGAGCTTGATATAAATTTGAATTTCACTAACCTGTTGTAATAAAAAAAGTAAATTGGACTTCGAGAATTTCATCAAAATAGAAGTTTCAATTAAGTTTTTTCTCTTATCAGTTTATTCATTAGTCGGTTATAAGTCAGGTAATAATTGTACCCGAACACAATTTCGTTGGGTAAGCATATTATAATTCTTATTCCCTATATGTGATGCCACTCTATATAGGTCATTTTATGGAACACACTTCTGGAAATTTTCTATGAATTTCAAAAATTTTCGTATTAATGAGAGTAATATAAATTAAAGTTACATAAAGTAACTGACAAATTAACTCTAACAGAACTTCCGCCAGCTTCGTCTTCCAATTTTTCGATCCTATTCGAGGGCTGCCTTGCCAGGCAACAACGCCTAATTGTCTTCATAAAAATTTAAACTTTAATTTGGTATAATTATTTGTCAAAAAATTGAAGACATCATAAAGTTAGCAAAAATAGTACCTGTGTACACCTAGGGACCTTAAAGTAGAAGAGGTCAGAAAGCATTCGACAATGTTTTTACTACACAAATCTCTATCGACAAATGATTTATACATTAAAAAATGCATCGCTTTTTATCCAAAATCCGTTCCAAAGGCACCTGTTGCCAAATTTTAATACGTGACCAAGCATCATTATATTACATACTTAATAATATTTCGGATTGAAATATTAAGAAGAAAGATTTAGACAGAAAAAGGATTTTGCAGTGAGATCCTAAACTGTAATATGTACTAAAATATTTTACCGTGCCTCTCTTATCTGCATGGTGTTCCTAATATATGGATACTAATTTAATCTCTGGATAGGCATTATTATTCTTTAAATTGACAACAAAAATAAAATTCATATTTTCTGTTATCTACATCTTTGTTTCTGTTGTTCGTAATTATTTAAAAAAAAATGTTTATTTCCACTGTTTCTTGTGGTTCTTCTTTCTTTCTTTAAGCTACTTCACGCTAGTAATTTTGTTTTCTGCGATCCAACCTGATACATATTGGGGGAAAAATATGTCGAGCAAGGTTATTTTGTATTTCCTTCCCGTATGATTGCTGTGGATATATTCCTCCTTTACTAATACGGACAAAAAAAAATTAAAAAAATTTTGGTGTAGTTTCAAGGTGGCAGGTTGCATATATAGATCGCAGCTATATCACCGTGGCTGAGATAGTAGCGATCTATATCCCTTTAAAACTACACCAAAATGGTTTTCATTTTTATCTGTTTTAATAATGAAGGAGAATGCCCACATGAATTTGATTATTATATCATGATTTCCAGGATTCCCTCAGTTACTGTATTAGTGTTTCTGAATTCATTGTTACTAGATATATTTTCCTTAAACTTTCTCATAATTAAAGAACATAGGTGGTCCAAATATTAGCATTAAAATCTGCTGCTAAGAATTATTGATACGTATTAATTTCCCTCCAGCTTACACACCATATCTTTCGGTAAGGGATGGTTCACAAACCACATGGCAGTATTGAACCACTTGAGGAAAGGGGGGGGGTTTAAACTGGACGTAATATAGTCGTATTTATTTATTTATTTATTGCAACAAACATTGCCACTATGAAGTAAGTAGTTCAAGCGAAAAGCAACAGTATGTCTTCATGGGAAGAGGGAGATTCAAATATACCGCTATAGAGTATTTTAAAATTTGGCATTTTTAATATCATTTTAATCTCGGAATTTTACAGTTCACTTAGTCATGTGATGACGTGATCGTTATCGCAAATTTACTTTAGATTTAATAACGTATATATGGCAGTGCGTGTCCGAAATCGATGAATGTCGGTTGTGTCGACATTCATCGTATCGTTCGGTGTTTGTCCGAAATACCCAATGGAACTGATGGACGGAAGCAAAGACGAGTGAGTCACTTCAGTGTTGTTCAATGCCCCATGAGCTTTCTTACGCGAAGCATGGTGGTGTGAGTGTAATATTCACTAACCCCAGATACTTTTCCGTTTCCGAGTTTCTTTTTATAATACGATTACTACTACAGACAACCGTGATCATTTTCTAGGAAAACTACCTTCATTATGTGACGCGAGACGGAAACATTTATTTTTATTTTACAAAAAAGAAATCCCCTGAAACAGTTTCTGAAATGATTTCTGCTGAAATAAGAGTTTTAAGTTTTAAACGTTTTGGCATTTTAAAGGTCGTGATGAAATTAATTTAACTGGGTTTTTTGGACCAGGTGAAAAATGAATATCCAATAGTACGTTCTTAATAAAATATTCCGTAAATTTTTCCAAACGCACACGAGAATTCGCCATAAATTAATGAGAATTGGCTAATTTGGTTTTTGTTTATACGGTACTGAGGATGGTTAGGTCTCCTAATTTTCATTTGAGTTTACTGTTATTCTTTTTTAAGTGAATAAGTTTTTGCACTTTTTTAACCTCTCCTAGGTAATACATAATATAAAATAATTTTATAAATAGTTTTATTAATACTTGGATAACCAGGGCCGTTGCTTGGGCAAACTGGGGTTAGTAGTGGCGCTCCCAAAACTCGGGGACCATAATTGGAAATTTTGACTCAATATTCAACTTTAGATCGGTATAGGGAATAAAAAAAATTAAATTCTGCATATCTATTAACATCAAGAAATGAAATTTAACAATAAATTTTATTCACATAAACACAAATTAAGGTAAAGTTAATATAAAACCTTTACTGCTTTTATCAAAATTATAAATACCAAACAGACTTTCGTTTTAATAGGAAACCAAAATATTTCCAAGTGTACAATAAACATTTTTATATACAAACCAGTATTTACTGTAAATAGAAATAAGTTCACTAGTAAAACCATGTCAATATCGTCTAAATTTTAGTTTACACTGAGTATAGTAAAATTAGGGATCCACTGCTGACACAGTAGACTGCAAGTGCTTTTTTTTATTATTTTTAGTCAGTCACATTTACTCGAATATAAAGTCCTTTCAATTTTTTCTGCGACACACAGAATTAAAATACTTCATCATTTTTCTCGTTCCTTGTTCATGTGTTTATAAATCTCTTCCATGTTTTTACCCTCACTGAATTTCTTTTTGTTGTTTTTTCAGCTACTTCTTAATCATTTTAAAAACTTCAATCTTTTTTCAGATTTCATAGGTAACTTTTAAATACTTTAATGAATCAATTATCATTAACATGTGAGCAACTTTAACCAGTTTGTTTTTGTTGTCAATGATGTTCTTTGTTGCTATAAACGAAGGTTCATACAAAATAAGCACAAATAATGAGCTCGTTTACATATAGTTAACAATTACCGAAGGGTGTTCAATATCAATATTTACCGTAAGCCCGAAGTATTTTCGGAATATTTCGGACGTTCACTACATTTCGGACTTTCAGAGTAATATGTATATATCTACATATACTTAGTGTACATAGTTAGTCAATAACTGTATATAAAGAATAACTTGTGAATATAAATTACATGTAGGTTAATCAGGTCAATTCGTTTGTACACATTTCAACCCTGCTTAAAGGGTTTAAACGAAAAAACGAAATGTGACCTCTTTGCTACCTTGCCACCTGAAAGCATCTTCAACGAGTTAAAATCAATTGTAATTTTTACAACTGGTTGCCTATACAGATGTTTGTATATATATATAACTTGTACATAATTGAAGCACACATGCTTCCAAACTCGAGAGGTGAATAAGGCTTATGTCGTATGCGTAGACAGATTTCATCTCCTTTTCAGTCATTCTCTAGACAAATCTCTCCCAATTCATTTCAGCCCAATTTAGATCGAATTTTGAACCCACATTAATTTGGATTCTTTGTACATTCTGTCAGACTACACTGCGCATACATGCACAAGACTGTGATTTGTATATAGTTGACATACGTTATAAGCTTGTGCAGAAAAATCTTCACATTAATGACAAATTTGAAAAACGATCAAAGATATTCCATACACTTTTGTTTGGTTAATCAAAAACTACATTTTCACTTATTCAAGGATTCACTTCTTCCTACCCAATTGATTCTATTAATTTCCCCTACTCGAAGCTAGCCCCTCCCGCTATCTTGAAAAAACTATTTCAATGAGTTACAGACATTAAATTTACAATTTTAATGGTACTCTTTTGTCGTCTGCAATAATTTACTTATAGTAAGTCTACAACTAAAAAATTGCACATAATTAATCTTTTATTAGGCCTAGTCGTTTTCCAATTTTGATAATCTTGTACATACAAACAATATATTACTGAATACCGTTGTGCCGGACACAATAAATAGGCCTAATATTTGAGGTAGAGTTTAACCTATCAGATAGGGAACTCTTATTTATCTTTTCTCGTCCTTCTTATTCTTCTTGGAAACAATGTAAATAACTATTTCCTCACTTGGTCTTGAAGTTTTAACATTCCATGTACATATTTCTCTACAAGCAGTTAAACTTTCTATACAAGTAAGTGATTATTCGATGTCGTATATCATAAGTGCACGACACTCGGTGCACATTTTTCTTTGAGTAACGTCGATTTTTATGATATTTAATGCATTATTAATGCAACGGATATCTGTAAAATGCAACATAGCTTTAAATACTTAGGTAACATTACTCAGGAATGAAAACTACCTGATTTGATACATTTATTGCTGAAACGGGTCTTGGAGCGACGTCATCCAAAGCTGGTATTATTTATGAACATTTGGCTGGAGAGAGGACTTTTAAAGAAGTAAAAAGATAAAATCACGTTGGGAGATTGCAATAAATGTCGATTTTGTAGCTCAGTGAATGATAGCCTTAATTAACTGGCTTTTTTTTAATGTATCGGTGTTTGTAAAAAGAACTACATGTTTGGTTTTTCAGTTCTCGGTGTCACATGTGTAAGTACAATTTTTGGGTTGTGTTAATGCTCAACTGCTTATAAAATACAGTAGAGAACCAACCCAATAGTAGTACTTATGAACTTAATTTTAGTTATCACTTTTAACGATAAGGTCGCGAACACAATGGTGCCTTTCTGCACCTCGGTAATTTTGTACCAAGTTCATCAGTATAAATACATGCCAAGGTCTATTGCACAGCTTTGTAGCAATCACCATGTTGCATTATCAGAATTAACGAGATGAAAAGAAAGCCCCCGAAGTGAACGCGACTGGGAAGTTTTGAAACAAGAAACTTGATGAATGCCTAGCTAGAATCGCACAAATATTTCATAAGTCTAACGAGTAAGAACCGAAACAAAAATTCATGCATAACCTAGATTTTAAAAATAGCTGTGTTAAATGTTGGAATACTTGCACTATCGTCCAATACGTCTTAAATTCTCAAATAAATGTGATATTTCTGGATAAGAGATATGATTTCTGCGTGAAAAGCTTTAGATAAGAACAAAATCAGTGAAATATACTGGTGTGATAGTGTATGGTGCACCTTAGGCATTACTAATATATATATACATATAAATATAATATATAAATATATATTCAGAGGTCCAAATTGTTAAACTATTAGAGTTTTCTGCAATTTCACATGTTTTATAAGCATATTATTTAACAATATATACCCCCATATATAAAAACATGTATATCTGCATAGTTTACATTTAGCCTGTTTTTGAATTCCTTAGCATCCATATATTTTCAAATGCATTTTCATGTTATCCTACCATGTTACCAACGAATAAACTATTAGTTTCCTAGCAACTATCAATTCTTTTGTACTCAAAATAATTGCCCTTTTCCTATTAAACGTCATAGAACATTGCTGCAGAAATTTCCTGGGCCAGTTTATTCACAATCCTGCTGATGACGCTGCCATCTACTAAGTAGATGTGGAAGGAAAACCATGACTAAAAGAATTCCTGCAATCATTTTGTGACACTATAAATGTGATATAAAATCCAGTCACTCAGAGATGTCGATATCAGAGGAAGATTTAATAATATTTATAATTGTGAAATAACAACTTTTATATAAGTTTTGATTTGCCAAAATACATGGGACAAGGTTTTGGCGGTCGAAATCTCTTCAGTGGTTTAAATGACGATTCTGAAAGTTTGTGATTTTAAACAATGGAGAAACTATGTTCGTTTTTAGTGTAAACCTCTCAGGCGAAACATTTTGACTCGCTATTTTAATTTTACTTTGTAAAGTATTTACACTCTCTAAGCTGTGTAAATCTGAAAGATATTTACAGGTGTTACATTTCGGAAACGAACATGCTAGTGCATTGAACAATTAATACAGTTACGCTAACTGGACTTACTGTACACCCACAGTCAAGGGCGTCGCCAGGGGGGGGGCAGGGAGGGGCGGCTGCCCCCCCCCCTAGAGATTCTAAAAAAGTTGCCAAATATAATGCAACCAAAGTGCTCGTGTAGCTTTACACATTGGACTCTGTACTCTCACAGAATACCTACAATTAATACCTACTTTACCTACAATTCATACCTACTTTTCTCATTCATAGAGAATGAGAAAAGTATGAATTGTAGTATGTAAAGTCAACTTGCCCCCCCCCCCCTGCGCCATCGGCTGGCGACGCCGTTGCCCACAGTTATACATTCATTAACATAATGAAATTATAGTAAAACAAATTTATTTCGTTTTTATTATAAATATTTTTTGCACAGGGAATCGAGACAACAAAAAACAACTTAACTTAAAAATTAAATATTAACTATTAAAAATGAAAATACATTTTTTTAAACTAAGTACCGTAGGAAAAAGACGGACACAAATAAAAAATATAAGAAAACATATGTACAAAAATACTATTGTTTTGCTTTTCATGAAAATGCGACTCAGTAAAATCAGGAGCCGTAGGAAGTGGATTTGCTGCTTTTAGATTATTTTAAAAATTATGTAACATTGTACCAATAGAACGTAATAATGTCGCTAGGTCTTTTGGCACACATGGTCTTCACATTTTATGAAGGTTAATTAGTTTAAAACTAATTTTCCCTCCCTCACCCATAAGATTTTGTAGCCATTCTTGTACTTTTGTTGTAATTATATAGGGACCGTTTGTTCCTATTAAGACTGACTGACCAACTGAACCCAGTCATTCAGATGATTGATTTTGGTGGCAGTTTTGCTTTTTACTCTACTGAAAATCTGTGGATATTTTTTTAAAGTTGACATTTGATTGAGTATGTAGAGTAACTTAAAAGCCACAAAAATGTTTTATTTTTTGTCCATGTTTGAGGCTAGAATATTCTGCTTTTATTTCATTAGGTAAATGCATTAAAAGAAATAGACAGGAGGCAGTTTCATTAGCTCCTCTTGCAGTTATTACCTCGCCCCACATTTACTAAATTGTCTTATCTGTAGCTAAATCGTACACTGTTATATTAAAACTCCTCAGTTGCACACTAGTCAGAAGGTATTGCTGCACGTCGAAAGCAAACACCGTTTTTTCAGCTATCAATTCTGTATATGCTACTTCGGTAGCAACTTTGATGTTGGCATCATAGATATCAATATCACATTGGCACATATGGCGTATATCTTATGTAGGTTGTTTAAATGAGAGCTCTAACTCGTGAAAACATTGAGTATAGATAGTTTAACTACTAGCATATTCCTTAGTCTGCTTGTATAAGACATATATGTGTGTTTTTATTGGTCTAATTTGTGCAATAATGACTCATTGAAACAAGTTGATAATTTTTACTAAGAGACGTTTTAAGCCGCTAGGGCTCATGATAAGTCAAACCCTGCCAAGAGAACATTCATAAATAAAATACTGAGACCAAGCCAATTCGGCAGGAATACTTGGAAACACGTTCTCATTATTAAAAGGAACTAAATGGAACCTGGAAAGTGGAAAAATCAGCTATCATATACACCAAATTACATGAGTTCTTAATTCTAGAATTATTAGCATTTCTTTTTATACCATTCAGCCATCTGGAATAAAGATATAGGAAAACCTGTGATGTGATAGATGATTCATTCGGGTTCGAGTCAAGGTAGCTGAAAAGCCCACAAAAGATAAAATCCAATACTTTATCAATATATTCTTGTCTCGGCATCAGTACCATGCAATGAATTCTCTTTATGGCCCTTAAAAAAGATCAAATCATGTTACGTTAACTTCCGTTTCAATGACACTATCTATCTTAGCAATCTGATAAGGGTTCACAGGAGGGTGGGACCAGTAGTCATTAAGTGTTGCACTGAGTGGTGCGAAATCGTACCTAGGTTTTACCTGGACATTTAATACTTATCTCACAATCAAGAGCTAATGAACGCTACTCCTTAAAACTGTCGGCCTGGAAAGCCTTGAATTTCATACCTTTATTCAATAGTTCTTTCGCAGATACAAAGTGCAAAGAATTAGACGTAGTACATAGTAAGTGTGATGTATATTGCTAGGGAATATTATTATTTGTTGAGCTTAAGTTAAAAGCTTGGAGTAGACTGATATTATGTTGCAAAGGAAGCTTCGTCATGCATTTATGATCGATGAACCTTCTTTGTGTAATTTCAGAAATGTCATTAAGACAAACCTAGATAAGAGTGATTCGGGGGTGAGTGTGAATGAACTCCTTCTAATTACCATGGATAAACCGACCGTGGCGCCATCTGTGGCTGAGTTAGCGTATCATCATAGTGCCAGTTACTAATCAATACCCAGATGGGATGAACAGACAGGAGAGAAAACTCCTGGAAAGGGTAATGGTTTATGGGTCAGAAAAGTTTGCAAACTCGAGAGGATTCGTGTGCACTTACCCCCACCCCTGGAGCTTTCTCTCTTGTTAATCTATACGTTCTTGATCAATATCTAACTCTGCAAGATCACTTGCAAAAGCGACGTAACCTGTAGAATTCTGACTGTTAATGAAATGTACTGTTTTGGAAAAATCAAAAAAATGTGTTACTCAACGTAAGTCTAATCTATCGAAATCTATGGGTTATTGTAATTGTAAATAGTACAGTTATTTCAGTTCAAATACACCACATAGGCATTTTGTGTTTATGCTTCGGTTTGTTAGAAAACAAATTGTCGGATCGTTCGAATTTTGTGTTAAGTGTGAATATTTTAAGAGTATAATTGCGAACGTAAAAATTGTGTTCAAGATAATTCTTCATTTTAGAATATGCCCAAGGTCTACGAGAAAAAGACTGCCAGAGATTCCACATACTCGAAGGCAGATCTGAAACATAGCTGTAGATGAAACTGATCGAGGTGCTTTGATCATTCATCGAGCACACATATCGTTTCATATTTACAAGAAAAGAAAAGCGAGGTCGCTCTGCATTATTTCCAAAAGAAGATCACATCAAGTTGGCCAATTCTCTTCGCGCACTGGAGTAGTGGAGTATTGGAATCAAGAAGAAGTGCTTATGGTTGTAGGAAATTAGGTTAGAGAAAACAATGAAACACCATTTAAGCACAACATACTTGGCGATAAATAGTTCAGGAACTTTAAAATACGTCATCATTTCAGTATAAAGAAGCTCCAATCGCTTGGGCAAACTCGAAAATATATGATATCGATATTTAGAACGAACGTTAGCAGACCTTTCACCTAACGACACATCGAATATTTGAAACCTGGATGAGCTTCCTTTTTATCATGATCCTTATAACACTGGAGTCTAACAAAATCTCAGCAAAAAAAAATAAGTAGTGTCGAATTCAAAGAGGAAGTAACTTTACTACTACAGATGAACCCGAGAAGATTTCTCCAGTTGATCCAGAAAATGACATGTATCCACAGAGTACCATTGGATACGATGATGTAGGTACAAAGTTTGCTGCAGTGACTAACAAAGCTGATGACGTAGATCCAGAGGGTCCCATTACAGACAGGGATATAATTACAGGGATTGAGTCCAGCAAAAATTGGATAGAAATAGAGGACCTTTAATGTAGGCGCAGGAAACTGGGCGATAGTCCAAAAGAAACAAAAAAAAAGAGTTAAGCATTTTGTTGGCAACATTGATGGAGATCATAAGAGGATATACAATAAAAAAAATGAAGCCATGTTTCTGTAGATTTGTCAAAATTTAATATACGTTGTCAAACTAGAATATATTTTCAAAATCTCATGGCTTCTTTACTATTAAAAATACTATCGTTTCTTAAACAGAATCATATATTTGAGGTAATTCTTTTAGGAAATAGAGAAAGTCGCAATGATAATACTCAAGGACGCGTTCAGATTTACCCAGATTTACCTTAATTTATTAATTTATAATTTCGAGAATACCCCAGTGTACACACTGAGATTTGCAATTCCAATGATATAATTATTTTAAAATCTTAAAATATTTTTATTCCGCCTTTTACATTTAAGCGGTAACTTAAATTCCCCCAAAAAAAAAAAAACAACTTGCTTGTTGTTTGTATAATTTTTTTCTAATGAAATTTACTAAAAATGATTTCTAGATGTTTTACCGGATATTTATTAATATCATTTAACAAACAATTTTTTTGAAAAATTATGGTTATTTCGCTTCTAAATGTAATCATCTCAGAAACAATCTCAGGTGATTGAAAAAAAGGAGATGTGGCGAACTACTCGATAAATTTCCTTCTACCAATCCATCTAATCTAAAATAAACCCAACGAATTTCTTGCCTTACCTATTCATTTTTACAATTAGAAATGGCATTTCTCAAGACCAGTGATTTTCAGCATCTAAACGCCATATTAATACAATCAAAATTAGACAATTTCCCAAAATAGAGGAAGAGAACGTGATTTAAAAAAAATAAGATGACTTTACTACTTGAATTTGTTGACAGCTATAAATTTGAATTCATTATTGAATCGTATATTTTTTTAAAGCAAAATCGACTTCTCCCAGGTTTTTGTGAAAAACCCAAGACAGTATTTTCAGTATTACAACTTTCATTTCACACTCTATAATAAAAGTCAAGCAGCGTGTTAAATGTAATGGGTACTAATAATAGTGTAAATCATGGAATTGCGGGTCTTTTACACTTTCTGAATAGTGTGTCGTTGAATTGCAATAATTACTAAAAGATACATACACATAACTTACACATCCAAGAAATTAAATGGATAAATGCGTCGATTAAGTAGATACATAAATACGAAAAGATTAATCATTCCAGGATGCAGAGGTTGGTTATTAAAACCAGCTAATTGAGACATTGTTTTCCGAAGAAACCAGTTATATAATAAGTAACATATATATATATATATATATATATATATATATATATATATATATATATATATATATATATATACTGTGTGATATAATAGTGCAAGTCATTTATACCAAGCATCTTAAATGTAGATAACGTTTTAAAGATCAGAACTAATTACCATTTGTATGTATGTCATCACAATCTGCACGTATTGGGTGTTATCCGTCGCTGATGTAAATGGCAAATAAAATCATATACAAACTTTTTACTGACGGAAGTATCCCCTGAAAAGGACTGAAAACTAACGGGTTTTTCCTATTCGCCATGGTAAAACGCTCGCGTCTAAACGAAATTTCGTCAAAAATTGAGTAAAGGTCGTTCATATTGTGAACGAAGCCGCTGTATTCGCAATTCGCTTCTGTAGTTAGTAAGCGCCGTGATCACCGAACTGTTCACAATATATCATTACCACCGTACAATGAGAATAACAACAATCACAGGTAAGTCAAAGTAGCATTATTACACTCATACATTTGTATATTCTCAGTTCATTCCTTGATTACCGCTGACCGTGATTGCCGAATAAGTTCTACCATAGTAATCACAAATATTGCCTTGAATTTAGAAATGAAAGTTTCACTCATCACTCGAGTCGGGACAATTGTTCTTGGTAAATTATTTGTAGATTACATGCAATCTAAAACTCATTAAAATAAAACCACTGCCACAACTAAAGATTTCTTTTAGAAAATATTCGTCAGTATTTTAATCGCTCGATGGTATTTTCCGGAAATGGCCAGATAATTAGATGTCTGTAAACAGGATTTTTAATGTGTCTAAAATGCGAATTTGTAAGTCAATTTAAGCCTTCGCTTCTAAATTTCTTATACAATGAAGTGTTTTAACTTCACGTCGTTTTTAACATGATAGCAATGTTCATTGTATCCAGCAATCAAATATTTTTTTTTGAAAACCTAACGTCGGGAGATATATAGAAAAAAGGTTTTGTTTAAATTAATTAAACGAGTTAATAATTTGAAACTGATGTACTCTTATTCCTCTTTAATAAATTCTAAACACTTGTGTAGACTCTGACAAGTTTGGATTTTGTAATATACTTTTTAGAATGAATCTCCCACAAATATTAGAAAATGATTACAGATTCTGCAACTACAACTTGAAATCGTTAAATCTATTTGTAGTAAAAATTACATAACTAAAGCTAATCTATTACAGACAACAAGAACCCGTTTCTTCCATCTCGCTTAAAGTGCAAAAATAGCTATTTGAAAAATTATTTAATTACCCATAGGCTTTTTGCGTATTTCATATTTCAGCAAAGTAAACATATAAGTTTAAGTGTTTGATCGTTAAAAATTTTAAGAACGCATAAAATAAATAATTTTTTCAATAGAAATTAGCTGATATATTTATACAATGACTAATAATAATAAAGTGCTCTCTTGTGTATTAAAAGGTGCCCTTGAATGAAAAATATCTTAGACAGATCCGTTTATAAATCCCGCTTGTAGAGATGAATTCGATTAAAAAACTATTTTTTAATAAGCTCTCATGCAATCAATCGGTTTGTCAATGTTTTATATGAAAATTCACACGCACAATGTGGCCAATCTTTAGGCACTCCTAAATATAAATAATTGACCTTAATATGATATGATCGCTCAGTTAATAACAGGGAAACCCGTAAGATTAGACTAGTAAATATGCATACTAATGATAAAACGAACAAAAAAGGATTTGTTGCAAATTTATAATTAAAAAAACTCTGCTTTAAACCTGTTTTGGTGTTATTCAATCTTCCATTTTGTCTTTGTTTTAGCATTTGTCCTGTCTCTTTCAATTCCTTTAGCCGTAACCAATTCCCAAACGATTAGTGATTCGTTGAATACGTTTAGCATACACTTATTAGGGGTAAGGGCGCTAAGTTAATTGACGATTATTAAAAGTATTTACGGTCATTCATTTCTTCAGGAGACCATTAATCATGGTGGAGATTCTCTCAACATTGCTCTTTCTACGTATACAGTATGGGCACTCATGACATTAGTATCCGAAGGGTCAAGGGAAAACACTTTAAGGCAAATCGAGACTACGTTAAGATTACCTGCCGACAAAGATTTGCTCAGGAATAATTACCAAAATTTGACCAAGTTATTAACGGTAAGCAGAAAGTGTTTGTGTGCCTAATAATTAAACATCCTTTAGTCGAATATTGAGAACAATCTAGGTTTAAGTACATTTTTGAAAATGGGCCAAAAGTATAAAGTTAGTGTACTTAAATAATTCAATTCGATTTATTTTAAATGTTATATTTCTTCTAGGCTATCTTAACATCTATGAACTTATGCGCAAGCGAGGTTGAGTAAATAATCGCTAACAAGTGCGTAACAATCTAATCAGTGTTGCTACAATACTTATTAGTATTTCTGCTATTATGGACAAGTTCGAATTTGCGTTAAAGCAGTGATATTCCTTTGATTTCTGCTTTTCATCTATGGATTTTTTCATATGTTTCTATGGGCCAGAAATAAAAATCTAAAAACCTAATCTGCCTGTTACCTCTCCAGGTATTGTGGTAAAGCCCAATAATTTTCCAACAACCATTTTGGTGTTCATATGGGTTGAATGTTTAGTACTGAAAATGTATTAAGTTCAAAATTTTACCATTGTAATTTTCGACTGTATGGTTTGAGACTTATGGCTTGGTTAAGCTTGGTGGGCACCTAGGGCGTATACGTATATAAAAGTATAGATGTCTTAAGGAAACAAACTACATCATGTCATGTACCTATAAATCGTAAAAACATGATAACTGTCCTTGTGGGTAGTCCGTTCTTTGTTTTAAAGTTTTTGCTGTTATTTCGGCCAAAACTAATTCTGAATAGGGGAATTTATAGATTGGTAATTTCCCCAACTTTCATACTTATTTTTAAGTCTGGTAATCCTGGCTAAAAGATTAATCTTTTAAAATGTATATGTATCCAAATTTTATAATTTTTTAAGGTTTCAAGGGTTCATGTTTCGCTAGTGTAGAACTTAACAAATGTTGGTTTCACGAAATTATAATTAGCATGCATTGATCGGATTAATTTATAACTTATCTACACGTTAAGCTTGGACTGATCTCAGTATTCAACCAATTTTGGGATTTGCTGTAATGAATGTGTTTTGTAGACTAAAACAATGGGAGTAACTTTAGATCTCAGCACAGGAGTGTTTGTGAACAAGAAGTACCCTGTAAAACGATCATTTGAGGACGTCGCAAACATATTTTACAACGCTAATGTAAATCCCGTGGATTTTAACAACCCAAACTTAGCAGCTAGTGCTATCAATAAGTATGTAGCGCAGGCAACGAAAAACAGAATTCCGAAATTTGTGAGCGCAGGTTAATATTCTCGACGTATTAAACAATGGATCAATATGTAGTGTTGTTACTTGTAGATGATATGATTTATTCTCAACTCCTGCTTATAAGCACCCTATTCTTCAAAGGCGAATGGACGTTCCCTTTTAACGAAAGCGAGACTCACAAGGAGACGTTTTATGACGAAAAGAATAATAAAATAGGCGAAGTAGATATGATGTTCCGTACTGGTCCGTTTCCTTATGCCAGGTTTGAAGACATCAACTCCCACGTGGTGGAATTGCCCTACGGAAATGTAAATACCCAAGTATTCATAATTTTGTGATTAGATTAATATTTCGTTCTCCTTCTAGGATAAAAAAATGTCGATGGTGGTTATTCTACCTTTTAAAGGCGAAAGCTTGTCTGGAGTTCTGAATCTGATGTCTAGGAAATCCTTCAGTTCGATAATTAAAATGCTGAAAGATACGGAACAAATGTTCGTCGATGAGACCGTATATGTTTACCTTCCCAAATTCAAAATCGTCTCGAATTTTAACTTGAACATAGTATTGAGTAAGGTGCGTATCATCAAAATTTACGAGGACGAGGGCACCTTAAGGGGCTTCATTATATTTTCTTCTTTTGTTTCAGATGGGAATCAAAGATGTATTCAGCATAGAAAAGGCTAACTTACTCGGAATGTTCGATCAATACCTTTACCTTTCGCGGTTAATACAAAGGGCAGAAATCGAGGTGAATGAGAAAGGAACAGTTGCTGTCGCAGCGTCAAGTAACTTTTTTATTTTCTGATGTGAACAACTTTTAAACATATGTTTGCTTCCAGGTGCTACATTTCCAAACAAATCAATCCCGCCTAGGATCAAAGCTAACAGACCCTTCTTGTACTTCATTTTGAACAAAGTAACGAAAAGTATTATTTTTGCTGGGAAAATATCCAATCCGAAAACTTTGAGTTAAGAAGATATTTCCGGATATAAACAACCATTATTTTTGTTATGATAAATTTGTACAAATGGTTACTTAACATGTGTTTTTATTCGACATAATAGGACTCCATTGGATATATTTAATATATTAAAGCGTAACGGAACAGTTACAGATTAATGGCAATTATGAAATAGTTTGACATTTTTTATCCCAAAAGATAAAGTGTCAAAAATTTTATAACTGTAGTTAAACTGAAATAGCTTTTAGGCTGTTTGTCAAAATTTAAATAGTCATTTAACTAGTACATATCCTGATATGCAAGTCGTATTCCTGTTTTACGGAAAATCTGTGCTTTATAGTTACGAAATCATTATTTTTATGAGCAATAAATCATCATTGACTAATTTATTTTCATTCGTTTATCCTATACAACGTCAGCTTGGTCACTTCAGTCTGATAAACTCCGGGGAATTCCTTGTGTAGTTATTAAAATTCCCTGTACACAAATACATTCGCTGATAATCGCTCTCGGGCTCTTATATTACGATAAAAATTTCATTATGGATGGATCGAAGCAACAGATTTATAAAGTATTTTTTTTTAATGAATAATTATTACCGACAAAACACTTTTTATTAAATCCAAAAATTTTAAGTAATGACATAAGATAGGAACACCTCCACAATTATAAGTCCACATTTAAGCAAAGTTCAACTAGTGACCTATGAATAATCATAATTAGGTAAGTGTTTAAGAATTCTCTAAGAATATAGAATGTATCTATTTAGGAATCTTAGTTAAATATTCAGTATGATTGATCCATTCAAGATGTTTGTCAATGTAAGTGTCACGATAGAAGGGAGAGAAGAACATGTAAATCATTATTTGGTAACAAAAGCTAGAGACATGTTGATCTATGGACTACAAAAGAAGCCCATTACAGCTATCAGACAGACTAAGGTATAATATCGTTTTTTGACAAAAACACTTTAAGAATGTCTTATTTGTTACAGAGACCCAAAAAAGAAGAAATCGCCAAACAAATCAACTTTTCGATCTCATCAAAATATATATATATATATATATATATATATATATATATATATATACATATATATATATATATATATATATATATATATATATATATATATAGAGAGAGAGAGAGAGAGAGAGAGAGAGACAAATCAGCAAGGATCTGTTGATTATTTTATTATTATTGTATTTAAACTGGTTAACACTATACAGCGAGTCGGAGAGCTGTAACGATTAACACAAACTGGTCAGTCGGTTCAAAGACCCAAAAATCTTAAGTAGCAATTTATGGTATTGTTTTGATATCATTTAGCAGTATTACCACAGAACAAAGATACATACAGAAGTTGCACTTAAGGAAATCGACGTAAAAAAACCTGTTTATTTTTCGATAATTCACATTTTAACAATCAGTGTCTATGGCCAACCTTACACCCTAACTATAACGTCAAAAATCAAAACGTCAATAAAGTTATATTTTATTATTTCGATTAAATACATTTTATATGTATTTCCATCTTTATTTCTCACAGATATGGTTAATAGCCAGAAAGTAATAATCTTTTTAATTAAATTTTGCTTTCTAATGAAATATGAGCATTGTTAAATTCCACAGTTAATAAATATATATAAAACATAAATGTGTTAATTTTTATTTAATTTTATAGGCTCAAAAGATACAACATTGCGATCCAGATAATTTCTATATGTGAATGAAATTGATTTCCACTTGGAATAATTGCATGGGAAAAATGGCTGGATAGATTTGAATGAACTTTTCAGTGTACATTTGAACTGTGCTGAAGGCCAGCAATAAGAACGGATTTTGCGAAACTTCATCGTATAGGAGTTGTAACTAGTATAACTTGTTTTTTGCCCAAAACCTGGGTCTTTTGAAAAGTGCTAGAAAAGGTCAAATTTATTTTCACGTTTTACATATATCATTTTTATTTCGGTTCGGTTTTTCCAATTAGGGATAAAATCCACCCCTCCCGAGAATACTTTCTATCTCGAACTATTTTCAATTTGAAGACGTAGGTGTACACTTTGTTCTAATATATTTCATGGTTTTCAGACGAAGTACCAATGAATGAATCTAATTACACCGTACAATAAAAAATGTCGTGATGCTTCCTTTCCATAATAAGTACCATTCATTGCATGGGGCATAACACTGTAATTTCATCACAACTTTTTGACTTTTCAAGGTAGCAACAAATCATCTACACCTCTAGAGGTTCCAGATTGTCTACTCTCTTACCGGATTCGGTTCTGAAGATTTAGATGAATAATGGAATTTAAAAAGGTTTCTGAAACTTTCATCAGAAATTGCATCGTCTTTTTGAAGTCACATATAGTTGAACGCCCTTCCTTTTTAAACTGTAAATTTCTTGCCTTAGTTTCCTTTTCCTTAGAGTCAAAGAAGAGAGCTTTGGAGAAGTTTGAGTGTCTTTTCAAGTAGGTGTCATAAGATTTTGATCTGTACTGTCGTAATCTCACGACTCTGTTATTTCTATTGCTAAATTGTGGACGTTGATGTCCCTTCGTTACATATTGGCCGGGTTACAATATCTGCGCTTTTTGAGCCTATAAAAATTATAAAAATAGGAATCAATCTACTTTTTTTAGTGATAGTAGAAGTGAACAATGCTAATATTTTATCTATAAAAGCAATCAATATTTGATTGAAATAGAGTACTTCCTTAGATATTAAAAATATCTATGAGACAAAAACGAAATTGTTTTGTAAATGTTGAACGGTAATTTATGAATTTTAGAATTATTCAATTCTAGAATTCATTTTTAGAATTATTCATAACCTCTTCCCAAGTCTTCCCGGGAATAGAAGTGGGCTATAATCCTCTTATGAGCTTATTCAGCAAATATGTTTAATTTAGAAGAGAGTTTATATATATATGATCGATCCCAGTATTGTCCCCTGCACGACTCCCATATTTATTTTAAAGTGTTACTTAGTATTCTATTCATCAGGGCAAATTGAACCCTATCAAACAAATTATTCCCACAGGTCTTTTAACGCCTCACTCCTAACTTCCCATTGATATAAATTGTCGATAAGCTTATGGGGAATAGTGTCGAAAGCTTTCAAGAGATCAATAAATATGGCCAGACATTTTCGGTTGTTATTTAGGTTTTCAATAATGTTTAATGTTAGGGAATGGCATAGTCTTAAATCCCCTCTCCCCAAAGGGCTTAACGCAGGCGTTTGAAGCACCTTACCCCCTAAATGAGCCACGTAATTTATTTTTGAGCTAGAAGTGTTATGCTAGAGCTGTTTTACTTTGTTATTTTTTAACTTAATACACTTAATCACCATCTAATGCAATATTGAAAGTGCAGTTACGAAGCTAGATAATTTCTTCATATTTTTGAAAATATATAAGAAAACATAAGAAAAAAAAGGAACGACGAAGACATATCACTGAAGTGTGTCGATGAATATTTGACGTTTCCGTTTTCATGGAAAACGGTTTAACTGCTTTTACCTGTAGTCCAAAATCATCGACAATACTAGGCGAGAGAAACCACCAAAGTCGACATTTTTAATAGAACATCTAATTTTTTATTATACAAGAGATGTAGATACAACAGCATGTAGGAAAGTAAATCGCTTGTTTCTAGATAAATTTTACAGACTCCATACATACACATACGCAGACATTTCGTTTCTAAGATACAGACAAATAAAATTTACAAAAGTAAACTACTAGTAAACTAAAACTTTGGGTCATGTAGAATCTACAGAGTATCAAAATTTCAAAAGATTCTATATGTAATCAAAGTTGATAATACTACATAGAGCTTTTGCCACTAATCCTGCATAATTTAAAAAAAAATTCAAAATTTGTACAAAAATAGAAGCAAATAGAATAAGAAGGAAAGAAGTAAGTTGAGGAAGGAAAATAAATAGACAGATTAGCACCTTTACTTTTTATTTTCTTCTTGTGACTTTTCATTTTTAAAATGTAATACCAGAATGAGTTGTCAAGTTTGTTCAATGTTTATTTTTTTGACTTTGTCAAGTTTTGACTCTGTATATATGTTACCGGCAAAGCCCGTTATACTTGTCGCCACGGCCCCCAGGGGTTCAGGTTCAGTTAGATTAGTTGGGGTATTTGGGATATAATACGCTCCTCCCTCGTTTCTGGGGGCCTACGGCCCGGCCCCCAGAACCCCTGGGGGCCTTCGGCCCCCAGTCTCTAATTTCTCCAAAAATTTCGCCTTCATTTCGCCCGCGTCACTCATGGCCCCCAGACACGAGGGAGGAGCGTATTATATCCCAAATAACCCAACTAATCTAACACGTTGACCGTCTGCAATCGGGATATTAGCTTGTTTCGAACTTTGCCTGCGACACATTTGGCAAACCTAAGATTGTCGTACTGCAGCGTAGGCAATGTCCGAAATATCGAACAATTTCGGACTTTGCCTAAAGTGGCCCGGCAATGCGGACTTTGCCTAGGCAAACCTAGGTATGACTGCATAACGGGCTTTGCCGGTAACATATACACCATTCCTTCTTAAACATTAGGTTGCTTTCATGTACGTCCCCGTTAAACTAAAATAGTACATAAGTTTTGAACGTTTCATAAAGAAAATTCAAAGAACAAAAAAATATTATTATTGCCCGAGTGATAAATATATTTTATAATGTTGGCGCGTTATATTTAACTTCTTTCAATTATCCTTACGACAGTAATTATTTAAGTATGATCCAAAAAAGTTACCAATGAAGAAACGCTTTACCTAACCACTTTTGCACTCAAATATTATTGTGAAGTATCCTTGGAACAGTTTCATTACATTACAGACAAAGAGAAACGAGAATTGTTAATTGACAATCCTTCCTTAAAGGAATCTTTCCCTATATGTATGACGCTTGAAAATTTAGCCTTACATGTACCATAAATTACATAAAAAATTTCTTTCGTGTTTCAGCAAACATTATTTTTGAGAGTAAACGGATGCAGCTTTTTCTTTACTTAACCAAGGTATAAAAAATAATCCTCAATTAGAAGAATTAAATAAACCAAAACGTACGTTTATATTGTTGTGTAATATAATAATGCTGTACCTGATATAATAAACCAACAGTTATATTCTCCTTTGTTATAGCTCGATGGGTATTTTACACCATACGACATAATTTTAAAATATTGTTATATAGTTTATTAAAAATATGTTATATTTGCTTATATAAGTACTGTTAAAATGTTGTAAATGTTTGTATCTGACAGATAATGGATACCACAACAAAATAAGTTAAAGGACTGAATTATTGTATAACCCTGCGCGCTTTTTGGTTTGATAAACATTTTATGAACGTCGTTGAAACATTTACACCGACGCCATTGTACAAAATGAGTTCTATAAACAGCATATTTATAAAAAAATCCGAAATCCGTCGTGGGACGCCCGACAGAAGTCAAACTTCAAATATCAACCATGCCCACTATTTTTCTATATGAAGAAAAGACAGAAGAAAGAAGAGAGAGAAAGAAAGCAAGCAAAAGCGAGAGAGAAAAGAAGTTTTACTTCAATAAGTACTAAAGGGCGTGCCGTTCCTAACAAATGTTCTTCCTCAGTTGATTCAGAAGCCAAGTCTCTTGACTTTCGCCAATGTTCTCATCACTCATATCACCCAATTTATTACGCATGAAATCAAGCACCAGATACACTGAAAAAATTCCAATTTTCAAAATTGATTTCCGCCTTGGTTTTGACTTCACTTTCAATAAACGTAACCTCAAAATGACGTCGACAGCACGGATTACTAATACCAGATCGATACTCGGAGTGGCGCCTTTGAGTTTTATTGACCAACCAATTGGAATACCTGAGCAGAAAATTTGAAATATCCATGAAGAAAATTGATTTTTTAGAAAAAATGTGTTTACGACAGCGACCAGGACTTGAACTTGGAACTGTCCAATTCGCCTCAAGTTTTAGTTCAGTTGGACCTTAAGGCCAGAACATTAAATATAAACCATTCCGTATAATTCAACGCCTTGGGTGGCATTAGCCATGGGAAGCCATGCTTTTCGAATTATAGACAAAAATCCTGCGATTTCAATAAAAATTTCAATTTTATTCACTATTTTCTTAAGGTTCAAACCATCGAAGAGTCTGTCGACTATTCCTTTCGTGCATTTCCCATACTAGGCAACTTTTCTAAGCATTATTCTAAGCACTTTTCTAATGTCTAAGCATTCTAAGACCAAAAACTGGTTACAAGTCAAACCCGATATAACATCAAGAAGCGTTTGGCCCCTTCAGTGTCGTTACTTGCGAGTGCCTCATTTCTTTTTGCTAGAGATTCACTGTTATTCCTTCCTGTGAAAACTAGTGGTGTTTTCACTGGGTTAGTTGTTAAAAACACACGTTTAACCAATATTGGTTATTTACAGAAACATTATCTATGGTTTCGACACTATTCTCTCCTACTCTTGTTATCCATTTAACAACACGATTTTTTTATATTATAAAGAGATAAGAAATCTAATGACCTAGTAAAGTTACACATTAAAACGCTAGTGTCAATATTAAAGCCTCACATACAATCAATTGTATATTATATTTTTTAAAAACGGCTTAATATAGTAAATGTATCTTTATTACAATCTTTTAAACTGATGCAACAGATTTCGGCATATATTTCAACACAAAACTGGCCATCTTAAGTTGGTTTAAAAAAAATGTAATTTATGTGAGAGTGTAAACAGCAAAACCCTTAAAATTAATGGACAAATCCCGCTTTTTAGTGACACATTTCTTTCAACATTTAAAATATATGAATATATGAAAGGGTGACCACTTTACCTATGGAAAGCGATTCGTTGGAAACGTTTGATTATATCTATAAAAATGATTACGAAAAAATAATACTTTAAATTTCATAACTTTGCTATTGATATCTCCGAGCAATAAACGAAGCAAATTGCAGTCATCCAACACGCTATGTTTATTGTTTAGTAAAATTGTTTGTAATAATTACAGAATGGTTCGTTAATTGATATGTAATGTAAAAACTTAAAATTGTAATATTTATTTATGAAATCGCACAAATCACATGAGAAACATTAATATTTGAATTGTAAGTAGGTTTGGCTGCCTACCATTTATCATTCAGAGTCGTTGAATCAAAAATAGATTTATGAAAAATATTGCAATTCAACTGCTTTTAAATCGTTTTAAATAATACAGAAGAATTATTTAATGCAAATGAAGTTGCTGTTTCAACCCTTTTGATATTATTAATTTGAATATAACCGCAATGAAACAAGCGCTCAGCGAACGTCATCCAGCATTGTTCACAGCGACAAATTCTATTATAATCTTAATCTTTAATTGGCTTAATTGGAGAGGTCAACTGAGTCCAGGGTACTGCACGAAAAAAACAACAGAAAATCTAGAAATTCCTATGAAACAGTTAAAATCTCATGATAGTCCCCGATAAGAGGGGAGATAATCATTTGTTTTAAACGTTAGACTACTTATTATCTGTCTAACCTTTAACACCACTTCTTGCATTTAAAAATCCTACGAGCCTCATTATCAGTTCGACTTGCGGCCGATGGCAAGAACTCAATTAATACCTTTTTTTTATGTCGACCATGCCGATCCGGATCAGTTTAAGCTCGCAATTTAGGTAGTTAAGTTTTTATTAGTGTACCTCGAATTGTGCGTGCGGACTCAACTTTTGACAGAGGAAATATGTGTTATTTACCGTCATGGTAAGTATAAAATCTGATAATTAAGATAAAAGATAAAATCCTAGAAATATGATATTAGGTATTTTCACTCAAATCTTATTATTATCGCGAGTAATTCAAGTGATTGTTCTGTCACGCCTTGAAGTTGTTTGTGATGTTACCCAAAAAGGGGTTTTTTTTACTAGTGATGTGACACAAAGCATGCATAGGAAAATTAAGGTAAAACCACATCTACTTATTCGTGATAAAATCCCATTTAAAATAATCCTCGTTGATCTACTGAACCTTAAATGATTTAATTTTAAAAATCCCGGATTGCGTAAAAAATTATTTCCCAATTGCTTAGGGTGTGTTTGCTTGGAACATTTCTTATCTCCCTACAATCTTTATGTAGTTTATTAACTACAGGCAAAAAATATTCTCAGTTTTCTGATAGTGTAAGTTTGGAAGCAGTAACCGTTTAAATACCCTTGTAAATTCCTTTGCAGCTATTGGTGTATTCATCTACATACCAATAACTCGGTGAAATTGTATACTCATTGGTACCTGCACCATCAACAACAATAGTTATCAAACGTTATGTTTTTATACGGGGTGTCCTCTGATGACTTATCTCTATCCAAAAGTATATCGTTACACAGCTGTTCGATGTCAAATATTAAAATTTCAAAAAACATTGTACTACAAGATTCCTATTTTATAACTGGACAGTAAATATGCTCAAAACTTTTTACAATTGTACATAGTCATATTTAATATCTCGTGAGATTGCACTATCTTTTACAATTTCGTCAGAAAAGAATAATTAAAAATATATCACGGCCCGCTTGAAATGCCGAGTTTGAAGACAGGCAGCCATTAGTTTTCAATTCTTTATAATTACAATTTTAATTTGAATGTCATTTAATATATAAACCTAAGTTGACAAATCTTTTAGTCAATTATACCAATAATTCTTAATTGGTGATAGCAATACTTTATTCTAATGCAAAAACGACCGACATGTACTGGGTTTTGGTTACTCTTAGTAGATTATCCGTAACAGTCTAGAATGAAAGATTTTCTCACCTGTATTTCCCGACCGATCAAAATTTTGCTCCAATTGAAAGACATCTTTGTGATACTGGTGCTTTAGCTCATTTAAAAGTTAATAACGGGAACCAATGATAAATTATAGCTCCAAAAGTCGAAATTAAGCAGCAGGCATTTAGGTTTGGACCTGGGGGTATCGAAGAGTACTATGAACAAAGTTACGAAGAGCAATTGCTTTATGGATGCAGATAACTGGTTCAATTTCTGTAGGTTTATTAACCAAAAGATAGTCGGGAACGTTTATTTTGCTAGAAACATTTTGTGAACTAATGAAGCATGTTTCACAAGTAGAGGCATAACTAATTTGAACAATGCACTTGTTCACTGTTACATAAATCTTCGTGCAATTAAAAGTATAAGCTTTTAACATCAATCTAAAGTAAATGTATGGGCTGGAATCAGTGGTAGCTTTATAATAAGATCAGTTTTTGTGCTAAATTAATGGGAGAAATTTATTTATACCATCTCCAAAATACATTAGCATTATCATTACACCTAAATATGTGGTTCTTGCGCTATGGGGCACATCCTCATTTTAATTTCAATGCCACTACCTAAACAACAATTTCCATGTAAATGGTTTGGCAGGGGGAACAATGGATCTACAACATGGCCACTATATTCTCCAGATTTAACAACACTGGATTATTTTTATGAGGAGCAGTAAAACAAAATTTATTTCAGACTTGTAGAAGAACTAGAATTGTGCCCATGCAGTATGAATCTCTCTACTTAAAAACTATGGAGAAAGTTTGCAAAGATTGCACTACAATTTCTTGAGCCGAATTGACTTTTGTTTACATAGCAGTGGTGATCATTTTTAACAACTTTTATGAACATTAGAATTTATTTTATTTATTATCTTGTATTTTAGTTAGCATTTTAGATTTTTTTCGCTTGGGCAACTATGTATTTATTTTTTTATTATCAGATCAAGCAATATTAAATGTGACAAGTATTTTTACAGCAACTTGCGTCTGGGTAACGTAAAAAATCGATATCAATCGAGTCATAGGAAAAAATATTTTAATTAATCTTACAAATTAATAGTACTCAGTTGATAGTAAATTAATAGTAGTAGCAGTAAGCTGTGACATTTTTGACTTTTGTTTCTACGAAATTATACTAGATAGCAAACTCGCACAAAGGACAAAGTACGACTAAAATATAACCTACACGTTTCAGCTCAATTGGTACAACCAATCACTTTTTATTAGTAAAACATTTTTGAAATTTAAATGTTTGACGTCAAAAAGCGGCATAACGATACACTTTTGGATAACAGTAGGTTAAGGTAAGTCCTCACATTTTCAGCTCAGGGGTATGTGGTATCGTTTCTAGGGACATCCTGTATTGTTAAGAAATATCAAATATTCATAACATCGAATAAATGTATCAGGTATAATAAAACTGCGATATGTAATTAAATTATATTTTAGCACTCAGTATTGTTCACACTATTGATGAGTGCAGTGGTCTTACATTATTATTAAAAAGTAGGTAAAGTTTGTATATCACTTACTTTTCTAGAGGTTGAACAGATACTATAAAAGTAAATAAAATCGTTAGTATAATCTCTTATTTTCAATGTTTCACAACAATAGAAATAATGATTAAGACATCCAATCTTATCTGAAATTTATCAGGGTTTCTAATAACAAAATAATAACTATTATTCTCAGGTAGGGAGAACCATGAGTATGCCCATGAATTCAATTTGGTACGCATGGATTTTAGTGGTAGCAGTTTTTTCGGACGGAATGGCTACCGATGCAGATTGTAAATTGTGCAGATTGGAGAGGATCCATGGAATGAAAGCTATCGATTGTTTCAAGAGAGAACTGAAGATTTTTCCGAAATGCGCGGCCACCAATGCAGAGGTAAGAAAAATCAACACTTTCGATTACATTTCATTATCGATAAATATATAAATAAAGTGTTCAAATTAAGCAAAAAAAATCGTAGCGAAAGTAAATAGCATTTAACAAAATTGTTCACTCTTACACAATTAACGCATTGACCCAACCTCCATGCTTTTATTCGCTTCAAACGAAAATTTTCGTTCATTTCCGGACAATCCTTCATGGACCCAATTCACAGAAGAAACGATAGACGTTTTATAGAAAATTTAATTTCACAATAGGTTTTATACAGCGTGTTCGAAAATACATTACACGATGTAACACCCAAAATTTCTTATATGCGAAACAAAACATTTCTTGATTTTTAGAATATCCCGATGACATATCTTGAAAATTTTCACAATGTGAACCTATATTTTTAAATAAGTGTTTTTAGTACTGTACACAATATTTGTAAAAACGTCCATAATTGACCCAAATATCTCCCCAGGCAATTTTTCCCCTCTGTAACAGCTACAATTTCTATTTCATGATAAACGAATCTAATTTTCATTTCCAATCAAGTTTTAATGAGATGTCATAAGTAGTATGTTGTTAAACTAGAGACAGAGAGAGAGAGAGAGAGATCCATGTTCGTCTTGAAGACATCTTGAAGACAATTAACACTGTAAAATGTAAAAAACCATTGTCTCATTACCCTTATGACCTTTATGTTAAAGGGATTCCTTCGTACCTTACATTTTAGAATGTTTTATAAGTTGAAGGGCTAAGTGAAGAAACTCACTTTGACTTAAAAAGCTCAATGGTGGCTTGTGAAACTGTTTTCCACCTTAACACAGAATTGTTTGCACCTACGAAAAGACATACGCATTTATGCATTTATGCACCATGAGAAGACTATCAACACTGTCACGTACGAGAAACTTTTGGTTAATAAAAAAGGTTAGTTCAAAATTACGCTTGTCGTATTTTTCTTGTTACATAATTTATGAATGTATTTTGCACCTTGTGACAACAGCACCAAAAATTTGTACACATTAGCAAAGGGTCATTATCTGAAGTTAGGAGCATATCTCAAAACTGGTCAAAAGTATTCAGCAAGTTAGAGATCTGATGTCTCAGTCAGTTCATTATATTACAGAAAGAATTAAGATTTCAAATTCAGCAACATACTATGGGAACTTAGTAGTGTAACTTTGGACCTAGCAAGTTTTCTTCTACTTTCTACATTTAACAACCTCACGCTACCTGTTATGAAATATTAAAACAGTAGTTAAATGTAAAATAAAGTTAGTCATAGATCGTATGCTTGTAGCATGGTTGACCTAATGTTGGACAGTTCGCAAATCCGAGACCGTCATTTTTATGTGAAGTTAAACATAATTTGATTTATTGAAATTACAAATATGAACCAACTCGAAACAATTACATCTGTTCCTAATTTTTTATCCTACAGATATTAAACCATCATTATTTTTCTTGCAACTTATATATACTTCGAGAACTTCGGTTTAGAATTCCCTCTCTCGTCATTAACACTTTGTCCTTATGAATTTTTTTGTGAAATTTGATTAACTTGATGATTCATTTTTTATTAATTTATTTAGTGATTCTATTAATCACAATGTGCGTTAGTGACGTATTGTCTAACAATTT
Source organism: Cryptocephalus primarius (assembly GCA_963576515.1). NCBI lineage: Eukaryota > Metazoa > Arthropoda > Insecta > Coleoptera > Chrysomelidae > Cryptocephalus > Cryptocephalus primarius. The sequence goes on along the minus strand of OY754936.1, from coordinate 20,267,795 downwards.
ATATGCTAACGACGTGATTTTTACGAATGAACATCATAAGTTTGAAGCGCTATGAATACTTTTTTAAAGTCTTCTTCATATCGAAGAATAGTGTGGTCAATAATTTGCTCTGAAAACGCCCTAAAGTAATGCCGTTTTATCAATGAATTCCATACTTATCTAAACCATAATATTGTCTTACACAAATGGAAATTCAGTATCTATTTTGGCATCCTGTTTGCTTCCTTTATATCACTATGTATCTTGCAGATAATATGGTACTTAATGCAAAGGGAAGCTAATGTTAGGGGCGATTTTTAAGATCCACAAAGCTAAACAATACACTATTTAGATTACAAACCGAAAAGGGTATAACATACAATGCAACTATGGGAATCACTGTAACAAAGAATTTATTCAAGCATTAATCCTTAAACTTTTATAATCTACTTATTACCAAGCATCTCTCAAACATAGCTCGATAGATGGCAGTGCAATCCTTTTATTTGCAAAAACTATAATTCTTTCTCCTTATCCTACGCACAAATGTTTTAAATTACTTTTTATGTAAAAATCATAGTTTCATCTGTTCTGACATAAACGTTTCCTGCAGTGCCATAAAATTATGATTCATGGAAGTGAAGAGATTGACGTGGTCACTCCAATTAAAATAACCATGTCAGGCTGTTGGTGATTAGTAGGTTATTTCATATTGTATATTTTTCCCAGAAATCTCTTTGTGTTATCAAGAAAGCTTTTGTGAAAAAAGTACTAAGTTAGGTAATTTGAGTATGAGAATTTATAGCGATCATTGCTATTGCATCAAGACATAAAATATTTAAAAATGTTCACTGAATAATTTTATTCCAAACTATTTGTTTAAATCTGGTGTTTAGGATACACCTAATTCTTTATATTCCGGTCGAGTTTCTCTAAGAGTTCATTTGTACGTCGAGCACTTTCTTTTCAATTCGCTGAGCTGGTTAACAGCATTCATAACAGTACAGCAAACTGATCTCGAAAATAGCATTTTTATGGTGCTTTCTTACGACTGAAAACTTCTTCCATAATCCAGAATTCAGTGTTCCAAACACCTTACACAAAAATTAAAGAATCATAAATTGGAGATCACAGTTGCGATATTTCCATTTGGTCTTTCAGATACTGGAACTAAGCATGAACAGGCTCAGGAAATTCTCCAGGGAAGACCTAAGCAGATACACGTCCTTGAAGATGCTATACTTAACGGACAACCTCCTGGTAAAGCTCGACGACGACGTTTTCGAGGACATGACGGACCTGACCACCCTCGACATCTCGACGAACGCCATCGCAAAGCTTCCCACGACGATCCTCCAGCTGCCGTCTTTGAAATCATTATACTTAAGTCAAAACTGTAACATCAACATCGTGGACGCCCTGGAGAGCTCGAGGCCCATCGGCAGCCCCCTGACGCACGTGGATATCAGCTTTACCACCGCGGACGACTACATGCCGGAGTTTCCGAATTTCGGATCGATGCCGTACCTGGCCAGTTTGAACATCACAGGAAACAAGTACTCTTCGATCGATCCCAAGAGCTTCTTCAGTTTGTGCAACCTGCAAGTGTTATCGAGTGCCAATGTTACAGTGGAATACGACGAGCCTTGCGACTGTTGGGTCATCAACGAGTGGCTTATAGAGAGAAAGGTCGTGTTCACGATGCTGGAATGTCCTGTCCCAAGATCGTGTAAGTAAAATCGCAATGAGTTCTGTCACAGACTTATCAAATAGATTTAGCGTCCAAAAGGGTGCGTAGTAATGGCATCAACAATGCAGGCAATATGCATCAGAAAAATTACAAAATTTTGCACATTTTCAAATATATATTTCTAATGTTAAAGGCTGGAAATGACCATTATAAGCCACATTTATTATTTATTTCTACAAGTAGAAGTCAACAATTCTCCCTCCATAGATTTCAAAGATATAAATTTGTTACCATGCTAAAATGCTCTTTTCACTTCATATAACGGCTTCTTTATAGCTTGGGCCAACATTTGGAGGACTTGCTAGCTTTGGTTAGCTGTTGGCGCTGTGGTTTCGGTGTCGATTTTTCGTCTGCACGTCAAACACAAACTGACGACGACAATAGAACTAAATTACAGCAACGTGTAGTTGAGTCAACGTTAAGTCCACTCATTGATCATATAATGACCATTGAGTAGAGGAGCCATCAGACCAACCGAAGCGCGCTTAAAATATTTGAATAGATATCCAGCTTATTCAGGTTTCATAGCAATTTCCGCTTGTTTTATTGTTTGTTATATAAAGTAGTAACTATTTCGTCAATACTTTTCATTTGACTTGCTCTACTTTTGATAGTTCATAAGACTTTCGTTACCAAAGCCTCTTGTTTTTCATTGTTTGGAGCTTATGACATACAAAGTTATGGTAAAAATGTGAGATGTTAACAACTGCCATTTCTTGTAACCCATCGAGTTAAAACTAGTTCAAAGAGCAGTGGCCCTTCAGGCATAAAGCATATTGAAAAAAAGTTTTGGTAGAACAGAAATAAATTTTGCACGTTGTATCCATGAAATTTTAAAAATTAATCTCTTTTGGATCTTGGAAGTGACCCAGTAAATGACATTTAAGGTGTGTTAAAAGTTCATATTCATAATTAAAGCGTAGTAATCATTTAGTACATTTTGTTATCTTATCCATTTGAATTTATTACGCTAATGATGGGAGCTGCGATTGCAAACAGAATGGTTTTATTAACGAACTTTTTGAATCAATCCTCGAAATAAATTTGTTGTTGACGCCATCAATCAAATTTCATCAAATGTAATCATATCAACCGAATCATTTTTTATCAAATGAACGGAAGAAACATTTCCAAGATATCTTTAAAGCAAATTGGAATAATTCAATGGAAAAAGGTAAAAATAATAATAAATTATTTTGTGAACCTACAGTGACCATTATAACTAACGCTACAATGGTACTTCATCTATATACACTTATTAAAACTATCGTAAACTACATACTTCGGTAACACTGCAATCCACACCTTATGATTAGATCCAAATATCGGTTCCTTGCCTTATTTGCTTAGTTACCTTATTGTTGTATTGAAATTACTCCTTGATACAAATTAGACATGCTACTAACAAAAAAATTAATGGAATTTACATACCGTCAATCTACCAAGTGTTTCAGGAGAAAATGTACCATAGTTGGACATGGAAAAAAGACTCTTTACACTTGAAATATATGATCAGCTTGATAAAGTAATTGGACAAGCTGGTAATATATAATTGATTACTTATACATCATACAAATGTTCATAGAGACATGCCCATTAATTCTTTCTAATAGCATAAAAGCTCATACTGGCTTATATGTTCTAACGCTTAACAAATTTTTGACAATTGTAAACAATAACACATTGGTATTATGCCACTTATCACAATTGTGAGATATGAACAGTAGACACCTACATCAAAAAAATTATTTTAAATGTACATAAGTAGAGTGTTGTTTTGTCAAACAAAAATGCACATTAATAAGTTAATAGAGCACCAAGCGTAAATGATATTATCTTTCTTAAATAAAAGTGAGTCATTTCAAATTGTAGTAAACGAATATTTCTTTGTTTATCAATCATTATCTCCTATAAAATTTGAGATAAGAAAATCCAAACAAGTGAGTTGTTTTTATCATTCTACAAAAATTTATATTTACTCGTATTTATATCTGATTAATCCTCTGAAATTCACATCATAGAAGGGAGCAGTGCAAATCTAAATTTCCTGTTTATTTCTAGATTGCAACGATCTTACCTATAAGGCTGAAGAGTATGCTGCTTTCGAAGAATGTACGCAGATGTACGCAGACATCCAACGACGTAATAAAATCTTTAAAATATTAGTTGGCTTGGGGGTATCCCTTGTCGTAATTCTGTCTGTCGTCCTGGTGGTTGTAATTTGCAAAAGAAAAAAGGATCAAAGGAAAGCAGAGAATGCTAAAAACCTGAAAAATTATAAACCACCTGAAAGTTTGGATCTACTGAACGCAAAGATAAAAAGCGAGCCAAATGACTATAAAGTGTGATATAGTAATACTAAGTTAAGTTTTTTACGTTATTTTATTGTTAGTTGTAGGAATCGCAAATAGAGATTGTTTTTAAAAATAATGTCTATTTTAAATACATGACAAATTAAGACGAGTTCCATTTAAATTACAATATTTATATGGGTATCATATCACCAAGACTGACTTTGAAAGGGACTGTTATTAAAGCAGGTGTACTCACCATCTAAATCATTCACCATTATTGGCTATATGGCAACGACTACATTCTTGAATACATGTAATAAAATATTCGCTATGTTCTATTTTAATCAGTATGATTAAACAAGAGAGGGATGGACTAGAAATCTGTGGAACGAAAACGAAAGTTGATATCGTTAGGTAATGTTTTGTTAGGTACTTCTTTGTATGAATCACCATCCATAAGTTTTAAATTTCCCGAAACGAAATGTAAACATCATGAATAATAAAGAGATAAAAGTTAGGACTATCATCCAAATTAACTTCTGAATAATCCCAGATAAGAATATCTGAAAACAGCAAAAGGTTCTCACGTTTTATCGAATAATGTGTACAGCACATTACCCTGCATTTATCAGAATTCAACTAATTTTCAAGTGAAACAGTAAATCGTGTCGTATACCATTTCGTTCTCAAGTCGAGTTATCAGGATACAAAAGTTTGCAAACTAAGGCGACATCATCCATTCAAATTTCTGTATTAAAGTAATATTTAAAAAATTATGTTGTTATTGTGTCACATACACCTATGTATTTTAACCTGTGGGCCGCGATCCCCAAGAGGGTTTGCATAGTTTTGCTGTGGACGCAAGACCGGTTAAATGTAAAAAGCAAGGGTTGTAGGCCTAGAATACAATAATAATAGAACATTTTCATTAAGAAAGTTGTGTCTATTTACTTTTTAACGATTTATTGAATTGTAGTTTTATTTTTGGGATGCAAATAGTTATAATCGATAAATATAACCTCAATAGAAACAAAATGAAAGAAGTGAGCAGATGCCTAAATTGTACTTTAACAGAGGAGGCCTTCATATTCGGGTCGCAGGACCTGGAGTCCAAATGCTGGATAACCAATTGATTGTCTATTATAAGATCACCTCCTTAGAAGCACTTTGAGCGCCTCAACTCTTCGGGAAGTCCGTTCATGGCGCTCAAGTGCCAGAATCACAGGCTAAGGTAATTGAAGTCTTGAAGCACATGTCCAATAACAAACCCTTGTTTTCATCACACAGATTAATTGGTGCATTTGCAAAGGCGCCTTTGCCGTCATACATAGAAGGGCATGTATATAAGGCACACAAGTGTAGCACTATTCCAAGAACCTTAGATTGTGCCAGGTGCTATATAGGGACTAGGGAACGATGACTGTTTCAGGGACCTAAAGGCTGAGAGGCTCAAAACATCTTGACAAGGGGAATCGTGGCCGTACCACCGTAGCTGCGGCTGTGAATCACTTTGGATCAGGTAGGGTGGTTCTCGCCAATAACACTTTAATAACACTACATTAATAATTGTAGTTTTACAACGATCGTTAATTTAACATACAGTTCGTTCCAAGAAACAATTAGTTACAAATACAATACAATGCGATATAAAGATGTAATCGACCATTAACTTCATCAAAACAACTATATAAGAAACGTTTAAATTTTCCTAGCTGTAATACCAGAAATAATTCAGAAAAGGTTTCACCAATTAAAAACTGCTACGAACACATCACATATAAAGCTCTTTACATAAAGGATTTTTGTTTCTTGTTCGTAAATAAATCTATCAAGGATTTCAGGTGTATTCAAACATTTTATGTACAAACGGGTATACAACTCTCTGAGAGATGTAATCGAACGCCCACATCTAGGCCAAAGAAAATCCATATTCGTTCCAATAATAGAATGCTCAGAATTGATTTTATATCAATATTTAAGCTGACGAAATAAATAATTCTGCAAACACCTCTTTTAAAAATGGATGACCTACTGAAGAAGGTAATTTGAAATTCATACAGAAGTCTACATTCACAGAAGTTTTCTACTATGTGCGTTCGGCTTGGTACACAATTGATACACGGTGGGTGGAACACTAGGCTATCCATTATACCACTGATTGTCTTTTTTGTTTAAATTATTCAGCACCATTCTTTTTTCTTCTTTTCACCAATCATTTTGCCCTTCTATAGAGCACCAGCTTCTATGGTGTATTCTCTTAGACTTCCCACTTTTCGCTTTTACCTATTTCTGATTTCTGATTTAGAAGTGATTTAGTTTTCTGGTATACTGATTAAACACTAATTTTTTTCCCATCACTTTTTCGGTTTTAATTTTATATCGCCCAACATTTTTAATTACCTGATTTATTATTCAATAAATTCCCGATAAAAACATTTAATTTTGCACCTTAGAGTCTGCCGTTTAAGGCCCACCAAAATAACGGCCGCTGTTCGTTAGCTACCAGTCCATTATTTGTCTTGTTAACGCCTTGTTGCCGTAGTTATTGATAGATTTTGCTGATTTTAGTGCCTAATAAAAATCTGACTAACTTGATATTTATATGAATCACCAGGCGCATGGGTTTTACCAAGAGCTTGCTTTAACTCGAATGTTTTCTCGGTACTCAGAGGTTTTGGTAGAAAACTTGCAATCACACTAATAAAGTTTTTACAATGCAAATGCTAAGTTAAGCAGTAAATCCTAAATAATCGATGCAGAAGAAGACAGGTCAAATTTTAAATCTGTCAGATGCTGTAAAGATTTTCTAATTACAAGATGGAGATTAGGTGTGTGACATAATATGTTAGATTGTTCTGCCATCTTCAATTGCTTCAATTGCTTTACTGTGCCAACCATTTGTGCAAGGGACTGATGTTTCATATAAATTCACCATCATATCGCTTTTCCAATTTTCCATACTTATGTTTTTCCAACCTTTACCTTTTTTTTAAGCTTATATTTGTTCCTACGTATCGAAACAGTGAAACAGATTAATGGTTTCCATACATCTTCCGATTTTATAGGGAACGATGATATGATTATTTGTACAATAGTCATTCATTTATACAGGTCCAAATTTTACATTTCAAAATGGAGAAATATATTTATCATGCCGGAAGCTAAGAATATTAAGGACTTCACGTAGGCTTTCCAAATGAAAAGTAGTGACCAAAATATTTTAGAAAATTTGGAGTTAACACTTTAATATATCATTTATTTAGAATATGTCAAAAGTGTGCCATAAATGAGGCCACTTTTGACCTTTTCATACTATTGAGACCTCTTATCATTACTGAAAGTGCCTGTTAGTAGAGCTTGTTAGCATTCCCGTAGAGGTTTCAGCGTTGGTTGTTCCATAAAACTCCTAGAAGAAATTACTACTATCTCCACGCCACACTTTGAAGCCATCTAATCTTCTATTTTAAGCTGGTAGATTTCACTTTTACGTGTAACATTTTATGTATGACCAATGTTATACAACTCTTTTCTAGACATTATAATTAAATACATTACCATATATTTAATGATATAATTAATCTGGGTTTAAGCAAATATATATTCTGTCCAAGAATAAAACTTCCAGAATCGATTTTACCACAATATTTGAGATGATGTAATAAATAATTCGATCTATTTTAACCGCACAATTGACTAGAGAACTTTGGTAATTCATCAGAGATCTACTTTTACAACAGTTTTCTACTAGTACCTTCACCTACTGTATATATGACATGATGGGTGATAACAATTTCGACCATTCGAGAATTAATTGATATGCAGACATTTAAAATACCAATTTGCTGACCAGTACATATGCAATCGATCACTATGAAGACATGTGAATACGGTGATGATTTCTTTTCGCGATTTTTCTATATATTTTATTCTAGAATCCTGATTCCCTTTGAGAAGGTGTTAGATTTTACATTACATATCAACTTAATGGATTTTTTCCATTTCTTTCTACCTATTATTTCACTCAATATCTCCATTCAAATCTTCGTAGGTCTTCCGCTTGTTCGCATTTCAATGTAGTATCTGATTATAAGGATCGTTGATTAAATTCCTCGTATATTACCTGAGTTCTAATAATATCTAGCGTTGTCATGCCAAGCAGCTTTTGGGAGTGTTTCATTTCTGTGGCGTGTAATTTGCCTATGTAACGTTTCTGGAACACCCATGATTGTATAAGAGGTGTTTCGTTTTTCGACAAGTTTCGTGCTTTCCATGTATTTGTGTGTTTATTGCCTTTGTTCTTCGCTATTTCTACGTCTGGATGATCATTATTTGCTGTGATGATACCTAAATAACGAAATATTGTTAGTTCTTCTATAAGTTCATCTTTTCTTTTATAGTAATGATAGTAACTTTGCTTTTTTCAAATTGAACTCCTCACAATCTTTTCATTTCCACTGTCCAGATGGTTAATAAACTTTTACCTTTTGTTTAAACTATCTTATAATAGTATTACGTGTAGCAGCATTTCCTAAGACATTAAATATTGGATATTTCCCATCTAACAGGGATACATTCGTTCTTTAAAACTACTTTAGCTAATGAAGCAGATCTCACGACTCCATAGTTAAATAAACCAGAAATGTTATCGAAAATAATTAATTACATGTAGTGTAGTACATTTGAATTTTATTCTAAAACTCGCCCTGGAGTTTTGTGTGCTTTACGTTTGAATAAATACAAGCTAACTAAACTGGAATAGCAACCAACCTAAAGGTTTCTTTATTTTGTTTTTACTACCTCTCTAAAAGGTAAATTTGCAAAGAATTTCCTCTCCTGATATGCTTTCATTTTGACAAGAAGAATCAAAAGAGTGAATCTGACATGAACAAAAAAAAAACTACTCGCAATGCGAGCGAAAATGCTTGGCTGCATTCTCCTCTTTTACCCTTTCTTGTTTACCTCGAATATATACGGATGACTGGGGAGGGTGATTTTCCGGATTCTCATCCCCCATCTCCGACGAAAATATTGCGTCTGCCATTCCAATAAAACTATTTTTAAAAACGAAACTCGAGGAGGATCAACGCAAGATGGCATTACTTTAACAAGGCAATGATTGTAGAAATATTGAAAAATGAAATAACAATTTTACAATGAATTCTTGGACTTTTTAGGTGGCAAGTTCGACAGCAGGAAAAAAATTTAACATTATGGATATCAGACATGAACCGAAATACCTATAGTATAAGCTAGCAATTCTGTTATTGACATTAATATTATTTTTATCCGTTGGTATACGTTTTGTGTTTTAACTTGGCCTTCTAAGTTTGTTATTGTCAAAGTTCCTTAAACTTTTCATAAAGAATAAAGGAAAACATTAATGGTAAAAATTAAATACACACGTATTTACTAATCAGTTCACAAACACATCCTTAAAAGGACAGTTGGCAAACTTCACAGTCCTTTACAGTAATCCTAACAGTTTTAATGCAAACTGTAAATTCAAAATCGACAAACATAAATAATAATATAAACAAACATTCAAGTGTTCGTTGTTGCCCACTTAAAATACTTCATATAACAGTTGTAGGCCTACTCTGTACTGTATTAATCTGTACTCTACTATAGTTTTGGTTTCGATGACTCGTATATCAATTGCCCTCTACATTGGTGTGTGTTTCATTCATATAAGTATAAAAATCATCAATATAAGTAAATGTATTCAACTAATCTCATTTGTTGCTTCTACTACGAGGTAAATCAATTATAAACGGGAATTGTATTTAAAATTACCTTTCTCTCAACGGAGGTTTTTCCTATCCCACTACTATAGAGTGAACGTGGTTGTGTCAAGAGCCCATTGCACACTTATCCCTCCACGTCCTGTTCGTCTTAGAATCCTTGCCCTCCTGGAGTTTCCTTAAATGGCCCCAACAACTGATAATCGCAGATCAATATGTCCAGACTATAGAGAAATATTTCTTATTGAGTTCAATGCGATTATTCCAGTTCTGACACCATTAGAGTATGGGGCCTGTCGTCGGGGAAGGAGGATGGCTTCTTGAATCGGTTAGTCTCGTCTTTTATGCCTATATGAAGCGTCACCCCACTCAACAGCTCACTTTAGTAAGTAGCATTGATTGTACGTCACTCATGCAAAAAAATCAACGAGCAAAAGGTCTTGAATCGCGCAAATGTTCTCATCATGTTTTCCTTAAGCTCTTTATGCCAGGCAAACGAGGAATTTTTCGTTGAGAGCAAGAAATTTACCAATAATTGACGCTCAGGAGCAAAAGTACCGTTTATATTTGATCCACTCTCGTATATAAATAGAATGGTTTTAAGCCCAGAAATAGAAAATGAGCCATATAGGTATGTTCTACAGTCTGCAGAATTTTATTTCGGTCTTTTCCCAATGACATTAGAAAATTTACATTCTAGTTTAGTATAGGTAATGTGTTAACAGCTCCTGCAAGCTGTAAAATAAATGGTCCAGAGTGGTTCACTGCCTTTCTCCAATTTTAACGAAGTCAACGTAGAAAATGTCTTCGTCAATCTTGAAACGTTATTATAATTATAATTTTGATGCATCTTCTACATGGAACATGAATGAACTGGGCGCGAAAGTGCTTTAAACAATTAGGATCCATAACATCAGGTGAAACTATTATCAGGAGACACGTTATAGCATGTGAAGTTTCTGCCCTAGGTAATAAGTGTTCCATTATTCTTCATCTTTCCAAGGGTACATTATAAAGTGTTTTAACTGCCAGATTTTGTCAATTTTAACGATGCAACAAATAAAAATGGATTGATAAGAAGACAATTTTGTTTAATAGTTAAATCACTTTCTTAAATTTACCAATTGCTTCAAAGATCGCCGGTACTTGCTCCTTCTAAACAAACGCGCGTCTCGCCTTTCCATAAATTGGTTCAATTCGACAATAGAAAAAGGGGGTGGTTGTATTATCATATCCGCTTTATTATTCCCACAAATGGTAACCGTTGGATACGTCAGAGCCACTAAAAAATATTACTACAACGTATGTAACGTTTGGATGATTAATTATCCTGGTCGAAACATGACAATACATCAAATTCCCGTAATGGTGGAAAATAGCTATCCAGTGGCAGCCAACAAATATTCCATCAGGTTTTCGAATATTAGACATGTATCCTATCAACTCCAATAATTTTGATGAAGTCTAATTTAGTCCATGTAATATGACGGATAGAGTCTTAATAGCCGGTGACACAAAATAAGCTTCACAAATCAAAAACTACATATATGTGCATATATGTGCACATGTTAAAAAGGGAGATTATGGGCAATTCCTTGAATATAATCTAAGATGTCTTGTTAATAGCTTCGCACTATATTGAGAATATAGTTAATCGGAATCGGCATACTTCCACTGAGTTGTTCGTTTATGAATAAGAGGGTAAGACAATTAATGAGTTGAATATGATCAGATTTTTAATTTAGGCATCCATCACCTTTGACGTGAACTATATTGCGTTGAATTCGTTACAGAGACAAATACTTAGGAATTCAATCTAAACTGGTAGGGGTACATCATGAAATGGATCTCAGAACAAAAGAACTTCACCTGCTAATTGGAAGGAACTCATGTTTATACTTGAAAAGGAAGCTCTTGTGATATACGGGGTAAAAATATGGCGCTGTGCCAGTAAATCCGGCCAAGCCATAACATAAAGATGTCTTTCGGTGTCGAATTAAACTTGAAAAACTGAACACTTTCGAATTTTCCTGTAAAATTGTACAGTTACGGTGTTTTGAATTTGTTATGAACGCACCGCTATAATTTAAAAACTTGTGAAAATTACGATTAAGTTCATAAACCTCAACTGATATAAAATTGATAATTTCCGACACCCTGTAATGATATACCGGGAGTATTCGCTTGGTAGTAATTACAGGAACCGCTTCATGAATAATTCATGATTTTTTTTATTATTGATCAAAGAAAGCAACACCGACTATTTTGGTTACGTGTAGGGAAGAAGTGTCGTCCCATTGCCAATAAAATGTGGACTACTACTCATATCAACCCTAATATCAGTTTGAATGACTGTAAAAAAACTGCCCTTTCACCCCCCTATATTTATAAATAATAGCCGTCGTGCGCTTTATTCACAATTCCCGACGAACTCCGCATTTGCCTTCTATACGACCAGCAGGACTTATCAAAATATTCAACACCTTAGCGGCCGTCATTAAAAGTTAAATTTTATTCAAACGGTGCATCCAGTGTAAATATGAATTGGCTGTGTTTATGTGTCCTCATTAGTGTTCTTTTCAACGTGTCACGTAAGTACTTGCGGATAATGCGACAACGGGAAACGGAGAAATTCGCGTATAACCAAACGTTTTCTTGCAGGACTGCATTTTCCACTTTTGCTTTTACTTCACTGCGCCAAATCTCACTTACGCACTGCACGTTTTTTTGGTTTATTTTACCGATTTTGAAACGTCTCAAAAGTTGCTTTTAATGCTGATTGCCAAGTGTCGCTTGGTTTTAGAGTTATTTTGAAAACAGAATGTATTGATTACCAACACACTTTAATAATTTACTATGCTTGTAATATGAAAGGTACGGAAATTGATTTTTGAGACTTTGTACTGGGCAAGTTGAATTGTAATTTTCTTTCGTACATAAACATAATTATATTTAATTCTATGGCAGTGGGCGTATCTAACGAAAAGATATATTTTTGTCTTCCTGTTCTACACTCTTATTATTTTCAATGTAAAGTTGACTTCACTTTAAAAACCAAAAACATAATCCCACCGACAAAAATTGCTTAAGTAGTTTTGAATCGCTTAACTTATTTAACAAACGTTTTGACAAATAAAATTTTCCAGTAGCCTACTTTTACAGCTAGTCCTCTGGATTTTTATATGGAATATTGATATATTTAATGTACCTGCTTTCTTTTGTATTAACATGTACTCAGTTACAAGACAAAAATTTAAAAAAATACATGTGCCATTTTAAACCAAATGCTTTTGCGAGAAAACAGTTACCTTTACTCTTTGAATTCCAATTAACTTCGATTTTCAATCACCTTCTAATTAAGGACCCATCACGTGAATTTATGTAATATTAATGCTTCAGTAAATAACAACTTAGATAAGTTAAAATATAAACATTTTTAATAGTAATTAAAAGTAGTATTCCGGTGTTGTGAATTTTTTATTTATAAACTGCTTGTTGTGTCAAAAAGTTTCATATAAACTTTCAAAGATACCACCATTTTTGTTTCATAAAATTACGATTTTTTTAAAGATGTAAATTAATGAAATAAAATGATAGCACCCGTTTTCACCCTTCTAGATGAAAAGGCAAATAGCAAAATTTTATCTTTTCAAAATTTGAGGAAAACCAATTAAAGATCTTGTTTCGGTTTATATCACTAAAGAGGAAGAACTATCTAATACTCTAGGCTACATATATATTTTTATTTATTGACTATGAATCTGAGCATTAAACTTTTACTAAATGATTAACCCTCTTCTTCATAAACGCATTTTAACGTTATAATGTGTTTTAGCTTAAAATGCATTTAGAATGTGTTTCACAAATGAAACTACAGTGTTTTGTTCCATGTATTCTTAACATAGAGATAACTATAATTACCTTATTGAAACACATTCTAAAAGCATTTTAAGCTAAAACCCATTTCAACGTTAAAATGCGTTTATGAATAAGACCGTTAATAACTACATAGAACAGTATTATTTAAAACATATTTAGGATTTGAAATTTTGGAAATTTTTCAAAACCTACGAATATGTGGCAATTACTTTACAAAGTTAATGATGTCTCCATCAGTTTTACTTTTGTTTCACATTTCAAAATTTGAAGATGAAAGGTGTTTTTTCTTTAATTTAACGTAATAACTGTTGAGTGGCACAAAAAAAAATATTTTAATTATTTTATTTGTCCAAATGACACCTGCTTGTCACTTTAAATTTTGTAAAATGCCTTTTCAATGTTGCGTAGTGAACTTTAAGATTAAAATTATGAAATTATATAATTTTTGCCGATCCTTCAACCAGTTGTATTCGCATTTTTCCATAAAGGACAGTTATTAAAATAATCATTAAGGAAGAGTTATGGAATTGGTTAGATTAACTTACACTTTTACTGCTGAATATTATGGGTTGGAAAGACAAAAATCCCAATATGTAATAAAATTCCATACTGCTAATTGTGGTCACTGGGGTCAGCATGAAATAATTCTCTATGAGCACACTCTTGCAGTAACTGCTTTTCCTATGAAAACCTTAAAAATCAATGTCTTCTGCGTACATCCATTTTTAATTTGTGTGAAGTGGCTAGTATTTATATTTAGTTGGCTAGTCAGATAAGGAAAGAGAACAATAGTTACAAATCAATATGAATATGAAGAGTTCAAGCAGGATATATAAATTATCTACCCTTTAACCATTTTGAACTTCATTTATATGTATATAAAGCTGAAAGGATCGATATGTGTGTGTTGTTGTCACAAAGTTCGAAAATTCATATGGCATGTAGATAACTAGTAACCTAAAATTCGGCCCACTTATAATTTAGGCATATACATTGCCATGGAGATTCGAAAAACCTCGAAATTCCACCTGGGTACTGAGATATAGATATAGAAAACGTGAAATCTTATAGCAAAAAAATTACAATTTTAATAATGTGGGGAGACGCTCCTTGGAAAGCGCTGACGATAATAAACTGTATTAATTTTGTTAACAATCTATTCTTACACTGATTAATAAATTATTTGTAACCTTCTTAGATAACAGATTCGAGTAATGGATGCATTAATACAATTTTTTACTACTGTGTTCATTTTTGTTTTAAGAACTATTTAAAAACTCCAAACTTCCCTCACTCGGAAGGTGCAAAAGGGGATGAAATTTATTTGACAGTGCCCAAATAGCTGGAAGCTTTAATCATTTACTCACTTATAGCTTAGGGGCTCCAAGGTGGTTCAGAAAAATAATATAACTCCGAATTTGTTCCTTGGGTGAGAATTGGAGTTGATATTTTTTGTTGATTTTATTTTGAGATACTTTTGGGTGCCCAGTTAAAGCTTTTAACTCCGCTTGATTATAGCTTAGGCCCCCCAGTGGCTGGAAATAAATTAAAACCCTCTAATTTAATCTACCAAGTGGATAGAAAAGTGGATACAAGTTATGCAACAATTGCTAAATAGCTGAGAACTTGCTATGGATATAGATTGTTCTCTATATGGTCAATAATATAATATAGTTGAAAAAATCCATTAATCCCACATTTCACTTTCTTAGAAGGTGGGAAAATGGCGTGAAAATTATTTTTGCTAGAATATTCTGAGATACTCCTACGAGAAGTTGAAAACCTTAAACTCTGCAGGGGAACAGCTAAGATCCCGGAGTCGCTCCAAAAAATTTAAAAATCAAAAATTTTAGGTACTTAGGATTTGGAAAAGGGGTGGAAATTTATTCAATAGTTACTAAACAGCTAAACTTGGTACTATTATAGTTTGGACTTCCAGATGGGTCAGAAAAATCAATTAATCTTAAATGTCACTTTCTGAGAGAGAAAAAAATTGATATTAAGTCGACGTCCGAACGAAGCCGGATACTTTACGAACTATTTTAACAAAGACAAAAATACATTTTTATTCAATTGGCTATAATTCACATTATCTTGTGGAGGTTTGCCAAAATATCAAACGTGGGTTTCTCTGAATATAAAATATGCCCGTCGTGATACAAATATTGATAATTTATTTAATAATCTTAAAACGAGAAATGAATTATTTCGTTTTAATTGCATTCGATTTATTGGCACGTTAACTAAAGTTTCAATCAACACGAAATTGGTATGACACAATCTCCAGTTACATTATTTAAGCAATAAAAACCATTTTATAATTTACTATTTCCATACGGCCATAAATCGTGGCGTACCCAAGTACATAAACGATATTTATCTCTTTATTGCGCTTTATTTTTAACTTAGCAATACGTATTTTCTCCATAATTCGAAAATAGCCCCTTAATATCGTTTAAATTGGTTTAACTGAATGTTGGTGGCGTTAATTCAAAAATGTCGATACCACGATGATTACCAAATTATTTTCCAGAACAAATCGAGGAGGACTGTACCGACTTTCAAGGCCAAACCATACAACACGGGGTGCTATATGTACCAGGACCAGCGGTTTGCACCATGTGCGTATGCTACCACAGCGAACCAATGTGGTGTCAAGCCATATACTGCGACCCCCCATACGTAAGTTCGGATTTTTGATTGCTTCAAAAGCCATTTCAAAGCGTGCTTTGCTTGTGTAATCGAAATACATTGAAACCTCTCGTTGAAGACACTTCAGTCCTATTGACACTTTATTTTTATCTTGTCTACATCCCTTGATAATAAACCATAATGACCCTTATAACGACGCCACGGAGAATAAGTGGGTAACTCGATTAGACATTTTTAGATAAGAAAACACTTTTAAAGGTCAAATAATGCACCAACATACCCTATTAATATTTCCTACAATTGATTTCTCTAAGTATATCCCCCATGGGTTGTAAACCTGGTTTGAAAAAATTTAATAGAAGTAAAGACAGTTGATTAATCATAAAAACAATAAACTTAAAATTCGCCAATGTTCGGCCTACCTAGATATTAGTGAATGGAGGCTTTTCCGGGCTGTTGGGCCGTGATCGATGTAGAATTTTTCTTCCTCTCGTTTCACTTGCACCTACAATAAGCATCTTCAGAGGCGATTCTTGGTTCTAGGAGTTTCAGGTCAGTTTAAATAGAATAAAATCGTCAAATATATTCATCAAAGAAAAACTTGTGTTAAACTTCTCTTGATTAACATAGAAGGAAAATTGGAAATACTTCTCTTGATTAACAAAGAAGGAAAATTGGAAATTTCGTCAAATAAATCAGACGTTTGATAAGTAATTATGTACATACACATATTTATGTAAACACTACAAATTTTGACAACAAGGTCCTACTTCCATAGCAAGACTCGTTTATACCGTGGTACCTGAATTTACGGACACTTATTTAGTGCTACCCCGTACTTGAGCAACTCGTTGGTAAGGGTTAACCGACGAATTTATCTTTTATAAATTGAAACCGATCTATGTTTTGATTAATTATGTTTCAAATCTATTTTGTAGAATATCTGTGCATCTGTCTATCTAGAATATTATGTAGAATATCTGTCCCAATCTAGAACAAGTATTGGTGCCTATCTATGCAGATATGTTTATAAATAATATAGTGATATAAATGATCTCACGAATACACATCTCCAAATTTGAATTTTTGTTGTTGTTCCCCAATAAACTCCATAATAGAGAGGTTTCACTGTATGTTTCAAGTTCATAGAGCAATATACTGTTCCAGTTCTGCAACAAGTTTCGCGTGGGGGAGAGATGTTGCGAGTTCGAATGTTTAGATCCTCCTGGGGACGAAGCTTCCAGACGTTTAGAAGAGTACCGAAAGAAATTGAACAGAAACCGTTCCATACAACATAGTTTTGCAGGAATTTTATATCTGTCCGTTTTCATTGCTGTTGTACTTCTATAATTCCTTTTTCAGATTAGATAAATAGTTAATATTGCCTTCCCGCTATCCTTCGAGATTTGTTTGCTTATTGATGTTAGATAAATTATAGCTGGTTGAGCTGTGCATTAACTTTACTTGTAAGCCTAAAATTCGGTGATATGAGTATGGAGTGATAACAGGTGTGATCGTTACTCTAAGATAGATTAGCAAAGATTTTGTTTAATTTTTATAACCTATTGTGAATATAAATTTTTGCATAATATATACATGTCATATGTTACTAAAAATTATAACATTTTTTAAACTACCTATTCCAAACAACAATTTTAGTGCCGGCATGTATCATTAATAACTATGCTCTCCCTTTTGGTGTAGGCACAAATCTCACTATTATTTAATTTAGACTTGTTAAAGTTTTATTGCCCCTGTATAACTGCCTCTATGGCGTGTTTACAATTTTTTTTCCATCACTTCTATTAGTCAACTCTATTATAACTATCTATCAACATCTATTATGAAACGTAAATTTTCCAAACCAAATTTTGATAATTGCACAATTATTTAATCAACATTAAAGCATTTGGAACCTATAAATGGATATCAGAAATGTATCCATGAGGTACGTAATGTTTATAAAATAACTCATTATTGTTGTAAATCGCTAAATTATGAAAATCAATAGGTATTAGATATTAAAAACAGTACTACAAGAAGTTATTAATAAACCCATAATAACCGTGAGGATTAATTGAAAGAGAATGATTTACCTACTTTTTGTAAATAAAATTTAAATATGTAAAAATTACCGTATTGTTATAATTCCATAGGATATTACCACGGACAAGAATAATGTAATTGTTACTGCTTGAAAGCGAAATGTTTATAACAATGTACAGACTTTAACAGTTTGGTATTTAGTAATACATAAAAGCTTTTATTAATAAAATGTATCAAATCAATTATTTATATATATTTAATTGTGTCCCATATCCATCAAAAAAAGAGAAATTTTTGTGTTCTTAGTGTTCTATGTTAGTTACTAGATTTTGAACGATGTATAATGTGAATATTTGTTCGAAGGTAAAATGATGCGGTTTTCGCGTAAAACGTTTACCATAGTTAATAATTTACTGAAACAAAATTCCAACAAAGTTGCAGACTATAAAAAGTATCGAGCAGTTGTTAAAGTCCCCCTAGGTTATGTTCAACGCACGTATTATTCCTCAGGCAAGTACAACTTTGAGGTTATAAAATCGTGGGTTTACCCCAACTTTCTTGATAGATTCAAAAAGTGTGAAGTCCCCCTTGAGCAACATTATAAATAAGGATGCTACGGAGAAAAGTCAAGAGAAAATCAATGAAGACGAGGCGAGGAAACAGCGGGAGCAATCCTGGAGAACCATGAAGTTAACACTGGCATTTTTTGGAATTTCTTTCACTTGCCTGGGAGGTTATTTAGTTTTCACACTGGGCGTTCCCCCGCTGAACGAAGACGGAACGCCTATGCGAGATGAATTCTCTGATAGACCTTTGATTTTGCAGTATATTCTACGTACATATAGAGAATTGGATTATTACAAAAAGGT
The DNA here is from genome assembly GCA_963576515.1 of Cryptocephalus primarius. NCBI lineage: Eukaryota > Metazoa > Arthropoda > Insecta > Coleoptera > Chrysomelidae > Cryptocephalus > Cryptocephalus primarius. Next base: position 20,248,585 of record OY754936.1, on the reverse strand, counting down.
ATAGTAATGCATTATTCACTCCCCAAGTTAATTTAATGTACTAATTTCAGCTTATTAAAGAGCCTTCGAGGGACAAACTACTTCCGGACCCTTTAAAATACCCATATATGCAACCTAAATATACCCTAGTTATAGAATTGACGGACGTTCTGGTACATCCCGATTGGACTTACAAAACTGGTTGGAGATTTAAAAAGCGGCCACGTAAGAAATAAATATTTCTTTTTAGAACATGCACTTTATATTTCAATAGTCTAGATATTAAGTGATTGTTTGTATAACATTTTAGTATTAATTTTATTTATTACTCTTACTAATACTGCTTATTTACTATTACATTAAGTGTTGTAAGTCATTCTAATATCTAGAACACCTCAGTAGGTAACGCCCATAGAAACCCATGTCCCGAAAAACTGCTCAAAGTATAGAGATTTTTATTATGAGTAGGATTGCTTGAAATCACTCCAGCCAAAAAGAATCAATCACTTCTGTGTCAGTTTTATTCGGTTTTGATAGTGACTTGCTCATAGACAAATTAAGAGTAGACAAGACAAATGGCCGGAGTATTGTAATGCTAAATCGGCGTACAGTGGTCTGTCTATCGCTCTCTCAACTCTGGCTTGGTTGCCCGCCTCCCAGCACTAGTTTCTTTATCCCACTGATCATGATCAGTGACAGACGGACGATCAAGTTTGTATGACAAAGATAACTAGTCTATTGGGGGTAAAAGTCGCCGATTTTATATAGGCCAGCCTATACCTTGCCTGGTCTACTCTTAATTTGTCTATGGATTTGCTTCAGATTACTAGAACTCAATTGGATGCTGTTTGTGAAACAAACGGTACAAGTGGTTAGTAAAATGTGTTTTAAATATGAAGTACTTTTGTTGGTCAACATGTAATGACTATTGTGATTTCAATAAAAATACATAGTAAGGTGATCATGGGTTGCAGTAATCTAAAACATGCCCCTGTCTATGGAGCATAAAACTGACACAAGCTTAATTTGATTAGAATGACTAGTCAGTCCCCAGGTAAAGGGAATTTTGTTCAAATGGCAAATTTGGAACTTCGTAAATTTTTGTCAACACATTGCTGTACAAAAGTAATATACACCATACAGAAATACCTAAATACCCTATTTGAATGAAAACTTGGGTTTGCCATTAAAAAATATTCATATTTAAAAAACACGTTGTTTCAAAACTTACTTCAAGAAAACTAATCACACTATGTACATTTACCGTTTTAGTGTTGGATTACTTCTTAGAAAGTTTACATGGTACCTATGAAATAGTCATTTATACTGCAGAGCATGGAATGACAGTCTTTCCCCTGACCGAAGCAATAGATCCGAAGAATTTAATCGCCTACAAATTAGTCAGGGATGCAACTCATTTCTCAGAGGGGCACCATGTAAAAAGTTTAAGTAGACTGAACAGAGACTTATCTAAAGTAATCTGCATTGATTGGGATGCAAAAAATGTTAAATTTAATCCAGAAAATCTACTCCAAATTAAAAGATGGGATGGAAGGGATCAAGATGAAGAACTAGGAGATTTGGTAGCATTTCTAAAAAGTGAGTGAAGGTTATTGCAAATACCATATGGAAGATAAGTTGCTCAACAAGTCTAATTTATTTTCTTTCTTAGCTATTGCTGAAAATGACATAGAGGATGTAAGAGAAGTATTAAAATATTACAGCAATTTCGACGATCCACTGCAAGCATTTAGGGAAAAACAGAAAGAGTTTTTTCAACAAATGGAAGCCCAAAAGATAGCCAGAACAACACAAAGCGAATCTAAACTGTCTAAGTGGACACCTAGCTTTATGAACCGAAAATTTTTTTAGCCAAACTTCAGGGCCTTCATGTAATTTTTTTGTAAAAATCTTATAATAGCATTAATGAACATCATGTGGATTTCTTTAAATAAATGCCTAGGTAAAATTTAAAGTATATTTATTTGGAGTGAAACACATTGCATAGAAATGAAAATTTATTTAAAAATGTAGAAAAAAATTTTCACGACTTACAAGTATTAGGCGGAGAATACGTTCTTTTAAGGTGATGTCATTACACAATCGATATTTAAGAGCTATGCACGACATTTGTAGTTACCAAACAATTTTCGTCAACTAAACAAATACAACAAAAATGTTAGTGTGCCAATAATACATGATATTTATCAGAATACACATGTTTAGTTAATACTTATGAATACATCGAAGTCCAACATTGACAAGCTATTCATTTGATACGAATGTACTGTCCCTCTAAACATTTAAAACATAACTAATATTATATCTCTCAAACAAAAATAACAGTGTAGACTAATTTAATTTTTTGATCATTAAGAAATGCAACTTATTTACAAAACTCGTTCATTTTCTACTATTCTTCCTAATAACTGAAAAAAAATCTTATGCTAATCAAATATTCCTACAGACTTACAATTTTGATTAAGTCTTTCTTTGGCACTTTAACAAAGGACAATGATTTACAAACTATGAGTTAAAAGACAGCGATACCTACAGAACTTAAGTGGAATGTTTCTTTTAATATCAAAAGAAAATATGGCTAGATGATACTAAAAGTTAATATTAGTATGGACACAATGGTAACTAAAACAAATCAGGAATACTTGAAACTACTTAGGTAGATGTAACACCTTTCCTTGCCACTAGCAAGTTCAAAATAGGGTGCTTCTTTATGTAACTCACAGCCTTTTTATGAGTTACCATGGTAAAATCATAACCATTGCACTGCAAAATTTTGTCATGCACTCTTAATCCTGCTCTAGAAGCAGGACTATTATCATGGACTTCTGTTACATATATACCCTGAAAAAGAGAAGACTAGCTGAAATCCCATGTAGCAAGTATATGATAAATAATTTAAGACACTAGTGTTGAAATAGAATGTTTGTTCCAGGAAGTGTTTTCAGTATAGTTCCAGGATGGGTTTGTAACTGTTGAAAATAATTTCATGGATTTGTGATCGTTCATGTACCATATCATTGGTTAATTTTTAAGGTTGACACCGTTTGCCTATTGCTCCCATAACTTATTCTTCATACATCTCTAGAAACTGCAAAACGCAAGAAGAGTAAATTAAAGAATGATTGAATCTGGCGATACTTGGTCGCGGGCAGGTACTGAAATTATTGTTCAAGAATACTTCACTCGGAACATTTACAGGAAACCGTAACTGAAAACCTTGAACGCTTTTTATCTACTGTGTTGCATGAGAATTTCCAGCACTGGAACTGTACTTGGTGTTTGGAACAAACTTATAATAAATAGGTGACTATTAACAGAGATTTTACTATACTTGTTAAAGCAGAATGGTTGGTTGATATCGTAGGTTTTGGGTAAGCATGAAGTTTCTATAATAATCTCCCGATAACTCTCTAATTTAATTAAAGGATTTAAAATGAACTTCATACATTAAATACCCAACAGGGGTTCTGTACATAACAAAACCGTTTGAGGAGATAAGATAAATATGAAGTATGTGTAAAATAAAATGATTCCCTCACGTTATCTGTATATCCTTGGGGACTCTTATTGTAGTCTTGATCGATCCCGCCTCCGATCTTGAAACCGCACCGCATGGTCTCTCTATCAATTTCCTTTGTGAGTGTTATTGGAATCTAAACAAAAATAAAATTAATATAAACATAAAATACACGTTTATTTAAGAGTGTGCTTGAAGTAACCCACAAATCTGATGGATGTGATGTTCAGGAAAATGTGTGTTTAGTGTGGAGGCAATTACACACCGACAATCTATGTTTAATTACAAACATAATAAAATTGGCATATAACCATAACATCGTAATACTCGGCAAAGTAATGAAATATTTTTGTAAAACTGTGGAAATTTTCATGGAATATATTTTTATGTAAATGAGCTAAACGACTACTTCTAGGAATTGAAAATCGATGTACAACATAAACGAAAGTACTTACACTAAGGCACTCCATTGCCGTGCCGGCCTGGTGCTGAAAAGCCATTTTCGCACACATTTTGAATGATTATTGGGAAATTACTAAAAACCGAATAAATTTTCAAACCACTTTGTGTAAAAATCTAAAACTGAATTTGACACCTTGCAAATTCGCTTGATGATTTGACTGTTGAACTGTCATCAGCAGAATAGTCAACCTACATCTTCGATGGCCACTAGGAGAATTTTAAGTGATTTTTACTAAATGCATGTTTCGTCTATGATTCGCATGTTTAATTATTCCATTTTATTGCCTACAGTTACATTCTATAAACACATTTTAGTTGCTCTTCCTTTAGTTTTTACTTCAAATACAGTGTACAAAAATAGGTTTGCAGATCACTGCACTATCTGCGGTTGGTATGATTAGACGAAAAAGTGTTCCAACTAGTATTCTGTGTACTGTGGTGGCTTGGGCATACTCTGCGTTCTATAATATGTATTGTATATTTTGTGTTATGCCTGTAATCATATCGCCTGGGCATAACCTTGTAAGTTTTTTATCTTAAACTAACCAGACCGTTATTTAAAGCGTGTGTACGGTTATATGTGACCACCAGTTTCCATCACCTAAAACGTGTTAGGTGCCGTACATATTCTAACATCACAATGAGTATAAACATCGGGAAAATCAACCGAAAGATGTTCCTAGCACAACTTCTGTACGAGTGCATTGAAGACAACAGACTCGAAGCAGTATACTTTCTACTTCAAAAAGGGGCCAACCCGAACGTAATCCTGCCGAAGAAGGGAATATCTCCGTTCCACCTAGCCGTTGGTTGTGACAAGATATTTGCATTACAAGCGACCAACCTGATCTTGAAGTATGGGGGCGATCCCAACATCAGATCTGAGGATGGCCTGACCCCTGTCCATATAGCGGCAGCCTGGGGCAGTTTAGAGATTCTACACCTTCTCCTAACGTATGGAGGTAATAGTTCAATGAGAGACAACAATTTCATGACTCCCATGGATTACGCCGAGAAAGAGAACCAAACGTTGTGCCTGCAACTTATGGAACGTTTCATTCCTGCTGCAGTATATAGCAATAGTACAGGTATGGAAATTAAATTAGGTGAAGCTAGTTTAACAAGTGACAGTGAGAATATCGAGTACAAAACTGACAGTATTCCAGAAGTAGCATGTAAGAAAGCGTTAAGTTTCCCCGAGCCTAATGAAGGTGAATATGTTGAAAATTGGATTGAAAAGCACCAAAGTTGCAATAAGACTGATTTCTCAACTGACAGTTCATCAGAACCTATTCAATCAAATAAATGCCATACCCTTTGTACTCCAAAGAGAGTAATTCGTGACTCACCGATAAACATCACACTTTTTACCAATGATATGTCTAAGAGTACCTTTAATGATTCCGAAAGAAAGCCACCGTCTTGTGAAAGTGGCATAATTTTACTGTCCAATTCTTTCGAATCTTCAATTAGCAACACTGAAGCAAATAGTCAGTATGTAAGTTGTGTAGAAAATAATTTACAAATACCAAATAACCATCAGGAGTGTCAAAAAGAGTCAAAAGATGATTTGAGCTTTGTTACTGTTGTATCAGAAATTTATAAATACGAAGATAAAGAAAAAGACATTGTTCTCTATGAACAACGATTAGTAAAATCTCCAGAATGTGGTGAGAGCCCTGAGTCTGGGAGGTCCTTATCATCTGTTCCAGATTCATTTATATATGACAGTGACACATTAAGAAAAGAGTTAACTTTACATGGATGTGATCCGGGACCTATTACCTTAACAACCAAGAAAGTTTATTTAAAGAAACTCTATAATTTAAAAAAGAAGCCTGTGGTACAATATAGAAATGACAGAGCTTCCAAAACGTATTCATTTGAAATTGAGAAGACGAGAGGTAATATAAAGTGGTTCGAAGATAATATGAAACTGTACAAATCTTTGGAAGACGCTGTTTGTGGAGATTTCAACAAACCTAATCCGGTAAAGAAGTGGAGAGAGGGACTTAACAAAGCTTCGTTCAATTACATATTACTTGATCCGAGAATTACTAACAACCTGCCATGCAGAGCTGAAACTATTGATAAAAAAGAAGTTTGGGAAACTTTCCTGTCTTCCATATTTTATATTGGAAAAGGAAAAAGATCCCGCCCATATGCACATTTATATGATGCAGTATCATTGTGGAAAGAACAGAAAGACAATTCAGTTAACAAAAAATTGAAATACATTCTAGATATTTGGAAAAGCAATTGTGGAGTTATTTGCCTTCATATTTTTCATAACATTATACCAGTTGAGGCCTATACAAGAGAAGCAGCGATGATTAGTGCTATGATGCTCAGTAATACCACGAACATCAAATCGGGTGAATATTATGGAGCTGCTGCTTCTTGGTCTCAAAAGCACAAAAAAATATTTGGTACATATCTCTTGTACAAAGCGATGAATATATTTTTAAATGAGGGAGAAAGGCAAATACATCCTTGTGATATTGAATGTAGATATAAATAGTTAACAAATATTTTTGTATTCTTTTGTATGACAAAACTCATGTATGTATATGTATATACATTTGTGTTACAATTGTGACCATGACTGCTAATCAAAAAATATTTTATATTCTTGATTAGTTGAATAAACATTTGTATTTATACTAACATATTGTTTCTATTTTTAATAAGTTGATAGTGAAAATATGAGTAAGATGCATAAAACTCTTTATTAATGTTTAATCTTTATACAAAATTATTCAATTGATGTGAGATATTTGATCCATACAGGTAACAATTTGTAGATATATAAAAGTAAACATGATATAGATATTGCAAAATAAACATAAAAATCTCCAATACTTGGATAAAATGGCAAAATCCAAAAGAAACCATAGTTTCAGAATCAAAAATAATACTGAAAAAAAAATTCAAGACATTGACTCCACCGCAAAACCGCCCAATTTTTTTTCTTTTTTGTAATAACCCTAATAATCAAAACAAATACAAAACAAGAACAATTTCTCTATTTTCCCATTCACACTGTATCAATCGGAAAAAGTAGTCAAAAAATATATTTCAATAAGATATATACCAAAGTTTAATTGTACAACCAAGATCCTTTAAGGACTGCAACTTTATCCAGTGTATTAAATCAAAACTAAAATTTCCATGTTGCAGTTGCAACTAAAAAGCACCATCAAGAAAGAATAAACTTGTACACTGTAGACTTAAGCTTGGAATAGACAAGCATGTGTCTTCATTCATTACTGAGGGATTTAAAAAATAGCTTCTAACCAGGGGTCAGCAAAATGTATCTACCCGTGGACGTACATAATTCTTCAGAAATAGTTTATAATTTGTGATTTCAAATTTACTAAAATCACGAAACATGCACTTGTATACTTGTTTTTAGATAAGTATTGAAAACCATTAGCATGTTTGTTTTCCCAATCTTTAATAGTACTTGCATGCAACTCTCATTATCATCTATATTGAATAATACAAATCATAGTCATTAAAATTTGTAAAAAGCTACTATTGGTTGACACAGAAGATTGACCTTTGTTCAGTAAGGGATGATTAGATTAGCGTGCATCACAAATTTCAACTTCCAAGTAACAATCAGACATTATTATTTGAAGCCCATTACGCTTCAAAAATAATGAAAATAAATTATTAACAAAAAAAAAAACTGGTGAATTCAACACCTATCACGCTTAAACTTCTGAACTCATCAAAGAACAATACTTAATTCATTACCTTTAGAAGGAAGAAAATTAAATCTATTTTAATAGATCCTCATTGTAAACAAATCATTACGCACAATTACCATTATAAACAAATCAATAAAATGTATGTAAATATTTTCAAATATTTCTTATCTAGACACAGTATTGACGTAAAAGGGTAAAAAGAATTGTTTTAATCAGTGATGGCGATTAATTGCTGATCAAAGATTCTTTAGAGGTCAAAAATATTTGCCGACCCCTGCTCCAGCTAATCGATTTAAAAAAATAGTTTCTTACCATATTATGACATATATAATTGTATTGAGGGCCGGTTCTACGACTACAGTATAAGCCTCAAATGATATGGTCAGATCTGACTAATCAGAATTTGGCAATTCTAAGAAAACCCTAATTCAGGGTACATACTGTTATTGTAGAACTGGCCTGAAGTCCACAGTTTAAATTCATCAACTATTTTGTTTCTTAAAAATCTACATGTACAACTAACATTTAGTTTTTACGAGTCTTTCATTTACTTTGAACGTCTTTTTTAAGCAAATATGGTCAAAGTAACGAATCTGCAGTGTACCCATATCTTACGACATCAATAGACATATGTTCTTTTATATCTCATAACTTCTCTGTCCATCATCCAGTCAAAATACCATTTAGCTTTGTCTCTTTTTCTTTTACGGTAAGAAACTCGATCAAAATACCATTCGCCGGAGTTGGCTTTATTTCTTAACTCACTCCTTGCTTTATACATTTTATCCACCCAGTATCCACTAACAGTATTGTTATCTTTCTCAGTTAATATGTAATTCTTGTAGTGTTTCTCTTTTGATTTAGCTTGACAGCAATTAGTTCTTTTTGAATCACAATCATCAAATTCCTTCGAGTCCTTAGAAGGTTTGCACACCTTTTCTTTTGAGTCCACCTGATAAAACTTTTCTTTATATTTCTTTTTATCTTTTGGTAAATATTTAAAACCATCTTTAATGGCTTCTTTGTTAATAAAATCGTTACCATTTAAACTTTTCGCTTTTTTAGTCTTTTTTGGATTATCTTTATCACTCTGATATTTTTGAAACTTTTCATGACTAGAAATTTTATCCTGTTTTCCTTTATTGAAATATTTCTTCTGGTTCTTTTTATGTTCGTCATTATACTTGAGCTTATTATATTTCTGATTGAAGTCTTCATGTTTATTTTTATCTTTGATATTCATATTTATTTCTTGTAGTTTTAAATTTTCAACCTCGGGCGACTCTTCAGGTTGATGCTGATAAGGTTTATCATACCTATTTTTATGTTTAAGGAAATGCTCCTTAATACCAAGCTCATATTCTTTTTTGGCCAAATATTTTTCTTTATTGTTCAAGAAGTCTTCTTTCATTTTCAACTGATCTTCCAAATTTTTTATGTTCTCTTTCATTTCTTCATTTTCTTTTTTTCGTTTAATGCGTTTTTCGATCTTCTTCAAACATTTCTCGACGTTTTTTTCTGAATAAATGCCGTCAGACTTGTGCTTGTTCCTGCAGTAAGTGAGTGCTGATGGTACTTCATAATTACCTTCTTCATAAAGACTCTCTGACAAGTCTCTTATATCATTAAAATGTTTTTCTTGATAAAGCGGCACATCGTCGTCTGCGCCTTGACTAGAGACAAAATAACCCAGAAAAATAGAACTTACAGCCAACAGAATAGTACCAATCAACAGACCATTAAAGTACTTTTTGATACCTAAAGAAAACTTCCCAGAACGTACGCTATCGCTTATATTTTCTCTGATGAGTTGAACGGCGCCCTCAGGCTCCTCCGATGGCTCTACCTCATTGACTACCTGCAAGCCATCTTTGGATACGATCGGCCCAGACTCTGACTCAGGCTCGGCACTCTCCAGTTCAGATTTTTGGGTGCAGTTCAAGTAAAAGTTCAGCAAGTCCGATGCTCCATCTGTTGTACCCACTTCCTCTTCTTCCAACAATGACTGCATTTTCTGCAACAACATACATTTGTTAATACTTAAAAACATAATATCTGAAACCAAGGAAAGTACTTTAGCCAGAACATCTGAGAAAAGTAGGTCTAAATACACATTATGCACTGTTCTGAGGCATCTAACAATTTATAAGAGATTCACATCTGCCTTTTTAATTTTTTGTATATTGCGGTCTTGTTAGTTTTCATAATATTGTTATAATTTATGAGAGAAATTCCAAACTGAGCTTAGGAAGACTTCTATTTTTGGTACTTCCACTGTCAGAATTCAAAATGGGCAGTTTATTGCCAAGTCCAAGTATTTGAGAAATCCCTTGGTAAATTGGTAAATTTAAGAAGTTATTTATTACTGTGGTACTTTGGGATCACTACCTTTAACAAAGGAGTTTTTAGTCAATTACTCGATAGTTCCTTCTTTCTAACATGTGTTAGATCTGGGAAGAAGCTGGTTTGTTAACAGTTGTAATAAATCAACCAAGCACACCAAGAGGTGGAGCACACCAGAAAGTAATCTTTGACACCAAATTTATTTTTGCTCACAAATATGGAATGTGGAATAGTGTTACGCTGACATAAAGTCCAAATAATTTAACTTATAAATGAGAGAAGAACAAGAGAGTTAGAAAGTTATTGTCTACCTAGACAACAAAATCTTCAAACTTGTCTTGGGTTCCTAAAGTACGGATATCTAGCGTATAGTATGATACATTTTGTGAGCATGAGTGAAGATCAAAGTTGGTTGGATATTGATTTAAATCAAAGGTGGTCGAGCAATAATCGCGCATACTCTGTCAGCAGAACAGAGGAAGCAGTTTCAATAACGATATACCAGCGTTAAATTACGATTTATATATTATGTCTCTATTTTACATGCTTATCTATTTATTACCTATCATTTTAGTCATTACATACCTACTGATTTAACCTCATTTGACTGTTTTCTTTCAAAATCAAATTCTATTAATAAAATCAAAGTGTATATATCAAATTGTAGTCCGTTTATTTTTCTGTAACAAAATTTTCATATCAAAAATATTGTGTTCCAAAGAAACTTGTAATTTTATGTACGTTTCGTAACCAAAAGTGCAGGTTCATGCACTATGACGGCAGTGGTTGTATGCAAAGACAAATAATCCTAATTAGTAAGAAAGTCCCTAATATGCTTTTCTAATGAGTGAAAAGGGATATGGATCAAACCAGGCACATACACATCCAACATGACCATTATTGTCAAATTTTACCATCTGAAAAGAGATGCTAGAGAATGTTTTATAATCAGAGAGATTTGTTTTTACATATGGTCTACCACAATTGTGAATGATATATACTTGGTTTATAAAACTTACAACATGCAGAGAAGGTGTTATATAATAATATATATTATTAAATAGTAATACCTTCTCTTTTTTACTAAAATCAAACAACATCCACACAACATAAAACAATAGGTATTATTACTCTTATTGTCCCATATAATATACATACCAATATAATATAATGTCTCATATTTACTTGTGTATAAACTTATTATTCTTTGAATAATTGTTTCTGTTTGTTACAATAATTTCAAAATCTATCTGAGTATTTTTAATAGATATCTAGCTACAATTTCCATCTAAAATGTCTTTTATATTGTCCGTTTATTTTTCTGTAACAAAATTTTCATATCAAAAATATTAAAATATACTTTGAACCAATCACACTATTTTTTCTCTACACTAAATTTTCTCTAAACAAAAAATTGGCGATGTGTCTGTCATATAACTTTTCTCATGAGGCACATGCTGTATGTCAGTTTACAAGCTCTTAGGAAATTCTCAAGACTAAAGTGCCCTTTAGAGAGACATTGGAAAAAATGTTTTAAATAAAAGTTAGATATTAAATAGGTAAGTCGAGTGGCAAAAGGTGAAATATACCACTGAAGTCATCTCAAATAGAAATTGTAGGCATTTAATATAGTAGTTCAGATAGAAACATCACTAAGAATATGTGAAACTGTTTTGGAGAATATTGAAAATCCTGAAAATGCACAAGGGCAAAATGCCGTTCAGCAAAGATCAGTCAAGATAATGATTATGGTATTCAATTTTGGCCAAAACTGCAGATTATTTTTTTTTTCTTTGGAACTATACGCAAATACAAAATGTCGGCCTTTTACTGTTTACAGTTCTCCAGAAACAGTCGACCACATACAAACGCAAACACACAAACATGTTTCTCGGAGTCAAGGCACCTAAAATGTCCAGAAAAGGCAATATCTCAAAATTCAGAAAATCAACCCAAAAACAATACTTTCTTATTACATGAGTACCTCAAGTGAACAGTTTAAAATATTACTGTTTGTTATAAGAGGTGCTAATAAAATTTAATTAATTATCCTCATTGATCGATACTCACATCACTCATGTCTGATAAAAAGCAAAGCGTCTCCTCCATCGTCTCCTTTTCGGCACAATCTTCATTCCCTTCCAAGCTATGCTTATCCGGATCTTCATAAAGAGGGCTGCTTTCGCTTATCACACTTATCCCATCTGAATCTATATCAGACTCTGCCCGAGTTTGTTCGTTTGAAAGAGATGTTTTAGACTCTTCTGCTTGGTGTTCATCTCGATTCAAGTCGTCAATATTCTGAGCATCTTTGTAAGTAACTTTGTACTCTTCTTCTAACCCATCCGTAGTCTCATTCAAACTTAATGTAATGGCTTCTTCGGCAACATCAATATTACTGACAATAACCCAGTTATTGTCGATATTTTCCTCATTGGGATCATCCATCTACAATAAGACGACAAATAAAGAATACAAAATATTGTTGGTGAATGTGAATGAAATGTTTTGAAAAATTGTAAAATGAGATTTTTAAACAAAGTGGAGTTAGATGTTATTCAAGTGAATGGATTGTGATGAGGAAGTAATTTATATGTACCTAATAAGTACCGTTCTTTATTTTAAAAGAGAAGGAATAAGGTGCTATAAAAATGCAATGTTTACAAGGATACCTGGCAGAAGGTACCTATTTTTTTATATAAACATTGCAGATCGTCAGAACAAAGATGATTTCATTAAATAACTACATAAAGAAATGTTACAAAATTACCTCCTTTAATTCTATTTAAAAAATAAACTCTCATGTACTCAACACAAAATAATTTATTTTCTGAACGAAACTTATCCAAATTGAAGTTCATTCACTATTGATGAACATATTTTTTTTGCGAGGATGTATCTATTTCAGGCAGACTTGTACTTGCCAAAATCTCAGTATACATATGACCTAAAAAAGATTCTTTGTCTTTCAATGGTGAAATTAAATTCTGTACCCTAAATTGTCAAACTAATTTTCAATATGATCTCAAAAAATTTTATTAACGAGAAGGAAAATCATTCTAAGTAATAGCATACAATCATAATTTATTACAATCATTTATCATAATTTTGCAGTGATTAAAAGTGTGTAACAGCTGACATCACATGTTGAATCAAATTTAAATTTACGCAAGTAGAAATATTATTAAACTTTCGGTTTCAATAAATTCATGTTGCTTTTAATATCGCACTAAAACAAGGTGTAGCATTGTAAACATTAAATTTTATCAAGATCCTTATCTTTATTAACCGTAATCGTTGTAATACAAAAGACAACGGCGGGGCCCGGGACAAAAGAGATCGCTAATTTCACAACAATCATTTAACAGCCGTACAATAATCCATACTCTCAAAGTAAATAAATAGGACATTTATAATGTAATGAAAATATAAAACGCAATAACGATACATATTTTGGCATAGTATATTAGGTAAATCTAGTGCCAGGGAAACAAAATTATCAGTAAAATATATTCAAATAAAAGTAAAAATTGAAAAAAGGTGAAGAAAACAGCCCTTGGATATATCCTATGACTTACCGTGTATGATTCGGGATTAGAAAACGACAATCAGTTTGTACAACGAATTTTCTTTTGGCGAGATAATCCCGAAATTTTGCAAGTCAATATGCGTAGGTTGTATATTTTTCTATCTTGTTATTGTCCTAATGAAAATTCACATTCGCAATATAAACGTCTGATGTCACTGCTACTGCGCCATCTACCTCCGTCACTTCTCAACAGCTATTGATTTACGCCAATTGCGAATGCCATACCAAAGAAAGAAATCTGTATATAATTTCTTGATCATAGATGTACAGCAGCCAGGTTGAAATAGAGAGATCTATGAGTATATTGTTTACAATCAAGAATTAAATACTGAGTTTCCTTCCAACTCAAAGATTATTAGGCTTTGTTTTTACTTTGCGATTAGTTGTATCATGCGAGCGTTAAAAACATCTATAAATATATATCTTTTACGTTCTGTGAACAAAAGTGCACACTCGTCATCACAAGGATAACTGAATAATCAGCGATCTCTGGTATATTAACTTGGAGTTAAATACTCACCAAACAAAGTGTCGGTTTCGTTGGCATCCAAAATTGAGAGATCGATGTTCTTTACTTTTATAGTCTTCGCCCCAACTGTTAATACTGAATATGAATCTGTTATTAAATAGTTAAACACGTTGAAAACGTATTTGGGCCCATTTGGACCCGTTCTTACATTCGTATATGACGCGTTTCTTGTGATATAATCTATGAAAGGAAATTTCCAGTTTCTTTAATTTTAAACAGATATTCGATACATTTTAATAATCCTAGTTTAACTGATAACCAATTAATATTTAGATAATGCGTCAATGTGCATGTTCTTTTTCTCAGTTACACTTCCACGTCACGTTTAAATTCAGCAACACCGACCTCTTTAACGAGTTATTTGCGTCTAGAAATTACACTTTCGTCCCATACTGAAAATTTAAATAAAGGCGGATATATTACTCAGTCAGTGCTAGTAACTGCCATGTCGACGCTAGGGAATAATGCTACCAACATTACTACGTCGCAATTAATTTTGACCTTCGCTTGTAGATGACGCTGTCTTAACTTTAAGTTCGCCCTCCGTAGATAGTTCCGCCTTGCCCTTGGTATGTGTGAGAGAAATCATCTGATTTTATTCTTATGATAATTTGAACGTTAAAAATTGGCCGAAGTATAAAAGGAACCTCGTTTTTAGAGTTTTACGATGATCTAGTAAGTTGTAGTTTGATAAATAAATAATTTATTAGAGGAAATACTATTCCGCTTATTTACAATTATTTACCTGCTAGTTGTTACCTTTAAGATATTATTATAAATGATATCACTGATTTACACCTATATTTTCTATTCTACTGTTGGTTTTTATTATTATTGCCTATTTTACATTGTTTCCTATAGCGATGATGCTAATTATATTTTAAGAACCGGAAAAGTACATGTTCTCATGAAAGTTTTAATATTAACTTTCATCGTTTTGAAGCTAGTAATAAGGATTAAATAGCAGCCAATTTTCTTACCAGTAAATAATGGCCTGTGTTTGTTTATTGT
The DNA here is from genome assembly GCA_963576515.1 of Cryptocephalus primarius. Taxonomy (NCBI): domain Eukaryota; kingdom Metazoa; phylum Arthropoda; class Insecta; order Coleoptera; family Chrysomelidae; genus Cryptocephalus; species Cryptocephalus primarius. The sequence goes on along the minus strand of OY754936.1, from coordinate 20,233,418 downwards.
GATGGACGAAAGCTCGAGATAACATTACCAATCTAATACCGCAGCAAGCCCTGTCGTTTTTGTTGGTTACATTTATAGAAATTACCTGTTATTTTTTATGGAATTTCTAATCTGGTCTGGTAGCAGTTTTAAAGTTGATTTACTACAACTAATGGTTTTCAACATTTTGTTAAGAAATCATTATTACATTTTATGATTAACAAAACAGTGTTTACGGCCGTTTGTACACTTCGATGTATTAATTCGAAAGCTTATGACATGATACGTTAAAAATTAATAAACATTGCTATTAAAATCCCTATGCTTAATCCCTATACTACTAACGGTTTCTAGCAAGTCAACTAATTTGATAAGTTTCTGTTGTATCATATCTTGTATTGTTGTTTCAATTGAGGTAGTCTCAAGTATATAGGGCAAAACATTTGTCCTGACCAGTTTCCGCATGTGCCGAAGAAACTTGTAATTTTATGTACGTTTCGTACATAGTGTACGAAACAAGTCGTACAATGTCGTACATGTCATACAAGTGCAGGTTCATGCACTATGACGGCAGTGGTTGTATGCAAAGACAAATAATCCTGATTAGTAAGAAAGTCCCTAATATCCTTTACTAATGAGTGAAAAGGGATACGGATCAAACCAGGCACATACACATCCAACATGACCATTGTCAAATTGTACCATCTGAAAAGAGATACTAGAGAATGTTTTATAATCAGAGAGATTTGTTTTTACATATGGTCAACCACAATTGTGAACGATATATACTTGGTTTATATAACTTACAACATGCAGAGAAGGTGTTACATAATAATATATACTATTAAATAGTAATACCTTCTCCATTCTATAATATGGTATAAAAAATTCATTTTCAATGAAACCTTCGTTTCCTAATCTAAGAGATCTTCCATCTATGTGTAAATTGATTTAATAAAATACATATGGTACTGCAGCTGAAGGTGCTAGAGCCTTCTCATCGATTAGTACTTTGCACATTTTTTACTAAAATCATACAACATCCACACAACATAAAACAATAGGTATTATTACTCTTATTGTCTCATATAATATACATACCAATATAATATAATGTCTCATATTTACTTGTGTATAAACTTATTATTCTTTAAATAATTGTTTCTGTTTGTTACAATAATTTCAAAATTTAACTCTTTAATTTACTGAAAGGTGTTGTTGATATCTGATGGCATGTAAATTAAAGGACACTACAGTTCACCAATAAAAAAGAATACTAAAAATGAAATTATTGATGAGACAACGGACCTGCAAAGCTGGTTTTTTAATAATGTCCAAGCTTTTGAACCCAATAGTATATTATTGGCTGCTTCCCCAAATAAAGCTTTTAAAGTTTACAACCATACTTAATGGTATATAACAAAGAGGTAATTTTTCCCTACAAAACTTACCGGATTTGAAAGTATTACATTTTCCTTTGAAATCACTTTCAGAGTTTCCCCTTTGAATTATGCCAGTCAAATTTTGCAGTGTGTTGTTTCGTCATTTTGATAGATATTTAAAAAAAAAATTGGAACTAATACCAATCCAAGTAGTAAGAAAGATCTAAGCAATTGATTTGGTCCCATGAATGTTGCAAAATTAATTGGTTTTGTTCTAAGTACATTTTGATCTTTTAGAGAATCTGAGTGATTGATCTAATGTCTATATTGAATATCAGCAAATCAGCCAAAGATAAATCTAACAAGAATCTAGCCACAATGGACGACGTAAAGGATGAAGCGAAGTCTTTTATTGAACGGGTACTTGGCGATATCAGTAAAAAATCAGCAACCAAACAACTTTTGATCGGAGCGTCTTCTGGGTGGTAAATTTATTCTAACTGTTTATTTATTATTTCTGATCAAACATAATTTTTAAAGGGTAACTGGATTCCTAGCCATGCGAGTCGGAAAAACTGCTGCCTTAGCCCTAGGAGGTGGTATAATCCTTCTGCAAGTGGCTAATGAAAAGGGTTACATCAACATCAACTGGGATAAAGTAAATAAAAACATTGATAAAGTGACTGATAAAGTTGAGGAATCGATAAGTGGCCAAGGACCAACTTGGATGGATAAGGTAAAATTAATTTGTGTAAATAGTGAAAGTACGATATTTTATGTTACTTTTGCTGTTTAATTTGGTAATATTTACTTTAAAGAGATTCCTATAACTTTAAATAAATTTTAGGTTTTGACTTTTGCTCGAAAAAACACTCCCTTCTCTACTGGCTTTATTGGAGGCTGTTTAATAGGCTTAGCTTCACATTAGAAGAAAAAGCAAATATTACCAACATTGTACTGGATGTTTCGTTTGTATTATTTAACATTATTTAATAAATCATGCTATTCAGAATTTTTAATAGTTCATTACCCTAACACAGTTTACTGCTTATCAAGATGTAAGTATGTGTATTTATTTTAAGGAAGCTTATTTCTTTACTACTTAATACCTACAGCAAATTTCATGTTAACCATTTATTTAAAACGTGTTCACCATTGTAACTTACTAATTTAAAATCTAATTCTCCTTTTTATGTTCCTTCAGTGTTAGCAATTATTTAACTTGTAGGCTGAGAGATTCGTTGATAGAAAGCTGAACAAGGCCGAAGATAATCTAAAGAAAAACCAGAAGAAAGTTCAAAAATGGTATTCTGGCTTGACGGGTGACAAGTTTCAACTCAAAGAAATACACATTTTCATAGTCTCCTTTGTTGCTGGGGTTGCTATTGGTATAGGAACTTCCTAGACATGTCGAATAATTTATCAGTATTTGCTTCTATATATTTAGTATATCCTACAATTACTAACTTACAATCCTCCAAACAAAGGAATGATTTTTATAAATATCAAAGTTTTATCAAGTAATTCTTGAATATGATACAAAATAAACACTTTTCTACCTGATAATGTTTGTGCTCTAGGTACTTTCACTACTGTAAAAGCAGCAATATTGAAGTGTTCCTTTACATAAATATCTAATTACTAGACGTATCTGATGAGTATAACAATAATGTAAGTTGGTGGCACAATAATGTAGTGGTAGTTCTTTAAAAATACTAACAGAATTTGATACATTGTTATAGCAACTGAACAACTACAATGAAAAAAGTTTTATTTGCTGATGAATCTGAAAGTTATTTATTGCGGAATTCGTTGGTTAAGTATAGTAGACTATCTTGTATGCACATAATGTACAATAAATTGTAAAAAATAACTTAAATGCTTTTAATTACTCCTACCTAAATATATATGGGTGTTTTGTATAGACCTTGTCTATCTATTTTTGAGAAAGGCTAAATTTTAGTGGCTTTATTACAGAAAAGGCCAAAGATTTAACTAATATTAAGCAAATATCTCCTTTTACTGATAATTTAGCAGAATCAGTTCATATTTTTACCACCTTTTAGTGTCGAACAATGAACGTTAAAAATCAACATACTTAGGAGATGGTTAGTGTATATTTAAAGCTGTCCTTTCTTCATTCAGTAAGTTACTACATTATAAGTTTTAGTCTACACAGAGTTTCGTCGGTAGTCAATCGTCAAAACCTACAATCAGATATTGACAGATTGGTGGAATGGTGCTAAGGAAATAGGTTGGACCTAAATGCTTCGAAGTGTTGCTACATAGGACTCTCAAGAACCCGTTACCCTATATGTTACGACTATCGAATAAATAAGACCATCCAGCAAGAACAGATTCAATTAAGGATCTCGGAGTAATTGCTGATTCTTCACTCTCTTTTGCTCCGCACATATCTGTAATGGTCACTAGTGCACTTAAAAATTTGGGATTCCTCGTAAAAAATACACAGGACTTTAGGTATTGCGTCGCCATCCGCTCACTTTACTGTAGTCTGGTGAGACCAATTCTTGAAAATGATTCATTGGTCTGGAACCCCTTTTATAGCTGCCATATCCGAGAGCTGAACAAGTTCAACAAAAGTTATTGAGATACCTATCGTTTAAAGCCCATGATACCCCCACCGATCATGGTTACAATTACAATTTGTTTTGTAATACGTTCGCCATACAAACAAATCTTAAACTATTGTACAAAATACCTAATGCCAGGGTCTACTTGCTTTCTAACAGCTCCGCTTAGAAGTGCAAGACTGAGGAATACATTTCATCGGCAGTTTTACCGTACCAACATTAGGTTCAACTCATTCGTTCCACGGGCAACTAGATCAGAAAACCGTTTCTCCATAGAGCTTGACTTCTTCGAGGACTACAAATACTTTGCGCGCCAGACAAACGATATCATTAGATCACCAGATATTTTTACCAGGTTTATTACCAGATAAACAATACACACAACAATATTTCTAATTTCAGTTGCATAAACCTTATTATATCTTGAATATTTTTAAATTTTTAAGTCTAGTAACTGTTTTTTTATATACTCTGTAGTTAAAAATTTTAAATTTTTTGTACCGCTTTTGTAATTTCTTTTATCTGTTCATAAAATATCACAATTTGTAATTTATACACTTTGTTTTTCTGAGGTTAATTTACCACATTACTTCTATACCACTGGGTAAGGCTCGTTAATAAAGAAAATAAAATAAAAATAGAACCTGACCTATTTTTTTGACTTTGAAACCTCAAGCTGAGCTGCTTGCTTGTTACCTTCAAGCAATACATATACAAATTAAAATGCTTCACATATGATACTAATAGCTATGTAAATATTAATATATGTATATATAAGAGAATGAGTATTAAATAGATTTTAATAATCTGTGATAACTATATTGAGCTATTTCAAAATTTCTGCAGTTGCTCCTCGTAAACTATTGATCCAAATTTGAAAAAGTAGGTGTAGTTGAAAAGAGAATTTAACTCAGGGTTTAAAGTTACCTTCGGTTATAGGAGTTGTCGTTAAAGGGTTAAAAATACCAAGAGAAATGTCCTCTTAACAAATAAAATCGATGAGTCCGAGCGTTTTTCACTTTATTATATACCGATATAATAATTCAGTAAGACGTTTTAACTTAAACCGCCTATAATTTTAGCAGCATAACATGGATCACTTGTGTTTTGTCGAATCACAGAATTTCCTTCAAAATACACCACGAGAACTTAAAATGTTTTTAAAATTAATAATTTTTCCCTGTAAACATTAAGAAATGTACTGTTTAAAAATGGTGCAAAAGGGAAAATTCACAAATGAATAACAACATTTATCAAACAAATTATATTGTTTTTTTAATAGTACTAACGATAAGACTAAATTTATTATAATTTATAATATTAGGCAATACACACAAGTGTATATATAAGGTAGATACACACGTCGAAAATTCTTCCAGTGCTCACTTCCTCGATGTCGGACGTGCCGCAATCAAGGCCCACACAACCGTCGAACTTTTGAACCAATAGGTCAGTCAGTAGAGCATTCGGGCGTGCTACCATAAAATGCAGATTGAAGAGTTGATGGTTTGATGGAAAAATGGTCAAAATTGAAAAAGTTTATGGTATAAACCAAGTTATATGAATTCCAATGTGAATAACAAGATTTAGATTATTTATTTATTTAATTCATACAGTGGGATATTTTGGAATGGAAGCAGTCAATGTCTCGTATGAAGCTGACATCACGTGACCGTTATTAGTGGATTTAAAGATGAATTTTTTAGTTTTTCCAAAATTTCTCCAAAACTCCAAGAAAACTTAGATTCAGCTGTTTGATACCTGTGAGTTTTATTTGAAGCCTTTTTTATAAAACTGCCCAAACGGGCATTTTACTCTTGAGATTTTTTAGTTGTGCTTACATTTTTCCAAAGCAGGCTTATTTGCTCTACGGAACGGGAGAGAACCCCTGTGCCCATACTTTGACCATTTGACCAGCTTTTTAACCGCATTCTTTACCGAAATTTCACCGTAAATTTCCTCTGTCGACCGGCCTATCGGTTCTTCGCCGCCGTCTCCATGACTGCAGGCCGACTCCGTCGCTCCTCCGTGTCGTCGAGTGACGGACGGCCATCCCCCATTGCATCAGACTATCCATTCTGACGGCCAGAGCAGATATCAGATCAGTCAGTGTGCCACCGTCGCAGGAGCGAAAGGCGAGAGGCGAGCACGCCGTTAACAGCGATGGATCGCGTCCGAAGCGACGTCTCGGAACTCGGGACGGAAGTCCTGGACAACGAGGCGAAGTCCCTCTGGGTCTTCGCGTACGGTTCGCTCTGCTGGAGGCCCGGCTTCGACTTCACCAAGGCGGTCACCGGCACCGTCAAGGGCTACCAGAGGAAGTTCTGGCAGGGAAACACCACGCACAGGGGGACCGACGAGAAAGTGAGTCGAAAGTTCGCGAAAATTCCTTCCGCCTGTCGATTGCTCCTCCGTTTTCGAAATTTTAATATCTGTAAATTCTTTGCAACACCTTTTGTAACGATAGTGGAGTCAATGGATGAGGCAAACACCTCAAATTAATCTTGGGTGGTGTTTACAATTAACTTCATATGGTACCTTCAACAATTTTGCACGAGTTCCGCAAAAATGTCAGTGTAACAATTTTAATTATTACTGAAATTACTCTGAAATTACTTTACAATGTCAAAAGGACAATTTTTCAATTACAAGATGGTTTAATTATCGCAATAGGAAAAGTGTACCGAGAAGGTGTAATGAACTAGAAGCAATTAATTTATTAACAGAGAATGAAAAACTTGCGCTAAAAAATGGGTAAAAGTCCATGCGATATGGACAAAAAACACCAAAATATGCATTTACCTACAAGAAGTTAAACAATAAAAATAGAATTTGGTCATACATCATAATTATCTTTATTAACCTTAATATAATAGTATGTCACATCGAAAATTATCTTCCTATTATCCGTTCGTTTGCGACTGACGGCTTGCCACCCTCTATATAAATGCAAATCCCCGAACGGTTGTGTACTGTTAGCTGAAAGAATTTCTATATAATGAAAAGGTTTAAATAGGAATTTCATGTTGTTGCAATAATTATTTTTTTGGTCCACCAAGTAATAACTCAAGCAACAATAGAATCATAAAATTACCGTAAAGCATCGATGGGGTCAGTGACGGTGCGTTCGACTTTGGGTAAACTAACACGATTTAATTATTTTAAATTTCTATAACAATAAAATTTGAAATAATAATATAGTTAATCGATTATTTAATTAAATTTTTTAATTACTTAGGTACATAGAATAAATTCGTCCTGCGCATAATTTCAGAAGCTGAACTTATATGTTTCAGTAGCAAATAATAGAATATATATATAATTTGAAATTAATGGAGAATAATGACCGTTATCTATTTTATTGTATTATTGTTTGCAGCGGACTGTCTTTTTCATGGAAGTATAATTATATAGGTACCTACCTCAATGTGTCTTCTATATTCGTCATCTGATGTTAAGGGCCCATTTCACAAAATTCCTCGTCATCCAAATCAGATGAGTCTTCGGTTCCTATCGAAATAACCAGAAGTTCCACAGTTTAGTCTATTAAGTGGTTAATATCACACATCTTTTGTTCTTCTTTTATTACATGGTCTACAACATTTTCCAATTTTCGCTGGTCAGACAATAACGTTAAGAGAAACTGACGTACATCATGCAATTTAAAAGTAGTGTTATTTTTAGCAACGTTTCATTTTACTTGAGCCCATATGAGCTCGACAGGATTCAATTCGCAATGGTATGGAGGTAATCATAGTATAGTTTTTACTTTTTCTTTAGCCATTTCGTCAACAACATACTTTTTGAAGTTTGCTTTATGTTGCTAATCGGTGCAGTGAACCCACTGGAATATTCTTCCATGATTGCTTGGCGGAAGTTTTAATATTAGTGTCTACCCATTGTTTTTGTAAAGTATGTCCTTCATTTAGCCATGCTTCGTCCAAATAATTCGGTCTTTCCTTATTGAAATAAAAAGAGTGAACTTTCCTTGGTATAGCGGTCCTATCAAAGTCATCGATTGCTAGTGAAATCCTTCTTGCAGGCTGTTTTGGTCCACTAACATCTCCATGTTTCCTCTCTCGTAAAAACCTGTAAATTGTTGATTCCCTAACCCCTGTAATGTAGAATCTCAGCACAACGAGAATTGCTTTTGTAAGTGTCGCAGCATGATTTCTGCAAACGAAAAGGTAATTAAACTGCATGCTCTACCTTGCTATTATGTAACTACGTCTTACAAATCGTTTAGAAAAATCACCATAATTACACTTACCAAAGTGATGGACTGTTTGCATGAATGCTCTTGGTTTTCGAGGATGTTCATTAGATTTATCGTCTCCAGAAAATATTCACCAGTAAAAACCTCCACCAGATTTTACATCATTCCCACAGATGCCTTCATTACTTAAAGTGAACTCGGCTCAATCTTCCAAAACCGGTGCTTTAACAAAACCTCAAGTTATTCTCAGTTGAAAGCCTAAAATCCGTTATATTCAACCTTGAAGAGGTTTCAATGTTGAACCAGCTCTAAACTGGATTTTTACAACTAAGCATTGATATAATTGATTAAATCAAGTGTGGAGAATATAGACACCCAATTTCTTGGATGTACCGCCACTGAAAATTTTGATAAAATTTTTTTAGATATCCTGCCAGGTTTGGCTTACTCATTACTGACCCAATTAAGTTGCATAGGTATTCTCTTTCCATGCATACTTGAAACAGCTTAGCCGTTTTAGCTTATACGATGGTCCGTTATGCGAAGGTTCGTTGCACGAACTATCTTAAATAAATAAAGTGCTTTGGTATACGACAATAAGCCACTTTTTGAATGCACTCTGTACACTTGTCAATTCAAACTGGAAAAATACTTTTCTTTAGTCAAAGTCATGAACTCTGTCGTTTTTAACCGTTGCTCAATCTCACTTACTATTTTATAAACAAGGTTGTGAAGTCTAGAAGCTAAGAACATATGTTTTTCCGTTTACTGCAGGTATTTGGTTCCGGCTTTAAATTCATCAATTTGTACTACCTTCGTTTTATTTGTATCTGTCCCTGATCTGAATCCGAAGGAAATGTACAGATTGCTAGTCTAATAGATATAATTATATTTATTTATTAACACCTTTTGACGGTTTCAAAACTATTCTCCCGCTTTTGTGCAATTATTTTTAAGTAAATAATCGCCTTTGATTTTCAAATTAGAACACGTTTATATTCATTTACGCACCTTTTCAAAAATTAACTTTTACTGAAGAAATCTTTATAGCATTTAAAATTTAAAGAGAACACTAGTGCAGGTTTGCAATCATTTTTGCAATCACTTTCGAGTTGATTCCATCAATTAAAAGGCTTAATCTTTCCCTAAAAGTTTTTAAATAACGTCAAACAATTTTTATCAGATCAAAAAACTCAGTCGTGTTTTACTTTTGTGAAAACATACATTTGCTTGACGTCAAATGTATTTTTGAATTCCTTGTAAAAATGATTATGTTGTTGATTTGGCTAATATCATGCATTATCGGTTCACAAACCCGTGTGGTCATTCATTTTCTCGGTGCACATATAAATTTGCCATACACGTGGCTCACGTGACGTTTGATTTTGGTGTCATGGACTGATGATTATTCTTACAATACCAGTAAAGTTTCCAGTAAATTTGATTTATATTCAATACCTCAAAAAATAAACAAGAGTATGTTACAAATCTCAAATGCGTGCTAACCTAATTGGGGACCTGCACGGTAGCCTCTTGTAGATATTTTTGGTCCGTTCCGCATGTCTTTGTTTCAGTAAATTTATTTTTATGCTAACCGCATATATCCGTTATTCGCTTTGTTATTATTCTTGCTCTACTAATATTTACATCTCTATTAATTGATTTCTGCTTTGTCGTATAATTTACCACTATCGGTTAGTATGCATGGACGACTCTTGTTTAATTTGTGATTTGACATTTTTAAGTTCAAGTTTTATTAAGTTTTCTTCGAAAAGGCCAAACAATATTTTATTTATAGTATCACTCATATCTGCTTGTGCAGCTACATTTACCCATATCAATAAAGACTTTACAGTTTATAAAGGGGTCTATTCAATGCACGAACAGTGGACATTTCAATAAGAAAATTACAACCGCGTCATAAGTTCGCTCTTAAATGTTTTTCTTCCTGATATTATTTTTAAACGTACACCTTGATGGAATGAAATCTGGGCAATTCGACCCAGAGCTTTGAAAGTTCCCTTTAATTTCAACCTTTCATTTTCTCAAATTATCTTTAATTCAAATCTTGTTTTATGGTAACCGTCAAATGGGTATCCACAGTGTAAAATCTCGCGACACATTAAATTGTTTATACTCGTGTACTTTCTCCATATATAATTACAATGTTGAAACAAGATTTTATGATATGCTCCGAAAATACAATTTTTTTGGTGAAATTTAAAACTGGTTTCGACAAACTGTAACTGATATTTGACAAAAAGTAACTCTCACTTATCTTAAATCCTTGAAATACATTCTGATTCACAGTACCAAAGGCATGGTATTATCGAATGATAACTGACGTGTTAAATTACCGATCGTATGTAAACAAGTTTTCAGGGAAAATAAATATTTATTTCAATGAAACAAACCGAGGAAAAATAAAAATCGTTTTGTTTCGTGAAAAAATCTCAGTCCGCAACTGGGTCAAGAAGTTTTAAAAATAGTCAAAATTCAAATAAAGTTTTTTTTATTTACGAACGTTAAGACTAAGAATAAATTATTGTTAATATTTCTGACTTGAAATAATTGTTTATCTTTTTTTATTTCAGCCAGGACGTGTAGCTACACTAGTAGAAGATTATGAGGTAAGGTCCTATAGTTATTTTACTTCTATTTCTTGTTGCTTTACGCCTTTTGATTCCTACGGATATACGATTAATCGCTGTTTGTACTAAATAACATAAATACTAATTTGGGGATTGACTTGGAACAACTTACCTAATAAATACAAAAGTAACACATTCAGAGGACTCAGAATGTTCCCAGTTGTATTGAGACACACTAGTTAATAATTAATAAAATACATGTAATGTAATGGGTTCACAACAAACTAATTGTAACCGTTAAGTAGTTTTGTAATTTCAGGTATTGTGATTAATTCCATTTACAGCTTCTCGTAAATACTTTAATTACTCCAGGCAAATACATTGATTACTATTTTAGGTAGGTGCTTTTGTGTCATTAAGTAAATTCATAATTGTTAATAATAATTAATAACGCAATTGTTAAAATATCTATTAGTATTAATTAAATTTTTGAATCGAGTATGAAAATAACGCTTTTACTGACATATTTTTACAATAAATGGAATTCATAGTGAATTTTGTCTCATTTAAAATTTTTATTGAGAACATTGTATTTATGACACTGTCCTTCATCGTATTAAAAAAGGATATTCAAAATTGAAGCTGGTTTAATCTCAATTTGAGTTTCAAAAAATTATTTTGTTGCATTTCATACAAAAAAAAATTGAAATTCTGTGGTGGTTTGATTATAAAGGCAATAAATTTTTAAAAGTAAATATGAAACATGTAAGCATGCGCTGCCAAATAAAATTGAAACTTTTAAAACCTGAGACGGTTCGATTTTCATTAACAATGCAGCTTGAAGTTGGGCAACCACTTATCGAAAACGTCAATCGTTGTATTTAATTATAATAAGCGACATCCCTAGCTTACAAATGCAAGATGTACGTTTATTTAAATTTAAATTTGTTGCGACTTGCACAAAGTCATTTCTTTGTAGATTTTTTAATGCGGAGTGTGAATTCAATAGCAGAATATAAAGCCGCAACTTTTCGACTTAAGTCGGAAGAGAAAGTAAAGGTATATTGCATTGGTAATTTGTGAGACATTTTTGAAAACTTAACAAAATTCACAGTGATTTTCACAGAAAACTTCAAATTCACATTTAGGGGTTAATTCTTATGTTGGCGACGCCTACCATTCTTATTGTATATTTTGGTAAAAACCTAAAATATACGTTAAATCTATCCTAATGTTCAGAACTACCACGAGACTCGACATATCCAAATTAGAGGTTTCACTAGCTTTATCCATTACCTAGGGTAGGGATGATTTATAAATGTGGAAAGCTGTAACCAAAATGATTTAATTTGTACCATTTTATTCGACATGGTCTTAGAAAGCATTCCCAGCAATACAACAGTATAATAGCGAAACGTGATAACAGGCACGGACGACGTAACGATAATGTCACACTTCCTACACGAACTAATAAAAGCTGTTAACAAACTGGAAATAGAAGCAGGAGAATTTGGACTAGAAATTAACGAAGATGAAACAAAATGCTCGTGGATAGGAAGAAAAAATGAACGAAGAATCGATGTGATAAGTATCCAAGAGCATAAAGATACCAAGCATTTAAAAGAGACAAAAAGCCTTATAAAATCAGTCATTACGTGCACCATAGTACCTACAGTTATACATGAAAAGGAAAAACACTTAAAAATATTTGATAGAAATATATTGAAAAAATAATAATCCATGAAGAAACAACACAGTAAGGCAGAAATGGCAATATTAGGTAATAATGAAAAGAAAATCAAGTGATGAGACAAGTGACGCAATGCCTCTACTCTATGATCAAGAAATAGAGGCAGGCAAGCACATGAAAAAATCACACGAACTCTAAAAGTGAATAGATAGATTGGAGATAAAAATACCGAAAAAAAAACAATAAAAAGTTATAGTAAAGTGTCAAGGGGGGTAGTCCACCACAAAAAATAAATTTTTGAATCCAGTCCGAAGAATTGAAGGCTCAGTCGCGCAAAGGAAAATATGTACAATGGTGATAATGATACAGAGTATAACAGATGTCACCTCTGCTGGCAGTTCAACTCGGGTAATAATGTAATATCTTCAATATTATTATTACTTTTTAATGCGCACTTGAACTAGTTTCCCAAAAATGTCATAATATGCCATTTTAACCAATTTTGTAATCAGGTTTTCACCCAGATATACACTATGTACCTCCATGACTAAATGTTATATCCATTAAGGAATAATTAACTAGTATACATATAGCTCAGTTATAAGTGTAAGTTCGTGTGTAGTGATTGTTTTAGTAAATATTGTTTTCCCCATTTAACTCATTCTAAATACTTTACTTCTTAATACTTCTAAAATTTTTATCAGCCAATGACATCACACGAGTGTCTAAAAACCACATCGCACATATGGACGTCACAAAATTTTGGCTAGCATTTCGACCCTACAATCTCGTGGAACTGTTCCATTTATTTCAGTAGTCATAAGTTCTTCTTGACACCTGTCAACACTGCCCAGATACTGTCACAAAAGTAAAAGTACTATTTTTCAACCAGAGTTTCAATGGGTCTCCACCGGTTAATTTCCGTTCTAGTTCTCATAATGTTTATTTTTTTACCCTTCTATTTCAAACGTGTTATTGATAATCGGTCTTATAAATAACGATTAATCTAAAATACTACTTTCTTCTCGGTCTTCTGCGGAACTCATATAATTTGGGTGCTATAACATTCACTATTACTGTTTGATTATTTTTAACATAGAGTATTGTTTGGGTTTGAGTTATTCACTCGTGGAGAATTATTTTTAAGTTGTTAAAAAGAGCCACTGTTCGGTTATCGTTTGCTTAAAATTCTGGAATTTTTTCAATGTGCTCTTGTTGATTGTTCCCGTTCCTGGAATTTCCTAGTCATACTTGTTACGGCTCGAAATTCCTAAATTTGGTAAACGGATTAGTATGTCAGGGATTTCACACTAATGATGAACAGAAACAATAAATTGCCGACTGCCCCAATTGAATACGATCCACTTAAACCATTAAACAAAGTTGTAGATGGATGTTTTTCCACGATTATTTCTACAAGCAGGAATGCGGAACTTTTATTTCAGCCCATAAAAATATTTTTTATTGCAAACAAAAATAAAATTTCAATCACGGAAACGTAAAATTTGCCATTAAACTAGTGCCAAGAATTTATTCGCGAGCTATCAAAATACCTACATGTAAGTACATATTTTATAAAGGTTAGCAGTTTCTATAAAAAAATTTTATTGCCTGAATAAAATTTCAACATCCACGTTAAAAACAACGCGTGAATTTCCCGACTGATCACGTTCCTGTCTAGTGTTTGCCGAATGCCAGAAAACTGAAAGGCGGCCACCATCCTGTCCAATTTTTTCTAAATTGATCGGTTGACCAGCGTCAGCATTTTGAATTCCGGCCATGTGTTTTGGCACATACATACGCTCTCGGAACCTCTAATTTTAGATTTTTTTGGTTAAATTATTTTTAACCGGTAATTCAATTTACATATTTATGTATATGAGAAATTGATCGCTGGAATGTATAGGATAAATCGAGTGATTTGCGATTAGGCCTGAATTAAAGGATAATTCGTGTCTGAGACTCGAGAGATAACGTATTAACAAAAGCTGTATTTACTTAATGAAATGATTGTGTGAAAAACAATTATTAGGTCATATGTTATCTTTTGTACTCTTGTTGATATAAATAAAACTCCTCACAAAAGAAAGTGCGTTAGACTTTTGGGCTGTCTGATTATGTACCTGATATTATTTACATATTAAACAATCGGGCGATAAATTTGGTGTATCCAAAGTACTACTATCACGAAGTCATGAATGCAATAATAAAATTTTCAAAGTATCATAAACCTTCGTTTCGTTTCTGGATCGAGGTTTTTTACCAAGGCTCACTACTAAAGTACAAGGAACTAGATTCTAAATTTACTTACTCAAGTTCGATTTTTAAAACGATAAAGTAATTAAACATAATCATAACTACGTCTTAAATTAATTATTCTATCAGCTCATGACGAAGCATGACACTACTCCTCGATTCAGCAAAAATTTGCAAAAGTTTTGAAAAAAAAAGTCATACTTTTTTTGGTCAATTTTAATTACGCTTTATTATAGCTGCTTTAAATTCCTAAGCTCATAGAGGTTTGTTCGCTTGTTGTGCCTATTAGCCTTGTTTATAAATGACAGGTATTTTCTCATATATTATGTTTCATAGATTTCTATTTCATGAACTTAATTTATCTTCCAGGGCACGGTTCACGGTGTAGCCTTTGCCATCAGCGGAGAGGCGGCCATACCCTACCTATCGAAAAGGGAATGCCAATTGGGCGGTTACATCTCCCAGTTTTCAACCTTCTACCCACAACAAGGTGAACCATTCAATGTCCTGGTGTATGTCGCCACTCCAAAGAACCCCCTCTGGATGGGGCACGCTGATGTCAAACTGATTGCTGAGCAAATCGTCGAATGCAGCGGCCCCAGCGGTCACAACGTCGAATACTTGGTGAGATTAGCAAATTTCGTTAGGGAGCATTTCTCAGAAGACTGTGATCCGGATTTGTTCGCTTTGGAAAAGGAGGTCCTGGACTTGGTCGAGGAAAGGAAGATGTGCCTGAAAACCCTCATGGGCAACGGCGAGGGCTGCATAACATTCGTGAGGAAAGAAATCACGAGAAGAAGATCCAGCTCTGAAGAAAGAGAAAGGGTAGAATCGTTCGAATATACATCCAGAATTACTGGAAAGACTTTACGCTGTCTGAATCTGTAGAAGATATATTTAAGTTAGACACTTCTTTTCTCAAATGTTTGAATGATTTTTGTATTGTTTTACAGTATTGCTTTTTTATAATGGTAGTTTAGGTGAATTTGTATGTCTATAAAAGACGTGAAACGTCTACAAATGTAACGATTCCTGCATTGTTCTTACTTGGAGACATACACTAAACTTTATTGTATGCTGACCATGTCATATAAAATGAAAATGGAGAAGGTGATACAAAATTGTAAACCTAATTTTCTTTACATTATTTATAACAGTTACGATTTCAGCAATTTCATATCATCTTGCTTTTCCAAACAGACGCAGTCATATTAATTTACAAGTAAATTAATTCTATTTTGTTTAATATCTCATCTTTCTCCTTTCTCTTTTGTCGAGCTTATTATTTCCTACATTTAACCTAATCTTGACTGAATATCTGCATAATATATACACTCATGGACCATTTTATTACATATTTTAATTTTTGATAATTTCTTCAGTAATGGGGTACTTGATTTAAATATAAAAAAAAATTGCTTAAGGTTAAGTCTAATGTGGATAGCTTAAACATGCCCAACAAACAGTTGACTAGTCTTAAAATTTTAAAAGTAAGTTAATCCATTCCAAATTTAATATCCTTTTCTGCCGCTCTTAAACTTGAGGCATGTACTGTCCCTTCGCATAAGTAAGTTTGCCTTTTGAGAAATATTGATTAATTACTATAGCGTTTTATGCATTCAAACGTTCATGTGCACCGAGGTAATTTTTTTAATGAGCATGACATCTCTTCGGTTTAATTAACGTCATCATATGCTAATTGTCTTCGTTTGTACTGTACAACAAAAGAAAAAAGACTGGACACCTTTTTGACTATTTTACTTCTTATGTATGTTGATGTTTCTCATTACAGTTCATATTAGTCCTGATGTCGATTAATTTTGCAATGATGATTGGTAGGGCATGGTCATATATTGTGTACCTCCTTGCTGGCCTTTCTTTAAAGCTATGAAATTCATGACATTAGTTTACCATATAAGATAGGATTGGCTAGCTTAGCAAATATTGCCATTTACCCCCTTACTAAGAATGTCAATGAGGTGGCATATTTGCTCGGTACAATTTGGTCACTATAACTTCTCGATAAACTTATTTTATATTAAAACTGACAAGACAACGAAATTGGTCAACAGAAATAAAACAGTGAGTGTTTAAATAAATTATGACGTTTATAATTTTGTTTTCTAATTAAAAGCCATGTAACAAATGAAAAAGTGAGAGGGTTTTCGAATTAAATATAGTAATATTTGCCAAACTTATAAACACCTTTTTAGTGTAAGAATTATGCAACACATTGTTGATGAGTGTAGGTATAAGTAATTAAACCTTATTTGCGAAAATAATTTTGTAGAGTGTTTTATTTGTATAAATGTAAACTTTCATTGGTATTTGTATAAAATATGAAATTGCTGAGGATTTTCAATATTTGAGAATCATAGTAAACGATAAGAGGAAGCATACACTGATATATACCTAATATATTTATTTTAACGTATGAAAGTGAACTAATCTGTGATTTTGTATTGAAAACATGCACAATAAATGTTATTTTCGTATCTTTTTTATTTTCATCAATAAGTACACTTTAAAAGAATAAGGAAGTGACGCAGTCCGTGGTAACATTACAATAAAAAATGTCTTAAGTCACTGTGGGGTTCTGGTATATTCCTTCAAAGATTATATTGTGAGTTTCTCTGTGGTAGATGCAAAAAATGAAAGGTCTGTTAACTATAAGGGTTGTGGACCTCATCAGAGGAACAATTACAGCACTTGTTGAAGCAGCTGCTACAGTTCCTTCCTCGTCAACATCTATCTTTGTTTTGTGCATAATGCTATTGATTGAAAGATTTTCATTTTGTACTATTCCTGTTAGATTTGCTTTAGAACTGAATATATCTCGTACTTTTAACTAGAAGTAAATAGGGATGTGCAATTAAATTAATGCTAGATATAAAATTGTACTTACAGTTTTTAGATATTCTGTTAAGTCCGTTGAGAATTCTATAGAAAATTTAGGAATCTCTAAAATAATATCAGTCAATTTTAATCTCTCCAATATATCTGCAAGTTTGAAATGACCGATGTCTCTCGAAACACTTTTTATAGTTGAATCCTCGTTTGGCAACAAAATTAACATAGAAAATTTACCCTAAAAATTAAAAAGATGATCCCATAGAAACAAACAAGAAATGAAAACATCTGCAGCACATACTTCGTAAGGTAATTCTATAGCATGTGTTCTCAGATTGTTAACATAACTGTAGTTAAAGTTATCAGACACGTGCATGAAGAATGTAGGTACACAATCCCTGACAGTGTAGAAACACTTTGTTCCAGTATGCCTTCGATTGAATCTAGTTTTCCATTTTCCTTTAAAATACAGTGTATTTATAGCTAACAGAGTTGTTTCAGTAGTTAAACTCTCTGAAACAAAATATACACAGTAATATTAGTAATGAAAAATTATATTAAAATGTTAGTTGAACAAAACTATTAGAACGATTTTTAAGGATTGTTGTAACAATATCTGACTGGTAATTGTTTTTTAATTTGAACTTAATTGTCTTGTCAAGCAGCTTGATTGATTTTGAATGAAAAAGTGACTTACGGGCTGTAACTGCTTCAGTAATGAGTCCTCTTGTAGCTTCCGAAACCCATTTGTTCATAATATTTACGACCTCATTAATATTATTGAAATTAACACTTTTAACACTACCTCTATAGTATTGTTCTATTGTAGTTCGATAGTTATTGAGTACTTTACATTTGTTAGAAACAAACAGAGCATTACGGTTCTCCAAGAAACTCCCATTATTGTTTTCCTAAAAATTAAAAGCCAAATATTCAAGCATATGTGTCTTAAAATGAACACTTACGTTTAGATTATTTATGAGCTCCATTAAAATCAACCTGATTTCCTTTTGATTTAAATCAGGCACTCTCAAAGCCTCGCTTATCTCAATGGCACTATTCCCTTTGGCCCCCTCTAACAACATAGCAAGGGTCGCCTTTATGCTAGCAGGAGAAACTAAGATATTGGAAGGTGAATCCACGAAAACCTAAAATTTGTTCTTAGTTGGTAAAAACTTGAGGAATAGCTTCAGGTTATGCTTACATTTAACAGTTCCAAATCGAAAAGGTTGAACCGATATATCAACTCTTCCCTGTCTGGAGGTAGGGAAACGAAACTTTCATCGCTTTCAAAAGGAGAGCCAGAAGTTTCTTGTATCACATTTTGATTATTCAATAGAGGTTGCACATCGGCTTTGTCTGCAACAATATTTGTTTAATAGATAAATCCATGAGTTTTGTTATTACTTCAACAAAAATAAGTTCTGTTGCAGTACTGTACGCTATTCCACATTTATAAACTCTGTAACAATATTCATAACTTACTTATTAATTGCCCATTATTGCCACCTAAACGTGAAGGTACTGGAATCTGTTCTTCTTCTAAAGGATTTGTGACAGTTCCAATAAATAATATATTTCCATCATTGTTTTCAATGAAAAACAAAAATGGATGTGTTGCTTTGAAGACATTCTTTGATTCGCCGAATTTATTTCCAATATTTATATCTGAAATGGAAAAAAGATCAGAACTACAATTTTTATTCCACTTCATATATACCTGTTGCTGAAAATGCAACGCTCCCTTCTTCATCTACTTCTATTTCTGACTTCTGTATTATATCTGATACGAAAAGTTGTCTCAATATTGAACTGTTACCAGCAAGAATGCCAGTAAAACTGGCTGTATTCTGGAACATTTCTTTGAAACCAAACTGAAAACAACAACTCAGTAAAAATAAAAATATTTTACATATTCAACACACTTACATCGCTTAAGGGCTCAGCAAGATTCGCTTGGAAACTGAATTTAAACTTTGGTATATGTACTTCTACTAAACTGTTCTCCAGCGAAAATAATAGTTGAGAAATTTTAGCGAGAGAGATTTTTTGTATCAGATCCTTGAGACCACCAAGAGAATTTGGTAAAATTATATACATAGCATAGGTACCTCCCTAAAAATTCGAAATTTATTTTTGCATTAGTGTGTACTAGCCCAACCACACGTTCCAATTTGTGAAAGTTCATTAAGACACTATTTAAGAAATAATTTTGTTATAATCACTGAAAAAAAAACAATTTAAATTCACTAAGTGATATTAAAGTTTTTAAGGAGTCGGTGTTTGGGTGAATCATCTTGTAAAATTTTCTACATAGTTACCTTGTATGGCAATCTTATAATCTTAGAATTTAATTCAGCCGATTCTCTGTAAAAAAACTGGCCAACTACAGTCATAAATCGAGTATTAAGACTTATCATCCGATTTGTGACTTGAGTAAACGGATTATGGAATTCTGCATCATAGGAATGATTCTTTGAAAACTGATGTAGCCACGTCCCTTTGAAGAAAAGACCATTGGCTAATAACATTATATTCCTCTTTATATCACCTGGAAATACTTAAAATAGCGATTATGAATTCATACGCTGAATTATTACTTTTATTAACTAATTTTTTCAGTTTCCCATGAGTTAAGTTATCGATCCAGCCGTTGATGGTTGAACTAGCTGCTTCTGGATCAGAAAAATTAGTTGAAACTATCGAAGCTTTAAAACTTCTCTTGGCAAGATCGGCATACTTTGGTTTGACTTGGAAAGAAGGATCCAGAAAAATCGACGTTCCTATATTAAGCAAGTAATCACTACCCGGAAAAGGCTGAAATACATTGAAAAGTAAGTGTTTAAAAAATGTATACAACTATTAAAGTGCTACCTGCAATAACTCGAGGATATAACTGTACTGATCTCTTACAGCGTCTTTGTTGCTGAAGCCCAATACTTTTTTAAATTCCATTTCTGTTCCACCGCTGGATCCCTCATAGAGTAAGGCAAGGGCTATTTTTAGGCTTATTGGGGAGATCAAAACGTTTTTGTTTTCTAGTGAGAAGGCCTATTAAAGAGGTAATGTCAGAATCTATCCGATCACTTATAAGTAAATTTATAAAAATGTTGAATAACGTCTCGATCAAATATCGAATAAAGTTACAATATTCAAATACGTGTTCGTACCTTTTATGGGCCATTAAAATGGCAGCATTGTTCTAATAAATTTTAAAAATAAATTATCACTTACCCTAAGTAATTTCCAGTCGAATGAATCGGAAAAATTTAAACTTGGGTAATATTCATCTGTCTCGATAGGATTGGATCGAAATGGAATAACATTACAGTTGGCAATAATTGCACTAGTTAGTACTAAAATCGAAAAATAAAGTCATTGTTACATTGTTGTGTTATGAAGTTAATTACATTTTTCATTTTTTAGTAACGAAAGAAGGTATTAAAGTGCTAAATATAAAGATAAATGATAAATAGACCAGAATTAATCAGTCTAAAAGATTTTATAGAACTCGGAAAATACAGAAAAAATTTCGTCTACCAAAAAATGTAGTTTTCAAGGAATAGTCCAAGCCAATTTGTGCAAGAAATTAGAGGCCATACCGAACTATAAACAATATATAAAACGGCTTTAGTTGTTATTGAAGCTTTATTCTTCTGCAACAGGTTTACACGTGACCCCAGCTTTGTAAATAAAATAATGTTTTCTATAAATACAATCTTACGGATGTATTCATAACTCTTGTTAGGAAAGATAATTAAAAGAAACGTCCAATTTCTTAAACAACTTATAATGTCAATCAATGAATTCTCAATGCAACCAATCTGTTTGAATGGTAAAAATAGAATGTCCTCAAAAATCTTGAATACAGTCGCCTGACAATATTAATGGTGATGATGTGTTCTTCTCGGTACGCAAATGTCGCCAACGCTCATGTCGATACCAACAAAATAATAATCGCATTTAACAAAAACAAATAAAACCGATAAAATATAAAAATCCTAATTACTAGTCACAAGTAGTGATCAAATTGAATGTCATTGGAAATTACTGGAAACTGTGTTAGGATTTCAATCCTCTTGGACCAATTAGGCAAAAACAAAACTGGGCCATCAAGCACGTTTTATTACTTTTAAGACCTTTATGAGATCAGCGTTTTAGTAAGAATTGTTACTTTTAGTCTTTGTTCTGTTTCCATCAAGTCCAACCAGACAACTAAAACGCGCGTGTTTCCATCGAAATATAACGCAATATAACAAATCCCATTAAACTACAACCGATTTTATTTATTTTCCACAAGTTCTGGACTCAGGTACTTTGGATACCTAAGTGTAAATTACGTACCATTACAAAATTACGTACGGTTACCGAGTATGTGTGAACTTACGTTTGTGGCATTTCTCTATAGTGTTAGTGAATAGGAAACAGAACTAAATTTAACTGAAAACGCCATTAATGATCATGATAAATAATGTTAAAAAGAAAAGGAATATTTCTGCTTTTAGTGACGGAAAAGTATTGCTTATTAATATTCAGAATTCCAGTTTTGATGAGTAAACTTTATGCTATAATTGATGCTAGAAAATTCATACAGCAGTCCCAGAAATGAGGAGAAAAGACGCAGAAAACAGTGATTTTGATAGAGCAGAAATACCTAGTAAAGAGTGTCGTGGAACATATCTATTAGATTCCTTTCTTGGCTGATAGTAGTGTTATGAAACAGATTTTAAAAAATTTAGATGCGATTTGTAAAAGGAAAAGTGTTGCTATCCAATGAACATTTAGACAAAGGTATAAACTGAAGTCAATATGGCATTCCTCTGTTTACTCATATTACCCATTTAATAACAGACTTGTACTGGATGTACCACATAACTTGGTATCAGTTGGTACAACCTAGCACGCAGGAAGGACAATACATTTTGACGACAGAAGGTAACCTACCTGAAAAGGCCATGTTGAGAGGTAAGTTTTTGAACAGTTTAATGAGAGTTGACCTAACCCTTCCCAGAAAAATCGTACTATATTATAATTAACCATATATGGTTATCGAAGTAACAAGGCTGTAAACAAAAATATCAGTCCTGGTGTAGACGATTGTCACTTTATATATAGAAATTCCACAAGGAAAGAATAAGTCAATAGTCAATGATGAAAACACACTAATCAGGAAGATTTAGATATATTTACAATTAATCCAAAAATACAAGTATTTTCAAACTCCTGATAGCCGGACACTGAGGTGATTTGTAGAGATGGGTTTCCCTTTCCTTGTAATGAAAACGTCAAACTTTCTGATAATAAACAGATGTAGTGGGTGATCCACAAATACTGATTCAGTTGGCAACACTGCTTTCAATATTCAGTTATTTAAGGAGAGGCACACTTGCTTAAGTTCACATTATTTGTCATTTTGCTTTAAAAACATTGTTCTGCTTAGGAAGTGATCATCAACGACTAAAGAAATCAATGGTTTTATTAAGTTAAGAGAAACAATGATTTTACCAAAATAAAAGGAAAATAGTGGATAAAAGCTCTATAAACGAAAGTCGTTTTTATTTGTTGATTGGTTTTTGTACCTTCCCAATTACCAGAATATGTGAAATAAACGTAATTGAGCCTCACTTCCATCATTTCTATTTATTCCACTCCCTTTAATGACATACTCAAAATTCTAATATTAAATTATACCTTTTCATTTCGAATTTTTTGTTTCATTAATGACATACCAAGTAAATATATTTTGAAACAATACTTTTATAGAACCATTTATACTATCTATAAAACCAAAATCTGTTCGTTCAAATTGTTCTTATTAAGTTGTAAGGAAGTACATAGAAATTTGTTAATTGCTTGATAACATTTTTGTAAAAATGTTTCCAATTTTTTGTGGCATGGTACGAATCGCAAGTAGGTATCGCGAAGTTAAACAAAAATACAAGACGATAGATAATTATTAGAGAAATATTATAGATTGGGAGTGGGTTTTTAGAACATGGAATTTCCATTTATTCTGTATACGGGATTCTGAGAATTTTCCAACGGAAAGAAAAAATCATCAGTCGCAAGTCTTAAAAAAATTATACGTAGGTGAGACTTTTGAACGTCAGATGAATAAATTAAGAAATATCGCACATTTTGGCTCTTCAATCCTCAAAGTAAACAATTCTTAAGAAACGGGATTAGTGGGTAGTGTTGTTTTTTAAAACTCTTCAAAATAGTAAGAGCTTCAGTGAAGATCGAATTATTCTAAATATCTGAAGGTACCAAAAAAACATGGGTTTTTTTCTCTTTTTCCTTGAACTATTCTGTCTTCATTGTTAGATAATTATTATGTTATTGGTTTTCCAAAATAGTAGAAATAAGAAA
Source organism: Cryptocephalus primarius (assembly GCA_963576515.1). NCBI lineage: Eukaryota > Metazoa > Arthropoda > Insecta > Coleoptera > Chrysomelidae > Cryptocephalus > Cryptocephalus primarius. The sequence continues at coordinate 20,209,491 of OY754936.1, read as the reverse complement.
ATATAGCATTACTTACCCAAAATAGGAAATATCATCATTTCTCATGTGTGTAGAAATATTTTCACTCGGTAAATATTTGACTGTCGATCACCTCCGTCTCGGTCTCGGTAGAAATTGCGAAATCTTGTCGAGTCTAGTTCAAGTTTATTGCCAATTGTTTTGTTGTCTTCACGTTCACTAAGTGCACTGACTGATCGACTATTGAAAGATAATCCGCCTTAACTTAAGACCTTAAGAGACTTAAGGTGACGCTAGAATGCCTGTGTCATTTTATCGTTAAGTGCCAAAATAATAAAAACAAGTAATGAACTTCAGAATGACCAGGAGCTACGTCATAGGAAAATCCAAATACGATAGAATTGTTAACTTAACAAGTGTAGGCATCCAGTCGTACATATGAATTAAAATGATCGACGGATTTTGCATAGATAAGGTACAATTAATTTATTGTTGAATTAATCATCTTTGACATACATTTTTAATTGTTCCACGTATTACTAGTTTTAAATGCAAATATTTCGTTAACGATACCATTTACCTTGTATTTTATTCACTTTAATCGCCATAAAAGTTTAATAAGTTTTAATTGGACTTATCGCTCTATTCAAAAAAAGATACCTACAAAGATATGTAGGTACACGTTAGTCCTAGTTAATTAACTAAATTTAAACGCAACTTCGTTAGTTAAAATGACTGTAATGATGTAATGTAGTGACTCAGGGTGACTGTTCTTCTCGATCTTGACCTTGAGCTCCCTTTTCTAGTAGTCGATGCCCAAATTTCTAAGTTCTTCGGTTACCGCATCTCTAGGGCGCCCCACAGTCTTTCTTCCATCAATTTTTTTCCAAAACGCTTCGTTTTGCTGTCTATCTTTCTTTGCTCTTGCCACATGTCCTGCCCATCCGATTCTATTACCTTTTATGTATTTAAAAATACTCCCTTCACCATAAAGTTGGTGTAACTCGTTCCTTTGTGTCATTTCTGCAGGGTCTATAGATTGTCCTAAGTACTCTTCTCTCGAATACCAACAGTTTATTTACCCATTCCTGATGTAAGGGCCATGTTTCGCTGCCGTATGCTAGTGCTGGTCTTATCGAGGTCTTATACACTTTGATCTTTGTTTTTCTGGATCTGAGCAGGTTCATAAAAGAGTGCATGGCTCTATTTCCACTGAGAATTCTGGTTGCACTTCCTTCTCGACCCTGTTGACATTAATGACTATTCCAGGTATTTAAATGCTTTTACCACCTCAAAGTTATGGTCTCCAATGGGTGTGTCTATTTTGATTTAGTACTATATTAATAAATATGACATTTATAAGTAGTTGGTGGAAATATTCTTTCCATTATTTAACTATATCGGCCTCATTTGTTAAAAATTCACCCCGTTCGTTTCTTATGTATCTGTGTTTTAATAATGTTGCTCCTCTTCTTTGTTATTTTAGTTCCCTGTAGAAGTTCTATGTTTTTTTCTTTGTTCTTAGTACATGTCTTGCTTGTCTTGCATCTGTTGCATTCCCTTCGGTCCTTTTCTGTGGGCCTGGCTATTAGCTCCATTCTTTTCTGTTGTCTTTTCCTTGGTGCATGCGCAAAATCCTGATAACCATTCATTCATTTTCTGCTTCTTTTTTCTCCTAAGGTTTCATGTGCTGCTCCTTTAATTATATTTTTGATCTCTTGACGCTTCTGATCTGTGGTTTTTTTATGCATTTTCTTCAGACAACTTGTCGAGTCTGCGTGTTAAAGCTATTTGATATCAATTATTGGTATCTATTGTTTGGAGTTTTTTAGGATCCCATCTACGCTGTGTCCTTCTTTTCTCGATTGTTGTTGAGCCTCATTAAAAGCTTTGCTTTTACTAACAGATGGTCTGAATCGTTATCCCCCCCCCTCTCACACATTTGGTGTTTACAACACTACTGCTGTCTTTCATACACAAGAACATAATTAATTTGTTTTCGTTACATTGTCTTTTGAGGTCCATGTTGCTTTATGTACGTCCTTCCGTTGGAATTGGGTGGACTTAACCACCATATTATGAGCATTTGTAAACTCTACTAGATGGAAGCCGTTGCTGTTTGTTGTGCCATGAAGGCTATGCTGTTCCTCTATTGGTTCCACATGTTCTTCTTTACCAAGTACCCTAGTATCACCTTTACATCGTGCCTGGGAGCAGCTCTATAATGGCGTTATAGCTGTACCAAGAAAAAGGTGATGTGCCATTTCGCTTTTATTCTCTTTGTACATACAGCTTCAAGTTCAGGTTCAGGTTTATTTACAGGTTCAATCAGGCTCTAATCTTTCATAAACAGCAAACCCACATCCGACCTGGTGTATGTTTTTCTTCCCGGACCAAAATACAGTTGATTTTTCCATTTTGAGTCTACAGTGTCTACAGTTACTTGTTTTAAAGTAACAACACAACGTTACATCGATTATCAAATAATTTTCACATCTGTTACGTAGTTCTAAACACGTCGAAACTATTAATTACTCATATATTGTTTTAATGAGATATGTGGCATACAGTACGTTCCAATGTTCAGTGTTTAAACTGACGCAGCATTTGCACTGTTTCAAATTCGTAACGACCACCGACCGATAGAGTTCGCGGATTAGAATGACGAGTGGATTGACGATCATATACGAGACTGCTGATTGGTCGGAAGAGACCCCGTAAGGAACATTGCAATCATCACGTGTCGTTTCATTTCGACCTTGGATGTATTTTATAATAGTATGAAGTATATGATCGAACGATCGATTTATGATTTACATATATCCTGTCTCTTTCTAATGTACGTCTTTTGTATGATGACGTTGACATACGTTTCTCTATCACTACTTGTACTGTACCCCTCCACTTGACAAATACCAAAACCTGTCAAACGTATTAAACGTCTCCACCGTTTGAATATAAGTAACTTCTTTACGGGTGTTGGCTATTTTGTGTCTCGTTTTCGTACAAAGGTAAAACATGTCGATACCGTCCAAAGTGAATCCTGATTTAGTGAGGGAGCGCAGCAAGTGTACCTTCAACACATTGGAATTGACCCATTTGCTGGATGGGGGAGAAGCGAAAACAAACAGTAGAAAGTTGAGAGGTAATTAATAAAGTAGTGTATGTACTAAATTGTTCAGTTATATACCAATTTTTCTTCAGAGAACTTTTTCCTCAACGACCCAGAGTTACAATCGAAAGTTCCTTTAGAATATCTGAGTCATAAAGAAAAATATGAGGAGGCTGTACGAAAGGCATGTCTTGTATTCAAAAAAGTGCAGCAACTGCAGAATGAGGGAAAAGGTGGCATGGACAATTTCAGGTTAATACAATTTTTCCTATAATTATTTAATTTAATTGATTTAAAAGTCTTGAACTTTGTATTTGCCTTGTACTCTGAAGTATTTTATCTCAATAGTGTTTACATGTCCTTTACACACAATCAGCGATGATTTATATGAATAGTTATCACCATCATTGTTCTGTTTTTAAACAATTCGGGCTAACTAATTGTGTAATCCTAATTGTAAATATCATTTGCATGATTTTCTTATTGAATATTCTAATTTAGTCAAGATGATATCCAAGACCAATGTTGCTGTTAGTCAGTTGAATCAATTAGTGCCAACAGTTTTAAAACATGTTCATTATAATTTCCTGGCAGGTAGACCTGGCAATATATTTCAATTTTGAAACATACCCCAAGTCAGTAGGTATGAGCAACTAATGGAATATTTCGTGTCATTGTTGTAGTACTCTTCTAATTAACTCTGTTTTTTTTTTCTTTTTCTTTGTCTTTTTAACTTTGTCTTTTTCTTTTATGAGAAATTCAATACCTTTTGGTGTCATCATCAATACATATACTTACTATTTAATCAGTACTTGCGTAACTGTTTTATTAATGAGCAATTTTTTGTATTATCAACTTATGCAATAGAGACTTGTTTTCTTGTGATACATGTCCTATCTTAGTTATTATCAATTTGTTAATTTTAATACATGAAATATGGATTGTGCAATAACAACTGTGATAGTTTATGAGTTAATTTTTAATAATACATCCGGGATGTCGCTGCGATGCTTGTGTGATAATTTAAAAGTAAGGAATCTAAATAATACAAAAACATAAATCACTTCAACTATCTACCTATGTGTGTAATTTATTTAAGTTTAAATTCATTGGAATATCGATTTGTATTTTAGGGAAATTCTGGGAGGTCAGTTAGGTTCTGCAATTCTGAAAGATGGTAACCCGCTTACTTTACACTATGTTATGTTCATCCCCACTTTGATGGGCCAAGGGACAATAGACCAACAAGCAGAATGGATCCAAAAAGCGTGGAATTGCGATATCATAGGAACATATGCTCAGGTCTGTAGTTCATATATCAAAAGTGGTGGTGTTTTGATTTTGTATTTTAGACCGAGTTAGGGCATGGCACATTTATTAGAGGGTTAGAAACAACAGCTACATATGATCCAAAAACAGAAGAATTTGTGTTGAACAGTCCTACATTAACGTCCTACAAATGGTGGCCTGGAGGATGTAAGAATCTCATACCTTAATATTCTTGTGTATTCTTTACGTTACTAACTTTAGTGGGACATTCTGCAAATTATGCTGTTGTGGTCGCTCAGCTTTACACCCTTGGTAAATGTCATGGCGTTCATCCTTTTATTGTACAATTAAGAGATGAAGAAACTCATGAGCCACTACCAGGGATCAAAATAGGTGAAATTGGCTGTAAATTAGGAATGAATAGTACAAACAATGGATATCTTGGCTTTGAAAACGTCAGAATTCCTAGGACTAATATGTTAATGAAGAATAGCAAAGTTCTGCCTGTAAGTTTTCCATTAACACCACTGCTTTAAGATATAAACTAATTATTGTCTATAGGAAGGGACTTATGTTAAGTCTCCAAGTAGTAAACTTACTTATGGAACTATGATTTTCGTAAGAGTGGTTTTAGTTCAAGATGCAGCTACGTACTTAAAAAAGTGCTGTACCATAGCTACCAGGTACAGTGCTGTCAGGCACCAATCAGAAATCAAACCTAAGTAGGTATTTCTTCATTCAACTGAATAAATTAGTAATGAAATTATCCTTTTAGTGAACCAGAAACACAAATTATAAATTTTGTTACACAGCAGTACAAATTATTCCCTAACATTGCAGCGTGTTTCGCTTTTCAATATGCTGCGAATTGGCTGTGGGAGACGTACAATAATGTTACAGGCGAGCTTGAAACAGGAAATCTTGACAACTTACCTGAGGTAATGCGAATGGAAAATCCAATAGAAAGTTGATCTCTGTTCTGATGACAAATAGATGAATGATTTAGATTAAACAGTTTGAAGTGATTCAAAAAAGACTTGCACATTTAAGAACATAACACTCAATCAGATAATTTAACTTGGCAAATATATTTTCATTTTGAGTACAGTTTAAAACATATACAAACAATTTAATTGATTATAAAAACACATTTTCACGTCTTTAAATGAGAAATTTCGAAAAACTAGAATTTATAAATGCATCTTATTAACCCTTTGAAACAATGTAAATATTAAAATTGATTTGAATTTTGATACTATTTGTGACTCGTCTAAGTCAATAGCATTTTTTGTCCAAAATAAGTTCGGTTTGAAAGTACCAGCTAAGTATAATCAATCCACTTTCTATTGTAAAGGTTTTTGTTTAGCATAGCGAAAAACTCGAAAATTTTCAGCTTCATGCGGTAGCTTGCGTGTTAAAAGCCGTGAGTACCGCAGACGCAGCCCAAGCAGTTGAGACACTACGACTATCTTGTGGTGGTCATGGATATATGACTAGTTCAAATTTACCATCGACCTATGGACTTGTAACAGCAATGTGCACTTACGAAGGTGAAAATACTGTGCTACTGCTGCAGACTGCTAGATTTTTGATAAAAATGTGGCAAAACAAGACCAACATTCAAAAATTACCAACAGTTCGATATCTAGACGTTGCCCTCCATAAACCCATTCCATTCAATACGTCTATAAGTTGGATTATATCAGCCTTACAAAAGACAGCTGCTGGGTAATTCATTTAAATATTATTTAAAGTTATGAAGTTTATAACCAATTTTTAGAAAAATTAATTTAGCAAACATCCATATTAATGATCGAGTACGAAAGGGTCGTTCGTATGAGGATGCATGGAATGACACTTCAATTGAGCTAGTATCAGCAGCTGATATGCACGGTCGGACGATCATAGTAGAAACATTCTATAACACTGTACAGGCCTTGAAGAACAAAGTTTCACCCCAATTATTTGCAGTTCTTCAACATTTACTGGAGTTGTATGCTGTGAACACAGCTCTGAGATTCAGTGGAGACCTCTTGAAGGTACGTACCATTACTAACCAAGGAACTCATCAGGTAGAGCGAACTAAATCAGGGCAGATCATTATCTAAATAAGTTATTAACAAGGGTTATGGTGCTTATGGGCTTCATCCCAAGTTTTATGGTGATTGTAACGACCTTATATGATCGTGGATGTACAAATTCAACTGTTAATTATGAAAAAATATATTACAGTTCACAGAACTTCTTGGGAAAGATGTAGAGGAACTTCAGTCATGGCTGGAAGACCTAATGACACTTATCAGGCCGAATGCAGTGGGATTAGTGGATAGTTTCGATATGCGTGACGAAGTACTGTCTTCTGCGTTGGGCGCATATGATGGAAATGTATATGAAAGGCTTTTTGAGGAGGCCCAGAAAAGCCCTCTCAATGCTGAACCTGTGAATAAGTCATTCCAACTATACTTGAAACCATTCCTTAAGTCATCTATGTAATTTTTGTAATCAATGTTACATGAATACTTTTAGATTTATTTTTATACAACCGTCTTCCATTATAAAGGTGTTTATTGTTATTTTATGTAACTATAAAGAAACAAATAAATATTGTTATTTTATGTAACTATAAAGAAACAAATAAAGTTTTTATTTTTATTATGTTTGCTTATATAATACATTTTAAACACTAAAGCTACAATTGTACAATTAAACATTTGTAGAATAATTTTCATTGGTAGCTAATTTCAACTGGGCCTTTATTTCTATGCACAGCTCTTTTTGTTCCATAATTTCCCTAACTAAATTGATTTTTTTTATCTGTAAAATTTGGTTTTCTTTCTTTAACAGTCTAATGATGTCATCTAAGCTCTCGTGTTTGGTTATAACCGGAATACCACTAACTTGACTGCTGATATTACATTTTGCCTTCATATAGTCTATTTCCCGCCTCTCCGCTTTCATATCTTTCAATAGCTTTTCTTTTAACAGCAACAATTCCTTATGTTTGTAAGCTAATAATACGCCATTACCTAGACATGAATTGGGTTTTTCTATGCAAATGTCCTCTTCCGAACTTACTATTTTCTCACTGGTTTTGTCTTCTGGTTCTTCCTTTTGTACTACTTCTCCAACTGCAATCATGACTTGAGATTTCGCCGATGAACTGTCTGAATTAGTACTTAATTCATTTCGATTAAATAATCCCCTATCGACCACGTCCTTCTCGGGTTGTTTAGTTTCAGTTTCTTTATTTTCCTCAGGTTTGTCTGATGAAGAGATGCTCTTTTCTTTTGTTACAGTCTTAAATTTTCTCTAAAAAAGAAACAAGATAATTATTATGGAAAAGTTTAGTGTTCGAATCGTTATTACTTTAAGCTGTGTTAACATTCTTTGTACTTCCCACAGTAGTTCCTCCCTTTCCTTTGAAATACACTTATGGTTCATTTCATTGTGTATTTGAGTCAATAAAGATTCTTGCTTCTTAAGTTCAATTTCTAAAAATTGGGCATTCTCAGGTAGCTGAGCTCCAGATCCAAGTGGAGGTATATATTTGAAAATGAGAGTATTCGGAAATAATACTTGACTATGTACCAAGAGAGCATGAAGTAATCTAGATGAAACATGAAAAGTATGGTTTAAAGTAACCGAAAGGTTTTGTTTGCTCATCTTATTGAGCCTTTCCTAAAAAAGCAATATTACATTTTGGAAATATAAAATAAACAAGACTTACGTTTAGGGAGACATTGTGAAGGTGTGTGATAAGCCAAGACAGTAGTAAATTGTTCAAAGGGGGCAAGTTATCTACTAAAATTTTGAGATGTTTTGCTCTCATATTTAAATTTAAAATGGCACCAGCTTCTTCAAAGCGTATCAATAATTCATTTGTAAATATGGGCTCTGGGAGATCTCTACAAGAGAAAGTATATATATTAGTTAAAAGTAGTAAAGAATAAGTATAACTTACCTCAAAAACGTTTTAAGGAGACTAGTAGCTGTAGGTACATCATAATCACTCAGTCTAACATTACACCTATGATTATACATTTTTTTAATCTGAGAAACTTTAGCTTTCGTTCCACTGACTTTATATACACCCTCGAATGACATCCCCAGAGATTCTATATAATCTATACACTCTCTCACTGGTAATGGAATATCAACTCCGTCATGGCATCTGCTCCTCTCAACAGCTAAGTCTAATTTAGCCCCGAAAATCGGTAACACTTCTGCAATATCTTGGGAATCATCGAGGGGCAATTTTACCTTTTTACTTCTTTCTTTTTCATATTTCTTTTCAACTTTTTTATCTTTATCCTTTTTTTTCTCAACGAACTCCTTATCCCTAGATTTTTCCCGTTTTTCCTTGGATTTGGTGGTAAATTTAAAAGACTTGGATTTTTTGGATTTGGAAGGACTCCTGAAATATTGAATGTATTTTTTGTTAAATGTATGAATTTAAATAATGAAGAAAGAAATTGAGTTTAGTTGAGTTCTTGTGATCTGTATCCGCAAGGTTTTTAATTATAGGTTTCGTTTAATAGAAATTATATATATATATATATATATATATATATATATATAAATAATTTTACAACCAATACAAAATACTTTACCTTGACTTGACATTCTCATCAGAACTTTCCCCTTCGAGAGCTGCATAACCCCTTTCCTTATCCTTCTTGTCCTTTTTCTTGCTACTCAGCAAATCCTTCTTCGTGGTCCTTTCCGTTTCATCACTGTCTAAAGTAAATAGAAAAAAGTGAGTCGAAAAAGTCACCTCCTTAATAGATACTCTTACAGTCACTGTCGTTGTTGCATTTTTTGTTTAACTCCGAGGCGTACAACCCGGGGAAATCCTTCATTACATCTGGGCTATCGAAATCCATTTTTGAATATTTATTGGACCATTCAAATTTTTTTAATTGCTAAGTACTGAGGTAGAATGCTGTCACTCCTAGGTTTCATGTTATGTTCAGTGTAAACTTATCTGCAGAGGAAAGAGTCATTTGAAGATCGTTTTACGGAGCTGATCATATTTGTCCTCAAAATTATGTCAAATGACTTCTGAACTTTACTGAACAAAATGTCATTACATTTAACCTTAAAAAAATTTGATTCCGTGCTCTACTCCCGTGATATCGAATGGAGAGATTCCTTTGCACAGAAGATTGATCATGGCGTAAATTTGTTACTACGATATTCAATTTCTACTGATATCTAACCGTTTATTTTTGAATATGCTCATATATGTTGTGATTAAAGGAGTGACAATTAAATCGTGGATTAGGCCATTAATTAAACATCAGTTCATAACACGTTAAGGAGTTACGCTGGAACAGATTCATTAAATTATACGAACATAAAACTCTCATTTCATTCTTGTATTGTAATTGATAAGTTTTACACATCCAGTCACACTGCAGATAAAGAATTGTATGTTTCATGTATTAAATTTCATAATCTTGTGATTAACGCAAAGTTGCCAGGCAGTTCATAATTCTTACCTTCTTAGACTTTTAAAGTGCGCAGGTTCATTAGACGTTTTTAAATATACACAATAACTTGCAACTTTTTAAAGATCTATAGATTTCAATTGAAGAAGTAATAATAAGAACCTTTGTTAATTATATAAATTGTGGAAATTTTCATTATGCGCTTTTTATCTGCTACTTATTACATATTTTTCAGCAAATTTATTATACGCGCAGGTGAGACGCGATACCACGTAAAACAATAAAGGAAATGTTCGTTTTGTTCGTTTTTTTTCTTTACAATAATATGTATTACTATATTATTATGGCTAATGTATTAGTTATTACATTATGCACCATTAAAATTTACTATTAACATGGACCAGGATCTTCACAGAGTCTAAGGGTAAGTATTTTAGCTACTATTGTGGGTTCTCTACTACTACGGTGGTCTCGATATACACACTATTTTTAATGTTTTGGAAAATTATTTGAATAAATTTAACACAGGGAATAAAGCACGAGTTGAATACAAATTAGAAATTGCTGTGATAGTCTGAACATTAAATTGTTATGATTTCATAGATAGTTGCAATAATTTAGAAGGCAGAAAAAAATCTGAAATTCGTTACTGGACGGTGGCAGAAGTGAAACTTCAAAAACCATCAGATATACTGACCCTATTTGTACACAAAAGAAAAAGTAAAGGCAAACTTAAGCGAGAGATATGCAGAGAGAGAAACGAAGTATTACTTCAATAAGCAATAAAGGGATTGCCACGTTAAACAAATCTTTTCTCACTTGATTTAGAGGAAAAGTGATCGGTTTTGTCACTGTCGATAACAATCATATCACTCATTTTACCACATAAAATGAAGCATTACTACGTTTATTTACACCAACAAAATTCCTACCTTCGAGATATCTCCGTGTATTAACGTGTGGTAAAATCTGTCTTTATGAGATTTTTTACTCATTACTGCATTGATCAGACCAGTTGGAAATTACTGGACGTGGAATATGTTCAAAAATGTTTGGACATTTCTGGAATGTTTCTTCCATATTCTTTGTCATGTGGTCAGTGAGATAGATTGTTCATTACAATAATTCAAAAATAAATTTGGTATACGATTCGTTGTTCGAGTTGCTTAGGACTGAGAATTTTGAAACTTCGATCTGGCAACTTCCTTCGATGAAAGTTACCGAGTCGATGGTTGCTGTATTTGTCGTCGTTTCAATCTAGCAGAGTAAACAAAGAAGTTGCGTGGGAGCGTACCACACTAATGTTTTTGTTAAAAAGTTCCTTCGGTTATTCCGGGCGAAGACAATCTCCCTCATTCTAGCTGCGTCAGACGAAGTTGTGACGTATCCGTCCGTGTTGGATACTCAAAATTACCCGGGGCTAATGGAAGGATTCGATGCCATCTATTATGAAGAAGAGATAGAAAATAATGAAGAAGTCGTACCCACTGACATCTCCTTGGTTCCTGATCCTGTGATCATCCGAGGTGCTGGCAATATGACGGTGTAAGTGAATATGTGCATGTAATACACTAGTTTACCTACTGGACAAAGCTTCTTTGGAATTATACCTTACATTTTAACCCCTGTTAAAGAAATTCGAGGCAGTTTTATCAATTTTCGTTTCTTTGAATAAGGTCTTCAGTCAGTGCTTCACATAAGAACATACTTACCATACATAATTCTCATTAAATCGTATGTCGTGTCAATGCCATTTAGTCATTATCAATTCATAAATAATTCTTAGAACACTATTAAATAAGTTTCATTTATTTAATTTGTTTATCACTTGCCTAGACCCGACTGTATGATTTTAAAAACATTGAATGAATCATAAGGTAACGCAGGTTTACGATGTTTTTATCTTTCAATTCTATTCATACTGTTAACTAAACTATTAACTATTTCCAAAATTTAAGTTATTCAGAAAGTTTATCTGTAGTTTTATTTGTATATCGAGTCAAAAAAGTCGTATTTAACATTAGAAGCACAAATTGAATCAGCAAAAGAAAGTTACACCCAAATGCAGTGAGATATAGACATAGATGATTCCTTTTCTGAGCATAGGGCTACTCAGAAAGAGTAGTGGATATACCCTCGGGCAGTTAGTTGTCCCTTATCAACAGCACTCCTTTAAAATCATAATTTTCGTGAAAGTGGAAAAACTTTTTTTAATATTGGAGCTCAAACTGTAACATTTCGCGGCGTTATTAGTAGTAAAAATGTTGAAGGATCTTTAGAACTTTTGCTGAATTCGCGAAAATGTGAAAAGCTACCTCAGACTTTTGGGTGAATGTTCGAATTGGTTTCTGTTCATGAATACTTGCTAGATAACAAAAAATGTGTAACCGATGCAAAGTAATAAGATGCGGAAAACGCAGGAAACGCCGCGGGCACGAGGGGAACTCTCTTATTCTACCACCATTTCCCCTCGGCTCTTCTGTCGGATTGTTCTAAACTCGAAACTGCAGATTTTCTGACACATTTTTAAGGTACTTGCTCATCGATCACACAGTTTGTTATAAAGGGGTTGTAAAGCAACTCTTCGCGAACAGAAAGTCGTTTGAACATTCACCGTAAGACCATTTTGGACCTAGAGATGAAGATTTTCTGAGGCGCATTTTCTGCATGAAGTTGTGATTGTTTTACCACAGGTAGTGGCCACGAGATGCAACAATTTGAATTCAGGAAGAAATTCTCACTATGATTTAGCGCCTGGCAATTAAATGACACTTTTTCTCAGACCTCGAGATAAATTTTTGGAGCTCATTTGTTTTTTCCTTTCCAAGTGTTACAGTGATTTTTTTTGGGAAAAAAATCTGTTTTAATAGCTCAAATGTTAAAACAAATACTTTCCACTTTTTGGATGATTTCCAAGTGCTACAGTGATATTTTTTTTTGGGAAAAAGTCTATTTTTTTACAGCTCAAATGTTAAAAGAAATACTTTCCACTTTTTGGATTTTTTTTGACTCACCCAGCACAAGTTTTGTCCTGGCATTTCATTTCTACTATTTTTGTCAATTATTACATTGAAAATAGACTTTCAAAATATGGTTTTTGCACTATTTCAATATTATTCTACTATATCTACAGGTCAGATTTTTTTCTGTTGTGAAAGTAACATTAGCACTGTGTTTTTTTACCTGTGGGTTCGGGAGGTTACGCAAAGTCTTGCTTAAGGGGTTGTGGTCGCAAATCAGGTAAAAAGTAGGGTGGTAGGCTCTACACTACAATAAAAATACAATAATTTCAGTGAGAAGGCCGTGTCTGTTTATTTTTTCAGAACTTATCAAATTGTAATTATACTTTTGAGACGCAAATTACCAAATTATTTTCTAATCTTAACGACATGAAAAGCGACTTACCTTGCACATGATTGAAACTATATTGATCCATTTCTCAAGATGTATAGTCAATAGAGAAAATTAAATAGTCACCTTGAAAATAATGACATAGTTTTATTACGGTCCTGGCGGGTCGCGTATTCAAGAAGGTCGAAAAAACAGTAGCGCAAACACCGACATTAATAGGAAGCACACAAATTCAGGCAATAAATATTATAAAAAAGTTGCAATATTTGGCAAGACAAACCATGTATACGCAGGATCCATGTTGGATTAATCATACATGAACATTTGGAACAATTGGGATTATCGGGATTGGTAGTACAAAGTGCATGGTGCTGGAATTTTTTCTATCGTATTAATTGTTTGAATTCCTATTATCAAATTCCATACAATTTCCTAATCATTGTTTCAGTGCAAACATCATTGTTAATGTTTACAGTAAATTTGAGATCCCTGCAATGCCAATTATAATTTTCAGAATAGCAAACTACCTGACCAATTTATCTATCTATAGCCACAGCTTGCCAAGAGTGTGTCAAGTGACAAAACTTTTGTTTTTATAAATTTCGAAATGAAAATTTCTTACTAATATAATTCAAAAAATGTGATCATTTTATTAAAGAAGCACAAGATACAAAAATATTCTAGATGAAATGCATAAAATATACAAAGGAGCAAAATAAAAATGTTTCATAAACGTAGTGAACAAAAAGTTACGAAAAATAATGCACATTTAAAATTAAATATATCTCAAGTACTAGATAAGACTCATTAAATTGTTCATTAGTTGAACACTGTAACTTGTTTATAGCAAGCATAATGAATTTTACTGTATTATAAATTGCCATTTGGCATTAAAGCACTTCAAAAAATGCTTGACCAATTTTTACAAGTGTTGCAAAGAGATTCATTATAGAAAAACTTTGTTTCAGTATCTTCATACTTTAATTTTTACATCTATGTATACTTTGGGTCAAACAAGTATTAATTTCAATCACACCCTTTTGTATTCATTTTTACTTTTGTTGAATACCTGCAAAGGCGAAGTTGGAAATTTGTAGCCATACTGAGTCTAATTTTGGATTGGTGTGTTTACTTTTGATATCCCCTGTTTGCTTACCATGACTAGAAGGCAAAACACAAATTACCATTAACTTAACGAGTTTGGAAGGGAGTGGATTGGAATTCGAGAGGGAGGAATGTAGTGTAAAAACGATAATAGCTGATAGGAGCATATATATCATACTGTGTTATTAAACACGAATTTGGGATGTTTCAAAGCAAAAAGCAAGAGGACATCTTCCCAAACTATCAAAACTTATAAGCTAATTCGAAGTTTACAAGAATTAGTTGCTTTGTTGTATTTTCTGGAATTCAGTTGCTCGACATACTTTCCTTTTTGAGGACATGTTTCCTTATATTTTTTTTAACGGGATTGTTCCAATATAATAATAAAATATTCCAATACAAATGGTTTTTTTATCATCCATCCATGGGTACACATAAGGTCCTCTTTTGATCTATATTGTATGTGTTGTATGTATTATCTGTCATTAGTATTACCTCTTGTCTCATATATTTACTCATAATGATATAATGTGCTATAACCGTTTTGTACTATCTGATTTTTCATGGCCACTTTAAGATGGACTGCTAGCACTTCATTATGAGATACAATTAACATTATTGCTCATCTCATTAAAATATACCTAATACGTGATTTATAATGGTTTACATTCACGAAATATGAAATTTTGAATACCATCTTGAATACATACCCTAATATTTAATAACATACACCAATTGTTACGGGATATTTACTTTCAGGAGGAAATTAGTTTTTAATTATAACAATTTAGTGGATATCTTAATGCATTTTTTTAATTGTAATTTCACAGATTTGGCTTAAGCAACCGATTTAGTACAGAATTTCCTAGTGGATTAGTATCAAGAGTGGCACCGGAAGAGTTTAAAGAAACAGTTATGAGAATAAATGGTATTTTGAAGAAAACTCTTCCTGTTAATGTTAAATGGCTGTTTTGTGGCTGTCTCTGCTGCTGTTGCACTTTGGGCTGCTCTTTGTGGCCAGTTATATGCCTTAGTAAAAGGGTAATATTGTGTTTTATGAAATGGAAGTTATATGCCTAAATATTTTTTCTTATTTACAGACTCAGCATTCCTTGAATAAATTGTTGGAATGGGAGAATAGTTATCTGTATCACAAGTTAGGGCTACACTGGAGATTAAGCAAGCAACATTGTGATTCATCGTCGATGATGGAATATGTTATAATGATAGAATTTTTACCAAAAATACCAATATATAGGCCAGATTAGTACATTCACTAGGAATGTTAAAACTGTAAATAAGTTTTTTCGTTTACGTACATATTTGTAAATATTATATAAGATTTATGTGATAATAGACTATTCAGATTAATTTTCTGGATGTTTTGATGAATTACAAGAAATTCTTAGTACAAATTTTCACACATTAAATTTGGCACTATATCTGTATATAAATAATTCGTTGAAATTAGTTTTTAAACAGTTGTCATTCTACGAGTCAAAAACATTGTATTTTATACTTTGCTTTATTATATTCAATTTTGCCCATTCTTGGACTTAAATTTAAGTATATATTAAATACAAATATTTCTCCCTATTAATTTTTCAATCTCCCTATTAATTTAAAATTTGTATTGTTATAACTCCTGTTTATTTGTTCTATTGAATATAGTTTTTAAAAAATATATATCTTTTAAATCTATGCAGTGTATTTAGAATTAGCATATTTTCTAGACATTATTTATTCTGATGTATCAAATACATACAGATTTACTTTGTCACGATTTTTTTTATCACATCAGACGCAATCACTAGACGAATTTGGATCTTTGAGCACATTTGCAAGGTTCACCAATAGATATTTGGTTTAACTTTATAGGTAGCCAATACGGATTGGTGCAAATACTACCATAAGCCACCCTTTAGTGAGATGTTTGGATAGGGTTCTAACAGTGCAAAAATGTTATTTGCCATATTTCACATTATTATTTATCATTTTCAATATAATAGTATTTAGCGCATTAATTACGGTTAACGCTTAATGTTAGGGTTAAAATTTTTAATTTACCCACTGTCAAGTAGTCGGTATATTTCAATTCTTGAAATAATCCCTTTTAGAGGATACATAACCTACAAACAGAAAATAAAGAAGTATGCTTTAAGAATATTGAGTTGCTGTGGAGCTGTAATTGTGCATATTTGACTTGGTGGCAGATTACGCTGTGAAATATAGTAAAGCATTCACTAGTTGCAATTTTTTGTTTGCAGTCAAGGGTAGGTACCCAATTGGTTATTAACTATATTTTGTTACTTTCCTTTCTGGAAACATAACGATGTGGTTATTGAAGAACCACTTGTGGCTCCTGGGAATGAGTCGTGTTGTCTCAAAAAACACCTATGGATAAATGTAAGGTACATACATCAGCTTAAATATCAAAATAAAATCAAGGCACTTAAAACCTGTGCCTGTATATTGCTGCTAAACTTTGTTGAATATAATTTATAACGGACATTTTAATTGAAATTTCCACATTACTCTCTCTGTTCTCATAAAATATTTAACCAGTATAACTATCGATGAAATTCACCCCTGTACTATTTTTGGGTATTCCGTCATTTGAGGGAAATAAATCAAGCTACTTGGCAAACCATTTATCTATCAACTATAGTGCACAACACCTGGAAACTTTTATGAATAATTTTTTAGATATTCAATGTTATGAAAAACTACAAATACATAATATGAAAATTTCTAGGTGCTGAAATAGCATGCTTTATGTGATGACAAACAGGGAAAAAAGATAAATACTTTACATAAATATATAATTATATACAAAATAGTTACAATTTTGGTATTCTATCAACAAAATTACTAGGAAACTGTCCTGTTTTACCACCTGATTCTCCATATAACCAATCGTTATCAATTTTATGAATGACTCTGATTAATTGACCCGGTTTCAACGCCAAATCACCAGTCACTTGAGGTGTAAATTCGTATAAAGCCATCACAGTATTGTTGTCCTGATTAGTCTCCATTAAAGGCACTTTGACTTCTATGAAGTTAGCTGGAAACATCCCTTCCTTTTCCAACACCCTTCCATAGTACCAATCTTTATTTAAACGCCTCAATAACATTACAACATCGTTCACCTGTAACCATACAACAGAGAAATTTAGAAACCACTCTCGTGAACAGTGAGTACAAAAATTACAGTAGAGGGAAATGAAAGCATTTGATGTTCATGTATTATGTTGGGATAATATTGTGTGAATGTAGGAATTACAAAGCTGAGGATACATTCAGTGCAATATAAGGTGGTATTTGGTGTGCTTATAGTAGGCTCCCTAATAAGAAATAATAGGGGAGAATTAGTGTGGATTCTACCCAAACAGATCAATGATAAACAATATATTCATCTGATAGATTTAATATCTTAAAAATTTAAAACTGTTACTACTATTAATAATAAAGAGTTTGTATTAAGGGTTTATATATAATAAGGGTGTATATTAATAAAAGGTTTATATTAATAAACATAATATATGTGGAAAAATTTAAGATCGATGAATTAAAAATATAGAACTCAAGATGCAAGAGAATAATAATTCCAGTAAAAATAAATATAGTTATTATATATCTGGAGTAGAAATGATTAAGAAATGCCTTGTGAGTTAGATTAAATCAGCAATAGTTAGTTGGTAGCTGCCGCTGCTGCTTCGCTCTTAAGGAATTCATGAAATCAAAATATATTAGATGCCCCTAATATGTGATATCGCAAAAGTACCAAGTTTCAGATTTAAATCATATATTTTTAATA
This sequence comes from Cryptocephalus primarius, assembly GCA_963576515.1. NCBI lineage: Eukaryota > Metazoa > Arthropoda > Insecta > Coleoptera > Chrysomelidae > Cryptocephalus > Cryptocephalus primarius. The sequence continues at coordinate 20,191,427 of OY754936.1, read as the reverse complement.
CTAGACTTTCCGGAAAACATTAAAGAATATGAATACAATTAATTCTTTGTTTAGATGATGAAGATTTATTGCTTAGTGTATTGAGCTACAATAAATGCTTATGTTATAAAATCTTGATCATTCTCTACTTCGATAAAATTTATTAAAGGGCTGATGTAGTTGAACTTGTCAGTGCATGTTAACAGATTGAGGCAATAGAATTGTGAAAAGCAATATACCCAGAAAATAGATAGTGGTTACAATGGTGAAGAGAAGAAAAATAAAACTAGGCGGGAGTGAAAGGGAAACATCTGAGGCTAGCGTAAAGCCCTTAGAAGATAGTACAAATTCAGATCAGAGATGTACTTACTTGAAACTGTAAATCTCCAGGTTCTGTTCCCTGGTAATCGAACAGTGCGACTCCGTATGCAACATCAACATTACCAGCTTCTTTAGGGGGACTAGGTGGTGGAATAGAAGGCATTGGTGGTGAGGGAGGATTAGAAGACGGTACAGTTTCTTTCAGTGTTTTGGTCCCTGTTTCATGTTTGGCTTGTGCCCTGATTATTGTCGGGCCAAATACAGGAGGTACCTGTACTTTTCCTGAATTATTTGTTTGAGCTGCAGGTACATGTGTGGAAGAAACGAAAAAAGTAGAGTTACTTGGTTGGACAAAATTTGTTTTGGAATTGAAACTTATTGGCAATAGATTATTACTTATATTATCACATTCAAAACTTTTTTTACTAGATGCCAAGCTACTGGTACTACTACTAAATGAACTGGACACGCTTCCACCAAAATTGTGGGATCTCTCGACCTTGGGTGAACTCGGTGGACTCCACTCTATCAAATTAGTGTTTTGTTGGTTTATGTTTAGGGTTGATTTGCTTTTGTACCTGGAGAAATTGGGGGGTGGTGGCCTCGGAGGAGGTTTCTTTTTATTTTGCTGCTCATTTCTTAACTTGCTATTCATGAAAGGCATCTTGTGGTATGTTTTCAAACAAGCCGTTCCAAAAAACTTAAAAATATGGGTACAAATACGAACATAAAAGTAAACTTTCCGTTCACATTTTTTTCACAGTGTCATCGTTTTCACATTACGACATAAAACATGAAACACCTGTGACTTGTTGATACGTCGTTGTCATTATTGCTACTGTCAGGGCCAAGAAAGTTATGGGAGGATCGGAGACACGATAGTAGTTTGTACCACTTCGAAAGGATGGCGCTGCCACACAACTTTTTTAGACTAAGTGCAAACGAAAATGCCCTATTACCAAAAAGAATAACAAATTACTTCAAAGTGTAAGTATAGTTACTGGTTATTTATACATTCATATCTTTAAAAATTTAAATTATCAAAAAATTTTTTGGGTAATATTGAAAGATATGTTCACTTATATTAAACTCTAAATAAAATAAAATTAGCAATAAAAAGACTATACAATTAAAAGGTTCCAGCAGTTTTCTATTAATTAAAAATCATTTCTGGCAGTCGTTAGTATAGTTTCATTGAAAACAAAACTATTTTAGTTTCATCATTTAGTGGATAAAATTACTTAAGATACTTTAAATTGTATCATGCGTAATCTCAGGACAGCCTCTTGTCATATGAAAATAAACTACGAACGTTGCCTTCTAACTGCGCTGAGTGTGATCGAAGTTCGAAACGAAGTTCTCCTGCATACATACTTGACCTGTTAAATAAACAACATAAAAGTTTTATATTCCTTGAAGTATTAAAACGAGTTCTATTTTTATAAACCTTCAGATTTTAGTGTAATGGGATAAATATTTTACCTTCAATCGAAATAATTTAAATCAGTTCACATTAATCTGATGTTTAATTCCATTGCAATATTAATCTAGACAAAAACTGTTATTGATCGAATACCTATAGTAAAAATGTGAAATGTGTTTGAAGAATAATACAGTATTTAGAATTACGTTAAAAGTAAATGAATATTATTTATAAGGAATTAAAATTATTTTACCCTTGCATGAAAAAGTATGGGCAGTTCACTTTGCCTAAGTTCAACCTACCTAAGTTCATTTAACGATTTAACTCCAATGTCTTGGCAGCCATGTTTAACACCACATTGCAAATATGGTACAAATCGTAACACAGAACCTTTATCCACTATACTGCCACTCACTAACTGGGCGACTTTCAACTCATCTACTTGACTGTAAAAGAATACATCATATACCTTATTTACAAAAATAGTTTTTCAACCTACCTGTGAAAATATCTATTCATCGCTGAATCCATAGCATCTTTGCGATCCATGGCCTCTATACTTCCCATTCCACGATATTTTTTGAGTCTCACACCATCAGAAAAGAAATATTCTCCTGGTGCTTCAGATGTTCCCGCCAGAAGCGAACCCATCATAACAAACATTTCAACGACCCTTACAAAATCACAATAACTTAACAACATTTTGGGACGTTTTTGAACTCTATAAGCAATTCACTTTCATCGACATTACTTTAAAAGAAACATCCAAATGTAAATATAAAAGGTAGGTGTAATATATTAAGTACAAAATTTTAAATGCACAGATTGGTGTTCTACTTTAGTTATTTTTCTGAAAATGTCCACCACAGACAGGGTTACGGGTATTTTTTAATAGATGAGAATCATTAAGGATGATTGCTTTTTCACCCGTCACCATGAAGAAATGCCCTGACCTTTCAGTACAGTATTCATTGACCAACGTGGTGGCACATCGGTCACAAACGGTACAAATTATGCATACTCCGATTGCTAGCAGTACTGAAAATGTTGTCCTTGATAATGTCCTTCAAGTGAGGCGTCTTTACCTAATCTTTTGTAAAATAATAGGCCACTAAAAATCATGAAGACCACAGCGTAACTGGCAGATTCATTAGATATGCCGGTGATGTTACCAAGATCTACGTAGCCCATTATTTATCGTGATATTGCAAATTTGGAAAGAGGCTAAGTCTAGCGTTTTTAAAGTAATCCTCCCTAAAATGATTTTGGCAAATTTTTAGGTGCTCCAGAGTTGTATTCGGAATTAACAAAATGGCTTTTAATGGCATCAAGCCATTCTATTCTCCTGTCGTTTTTAAGAAAAGACAGTAAATAAATAGTCTTATCGCCTCTAAAACGGTTACAACTTGAAGTGCGACAGGTAGTTTTCAAATTATTTAATGTCACACTTAAAATGATTGCTAAAAATATTAAAATCACCTCTACCTGAAAAACCTGGACACATAAATAACAAAATAAAATACTATATTGTAAATCTGTAAACTTCTAATACGCACAAATAAATTGAAAGCGAAAAACATAACCTCGTACTTCTGGTCGCACGAATAAGAAATCATATATGTACTGTACAACATTGTGAACAGAAGTGGCGACATTAACATAACATAACACAATTTTGAGTTTATATATTAGTGTAGTAATTTTTGAAACCTTACCCACACCAAAACCAAGCACCCATAATCTATGCGGAAAACAGAAAACTAGAATGAAGCGCGAAGAAAGGAGAGAACAAAGAGGGGAACCATTACAGGGCACCTATTCTTGAATGTGGGAAATTGTAATTACCTAGGAAAATTTTGAAATTACCGTTCCATCAATAATTGATGGAACAGTAATTATAGCTAATTGAATCACTATAACATTCCTTTTAGGAAATTATGGAACTAATATAATTGTAACAGTGATTATAATTACTTGTATTAGCACTAGAACAAAATTTACAAGTGAATTTAGACTTTCGAGTCTGTTTTGAAGTTGCAGTAGGAGCTCACATTGCAAAGTACAAAAGTACAATTATATTCCAAATTATAGCTAAATCAATCACCATAACATTCATATTAAGAAATTATGGAGCTAATATAATTGTAACAGTGATTATAATTACTTGTATTAACACTAGAACAAAATCTACAAGTGAATTTAGACTTTGGGGTCTGTTTTGCAGTTGCAGTAGGAGCTCACATTGCAAAATACAAAAGTACAATTATATGCCAAATGATAGCTAAATGAATCACTATAGCATTAAACTTATTAATTACAATTGAAATTTCCTGAATAAAAGAATAATCTGATGTACTCCGATTTTGTGGCATCTTCCTGGATCCCATTGACGACTGCAGCTCCTCCTGTGTAGTTCCAGGCGCGGCTAAACTTCTGTACTGCATACACGTCTGTTCTGCACTGGACTTCTGTGTCAGGTCATGAAAGGGCCGATTGCTAAAAATTAAACAAATACTCATGTAAAAATTTGGATAAACAATTTTAAAATGTTTTACATTTTCTCAAATAGTCCATCTCAATAACCAAAGACTACTTAACTACTAGTTATAAAAAATTAGAGTTATAACATTTAAGGTTGTGGTTCAGTTGAAGTTACCAACATTAAACACAGGGATTCGCAGTTCTATAGAGGTTTAGTTACAGTTAGCAAAGTTTGAATTTTTAGCGAGGAACCTTTAGCCAATAAACTTGTGAATCTTTACAAAACATGATGCTTTCAATATAAATTTACCTATAATGAAATCCCTGAAGACAAAATTTCTTTAGGCAACTTTTCAAAATCTAATTACTATCATACTAAATACTACTATGAAATACTGAAAAATACTATAAATCACGTATAAATGCTAGAACCAACACGGATCTAAAAGGTTTTACAAAATCTGAATAGAATATCGTCGAATCAAAACCATATGTTCTAAACACAAATTTAGTTCTATTTAAATTTCTGGAAAGCCAAAAAATTTCTTTGGGCGACTTTTCAAAATCCTAGAATTTAAAGCAACCTGAAACGCCTAACAAAACCTTATATAGAATCTTACTGAACCCAAACTATACGTCCGTTATATAAAATTAGCTCTAGTAAAGTCTAAACTATCTCCAAGTGACTTATCTAATCTCCAGAATCTAAAGCGACTTGAAACGTTGCACAAAATCTAATTATAACTATGCGAAATCCAAACCATATGTTCAGAGCATAAAATTAGCTCTACTGAAGATTATAGAAGTATAAAAATCTTTTAAGGGACCTTTTCAAAACCTTACTTTCTCATCCACAAACGCATTTTAAAGTTAAAATGAATTTTAGCTTAAAATGCGTTTAGAATGTGTTTCAATAAGGTACCTCCATGTTAAGAATACACGAAACACTAGTTACATCTGTGAAACACATTCTAAACGTATTTCAGGCTAAAATGCATATATGAATAAGTGGGTAAGCAATTTAAAGGACACCATAAAACCTTAATAGGATCTTATTATATCAAATCATGTCCATGGAAACTTACAAATTTCTTTAATTAAATATTCGAAATTCTAGAATCCAATGTAACCTGATGGGCTTTATACAATTTTTAATGAATCGAAACTACATGTTCTATTAAAGTTCCTGAAGACCTTAAAATTCATTTTAAGCAACTTGGCCAAGTGTTATAATGTAACAGAATCTGAAATGTTTTACAAAACCCTAATAGAACTTTGAACCCAAATAACCTATTATGAATCTTTCAAATCCTAAAACCCAAAAAGCTTTATAAAACCTTAATAAAACCCTATTACATCCAAACCATATGTCCTATGTATAAAGTTAGCAGAAGGTTTTTCACGTCATTTCAGGCCAAATCTAGGTTGAAATTCCAGAATTCCTTTGTCGTTTCATTTACTCCTGCTCCCACTAGTCGATATCATATCCATTCTTAAACTCTATGACTGTTCTGTTCATTTCCTACAACTACAAAACAAATAATCAAAACTTTTGTCGTAACATCAACAATTTTATCTGCAAAATATCTCAAGATGGAACCAATAATGGATGCACATAACATACAAAAATCGCCTTAAAGACAAGTTTCTAACATAGGTTCCAAATGGAGATTCGAAAATAACCTGGAAAGGAAACCTACAAAGATCATTATGAACTCGTAGGTTCCTTTGCAAATGCAATTGTCATATTAAAAGATACATTAACCCTTAACAAAAAGAAAATTATTACAAGCATAAGCCTGATTTCCTTGAAAAATATCATAATTACAAGATGTGTTCATGTACTACATTAAATTAAAATTATTTTTAGTATTTGTTAGTAAAACTACCACTTCGTAATTTAGTACATTCTAAAATGGAATTAGTGAGATTACATCAACCATAATTTATCTCGGCAAGCAATCGATAACCATACTATACAAGAATCAAAATATTTCTTACCATCTAAAATTCAGCTTTCATTTAAAGGCGTCCCAAGTAGTGATGTACTGGAACGCCTCGTCAGATATCACGTCGATTATGGGTCTTTCTGCTTTCCTCGATCCTCGCTAGTAGCGGCTCGAGTCAGCCTCCTGTGTACTCATAGTGCGTGTCCAGAAAAATGATCACCTGCTCCGTGACGTGTTTCGCTCTCAAGACTTGGTACGGATCAGCCTGGACCGCTTCGTCCTCCTCATGGGGAATATGGGTATGGGCAGAGTCCTTTCGTAGTTTGCCAATTGTTTACCCAAGTGCTCTAAAATTAAAACAGAGTCAAATTTTTGTAAACAAAGAATAATGGAGGAAATCGAATTGAAAACAACACAACATCTGATCCAGTAACGATAGCGGATTCATTTAACTCTTTGCCAACACTGGACATGAGGTTGTGAATTAAATTGTATTTCCTGCAAGAGTAAATGTATGTAGTGAAAAATCTAACCCAAATGATAAACCTACTTTCTTAACACCGGTTCTACACAATTCTAGCGTTTGTTTGGAACCATTCTGTAAGAAAAATGGTGTACATACTGCGATTATAATAAGCTGAAAATTCTAAATACAAGCATTGAGAATGAAAAAAAAATTTCTGCATGTAAAAGAAGATACCTTGCAAACAAGGAGATACACTAATAAACAGCACAATTAATGTACTAGGCGTTGTATTATAATGCAACTTTTTGTAGTTAGGAATTAAATGTAAGTAACTCTTTGTTGATAGTTTTAAGTAACCAATGAACTTTACATAATATAATTTTCACTAATACCTGTGCATTGAGGGTTACGATTTCCTTATACGCCATTTTCTCGATCTCCTCTGGAGTACTAAAGATGTAAACTGCTGGTTTTAAATAAGTAAACGATGGGGAATCTCTCTAGCTGGCATAGTGGACTAGTATGGTCTGCTTCAGGAGAGGTATCGGTGTCCTGTTTATCGCGCTTCATATGGTCCTGAGTAATGTCGACCAGACCTCGCAGTGGAAAACTATAATGATTGAGGTCCTCGGGAGCAACTTTGGTACTTCTTGGATTTGTAGCTGCAAAATTGAAAGAGAATTTTAATTTTCATTCTAGTAAAAGGCGACCTATAACAACATTCAGTTGGACACAGGTCTCTAGCTGGCATCGTGGACTAGTATGGTCTGCTTCAGGAGAGGTATCGGTGTCCTGTTTATCGCGCTTCATATGGTCCTGAGTAATGTCGACCAGACCTCGTAGTGGAAAACTATGACGATTGAGGTCCTCGGGAGCAACTTTGGTACTTCTTGGATTTGTAGCTGCAAAATTGAAAGAGAATTTTAATTTTCATTCTAGTAAAAGGCGACCTATAACAACATTCAGTTGGACACAGGTCTTGCATTCAATTTGTACTTTGACGCTATGGAAAAACCAGTCAAAAGTACAAAAATTTGTTTCCGTTTCCACTTTGTTGTCTCTGTTAAAAACTTCTAACATGGAATGAAGCAAATATAGGGACGTGTAAGATTGGCAGCATATCACTAATGACTTGGGTGGGTAAGTAAGTACCATACAAGAATTTACCTGTTTCAAAACATAAACCTTTTTAACCTGAGAGGCATTTTATTTCTAACTAGAGGAGGTATATAAGTTGCTTTTGTTCTACAATCTAGCAGTTACATACATGATCAAATTAACTCTCCTAGAAAAACTTAGTTTAGAAGTAAATATATGATGAATTCTCAATTTTTCAATAATATAAAATGGTCGATATTTGGTTAATACAAGAGAAATTAGATCATAGGCCAACAACTAGAGGTAGTAAACATTCCAACCTGAGTAAATCAGAGGTTCCATCCGATCACTGGCGAGTGGCTCCTGGTCTGCCTTGCTCATCTCTTAGACTCGACCGAGGCCCTGCGTGACAGTCGGTGTCTGCCTCCAGCACTGGAGCGCATTCTGGCTGTATATCAGGTGGGCTCTCGTGCCAAAATCGAATCTGAAAGCAACAAAACAGAAGTTAATGGGGGTGTCTTGAGAGAGGTTTAACTGTAGATTTGAAAATATAACGATATTTTGCCAAAATGATCAACTCAATTCATCACATCTTCACATTTGTAAATTAGAACGTTAGTTCTAATTGTTAAATTTGAAGTTTGATTACTGCATATACTACATAGGTTGACTCACCTGTTTCGCACATCGAACCTGTACTCCCTCTTATAGTCGAATGTGTGTATCCACTGCTTATCCTACAGCATCTCTGCTCCTTTTTCAGCCGTGGGGACAGTCGAAAGCAGCCAGGGAAGAAGTGTATGCACGTGTGTTAGCGTAGGACGTGCGAGCCTCATTCTCATCTCGTACCGCACGACGGTCCCTCAGCGGCTCTCCAAAGCACAGAACATATAGGTTAGGTTAGGTTAAAAACAAACACGACACGAGAATTAAGCGTCAGTGCCCCCGCGGGCTCTCTCACTTACTATTCTGGGTTCGCGATCGTTGGTTGGAGAGTTACGAAAAAGAAGTAGGGAGAAGCGACGCCCAACTTCGACTCGTATTTGATTGGTGCACGAACTTTCATTGTCAAACCGTTTCACAAATGCCACCTAATTTGAATGCAGTGGAATTTCCCGTCCGAAGTGAATCAAATTTTCTACCGTCGTGCACAACTAATCATGTATCTTTTTGTACAGAAATAAACTATACATTTCAAAGTTTACTGCTGTTTACAGTCTATAGTTAAGAGGTTTTGCTTACGAAGAGAACCAGCTGCTTGAAAATGTACCCCATGTAACTTCCCATAAGGAAACAATTTGTGTAGTTACCATAGTTACCTCTCCAAAACATATACGTCAACGCCAAATGACAATTATATACTAACGTGCGTATCATATATAGAAACGGACGAGAACAAGTAATTCGTTATCTTATGAATAATATGTGTCATAATTACTCACTTCGTCAGTGAAATTTGACGTTCTCATTATCGTTACCGTCGATATAAAGGGTGCGACAAACTCGACAGCGTATTATTAGAAGTATCAAGTTAAAATTAAAGTTTAATTAATACTAGAATTAAAAGTTTTCATTTTTTAAGCCATCGAGTTCGATCGATCCTGTATAGAGAAGTAAAATTCCACCGTCCAGCAAAGACCACGAGGAGGTGTGAGTATCCTTTGCCTGGAAGGGAACAGGGTAGGGTATATTAGTTTGGTTGGTGTATTAGTATCGGAGGATTGACTCTTCCCTTGTGAATGAATTAGAACAAATGTTGGCGTACAACATCTTTAGAACCCTTGAAAACCCTAAAATTCTGAATCTTAAAGGCTATAGAGCTCAGCAAACGGTGTGATGTATAAAATCCTTATTTTAGTTGACATGTTTAGTTCTGCTTCTTTTACAAATACGTTATATACCAACTGGATATTGTCGAATTAATTATAATAAGTTATTTGTGCAATAGGAGTTTTCCCTTGGGCTCGAAACTGACCACGACACACTCTTTCTTAATATTTTTCCCATTTGAGCAACCTAATTTGTATATCTCTTCACCCCTTATTAGAGAAGATAATTTAACAACGGATTCACCATTTGCCACCAAACATTCACCAATAATTAGAAAGAGAAACCTTTTCTTGTACCAAGGGTAACTGTCGTTTCTGATAGATAAATGACAATCAAATAGAGTGTGACGTTTTCGTCAGTAATTCGTTTCGAAACCCGGAAGGTAATCCACAGGTAATCCATCCAAAGGCGTCCTCACCATTCAGGAATCCCGGCTGCATGAAGGCGCTCGACCGAAAACAAGGAAAATAATGCATGTTATATCTTGAACACGTGACATAACGTTAATATACATAACACATAACGTGACGTGACATAATAAATAGATTTAATAGACAATCGGCAATAGAAAAGAAACCGTGACGTTCCCAGGTGGTTTTTTACAAGTACGTCACAGTATAATGGTAAAAAAAATCGGTATCTGAAGCGTTGATTACTGTTTACATTTTATGAATTACTAATAAGAAGGAAAATACTACTAAGAACAATAGAAGACCAATGAACTAACCGTTTGTCATAAGAAAACCCAGTGGTAATCAACAGGTAATCCAAGATAAGGTAATCCAATGGCCACATTTCACTTTTCCGCACCCACACGCGCTCGCGTACACGCGTAAACGCGCTCGACCGAAAACTTACGAGACCCGAAAACTTCGCACATACTTTAAATGCAAAATACCTAGAGTGCCTAGGTGTCGCTTTCGATACTTTTGATTCGCGAAATCGCGGAAAAGCCCACGTTAATTCGTTCTCAAACCGAAATCGCACTTTATGAGAACGGCGAGACGGAAATCGCGAAGGGAACGACACGTGTGGGCAAATTAAATAGTCGCGATTGGACCGCGTGAGCGAAGTCGTACGACGGTAGAAGAATTCTTGAAGATCTCCACTGTAAGGTAATCTATCCAAAGTTGAAGTAGAAGAATTCTTGAAGGTCTCCGATGCAAGGAAATCCATGCAGAGCAGAGCAGAGCAGAGCAGAGCAGAGGAACAGATCCAGATTTGTTCAGCTTTCAGGAACCACGATGGCGTGAAGGCGATCGACCCAAAACAAGAAAAAGAATGCACGTTATATCTTGAACACGTGACATAACGTCAATATACATAACATGACTTATATAACAAATTGATTTAATAGACAATCGGCAATAGAAAAGAAACCGTGACGTTCCCAGGTGGTTTTTTACAAGTACGTCACAGTATAATGGTAAATAAAAATCGGCATCTGAAGCGTTAATTAGTGTTTACATTTTATGAAATACCAATAGGAAGTAGAATACAACTAAGAACAATATAAGACCAATGAACTAACCGTTTCTCATGAAAAGAACCAAGAGGTAGTCAAAATGTAATCCAATATAGGGTAATCCAATATAAGGTAATCCAAAGGCTACACTTCACTTCACTTTTCCGCACCCACACGCGCTCACGTACACGCGTAAACGCGTAAACGCGCTCGACCGAAAACTTACGAGACCCGAAAACTTCGCTCATACTGTAAATGTAAAATACCTAGAGTGCCTAGGTTACGTTTTCGATACTTTTGATTCGCGAAATCGCGGAAAAGCCCACGTTAATTCGTTCCCAAACCGAAATCGCACTTTATGAAACGGCGAGACGGAAATCGCGAAGGGAACGACACGTGTGGGCAAATTAAATAGTCGCGATTGGACCGCGTGAGCGAAGTCGTACGACGGTAGAAGAATTCTTGAAGATCTCCACTGTAAGGTAATCCATCCAAAGTTGAAGTAGAAGAATCCTTGAAGGTCTCCGATGCAAGGAAATCCATGCAGAGCAGAGCAGAGCAGAGCAGAGCAGAGCAGAGCAGAGCAGAGCAGAGGAACAGATCCAGATTTGTTCAGCTTTCAGGAACCACGATGGCGTGAAGGCGATCGACCGAAAACAAGGAAAATAATGCATGTTATATCTTGAACACGTGACATAACGTTAATATACATAACACATAACGTGACGTGACATAATAAATAGATTTAATAGACAATCGGCAATAGAAAAGAAACCGTGACGTTCCCAGGTGGTTTTTTACAAGTACGTCACAGTATAATGGTAAAAAAAATCGGCATCTGAAGCGTTAATTACTGTTTCCATTTTATGAATTACCAATAAGAAGGAAAATACTACTAAGAACAATAGAAGACCAATGAACTAACCGTTTCTCATGAAAAGAACCCAGAGGTAGTCAAAATGTAATCCAATATAGGGTAATCCAATATAAGGTAATCCAAAGGCTACACTTCACTTCACTTTTCCGCACCCACACGCGCTCACGTACGCGCGTAAACGCGTAAACGCGCTCGACCGAAAACTTACGAGACCCGAAAACTTCGCTCATACTTTAAATGCAAAATACCTAGAGTGCCTAGGTGTCGCTTTCGATACTTTTGATTCGCGAAATCGCGGAAAAGCCCACGTTAATTCGTTCCCAAACCGAAATCGCACTTTATAAGAACGGCGAGACGGAAATCGCGAAGGGAACGACACGTGTGGGCAAATTAAATGGTCGCGATTGGACCGCGTGAGCGAAGTCGTACGACGGTAGAATTCTTGAAGTTCTTCGATGCAAGGAAATCCATGCAGAGCAGAGCAGAGCAGAGCAGCGCTTTTAATACACGGCAATAGTGACCCCACTATTACTCCACTTCACCGGGCTGAAGGCCTCGGCGCGGCCCCCCACTCAGTAGGTTGGAAGAGCCTCCTGATGGGGACCTCCCCTCAACTCATTAAATAACTCCCGAGAAAACGTCGGGGAAATTTGCTCATGTAACAAGTTTAAAACCTTTTTTCCATGTGAGCTTCGAGAATTGGTCAGAAAATTCTCGAAGACTTACGATTTTTGCCTTGTGTAAAACTTCCGAAATTTGCTCATGTAACAAGTTTAAAACCTTTTTTCCATGTGAGCTTCGAGAATTGGTCAGAAAATTCTCGAAGATTTACGATTTTTGCCTTGTGTAAAACTACCGCTATGAAGGGGAGGTCATCGCTTTTAATACACGGCAATAGTGACCCCACTATTACTCCACTTCACCGGGCTGAAGGCCTCGGCGCGGCCCCCCACTCAGTAGGTTGGAGGAGCCTCCTGATGGGGACCTCCCCTCAACTCATTAAATAACTCCCGAGAAAACGTCGGGGAAATTTGCTCATGTAACAAGTTTAAAACCTTTTTTCCATGTGAGCTTCGAGAATTGGTCAGAAAATTCTCGAAGACTTACGATTTTTGCCTTGTGTAAAACTTCCGAAATTTGGTCACGTAACAAGTTTAAAACCTTTTTTCCATGTGAGCTTCGGGAATTGGTCAGAAAATTCTCCAAGACTTACGATTTTTGCCTTGTGTAAAACTACCGGTATGAAGGGGAGGTCGTCGCTTTTAATACACGGCAATAGTGACCCCACTATTACTCCACTTCACCGGGCTGAAGGCCTCGGCGCGGCCCCCCACTCAGTAGGTTGGAGGAGCCTCCTGATGGGGACCTCCCCTCAACTCATTAAATAACTCCCGAGAAAACGTCGGGGAAATTTGCTCATGTAACAAGTTTAAAACCTTTTTTCCATGTGAGCTTCGAGAATTGGTCAGAAAATTCTCGAAGACTTACGATTTTTGCCTTGTGTAAAACTTCCGAAATTTGGTCACGTAACAAGTTTAAAACCTTTTTTCCATGTGAGCTTCGGGAATTGGTCAGAAAATTCTCCAAGACTTACGATTTTTGCCTTGTGTAAAACTACCGGTATGAAGGGGAGGTCGTCGCTTTTAATACACGGCAATAGTGACCCCACTATTACTCCACTTCACCGGGCTGAAGGCCTCGGCGCGGCCCCCCACTCAGTAGGTTGGAGGAGCCTCCTGATGGGGACCTCCCCTCAACTCATTAAATAACTCCCGAGAAAACGTCGGGGAAATTTGCTCATGTAGCAAGTTTAATACCTTTTTCCATGTGAGCTTCGAGAATTGGTCAGAAAATTCTCGAAGACTTACGATTTTTGCCTTGTGTAAAACTTCCGAAATTTGCTCATGTAACAAGTTTAAAACCTTTTTTCCATGTGAGCTTCGAGAATTGGTCAGAAAATTCTCGAAGACTTACGATTTTTGCCTTGTGTAAAACTTCCGAAATTTGCTCATGTAACAAGTTTAAAACCTTTTTTCCATGTGAGCTTCGAGAATTGGTCAGAAAATTCTCCAAGACTTACGATTTTTGCCTTGTGTAAAACTTCCGAAATTTGCTTATGTAACAAGTTTAAAACCTTTTTTCCATGTGAGCTTCGAGAATTGGTCAGAAAATTCTCCAAGACTTACGATTTTTGCCTTGTGTAAAACTACCGCTATGAAGGGGAGCTCGTCGCTTTTAATACAGGGCAATAGTGACCCCACTATTACTCCACTTCACCGGGCTGAAGGCCTCGGCGCGGCCCCCCACTCAGTAGGTTGGAGGAGCCTCCTGATGGGGACCTCCCCTCAACTCATTAAATAACTCCCGAGAAAACGTCGGGGAAATTTGCTCATGTAACAAGTTTAAAACCTTTTTTCCATGTGAGCTTCGAGAATTGGTCAGAAAATTCTCGAAGACTTACGATTTTTGCCTTGTGTAAAACTTCCGAAATTTGCTCATGTAACAAGTTTAAAACCTTTTTTCCATGTGAGCTTCGAGAATTGGTCAGAAAATTCTCGAAGACACGATTTTTGCCTTGTGTAAAACTTCCGAAATTTGGTCATGTAACAAGTTTAAAACCTTTTTTCCATGTGAGCTTCGAGAATTGGTCAGAAAATTCTCCAAGACTTACGATTTTTGCCTTGTGTAAAACTACCGCTATGAAGGGGAGGTCGTCGCTTTTAATACACGGCAATAGTGACCCCACTATTACTCCACTTCACCGGGCTGAAGGCCTCGGCGCGGCCCCCCACTCAGTAGGTTGGAGGAGCCTCCTGATGGGGACCTCCCCTCAACTCATTAAATAACTCCCGAGAAAACGTCGGGGAAATTTGCTCATGTAACAAGTTTAAAACCTTTTTTCCATGTGAGCTTCGAGAATTGGTCAGAAAATTCTCGAAGACTTACGATTTTTGCCTTGTGTAAAACTTCCGAAATTTGCTCATGTAACAAGTTTAAAACCTTTTTTCCATGTGAGCTTCGAGAATTGGTCAGAAAATTCTCGAAGACTTACGATTTTTGCCTTGTGTAAAACTTCCGAAATTTGCTCATGTAACAAGTTTAAAACCTTTTTTCCATGTGAGCTTCGAGAATTGGTCAGAAAATTCTCGAAGACTTACGATTTTTGCCTTGTGTAAAACTACCGCTATGAAGGGGAGGTCATCGCTTTTAATACACGGCAATAGTGACCCCACTATTACTCCACTTCACCGGGCTGAAGGCCTCGGCGCGGCCCCCCACTCAGTAGGTTGGAGGAGCCTCCTGATGGGGACCTCCCCTCAACTCATTAAATAACTCCCGAGAAAACGTCGGGGAAATTTGCTCATGTAACAAGTTTAAAACCTTTTTTCCATGTGAGCTTCGAGAATTGGTCAGAAAATTCTCGAAGACTTACGATTTTTGCCTTGTGTAAAACTTCCGAAATTTGGTCATGTAACAAGTTTAAAACCTTTTTTCCATGTGAGCTTCGAGAATTGGTCAGAAAATTCTCGAAGACTTACGATTTTTGCCTTGTGTAAAACTACCGCTATGAAGGGGAGGTCATCGCTTTTAATACACGGCAATAGTGACCCCACTATTACTCCACTTCACCGGGCTGAAGGCCTCGGCGCGGCCCCCCACTCAGTAGGTTGGAGGAGCCTCCTGATGGGGACCTCCCCTCAACTCATTAAATAACTCCCGAGAAAACGTCGGGGAAATTTGCTCATGTAACAAGTTTAATACCTTTTTTCCATGTGAGCTTCGAGAATTGGTCAGAAAATTCTCGAAGACTTACGATTTTTGCCTTGTGTAAAACTTCCGAAATTTGCTCATGTAACAAGTTTAAAACCTTTTTTCCATGTGAGCTTCGAGAATTGGTCAGAAAATTCTCGAAGACTTACGATTTTTGCCTTGTGTAAAACTATCGCTATGAAGGGGAGGTCATCGCTTTTAATACACGGCAATAGTGACCCCACTATTACTCCACTTCACCGGGCTGAAGGCAATCGGCGCGGCCCCCCACTCAGTAGGTTGGAGGAGCCTCCTGATGGGGACCTCCCCTCAACTCATTAAATAACTCCCGAGAAAACGTCGGGGAAATTTGCTCATGTAACAAGTTTAAAACCTTTCTTTCGTGTGAGCTTCGAGAATTGGTCAGAAAATTCTCGAAGACTTACGATTTTTGCCTTGTGTAAAACTTCCGAAATTTGCTCATGTAACAAGTTTAAAACCTTTTTTCCATGTGAGCTTCGACAATTGGTCAGAAAATTCTCGAAGACTTACGATTTTTGTCTTGTGTAAAACTTCCTAAATTTGCTCATGTAACAAGTTTAAAACCTTTTTTCCATGTGAGCTTCGAGAATTGGTCAGAAAATTCTCGAAGACTTACGATTTTTGCCTTGTGTAAAACTTCTGAAATTTGGTCATGTAACAAGTTTAAAACCGTTTTTCCATGTGAGCTTCGAGAATTGGTCAGAAAATTCTCGAAGACTTACGATTTTTGCCTTGTGTAAAACTTCCGAAATTTGCTCATGTAACAAGTTTAAAACCTTTTTTCCATGTGAGCTTCGAGAATTGGTCAGAAAATTCTCGAAGACTTACGATTTTTGCCTTGTGTAAAACTTCCGAAATTTGCCCATGTAACAAGTTTAAAACCTTTTTTCCATGTGAGCTTCGAGAATTGGTCAGAAAATTCTCGAAGACTTACGATTTTTGCCTTGTGTAAAACTTCCGCTATGAAGGGGAGGTCATCGCTTTTAATACACGGCAATAGTGACCCCACTATTACTCCACTTCACCGGGCTGAAGGCCTCGGCGCGGCCCCCCACTCAGTAGGTTGGAGGAGCCTCCTGATGGGGACCTCCCCTCAACTCATTAAATAACTCCCGAGAAAACGTCGGGGAAATTTGCTCATGTAACAAGTTTAAAACCTTTTTTCCATGTGAGCTTCGAGAATTGGTCAGAAAATTCTCGAAGACTTACGATTTTTGCCTTGTGTAAAACTTCCGAAATTTGCTCATGTAACAAGTTTAAAACCTTTTTTCCATGTGAGCTTCGAGAATTGGTCAGAAAATTCTCGAAGACACGATTTTTGCCTTGTGTAAAACTTCCGAAATTTGCTCATGTAACAAGTTTAAAACCTTTTTTCCATGTGAGCTTCGAGAATTGGTCAGAAAATTCTCGAAGACTTACGATTTTTGCCTTGTGTAAAACTTCCGAAATTTGGTCACGTAACAAGTTTAAAACCTTTTTTCCATGTGAGCTTCGGGAATTGGTCAGAAAATTCTCCAAGACTTACGATTTTTGCCTTGTGTAAAACTACCGGTATGAAGGGGAGGTCGTCGCTTTTAATACACGGCAATAGTGACCCCACTATTACTCCACTTCACCGGGCTGAAGGCCTCGGCGCGGCCCCCCACTCAGTAGGTTGGAGGAGCCTCCTGATGGGGACCTCCCCTCAACTCATTAAATAACTCCCGAGAAAACGTCGGGGAAATTTGCTCATGTAACAAGTTTAAAACCTTTTTTCCATGTGAGCTTCGAGAATTGGTCAGAAAATTCTCGAAGACTTACGATTTTTGCCTTGTGTAAAACTTCCGAAATTTGGTCACGTAACAAGTTTAAAACCTTTTTTCCATGTGAGCTTCGGGAATTGGTCAGAAAATTCTCCAAGACTTACGATTTTTGCCTTGTGTAAAACTACCGGTATGAAGGGGAGGTCGTCGCTTTTAATACACGGCAATAGTGACCCCACTATTACTCCACTTCACCGGGCTGAAGGCCTCGGCGCGGCCCCCCACTCAGTAGGTTGGAGGAGCCTCCTGATGGGGACCTCCCCTCAACTCATTAAATAACTCCCGAGAAAACGTCGGGGAAATTTGCTCATGTAGCAAGTTTAATACCTTTTTCCATGTGAGCTTCGAGAATTGGTCAGAAAATTCTCGAAGACTTACGATTTTTGCCTTGTGTAAAACTTCCGAAATTTGCTCATGTAACAAGTTTAAAACCTTTTTTCCATGTGAGCTTCGAGAATTGGTCAGAAAATTCTCGAAGACTTACGATTTTTGCCTTGTGTAAAACTTCCGAAATTTGCTCATGTAACAAGTTTAAAACCTTTTTTCCATGTGAGCTTCGAGAATTGGTCAGAAAATTCTCCAAGACTTACGATTTTTGCCTTGTGTAAAACTTCCGAAATTTGCTTATGTAACAAGTTTAAAACCTTTTTTCCATGTGAGCTTCGAGAATTGGTCAGAAAATTCTCCAAGACTTACGATTTTTGCCTTGTGTAAAACTACCGCTATGAAGGGGAGCTCGTCGCTTTTAATACAGGGCAATAGTGACCCCACTATTACTCCACTTCACCGGGCTGAAGGCCTCGGCGCGGCCCCCCACTCAGTAGGTTGGAGGAGCCTCCTGATGGGGACCTCCCCTCAACTCATTAAATAACTCCCGAGAAAACGTCGGGGAAATTTGCTCATGTAACAAGTTTAAAACCTTTTTTCCATGTGAGCTTCGAGAATTGGTCAGAAAATTCTCGAAGACTTACGATTTTTGCCTTGTGTAAAACTTCCGAAATTTGCTCATGTAACAAGTTTAAAACCTTTTTTCCATGTGAGCTTCGAGAATTGGTCAGAAAATTCTCGAAGACACGATTTTTGCCTTGTGTAAAACTTCCGAAATTTGGTCATGTAACAAGTTTAAAACCTTTTTTCCATGTGAGCTTCGAGAATTGGTCAGAAAATTCTCCAAGACTTACGATTTTTGCCTTGTGTAAAACTACCGCTATGAAGGGGAGGTCGTCGCTTTTAATACACGGCAATAGTGACCCCACTATTACTCCACTTCACCGGGCTGAAGGCCTCGGCGCGGCCCCCCACTCAGTAGGTTGGAGGAGCCTCCTGATGGGGACCTCCCCTCAACTCATTAAATAACTCCCGAGAAAACGTCGGGGAAATTTGCTCATGTAACAAGTTTAAAACCTTTTTTCCATGTGAGCTTCGAGAATTGGTCAGAAAATTCTCGAAGACTTACGATTTTTGCCTTGTGTAAAACTTCCGAAATTTGCTCATGTAACAAGTTTAAAACCTTTTTTCCATGTGAGCTTCGAGAATTGGTCAGAAAATTCTCGAAGACTTACGATTTTTGCCTTGTGTAAAACTTCCGAAATTTGCTCATGTAACAAGTTTAAAACCTTTTTTCCATGTGAGCTTCGAGAATTGGTCAGAAAATTCTCGAAGACTTACGATTTTTGCCTTGTGTAAAACTACCGCTATGAAGGGGAGGTCATCGCTTTTAATACACGGCAATAGTGACCCCACTATTACTCCACTTCACCGGGCTGAAGGCCTCGGCGCGGCCCCCCACTCAGTAGGTTGGAGGAGCCTCCTGATGGGGACCTCCCCTCAACTCATTAAATAACTCCCGAGAAAACGTCGGGGAAATTTGCTCATGTAACAAGTTTAAAACCTTTTTTCCATGTGAGCTTCGAGAATTGGTCAGAAAATTCTCGAAGACTTACGATTTTTGCCTTGTGTAAAACTTCCGAAATTTGGTCATGTAACAAGTTTAAAACCTTTTTTCCATGTGAGCTTCGAGAATTGGTCAGAAAATTCTCGAAGACTTACGATTTTTGCCTTGTGTAAAACTACCGCTATGAAGGGGAGGTCATCGCTTTTAATACACGGCAATAGTGACCCCACTATTACTCCACTTCACCGGGCTGAAGGCCTCGGCGCGGCCCCCCACTCAGTAGGTTGGAGGAGCCTCCTGATGGGGACCTCCCCTCAACTCATTAAATAACTCCCGAGAAAACGTCGGGGAAATTTGCTCATGTAACAAGTTTAATACCTTTTTTCCATGTGAGCTTCGAGAATTGGTCAGAAAATTCTCGAAGACTTACGATTTTTGCCTTGTGTAAAACTTCCGAAATTTGCTCATGTAACAAGTTTAAAACCTTTTTTCCATGTGAGCTTCGAGAATTGGTCAGAAAATTCTCGAAGACTTACGATTTTTGCCTTGTGTAAAACTATCGCTATGAAGGGGAGGTCATCGCTTTTAATACACGGCAATAGTGACCCCACTATTACTCCACTTCACCGGGCTGAAGGCAATCGGCGCGGCCCCCCACTCAGTAGGTTGGAGGAGCCTCCTGATGGGGACCTCCCCTCAACTCATTAAATAACTCCCGAGAAAACGTCGGGGAAATTTGCTCATGTAACAAGTTTAAAACCTTTCTTTCGTGTGAGCTTCGAGAATTGGTCAGAAAATTCTCGAAGACTTACGATTTTTGCCTTGTGTAAAACTTCCGAAATTTGCTCATGTAACAAGTTTAAAACCTTTTTTCCATGTGAGCTTCGACAATTGGTCAGAAAATTCTCGAAGACTTACGATTTTTGTCTTGTGTAAAACTTCCTAAATTTGCTCATGTAACAAGTTTAAAACCTTTTTTCCATGTGAGCTTCGAGAATTGGTCAGAAAATTCTCGAAGACTTACGATTTTTGCCTTGTGTAAAACTTCTGAAATTTGGTCATGTAACAAGTTTAAAACCGTTTTTCCATGTGAGCTTCGAGAATTGGTCAGAAAATTCTCGAAGACTTACGATTTTTGCCTTGTGTAAAACTTCCGAAATTTGCTCATGTAACAAGTTTAAAACCTTTTTTCCATGTGAGCTTCGAGAATTGGTCAGAAAATTCTCGAAGACTTACGATTTTTGCCTTGTGTAAAACTTCCGAAATTTGCCCATGTAACAAGTTTAAAACCTTTTTTCCATGTGAGCTTCGAGAATTGGTCAGAAAATTCTCGAAGACTTACGATTTTTGCCTTGTGTAAAACTTCCGCTATGAAGGGGAGGTCATCGCTTTTAATACACGGCAATAGTGACCCCACTATTACTCCACTTCACCGGGCTGAAGGCCTCGGCGCGGCCCCCCACTCAGTAGGTTGGAGGAGCCTCCTGATGGGGACCTCCCCTCAACTCATTAAATAACTCCCGAGAAAACGTCGGGGAAATTTGCTCATGTAACAAGTTTAAAACCTTTTTTCCATGTGAGCTTCGAGAATTGGTCAGAAAATTCTCGAAGACTTACGATTTTTGCCTTGTGTAAAACTTCCGAAATTTGCTCATGTAACAAGTTTAAAACCTTTTTTCCATGTGAGCTTCGAGAATTGGTCAGAAAATTCTCGAAGACACGATTTTTGCCTTGTGTAAAACTTCCGAAATTTGCTCATGTAACAAGTTTAAAACCTTTTTTCCATGTGAGCTTCGAGAATTGGTCAGAAAATTCTCGAAGACTTACGATTTTTGCCTTGTGTAAAACTTCCGAAATTTGGTCATGTAACAAGTTTAAAACCTTTTTTCCATGTGAGCTTCGAGAATTGGTCAGAAAATTCTCGAAGACTTACGATTTTTGCCTTGTGTAAAACTACCGCTATGAAGGGGAGGTCATCGCTTTTAATACACGGCAATAGTGACCCCACTATTACTCCACTTCACCGGGCTGAAGGCAATCGGCGCGGCCCCCCACTCAGTAGGTTGGAGGAGCCTCCTGATGGGGACCTCCCCTCAACTCATTAAATAACTCCCGAGAAAACGTCGGGGAAATTTGCTCATGTAACAAGTTTAAAACCTTTTTTCCATGTGAGCTTCGAGAATTGGTCAGAAAATTCTCGAAGACTTACGATTTTTGCCTTGTGTAAAACTTCCGAAATTTGCTCATGTAACAAGTTTAAAACCTTTTTTCCATGTTAGCTTCGAGAATTGGTCAGAAAATTCTCGAAGACTTACGATTTTTGCCTTGTGTAAAACTTCCGAAATTTGCTCATGTAACAAGTTTAAAACCTTTTTTCCATGTGAGCTTCGAGAATTGGTCAGAAAATTCTCGAAGACTTGCGATTTTTGCCTTGTGTAAAACTTCCGAAATTTGCTCATGTAACAAGTTTAAAACCTTTTTTCCATGTGAGCTTCGAGAATTGGTCAGAAAATTCTCGAAGACTTACGATTTTTGCCTTGTGTAAAACTTCTGAAATTTGGTCATGTAACAAGTTTAAAACCTTTTTTCCATGTGAGCTTCGAGAATTGGTCAGAAAATTCTCCAAGACTTACGATTTTTGCCTTGTGTAAAACTTCCGAAATTTGCTCATGTAACAAGTTTAAAACTTTTTTCCATGTGAGCTTCGAGAATTGGTCAGAAAATTCTCGGACTTACGATTTTTGCCTTGTGTAAAACTTCCGAAATTTGCTCATGTAACAAGTTTAAAACCTTTTTTCCATGTGAGCTTCGAGAATTGGTCAGAAAATTCTCGAAGACTTACGATTTTTGCCTTGTGTAAAACTTCTGAAATTTGGTCATGTAACAAGTTTAAAACCTTTTTTCCATGTGAGCTTCGAGAATTGGTCAGAAAATTCTCCAAGACTTACGATTTTTGCCTTGTGTAAAACTACCGCTATGAAGGGGAGGTCGTCGCTTTTAATACACGGCAATAGTGACCCCACTATTACTCCACTTCACCGGGCTGAAGGCCTCGGCGCGGCCCCCCACTCAGTAGGTTGGAGGAGCCTCCTGATGGGGACCTCCCCTCAACTCATTAAATAACTCCCGAGAAAACGTCGGGGAAATTTGCTCATGTAACAAGTTTAAAACCTTTTTTCCATGTGAGCTTCGAGAATTGGTCAGAAAATTCTCGAAGACTTACGATTTTTGCCTTGTGTAAAACTTCCGAAATTTGCTCATGTAACAAGTTTAAAACTTTTTTCCATGTGAGCTTCGAGAATTGGTCAGAAAATTCTCGAAGACTTACGATTTTTGCCTTGTGTAAAACTTCCGAAATTTGCTCATGTAACAAGTTTAAAACCTTTTTTCCATGTGAGCTTCGAGAATTGGTCAGAAAATTCTCGAAGACACGATTTTTGCCTTGTGTAAAACTTCCGAAATTTGCTCATGTAACAAGTTTAAAACCTTTTTTCCATGTGAGCTTCGAGAATTGGTCAGAAAATTCTCGAAGACTTACGATTTTTGCCTTGTGTAAAACTTCTGAAATTTGGTCATGTAACAAGTTTAAAACCTTTTTTCCATGTGAGCTTCGAGAATTGGTCAGAAAATTCTCCAAGACTTACGATTTTTGCCTTGTGTAAAACTACCGCTATGAAGGGGAGCTCGTCGCTTTTAATACAGGGCAATAGTGACCCCACTATTACTCCACTTCACCGGGCTGAAGGCCTCGGCGCGGCCCCCCACTCAGTAGGTTGGAGGAGCCTCCTGATGGGGACCTCCCCTCAACTCATTAAATAACTCCCGAGAAAACGTCGGGGAAATTTGCTCATGTAACAAGTTTAAAACCTTTTTTCCATGTGAGCTTCGAGAATTGGTCAGAAAATTCTCGAAGACTTACGATTTTTGCCTTGTGTAAAACTTCCGAAATTTGCTCATGTAACAAGTTTAAAACCTTTTTTCCATGTGAGCTTCGAGAATTGGTCAGAAAATTCTCGAAGACACGATTTTTGCCTTGTGTAAAACTTCCGAAATTTGCTCATGTAACAAGTTTAAAACCTTTTTTCTATGTGAGTTTCGAGAATTGGTCAGAAAATTCTCGAAGACACGATTTTTGCCTTGTGTAAAACTTCCGAAATTTGCTCATGTAACAAGTTTAAAACCTTTTTTCTATGTGAGCTTCGAGAATTGGTCAGAAAATTCTCGAAGACTTACGATTTTTGCCTTGTGTAAAACTTCCGAAATTTGCTCATGTAACAAGTTTAAAACCTTTTTTCCATGTGAGCTTCGAGAATTGGTCAGAAAATTCTCGAAGACTTACGATTTTTGCCTTGTGTAAAACTACCGCTATGAAGGGGAGGTCGTCGCTTTTAATACACGGCAATAGTGACCCCACTATTACTCCACTTCACCGGGCTGAAGGCCTCGGCGCGGCCCCCCACTCAGTAGGTTGGAGGAGCCTCCTGATGGGGACCTCCCCTCAACTCCCTAAATAATTCCAGAGAACGTAGCCAACCGAGAAATATTGAAAGTTCTCATCATTCAGAGAGTGAAAACGACGGGAAAACATGAGAATTGTGCCCCAGTGACAGTAAAAGTTTGCAGGTGTATGTTTTTAAATGATGATTCAAAATTAAAACCCCTATCAGCTAAAAGAATATCTTCAGACAGGATAAATTTTCACTAACCTTTCCTTTAAAACTTTTCACGAATCCATTTTGCTGAGAGAGTTACAGTATATAATAGCGACACATAAATTATAGCATTTTTACGATCACTCGTTAATAAATCATTTATAGTTGCAGCACCTTTATAATGAGAATAACACTGACTATGTTTTACAAGTGAGGACTGTGCTTGGAGAATTCTCTGAGTCAACACCTTTGTTGTTCAAAATGTTCAAAACCTCCCTTAATCTGAAGATTGTTAATGAAAACTATCATTAGGCAAAAATATTAAAATTATAAATTTGATTGTTCGGTAATGAATTAGTTAAGGTCATAACTGCTACTATCTAAAAACAGCTGCTATAATTTCTTATCTTTCAAAACCTATATATTAGTCTTTTTGCAATCACATTCCATCTTTTTGAAAGAATAAAATAGTTTCGAATCCTTTGCAGCCTCTTTCACTATTTTATGTTCATGACAAGTATTGAACATCACATTATAAAATGATTACCTGTTATTCAAACTTCTTAATTTCCTCATACCTGCGTTTTAGTTTCCTCTGCAATATGTCCATCTCCCCAAGTTCAATGTTCTTCCCCTTGGACATCCTTCCTATGGCAGAAATTTTCCTCTGCTTTGTCTATGCACTTGTGGCGAGCGTCGTTGCGTGAGTAATAGTTATTTCTAAATATGAAAAGGATTATATAGTATTTGTACTAGTTTTATAATGAGTCTACAAACCTCCTCCATGTCTTCTTACTGGTTGCACTTTTGCATTTGTGTATCAGTAAAACTTGCGACTTAAATATTGTTCCTTGGAAGTGAAGAAGGCACAGCAGCTAATTTTAACTTTTATATTCTCAATCCTTTTGGGAAAAATGGCTGGAAAAAACCTAGTGATCGTCATTAATACCATTACATTTTATAGCAAACTCTACTTACATTGAAACATACCAGTAAGTCTGTGCTTTCAATCCATGACTTATGGGTTACGTTTAATGTACTTCTTATGACGCTTTCCATCTGTCGGAATAATGTGGAAACAGACACCACACTTTTTGTCACCTTCCACTTACGCACTGTTAACACCGTATCGATAAATCGCGCAATATAAATAATAGTAAACCGAGGCCCAAGCCGAAATGTAAAGAAATGAGATTGTTTAACAGCACCAAATGCTGCTTGGTCTATTCTCTCTTAATTAAAAATATCAAAAATATACCGGAGCCACAGTTTGCGCGCGCAGCCCAGATGTGGTAACACACATCGACGGAAAGGTTACGTTTTAAACAGATGATTATATCTCTGTTCTTTTAAATATCTCCATGAATTACAAATGTATGGTTTCAAAGGCTCACTAAAATTCTTAGATTCTTTAGAAACTTTTCAAGTTCCTTTGAGACATCGGTTCTTGTTAAAATATATTTTGATCGCATTACAAAATAATTGTAATTACTTTAAAAGTGTCATCACTAAAAATTTCTAAGAAAATAGTGCCAAAAAAACCATTAAAAATGTATTAAAGAAACGTTTCCAATATAATATCTTCTTTAAGGCGGTGGCAACATGTTTAAAAATATGTTAAAAACTATACGATTGCAACAAGTAGCTTAGAAATTTGAAATAATTGCAAGTGCAACTCCCCAACTTCTTTCGTTATGCAAGAACTTCTTTAAAAAAAGTTTAAGTTACATTTTGAACACAACTCTACTTTAAAAATATCAGTTATAATTTTTTTACAAACTCCTGAACTCTAATCAGTATTAAAACTAGTTTAAAAACTTTATGGGTTACTTCTTATACTTCATATTATTAGAAATCAACTGCAGTTCATTAAAATCTACATAAATTCTTCAGAAACTCAAAATTTTTTGAAATTCCAAATCAAGTTAGGATAACTGTAACAAAATTCTTTAAATTTGTAACTTAATGATTAGGATAAATTATTCAAATTAAATGCATTATTTCTAAATTTGTTAAATATGCAAATGTGCATTTCGCATATGTTCCAAGCACTAATAAAAAGATAGAAGGAAAATTAAATCTCAAACAACTTAATGAAAAAACACTGATCATTAAAAAATAGTTGTCAATTGGATTTTACCTTTTTGTTCTTGTTCGAAGTTGTTCGCCATTGCACCATTAATGGGCAGGCCCTTTCGCCTTAATACGAAGATGTCGCCACCACCTCGCCAAAGACTTACCTAAAAAGAAGTAAAAACATGTATTAACAACAACGAATCACAGTAATATGGAAATAATCAGGTTTTTCAAAAAAATCCAAATGAACTAACCTTACAAACAGCTACATCGGTCTTACTGCCCTTATATGAAGTTCTATGCCATTGTCGACGATAATACTCACCTGGAAAATATTTATATTGTTATATATTGAAATACACTAACACAATTAGTACATGAAAAACATTGGCCGTTTAGAATTAAGTGACAAAAATACTAACCATTTGACAATGGCATTTAGGCATGAAACCCACTGCTACAGCTCCTCATCAAATAGGCACATCACTTTCACCAAAATGTTCACCACACACTGAAAACACCTGAAACAACAATGATATTAAAACATGAACAGTTTATAAAATTGTCATGCAAGTGAATCAAGTGATATTAAAAATATTGCTTCTTGAACAAATTACTAAATCAAATGTGGTAACATATATAATTATTCAATAAATAATTATATATTCCAATTATTTTATTCAATTATATCATTTATCCTTGTACTATTTATCTACTTTAGCTGACTAAGTACGGTGACGATAAGTACGGTACAGTGCAATAATGTGACTATAAATAAGTTATTCCATTTTTTTTTATAAGCGAAAAAGCGACTCCTTTTTAATCGATGTTTTTCGCAGCAAATTCTTAAAAAAATACCGCTTTACTAAATTTTCTAGATGCATCGCTGGGGCAAGTACAATTGTTGAAATAAATGATCCCTGGGATAAATATATAGGATTTTTCATAAACTATTCAACCGATCTGTTACCTTCCTCCTACCTATAAGTAGAAGGAAGTACGTCACAGTATAATGGTAAAAAAAATCGGCATCTGAAGCGTTAATTACTGTTTACATTTTATGAATTACCAATAAGAAGGAAAATACTACTAAGAACAATAGAAGACCAATGAACTAACCGTTTGTCATAAGAAAACCCAGTGGTAATCAACAGGTAATCCAAGATAAGGTAATCCAATGGCCACATTTCACTTTTCCGCACCCACACGCGCTCGCGTACACGCGTAAACGCGCTCGACCGAAAACTTACGAGACCCGAAAACTTCGCTCATACTTTAAATGCAAAATACCTAGAGTGCCTAGGTGTCGCTTTCGATACTTTTGATTCGCGAAATCGCGGAAAAGCCCACGTTAATTCGTTCTCAAACCGAAATCGCACTTTATGAGAACGGCGAGACGGAAATCGCGAAGGGAACGACACGTGTGGGCAAATTAAATAGTCGCGATTGGACCGCGTGAGCGAAGTCGTACGACGGTAGAAGAATTCTTGAAGATCTCCACTGTAAGGTAATCTATCCAAAGTTGAAGTAGAAGAATGCTTGAAGGTCTCCGATGCAAGGAAATCCATGCAGAGCAGAGCAGAGCAGAGCAGAGCAGAGCAGAGCAGAGCAGAGCAGAGCAGAGCAGAGCAGAGCAGAGCAGAGCAGAGCAGAGCAGAGGAACAGATCCAGATTTGTTCAGCTTTCAGGAACCACGATGGCGTGAAGGCGATCGACCCAAAACAAGAAAAAGAATGCACGTTATATCTTGAACACGTGACATAACGTCAATATACATAACATGACTTATATAACAAATTGATTTAATAGACAATCGGCAATAGAAAAGAAACCGTGACGTTCCCAGGTGGTTTTTTACAAGTACGTCACAGTATAATGGTAAAAAAAATCGGCATCTGAAGCGTTAATTACTGTTTCCATTTTATGAATTACCAATAAGAAGGAAAATACTACTAAGAACAATAGAAGACCAATGAACTAACCGTTTCTCATGAAAAGAACCCAGAGGTAGTCAAAATGTAATCCAATATAGGGTAATCCAATATAAGGTAATCCAAAGGCTACACTTCACTTCACTTTTCCGCACCCACACGCGCTCACGTACACCCGTAAACGCGTAAACGCGCTCGACCGAAAACTTACGAGACCCGAAAACTTCGCTCATACTTTAAATGCAAAATACCTAGAGTGCCTAGGTGTCGCTTTCGATACTTTTGATTCGCGAAATCGCGGAAAAGCCCACGTTAATTCGTTCCCAAACCGAAATCGCACTTTATAAGAACGGCGAGACGGAAATCGCGAAGGGAACGACACGTGTGGGCAAATTAAATGGTCGCGATTGGACCGCGTGAGCGAAGTCGTACGACGGTAGAATTCTTGAAGTTCTTCGATGCAAGGAAATCCATGCAGAGCAGAGCAGAGCAGAGCAGCGCTTTTAATACACGGCAATAGTGACCTCACTATTACTCCACTTCACCGGGCTGAAGGCCTCGGCGCGGCCCCCCACTCAGTAGGTTGGAGGAGCCTCCTGATGGGGACCTCCCCTCAACTCATTAAATAACTCCCGAGAAAACGTCGGGGAAATTTGCTCATGTAACAAGTTTAAAACCTTTTTTCCATGTGAGCTTCGAGAATTGGTCAGAAAATTCTCGAAGACTTACGATTTTTGCCTTGTGTAAAACTTCCGAAATTTGCTCATGTAACAAGTTTAAAACCATTTTTCCATGTGAGCTTCGAGAATTGGTCAGAAAATTCTCGAAGACTTACGATTTTTGCCTTGTGTAAAACTTCCGAAATTTGCTCATGTAACAAGTTTAAAACCTTTTTTCCATGTGAGCTTCGAGAATTGGTCAGAAAATTCTCGAAGATTTACGATTTTTGCCTTGTGTAAAACTTACGAAATTTGCTCATGTAACAAGTTTAAAACCTTTTTTCCATGTGAGCTTCGAGAATTGGTCAGAAAATTCTCGAAGACTTACGATTTTTGCCTTGTGTAAAACTTCCGAAATTTGCTCATGTAACAAGTTTAAAACCTTTTTTCCATGTGAGCTTCGAGAATTGGTCAGAAAATTCTCGAAGACACGATTTTTGCCTTGTGTAAAACTTCCGAGATTTGCTCATGTAACAAGTTTAAAACCTTTTTTCCATGTGAGCTTCGAGAATTGGTCAGAAAATTCTCCAAGACTTACGATTTTTGCCTTGTGTAAAACTACCGCTATGAAGGGGAGGTCATCGCTTTTAATACACGGCAATAGTGACCCCACTATTACTCCACTTCACCGGGCTGAAGGCCTCGGCGCGGCCCCCCACTCAGTAGGTTGGAGGAGCCTCCTGATGGGGACCTCCCCTCAACTCATTAAATAACTCCCGAGAAAACGTCGGGGAAATTTGCTCATGTAACAAGTTTAAAACCTTTTTTCCATGTGAGCTTCGAGAATTGGTAAAAAAATTCTCCAAGACTTACGATTTTTGCCTTGTGTAAAACTACCGCTATGAAGGGGAGGTCGTCGCTTTTAATACACGGCAATAGTGACCCCACTATTACTCCACTTCACCGGGCTGAAGGCCTCGGCGCGGCCCCCCACTCAGTAGGTTGGAGGAGCCTCCTGATGGGGACCTCCCCTCAACTCATTAAATAACTCCCGAGAAAACGTCGGGGAAATTTGCTCATGTAACAAGTTTAAAACCTTTTTTCCATGTGAGCTTCGAGAATTGGTCAGAAAATTCTCGAAGACTTACGATTTTTGCCTTGTGTAAAACTTCCGAAATTTGCTCATGTAACAAGTTTAAAACCTTTTTACCATGTGAGCTTCGAGAATTGGTCAGAAAATTCTCGAAGACTTACGATTTTTGCCTTGTGTAAAACTACCGCTATGAAGGGGAGGTCATCGCTTTTAATACACGGCAATAGTGACCCCACTATTACTCCACTTCACCGGGCTGAAGGCCTCGGCGCGGCCCCCCACTCAGTAGGTTGGAGGAGCCTCCTGATGGGGACCTCCCCTCAACTCATTAAATAACTCCCGAGAAAACGTCGGGGAAATTTGCTCATGTAACAAGTTTAAAACCTTTTTTCCATGTGAGCTTCGAGAATTGGTCAGAAAATTCTCGAAGACTTACGATTTTTGCCTTGTGTAAAACTTCCGAAATTTGGTCACGTAACAAGTTTAAAACCTTTTTTCCATGTGAGCTTCGGGAATTGGTCAGAAAATTCTCCAAGACTTACGATTTTTGCCTTGTGTAAAACTACCGCTATGAAGGGGAGGTCGTCGCTTTTAATACACGGCAATAGTGACCCCACTATTACTCCACTTCACCGGGCTGAAGGCCTCGGCGCGGCCCCCCACTCAGTAGGTTGGAGGAGCCTCCTGATGGGGACCTCCCCTCAACTCATTAAATAACTCCCGAGAAAACGTCGGGGAAATTTGCTCATGTAACAAGTTTAAAACCTTTTTTCCATGTGAGCTTCGAGAATTGGTCAGAAAATTCTCGAAGACTTACGATTTTTGCCTTGTGTAAAACTACCGCTATGAAGGGGAGGTCGTCGCTTTTAATACACGGCAATAGTGACCCCACTATTACTCCACTTCACCGGGCTGAAGGCCTCGGCGCGGCCCCCCACTCAGTAGGTTGGAGGAGCCTCCTGATGGGGACCTCCCCTCAACTCATTAAATAACTCCCGAGAAAACGTCGGGGAAATTTGCTCATGTAACAAGTTTAAAACCTTTTTTCCATGTGAGCTTCGAGAATTGGTCAGAAAATTCTCGAAGACTTACGATTTTTGCCTTGTGTAAAACTTCCGAAATTTGCTCATGTAACAAGTTTAAAACTTTTTTCCATGTGAGCTTCGAGAATTGGTCAGAAAATTCTCGAAGACACGATTTTTGCCTTGTGTAAAACTTCCGAAATTTGCTCATGTAACAAGTTTAAAACCTTTTTTCCATGTGAGCTTCGAGAATTGGTCAGAAAATTCTCGAAGATTTACGATTTTTGCCTTGTGTAAAACTTACGAAATTTGCTCATGTAACAAGTTTAAAACCTTTTTTCCATGTGAGCTTCGAGAATTGGTCAGAAAATTCTCGAAGACTTACGATTTTTGCCTGGTGTAAAACTTCCGAAATTTGCTCATGTAACAAGTTTAAAACCTTTTTTCCATGTGAGCTTCGAGAATTGGTCAGAAAATTCTCGAAGACACGATTTTTGCCTTGTGTAAAACTTCCGAGATTTGCTCATGTAACAAGTTTAAAACCTTTTTTCCATGTGAGCTTCGAGAATTGGTCAGAAAATTCTCCAAGACTTACGATTTTTGCCTTGTGTAAAACTACCGCTATGAAGGGGAGGTCATCGCTTTTAATACACGGCAATAGTGACCCCACTATTACTCCACTTCACCGGGCTGAAGGCCTCGGCGCGGCCCCCCACTCAGTAGGTTGGAGGAGCCTCCTGATGGGGACCTCCCCTCAACTCATTAAATAACTCCCGAGAAAACGTCGGGGAAATTTGCTCATGTAACAAGTTTAAAACCTTTTTTCCATGTGAGCTTCGAGAATTGGTCAGAAAATTCTCGAAGATTTACGATTTTTGCCTTGTGTAAAACTTACGAAATTTGCTCATGTAACAAGTTTAAAACCTTTTTTCCATGTGAGCTTCGAGAATTGGTCAGAAAATTCTCGAAGACTTACGATTTTTGCCTTGTGTAAAACTTCCGAAATTTGGTCATGTAACAAGTTTAAAACCTTTTTTCCATGTGAGCTTCGAGAATTGGTCAGAAAATTCTCCAAGACTTACGATTTTTGCCTTGTGTAAAACTACCGCTATGAAGGGGAGGTCGTCGCTTTTAATACACGGCAATAGTGACCCCACTATTACTCCACTTCACCGGGCTGAAGGCCTCGGCGCGGCCCCCCACTCAGTAGGTTGGAGGAGCCTCCTGATGGGGACCTCCCCTCAACTCATTAAATAACTCCCGAGAAAACGTCGGGGAAATTTGCTCATGTAACAAGTTTAAAACCTTTTTTCCATGTGAGCTTCGAGAATTGGTCAGAAAATTCTCGAAGACTTACGATTTTTGCCTTGTGTAAAACTTCCGAAATTTGCTCATGTAACAAGTTTAAAACTTTTTTCCATGTGAGCTTCGAGAATTGGTCAGAAAATTCTCGAAGACACGATTTTTGCCTTGTGTAAAACTTCCGAAATTTGCTCATGTAACAAGTTTAAAACCTTTTTTCCATGTGAGCTTCGAGAATTGGTCAGAAAATTCTCGAAGATTTACGATTTTTGCCTTGTGTAAAACTTACGAAATTTGCTCATGTAACAAGTTTAAAACCTTTTTTCCATGTGAGCTTCGAGAATTGGTCAGAAAATTCTCGAAGACTTACGATTTTTGCCTTGTGTAAAACTTCCGAAATTTGCTCATGTAACAAGTTTAAAACCTTTTTTCCATGTGAGCTTCGAGAATTGGTCAGAAAATTCTCGAAGACACGATTTTTGCCTTGTGTAAAACTTCCGAGATTTGCTCATGTAACAAGTTTAAAACCTTTTTTCCATGTGAGCTTCGAGAATTGGTCAGAAAATTCTCCAAGACTTACGATTTTTGCCTTGTGTAAAACTACCGCTATGAAGGGGAGGTCATCGCTTTTAATACACGGCAATAGTGACCCCACTATTACTCCACTTCACCGGGCTGAAGGCCTCGGCGCGGCCCCCCACTCAGTAGGTTGGAGGAGCCTCCTGATGGGGACCTCCCCTCAACTCATTAAATAACTCCCGAGAAAACGTCGGGGAAATTTGCTCATGTAACAAGTTTAAAACCTTTTTTCCATGTGAGCTTCGAGAATTGGTCAGAAAATTCTCGAAGATTTACGATTTTTGCCTTGTGTAAAACTTACGAAATTTGCTCATGTAACAAGTTTAAAACCTTTTTTCCATGTGAGCTTCGAGAATTGGTCAGAAAATTCTCGAAGACTTACGATTTTTGCCTTGTGTAAAACTTCCGAAATTTGCTCATGTAACAAGTTTAAAACCTTTTTTCCATGTGAGCTTCGAGAATTGGTCAGAAAATTCTCGAAGACACGATTTTTGCCTTGTGTAAAACTTCCGAAATTTGGTCATGTAACAAGTTTAAAACCTTTTTTCCATGTGAGCTTCGAGAATTGGTCAGAAAATTCTCCAAGACTTACGATTTTTGCCTTGTGTAAAACTACCGCTATGAAGGGGAGGTCGTCGCTTTTAATACACGGCAATAGTGACCCCACTATTACTCCACTTCACCGGGCTGAAGGCCTCGGCGCGGCCCCCCACTCAGTAGGTTGGAGGAGCCTCCTGATGGGGACCTCCCCTCAACTCATTAAATAACTCCCGAGAAAACGTCGGGGAAATTTGCTCATGTAACAAGTTTAAAACCTTTTTTCCATGTGAGCTTCGAGAATTGGTCAGAAAATTCTCGAAGATTTACGATTTTTGCCTTGTGTAAAACTTACGAAATTTGCTCATGTAACAAGTTTAAAACCTTTTTTCCATGTGAGCTTCGAGAATTGGTCAGAAAATTCTCGAAGACTTACGATTTTTGCCTTGTGTAAAACTTCCGAAATTTGCTCATGTAACAAGTTTAAAACCTTTTTTCCATGTGAGCTTCGAGAATTGGTCAGAAAATTCTCGAAGACTTACGATTTTTGCCTTGTGTAAAACTTCCGAAATTTGGTCATGTAACAAGTTTAAAACCTTTTTTCCATGTGAGCTTCGAGAATTGGTCAGAAAATTCTCCAAGACTTACGATTTTTGCCTTGTGTAAAACTACCGCTATGAAGGGGAGGTCGTCGCTTTTAATACACGGCAATAGTGACCCCACTATTACTCCACTTCACCGGGCTGAAGGCCTCGGCGCGGCCCCCCACTCAGTAGGTTGGAGGAGCCTCCTGATGGGGACCTCCCCTCAACTCATTAAATAACTCCCGAGAAAACGTCGGGGAAATTTGCTCATGTAACAAGTTTAAAACCTTTTTTCCATGTGAGCTTCGAGAATTGGTCAGAAAATTCTCGAAGACTTACGATTTTTGCCTTGTGTAAAACTTCCGAAATTTGCTCATGTAACAAGTTTAAAAGCTTTTTACCATGTGAGCTTCGAGAATTGGTCAGAAAATTCTCGAAGACTTACGATTTTTGCCTTGTGTAAAACTACCGCTATGAAGGGGAGGTCATCGCTTTTAATACACGGCAATAGTGACCCCACTATTACTCCACTTCACCGGGCTGAAGGCCTCGGCGCGGCCCCCCACTCAGTAGGTTGGAGGAGCCTCCTGATGGGGACCTCCCCTCAACTCATTAAATAACTCCCGAGAAAACGTCGGGGAAATTTGCTCATGTAACAAGTTTAAAACCTTTTTTCCATGTGAGCTTCGAGAATTGGTCAGAAAATTCTCGAAGACTTACGATTTTTGCCTTGTGTAAAACTTCCGAAATTTGGTCACGTAACAAGTTTAAAACCTTTTTTCCATGTGAGCTTCGGGAATTGGTCAGAAAATTCTCCAAGACTTACGATTTTTGCCTTGTGTAAAACTACCGGTATGAAGGGGAGGTCGTCGCTTTTAATACACGGCAATAGTGACCCCACTATTACTCCACTTCACCGGGCTGAAGGCCTCGGCGCGGCCCCCCACTCAGTAGGTTGGAGGAGCCTCCTGATGGGGACCTCCCCTCAACTCATTAAATAACTCCCGAGAAAACGTCGGGGAAATTTGCTCATGTAACAAATTTAAAACCTTTTTTCCATGTGAGCTTCGAGAATTGGTCAGATAATTCTCGAAGACTTACGATTTTTGCCTTGTGTAAAACTTCCGAAATTTGCTCATGTAACAAGTTTAAAACTTTTTTCCATGTGAGCTTCGAGAATTGGTCAGAAAATTCTCCAAGACTTACGATTTTTGCCTTGTGTAAAACTTCTGAAATTTGGTCATGTAACAAGTTTAAAACCTTTTTTCCATGTGAGCTTCGAGAATTGGTCAGAAAATTCTCCAAGACTTACGATTTTTGCCTTGTGTAAAACTACCGCTATGAAGGGGAGGTCGTCGCTTTTAATACACGGCAATAGTGACCCCACTATTACTCCACTTCACCGGGCTGAAGGCCTCGGCGCGGCCCCCCACTCAGTAGGTTGGAGGAGCCTCCTGATGGGGACCTCCCCTCAACTCATTAAATAACTCCCGAGAAAACGTCGGGGAAATTTGCTCATGTAACAAGTTTAATACCTTTTTTCCATGTGAGCTTCGAGAATTGGTCAGAAAATTCTCGAAGACTTACGATTTTTGCCTTGTGTAAAACTTCCGAAATTTGCTCATGTAACAAGTTTAAAACCTTTTTTCCATGTGAGCTTCGAGAATTGGTCAGAAAATTCTCGAAGACTTACGATTTTTGCCTTGTGTAAAACTATCGCTATGAAGGGGAGGTCATCGCTTTTAATACACGGCAATAGTGACCCCACTATTACTCCACTTCACCGGGCTGAAGGCAATCGGCGCGGCCCCCCACTCAGTAGGTTGGAGGAGCCTCCTGATGGGGACCTCCCCTCAACTCATTAAATAACTCCCGAGAAAACGTCGGGGAAATTTGCTCATGTAACAAGTTTAAAACCTTTCTTTCGTGTGAGCTTCGAGAATTGGTCAGAAAATTCTCGAAGACTTACGATTTTTGCCTTGTGTAAAACTTCCGAAATTTGCTCATGTAACAAGTTTAAAACCTTTTTTCCATGTGAGCTTCGACAATTGGTCAGAAAATTCTCGAAGACTTACGATTTTTGTCTTGTGTAAAACTTCCTAAATTTGCTCATGTAACAAGTTTAAAACCTTTTTTCCATGTGAGCTTCGAGAATTGGTCAGAAAATTCTCGAAGACTTACGATTTTTGCCTTGTGTAAAACTTCTGAAATTTGGTCATGTAACAAGTTTAAAACCGTTTTTCCATGTGAGCTT
The DNA here is from genome assembly GCA_963576515.1 of Cryptocephalus primarius. NCBI lineage: Eukaryota > Metazoa > Arthropoda > Insecta > Coleoptera > Chrysomelidae > Cryptocephalus > Cryptocephalus primarius. The sequence goes on along the minus strand of OY754936.1, from coordinate 20,155,361 downwards.
CGAGAATTGGTCAGAAAATTCTCGAAGACTTACGATTTTTGCCTTGTGTAAAACTTCCGAAATTTGCTCATGTAACAAGTTTAAAACCTTTTTTCCATGTGAGCTTCGAGAATTGGTCAGAAAATTCTCGAAGACTTACGATTTTTGCCTTGTGTAAAACTTCCGAAATTTGCCCATGTAACAAGTTTAAAACCTTTTTTCCATGTGAGCTTCGAGAATTGGTCAGAAAATTCTCGAAGACTTACGATTTTTGCCTTGTGTAAAACTTCCGCTATGAAGGGGAGGTCATCGCTTTTAATACACGGCAATAGTGACCCCACCATTGCTCTATTTCACCGGGCTGAAGGCCTCGGCGCGGACCCCCACTCAGTAGGTTGGAAGAGCCTCCCCACCAGGGGACCTCCCCTTAAATCCCTAAATAACTCCAGAGAACGTAGCCAACCAATAAATTAACGTCACCTCTCCGCCTGATAACATAAAAAAACCCAGTGTAGCAGATAAATATCTGTAGACCATAGCACAAGATCAAGATAAATTGAAAATACTGGAAAACGCCTTCCATGGTTGGAAGAGTTCGTTGGACGAAAGCTTTTGCACTGTCATAAATCATCTCATGGAAAACCTAAACGCATATCGCCTGAGGGATAGATCAACTTCAAGAACCTAGACGCGTCTGATTGTCCTTATTTTCGAATAGAATACAAATCAACAATAAAAAAAAGGGGGCACCTCTTGATTTTTCTTTGAGAAATTTCCCAGCGGAGCAACAGCGCGTGTTCCGACTGATTGCCCTATGTTACGTCGTAACATTAGTGTTAAGGTTAAGACATCGAAGGTTTCATTTCACTTGGTATGTCATAAACATTTATGCACCCTCTATGTATGTCCAGTTTTTGTTTATAATCATTCATTTGTTAAGTTGTTTACAAACAGTAAATAAAAATCATGAAACTATTTCCGTGCCATTAATTTATCGCGGAAAGTGCGTCGATAATCGAAGGAGAATTCAAAATTTGAATTCTTAAATCGCGCACACGAGTTAACACCCTAAATGATTTTTAGAAATAGTATGCAAAAACACGCAATGTAAATCACCTTATCTATTAATTTTATACAGGGATACAGTGCTTACTGTGTCCGGGAGACTGTATTGCCTTTCTTTTCCAATCAATAACTCGCATGTCTATGTAGAGAAAAACCAAGGAAAGCAGTTGGGGATGAAATCGAACTTCGGAGGAAACCACTAAACTGCAATTTCACTTTAAGTAAAAAGAGAAAGATCGACAATGTGGGGTTCAGGAAAATAATCTGAAAACTTAAATCGCTTGAAAGTTTCGCTCGACAAATTACCCCTACCGACTTTAATTAAGCCGCGTTCTTAAAACCTCAAGCGGGCCCCCCTTTTTACGAACTCCTCGTCATTCCCATGCTCTTAATTACTTTATTACGGGACTCTCTCGCTTTTTTACGAAAGGACGCTCGGATTCGCTGGATCGGCACGAATATCCGAAAAGTGGTCCAGGCGTGTGGTGAAATATGAGATGTTTTAAATGGCAAAGTCCACAATATACTATACAGAGGGTGATGGAGGAATCACGCTTGAAAGGAGGTGACGTAGAAGAGGAAAAATCTTAGCGCCCTTGTCAAAGGAAACAACTCAATTTTTTTAAGTTGCGACAATTTTGTGCTTTAAAAGTTTAGTTCGTGGATTCATTTTAAAATCAGGCGGTAACAGAAATCCATTGGACGGGTAATGCTAGCAGCCACAAATTTCTTAAACGCAATACGACGAACCGTTATGGTAATTTCGTATTAGAAGTTTTAGGGTCACGGAAATGTGACATTATCTGAACCTGATATATAATACAATAATAATAATTTGCATGACATATCGCCGTAGGTCGTTAGTTGAAATATTCTTTGCTCCATTTCGTATTTGCTTTTAATGCTTAGTAGAGGAAGGGAGAAAACGGGAGAAAAAACGTTGGTAAGAGAACCAAAATGAGAACGTTAATAAAATTTACATATACCGTCCCGGCCTAGGGGAGATTCAGTTTGCCTGAAACTTTCAAAATTCGCTAACAATATTAACTCATAGGGATTATTTGCTTTGAAGTTGGATAATTCGATGGAAAAGTTTCTAAGAACATGAAATATCAATAAGGTCGCTAGGTAAGGAGAGAAAAATGAAATGTGGTAGTGTAATCAGCTTCGCATAAGAAATATTACAACTGGAAAGGATAGAATTGACTTGATGTCAATAGAGAAGATCCGGTGGACACGACATGGAATAATAAACAAAACAAATCTCACAATAGATTTGGTGAAATACTACTTAATTAGGCCATAAGCCGAACTTATCAAGGGCAGAGAGTGAATGCTTCATGAAAAGTTATACCAGTTAATGAAAACGATATGAATAAAAGTAGAATTCCCGAAGGACTGAACAGGGCAGACTGTAACGTTACATACATAGGGGACTCACTCTCTCGACTACAGCGTACAAAATAACGTCCGACTTTAATGAAGAAAAGATTAGAAAACGACGATAACGATTACGTAGCTAAATCCTTGTGGATTCCTGATGGAAAGATCGATAATAGACGCCATACATCCTTAAACAATTAATGGAAAAGGCCGTCGTGTTAAAAACGTTTTGTTTATAATAAAAGCTTCAAACTTAGCTTCAAGCTTAATTGTAGCGAAGTTCGCACCACTGTCGCCCGAACTCAAATATATATTCTCGGTATGATGACGGACTGAAGAGAGAGAGAGAGAGAGAGAGAGAGAGAGAGAGAGAGAGAGAGAGAGAGAGAGAGAGAGAGAGAGAGAGAGAGAGAGAGAGAGAGAGAGAGAGAGCGAGGAAGTCGAGCGGAATGTGATTAGAGATCAGTGCGGACGGTTAAAATTACATTAAATAGCGGACTTAAAAAGTAGAAGAAGGGACCGAGAGTGGGGAAATTTCAAGCTTCAAATTATAGAGAATTAGAAAAAAATGAAATGAATTGGGCCTGTATTGCGTTAAAAATTTGAAAGTCCGGAATTCCTAATTTCTACGTGAGTAAGAATATTTTTATTTCGACGGCATTTCTTGGAAAATACGGGAAAATTAGGGACACCTTCCAGAATCTAAAAGAAGTTGAAACTCGAATGAACTTAATTTGTGAAAATAATTTTTATAAAGAAATAATTTCATTACTCCTCACTAAAGTGATGCAACTTAATCACAATTCAGTCATATTACGCGAGAATGGAGAATTGCTCAGAAAATTCTCCAAAGCATGAGGGTAATGTTTCCTTGCTTTTGCGAAAACCTAATACCACAGGGAACCTATACAAATTTCATGCTACATGAGAATGAAGAATTGCCCAGACAATTCTCCCAAGCATGAGATTGAACTATTTCCTTGCTTTTCGAAAATCTAATGAGACACTTAACCTATTCAACAAATTTCATAAATTGCCCAGAAAATTCTCCTAAGCTTGAGGCTAATGTTTCGTTTCTTTCCAAAATACTAATACGACAGGGAACCTATTCAAAACCTACTCGACACCTATTCAACAAATTTCATGCTAGGTGGGAGTGGAGAATTGCACAGAAAATTCTCCTACGTACAAGTCTAATGTTTTCTTCCTTCTCGAAAAGCTAATACGCTTATACAACAAATGCAAAGTGAGAATGGAGAATGCCCAAAAAATTAAGGTGAGAATGATTTTAGTTAAATGGGCATTAAATAAATACCAGTATTTTTTTGTAGGTCGACTTCCCGGATGGATTGATTAAATGGAGCATGTAATATTACCCTCATTAATATTTTTTCTCGAATATTCATGAAAACGATTCTACAAAATTTCATAAAAGGTATGGAGTTTGAATAATTTTGTGCTCGCATTACCCCAAGCAGGCGCCAGCTTACTTGGTGCCCTTGAGGCCTATACACCTACAACGACTAGTAGCCGAAATGCGAAATAGACTAGAAACTAAACACACTAAAACACATAGTAAAATATGTTGTTGCTATGTGGATATGTGGAGTGCGATAACGAAAGCTTCGGCCGATTCCAGACATTCAGGTCAATATTTCTACCCGCTATTCCGAGAAGCTCGCTTTATTATCTTTCCGGCGAAAAGCTTTAACGGCCAAACAGAATTTCTGTTCAGTCCACGCTGGATCGCTCGATATTTTTAAAAATAAAGCATATTTTAATTCTCAACCAATTCGGCTGGCCCTTATCGGTTGCTAATTTCATTCCCTTAGACCCTCGGCAAGTCAAACAATTTTTCGCGCAGTTTACGGTCTGCTATCAAATTAATGTTAATGCAAAAAGGCATCCTGGCTTTTTTTTCAATCAACTTGAGAGAAAATACGGTTTAGTATTGCGCAAATGAGTTCCCATGCAAATTTCACCCCCTTAGACACTGCGTCAATCACCATTTTTCTTCTTTATTAATGTGTATCTGACTAGAACAAGTTGTTGGCAAAAATCAGTGTTACGAGAAAAATTGGCGTATATTAGGATGGACATGTTTTTATAATTCAGTTGAAATTGGTGATTATGCTGTGCAAGGAAGTGTTTTGGTACCTACTAAAAAGTATTTTTAAAATTGCCATATTACACATTTTAATTGAGACACTACTAGTAAAATTGACTTCTGAATTTTTGGCTGCTAACTTCACACCGATGTGAGCTTTTAGATGTAAATATCTTTAGAGAAATTATCTAAATACGTGGAACGGTTGGTTATCTGCTGAAATACAATAACAAACATTTCCGAGAGGCCTTTTCCCCTTATGAGTGCCAGGTTCAAAATCTTCTACTCCCGAACTCGAAACCCGATAGCAATCAATTTCCCATTGGGAAGTCGTAAAACTTTTCGTATGATTCCTGGATGCCGGAGTTCTTGAATCTCTCGACGGAGTCTCGAAAGTTAAATTCAATATTCAATTTCTAAATCACACACACACGCACTCACATTTTCGTGAATACGTCCGTGAACGACGCGATGGGGAAATTGATAAATTGACACGGTTATTATTCCCCGTTTTGTCGGCGAAACGGAGAAGTTTGATAACTTTTGTTCGACCCCCCCCCCCCCCCGGAAATAGAGAAAACTCAATTTGCCTCTCCTCTCCTTTCGCGGGAGTGGAGTTCGAAGGGAGCAGAGCGGAGGCGATGATGCGACTGTTACTTAAACCGTAAAACTCCAGGAGTTAATTGAAAAAAAAGAGAGGGTGGCCGGTAAATCAATTCGAGAAAAATTTATATCTCGCCGATAGGATCTTACGAGCAGAGTTTCAATTCCACCGTTTTGTTATGTTTATGATTCTACGGGGCGCGATCGATCAAACGCTTTTAATTGCATTTTTTACAACGTTATTGTGATTGAGACGCCTGACGTTTCACGATTTTAATTTAAAAACATTTCATTCATTAAATTCAGGTTTAATTGAATGCTTTTGCATCAGACAGTCGCAAGGGATTTGAAATTTACATCGTACACATTTTTCCATTTCGAATAAATTGATCAACTCAACATGTTTGCAGTAAAGGATCACAAGGTGCCCAGTATTGACTCAAATTAGATGATAATTGTATTTTTACCAATTGCATAAATGTAATCGCGATTTATTCAATTATTTTTGACTGCTTATGCAAACCTAAAACCAACTGTTGATTTTCGTGTTACTCGATTGCACTGATATAACATTGATTTTTTTTTAAAAAGCTTGACTTATCGAATAAATAATCTCTGAAATCAAATTCACCAAAATGAACGTTAATCGATATTGATTCATTTTATCCCTCAGGCAACAACTGACACATGAGAAATTACTGGACATCTCGAATTTACAATAAGAAAACTAACCTTTTAACGGTCAAGTTTGCAGTGATGGCGGCTCCATCTCTGAAAGCGGCTTCCTGCCTGGTGGCGGCTTCCTACCTGGTGGCGGCATCCTCCATGATGGCGGCTTCCTCCATGATGGCGGCTCCCTCGCACAAAATCTCTCGTCGCTTTGGAAAAGTCGTCTGAAATTTGAAAATTTTATGGTCAAACCGATGTACGCATTCCATATTGAACTTCCCTTACTTCTCATTAGACAAGGCCCGAAAAATCCCAGGGAAATCAGAGGTAAAAGGGAACTTCAAACAATGGCGTCACCTTTACGTTCGAGAAGAATGACCGGTCAGAGACGCTACAAGTGCACGAATAAAAGCCGTTAGGGGTGCCGAGCGCTGATTGGTCGGCCGTGATGACACCACCGGAAACTACATGCGTTATTCAAAAATGGCTCTAAAGGCGAAGAAATAATTGTTCTTAAAACAGAGAATGAAGTACTTTAAAGGATTAAGTGAAGTTTCAAAAAAATTAACATATGGACTTTTGGAGCTTTCAGCCTAGGTAATTCTGACGCGAAAAAATGAAGTAATGAGCGAAACCGATAGAACCAAACATTAAAATAATTAATATAATTAAGCTCCCACAACTACTAAATTAATGGATTAGCGTTAAATGAAATGAAGCTTGACTTATCGAATAAAAAATCTCTGAAATCAAATTCACCATGAACAGTTAATCGATATTAATATCGATAATCGATATTGATTTCACCCGTTAAGCGAAAATTATTTTAACAAATAATTAAGAAATTAGTAGACATCTCGAATTCACAATAAGAAAACTTACCTTTTAACCGTCGAGTTTGCGGCAATGGCGGCTGCCTCGCTGATAGTGGCTTCCTCCCTCATGGCGGTTTCATCGCTGAAGGCGACTTCCTGCCTGGTGGCGGCTTCCTCTCCAATGGCCGCTTCCTCCCTGATGGCGACTTCATCCCTGAAGGCGACTTCTTGCCTGGTGGCGGCTACCTCCCCGATGGACGCTTCCTTCCTGGTGGCGGCTTCCTCGGTGATGGCGGCTCCCTCGCACAAAATCTCTCGTCGCTTCGGAAAAGTAGTCTGAAATTTGAAAATTTTATGGTCAAATCGATGTACGCAATCCATACTGAACTTCCCTTACTTCTCACTAGCGAAGTCCCGAAAAATCTCAGGGAAATCAGAGGTAAAAGAGAGCTTCGAACAATGGCGTCACCCTTACGTTTGAGAAGAGAGACCGGTCAGAGACGCAACAAGTTCGAGAATAAAAGCCGTTGAGGACGATGAGCGCTGATTGGTCGGCCGTGATCCCCTCCACCCGAATGTAGTTGCATTATTCAAAAATGGTCCTAAAGGCGAAGACGAGAATAACGAGACGAGAAGGTGAAATACGGAGAAATCGAAATACCGAGAAATCGAGATAGGGAGAAGTCGAAATACGGAGAAGAAATATTTGTACTAAAAGCAGTTAACGTGAAAGACGTATTTTAACGGTTAAGTAAAATTTCAATAGAAATAAATAACCAATAATTACTTTATGGATTTTGGGCCTTTTGTTTCAAAATGAAGTGATAGGCGAAATTCAGATATAACCAAAGGATTAAAAAATTTACATAATCAAGTTCTAATAATTATTAAATTAATGAGTTAGTGTTGAATTAATCCCTGATTTTTACGTATAATGAGTACATTGAAGGGCCCTTTTAATCAAGTTTAAATGTGTATCGTACAGAAACCTGCAATGATGTAATATCGATTTTTTTAGAAACTTAGCTTATCGGATAAAAAATCTCTGATATCAAATTCACCATGAACAGTTAATCGATATTAATTGATTTCACACCTTAAACGACAATTAGTTTAACAGATAAATGAGAAATTACAGGACATCTCGAATTTACAATAAGAAAACTTACCTTATAACCGTCGAGTTTGCGATGATGGCGGCTGCCTCGCTGATGGTGGCTTCCTCCCTGATGGCGGCTTCATCCCTAAAGGCGACTTCCTCCCTGAAGGCGGTTTCCTCCCTGATCGCGGTTTCATCCCTGAAGGCGGCTTCCTCCCCGATGGCCGCTTCCTCCCTGATGGCCGCTTCCTCCTTGATGGCGGTTCCCTCGCACAAAATCTCTCGTCGCTTTGGAAAAGTAGTCTGAAATTTGAAAATTTTATGGTCAAACCGATGTACGCATTCCATATTGAACTTCCCTTACTTAGAAACTGAACTTACTTAGAACTTCCCTTACTGAGAAACAATTTTCTCAAGTAAGAAGTTTAAAACCTTTTTGCTATGTGAGATTCGAGAATCGTCAGTAAATTCTCGAAAACAGGAGACACGATTTTTTGCCTTCTGGAAAATTCTGCTATGAAGGGGAGGTTATCGCTTTTAATGCACGACAACAGTGACCCCACCATTGCTCTATTTCACCGGGCTGAAGGCCTCGGCGCGGCCCCCCACTCAGTAGATTGGAAGAGCCTCCTGGTGGGGACCTCCCCTTAAATCCCTAAATAATTCCAGAGAACGTAGCCAACCGAGAAATATTGAAAGTTCTCATCATTCAGAGAGTGAAAACGACGTGAAAACATGAGAATTGTGCCCCAGTGACAATAAAAGTTTGCAGGTGTATGTTTTTAAATGATGATTCAAAATTATAACCCCTATCAGCTAAAAGAATATCTTCAGAGAAGATAAATTTTCACTAACCTTTCCTTTAAAACTTTCCACGAATCCATTTTGTTAAGAGAGTTACAATATATAATAGCGACATATAAATTATAGCATTTTTGCGATCACTCGTTAATAAAGCATTTATAGATGCAGCACCTTTATAATGAGAATAACACTGACTATGTTTTACAAGTGAGGACTGTGCTTGGAGAATTCCGAGTCAACACATTTGTTGTTCAAAATGTTCAAAACCTCCCTTAATCTGAAGATTGTTAATGAAAACTATCATTCGGCAAAAATATTAAAATTTTAAATTTGATTGTTCGGTAATGAATTAGTTAAGGTCATAACTGCTACTATCTAAAAACAGCTGCTATAATTTCTGATCTTTCAAAACCTATATATTAGTCTTTTTGCAATCACATTCCATCTTTTTGAAAGAATAAAATAGTTTCGAATCCTTTGCAGCCTCTTTCACTATTTTATGTTCATGACAAGTATTGAACATCACATTTTAAAATGATTACTTGCTATTCAAACTTCTTAATTTCCTCATACCTGCGTTTTAGTTTCCTCTGCAATATGTCCATCTCCCCAAGTTCAATGTTCTTCCCCTTGGACATCTTTCCTATGGCAGAAATTTTCCTCTGCTTTGTCTATGCACTTGTGGCGAGCGTCGTTGCGTGAGTAATAGTTATTTCTAAATATGAAAAGGATTATATAGTATTTGTACTACTTTTATAATGAGTCTACAAACCTCCTCCATGTCTTCTTACTGGTTGCACTTTTGCATTTGTGTATCAGTAAAACTTGCGACTTAAATATTGTTCCTTGGAAGTGAAGAAGGCACAGCAGCTAATTTTAACTTTTATATTCTCAATCCTTTTGGGAAAAATGGCTGGAAAAAACCTAGTGATCGTCATTAATACCATTACATTTTATAGCAAACTCTACTTACATTGAAACATACCAGTAAGTCTGTGCTTTCAATCCATGACTTATGGGTTACGTTTAATGTACTTCTTATGACGCTTTCCATCTGTCGGAATAATGTGGAAACAGACACCACACTTTTTGTCACCTTCCACTTACGCACTGTTAACACCGTATCGATAAATCGCGCAATATAAATAATAGTAAACCGAGGCCCAAGCCGAAATGTAAAGAAATGAGATTGTTTAACAGCACCAAATGCTGCTTGGTCTATTCTCTCTTAATTAAAAATATCAAAAATATACCGGAGCCACAGTTTGCGCGCGCAGCCCAGATGTGGTAACACACATCGACGGAAAGGTTACGTTTTAAACAGATGATTATATCTCTGTTCTTTTAAATATCTCCATGAATTACAAATGTATGGTTTCAAAGGCTCACTAAAATTCTTAGATTCTTTAGAAACTTTTCAAGTTCCTTTGAGACATCGGTTCTTGTTAAAATATATTTTGATCGCATTACAAAATAATTGTAATTACTTTAAAAGTGTCATCACTAAAAATTTCTAAGAAAATAGTGCCAAAAAAACCATTAAAAATGTATTAAAGAAACGTTTCCAATATAATATCTTCTTTAAGGCGGTGGCAACATGTTTAAAAATATGTTAAAAACTATACGATTGCAACAAGTAGCTTAGAAATTTGAAATAATTGCAAGTGCAACTCCCCAACTTCTTTCGTTATGCAAGAACTTCTTTAAAAAAAGTTTAAGTTACATTTTGAACACAACTCTACTTTAAAAATATCAGTTATAATTTTTTTACAAACTCCTGAACTCTAATCAGTATTAAAACTAGTTTAAAAACTTTATGGGTTACTTCTTATACTTCATATTATTAGAAATCAACTGCAGTTCATTAAAATCTACATAAATTCTTCAGAAACTCAAAATTTTTTGAAATTCCAAATCAAGTTAGGATAACTGTAACAAAATTCTTTAAATTTGTAACTTAATGATTAGGATAAATTATTCAAATTAAATGCATTATTTCTAAATTTGTTAAATATGCAAATGTGCATTTCGCATATGTTCCAAGCACTAATAAAAAGATAGAAGGAAAATTAAATCTCAAACAACTTAACGAAAAAACTTAAAAAATAGTTGTCAATTGGATTTTACCTTTTTGTTCTTGTTCGAAGTTGTTCGCCATTGCACCATTAATGGGCAGTCCCTTTCGCCTTAATACGAAGATGTCGCCACCACCTCGCCAAAGACTTACCTAAAAAGAAGTAAAAACATGTATTAACAACAACGAATCACAGTAATTTGGAAATAATCAAGTTTTTCAAAAAAATCCAAATGAACTAACCTTACAAACAGCTACATCGGTCTTACTGCCCTTATATGAAGTTCTATGCCATTGTCGATGATAATACTCACCTGAAAAATATTTATATTGTTATATATCAAGAGTAACTAACATAATAAGTACATAAAAAACATCGGTCCTTTAGAATTAAGCGACAAAAATACTAACCGTTTGACAATGACATTTCGGCATGAAACCCTCTGCTACAACGCCTCTGCCATGGTACACTCCACTAGCACAAAAATGTCCACCACGCACGACCTGAAACAATAATGATATTAAATCATGAGCAGGTTCAGGTTTAAAGGGCTTGGATGAGCTATTACCCCAAGAGCCCACGACGGCCAGACCTTCATTATTTTATAAAAGTTGAAAGTTTCTCTGTACATGTCTCCTATACAGGTAAGAACGACCAGCGACTATAGAGTTTGGGTTGTGGTTACCTGGGCAGGTAACAGGTAGTAAAGGTGTATAAAATAGTACTTAAAATTTGTTAAAGTATAAAGCTCAATTTTTTAATATTCCCTTCGGAATAACTTTAGAAATCTCGTCATCCATTGCCGGACACTTATGACAGTTGCTACCCCCTGCTGCCAGACACCCCTAAACTTTAATAAATTACAATTATACTTTCGTTATAGTATAAAAGCTAAATTTTATATATGTTACTTGGGGACCTATAAAAAGATGTTACCTCAATAGCCGGACAGTTTTCGTGGTTTTTACATCATGCCAGACACATCGAAAGTCCACTGTAGATGCGAGTGTGAGGTAACAACTGTTCAAGCGGGTGCGAGTGAGATAGAGCGCATAGTCGAGTGCGTTCTTTTACTGCGTACCATCTGTTGTTTAGTGATATATTGAACTATTATGTGTAGATGCAAACAACTTTTTATAATTGATATTTGTGCAGTTTTTTGTGAAATAAAAGTATAAGTTTAGTGAAAAGTGTTATCATGGGAGATACATTAATTTGTTTCGTTTGTAATAAAAGTGATGGTAAAATAATATTGTTCTCGGAAGAAACATTAAAAAAATGTCAAACTGTTTTGAAAGTCAGAAAAAAATATAACCTTAAATATAAAGACATTATTTTACCTGATGAGTATACATAAAATGGATATCATCGGGAATGTTGTAAAGCATGTACAGGACTTATGAAAAAATATTTAATTTCTGAACCTGAAAAATCTACAAAAAACAGTGAAAAACGAAAATCAGCTAGTGTACCTACAAACAGTAGCTCAACAACCTCGTCATTGACACCTAAGTTAACCACAGAACCATCTCATTTACAGTCTTCCTCTACAGAATCTTCAATAGAACCTCAAGCTACAACTTCTCAAGAAAATATTGAAATTTGTGAACCAGATGTTAGTGAAAATAATGATTCAACTCAGGATGCAAATATTTTAACTGAAAAGGAAGCTAATAATATCAACTATGAAAATATTTGTGTATTTTGTGACAGGAAAAGTAAAAAAAAAACTCAAAAATGCTTCCACTCCACAAAACAGATACTAACCAATTTAAATCTAGTGTACTACACAACATTGAAGGTCAAGAGGAGTTTACAGAATTATTAAATAAATTAGCAAAAATTTCTGGTCCAAAAATATCGTACCACACAGAATGTAGAGTCAGTTTCAATAAAAAACCATCCAGTAAAAGTGATTGGCATTTTCATCGAGAATATCACCAATTAGCTTTTAACGAAATAAGTGGCAGCATAGAGGAAGACGTAATTAAAAAAGGGCGCTGTAATTTATTAGTATATTTACATGGAGTGTACACCGATGAATTGGAAAAGATATTTAAAGAAAATTCTATTGAAATAAATTCCGTTTTTACTGCGCACCACTTAGAAGAAAAAATTTTGAAAAGATGTTAAATTTTTTACTATTCTCAATAAAAAAATAATAGCACCCAATTACTTGCAAGCAATAGACGATACTATAATTGAAAATTTACAAACTGAAAATACTTTGCAAAAAGCTGCATTAATTTTAAGAAAATTAATACTGCAAATTGAAAAAATAAGTTACCGACAAAAAACTTAACAACACAACATTTAATGTCAGGAGAAGTTTCGATACCACCACAATTACTGGACTTTTACTGTACTCTTCTAGGTGGATGTAATGAAAAACGGATGAAAAGCCTTAAATGTGCTCGTCAAGTGCATTCTTATTCTCAAGACGTAATCTTCGCAGTCCATAATGGTCATGTAAAAACACCAAAACACAGTGATGAAGAAAGTGAAAACATCGACGACAATGTTTAAATTAATAAATAAGTTTAAATATTTTTTTTACTTGTAATCATACTTTTTTTTATATTTTTATGATATTAAACAAACATTGTTTACTTTATACAACATGGCTATGAACGTAATAAAATTATTTTTTATTAGATATCTTAAAAAATAGTAATCGACTAAGCATTCGCATTCGCATCTACTTTCGATGTGTCTGGCAAGATGTAAAAACCACGAAAACTGTCCGGCTATTGAGGTAACATCTTTTTATAAGTCCCCAAGTAACATATATAAAATTTAGCTTTTATACTATAACGAAAGTATAATTGTAATTTATTAAAGTTTAGGGGTGTCTGGCAGCAGGGGGTAGCAACTGTCATAAGTGTACGGCAATGGATGACGAGATTTCTAAAGTTATTCCGAAGGGAATATTAAAAAATTGAGCTTTATACTTTAACAAATTTTAAGTACTATTTTATACACCTTTACTACCTGTTACCTGCCCAGGTAACCACAACCCAAACTCTATAGTCGCTGGTCGTTCTTACCTGTACAGGAGACATGTACAGAGAAACTTTCAACTTCTATAAAATAATGAAGGTCTGGCCGTCGTGGGCTCTTGCTCTATATAATTAGTACGCGAATGCAAACTTCGAACCGCCATATCTCCTTCAATTTTTATGATACAAAGATAAACAAAAAATCGAATAATTCAGTGAGGCAAACTCTACAATTAACATTTTAAACATTTTTTCATATCTAGAATAGTTCGTAATTTATTTAAGAAAAATGTATTTTTTTCAAATTTGGGAAATTCGATTTGCATTTTAAACAATTATTTTTTTTTCTAAAATAAGCATTCTAAACCTGTTAAATCACATAGATCATGTTAACAATACCTACATAAAGTTAATTGCAAGTGGGTTACCTAAGCTTAATTTTTATCAGGGTGGTAATGACGAGGGTGTAATTTTTAAATTAAAAAAAAGAAAGGTGTTACTTTATTTTTGATATAAATCAGTCAATTCTTATGCAAAAGACCTTTGTGAGTACTCATTTTAAAGGTTTTTTTATTTACTTTAAAAAAGATCATTGAGTTTTCCCCAAAATTTCACCATTTTCAAGTTATTGAAGGTTGAAGATTTTCAATTTCGGGGTTCTCGAAAAATAACCATCCTTCAACGAGCAATAACTCGGCCCTTATTGGGTTTACAGAGGTCATTCAAAAACGAATCTGTTTTTTTATTATCTACAGTTTTGTTCTGAATGTTTTTTCCGATAAAATGAAAACTTTTCAAGTTATTCGCGAAAAACGGTTAAAAAACATTAGTTTTTTTCAATGAAAATTGTGTAGTTTCAATCGTGAATAACTTGAAAAATATCCAAGAAAAACTTTATAGAACCAAAGTTGCTTAGAATTAATCAATCTATCGGTTTGCTGGTTTACTATGATTTAAAAAATTCCACCCCTAGAGAAAAACCACATTTCGGTACAAGTTCAACTTTGAAGAAGGTTATAAATACTACCTAAATCCCAATTTTCAAAGAAATTGACCACGATTCCCAAAATTCCACGAGAAAATGGCTGACGACTGGACTACTAGTGTGACTATAAATGAGTTATTCAATTTTTTTTATAAGCAAAAAAGTGACTCCCTTTTAATCGATGTTTTTAACAACAAATTCTTAAGAAATACAGTTTTATTAAATTTCTCTAGATGCAACGCTGGGGCAAGTCCAAGTGCTCAAATAAATGGTCCCTGGGATAAATATATAGCATTTCTCATAAACTATTCAACAAATCTGTTACCTTATAGCAGAGATACATTCAACCTATAGCAAAAATAATGAATTTTCCAACTTTGGGCGGTGTTTATAACAAAAAAGGACCGAATTTGGAGTATATCTTTATACAATCGTTATTCAATAAGCCCTTTCTACCATATAAAACCTTCAAAAGCCCGTAATATAAAAATTCAACGTTTATTTTTTGTCTAGACCGAGCTAATAGTAAAATACGTTTCTCTGTATTGTGCGGTACGAAGATTTCGGCGAATCCTATACATTGTAGTTTATCAGTTCGTAAATAAGCTTTTAAACGTGTCTCGCATAAGAAATTAAAGAGACCGGGGCATTAAGCGGTGAATTTAGATCGGAGAAAAAATTTTACGTTCACTTTGACAAGGTCAGGTGTTCTTAGATCTCTTTCCCGAAATTCTTTTGTCGGTCATTTAAAGTGTTCATGTATTTTAAATAGATTTGATAAAAATTAAGCAATTACTGGGATTAGCTTTAGAAACTTCTAGAATAGAAAAGACGCGATGACGTCACAGTCTAATCACCAAAATCAAATTCACCCTTGAAAGTACTAACCCGTTTTAATTGATTTTGCCCCTTCTGCGCTAATTAGAGTACAAGATAAATGATATAACACAGGACGCTTTGAAAATAAAAGAACTAACCTTTGAATTTCGCGATGGCGCCTCCCTGGTGACGCGTCGCCCTCAACCCTTCGTAAAAACCGGTTGAAATTTGAAAAATCTACACTCAAAACGTTGTACGCATTATACACGTTCACTTCCGCCACTTTCCTCCCGTGAAAACCCGAAAAATCCCCGAAAACTTGAGT
Organism: Cryptocephalus primarius; assembly: GCA_963576515.1. NCBI lineage: Eukaryota > Metazoa > Arthropoda > Insecta > Coleoptera > Chrysomelidae > Cryptocephalus > Cryptocephalus primarius. The sequence goes on along the minus strand of OY754936.1, from coordinate 20,139,634 downwards.
GAACGAACCGACACTTGTAACGGCTTTCGCGTCGACAGGGAGAAAGATGGCGGAGAGGGAAGATCGACGGTTCAACGGACCGTTGCTACTGCGCATCTACTTTCAAACATTGACAAAAGCTCGCATGGATTGCGCAAGGAATTCGCCGTACCGGATACGGCGTCATTCCAGGAATAAAAGAACCGTAAAAGTTTCAAACGATGAAAATTCATAGTTAAACCCTTAAAAATATCGATTGTCTATTAGATTCGATCACCTGATCGATCAGATGGTCAAATCGATGAAATCAAATTCACCTTTAATTATTAACGTTAATTAATTTCGCCCCTCAGGCGATAATCAGTTTAAAAGGATGAAAGAAAGTTGAAAGAAATTACTGGGCAACTTGAATTTTCATTAGGAACAGAACTAACCTGAGGTTGATCGCGATGGCGTCTCTCCCTCATGGCGGCCGCCCCTAGCACACGGCGTCTATCACGTAACTTCGAAAAACCCGATTGAAATTTAAAAAAATTACACTCAAAATGACGGTCGTATTATGAACGATACGTTCCACCACTTTGCTCCCGTGAAAACCCGGAAAATCCGCGAAAAATCAAAATTAAAAGAGGAACGAACAACAAGTGACACGACTTCGTCGCTAGTCGAACCGGACAGCACCGAATTCTAGAAAGGAGGAACGTCCCAAGGCGATGATGAGCTCTGATTGGTCGATTATCATCACGTTGTACCTCGAAGTGGGTACGAAAGTAGTCAAAACGGCATCTAATTACAAGGAGGAAAAATTGTACTAAAATCAGTAAATACATTCATTATTGTAGACTGTCCTATGTTTAATAAATTCGATAATTAATTTTACTGAGATGAGTTTCCCATTCAGGGGAATACATGAGTATTATGAATTAGAATTATTAAACTGCCACTCAGCCGTATGACGTAGTAACATAAGGACTATTTTTTGAAATGCTCCAGAGAACATTTTGAAATTCGGCCGTTGGTAAAAGATCTGCCGAACGGTTAAATATAATTGAATAACTAATAATTTATGGATTTTTGGAAATATCAACGGCATGAACTCTAACGTGCCGGCGATGTGACAAAATAAAGTGATACGAGGTAGAACCAAAGGATTACTTAGTTAATTGTGATTAAGTTCTTACAATTTTGAAATCGAAAGTATTATTTTTCATTAATCTACTATTTTCATGTATACCTGATGAATTCTTAAGATGCCCTTTTAATAAAGATCAAATATGCATCGTACAAGCATAAGTACATGGTGCAATAAAAGGAAGAAGTCAAATTTTTTTCTAAAAACAGTTCTTAAAGCCCCATATTGACTATTCTGTGTTTAATACATTTGTTTATCATCAAGGGTGTAGCATATTTCTTAAATTGATTCATGAAATAACGGATTTTCTGCTCAGCTCTTAGGACACTCTTTCAAACACAAGTGAAATTCAAAAACATTTGGAAAACCAGTAACTGTGTTTTGAATTTTTAAAACTAGCCAGGAAGTCTAAGAGAATTATATAAATTCATGAAACTGCGCTCACCTATTAAAAAATTCACACTCAACAATTGAGTAGTTTCAACATTTTCAACAACAGTGTTTGAATTTTGAAATTTTTCTGATAGTCGTTTCTAACTGAATTGTTGCTACACTGCTAAAACTCTTCTGACATTGTACTGTAATTGGTCAGTTTCTCGAAGGAGGCGTTGACAAAAATCAGGTGCAGGTATATCTCCTTCTGTTAGGATTTCTCTTTTGTCATGTCAGTGATTAGAAAGTGAGGTCTACTCAGGTTAAACCCTAAAATTTATTATTACTGGTTGTAAATTATAGTGTCCAATGACAATTTGACATCTCGTGTTATTGAAATCGATAATCATACATACAAAGGTAAATTATAGACTGACTTACAAGTGTAGGTAGGTAATAAAGGTTAATTAAAGTTAAAACAAAATATGCGACATAACCACTCAAATTATTGAAACTATATCAAGTTACTTAGGAGACTTTGTTGAATACGTAAGTAGTTTCAATATATTTGAAGCAGGAGCAGTGTTCTTATGATTTTTTGAAACTGTCATCAGTTTCCACTATGAATTACGTCCCAGTAATTGACCATTCTAAATCTTTTTAACGTTATTAAGTGTTGACATAATTACAAGAAACTTAGCAACCAAATGACTTATTGGTAACATTTTAAATAATTAACATGTTCTATTCTAACAGCTATTTATTAATTTGAGCTCACAGGGACACGTACAGGTAAAACCCATCGAAGTACCCACGATTTCACTTGCAAAACCTATACAACTGCTATCAATGGAATAGAGCATACTAAAATTAAAAATTACAACAACCACAACAATAATACTAACAATTAAATACAATATTGTATCTAGTTATTACAGCATTTTTCTTAAAATATTTAACAGGATTCCTTAAAACTACATTATTACAGGAACTCTATTGAACTATTGAGGAACGTTTCATTTAACGAAACAGTAACGTTGATTTTTGAAGCTATAGACAGTTTTTACTCCGACCTGTGCCACGGTAATCATAGTATATTTCTTGAAATACTATACAAAACTTTTTGCAACTCTGCTTAGTAATTAAGGAAACTCTACTGACCATTTATATAAATTTTGAACAAACTCGAAGTATCAGTAAGTGTTTTATGAATTCGTGAAAGTGTGAACACTTCCAATTCTGATGCACATCCAAATAAAACTGTCCAAATGCTTAAAACTGTTCATCTGTTAAGAAAATTCTATCAAACTGTTGATAATCGTTACAATAAAGTTGAAAGGCAAACAGCTTAGTGGTATTATCAATTTTTATAGCTTCCACGCAGTCATTTGTCTGGATGACACATTTTAAGATACTTTACATAACTTTTTAAAACTCTGCACAGTTGTTTAGGAAACTTTACTAAACAATTGAGTAAAGTTTCACTAAATTCGAGCAATCGGTTAATCTTTTATGAAGAAGTTTTAGTGGAATCAATTTTAAAATTATTATGTATACATATTTTTACAAGTAAATGCACCTAGATGAGCAAAGAGCCGTGTATACATTAAACGATATGAACATTTCGAAAATAAATTTCAGAGATTATCAACAGCGTGTATTCAAAAGTAATAATTCATATGGCTTCTTAAAACTACGACTGTGATGAGTCACTGACTATAGCCACATAGTCTCGAAACTATTATCCTTGAAATTTCATTAATTATTAAGCAAACTGTATCAAAAGAGATTACATAAATTGGCATTTCGCAAGAAACAAGTGTTTGGCACTAAAGAATGCTACACTATTCTCAATTTAATAATGACTTATTATTTACTAACTCTACAATCTAAATAACTATTTGCCAACAAAGCCAGCCTTACAAGCGAATTTTGCATTACCACTTGTCCAATGAAGCGAAAACTGCCTCAATTTACCTTGAAACATGAAAAATACATCAACGCTTTGGTTCCTCCACACTTGATTACATATTTTTCCAGAGAGACTGAATATGGCTGGTGAGAGAGCAGCTGAAGACACACGACAAGACCGTCGTGGAGTCCTGAAAGGCAGATGGCATCCTGAACTCCTCCAGTCCTCATTGAACCTTCCGGGAGGATTTGTTCGATTTCATCGAGCTTCTCATGGGGCAGTAGGTGAGAAATACTTGTAACCTAAACAAAATGAGCATATTTAATAACAATTCTCTAAAACTTTGTGGACATTTGAAAGATCCTCAATTGTCACTTTTTAAACAATTTCGCAGAGCAGAGAGATGGAAAGACAGAGGGTGTATTATATTAAATCCGCCTCTTGTGAAATTTTCGTTTAGACTTGTTATCAACAATGAAACATGCTTCGGCTTTTAGAAAACGTCCGAACTTGAAAGAAATTTTGGATTGCTTTATTCTACAAGGTAACGCCGTAGGAATGTTATAACAACTACTACTCAGCTTTAGCTTACACTTTATAGTTATTGGAAACTTTACATAAAAATCATTCAAATAAATAAATACTTCCACTACATATATGTATGTCCATAAATACATTAGCATTTCTAAATTACTCTTGCAACTTTATTAGCTGATAACTCTATCATTTGATAGCATTACTCCTTTATATTTGAATCTATTTGTAGCATTATTTGATAGTGTCTTATTGTCTGAGCCCCATTTTAACATCATAACTTTTACTATCCAATATTTTATCCTGAACAGAGCCGATCGTTATGGTAGGAGTGGCTTGTAGGGATCAGAAGGGCGTAAATCGGCCAATCGTGTACAATGCAGACCCTCCTATCGAGCAGCCTCGCTCCCTATTAATGAAAAAAGGGCTTGACTGGAGGGTCAAAATAACATCGCCTTCATAGTAGGGAATATATCAGGTACATTCATTCATTCAATGAAGTTTGATGCTTTTATACGAAGTTTTCTGCTGATTGTTGTTAGAAAATACATTCGTCTATGAACTGTCCAAACTTTGGCGCACGAATTTTCTCACAAAATATTTAATTGAATGTTTATCTACTGTATTTAGAGGGTTAGCAAGAGAAATGATGATTAATTAAAATGAACCTAAGTTGGTACTTCTGGATGGACGTCTCCTTACAGGTTCGGTGAACGTTATTTGAAACAAAACGCTTATTAAATTTACATGAAGTTTCACTGAGCTAATTAAATTGTCGATAAAAAAACATTAATTGCAGAATAAATGAACAAGAGTATCTCAATTACTTAGTAGACTGATTCAGTTAAAGTTGCCCCGATTGAAATAACGATTGGCATTAAATTAACTTAGGTCCCATAATTCAATGACTGATCAGTATTAAAATAATAAAATGGTCCATGAATAATGCTGAATGAGCTTCAACATATTCAGACCTTCTCTCGTAATTGCGAGGTAACTATTATGTTATCGGCCTAAGGTATGCATAATTTGAGCTCTCCTTGTTCCTAAAGTGACATATTCATGTTTTTAACCATATATCAACGCTACCCTGATATTACTCCCTTATTTACCTTTAGCTTTTCTATTTGTCCTTTTGATGTTATTACACTTTCTTAGATTTCCCATTATCTGTATTAACCTTTCTAATTTGCCTTGAGTTCCCACTTTCTGCTGTGCTTTTGTAAGTTCCTTTCTTTTCAATAAGTCAAAGGCTTGTTAGAAGTTACGAATACTAATTCTAGTCCTATTTTATAATTCTGTGTTTTTTCTAGTTTACAGCTCACTAACAGGTGATATAAATGTTTTCTTTAGAACATCTTGATTGTGTTATGAAAATCACATATACCAATGTAATATGCAACTGATTGTACGAGGTAACTTTAATACTGAAACTTGGGGTTTAACATTGGATTTTACATAGTTTTTAGATGTTCCATTGATTTATAGTATAAGAAACGGTCTTGTAAAATAGCCAAGAGTTGGATGGATTAGTATCACAACCATAGATAATGTTTTTGTGAATGTTAACAATACTTGTCTAACACGTGTTTTTGAGAATGTAATATCAGATCATCCCACAATATTTGTAAAACTTGATTTTAAAACGACTACTGCACGAATAATTGTCACGTGAAGCAATTACAGCGAATATTCTTTAGAAAAACTCACGAACGATCTTATAAATGAAAATTGGTATCAAATATATGGCTTACAGAAAAAAAGACAAAGTTGTTTCAGTCTTCAAAGGTGGTAATCGAAAGGAAGTGACTAATTATTATCGATTTGTAACTGCGCCCTCATTGTTCTATAAAATATTTGAATGTGCTCATCTTGAAAGGTTTGAAAGGGCCTGAAAAGTTATAGTAATCAACGTTTTAGTAATCTGTATAAATGATCTTGCATTCTCTTCATTTTAATGTCAAAAAAACTAATTTTCTTTTTTCGTTTTCACAATAGATCACAGAAATATCTCATTTAATTTATCCTATAATGATGTCTAAATTAGAAAATATCACATTGCATTTTGTAAGATTTACATAATTGTTAAGAATAATTCAGTCAGTTGCCTGAAAAACACACCATTCTCTTAGGTTCAATTTCATAGCACAAAACAATGTCTGCCCTAATCCACTATTTACTTTCAAATTCCCTTATTCATCTATCTACCTCTTACTTATCGGAATTCCTCCGGTCTCTTAGTTGGTTGCAGTCGATCCCTGGATCTTCTGCACCTGAATCCCTGAGTCGCAGCGGTGTCAGTCGGCAGCTACACTCGGTTCTAGCTACGAAATGGGGCTGTAGGTTCCTTAATATTCGGTTCTTCCTGACACAATGAATGTCCTTACTCGTCCAAGGTATTAACTAAAAATTAACCATTTTGAGTGTGAGATGCAAGTAAACACCAAGGTTTACTGGAATTACTACTGAAATTAAATAAAACTAACTGGTTAGAATTATCAGGCACAACTTACCTAAGACAATAAAAACAACATGCTTGGCCAAGTATAAAAACAGAATAAGAGCGATTTTGTCGAAAAATAAAAATAAGTATTAGGGTACCTAGATTGTACATATACAGCAATCTACGACACATCGCCCTGGGACTTATGCCATTCTATATCAGCTCCTCCACGACTCTGAATGGATTCTGCCACTTTGTTCGCACCTTCTGACTTGCCCCTTGAGCTGGCGTACTGATCATTTTGATGAGCACCAGGTAGCAGACGTTATAAGGTCGGACGCCTCTTTTGATTCGCCTGATGTTCTCCAAAATACTTCTTCATTCTCTCACTAACTTCAGTCATGTCAACTTCTCCTCGATCTTTCAAATGAAATCGTCCCTGTGAAACAACATAATACCCTATTAGTGTCTGACTTTAATTGTACCAATAAGACTCAATTCATAACCTTTTCATCCCACCAAGCATCATTAATAGTTACTCACATTGTTGAGAGAGAGAGAGAGAGAGTCTATGATTGTGCGATTATAACGTTCGACTTGCCTGTTGCCCCATGGAACTTCCACCACGTTTAGATGGTGATACCCCTTTCTCTGCAAAACTTGCGGAGCTTTTTACTAATAAAGTATATACTTTTATGTGTAATAAGTCTATGGTGGACACCAAATAGCTTTACTGAAAGTCAAAATTTAAATGACACCCTGATTCTTACAAATGGAACACAAATATAAGCCTCATCATTTTCATTACAAACAACAAAAGTAAAAGTTTCATTTTCATTTAAATGAATATATGTTCTTTGCTCTTAAACTTCTTACTTTAAATATACCTTAAGGACAATTTCTCTAGATTAATTGTAATAGTCAGTCTTGAATAAATAGAATCACATTTTAATTTACAAATGCAACCGCCAAAAATTCTTCTATTTCATAATCACAATATATCCATTTTCAGTACTGAAGCAAGAATTAATTCTCTCAATAGAATGCTGAGTTGTGAATAATTTAACAATTCTATTTTTCTTCTATACTGCCCTCTATTAATTGATTTTGGACTTGTTTTGGAAATATCTATCTTGTAACAAGAATGTTTCAAGGAAATATGTTTAGACTTTTTAAGTGTTACTAAAAATAAATAAGGATAGCAGTTTAAGTATGGTTAGTTAAACTAACATTTTTATCTTGGTCTAAAAATTTTCAAAAGGAAAGGTGAAAAACAAAGTTAAAATGAAATTATTTCAAGCTCTCATAAACCATCCTCTCATTTGAAAAGCTTTATATGTTGAAAGTTATATAACAACTAGGAACGATGGATACTTTCAGAAAATTTTATAATTCAAATTTTCTACCTTTGAAATTATAAAAAGAAAGCTTACAGAACCTATCTAAGGCCATTTACGAAAATCTATATTTTTCAGTCGCCCTTGAAGAATGAAACAACTTGAAACTTGCATAAACCTTCTGAATTCGACTTGAAACCACTTTCAGTAGCTTGAAATTCTAGAAAAACGTATGAAACAATTTTAAATTTCAATTGTTTACCTTTCAAATCTTCGTTCTAGATTTCTAAAATAGTTATAATTAAAATTGAAACGTTTAACAGTTCAAACTGATTCTGGCCTTCCAAACTTTTCAATGTACCACAAAATCTCTTCGTTTGCATAATTCAGGCTTTCTATTGTTTAAAACACTTCCTAAAAAAAAACCATAGATTCGATTTTCTTCAAAAATATAAAATTACTTCAATAAAACGTTTACTTTTAGTAATGATGGATATGAATTTAGGAAAAATGATATTTAACTTTTATATATTCACTAGATTTTGACATTTCATGCTCAAAAGAAGGAGAAAAATCCCTAAAACTAAAAGTACACGAATAGACCCAAAAATCATATCCCTATTTTTGAGATGTGGATTTTTCAAAAATCATTTTTAACAAAGCAGTGCGATTAATCTAACAAATCTACTTAAACCTGTATGAGTAATTTCTAAAAGATGACAACAAAAATTAGTAGTTGTCCTACGGGGTGGGGTTTTCATGTATAGTACTACTATTTTATAACGATTTATCAGCCATAGGTACATCCTTAGAAGACCAATATTAAACAGTTCGTAAGGGAGTTTGTAATAACACCTACTAACAAAGTCAACAAAAAATGTTACTAGGGTAGTTAATGCTGTAAAACAAATGGTTTTATCATCCCCGCCACCCATGAATAAAATTCATAAAGAGCACTCAGCCGATCTGTAACATTTCCGATTTTGATGAGTAGGATTTAACTTGTCGATTGATCGTGTACTTACCTTCATTTTATTTTACTACTCCCATCCCCGTTGAGAAATCGTCATTCGTATTTCTGTTACCGGTGAAACCTCGACGATTAGGTACTTCTTCGCCCCCGGAAATCGGACGACTGCCGCTATTTACTTCTTATTCTCAGATCACAACAACGCCAGATCCTTACTTCCGATCTTTACGTCGAAAAACGCACTTCACTTCTTTAGGTTTTTCGAATTGTCTCGTTCCACGGTGTGATTCCCCGAATTCCGATGGGACACCTGCTAACCAGGGCAGGCTCTAATAATGAAATCGATATCGGGACTATTTCCTATCTATCTCCTACTGGGGTTGGGTTTTTTCCGACCTATTATTTTTTTTCATGAAGAGATGAAGGGTGAAAAATTGAAACCGCGCTCCAAATTTTGAATCGGATGACTTATTCGGTATTTCACTAAAATCTTTGATTTTGTGCAAAATTCGACAAAAGTGTACGTTGATGTGATAGAACCATGGACGTATTAAATACATTTTTGGCTATTAGAACATGAGACTTTCTAATCCAAAGGTGATATCAGTTTGCACTGTTGTCGATATAAGAAATAAAGCAAAACATGACCTATTTTCTGTGACCATTTCTTCGGGAAAAAAATACAGCAAATAAACAGTAATAAAATATTTCATAAACAGTATTGAAGTGAAATTCGACATATCCACACCTTGTCTTATAATTTATTTAAGGATTGTTTGTTATTTTTTCTGCTGTCGAGATAATTACTATGTTATCATTTTAAGCTATACATATTTAAATCCTTCCTTGTATCACAAAGTGACCTCTATTTATGCTTCTAACTACATTTTAGCGCTATACTTATCTTCATTTGCTGTTACTGTTAGATTTCCCATTGTCATCTGTATTAATCTTCCTAATTTACCTTGAATTCTTACTTTCTGCTATGCTTTCGGAAGTTTCTTTTTTTCAACGAACCAAAGACTTGATCTACGAATATCAATTATATTGTTATTTTATACCTGTATGTCTTTTCAAGTTTACATATATACAGTGTCGTCCCTTCACGAATCCACATTTAATGTTCAATTAACTTTCTTCTCTTGTTAGCTAATGCTTAACAATCCATAATTCAAAAAACTAGCAGCAATCTTACACATTAACTACATTAATATAGTACTTCCCTTGTAAATTGCTCAACACAATTTTAACACGTAACATTGTGACCTGCTCGTACCACCTCCAGCAACAGCAGCAGCAGCAGGGAACTCCGAATGACAAGAGATGCCGAAGAAGGCCGTCGTGGTCATGGTGACGACGAATCGCATGAGGAGCTGGTGCAGGTAGATGCCGCCTGTGGCGCTGATCCGCGATTATCGTAGGCGTAACTCCTCAGTGGTGGGGATATTTCCCACGTCCGAATTGGACAGGTTGGACTTGTTAGGTTCCAACAAGGACATGCCTTTTTGTTTAGTACTTGTAAAATTTATTTTCTTCATTATCATGGATCAAGAGAACCGTAGGGTTTTCCACTTTTTTTTTAAGTCAAGGTGTAGGCTACTTTTGTTTTCATACAGCCGTTTTAACCTTGTCATATGCATTACGAAAGGCTGAAACTTTGTTATCTAAAAACTTGAATCTATGCGTTTTTGATTAAAATCGGTCAAAGACGAATGACATTACTTATGTCATTGTTGTACTATCTCGAAAGTGTTTTTACCTTCGTATATTTAATCGATATCGATTAATAGAAAGCAGCGATATATCAGTCGAATATCGTGTAAGTAATAAAATAGTAATTGCACTACGTTGCAAAACCAGCAACAAACATAAGCAAAGAAGAAACACAAGCACCCTTTTAATTAAAAACTGTCCCAAATATCAAGATTCTTTCAGCAGATAAGGAAAATGCAACAGTGATACTTTATAATTTTTTAAATAAATTAACATTTCTAACAGAAAATTAATTAACACCTAAGTTTTTTCTTGTTTTATTTTAAGCTGCTTAAAATGACGTGTTACTTTTTCCATTCATTACAATTTCACTTAGCTTTTTACTTAATACCAACAACTTTTATTTAACACACTTTTAACAAATCAAAAAGTAGTATAAGTGTAATTGATAAGAGCTCGTAAATTTATGGAGAACGTGTAAACCTTCTCTGGTAAAAAATGAAATGATCATTTAATCTCAGGTCAAAAGGGCTTAGTGGCCGTTGTCACCATAAGTGGTCGTGAAAGATATCAATGGCAAATTTCCACAACTCCCAGCTACCGACCATGGTTCGTAATAAGTAACAGGCTCCGCTCAAAACAGAGGGAAACTATTTTATGGTACTTAGCCAAACATTCTCATGAATATTTGCATAAGTCCTTTACTTTTCGCTAAATAAAGTATGCCTCATATCAGAGTTATACGATGGACACATCACCAATTTTTGTCTAAATCGATCTTTATTCTGTCTTCCATGTGGTTGGTTATTCTACATTGTCAGGTGACTCTATAGGTTCCCATTCTTTAGATTATGGCATTTTTTCCTCCTTATTTATGTGGATGTGTTTATAAATAAATGTACATATTTTCATTTTTAACACCCCGAGCTTACTAGCGACCTAACCTGCATGCTATGCACCTCATGCACCCTCTGTACGCGACGAGCCGGCCCTGTTAAAGTTGCCCGTTACAGTTCCTATTTCCATTCTCTATGGGAATTAACATTTTCAAGCGGGTGGTACCCTATGTAATCCAATTCTCTTAATTGCAGGCTGTGTGCAGCAGTAAACTTTGAAATATGCAGTTTATTTCTGATACAAAAAAATACATGATTAGTTGTGCACGATGGTACAAATTTGATTTATTTTGAATGTGAAATTTCACTGCATTCAAATTAGGTGCCATTTACTAACCGATTGATAATGACAATTTGGGAACCAATGAAAAGAGAATATACGAAGATTTTCATGCTCACATGTAGGCGGCTGTGCAACGTGCCGTACGTATTTTTAGGTTATATCCAGATATGTCCAAATTTTAAGTAAGTTGTTTGAACGATGTCAGTTATAAACTTTTAAAATGGTTAAAAGAGTGAATTATGGGAACTTGAATTTTGTTGGACTTATTTGTGTGGAAGGGGATGTTCCGTTCCTGGATACAATAGAGAACAAAGTGACTATACCCCACTTATATGTTATAAATTATAATGAATTCTAATCTTGTAGACTTTCTTTTTTAAACCCCCTAATGTATTAACGATCTGGCTAGAACGCATCAATGACCAGTTATTTGTAGCTGGAGCGAAATGCTCAACAACCTGGGCCAACCATCGGGGGTACAGAAGTTACTGAGTAAGTATTCAAAAGTCAAATTGTGTACAGTAGATCCTACACTAGCCATTCAAATGCTGTACATACCTAAAATGTTATCTTTCAGCATAAGCTTCGGAAATGTAGGATAGACATACAACCCACAACATAAAAATTAAATAAAAGAAGGCATGTGTGAAGGTCCAAAAGTGAGGAGCACAGTGAATCACTTCAAGAAAGCAGTTATGCATCTTAAGAAGAACCACCTAGCTTCCAGGCAGCAATTCAGAGTGCTTAAAGAAAGTAATATAAGTACACAGACATCAATTTGAAAAATCGATCCGATTACAATATATTTTCCCATTGTAAGAGTACCTCGTGTGAGAAAATAAAAAGCATGACTGAAAAGTAAAAAAGTATTTTGAACGAATTGAAATGCAATACAAATTTTCAAAAGTTTTGTACTCACCCAGGAGGTGGGAACCCCCTTAAGGAGAAAAGGCAGTTTGCTTTCAAAATCCCTTTTAATCAGAAATATCGAGTTTGGCACATTTAGGTAAGTAGACTTTATGATTTTAGATTTTTCATTTTGAAAATGGTGGTGGTAAAAGAAAAGGCAGTATATTTTGATTCCAGAAATGAAAACATTTTCTCCGTAAAGGGTCTTGTTTTCAACATACACATAGGTATTTGAAGCATGGGTTGCGTGTGCTTCACTACCTACATTAGCCCTTCAAGACTAATTCTAGTTTATTCTAGTAGTATGGACATTGAAAATATGTACACATTGCAATTTATTTCAAATTATCCGCGCTACTAAGCATATTTTCATGTTTTGTGAATCTTTATAGAACACATACTACAACTGTCAGGTGGTGTTGTCAAGGACAATGACGGACCTGGTTTTACACTTCTTAAACGAAAATGTGGCTGTTCTGTTGATACTATGATATGGTGTTGGATGCGATAAGCGTTGAACAGTATAGAATATATTGTTTGCTGCCTAGTTAAACTTGATAGATTTCGGTATTCGAGAAATAAAATCGATGCTATTACGATGTCAACTCCGAAAATGCAGCTATATTGGCCTGATGATATCAGTAGTATTGCTAGCATTCGGGCATCTGTATACATTACTATACGTACGGTTGACCTACGGTTGTAGTAGTCTGAGAAATAATTTAATTTTCTCACAGATTGTAATAGTTTAGTTATGAAAATTAATGAAAAAAATTTATGCGCTTTTGCTGTATCAGCCACACCTGTGGATAAGGAAGGCTATTTAAATAAACGTGGAGAGGTTAACAAGAGTTTCCAACGTCGATACTTTGTGCTGAAGGGAAATTTAATGTTTTATTTTGATAAAAAAGGCGATAAGGAACCTGTTGGGGTCATTATTCTTGAAGGCTGCTCAATAGGTCAATGTTTTTATTGTTTATTAATTTTTCTAACCTTAATTTTTTAAGGTTATATCTTAAGAGGTTTTCTTTTTATAGAACTGGCTGAGGATGAGGAGCAGTTCTGCTTTAAAATCGAATTTCATGGAGCCAACAATAGAAGCTATATCCTGGGTGCAGAGTCACAAGAATCTATGGAACAGTGGATGAAGTCCTTGGCTTGTGCTGGATATGACTACATGAAGTTGATGGTCACGGAGCTTCAGAGACAACTTGATGATGTGGAAGGTTTCATAGTTTTGCATTTTCTTATATTTATCAAATATATCATATATATCAAAATGAAATATTACATACAGTACAATCTCAAGACTCAGACCTCTACTAAAGTAGAAAATGTTAGAATACTGGAATTGCCTGATTTCTAGATTTTTAATGTACATGTTCTCCACATGAAATATAGCCTGTGTGCATGAACTTCAGTAAACATAGCTTATGATAAATAGTTATTAGTTGTACTGTGATTTCAAGATGATTGATTCGTTAAATGTTTTGGTATATTTATGAACATTGTTTTATTAGTGTAATTAACATTACCTATATTTGACTGTTTGCCATAAGTAGCAAGTACCTATGTGTGTGTGTTGGCCTACTGGTATTCTATTCAGCAATTTTTAAGAGCTGTGTCGTCATGGTCATGAGTCAGTTAAGGCCTTGTATATATATTGTGTTGCTTGCATTTGACCAATTTCTTCAACATGGTATATAATTATTTTCATATAAATTTGGGTTTTATTGAAATTTAATTTCTGTAACAAACATATTTTTTAGAAATACCCTTACCACTACCGATAGTGCAAGGTGTTAACTCTCCTGTACCACCTCCGAGGTCTCGGCACAACCCTTTCAACAAACCGGAAAGTAATTCTCATCAGAGAAACTACACTGCGAGGTCCAATGTAAACCCAGGTACTAAAGTAACTTTTGATCAAAAGAAAACTTCATTGAAGTAGGTCATAACTTTGACATTTAATATTGGAACAGTTTGTACAGCAGATCGTTTTCGTTTGAATCGCTCAAAGTTCAGGCCAATAATTTATTAGGATACGTATCATCGAACATCAAAGTAAATCTGAATAAACATTTTGATGACTAATAATATAGTATAATATTATCAATTATTTGTTCAGAAACAAACAAACTTAGGAAAATGATATTTCCACTGCAAACTTTACTTCACTGTCGTTTTCATTTGAACACACATTTGATATTTAATTATCACTATAAATGCATGGTAATAACTTTTCTAGGGGACTCCAGATCAGATTCCGGGAATCCCCCAGCATCAAAAATCAGCATAACATTCAGGGAACTTCATAACTCATATGGTAGATCTATTTTGAAGGATTTTAACGTGTGGAAGCATGAACAGAAGGATAAATTAGACAATAATGTAGAAAATTTAATTACCTTTTAAAATGTCTTGTTCTAAATGTGTTCTCTGTTTCAAAATAGGGGAGTTCTGCCATAAACCTCAGTTACACAAATTACTATTCAAAGTACTAATTAAAGCGATATGATAGACGCCATAAAGATCAATTCGGCAATGACTCGACAGTAACCAGCCGAGATTTTGTTGCTTAAAACACACTTACCATGTACCCTTATGGCAGAGATCATCGATGTTGGATATTTCGGCCAAAACTGGCGGAACTAGTAGCCTATATTTAGTTTAGTTGTTTGTATTATTTCAAAATATCGGAACGTTCATGCCTTTCACACTAGTTAGTTTAATATTCCAAAACAATTTTGTTTTCGCAATCTACCTGACTGTTTTATATAGGTTGTTTTTATGTATATTTTGCCTTTGCTAGTGTAAATCCCAGTGAAACATTTCAGTTCAAAATATTCTGCTTAGAATTTGCTGTAAATTTATATGAAAATATATATGAAACGATGTATATTTTAGTTTACTAAAAAATAATACTCAGAGTTGTATATACTAATCCAATAATATTTAAACATTTAAGATTTTCTTCGACTTTCTAGAGTGGATAAACTAAAAAATGGAATACATTTTTTAAAATTTTTCCTTTCATAATAAAAGTAAAAGAAAATGCTGATGTTCCAGTGTTTTTATTTAAACAAGTGCAGTATTGTACAACGTATCGGAAATTACATTCGGTAATTATATACGATTATTTTATGAAAATCCATATGAATATGTGACTAAGAGAAATCCAAAAGAACGTCACGAACGTGATAGAAAGGGTATGTGTATTTAAAATTCTAGAAGTTACTAATGTTACAGAGCCTTCAGTTGTAATGCAGCGGTATACCACCTGTAAATTTGCAAAATTTAGGATATTAAAAAACAAACCAGAAAATCTTATCAGTAGTTTATTAAAAAATATATGAAATATATAAAGAAAAGTAATTCATAATAAACGAAGCACTCTCAAAAACAATTCATTATTCATCTTATTTAAAGTTTAAATTAAAAAAAAAACCTTTAACTGAGTTGCTGACAGTTTAATGGTGATGTTTGACCCACGGATGGTAACAAACCATCCACATTTCAGTTATAATAGTTTTGCAAAGCTAACCACTATGTTGATATATGGTAAAAATAAATCAGATTCAGAATAAATAGATCAGAAAACCTGCTTGCTCTGGTGTTTGAAGGAAATCTAGATTCGAGGTCAATATCTTCATGAATATTTTGTAGATGTGCCAGAAAGTGTTTGTAGGTTGATAGTTTGGTAGGTCTGCACAGCCGCCCTTTTTGTAGTATGATAGAATTGTTCCATTAAGATGGTGTTATATAATTGCCAAGACGTTATTAAACCATACTGTGTGGGCTTTGATGACTGGATCCTTGGACCAGTCGTCACAATACCACCTTCGTGGAGACGTTACTTTTCATTTCAATTCCATCCTTGATAACTTCTGGAATATCTTCTGAGCCCTGATGTCGAATGAAAGAAATTTCATATGGTGTATTACTATGTATTCTATTCGAATCTTTGCCTTTTTATGTTACTATTATCCATTTGTCTTCGATCTTTCAATAATTGTTTTGTCTTTTCACTCAATTTTTCAACTTTTGTTTTTTTTTTAAATTATAATGTGAAACTTGTTATTGATCGAATTATTCACAATGTTCCGACTTACAGAGGTGTCCTCTATGATTACACATTATTTATTACTTTATTTTTTTATAGATTTTGTAGTGGATGTGTTTCAAATGCTTTTGATCATTTTTGTTAATCTTGATAAAGTAGCACATGCAGGAGAAATGTTTAGACTTTAACTACTATGGAAACATAAGTAATATTTGGACACTCCTCTTACCTATTCTATAGTCGAGACATATAGTGATATTTGCTATACTTTGATTTCACCATGTAACTTAATGCGTCTTAAACATTAAGAGGTATGTGTTAAATTTCTTAAAAAGTTGTTTCTATTCTGAGCAAAAATTCTATAAATGATCACCTCTTCCCAAAGTTTAGGGCGAGATTATTTCTTACCAAAAAAGAGAAGGTAAAAGACTACCAGTAAAATAAATTTGACGTTTAAACAATCTTTATTGATATAATGACTTCAACATCTATTACATATACGGACATCATGATAATTGTTATGTAGCACAGAGGAAGTAGTTTTAAGCAAAAATTAAAACTATTCACCACGATAACCCATAATTAACTTCTAAAATTAAAGAAATGTTCTCATAATTAACTTCTAAAATTAAAGAAACATTCTCATTCGTAATAATCTTCAATAAACATTCTAATTATAAACCACTCTCCATCCTACTGCATTACCGCAAAATCATCACAATAAACAAAATCACCAATCAGAACGTGTGACCTACATTATGTTATATCACTACTCGATGTTTTATAATAAATATTCATCTCTTTTCGATATATCTGATATACATTTATAGCTAAATTTAATTTATAACTCTGTTTAATTAGTTTAAAATTGTGTACATACAATTTGAACATTACCTATGTGGGAGATAATTCCCTAACAAAATTCCAAATACAAAACTCCCAATTTTCATTAATTTTGTTTTCTCCATCACAAAAGTAACCTAATTAATAATAGTGCAGTTCAACATGAAATAAGCTGAATCAAAAAGTTACAGGATAAACTATCATAGCGCGTTGCCTAATTTTTACATCCTTTATTTATGCCACCAAACCCTGCTGGGTCAGTTTGCATCACTCAACTTCTTAGATTACGATGAAATTCATTCCAATCTCAAAAATTTTCCTATTTCGTATTTCATGACTCAGCTCATTCCTATCAGAATTGCACTCCAAAGAAAACAGTAATATACACAGATACAACAAATATGAATCATGGACTATTTAAATACGTGTGCATTTAATAATGAAGAGTTACTTAGTTAAGGTGGAAACCCTTCTCTTTTGTAGCAGCGAGCAGGCGTTGCCTCATCATTTCTTCGGTAGGGTAATCCGGCAACTTTAGGTAATGCACACACGTGTTGACTGAAGGGTAGGAACCCTCTCCGGCGTCCACCTTGCGTACGATGGTCAAACGTGGGTATAAGTTGGCCAAACCTCCTGGAGGAAGGGAGCTGCAGCCAGTCGTGAATTGAAGGAAAGCCTTCCGTTCTTCGGGTGACATGTTCACCAACACATTAACAAAACGTAAGAAGCCCGGACTGAAACAAATTTTATTTTAGTTGGATGTGAAGGACTGCACTATAGAATGAATTCCAAAAATACGAGAGAAAAAACATTCATTCACATTTTCTAGTATTGCAAAGAACTTTCTAACAAATATTTTTAGTAGCAAAGCTAAAAGTCATACCTATCCTTGGTGTATCCCAACTTTGGTTCAGTGTAATTAATTAAGTCTTCTCGAGTCCATTGCGGATTTTGTTCGCCACAAAGCATCACAAGCATTTCATCTGGACTGAATGCTGCTAATTTTTCCATAGGGAACACCATGGAGAAACCTTTGTAAAACGCCTCAAGCTGTTTTGCTATTCCCTTGTCCAGACAAAATGAAGTCGTCAATTCTGCATATTCCTCCACATTTTCTATATTCACTTCAATATCTGACCCATTCGGCAACAACTCCACACAATTGATGCCAAAAATATTAGAACTGGGAGTATAGGTGAAAGTGAGGGCAAGATCCTCCAGTAGTACTGGACCAGTGGAGTGGCTTAAGCAAAGGTTTTGAATTTGATGTGCTCTTGCTTCCGGCGTTAGTGAATGGTCTTGTAATATCCTCTGTTTTTGCTTTATCAATTCCCGTATCTGCTTCAAGAAATTAGCCCTTATGGGATCAATATCGTATAAGTCTTCCTCTCCTAAAATATTTTGGTACCAAGGCCTTTTCTCTTCTATGACGATTTTTGGCGGGTCTAATTCTAGCTCTTTCTCGCTTTCTTCGCTGATGAAACTTGATGTCATCACGTCATCTTCCATATTTTTCTTAACGCCAACGAAACCTATTCTTTCATTGACAGTATTCTGTATCTCTCCATGACACATTAACTTCAAGAAACTCTTGCTCAAAGGCAAATCAACCAATCGGTTATCTTGAAGAACTTTTGCCAAGAAGACACCGAGAAAATAGAAATATTTAATGGCTTTCTCGCAAATCTCTGAATTCTGAGGCAAAGGAGCAGGAAATAGACCAGTTTCTCTTCGTACATAGTAACCAGGAGGTTTAACGCCTTCCTCGAGATCCATTGTATCAGTGCAGTTCCTACTGTCATTATCACAAATCCACATTAACAGATCGCTACGTTGAAGCTCTGCAGCTACTAAAGCGTAAAATTCCAATGTAGGGCCCAAACCTTTAAAAACAAATTAAAATTAACCTATGGAACACTTAAAAACGTAAATTTTACTAACCTGTTCCTTCTTCACCTGAAAACTCAACTTCCAAAATGCTTTTCCTGTCAGAATGTATCTTCATGACCTGCATCGCCCATTCCAATAGCTCGTCTCCTCTTGGTACCTTCACTCTTTCGTGTTTTAATCGCCCTACTCGATACTCATGTGGATCATCCCTCCGAGGCGACAAACCTGGGGTCCTCTGACGCTCTACCGTAACATCACGCTGAGTTTGTAGCCATACAATGCTTCTTGTAGCACCAAATGCGGTACAGTTAAAATATAACTGTCTGGTCTCAAACGGAAACAAGAAAGGGCAGGAATGGTTGAGTTCTTCGCACCAAACAGGCAGACTAGCACTTGATAGCACCAGGGGATCTTGAATTTGTTGCAAAAGCTTATTAGTTAATTTCTTGCTGGAGAATTCTTCAGGTGTAATGTCTGCTGAGCATTCCAACAAACTGAGATCAAAGTCTTTGGTAGTGGTGATGACAAATAGATGTCTGAGAAGCTGCAAAACATCTTCGACAGTGCAATTGGAAACCGAAGGTGTACCGGGAACAGGGGTACTGGGCGACAAGGTTGTACCAGCGACTGAACTGCTGCCGCTGCGTGGGTATGAGACCACGATAGGTGTGGCCCTGCCTTCTTCATTGTCATACATTCCGTCTTCCTTGGCTTCACGGTACACAATCCTGAACAAATTACAAATAAATATTTAGTTTGTATTACTTGGGATATTTTAGTTCCACTTATTAACTGTAATGACAAGGGCACAAATTCAGGAAAAGGTAACATGAAGAAGAAACATGCACTGGCCAAAAATTTCAAAGATGGTTCAAATCATTGTTTGGATTCGGATCAATTTAACCTGACTGTACCCCCAACTGATATACACTATTATTTAAAAAAAAGTCTTACCAATATGTCGGCTCCCAAATCCTTCTTAGTTTCTCCTGTTTGGAGCTGAACTCGGCAACCTGCATCAGTTCTTGAACAGCTCTAAATATTGTCCAAGTCGGATCATTGAGCTCTACTTCAACATCTGGAATTCCAGGCATATTTGGACCTCTCAGCACCAAATGCAACTTAGGCTGAGGCAACAGCTCATGCTCAGTAACAGGAATAACTTCCTCTTGTCCAGGAGGCGGAATTTCTAAATCTAAACAAATATGTAAAATTTGTAACTTGAGAACTGATTTCAATATTGAAGAAAACTGGCTGATCGCAAGAAACTTTTATTATACTGATTCTATTAATGATGTGTAAGGTACATGAAAATATCACCATTTTTTAAAATCATCCAGTTTAAGTTTAAATCAATTGTTAAGTAATGTCAAATATTTATATGGACAGAAATTTTTTTGTGGGTTTACCCCATTGATTATTCCTATACCTGTTGTTTGGTTGATATTCGTCCGACCTGGTCTAGGATCAAACGCTGGAATCAAAGCAGAGAATTGTCTCTTCAAGACATATTCATCATCCCAAGACCTCCTCTTTGTCGGCCTCGCTTCAAAGGTTTCTTCTTCCATAAATGACAACAGATTTCTGGAAACCATCACTTCTTCGTAATCAGCATCGTCTTCGTTTTCATCATCATCATTGTCGTCATCCTCTGTAATAGTTATTTATTGCATGGATAATACAAATCACACAAGAGTAAACAATAATGATACATTCAATAACTACAACACGAAAAATGATATACAGTATGCAATAGTATCTCATCACTAGGCACTAGAAAAATGAATATTTTCATACTTTTGAAATAAGGTATAGTTTTTAATAAATTCTGAATAAAAAGTAGGAAATTTTTCTGACAAGTATTAAAGAGTAGAAATTCTAAAAAACGAAAGTAAAAACTTATCAAAGAAATATTATAACGTAGGAAGAGTTTAATTAAAACATTAAGGCCTCTTTATTTATACACAAATTCAATTTAGAACAAATAGACACATCTATCTACTCCAAGCACTTTACATAAAGTCGAAACGTATGCCTAATAAAATTAGGCATGAATTGTATTACTTGATAATATACAATGCAGTTATTGTATGACTGTATTTTTATAACTGATTAGTGCACATCGTCCAGTCCCTCCTTATCCCACTCAAACAGTAAGGCATAAAATATATTCTATTGAAGTCACATTCAGGATGATAGTTAATGAGAAATCCTGGTATGTATGGTCGACTGTTTGTAATAAAATATATGAACGCTAGTTACTAACAAATGTTCACTACATGAACTCAAAACTTAGCTTACCCATTTCTTCATCATCATCTAATTCAGCCAGTAATGTAGGGGCCCTGCAACTTTCTAAGAAATCCTCCAATGAAACCTGCTCACTGTCGCTACTGGTGGAAGTTAAGCTCATTGTTAAAGCCTGGCTCAACCCTTGCACGGCACCTGCAGTGGTAGAACCACCGACTTGCTGATTCGGTGGATTATTACTTGAAGACAGGCTTGGGTAACTCTGGGCTGTACTCAACAAACCGCTGGGGAAATTGCTAGACAATGCTAGACGAACCAGACTCGACACACTGCTTTGCGTTCTTGGGAATAGGGAGCTACTGTTTTGATTATTCTGGGCAGCCGTGTTTTGGGAATTGTTGGCGTTTGCATTTGAAGCATTTGTATGAGTTATCGAATTGAATGTTCGGCGGCGAGCCAGGGCTGCGAAAGTCTCCAGTAAACCTGAGAAGTTCAAGACTAATTCTTAACTAATGAAAATCGCCAGAAATAAAATTTTCAGACACAAAAAAATGTAAGAAGGGTTAGTTCTTAATATCAAAATACGTTATATTTTAATAATACCTGCTGTGGTTGTCGGCTCAATTTGGATGTTACTGTCCGTTGTTAAGTTGGGTACACTGACGCTCATTGGATTAGTAACAACAATTGTACTATTATTCTTAGCATTATTTGTATTAGTCACGGATTCATCTTTATCAGTACTGCAACTTCCATTCTTTGTCGATTCGCCCTTTCGTCGGGGCAGTTTATCCTCATCAGCAGGTTCCTGGTTGCCAGAAACATTTATTCGTACAGGATTAAGATTGGATAGTGCGCCTATTTGGCTACTCTGGCTGATATTTAGTGCAGACTGAAGCAGTTCTGTAGAAAGGAAGTTGTTGGTGTTGTTGCGCAGCATGTCTGATCCAGCTTAAATTACATACAAATCATTCAGTAACACAATCAAAAGATAATGGCACAAAATACGTCATGAGTTTAATGACATTACTGTTAAGGCCATTTTAAAGAATACAAGCAAAATAAAATGTGTTTTTGACTTCATATTTGATTTTATATGTATTTTTAAAACAATTCTTACCTTCTCGAATTTTATCCAGGGCTTCTACAGCATCAACAAAGCTCTGAGCAGCAGCAGCAGCTTGAGTGTTACTGATTTTTGAATTTCGATTTGATTTATTGCTTCCAGATGTGGTTTGGCATTCACTGGAGTTTGTCGCTTGTGGTTTTGAATCGCAAAGTGCCAAACTTTCTACTATAGTGGCTAAATCGGTGGAGTTGTTAATGGTTGACAAGTCATTATGGGGATCTCTCAGAGGATGTACGATGACAGAAAGTTCACTTTCAGTGCTAGCAGCTTGTGACTCACTAGTAACAGCCACCAAAGCTTCATTTCTAGCCACTGATAACACACTGTCAGCTATGGTTTCTGCGGCTTGCTTAGCTGCTAAGTTATCTGCGGAAGCAGCCTGTTCTGTGGATGCTACAGAAGTTTTAATATCAGTGGCGTCAGGTAAGCTCGGAGTTGAACTACTTTTCCTGCTGGTTAGAACGCTCTGTTTGTCTTTATCATTCTTTTGCTTAATTGAGTTTAATTTCAAAGCAGCGGCTGCTAAGCATTCTGCTTCATAGGTAGGGGATAGTTTAACATCAAATTTACCTTCTGCGCCCATACGGTAAGAATTAGATCCGCCATGATCCCAAGTGACGTCTATCCAACCGCTATGGAGTTCACCAGTGACTGTACCTTCAGCTGGAGGATTACCATCTTGATCTCTCCACTTCCAATCAACTCCCCTTACTACTCTAGCACCAATTACCATGTGTTTAAGTAATTGGGACTTCACTATCCTCCTTTGCTTTCTCAAGTGAGCTTCTTGCTCTTTATGAGCTTTGCCCATATCTTCACAAACAGTTGTAACCTGACCGTATATCTCAAATCCTGACAGACTTAAATAATGGGTTTGCCCAGATGCATTTTTACCAGCTTGCTGTATCCTGACGTGCCTCCATCCTTGATATTCTTCAGGAGGCACATCTATTGACCATGTAGCAGTACTGCCAGGATCATTTAATGACATATCATGTGTATGTGTATACAAAGTTGTCCAAGTTATTCCATCTCGTGACATCTGGAAGTGCCAGTTTCTTAAGGCAGATCTTCCATATCCACGGGCATGTCTCAATGTATAATTCGTAGGTATGATGTTAACCCCTAGATCAATACTAAACCAAGCCCGCTTATCATCGTTTGTGTGACAGTTCAAAGCAGAGGGATCACGAGAGAGGATGTCCTCTACACGCCCATAAGGTAAAGTACGTCCATCTGAGCTGGTAACAACAACTAACCCATACTGTCCAGGATTGACCCATTCAGCACTAGTTTTTCCATTGGTACCGATGAAATAAATTAGCCCATTATCATCAAAATCATGAGAATGTTTGAAAGTTTGGTATTTGGAATCACGAAGTTTCTTCAAAAATTGAAATGAAGTGCGATCATAGTCATACCATTGTTTTGCTACCATTTTCAGCAAGTATCTTTCTAACTGTGCTACAGTTGCTAAAGGTTCCATTTTTAGACCTCTGCCAGAACGATCTATAAGCGTACTTTCTCCAGCTGATTTTTCCAGTCTGAATCTCAACCTTCTGGTGAGGATTTGAAGACCATAGCCTGAACCGGGAGTATCATAGAGATAAATGGGTAATTTTTCGATGCTTTCAAGCACAGCTATTAATTTGTGAACTAAAATAGAAACTGAACTAGGTTCATCGGCGTTTATGTTATTTTTGAAGCATTGTTTGAATAACTGCACCCTTTGCTTTTGATACTTGGTCATTTTACTGGATTTTAAGCCCTGATCCCAGTAACTTGTCGAGAGTAAAGACAGCAATGCCTGTACTAATCCAGAACTGTGTAATTCATATGCAGAAACCACGCCATCCTCTTTTAAAATTTGTGTCAAATCATCCAGAGCATTGTGTAAAATTTCAGTCCAAGCATTTCCTTCTCTGTTGTTACCATAAGAACACTGCTTCTGGCATGCTCTCTCAATCTGAGCCACAATGTTGCCCAATTTAGCCACTATTCCTCTTGGTTGAGCTTGAGCTGCGCGGAAATACTGCTCATAAATCTGGTGAGCCAGATATTTCACCTTCATTTTTGTAGCTTCAAGTTTCGAACGTAATCGTTTTCCCCTTTTGCTCGTCCACCCTGCCGAAAATTCTGGACCTAATTATAGATAAAGTTAACAAAAATTAGCAAGAGAGATTCGTATTGTATAAAGGTATGAAGGAAAAAGTCACAGGGCAAAGAATTTGGCTACCAAAAATTGTTTCACTTACCCAAACTGGTCTCTGCTATGAAAGAATGCTTGGTACCTCTATTAGACTCAAAAATAAAGCCAGGGAGATCCTCTCTTAATATAGTTGTTTGCTGTTGACCATCGGAATTGTGAATGTGAATTTCGGTTTCCTTTCTGGTGGTCAATGACCAGTTTCCAACAACTAACTTAGTTGCACCTGGCTTTGACAAGACTGGTATGGAACTGTTGGTAGAACGAACTGCTGCTCTTGCTCTCTGCAGTTTCTCCAGAAATTCTCCACGGTTTTCTGTCACAATCAAAATGAAATATCAGAAAAAAATGAGCGGCATATTTTAGTTAAATTAAAAAATATTTCTGTTAGATAATTAAATTTTAAAGTTCAGTTGTAAAGTAGGTTCAAATTTCAGCTCTCCTCAGAAAACAAACATGTGTATAGCTACTCAAAGAAGAGAAAATTGACTGAGCAGGTAAAATTTACACAGTAAGTTTATAAAATATATACAACTAGCATTAATGTTCACAAGAAAGTTCTCAAAATTTTTAATTTAACATATTTGTTCCTGTTCACAAAAATGTAGGCAATTAACAATCAGGAAATCAAACGAAAGCTAATGCTTAAAAGAAGAAGCATCTAGAGAGCAAAGTAAAATAACATGAGGTATAGAAAAGGGAATAAAAAATAACTAAAGCCATCTTACCTTCAGTAGTCAGGGAGTCCGCTGTTCGGCCCTTGCCTAGATTTAAGACAAACAAATCAACATCACTTGTTACCACAATGCAAGTACGTTCAAACGAGATGGGAGGTGGATCAACACGTATTTGATAACTAAATTGATTCATGTATAAAAGATCTGAATATTTTGGATGGATAGTTGAATTTTAAATCACTAGTATTCAATTCATATAAGGCATTTCAGTAATATTTGTTTTCATTAAACCAAGAATGATATTTCCTACCAATCGACATTGGAGAGTGACACACAGACACACACATGCACGCACGCACGCACGCTAAAGATTTGCCAACAGTTATGCATGAATCACTAATTACTTGATAATTAACAAATGATGACTTTGTCAATAACTGTTAAAAATGTACATCTGAGAAGTATAATATCCTTTTTATAATACATAAAACGACAGAAAACATGGTGTTTTTTTAGATTTCTATACATGCACACATAAATCAATAATTAACTATTGAAAAATTGTTAATCAATCTCAAACGTTATTTTTGATTGCACTCGGACAACATACGGTTAATTTAAAATTGTTAAAGAGTACTCAAAGTATTTCTCATTAAAACCATAAAATTACAATTTTACCGTGTGTTAAAACGTCCTAGGGATATAGATAATTCTAGGCCAGAAGCGAAACATGGTTTGCCGATAAAATTAAAATTAAAAGCAGGGACGTCTGGCAATATCAAGCAAAACTATTAGTGAGCAGCAAAAAAATATGGAACAAAATAAGGATACAAAAATTAAAACAATGCTAGAAGGTTGTATTCATCACTACAAGCAACTAACATCAGTCTAGAAGTAATGAAATTACTAGTTCACATACTAAAAACTGGCCAATAACAATTTTCAATCCAATAATATTCAAAGAGCATTTCACCAATTCTAGACCCTTCATCACCACCTTTCCCACCTTTCATTAAACAACTTTACACTTACCCGAAGTGTCAGCGCCTCCCTCAGGTGATCCACTCGAGTACATCGTAGCAAGTTTACCATCTAAAATAAAACGGAACCAACCATTTGAACCATTAGACAACTCTAAAGCTGCGGCATCAGACCAGATGTAAAGGCAGTCTCTACCTCGGCATATGGACCAATCGCGCCAATGGTATGCTTTGCCAGGCAGAATCTCTTTAGCATCTTCCACTAAAGATGTGTCTGTCGGTTCTTGTGAAACAAAAGGATTTTTAAGTAGATACGAGAGAATAGAAAATGGAAAATGAAGAATGTCATTAAAATATAACTGTTTTCACAAACCTTCACTCGAATTTTCTCCATCGTCGCTTTCCTGAGTCTCAGGTGGCCCGGCTAAAGCCTGTACTTTGGTGAAAATACCAAGTCTAGCGAAATGATCGAGAAAAACTTCTTGCGCTTTAACCATGAGGTCTTGTATCACGGATAATATGACAGAATGTCCATCCTCGTCCTCCTGAAAAAAACTTAAATCAATATCATTGACTTAATCACTTTGATCAATTAATTACCTCATTATCCAGTACTATGGCAATGACTTCAACTAACTGAGTTCCAAATGTTGGATTTAACTCTAATGCGCACAATTCTCCAAGCAAATTTGGCTGAATATAGTGTATCATTTTTCTTATTAGTCCCAAGCTAGCTTTTCTCACACTTGGCAGCATTGTTGACTGAAAGGTTGTGCAAAATACTGGCAATAATCTCTGAAGATAAATAGGAGCCATTTCTGGATCTCCTTTGGGCTCTAATGGTTCTTCAGTATCAGATTCAGATTTTCTGTTCCTGTCCTTGTCAACAGGTACCATCCATTCACCAGGGCTTTGTAGGATAGCCGCAACTTCTCTGTGTCCCTCATCAGCTCTTTCCCTCGCTTTATCCAGGGGAGTTTTACCGTCTTCATCTCTTAGATCAGGATTCGCTCCATGTCTGAGGAGCACTTTTGCTATGGCTGGACGTCCGAAGCATGCAGCATAGTGAAGAGAAGAACTTCGTTGACCTTTGTTAACATCTGCTCCCTTTTCACAGAGGTATTCAACCATTTCTTGAGTTCCAAACGCAGAGGCCCAGTTCAGTAGGGTTTGACCAACATCATCCATGAAATTTACCTATAGAAAAGTGCAGGAGGTGACAGTTAACTGCTTTTAAATTTAATTTTGATACATGAATAAAGGAGACTACAGAGTAACTTGAATAACAAACTAAGATAATTCATGATAAAAATGGATATCTTTTAAAATTATTTTTTCTCGTCTCATTTTCTAAATAACTTTTCTATTTTCTCCCAATATTACAGCCTTCCTTGAAACAATTTCCAACAAAAAAGTTTTTAAAGTAACTTCCAACTTACCTCAACACCTCCATTCTCAATAGCTTCAACTAAGGCATCAGTGTCCTTAGATCTAATACAGTCAATAAGTTGCCTGTGAGATTTTTCTGCAGTAGAATCCATCCTTCGCATCCTTGGAACCAATTGCCCTGAAGTAGTGCCTGATTTACCCAATGCCCTTCGTCCTTCAAAAAGTAAGACGAGGAGTAGATCGACTAGGCGCATTGAATCTAGCACACAACGTTCGTCACCTTTGAGTGACTTCTCTATGGCGTCTGGCAGCTCTGAGCGCAAAAGATCCTAAGGAAAATTTAATCAGACCCATGATTAAGCAGACAATTGAAGTAGGCTTACATGTGTAATTGTCGGGGAACCACGGCAAAGTGTAGACAAGAGGCTGATAATTGTTGATACCGAAGCAGCATTGGCTTTAGTTTCTGAAGTGGACGTTTGAGAGCCACTAGTAGGATTCTGAGACCCCGTGGCTTGAGGTCCCGCAGCATTGGAAAGTCTTGTTAATAATTCATTTACTAATCCTGTAAAAAAAATATTTAGTCATATTGATGAAATAAATATATGTGGTAGTATAGCGGTTTGGTGTTTAATATTATGCTCATATTTAATACAGTTCTTGTAGTATTGAATGATAAAATTAGGACCAAGACTTAGTTGCTCCATATGATTTAGCAAACTTAAACTAACACCTATTTCAAATCTTGGTATAATTTAAGATTTGTTTGTTCATTTCTAAAACATAATTTCAGATATAGTTTGGTAAATTTGAGAAGAGCCTCCAAATATACAAAAAGTGAAGGTAGTAAGAGAAATAACAGACAGAGAATTAACGAAAAATGTATCGAAAGTATTTTGTCTTCCGCCCTTCAAGATTCCATTAATCTTTATAGATATAACAAATCTATATATGCATGGACTACCATCATTATCACCACTCAAGGAATCAAAACTTTCTAATTTAATTTTCTAAAAAGCACTAAATTATCTTACCATGTTCGGCTAGAGGTGCCGGGTCGACACCTCTACGAGTAAATCTATCGGCCAGGGAGGCGAAGCATCTGAGAGCGCCGTCTGCGACGTGACCATCTTCGTGCCTCAGAAGGCTGCTCAATGCAGCTACGCATGAGGGCAACTGAGCGTCAGCCGGTTCCATTTTAGCGCAGAGCCTCGACACTACCGCCATAGCGGAATGTAGGGTGTCCTTGTGTACGCGATGACCTTGGTCGCGGATGAATGGCAGAATATAGCTTAAGCCGCCAGAGACGAATACAGAACCAGCTTCCCTGGTACAAATCAATTCCAGAACCTAGGAAATATGACACATTGTGATTTGTGTATATGTTAGGGGTGTTGCTTTCAGTCATGGTAGCATCCAAAAGAGAATATACCCAAATGAGTGAAACATAAGATGAACAGAAATAAAATGGAAGCTCTCGATTTGAAAGAGAGAGCAAATGTAAGATTATTCACAATGACACAATGGACTCTAGTCTAAGTGTCGCCGAAAGGCACCCCAGTTTCATTCAAGATTATTCACAAATACCCATTGTAGATTTTTACTATCTTTGGTTTGTATAGTGTGGCCATGGGAAACGCCTAAAGAAAGTGTAAAATTTTTTAAAAGTTTTTAGTGTAAAAATTTTTGAAAAAAATCCAGAATACAATTTTCTTACGATCAAGAGGCATCAACAATATTCCTTTTAACATGAAACTGAATCAGTTTTTGAAAGAAAATAACATCATGAAGCCCTTGAACTTGTATTGGTAAGTTAGAGGAAATATTTTCGTACTGATATCATGTAGTGTGAGAACTATTCAATCACATTTTTGGAAAATAAGTTTAAATTAAAACACTCTTTTGCGTAGATTCAGAAGGAGGTCAGGGTTTAATATAGCAAAGGATTAATGCTTTTCCACTATGGTGCAACTCTTTTGACTGCTAATGCAGACTGAACAATCCAAGTTACATTATATTATAAAATGCCATATAACTTTCTTACTTTTACACATTGTTCGGCCAAATCCTTGCTAGTCCTTGAAGACAACTCCACCACTCTCAATCTATTGCAAATAGCCTTGACGGCTCCCTCGATGGCAACAATTCGCCTTGTGCATTCTGCAGACACGTCCAAGTAATAAGTGATGGCTCTGGCAGTGACTTCCAAAACATTTTCTGGAGCTTGTTCATCTAAGAAGATTCTACATAAAGCTGGTAGGAATGTGCGTGGTGGGCAACTTTCAAAGCATCTGTCCACATTGTCAGACATGAGAAGCAACATACAAAGTTGCTCGAGGGCGATAAGCTGCATGTCGCGTTCATCGCCCATGCCACTATTCAGCCATTCCAGAAGGGTCTCTGGATCAGGATCCATCTTTATAGAGATATAAAATGCATGTAAAATCATAATTACCATACAACGAACTTTTAAAGAGAACATTTATTCTATTGTACATCTTATACTTCTTAAAGCAATTATTTATATATTCACCTTTTGTTCAGAGCGAATTCGGCACATGTTTAGCTACATATCACTACACATTAACCAGTCTTTCTTGTAAGTATTAAATACACACGTAAGTTGCTTTATTAGATTCAATATGAACACTGTTTCTAAGAAATAGCTGTGAACCAAGACAATGGTGCAACCATATATACAAGTCTAGCATTTCTGCAAGAACAGCAAAATATTGCAATCCACAAATAACTTGTCCTGAATGAATCATATTAATTAAAGTAAGCTGGTTTGCATACATTTATAACACGTTTTAATTTAAAAATTATTGAAGTCTATGTAAAAACGCTTTTAAAGATAATACCGTACACTAGTTTTTATTTGTCTTTGATATTGTTGGATCCTACACTATTCTCTTCATCAAGTTTATAACTTTTTTTATTTAGTATGCCATGCAACTTAATCAAATGGTATTGCACTGAAGAAAAAAATATTCTCAATAATTATCTTACATAGATTGCAATTATCGCCTGCTATGATTCTAATAAGTATGTGTGGGCTCCACCAAAAACAAAGATAATTCTATTTTTTTAATATGCATTAATGAACACTTCAAACAACTTTTAAACTAAATGTTACCTTACAATTTTACCTCTTGGTATCTTTTTCTGAACACTGGTATACTGGAGAAATTGTACCATTTAAAGATTATAACCCAAGAGTGAATATCCCAAAGATTTAATGAAAGCGATAACTTATCACACTTAAAAAATCAATAAACCATTTTTGATTCAACAGGTTCACCTAATTCAATATTTACAGAGTAAATATAGCAGTAGTTTATTTGTATCCTTGATTAACTGGGGATAGTATCTGATACAACTAATAATTTAGTTAACTGCTTATTAAATGATATAACATTTTAAAATGTGGTTAGAGGCATCCTTTATATCTAATATTTACTATTTTTGTAATATGCCTTGTCATTAGTGATGTCCATGAAACAGCACATAGCCAATAATGATTTAAAAAATGATTAATTCATGTTGCAAATCAATTTTTGTTCAGAATTCATCCTGCAACCATTCGAGTTATTTAAGAGAAAGAAGTAACCGAATGAGCAATCTAAGAGATATTTTTGAATTACCTTTATAAATTAATTATATTAATTACATTACTACTACTAACTGATAACATGCTTAAATAAATTAGGGTCCAATAGTCACTAAAGGCTGTCCCTTACAGTAAGCAATTTATCGATTGTCAATGTCAATCAATCGATTGTCAAATGTCAATTAATTGTGTTTAATTTAGAAGTTGAAAACAAAGAATTTAAATTCAAGGACTATGCTAGTTATTTGTACTTACTAAAATCAATCAGAATGAAAGTATAAACAAATTGGTCATTAATTACAAGCTGATGACTCATTTCATGTGAATCCTAATCCATACCTATGATAAAAGTAATCACTTGTTGAATATACAAATTATAAACAACAATTCTGTACAAGTCTTTTATAAAGCACAATACAATAACAGCTGTAATAATATATCAAAACAATTCCAATCATATTTGACTCATTTTTTGTACAGAATGCTGTATATTTCCATGAATTAAAAATTTGGAATTTCATTCATTTATTATGAATAAGTGAATTGTGGCTTGCCATTTTTTTGTGAGAATGCCCTTATTTTTTCTGTTACAAGGATTACTAATTATATATTGTTAATAGTGTTCATAGGTTTTCGTTTATTAATGTCTGAATTATCACATGACTCCAACCGAGAAATCGAAGGGAGATATTTAATAATGGTCGATATTATAATAAACACAAGTCGACTTCAACCGAGAAATTGAAGTGAGCTATTTATTAATGGTTGATATTATAATAAAACACAAGACTTTAGGAAAATGTTGAACTTTGATAATGGATTGGATAACCAAATTTCAAATTTTGCTCAAGAAGCAGTGTGTAATCACTAAATGAACTTAAATTGATACAAAAACTTAAGCGAGAGATATGACCGATAAGTTACTGATCAAATAATAAAAAATGTTACGAAAATTAACAGTAATTTGAGCAATACATGTACAGATTGGTCGTTTTCTAATTGTAATTGTGACATGTGGAAAGATCACAAGTGGTAAATTAAGATAGATATGGGAGGAGGATCACGTGAAATACAAAATGAAACGTGAAAAGTGAGACATCAAAACAAACAATGCCATGTAAATGGGAACAATCTGACGAGATACCCACATGTCCCTCCATTAAGGTCAGCCATATAAACAATAAGGAAAACTCACCTCTGAGTCTGATCCAAGTGGTGTTCTTACAGTCTCCCTCGCCCCCTCTCGTAATAGCTGTAGCCTGCAAAACCTACAATGCAGAAATTCAGTACGATTCAGAACCACGCAAGATGTTTTTCAATAACATGTTTTCACACATCCGTCTGATCGATAATAACGGTGTATTTTGGATAACCACCCACTTGAAATTAGCCGTAAAACGGAAACCATAAAGTAATATAACAAAGCTAATCGCGATTCGTACGACGAACTTTACTTTTGTCCGATGCAAGTCGTGACATTCACACTCGCGAAAATTTTCGACTGCTTCGACCCGAGGTAACTAATTACACATACAGCAAAAAAATCGTGGCGAAATCAGACATCGATTTTCGATCATACATACCTCTCATTGGTCGATCATACTGCCATGTCTAGAACGTTCTACGCGATATTGTTATTAAACCCAACGTGGAATTAACAAAGAATAAAGAAACTCTTGGGATTATTTTTAACATTCACAGAGTTACGTCGCTCGCACTTTCCGAAATGTCACGCTTACATATTCCTACGACTACGATTTTGCGCAGACTACGAAAGGTGGGGGTTTCGCCGCGAAATGCATGAAAGATTACATAGAGTACCTTTCACCGCGAAAATATAACGATTTTATCTTAGAACTACATATTTTAGCTACAATGCTATACATACCCTCCATAATAAGCCATTATTCGCAAAGGATTACTCTTTTAACACGATTTGCAACATATCCGCCGGCCATAACAGCCGACTGTGTATCTGTCTGCCTGGTTGCGGTTCAAAATTATCGATAGCTTGAATCACGGAACGGAAGGATGGCACAATAAATTCGTCAAAGTTTCCTACTCCTGGAAGACAAATCGAAAACAAAAATTGTAAAAAATGCAGCGAATTCTAAAAATCGGCTTTACTTTGTTCAGATCACTATAACGTCTCCATAACTTACGCCCATTTCCCGATTATCAATCATGTTATAATTTAACATGGAACACTAAACTCCTAGTGAGAATGATCCTAGAAATTAGAATCAGGGGACCATAATCGCGGGGGTCCACTCCTAGTCGTCGAAGGGGCGAAAGAGAAGGCGACTAGTTTCGCTACTTACATGAATCATACCAGAGATGTAACGTTGTAAAACGTACCTGATACAACTCTGTGTAATTCCAAAGGATACTTTAACGATGCCAGCTTTTCTCCTTATTTAAATTCTCACTTATATGTATCACGATTCATTTTGTTTAAACTAAAGTTGAGAACTTCAATCTATTTTTTTTTTACTTCAGCGCCTTCAGTGCGCTTACAGCGTAGTGGTCTTTTTAAAAGTTAATGACGTCATGAAATACGCTGCATGTCGCTGACTAGCGGTCTCACAGCACGTTTTCTGTGACGCTGGCTCACGTTAATATCGTCAAATGGCTCAGGGGTTGATCAGACTGACAGAGTCTATAGACTGAGTGTGCAAACAATTAAGAATGACAAGATGATTTGTTCGTTCGTTCTCTCTTCCTCTACCACATTAGTTTCAGCCTTTCTTTACCGTAACCGAAACTCCCACCAGAAAGAGGATGAACTTTGAACCAGATGAGTGAGATAGAGATAGAACAATCAATGCACAAAAACACGGTGTCGTCACTCGGCTGAATGAAATGCTTAGTCTATGTCCTTATCTATGTTCGGTTATCTCATAAACATGACTAAGCATTTCATTCAGCCGAGTAACACCATGTTTTTGTGCGTTGTTCGTTCTATCTCTGTCTTATGCAAAGGGTTCAAAGTTCTTTCTCTTACGCTGCATGTTTTGGATGTTATCTCGATAGTATACCACCTGAATTAAATATTAAAGCAAATAATACAGGTATTAATATGGCAAATAATGTCAAATATCTTAGTATTATGGTCGACTATAATCTGAAATGAGAATGGCATATAAAAATTGTAGTTAATAACTGGACACTTATTTCTATATGTTATAAACTAAGGCATCTTCCACTGAAGGTTTTTGAGACAATATAGTATGCATATGTGTATGGTGTATTGAATTATGGCCTAATTACTTGGGGTCGTGCATATGGTGTTATAAATTCCATGAGAAAACTGCAGACGAAGTTTACTAAATTACTTCGACAGGAAAAACTGGGAAGTATTGAACATCTGTATAAAGCCAACTGTATGAAGTGCCACCATGATAATCTTAGTCTGCACTATAACTCATGTACTAGTGCAACTAGAAATTAAACAATGTCTACCGCTTTATAAAAAATCTGTAACAAAGAAAAACTCAATATGTTAGCAAATGAGTTGAAAACTGTAAATATAAGCAATAAGAGTAGATTTAAAAAAATATCTCTATCAATGAAAGAAAACAACTTGCAAATTAAATAATTTAAACAAGTAGATATATCAATAAACTGCACAATTACTCTACTAGGCGTTACCTTATATTATTATAATGTATCATTTTTGTAGTTTGCAACTCCAATATGTAGTCTTTATGACTGCCCTAAGTTTGCAGTTTTGGTTTTAATTAATGAATGTATTTTACATTATGTAACTCTTACATTTTTTGTTCCTTCCCTCAAGTATTGAAGACGTAAACTGCTTGTTTTAAATAAATGATAAATTACTACTTTACATACTCCTCGATTTCTGTTCTTTTTTGCAAGTGATTGCAATGCCTGTACGAGTTATTTCCATGCAATAAAAAAAGGTGAAAATGGGACAGGGGAGTAAAACAGGGTGTTGAAAGGACAAAGCTTTTGAGATATTTACCTGAGTATTTTTACCATTATATAAGGAAAGGCTCTTAAGACACTAAAATTGTCGCTTGATCATGACCAAACAGTCTGAATGAATGATATGAACATCTTGATATCAAAAACCAAAAAATTCCTGGTTTTAGATATTGGGATAAAATTCAGGGTGTTAATTTTCGTTGTATGAGAAAGCCCTAAGATTTTTATAGAAAAAATAGACTACGGGAGTGGCCGATGTGGGGAACCTAGCTTCATTAACGGATATTTCGGAGAGATGTAAAGGGAAAAGACGTTACACGAGTAAAATCATAGTTAAGGTCGCAGCAAATAAGAATAACCATTCTCTATTTTCACTATTTTCACAAGTTTTTCCGAATCATTTACGGTTTCAATTGCAACATCATCACTGCTTGATTCATGCATGATTTTAAAAGTTAATAATTAACAGCAATGTATTGCAACATACACCACATGGTCCTCTTATTTCAGGTTGAGAGAGTGCAAACGAAAGAGATGTGATACAAGTGAGAAATATTCATAATATGAGAGACAGGAATGAGTAGCGATGTCTGAGAAAAAAAGAGAAT
The DNA here is from genome assembly GCA_963576515.1 of Cryptocephalus primarius. NCBI lineage: Eukaryota > Metazoa > Arthropoda > Insecta > Coleoptera > Chrysomelidae > Cryptocephalus > Cryptocephalus primarius. Next base: position 20,103,561 of record OY754936.1, on the reverse strand, counting down.
GTGTAAGAGAGGATGAGTACCAGAGTTATTCTCCATGCTCAGGACCATTACACTTTTCGTCTCGTCTGGACCATCTCTACGCAATGTGTGAAAAGAAAGCTAGCTTCAAAAGATGTGTCCAGCATGGGACGGACAGCAGAAGTGAAACTGTAAAACCAGGGATGCCAATGATGAAACACTACAAAAATCACAGAATCCTCAGTTGCGTTTTATAGTTTCTCCTGCTTGTCTGCTTATTACAATTGTAAATGGATAAGCTGGCTACTGATAAGTCAGCATTATAATTTTTTTCATATATCCCTATACCTATTACAATTGGTGGATTCAGTAACTCTATCTTTATCTATATCGCAGTCTTTTAAAGTGTGACAAAATTTGTCTCTATAAGATTTTGTTTTGCCATCATTTTAAATAAAATACACAACCTCATAAAGTTTACGCTTCATCTAAGGCACGCCTAAAGAAGTTTAACTTCAAAACTAACAAGAGATATTAATGGTAAAGAATAACTAAAAATGATGGAATTCTCGGTTCAGTTTGGTAGCGGTCACGTCGCCCGTCTATCTAACCATTGCCAAAGGTAATCGAGGACTTCAAGAAGACCATTTGGTCATTTCGTCAGTCAGCGTCCTATCTAGGAATCTCCCTTTCGCTTCGGTAGTACTCATGTCAGCTGACTATTCGACCACCTGTCACAGAAGGCAACTGAGGATTTCGCTGGTTTTGAGGGTTAACTCCTCATCTGAGGCGCGCCTAAAACGTTTCACTTTAAAAAGGTTTCTAAATACCCAAAATATGACCATTCACATCTAAAGAAATTCGTATTGTTTCAAGGGGTTAATAAATATGTTAAATAAATTAAATATTTTTTTCTAATTGTACATAGTTTTAGTCATATTTGGTCTCTTGGATGAATTCGCTAGTCATCATAATATTGGCAGAAAAAATAATTAAGAAAACAACATGAAAATGCAAATGAAAATTTTGTCAAGAAAATAATTTTGGACCATGCTACAAAAAGAATTAAAATTAACCAGTAAGTCAAGTAAATCTGGGATAGATAAAATCGTATTCATCCACTTAAATCGCTTGAAAACAAATCTAGTGCTGCAAAGTTTGAATGAGTGTGTCCTCATCAGACTTCCAAGTAAATTTTATGCAATAAGTGGTAAGACTGTAATTCAATGTAAATATTCGAGGAAGCATCTCTAAGTAAACTGTATTATTGATTAACATCGATAAGTGGAGCTAAATAAAGTTCAAAATACCTTTTTCCTTAACGGTTTTTCGTATGTGGAGGTTGTGGTTGTGAAAAGGCCTTACGGACTCTCCTTTCACATTGTTTAAACGTGAGCGATCAACGGTAGGAACTATTATAATAGCAGTGCAGATATTGAAACAACACCCTTTCACTTTTTTAAGGAAATACGATACCGATTTTACTCAAAATTTCCAATATGAGCTTTGTTCTTACAGTTGCTGTAACTGAATTTTTGGTTAGAACTTGTAGAACAAATTGCCTAAATACCAGCAGTCGATAAATTAGAAATTTCCTCCTTTTGTCACTGTTCAATCTACCAAACGATAGATGGCCGTTCGTCTCCATCTCTCTTTCCCCCGGCGAAATCCTTCGCTCCTTCTCATGTTTTTAGAGACGTGCAAAGCAATTGGCAGGCAGTAAGTAGACAGCCATGTTGGGTAGTGTCGGTGAAAAAAACTTTAATTTGTCAAGAAATAATCCATAAAATTGTGCTTGTGGAGTGTTGTTATCTTGTCAAGTGACTAATAAATCATTGGATTATGACCGCCATAGCCGAAAACATGAACTGGGGCACGGAGCTATGGGTGAGTACCATTTTTTCTTGACTAAAAAATAGTGTTAAATGCGAGTTTCCCTGAAAACTGCAAAATTTTCAAAAGGTTCCTTCGCCTTCTCGCGGATTGAATGGGGGTTGAATAACGAATGCGAGATGAGCGAGAGAGACTCTTGGTTTTTTTCCCATTCAGCCTCTGGCCCGAAACCTGCTCTTGAGATGACTAAGAGTCGGCCAGGTAACCGACTCGCAGGTGCTTTTCATTTTGGACTTCAGGTGTGAAGGAAATTCACATTTCCTAGGAAAAATTTCGCTGGGTTCATCTGAACAGATTTCTAGTGTGGTTGTGGTGGTGGTCATTTATTGCTCGGCGAGTTGTTTTCCTGTGTAATTTCCTTGTATTTCCGGTTTTTTTATTCCGGAGGGGGTGAAGTATGTAAGGGAGGTAACGTTGACTATTCGTCATTGTTTAGAATGACTCACTACTTTGGAAAGTGGAGATAATACAAGAACTGTTTTGTAGCTCTGTCTGCAAGGTTAATATTGTTTTGTAATCTTTAAGAAATTCAACTCATTGGGATTTCAATAGTACGGTTTAACGTATGCCTTACAGGATTGGAAGATAAATTTTGTATCTATCGCTCTTCGAATTTTTCGTTATGCCATTGATGAAATTGTAAAGAAAAATTATTTCTTTTTAAAAAGTCATTCTGTTCGTTCAGGATTTGTCTTGCATACTGGGTTCTCATATTCACACGTCTAGGCCCCAAATACCTTCTTTTTAAGACTCGTTTCTTTGTATTTTACAGAAATTGCTAAATGAAGACCAAAAACCTTATTTGCCAATAATGCAAAGTTGTTTCCATTGATTACATTATGTTAGGCTGTACTGATCGGTAATATTAAAATTTGGACTTTGTAAGACATTAATATTGAAGTTAAAATTACACTAATTGTATTTACAAAAATCATTCTGAAAGTTGGGATTTGTTGTTTTGTATCTCATATCAATTCTTCCAAGTGACCATATTCTAGTGCATGATAGATAATCAAAAGTTTGGTTCAGTAAGACCTATTTGATACCTACATGAAGGGTGAACTGGAATTATCGAATGTACTTTTGGAATTTAGTAATAATATTCTAACTTTGTCAAACCAATTAACAAACTGTTTACATTACAAATTGCAGTAGTAATTGCAATTGCAGCAGTATTTTACTGGTTTGGATTTGTTGTGGATTTCTGTAGAAACAAAGCTTTTACTGATTTATTGATTACACTTCACTTGGATGATACACACAAGAGAGGTTTTAGTAATAATGTACTACCAGCAAATTTTAAAAGTAATTATGTTATTGTTTCTGAAATATCACACCCTATCGCTTTTTAAGGTTTGTAATTTATGGTTTATTTAATTTTATCTTTTGCATTCTCCAGTGTGAAAACAGGGAAATTTGATTGATACCAGTATGTTTTTTTTTTATTTTATTCCAAATTTTCACAAGAAGTCCTATAAAAACTGCAAATTTTTCAAGTTGTGGATTATTGTGCATTTTTTTACCGTTTCCCTCAAAGAACTCATTTTATCAGTCCTAAACTCATTGATTCCCATAGTTTAAGGTTTATGCAAAAATAAAGCACTACATACAAAAATTAGATGCTACTGTAGCAAGCGCTCTACCTGTCGCGTTGGTCTACCTGATTTCATTATCTACTTTAGGGTGTGCTCTATCCCACAATTATCAGGCCGAATATAACCCTTATTTTTTGTATATGTAAGAGTTACCATAACAGTTTTCTAAAATTTGGTATAAATATTTCAAAATTCTTGTTCGGTATTTAGTTCATGGTTTTTAATCATGGAGTAATCATGCTGCTAAGAGAATTCTACACCATTATTATATCCGAAGAAGCTGACATACAATATTTCCCACAATACCAACTACTTGAAGCAAATTGATCCATCTCATCGATGTGGAGCAGAGATGCAGGAAAAACGTGGAAAGCTGAAAAATGTAGAATACACTCTCGTTTTCCAATGTCTATAGAAAGGTTGCCAAATCACCAGATCCCTAAGAAATGGTAATCGATTTTTTCACTTCGTCCTGAACAGCAGAATTAACTGGTACCTCAGATTGACGGAGATTCTTGAACTGGTGCACCTGTTTCTTATGGTGTACCTATTCGAAACAGTACAGGACAGAACTGGGAAGTACTCAGCAGCATTAACTGATTGGTTCAACATGTGCCGGCAAGTTTGGAGCTTCACAGTATGGACTCCAAACCAGATTCCAAAGATAGCAATATGGAAGAGAGGAACAACCGAAATCATGGCAGATGCATTGGTGGAATGTGGGTGTTCGGTCTCTGCAATTCTCAAAAGATTCGATGTTTTTATGTAAAACGCAGAGACAGAGATACACTTATACCGAACATCCAAGGAGAAGTGCAGGTAGGATGGGTAATCCAGTCTGACGAATGGGCAGCATATCGGAATCTACAGCAATTGAGTTTTGCCCAGAAAACTGTTAACCATCAAGAAAACTATTGACGTCCACCCCATAGGGTCAGCTCATATGCAAAGAATTGAGCGCACCGGGCTTGATTCGAAGACGGAAATCATGAAAATAATGATAGGTGCGCCACTGAATCATCTTCCTCAAGGGGATGGTGATTTATTTGTAAGTTTTTTACCTGATATGAGAGAGAATGTACAGATATATACTATTTTGACTACACACATCTTTTCTAAATTATATTATTTTAACATTTTGAATGTACCTTCCAAGAAGCTGTAAATTGTAATGTAGCAGAAAACAAATTTCATTTTCAGAACCTAATTTCTAACAGGACCTTATAACATGTATAAAACATGTAACTCAAGGTGGAGCGCACGCTAAAGTAGTGTTTCTCTGGTAGAGGGTATGCTAAAGTCGTACCAAGAATTGTCACAAACTAAGAATGATTTATTTAAATTTACTCTCGGCACAAAATGTAGTTCCAAAATCTTCTAAAAATCGATTACCAATTTACTTTTAGAGAAAACAGAAAAATTTTTGCATTTCGACACAAAATAGAATCTTAAATCAAATCTAAACCTCCTTCATTCATATTAGTTGTCCCTTTCAACTGTTACATTTAAGAATTAAATGAGATCCAATCTGCTTTTCCTGCAGGGTAGACCCTTCAACTGTCTGAGTTGTCAGATATTATATCTTATTCTTACCTTTTACTGTGTATATTTGGTTTGGTCCCATAGAGGATGTTTTTAACAACAAATTAACGACCTAAACCATTGTGTGAGAAAATATTTTCATGGAGGCACAGCCTAGAGAACGAAGGTTTGTTTGTGTGCATATGTGCATGGGAAGTAGTACATTCCGGAAAAATTTTCAGTAATATAGATTCTGTTAATGTTGCTTTATTGCACATCTTGCTTTATTTGAACAGGTGGATATTTGAGTACATTTACTTTGTTTACTGATCAAATGTTTGATATGGTCAATAATTCTTTATTTGTTGCTCTCTCCATCTCTTTACCAACAGTCTCATTATGGATGGTTCAGTTCCATGAAAAAGAGACTATCAAGTTGCTTTGCTTATAAATTGAAATGAAAGTACTCTGATGATTTGCTAACTTGAAATATGTTCGAACTAATTAGGAACCTTCATCGGAAAAAATGCAGTCTTTTTTAGTAATATTTTACTGTTGATAATACCAGTATGTTGGTTTGCAGGGTTTTGCTTTGAAAATGACATTTGTCGCAGAATAAACGAATTTATTTTGTGGCTTGGTGTTATCGACTGGAGAAACAGGGAACAGGAATCTGCTATTTATTTTACTTGGTATATTTCTTTTTATTTATGGTTGAAACAGGATACATTTTCTCATTTTGACTCTATTGGAGACTCTACGACTTTTTCCCTTAATGTGTAACAAACTGAAACAAGTTTTGCCAAAAATCTAATTTATATTAATTATCATTCGATAATAGGGATTAAGCAGAAAAGCGTTAAAATTTAATATTGGTGGAGTTGAATAGAACCAATCGAAATAGCCGAGTTTATGTCTTTATAGAAACGAAAAACTCGGACTTACACAATTATTATGCACTTTCTTGGCAGAACAAATCTGCGTGCCAGTTCTGCGGCAGAACTCATCGTTTCCTACAATAGTATAGGGTTTTCTACATTGAGGGTGCAAATCTAATGGTTTAAGGGAAAGTTACGTGGAGAACAACCTTTTTACCTACGGTTTTATTTTGTGGGTATGTTTAGTGCTGTGACTTTATAAGGCCAATCACACCGCACTATGTAACATTGGTAAATTTTTTAATTGGCACCAATTATTTTAAGGTTTGTGAGTTTAATTATTATTTGGCTTCTTGCACATATTAACATTATTTGTCACATTTGTTTTAAGAGTTTTCGAAGCTGGATTGAGGGATATGTCACATGGTCCATATTGTTTTGTAGATAACGATTAAAATAACATTGATTAATAAGGTAAATAATTTCACAAAAAGTATGATTCAGCTAATCTAAGCAAGATGAGTCATTAAGCACCTATACCTATGGAAATAGTTTATCAGTGTAAAACTAAGTGCGTTTTACGCCTTTCAAAAACCAGGTATAATGTTGAATTTGTTTAATCAACTATAATGGCTTATATAAATAACTGGTTTGTTTTTGTAGAATTTGCTAAAATTCGAAATTTAACTTCTCAAGACAATTACGGTTGTCTAAATTCCACAAATTGATCCACCTACGAAGTTTTACATGATATATCGTATTTTTGTGTTGAAAACAACATTTATAAAACTGTTTCCACTAGGTTTTGTTCACTTCCCGTGGTTATTTACGCAGGAAGTGAAGATTAACTTTCTTCTTTCCATCGGAACATACTTGCGCGTTCTTTTATCGAAGAAATAGGAGCACTTTTTTTAATCTGCCTTCTGTTAAAGTTCACAAAAGTAACTTATTTTTCTTCAAAATTTGTTACAGTACAAATTCACTAGCTAGTGTTTTGTAATTATAATTGTTATCACATGTGTGATTGTTATCCAGTTGATACCAGTTACAGAATTAGATTTCGATATATCATTACATATCGAGTGATATCATTCATTACCTTTGAAAATAAAAATTTTGAGAATTAAGAAGCGTTCTGCAAACTTCATTTATTCACATTTTAGACAAAAATGTTTCAAACAGTAATGGGATCTGTAAACGGCGGATGGTGTGTTTTCAAGTTGCACTATCAACTTTACAGTGCCACTTCCGCGCCAATCCCATAATTTGTTGCTAATGTGTGACGTCAAAATTGATTTCGTTGCTCCTGCCGTTTTTGAAAAACAATGGCTATTGTTCAATATGCGGTACTGAACTCCAAATGCCTTACACCTTAATAAAAAGGCCTGGGACTAAGTAACACAAAAGTCCCGATGATCAGTTGCATTAAAGACTAATTTTTCCGAAAGCAACCTTCGGACGAAGGAAGCATTTTTCAATCTATATAAAAACAGCAAGAAAGCTGATGGGTTTATATTGATATCTCTTTTTGTTCAGGAAATACAAGCAAGGCTACTGTAGCTTTAATGGCTTACTCAGCAATAGTAATCAGAGTGTTCGAACATATTGTCTTTCCCCATTAATCGATAGAGAAGATCGTACTACCTAAAATGGCAAGAGCAACAAAATCAGTTTTGATTCACCATGGCACTAAAATGGCTAATATAGATATAACCTTTCTAGAATTAATTTAAGAGATACAAGCACGTTGCGCCGGTAGCGCAATTGATCCAATTAATAATCTTTATAATAAGAAATTGCTGTGGGATTGGCTTCTTACATTTACTCCTACATTGAGTATATATCGATTTTTAGTTAGTTGTTTCAATTAGAAACATCTTGTAATACATTTGGGTTATTTCCATTAGATTAATAATGTGATCATACAGTTAAACAATTTTTTGTATGAAGAATTACAATTGAAAGAGGGTATAACATGAAAATATAAAGAATGAAATATTTTGGAAAATCTAATTCGAAGTCTACTTAACCTTCCGCTAAGTAGAATTACAAAATAATGGTCCCAAATGAATGATATACTATTATTTGAAGAAGGGGAAGAGTAGATTGGAAATAATAGGTCAAAAACAGTTTTGAACAAGTACCATAAATATTCATTGCTGAACTGACCTGGCTTCAATTCGATCATCCGAATCTGATTTACCAGATTCATCAAAATTCTCATCTGGAACATTGACACAGTTTTCCTCAAAAATGAGACGGTGTACTTCTTCAATGCCTTCCTGTTTCGAAAAATCAAAATCATACCAGAGCAGCATATGGTCTGTACAGATCTGTACGGTTGTGTACTGATTTGTGCTGGTCTGTACAGGCATTCACTGTTCTGTACTGCTGTGCACTGATCTCTACATATGTACACTGGTCCGTTCAGGTGTGTACTGATAATACTCATTGTTACTTATAGTACTCATTATCACGTATAAAGAAACGCCTCGCAACGTATATATTCAACATGGAATTGAATAACTTATACAAATGTCGATAGGGATGTTTTGGTAAGCGCCATAAAAGGACTTTACAGAATTCTGTTACCTTTTATAAACCGTGGTCCTTTGCCGGATTTTTGACGATTTGCCGATATCTTTTACGACTTCCTAATTACTAATCCGTTTTGACCTGAGAAGTCATTTCATTTTGTGCTAGAAAAAGGTATCTCGGTTGCGCTGTATCTAGCAGATGTACGGCGGGCGCTATTTGGACACCTTAATCTAATAATACGCTGCTTCTAAGATTTATATCTATATTCGTTTCGTACTAATTACAAATAACAAACGCATCTATCTGTTGGATACATAAGCGACTTACGAGGGTTAAAATATCATGTATTTGAAAATATCTTTCGTGAAATTATGATATAAAATAAAGCTGTATTGCATATATGTAAATCATTAGTCGATTCTGGCTTAATAAGTGCTCGCCATTCCAACCCCGACCAAGATCACTAACCACCAAGTTACCCTACGGTGTTGTCCTTAGTTTCATAATTTCTCGGATTCAGTCCAGTTTAGGCGTGGACTCAGTTTGCTGGACTTTTCTTTCCTAATGGACCTAAAAATAGAACGATCCACTGATTTCCGACAGTTTCTTGATATCCATGAGTGAAATAAGAGGAGTAAAGTTCAATGGTAAAAAAGTGATTTTATTTTTTCTAAAATTTGGTAACCCTGGGCTTCTTTTGTTTATTTTCTATCATTTTTGGAGAAGTTTTTATAATAGACTCGGTATTATTAGATGTTTCTTTTCATTTTTAATTCTAACCTTTAATTTTGTTTTGTGGCACGCTTCGATATACGATTTCTCGAATCGCACGTTATGTGAGATTCATCTCCTTTCAGTTCGAATTTTGCTTTACAAAGACCAATTAATAATCCGTTACAGCTTGTTCCGGGTTATCGGGTTCATTCAACAATAAACGTAAAGTGTCTCGAACGTGATTAAAAAAGCGGCTCGCCTCTGTGAGTGGCTTCTTTATTTAAATTGTAAAACTCCACGACGTTATGATGTAATGATAATGATGACATTATTTTTCTAATTTACGGCGGTCGTATCGTCAAAATAACGAGCGGACTGTTCGTTATCTGCGCGTTATTTTGTAGGTTTTCAGTAAATAGATCAGTCGCGGAGACGATAAAAGTTGATAAGGATGTGTTACTAATTTATCCCAAGAATTGAGTTCAGAGAAAAAACAAATCTGGGGGATTAAATACAGCGAAACCATACTCTACTAAATGAACTTCTGCAGTTATGATTTAGGTTGTAAATGACATTTTTGAGAAGTTTTTGTGGTGTTGCGCAGAATGATGGACCCAATGAATTGATCATTAGAGCGCGACTAAAGTAATAGCAGACGCGTTCGACTTCTGACTAAAAAGTAGTGTGTAGATAAATATTAAACTCGTAAGAAACAAATTTCTGTTTAAATAATAGAAAAGTGGGAAAATGATTTTTTGCGCGCTCGGTGGAGATTAATGGGAAAATTATTCCCAATACCATCGAGCAAAGTTTTAGATGCGTAGTTGGAAAACTGCCAAAGTGAACTGTGGTTAAATTGAATTTGATTACTTTGTTACTCCGAAAATTAAGAAAAAAAAGCTGACAATTTATGTACTTTTGCGGCATTACAAAGTAGACTGGCTTAAAATTACATCAATTTACAGTTTTACGGCACATTTGTCTTATAAAGAACATGCAACATCTGTTAAGCTGTAATAACTATTTCATATCCCCGCCACCGAAATAGTGCCATAATTTATACCATCAAAACTAATTTTGTAGCTCTGCTTGTTTCCGAAACACAATGTAGCGGCGATTCAATTTCTAGGTATTTTTTTGTTGATGCTTAAGTCAAAATTGATCTTGCAATCTTCATCGCAGCACGAACTGTAGCTGAGGAACTGAAGGAGATATCGAATTCAGTTGCTTTTGGCGTAAGGTGTATTACACTTTCAGCTTATTTTTCTCTCATTTGCGTTGACTCTTAGCTTCCGTCTTAATATGGTACAACTCAAGTGGTATCTAAGTACCCCTACCGAATTTCGATTACTGTAAGTAAAGTAGTTCATATTTTGACATCAAATTAGTTTAAAATGTGGTGTCAAGTGTCTGTCATGAATTGACGAAACAGTTTTTAAATTTAAGGTAGTAAAATAACTGAAAAACAAAAATTTGGGTTGTTTGAACTTTGTATATAGTTTTTAATTCTAAGGGTTAAAAGTGTAGCTTAAACGAGTAATAGTACTTCAGAAAAAAATGATTTATCATGAGTAACTGAAAAAGATATTTATTTAAAAAAAATAACAACGTGATTTAAGTAAAAAACCTTTTGTCTTCAAAAATATATACAAATTTATAACCTGTATAACCACACATTACCTCTTATAATGAATGTTTCTACAACGCCCATTTTCACACTTTTATGTAACATAAACTTCGATTGGAAAACGCGCAGTTAATAATGACCTCAAAGTACCAGATAAGGGTTAGTATATTGTGCTACCTTTCGGTGTCTTACGTATTCGAAGTATTCTTACCATTAAGAGACAGTTTTAGTAATTCATTAGATCATCTTGAAGTTGTCTTGGTAAAGAAACATAAAAATTGGACAGGCTCAAACTTCGAAGGTGTAATAAGAACGGTGGAGAATAGAAAGAATTTCCCATGGTGGTAAGGGGCTGGCACCAAAAGAACAATGGATTTTTCGGTTGGTTTTGGAAGAAAAGATTTATATTGTATTCCATACTTATACATAACCTTCGGATGGATGGATATACATAATAATAAGGTATACATATGTAATTCAGTTGTATATCGCTTTAAAATATGGGTAAGATTTTTTAATGGCTATAGCTGACAGCTTAAAGCATTGTTAATCAATCGTCAATGCAAGAACGCGTGGTTAAATATTTTACTAAAAAATTAATTTCTTAGTAATGGCTTGGGTATGCACACTTTTTACGATTAAAAATTTCAAGTTTATGTTACTTTTGAAAATTGAAGGGGGTTGCTTTTTCGAGGAAAGGTTGTTTTTGGCGGTTCAATGCAATGTCATGATTAAATCATGAAAAGTACATTTATCAATTTTGGGCCACTTTGAAACTAGGAGGATCTTTTAGGAAAACGAGTGACTTGAAAAATGTAATGTACCTCTTGTGAGACTACAAAATAGCTACAAATTCTACCGCCCCAAAGAATTATATATCGGTACGAGATTGCTACTGCAGCTTAATAGAAGTGAAAATGCATGCACTACTTTGGATCGTTTTTCGAGCAACTAAAACACGTTAAAAGTGGAAATGAATGAAATATTTTTAATGCCGATCCTCGAATATTTCTCCCAAAAATGTTGCAAGTTATGTGAAACTGTTAAAAATTCGTAACTGTTATTTTGCAAAATTGTAATTGCATACTTTCTGGGAAGCCTTGCGATTCCAAGTATTATTAATAGTACAAGTATTTAATTATGCGATTTTCATGTGTTACCTACCGTAACTCATTTTATTTGTTTTCCAATTACCATAATTTTCCACTCAATTGACGGAAAATCTATTTCACGTCGATCTTTTAACAATGTCAGTTGTTTCAATAATTTATTGAAGTACCGAGTTAACTTTTTGTCCGCTCTTTCATTACTTCCAGAAGTCTGAAAATCTACTATTTTTGTCAAATTGCGGCCTCATTATTCTTCTATGCATTGACCCATGGCTGGTTAAGAACTTTTAAATTGAAACATTGGCTCTTTTGCAGATCACATTAAACCTCAGTACCGGTTTTAAACTCATTAATTTTTTTTGTTGTAAACTTTACAAAAAGTGACATTAATCCAAATGATTCAGATTCTAATCAAGCTAGACGAGATCGACGTAAATAAAGTAGGTGACATGAAATAACGAATTTTAACGCATGTATCTTGATGCAAAACGCTTCAACAAAAGTAAAGCAAACGGAAGATAGAAGTATCTCCACGTCAGAAAACGTTTAAGGATCAATTAATTAACGTTGATTGTTGGTTGATTAAGTGGTGTCGATATTACAGATATACCGGGTGAATTTTTTATTGTCGTTGGACAATTTTAAGAGCTATTGAGTGTATTCCTTTCTATTCGCTCTGTTGAAATGGGTACAAGGGGAAAATGTTTGTGGTGGAAGGCGTTGTTTTATGCCCGCTGGTGATGTAAGGGAAAAGTAGTTTTTTTATGTTTCTTAAATTTCTCCTAGATGAATTTTACCTCAATTTTCATAAAATTTTACGGAAATTCTGGGAAGAAGTCAGTTTGTTTTTAGGAATGTTGCTCTTTAGAAGTGTTTATTTTGTTAGGAGGGTTAAAACGTGCTTTTTAGGAGGTGCCTTTTATACTTGCGTGCATTTGAGTTAAAAACTCTTCGAATTAATTTTTTTTAAAAAACTCTGAAACTTTCTATAGTTCTATTAATAATTTGTTGTTATTAATACTACAACAAGGATTATCGATAAATTTTTGTAATTTATTATATGTTTAATAATGATTTTATGACGAGAATTGAGATAATTTTATCGGCTTTGTTAATGGTATCACGCCTGCTTGAAGTGAATGATGAGCGGCCATTCCTCGTTTCTACCATCGACTGGGAGGCTTTCCTGGCAAATTACCGCATATTTTGCTATGATAATGGATTTTGATTCTCTAAGATAGTAGCTATCCCATGTTAGAAGGATATCACAGGAAAACTTGACCGCGGTACTAGAGTTCTCAGCAGAAGCAAGTAGGAAAGAGACAGATTTATCAGAAAAAGTTATTGGAATGTATATCATCATTAGTACAAATGTCTAATAACGTCTCTCGACGTTAAAAAACGATCCAAGTCTGCTTCCTTTTATTCTCTCGCTGCCAGTTTCCATCGACTCCTACAACTCGTGTGTCGTGTATTTATTTTCAGAAACGGAGATAAAAACCCACGCCTGCAGAACTCTCGCGGATCCTCTCGACATTTGTCACCGCGCGCCACGCAAAATCTCGTTCTCTGGCGTGTGTGCGTGTGTGCCCACTCGACTTTAGACGGGTCAATGTTCACAGGACTACTAACATAACCGAGACCACGATGGCTGACTAGCCTTGATTGGGTAGACGGCAGTCTAGAGGGGCGAGTAACTTCTTCTTGCTTGCTTCGGCGTGAGAGCAAAAACGACGGTTGAAGAAGCCCCGAGAGCCGAAATATTTATCTGGCGATGAGAACGTTGGTGAATTTTAATCAATGGAATGCGTGAAAGAGCAGCAAATTAAGTGGTTACATAAGCTGGTGGCAGAGTTTTAACGAACGTGTCGCTTTCGGAACGTTCTACCTTATTAGAAAATTTTCCGACCATTGAATATCATTCTGGATCGAATTGTTTAAAGAAAACCACAAATCTTTGGTTAATACCGAAGTAAACTCACCTTTTTGGGCTGTGAAAACAAGAACGCTCATTGGAAACGAGAACGCCGCGCTAAACGATCATCAAAATGCAAATACGAATGTGCTAAAAGCAAATTTGGAACTTTGGGAAATTCAAGAGTGATACCTTTTTGTGTCGATAACACTATTTCAAATTGAAACAGAGAACAATAAATTGTACACTATGGAACAAAATTGGCAGTTGTTGACATGAAATGTTATAGAAAGGCAACGTTGATACAAAGAAACAATACAATTATTGTCATATTCACAGCAAGTGCCATAAATGGCCATCCTTTTGCTACTTGCATAAAACTGCATGCATTTAATGGTACTACAAATGTGCTACAATATAACCGGTGTGTTGTCGTGTTGCATTTAAATGTAATTCTTGCTGTTAATACTTGTTAGTTATTTCTTTGCAAACATATTTGTTCAAAATTAAACTGAATATGAATATGAAATAATCAGTGGAGGTGAGGTCTTGTGATCCTGTTAGCCAAGTTACTGATAACTTCATCAAGGGAAACTTTTCAAGGAACCACTTTTTTTAGTAGTACGAGCTTTTCCTTCGTTTTGCTGGAAGTAAGCATATTCACTCATCTGAATGCACTTGGTCCAAAAATACAGCTAATAATTTTGCATTTAATTTTAACATTAGTATCGAATACAGCCAACTTCTATGCTAATGGATGTAAAAAAGCATCAATATAATCCTGCAGATTTTCAACAGACTGTTCTGCGACTTTGTTGCACTTAAATGAAGCCAAACTTGGAGTTCCACTTGCTCAGTTTGCAATGCTTCAGTAATGAGTGTTTCTTGAACAGTACACAATTAATGATTTGTCATTTCAAGGTAATAAATGACATTAATTCATTGATATCAACATACTCTAACATTTTTCAAAAACAGTAATTCAGAAGTAGACAAAAACATTAACAACAACAAAATCGAATTTTTTGCAGTATACCAAAATTATATACAGAAATAATTCTACTTCTTCTTCTTCTTCCATTTCTTGTACTACTACTATATTCATTTTAAAAGTTTATACGTGATTGTTCCAGTGTTGTCTTATTAATGCGTTTACCAAAAGTTTAAGAAATAACCTAAATCCATAAATTTAATAATTTCAAAATCTGTGTTCGTAGTCCAATCGGATTAGATCCCAAAGTACCTGTTTTGAGAAAAAAAATGTTCAGATACCTTCCCGTGGGAATACAATAATATAGCTCCAATACCTATACACTTTAAGGGCCCATTGTATCAAATCCTGCAAACACATTTGCACATTTCCTAGCAAACACTGCATTATCAAGGCACTATCTTAACCCATTTGGTTGGGTATACGGAGAAGTGATGATGTTAAATACTGCTTTATGTCCCTAAAAACTCAATTTTCCTGTCAAAAAACCGATTTTTTGTGACTGATGATTATTAATACAACGATTTCCAACTTTCCAGGTGCTACAAAGTAATCCATTTTGTACCCTACATATTTCTAAAGAACTTTCCACAGCCAAATATCCATTAGCATTTTTTTTTTAAGTGAAACTAATTTGATGGGATTATAGGCGTTGATAAGACTTGTACACATTCTAACATTGATGATTTTGTAGTCACTACCAGAAGCGAAAAAGCTATTGTTGATTAGTTTTGATAGATGAATATCTATCGGTATGTTCCAGATTTATTTCGTATCTATTTTGATTCAAATCAGCAGACCTAACGTTGATCCTATTGAGCATGTGCAAAATGATTCCGATGATAATTCCAAAAAAGTTTAATGTTATAAGCGTTATTAAAAGTCATAAGCCTCTGTAATACGTTCAAGTCATCAAACCTGTAAAACTTGAAGCATCATCACATATTAATGAGGGACTGGGATGTTGATAAATCGATTTAATCTAATGAGGAATTAATGCAAAATTATTTAAAAATGCTAGAAGTATCGATGTTGTATAACTAATTGGTGTAATTCGTAGCTATGTGCTCTTAAGTTACAATGTCTTGAAATCCCAATGTGGTTTAGCTAAATTCGGACGCGCTGTATGGTTTCAACGTTTTTTAATTTTCCACGGTGATTTTTTTTAGGTAAAAATTTTGGTTCTTATTTGTTTCGTTTAACGTTATTAATAAATCATCGATGATGAAAGTACTTCTCATATCTTTCCAATCAAGACTAATTTAAGAATAAATTGTTTTAAAAAATAGCAGTTAAAATTAGTGGTTTGGTCGTATTCATTTTAAGGCGAAGATAAGTAGAGAAATGTTAAGGACATAATAACTACTCGGTTTTTCATATAAATTGGCCGACTCCTTACATCGCGAGCAAATTCGTTAAAATTTTAACTGTCACATTAATTTTTTTAAATTGCATTCTATTTATAGAACTACTCGTCCCAAAAATTAAGATTTTGAATGTTTCATGCAATTTATAACCTATGTTAAAACTTTTATTTTCCTATAAACTGTTTTTATTTCCTTCCTTCAAGGTTCTCACTAAATATTATACATGGCAAAATAAAAACTTACTTGAATCTGCCAGGGTCAAACCAATGTGGAGATTTAATTAAACCATTACCAGAATGTATTCCATGGAAAATTATTATGCACCAAAGATGGATTTTCCTGTAGTGGTGTGCTAAACTACCTAATTATCGTTTTAGTTCGCGCATTTCAAAAAATATTTTCCATCGTTTGGAATACATCTATTGTAATCATGCCTGGAGCAAAAAAGCGACTTCATGTCGTGGCCCGTGCTGTTCCCATTCACATGTGTACATCAACAGATCGAAAAAATGTTGAAACTGCGGTCGGAAATATTCATTATAACTGAACGCATATGGAGAAGCGCACAAAAACGGGAAAACGCAGCCAAATCACAACTTTAACAGCGGTAAAAATTTATGAAATTAAATTTTAGTGGATTTATTTTATCACATAGACATAGGGTGATATTCGGAAAAGTTCCTCGAGATTTTTCTGAACTTATGTGGTTCCTTAAGTCCGATTTCATACTCAGAAACAGTTAATATTAGCTTAAAATAATTCTTAAGTATTTCTTAAGTAAAACTTTTAACTTAACAGCATTCATGAACCCTCCTTAATAAAGATTTTTCTTACATCTAAAAATTATTTATGAGGAAGCAAGGTACCTCCCTTAAATATTTCTTATCCGAAATATCGCGGTTATGTTCGTAGAAGATGAGGGTATAATAGTTTAAAAAATAGTTAAAGAGAACGAAACTTTTGATGAATATCGCAGAATAGAGCAATATTACGATATCAACAATTTCGACGTTTTTGAGAAGAATACATCGTCCATTACGTATCCGAAGATATATAAGGGAAACGCCGTTGTATGAATTTGACGTTTTCTAATTTTAAAAGCCCCTTTAGTAGCCGAAATGGAAGAAATAGAAGACAAACAGAAAATGCCCGTAACTCCTTTGGCACAACTTTTAATTACCCTCAACTAATTTGCTGCAGGAAGTATTAAATTAAGGAGAGGAGCCTACCAATCTACATTCTTACAAAAATAAGAGAATGATGTTTTTGGAAGTAGATTTTCTGTGCTATTCATTCAAACAACGCTGTGGTGATTTTTTTAAAATAGTTATTAAACATGTTTTCACTTCGAGAATTAATTATTTAGCCGGATTCATCATTCACCTCAGTTGTAAACATGTGGGTAAATTAGTTACATGAACAGCTATGAGGCTTAACGTTTGATTAAATTTTAAGCTAGCGTCACCATTTCTTCTAATTAATGACCGGAGCAAGAACAATTGTAGTATAACGAATTATGTAATTTGCGAGCTTTTGAAATTACAGTACGTCAGGAGTTATATTTGGAAATTTCATTATTATCGGCCGTTTGATAGGTTTCGCTTTGTTTTAATTTAGCTTTGCTGGGTAATGTCGAAGACCTAATAAACCTGGAAATAGAGGATTATTTTTAGATTTAGGGCACAGCAGATTATTACCTTCAATCATATTTGCAACGTGTAAGATATTAATGGTTCGTAGCAAAACCAAAACTTTGAAGTAACACGTGCGAGTAAAGCACAAGAAAGACGCCGACGCCGTTTATCGAAAAAATGGCCGACAATGAGTAATTTTTCTATAAACACAAAAAAGGTTTATAAAAAAAAATTGTTATAACCAATATTGCAATTATTATTACTTCAATAAGATACCCCTGATAAAAAAAGTGCAAATTTTTTTTCTTGTACGGTCGTATATCCTAATTTTCGGGGGTCGGCCGCTTTGGAGGGTCTCCTGAGGATATACGCCGCTTATTTTTTTATCCAAAGAGCCGAAACGGACAGGGCAGGGCTCATAGCGTGAGGAGGAGCATGGAAGCGCCGAGGAAACATAGACAACAAATGTATCATGAAGCCCAAAATCTCTGGGACCAGAATCGATTGATCCAGAGTATAATAAATGCGACTTTCGACGCGACCGAGGATCACCAAAACTAATATCGAGGAAATGACCAGAATCATCTATCGGCCTATCACCATTGCTGAGATCTCCGTTCTACTTAACGTCGGTCAAACTCCAAAGGCCCCGACAGCATATCCATTGACTCCGGAAGATTCCCTCCGAGTCTTCTGGCTATCATCCTCAACGGGATCCTGATGACTGGAGAAGTGCCGTGTACATAGAAGAAAAACCGTAAATTTAGCAGACTGAATTTTTAGTAAAAATGTAAGGCTTTGTTGCTTGATTCAGAGGCGCGCTCTAACATTTTTCGGTGCTTTTATGGAGCCGTCATTAAATAAACTGTTTCATTCCACTTACACTTTAATTTTTACTGTGCGCTCCTGCATGTAGTTGACTATGAACCCGCCCACAAGCCTCGCTAGTTTTTCTTTTCTTACTTTCTTACAAAGTGTTTCTTATGACTAAGATATCCTCATTTCCACTTCATTTTCCAGCTTCATAACCATGGGTTATAAATATATAACTTCAAGAGCTCAAGAAACTCTAGTCATATTATCGATAAACCTATATTGATCATAGAATTTGTAACCCCAAAAGCATTGCTTTCAGTGGTTCATGAAAATGAAAATTTTTGCATTTGGAGTTTAGATTATTTCAAAATGCTAAATTTTTGGCGAAAAAACACAGGAGAAATTCTTGTTTAGCACACCGAAAGTCTCTAACAAAGTAAAAGGAAACCTCTGTTTCTTGTTCCTATTATTTTTGCTTTACACCGCTTCTAAAATCATTACTAATACATCGAATACAGAGAAACTGTATTTGATTGCTCATCTTATCGAAGAAAAGTCAAATTGAGACAGACTAAATGCAATTCGAAAGGGTAGATTAGCACTTCTTGTGAAAGTGGCGAACATACCAGGCAAAGAGGTGTTTACGTTTTTAATATTACTCAATATTATTATTAAGTGTGTGTTAGCTCCATTTTTGCCTCTTTTATGTTAGTATATCCCAAAAATATTGAATTATAGGCTTCATTTCCTTAGTAACAGCAGGTAATACAAATTTTTCAAATAAAATATAAACGAACGACTCATCTGCGAAATATCACACGATAAATAAAAATCGACCAAAGAATCTATATGAACTTCCCTGTTTTCAGGGAAAATAAACGTTGTACGTGTATGTATATCTAATTGTGCCTGTATGTATGTGTGTATGTGTGCGTACGTGTGTGTGTATGTGTCTCTCTGTGTGTATGTGTGGATATTAAGTAATTTGCTGCAGGATGTGTATATTGTAAACGTTTTGAAAGTGTGTCAGATTGTCTTCATCTTCGCTAAGATGACGCACCGTAATTGTATTTTCGATAATGCACATTGTACCGTGAAAATTCCGATTATGAAAGCTTAAATTTTGTATAGCTTTTGCAGTGAAAAGGTTATCTGGTTAATCGATTTTTTTTTAAATATCGTTAATAATTATTTTTTCAACTAGGGCTGATGTCTCATGAGGTTCATTGTTTAGGTATAAAATCAACAAAAGAATTATTACTCAAAAAATATTCTAAATTGCTTTCAGTTATTCTTACCGCGTTTTCATGAAGTGGAAGGGTAATCAACAGTTAACCATTTTTATTGGGCAGGTTACATCATTATTTTTTTTTGAGTACTGGCGGAAAAATCATTTGTTGTAAAAGTGTATTAATACATATTTTAAATAACGTAATAACGTACGTTACATGTGTCTTAATCCAATTTTGTAACTTTGTTCTTACGCAAACGGTCGTTACAACATTTTATTGTCGGATTTTAATATTTTAAATTTGCGATTTAATCTGGGCTATCACTCAGTCGTGTTATGGTGGTGATGAATTTTAAACGAACACTTATTTTAAAAAGTCAGAGTGTTAAGTCTTGTTCTCATTTTCTCTTTTGCATACATGTAGATTCTTGATCTGAGAATTGGGTAATAAAATGTAATTATATTGGTGGTAAATTACACAACCCAATTATTTTTATGAAATTGAACAAATAATTTCTTTCTTGTATGGTGGCAGACGTATAGTTGGGGTTTTTTAATTCACATTAGGCGGTCATTTAAAATTAAGATATGTAGTTGATATTTATGAAATTCAATTCTTTTATTTACATCGGGTACAAGCCATGTTTTATCTAAGCCCAGATGTTCGTCCAGTATAATTATTATGACTTAAGAGAACATTATGAATCATCTGTTACATTCTAATTTAACCACAATAAAAGTTAAGACGAATAGAACAGACTGTCTTAACGGTTCGATACGTGTACATGTAATGTACGTTCGAGGAAAATGAAATAGTGGTTGTAATAATATTTAATGTTTCATTTAATGGTGCAATCGATTAAATGACAGGTATGCAGTTACAATTTAACAGGCATTTCCGGAATTTTCTCTAGTCTCGACAATTGTGCTGTTATTATTATTGAATTGCGGCTATAGAGAAGTACTTCTGGGAAAATTCTTCAATTCCATCGCTTGAAAAATTAATTGGCACTGAAGAGATGAGCAGTGTATTATCCTTACATTTATGAAAGCGTTGAACTCGACCTGTATAAAATTATGTAGGCAGTTGGGAAAAATGGGATGGGCGCATGTGAATTATAATGTTTCACTTTATGGAGTTTAACTCGAGTATTTAATTTAATTCCTACACTTTTAATTCGATAGACTGGCAGTTATTTAAACATATTTGAGAAGGTTGACTCACCCTGGCTTATTTTATCTTGTTTACCGTTACCTGTCGTGCAGAGAAAATCCTCAACTATCATTGTTTCAAAATGGAATTGCGTGTTTACTACCTAATGTGAAATAAACTTTAATGAGAGTTATCTTCATCGGTATGTACTAATTTCGATTGGGTTTTAAATCTAATTAACCTCATAATTATTTGTTCAATTTATTCTAAAAATTGCTTTCCTTGAGTTTTTATATAGGATACCGGAGTAACTCGCCATGACATTTACTGTAATACAGTAATTATTTACGAATTTGGACATCTGTTTTAAGCCCGGAAAAGATAGATGCTTTGAAATTGTAGAAAATTATCTTAATTTGAGGAGTAATTTGTAAGTCAATAAATTAGAAGCTGTTTTCAAGGAGAAGGTGCAGATACTCACATTTGATGCCTGAAGGAATATCAATTTATAAGTGTGGAAAATTTTGAAAATGTATTGGTCTATTCGTTTTACATGCAAATTAAAAAATGCATTATACTTTTCGAGTACTATACTGATTTCAACAAACCGGCAAGTGTATGGAATCCATTAATTTTTAAACAAAAAAATTTATTCGCGCTCAAATTCATTACAAAATTTTATAAGAATTCGGACGAACGAACAGACATTTTTTTATAAAAATAAATACAGGTTTGGAATATGCAGTTGTCAAGGAATCCTAAAGTTCGACTCGAACACGATTAGATTTGTACGAGTACTCTACATAACCTAATAATTATATTTTAAAGGCCTGTTTCTCTGCTCTTTAATTCATGAACGTGGCGATTATCTTTTCGAACTGCGTGGTCCAACAATTTTCGTGCCTAAGGTTTTAAATTACCATCATTTCATATATGCAATTTTAAACCGGTTCAAAACGATTTTTCATTTGGTTACAATATGTAAGTAGATTGCTCGGTTTTAATCCTGCAAAAGTAATTTGCTCCCTCAGGAGTCTTGATAAAAGGAAATTGCTCCAAAGACTCCAAAGCTCAACATATCGGACTTTAAACTACGGTATCAGTTTAAAAAAAATCAAGAGATGATCCTTATCCAAACCATCTAGCGATCAAACTTCCCATAAAATCCGCATAAAACAAAGTGGCTTTTATTTTACGTTACTCGACTGGCACGCCATGCCGCTTTAAAATTTTTATTTAATGAATTTCAAACCGCTCGGCAACAAGGTGTCCATTATAAAACTCGTTGTAAACTATAGCTTTAAATCTCTCAATTTTATAAATAGAGAATACGGTTGAGAAACACACCAGACTGAGAAGACATGGGCGTTCGTGTTTAGATTTTCATTTCGACCTTCAGACGGTTTTAACGTAAATGTTTGCACTATCGACATTAAGGTATATTCAATGTCGGACATGTTTAAGTTCGATATTAATTAATTGCTCAAAAGTCTGTCGGTGTTTGGAATACTCGCCGATATTTTATAGCCGTCATTCATTAACCCGCGGGATAGTTTTCAGGTAAATGCATGTGTATTTTCACGTTTTAGACAAAACCTCAAAAGCTCATTATGTTAATTGACGTAGTAGAGGATTAGATCTCTTCTTAGTCTCACGTACTTTCTCTTGAGTTTGAATTGAAACAAAATGTTCACATAAAAGTGTAAACTTGTAATTCAATAACTACTTTCAGATCGTAAAATACTGTAACGGCTATAGTTTGAAAGTTTCAATAAAAAGTCCCTTTGGAGAAAGGGATATAAAAAAATATGTTGATGAACCGTGGTTATTTATGTATCTAGGGCGTAAAGTGATAGTTTTTGATGAAATTCGTAGTCAGGGCCGAAGGCTTTCAGAAATTTAAATGAGTTCTATCATACAGCTTCTAAAGTATTCATTGAATATATAATTATCTAAGTTTTCATGTCAACAATAATGTTAAGGAAGAGACCTTAATACAGTATTTTGAAATGTATGATCATAAGTTTGTAATTATGCAAGATTATTGGATTTCACATGTCATATAACTAATACGTCGGAGTTGATTGGATTGCTAAAAATCTAATATATGAGGTGACTAGATGAAAAGAAATGGGTCAGTACGTTTAACACACGTTTACCTTTTTAAATTGAACCAATAATTTTCGAGAAAATGTGATTTTAAAGTGAAATTTTACCTGTAGTGTCAAATTATATCAAACACTGCGTCAATAAGAGCGTTAATGCTTTAAATTTTGTTTTTTGGCCTGGTTTTTGTGACTTCAATATTTCAGCAAGTACGAAAACCGTAATCTCACTAGAAGATTTTTCTCTGACATTTTAAAGTTTCTGAAAGTAAGGAAATTTTCTGTTTAGGGGTTTAGAGGTGACATATTAACTTTCCAGAAAGAAAGAAAATTGGTTTGGGGAAGTTGTCAGAAAATACATCCTAGGCAATAATACAATATAATGTATTAATAATATACAATACAAGGTTACTAGGAAATTTTGTATCCCTGTTATATACCCTTCGCAAGCATTTAACCCGTGTACTAACCGTCACGAAGGAAAAGGGTTAGTTACGCTTCGTTTTTCGCTGATATCTTTCATCCCATAGTTCGTAGATGCAATTTTTATGACGCATTTTGTGCGCCCTGCGCTTTTGGTCCTCTCGTGTGAGCTTGAAAAATTAACATTTTTCAAGATCGATATGGGAAATGAGTTTTTCAGGTATGAGGTATGAGTATGAGGTATGAATTTTTCAGGTATCCAACTATTTTGGATCCATTCCGGAAGATCGAAAAAACGATACTTTTCAAAGTGGTCGACATTTTCAAAAATCGTGATTTTCTTCCTTTTTTCGCATATGAAACATTGGAGAATCACGTTTAAGGATTATTTTTATATGGCTTTCCACGCTGATCGTGGGCTCAATAAATCGGAATTTCGAGTTGTCGCGAAAAAAGGTGCCCTAAATATGAGGAATTCGCGATTTTGCTTAAATACCAAGTTTTCTTAATTTAACATTGACTTAAATAATAACATTTTTATTAGGTTTTGTTTTTTCTTTTCTGTCTAGTTTGTACATGCCTAATTTGGTGAATTTGAGCCTTTTTTGGTCGATAATTCGAAAAGAGTCGTCGAGCGTGACTCTCCAATATTTAATACGCAAAAAATGCCATACAACTGCGATTTTTGAAAATTTTCAACCACTTTTAAGCCACAGAAAATAATCGCTGAACTGGTGGATTGCTGCCAATCCACGCATATTCATTTTCCAGCTTCCGGTAATACCTAAAATTGCAGGGCGCAAAAATTGCTGCAAAATAGCACATAAAAATTGCTTCTACGAGTTAGGGGTTATAAGATATTCGCGAAAAACTGTGTGTAACCATTTTTCATCATAGCGGCGCGAGGTTAGGTCGCTGCGAAGGTTTAGGCCAAGGGGCCATTGGGGAAAAATATTTATTTTATGACACATTCGTAATACATGTTTTCTCGACGGTTTAAGTTAGTTTCCAGCATAGCGAAAAAATTTTTTTTTGCCAAAATATATACCATAATTGTATTGATGACAAATTTCTCTTAAAAAACAAGCAAATAATTTCCGATGAAAAGTAATCCAACAATAACTAAATTAACAAATAAATTACTTTTTATGTCCAATTCACGTTTCATTAGTAATTCAAATTTCTTTCCCTGTCCTTTAAGAGAATTTTATCGTTATACAGGTATATTATGTATTCTCATTTAGTCGTGCAAAACGTTACTATTGTTTATAAATTTTGACAAAAAAGCTGTGTCATTTTATATTCGTAAAAAGAAAGTTGTAATTTTGCACTCACGGGCTTTGCTGTGCAATATCAAGCTTTTATAAAACAAGAATATCATATTTTCCCACTTGGGGTTTTTGTGTTAATTCCAATTGTGAGAAATGAATGCAAACTTACAATTTTTACTTGGGGACCTTCCTGTTACATTTGAAGTTCACAAACAGTAAAAGATGCTGATTTCCTATTTTAAGACATTGTAACGCTTCCAGTTTGCAAAAAGAAAAGAATTTCCAAGTTTTTCTTGGGGGCTTCGTTGTTTCAGAAACCAAGCATACATTCATTTTTGCCCCAATTTGTTTTCAGAAAGAAAGAAAATCCCTATTTTCTGTTGTAATGTAGTAATAATGGATTATTACTATTACTAACGGAAAGAAAATTTATTTCGTAGGATCAAGTTTATGGGAGTGTGATTCGTCATATTGTTTTTTGGGGTGTTTTGTGTAGCTGCCTTTTTCGAAAGTTAAAAATGACGGTTCACTTTGAGAAGGGTAAATCTAGTTCCATTTCAGTTAAAACTTTAAATAAGCATTTAGAAATGACTGTTTTGTATTTCTCTGTTCGCCTGGTATATACTGTACCTACACTTTAGATGAAACGCTGATAAAATTCAAAGATATGTACACGTTTCAACGCTGGTCTCTCAAATTGCGTAAATTATAGATGCTGCCGTAAGTTCCTATTAAACGTTCATAATTGTTTTGCAACAGTAATATAACAGTAGTTTGTATGCTTTACTACCATTTTAGTAATTTCCCTTTAAAACGTTTTTCCTGTTGTCATAAGTCGGGGATTAAAATTACACCTGTAATTTTCGTAATAAATTTTACGGTGCGCTAATCATTAAACTAAAAAAAAATCAGGCAATTACTTAAGCTGGGAGGTGTACTCTATGGAAGCGCTAATACAAATTAAAATTCCGTGGTAATTATGTTATCGACCACAGAGCGGAACAGAATTAACTGAAAAAATGCAGAGAATTTTCATGGAAATGAGCTTTCTGGTACTTTTTTTAAAGGATTTGTTGAGAATTTTACATTAGATAACCACTCGGCTTATGTAATTGCGGTTTGTTTTACAGTATTCCATTGGGAAATTAATAACATAGAAATGAAATTTTAGTTCCGCTTTACTCTGCAAATCATGATGCTCTTTGCCATCACCAGCCGTCATCGAATCATTAGCGAGAATCCTAACAAGTTTGACACTAATCGGAGGAATAAAAGAAAGTATCCTTGTTCAATGAATATTTATACGAATAAGATACATACATAATATCGATCTGACATCTGTTATAGTCGAAAAAATAAATCGGATCGGTTTGGAATCTTCAATTCATCAAAAAGAGTGCAATAGAAATTTGACCCGATGCGAATGAGTCAATGATTATCTACGTGTGTTTTTTAGCTTTTATAGCGAGTCACCTTTCGAGCAGAACTGGTTTAATCGTCTTGATTCGATAGGATCCAGTGACAGTCAATAATTGTGCAGGTACCTGGCGAAACGACGCGCAATATTCTTTTGTTTACCTTGGTCCTGTCGCTTGGTTATAGCTTTTTATTTCGCCGAATTATTTTTGATTTATAACGTTATTAAATTCATTAAATTACGTCGCTTACTTTTTGTTACATGTATTTCTGAGTTTTACCTGGTGGAAACAGAGACAGAAACATAGTCGTGATCAAATAAAATTGATTCTTTTTAAACGGCTTGGTGCGTTCAGGTGTCGACATTGACAAATTGGTAATTGTAAGTAGCCACAAAATGATTTTTTCTCCGTTCGTAGAACGACAACTTTTACTGTGTAGTATTTCTTTGTGAAACAAAGAAAGCGATAATTGTCCAGCAAGCGAGGAAAATAGTCGTTAATTCACTAGAGGGTAATGAAATTGAAATGTTTTCCTCGATTTTTTTGCTACGTTGATGAATCCAAGGTTAATATTTGATTCGTATTCACTACTTGTATGTAAAGGTAATATTCACACGAAGTTGCTACTACTAGAATCGCCAACAGAATATCTAATGAAGCCATCACAAGACCAATTGTTTAGAGTTGATTGGTCCATTCATACACATAATATATGCTCTTAAAACTGATGCATGGCCATAAAGAGGCAAAAAGTTAATCGACATTTTGAGGACATTACAGCGCAATCTTTTTCCAAAAACGAAAAGGAAAATATGACTGGGCCAACTTCATTTTGTTCACAAATTTAATTTCTTTGACACAATCACACGTTTTAGTCACATCACGAGTCAACCTTTTTCGTTTAAAAAAACTTGCTTAATCTAGTTGTTTCGAAACTGGCCTAGAGTATAAAAATTTAATTTGGTGAGCTAATTTATTTCTTTACTTTACGGTATAGCATTTTTTGAGAACATTGCAGCACCACCTTTTATTAAAAAATACGTATAATAGTTCCTACTTTGTTTTTTACTCATAAAGTAATGACGCAAAACTAATTTCATTTCTTTACGTATATCGCAGCTCAATACAATTATTTTTTAAATTCATTTGGAAATTGGCACATGAAAACATTACTTGTAGAGCTATTTTTTGCCGTATAGTATTGAGCACATTACACATAACCGTTTTTTAATTGTATATATGCCTACTTTATTTTATAACTAGTGTATATTATTAACTCAATTAACTCGTGAAGAGATAATTTGCAAAGCTAATATTATTTCTTTTGCGGTACACTGCAACGCACCTTGGGCATTTTTCTTTTAAAATGTTAATTTCTTTGGGTTAATTCACTGGAGAACTGGCGAACGATTTTAATGATTTAAAATGTACATTTCAATTTTTAGCACATCTCAGCACAGCCTTTTTACTTTTCTTACTCGTTACACCGACGGGTAAAGGAAGTGTTGAGCATCTTTTAGAGGCTCTTGGGTGGGAAAGACATTTTTGGAAGTTGGACCGTTTGTATTTTTGTTACAACCAATATCTTCGAACCGTTAAATTATCGAGTTGTAATTTGCAACTTCAGCTTTTCTTGGAGATTGTAGGATACTCCAGAAATTTTATAACAATCCATTGAAGAATTTTTCATGTTTGCTGATGGCAGTTTTTAGTCTTTTCTTTACTTCAAATATTTGAAAGAAGTCGCTAGGATATTTCTGGCGATTATAATGAACTGATGATTTAAAAAAAAGTTGGCTATTTTAAAGAAAACGTTGAATGGGGGACTTTATAAGTCACTTCTGACTATTGTAGTTCGTCAATGACTTTTTAAAGAATTTTTTCATAATTTACACTAGATTTGATTTTTCAAAGCAAGTTGAAGATATCGTAAAGAATTTATATGTATTGCAATGAACCGTAACTGACTTAAAATAAAATGAAGTTTGAGGAGCATATAATGAAGTTTTAAAATAGTTTTGACACTGATTAAAGTTAAGGAGTTTCTAAAAACAATTCAGCAATTGTAACCGACATTTGTAAAGGAAGTATTATTATTGTTTTTCGATAAGCTCTGACTCAATTAAAGAAGTTGTGGCTTTTCTACGAACGTTATGACAATTGCAAAGAACTAATGACAAGTCAAAACCAGATGCACTTTTTTTAAGGAGAACATAACGTTTAAAATAAGAAAAATTGGCGATTTGAAGGAAGTGGACGAATTTATATGTTACAATTGTAATGTTCTTCATGGAATTTTAAAGGAGTTGCAACCCCATTAAGAAATGTTACTTGTAATGGTTTTACAAGATGTTTAAAGTACAGGAATTTCTATTCAAAAAATTAGGGGGGTTTTTAAGGAACTTTTTGCAATTGTAATGAATGGATGATGCTTTAAAGGCAGATACAGTTATATTAAAAATAACATTAGGTCTAAAATTTGCAATTTTTTAAATCGTGAAATAATTTGCGACAATTGGTCTGTTGACTACATTTGTAAAGAAATTGTGGTCATTTCGAAATAAATCTGACGTTCCAATTAAACTTAAGGAGTTACTAAAGATTTTATATTGGATTGCAATGAACTTAAATTTACTTAAAATACGATGGAATTTGAGAAGTTGCAGAACTGTTTTGTTTTCTTTCTACCGCATTTTGAACTGGTTAGCTTTATTGTGAAACCTGTTCTTGTTAGGCTGTTTTCTTTACGACACGTGGTAGCACATCTTAAGAACATTGCATTAAAATATTCTTCTTTAAAAGATATCACATATGGTAGGGTGAACTTACATGTGTAACAATCACATTTCAATTTTGTTTTCCTTGAAATGACTTCTATTCTCTGGAGCAATAACGGGGGTGTAATTTCGTACATTTTATTTGATCATACGAAATTTTTCCGATTTTGGTATCAATTCTGGTTAGTTCTGTTAATTTTAACCTAACGTACTCCGATTTTCTGTAAAACGTGTGACTTCTGTTTCCTCGGAGATTCCTCATACTGCTAAGTAGAAACTGCACCTTCTGGCCCAGACGAATCGCATTTTCAACGCTGAAGTATCATGAGTGCCGCGCGTGACCGTGACCCGACATTTCGTTTTTTGACCTACAAAATGGCCTCTCGCAGGCATTCAGCATATTTTTCTTGTTAACATCCGCCGTTCTTTTGTTTATGTTTCCGAGAAAAAAAACGGTGTTAAGCGCGCAGGTGCCCCTTCTGAATTTTCACCCGTCGGTGCGAACGAGGAAATTCCAGACCACCGATGACAGCTCAAGCCTGAAGTGGCATTAAGAACATGTAATGCTAACGAGAAATTGAACACCTCTACATTGTATCCAGCGGGTTTACGTAAACATTGCTCTAAGTGCTCATTTTGTGTATACATCACGGATTGTTACCTACGCCTCTTAATAAGCTACGCTACTCCTTTTGGCTCGTCTGTCATTAGGTGTAGTTTATTTTACTTCCAAACCTCAAAATTGTATATTTACTCTACTATGTAGTAATAATGTTATATTTGGAAAGGCTCGTCTGCAAGTGGGCTATGTGTCGATTGTTACAGGTTTTCTATTTCACACCTTGGAAAATCCGGGTGTATAGCTGGCTAAAAAGCGATTCAGATGTTACTTTGCTGCATGTGATTGCGAGAAAATATTAATATTAGAAGGTGGTTAGAAGGTTTCACCTAATATGACTTGCAGATTTGGCCTGATCGGGTCAGAATACATGGTTCCCCTCCACACAGCCATGTGCAAACTTTTTCTTTTAGGTTTGGGTAACAGGCTAAAAAACGGGTCAAAAAAATCCGGGAAAATCTTCGAAGGTAGGGCAACGTTGTATTGTACTAAATAAAAAATTCCCCTTTAGCAAAAATAATTGTAAAAAGAGACTTTCTTTTATTTTAAACGTTCTAAAAGCTCGACCTTTCTATGATAAGAAAAACGAGAATTTTTAGCGCGCTGTACTACAATTTGTTGCTGAGATACGTTTATTTGTTTATTCCAACAGATATTGTTAATAATGCTTGCATTAGGGTTTATATGAGTGTACTGCCTTTTACCATGGCTCAAATTATTTGGGAGATCCTACATCTTCTTATTAAATTTGAAAAACGTAAAAAACAACTGGTTTTTTGAGTTTTTTGCAATAACTAATATACGGATTTACTTCTAACAAATCTCATGTTATACGTTTTTCTAGGACCAAGTTACTCATTTAATATTTTTCTGTATAATCTTTAATGTATATTTTTCTGTATAATTTTTAATGGTTTATTGCAAACTATCTACCAACTTTATCGACCATTAAAAGACGTAGAGGGTCTTAGAATTTTTTATTTAATACAATGAAACTTTGCCCTACCTTCTAAGATTTTCCCGGACTTTATCATCATGAAAATTCACCGTTTCTTGGTCTATAATGGTATTCAGAGATTCTAGCATCGCATTCTCAACTCAGTTTTCAACACAAACATCTTGTCCCTTGTTTATCAGTAAATATTCCCTTAACATATTAACGGCACTTACAGGTTTCTTAATATTGGTTTTTACTCTTTCAGACACCCTCAAAACCCAATATGATAACTAGTTTCTCGTGGAAGAAACATGTATTGAACAAGAGTACAACAGTAGTAAACACAATTTAAAATATATTCACTAGTATGTAGTACGAATTTCTGATTAAATACCGTTCTTTCCATAGTGCAACAAACGAACAAAAGTGTTCTCTATTTTACATTCAAGTTTTATTCGTTACCTTCTAACTTATGAATCTTATAGAAAAACTTGCGCCAATATAATTAAATTGCTTTGACGTGAACATTCCTTTAAAGGTCAACAGTTCTTTGTCTATAAGTACTGTCTCGTTTTGATCTAATGTAAGTTGCAATTAGAAGGACGTACGTCGATAAAGTTGTGTTCTTTGTACACTTTATCTCATATAGAAAATTTAAGTGGGAAGCCTATCTCAATTTGCATTTGTTGACTTTTTTCATAATACTTGAATCATCACGGCGGGAAAAACGGTGTCAATGAATGGTATTATCGCCGACAAAAAGTGACGCTCTGTCTGGAGGATGTCGAAACACAAAACTGGAAAGCTTCAAGGTATGAAAGGTTAAAACAGCGTGAGTAAAAAGAATAGGTACTTCGAATTGACTGCACTATCATCACTATCCGTTTTTGGCACTATCACTAGATCATCTAGAAAATATCTAAGTTTACTAGACTTCAGCTAAACGTAAGCAATAATTTTAAGTATGGACCATCTGTTGATTCCTTGTCTTACATTCTATTTTTAATTTAGACCAGAATACCATTACGGTAAATTGTCATAAGTGGCTTTTATGTAGGACCTGTAACATAAATTTTTGGGGCACTAAACCTGAAAGTGCAGTCAACAATGAAAACTTGGACGAACTGAATAAAAGTAGTCTACTTGTTCAACCAGTAAATATGCATAAGTTAATACAAGCCCGCCGGCTACGGCTTCGAAGTTATAAATCGCCCTGAACTCAATCAATCGATGAAATTGATCCGGTGAACACACTGATCAGTTCATTTAATCAATAACCAGTACGTAAAACCATCTATTCACTAGATGTGTATCCGACTCGTACCCATGAGCAGAAACTGCTTCATGTGGAAGGATTATCAGGTGTATAATTCTATCACGATAAGTACTTTTGGCCTGTCGAAGAAATGCGGTTTCTTGTTATTCATTCTCCCAGATACGTTAGAAACCGTTTGAATTATTTCAAAATCCTTATCGTCATTCATTATTAAGTGCAAGCAATATTTAACATAGTGACCTCCATTACTTACTCGAGGTGTTGTGTTCGTTTTATCTCATGGTGGGTTCATTATTTTATTCCGAGATGCAGAAACTGTCGATATAAAGTGTATAAATTCAATAAAAATGCATAATTTAAACTAACAGGAAATCGAATATTCAAGAAGTAGTTGAACGGACTTTTTGGTAACTTCCGTTATTTGTACATACCAATCACTCGATAGTTGGAAAAATAATTTGTTGATTGCCATTAAAGCAAAAATTCAAATGGAATGTTAGTTTTAATTATGTTACTATTTTAAATGCAGTAAGCACATACCTAACATGTTATTTATTTATAAGAGTGCGCGAGATAATAATTCACTAGGAAACGGTAATTGGTAATAAAAATTTACATATCAAAAATGTTGGTTTTAATTCGCTGATAAAGCAATGACAATATCAACTTTTTTGCATTGTTAAGGATTTAAATGGTTTAATTTTATTGAAATATAACGGCGGCAATGCTTTTGAATGTATTTTCTTTGTGTGTGAAACATTGAATCATCACGTCTACAATGTGTCCCAGGGTAATCGTATCAATAGAAGTAATGAACGTTATTAATTTTGCGACGACGTCGTGGGGTTCAGACTTGCTTAGTGTAAAACCTGGTTACAAAAAGTGGTTTAAACCGGATTGTACTGGGCGCTTTGTACTATTTCCAAAAATCCTCAATAATTCCTACCGCTATTTTTGTCGTGTAAGATACTGTTCAAACGAAGGTAGTTTAAAATGGTTTTTCAAGATTTTTTAACTTTGTAAAAACTCTATTTTTCTGTCAATAACCTGATGTGTAATACTTATTGATTTCTTTCATATGGAATCGTTACATATTGTTCAGTTAATATTGGTTATTCAGAATATTTATTATTGATTATTTGGAAATTAATTTTAGTGTATATATTCACATTAAAAACAACACCGTACTTTTGCGACTACTGTAGCGGTGTAAGCAATTAAAACAGCTTTGGTCGATGAACGTGTTATTAACATAAAACGAAGAAGAAATTGGGTTTATGAAAATGTTATTAGAATTATTACTACAACAATTACCAAAGTATTACTTTTTCGCCTAAAGCTGATGTACCAACTAAATTTGATTCAATGAATTTATGGAAAAAAATGTATATTATAATCGTCGAGGATCAGCTTTATTAAGGGCATTTCTTGGTCTAATCAGAATAACCGAAGAAAAATTATTTATTTATAAGATAAGTCTTCCAAAGGCATTCATACACTACAAAAAGAAATAATGTGTTTCTTCCGGCGGCAGAACAAACATTTAATTGATCCTCTTCATCTTTCCTCACTATTCCTCTTTCAAACGTAGGAATTCCATATTCACAGTTTTTAAGCTCGTTCACACGAAGGTCCATTTAGGATGCGTTTTTCTTCTAGTTCAGTATTAGTGATTCCGTATGTATATGATTACCATCTCCTGTTTATATTTTCTGAATGTACAGTCTTTTTAAGGCTTAATGTATTTTCTTTTGCTAATTTTGGATTACTTTTTGTTGTATTCTTCCTTACTAAATTTCACAAATATCAAATATCGCAATTATTTAATACTTTCAGTCGGCCAGCTCTACTATACTTTTTACAATAAATTGAACACGAGTCTGTTCAAAATTTGTTTTCATTCCTCGTGTATACCATCCGTTTTCATTTATTGTTTCGAAGCGCCTATGTAGATGCCTTACGAAATTAGCAGGTCTACAGCAGGTCTACAGCAGGTCACTGTAGGAATTTTGAAAGATATCTTTTAGTGACACACATCTTTTCTTTCTGTTACTGTAAATGGACCATGACATATATTCATGACATTAATAAAGCTAGAATTTCATTGAATTTGACTGGTTCATGAATGACGGTAGTAGAGAAAATCCTAGGGCATTGCTAAATAAGGGATTATTCAAATATTCATTTTTTGAAATATTCATTTATCTTGAAACACATTGTATATCATTATCTAGATTATATAAAACACTTTTTCGGTGCGTGAAAACTTGACTCACTTCTGCTTATCTAAATTGTCTTTCGGCAAGTGGCACCAATCCCCTCAGCTTTGATGTTTTAACCTTAATAATATTCAATAAAATGGCCCGTTACTCGACCCTGAATGAAATTTACTTTTTTACTTTATTCCTGTGTTTGTAATTGAAGTATTTGTATTTTTTCTCTTCTTGAAGAATTCGCTTGACCTCTCAGATAATAATTATTGATAATCCGCTGAGGATTGAAACCAGGTCTTCAAAGATTTGATATCCTACTTTGTCATACAAGTCCAAGGTTTCTATTTTATAATTGCATAAATAGTATGAGTTAATTAGATTAGAACTGTCTTCTGCGTTTAATCTGAAATCGATTTGTTATTACCAGTGGTTATTTTCAGTTTCGAGTGTGGAGGAATGAGTCGAGTTCATACTTAATTAGTTTTTTTTTAGGTTGTTGAGTGTTTTAGTCATCGTCATTATGATAGTCTGCTTAAAAATCAATTATCTATCACAAACAGCTTCATGAGTCATTAACAAAACTTCCACTATTTATGTTTCATTCAGTTTTCGTTGAATTTTTGTTAGAGAAACGCCATTTAACGATTATCGAGAAACGTCCTAAAAAACATGCGGGAAAGTTCCGTATATATTTTTACAGTTACAAATTTATTATAAAATAATCGAGATCTACCATCTGTCACATGTGTCTATATGTTAATAATTTTTAAAGTATGAAAACATAATTCGTTAAATCCGAGACATCAATTTTATCGAATTCGTTTAATTCGACACATTAATTTTAACGAATTTCTCATCATGTTTGTCGAGTAGAAGTAGCGTCTTTCACTCTGCCATAAAAAATTGAAATTTATGCGGCGCAGCGTTCTGATAGTAGCGAGTAAATTACGATAAACATAATGAATATTATATCTTTATGATCGTCGGTATTATTATGCAAGACGTCGAACCTATAACAAAGAGTTTGTCATACATGATTGCACGAAGGAATGCTCATTCGAACTCGCTTACTGGGTTATGTTGTGCTAGGTATTAACGGCCTAAACACTCTGGTATTTGGGGAAAGTGTTCCATTCAAATGAAGAATATTAAATACACGAGTTTCATCCGATGCTAACGATACAATTATAATAAATTTTAATGATTGTAGTACAGTATTGATTTACATTCCTTGCTGTGGTAGCCAGTGAAGCTTTTTTATTAAAAATCTTTTCATCCTTACGATTTATTTAAATACAGTTTAATGAGGGTACAAAAATACATTTGATTGAGATAACAGAAGTATACTTATTGGTTTATACTTTTTCTTCTAACGATAAAAACCATCTATCAAAATTTCTCCTGATATTATTTTGATGATCGCAGATGTACTTGGTGGTTAAACCTTGCATTAGAGAATGCATAAAGACATAGCGACGATGCTTCGTGATTAAACTCCGCAAGGAAACATAATTAAGAATAGTATTCGTAACTGAAAATATCACATAAACTAAAGATACTAACACGCACAGCTCATATTCGTACTGAAATATTACATATTTCGTAGTGTCTGCACCAGAACTATCTATCCTATAACTACTTTTCAACCTTTCGACATCAACTTTTAGCTGCTCAAACTGGCATTTCATCTTCATCACTTCCATCATATTCCCTGGTGGTTGGTATAATGAAAGTTTGCTCCAATCGTACGTTATAGGCTCTTCGCCAAGTTCATCGACGTGTGCGTCTTCCAGGATGATGGCTACGTCTGGAGAATCGGTCCTCCATAGGTTATCATAGCACGTGTCTCGTAGTTCTTTCAGCTGGAGGAAGAAACTGACGGTCCCGTTAGTGCCGGTTAAAAATTTCACTACAACGTCCCCTGTCAAACTTTGGAAAGTCCACGTTTCGTAATCGTACCAGTTACTCAGTATCCTCTTACATCCGTTTTCTTGGACGAAATAAAAGCCAACGTCGTTCGCCCAGACCGGTCGTCTTTCAGCGAGTTCACATCTATCTGCTTCCACGGCCACTATTATTATTGCTGCTAAGAAACACGTGACTCTTAAGTCAGTTATTTTGATATAATTCATTGCTTTCTTGAGCGCAGAGATACGACTGTTATACTCGAGATAGGTATCAGTTTTATAGCGCATCTAGAAACGTTATCAATAAGCAAACTCACCGGAGATAAGGCTAAATCATCAGAAATTTTTTCCTTGAGTTCTGGGAAAGAGGGGTGTAAACATTTTTAATGCATTGTTTTTATGGTAAAATCAATAATCTAGATTATTTCAGTGACATAAATAACAATTGGGGTGTTGGTTTTTATATTTCGTTTATATCGGTATGTCCCAAAATAACAGGTTTCGTTAGATAAGATTTGGAATCGGGTCAATCTCAAGGAAATTACATGAATTTTTACGATTTAAAGTGGTTATAGCGACAATTTTAGATTGTTAAAAGTTGGGGTTTCTCAATTAAAGCTACTTTATTATTTGTATAAATCGTGCGTTCCAAATTTTCAAGATTTTCATTTCTTGAATTCTAAACGTTTCAATAATACTTCGTATGGAGGTTCCTTTGGTCGAAATAAAAATAATTCTACTGACATGGCAATACTTCTTTTTCAAAATACAGGGTGTTAAATGAACAAAGTAAATTGAACCTCTTTTGTAACAACGAATTCTTACCCTAACATTCGAACCCAACGATACCCACATTGTACGCATTTCAATATTAAAATACAAATGGTGCGAAAACTGGATTATGAATTGTTAGTCCAATTACTGAACGTAAATGTAGTGTATCATCTCCTAAATCTTTAAAACAACATTTTTCTAAAAATTTGAAATTAAGCTTATCTTATCCCTTGTATTAGTAAACTGAAAAATAATGGATTGAAGCAGTTCATAGCCTGTAATTATGTTCAAATATGCCAAATATTTATTGTTTTTTTATCGTGGAATTGATATTGTGGTGTTTTCTGTGAAATTCCTAAAAAACTACCCAACATAACGAAATTAATTAAAAAAAAATCAAACCGCGTGAAACATTTTTATTTTGGGACTTTAATAGAACAAATATATTCTCGAAGTATTTACGATGTGATATATTATTTTTTTAAATGATATTACCCTTAAAAGCCACCCTTTACAATAAAACGTAGGGAAAATATTTTCAACAACTTTAAGCGCTTTGAAGGTGGAATTATTAAAAAAAATGAATATATATATTACTACTTATGATAGAATAAAATACATTGCAAAGTTTCATCCCTTAAAAAGGCATCGAAATTGAGAAAAAATGAAAAAACTCCTTTTTGACAGTGAACATTGTAATATAACAGTTTAATGGTGGCATTTATTAAAATATTTCCACTGTTAATGATCAACCCTTGCATTTAAAACTACATTTTATATATAAATGAACATAAAATGGAGTAGCAGTAAAAATAACTTATATTTTCGAAAAGTACCTTACCTTTTCTACCTTTTACTTACAATATCTACATTATATTTGTATGTGGATGTATTCACAGGTGTGTGTCACTCATGTATTTGGATATACATGTAGAAAATGTAGGCAAAACGTTGTAAGCAAAAGAATAAATGTTTCAAAACTTTCACAAATTTGGGCGTTCCGTAATTTCCCTCGTTTTCTCTCAAGAAATGTACTTACGATAGCTCGGCTCCCTTTGAGCTCATCAAAAAACACTTTTGTAGGGAGTTATAAGGCCATGTGGATCCAGGTGTTTTTAGATCCCTGCGTTCAGAGTTTTAAGGTTAAAAGGTTAAAAAAAGGTACCCTTTGCGTGCAAATGCAACCTTGAACGGCCATCTCATTTAATTTTCAAGCTACATCAATTTTAAAAAAGCAATATTTTCTATAGTGTGGGCATTTTAATTTTACTGGTAATGGCGTCAGTTTTATCGCCACATTTTTTTTCAAAAATTCGAACGATTCTTCTCATTTTTATCATAACTGCCATAACTTTTATGGTCCAGACTTTTACCAAAGCTCATTTGAAAGGCCATAAGTACTTCAAGAGAGATCAGAATTTTTTCAGAAAAATTCTCGTTTTTCTCTCTCTCATTTCTCTCGATGAAAACTGGAATATGAATTGTGTTTAAGTTTTACATAACCTAGTATTATTCTGAATAGTGTTAATACTGTTTTAACAGTTACATTAATTGCAACCGTACTTTTGGTTCTTTACTGAATTCGTCCTGCTGGCTCAAAATGTGAAGTAATGTGTTAGTCAGCTCGTTAGGTACATAGTTGTGGTTTTGTAGAATAATTGCTTCTCAGTTTATTACTTCACATACTTTTGTTCGCGGATTTCAACTGGTGGATAGTAGTTGTTTTAAAATCAGGCGTATTACAAGGAAAACAACAAGATCAATTATGTAAAAGTGCCCAATTTCGAGCACATCAACTTTTTAACATCATTACCCTTCAATTATCTCTGATACTCGTATAATTATAAACCATTAGTTTGATTAAATGTATTACTTTTCGAAATTATGAGGACCGTTGTATCAAATACATAGTAATTAGCTGTTTTAACCGTATGTTGAGTTGATATTGCACATATTAATAACATTTTGTTTCAGGACCAGTACGACAACTTATCCTTACATACGCTCAAGGGGATCGACTTCCTGGAGAAATACGGACAATTCGTTAAAGACAGGGCCACCATAGAATGCGAATACGCTTCCAAGTTAAGGTAGGTATTGGTCAACTAGTCGGTATTTACGTATAAGTAGTTTTTATAACAGATGTTTTTAATAAACAACCGTGACGAAATACGTACATGCATATATTTATATATGTATATCGTAACGGTTTTTTAATTCGGTGATTTATCACGAACGTGTTGATTCTGGTGTGTCGACAGAATATATGTTCACTCTGTATGTACAGGTTTGCTGTCGAATGTCTGAAAGTGTTGTTCCCACTGTTAATTCATAGTTTGGGTTTGAGCGAAAAATAACAGAAATTGCAAATTTTTCTTTAAAAATGAAGACATTTCGTTTCGAAAATCTAGTACTAAATGCATAGAAACGCCCGTTGCTGATGTATTTGGTGCCTGTGTTCTTCTAACAACCGTATGTCGCTAACCGAGTTAGCCATTTGATTTTTTGCAAATAATAAAATTCTAGGCGGTATTTTTGAAGTGGAAAGTTAAAATGGTAGGTTATTTTTCTATCAATGCAACGTGGACATCCATAAAAATGTGTACCTTCCGACAAAGCCAGAGCAACGTAAACATTCCTTTCATTTCTACCGACAAGCATCCATTCACGCAATTCGGAAACTACCTACACACACTCCATTTTTACTTTTTTTTCCTTTACAATTATATTTGTTATTAGCAAAATTATGTAATATTGACTATAGGTAGTAGCATTTTTCCCAATACTTCATGGTCATTGGGTAAACTTTAATATGGCATTAAACACATATTTTGTTATTTAAATAATATGTAGCCAAAAAGTACGCCCCCGCCCACGCAACGTCCCTGTACATGGATTCAGCAGAACGTTGTAGCCACTATTTTCACCTCATTCGATGCGAGTAGATTGGTATTCTGTTGTAAATTTTTAAAAACACAGTGTGTGAAAATAACACCATTAACAATTAACTTTGATTTTTGGCGCGAAAATTCCTGCACAGTTAGGGACCTGTAGCAGATCACCTGCATGGGTGTTCCTGCACCAGAACGTGAGTGACCTGTTTATCAGGCAGAATGCGGGGAACAAAAGGAGTATTAATTACTTTTTTATTTGTGAGATAAGTACTGATTCTTCCAGTTCAATGAAATATCTTTCAGAGCATCATTGGAGTGAGTGCTGTTAGCGGACATGAATGCTTTTACTTGGTAATATTTATAATTTTGTTATCCCTGTCAAACTAATGTTCAAAAGGCTTCTTTCTCTCTTTGGTCTCCGATCTACAGATAGGTTTGGATCGATACTGTCTTCTGCCAGCCTCTTCACTTCAATATAGCGACCACAAGCCGTGTCTTCTATAATTTGGGATGTTTACGTATTTCATGGTCGTCCTTGTGATTTTTGCCTTCTACTCTTCCCTCAATGATCCCTTTAAGAATCCCTTTATGTCGCATTATGTGGTCAACCTACAAGTCTCTTCGCTTGTTGGTCTACTTCATCAGAGGTCGTCTATTTTGTCTTGTTTCTAAGGTGTGTTTATTTTCATGTTATGTTTTTGTAGAATTGAGAGGGTCTCAGACAGCATTTTCTTGAGCTCTTCTTCTGTTTCGACTAGTATATTGTCATTATTCGTTTTACTTGCGTTACCACCCAAGTGCTTGCTTTAAATATTTCGTGTATGCCTTCTTGTATAAACATCTTGAAACTCATAGATATTTCTCCAATATTTATTTTTACTCTGTTATTCGTAAAGGGTTTTCATCATTCTCCTTTCCTTATATTGTATCCCGATATTTTTCATTGTTTCGAACAATCCCTTCTACTTATGGCCTTTTCTACTTCGACGAATGCAGATTTGCTGGTTTGTTTTTGGATATCCTCTATTCTATTAATATTCGTATTGCTAGTATTGTTTTATTGTTCCGGAATTCCGCCTGATACCAAATTAGTCTTATGTTATACATCGTTCTATAACCTTCTCAATTCCAAGTTAAACTATTTTGGTAACTTTCTTGGAAGAATGTATAATTAGGGTTATTGTTCGATGGGCTTGCCTTTGTTTGAGCTTCCGTTTTTGAGAATTGAAACACTGATATTAATTGTAAAGTATCTGGGAATCTATCGTGTTTCATACATCTGGTATATTGCTCTATGTGGTTTCTACTCCAAATTTGTTGACTTCGTCCATTCTTGGTGTTTTATTTGTTTTAAGGTTCTTAACTGCTTCACGATATTCTCTACATAATTTCGTGTCGCTCTTGTCGTCCTCTTCTATCTCATGTGCAGCTCCTAAATTTATTTCCGGTTTGTTCCCATTTTCATATAATTTCTTTCTTCCATGATTGTGCAGTCTTGTTTTCCGTAAACACTTCATTTACTGTTTTACATATTTTTTGTATTGTTCTTTTGTTCCGATGCATTTCCTGTTTATTCTATTTCTCAGTTCTCTGTATCTTTTGACAGTGTCTTCTGTTTTGTTTTTTTCATATCAGTTCCTTTCTTTTATCATCTCCACAATCTCATACGCAATCCAAGATTTTCGTAGGTGCCTGTTGTATTTCGTTTGTTGCAGTTATTAGGCTTTTCTAAAATTCATCCAATTCTCTTCTCTGTCGAGATCTCTGGTATTGCTTTTAATATTTATGTGGCAATTTTATTATTAAGAGTTTCGTTTATTTCATCCTATAATAACTCAGTCTGTATTCTCATTCATGTCTTTCGTTTAGTTTCTTAAATTTCAGATGGCTTGTCAACATTGCCAGATTATAATGATTATCCACGTCAGCTCCTGGATAGCTACCACTTTTCTTTACCTGTACCTGTACATTACACTAAGATGTAATCGATCTGGTATCTCCTGGCATCTTCCATGTGTGTCTTCTGCGATGATAGTATTGGAATATGTTTATGATATCTAAATTATATTTGGCACAAAATTGAATTAGACATTCCCCTTTCATTCCTTCTACAAAATCCATATCTACCAACTATATTTTTCTCTTACAATCTCCTTCCAGTCTTCCCTAATAATTAGGATTTTACATCTCTTGATGTTTCATCGCCTGTTCTATTTCTACTTTCCATGATATCCTCGTCAGTTGGAATTGATTCTCCATGCAGAAATGATCTTTTTATAATTTTAAAATTATTAGTAACTCGTGATACTGAAATTGGCACGCCTCCAATATATAGAGGTGCGTATTCATTTTTCAATTTTGAGGATCAAGGTGCATGAAGTTTGTGTTCTTGAACAAAATATATTGGTTGGTATAGTGCCCGCCAAGATATGATGATATAGACTTCTTATCGTTAGCGGAACCCAAATAGATCTCTACCAGTTGTACTACTGAAGGTTTGCCATCGGTTCTACATTTCTCGGGAAAAACTTGTAATAATTTAATTCATTAATTAAATATGAAATAAATCATTTCATGTTTCAAGGCTAGATCGTCGTTTCAAAGCTATCGAGTGAAGTGTCGTTATAAAGAGAGTAGTTATGGTGCATATGATTTATTTGACGATAA
Organism: Cryptocephalus primarius; assembly: GCA_963576515.1. NCBI lineage: Eukaryota > Metazoa > Arthropoda > Insecta > Coleoptera > Chrysomelidae > Cryptocephalus > Cryptocephalus primarius. Next base: position 20,061,340 of record OY754936.1, on the reverse strand, counting down.
ACACTTTTTGATTTTATTGTTGATGTATTTATATCTACCATTTTATTTAATTAAATAGGGCCGATTATTTTATTTATGCTATTATATCTTGGCTTGCACTATATAATTTATACTATTTTCCGCCGGTATGTTGTTTGGAGCCTTTACATTAGTAGATATTAAAAAAGTGGCATAAGGAAATCGTGGCGAACGAAATTGCAGTAACGAATTCCGAAATACTTATGCAAAATACATAAGTACCCGAGAATTGTTGCGTAATAGCTTTCACATTGTTACGGTACGTTAATATTAATTTGTCGCGGGCTGTGCGTACGAACTGTACATTTGAGGATTATTAAAAATTAAAATTGTCCACCCACACAACCTCCGCAGAGTGTGGGCGCCCTAAAACGAATAAACACCACTTAAAAATGCTATAATTTTTTTAACGCCTTTTGGACTAGTTCGATTACATTAAGAGTACAAACACATCGATTGTGCCTATTAGATTAACACGGTGCCGGTCTTATTCCGTTCTTTTCTATGAACGCGACTTTAATCATATTGTTTGTTAAACATTCGAATCGTTTTGCTGAATTGTAATCGATCTGTTCTACTCCACATAATTTCAATATGAAAAGTAATATTTCATTAATGAGTAACGTTAAGTTCATATTTTATAAGGAGGAAACCTATGAGACCCACACTCAATCCTTCATTAAAACGAGGCTTCAAACGTATGTAACATTCATCATCAGGCCATTCGAATATACTTGGAAAAGTGTGGTAAAATAGTCTACAAATGTAAAAATCAACACTACAATTTTAGTGCTATAGGTGCCATATACAACTTGTGTAAATTTCTAAATTTGTAGTATAAAAATTCATATTGTAATGTAGCAAGGAGCAACTATAGGAGTTGTATGCATTGTACTCTGGTGCTGCTAAAGTTTTTACAGCACTGTACAACACTTTTTGAATTATTTGGTAATAGTGTACAATACAATTTGGTGAAGAAATGTACTACAAACATGAAAATGTAGCGTCAAAGCTTCATAGCTTCAAAAATATTGTAGTACAAATCGTAATTAATTGTATAGATGTGTTTCAAAAGAGTGAGGTGAAGGAATCCTACAAAATATGTTTAAACAATACTAAAATAAATAAATAATTTGAATGAATTTGATTATAATAATAATAAAAAAAATGAACGTGTACATCCAGTACAAATTTTAACAAATAATAAAACAAATGTACTTAATGCATAGGTATAAAAAATCCATTTTTATTTAGTAGTTTTGATTTTTTATAGCAATTGTTTGTACGAAATAGGTGAGTAGGTCAAATCCCTTCTTTTTAGTTAGCAGTGTAGAAGAATGATAATCTTTTTGTTCCTCAAGGAATTCTAATGATTTTCCAAATTTTTTCCCTGCGTCCAATATTTGTGATGTGCTTGGTTATTAGTTTCTTATCTATTTCATTCTTTGAAACAGTTACAAACAAGTGGCAGTCTATTAGAAAAGTTAATAGAATTGAAAAGTAATAAATAGTTTTATATATTGCTTATGCAACTCCTCATGCGCAAAGTTATAAAAATGTAATAAACGAGGATGTACATAACAAGTAAAATTTACTTTCTAGAGAACTTCCATGTATTATTTAATAATTAAACTTACACATACCGTCGTAATTTACTGGGGCAATTACTATTCGAATTATTTATTTTAGATTTGAACGCCACGACGGATAACAGCAATGTGCTGGCGTTATAAAGCGATTTTCATTGGCCCAAAAACCATAAAACTACTAATAAGCAAAAAATTCCAGTCCTGGCCGACAAGGGGTCAGACCAAAGCGACGCCAGAGCGACGCCGCATTTCCTTACAAAAAATTGTGTTCTTCCAGTTCTTCACGTATTATATTGAAGTCTCCATGTTGAAGTATAATTGTGGCCTTGTTGGTTACAGTGAAATAGAATTTTTGCAATTTTTTTGGACTTCTATTTTGCTACGTATCCTATGATTTCATATCATTGTTTTATAAAATACTGCCGGTAATAAAACAAAATAATTGGTTTAAAACATTTCACACAAAATGGTCCCATGGGCTGTCATTTTGGCAGTAATTAACAAATTTTTAGGAGTATAACATTTAATACGTTTATTTTTTCCGTGTTTCCATAAACCGATTCTTAAGTGTTTAAGGAAATAGAGCACAAAAATGTGAGTAATTAGGAAACAATTACATTTAACCTTCTTGCAGAATAAACGGCCTGATGAACGTTTCATGCGTACAAAACTCTTTTTCTAACAAAGAATTGTGATTGTGGTGTCAACTGTTTGCTTTTCCTCTTACTGAAGTAACATGGTCTAACATTTAACCGAATGAAAAATTAAGGAAGTGCGAGCTCTGCGTAATATTTTTTGCAGTCATTAAAAAATAATAAATTTCATCTGAATAGCGTGTTAGCGATTAACGATTAGTGACTTTTAGGAAAAATTATTGTAAAACGCTACTTGACATTAGCTGTGAAACTTGTTATTATATTCGCCAGTAATCAACGTATTCTCGTTGATCGATTTAAGAAAAACCAGAATTACAAGTTATGCCTTCCTTCTTTAATAATTTTCTAGTATGTTTTCAATCTCTATCTAACAGGCGTGCTGCGAGGGCACAACGCAGATTTTATGGAAGTTATTTTTTCAGTTCTTTGTTTTTAAAAAAGCTATAGAACTGGGTGTTTGTTCTTGGTCTTCTCTTTGATTGTATGTATATAAGGGCACTGGCAGAATTACCAGCGTGCTCTAAATGATAGGGGACGCTTTCCTATGGCATTTACGTTGTAAGCATTGTAAAATAACGTCTTGTCACTTTCTTACACTGTACTTCCTTCATTAAGAATGAAGAGAAAAATTCACGTTATTCAAATGTGAGTGTAAATAAATTTTTTAAGTCTGATGCTCTAAAACTTATTTTTGGGACAGATGTACCTACTCTTTGTTTTGTATCTCATAAACAAAACTGTCGCGGTCGTGCCGTTATTTTGTCTACGCTTTTTCCAAATCCCAGCAAAGCCTTTAAATAATACCCACCCATCATTCTTTCACTAATTCCATAATTCCGAGGGTCGTTGTTATCTAATTGCCACTCAACTGCCGGTACCTCTGGCATAACTTTCGTTCGTATCCTCTTTCGCTTTCGGAGCGTTGACGTAAATATTTCGAATAACGATAACTTTTCTAAACTTTACGAAAACTCTTAAGAGGCAACGTGTCAACGAGAAATTAGTCACCGCATGATTTATTCGCCCTCAGAAGAAATATTCGAGATTTTTCTCTCGGAAATAAAATCCGTTGGCGTTGGTCAGATCAGTGTCCTGTCGGCGCCTACGTATGCAAATTCTTTTGTTGGCTTTACGGTAGAAGGTCCTTAAGCCTTTCAGTTTTAGCTGAGTTAATAGCAAGGTGATCGAGAGCGAATAAAGCCACGGTGGAAAAAAGAGTCCGATGAGTAATCCAGTGAAACTTGCAGGACCATTTTAAAATTTTGTTACACTCAGAGCTGTGTTGCCGAAAAAATATCAGCTAATTAAAAAAATAATCGTGGTCGTAGTTAATAGACTTTTTTTGTTCACATAAAATATATCCACTACCATAAAATTATAATAATCTCCCAGAAATTAGAGAGAGAAAAGGCAATGTTATTATTACACGTGCAGAAACTAGAAGATATAAGAATATTTTGGGTACTATTTTTTGTAAGAATAGTTACTATTTTAGTTACTTCTTAAAAGTAACAGTGATGTAATTTGAGAAAATGCATGTAAAATATGTCGTGCAGTAACAAGATTGACATTATTTTGACAACTAAGCTTGCGCAGTTGCATTTCGGGAAAAGATGTACTTTAATTATTAGTGCCAAACTTTATGGGCGATTGTGGTAAAGCAGTGCCTTTGCAGATGTTTCTTACATTAAAGTCAAAATGCATGATTTTAGCCTTTTACATTATCAAGGAACATCATAAGTTTTGCAAGTACTATTAGACCTTGTACAAAACTTACTAAAACGTCTTATTGTTTCAATGTTTCAAAACAAACACTAGGGTTTCCTCTGGTAATATACAAGAAGGGAAGTTATTATTTTACATGTATGTTATAATTTGCAACCACCAAATGCGACTTAAAAGCAAGCGCTTTAATTTTTTTGGAATCTGTTATAATAGAACTCAGGAAAAGTTGGTCCATAAACACCATCATACCAGCAAATCTGTGGTTCATCAAAGTTTTACAAGGCAAGAGTTTTAACGACGAATCAATGACTTTTCTATGAGAGTACATCGCCTTAAGGCATTATACGACGGTTGGTCAAGTAGGTTCACGTGTTCCATAATTACAGATGTTTAACTTCAGTTCTCATCGAAATTACTGTTATTTATAATCTTGAATTAACAGTTCCTTTTATTTGTTTAGATTTAGAGCCGAAGACAATAGTTGATTTATTTGCATTCAGATTTACTCCAGACATGATGATATATTTTTCATGACTTTTCGTGTAGCAAGCTGTTTTTTTTTTAATTGATCTGAAAGGTCATGTAGAGCAAAAATATTTTTTTGAAAATTGTCAAAATGAAATGTGATCGGTCAGAAAAATTCTTGAACTCTGGGTATGTGAGAATAGTTAGTTTTTAGTCTAGATTATTGCGGTTTTTTTCTCGAAATTTCTATTCCTGAAACCTTGAGGTACCCCAAATGAAAGAAGCAGGGGGTCAGAATATTCAACACCATCTTTCAATCTCTTCAATAATTTCACATTTGATTGGCGATTCATTTTCATTTTATTGGAAACAAATAGTACTTGTACTATACTTTTGTCTACATAGTGTACTACTCCTCGTTCCTCGTAATGCAGTATTGGGACTGATTGCTCTCAATGATGTTGGCCAGCGCAGAGTCGCTAATTTGCCTGTACATAACCTTGCCAATAATTTTAGGCAATGGCTAGAGAAAAAATTTGTTGAATTGGAAGATTTCATTGCTGGGCAAAATACGAGCTAGTTTGTGGCTTCCGTTTTTGTTTTAGTAGCAAATCTAAGTGTAAAAGCTTTTTTATCATTTGTATTGATATTATTTGTGGGGTTAGGGAGAGAAAAAGGTTTTGCCCTCGACATTTTTTTAGTGTTAGTTTTCGGTTTTATAAGTTTTCTTTGGTAAACTGGGTAAAACATATTGAAACACCAGTGATATGTAAATGTTTATAGTATGTCAGATAAACGGCTTATCGATATTACTATTTCTAGAAGGGCCTAAAATATCCTTTTAATCTAATGGGTAAAGCTGTAAAGTTGTCAGTAGATAAACAGAGGTGAGATTATTTTTAAGATCAAATTTTAATGTTTACCTTCTTATGCCCTCAAAAGAGAGGGCAGCAGTTACCGACTGACTGTTAGAGGGACAGTTCGAAACTGTCTAATATGCAACAAAAATAACAATGCTTCATTACATTTTGTAATCATAATTACGTTTCATAATTTGTTGGTTTTATTTTGTTGAATCAGTAGGCAAGCTTTTTGCTCGTATGAACATCGAAACTGGCCATTCATCGTTAATTCACTCATAAATCGTTCATCAATAGTATTTTCAGCATTGCCATTGGTTTGTGCTTATTTAAAACGATTATTTAAGAATTCTTATAACATTTTTGCATTGTTGAACGACTTTTCACTTTCATTTATTTAAATCCGTCCACTGTGCAACTCTTACTTAACCCTGCCCACATTTAAGTCTAAAAAAAATCTGCTACATTTCTTGAATAAACAAACAAATCTTTCTTTCACTTCTGCTCTCTTCTCTGATTTCCATTAAAAGCGTAGCACGTTGACAACGTGAGAATTGTTAAAACAGAATGGTTTCGCAAGGTGAAGGTTGCACTCTTTTTTCCATCAATTCCACCCGACGACAGCGAAAGTTTCACTTTAAATATAAATCGAGTCTGAAAAAAAATTGTCGCCAAGAGAAAAAGGCTAATGTTAATAATTTTTTTTGATTCATTAGTCGGTCGGTTGCTTGGGTTGCTGGTTAAACGTTGGAAACTCCTTTCTAAACTGTTTAGACAAAACTGATTACCCTGGCGGACTTGTAAATTTTTCTGCTCTTCGAAATGCAGACGAGCAGCTTTGGACAGTATTACTATTGTTGTTGAGAGCGACGCGTTTAAATATTCAAAAGCCTACGATACCCTGTTGAATATAATTGATTTTCCCACAACGAGGCTTTTTTCTCTTCGTCACAATGAAATTGCGAAACGTAAATAACAATAATGCAAGTTAATAGAGGATGCAGACTACGGTATGGGCGACTATTACCTGTTTGAAAACGACACGGAATGAAATATAGTCGGAAGGTTCTCATTCTGGTAGCTGGCGTGAAAGATGACTATGAATTAATTTGTGGGAAAACAAGAGAAACACGCTTTTTCTAATTGGGGGAAAATATGAAATTTTAATACCAATAATGAGACGTCTATAAATATACTTTCTATAAATTAAATCTAATTATATGACATTACATAATACTTACTTATTCATACATTTATATAATTTAACTCAAAACTGATCAAAACGAGAAAGGACAAGATCTTCATACAGAGATAATCGATCCTTTATATTCAAAGGAAATGCACATTTTTGGATATGGAGACAATACAGCAATTGTCGCATCCGGGATTTAATATCTTAACGACCAAAGGATGTTTGAATGATAATAGGATGCTTGTTTCCTTTTATATAAGTAACATAAACCTTGTATTAGGTTAGATTACTTTAACCTTTAACATATGTAGAATAAATTTAAAATATTAAAAACATTTTTTATTTGCAGGAGACTAGTCAAAAGTTATCAACCGAAGAAAAAGGATGAGGAAGATTACCAGTGAGTATTATTCTAAGCATTTATAAAAATTAACTAGACAGTTATTAGACCGATCGTTCTTACTACATTTTCTAAAATTTAGATGTAATTTTTACTTCAATAGATAACACTTTTAGTCCAAATTTGATGATTAATTCATTTAATTGTCTTTTTAATCGTTATGAAAAATACCATGAATTGAAATGATAACGATTAAACTTCGTTAATTGAACTTTACTCGTGATGCTGATATCAAGCAAAGATTTTTATAAAGATAACATGTTGTTTATTTATAAATTTAAAAAATATTTTCGTTGATAACTGTAGGGTTGTAGATACAACACAGATTGCACTTCGGAATCTAAACATTTGCACATGAATTAATTATGGACAAATGTAATGGCACCCTCGGTTTGTAAACAAAATGGAATGTAGTAAACCCCTTCAAAATTGAATATTAACAAGCCACAAATAATTTACAGCCATATAAATCTTGGCACCTAACATCTAATACAGTAAGTCGCCATTGCACGTGTTCTTTCTTTCCAGTGTTTGCACATGGTCAGGCTGGTGGATCAATGGCAATTTCTTTTCATAGGATTGACTAAATTAATCAAATAGGTTATAGGCGTATATATACAGGGTGTCTCAACAATATGGGTTAAAGTCTTAATGAACTTAATAGGCTAAATAATGATGATTTAACCACTCATACCTTTACATTGTCAACAATTTTCGAGAGATATTTAAAGTTTCACATCGATTACACATTTTACAGAACAATTATAAAGTTCAAATTCTCCAAAATCCCTTATTAATGTTGTCGGTACCTATTGGTATAAGTGTAATTCCTCTAGATTTTCAACGTAGTTCGAAAAATATTAAAAGTAAAAATTCATCAGAGAAACAAATTGCCCAAATTTGCCAATATTCGACTTACCTATAGTTATACTGCATGGCCATCATGTTGCTCCTTGAAAAATTAAAAAAAATTGAAACACAAAATTTATAAAGCCACTTGTAAGGCACTTTTGATTATTTGCTGTTGTGAAAGCACTTCTGGAATTTGTATTGGAGACTCTTTCTATTGTTTAAAATTTTTTTTAAAAATGTTGAAGATTCCAGAAGAAACTCTGTAGTCTTCCTTTTAGATTATTGAAGTTTTCTAACTAGAGATTTTCTTTAGCATGATTCAAACATCTGTTGTTTGAAATTATAACAATTTGACCAGACAATTTGAGAAAAATTGTCTGCGTTTCGAAAAATGAAACTTTTGTCTTTTGACTATTTAACGTTCTATAAGTTTAAAAATCTTTAATCATTAAAGTCTCAAACTTGAAATTTGAAATATGCAAACAAAAAACGTATCCAAAACATTCATACAGAAGGTTATTATTCTGCAGGAAGTCCTGCAGACCTGTTTTTGATAACTGAAGAGGGACGTCTTTTAAAGAAAAGTTTATGGGTCAATTCCTGACCCATGAATTTCTATTCTTGGAGGAGAATTTCTTTAACTCGGTTTTTAATGCTTTCTAATGCGTTTACCGACATAGTGCATTCCATCGATTCTCTATCGAAGTTAGTTCCGGTGATTCCAAAGGAGTGTAATTGATGACACACGTTGAAACCTATTTATTGTTCTGCGATGTAATGTGTGTTTCGAATCGCTCTCCTACTGGAAAAAGTATTTGCAGTGTTCAGTTTTATAGCACCTTCCGTTCAGTTTTTCTTCAACACGTTCAACTCCACCATTTTGTCTTTATTTTAGTCCGGGGGGTTTTGTGCAAACAGTTGCGCCCGGCTTATTTTAATACATATGCTTCATATGATGTAATGAAGAGAAATAAAAAGTGAAGGGGTGAAAAAGGGATGAAATTTATTTAACAATGCTCGAATAGCAATAAACTTTACACTTCGCAGGTTTGTAGCTTCGAGACTTCAAGATGGTTAGGGAAAATACTACAACTTTCTTTCCGAGGGGATGAAAAATCGAAGTATGGATTAGTTTTGTCGTTATTATCCTGAGGTACTTCTCGAATGGTTAGAAACTATAAACTCTTCGCTGGTATAGTTTGGGTCCTCGACTGGCCCAAAAAAGTTGTACATTCCCTGAATTGCACCCCTCGAGAGGGTAAAACAGGGGTAAACTTTATGTATAACTTACTAAATAGTTAGAAACTAGTAACTTCGTACAGATATAAATTTGACTCCCAAATGATGCTTTGAAAAAGTCCAGAAATTCCAAATTTCACTTTTAGAGGGGGTGGAAAAAAGAATGAGGTTTGGTCAACCTTCGAGCGTAGCAATCGGCTAGTTTATATGTATTTACATACATACGCGTAGAAATGTCTTTTACTTTCCTGTTTTTTACATTATAGTGATTACAATATTTTTTCCAAAAGTTGAGTGTTAATACCATCTGCAATATTTTGCCACCTTAAATGTGCTGTAAAGTGATTTTGAATTTTGTTTCTACGTCATCGTTGGTGATATGGGCGACTGTAGCGGAGCAATTTGAAAATATTTATTGTCCTGTATTTTCGAAACGAAATGGATGTAGAAAAGCCTACAATTCATAAAAAAAAATCCAAGAGACTTCCCTTTTGGAATTATTGTCGCGTTATAGAAACACTCTGTAGATAAGACTTACTAATTTTACATTTTCGGCTTACAGGAACATGTGTGCCAGCACAAAGAAATGAAATATTATAATTAAGAAACGACAGATCTTTGTATTTAGGTTATTTTTAGCTCCTTCAATATAATTTTATGACTTCTACGTGCCAAAATGGGATATTGTGGGTTCTCTGTTACACTTCTTGAAGACATTTAGCCCTGTTAATTTTCTGGCGACAAACGTTTTGTCTCGAATGTCTTTAATTTAGTACAACTAATTAAGTTTTGTTAAATAGTTGCGTTTTTTATTATGTTATTTCTTAGCTCTAATATGTTCAAGGTTCGTTCAGATACATCAGAGAAAAAACATAGAGGTGCATATTTTTACACTATTTTCTAGATTAGCACAAAATTTTTTGTAAACAAGGCTAACAAGTGGCTAAATATTGTCGCCGCCTACGAACCATGAAATAGCTCACGAAAATAAAACGAAGTGTATGAAAATAAGTTTAATGTTATTGGTGCCGTTCGTTGGTCTAATTAATGGAGAATAAAAAGTGCAACTACGGGAAACTTATCACTTTCGATTATTAAACTTAAATGGATTCCGTTGGCCAGAATTCATTTCAAATAATTAAATTCTGCATAGAACAATGTGATATTACAAGTTTTAAAACGTCGTCATACAATAGTTAATTTTCACGTAAGTTTCTTTTAATTGAAAAAAGTTGGGATTGTTAATTGAACAAATATTAAACAATACATAAACCCTACACAAATGCGTTGTAATTTAATTGTTTTGTAATTGAAATGGGTGTATATATTCGAATCTGAAATAAGCAGCTGATAAATTTTATTAGTCAATAATAAATTATTTTCACATATGTAATGATTTTCCTCCGGTTACCATGTACTATATATATGTGTATATTACTTTGACATAACACGTACTTTTTTTCATTTCTAACATAATGATTGCTTAATAGTGCGTGAATCGCCTGAGGATATGTATACCTACATCGTATGTATTCTTGCATCGGAGCCAATTAAAAATTTCACCTTGTAACTACATTTGAATGTTGCAGAAAATGTGTACTTTGTTCTAGCAAAAAAGCAAACTTAACGTTGGTAAATTACGTTTTATCCTAATCTATATTAAACGTTTTGCTCGCCTTTCAGCAGTTGGAAGGAAACGTAAGAGTTTAGAAGAATTTTCGAGTCAATAAAATAAAAAAATATCGTTTCCAATGTACCAAAAGTTCAAATAATGTAAAACTTGGGTCAGTTTCAATGACTGGTTTATTACTCACATTTCAACTAGATAAACAGTCGTTCGTTGTGGTAATTAAGTTTTTAATTTATTAATGGACACATTTTATGTTCAATAAAGTTTGTAATATTGTTGACAATTAATCACATTTATTTTCATCACCAATTAATGAGGTATTTAATTATCATTTGAATGTAATGAGGAAAATTTTATTTGCAAAAAGGAACAGATTAATTTTTGTCGTTACTACATGATTAGGTGGCCCAATTGTATTTTTAGTTTAATTGTTCCTTTGGTTTATGGAGTTCGATTTCTTATTTCTTAAGAATAATTTAAATGAACAAATCGATAATACCTTTTTTGAAAGTATGGCAGAAACCCTCTAGAACGAAACTATGGGTGTCTATGTCTCCAGTATTCCAACAATTGCAGTCAATAGTAGTAAAATTTCCAAATTTTCGTGAGACATACTGATTACAAGTATATAATGCGTGAATAATCCTGTAGTTTTTCCATAACAAGCAGGGTTGATTTTTCACTGATTGAAAATGATTTAGTTGTTAAATATCAAATTTTGAAAAGATGTTCAGTGCGTTAACATGTTGATTCAATCCGTACAAAATAACACAAAACTATAAAAAGTGGTGTAACAAATTGTAATATTTTTCATTTATATAAAAGGAATACAATTCTGTAATATCTTCAGAAATATTTGTATTCACCAAGGATCTTTCGAGGGGCATTTGTAATAATGATACAAAAAATTTCACGAAAATATTCTGTCCTGGCAATTTTAACAAACGTCCCTTCATTCTTATTCCGGTTATTAGAAATAAGTAAAATTTCATGTCACGACCAGATTGGTCTGAGCTGCTTGCTCGACTAGAATATACATATTTCAGGCCCTATGACAAAGGCGAAATCCCTCGGCTCAAAAATTTTAAAAATTATTCTAACAATGGCCACCGCACTGAAATTACGTATCCGACGAAATGTTGTAAAATAACCTTGGCATTCCTTCATGAAAGATGTCACACAAGAACGAAGCAGGAATCGCCATATAAACCGACAAGAAACGCACACACGAAACCATTCGTGCAACAACAAACTAAACGTATCGACTTCAAACTTCTTTTTTACAAAAATTCCGTTACTGTCTCGGTGATTTTACTTGAGGGTGTTGTCACAAGTCAGTGGCTTTTCTCAACAAAAAAACACTTGGGATACGGCAATCCAAGCAACATTAATGTTTGCATCCAAGATGTAAGACGTCTGTTGAACAATAGAAGTTTAACGACCCGTTTTGTTTATTTAGCCGATTCATTTGCATTCCCCTTTGAAAACTCCCGTGATTTACGGTCTGCCGATTTCCAAAACGATTTCACTCCCCCTATCGATCTTGTTTAAAAAATTAATTGGACCCAATTGAGTAATATGTATAATGATTTGTGACCATGAAGACTTTGTGGGAAACTTTGACGGTTACCGAGTGTAACAGATCCAGGGTGATTCATTCAACTTCTCCAGTTACACATGAATTAAATCATGTCACGTTTTTCATTTAAGATTTCAAGTGGTTACGAGATATCTCAAATCAGATATGACCTTAGACACTATGTGATTTTTAGTGTATTTTGTGGCCTATTGTTATAATCGATCAACTGTAAAATTGCTGTCCTACTATTTGCTCTCGCTTTCAGGTTTACATCTTGTAAAGCATTTAAAGCACTGATGAACGAAATCAACGATCTGGCAGGTCAACATGAGATCGTCGCCGAGAACCTTCAAGCAAATGTGATAAAAGAGCTCACTGCTCTAGTCAAAGACTTAAAGGAAGAACGAAAAGTAGGTATTTGATGGCTCAGTAGAAAGTTATCAGTTATTTAATTCAGATAACTTCTACGACAATCATTAACGATTTTGGTTGTTTCTAGAAACAACTCCAGGAAGGTCAAAGGCTGTCGCAAACTCTCCAAACGCAAATCGAGGCCCTGCAAAGGGCAAAGAAAGCTTACGACAAGGCGTTCAAAGAATCTGAAAAGGCCATAGAAGGTTTTCAAAAGGCTGACGCTGATTTCAATTTGTCCAGGGCTGAAGTAGAGAAGCAAAGAGCGAATATGGCACATAAAACGCAGGTTTGCGATGCCGCGAAGAACGAGTATGCTCAGCAATTGCAAAGGACCAATGAATTGCAAAGACAGCACTTTAGGTGGGGGATCTGCATTAGCTATCGTGTAGTGTATTATAATTATTGCTTTTAGATCCGGTTTGCCTGAAGTGTTCAGGCAATTACAAGAGTTAGATGAGAAAAGGATTAAGAATATTAAAAACTTCATTAAAGCCTCTGTAGATATTGAACGTAACGTTTTTCCTATTATTAACAAATGTTTAGATGATATTCTTTCTGCTGCCGAAATTATTAATGAAAAAGAGGTGAGTTATAGAAATGTTATTACATCAAAAAATACTGCGATATTCATGTTTAACTTGCATTTCCAGGATACAATGCTTGTCATAGAAAAATACAAGTCTGGTTTTCAACCACCTGAAGATTTTCCATTTGAAGATCTGTCTAAAGGTGGCAGCGAATCAGGTAGTGCCACCAACATTAACAATATTCAAGTAAGTGGTAAGAAAGATGGAGGTTACACCGTCAAAGGAACAATAACTGGAAAATCACTGAAGAAGAGAACAGGACTATTTCATATTTTTGGAGGTCGAGGGGTAAGAAATTTGGTTTCTAATTTTTTTCCCGTGTAAAGTAAACGTGAAATTTTTGACACTTTGCAGTGATAAAATGCTTGAAGAAATGACGTATTCAATTAGTTTTTTAATAGCGTTTAAATATTAATTACTGAATAAAAAGTGAAGTAGGAAATTGTTAAAGGGAGTTGAAGTTTGTTCACTTTCAAATGAACAGTATTTTAAGTCACTAGGTCATTTCTCCTCCCTCTTATACATTGGCTCTTTGCATTGTGATAAATAATGAACTTGTTTATTTCTTTCCGTTTCCTCTTTTTGGTGATGATATCTGCGCATTTGTGGTGGGCACTTTACCATTTTTATTTATCTAGTAAGTAATTTTTTAGGAAATAAATGTTTGCCTATTTGCATGCTCCGTTTTTAAACAGAGAATGTTTTTGTGTGTTCTTAATAAAAATAGTCTTTTGTCGTTGCATCCTGTTTTGTAGTAGGCAAAAAACTACTTTCTAGACAGTTTTTGAAGTTATTTTTACTAAATATTAACTCATTAATGTATTTAACGATAGCATGTTTTTTTAATTTTAAAAAGCTTTTTTTATATTTTCACGCATACAGAAGCTTACCGAAGTCTGTATGGCCATTAAGGTATGTGCTTTTTAGCTTTAAAAATTGCTTTCGATCTTTCTTCTGTGATCACTTTCAACTACCTCATATTATTATTTTTTGTGCAGAATGAATTTGCTGCAAAAACATGTTTTTAAAATTCCAAGCTTCGAAACACTATGATTGTTTTCCAAGGAATAGATACTTGTTAAAATAAATTCAGGTGGCCCGATAATTTGATCTGATCGGCACAGCTCAAAATAATCCCTTACTTCTTACATGTGAAATAATATCCTTGTGTGTGAAAGTGTAACTAACACCTCCTAATCTAAACGGAAGATAGAAACAATCTTAACCGCAAGTCCTAAGTGTGTTCAGGTATCTTTATTATGTTATTATACATCTATATCTACACAAATAAATAAACATTACAGCTAGGTTGATTAAAGATTTCTTTTGATTTGTGCCGCTTCTTGTACAACTGATGACATCGAATTTATTTAAATTAAAATGGCGGTTGAATTTATTTCTGCAAGTTCTCTATATTTATAAAATGACAAAACGACGCCCGTTCTTCTGTTTCAACCCTATCGATAACATTAAAAACGAAATTCTCGCCTTATTTTTTACATTGTTCATTTATTTAGAATGCTGCAATTTCTGATGGAAAGGAGGACTTAAGTGAACTTCCGCCAAATCAACGGAGGAAGAAACTGCTGCTCAAAGTTGAAGAACTGAAAAACAAAGTCGCTCAAGAGACCGGAGCAAAAGATGGACTAATGAAAATGAAGGGCGTCTACGAAGCGAATCCCGCCTTGGGAGATCCGCGAACCATTGAAAGTAAGAGCAATTTATTCTCTCGATGATTTAGAAAATTGACTTTCCAGAAAACACTTTAAACTGTGGTCAAGCTCTAAGGAGGCTAGAGAGGGAGGTGGTGTCCTTCAGTCACCAATGGTGTGTTCTAAGTCCATGGCGTTTATCATAAATCCAAAAGGCAGAATCTCAAGCTTCAGTATCAGTACTAAAAATAAAGAAAGCAGCACTAAACATACAAATGGAGCCGATAATTCATACAGAAAAAACTTTTTCCGAAGACTAAACTAGTCCATTGTTCATCTTGACGCGTGTCTTTTTGCTTTGGGCATAATGACAGATTAAAGAAACTCGTAGAAATGTACTAGCAAGTGTTTACTCCATATCCATAGTCCACATGGCAAGGTCAAATTAATCAATTATAAGATATCTTATGGTTAACATAGAATTCACCCAAATATGTGTGTTGAGAGTTGTGACGTATTCATAAATACTGGGTATTCTGATTTCTGTGTCCTTTAGTATATTTATCGCACAACTTTCAATTATGACTTCCAAACTGTGGGTTCTGTACAATATTCCAACAGGGTGCTATGTTTACATTAGCAGCACAATTCAGTTCTGGTGTTTTTAGTACATCTTTGGGTTTTAAATAAATATAGCTTAAATATTAATGCAACATCATCAGCATTTGCAATTATAATGCAGTACTCCAAATTTATTAGTTATACACTGCTATATTATAAGCAAAATTGAGCCTCATGTTGTTGTTCCCTGAGGTGTTCTACACAATGTTGTTCTTTCAATTTTTTCAGTAGTTGTATTACCATTTCAGGCCAGCTGAATGAATGCAGCCACCGCCTGGAGAAGCTTCAGCAAGATCTGGCACGCTATCAGGGTTACCTCGAGGAGGCCACAAAGGGAATCCAGTCGGGCCAGAACCAGAACAATTCGGTCAACAATTCGCCCAGGCTCCTGAACGGGTCGAGGCGACACCATCGTAACTCCGGCGGGAGCGCCGCCGAGGAGGAGTCACTCAGCAGGTCTGCAAGTGATAGTAGCGTCACGAACCCCACTTTGAACCATAATAAACAGTCAGCACCCGGCACGCCACAGCTTAACAACCATGGGTGGGTGTTGGTTTTGATCTTGAGTATCTCTTGAAATTTGTTTTATGTGATGTTCTTAACTTTTTTTTATACTTCTAAACTGCAACTGGAATCCTTATTACAGTTTTTAATTTTATGTTATTGACCGAAAGTAAGGAATCAATACCCATTGCCTTTCAATTTTCTTATTAGCTTTAAACGAAGTACTCAAGAAAAGAGTTGCTAGAAAAGTAAGCTATGAAATTAACCAATTTAATTTTTATATAGACATTATCAATGTGTACTTTAAACCAAGCGAAATGAGATATTGTAAAATTTTAATCTACTGGAAGGATACGAAGTAATAGAAATACGGTTATTTCAAAATCTCCAAGTAGTAAAATGGCTGTGGAAGGGAAAATGGACCAGAACAACCGACAGAACTGGAGCAAAGCAGAGACTAGAAATCAACAATTTTTAATTTATTCACATTACTACTTATTACTCACATTCATTACAAACATTGGAGAAAAACATTTTTCATTAGAACGTTTGTCAACTGTTCTGTATTTTGATTTATACAAAAATTCAATAAAAAAGTTGAACAGTTCTTTTCTCTTTTTAAACATGATACGTTTGTAATAGAGCCAGGTCATTACCAAGTTTTTTGTTTAGGATCCCTACTTTATTATCTTTTCATCAAATGTCTGTTCAAATTTATACAAAGTAGTATTACAGTATAGTAGTTACAAAGGTACTAGAACGTACATTTATTTAACTTCATGCTGAAGAACACAACCAATTTAGTAGTAAGTAGTAAAAATTTTATTTGTTTTTACGATGTTACATTTTGCTGGGTTTAGAGTACACATGCATTGTAATACAGCTGGGTATATCTTATTTGAAATTTGCCTCCATTAGAACACTTAAGCATTACTTTTACATTTTATTAACAATGCCACTTTTTCCATTATAAATATATGTAAACACCATCACCACTTTCCTTTTACTCGAATATTTCTGGTGATACTCAAATATTTCTGGTGAGCTATTTTTCTTCTCGCCCGAAGTGTTTCACTTGAGACTACCAGCCGTACTTACAATGTTTTTATTTTCATGATTCATTAGTAGCCATTTATTTTATCTTTCCGAACTTCGCTTTATGTATACATACTTTCTTCTGCTTGCTCTTCCTTTTTTATTTCATTCATTTTTTTTTATTTCAAACCACGTTAACATGTTTGACGTAGTTGTTCCAATAGCCCTGAAAGTGGATTGGGCACTTCGCATACTTCACTGCCGGGAGCAGACTCAGATCCAGACCAGTATGACGGGCACGTGGCCGATCCAGAGAGCGAATACTATGAGGCTGACATGTTACCCACAATTGGGACTTGCCGGGCACTTTATCCTTTTGAAGGTAACGATAATTAAATTTTACTAACAGTATAAATAGCTACAAATGTACTGTTAGTTTGTGTAATCGTGCCTGACCTTTCATCCTCTATATTTGTAATAAGGTTTAAGTGGTTTGAATAGACTATTGTTCCAAATATCTAGTCAAAATGGACTACACTGTAGGTTGTTTCTCCTTTTTTTGAATTTTAGGTATTTTTTGGAGTAAGACTCATGATTGCATAAGTAAATACTGGCATCAATGACCTACATACTTTCTCCTCTGCAGTTAGATGAACATTGCTATAATTTGACATCTTAAGAACTATTGATTTCATGTTTAATATTTGTTCATTTATGTTAGCCACAAGCGAAGGTAGTATTCCAATGGCCCCCGATGAAGAGCTGCATCTCATCGAGCTGGACCAAGGCGATGGTTGGACAAGAGTGAGACGCATTGATGGCGACAATGAGGAAGGATTTGTACCCACTTCCTACATCGAATGTACTCTTTTCAACACTTAGAAGTCCAGAAATTGTTTGTAAACATTTGTATGCTTTTCTTGTACATTATTTATGCAATATTTTTGTTTCGTCACATATATATATATATATTCGTATGTATTATGATTAAAATTACAGTGGTCGATATTGTTCGCCGTTTGTAGTAGACTATTTATTTTCTAGTGAAGAACAATGCTGAAAAGGGCACATATTTACTTTTATTTTCGCAAGTGATGTACAACCGTGTTTTTCTCAATAGTATGAAGGAATACAGGCACAATTTTGATTTAATAAGCATTTAAGTTATGGAAGTCCATATTTTTTATTTTATTTTTTTTTTGTATATACGCTCATACTAATACAATTGCTATTATGTTAGTTGATTATTTGTAATATATATGAATAAACAGATGTATTATTTTTTATACATTCTTTTTATTTTTCGACTTTCCTTTTTTTTTTTTCGAATTAAAAGTATTTATTAGGTAAGTATTTTTAAGTTTCTTTTTGTTCTGTTCATTTAAGTTTTGGTTTTGCAAATACTTTATTGGTCTAATTTAAAATTCAACGGCGAAAATATAAAACGCAAAAATGTGTTTCTTTTGTGGTATTTTAAATAAAAACTTTTTTGGTGTGGATGTTCATGTTGCTGACTGAGTTGCAATTTTCTAAATTATTTTGTGTTTAACTGTACTCGATGTACCAGAATATAAAAAGCTTAAGTTTGACATATAGTATATATCTTGTGTTGATAGATACAAGATTTTGTTTAACTTCCGTAAAACAATCTAGTAACTAGGATAGAACAGGCTTGTAAATATCGCTAATAAATGATGTTCACAAATTCATCCTCTAAATAACAAGTTATTTATAGGATAAAATTAGTGTAAGATAAAGCTATTTGTATTTTAGAGAATAAGACTGAAGACTGATATCAAATTAAGTTGAAAATAATCTCATCGCTATTTTGAAATGTTTGATAGAATATTTAAACTAACTTCAGATTTAATAGCAATGCGATTAATAGTGATACTTCAGCTTTTGGTGTAGGAAAATAAATGGCAATTCTGGGCACCCAACGGACATGAATGAACACATTATTAAAATGATTAATTTAACTACACTTTTTCAAGAATTAGTAATACTTAATAGTCACTATTTTTAATGGAACAGCACGAATTCCTGTCTATAGGCAGCCCAAATACTAAAAATTGCTTATATGCTTTATGTAATCGCCATTTTTATGAAATTTAAACGGGTTTTAAATTGTGTTACTATTACTGCTTTGCGTCATATATTCCTTCCTAAACTTGATCTAGTGAATGTTTGAAATATTTTCCCTTTTAGCAAAGTCTATATGTTCTCTTTATATTATGTGTCTTGTAACTAACTTTCAAAATATTCTGTAACTATAACTAAAAAACAATGAAATCTATTTGTAACATTATGAAGCAGTGCTTCAGTCGATGAATATTAAAATTTGTCATTACCTAGCTTTAGTGATGTGTTAAACAAACTATCAAGCTCATCACTGATATTGGTTGTGAAAATAATGAAGGATTCTTACATGTGTATATATGTAAAAGTCGTTACATATTCTGTTGTGCATGTTTATTTAAAGGGATGCCCCAAAACAATGTGCAGCATAAAATCAAAGATTGTAAAAGTAATCAGCTAGTTACTTCAAGCTTGCAACATCGTACAATTAGAGACTGAAGCGAGATTTATGTTAAATGACGGTTTATTTGACTTTATGTTCTTTTCTTAACTTACTCGTGGCACTTCTTTAAAATGGGAAAAAAGTTTGGCCCGGTCTTTGGAGTTATAATTTATACACACCCATTTCAAAAATTTCAATATTTGTAGCCATAAAGGGAACGTTTGTGGTATACCTAGCTTGAACGTTGTTGAACTAAATGTTTGTAAAAGATTTGCTGAAATTTTAGGGATGCTATAAAAAGCTTTAAATTTTATCTCATTTGTCATATCCGTTTCATATCATATACAAATATTTTAATGTGCTTATAACAATGTAAAGAACTCCATTTCGACAATATGTGTGTGAAAAATTAGTCAAAAAGTATTGTAAATTATTTTTTTACGATGTTAGAGCTGTTTTTGCTTTATCTGTGTTTCTTAGTCACTTAAAAACAATTTTAATTTTACACTGATCACTATCGTTTCCTAATTGTTGTACAACTTCATCTAACTAAAACATATAACTTACTCTACATGTTACTGACTGAAACTTGTAATATAATTTATCAAAAATAACTGGTTAAATATTCTATCCCAATATTCCAATGAATTTTATATTTGTAAGGAAAATACAGGAAAAACAACAAACACTAAAATATATTTATAATACTAGAATAAAAATCACTTATAACCAAGATCACTCAGATTAGACTTTGTATAAAATATACAAAGATAAGACACATCGCAGTACAAAAGCTAATGATTAACTAACTCCTGATTTTATATACAGTACGACCATGCCGTAAGCTGAACTGCCTAAGGAACTAGAATGAGGTTGCTAACAATACCTAAAAGAAGCACAGAAGTGCTTGCACCAAGTGTTGGATTCATTCATTAACCCTTCATAGGTAACCATCACTGCAGCTCGAAAGTTTAGGCAATAATTATTTTATTCGAGTAAATCACTACTTTTGAATTGTAAATTTATGCTCCATAATCATTTTTCATTTCCTAGGTAAGAACAACATATCCTTAAAAGAAAGTTAAAATAACATGGTTGCATAAATCACCATTTTGATGCTACCAATGAAGGGTTGGTAACAAAAAGTAAAGTTACAAAAGAAAATATCGAGCCTTAGATTTGCTTTGGTGCTATATCATCACAATGAGATTTTCACTCTTCTTAAAAAATAACCACTTATCGTTACCTCGTTATATCGAAACCTTCATTGTAATACATTAGTTTTAACAAAATGGAAAACTTGCCTATTTCAACCCAGACTTACACACATAATACTTCGTGAATTTATTCATTTTAATATCTCACAGTTTGCCTTTTGATTCTTACCACATAAACTACATGGTCGCTTTAGTCTTTGTATAATCTAAAATGATTTCTATGAAAATAATGAAAAACGTACAATAAATTATTAAAAGCAGAGTCAATTGTAACTTCATATCCAGATATAATAGAGTATTAAAATGTAGGCATCGATGTGTTGAATACTATGTTTTTTGCGAAACATTTATAAATATGTCTACTTAGTTGAACTAGATACATGTGCACATATTAAGTATTTATATGAAAAATAAAATTTAAAAATTCTCGGATAACTATATAAATTAAGTAAAAAAATAAGAGGTAAAACAAAACATTGAAAAATCTACACACTAGGCACAGGTTATAATACCTCCAAAAAATGAAATTTTTTATAACCAATTTGTATATTTGCCTACTCTGTGGATTTTACAATTAACATATTATTAGCATATTACACCAAGGCGACTTGTGGAAATATTTTGTGTATCTAATTTAATTTACCTAATAAGGAAGTCACCCAGGCTACAAATAAGCCTCCTTGTAATACAGCAATAACAAAACAATGGATGAGATTCTGTACCAGAAGTCTCATTTAACACAACATATTATAAAGCCTCTTAAAAACTTTTTGGCAAACAATTGTCAATACTGCTGGAATATAACAATAACTTATTGCTACAAAGAAAATCACAAAAACCCAAACGTTTGCCTATATTAAATGCTCCTCAGGTAAAAATAATTTATCGAAAATTATTTAAATAATTAAGGAGGTTCCCTGGTTAAGTCGAAGCATGGAAACGCCATGTTCTAATATTAACGTGAAGATTTTGTTTTCAACGTTGTTTGGTGCGACAAATTCTTGATCAGTGTACCCCCTCTGCCTACGCTTTATGTATTAGATATTCCATATACCACAATGTTGCCCCGTTTTTGATTATGGTAAATAATAGTTACAAAATAGCCACTGTGACCATATTGTTTCTATGAATTTTGTTATATTTTCTAAATATTGAAAAACATGTGCATTCTCATATAACATTGTGTGTAAGGTATCAACTGATTTCGCGCTTTATAAGTGCCCTCCGTCCACAAAAATTTAATTAGACCTTACTTGTGTCAATTGTCTAGTAAATTTCATTAACATCTCTCTATTAAATTCTTAACCAGGGAAACTCCCTTAAAATCCCAACATTAAAAAATAGACACACAAATTTTTGGGGTTCAAAGTAACTCAAACGGTAAAACAAGGTTTAAAGTTTTAAAAACACCTTAAATGTGATGAAATGTAAAAATGTGTTTACGTACATATAAAAAGATACCTCTAATAAATATTACTCTAGTAATGGACATACACTGAGAGATTTTCATAATCAAATGATCGGCTCTTGAGTGATTTCATAATCGAATGACTAGTAGTAATTTGTCTATGCCTCTTTAGTCAGTAAAAATTATATAACATTATTACTACCTGATCAGGCGGTGACCATATTATTTAATTATATGTATTTGTGAATAATAATATCTTTTATTAGTGAGACAGTTTATCTGTATACAACACACGTATTTGATTTAAAATTCATGTAGTTACGAAAAAAGAAGCAATTTTCCATTGTTGAAGAATATGTTGTTTTGTAAGATTGAAATAGGTTTGAGAGATTTATTAATCACTTTTCGTCGCTATTTTGACTATTCGTTTGATTATGTTCAGTCATTAATGGGAACAAGTGACCAGAACAACCAAGTAGCCAAGTAAAAATAAAACCACCGAATGATCATTCAATCACTTGATCATTCATCTCTCATATCTCGCAGTACACATTGTATAACAGAGTTCTTGAAAAATCCTGAATAATTGTATTACGGCCCTTTGATTATGTCTACCACTATATTAGTGTCGCAAATAGTTATTAGCGACAAGATTTCTAATGTACAGTATTGTTTAGTTTTATTTTTTGATGTTCAACGAAACACATTCCAGAAAAGACAAATTGTCACTATCTCTATCTAAAATGAGTTGTTTTTAAACAAAGCAATGAGTGTTTGTATTAAAATAGATAAGTAGCATTTGAAGAAAGGTCAAATGCAATTGACGCATTAATAATAAATACAATGTTTTAGTAACTGTATTCTTGATAAAAAATAAACGATTTAGCTGCTACATTAATAAGTTTTGGCAGTTTTGGTTGTTAATATTTGGATTTTGTTCAAGACAGCTTTCCATTTGACAAAATGATGTTTTTAAAAAGTAAACTCAGCTAACAAAATGGAAACCAACTAACAGAAAGTCTAGAATTTATTATTCATCGATACCAAAAGGAAAATACCTAATTGAACAAAAATATACTAAAATTTAACTTACAAGTAGTTGTCCATAGAAAAGGTACCAAAAGTAGTGACATTCCAAAAATGTGTGAAGGTATAAATATCAACTAGTCTGTTACATTTCCTGCACAACAAGACATCCTGTTATCTGAGTTTCTCTTGTTTAAATCAACGGTATCGTTGATGACTGGCTCAGTCCTGTCTGCTCTTGTCTCGAGCCGCAGCCAGTGCTGCACCGCCATTCTGAATGCCTCATGTACATTGCTAGCATTCTTCGCAGACGTTTCTATAGATGACGATATGCCGTTCTCATTACACCAGGTCTCCATTTCCAGCTGGGATACTTCCCGTTCCTCATTTGGTACATCAGACTAAATGACAAACAAGAAATATCAATCTGACAAGAATATCTAATGTAAGGTTTACACTTGGAATTGTGAATACGATTAATTATCGGTATGTAAGTGGTAAAAATATCTCATGTTATTTCCATAAGCAAATAAATTTAATTTTAATGCGAATGTGGTTTAAATACAGTAATTTAAAAAGTAGCGACAAGGATAAAGTTATGAACTTGAAAATAGGAAATGATACCTTACAAGTCGCCAGTTTCAGAAACTGAAATCAGAAAATCACATTTCGATTATACCATGAAAGGTATAGTTATCAATTTTAGGACACTTGAAATTTGGGTGGTGGGTTTCGTGGAAGAGATGGAAGGTACAATGTGCCCCATTGGAGAGCTACAAAATAGCTACAAATTCCGCCACCTTAAAAGATTCAATATCCCAAGCGGCTCCAGAGACACATAGGGTAGCTACAGTAAGCTTAAACTTGTGGCAAGATCTGTTTTCAGAACAAGCAGATTTACAAATTCAATTTTGGCCCTACAAACTAGCTATGAATAATGCAACTATTCCAGTGAAATGGCTAATGCAGATTAATAGCTGTAGCACTTTCCACAGTGATTGGTGGTACCTAATATAGTAAAGTAACATTAGTTTTCCAATCAGTTTCTTCAACATCAACAAGAATAAATTTATTATCAATTTAATTTTTATGTATTAAATTAACATAGTGTAAGTAATATGGAAAGTAGTTCTTCTAATTAAGAGTATCAGTTTTCAAGGATTATCTTTCTTTTAAAGGCACTTATCCTATTTCTTTAGACAAGAGAGATACTTCAGTTCCTGAATATATGCATGAACATAGATAACCAAAACAGGTAACAATAGAGATAATTTAAAGAATAGGAAATAATACCATAACTGATTAAACTGTAAAATGTATTAAATTGTATATTGGAGAAGAGAACAAAATGATAATGGGAAAAATGAATCGAAATGGTATAAAAAAGATTATTATATGCTACGTTTAAGAATAGATAAGAAAGTAAAAGTATAAAAAGTGAAAGTATATAAAAATATGAATAGAGGAAACCTTGGAACTCAAGGACAGACTAGGGAAATATGGAAAACATTACTAACAAAGAGAGAATGGAAGCAAGGGAACAGTATTAGATAATCTGATAATGATAACTAGTAAATTTCACTAACCTTGTTTCCTACAACTATAAACGGAAATTGTGCGTTGTCTCTTATGTCCGCGTAGTAATAAAATTCGTTCTTCCACATTTGTAAGTTTCTAAAGCTGTATCGGTCGTCTATGGCATAAGTTAGCATACAAATGTCGCTACCTCGGTAGAACGGTGTTCTTAATGTTTTGAATCTCTCTTGTCCCGCTGTGTCCCAAATCTGAAATGAAGTTTCGAATTAACTGATAAAATAAAATGAGCATAAAGAGTTAACCAATACAGAGTAGAAGTGGGGCATTAGCAAGAAAAAACAGGAATCAATCACATGAAGATATTGTCGAATGTGTGATATAATCGACTGGGAAAAGACAGCTTTGTAGCTTAAACTTCACAAGGTCTATTAAGCCAGATCAATTACTAAATAAGTCCACATTCGTTATAAGACCATATTATATTGCAAAATAATTGCTAATCATTCACATCAATACCACTGATATAATTTGAGTAACACTCTCTGATTAGAGACTTACACTGAAATCTACGGAATCTGCTGTCCGAAATCTAAGCTCACTAAACATTGTATAGCATTGAGGAGAATTATTGTTTTTATAAATCTTGTGTGCAATCCTCTTGTGGTAAACCAATGTTCTGAGCTGAGGGCTAACCAGGAAGGGAAAGATTCTTAAGTGGCACAAGAGTATCAATTACTGAATACACAGTATCATAGAAAATATGCAGCATTACAGAAGGTTTCTCGTCTGAGAAAAGGGCATCACAACCCACAGTATCAAGGCACTGGTATACAGCCATAAAATCCGTGTTACGGAAATCATGATAGTACTTTAGAGTTGAGTCTCACCAATGCCTGTCATAATTTGTAAAGTCGTCTCAATTGGATGATGGGCATCAAGCGGCAAAAGCACATCGACTGACTCATACATGATAAATTCAGTAGGTTAGGGATGGTCAGTAACTTATGGATAAATAGACCACTGTTCGCTGACTTCGTGTTACAATATTCTGACCACTTGTCGTGTCTACTCTTAATTTGTCTATGATTAATATGTTCATGGTTTTATTAGCGTACACTATAACACAGCAGGTTCCTTTCTATCCCTTCATGAGGAAAAATAGTAGGGAAGGGAATATTCTTTACACCAAAATTATATCTCCTCATTTGCTTATCTTTCTTTATGAAAACCCTACAAAAATTACTAGCCACACATATAAGAAATAAATTTCATAGTCACCTCCAATGAGTATGTAAGACCATATGAATAGATCTCATTACATATGAAGAACTTTCTCCCAAACTCCCTTAAAGACAAGACCAAATGACTCAATGCTACTTGAATTTCAAAACGCCACAAAAACTCTGAGGACTTACAAGAATAATATTTCTTATTACAAAGTATCGACCAGATTGCAGTTTATTCTCGAATCTCAACAAAGTTAATAATATATTATGGACGCAAATGAAGAAACCACTCGGTCTTAACCAACCAATATGAAATTTAATAGCGACCAGTTTCAATGAACCAGCAATATTATCAGGCTGTTGAATGCTGAATATGTATTAACATATTATTTGTTGGCTTTTGTCAGCTAATCCTTGGTGGAGTCAATATTTAAAATACAAACCTTGGATGAGCATATTTAAAACTTTATTAAAAAATTAGATCATCTACACCATGGTGTTCAGTATGGGCAACCAAAGCGTATTTGTACTTAAACAAAAAATTATGAAGCGAGTTATGAATTATGAATTAAGCGAGTAATAAATTGCAACTGAAAACATGAATATTTTAGAAATTTTGTTATAATATTTATAAATTATATTGTACAATAATCATCATTGTCTTTTGATACTGTTATACTTCAAAATTTCCTTTTTTCTTATCTGAGTTACCCAATAATAATAAATATGCAATAAATAAATATAGGAGTAAAAAATAAAAATTTATTGAAGCTCGACTGATCTACAATTCCATATGTTATTGTATTTTTCTTTAAATTTTCTCATGGTGGGGATTTGGGGATTAGTTCTCCATGTTAGAAACAGCACTCCAAAGTTATTGAGGCAATCTCCAGGTTGGTTCAGAGCTCCAGCATAGTCTTGATTTTCTTCCATGGTCATATGACAACAGACTGAGCAGCACTGATCGATGGTATGCGAGAATATGAAGATATCGAAGAGACCAAGGTTTCCTCCAATAACCAATAAGATCATCTCTAGGGAATGCACTGCATAATCCTACTCCCCAGTTGTTGACCGAAAAC
The DNA here is from genome assembly GCA_963576515.1 of Cryptocephalus primarius. NCBI lineage: Eukaryota > Metazoa > Arthropoda > Insecta > Coleoptera > Chrysomelidae > Cryptocephalus > Cryptocephalus primarius. The sequence goes on along the minus strand of OY754936.1, from coordinate 20,034,306 downwards.
TGAATGTATATAATTGAAAAATTATGAAATATATGAAGATCGAACCAATGACTTACAGTTCATACTTTCACACATGGAATTTAGTGGTTGGTTAGCAAGTTATATGTAGTACTCCGAAGTTATCGAATCATCTCCAAATTTGGGTTCCGGCTCAGGCTCACAGTCCGGTTCACTTTCTTCTCCAATGCTTACACAACAAATATATAAGAAGAACTTATAGATGGCATGTGAGTATTGTATTAATAAATACAATAATCCAATGATAAAAGAGAGCAATAATATGATCTCTAGGGAATACATTACATACTCTAGAAAACCGAATTTAAGTTTTGGGCAAAATAAGTAGAGTTAGTTGACAGATTGTAAACAACTGACAGGTTATCATGGAAACGAGACTATGACAAAAGACTTGTTACCAACTATTGGGTTCATCCCAGTAAGCCATGTATCAGAGCCCACTAGATATAAAGTTTTAAAGAATATATTTTCCCACATACGAAACAAGCTTCAGAGCCACTTCCCTGTAGGCTCAATGAGAATCTAAAACCACCTGAAGAGAACTCCTTATAGACAATTTGCCAATATGAACAATTAGCAAGATACCATTTATTCAAGTGATGCCTCAATAAATTGCTAATATATCATGATCCAGGTGCTGGCCTATCAACAAATATATGAATCAAATTAAATCGGATTAGAACAAGGCTCACCAAGTTCCAATAATAAAAATTCAAATGGGGACTAACCGAGATGGATATACTGTTTCAGATGCGTTAGTTTCTCTTTAGTGGGCGAGGCTTAGCTACAACATGTCCTCCCCCCTATGTGTAAGAAGGGAAGGTAGATTAAGTCATGCCCAATACAAAAAAAAGGTATCCCTGCCTGCATCCTTTCTCTCTCCCACACAGGGAGACTGGAGAAGACAAGCTGTCTATTTGGTAACAAGACTATGACGATAATTTGATGTACGTTGTATGATTACTCGTTATGTCTACATTCCTATGTGTACTATATTCTTTTATGTTATGGGATGCTGCACTTACTATGATCATAGTAAGTCTGCGAAGAATATTTTTCCACTTATGAACCAGATATACATTCCACTTTTCTACATATGCATTGTTGATACTTGCCAAATGCAAAATACATGATTACAGTAAGATACAGTGTAGACATTTTAGAAGTTTGAAGAGAAAGTATCCTTGTAATGACCAAAATAAAATACTTGAAAAATTAACAAACTTTGTATGTGTTATCCTATTACTTAGGATAACGGGACCAACACATACAAAATGCTTGCTCAGCACCAAAGATGAAGTTTAAGGGCAATGTAATGTGTTAATATTTAGGTGTAGAGTACATATTTGTCAATATATTCCAAAGTTTATTGGAATATTCCAAGATTAACTAGTATACCCCAAAATTGTTTAATACTTTAAAATAGATTACTGTTTATGTAATTAAATCAGTACTTACTTGTAAAGTGTACGTCTCCCCATCGATTTCAATGTCTTTATTCAAAAACTCCACTCCTATGGTGTGAAAAGAATGTTCGTCAAATTGGTTTGACACGAACCTGTTCATAAGGCAACTCTTCCCGACGCCCCCATCCCCCAATATCACTACCTTCAGAAGGGTGTTCTTGTTAGGTCTCACACTGCTCTTACTTGCCATCCTGTAGTTGGTTACAATTTCAATTCTCACTTAATATCATTGTTTAGAACATTCGGAGCTTTCGGGTGATAAGGAGCTAATTTAATTTTCCTCAGTGAGTCACACGTCTATTGATTTCACCATTATTAAAGAGTACAACGATAAATCGCGCGGAATTTTAAACAAGACGAGGTTTATTGTTTGCGTATGATGTAACTCCTTTGTGAGATTTATTGCGAGTATAAGGAAGTGATAAAGGTCGATTTCAAAATAAAAAGAAAAATGTAGCTGACACCAACAACAGACCACCTTGACAAATGACAGTAAGACGATACCAACGCAACACGTGACGTTGACAATTATCATATGATGATGGCAGTGATACCAATATAAATATTATTAGACACTAGTGCAGAGTGTGTTGCTTACACAAAGTTTGATGTTATTTAATAGCAGTAAAATGTTTGAGTAAGGAATTCTTCTTAAAAAGTTATGGGCGGAACCCATTATGTGGATACCTTTTTACACGACTGCTAGAAAAAAGGAGTGTTATTGTTGTAGTAGGAGGATATGTATATGTTTCTTCCACTATAACTTTTTAATGGCTTAACCGATTCTGATGCACAATGGTTCAATAGATTCCTTACTTCACCGGAAGTGCTATTAGGTACATTCAAATTCGATAGATTCGACTAGTTTGGATATAATTTGTATTTTTGGCCATAGTGCCGGTAGTGACGCATTCGCCATTTCGTAGAAACCGTTGGTAAGCTAAAATTTGAGGCTAAATTGAGCTTGTTTTATGAAAATATTTTACAATCACCTTAAAACGATGTTTTATAGTAACATGTTTTCTAACTTTGCCAATTGCTTAGTTGTAGAAGTTTAAAAAAATTAAAATAAAAAAAATTTTTAAATTATAACGCACTACTGCCAAAAATCTAACTACAGTGGAATTAAAATGTCGAAAAGTTGGTATTGAAAATAAAATACACTTAGATTTAACAATCACGTTATAAATGTTTAAACACAGTCATTGTAGTGGATTTAAGGTATTTAAATTTTATTTATTTATAAAACGAAGGTGGCTGTCACTTTTCGCGGACGAACGGGTGACAAAGTGATCTTCGATGAATCTGATAAAAAAAGTGATATCTCTATTGATTTATTTCGGAGTATTTATATTGTCCACGTTACTAATCCGTCAATATCAGGTCGTCAAATTAAGATTCTTCAAATTAATCTTACATCTATTTATGTTAGTGACAAGTTGGAAAAGTGGGAAAAGCAATTTAATTTATGTTGTGGGTAAATATTTCCGCTCCCTGAAATGTACTAAATTTACATATTGGATTGTAAATATTTTAGCAAGTACACCATTTTTGAAGAAAATGTAAAACACAGCTTGTTCGAGGTGAATAACATCGTTTTATTTTAGTTACGGAAGAGTTATTGGCGTGTTTGTGTTTCTCTTCCATCAAAATAATAACTTTTGCAGATCTGATTTCAGGCAAGGTTTCTATGTTTTACAGAGATTGGCTTCAGTGCGAAAAATCCATTAGTACATTAAATGTACATTTCTGCTAGCTATTTTTGAGGCATTTATTGTAAGTAAATACAGAGACTATTTGTTCTCCGTTTCTCTCCCTTTACGTTTAAGTTTCGGATTTAATGTAAAAGTCTTTGAATGTTCTCTTACCCACTCCGACTCTTAACGTGCAAATATTGAGAGAACTAAGAGAAACCGTATATTTTCATCGAGGAGACGTTGACGTGTTTTATACCACACTCTTTGAACAATTATCGATATTTCCTTCTAGTTTCAATTAAAACACATTGCTCCTTTCCGTTACACTGAAAATGGCTTTATAAATTCGATACGCATTTAAAGCGAAATTAAAGGAAAAATAATTATAATAGACGCAAGCAACCACCTCCGCGCTGACGCTATCAAATCCCAGAAAATACTAATCCCGTGGCAATGTCTTTAATCTGATTTTCTAATTGCACCCCCAAAGTGTTGAGGAATTTCCCAAGTTATGCTAACGACCGCCACTTTAGGACCTGTCGCCTACAGTGAAGGGATCGTTTTACTCTAATCAAACACTAAACAAACCTGAAAAGTAGTGTGTTTAGTTTAAAGGGTATAATTTCGTCTTCCTTCGCCGCGATATGGCGGGTTTACTTTAAGTTTATGTTCAGGAGGCGCTAGAAAGGGATCATTCCACCCCAACAGCACATCACGTTGCAACAATAATGCGTGCAATATTTCAGAATTGCAGGCCATGTTGCTGCCATATTTTATCAATGTTTGTCCGGGTTTTAGACTGCATTACGTTGGTTACAAATATATAAAAAGAAAATACTGAGCAATGCCGCATAAAAAGTGAATAAGGCAACCGTAGACATACGTTTCGGCCTTTGGTCTTCATCAATACGACACAATCTGTCCCAAAATCACATCTTTGCGTGATATTTCCTTTGTTTGTTAGGTTTTTCGCTTGTTCCAGACCCTTCGAATAGGCTGCACCGTACTGAAGAAAACCAAAAGTCAGAAACACGTATCTACGGTTGCCTTAGTCATATTATTTTGCGGTAGTGACGGTACTTCCCATTATTTTCTTCGTTTATGTTGTTTATCATCGCATTACATATATTAATTATTTTATAAATTAGTCAGATAATAAGTTCCTGCATATATATGATCGTCACGGTTATAATTTAGGTCCACGTGTGGCTTGTCAAAATTTAAAAACAAGAAATTTCACTTAATGAAGGGGTGGAAAAGGAAATTTAAGTGCATGCTAAGCCGCTGGAAATTGTAACTTGAAACTGCTATTGATTGGGCTCCTAGATGGTTCAGAAAAGTCACAGAATCTCTAATTCCCCTTTAGGAAGAATACCAAGAAATTCTAAATTTCTATTTAGGGATAGAGAAAAATAAGAGTGAAATTCGTTTGGTACTTTAGTAGCCAAATTAGTTAGAAATTTTAAGCTCTGCACAGTTATAGCTTAGGTTTCTGAGTGGCTCGAGAAAATTTAAAAACCTTCGTTTCCACCTACTGAGGGGGTGAAAAAAGCAATAGTTTCTACTTAGCAAAATAATGGAGAAAATAATGGAATAATGCACTATGGTAATACATTAGACTCTCAGAGTGTTCAGAAATATGAAAATTTCAAGTTTTGATTTCTGAACTGATAGAATAAGGCAGTGATCTTAGGTCAACCTCAGGACGAAGCCTGAGACATCGGCTTGTTTAGTAGTATAATTCTAGCACAGTAATCACTTAGATATTGTAATAAAATAAAAACATATGTGTATACATTGTAACTGTAGTGTGAATATTGCTTGCAACAGTTTGTAATATTGCTGGATATATATTACAAATATAAATTTGTATTAAACAAATTCAAACGCGTCTTTAGCATTTAAATATGTATACAAAAGTAACTGTAACGTTGAAACAAACTTTTTTTAATATTTCATAAAAATATTCCTACAATAGTTTACTAGCATCGTTCGTAATTTTTGGCATGGCAATGCAGAAATGTTGCTTCTATGTTACACGCTGTTGGGGCAAATTTCATAAATTTCAAATAGGGAGAAAACAGAAACGTAAAGGTAAAACCTGCATCTGAACCTATGCAAAATATATCACTGACCCATAGATGTGTACTATAAAAACTTTTTTGAGATGTCACTACCAGGCGTGTCACGGAATTCACTACTCCGCCGCCCATTCAAATAGAGGTTGACAGCACCTCTACCGAAAATTCTGAATTATTTACTACTGCAGATTCATTCTCTAAGAACTTTCATGCCTACAAATTAGATCGACTTCACGGTGCAAAATAACTTCATTAAATATTTCACGCGTCGTGGGACTTAACAAACTGCTTACGATAAAGTTTTGGTCCACAAAAACGTTAGTTACGAAATTACTTCAAACATGAACTTTGCTCTTAGTACTCAGCACCTAAGAGACAAAGTGTTACATTTAATTCATTAAAACAAAGTTAAAATATGTTTCGCATTGAGTGAGCACGTCTATCGATGATAGGTAATGAGGGAATTTATTTTAAGCACGAAGCATTATACAAAATATTAGATTGTATCCACGTTAAATTACTATAAATGCTCAAATTTGTAACTGGCCTTTTCCTTAATAGCCATAAAATTGAAATTTCCTATTGGTTAATATTAGAAAGTTACCTGTACTTTTAGCATATCACACTGGAGTAGCCAAATAACGATTAAGTAAAATAATTTGAAGGCTGATACCGGCAGATAAATATAATTGATTCACGTACCTACCTAACGTTCCCTCTTTATTTAAGTTAACGAAAGTACTTAATATTAATATTAATACAAAAAAAACACAAAGAATTGTGTTTGAAACATCTCGAAAGTACTTTAACCCATTTTATAGAGCAAAATAGAAGCTGTTTTGGCAGATAAAATTTAACAGCAGACGGACTTAAAAACTTTGTTGGAAATGGATCAAAGATGATAAAATACCCAAAATCTAGGCAAATCGGAGCTATTGCGTGTCTTTTAAACAATAAAAATTAAAAAAATAGGTCGTTTTTCGGTTTCTTCACCATAGCGTGAAAATTATTGACGGAACTGCAAGATGTTGTGAAGATGATTTGTAGAGAATTAAAAGATCTTCAAAATGAGCGCTTCTAAAAGGTGATCGGAGCATTTTTCACCGAGAAAACTAGGAAAAACCGTTAAAACGGACCCTTTTTCAAAAATTCACAGCTTTGCCCAGTTTAAAGCTGAAACGCTAATTTTCCGTGAAATGTTAAGTTATCATGTCTACTTTAAGCATGCAAAAGTTGGATGCTGTCGGATAAATAGTTTTTGCACAATTATGTTATTAACTTATTTAACGTTATTAATTATGAAATTTTTCAAGATTCTGCATACTAAATGAGATGGGCCGATTTTAATTTTTCAAACGGTTTCTGAAAAAAGACGTCAAAACCTACAACTTGGCTATCTTGGATTTTCACATACGTTTGAAGAAAAGTGTGAAAATGGCCTCGAACATTGAACGAAACAAACGAGTTCCAATTTTGAGCTGAGTGGTGGGCGCAAGTATACTGTTATGCTGCTTGAACACAGTGCAGTGATTTTTGAAGTGGCATTTCTCGTATTTTTAGCGAGACTCATCTAATATGTTAAATTTTCAGATGTACTGTAGGAATGATTTTGATTCAGAATTGTCAATTTTGTGCTGTACATAATTTTTCGTTGAATAATTCTTGGTCCATTTTACGTCCCCCCTGTTAACAGCTGTTCTTCAAAGGTCGCTAGCTGTAGTTACGATGTATATAACTTTATTGCAATTATTATCAGTTAATACTTAGGACACATAGGTAGAAAATGGACCCCTATTTGTATTACCACAAGAAAATTCATCACAAAATTCAAATTCGACATTGAGAAAAGGGTGTTTACGACTGCGACAGAGATTCGAAACCAGAACTCTCGGAATATATATAAGATGTTATAAATTAATGACGATTTAATACTTGCAAGAGAAAAAATTATGAAATAGCCATCTAAACTGCAAGTTTTCACAAAAATTTTCATTGAGCAGCCGGGACGATTTTTTTAAATTTTCGTTCCCACTACTGTCTGTCATTTTGAAAGTATTTTGAAGAACGTCAGTTTTTAATGCAAATCAAAATTCCTGTTTCAAGTGCACAGATGCCAACCACAGAAAAATGTTCCAGGTACCTATCAAATTCACATATTGAATTGGCAGATATTTGAAAATTATTCCAAATTTTCAATCATCGAGCCGCTTGTCCCTATTTGCATTGTCACAGGGCTTCAGTTGCAGTCGATCTTACAATACTTACATCTATCACGCTCGAATGGGGATACATGGAAATATTGTAAATAGGATGAGTGACATAAAGGCAGATATTCAGTAGGATAATTTTTAAGTGGTCGGATTAGTTATTTTCCCCACATGAGTTGAGTCAATAGAATCCACGATTTCATGTGATCGATACAAACGTACGAACTCACATCCATCAATTCCATACTTACCCTCTAGGTGTTTATTATGTTTCGGAAATGTGAATAAATAATTGGAAATTCTGTTACGTTCCGAATAATTAACCCTTTCCGGCTATATTTAATTTTCGTTGTATATGACATGTTTATTACGTATTTAGGAGTTTCACTTCATTGGTGTCAATAACAATTCAACGTTTCGACATATCTACCAAACAGCCGTTTCAAATGTATCGACCCCTGAGTTTAGAGCTGTCTAACAAAAACTACGAAACCAAAAAATCCTGCGAGATTTTTAATTATGAACAGTTGTAAGGTAAATTGTTTCAAAGTTGTCAAAATTGTCAACGTGTTCTGCATTATCTAATACGTGATTACAGTAGATATTTACAGAAGTTTCACTTTTCCTTATACGTAAAATAAAACTCGCAAACGAATCATAATCCGTTAGAAATTAAGTCAGGAAATAATCCAGTCTTCTGAATTTACAGCTATACCATTTGGGAATATTTGATATTAAACTGTTGTCCTATTTAAAAAAATCACATTTTATTCGTTTTAGTGGTTCGGAAACAGAACACTGAGGCAGCCCTGTACTCACTTCTTCCATTTATTTACGTAAATCTCTTATAGAACTATATGAGAAGTAGTGCTCTAAATATTTATCGACACCTTATCTTTATTGCTGAAATGATGAACTTCCATGAAGTCGCATTAAAAGCGTTCTTTGTGCCTAAGATAATAAGAGCATAATTTTTCAGTACAGGAAAGGAAACCCAGTCAAAAAAATACTTCTGAGCAGAGACTGCAGATATTCCTTTTCAAAAACCAAAGTGGAAATCTAACAATCTCTTTGTTTATTTCAAGAATTCTTCGATGTGTTCTTTAATAATTTCTTCATGTAAAAGAACAAACAGATCGGCCTTTCTGGACCTATAGTGCATTAAAATGATATATTTTGGGCTGCTCCAAGTATTTCTTCTTTAGTAATAAGGGTATCGATAATGTTTTACGATTCTTAAGAGGCTATTTCATAGGCAGCCATCTTGGCGAATTTGTTTTTAGCGAATTCCAACGTTATTTTAGAAATTACTGAAAAATGACTTCTATAAAAAAAATCCAAAATAAAGTAGTAGTATCCGCAAAGTTGTCCATTTTTCTGTGGGATTTTTTAAAGGTATTTGTTTTTTTGCGTAATTTCTGCAAAATTATTAACTTTGCGGGAAAGAGATTTTTTTTAAGAACTTACAGAGTGATTAGAATTTCTTTTGGTCGGGCATTTTTGATCAAAACCCTAAAAACATGTTTTGTTTAAAGAGTTGTTGATTTATGGCGCCTCTAGCGGTAACAGTTAGAACGGGAATAGGACCGTCCGGTGGCAAATATCCCAGCGTAAACATTATTTAAAAATGTAGATCTCTTTGCCGCCGCAACTACGCCAACGAAGTTTCACAGTGAGCCGCTATTTACGCTTCGTGTAACAGGTAACATTCGGCAAAAACACATTTTTAATTTGTACGATAAGTAGTTTTGAACGAATAAGTTATGTCGCCTAAGATACCTCGTGGTCCCCATTCAAAAACCGTCTATATTTCAACCAAACGACGGAATAGACGATTAGCCCAGAAAAAACTGTATTATGCATTTTAATTTGAAAATTGTAATAAAATAGGCCATAATAGAACGCGTCGAATCGTTGGATAAATATACTTAAACAAAAATTCATACAAAAATATTGTTCTATAAAAAAATACGAGGTGTTGAAGTTTAAGAAACATGCTACAAAAGGAAACTAAAATATTTTCAAATGACTAATAATAAATCGTCTAACGTCTTAACTGACTTCACACCGACCTTTGATTGATCGTGATTTCAGACATCCGCTGGAGTTCATCCTTTCCTGTCGATATTACCAGTGTAAATTCGAAATGATTATTGTGAAATCCGAAATTATTATTTTTGGAAATATTTTTCTGACACACTGAACGCAACGGTGTAATAATGATTGAAAATATATCTTTCCACGCTTATAACTTATCAGTATGTACCAGCAGAACATGTCAAGTGCTCCCGGAACGGTCATCTTAAGAGCTAATGAAATTAAACTCGGTAGGCGTATAAAGGAAACTCCGCTGAATACTCTCATAAAGTTTCACTTCATTTGGAGCACTCTAACATAGTTAATGGTAACTTTAAACAGAAAAATTAAGGCGGATTTCGGTCAGCGGATCAGGTCAAGTGCTCCCGGAACGGTCATCTTAAGAGCTAATGAAATGAAACTCGGTAGGCGTATAAAGGAAACTCCGCTGAATACTATCATAAAGTTTCACTTCATTTGGAGCACTCTAACATAGTTAATGGTAACTTTAAACAGAAAAATCAAGGCGGATTTCGGTCAGCGGAGCAGGTCAAGTGCTCCCGGAACGGTCATCTTAAGAGCTAATGAAATGAAACCCGGTAGGCGTATAAAGGAAACTCCGCTGAATACTCTCATAAAGTTTCACTTCATTTGGAGCACTCTAACATTGTTAATGGTAACTTTAAACAGAAAAATTAAGGCGGATTTCGGTCAGCGGAGCAGGTCAAGTGCTCCCGGAACGGTCATCTTAAGAGCTAATGAAATGAAACCCGGTAGGCGTATAAAGGAAACTCCGCTGAATACTCTCATAAAGTTTCACTTCATTTGGAGCACTCTAACATTGTCAATGGTAACTTTAAACAGAAAAATTAAGGCGGATTTCGGTCAGCGGATCAGGTCAAGTGCTCCCGGAACGGTCATCTTAAGAGCTAATGAAATGAAACCCGGTAGGCGTATAAAGGAAACTCCGCTGAATACTCTCATAAAGTTTCACTTCATTTGGAGCACTCTAACATTGTCAATGGTAACTTTAAACAGAAAAATTAAGGCGGATTTCGGTCAGCGGATCAGGTCAAGTGCTCCCGGAACGGTCATCTTAAGAGCTAATGAAATGAAACCCGGTAGGCGTATAAAGGAAACTCCGCTGAATACTCTCATAAAGTTTCACTTCATTTGGAGCACTCTAACATTGTTAATGGTAAATTCTGAGACGAAACCTCGTGTTCTTTCCATTGAGATGATATCTGACACAGCAGTACTATCCATATTCACATCATAAAATATGATACGATCCATATGCGGGACGCACCTTAATACATGTTGTAACAGATTTATTCCTTCATTCCTTGTAAATTACTCTATTTAGAAGACCAAAGCCTTCTTCACTATGAAATAAAACGTCAACCTCGTCTTTAATAAGTATTGCAAGAGGTTTAATAGGAATGTCTACTCGTGTAGGAGGATCCTTTGTTATAGGAGAAGATCTAATAGTTTCAAAATCTTATATAAAATAGAGTTCATTTTAGTTGTAACTATTAGTTTCAAGTCCTGTCGTATTGTTATGATTTTCATTAAATAAATTTACTAAACCAACCAATTTGTTAATAATGGATTTATATTGTTAGGCTAGGTGCTTCTCTATTTTGGCAATCTTTTAAAATCTTGGAAAATCCTATAGTTTTATTTATTACCTGCCCCTAAATCGGTTCTCTACGCAGGTTGAGAATTCACCATTATGCATACATACAACAAAAATGGCGAAAACTCCAAACAACCGAGATGGAATTAAAAAAATAATTATATATCAACGGTAAAACATACCAAGTATATGTCAAAGGTTAAGATCACCGCAGTCAACACATATAAATCTGTAAATAACGCTGAAAACTCTAAACAGTTTACTCCTCTTCACTAACTCTATCAGCAGAGTTCCCCAGCACTCTTCACATAGCCAGTTTTTCTTGTCTTTTCTTCCTTTGGGACCATTTGTATCTCACCTCTGTGTAAATAAGGACAAAGCCAGAATAAATGTCATATTCACCTTTGCTTAAACCTATAGTGTCAGACGCCTTTTGTATTGAAGAGGCGTGAAGTGATAAAAACCTCCACAAAGTTTCTTTTTAAAATAATATATTATTAACGAATTGACCTCATTTTATAGCCCAAACGAACTCTCTGACTTGTAATTGAGTTGATGAAGTGTATGTAACAACAGAAGTTTTCCATTAAATGTTAACAGAACGGACGAAATAAACACTAAAAGTTTAAAATCTAGTTAAACGCACTCACTGCCATCGTAATATGCCGGGAACGCATAGATACCCATAAACTTGTTGCAATCCAACTTCGTACTCCCACGTGGCCGTGCTCCCAGCTTAGCTTCCTTACCAAAAACTCCACAAGTTGACATTCGCGTATTAGGCGTTACACGGGAACAGAATAATCCGCCACAATGCCATTATCTCCTGGAAAGTATGAAATTCGAATTTCACGTAGTCATAAGCAGACAAATTGGCAATTCTTTGATGGAGGCCCTTTGGCTTTCACGTCCGCCATTTTTTTTGTCGGTTTTGATTAAAAAGTTACAGCGCGCGGCGGTAGGTGAATTAAAATTTCTTTAATTCCAGCTTCTCGGGAGTTTTTTCCTTCACGGTGATTAAAAGGGTTTCACGAAAGTGGATCCGGATGATATTCAATTTGGGTCTGAGCGAATTTCTGTTTTAAACGCTTCGCACGAGGAAAGCAAATGTAATTGTTTTAATTGCTAGTGTAATTAACATCTTGGGAAGAGCAAAAGTTGTTATGAAACCTAGTTGAGCTCATATTTGCCGGTATATTTGGCACAATAACTTGTAGGTAACGTATAGTCAACAATTATTACTGCTCTTATGTATCAAGGTATTAATAAAATCGATGTAGTGCACATTATTGTTTAGTAATTATAGCTGGGAGTTAACTATTCGGTAAAAGTTAAGGGTATTATAAAGAGTGATGTGCCCTGCAGGACTTAAAGGGCTACATCACAAATTTCAATAAAACAGTTTAAATATTGTGCTGTAAAACGTCAACTGTCTTCAGATGTCATTGTACTATATACTAATTAACCCATAATAATAATCAAAAACCAAAATATGGCATGTATTTGTTAGGATGTATTCTTTCAATTGATGCGACTTGACTTGAAGTATATACACAACCTCTGAGTTTCTTACATAATCTAAAAAGCAAGAAATTTTACTTATTGCTTTCTATCCAAAGCTTTCAAGTAGATATTCTAAAAACGAAAAAACTGTATTAAATGTGAAATAAAGTGCTATAAATGAGGAAAAACTCATTTCGACAAAAATCTATTGTACATTTTACCTTAGAAAGGCTTACTTCATAATAAAATTACATAAACATGAGGTAAACATTGACGAAACAATATTTTTAATTGTGATAAATATTATTTCTACTTTGGTATGGATCAAATAATATATAGAATTACTTTTACTCTGTCTACAATTCATGATACAATGAAAGAGAAGGTGTGACACGCTGCAGTTCGAAATTAGGCTGTTTTACGCACGTGACGTCACGTTGTGAGTTGTTATGGCGCGTTTTAACATCAGCAAATGGAAATTTGATACAGTGTTCGTTATTTGGGGCTTTTATTACTGTGTTAGCTGACGTTAGTTATTAAGGGACCTACCCACTTTGGCGACCCCAAAAATAAGCTATTTTTGGGAATTCATTATGCAACTTGTATAGCCCACAGGGTTCTAAATCTTTTTAGCTTCTATAAGTACACACTTGAACTGTACAATAAAAACATATTTGTTAATTTTAATCAACATATGAGTTCAAGATGGCGGCATCTCCGTACCTATCCAAAAAAAAAAAGTTTCAGTTGTCCTGGTGATTTTGAAGTAAAGAATATTCTGAAACACAATAAAAAATGTTTAATATAACTGAGGCTATTGGTTGAAGCTGAAAAATTTGTATTTATTTGAAAATTAAAGAAATGGTGGCAGTTTTAACAAAGGTTGTCAAAAATTCCATTATTTTCTAATGATTTCACGGGTTAAAAAATTGGAAAAATTCGTATTTTGACTAAATAGTGATTCCTACGATGTCCACATATGAGATAAATATGTATTTAAAATTTCAGAAAGATTGGAGGATTAACTTGGTGGACAAGGCGAAAGCCATGAGAAGGGGAAGTAGTTGAACGCCGCTTGTTCCAAAATGTGCTATGTGAGTGTGCTGGAGAGCCTAATGGAAAAATAGGAATAAATATAGAGTGCTCCAATCGCCATAAAATCTGAACACGATGTTCTTAATGCACAATAGTTTCGCAATCTGTCATAAAAGAAAAATTGATCTCTTCAACTGTACAAAGTGGATAGACCCCTTAAGACAAAAATAACGTAGTATTTATAATATATCGTTAAATATATAGAATAAGTAAAATACTCTTTAGGTGTGGTTGAAGTCGTTATTAAAGTCATCTATCTAGTCATTAAACTGATAGTAAGACTTTGGGATTTTTCTTCTGCTAACTTACTTTAATAATTTTATATACACTCATATTTATTCTCTTTATTTTCTTATTTTCGTTTGACACAATCATGATTTTGGTTAAATTTTGTTAATTTTAATTTCATTTTTCGTTAATACCTGAACCAAAATATTCAATTTTATTGAGGTGTCATTGATTTCCTGCTGTGGCAGCTATGTTATGTGTGAAACAACAACTGATATATTTATACTTTCCCATTGTCTGCATCCAACGTAGATAGATTTCGTTCAAACGTTGGTAAACTTTAAAAATGGACTCTGCAAACACCTGATCTATAAAAATTTTGTTTACACTACTCATTCCTCAGTTACTTAATGATAACAAAACTGTGGAAAGAGGTGAAATTGAGATTGTATGTGGAAACGAATATACCAACTCTTGCCGATTAGAAAGTGTTACTTATCTGCTAGTAAAGAATGTTTTCCAATCACTGTTTTTAGAAACATTACAAAGGGGAGAGAAAACTCAATTTTAATATTTTTCACTGCCGCGTTCAAGTAAAACCGCCTCGAAATCTCAATTGAATGACAAACGACATAATTGGTGTACTTTTAATCTTTCACCTATAAAGTAATTTAAAACAAATACATAATGCAATTAACCCCTGGCACTGCTAATTTTCTTTTTTTCTGTCTTTTTCCTTCGTCGTTGTTGTTTTAGGACTTAATTAGGTTTTTATGGGAACAAATTAAACATGTCGCATCGTTTCATCCGGTCGTCCGCTTTGGGAACCAATGGTAATTCTGCTTCACCTTATCGCACGTGCTACGTTAATACTGTTCTAGCAAAGGTGTTTAACAGTATTACAATTTTGTTGCACGTTTACCGTTTGTTAAAGTCATGAAAGTTTATGTTTTAATTTAAAGTGTCAAGGGTCGACAGGAATAGATTTTCAGTATTTCTTTGAAATTAAAGTAATTAGTAAGTAGGAATATTGGTTCTTAACAATGGTCTTAACAGTAAAATAAGTGTTGTTCTATCAAGAGACAACCATAATCTCATAATTGATTGCGTTGTTTTAATTAGTTATTTACTTATTGTTAGTGCTGGAAGGACCCAGTACAATGTTCCTAAGTACAATAATGTTTAATAAAAAGTGGTTATAACCTGGGTAAAAATGCTTATACGGGGTGTTCTTTAAAGTTTGACCGGGGCAAGAAAAATCATCTGTATACAGTATGCTTGAACGTGCCTATATGTGTTTATAAAGAAAAGAAATCATATAATAGTTTCATGTTACTAATATCGGAGAAAAAATCTTTGACCCGTTATTACTACAGTGAGAGGTTGACCAAACCACATTAGGAATACAGCTTTAATACTATGTAGATAATATTGACATGTCATAATTACAGAGGGTAAATATGCATATCAATTACAAGAAATACGCGTATACATAAGCCCTCTTTTTGCTATATCTACGCAAAAAAAATAACAAAATATGCAAGAAATAAAAGGTGGCTTTTTTATGAATATTATTGAAACGCAAAATATTTTATATTCGATATCATATATCGATACATAATTATTGGTAAGATTTAATCTGTATGGAAGCACTTGAGGCTTTAAGCATTTTCACTCTACAAAACTCAAATCTTCAGGACGAGGATTCCAACTATAATTAAAATTCAATTCAATTGAACTAACCGCTGTCACTCCGATTACCTTAATCTGTACGCACAATGTGTAAACACAAATTATTATTGCATTCAAAGCAGCATTATAAGGCAAGTTACAAGGCGAGCACAAAAGGGACGTCACATAAAAGATTTTGTCATTAATACTAATCCTAATCACTCCTATCCCCGTCATTTCCAAGGGACTTATTATGGACTCATTATTCGGAGATCATTTTGAAAGTAAAAATAAAAGTGATTTATCATTTCAAACCGTTTTGTCGTGTATCAATGTCATTGTCATCAATCACTGTATGTGTTTCTTTACTGTATAAAGAAATTTAAAAATAATTTTCATACCAAATGATATGCCTTTCCATAAGTGTCCTTCTCTAAAACTTCTTTAAACTCGTTTAAAAATATTTATTGTACTTCAGGAACGTGTTACTTTCCGGACGATATGTCAGTTAATTGATTATTATTTAAGAAAGAGGTATTCCATTGGTAAATTTTTAAATCATCAGAATACATCAAGAAGTGAACGTAGACAAAACCATTTGTGACTTGTCGCTGAGATATGATATCTTTACTGACACCAATTTCAACCAATTAGTTCAAAAGTATGTGTGCATTATTGAAATCAGTGTATGCAGAATCCTGAAGATTAACATTATTTTCATTATACAATATATCGTATTTAAAAATAAAAGTTATTAGCTACCCAAATACCCCTTTCCAACAAAAACGGAATTGATATTCCACATCCTTGTAATAATTCATTTGTAATGGTTGTCTTTTTGGAACATTTGACATTGCATTTTGTCGTTGTATGGTCATTCTTATACCCTAAGGAATAATTTAAACTAATGGATGTTCCCGGTGAACAGAACTGACGTATATAAAAAATTAATAAAACGTGGAAAATTAATTTATTCAAATGGAAAAAAGTATTAAATGTAATGGAAGTTATTGTTATAAATTATAAAAGATAAACCGTTATTATGAATTTCTTACGGCCTTCATACATACATATTGCCTATTATACGGAGCAGTTCTACATGCATGTGTATGTGTTTATAATTTGCCTCGAAAAATAGAATTTAACAAGATACTTATAAATGTAAAATATACATAACGTGCAGGTAGCTAACAAGCTATTATCTTTTTCAGAGACGTGTTCCACAATATTTTGAAGTACCTACCTAATGAATTTTCTCATGTGAAAACCATTTCAACTATGAAATGTCACAGTATACTAATACTTATATGTACGTATTTGTCTAGCTTTATGTTGCAATTGCAGACCATTCTGTTAAGTAATACGTGTTAAATGACACTTTAATAACGAAGCGAAATTACGTACAAAGTTCCGCAATGAAATGTAAAAACTATTCTCCGGAATCCTAGAGTTGGGTTCTGAGCGGGATGAGGGGGAATAGTAGAATAAATAACGTTTCCAACAAAATAATCCACAAGCTTATACATACAATGCATTCACAAAGTAGTAAATAAATTCGATAAAAATTCCACCAAACCAGTATTTTTGGGAAAAACCCCCGTTCCTGTCAAATTTTACTTCCACTGCCGCGTTTTCTCATGTAAATTTTAAATTTTCCATTACAAGGTGATGTGTGTGGAAAATTGTGACATCATCGAAATCTTTGGTTCAATGGAAAACTCTCGTTATTTGTTACAGACCATGAAATGACATATTTTTTTAAATGCGATAAATAAATTACTCTTTAAAACTTCAAATTTCTAAATTTAATGACAATGTTAATGCCAGAGAATTACTAAATAATGTTCAAATTTTACACTGACCGTAGCTGAGATGCTGAATAATTTTTTTTGTAGGTTTGATCTCGCGATAAATTCCTGCTTTTATTCTATGTTCTTCCTACTTAAAATTTTCATCAAATTATTCGTCATTACCTCCGCTTGTGCTGACGGGAGCTCCCTGCCAATTTTTGTTTTCAAACATTTTCGAAAATTTCAAAATGCCGAAAGGTGACATGAATAAACCAAAAGCATATTGGATGGTATGTTACAAACTCTAAATAGAAAGTTTGAACCGTTTGTGATATAATTCCTGAGAAAAACATACCCCAGACAAATAGATATCTGATCATAAACTTATTTTTGAACTCCGGATGCCTTAATACGCTTGGAAACGCTAATGACACAAATTCGAAAAATTGACACAATTACAATAGTTGTCATGTATGAGAAGGTAAAAATTGTCAGCGACGTCATAACGTTACGTAGGTTCAAGCGTTTTACTCAGAGAAACTCCTTGAATTTTTATCAAATTCGTTCACTACTTTAGGAAATCACCCTGTTTGTGTATTAATAGAAACTGATGCTTGAAGGGTTTATGGCACAAATTACCTTGATCACGCTATAAGTTGATGTATATAATTTGGTATTATTTATTCATAGCGATGCTTGACTTCGTACTACAAATTGGTTCAGTTCGTTATTAGTCTGCTAATTATCTGCTTATTAAAATAGGTGTTCTGCAAATAAATTCATTTGGTCATCAATCATTCCATGGAACCTTTATAAAACCAGTGAAATGTTTTCGAAAAAAAAAAAAAATAAAAATGGTTGGATTAAAATACCCGTCAAGGATGTTCTGCTTGATTTATTAGAGGACCGAGGCCGAGTGTTTTCGACACTCTTATTAAGATGATATTGAGTTTTTTTAATAATAAAATTAGGTAGAAAATTTTAAAATAAGATAATGTTGACATTTCGATACTTGTCATCATGTTATTACTTTGAGTATTCAATTGCCCAAAGGGAATAATTTGTTAAAATAATTTTGGTTCCGTTATGTCAAATCAAAATCAACCAAAACTATCGATTATTACATTGATTGTTCTTAAATCTTTCAAAGGTATTTTTTAGGAACATGGTTACAGATTAATGTACTTTTATTAAATATAGAAGGCTTACAATTCCAAAGGGTTTCGAAGGGGTAATTACAATATACAATGTGTGTATAGGTTTTGTCTTTTAAATCTGTTTTAATTACTCTTTCGGGTATTTCTCATGAGCAGTCATTCTTGAACCTCTGACGTGGGTGATGAATCAGCATACATCCTCCACGTTCCGACTTATCCCCAGTTCGCTCCTCGAGTTACTCATGAACCTCTAAGATGTAATCACTATAAATTCGGTTCCTGTACTCAGGTACAAAGAACCTGAAGGAAGCGCCCAGGACATCCGAAGACGGGTAAGTCGTTTATCATTATCTTGTTCCGGAGATGTCTTTCACCCTTATCAATCACATCAAATGTTGGGTTAGCTGACAGTAATAATGAATTATTTCCATTACTTGTATGGTAAATATAATATTTAGACAATATCGGCGGTGTGAAGTATTGTGTCCCAGTACAGCTGCCTTAATACCTAATAATAATAAAGAGATATTGCAAGTGTACAGTGAAACCAACGTAGCTTGAGCGTATCTTGAACGTAGCCAATATTCACACTTATTATGAGAGGCCTGTTTTATTATTATTATTATTTTAAAAATGTTGGTAAGGCTACTTACAGTCACACTACTAATACTACGGTCAACCTGTGCCCCTCGTTAAGTAATACAGATAAACCACCTAGTGTACACGATTGGTGGAAAGATGGGGAAAACTATGATAAGGAAAATATACGAAATACTTCATGTATTTTGTCTTTTGGTGAATTAATATGTTAATACTAGTTTTGCAGAAACTGTATTCGTTTTTATTCCAAAAAATAAACATAAGTATACGTTTTCATCAAATAAGAACAATCACACAAGCAGAAAGTTGCGTTTATTGTGATTAGTATTTAATCACACATATTGAATATAATACTACGTTACTAATTAATATTACGTATAAGTATGATTTAATACTTACGAAAGAAGAATATCCGTGACGTTTGAATCGTAAGAAATGGTAACCTTCAACACGTGTTCCTGTTTATTAGCTTTATATGGGTGGTATGACACACATTTAGGTAAAGATGATGGGAATTTGGAGACAATTACATAACCAAAAGAGCTGTGCAGAACAGGCAACAAGCACATTTGCGCTTACAAAAGGAAGACCTAAAGAGCCTATAGACAGCCTCCGTGTCAGAAATTGTATTGTGCTTCCCAAAATGCATGTTCACGATATAATATATAATATAATTACTAAGGCATTAATATAGAATAAAGAATGCAGTTAGTTTTGAAATTTAAAAGTTATTAACAATGAATATCACCAAGATTTTTATATTTTGTCGCAATACTTTATACTCAATTTATTATTTAATAAATAAAAAAGAGCGAGACGAATACCTGCGAAATAAAACGTTGCAGTTCAATTGAGCACTCTTCGGATACTTAGGATTTCATTGATACCCACAGAAGTTCTATTGGGTTTAAATCGGGGTGATGCGGTGGCAGCCTCAAGACGTTATGACCAGCATCTTGTACTATCTGGTCAATTGCACATACATACCGTTTCATTAGGGGATATAATTCGGTATGTAACATTTCACTTGCGAAAGAAATATTCCGTAGACAAAGCCACATCCTCACATCTTCCTCGATCAAGCCTTCATGTTACTGTGAGATGCTCGTACATAACGTCTCAATTGTATAAACAAACTGCCGTCCTTCGACGAAGGTGAGGCTTTTTAGAAATAAAAGAAATTACAACTGCGGCAGTCGTGTTAACTACACGATGCTTGGACAGAGAATAATGGTGTCGTTAATCTTATAATCTTATTAATGTTGTTGTTGTTACCAAGGACGTTTGAGATATAATATGTATACGTTAAACTTGACACCGTAATTGGGCATGTTTCTTTGTTTGCGTTTCTTCATCTTTCGCTAGGTCTGATAATCTTGCCTACATAAATCTTCCCTTCTTAATTTTTTAAGGAACATTCTGATTTTCCTCTTCTTCACCACCTGTGAAAAGTCACCTATGCAAGTCCCAGGATCAGACTCTTGATTGAAGTTGTGTAGAGGTTGGTTCTTCCCTCTTGAAATATCAACATTTGTTCCGCAGTGTTATTGATTTCGTACGGATTATCGATCTTCGTTATGTTGGTTGATTGATAGTGCTTTGATTTCAAGGACTCCGTTATTTCTAGTTTCAGTGGAATGAATGGTTTTCTTTGTTGTACTTGCTTATTATTGAAGAATTCCTTTGGATTTTGGAATTTTTATTAAATTGTGTGTTGATATCACAATATTGGTCTGTCATGCATCATAGGACATATTGATATAGTGACATCAATCATTCCATGAAATGCTTATTTAACCAATAAAATTCATTCGGAAAAAATATTTGTTTGAAATCCCTCCAAATTTTATCCACTAGTCTTTAAGACATTTGGGAAATAGTTTTTTGAATAAGCGAATTAGCTAACTTTCAAGTAATAAACGTACTGAACTTGCGCATACTTATGCATAAATCAATTAAAGATACTTTCATCGTAATTACCTAATAAAGCATATTTTCCCCATGAATGACCATTGCATGGATGACACGATGTAACAAAATTGATTCTTTCAATTGAGGTTGGTTTCAACATTCACGTCTTACTTAATTCTTTCTGTTCTTAGGAAGTTGTTTAATGTCACTCAGCAGTATCTGCGCCAAGATTAATTTTTTCCATTCTCTTATTGACAGACTATTCTTCTGAGCCATACGTAACAGCACCTTTTATGAGAAATATGATAGATATGAGAGATTGATCCCTCTTTAGCAAGACAATCTTCTAATCCTTTATAGAACTAACTCTTCATACCAGCAAATATGTTAGGGCCAAGACTGTGGAAAACTTGTTCATTATTTGATTGAAGCTCTTCTTGGAGCGAAGCGTTCTTCCGGTAGGCTAGAGGGGCAGGCATAAATTGCTTTTGTTCTTTGTATGTGTATGTGCATTGTACGTACGAGTTATATATACGAGCTATGTATACGAAGTATACGTACTAGGTGTGTCTTCGAGGTATTATTATCAGACCTGTGTACGAGGGATGTGGGCGAGACATAGTATGAGGTACATCAGTACGAAGTATGTGTACGAGATATGTGGACGTGGTATATTAACAATATATGCGTACGAGGTATGTCTTTAAAATAGTAAGTCTTAGTCAAACGAATATTAACAATATTAGCAAAAATAATTTGCAAGAAAAATGTGCAACTGAGGACAAATTTAAAAAGGAGTAAATTTGAATTGTTTGAGTGGACTTTGTTAACGTTCATTTTAAGTGTTTGAACTTTGGATGTAAAATTTTAATATCTGCAAAACTTGTCCAAGTTAATTAAAAAGTATCCTAAAGTTTTTTGATAGGCATATGTATTTTTTGGCAGTTCTATGTTACCTGAGAAGCTGGAATCAGAAATCATACATCCTCTCTAATTATAGGACATAAAAGTAAATTCGTAAAACATTAGTTTATGTTTTGATGCAATTTCAAATCTGTTTGAAAACGTTTTTCAAAATTTGCTTCAGTTCACACTACTCAAATCTGCGGATCTTCAACCTTCAATATTCCTATTCTAATATTCACTTTTTAATATCGTTCGAATGATAAAATGGAAACACACATGCCGCATATCGAATCATAGACGAGCAAATTTCACGCATCGTCGAATGCATAAATGGTGGATAAAAGTCACCGCCTGTCAAGTGGACAAGTATAGAACAAACACTGGGATAGGTACAGTTGATTTCATCAATACTACATACGTAAGTGGGGAAAACAAAAGGAAAGCCGATTGTTTTTTATCGGTCGAGATAAAGGGAGGAAAACAATAAACTTTTATTAAAAATGTATCAAATTTGTACCTTTTTTATGTATGCAGACATACGTTGGATGAGTAAACAACAAAGAAAATAATCAGTTAATACGCTAAGGAAAATGTAAGCATATCCACGTTTATACACGACCTGGTTGTTTCTTTATTTCGATTATTGCCCACCAGATGAAAATGTTCCCGAATTTTACACCTTAATATCATAGAAATCAGAACACTCAGTATTAATGCAGTATCACAACTACCTTCGAGATACATGTTTGTTTCGATTAAAAGGTTTTCGAAGGGTCTAAAACGAACCACGAATAAATTGACGAATATAATTAGTCTGATTAGTCTGAATCATACTAACGGCCTTCTTTTTGTATTAAGGAACGTATAGTATATTAGATACCCATCCCAGCGTCAACGTTCTCTGGCGGAATTTACGCTCGAAGGGCTGCCATTTTTAAATTTGAGTAGTTTGAATCAGGATCCAGCGAAAAATTTGTTGTACCTTTTGTTGCTCCATTGTTTTCAATGATGTGTAAAGTATGATAATTTGTATGTACAATTTTTATAGGTATTCACTTGGAATATTCTTCTCATATCATTAAGAAGTTGGAAGACCTGCTGGAGAAAAACCAATTTGGATAATTTGGGCTATATTATTTAATTTACTTTCTTCTTCATTCAAATTATTTTACTGTAAGTTTTGTTCGAATCGAAATAAGTTTTTGCTGATAATTTAATTTCATAAAATTTTTTATTTCTCCCGATTTATTTCACTGGATGATGGAATAAAAATGTTTTTTGTACCAATTTTATATCCGTCCTGATTTTTTACAAAATCAACAACGCGTTCGAGTTTCTATCGAAACTCTGCCGATGAAATTTCCCAAAAAAATTTCCGCCTTACAACAAAGTCATTGGTGGGAGTAATGTCATTTCTGCTATTAGTTCCCTTTAATTACCTCCCATTAGTAATTTGATAATTAAATAAACCCACGTTACCTGTGCCTGAGGAGGAAGTTTTGAAATGTAACTTGATTTTCAGGTGTGATCTGATTGGTAACTCGATCGTAAAATTTGGAACAAATGCGGAGCCCATTTAGTAGATTGTTGTTAAATTTTTATTGTCATTATTAATAATGTTACAGTTTGTTTATTGATAGTTCACTTACTTAATTCTCTCTGAATCTATAATTTTAAAACTGTCAAAGTGAAAAATGGAGAAACAGAGTTGTGTTACGGTGTAAAGGTGCAAACATGGAAGATTTGTAAATTCGTAGTAGGACTAAGCGTAATGTATCAAACTTAATCAACGACGTTATTAAAGAAAGGATAATGACAACCAATAAAGAATAATACCATACGATGAATACAGATGAAGAGCAAATCACTGAATAAATCGAATAATTGATAGACATAATTTGGTTTTATCCAATTCATAACTACATTTATATATTAGGTTTATTTTACTATTTTGTCCTGTCTTACTACTCGATCTTTACTTTTTACTAGATTTCACTAAATTTACTGGGTTTTATTCATTTATCCTTAATGTATAGCAGTCTAATCCTCTTTACTCCAAGACATGGATGACAGGTGTTTAAAAGCAAAGCGTTTAGTCAAAATATTGCAGAATTCGTAATTAAAAGTGCTTAAATGTGAAGAAGTGAACAATTAAAACACTTCTACTTGTAAGCAATTGCTTCCAAAAATTTAACACAAACTCCTTAATTTAATTATTAAACCAATGAGATTGTTTATTATATTGTCCTTAGATGAGCAAATAAACCTCTCCATATCGGTATTCCACGGTGGTATCGACGACGTTGGCGGCGACGATAATTACATCTGTTACTTTACCAAAAGGGAAAAAGTCTGGAAGCGTTGTTTGGATCCGAAGCGTCTGCGTCCGTGGCGGCTATCTATAAAAGGGCCATCCGCGGCAAGAATACTCTCAACGTATCAAACACTGTCAACAGGTGACATACCGAGCGTTTGGGAAAAACCGTAGTGAGTGCATCGACGATTTATTTGCGAAGCAGTAAGTAATTATTCTGTAGTTTTCTAGATGTCCTGAAAATTTTAATTCGATTCTTTTCTGGTGAATTAAATGCTTTTCACCGAAAGTTGATCGTATCATGGTTCTTTATCACGTGTTAGTGTCATAAATTTATATATTATGTTCAGAGGTGCAGTTGTTGTAAAGTAACTCTGTGTTTTATCGAATAGTTTCTAGCTTATCTCAAAAGTGCTCATGTTTAAACCAATGAATTCCTTTAAATAAAATAAAAAAAGAAATATTTTAATTGAATAAAATTATTTTTTTTTTTCAAAAAATTTCGTATATATTTTAAAAATATTATTTCAAAAAAAATGTTACATATTTAAGATTTGAGAGTTCAGTTGTATAAATTAAACTTGTATAATTTAGGAAAAAAATACATTACCATATAATGACGCTAAAAACAATTATTCATTGGAAATTCAGAATACTACTGTGAACAACATAATTATGACTGTATAAATTTGTAATTAATCATTTCCGGATAATTGGTGGTAGATATTGGGCGTTTACAATGAATGGTACATTTTACTGAATAAATTTTGAATACGTATCAACCGCTGCGATTACAATAATTAATTTCTGAATATGTGCATATTTAATCGTCAAGCCTATTTACGTATCAACTAATATTCTAATTCGAACAGACGTTTCACCAGTCTCTTGCGTCGAAAAATTATTTAATTTTTTTTACACCAAAAATTTTTATATTTTTTTATATGAGTAAAGTTCTACTCGAACAAGAAAAAAATGATGGGAAAATCCTGGACTACACAAATAAAAACTCTTACAAATTAATCGATAATTGTTAGAGACACGTTATTTTGACGAATTCGTCCACAAACAAACGCCCGAGTGCGTTAGAATATTTTCCCAAAGCGTAATGTCGCTGGATAGTAATTTTACAAGCGTGAAATTTTTTGTGCACTCCGAGGGTCGAAAGAAAAATAACATCTGAAACGTTACACGAATCCCGGAGGAAAATCTGGTTTATATTAATTTTACACGTTATCCTAACGAGTGGTTCTTTTGAACGAGTTGGAATCAATGAAATAAACGTAAAAAACGGGATGATACTCGACGTGAAAATCTGATGATATTAAAATTAGGACCAACTTTGGGTTTGTCGAATAAAATTCAAAAATATCTCCATCGGTGGTTCATTTTGTCGTTTTGGATGCTTTTGAAACGTAACTTTTTGCCGAGTTCTACCGTTGTAAGTTGCTGTACTTATTTTTTGATTTCACATGAGGATTTTACCTTTGAATATTGACACAAAAAAATTATTAATGTATTTTTATTCTACCTATTAGCAGAAAACATATTTTTTCAACTACTCCTGAGTTTTCTATACAGAGAAAAAAAATGTCATGTACATCTCTTTTACTTTCAAATAGAAGATAAGTACAACTAATTTTTTATATATTATACTTGTATGTATTTTCTATCAAGTAAAACCTGTTATCTCGTATTAAGTAAAAGTTGCTATAATGCGAAAATACCTATAGTGGTTGATATTTTTTAATGATGCTTATTACTTGCTGACGCAATTAATTATAACAATTTCTAAAAATAACAAGGACAAGAAATAAAATTCATTCGAATTGTTTTAGGGAACATCAAGAAAATCATTCGAGCCTTTTCAGTCTTCGATCGTGCGTTGAGGATGCCGAACTCAAAATTACTTTTGCTTCGGTGTCCTCGCATATCAAAGTTGATAGAAAATACCTTCTTTTCCAGGGATGATGTTGTTTATAAGTGTTTGTAGAATCTGGATTTATTTTGTGTATTTATTTGTGAAGTTGGTAGTGTTTTATCCTACGATGATTTTATATGTTTTTTTTGCAGAAACGTTTATTTAATAAGGCTTTCAAGGCCTAACTTTACGTGAAAATCTGTAGAAATATTTTCTTCAACACCTGTTGTACATTTCATAAAATTACCTACATTTCTGTAGTGCACTAGGTATATTTTAAACGATTCCATCCTTTCTTATGAAGTGCACAATTTTTCTTTTTGGTATATTTTGTTTTTAACTTCGTTTTTCTTAGTCCCAATTAAATCTAGCTTTACTTGATAACTATTCATATAGGCTAGTGTCCTGGTAAAAATGTTCTTCAAAATACTTTGGTACAGGGACCTTGTCGTGCGATAATTTTTAGACAAATTTTAATTGTGTTTGTTCTATGTTAGAAGAAAATTTAAAAACAGTACAATAGTGAATGTTTGCAAATGTTACACGACCATAAAGTAATGTGGAACGGAAAATAATACATGTTTCCTCTGTAATTTACAGGAAATTTCAAAATAATGTCTAGAATATATAATCGTCCAAATATTCAGAGTGGTTCAAATACAGAATATTCAAGAAAGGAATTTTGTGGATTCTAATTTGGATGCCAGAGAAATTAAGCTCATATGAAAAATCCCGAAGAAATGAAAAGTAGAAAAGTCTGATAAAAAAGATCCTTTAGTATTACTGAATTACAACAGTATTACTACAGTATTAATTAATCACTAAATAATATCTCGTGGATTGGTACTCAATTTTCAAACTGTAATTTGTGTAACTGTAACATTCTGAAGGGTTCCTACAAGGTTGTATTGGGTTATAGATATAGAGTGCTATGTATAATGAATTAATGAGTCATTAATTTAATGTAATTTCAACGTTACATCCATACCCAATGAAAAATTGCAATTAACGTGATTTAAGGATAGTATGACGTTGTTGTCGATTATCGTAAAATTGGTCGAACCCTCATCTGAAGACTTAAGAAATTAATAACTTTGTTTTAAAGACATTTAGGGCAATCTTTAAAAGATTTCACCATAATATCTTTAGAATTGGACATTCTCGTTGTGTGAATAGGATTTTCAGACATGTCTAACAGATAAAACGGTTAATAGTGATCGTATTGTACCATTTGAGATTTGAAAAATTATCTCGATTCAACTAAGTCTGCTGGAGGGATGTCAGATTGGAATTTGCACATTATTGTCGAATATGAATAGACTACATCCATAAATTCTTTTACCGATACGAAGGGAAATTTGAATGTGTGTCCTTTCTTTATTAAAAGTATGAACAAATTTCAAACGAGAATTTCTTCAAATGTGCTTTGTTCCAGATGATGTCCATTGCATTTGACTGGTCTCATTGCATAACTGCTATTTACAAAATGAATTCGTTTCCAGTACGAAACCAGACTCGCATTTAGTGCACCAAATAATGCAAAATCCAGTGGTAACTATTTATCTTTTCAAACTCGGAAACCTACAGCATCAAAGCATTTTTAGTGTTATGGTATATAAATGCATCAATATTCCTTAATTTTGTTTTTGTACCGTCCTTGAAATTTTTCCTCTGACTTCAAGCTAGGTCGCCACTCCTGTACAGCTAAAGAAATATTATTTTGATAAACATATGTAGTTATGATTATTCGGCGCAGAAAAATAACTTCGCCTACACCCCTGTACCCTTATCGAGTTCCAGGCTTCAGTCGGCTGCCAACTCCGGTCCTCACTTTGAAATATAATCATTTTCGTTGTTATAACGATCTCTTTGCTCATCTGCTCTCTTATCTGTAAATTGATCTGCCCCAAGTTTGAATTTTTCCCCTCTGCACACAACACATACACACACAAACACATACATAGTTTTCCACTTTTCCTCTTTGGAGAAATTTTATATCCTCAGATTATTTCGCGCGGAAAATTCACAATATGCACCGGAGAGCTTGGTTTACTCGGATTAATCAAAAGAACGCGGAAAAGGAGTGAAATTGAACCAGGAACATGAAAGAAATTGGTATCGTGTCTAGTTTTATACGTTATTCGTTAATTGCATTTCTTCTCTCAAAACGACTTTCTTTCTATTTATTCCCATCTTTGGAGTTCTTCAATATTTCGTCCCTCATTACAGTGTAATTATTCCCGATAAGTGAAATTCAGTTTGCAGGCGTGAGACAAATTCGCTATAATGTAAACAAACGCAATCTCTAAAAGAAACGAAATCATTACCTTAAAAATTGAACCATTCGATACCTGAAACGCGCTCGTTAAATGTGGAAAGAAATCGCATCGAATTTCCTTAAGTTAAATACAATATTTGATAGAGAAATTAATGGGTCTCTTAAAGGGGACGCGGGAGTTTATAGAGTTCTAATAAGAGTCACCATTAGTCGATTTGCCGTTCGAAAGTAGGTTTATCTCTGGAATTTTATAATAGTACGTTTCGATATTATATTGGGAGGAGATTTTACCGCCGTTGAGAAATTGCGGAAGGGGACTTTATAAGGAAACTGTTTCAATTTCCAAGCAGACGTCATAAATATTAGATAACGGAATTGTGAAAGATTTGCTATCACCGAATAAACAATTTGAAGTACTGTACCCGCCACGATATGATAACATAGACAATACAAAACCCACGTAGTATCGCTATAACCCACCCTCTTATGGTTTAGGCCAGTTGGTGCATTGCGCCCTTCAATTGTCGGTACCAAAGAGGTGATTATTTTGGAATAAATCATATGCGCCAGAACCGCATTTTTTGCTTCACCTTCATAACGATGCAACTTTCTGTAGATTCATAATAATTCAAAATAAAATATATCATTACGTTTCCTAAGGCTATAACGTTGCTTAAAACTTACCCCGTGATATTTCGATATAAAGAGCATAAACATGCAATGCTGGTGCATATAATGCATGTAGTTCATTTCAAGTTAAACATTTTTTGGCTTTATTATTGATGCATTTATTTCAACCATATTTTAGGAGAAATATATACCTCAATTCCTCACCAATTACTAACAGGGCCGATTTATTAATTGGCCATTAACCGTACAAAGGCACTGCCGCCGATAAAACTTTGGTTTTTACTCTCTATATTCTCCTTTCTTGGTTGGCACTATACTAAAGATATTAAGGCCCGATTTCACCACCTTTAGTAAACTGAAATGTAATGATAACTGCCAACCGTGAGTTAACCGAACAATACCATTTCACCAAATAATTTTGTCCTCTAGTTAAATGAAACAAAAGCATAACAATTTTTTGTAATATTGGTGTCGGTTCTTGTACATTAGACCTACCTTTTTACTAATCAAATGAAAAATATAATATGTAGGTAACTATGTTCAAATGTTTACAGACACATTTGAAATGATATATTATGCGCAACGCCTCGCAAATATTCGTAATATCATCTTCCTCTTCAAATGCATGAACTAATCAATAAATCCGTTCTGCTGAATTTTTTTTATTTTGGCGGAGGTCCAGTGTCATCGGCCAGAAATTGTTCCATACGCAATTCATTTACATTTTGTTCTTTTCGTATGCCTTTGACGAATTTTAAATTGTTGGGTGGTTAGCGCCCATTTGGTATTCAAATCCGCAATGCCAACCTTCTAACGCATTATTGGTTTTAGGGAGGTTGAGAAGGACGGTATCAAAACGGTTCCACGTTTCCAAAGGAAAACGTGGCGGTATCCGACCGTTGGTCCGTAAAACTCGTCCAATCCACATGCCTTCAAAGTAATGTATCGCTAGGACTTTGTTTGGGAAAAACTCCAATCCCGCTAAGTGTTCTAAAGCTAATGCAGATAAATACCTTATTTTTAGAGCAAACTCCGCATTGTTTTTGTACTGACGATTTAAGCCATTCTCACTCACACATACTGGTTGAAGTGGAAGAGATATCCACGAATGACAACGCTAGGAAGTTGTTCTGATACAGCGTTAATCATTCACAATTGGAAATCTTCTGTTTCGAAAGCTGTTTCATATTAATTATGTAAAGCATAACTTAGAAGCATTGAAAGATTCCCTTTTTGGCCATATTTAGTTGACAGAATAAAGCGGGTACTATTATAAAAGCTCCATCTATACAACAGTGTTTACAAATAACCCTAAATTTTCTCCATGTGAAAAAATAGCCATGTACATATCTGGAATCAAAAAGTAGGAAGCCTTCCCGTTTTCTATCTTTTTGAAAATTTCAGGAAATTCTATCTTGCTTACAGTTGTTGGAAGTGAATTACAAACACAATTTTTTGGCTGCGTAAACCGTATACATTACCATGAGGTGCATTCTTTGTATCCTTAGCCAAATCCTTCATTTAGTTTATGATTTCTGTGGTTTCAACGCCTCCAGCACTTGCACTTTGACTGTATTTATTGATTCCTATCGGCCTAAGTGTTTTGAAGACTTGTCGTTAAACTGCAGTAATAATAGGAGAACCGTAATCAAGCAATGCATGGCGCAAATGTGTTGTAAACTAAAAGAGGTAACAATTCCGCAATAACAATATATTTGACTTTTCTACTAATTTTTACTTTCCTTGCCCCTATTATACCAGTAGGTTTTGAGGAAAGTTGTGCTGCACCCTGTGCCAGATTTTTATATGTTTGCCTGTTTTGCCTGTTTGAGAAATTATCCATTGTAAGAACTGCTAATCCACTTTTATTGTCCTTTACCAATTGCATTGAATAGATCCTCAGGTGCAGTGCCTTTAGATCTTCAATATTTAGGTCCATTCTATAAGCAAATTGTTATACTTGTTTAAACTGATACGTAACAACCATAAAAATCCGGCCTTGTATTATCTCTTTTGTTATAGCTATTCCCAACATATTGGTCTTGTTTGTCAAAGTCGTTTCGTACTTTTATAGTTAGTACAAATTATAATGGAAGTAACAAAAAAGGGTACTTGAACTAAAGTCCATTTTATGAAAATTATTTCAATTGATGGGTAGCAATTGTTAAGGACATAAACGTCACCATTTACTCAGAGAATATTATTGTTATAAGTTTGGAATTTTGGAGCTCAAAATATTGAGGTGTCAAGTCGGGTCTAAAATTAAAAGTTCTACATATTTTATTTACAGTAAATCCTGAGTGGTAAGTGCTATATAGTTCTAGACTGACAACTTTTCATATTTATTAAAATTATTTTAGAAATTCAGGAATGTTTTAAATTTATCCAAAACTCCACCAAGTCCATCATTAATCTATCTAGCACAAACAGCTGAAACCAATCTCGAGTAAGTAACGAGAAATTATCGACTGCGGAGATTTCAGTTGCTGTTGAGTACATCTGTACGTTTACAAAGTAATTATAGTTGATTACGTAATGGCCAACGTGACACCTTTACTATTACCGGTGCAACTGAAATTTCAACTGCTTACACTTCGTGTTTCACGAAGCGCGATGAAAGCAATTCAGGTACGATACAATGAATTTTTAGAATGTTTAAAATTTTGAAAACGACTCTGCTAGTGGCTTATCATGGAATCGATAAATTCGATGAATCATACCAAAAAAATGCACAATATGGTGAATAAATGCTCTATTTCTTGCCTTAGAAAATATGTGGTAATGTTGACAAATCCTGGAGACAGAAAAGCTAAAAGTAAATAAATCCTGGACACTTGTTCGAAAAACATAATTTCGAATGGATAAATATTCCATAAATATTTGTTGGAAATCATAACAAAACGATATTCGATTACTATTTTAGTTACTTTTTACTCGGTTAGTGACCTGTTTCCACATATACTACCTCACTTGCTATGGAACCGCAGAATCGCTTGTTACATGTATTTTCAATGGTTAAAGGTGGATTTTCAGATAAACCTGTTGTGTTTCTACCGTGCTCCTACCGAACTGTGTGGCGAGCGATTTACGACCAGGGTATACTATACAAAACCGCCGATAGACCGCCGTAAAGTCGCCATAATGACGCGTGTATTTTTGATACAGGGCATATACGAACAATGCGTCGCCAGTGGTCACATAATTATCAGATTTTTCCAAATATTGTTAAATATATTATTCATTTTTTTTAGTACACATTTAAAAACTACATAAAAATAATATTAAAAATCTAATAACTATGTGACAACTGTTTACTCTTGATGACGCAGTTGATTATATGGAAATGTACATGACACGAAAGGAACGCTAAACGGTCAGAGGTCGAACTTCAATTATTTCCTTACATAATTCATCTAAAAAGTACTTAAGGTTGTTCGAGAAATTAAACGCAAATGCTGCCAAGGGCGTTAATTGATGCTCAAACGCTCCTTTTGCATCATACTTTTATTTAGTCCAGCACTCTGTATTTAACTATATATTGACCAAATGAAATAAAACAATAACCCCTGATGGAAATATTAAGAAATACTGCTTGAATAGCTGTAATAACGGCAACTTCGAAACTATTTCAAATTGAATCCGGTGCATTTTTCAGAATTAGATTCTTTACAGCGTATAACATTCCAATATTTCCAAAAGTAATCCATCTAGACATATAACAACGCTAAAATTTCAATGCGTATGGCACAATTTGAATTGAAATGCATTGTAGCGTTAATTCCAGCGCGTAAGGATTAGTATAAATAGACAGCTGTCATCGGGAAAAATAAACAAAATGCGCATACACGCCGTGTGTTTTTCCAATCGAAATTTATAGCAAGGCCGAAAATCAGGTTGTTATGTTAATATCGACGATCGATATAATGGAACTCCGGGATAAACGAACCTCCACCTGATTTCCTTATATAATACTCACGTATATAGCTTTCCTTTTGAGGGAAGCTTTTAAATTTTTAAACACGCCATCTCCTCTCCCACGGCTAACTTTTCCCCATATACGAGAACTCCGATCCGACGCTGCCGCCTTCCTTGCAGCTTTTTAATATTTTTGCTCGGCCTACCCGTTCGGTCCCCAAAGTGGCTTTCCCACTTAATTCCTTCGATAAACGAGCTGGTAAATTTAAAAAGCGAAAAATGTTTGTACTAACAACAGGTTCCTTGAAAGCTTAGGAAATCCGATTAAACAACAGAAATCGGTAGATTGTTTATAAAGCGGAGACGAGGTTTTTAACGATGAAGGTAGACTTGACGTTTGTGTGCCAAACTTATTTTAAAAAATTTTCATTTCCCTTTTTCCGAATCTTGCTAGCATTCTCTATAGTCGACAGAATTTAGAAAACATCCACAAGTAGTGCAACGCTCTGGAATGCTCATAGTGTAGGAATATTTCTAAAGATCAAATTGTTGTAGAAATCAAAATTTTGTTATCGTATATACAAAACGTCCGTGGAAATAATATGAATCACTATTGTGATACGATAATCTGCCAACAAAATAAAATTCCTGACACGCGACACCTTTTCTTGACTAAGAATCCCAAGGCTAAGATGCAGCTGTCAAGATGAGCGTCTACATCTTTGATCATGTAAGTTGAGGTCTTTTGACCAACATGTATGTTTATTACATTATGCCAATTACATTATGCCAACTATCCATCATAGCCTATCATGATGCAATTGGAATTGAAATTTATTATTTAGGACTTGCTGTAACGAGCTACAAGCAAACTACAAGCAAATAACAGCAGAATGGCTACTAGTTAGGTCATTTCGACTAATATTGGTATACTCGGTAGATACAATACTCAGATATAGATAGAGTATAAAGCGAAAATCGGCATTGCATGAATTGCAACAGAAAAGTCACCTGAAGGTAGAAGAAATGTCAATTGTCCACAGAAAATATGGTTTGACAATATAAATGTTAGAAAAGATTGAAACTGAAACTAGCTCTAAGGTCTATTCCGCTAAAAGGAAGAAGAAGTAGACTTAACTAATCTAACTAACGAATAATACATTTTAATTATATTTGAATTAATTTATATTTTGTACTGGGTGTTTATAAATCTAGCGAAATCCACACGTGGTGACATGTTTTGGAAAATTCTTAACTATTTCCTTAATTTCCATCATGCTTACCGAGTCTTCACGAAGGAACTAAATTTTAGAGCATCAGTCTTTGATTAACCGTAATTATTGGACACCCTTTATTGAAATGAACGGAAATATTATTCGCCGGTGAGAGTTCACATTTGTAAAACTTGTCCTCCGACATATTTTCAAACATTACAACAAGGTAAACACAGCATTTTTTCTATTGTCATCAAAAAATTTCCAATTGCGACACTTTTTAAAATCGAATTAATTCGATGGATCCTTTGTTATCTCTCTGTCTGTTTTCCGTGATTGCCATGCACTGTTTGTTTGTTACTGGATGCGTGGGTATTTTATTACGGATTTTACGTCTAATGAGTGTGCCATATGTACATGGCGTCCGGTTTCTCTAATGGAAAGTCACATGGCACAACAAGAATATCGTGCATGTTTTCCAAATCGAAGCCACCCTTGTCGAAATTTGTTTCGAAATGAAACAAGCCGTTATCGTCACACGCAAATGCTTACAGTACGATTCAAAGAGCATGTTTTAGAGATAACTCGAGAAAACGATTCGATTAGTACTCACATATCATCTTAGGAAAACTCCGTATGGAAATACACCAGAACTGCACCAGTCGAATACAAATTTCCATTCGATTATACGATTGCAGGTCGTTTATTGATTCGATACCTTTCTAGATACGGATGAGAATGATTGTTATGAGCAGAGGTGTTTTTGGGGAGTGAATTTGTTACACTACTTTATATCAAACATATCGAGAGTTCTTGTTGTCATTGAATTGTTAACTATTATAGCAGTTATAATATATTACAGCATTGTTGAACCTAACTTGCCTAATCGTTTAATAGTTTTCTGGTAAAAATAAGCTCAAGTCTATGCCTCGTCTCCATTAAGGTATAAAATAAAGGTGAAAAATAAGGTGTAATTTGATATTATTAGTCCAGAAATGATTCAGTGGATATTATCCTATTTTCCCGGATTTCCAGACCAATCCTAATTCTTGACATCACGAAATTTATGCCTTTTGTACTGGAGTTGACAAATGCACATTTCTTACACACTGGTTTCCATTAACTCAGGAACGTGATACGCTATTTTCATATCAAGAATTTGGGCTTACAATTTAGTCGAGGATTTCATAGCGTGTACGTTTTCTACAAATTGACACATCCCCCTGTATATGAAGACCGTAAAAAAAATTGGGGCTTATATTTTGTATTAAGTTAGTTCCCTTACTGCGACATGAGGAGTTCGCAACAAAACACAAAATAAAACTTTTGTTTTGTATACATGAAAACTCCCTAATTTGGATATAGAGAGGATAAAATCAGATAAACATGGCATTCTTGTTTTGCTCAGGGTTTTATACACTGCAAAAAATATGGCCTTGTTTATCTGTATTTATTTTTACGAAAATGTCAGTATTGATGCCTAAAATGTTATTATTCATCTCATTTTTATACATTTTGCTACAAAATTTCCTATTATACTTTCTTTTTGTAATACATCCATGTATTAAAATGAGGAACCTTTAGCCCTGTGCTTTGTATTCTCTTTGATAGTGCCTTTTGTGCTGAATAAAAATGGAGCATTTTGCAAATACATTCTCGAAACCTTTCACGGACCTATTTTCTCTCTTTAATTACGATTCGTCCGCATGTACCTATATTTCACTAAAGGAGCAATTGAGCAATTGCTCACAACTACATACGTCCCTATAGCATCTTGCAAATTATTTCTGCAACATTTCTGAAAAACTTAATAGTAAGATCGAAAATAACTCCTCTCCAGCCTTTGAAACCATTTTAATTCGGTTTTCAACTGCTTGGCCCCAAAAAATATTCTCCAAAGCCATAGTTTTCCCCGTGTAAAGACGATTCTTCCTTACCAACGCTCTTTAAAACAGCAAATTTACAGATTATTAGCCTTTAATATTCGGTGCATTTAAGCGCCATGTTGAATAGGTTCTTTTACATTTATCACCATTTCTTGTCACATATTATTTTGCCGAGTACGAATTGCTACATTTCGCGAAATTACATGAAACCAAGAAAATTTAAAAAGAGGAATTATCGAGGCGGAATTAAAGGAAATCTTAGACTTTACTATAAAACGTATTCCATCATGTACACCTAAATGGACAGATCTAATTAGTTTTTTAATATCTTCGGTGAAATATGAAGGTAATTAACTGACAATTCATCGACCCCTCGTTAACATTTTTATATTTCATTTTACAGGCAGAACTTGAAAGTTCATTCAATTCGAAGGAAAAATGCTTCATGAAACCATTTAATCTGATAAGCAACTATGCTTGAGTGTTATTCGAAATAAGAAATGTCCAACATGTTGAACTACAGATTTAAGTGATTATTTTGTATGACTCCATGCAGAATAAAACTATTTGGCCTGTGGAGTGAACGTGATTCGGTTGCTGTGTCGCTCTTGTCGCGTTAGTGATTTTTCGAGAGCAATAACGCCCGCTTCCCCCATATAAATTAAGATTAAAAGCGTAAAACTTTTGGAGAAGTTCAAAGGGCGTCTAAGAAAAAATGGAAATGAATATTCATACCCTCCAGCTCGACGGATGCATACTAAA
The DNA here is from genome assembly GCA_963576515.1 of Cryptocephalus primarius. NCBI lineage: Eukaryota > Metazoa > Arthropoda > Insecta > Coleoptera > Chrysomelidae > Cryptocephalus > Cryptocephalus primarius. Next base: position 19,997,341 of record OY754936.1, on the reverse strand, counting down.
CACCTCTATAAAGTGTGGTTTTCATATTCGAGTAGACGACCATGCACCCCATCAATTATATAATGTAACATCGACCAGCTTTTCGAAAATAATCGCCGCGGAATATAAATTTCATAGCATTGCTCAGATGTTATTAAATTATAGACTGAAATTTATCCTATGTGGTCTGAAATATAATGTAATTCATTCGTTGCATTAAATTTTTCCTATGAAACATTGTAGAGGATGATTAAATCTGGATCCCATTGATCGTTTCAAAATTAAAACTTCTGAGCTGTACTAAGTTGATTAACCACGATATGAGTGATCGCACCAAAAGATATTTCCGATTATCATACATAAAGTAATACAAGTTTATCCCTTTGAATCTTATTTAAGAGAGCTGTTCTTTTATCAACTATTTTTCAACGTCGTAAACCGACAAATCGTAGATGGAAATTTCACGTAGGTATAGCTTCTCACCCTACATATTATTAATTATTATTAATTCAATATTATCATTAAACTATAACACTCACTATGAAAACACTTTTCATTCAGTCAGAAACAATAACACACAGGGGGACAGTACTTACATGAGTTACTCCAACCAATATTAATTGCTGAATTAATTGATATGATGAGAAGGGGTGTAGTGTTAAATCATTGAGAAACGGTTATTTCTACTGGGCTGAATCGTCACACTCACAGTGTAATTAGAACTTTGGTAATAACTATTGTCATACCGTTATTATAATGAAGAATCTTTTGGTGAACTAAGGGTGTATTTGTTGGTGTGAAAGGTCTAAATTGGTGAATGTTAAAACTCACTGTTCCTTTGACAAAAGTGGAAATATTTTTGAAAATATTCTTGTTTTGATGTCGACATACATCGATGGGTTCTGGCGAAAGAGAGAAATCGTCACTAAAAGCGATTTTTGTGCCGTTTTGCTGCTGAGTCCCTTAGATCAGTTCTGCGTTATTTTTCTTACGCATACCAGTATATTGCGCGTGTAATGAAGCCTAAGTAGAGCTTCTATTATTGTTTATTATTGATTATTGACATTAATATACGATGGCTAACTACAGGGATCGTGATCATTTCTTCGAAAAATTATGTGTGATGCCAAGAGACAATTGTATTTATTTTTCAACAGAAAAATAGTCTTAGTTAATTTAATATGAAATAGTGAGAAAACTCAGTTACGGGTTGACATTAAAATTTCTGAAATATAATTCAAAGTACACTTGTCCAGAATTTTATTAATTTCTGTTAAGCAATAATAAAGCTTTGAAAGCAATATATTCCCAAAACAAATAGTGGTGACTTTAAAAAATGTGTAAAGCCCACATTTCGTATCTAAAATATATTTTTAATATACACTGGTTTATATTTTCAGTTTTTTAGTTTCTTAAATAATGGGTCAACACTAGTTATGAACTTATTTTTAATTTTAGTTTAGATTTAGCTTAATAAATTACATTATACTTTTGTTCTGCTGTTCCGGATATATCAAAGAGATTTGCTCACCTTACTGATTTTACTTTGCAACAATTATATTATCATACCATTTTTTTAATTGTCTATGCTTAAATTATACTTCTGTTCCGAGAAAATTGCTTTAAATTTCGACTTTACCTGAAATGAGTGTAGGAAATGTAAGGGCACTTGAAATGTTTGCGCGCTCATTTGTATCACTTTGTAACAGCTGGTATAAGAACAGAGGTATAAGGCGTAAGGGCATTAAATCAAGTAACAAAGTGAACAGCAGAAAAATCTTTACTTGAACGCAACGATAAACTCAACATTATATAATGCACTACGAATATTTCAAAATTGTGTAAAACAGACACATAAGCATTCGATGTGTTTTTACATATTTACCAAATCGCAGATATCACATTGAGTCGTGATTTTTATTCAGGACAGAGTTTGTTATTGTGCATTATCGCATTTTCCGACGATGTTTCATCGGCACAAATCCAACGGGTAAGAACATTTTCCGGACGCGGATTTCCGTTATCCGATGGTCGGACGATTAATCACCGTCGAATGTGTATATCAATTCGGTCGAATGAAAAATCCGGAGCGCCTTTTTGCGGAACATGTTCACGCGTGCCGTGCAGGAGGTTACAGGCATTTAGTCGAACGAATTAGATGGGGGAGCTAAAAATCAGATTAAAACCAATAAATGCGGTTCACATCACGGAAATGTCCATATATTTGATATAAATTAAATGAGTTCGAAGCGGGCGGAGACGCCGGGACACGTTTTACACCGACGAGGGAAAAATGTGTTCGACTCTCCCCGATTACTCCCATGATGATGTTCCTCATTTTATTTCTGTCGATTAGAGATTGAATGATTCTTTACTCGAGGGAGAACGTTTTTGTGCGTTTTCAAATCGCTTCGGAATTTATGAATGTTTTATGCCGAAGAATGAATCAGGCAGAATGTCGAGTTCATTGCGCGGGGATCCATTTTCGATATTTTGAGAATTGTGTTATTTACCGAAATATGAATATTTACACAATACTTGCTAAAGAGTTTGTTCCTCGAGAAAATGAAAAAAGGTCTGGAAAAAACACGCCTTGTGAGGGATTCATCAGAAAACATTAATTCAAAGACTTATTTTCAGTAAACCTTATTTTAAAATACTCCTTTATAATCCTCAGAGAGATTTGGTTTTTGTATTGTTCACATTTGTAAAGCGAATCATCGAAAAAGCATTTGGTCATTTGTTTAAAATAGCACGGTGTATCAAGATTTTAATCTACACAAATAACAAAGAAGCAAACATTTACAACTACAAATGATCAAAAACTACACATTCCCTCCTGAAAGTCATTTTAGTGCTTACAGCATTTTACTTTGTTTTAGAAAATATTAACATAGATAAATAATGTAAACTATACACATATTTACTCAACATATGCAACTAATTTTTGTAATCAGATGGATAATCTGTTATTTTGTAATAATACCAGACGATAACGTAATTTGGTCTGATAATTCAGTAATCGTAACGGCACTGCATCTATTGTAGTTCCCTATTCAATTATAGATTTATTGCTTAGGTTTTTACGTGTAATTGAAATTTATTTCTAAGTTCATTAACCTAAAGAATAACTCCTCTGCTGCAAAAGTTTACGTTAATATCTTCTGACAAAATTAACGAATAGTCAGAGAAACTTTCAAAAATTATCGCACTGATTGCCCTGATGGCAAACGTATGTGAAAAAGATTGATGATACCTGACGTTTTCTGATTAGGAGATATGTAAGGAATAAACATAAACCTCCTCGTGCCTCGATGGATCCGAATCGAATTAAGGATGCGTAATTTTTGTATTCAGGGCTCGAATCTCCATTCCAAAATTTTAAGATCTCTGGCCTTAAAGCGAAAGCGTTGTCAGCAATAAATACATTGGGCACTTTCCTTTTAGAGTTAACATATTTTTCGAGTAGGATACCTGAAAAGCGAAGTGTTGTGAAGGATTCATGAAATTTCTCCCTTCGTATCAAATGACACTGAATATACCGACATTTGGCATTTACTATATCCACTAAAACGAAATATGTCAACCTTTATAGTTATAAAAATGTGATCCACTGGAATCCATTTCATAACCCAAAAATAATTCAGATACTCCTGAGAAATAACGCAGGAAATATCCTTGAGAGGACTCAATTGGTATCACAGATAAATCACAAATGCATGATATAATATTTATTACACGATAAGTAAGTAAACAAGTGTTAGGTGAAGAAAGGAAAGTATGGTACATGCACAGCCACTAATTGCTTCTTGAAGCAAAGTGACACTTTTATTACTTATTGTCGTATATCGGGTCATGAATATGCATAAAGTGCAAAAATGCAGCTAATATAATGTTATTAATCCAAATGTAATATTCTTATGGTAGATGTTATTCTGTCTCTACACTGAAATATGATAATAAAGTAGTCACAGTATCAGTTTCATTTCGAATTGATTTATTATGTAATAATTTATTTCGCTATAAGTATTGCAACGTTTTTCGGGAGTCACCTAATCAATATTTTATATATATCCATTACTCAGACTAAATTACATTACACTAAGTTTAATTTATTTGGCCCTTTATTTGTAGCGAAAGGAAGACGGTAATTATTTATTACCGCAGTCTTCCCATTGGGTGCGAGTTTTCACTTTAGCTTCTGGTACGGTTCTCTCCAGTACTCTTATTTCTCTAGTTCTCTTCTTCTTTCTTTTAGACTAACATAAGCTTTTCTATATCTCCATAATTGTTAGCCTGAGTAAAGATTATTATAATTAGAACATCTGCCTAATGCAGTAGGTACTGCTCATGAAAAAGCTCCCTTTCTTTGCGAAGAATCCTAAGAAGAAATTTTCTTTCGTGAGGCCTAGGTGAGAAGATATTATTCTCAATTTTGTATTTTTCCTGTTCTAATTCTCCTGTAGACTTAGACTTCTCATTGGTTTCGTACCCTTTTGCATCGTCACTCTGTAAGTTGAAATAAACACATCTGATTAGAATAAAATTTTACATTACTGACTAAGAATATCACTTTTTATAGACATGACCTAAGTCAGAAAAGCAAAATATTTTTGTAAGTGACACTATCGAGCTATTATAGTTATTACCTATTAATTGTTAATTGGGGAGATATATACTATTAAATGTGATTCTACATGCTAGAAACTGGCCACATCGAACAAGTTGCGATAATAAAAGGAAACTATGAAAATTGAACAACCGTCTAGATTTCTCCCTCTTTTCCCTCCTTTCTCTTTTCCTCAAATTGGTGAATTCACGACGCAAGGAATTATTTTTAATGGACTTTCATATTTTATTTTTATTTTTTTAAACGTCTTACTTGACGTTATTATCATTACAATGCTATTATATGAAAAGCGAAAAATGTGGTTTTAACACAAAATTGGATATTTCGTTTTAAAAGTTAGAAATTTTTACTTACGAAATATGAATATTATTGAGTTTAGGAAAAATTTAAGTATTGACATTTTTGTGTACACAATAGAAAACAATAGATCGTCTGTTACATTTGTATCTACTTGTATCTCTTACATCATGACCATTTACCATGATTCAAAACATACTTATCATTTTCTTCACATTTCTCTTCGCTGCTTGGGAGGGTGTAAACGGGATCTCCTGCTGAATTGTCTGCAGTACAAAGCCAACTAAATTTATTTAAAGCTGAATAAACGTGGTATTACCACCAAATAATCAATTCTGTGTGACATTTCTGTCCATCAAGGTACTTTTTAGGTATTATATTGCTTGTTTTAAACTTCTATCTTCGCCGCGATGTGGCGCCATTTTAGCGAGTATCATAAACAACATTAGGAACAATGAGTAATCATAACGTATAATTACGCTGTTATTCATGGATTGTCACCATTTCGAAGGGACAAATCCATTTAGAATCAAGCGGTAATCCGTAAAAAATGTACACCATCAACGGTAGATGTGGTAGAATATCTCTTGTTGCTCGTGCAAAATCAGGAGCAGACCTAGAACAGACATTTGATACCACCATTGAAAGTGATATAATATAAAATAAAGGGGAAGCCCTTATTTACAAAATTTGGATGGGTCTGAAATAGGCAAACGTAAGTTGGATGACTAACACTAACTGTAGTAATGCAACATATTGTAACGTCCGCTCTTTCTAATACCAATGCCCTACGGTGTGGGTGGGAACTTAGTCAAAGAAAAGACCTCCTTAGATGACTGCCTCGACTCCTTAGACTACGACTATAGTCAGTGGCACTAATAACGTACAATACCTGGTGGCCAATATTCCATGGCCCTAATAAATGCCCACGAAGGAGTCTGAAGCTGGAGGAGATAGCCCTGCTTCAACAGTTCGAAAAATCTTCAGAACAGAGTGCTGGCAGAAGATTCGTAACATATGACCCAGTATACGATAATCTACCAAACGTGACTCTATAGTTCCATTTATAGATCTCTAGAGACTGACACCTTTTCATTTCTGAACGTGTTTTCTACTACTCCCTTATTTCTGCAAACGGACACTTGAATCACTGGTCTACAGATAAACAGATTATAATTTATGTTGTTCCCATAGCGGTTCCAGAGAAAACTCAATAATACACCTTGCTTTTTAGTTGTTACTATTTACGTGATGGCATAAATCGAAACAAGTACATTATAATACCCAAACAACACACACCGTTTTGGTAGGATTTATTAAAATAAATAATCTCTTTCCAGGTTCCAAATCTACCCGAAGGTCTCTCCATCCAACGATGAGGTGGTCAACTTTCCTCTGGTTCGTCTTAGTGATCGCAGTGGTGGCTCTGAACGCCAGAGCGGCCCCGGCGCCTCGCAACGAAGACAACATGTTCAGGGAGCTACTCAGGCTAGACCAAATGTATTCTTCGATCGCCAGACCGAGGTAACGATTCTTATCGTTCTCGAATGCCCTCCCGTGTAACCTCTCGTAGAACACAGGCTTTCAGAGCATTAGTCAAGTGGCGACGTGTAAAATATTTTGCCTCCTGCTTCTAAATGCATTCGGTTGAAGGGAGATTATAGGGTAGCATTAAAAAGCGGATTCCGCGTATATATAGGTTGGAAGTAAATCCGGTCGCGGGCATTTATTTCCCGAGGAAATTTCCTGGGGGACTGTGACTTCTCGCATAATCCTTGTTTAATCTGTTGAATGGCGATTCCGCTGTCTGAGGGCAGATAAGACCACCCAATCTTCATAACGCAGACTTTCCACTGTTTGTTTAAACGGGTGTGACAGTGACTTCAGTGGGAATAGAAGTAGAAACAATAGTTGAATTTCTCGGTGTAACTTGCGTTCTTTATCGATATTTAAAACGTATCCACTCATCATTTCGGATTGTAGCAATTGGTAGATGTATCTCTGTTTTAAATACAGCGATTTGGTGATTTGAAAGAAAACTAAAAAACAGCACTAGAAGGAGAAGATTTATGATGCTAGGATTCACAAAGCTATGAAATGACGTGACACCATTGCGCACAGGCGCAGCCATCAAATCTTAGGAATACATATGTAGTTTCATGATTTAGTGGCAGTGGAGGTCGACCGATTATTTTAAGTTTTGAGATTAAGATTTTTGAATCAGTTGCTTAGTTAAAATTTTAGCGTCTGGAAATTGAATAGAATATTAGTTTTATGGACCAACGCCTTGTAAATTTTTCTTGACAACTGACGTCATTTTATTGTATTTTTAGAAAAATACATTTAAATTGGTAAAAAGTATAGTTTTTAGAAAATTCTCTGAAAAGATAGTTGGCAAGATAAAACATTGTGAATTTAATTGAAAACGTGACGAGAACACACCAATGTTTTCTGCAAACTAAAGAATTGTTATGTGTTACATTTTTGAATAGTTAAAAGGAAATAGATTTTTGCGTAGCATAGTCGGTTAGAGTTCATCAAATTTTTGGAAAATCTGTTAAATTGTTCAAAAGACAGAGTTGGAGACCAATTTTTGATTAACAGGTACTTGAAAAATTGACTGGAAGTCAGTGGATTTGTTCGGAAAATGACGGAACTTGATTAAAAGCCATGTGCCTGGATTAGTTGTTTAGTGGAAATTTTAATTTCTAGGGAATTGGCAATAGTATTACTTTCTTGGACAAAATTTTATTTTCCTAAATTACAAACTCATCTTTTTGGGAAGAAAATTGAAATTGGGTTTTTGATTAACACACAGGTGGATTCTTAGAAAATTGACTGAAATTATCAACTAAATTAACCTTAGAATTTTCGGAAAGTTACTCGAAAACGTTTGGAATGCCGATTCTGAGATCATTTGCCTAATTAAAATATCATTTTTTAGATCTTTCCTAGATAATCGATTTCATTTGATTTGATTTGTAGGAAAATACTGGCTTTAGTTTAAACTCTTTGACTGGAAAAATAGTTGATAGGAACAAGGTTCTCAGTGTGCAACACTTTTGCAACAAAAATTCAAAATAATTAAGCCACTGTAACACAACCACATATATAGTTTTCGAACGTTTGGCGAAGAACTCAATTATCCGCCATTTTATAACTCCAAAGCTGGATGAATCCTAGTATAATCCGTGAATAGAGGAAGAATTGTTCTTAATTCCGAAATTGTGATTGCATTCTCTATGCAAATGTTGTTTTTCAGCACTTCTTAGACGTTATCCTGAGTCAAATCAGTCGAGTATATCACGTTCTTGCTGAAACATTACCTTAGTGTTATAATTGGAAACATCTACTCGTAAGAAAATTTACTAGCTCTACGCAAACGTTTTAAATCAGTAAGAAAACCTGTTGATGATATTCTCCTTGATTTTCTGACACAGTATCACATCCGTCATGCACACTAAACAGTTACAGTTGCATTACAGTGCCTTTGGGATTTCTTCTACTTGTTGAAACCATAGAACAATTTGACTGTCTGCTAAAATCCCCATGAAACTAAGTTTGACATGAACTCCGCATCACTTAATTGTATGGCTAGTTCACTCATTCACTTTTTCGATTGAAGAAGAAGAAGAGGTGAGAATTGTGATAGAAAGTAGAGCGAAATAACGGATAGCTGATCTTTTTACGTAGTGTAGAGGAAATTATAAATGTTTCCCCCTGGCATTTATTTTTCGACAAATATCATCGATTACAACATTCCAATTGTTCCAGGAAAGACGTTCCCGGGAGGTTTTCCTCAGTTTAGGACATAAACAATTATCTAAATATACAGAAAATCGTTATTCCCTGATACGAAGTTATAAATAGAAGTAAGGTGCATCGTTGCAGACTTTTAGCTGAGAGAAGCCTAACATGACAATTCTCTTTCCGAAAAAACGAAAAGAACTTCCGATACGAACACTCTCCGAATACCTCTTTATTTATTTGTCTTCTAGTGGTACGACATGCAACTCAGCCATAAACACTCTTTAAAAATCACAGCCTGTGACTTCACCCCCATTAAAACAATAAGCACCAAATAAATTAGCTAAACCGATTAGTAGCTCTAACCTGAAGCATCTCAAATAAACTTAATTTATTGTTTAATCCAGACTTTCTTTCGGTCGAGTCGTTTTGGGATCTCCCATCAGAGTTTGAAACGGTAGTTAAGCCTCTCCACCTTTAAATGCCCCATCTCATAAAAAGCAGGGTTAGGGTGGAAAGATGGAAAGAAGATAGATAGATAGAAGGAGGGGCGCGAATAACGTCGAAGGGTTATCAAGAGTCTCGACTTATGAATTTAGCCTACTACTAGTCGATGATTTAATTTGTTACAGGAATTAGTATGGCGATAGCTGCATTATTACGAAAATCCATTTGTTAAAAGAGTGTACCACGCTTATAATTACTACAGTCTTACAATCTTAAGGTATGTCATAACGGTTATTTTCGAAAATGAGACCCTTGCAGAGGTCCTTGAAAGAAGTCCTTACAAATAAATTAGGCACTTAAAGATTGTCTCTAGAAATACTCCTCTACAAATTTTATGACATTTCAAGTCATTTTAAACAATTAAATCTCTATCGTTTACAATATTTAAATACTTCTATCGCTGTGTTGGCAATATACAGTAATATTAATATCATGTGATTTCCACTGGCGGTGTGTCTAATAAAAATGTATGTATTAATACTTAATGCCGATCAGATGTCATTTTCTTTGATAAATTGCCTTCGATCAAACTCCTACGTCTTTGCTTTCGGGTATTACATAAGGGTGAGTTTACTAGAGTGCTCGATATATTATGTATATATTTCTGTTTTCGTAAGAATGCAAGTAGGAATCCAGGTTATTTTTAGCAAAACTCTCCCTTATAATCACGTTTTAGTTAAGGTCAAAAAATGGGATCCCATGTCTTTTATTCTTCCAGATTTTTCTCTCTATAATTCAAATAAACTTAATATGTATAAAAGAAATTTTGTCAGGATGGAATCCCTTTAGAGCGCCTCTTTCACATACTATGAACTTAAATATCATTTTTATACATGTCTTGAAGTAAAACAGGAGATCTGAAAGAGTACTGAAAATCCCGTAAAGAGTACTTAATAAAAATTAGATCCACCCTAAAAACATCAAAGTAGGCCAGTGAAAATAATGCCGCTTCCCTTTGATGAAAGCACTAGACATTTTTTTCCAGTATACAAACGTATGTTATTCGAAAGTTTACGCAAATTTACATTTATTATTTATTGATAAATACAAAGACGAGATTCAAAAGTCTCTTAAATTGTTTCGCTACAAAGAAGATAAGTACATACCTACTATAAATGCAAAGTGGTACAAAAAGGAACGTAAGTTTTGCAGTAATATCGATTGTAACAACGACATTATCTTCTATATCTATTTTCCATCAACTAACACAACCGTTTTCAATTAACTACGAAAAAATAAATAACGTTAGCTGGTTTATCGATTGAGTCGAGGTTCATTATCCGTAATGAATATTTATCTAGCCCGACACTAAAAATCTCCATGAGTTTTGGCCGCGTTCACTATCGCCCTGCATCTCTTGCTTAGTCGGCCCACCGATCTTCATCCTTATAGTTTTTCGTGGTATATTATAATTTACAGTCTTTGGTTATCGCTCCTGGTAACGTGTCCTGCCGACTGTAACGGTTTGCATTTATGACTCTAGCGATGTTTTCTTCTCCATACAATATATGGTTGTATCGGCGTCTCCATTCCCCTGATATTCCTGATTCCATTACGATAAAGTGGTGTATTATATTATTATCTATCTCTAGTATAAAATTGATCGAAGTCGGGTCAGAGGAACTGAGGTTGTTACGGATTTTTTGATTTTGGCTATTTACTGATTTGCCGAGCTAATTTTAGAATTATACAAGGTTTTAATTCATTTATTAACACACTGAAGTGCACCTATATTTAGGAAGGCATGTCCTTGTAATATTGAATGAAGGCAACTCTTTGTTTGGCTCTATTTCTAATGGCTCTTCTACACGATAGTCCAGTAAAAGGACAATGAAATGACCCAGTGATGGAGGAAATGAATCTACACCCCTGTTGGTGGGTTTTAAAAATGGGCCAACATCTCCAGGAGGTATGAGATATTAACGCAAGTAATGCAACTCATTACCCATCGATCCATGCTCTATATTTTTGACGAGATCAGGTTGTAACTTACCAGTTTATTCTCATCATAAAATCTTTAGGAGGTAAAATAATCAGAGTGCTTCCAGCATGGCTTTGCTTTTGAGCAATCGGACTTAAATGGACAGACAATCGTTATTTATTTTAAATTTGAAATCATTTACAATTCTTTTAGCATAGCATATTTTTGTTGTAATTAACACATAAATCCATGGAGTAAAATTTTCATGAACTAATTATACGTGAGATGAGCGGAAAAAGGTGTATTAGTAACTTTTTTTTGCAACGTTCTCATCAGTCATCAAATTTGGAATTTAAATTATTTTACAAAAAGTGCTACTCCATACTGTATTTTCAGATTAGCTGTATCAATGGAATGGAATGGAATGGTTGTAAAATGTTGAAGTAATTTTCTTTTAGTTTTAAGAAATATCTATTTCTACAGTGAGTGACAAGAAAGGAAAGCGGGCGGAGTAAATTACAATTAATCACTTATGGTCCAATAAAATCTATTGCACTTCACATAATACCCACCTTAGGGATGGCTCAAAGCGCCCCAGTTAAGTCGTGATGAATTATATACATAATACCCGCTATTTAAATGACTCAATATAAGTGGGGTGAGATCTATAGACTGACCTCGAAATTTCAAAGGTGCCCCTCTAACATTCTTCGATGCTTTTCTAGAGACATCATTAAATAAACTGTTTTATTCCATTTACACCGGTACCCATTTAATTTTTACTGCGCGCTCCTGCATATAGTCGATTATGAACCCATAAGCCGCACCAGCTTTTCTTTCGTGGCGAGCACAATATTAAGGTTAGCGTAAGAACAAAAGTCTGACTGCTTATCAATCTTCTTTTATGCAGCGCACCCTACCCGTTTTACCATTTACAATTGCATTGAAGCAAAAAAGGATCAAGTTTGGAAAATCGTTTGAAACGTATATTCATGCAATTTCGAAGTTGCAATCCGTAATTACACGAGTTCTATAATTTTGTCGAGTGAAACATGACTAAGGCAGCTTTCCACCTTTGTGCCTCTATCAACAGCTACGGGAAATTATGCTCTGGATGCACCCCCTCTATAGTATTTTACTGTAGCAATTACCCTTACTGTCACAGGTAAAACGCTACTCACATGATAACGGAACCGTCGAATACCGGCTAATTATAAAACGTATTGCGGAGAAGACTTTGCAAACTTCGCGTACTCTCCCGTATTTACAGGAAGCCAATTTCATGTTGGAAAAAAAAACCTTAAATTAGTTGTTATCCACTTTGAGGCGAAGGAGTTTATCTGCCTAATGTATTGGGTTGACCTTACCTGCGTGATATTAATTAGGATCTTCTCAATCATACGGTTTAAATATAGACGTATTTATCGCCTTCGACGCAGTTACAGCTTGATCGTATTCGGCTCAATTTATCAAAACAGTTTCTAATGGAAAAAGTTCTCATGTAATAAAATTCAACGAAGTATTTGTCGTTAGGGCGAGGAGATAAATTGAATCCTCGAAATGATATACTTTCTAGAGAGGGAGTTTGAGTTATGGTCTTAACGTTACATTTAATACTAAACGATTGAGTTAAATGCTATCGAGGGAAATTTGTAGTTTTGAAATAAGATAAAACATTTTTAGTAATTTGGCCGGTTTTTGGTGTTATTACAGTGCGTCGTGCGAGCCCTATCGCCGTCACCGTAAGTCTCATAAAATTTTAGTTTCTTTGTAGTTTATCAGGAAAAACGTTTTAAATTTACTCTACATATTATTAAAAAAAAACGAAAGCTAATTCGATATATATATACGATGTATGTACTGAAAAGCATTTTGAAAGTGTTGATACTCTCATTGTATGGTGATGATGTTCACGTTTTGGTACGTCGTGTCAAACAATGCTCCAAAATATTTTACACGAAGGTTATTTGATTTAATTTAAGCACATTTTTGTTTCAGCATGAGATCAATTCTTTGCATGCTTGTTAATGTACAAACAAAAATTGGCCATGTCGAATCAAATCTGAGCATCATTTCCACTTATTTATATTAATTTTCACGTTCGCATCGTGGCACATCCGTGGGTCTTGGAGCCTTTAGCGCAGCACGTTTTGGTATCGATATGGCCAGTTTTTCTAGGGATGTTCCTTTTTCTAACTGAAGCTGGTGGTAGGTAGTTTGCGAAGTGATCCTGTTCAGGATGAGACAAGACCAAAAATGGTCCATAGGGCGATGCTAAGGCTCCAAGAACTCGACAGGATTTACGCTGATAGGGCCAGACCTAGGTAAGAACAATTTTATACACAACCGAAATACGACAGATATAAACTGCTTGTCATAAATGAAGGGTATTAGGATTTTTGTGAAACTGAAAGACAATTAAAAAGAACTATAAGAAAAAACATACTGCCAAATTTCGTTGAAAACCTCAGCCCATGCATCACTTACATAGATCAGTTTTTTGAAACTGACTAAAATATTAGCTACTTTAGCAAAATCCATGTGAATGTTTCTGAATAACTGACATAACTGCTAACTGACAACTGCTTGAAATTGACTGAAATAGAGCCGATTTCTGAACAAGTAGAAAATGTAGTAGGAAGACTAGGAAACTAGAATGCTAAACATAATTTTCGTGACTCAATTTTTGAACTGTTATTATATCAATTTATGCAGCACCTCCCGCAAAATGATTACCAACCGTTACTGCTGAAATATAAATTTATTTTTCCAAGGTGACAAAAAGAAAAACAAGATAATAAAAATTCAAGGCGCTTTTCTGAGTATTAGTGTTTCTAATACAACATTCTAGTGGAGGGAAATACGAGAATGACAAAACAAACTGATGCTCAGAAGTGGTGCAGAAATTAATGGTCACGAGTTAAATTGATGCCACGCAGTTTAACGAATCTAAACGTTTTAATGATTCAGGAAACATAGTGCCATCCCTTTAAAGTCAATTTAAATTTGGAAGTTTTCAGCTTTAAGATGACTGCCACTGCAAAACATATTCACTGGGCGAAACAAGATTCTCCAAGGGGATGAAAACTGTTGAAGGTGATACTGATCCCAAAACCAGGAAAACCAGTTGATGAAACTACATCGTATAAACCTATCTGTTTGATCAACACATTCATTAGAGAACATGATAAAAACCGTAAGAATTCAACTATAACGGTTTCGAAACACCAGTACTCTTTCAGAAGTGACAGGCGACCTTCAAATGGAGTTCTCTAGTAACATTAGACATAAGAAACGCGTTGATTACTTCCAATTGGAACCAGATAATCCAGGTACCATAAATGATGAACATTATTAACGTTATAGAGAATTATATAAAAATCATAGCATCAGGAGAAAATTATGCCGATATCCATGGGGTACCACAGAGGTCAATGCTAGGAATGTTGTCGTCGAATATTTTTTACCACAGTGAAATTGAGTTAAGGCTTGAAGGAAAAGTTGAAACTATAATATACGCAGATAACCTGGTCTTGTATATGGGTGGATAAAACAAAATGAGTTTGATTTAGCAGTGATGAAAACTGAAATAATATCGTAAAATGCCCTAGGAAAAGAGATGTGGTGTTTTATTACATTAAATACAAAATACACCAGTAACATTCTTTAAATACCTAGGTGTGCCTAATCTTAAATTAAGGAATGTTCTTTGGAATTCACGTCATGGAACAACTGAAAAAGTCCAACAAAACGTTAAATGTGATGACAAAGCTTATACTCAATATTGGAGGACCGACCGAAAAATGAATACTCCTATGGAATCGGTAATATTGTATCTTACGCCAATATGGGCGAAAGTATGTAAATTTGTCAAGTATACGAAACTCGCTAGAGGAAAAGGCGGTGTTAAGAATCACCTCTAACGCGGCCATCCAGGTAATAGGAAGAGTAGTGCCTATGAATATACTAGTCGAGACAAGAAAGTTCCTATGGAATCTACGAAGTGTACGTTTCCCAAGTAAGAAAAATGTGGTGAGCAAACAAGTGCCAGAAGAGTAAGGAAAACATACGACAACTACCCACTGGACCAAACGCTTAATACCTGGATGAACTGTACCCATAGGACTACAAATTACCATCTAACACAGTTTCAAAATGACCAAAGAAAATAGGCAGGATTAAAGACGACAGATGTCTAAGATGTTGCGATCATGCGGTACTTACTATGTTTGTCTGCATTGGGATTCTGGAGCCATCTGCAAATGGAACTGGGATACAAACTCACCAAAAATAACAAATAGTTGCCATACCAAATTCCAGGTGAAAATGGAAACAGATAGGATAGGAAATATACTGGAGCTTAAGACGTCACAGTCAAGAGAAAATAACCCGTCAGGTAGGGGAAAAGTTTCTCAATGTAAAGATTACATTCAGTAAATATCGAACCCCTATTTAACGTTCACCGCCTGCTGTATGTGGGCTTAGGTCAAAACAGACCACCTGGAAGAGTTCAACACAATGCTTCTGCTACTTAGTAAGGGCGAATCTGAGGTTTGATGTCATATGTTATCTAAAGCAGCAAAAAAGGTCTCATTAAAACCCGCGACTTCAAAGGGAAAATTTTTGTTACATATGCATTCCCATATTATATTTTGCTTCTACTTATTAAGTATCTTCAACTTTTGACAAGCAGTTAAATTATTTTCTATAGCCGTTCTTAATACTCTAATCTCTTTACACTTCAAGCGATAGTTTGCATTTCTTGCTCTCATGCTCATATACCTCTGCATTCTAATATTATTGTTAGTTTGACGGCTTGCGTTAGATTTTGGCTGCGCTATGAGTACAGTATTGTTGGCAAATATTAGAGCGTAAACAATCACAGATTACAAATTAGTGTTTGTGTTTGACTTTCTCCAACATGATATATTCATTACGTAGGAGAGGTCCTTAAACACTTTTAAATATTTCGTGTCGAAAAACTCCAGACGATATAAAAAATGCTGTTGTAGAAGCTCCTATATAACTTTTGTCGCTGCTCTAAATTCTCTCGACTTCCTGCTTTATATTCAGGGGGAGGAACTGAAAGGAAGTTGGATGAATTCGTTCGATTACATAAGAATGTGTTGCTAGAGTTGAAACAAAACTGTTTATAGAATTCATTTCCGATAGATACTATCGAGTCTATTACCACGTTACGTTTTATTCCGTAAGAAAAACATGCATTACGAGCAGTTTTCGTCTAAAACTGTTTGGTAAAATTTTGCCGATGTTATTATTCTTTACGCGCGTGCCTTGTAAATCAATTTCATTAGAGCCACTTGTTTAGATTTTTCATACCAAAGAGGAACATTATAAATAAAAGCTCAATTATGTGATGTGATGGGCAAATTGAAATATCTCTTTTCACATTAACGAATTGATACCAATTCATTAAGTAGCATTGAAAAATAAAATGAGAGAGCGGAACACCATTTGGGGTTATTCCAATTTCAATTACATCATGAGCCCTTGATAGGTACGTTGAATAATATGATTGGAAATGTGATTATTGAGGAATTTAATGCAGAACGGATTCAGCAGCAACCAGCAGACATATAAATTCTATTTAAAATAGTAAAATTACCCACAATCACTGCTACTTCGCCAATTTATGCAGAGAGAATTCTTCAAAACATATAACATTTGGTACATTTAATTAGTCCGTTGCGTCCGTCGTAGCAGATGCTTTGGAAAGTTTTTAAAACCCTCTTTTACTCACGAACGTCTGCATTTGTTGGCTTTAAAAAATACAACCGACACAAATGTTGTTAAAAATGTGTCATACAACAAAGTCGTTTTATTTCGTAGGGTTTTGTTTTTGAATGCCTTAAAAAATAAAAGGAAGCGAAGAGTAAAATATGAAATTTGTTGGTTGCAGATGCTTTTGTTTTTACTTTTAAAAATTTAAATCGAACAGAACTCTTCTTTGGCCTAACAATTGTGGAATATAACAAAAGTAATTATTGGAATCGCAGACGGTAATACCAACCGAATACTGTAGCATTTTCATTGTTGAAATGGGTTCGTTAACGTTAAGTTCAATTCGTTTCTAGAAGGACATATCACTTGGGAAATTCGATAAATACTAAATTTCGACAGGAACTTGTATTTCCCCGTGGGAAATCAATCAGTAGCTAAGTGTTTCATGCTAAATCAATTATTAACGCTACTTACAAAGCCACCGATTTCATTAAACGAATCAATATAGTTTTGAATTATTTTCTCGATCATATTTACTCCAATGTGAACGAAATTTGATTGTCAAAGTCAAATTGCTAATTTGTAAATAAAGGCGACCTTTGCTGACTCCAGGCCGATTTTAAAGATTAATCTTTTTGACGGCGGGCACATTGTTTCGTCATCATTTTGAAAGGCAAATTGCCATTTTTATGAATAATTTTTTTATAAATATGGATAAGGCCGCTTCGCTCTTCAAATATCACAATCTGATATTAACATTTTTATCTTTTTTTCGGGAACCGGTCGCAGTTTAGAGTACGGTGATTGGGTTCGAGACTAATTAGATCTGTTAACGCGGCATCGTAATTACATTTACATATGTGCATTCGATAATTGCGTCAGAGGTGTATTACGTTGACAAATGGAGTGGAATAATTGCACAGCTGTATCAAAATTTATTTTATAAACTTACCATCCTTATAAAACATAAAATGTAAAAAGAAATAACAAACTTTGACAACCAATCATCGTATGTTCGCTTTACTTGTCATATGGTCTTCAGAATGGTTGGACGTTTCCAAAAAAACATTCTACACATTATACTTATTTGATTTAAATTGTGGCATTTAAGCTTAAAAAAT
Organism: Cryptocephalus primarius; assembly: GCA_963576515.1. NCBI lineage: Eukaryota > Metazoa > Arthropoda > Insecta > Coleoptera > Chrysomelidae > Cryptocephalus > Cryptocephalus primarius. The sequence continues at coordinate 19,979,397 of OY754936.1, read as the reverse complement.
ACTCTTCTTGTGTAATCGTAGTTTTTCGTGTATACAGTTTATGGTATTCAGAATTTGCTTACCGATTATTCTGCTCATTTAACCAAGCATTTGAACTTAAAACACCAAAACTAAGAAGAATCTTGGTCTCCTTGTTAATATCCGCGATAGTACAATTACAAAACTAACAATAAGTACAGTAGTCTTCATAAAAGTATGATCAATTTAATAGAAACAAAAGGTGCGCCCATTATTTAATATTGAAAGTTACCACTATTTTGACATGAAGGTTTCTTTACTGTAATCAGTAATTGACACTTACATTCTACACAGCTCTGTGGTTGTACTAAAAGTTACTTTTTAACTACTAGACAAAACCTCTCTTAACTTGAGTAAAGTAATTGAGCTTGAAATCAACGTAACTTGAGTGTAAGTTCTATCTGGTTCAAATTGTTACTAATATTGGGTACATGACATACCTATCGTAAGTAGTATTATTGGGTGTCCATAAGAGGCTAAGATCGACGAACACTTTGTTAACTGGGAAATAAATAACAATGAGCCTGGAAAAAGCATTTTATCGCTCTACATATCTATCGTATGTTTCCTTGATTTTCATCGAAGTATAGTTTGTGATGCAGTACGAAGAAATTGTTTCTCACCAATAAAACCAAAAGAAATCAACACATTACTCTAAGCCCAAAGTTTCCTCAGGAAAATGAATTTTTGCTGTCTCCCTCAACAGGTATAAGTGCTACTTTGATTGTATCCATAATGTAGTTAGTCTATACTTTCATACAATCCATTATTTTAATTGTTCAAATAGCATTTCCAAACTAATTCGAAGCTATTAGTTATTGTTAACAGAATATCACAGAAAGACATATGCATATAACTCAATTTGCTATTTAGCGTGAATGTCACTATTCACTGTTATAAACCTCCATATCCCTTGCTTGTGAACTGTATTGAAATAATATTTTATGGGCTATTGTAGCGGTTCGGAAAATCGGTCATTATTTCGGTTTATTGGTTTGAATTGAAACATTCTATCAAACCAGCATTTGCCTCTGAGTTAATTAGATTTACATATACATATTTCTTCTGTTGTTGCATAATTTCCTATTTTGTTTCAGATTCGGTAAACGAACAGAGAGCAACACCAACATGTTGCCTTCGGAGTATGAGGATCAAGTAAGTGAACCGTGATTGCTCTAATAATAGTTTAAAACAAGGTGTAGGTTTCTTTAATATTAACTTTTAAGAAAATGCTGATAATTTATTATTTAAATCTTTAAAACAGTTAATTCAATATCACACTTTATTTTTCCCAAAGTCTAGATTCCATGGAAACTAGCCAGTAAGTAAATACAATATTGATTCTTTAATATTTCCGATAAATTTGATAAAGACAATCACCATATGCTGTGGATTAATTTATTATCACTCCGTGCTGTTAAACGTTTCATTAACGTTAATTAGTGTAATGTATTTAAAAGTAACAATACCATTTGCATATATTCCGAAGCGTAACGATTAGGATCGAGACCTAAATACTCTTGCGTTTGATGTCACTTTCTCCCGCAATTACATTCTGGTATGAAGAAAAAGTTCATTAAAATACGATGATTTTACCAGAATTCACAAGTAACAAGAAACGGGAAAAAATCGATGATAGATATATCGACGCTGTGATATTGTTTTATTGCCGCTTGCGGACTCTGAATAAATTCTCGAGACATGTCGATATATAATTTATTGAATCAGGTTGCCAGTTTAGCGAATAAACCCATATAAATTTTCGATTATTTAGTTAACTGCTTTTCTCTAACTTTGAAACTGCTAGAAGACTTCACCTAAAGACCGAAATGAAGACACTTCTTTCTTGCAGTTATTCTTGGCTGCAGGTGGAAATTCTCTCATTATATCGCTGAGGATACTGCTGGCGGCATGACCAAAGAGGCGGTAGACTTTGTGACTATATTACGATCGTACATCATTTTGCGATTAAAAATTTCCTAGGATTCTGATACGTATGACAAAAACATTTTAAAGTCCACGTATTAAATGAGCTTGAACGAAATCAACCTTATACTCTGAAGTGTATTTTTACATGCACTGATTTAGAATTTGGTCATTTTAGCATTTTTTCATACGTACCTGATACCTAAAAGATCGGTGTCATATTTAGTTCCCATCAATAAAGCCTTTTTGTGGTGAATATACAAAACACGCTGCAAGTGCTTTATAAAATCTCTATATTTTTAATATTTTTTGAGGTCCATTATAAACGCAATAATTTTTTGTCTGGTAATGTCTTTGGGGTCTAAAATATTGGAGAGGGGATCTTTTTATATGCGTCACTTGTTCTGCGATACCTTTGTAGCCAGATTTAACATGCTTATGCAGCTTGTATCCGGTACAGCGTTACTAATTCGGTTAAACCGTTTTATGGTAATACTGAGAGAAAATAATTAATACACAATACTGCCTAGCATATTTCACGAGAGGCTGTTACCATAATTTAAACGAAAGGATAGAAATTTGTAAATGAAATATTATTAAACACTCGGTACGCAACTTTTGACAATCCCTTAAATCAAGTGTGATGTTCTCATTGAGATATATTGCTTTGACCATTCTCTTGAATTTAAAGTACATAACAGTAAAACTATATAAATAAAATGCGGGAATAAATTTATGAATCCCCAAATCAAGAAATGCGTTTCATCAATATTAAATGGAACTTCATTAGATAGAAATGTAGTTAAATGATTGTAAAATTGAAATACGCTTAACTATGGAAAAATTTTATTTTTGGAATTGGATTTTATTGGAAAAAGTTAAATTGCTGTGCGCCTGAACTAATTTCTAAGCCGACGCACCGCTGGATAGGCCACTGGTTTATCTTTAGAATTTTGAATGCACAGAACTACTTTAAAATTAGTAGAATGAACTAATGCAAGTTTCATATTGTTTTATTCTTAGAGGTTCACAGAAATAAAATTGGAAATTCCTAGTTGGGCTTATAGATAAGTAATTGAAGCTATTTGGTTACGATTTTAAGCATTAGAATGACTGAATTATGCTGAGAAGAACTTTAGAGGTACCTTGACGATTTTGGAGAGTCAGAATGGCCTTAAACTGCAAATCTAGAAAATATATGAAAATCTCAGAAGTTTTTATTTTATTTCTAAACGTTTTGAACTTGAAGAATCTAGAAGGGACATTGCAGAAGTTCTGCTAGAATCATAACCATATAAAATTGCCGCCAATAGAAATGTATTTGGTTTAGGGAAGTTGAAAACAATATTATTCTAATTATAAACGTTAGAAGGAGCCTTGATTATAAATTCTTCAGGATATTCTAGTACCTAAATGGCCCAAAATGGCTTATTGTCGAATATAGAAGCTTTGTGTAAGTTCCGATTTTTTTAATTTTTCGAGAAGCATGGAAAATATAAACTTCCCTAAACGGTCCTTTGTGTTATTCAGACATTCTAGTATGAACCATTTCGGTCGAAGAGTCTACAGGTTTCTTATAGTGTTGCAACAACGTAGCTTCAGTACTGTACACTCCAAGCTTAAACGGAACCAGTTTCTTAAGTGTATTATCACTGTTTTACATATTTTGGGTAAATAGTGTACAGATTTTTCATTAAGTTTGCACCTATTCCTCTTTGAAATTTTTCTTATTTTTGTCACTAATTTCGTTGCCGAAATCTTCAATTAACCTTATTGTGTTATTTATTCGTCGAAACGTATTTGTATCGCTTTCATATTTTCGATTACCATAACTTTATTTAATGCGTAATGCATTTTAATTGTTTGTACAATAAGTAATAGTAAGGCTAAAAATGTAGGTGTACGAGCAAGTCCCATAAAGTATTGTTTAAATTGTCCCAAAGTGTAAGTGAAATTCAAAATTAAAAAAATAATCAAAAAACCAGTTTGAAGCCTGTGTTTAACGTCACGTATTATTCAAAATTATAGAGCCACATTAGTTATAACATAGTTCCATTTATCTTGGTGATAAATTCGTCTGACGGAAGCGAAGATCATTACTACATAATTGAGTTATTAATAGACTAAAACGGTCCAAATACATATGTCTAATTGTTAACGGCAATACTTAGTAATAAAATTAAAATAAATGTATGTAGTTAATTGCCGCTTCTAGCTACAAGGTTCAGTTCAAGGGAACGGTATCCGACGATTGTAATTACAATATTGATATGAATCCAATAAAACGAGCAATAAAAGGTTGTAAAAAGTGGAGTTTATGTATATACCGCACTCGCCGTTCGAAGGCACAAATTTCTTGTGTTCGCAAAAACAATAGACTTTCTACGCCTTGTAGTAACCGTTGGCGTGAGAGAATTTACTACTGTTTCGGATTTCGTATGGCGGATAAATGGTTCCAGTGTATTGAAGCGTGCAGATATCGGTTTTAATTACCGTAATTTTCAAGGTTGCCATCTAAAAGACTGTTGGCACGCTTAGATTTACACTATCTATACTTATTGCGATTGTACCGATGTCTTACTTTCATTGTTTTCGAAAAAGGGAAAGTCTACCGTTAATGGAAGCTTGTTTGTGCTTATTCATTTTGTGTGTTGCCATTAAAACTATCTAAGTTCAAAAAGACCGGAAGCAGTCAGCTGAAAAAAGGGAGATTTGTTTAAATACTCTAAGTACTACGATAAGTACTTTTCAGACTCCACTGAAGACTGACAAAAAAAGGGAATAAGAAATTTGGAAGAATGTAAGCACACTACACCACATGATTCAACGAAGTATTCGCTGCTTTCATTTTGTTATCCCACATTTTTACTGTAATTTAAAACAGTAATTATCAAGTACTAAGCAAATTGGTTATTGAGAGCATAAATGCTTACCTGAAATTATCTGCACAATGACACCTAACAGAGGTATGACCTACATTAACTTTTTTGTTAAATCCAATGTAACACTTTCTGATTGAACCGAGCAGATCTTTTTGGAATAAAATTGCATAAAACGATTCACAATTGAACCTCTGACAAATGTATTCTAAATTTTAGTAAAAATTATTGCACTATTGCTACTGTCCAGGTGTCTCTGAATATCACATATTTATTTTTTCAAATACGTCAGTGTTGCAAACTTGAAAAATCACATAACCTGTTTGATTCAGGGGTTTTGGGCATTGATTTGAAGTTTATGGTACACATTCGCTTCCACAAATGAAAGAGTATTATAATGAAGAGTATAGAATTCATTTATGAAGAGCCCAAAACCAATCATGTGTTTATGTCTTCAACTATTTTCAAATAGACGTGTACGTTTGACCAAATGTCAGCAAAATTGGCTAACTAGATCTTTTGTCATAAGAAATATTAAAGCGTTTGATATATAATAGCTATTAGACAAAGTGAGACATGTGCGCTAGGAAATGGTGGAAATTTGAAAACGAAAAACATTATAAAAGCAATTTTCCGCTCCGGAAATATTCGCCATAGCGCGAAAGCCGAATAAATCAATTATTTTGATGCAAACCCATGGAAATTCAGTAGGAGCTGTTCTAATTTTTGCATTTTGGTTCATTGTCGATTTTATTTCCTTTCACGATTTATTATCTTTGTCTACGATATTTCTAATGCCGTAATTTTCTCGTTTTTTAGAAGATTCGTCACCGGGAAATCTAAAACCGACTAGCTGACAGTGGGAAAATTTACAATCTTAGCCTTAATAATTTTCAAACTTGCACTACACGGAAACTGTTAGCGCACTAAACAGTTTTATATAATAAACGTTATATAATAACATTTAATATATGATAGCAAATGGTACTTTCTTCTCTCAAGGTTTAAAACAGTATCTAGTCTCAGTTTTCCAAGTACAGACCACCGTTGGGGCTCTGTTCAAATCTTTCTCTGAAGGATGGTTTATGGTGCTATTAGTACCGACACTTATCTTACATAATCTTATTTTGGGCAGTAAATCGAAAAAGTGCTATAATTAAGAATGGGTATTATAGCGAAACACCGTATTGCGAGTCATGGGCATATCCAGTTGCATGGAAACCGGATAGTACTAGGAAAGAGACAAATCTAAAGCCTAATCATTGGATAATATGCACCATTGGAACAAAAACAGTCAAATCGCTCGAGCACGTAGCACCTATTATAAACGTATTATTTAATGGTCTGCTGCAAATTTATAGGCATAATTTATATTCCAGGCGGTAGGTTATAAGAGTCTAGAGTAGGAATAGAAGGAGAAAGAAATGAAAGTGTGCTGATTTTCCATGTAAGAATTGCTCCCTATTATTTATCTAAGCAAAATAAAGACTAAAATATGCACAGAACTCAAATTAATTAAATTAGGAAGTGAATTCAAATCAGCACAGCAAAATGCGAATATTAAATTAAATAAAACGATTTTTTTTAAGGCCACATATTGTTTATTGGTTCAATGCCTATATTATATTATCTAGGTAATAAAAGTGTTTTAAGTATTATACCTCTTTCAATGGAATTTCAGCGAAATAACAGTTCTATTGACAATTAAACAGACAACAAAAAATACAACTGAATAAACCAAAAAAGGCCCAAACAAAAGTGGAAAATAACAAGTGCTACAAACATTTTCTGAAGTGTGTCTTTCCAGTAATCAATATGCAACTTACCCCAAATTATTACAGTTTATAGCGATGGAGAAGTCAACATGTAAAGTTGTTTGGCCGGTTTCACAAACATATTGAAATTCTTATTCACTATTTTTATATCAGGTGCCGGCTTCGTGAAGTTTTATTTAACGACTAATGAAATAAAAATTGTGAAATTTAAATATTTATATAGTAAAAAATGTAAATAATGGTGTCTGCGAAATCTCGTTGTATTTATCATCAACAGAAATTGGAGTTCCCTTGGTGAGGTAGTTTATGCATTGTTTTATGTTTATCAACAAAACCAGATTTTCAGATATTTCAGGGAATTCATGCAGATGCTTTAACATTCAAGATGAGTAAAAACAGTACGATCAGTGCGGCCCTTAAAATAATTGAAAATAAGGGATAAATCTAGAGAACTTAAAGAGTCTAACAGAAATAAACTTTAGCACGTACCTAAAAGAAGGCAAAGATGAACGGTTAAATCAATAAATATAATATTCTCTCAAAAGGTTTCCATTGCGCTAAAGGAAGATCAAAATAAAATCCAATGACGCGGAAACACACCACCTACGAATAATATATATAAAAACAGTCTCCGTTCCCCTTTTTGCTCTCCTCAGCGGAGCATGACCGTTATCAAATTACGGCATTCTTAATGTATATTTCTACCGACTTAAGTGAATTGGTGTAGAACGTGAAATGGAAAACAGAAATTCCATAAGCGATAACGTAGCTTTAGTTAATCGGCAGATTCTGAATTTAGAAGCTACAAAGAAGAAAATTTTCGAATGAACCCTTTTTAATTAATTTAATGCGTTGCGTGTTTTCAAGAATGCGGGATTTGAAAGTTACGGCTGCAATCACGAGTGAAAGTTGTAATATTAGAAGATGTGTTAAAATCATGTGCAAGCCTAATCATTGTAGAGCTCAAGTGAAACAAAATCTATTTGAATAATTATTTAATAATAAGTTTGAACTTACCTTTACATATCTTAATTCACTTCGTTTAGTGTTAAGCAGCACCAAAGCTAATGAGAATACAATATAATTTCCTCATAATTTCTAAACGCTTTGTAGGTGTGAATGGAATTTTGTAGCTAATTAATTTCGACATTAAAATCCGAAATTAACTCATTATAGCTTCATACTTCAATTTAAAATACTTTTAAGACACCACGTCCCTTTTAATTATTCTAATGAAACTAATTATTTTAAATAAAGGCATTTTCTTTTGTTTCAGTACCAAAGCGAGGATTTTGGCGACTGGTTGCCAGCCCGAAGATGAGGCTCTAGTTTAGCTGAAACGTTGTCAGTACTCTTTCCATTTCTGTCGACTCATCCCCAGCCCAGTAGACAATCAACTTAAGTTTCTCTCTTTGACCTTTTTCTCTATAACCGCTGAATGTTATGTTGTTGCTGACAATTTGGTTTCAATAAAGCTTATGTGTGGCCTAACCACCTTTTTATTTTTTATTTATATTCCTCTAATAAACTAGTTTAAGAAAAGTACAATTTATAATAATAATCGAGAAGAGATTATAATGAAAAATGGATAGACTGCAGTTTCATTAAAATGTTATGGGTTTTATAGTTGTTATGATCTTTATATATCAAGGAAGATTACTGCATGTACTAAAACAAACCTTTGTAACTACTTTCATATCAGTTAAATTGACACAAATTAACAAGTTCGTTCTAGTCTATTCTGTAAGCACCATTTCAGAAAAATTGATATAAATGACCACAACTGAGTAGATCCACATTCATCTTTTCATAACAACAGGAATGTCTAACACTACTCTGTGACTAGTTATCATTATTGGTTGAATTGAAATGAACTAACAATTTTATTGATACTTATAAGGTAGATACCGTCACTTAGATCATTGAGGATACATTAGTAAAAGGAGCATTTAGTGCTTGCCGCGCTCTGCTCAACACGACCTTATAATAAGTGATATTTTCAATTGATTCAAATAAAATTCTTATTTATATACTAAGATATCAACAGCATACAAACGTATGAGTTCATTTAGCAAGATGAGTACACACAATAGCTATTAATAAGGCACGACAAATTGATTGTTATGATTGTTACGTATCAGTCAAATCAAGCATAGCCAGTTGCTTATAGAATAGATATGAACGTCTCAAGACGTTAGCTTTTTATAAAACTTTCTTGAGCTTGAGTAATCCGAAGTTCCATAAAGCTCTTCAACGTTCTTTTGTTTTATTTACCTTAACTGAGGTTCTTGACAATATATGACGAATTATATTTGTAATCGGGACCGAAAATTTATCTCTAAATCAAAAGTTCAAGAACTTGCGGAATCGAGTAGTGATTGTGAGTCAATTGTACTAAAATTTATACTTATTTCATTATATTTTGATTTCAGGTGAATTTGTATTTGTTTAATTGGGAACGTGAAACGATACAACTATTGGTGTCCCTGATTTCCAGGGTAAGGGTAAGGTCTTCGCTCAGAAAAACGTGTCTACAGCTGGTGAGATCCTTAAAAACAGATTGTTGAAGCAGGAATGGTTCAAGGTTGATCTGTTACTTATCTGAGGAGGTCAGCGAAGGACGTGGTATCCAGAAATATACCTTTTCTGATCTAGAAGCTTTGATGTCGCCGTTATAAGCAGCACGTAGGCCTGGTTGTTCTAATGGTGTAAAACTTAATACCAAGAGGATTCAATATGACTTTTATTTGTCGACACGGTCGTTCAATGACACCGTTATTACGTGGATGTAGTAACTCTCTTCTTAACGAAATTGGATTTTTGCAAGGAACACTGTTTCTGCTTTACTTTGGTTCACCACCACAAATTGAACATCCAGCTAGGGCTTCCAATATGTCATACCTTATTTTTTTTTCTCTAGGGTCATGTAAACAAATTGATCTACAAAAGTATGCCATGAAACGAGTTGCAAGAAAGAATAAGTCATGAAATATCCATCATTCCTCTCAACACTATTTTAGACTCACTATAATATAATTTCAACGAGTTATTTACCGTCAGAAGGTATAAGGAGGAGGTACCTTTAAGAAGTAGGATTTCAAAGAAAACGATAAACTTAATATTTTTGTAATAATTCATTAGAAAATAATATTCATAACTCGATATCTCGAGTAAAATTAGTTAGTTAGTTAGTTATGTGATGTGCTACACAATTTTTCTTACAATTTTGAGAACTTAAATATTGTGCAATGTATAGGTTGTTCCATTAAAAAAAGTAACTCTGTTTTTCCATGACGTACTGACTGACCCATATAAATCCTAAAACGTTACATTTAACAATCTTCTTTAGCTATCCTACCTTGAGTTACCCCCTATTATAAATAAATATTTTTGTTAAATTCTCTTGTGACGAATGAAAAAAATAATGATAACAGGTGAAGATACTTGTGTTCGTTCTGTTATATTTCGTATTAATACTACGGTGGATCAACCATCAAGGACCAAGGATCAAGGATCAACAAGAACTGAAAGTTCCTTAGGAGAAGACATTCCTGAGATGCTGACTTAGAAAAGAGGTTAAACAATTTTATTAACGAGTTGGAACAAGTGGGTCTAGTATGAAACGAAATCAAGTGAACTGTAAAATATAAAATGAGTTTAGGCAAAAATCACATCACATAGATTACTTCAAACGATCTGCGTACATTCTTAGACTCTTGCATGAAAATCTGTTATGATATAATATATTATCATACGAAATTATGTATAAACTATAATTTACGTTTGCCAGCCATCGAAGGAAATTTAACCAGATAATGTACTGAAATTGTAAACGAAAATTGAGATAAATATAACTTGTTTAAACGCTCCCATGTAAACGCTAAGAAATTACTCCTACAGGTGTTTTCCATGATATTAACATACAATAACGGCGGAAATTAAATATGATAAAGGTGGAGACGGGAAATCGAACTTTTAAAGAAAGAATCTGGCGCTCGGTTTCAGGTTTGCTCTTCGATATGTAGATACTCTAGTCAAGTTTTATGTGTTCAATATCGGTTCACTGGTTTTTGATTAAAATGGAATGTTTTGTTTTATTTACTTTGAAATATTTCTGCACTCGGTACATTTTCAGATACGGTTTTTTAAACTTTAAAACCTGAGATGTCTACAGTGAAGCACTGATTGAAAATCAAGGAATCCGTTGCTTTTTTCAATCACACGTGCCTGTCTGCTTGATAAAATCTAAAACAGGTAGCTGTTCACTGATAAGTTTAACCCTGAATTAAATTTAATTATCATATCAACTTACTAAATATTTTAAATTTCAATGGATGCACGATCTATGTAAGTATTGTATTTTTTTGTAATTTGTGGTGTCTTGGGACTGTCTTCTTGTTAAGGACACATTTTTCCACTTAATAAATAGATGAAGGATATTTAATCATAGTTTAACCATTTTTACAATTCAAAATATCTTTAGTTTCGAAAAAGTTATGAAAAAGCTTTAAGAAACTTGTATTACAACGTTCGTATTGTACACAACACAATACTTATTCAATACAGACACTTATCATTATTATTATTATTATGAGCTGTATAAGTTTTTCCATAATGTTAAATCTACCATTATTTAAAAATAAAGAAAAGTCTAAATATTTGTTCTTATTATGTATTTAAATTTGCCCAGTATAGTAGTACTATTTTTGGTCAATTTAAAATATTTTAAGTAAATAAAGATCAATTCTCTTTAATTTCATTGGTGTATTTTTGGAAACGTTTGTCTACTACGTTCACACTTTGCACGTACGGTTACATCATTTATTTTCTAACTGAACATTTCGAGCTCTGGCATTTCCTCTCGGTATTCAAAAATATGATTGATCACCAGTTTTCCTTCACTCATAAATTCTATGCATCACGAACAATTTCCCGAGTAAATCCACAAAACTTTCGTAAAAGCCAGTTCGCGCAACTTTCATGACATATTTTAGAAATCTAGAAAGTATGATCATATACGATTTTTAAATGAGTTAAACAGACAACCTGATAGATAAAAATCTACTAATTACTAGTTTAGAATGCAAAAATTATTTCAGACTCTACTTCATGATATTTAATTAGAGTTTTTCCACGAAATACGGTTTTGACAAAGACAAGAAATTATTTTCCGTCCAAGGATTAAACGGCTTTTATGTTAAGATTTCCTCATTAGTTGTATGTGATGTCCATAAAATTTTTAGAATTTCCCCATGTATTTCAAGTGATCAACCCTAGTCAATATTATTCCATCAACTTATATAGGCACCAGAATTACGGGTCAATAACATGGCCTTTGTTTCATTGTTGTTTATGGTCACATTAAACCCATACCTTGTCAAACCTATATGGCCGTACCGATTATAGAGATAAGTAAGAGGCCTTTGAACATTACGAAAATTTCATTAATTACATTTTTAAAATGCAGAGATCGTGAATAGTCCTCTTTAATAGTTATGAATAAATGACTATAATCTTGAAGGAATATATGATATACTTCGGACCTTTGTAATTTTCATAGGGTACTGGATATATCTGGATATAACCAAACAACTCACATTTTTCCTCCTACACAGTAAATCTGTGGTTAACCAAGTATTTCTGTCAAAATAGCTGAAGGAACTAAACATGGTTTAAGAATGTCGCACTGGAACAATAAAATATTTTTGTCGTGAATTTCAACAAACTGAAATTTAGGCAAGCAATTAACGAAGTAATTTAACAACTAAATCACCATATTGAACAATCCTTAATTCAGTTTACGTTCATTTTATTGAAAATACTCTCATCCGCTAACAGCAGCGAAAACGTTTAATTCTGCGTCATCCTGATTGCTTGGATTTCCTTTTCATAATCCAAAAATCGGTCCAAATTCAAATTCTCTCTCCAATACATCAAATCCTGCCGAGTCAAAAATGTTTTGAAAAGGAGTATAAGAAGTTCAGAAACTTAAATTATGGACTCAAATTGGTTAAATTAAACGCCTCTATAATTATTCTTGTCGACATTTAAAATCTCAAAAGGGACGGCACCGAGGAAATTACCTTTTAGTCGGGCGTCCCATGATAGAATTGAGACGAGGGAGAAGATTGCCTCGGTGTTTAGCGTGAATTTCGACTGTTTCCTTAAAGCTCCCATGGTATTTACGGACTGCAGATTAGGGAAGATCAATTTGGAATTCTCTGTGGCGCAATGATATCATTATCAAAATTAGGCAAGAACAATAAGGTGTTAAATTGAAGTGATTTATTTACATTTCTTCACAAAACATAATAATACTGGATTTATACTTTGATTTTAGACTATAAATTGATAATACTAATATTCGTGAGTAAATGATTGATTAAATATTAATGTTGTATTAATTGTTATGAATAACATCGAGTTAACCTTGAAGTTTCAATTTCATTTTTGCTTCGTTTCAATTACCAATATCTCGACATTTATTAACAACATGCATATTTATTTCTTCGGAGAAATTTCCCAGCTATGAATAATTTTCATGCATTATAATACTAATTATAGTTTCCTTACATTAAGCTTAAATAAGATGCACTGATCAGGAAGTTAAGCGTAAATTTTGATTTCTGTTAACACTTTTAACATTTTATTCTGCTTTTAACGGTACTTTGGAACGGAACGATTGATTATTCATTTTCAAGTGATGAGGAACTTCTTCAACATGAATATATTTCTTGCCACATGAAATTTGTTTTTCTATTAGTGGGCTTGTGGAGCTCTATGACACTTGATATTCTAAATGCTTTGTCGCGAGTAAAAAGTTCGTTGGATAATCAAATTTGGAAGTTACTATTTTCGGCCCGCTCGGGAAGGAAAAGCCCAGAACTTTGTAAATACAATTCTAAAGAGATAAAGCTATTGTACCGTCTAGCATTGAAAGGATGGACGCAACTAGGTTGCTCTATTTATACATAAGTGGAAAATAACGCAGCTAACAATGTGTACATGTACTTTGTGTACGTGTCTCAAAAAAGTACAAAAAATCCTATAATAGGAACTACATTATATGAAAGGGAAAATTTGTTTCAATTTAGCCAGAATAATACCCCAAGTTCATTCCCAAGATAAAATACACATCATTCTGTTAATATCAACAGTGTGGTTCTATAGTTCAGTACATTCAGGCTTTGTAAAGTTTGATCAGAAATAATACTTGAACCTATCGAGTCCGCGATGAGGTAATGACATAATCTTGAATAGCCCGTATTCTATTTTACTAAATGACTTGTTGAAAGTACCTAAGCAATATTAAATAATTCTTAAACAAATATTACTCGTATCAAAAACTTCACTACAAAATCTTCACCATACAAATTATTGTGATGTTGATAAGTGTCAACTGAGAATTTCCCCGACATCTTCCCATCGCTGTGATCGTACTTTCGTTGGTCCGATGGCGTCAACGAACTGGGTTACGTTAGCCGGCGAAGAAAGGCCTAGTTTGAACGTTGATATTGACCACTTTCATTGTTGAACAGCTATCACGATTACTCTCTCTCTCATTCTCTCACACTCTTTCTCGCTCTGCACCCACGGGGTGGAAGAGATTTGAGCACACGTACAGCCGCTGGTCGTTGGTGTGATATGCCAGTGCTATGGGCAACATTGCGGCGCTCAAGATACTCTTTCTGGTAGTGCTGGAGCTGTATGGGTCATTGGCGAGCCAAGGTAAAGGTCTCGGGGCCATCGTTGGTTATAGTGAAGGTGATACGGTGAGGAAAAAAGTAAAAGTGGTGTTTGTCTCGGATATCTCCGTGTGGAAAGTGAGGATTTCTGTGAATTTTCGCTACACTAGACGTTTCAGTTTTAACTACCCATGTATAAAATGAAAAAAAATCTTGTTGGTTTCGAACGTCTATAGTTTGGGGTTTATTTCGTCTCAGTGGCAGGATTCAAAATTTCTTTTGAGACAAGTCGAATTTCAAATTGATTAAAACCTTGTAAGTATGGAAGTTTTAACATTATTCACGCTGTCGATGGTTACCGTGCACACCTTCAAATTTTCGTATTTTTGTGACAAGTTGGAAATGCCCCTATAGTAAGTTTTAAATATTAGTTAAATACATTTTGTCACGACTGAAACATTTTTAATAGCCGATTATGGGTACATTCCAAAACAAATCCTTAAAAAATTAACATCCATTTCGATACATCCTTTGTTTATTGTAAATAATGATCAATCAGGACATTGTTGATAGATATGTCCGAGAAAATCATTTTCCTCAGCGATCTTCTTTAGTGATATAATTTATGGTGTTATAACTCATAATTAATCCTTCAAAATCGAAAATTTTATTTCAAAACGAATAAATGTTCCACTGCATAATTCTTTAACTTCACCTCATGATATCATTGACAACATAAAACGTAGGTCGTAACTTAAATACAACAAAATCTCAAAGTGGCCATGGAATCCCAATTTATTTGCTGATTGAGGACATACTACAACTATTGCTAACATTGTAGTAACGAGCTAGGCTTTACGTACAATACAATACTGTGCTATTACAATGTAAATAACCCGTACAAAAAGTAAGCACTATTATTGTAATATTATTTTATAGTAGCTTTGTTCATGGAACAGTTTGTGCTACGAATAAAGCCACGTCCCTCTTACTAAGTTTTACGTCTTGTCTGACAACACTCAACGTTAATTAGACATGAAACTAAAAAATCACACGATACAATAAGCTAGAGACATGTTCAAGTTTATAGTGTTCAATAAAGTTGGTTTTAACCTTGTTCATACAGCAGTTTCGTTCTGGAACTAATTTGCACTGCTCTACAAACAAAACAAACAAAATGTGATTCTTTAGCTCTTAAAGCTTAATTAAAATCGTTACATTTTACACAACACTCAACGTGGAATGTAAAAATTGTCGCAGAAACCAGATTTCGTTGATGACCGAGAACACGGTTGTGTTCTACTTCTTTTTTGAAGTTCGTCGTAACAAACAGACCTTACGTATTATCTTGTCAAATAAATCAAAACTTATTAAACATGAAATATTAATATTACAGGGTACACTGGTAAACCAGTTCGTTTCTGGCTCTTTCGCAGAAGAACTGCTCATGGCTAATGTCCATGGCCATTTGTATCAATATTTTGTATGTATGTAACGTACAGCGTTACACACTGGATAAAACACTTTTCCAATGATTTTCAATACGTGAAGAATTTTTTTAAAAACAACGTGGCATTATTTATGAAATTAATAGGGACAATATTTTGGACAAAGTCTTCTCACCATTTCATTGGTCAATAAGCCATTCCAAAATTACTACCTTACTAACTGATCATTGACTATTGAGTCATTACTGACTATTATATATTAAAACAATGGTATTTTAGGTTACATCGTCGCAATAAACGTGATGGGATTTTAATTACGAAACCAACACTACATTGTTTCTAATAAATTACAATACGATTACTGTAATAAAACATGAACAAATCTGTAACCCCAAGGATTTAATGTAGAACGGACTAACCATAACTGCGTTTCTTTCTGTCCTATCACGACATACGTGTACAATTAAACAAACACTTGGTGGCTTGTACCTTACTCATAAACATTTAGATGGGAAATTAGTCTGCTACAACGTCGTTGTTAGAAAGTAAAACAATTCGTTGAGGACTTTCTGTCATAAAGTTCCACAAGTCTTAAAGTTTTCCATCGACCAAACAACACATAATTAAGACATACTAATAAATCCAGCAACAAAAGAAATGTGAAACACAACCGTGAGTTCCGCTCTGGCGGCCAGCGAGAGTGAAACTGATTAGAAATCAAATTCTCTGTGGGAAAACATTAATCGCTTTATTTGAAGATTTTTAACGGCAGCCACTTACCGAGGCAGTTTCGTGAAATTATTTATAGTTCGGGTAATTATAAACGGATCGATCATTAGCCGCGAAATCGGGGGGCCCCTGACAAATTCCTTCCCGGAGGAAACTGATTCTTTCTTACATTCCGGTTTCCATCTAACCAATAACAGATACGGGTGATATATATAGATCTTGGTTATCGGATAATATTCAGTCTGATGGATTGAATACATTTTAAATTAGTGAGAAGGTAGTTTGGAATGGCCCATTATTTTCAGTTTTACGACAAGAAGTCGAATTTTATTATTTACGAACCACATAACTTGTCTTTAATTAACTACTGATTACATATCTTTAGGACATGTGTTGTGGCTATTTTAAGGACAATAAAATGTTAGAACACATGTGGTATAGTGTTTTAACAGATTAACTCTATGATCAAGAAAACGATAAATATAATAGCCAGGGACGACAATAACTGCAACATATGTACTTTACAATATTTTTTAAGACATTCACAAACATTCTTCACGCGCCCCATATATTTTGAAAATAAAGGGACGTTTCGTTACATTTCCACGCCATTTACATTTTGAGATGGAATTAAGAGAAAGTCTCCCAAAGAAAGTATGTCAAATAATGCCATATGTCATGGCCAAGGATATGCCAATATGCACATCCTTGAGGATATAATCGAGCATACGACATAGTTGAATCAGGTTATTAGCTCATTTCAATATAATCGTAGTTACATGATCTAACTTCAAACATTTTATTTGTTGTAACGTTTAGATCTTAATTAATTAACATCAGCATAATAGGTAGACCAATTTGTATGATTACTATTTCACTTATGTTATTGAAATATGATGACTTAAAAATAAGTTATGTCGCTGTTATTGAGTGCAATAAGTATTACTATTTTTTACAGTGGAATGTGGCAGAAGCGTGAGGAGATCTAGACAACCCAGAGCTGGAGTAGTGGGAAGGATCATCCATGGAAAACAAAGCGTTAGAGGAGCTTGGCCCTGGCAAGTAAGTCCATTTTAATATTTCCTAGGTATTCAAGCAAAGTTCTAGTCAGAATAAACCACAATTGCGTTACCTGTCCCACCAGTAAATTATGGACAAACTCTGGCATTTTTAGCAAATGCTGTCAAGGAATGATTGGTTTCAAAGCTTTGCTATTAAATATGAACTGAACATAGCATTAACAAGATTACTAGCTAGAGGGTAAGCAGTGCAGTAACTATAGAGAAAGAGTATATCGATATGTACTGGCCTTAATATATACACCACGAAAGAATCATTTGAAAATGAAACGAGACATACGATTAGAATTACTGTCAGATGTGTAGGCTCGATTCGGACCAAACCACAGTCTTCAAGGCTCTAACTTCAGAACACGTGTAATTAAGAGGAAATTGATTAAAACACACTTACCAAAAAACAATTTCTATGTTTTTTAATAACCAAAAGGCTTTATGCGCTATAAGCAAGGATACGATTTAGAAAATGAGGCACAACGCTCTGCAATTAATACTTATAAACTCCTGCTTCTTTGCTGATGATATAGTACTGTCTACAAATTCGTAAAGAAGTTAGATATGAACCCTAAAGTCTGAAAAGAAGCACTAAGGTGAAAGTCGGAGGATAGTAAAAGTGTGAATACAAACAACCACAACAGAGAGCTAGAAATAAGTGTAGGAGCAGAAGAATTGGCACAAGGTAATAGCTTTATATGTCTTGACACATCAAAGTAAATCTGGATGATCAGTTAAATCAGTATTTTGAATACTAACATTGTGTTCCAAAGGGGATAATGGAAAAGTAGAAAGCTATGGTTGCCAGGTCGGTACGTAGAAGTCGATCCAGGCGATGATGGTCCAATGTATTGCGACGGAAATAATGAAATATAAAATGTTGGTTAAGATAGAGAAGCAGAGGCACGTAATTAAAGCAGCAAATTCATACCTAAAGGTAAAAACATAGTGGAAGACGGAGAAGAAAATTGAATAATAGTACAGTAAGGAAGATCGAAGAGACTAAATCTCTGTAAAAGGATAGCCAATGGATAGGTTATAAAAATTCATCAATGAAAGGATGAAGGGTATCTGAATATCCAAATGATCCATTCAGTTGTATCTCTGTAGGCTTACTACAGTCCCACAGGGTTGCACTGTACATGGAGAGCATCATAGCAGAGCGTCGATACCTAATGTTTCGTCAACATGCTGCTAGATATATTATAAACAGTTCTCAGAGAATCCCATAATCTCAGATCTCAGAATCCCGTCTGAAATCTGGTGCAGTAACAGTAAAATAGCTCATTCTTAAAACTGTGATCTGCAGCATGCCACGGCTTCTTTGTAGTTTTCATGTTCCAAACTTTTTTGAAGAAATCATGTTTGGTATACTGTCACATGAAATTCTTTACAATTTTTCATGTAATCCTATTGTTACTGTTAATATTGCAATGATGAATGTTAAACAAACCGGTGAGATAATTTGGGTAAAGAGTTTGTTATAAGTTGTTTCTAACTCAAACCTACTCAAATTTTTGTATTTCTTAAAGGTCTCCCTGCAACTGCTGCACCCACAGTTTGGATTTTTAGGACATTGGTGCGGGGGCGTAATGATTTCACCTGAATGGTTATTAACTGCAGCGCACTGCATTAGCAAGTAAGTTGGTTTAAAATGCGACGAATTTGTAACCTGCTCGCCTGAAACATAAGTATGTATGCAAAAAGAGGGCCAAATGCTTACTTTTGAGAAAATAGTAAGAACTATAGTGGTTAACTTTGTAGGTAGTTCGTAGAATATCGCGGTCTTTATGAATCCAAAGAGTTTTCTGTCTCGAAACTGGCACTTAACGCTGTTCAACTTTCTCGATTCAGTATTCCTTCACTTTTTATTTGTTCAATTGCTAGTGTATGTATATCAGGTCAACAAATGTTTTAATGCTTCTTTCGATTATTTTTTAGGTAATCCTATTTACCGAAGAGTGAGTAAATGTTTATTTACTTACAGATCTGAAGGGGTAATTTAAGAGTTCTCTAAGCATTTTTGAAATGAGAAATCACGAACGCACTCCTCTTTTTACACACGTTTTCCATCTTTAACTATTTTCACCTCCTGGAGAAATCTGCGAACACCAGTGTTAAACCATTTGGTACTCTTGTTCGTTTTAAGATGGCTAATCAGATTAATTTTTGCTGTGGATAAGGCGAAATCAAGTTTATCCCAAGTGTAAAATAATAAAACGTAAAGATTTTAAATGATCGTGAAATCATAGCTTTCTACTAAAGGTGTAGAAATTCTCCCATTTTTATGATGGTTGTTAATTTTGAATCAAAGGGTTAACTTAACAACTTGTGGAATGGTGTGATAAAACTTTAATTACCTTAGTCAGTAAATAATACGTCTTTCCCAGTTTTTACAAATATTTTAATGCGTCTGTCTCTGCGTATAACAAACCATTTCTTAAAAGCGACAACCTTTCTTTTTAATCCAAACGTCCGCATGTATACTTTATGCATATACAATACATTTTCCGATTACTTAACAAATCTGGGTCAGAAACGTTGTGCAATATGTTCTGAGAGACGTCGCCCAGCCTCTCGATGGTCAAGAGCAACAAGATCAAGTGAGAACGAAAGTGATAAACGACAATTAATACAACAGTACGAACTGTCATGTCAAGTCACAACAAATTATTTAATTAATCGTACTTATATGTCTATCGTGCGAAAAGAAGTTCCATCTATGCCATCATTTCACGTCCTTAACGGAATTTTACATTTACTCCGGCAGTGCTATCTAATGCATATATAACTAATTGCGGACTGTTAGAAAACTTAGCATTATGCAGAATCAAACACGGTTTTGCACATAAATTGTATATGTCGAGCAAGTTCGTATGTAGGATCAATTTTCACAATGATTTAGGGTTTGGAAAACATATCAACTCCTTATTCTTAATTAATCAGGTACTTGTAACGTAACGTTAGAAGCAACTTTTTTTAAATACTGCAACTATCATTTCCAGCCTGTTTCTTATAGAATATAACAAACCAGTAGTTTTTCAAGATTCTGTGACGCCCAGGATTATAAAGTATCATTAAGGCTGCGTTATGGAGTAACTCAGGTACAGAGCAATAAGATGGCTAAAAGGGGTTTAACGTGTGCAAATCACAGGAAGGTACACAAAAGTGTGTTTGGGGGAAGAAAATATTTAATAACAAATGGGATGTAATGGAAAAAGAAAATAAAAGGAAAATATCTTGGTAAAAATCATGACTATTACCTTATACGGTCCAGAGAGGACGAGAATCAAAAGAAGTCGGACGCTGAGCTGAAAATTGACGAACTTGACTAAGACAGTGATTCATTACTGATTTACCCTAACGATTCAGATAATACTGTTAATCGGTATATTTAAATGTTTTTATAATTGCAAACGGTTAATTTCGGGCCATTTGAACTGACTGACTAATTTATGAACCCGTATTCAAAATTTCCATGATAAAATTGTGAGTCAATAATACCCTGACGTATAATTTACATAAAATAACGAAATTTCTTTTAAGTTGTATCTAGTTCAACTGCTTAACTACGCGGTTGTGCTTGATGGATTATTGTTAATTATAGTGCTGGATTTGTTTCGAGGTAGGATTGAAGTCCCAATAATATTTTTCAAAAATGCTGTTTGTATTAGGAAAATACATTAAATATTCAGATTCTAACTATACTAAAACGACTGATTGTTTTACGTTTATCACGTTCTACCTTCTAGTATAGCACACCTGAATATATTACTGAAATTCAATGAACGGCGGGTGCGGATTAGTCAAGAACGTTCGGTTATTACATTGGAGCATCAGAATGCAACATGTGGTTCATGGTCGATCATATCTTGCTAGAGTTAACATTTACGTCGTCATTCTTCTTTCTATTTCTTTGGTGCCTTATCAATGTCAACGCTGTTACTGACCCAGCAATAGTGAAATATAGTAAATATCCTGAATATAATTGCTTTAGGGTAACGCCAGAGGAAATCATTGGAATTGCCAAATATGGTAGGCGTAGAATTTTACCAACATGCATTGATTGACGAGTCAATATTAATTATAATTAGTAGGTTTTACGTTGAGGCCCACAATTGTTGAAATGACTGTACTGTACTTTTAAATTACGGGCGATTCCAACATCTTCTACCATAATGACCGTATATGAACAAACCATTAATTAATTGTCTCGATTTCAGTATATGCGGGAAAATTTCCAATCCTTGCAGATATCTATAAACAAGAACATTACTAAAAGGTTATAAAAACATGAATCCTAATGAGAACTTTACAGAAACATAAAATCCATTATATTATTATTGTAAGGTCATGTTTACTCTATCGTCCATCGAATTTCCCGACTTGTAAAACTTTTCGTTGATCGAAAAGGTTAATTGAGATTATTAAATAAGGACGAATTGTTTATATACGTGTTTGCCGTCGCCTTGTATTGTTAAACGAAAAGAAAAATGAATGAACACGTTGTTGCTGGTTGTCAGTCGTTTAAAATTCTTTTTTCGATCCTTCTAGTGACCTTTTCAATCTGCCCTTGGCCGCCCTATGGACGGCGGTCATCGGCGACTGGGACAGAGACGTCGAGGAGCAATCCGAGGAGAGGATACCCGTCGAAGAAGTGATTATGCACGAGAGGTTTCATAATTTTCAACACGACATCGGTGAGTCGCAATAACAATTTTTAAGTATTTTGTAAACTTTCATTAAACTTCACTGTACAAAAGTTGACTAACCCACGGAGTATTAAACATAATTATTTATCACGATTGGGGAAACAAACGAAACTATAGTCCTTTTTCTTAGAGAGTATGCTACACTTGTATTGGGCTTAAGTGGTGTGAAGTGTGAAACCGATGCCATTTTCATAAACACTGCTGACAGGTCATAAACATTTTAAATAAAATTCGTATCTCTCTCATTTTTATAAGTCCCACCCGTCCATCAGTGTAATCATTTTAAACAATTCCTGAATTCCTTTCATTGTTAAATTATTATTGGCAAATAATGATCCTACAAGAATCAAGGTACATCCACCTTTTCCGTAAGTACGTATGTACCTATTATTCACGAAGCCACTTAACTAGTTTATGACATGATTATTTAGCTTTAAAGCAGCGATTACCCTGAACCGGGACACGAGATCGTTCCCGCAGTCTAGTAAGCGCTGAACTCCCTAAAATATTTAAGAAAGATTGAAATCCTCTGAAGGGTCGAACTTTTCTGAATTCAATCATTTCTGAGAATTCTGCGAAACCGCATATGATACGTACTTATAGCTCAAAATGTGTATTATTAACGAACATTAATTACAGCCCTATTTATATTTAATAAAGCTTTATGAAATGATGGCGGAGCTTATTAATCTAATATTCACAATAGGAATATGTATTTATACATTTGCCCAGTCCTACTTACTACTTGAAATACTTTTATCGGAAACATCATCTTACATCTACAGGAAAAGAGAACATAATACCTTCACCTAGCAATTAAAAAATAAAACATTGAGTCTGAAGCATTCTACGTTCTTTGTCATTTTTCCGATTTTCAGATTTGCTCTCATTGGCCCTCCATGGAAAAAAATTGCTCCAATATGCTCATTTCTTGCGTATTGATTGTGCTCCGCGGTTCGATTCTTGGCTACTAAATGGAAATGTTATTTTTCATTTTCAGTACGTATAAAATGTTTCAATTCATCACAGAATAAAGAATAAACATTATTCTTTATTCTGTGGTAACAGCTAATTATTTATCATTTTAGTTCAGTTGTTGTTGGATAACAAAGGGAACGACTCGGGGAAGTTTTGTTTCGATGTTGGAGGAAAATTACACGAAATATTGTTTTTGGCCGTGTAATTTTAAAAATGATTAAACTTTGACTATAGGGCAAGTTTTAGGAAGGTTGGGTATCAGTGATTTGCCTCATCTACAGTTTGTGCGTGGATGGGGATGAAAAGAGAATAAGTGAACCTCATTTACTGGGAATCGAAGAAATTTGTTTTCCCAAAGATGAGTTGCAAGAAAAAAAAATACTGCTTTTCTTAGGTATTTTGTAAGGAAAATTCTATGTTAATGTTTTAAACATGAGTAAAAATAAATTAGAAACAGTTAGTGCAAATAAATTAAATTAGACCAGTTCGGCGTTATTCTTGACTAGAACTCGAAAGAAGCCTTATAATACATTACAAAAATATTTAGATCAATTGTAAGTTTTAACGAAAAACTAGTGCATTGATGAATTTCAAAATTTTTAGAAACCTGGCCTTGCATATTATTAAATGGTTTCTGAACCTGCCGAACAGTGTTATTCTGCATTTTCTCAGAAGAGCTATATATGAATTTGTAAATAAGTTTAAGAAAACACATATTTGTCGTATAAACCTTTTCCTTGAACTAAGCTTTAAAAGGTAAATATGATTTTTATCTTTCGAAACGGCAAGTAACAATGTCAAATTTTGCATAAACATAAAATGTTGGAATGAAAAAGAGGAAGAAATTTATATACTGTAGCTGAAGGCCCTGAGGAAATAAACAAAAACTAAAGTACAAAGTTTATGTACAATTACAATAATGAATAAAATTTTGATTAAAGTATTTCCTACATAACGGATACTTGTATTAGGTATCTAATCATACTTAACTACTAATGAGTTTGCAATTAATGTTTTACATACTGTCATCGCAGTCTATCATGTCATTATACCTTCATATCTTTGTTATTAGTCACATAATTAATATTCATTAATGATTATCTTTATTATAACTCTTGTGGGTTATGGTAAGGGGAAACTTGTGCCCGAGTTTAAAAAAAAACTGTATGACATGTATGACTTATTTTAAAACACATTAAGTTCTACTATGAAATATATATTTTTAATAATTAGGTTATACTTTCTTTAAATTCGCTTTTATTTTATGATTAGGAGAAAGGGAAGCTAATGTTTACACTTCAAAGAGTGCAATCCTTGTGACTGCTGAAGTGAATTCGTTTGTTTAATCCACGCATACATTCTAAAGTTGTCAAGCGCGAATCATTTGTTGTGAATTCATTCGTGAAATTTAAATATAGCTCTAAGCAATTTTTATTCGCTCTCGCTTCATTTTGTCGCGTTTCTGTATATTTTTCTTTCACTGACCTCTGTTGCACTGTTACTTTGTAGTTATTATGGTGTTACACAAGTAAACATGATTCAAAAGAATTTCCTTATTTCAAAATCGATATGACTAATTTAACGTTTAATTAACAAAGTCTTGTCGTGTACTAATTAAATACCGTAAAATGAACGAGAAAAAATATGTTAACTTGTGTATGCAAGGACGGATGACACGCGAAGGAGGTCCATTAAGTCGGTTCTGTAACTGGTTAAATTTCATTAATTCAAAAAATTAATTGTTTAATCTTTGGTAAACGTGAACATATTTCGTTCCATAAAACAGTTATCAGAAACATATTGTTAGTGTTTGGGTATTTAAAGATTCCGTAATTATTCTGGTACGATGTGCTTAGTGTCTAATGTTAAAGCTGGTCCAACTTAATGCTAATTAGTGAGTAAATAGTCACCTCAACGAAACTGATTAGGACATGGGATAGTACTCCAAAGCTATTAAAGTGTTTATTAAATGAATTTATACAATGTAGTTGCAGAAAATGTTGCACATTGACTGTGAGCTACAAGGTGCTTCATTATTTCACAGACAAACAGATATAAATCTTGTTTATATTTAACCATCTCTACCATTAAGGTGGTAATGGGATATACTTTGTCGGTTTTATAAATTTTACCTTCCCTCTCAGTTTGTTGGTGTGAGGTCCTATGGTTTAACAGAAATAACCACAAAGGTTCAAGAACCTTCACTCAATCTTCAATCAGTCACTGGTACATTGGATCTGAATACTATTTTAAGCTAGTGACAGGCTTGATATTCACATTTTTAATACAAAAGGTCTTCGAAATTATTTCCATAGAATTCCAAAAAACCGCAGCCATGTCTCTCCCGGTCGATAAGACCGTATTTGCCTTCTTTGGGGCCTGCTCGGTATACTAAAGTGTCATCAATGGTGACGACTCGAATCAAACATTCCTGCGAATTTCGCTTGAAGAGGTCCGTACGTTGCTTTGACATTGACATTGCTTCCACGTATGCCTTCAAAATAGTTTCAGACCATGTGAAAATCGAAAGGTGGAATAACACTGACGTTTCTGCAGGCATTCTAGCCAAGTGTCTTCAAGGTACTAGCCAACTGGTTGGGCTTCTAGGCATAATATATCTTCTCGCAAATTATTTCAAATGCAGTTTGTACTGTACACTTCACTATACTTTATACAGTGCATTTTCGCTGGAAACAAAACAAATTGCATCAAAAAATCTCATTTTAAGAGCAAATCTTTGAATGTACTTCATGTCTGGTTCAAACTTTCTTCTTGAATCCTGCGAAATATACTAACGACCACGATATCTTTACTGAAGGAATTCCTGTGGTACACTCTACATGTTCTGTTTTCAGTTTCCCAAATGAAACAAATCCATGTAGATTGCTTGAAGCGGATTTAACTTATGGCCCTTTTCTACCTCCTGACTAGAACTTTATTAGCTCTTTCCTATCCTACGAAACCAACGTGAATTGTAAAAAACAGTTTACATAACCCCGTTCTAACGTGCCTTTGCCGCTAGTTGAATTTCTTGCGTGCGTATTTTACTACAATTTCATTGCACTAAAAATTTAATTGTGTGCGTAACATGATTTTAACAATCATAATAGCTAGCTTTCATACGACTGTATGTATGTATGCACGCGTGTGTGTAGATTTATTACAATTTTCTACGACGGACGCATTTAACCACAGAAAGTGAACAATAAACGTGATTTACTTTCACTGGCAGTGAAAATACCACGAGTTGTTTTTTACAAATAAAACTATTAAATTAGAAATTTACCTGCCACGTCTACGCTCGCACTTGACGATGATTGTTCGATGATTTATTAATATGACTGGTAACATGAGTAATGGTATTGCTAATTCAATTTTGATTGCACGTTTTTCTCACGAAACGTTACAGCAGCAGTGGATCATTAGGAATCAACCAGGTTTCAATTATGGCACAATTATTTTAATAAAAGTCAGCAGCTAATTGGTAAATATGGAGCGAACTAGCAGAATTTTTAAAATATACTTTATGGTATTGAAGGTTTTGGAGTTATTGAAATGTAACTTCAAGCAGGTTTAGAATGTTTATCTAAATGGACCGTGAACACAGGTATGAGCTGCATTTAAACACAAGAATAAAACTTTCTAAATCTTGTTTTGACGGAATTTGAATGATCAAGGTAATATCCTGTTTTTCCTTCATCATATCAATTAAGGAACGTAGCAAATTAAGTTAAATTTAGCAGAATTATAAATTCTTCGTATTGCTGTCATTGCGACTTGAAATCCATTTAATGCGAGACTATTCTCAAAGTTATTCCATGAATTTTCATAATTTCCGCATTGTTGAACTTGTCATTTTTCCAGCTCTGATGAAACTCGCTCGTCCAATAAAGTTCGCAAGGGAGTCGAGGGTAAGGGCCGTTTGTCTCCCCACGAAAAGGCTCCATCATAACCAAACGGATCACTGCATAGCCACCGGATGGGGAAGAGACACCGAAGACGGCCTATTAGCCGGCAGGTTACTGGAAGCGAAAGTTCCCGTTCACGATAACGCAATTTGTAGAAAGAAATACGGACATTCCGTCCACATAAGATCCGGGCATTTATGCGCCGGACACCTCGACGGGTCCAGTGGTACGTGCGTGGTAAGTTGTATGTTAATTTATAATGATAGTCTCAAGCCAATTACGTTACCAGTGCGAGTTACTACGGAGTAACGGTTACGCATGCCTCCAGCAATCTGGAAATGTAGATGCTTAGATGGAGTATTTAACAATATGGTTGATATAAGGTATTACTAAAAGGCAACATAACCTACGCGTAGTTATATTAATTCTATCAGACCTCTCCACAGCAGAACTAATACTTAGAAGAATACTAAAAATTGTACTTTTATTACCCTTACTAAAATTATGCACAGCTTCCACATCATTGGTAAAGTGAAGATCTTGCCTGGGCATAGATCTCGACCCCAGATCCAAGCATCATTATTGCTCCCAAACTTCCTTGGGTGATGTTGTATCAATCAATGTCCCCTTTTGGTTTCGACGGTGTCGTACACTCCACAGGTTTTCGCACGTACTGTCATTCGATATTTCGATTGCGAACGTATGTGTACAGCTTAAAACGCCTATGCCCGTGAGGTACTGCGTTATCCAAAAATCCAGCTTTCGACGTCTGAGATCTTCTGCTGCATCCATTGAGCAGTCTGCATATTTGCGCCCCATGATTTTTGATCGTCCTTTTCCTAGCCATGTGTCTTCAACCTGGAAGCACATGTTTTCCAATCTGCGCTCTCTGGCAAACAGGTCAATCGGGGGCGTTGCTGCCAAGAGTGTCGACGTCGTACAATAGGCGTAGACTGCACTGAGCAGGGCTCTCCTCTCGACTCTCTAAAGTCTGCCTATACTTATTCCAATTGAGCGAGTTACACCACACCGGAGCTGCGCATAGCAAAAGGAAGTTCAAGTTGTTAATGGCTTCCTTTTTTTACTGCACAGGCCCTCTATGTTGGACCTAATCCTAGATAGTACTCCAGCCCTCTTTTCGACCTTCTCGGTTACTTACAGAATATAAGTGGTAAATGGAAGTGGTGATGACTTGGGTATCCTTTAAAAATCAACAACCTAACCGTTAGTCTTCATCCAAATTTGTCAGTTATTCCTGTTTACCCTAATCATAAACTTAACACTATTTAAAAGAGGGAGCCATTTGGAAACGTGGACAAGGTAGTCTGTCTGATCAGCATTACAATAAAGTCGAACACCAACTGGCCTGCTCCGAGTGTGTACAGCCTTCAATATGGTTGCGAACCTCCTGTTCCTTTTCTTTCTCAATTATGTAAATTGTGGGAAATAAAGTCATTTGTCAACACGACACGTGAGAGTAGGAATAACTGTTTTCCGATTAAAATTTTTTCTGCGGTAAAATAAATCTTTAAATGTGTTCCAATCGGCGATACAAGGTTAATAGTTTCATTGTCACTTTTCCACGGATAATTTGTCGACAACTGTCTGATGTCGCTCTTTCGTGAACTAATTACCATTATGATTTCTCTTCGACGAATTATATGATGTGTATTAAACTAATGATTAATTAATTACTGGTCCGCTTGAAACTGCGAACGGATTTATATTAGGTGAGCTCGTGATAAAAGTTTAATTAAATGCGTGGGTATTATATGTTACGTATGGAGTACAGTTGATTGAAATAAATGCATTAATATTTATATAGTTGTGCGTGAAAATGTAATTAACGAATTTTTTACGATTTTTGTAACAGGTATTTTCACAAAGTCAATTCAATTCAATTTTTATATATGTGATTAATTCTTTTACATATTGGCTATAACCAAGGTATAAAAAACTGATTTTTCATTAGGAGCCCTTTGAGTTTTCTAGCTATGAACCCTGACGTCATCAATATTTAATTTATTTGACAATTTTTATAGAAATGCTCAACGTGACCTACATTTATTTATAACAAGGACCATCACTGTTACCAAATTGGCTATTAATAAAACAACCTTCGACAACTTTTCTAATGTATTCAATTTAATCAAAACATTCTACAACCTACTATCTGTCATACCACAACCACTTTTCTAATAGAGAGAACACTTTCATTACATTTCGACCAATACCCATGTGGCGTATTCGCCAATCCCCGACACTATCACTGCGTAGTATATGCGGATGTTTCATTTCTATGTCTAATGTTTTCGCAGGGCGATTCCGGGGGTCCTTTGCAGTGCGCCCTGAGGGACGGCCGGTGGATCCTGGCTGGAATCACGTCCTTCGGGTCTGGCTGCGCTAAACCCGGCTTTCCGGACGTTTACACACGTCTGTCTTATTACTTACCTTGGATCAGAGCCAAGACCAAATCGGCCAAATCTTGACACGCGACAGTTGAGATGAAATTACCAAAGCATTAGCTGCAGTTAGTCCACATTCGAGGGTAACTGAGAATTAGTTAAAGTTAGAAAACTATGTTAGTTGCGATGATGATGATATATGGAGTATTAAATGCTATTAAAGGTAAGCTTGTGTTCTGACGAATGTTTGGATTATTGTGAAGTTGCTGATACCATATAATAATTCAAATAGGTAGGGAACTAAATTGAGGAGAATTCTTTTATTATAGTTTAATATGCCTCTTGCATAACACCTGGCATTCGCACACATTTTGTGGTCAAGCCCTTACAGCCTAATGAGAAAAGATACTTCTCTTCTTTTAACAGTGACTATTTGTGTTATTTTCTTTCATTGCTGTTACATTTACACCGCATGTAAATGAAAACCGATGGGAATTGTTATGAAAGACTCTTTGCAAAAAGAAAACTCTAAATGAATATACCAAAAATCATGACGGAAAATTTGTGACGGAAGAAAAGACAGTTCTTGGCTGAGTAGTCAATTTTCGCTTGTCATCAGGTTAGCCATATCGACGACCACAAAGGAGCCACAACATGCGTGCGAAAAAATTAAAGAAACTTCCAAGTTAAGAAGTTTACAACCGTTAACATTCTATTTTTGCTGCAAGTCATTGCGCGGAAATTCAATTTCAAGCACAAGAATCACTCAGAACGAATGGAACGATTGGCACAACATATCAACTGTCTTCAAACGAAGAAAGTGTTAAATATATTACCAACTTCCATAACTCAAAGGGCCTGTATACAAGTTTTAAACATATAACATTGATATAACAGAAAATGGTGTCAACAATAAAAAAATCGCTCACATCAATACATAGAGTATGTAATATTTACTGCAATAGTTCGATGTAAACAAAGTAAGGTTTTTCATAAAAGCAGTGGTAAATTGCACCACAACTATGAAAGCAGGAGAAACATTAAAGGCAAGGAAATTGTTAGCAGGAGAAAATTTTGGACGCTAATGACATGAGAAAGACAGAGGTGACAGAGAGAAAGAGGGGGGTGGAAGAAGGTACATGGTACGACAAAATGAAATGATGAATAATATGTGATTGTCAGTAGTGCCATAGGATTTTCAACAAAATAAAGTATATTTAATTCTTCTTCTACTAAATTATAGGGTAATTATTATGGCGACCCCTGGTTTGAATCTGAATTAACTTTAAGCTGATCATCTGCCAGATTAAATGACACTTAAAGTTTTTTGTAATATTAATATTACGCTTACATTCCGATAATTCAACCTGATAACCCGATAATTTAACTCAATATCATATTTGCAATCACTCAATCGCTGATGTCGTGAAATTATAAATAAGCAAGGTCAGCTGGTAAGATAAGGTAAAGATGAGTTTCACTCTGACTCACTAGCCAATGCTGTTTCATAACGTCAACGATTGTTGTCAATATTTTGTGATAAATTGTTGCTGTTGATACTAAGTATCGTATCAAAATTTTCTGCATTTTTGTCACTTTGACCTGATTTAATTAAATTGAGGCAGTTAAGGCCAGTTTGAGGCCTATTAAGGGTGGCCATTGTTAAAAATTTTAATGGAAAGACGTGAATTTGATGTTTCGAAATACAAACGATTACAATAAACATCTGAGGTATAAAGCTGAAAGGATGTATGTGTGTTTCTGTTGTTTACCATAATAAACTTGTTTATTTATTTATGAGGCTGTTTTCGTTTCAATGAATTTTACCATAGACCTGGGAATTAATTATGCTACGCAAGAGGTATTAACGAAAAATTCTCTCACACGTAGTGTCTATCAAACTCATAGTGTTGAATATGGTAAAGGAATAAAACAAAGTGTCTTTGCTATCATTTGATCAATGTTTGCTCCTGCTAATAGAACAATTATTGAATTATTAGATTGTTTCAGAATTTTGAGAAAATTAAACTGCGTACCATTTTTCTCTACACATTTATTCAATACAAAAAGTGATTTGTAAAAAATTATTTATAAATAAAACAATCTAATATTTACAACATAAATTATATCAGTCTCTAAAACGTCGTAGACGTAGTTACTATCATGCACCTAACAATCTACACAATAAAACATCAGCTATTTACATAACCTTTTTAATTCTGGCTTCAAGTACTGAGAAGAAATTGAAATGAGTGGCACGGGAGAGTACTCTTGGGCAATACTTAACGTTCTTGGTACGACGGTTTTGGAGAACACTAAAGCTAGTAGAGCTGCTCCGGATATCATGGCCAAGCCTATGAGACCTAGTAGGTATTTCACGATATTCTCAGCGACTGGAAGTATATCGTTGACAAGCCTGAGCAAGAACGACACTATGAACGGGAGTTCCTCGCAAGTCAACTCTATCCAGAACAGTGGAAGAGTGTGCCCGTTGAACGGACGAGTTTTCGAGTTGAATCTGGTTTGTCCTATGCCAAGGTTGACTTGTATTCTCAACGCGGACTCGTCCAGCGGCACTCCGAGGTCGGGTTGCACCTTGGCGATGCTGGCGTGTTTCTCCTCGTCCGGGGCCAACCCGTGGAAGGTCGTGAGGATTTCTGGGTCGGCGTTCAGGAAGTGAGGCTGCGACAGGACGACCGGCATCTCGTAGTAACAGGGGCTGATCAACTGCAGACCCTTTGAGGGGCAGACACCCTTATAGCAGTAGCACACGTTCGTCGGATTCTCCTCTGGCGATGAGAACATATTCTTCTTCATCTTGTAATTAAAACTGGCGAATCCCTGCTTGGTCTGGCCCTCCCCAACGAACTCGAGCTCCACGGGCCTGCAGAACGCCTTCCTGAAGAGCAGTAGGTCTTTCTTCTGCATAGGTCTGGGAAAGATAGTGCCGTCGAAGGCTCCCTCGACCAACTGGCACTTCTTGGTGGAACTGTCCGGTACATCACCCTCGGTCTCTTTGAAGCCCCACTCTTTAAGACCCGGGGAGCCGTTCCAATTCACAATGTGGAAGGGGCTCATCAGGACATCGGGGTCGAGAAGGTAGTCGTATTTTGATGTCCTTTTGCCCGGCTCGACGCTGATAGTCACTTCGTTTGTATTGTCTCTGCTCATTAGCTGAAAAAAGATACGTTTAGTACATTGGCTATCTCGACACGAACTTTTTGTTATATGCTATCCAGTGACTGTCTAACATAAAGTAAATTCAATAAGGCACATTTTATATACTTTGAAATTTGGTTTTATATAGAGCTCCTTGCGAGAATTTATGGCAACATCGAGTGCATTTTTAAAAGGCTGTGCTACTTTACCACATACTTTTGAAGGCATTTTAAGGTTTTCATATTTAAATGATTTATCAGGTAAAGGTAGTTCCATTTTTTGTACACAAGTTGTAGCTCATATCGTTTCCACTTTTTATTACGTGTTTCTATTTTGAACCGTTTTAGGATTGCAGATGTTTTCCTAGTTTCTTCGATAGGTACACTAACATTAGTCAAGCATAGAGCCAGTTTAGATCTTAAGAATTCCACACTGGGGCCAGAAAATTCATTTTACTGCTTTGCTGCATAGAAGGGCACCTATCGGAAATATATGACGTAGAAGTAATATTAACTCAGTTTATGAATTGTGTACATTGACATAGCTTCCCCAGTCTTGTCCGTTTCAAGTAAATCTTTCCATACCTGCAGGACATTCCATACAAGTCATTGGATTGCCTTTTGATTGAGCTGTGGACTTGCACTTAGCTGCGTAATTCTCGTCATCTTATTGGTCAGTAAACAAAATTACTATGGCAATGGCTGTAAAGTAATTACGGTGCCCAGCTGGCATGTCTACATGCCAATGGATTGTCCTTATACCAAATGGTATTTGAATGAACAAATTTAGCTGAGGACAATAATTGGGTATTTTAAACATGACCTCTTTAAAATCGATGCAAACATAACTTTTATTTTTTGATCTGCCTAATCACTACCTAGTTCAATATCTACTAAATAAATTAGAGGTACGTCTATACATGTGTTGTGTTTAATAGCTACTTACTCGTTCTAGTAATCCAAAAGTCCCGAAATCTATCCAGTTGGGGAGAAATTGATGAGCAGTCGTTACCAACGTGTCTTCATACCCCCAAAGAAATTCTTCGACTGACAGATCCAAAAATGGTTGGGAACCAAGTGTAGTTGCGAGTGTAGAGAATGCGATGTTCGTTAGGATGGAGCCATCTTCAAGGTAAGCTGATATACCCTGTAATAAAGAAAGGATTTATTGAAATTCGTACAATTACCGATTAATTAAAACATAATTATGGTAGTAACTGGAAGCCACGGCCAAATCAGTTACATCGTGGTTTCTCGTCTCATCAGATTACTGTGAGGTAACTTCCTACACCTGTGGTCTATGCTAAATAACTCCTTTCGCTATCATTTCGTAGTTAAACAAAACAATGTTTGAAGTAAAAGTATTAATTTAAATTCCATGATATTGGTAGGGATATTAATGAATACATGTGTATGTACACAAGAGCAAGTTAATAAATATTTAGCACTTTTATAGCGACGCATTAATATTCGCGAAAAAGTAAAAGTGTAAAAGGCTTTTCATTACAACGACAAAATTTTGAACGGAGTTTTATTGACTTACCAATAGAGGAATATTCGGTACAATGATTCTGTCCACAGTGGAGTCTCCAGCAGAATGTTGAAGGTCCTTTACAAACTCCCGCCTCGGTGAAAATGTCACAGTTCCATCGTCGTTAAACGTGACGTTGGTGTTCGTTAAAATTTCCCTGGAACAAAAATTAGAAACGTGCCAATCTAGCCACTTTTCAATATTTCATAATTGCTTTTTTTGGCCATTACTTACTTGTAGGCGTAAGGTCCCACTTCGGTAAAATTTAACTTTTCCTCGCCACTCATAAACTTCTCGGCGTTAGTTACGTTGAAAATGTACAACTTCAGGATCACATCGTAAGGTGGCGAGGTCCAAAGTTTGTAGAACGGCGTGCCAGGCGACAAAGAGAGCACCTGAAAAATATTTCACAGATAAACAACGAGAGCAAAAGAGAGTAAAAGTAAATTGTTTCCAATGTGCATTCTCGACCATTTCTAACAGTCACGAATAGTTCTCAATTGCTCAATAGGACAGGCTTGGTAACAAACAATCCTTAAAACAATACAGTTTGGTGTTATTGGTGTTATTACATATTCCTCTCAGTGAGACCTTTTCGTTGGTCGAGGAGCTCAGTAGCTGCACTCCAGCTGCCACTAGGTTAGATTAAGTAGTTAATGCCAGAAATTGCTGGAAAGGAATGTTGGAATATTCCATAGTATTTTGGGAGATTCCACCACCTCCAAAACGAATGATAGACAGTTTCACGTTAAGAAGATTTACTCAATGACACCAAACTGTATCATTGGATTTTATGCCTTATACGAAGGTGTTGATAGAATGTTATAACATATAATCTACTTTGTAAGCAAATTGTTGTGATTGGTCGACTGTTATGATTGACGTATCAATTGACGTGTTTAAGGTTGTATTAAATAACTGCTTTCTTATCAATTGAATTGGAATGTTTTAGAAATTTTACTAGCATTCTTACTGTTTGACTATCCAGTATAGCAATATGGCAACTATAATCTGCCCGCTTAAATCTAATGAAGGTGGGCTGTTTATTAACTCTACAATGAGACATGGTTAGCAACTCAATTGTTATGTTTGCGATATTCAACAAAACAAGCACAACAATTTATTTACTGAATATTGCTAAATATATGGTTGTTGAAAGGGGTAGTAAATTTGTTCAACTAACTTTCTTTATGATTATCTGCAGAGGATCGTAGATAAACATTAGGCAAGAACTGCAGACCATTACTAGGCCCACCAACCCAATTGATAGAATTTCTGGAACAAAAAAAGGAATATGTTAACAAAATTGTTCAAAAAAATCAATTTGGATCGATTTATTGCCGTTTTGCCGTTTGGGAAATAGTTTATCATCTTGTAGGTGATAAGGAAATAAATAACTACGCGAAAAATTTATAATTGCCGTATTTTCAGTTGAAATGGGGAAAATCGATTTCACAACGGCAAATCGCGTTTGAGGATTTCGTAATAACATTACGAATCATTTCCTATTGTTGTATCAAGTAAATTTATTGAATGAACAAGGAAACACGTATGCGAATCAAATCCAATCGTTAGAATTTTAACCACGTATTGATAGAGACATTTTTTATTAAATTAGAAAAACAATCACTCACCTAATTTTTTATAAAACATTTCATTATTTTTCATGAAACATAATTTTTTAATTATACCATGAAGTTTTGGACTAACCAACTCATCGTTAGACTTCTTGTATAAAACAATACGTCCAACAATTGTTCTAAACCAACTATTACTGATTAAGAACTTTTCAAGGCACGGTTAATAAATCGAAGGCCGTTCCTTGCACTAACAATAGCTGACTTTTGAAATATAAAATCATTTATTGAGAGAGGTAATTGGCACTGCTTAGTCACAACACCAGAAAGCAATTAGAAGTTCATAATCGCTTTCTATCTTATAAAGTTCTTTGTGTGCACCTTTAGTGTCGAACGTCCTATTGAAAACAATCATCGAAATGTTAGGGTCGCGATAAAAAAAATCCAGGTGAAAGTTGCATTGAATTGGTGTATTAATAGATTTACTAAATAGGTCCCGATTCTTGACAACTTCATAATATTTATGATTTTTTTTATATGTTAAAGATTTAGTTGAATACGTGTAAGTATCCAAATTACATGCACAAATAAAAAAGCGGGTTTTTGATTCAGCTGTTATATACCTCGTTTAAAAATAAGATGGATAATTGAATCCTGTGTACTTTCGTGACCAACTGAATTTTTTGTTAATTAATTATTACCTTTCAGATTGAACACCTGTCATCCATACTTTATGTTTCGTTACCGCTTAACAGCAATGACAAGGTTAAAAAATAATATCAATCTCATCGTCTACAAGCCGTTTATCTTACAAGCACAGCAAGAAAATCCCTATTTTTTGCTTTTGAACTGAGCTGTACAATTAGCTCAATTTCTTTTCGCCTTAACGACCCTCAGGCGTCTATTTATAACAGTTAATAAGTAAATATCGAACAGGGTAACGCTGTGATATATGTTCTTAAATAATTCGGTCAAGGCGATTCGACAGACAGCATCAGTCTATAAGGAAAATGCCGGGTTTACCTGTCAGACGGAAATTTACATTTCCTTAATAACAAAAAACCCATTCAAGGAGATGATATTCTAGGTGTATATATGGAGTGTTGTTCGAATGTACCAGCGCAGCTCTAGCCAGAAAAAAGTTCTATTGGGAAAATGTGTTATATTTTAATAGGCGATGAATCTAAATTTGAATTCAAGGAAACTCAAATGGATTTTTTGGAAATTTTCTTGACACCAACTGAACTGTTAAGTATGACGTACTACTGGTAATGCCTTTTACTGTATCTAAGATAATTACAGATTAATTAATGCCAATTACATAATTTTTTGTTACTACAAGAAGAACTAATAGGTATACTTTTTCATTGGAGGATCGCCATAATTTTTGTGCAACAATATACATTTCTATTGATATGACTAAATTGATATCCTGAAATATATATCATATTCTTATCATACTAAATATTACAAGCATTTTGTTCAATTCTAATTGAGAAACTTGTCCATTCGTTGACTATTGAGATGGCAGGTTATTTCAACGAAACGTGTTTATTTAATAGTGGGACAGGGTTATACCTTTTCAGACATTATATTTGACGTTTTGCAAATCATCATTTATTTTTAAATGGTTGTTTTAATTGAACTTAAGAAGTGTTGAAACTTTTTGGTTCTAATGCGACGAACCAAAAACCTAGGGTGATATTTGAAAACAAAAATGTGGAAAGTAAAGCCTACCATTTACAATTCTAAACCAAATTTACTGTATTGCTAACTAAAAGATTCATATAATATATACTACAATATAATTCAAAGTAATTGTTGGACGTTTAATGGTTTTTGACAAAGCAAGATCAGAAGACTTTCTCATCAGGCCTATGGTTTACCGTTTTAAATTTGTTCGTTTCCAATTCAGTTTGAAAGTAGGCCACATTTTTATTTTAAATATGTGTAGTAAAATTCAGAACCTATCACTATGACTTCGATTACGCACACATTTGCAACAAATTTATTTTGCTAATATTAACATGAAGCGTGTAAAACATTCACAAACCCTCTCTCATTCCTGAGTAAAATGCGCCAAAGTTTCTGTCTTATAAAGGACAGTTACCCTTCTGTCCTCATCTATTCTATTAAAATAACCACATCCATACATTTGTGTCGTATTTCAGAGTTGGTTTTAACATGTTTTTTTTGCATTTTCACTGTTACTTAAGGCAATGCTTCCTTTGATCCTTCAAGCACACTTTGGTTATTATTATCAACTACCTTAATAGTCCTTCAAATTTCTTCATGGCAAGAATCGTACAGATAACAAGAATTATAATGGGTGATTTCCATATATAAAGCATTAGTTTTTACTCAAGAGTGTGTCTTTTCTATTTAATTCGCTATATCTTATGTTTTTTCCAGAATTATCACTAATAATTTGGTAAATTAATGTTATTTCTTAAAATCCCACGTATAACATTTTTGTGACTACCTTTCAGAAAAATCTTAAAAAATGTTGCGGCTACAAAGATATTCAAAACACGCAATGAGGCGTTTATTCCAACCGACCAATATGTCACTCTCGTGTTGTGAAATATATTGACCTGTGTGGAATTATAACATTTTTGGTCCACTTACAACATCAACTTGCGTGTTGTGAAGATTCAGTTGGTAGTAAAAATTTTTACTGCTCGTTAAATTAACTCTGGAAAGACTGTAATTCTCCTCCACAGGATTTTGAAAAATGTCATTCTAGGATCTGTGGTAAATTTAATATACCGTCCTATAAGATTTCATCTGTCATCTCTAAACAGATTACCAAAAATAATTTCACCTTAGCAGATTAGAGTAAAAATAGTTTTAACGGATAGTTTGTAAAAATTCTTGAATTTGAATCCCCTTAACTGCGCAGATGAAATGATTTCGTCTCAATAATCAAATTACTTCATCGCAAGTGAAGGTAATACCAATTTTTAGTGGTACATGTCGATTTATAAAGCAAAAACTATACCTTTTCGAAAAATGTTAATGCTTAAGAGACAATTTACGGCCGACCTTAAAACGCAATTCCTGCAAAAATGTTGCGAGCCAGTAGAAATTTTCGAACGTCTTAAAAATAATCCGCAAGGATAACTAAAATTTCTTAGAACGTTTTAATGCCACGAGGCAAAAATATTTTGAAGAATACGTTCATTTGAGCTTTCACCTTGCCCCAGGAAGTCATTTTTTCCTCTCATAAGAGGCGATGACAATTTTTTAACCAGTCATGTAACCTCGCATGGATTCATCTGCCTCTATTACCGACATTAGGTATTCATTGCCAAGGTGCAATACGCTTAATCGAAACATAACGCAAACCGTGTTACAGGTCGGAAATATGAATCCACCAAAAATGGAAACCTCGGCTCATTCCACTCTCATTACAATAGAATTTAACAATTTACCCGCGGAATCGTGAAAAGATCTCGCAATATTTATGATAAGAACGTACCGGTGATTATCATTGAGAAAAAGGACAGAAATATCGAAATGTATTCGAAGAATACGTGAGGAGAATCCGCAAATTCGCGAATACGATTTCCTTATGAACCGATTTTGTTGAAACAAGTCACTCTTGAAATTCCATGTAATATGGTTGTTAATTAAGCTGCGAGAAACCATTACAATCACGGTAATAAATTTAGTGCATATCTTGGACAAAAAAGGTGTTAATTGAACGCTAAGAGGTTGTACAAATATTATTTTCATTATTCAACTGATCTTACGCAGATGTTTGGGAATTCTGAGAATCTACATTTCCTCTTATGAACACCGATAACTCACTTAGTGAAAACAGTTTGATGGTTCAGATTCGAAAATAATCGAATTCCTTTAGATTACTTCTGCTTAAAGGTAAGATTTGTAATATAACTCGATGTGTTCGTAACGTCAGCATTTATATACTCATTTGTTGACGTTAGTTATAACAAGCTTTGTTATGGTGAACGTAATTGGGGATAATTGCTACTTTAAAGTAATAGTGTTATTTCCAGAAGGTGATAGTGTAAAATTAGCTAAAATGTAATTAAAACAGACCTTTACTTTTAGCGTCTTTTATTAAGCTTCAAACATCACACGCGTTAAAAATTGAGTTTATTTTTTTTAGCACGTTTCCATGCTTAATATACCTATTATGTGTCGATAAAACCGAATTCAGAGTGTTTAATGCATTTTAAAATATTTGTTGGCTATTAAATATTTCTTAATCATCTCCTGTATCGTTAAGAAAGTAGGTGCCTGTATAAGACAGGGATTTTTTTTTAATCTTTAATGCTTGGAAATTACTGAAACTAGTTCGTTAATTAGAAACTATTGCAAAACGTTAT
The DNA here is from genome assembly GCA_963576515.1 of Cryptocephalus primarius. Taxonomy (NCBI): domain Eukaryota; kingdom Metazoa; phylum Arthropoda; class Insecta; order Coleoptera; family Chrysomelidae; genus Cryptocephalus; species Cryptocephalus primarius. The sequence continues at coordinate 19,939,243 of OY754936.1, read as the reverse complement.
ATTAAATGAAAATTGAACGGTTGTGACATGAATATTCGTAAAAAAGTTGTGGTACAATTACGTTCTTAATAATTATTTGAATATTTCGTTGGGTGTAATTTGATTACTTAATTTATCGATAAGTTTTTAACTGTCGTTTTTTGATTAATGTCTAATGGCTGAAAATATTTTTTTAATGTAATTTTATTGATTTGCAAGATCAAGAATTTATGTGGAAATTCAAAATATGTTAGTGATCTAATGAGTGAAATTTAGAATGGGAATAATTTTATAACGTAATTTAATAGTTTAAAAGTGCAAAAATTGTGCGGGTTCTTTTCTTCATCGGCTATTGAAATCGCCAATTGAAGACCCCAACTCTTTATTCGCTTAATAGACAAAATAACAAGTACAACCCATAAAATGATATAAAATTATCTCCCAAAAAGCGGTATTTAGTGAAAAATTGAATACTTACTTCCGTTCAACTTGTACCTAATCTCCATGGTAACGCTGGTCTTAATATGCGCGAAACTCCGAAAGCACTGCGAAACACGCTAAAGTTTATACTGCGGGTAGACGCGAAATAACCAGAAATATCAACAGTTACTAAAATACTTGTAAGCTACCTCGAGTCGGAGACCGCGCTATTCACACCGACTCAAGCACCCTTGTCAGAAATAAATGTGTAATCAAAGTTAGCGCGATCCATTTAAAAACAAAACGCGGCGCTGTAGACGGTGGTCCCGAGAAAAAAGGAGAGGGGGCACTCCGTCACAGACGTTTCTTCTTTGGAGTTTTTTTAATGGTTTGGGTCATCTCGGTACTCGGTAGAAACTTTGTATTTTGCGTTTCGCGATTAGGTAGTTAGCAACTACCGTGAGCAGATAATTGTGGTATATGGATCAAGGCCGTCGGCGAAAGAAACATATCACTTTAGAAATTACTGGAGGCCATGACTTTGAACTACTCATAATTATTCAGAATGAAAATAAAAACATTTTTTGTTTCAAAAAGCCTTTACAATTTTCAAATACTCTCCACGTATCTGCTTCAGAAACTAACTGGTTTTGGTTCACCTTTGAATTGTTGGTATCTTATAATTTTTAAGAATGATGATAAATACAGGATTTTCCAATTAAATGGTGTCTTGATTGAAAATTAATGACGACCAATGGTAGAATTTGAAGCTGAACATCTTCCAAAAACTTTCACCCCAAGGGTTTAAAGCCAACGTACAAATTTGATCGAACTTTTAAGACAATCAGATATTTCCTTTTTAAAACAAGGAGAGAATCTTAAAGGTTTAAATAACGGAATAATATAAGGGGCGTCGAAAACTAAATGAATAAGTAAATGACAGCAATGAAAGGTGGATTTTGAGGCATGACCCCTCTCATATATTTCAAATTACTGTTTTGTAATTAATAAATGTAATGATAATAAATAATAAATAAAAATAAGGATAATCTCATGTCTCAAATTCAATTCGTTTCAATTTTAAGGATTCGTTTAAAACCCAAAACGTCACGAAAATCCTCAAAGTAGATACCAAGAAATAGGACAAAGGAATGGTACTTGAAACTTAGCGTTAAACAACGGCGGTGAACATGTAAATGATATGGAATTGCATATTTGCAAATAGAATTGACAAATTAACTAATAAAGTTGGCATTGAGCTCAGATGTTTTGCAAGATACAAATACAATTCGGACCTTTGTCAACTAACTTTTCTAACTAAATCAGGAACATTTTGAATTAATTGTTGATAATTGGAATGGGAATTTGATGGATAATAACTGCTTTTAGCACAATTAGCGCTTTTAATTTATAAATAGTAATAGAAAAAAAGACATTTTAGGCTCGACGAAGACGTTTTGGTTTTACGTGCTAATTTAGGCAGCAATGTTGGAATATATTTCATACATCTTCCAATCTTAAAGGTATGTAACTTTTGAATCTTGATCAATCTTAAAAATCGGTGATGCAACTACGAAAAAAATATATGGGTAATCCAGAGATTCACAATCGACGTATGTCAGCACATAACGTTCTGCGCCTAAAAATTTTCTTTAGGGATTTCGACGTTTGAAATGTTATTTGAAAAGTCTTGATGAGTAGATTTAAGAATGCAGACATTTTTATCAAATTTTAAATTTTTGATTAGTGTGGCGTCAAAACCAGCAATTCGATGTGGCCCAGTTTTATATCAGAATCTGTTGATTTAAAAATTACTAAAAAACAAGGTTGATATGGATTGAAACTTTGAATTCCGTTGAAAATTAACCAACTCCTTTTTCCAGCTTACTAATTTTTAGTCATGAGGTAATACGTATGTTAGAAATAACACACGAAATCATGGAATCATGGAAACGTATTCACATTATCGAAAGTATTTACTGAAAAATATTTCATGAAGAGAAGGAGAAGAGCACAAATTCACCAAATTTTGATTCGAATGAAAAATATGTACAGAAGTGTACAAAACAATAAAAATATTACAAAATGGTTCACTTTGGAAGTGTTTAAATTGGCTCCTACTGTGAATTTCCTGTTCGAAAAGTTGCTGGAGTAGGAGTGGAAGGGAGCAGGAGCACTGGTGCCCTGTGTCGATTTGCGATCGAGTCTCCAGCGCTTTCACTGAATGTTTTTGTATTATCTCAGCCTCTAATGCACGTAAAACTTTGTTTTTTATTTTTGAGAAACTCGTCGGGAAACTAAGAATACGATATCTTTTTCCCTCGAACAAAAGTTGAAAGTATGTAATTTCACGCATGTCCTACATTATATATTGTTCGTAACTACACATAACCATAACGAATTATCGGGTACTAGGTAAATATTTAATACAACAATAAGGAAGTTATAAGAAACTACGTATTATAATGCAGGAGTTTTATTGCTTTACATTAAGATGTGCCATGGGAGTATCTTACAAAAACGTAACTATTTAACCAATCCTTCCTCGCTTGGTCAAATGATTACATTACAAAGAGTAGTTCACTTCATTATCGTCGTCTTTCGTATCAACTTGTGTTTAAGCAGCAACTCCAAAATGTTCTACGACGTTCGTTGTTGCACACATTTTCTCTACCTTCATAAAATTTACAACTATTCCATAATGGAGTTGTTGACTAATTTTGAAAAACTATACCTAAGTGGACTCCGGAGTAATACTACTAAATATTTGACAATACAAAGAAACTAAGACAATATTGCTCGATACGTCAGCCACACAAAACCATAAAACCACATTAGTAGGGAGGTTTCCAATCGTATTTATCGAATTTGTTCAAAGGCCGCACATGAAATAACAGTGTGTTTACTAAGGTGTGACGTCACGCCCTAAAATTGGTGTTTAAGATCATGTGACTAATGGCTGTCAATTTGTGTCATTATTTTGTTGAAGATGATGCATTTTTAACAATTCTCCACCAAATAAATTTTATTTTCACAACTCAAGCTATCATCGACAAGCAAGATTTCATTGGTTTCTTGTTACTGTCATCTACCCTGTTCAGGGAATGCTTGGAGCATTTCTATTAGTTCTTCCGTGTTTTCTTGTACCAGCATCCGAATTGCTAGTACTGTAATGGCAAAACATGTAGTAATGTTGGAAGAGCTATCGCCGACAATGAGATGCCTGAAAATATCCTTGACATCGACGATGTAAATGACTTATGAACGTAGAAACTAACGATCCCAAATGCTGAGACCTGTCGATATCGATTTTTATTATAACGATGATAATGAAATAAGTGACGCATTTTATTTTTTATCGTAAAGCAATAAACATTATGTTTTAATATATCGTTGCCTATAGTATCGGTGTAACAATAATACGTATTTACCAAGTGAATGAAACATTGTTATTAAATTCTTATGCGCATTAATGGCTGAGATAATTAGGTGATTCAAAAATATCCCTCCAAAGAGCGCTAGAACAGAAGACCAACAGTGTCCAACAGTTAAATACTTCGAATATGAACAACAAACGTAATGTCCGAGATGTTATCTGAAGATTTCTTAATTTTAATAAACAAACCCCCAAAAGCAATGATGGTACTCGGATTTTTGAATCCTCGCCCTATAAGCAAAAATATCAGCAATCCCGTTCACAAATTGGCGTTCCCATAAAATTAATTGCCCAGGCAGTAATTCTATTTGTTTATGTTTTTTTTTTTGAGTGTTATTTCACAAGGCGCTTTTAAACAATTAAATTACAATACGTCATTTTGTACTTTTTGGAAATACTAGTCTGAGTCTTTGAGCTAGCGGGTCCCGATGAGAATGCTTATAACCAGGAAATTTACATTGCAAAATACGTCGATATAATTAACAAGTTCATTATGCAAAAATCGTTGCATATTTCAACTTGAAATTTTGAGAGATTACCTTGGAATTTTGGCACCTTCTACTACGGAAATAGTAGGTACGTGCGGTAGTTTCCATTTACTTCAGCATTTCAAGAAACGGCTGTTTTTTAAGCTTCTTACAATATCAAATAAACAATTAAACTAAATTTAACACCACTGGACTGGTTGAGCAGACATTTTTAACGCACAAGATATTCCTAATAAACATTTTTGTGTAAGAAAAAACTCACTGTTTTTAAAAAAATTGTTTACCTGCTTTATTTTAATTTTAATTATTTTTTTCAACTATAATTAAGATATTCATTGGAGTAACGTAAAAAAGAACTCGATTTCTATTTTTCCAAATATAAAGCATAGAACTGGTACTACAGAATGTCGAAATTATAATTTCGAAACTGCCCAATGCCAAAGAAAAGTTTTATGAGTGTTTTCCTGTTTATAAGCCTGGAACACTTTTTCTGCTGAGTTTTATTGAAAAAGCAAACAGAACTGGCCCTAAATTAATTTATTAACACAAACCGTTAGTACTAAAATTTACACAACACACTACAAGCTTTAATTTACATTTTAGTCTTACATTCATTTTACTTACATTTTAGTCTTATCCCAGATTCCGTCTGTACCCGGCTTGGCAGCTTCCTACAATTCTTCAGAACAATTGACATGTGAACAGTACCAGAAATGCTCTCGTTACAGTAGTATGAAATAAATTAGCCTAACCAGTAGTTTACACAGGTTGATGCTGGTTCATGGTTTCGAAAAATTATATAAAGAACGTAGTTAAAGGCTAATCATGTCATATAATGTAATAAGTAAAACTTCGCAATGAATTCTCAACTAAAAATTTACGTTTTTAGTGTTTTCAAAGCTTGGTGAACAAAATTGTGAGTAGGAAATGAGTAACATTTACCAAAAAGCATTTGACCACATGTGCTTTCGACTGACCCATGTCATGTATTGAAGTCACACTGGAGCTGATTGATGCCCTTACCTGACTGGACCTTTTCTTGAGAATATGTAGTCATGTAAACATGTGTCATATGTAGAATAGTCAGTTCATCTGCAATATGAATCCATTTCGAGATTTATCTAACCTCAGAGATAACAATCTAAACATGATAAGGTTGTAAGGGCTTACGCTACCACGTTTGAACCATGTTTTTAAGTAATACTTTCTTCATAACTTTGGTGACCTCAATGTTAAAACTGATAATTACGATAAACCTTATCTTTGTTCTACCACTAATACTAAAAGACTTAAAGAGTATACATTGAATATGCACTGATGTTCGCATTAACAACTAAAACACAAACGTGAAAGGGTTCTCAAGAGTTGAATGTCTTCAGAACTGACATGATCGTATTCTTCAATGAAAAGTCCGATTTCGCTATGTTTACCTCATTTTGAAAAAGGCGTACTGCTTTTAAAATCTGGTTATAAAATAGTCCGTTTTTATGAGCGAAGATATAGGAATTCTTTCCCATACTTGTTAATCTTTCCCAACGAGTTCTTTCCTTCCATCTGAATGGGAATCTAAAAATTTAGATATTTTCCTGTGGTATAGTATTATTATTTGTGACTAATATTTGTATGTTACGTTTGATGTTAACAATATTGATATGGCTAGACTTCGTCTATTTTAATTTCCTTTTCGAAGTTTCCTTTTCAAGTCAGTAGTATACTTGTTCATATGACTGCTGTAGTAATATAAACGACAACGGAATTTGCTGTTATTGACATGGTTCCCTTAAAATTTAAATGCTCCCTAGTATCACATTTTGTCTTCAGTTTAAATGAACGCTGTCACATGAAATGTTTTGTTCATTAACTATTAAAATCTCAAAAAATTAAATTTTGTTATGAACATTAGTGGATACTGATGAGAGATGAACTTTGGCAACACTGACAACAGATATTGAATGGGAAGGAGTATTTAGTTCGTTCATGGCCCACTTTGAATGCAGAAATTATTTACCGTTAGATACCAAAGCAAGTAAATTTGTGTTGTTCTTCTTTGAGGTGTTGTTTCGTAAGAGATAAAGACAGAATGCAAGTGGTAGGAATTTTCGTAGGAGGTTCCACATTGAAATCGATTGTTTAAAATGTAAACGAAGGCATCTTCAGAATACTCCATTTATAAAACTTATATTCATTTAAATATGTAAGTATAGAGTGCATCCCAGTACTACTTTCTATATAGGTAACTTCGACGAACCAAAAATTAATCCCTCATAAAATTCGTCTGCTTCAAAATCAACCTCCTTCAGATACGGAATTCAAAAAAGGGATATTATGGTCCAAATTTTTTAGAAAAATGAAGTTACTGGTCTCTTCACTCCAAACTCTATGGAATTATGAGCTTAACTGTTGCGGAAAAATAATGAACTTTGTGTTAAAATAAAACCCATAGGAGACTATATGGAATGTTAGAACTCGTAGAGCAGAATATATGCTGCTATTTCTCATCAGTTACTTATACGTATCATTCACATGCTCTTCTATAATGTGGCAGGTTTGCCTGAGACAAACTCTGCAGAATATTTTGAAAAAATTCCTTAACACGCCAATTTAAATAAATTTTTCTCTGACTACATTTAAGTGTAGTCAGTATGCGAAATTTGTGTTTGAAAAGATTGTCTATTTACATATCAAAAATAAGCTGCGACCACAGAACGTATAGAGGCACTATTTTGTGTTATATGTGACTTTGGTCGTAGATATGCATCAGTGCATCTACCTATGCGCATCGAAGGCCGGGATGGTAATATAAAATGAAGCCCTCCGTCTAGCTCAGTTATGTTTTGTAAATTATAACAAAACCAATACCATCATGGGTATATATAATGTGTATAATAAAAAGTATAATACAATTATAAGTGAGTTCCTTGTTCAATAGCTGACAAATCTTGCAATCCTGCAGGCCCAGAAAGAATACCGATGTTAGACTCTTGCAGGAACCGCTACTTAACCGCTACAACATGCGGACGAGCATTATCTTATTGAGATGTGGCGTTATTTATCCTTCAACTATATGATAAAACAAATGTCTCGAGAACCTCATGAATGTGACCGTTTTAAGTGTGGATTTGAACATGTAAATCGCGTGTAAGGAACAGTGGAGAAGGCGAACAAGCCATTAGTTCTCTGGCAAGTGCTGTTCCACCCTCTACGGCAAATCCCAAAAGTTGCTTCTCACCTATTCCATGCCTGATTGATATACGACCATCGACGGTCCATAAGCAATGTAGGATGGTTCTGAAACTACGACTCTGTTCCACTGTTCATCCTTATTGGCTCCATGTATTATATCACTTCATTTTAAGGCCGCGAAACCAATGAATCAAAGACAGTATCAATTTTGAAAGATGTGAATTTAGCCCAAAAGAACGAATTCAGCGATACATGGAAAGCATTGTTGTTCTATGAACTATTTCTGGCATAGATGTTTCTCATCAACCTTGAAATGCTATGGTTATCTCTAAGAGCAAGCAATCTCAGCATCAATGAACTGAAGATGAGAAAAATTTGGGTGAAACGGTTCTAAGAAGAAAGTTGCCTTGACTTTTCATGGATCGAAAATGATCCTGACTTTCTGGAACGTTTTCTTATTGATAACGAGTCATAGGTTTTTTAGCACGACCCAAAAATCAAGTATCAGAGCGCACGTTACACTTTTCAAGGAAAAAAAGCAAAGTTGAGGGAGGAAAGGATCAAAAGCATGCTCAGTAGCTCATTAAATACTCAGAGAATCGTTGACTAAGACTTTAGGTTTTCACCAATTTTCATTTTTCCGAGATTGATAATTCCTTTAATAGGACATCATTTTGGAACACTGTACAACATTCAGTTGACCGTAACCCACCAGTTAAAGGTTATATCAGTAATGACCGAATTCCAGCAATGCTATGAAAACTGGAAAAATTGTCTTCAGAGCCGGCTTTTCATGGCAATTATTTTGGAAGTAACAGTGTTTTACTGTAATTCTTTTAGAATAAAAATTTGAAAATGTCAATCAAGTTTTTTTATTTACAAGTCATGTATTTTGCATGCGTACGGAGTCCAACTCGACCTGCCTCTTACGGACACAAAATTTCGGCGTTATTCCCGATTTGACGAAAGAATTTCAGAAAATTTGGAGACACTCTTAGACTAGAGCCCTTTCGTCCTCCTCTTACTCCACTAGTGCTATGCATATTCGCCACGTAAAATACAACGAAAATACATCTCGAAGATAGGTACAGATAGGATTTAATCAACTGAATAATGTTGACATTGATGAAAGCTACCATTTGACCTGTAAATCAAATGAAAGGGATTTGACAGACACGACAAGCTGTTTATTACTTTTTTATATAAAACTTTTGTACTCTCTTTCGCTTAAGATTGCTTCTCTCTTTCTCTTTCTTTCTCTCTCTCTCTCGTATGCAAACACGGTCAACATTTTTAGGATTCAGGATTTTTCTTCATTTATGTCAATTTTTTGAAAATATTTTTCCGTTTTCCAAGTTGACAACACATAATTTAACCCAATGAATATAATAGTGCCAACTTGTTGCTTACAATTTTCTAAATGTTATAGCCAATTGTGTAATAATTTTCATAAATTCATCTTTTGTCAGGTCGTCAACCGATTATTGTAAATAATTTTCGTGCCTTTTTTAATTAAAACTGAAAATTTACCGTTTAGTGTAATTACATTTAAAAAACATATGAATGTTGAATAATGAAACAATTAGAACTGCCCTACTAATTTTAAAATAAACATACATTTTTAATTTGGCAACAATTTTGAAAAAAAATTAACTGTTAGATAATTTTCCATACGTAGCATATGAATAATACGTATGGTATATGTAAACATGTACACAATTTTACAACAAATTCTATGGCTTTCACCTTCATTCTAACACGAAATTCTGTACTAATAGCACTTGTACTAAGTATGTATAATCAGAAAATATAATACTTATTTGGAATTTGGCGAAAAGCGATATTACTTTTATACTATTACATTTCAGGATTTTACTGGAAAGAGAAATTGAAAATTTCCGAAAATCTATCAATCATCTATTCTATTCTATACTATATCTATTCTATCATCAATCTATCTATTCAATAAATATACAGGAATGGTGAATATCTCCTAAATATACACGTTTAAACAGTCTTATTTTTCTCGAAAATATCTCAATTTATTATGCTTTATTTTCAGAAATATGAATGTTGCCTAAAATCCTAGTCTTACAGTTTTATTCATAAACGCATTTCAACGCTAAAATGGATTTTAGCTTAAGAATGTGTTTCAACAAGGTAACCACAGATACCCCCATGTTAAGAATTCACAGAACAAAACTATAGTTACGTCTGTGAAACACATTCTGAGCGTATTTTGAGCTAAAACCCATTTTAACATTTAAAATGCTTTTTGAATATGACCGTTAAACATGACCGCTTTTGAGCTGACTTTTTAATTTAATCTACATTTAAATACACTTTCATATTGGTAATACCAAATTATTCGAAACAAATACGGAATCATAAACAAGTTTAAACTCCAATGTTTCTAATATGCAGTTCTCTGACTAACAAATACACAAATACATTTAACGTCTGCAATGATTCAGCAGTTATATTGAGATCTTCGTGTGAATATTTGCCCAAGTATTATTATTATTATTATTATTATTATTAAATATCCTTTACGGGCAGGACATATCTAAATACATATTTTTATGCAGGAAATGGTAACATGTCATTAGTACGAATTCGAAACATTTATTCGGCGTAATAATGCATTTTTTATCCACATGTTGACGCAATTTGAGTATTTTGAGCGTCACGAGCAAAAAAGCTGGTTTCAGAACGAACGGGCTGCCAAATGATGAGTGATTAAACGTCAAAATAAGTCATAATTTCGCATAGAAAAAGAGGTCTTGACGCAAATTAGTGTGTTATTATCGCGGTAAAGATTGTTTTTCATCAAGTAATTTTAAACTTTTGATTTTTTACATCAAAATATTGAAAAAGGTGGACAGTGATTATATACGAATTAGGCAAAAAAAATACTGGCATTATACATACTAATGTATAATGAAAGAACGAAACAATCGATACGTAAAAATTAATAAGTATTATTTCCAGGTTCCATTTTCTAAGGGGGCGTTTTATTCTCTCAACGCACTTAAATAATTAGTAACTCTGTAATTACCCATTAACTCATTTGCATTTATAAAATACTATTACTTAATTATAAATCTATATTCATCGATTTCGGTTACGAGGAAAATGCTCATTTCGACCCCAAGACGGAACTGTGCCAATTAAAACAAGTTTTTTCAGTGTCAACCATTGTATCATGAAAGCTGGGAGTAAACAAGCGTCGGGGAATCCCAAATTACTGAACTTACGAAGTGCTGAAGTACAAATATCGGAGTAAATATGTTAGGTGTTTTTAAGGTCATTTATCAGGGATATTCGGTTACGCACGTAATGAGATAGAACATGTGACAGGTCTCTAAAAATGCAAGCTCAACTATTATTACATATATGGAAATTCTGATGAGGAATATCCCCCCAAACCCCTAATACCCCTAAATAGTGTTTAGGTAATAACCTGCCGCTGAAAACGATGACCAACTGGTTCTGAAATCTTAAAAAGAAAACCATTAGATATGATGACGTCATATTTATTTTGTGCGCAACATGGTTACATTTGCATTAAACTTAAAGGCTACGTTCCAAAAAAATGTGATCTAAGTACAAGCGAACAATCGCTTTATACGCTTTAGCCTAGTATTTAATTGTACTGTATAATGTACAGAATCAGAGCAATAGGTAAGTTCTTAATTCAAACTTTTAAAAATCACTTAGATTATTTAGTTGTTCATTAGGGTAATATCCAAGACTATTATGGTATTTCCGTAGCTTTATTTCTTAAATACTTATACTTCTGTCAGTACCTTAAATACTTATATCTAGCGCGATAGTAATAGTTTTCTCCCTCTTGATGAAACAGGCAAAATGCGGATAGAGCTATACCATACTGTGACGTTTACACTGGTTTAAGTACGATTGTTATTATGCCACCTTCCAACCGTTTGAAAAATGTAGTAGATTGTGGTCATTTTTAAGCACTAGTCAGAAGTCTGTTTTACACTATAACCTATTTTGAATTTTATAGTGCCCTCTTGAGATTTATAGTGCCATTCTACGTATTTTGTGTACTAAGTATAACAGGTTTAGCGAAAGCCTCACTAATCTTTTATAATTGTCTGTAATTCATGAATCACCTAGAAAATACTACAGCAATAGAATCGAAATATTTACTTGCAAGCGAAGTAAGAAAATGATTATCAAATAAAATTAAGCCTAAGTGTCACAGTGTCACAACAAAAATCATTTATATAAATAAATTATTCAAAACAAAACGCAATATTCCTGTGAATAATAATGTGTTTTTTGTATAAAACGTAGATAGATTCGTACGTCATATATTGTAATTATCAGCTTAATCTCGTAGTGATTGAAAAAAAATAGTACAGCTTCTAAACAAACAAAAAAATAGGGAGTTGAGCGTTTAGCAGATAAATTAAAAAGTTGATCGAAATAATTCTTCATGGAAGTAAAGATGACCTCGTTAAAAAAGATTTTCCTTCGACCGTTGAGAAGTTGAGAATGGACAAAGCAGTTCCGATGGTATGAATTTCTTCAGGAGTGGAATAGGTGAATAAGTGTTAAATAATTAGGAAAAAATATATGTGTTCAAAGAAGAAATTCATTGTAACATAATTGTGATAAAAATAAATACAGCATCAACATTCTCGAAGAATGTTAAAAATAAGGTGTACAGACAGAGCGATGAACAGCGAAGTGTTAGAAAGAATAGAAAATAGACGATCTCTAATGAAGGATATAAACAAGCAAAAGCAAAACTGAGTTTGCCGTATAATTAAATACGAAAGGACCTTTAAAACCCTCGTTAATGGGAGAGTATAAAAGGATATCATACAAAGAAGATCACGAATTACGTATAATATATATCCCAAATTATATATAGTTTGTGGTAGCTATAATAAAATGAAGAGGTTAGCAAAAGACAGAGCAAAATAAAATAAAAGTCTGTAAACAAACCAATTTGTAAATAGATGAACAAAGAGAAAGAATGCGAAAGGATATCAGATTGTGATTACTATCTTAAGACTCAAGGACTTTTAAAATATATTAAAGGCCGTGATAATAAAAGTTAGTATTAGAAACCACGGTTTTGACCTTAGTATAGTTTGACCATCAACTGTGGATTTGCCGCTTGTGTAGCCAAACTGGAGCTTGAGTAAATGGCCTTTTTCTACAAGGTCACTTAAAACCCTATCCCTTCTCATGCTTTCATAAAGCTTACTGATAGACACAAGCAGGCACAGCGGAAGAAAAGATTTTATATCTTCTGTATCACTTCCATAGGTATTTGATAAACTCCATGTGCTTTGCCATTTTTAGTTTGTTCGCTGCACTGCACAACTCTTCCAATGAGAAAAGTTTAACCTCCATATCTCTACTCTACATTGACCAAAAATCTAGGCTTTTGGGAAAAGTTCCCATACCACTTCCCTGACTTTGTCCGAGTGTAATACAGCTGGAGCCACACTTCCTGTGACGGTCTTTATGGCAATTTTATACACCCTCTTCCAACAAATCCTCGTCCAGCTTTTTGCACAAATCCTTCCACCAGGAATTTTTTGAAGCTGTGATCATTTCCTTTAATTCCGTTCTATTCTCCTTTAGATGGTTTCAAATATATTTTCATCGATGATCTTTTTCCTTGATAAGTTTAACAGATTTCTATAAATTGCATTGCACGCCTCACGTTTTCCATGTATTTCTGAATTTCACCAGTATGGTAAGTATCTGTTCTTTGCGTCCATAGGGTTCGTTGCACTCTCTCTTTATGTACCTTCAACAGTTGTTGAAAACTTACAGTGTAAATCCATACTTAAATGAGGTTGAATGAATTAATCAATAGCTGTTTCGAAAAACTTTCGAAAACTCGAAACTCGGATAATCTATAGGTCAGGTATAATAGGTACAAATTCACTATGCAAAGGAATCGTACTTTACTTGCATATGAATGTATAGAAAAGAAATAAATCATGGTACAGTCCAAGATTCTGTTTTGGTACGTTATAAAATTTCTTTCGTACACGTGTAGGTAAGGTACAAGTCCTCTTGAGAACCAGCAATAAATGTATAATGTTTGTGCAGAACGTATAGCTGACATGGAGAATACCAATTTTGGAGTGTTTTATAGTGACTTTGAAAGCTCCTAGTTAAGAAATTTGTGAACTGCCACCGTTTATAGACAATTTAAAAATGAGACTTATCGCAACTGAAGCACATACGTCGTATTGTAATTAATGTTGTAGCTACAACGAGTTTAGCTAGATTTGGCTATAGGATACAAGCGTCACATTCCTCCAATTACTTTAAGATTCTTCAACGTATATTCGAACGTCCAATTAAAACTGAATACATTAAACTCAATGACGTCAATCCAAGAATTTCCCGATGTAAAAAGAAGATCAAACCCAGACAATATATTGTGTATTCGCATGTTAACGGTTGTCGCGCAGACCAGTGTATGTGATGTCATTTACGATGCTGTTTTAATTATCAATTGACATGCTCGTATTTCACACGTAACTGGAGATAAAAATTCGATTACCGTCTTCTAGAAAACTAGCCTACACTTTTACATAATTTTACATAATTAACCATTTTTTGTAGTTGTATTCAAACTATACGTATGAAATATAATAATCCAATTGTACCGTCGACAGGTTATGTGACTATTTCCCAACTTTATATTTCATAGTTATTTATGTGTTTCGTATTGTAAATTTCACCTTTGGTAATTTCAGAATAACAAAAATGTTTCAAGGGAGTGGTATGTATCTAAAAGCGGAATTAATTAAAAATCTGACCAATGTACGTTGGAAAAAACCGAATATTATGATGGATGTATGTAAATACACTTAAAAATGCTTTCCGTTTTCTCTCCTACAGTATCACGTATTTACTAAATTATTACTTTGTTGTTAACTGTAAATTATCGGAATAATTTTAGAACCAATTGGTTTAATGAATACTCGTGCTAAGAAAATTTGTATTTATTATAGTCAAATTACCGATCTACACAAGGCAAATTGTAACAATTCGGTGATCATTCAAAAATTCATATACGCCCTTTCACAATAGACAGTTCGCTATGAAAGTAGTCAGCGAATTAAAACCAAGTTTTCAAACCATCACTGGAAAAATATGTGTAAAGTATTCGAATCCACATCCAATTTGGTAAATATCACCTCAAAGTGAAATCTAGAGAATTTCAGAACGTAACACAAGCCGTAATATTTCGCTTACACTGTAAGCCTCACAGAATATTATTGGTGGGATTTTTATTACACTTCATACACAGTGACACTTACAGAACTTGCTCGAATAAAATCTCAGTCCATTATAAATAGATTCATGTGAAAATAGCTACAGAGTAAATTATTAGACTCAATCGTTGAGGGGGCTATGTATAACGAAGGTAGAAGAACTGCAGAGAAAATGGGTTCCAGGTTAAAGGGAATTCTACTAAAATTTTCAACACAGTTGAATTTAGTAAGTATTTGACCAGAGCTAAGCCGGCAGGGCCGTATGTGCTTATTCCGGATGATCATTGGGCGACAATTGAGTGTAAATCTTATTTTCTACTGCTGAAAATTTAGTGCTTTCGGAATTATTAGAAAAATCTATGACGTTCTCTCGTAGCCGAACCCTCTGAGCATCATTAATTATAAGGGAATTTTAAACTCTTCATTGGTCTGCTTTTTGAAGAGAAGCAAGAGGCAGAATGGAGGAAGACAGGAGTCCAAATTTTTCCATTTCAATGGAGCAAATAACAACTTTATTGTTTTGTTTTCATCTATGACAACACTCTCTAATTTTTCTTCGTTTGTATTTTTCATCTTTCATCAGTACTTTAGCATAGTTTAGCATTTTTTAGAATATGTTCTGCCAATTTTGATATATCTGTAGAGCCCCTCCTAATATTGTATTGATGTTCTTTTTTATGTACAGCAAGTGGTGGTGACGTTTTTCCAGTTTATATTTTTTCGCAGGGGCGTGGTAGACGGTATATTATGGCATATTATGTTCTTCGTATTCTGTATATCATTTAGTGGCTTGATGTTTACGATTTTTATAATAAGGTATTTTCTGCTTGACATAATCGGACGTTGGATTTGTTTTCTATTTATCTCATCTTCTCTGACACTCCAGGATAATATGGGATTGTATTCGTAGAAATTATTTGATGTCATTTTGTTGTGGTTTTGGTTGTTGTTGTTGGTTTAATTTTTGTTGTTTTATTGATGAAGTGTGAGATAATTGTTTTCTTCAAGTCTGTTTTAATTAACTGCAGTATTTTATTTCTCATGCGATTTTCAGCTGATATATCGTGAGGTAATTTTTGTACAGTTTCTTCAACTGCAGAAATAATATCTAATCTAGAAATGTTATTCATTATTGTAAAATTCACTCCTTTGGACTGCTCTTTCTCTATTTGTTAGTTCTTTCGATGATAAATTAATAACTGCCTTATTTAAAAGATTGGTATTATATTACTCTCGTTTATTTTTTTGTTCTTTTTTCTATTTTGTTTTTGTTGAATTCTTTATTGAAAGAAATTATACAGCAGTTTATAATGTGTGATGAATCTTCTCTGTTATGCTTCTTTCTTATTTTGAAGAGTGAAGAGGTATTTTTGGTAATAATTCTTTAAGAACCAACCATGTATTCCTACATCTTCATAAGAAGATCAAGTTGGAATTGTGTCGAACTAGTTTCTTGTAGATATATTCAGTCTTCTAAAAATGCTCGGGGAGTAAGGGCCTTACCTTCCACATAAATAAGAAAGAAAATTGTGTTAAGGAGAGTTATATTCACCATAACTCTTTATAACGATTTAAAGTTGATCCTATAAATTATATATTAGGGTAATCCAAAACGCAGTGTATTATTTTCCAGTTTGTTTACTGAAATTTATAACTTTAAGTAAAAGATCCAACGTAGTTAATTAGTAGATGAATTGTAAACACAAATAAATTATGTCTGTGTTGCTAATTTTTAATAACTAATTCAAAAAATAATTATCTAACACCACAAGAACATCAGTTTAATTGCAAGCAGGAAAACTAAACAAGAATATGTTTGTAAAATAACTTGTAAAAGTAATTTTTAAAAGGTTATACTGCCTATAAATACACATGTAAAATATTTTCAATGATATATACACATTAAAACAGCGATAAATTTTCAAAATTATTATTAAAACGTAGGCAGGAGAAATGCAGCTAATTAATGATAAAATTAGCAGTGAAACTAATTCGTTTACAATTTTTTCAGTTTGTCAGATTAATTTATTTTCTTTTCCTCCGTAATAAATCCTCAAGTACACAACTAGAAAAAAACCTTTGGAAAACAAGGATAATATATATTTAAATTTTGTTTTCGATTTCCTCGCTGCTCATTTACAAGTATGGACAGACATAATTACGTAAAGAGGATTGTTTTATTTAAATGTCACTTGCTTTCGAAGCTTGTTGAACATAACTTTGGAGTCATTAAATTTACATACAAACGCGTCATTTACAGCCGGAAAATCGAAGTTCATTATTTCTGATATCATTTTCATTCATCGTCAGTCATAAAAATAATTTTATATCCAAATATTTATATGCAATATTCAAATAACACATCTATAATACTGCGTGTTCCGGTGCGGTAATAATTTACACCCGCAACTCAAATTTTAACACATGATATACTAACATATACTGTTTGCATGTGTTTTCTATGTTCATGAAAAATAATATCTTAAGTTACTGCGTATATAGAGGATATTTTTCTATTTTTCTGCGTCCAAATATTTTCATGGAAAATATTTGTTTTAAATACATGTGCCTCGAGATAAATCATTTTGTCTTCACAATTTTTAACTGTATTTATATTGCATTCATTAACATCTAGGTGTGTTTTATTGTCACTATAACAACGTACATTTTTTGACAAATATAATTTTGATTGGTCAATTAGTTGTAAACCTTGAGAAATATTTTTCTTAGAAAGGCCTGCAAATTATTATGAATTGCTTTGTTTGGCCTTATTGGAAAATATACTAACTACATCACAGGGATTTGTAATGAAAAAATTCAGTAGTAACCATAAGTATTAAATAGCCGCCCATAATACAGAACTACTTCTGTGAAATTCCCCTAAGCAAGTCCTGCATTTGATGATCAAGCCAAACAGAAATAACAACTGAAAATGCCTCGGGCACCGTTTTAGAAGTCTCTCGGTGGACATAATTTGGATGTACCCTTTACATCCATTTTAAGTTCATAACAGGTTCATATGACATCCTATGAACGTCCAACTTTTACATAAAATGTACAAAATTTGGATCCACACTAGACGTCCATTTTGCATTCAACGACTATTCATAAATACAACGTCCATATCTGGACATTATCTAAGTTAAGATTTTATAAAATGCTGCAATCTTAAAGAATTACAAAAGTACAATGAAATATATGATTTTAAATTATTACAATTTTTTTGTACTGTTCCTTTCTTTAGCCCTTCGTAGTCACTTTTGGGTCGCCTTTTCCCCCTCTTCATGGTGGGGTTTGAACAGCAACTCCCTATAAAAAAATAAAAAGGCAAGATATCTGGCATAACAAATATACAATAAGATAAAGAAATAAACCGTCCCTCTGTATCCTCTATTATAGTTTTCACTGGCCAATCAGGCCTAAGGCAGATTTTTTAGCATTATTAAATAATTTAAAAATGTAGAATAACGGAGTCAACTCTGTTAGTTTAAATAAAGTGGATTAAACTAAAATTAAAATGATAAAACTTACCCAACGAAAGTGCGAAACCGAATGGATTAAAGAATTGAAACACCTC
The DNA here is from genome assembly GCA_963576515.1 of Cryptocephalus primarius. Lineage (NCBI taxonomy): Eukaryota > Metazoa > Arthropoda > Insecta > Coleoptera > Chrysomelidae > Cryptocephalus > Cryptocephalus primarius. The sequence goes on along the minus strand of OY754936.1, from coordinate 19,920,877 downwards.
CCTATTTATCAAAACAGTTTACAACAGGTTTACTTAAGCACTTTACAGGTAGACACATGTCTGGTCTTTTACCGGTCACAATTCACCTAAGTAATAACATTAATTCCTGGAAATTCCCAACCGTTATTCATTTCTCTTAGGAAACACTGACGCAACTCCAAAATTAAATAAATAAATCGAACAACAATATGGAAAAATATCATTTTATTGGCTTGATCAATAACAGTTTTTTTTTAGTAATACTTACCTTAGCTTAATCATCATATTGCAGTTGCGTCGTTATTTAAACCACAATTTTAACATCAATCATGTTCTATTTTCTATTACTATTGACGTTATGGACTTTTAAATGGACATATGCTGAATGTTAATTAGATTTTATATATATATATATATATATATATATATATATATATATATATATATATATATATATATATATATATATAATAATTAATGATAAAATTGTGCGTTTAACAACGACGCAACTGCAATATGGTGATTAAGCAAAGGTAAGTATTACTTGCTATATATATAAACAACTGGAAATAATGGGCAATGACCAAAAGAAGTGTCGAAAAAAGGCAACCGTAGATGCGTGTTTCTGATTGGGCTGCATCAGTTCAGTGCAACTTCTTCAAAATGGTTTGAAACAAATGAAAGGTGAAGGTTTTGCTGTCATTGCCCATTATTTCCATTACTGTGTATTCTTATTACTGCATTATCCTACTTTCCATTATGTATATACATACATATATAATTTTTCGATCATCCATAGGATATCCAAAACGGGATCTCCGATGGATGTCCATTTAAGTCCAGATTGTAACGTTAACGGTATGGATGTTTAATAGACAAATACTGGACGACTATTCATTTTTACAGAAATCCTTTGGATGTAATTTTTGGTCCATCGATTGATATCCATTTAAGTCAAGTTTAGCCCTTGGCGGTATGGACGTTTAATGGACACATTCTGGATGGCCATTCGACAGTTCTACTGAACGTCCACTGAATATCGGAAATTGGACGTCCGATAGATGTTCATTCAAGTACAATTTATGTCCTCGGGCTTGTGGCTAACTAATGGACATATACTGAACATCCAATGGACATAGTGTGTTGTGACGGTGTTAAGACACAGTTTTACCAAAATCGGCTGCGCTTTGTTGTCGATTTATATTTGCTTATTTCTATTGCACTTCACCCCATGCAGTCAGTTTTTCATTTTTATTTTGATGAGACATTCTTCCATTTATAACGCCTCAGTTAATCATCATGTAATAGGATAAACCTGAGATAGTAGTGATGAAAATCTGTTGTGTCAACGTTCTAGGGGTTTATTTTTCTCAAATACAATAGGCAAGCACTTGAAGAAGGTTGACTTTAGAGTCACGTCCATTTACAGTACCCATCTTCTCAGTTTCTTTGGCCCATTGAAATTGATAGAATATCCATTGAACTGCACTTCGGAAAATTCTGCAGTCGCAGCATTCATTGCGGTTGTCTGGAAGTCGATCATAAAGACATACGGCACAGCTTGTGATTTCAACTCCTTAATCTGCCTGATAGATGGATTCAATGCATATTCAAAGAAAATGGTAAATGTTATAAGCTATATAAGTTAATTATCGAACTATTAAAAATTGTTGAGAGAAGTGATTAACACTGTGATAATTTCTCGCATTTCGCCCACTTTCCGTCTCAACAAGTACCTGAATTAGGTTAATGTCGAGCGTGCGCAAAAGCATTTTGGAGTTCAGATATTTCTCCGCTAATAATCGATAAAGGGGAATCTGCAAAATCATTTTTTCTCAAAAAAGTTTATGGTGTTATAATAATTAATTGATTAATTTTATAATTCGCTTACAACAGTCGATAATTTGTTAGTACTTTATTATAGTGTTTAATAATTTTCCACTATATAAAGAAACTTACAGCCGTTCTATATTAGCATTGACACGTAATTAGAAACAAAAGTCTGTAGTTTCTACTACCGTCAGAATTTTCTGAAAATGTGTAAAATCGTCAATCAGAAAAACAGGAAGCAATTATCGAAACCAGTTTATTAAAGTGGCCTAATTGAATACACAATAGTCATGACCGTTTCATTAAATGACAAAGTCGAATTAAACTCCTTTCCTACTATGTACATTATAGATTTGTTAAAAGTACTTTTTCATGCTCTGTGATTATAATCGTATGTTATACACACGTTGTGGTTTTCCCAGACACTTTACGGTAATGATTTTTCAATTATAATACAAAACAAACTACATGTAGATCACCTTAATACACAACAATTACTCAAAAGGTTTTCATATGTATTCGAGTAGATAATTGCAGTTTGCATATATTTGGATGTGGTTATTATTGATTGATTTGGAAAATTGCCGTGATGATTAAAAGAATAACACGATTCATGTAATTATAGCTACAACGTGGACATTAGCCACAGATAGATTTCATATTAATAACCCTCAATATAAATAAATGTGCGTGCACGTCATGACTAATCTGGGTTCTTGAAAGATCGACTTTTATTGATTTCTGAAGACGAATGACCGCTGATTTGATGATATGTAAAACCTTTGCGACTTTTTTGGTCTCGACTTTGTCGGCACATTAAAATTTTCCTGATATACGCACAGGTCTGTTTGATTAACTAAATTAGATGCTTTTCTCACATCGCTACGTCAAACAGAAAAATAATGTTTACAAATTAAAAAGTACGTATATAAAAGCTTTTGAAGGAAAATATTTGATTTGTTTTGAGTTTATAGATAATCCTTACATCATTTTTAAATGACACAAATTATTTACATAGGTTTGTCCACTTTAAATAATGATAAATAACAATTAAAATGAAATCAATTTAGTCGTTAGTAACAGATAAAATTGAAAGTATTTTTATTTATTTTGTGAGTTAATGGAATAATGTATGAATTTCTAGACTTTTTTTGAAGGTGGTTTTGTTGAAGGTGATGAAACGTCTTGATTTGATTTTGAGGCAATTTATGTGGTATGAGGTTCCAAAAACCTTTCAGAATATTTTTGTTTTTTAGGCCTTTTAACGCCCAAAATTAAAATGGAAACGTTCAAACATTCCAAAACTTTCTAAATTATATTTCCAAGCTATGATAAAGTACATGAGTTTCCTTCCCCGAAAGGTGTACAGGAGCGCACAGCAGATTTTGGTCACTATAAAATTTTGAAAAACAGGCTCATCACTGCGTTTTTGTTCCACTGCATGTAACCACCTGAAGATATACGTATCCATAAACGTAACGAATTCACTTGTGACTTAAATCAAATCACTTATATCTGAATGATCGCTTTCATACCGTTCTGCCTTGGTTAATTTTATTAATCCAGCAACTTCTGCTCATTCAAGTCATCAGTTGTATCGTCTTGCACTGTTTCTTTGGCAAAACGGGTGGAAAAATAGTTTTGAAAAAGAATTTTATTACTCTATTAAAAATTTTGAAATTTTTTTTCGATTATTTTGTAGTTTGCCTGATATTTAAGGCTCACGACGTAATTATTTATTAGATTCTAACCAAATTGTGTTGTAATCTTTCCGTTATAGTCAATTAAAATAAAGTACCGTTAAATCAATTCCAGATCGGATAAATTATCGCAAATAATAATTTATGAACTGGTGGAATTGGCGTAGGTATGTGATTAATGAGATTAATGGTTTTAGATGCAATGTAGAGAATTAGTGACTAATTGACCTCTTCATCAAAGAAGATGTTAGTCAACGAATTAACTCATGTAAAAATTAACCTTGTGGTTTAGGTGACCGTGACTGAATCTAAATAAAACAATAAAGTAGGAAAACGATTGAAATACAATTTAATATAAATAAAGTGGATATAGCAATAAAATAAAGTAAAGTAAAAGGAAGAAAATAATCTGCTAATTAAACTAGTAAAAAATATAGCGATGTATATAAGGATTTTGTAAAAATCCTGCTTAAAGCTGCGAAAAACAGCATCCCTCGCAGCTTCCGTAAAGTTACATCCGCTGCTGGTCAAAAGACACTAAAGAACTTAAAAGAAAACTTGAAGAAAGCCCACATAGTGGATCAAATATTGGATTTCCTGAACATTGCAAAAGCAAGGAGATGGAGAGACACTACCGAGTAATTAAATTTCACCCACTCGAGTAGGATGGGTTGAAACTTCATTACCGTGTCCGTTCCGGATGTGTACTATCTTTATGGTTACATGCATATTGCTTACTGCACTACTGAATAGTCAAGAGGTCGTTGTAACGAACCATTTCCTCAAATTTGCAGCCAGGAAGTTCTTCTCCTTGCATGTTTTGTAGAACTCGATATTTCTACAGGTCTGCTTGCCATCCTGCGGAGAAACTCCTCACTGGTTATTCTGTCTACCCACGGTATTTTCAACACTTGTCTTTATACCCACACCTCAAATATAATTTGCTTTCCACAGCTTTTGATAGAGTCGAGGCCTCAACCCCAGGTAGGAGAGTGGAGTATCCATAGGAGGATATAATTCTCTTTTTAAAAGACAAACTTGAATCCCAACACCAGAATACTGATCTTGTTTGAGTAAATGTTGATCTGGCTCTTTCAATTCTATATTTTATCTCTCATAAGTGGTACCAGCTGTCACTGAATGAACAACTTAGGTTAGTGAAATTGAATATTCTTTCAATGAGTAGAATAGATCAAAGAGAAAACGGAAAACGTATCGGACAGTGTCGCACGATTGGGTATAAACGAGGATTTTTCTATACATGAAATAAAACGTAAATTTTTTGTACTCGTTTTTTAACCACTTTTCATCTAAGTAATAAATAGTTCTTCCCTCTGTTCGAAACCTTTTACTATTTCTGAAATATTTGCTCGCTAAATTGTTATCTCCCGTAATATTTTGTCTAAGGTACGTATTTAGTTATTTATATAAAAATGAATTTAACGACGTATGACAGCTTTATCCAACTCATCATTTTATATTGATTTTTTGGCCCAACACTCCTTCCACTGTTTCCTTCTTTTAAAAACCACTATTCAAACAAATACCAACGATTTCCCTAACAGTAATATTTGGAGTTTTATGAACTATTGCGTCTTGTACATTCAATACAATGATATTTTCCCGTATAACAGCTTAACTTATGCACAAATAGAAATATCACAACACAACTGACTTGACGCCGTTGTAGCAGAGATTTTATAGTTATGGTAAACTGGCTTACCTACCTTATGATCCATCAGTTTTTCTACGAAAAAGTTATTAGTTGATAATCATGTAACGATGGTAATCATTACATTATCGGCCATAAGTAGGTAGTATTTAAAGTATCTATGTATGCTACGATAGATACGTTAAGTGTAATTTTCAATAATTCTACCGGGCAAGGTGGAACGAAGAAATTACATTTGTTTAAGAATGAGTAGATTTACTCAGTCCCAATTGTATTTATCACTGGAAATTCTTTTCCAGATAGAACAAAAATGATAACTATTACTGAAATTACTTAAATTACTTACTATTACTTAAAAATGAAACTATTACTGGTAAAAGGAGGACAGTTTTTCTATGAAATGGATTATTAATAAGTCCTTTTTTAACCTACGGTTTGCTAGATATAACTTAGCAATAAAATCAATTGTATTTAGTTTAAATATATTCAGCAACCTTCCGGAAAAAATAAAAACAGAATAATTTAACAGAATTGAATAGGATTTAAAAACATGTGTACATGACAAATAGTAATGAGTAATGTAAATGAGTAATTGAGGTACTTTTCCTTTCGTCTTGTTTTTGTTTTTCTAGTTGTGACACAAAATGCATATATATCCAAGTATAAATATCTAGATCCATGTACGTTACTATAGTTATTTGACGACTTCCATACAAATATAACGTATTGTCAAATAAAAGGAATAATAATTAAATTAATCAATTTTCTAATTGTCAGATATAGTTACACTACTAGGAGACTACATTGGAAACCCATAAGCGAATAAATATTACCTCACAATCTCCCATAAAAATATATTTTTTGTAAGATGACATTTAACTTGCAATTTCTCTCGTTGCTTTTATGGCACTTTCTACTGCTGCTTATTAGTATTACCGATCATGCATCGATCTCTCTATTGCCAGTAAACCAAAAAGTTACAACACGACTTTGACCTAAAAATCCCTTGTCAAATTCTAACCGATACTGTTGTTAAATAACGTTACAAACGACGATTCACTTGTTGCGACTTATCTAGACAACAAAATGATATATGTTTACTAAAAGGCCATAAAACGCGTTAAATACATCGTGTAAGTTAATTTCACGGAAAGATAGGTGCGATTTTTTTTTTATTTTTGTCTCGGTGACTCCTCATTACTTATTAGAAATCCTTACATTGATATCAGAAATTAATGAGAAAATTCAATGCGCGTATAGTTCAACATGACGTTAATGCCTATAATAAATTCAATAATATAAGGCTGAAAGAATTGCAAAAAGTTAATGAACAAGTAAAACAATCAATTGTTTCTGGCTATTACGTCTTTATGATTGATTATCACCCCCGAAGGTGAAGTTATTTATCTTAAGTAAAACGATTTAGCAACGTAGTAATAACCATTGAAAGTGGTGTCAAAAATAAAAATCATAAGATGATGGGTCTTGAAGATGGCTGAATTGACTATAAACGATCCAATTGATTAATATTCATGAACAATTTACTAGTAAAGACATAAAATTAAAAGTTCACTATTATTTTACATAGGGAATTTATGAGAGGGAAGGTTGAAATTACAGCTTTTGAGGTTTATTAATATAACTATTAAAAATAGACAGCTAATGCTATTCGCTCAAAATATGTCCGTCTTAATGGAAAGAGAAAATATATATATCCTCACTGTTTTTGAAGAGGAGTAATAAAATTATATTTTAATGGAAAATGGTTAATTAATAATATGATACTGAAGGTTGCCATTAACATATTGCCGAATAAAAAAGCCGATTAAAATTCAGCATATATATTTTCATAAGTACCTTTTAATATGATGTGACAAATGCTTTGGGAGAATATTCTTAAACCTCTTAAAAGCTTTGTATCAATATAGGCGCGACTGTATAAAATAATTCGTTTAGTTTGTTTTTAACGCACCAACAGTCATAAAAACTTGTCAACAACATTCAGGCAAGAACGTTTCAGTCACACAAATTCCTCTTTTCGATATTTCAATGAAAACAATTTATGATTTGAATATTTTAGTGACTCAAATGCCACTAAACTTAATAAGAAGCAGGGTGACTCTACCACTGTACACTGTACCTATTTTTCGATAACTGGGTGGCCAGTTAATGATGCTCGCTGGTCATATAGGCTACTAAATCTAGAAATTGACCCCGCAAATTTATGTACATATTTTATTTTATTGGTTGGATGAATCAACTGGAATATTCAGAAATTCGAATTAATCTAGTGATTTGCGTGAACAGTTGACTTTCGCATCTCTTTAAATCGTGTTTTTTCTTGAAAATATGTAATGGGACCACATAAACTTGATAAAAGTTTAAACATATAGACCAAAATTTAGTGTCTTTTTTTCTGACTTATCCTAAGAAACCTCATAATGGAATAAATTTTTCTTTAAATGTGGGTTAGACCCGTTGACTACAACAGTATTGGTATGGTCAGAAAGTGATTTTCTTTGCAGGATTTGACAATTATTTAAATTATATTCACATTAATGTTACTCTAGTCTCTAGAGAAATTTGCTTGGAATTTAAATGACAGTATAAAAGTGACACAAAAAACAAGGCAGGTAAAACATTGCAATAAATTGAATTAAACAATTCATTCCAAAAAAAAATTAATGTTGGGCCAGATGTTATCCATTATTCACCATACAACGAATAAAACTTATGAGGAATGGGTGTAACGGAACTTTCAACTTCTGTCATTAGAATTTATATTTTTACTTTTAGTAAAGAAATTTATTTACATTCCAGGAGGCACTCTCTACCGCTACATTCTATAAATAACATCAAAATGTTATATATATATATATATATATATATATATATATATATATATAACTTCAATGACTTCTATAACTTCAATGACTGTCTAAGACTGTCAAGGAAAGCTTGTTCTAACCATACCATTATTGTTTCTAAATTAGCCCGATCAAGGTTTAAAGACAAACTTATACAGTTTTAATATTCCTTAAGATATTTCAGATATATGTTGTTTTTGCTATTCTGTTGCTACTTCAGTCCACATTTTTCAACTGTAATGAAACTTATATGCTCCCATTTAAGCTTTTGAACATAAAACACGATTTAAAAAATAAATTAGCGTCCTCTAGAAAAGCTAAACTGATTCCAATTTCTGAATATTCAATTATTGGGCTTACAGTTTTTTTTAACAATGAAGATACAGGATTAACTATGACTCGTACAACAAAAGCACTATCAACAGGAAGGACAAAGAGATCGGGGAAGAACTTGCAGAGCACAGGAGCAACAAATGGAACGCACTGGAGTGACTGGACACCGGAGCGCACTGGAAAATCATGAGGAGGCTAAAAAACAACACACCTTCAACCAGGAATGACGTAATTCATGGCAAATTTTGTTTATATTTCAAGGAACGAGGACAATGCAGAGGCATTTGCGGATACCATGGAGGAAAAATTCAGGATGAATGAAGACCCGGAGGACCATCCACTTCAAAGAGGACATTGATAGGAGGGCAGCCAATATTAGAAGAAGAAAATGTGAGGACGACCTAGAACTCTAGAATCATCAGAACCCTACCAACGAAAAAGACACCAGGATGACTCACCATAACCAACAGGGTGATCAAGGAACTATCGGAGGAGGCGAAGAGGAGGAGGTGCTACCCACGACTATGGAAGGAGGCGGACGTCATCATGTTTTCGAAGCCAGGCAAGGACAGGAAATTCCCCAAAAAAACTACCTGCCACTAAATCTACTGAGCAACCTCGGAAAACTACTAAAGACGATATTACTGAGAAAAATTAAGGAAGAAGAGGAGAGGTCACGCGTCATACCGGACGAACAATGTAGATGACCAGTGTAGGGAAGGACAATCCACAGAACAACAAGCGCTGAGGATGGTGGAAGAGACGATCAAGGACATCAATGGGAAGAGGACGACCTGCATGGTATTATTCTACGTGGAGCAGGCTTTTGATAGGATCTGGCATAACGAATCGATAGCAAAAATGGACCGGATACAAAGGAAAAATATTGAGCAGCAGGAGGATGGAAGCAGGAGCGCCACAAGGATCGGTATTGACACCGATCCTCTACAACATCTACAGCAGCGACCTATCAGTAGGACAAGGGAACAGCAATACCAGGACTTACATCTACGCAGACGACACAACCATTCATGAAGTGGTATAGTCTAAATAATTTTCGTTGAAATTTCGCGCATTAATCCATTTTGCTAACTGATAATGAAAAGTATTTTTTTTAGTTTGCATGCAATTTTCCAGTCCCCCGATAAAAAATAAGAACCTTTCAAACTGCTCGTTCTTGTGTAAAAAAGCATGAAGACAAAAAACTATTGGAAGATTTTTTCTAACTCGACGTTAAATTTCTGGGTAAAACGGTCGAAAAGAAAATATATTGTTATTGAACATATGTGAGACCTATTGAGAAAAAACTTCCCACATAAAATATCGCTATAAGGATTGTCTTGTCTGGAGTAATAATTTCAAACATTTCGTAAATAATGTCTTCACGATCTCTGAAACCCTCGATTGTTTTAGTCACCGTATATAATTTTTTAGTTTGAATTATTGCGTGCCATAAAACATTGATTTCTGCCTGTTAAAATTATATACGTTCGTTGGATTGAAAAGGTGAAAAATGTTTACGATAGACATACAAGACATCTCAGTCCATGACCTCATTTTCTGAAGTAATTTAATTCTTTTAAACTAATTACTTTGTCTGCGATTTTGTAATACAATTTTTACTCTGTGCACAGTACGGATGGTAGCTGTTTATTTTTGAAATACACAAGGACTGACCAATTATGTATACCTGCAACCTAATATATGGTCAATTTGTGACGAAGAAGTGGAGAAAATTATGAATCCATGCAATGTTTAACAAGCGTAAGAAAATTACTACTCTATTAATACCGACATCAACTCTCGCAACCAACCTGAGGTGATGGGTTATTTAAAAATGGTATAATCTCGCGTAGCTGCTTTGAATAACAAAAAGGAAAATCGGCGCAATTAAATACTGAATCCATTATATCTGAATGCACTGAATGAATTATATCTCATTAAAATAGGAATAGGCACGTTTCAGGTACATAAAGTTGTAGCTATAATTACAGTTATCGTTTGTAGTTAGTTAGCTGTTTTGCAAGTTTAAAGAGTTAAGATTCGAATTATATGATAAAGAAAATAACAAATTACTTTGTAAATAATTTATTGTTTGCTGTATAATACATACTATTACTGCTAGAACAAAAATAGAAAGTAACTGTAATGTAATCAATGATTCTAAATATATTTCTGAAACAATAATTGATGAATGTAGGGATAACCAAGTCGCTCCTGAAAATAGCGGGGCTAATACAGAACGCAATGCTGTTTATGCATTGATCTGTAAGTAATAATTTTATTACATCGGTACTAGAGTAACATTTAAATATTAAGTTTTGCAGTTAATTCAAAAAACTATTCTGAAAGTTTCAAGTCTGCTCAGTCAATTTTTGGAACATAAAGGGACTACAATTTTAAGGAAATGTTGAAATTTCGTCATTTAATTCTGAGGCTTAAGTCATAAGCCTACCAAGTTTTGAATATTCAGGAACAGTTAAAAAAATTCAGAGGTGAAACCGTGCAGAGTTTAAAATCTTACGGCAATAGAGAAGTGCCTTCCAAAAATTCCGACAAATTAAATCCATCCCTAATTTTCATCCTACCGGAAGAACAAATTCTGGATTTTTGGAATTTTCTGAACCAAAAAATAAAATACGATTAAAGTGTCCAAACAACGAAACGGGTAGAACACGAGAAATGCTAATGGCGCACAGCCATGACGATCATAATAATGCCTCAATCATCGTGATCTACGACATCTTCTGGAAACAAGTTAAACTTTACCTCCCTAGTACTGATGCACCCAATGTGGCGCTGTTATTTGCCTAACCGAGTGCGGCCATGCCAGTTGCCAAGTTAATATTTTAATTGGTATAGCGAACTATAAAACCGGCAACATTACCGTAAGGCCTTTAGATAAACTCACTTTTTCACATAATTACCTTTCCATGGTCCGTGATTAGAAATGTTACGTTCCATGAAATAGTCGTGTTCTGACCAAACCTTCAAAGTTCCTCTTTTATTTCAACAAATCCGACGCGTTTTTCGTTCGAGTGTTACAAAAAGAAGTGCATAAACAAATAATGGCGGCATATTTTCCGGGAGCAATTATCCTGCACGAGAAGCTAACCCAACGGGAAATTGATAAGTACATTGTGACATTAGCGCTGGCTCTGATGCAACTGGAGATCAAAACGACTATTGTATGTACGGATGTAAGGCATTGCGCGGGTGTGGCAGATTTTTACAATGAGGTGGAGATTTTGACCTGTGGCACTTGGATCCCTTCTACCATATTCGGTTTCTTCGAAAATGCAATGTCGTTCTGTAAGGCCGTATACCTGGCCTGCCAATTGGCCTACATGGTGAAGATGAAGACGCCCCCGAAGGAAAGACCTCAGATAATCTTGCACGACCTGAACGTGGTGGCAGCGTTGATACTGAAAATCTTCGTTAAAGGCAAGATCTTTTACATCAAAGATTTTCTCACATCAAGAATGAGGCCTCTGTGCTACGACCGTCTGCTTTTGATCGACGACGTGCTTGTGCCCCCATCCACTCTTGAGAAACTAACGATTAAGTTATCAACAGGATTAATTGTGCCATCCTTTATTCAAGCGAACATTGTCGGGAATATGTGGCCCCATTGCCGACCAATTGTCTTACCCCCAGCCGTCAATATGGGCGTATTTACAGCGTTCCATACGACGCCAATTAAAAAGTTAATCCCTGACATGCATAGGCAAACGAAGATGTTTCTGTGCGTCGGCCATTACAACCGTAAGAGCAATTTCAAGCTTGTAATAGACTCATTCTTCTTATTTATGGATATAGTTGACGGCATCTACCCCCCGGATATGTTCAAATTAGTGATAGCTGGACATTGCTCTAGCCCTGAAGAAGACCGTTATTATCTCGATGTGTACAAGCACCTCTGTAGCAAGCGGGGACGCATCCATTGCGTCACCCTGTTGAACAGGCTTCCAGTTATCTACGAGAAAATTTTGATGGATTCAGCTACCCTTTCAATCCACTCTGGAGACCAAAACATTTCCACTGATTTTCTACTGAAATCGATGTACATGGAATTGCCCATAGTCGCCGCCAACACCGGGGAAGCAGCCAGGATCCTCACGCACAAGTTAACAGCCATGATTGTCGACCCAACACCAGTGGACTTTGCTAGGGCTTTTTTCCAACTATATTCCGACGAACGTCTCATGATTCATCTGACGACAAGGGCGAAGAGGATCTTCGATAAGAAGTATTCTTTTAAGGCCCTTGTCAGAAAGGTTAAGAAGTTGCTATGCCTCGACAAAATAATCTAGTCTGGATAATGGATTGAAGAAGAATACCGGAATTGTGCCAAAAATTTGTTGTTCACTCAAAATTTTTGTAAAGTTGTCTTTATTATATTTTATTTTTAAATTGTCTCATAAAATTTGTCTATAAATATGCTTTTGTTTTTATGTTATAGTAGAAAAATGAAAGCAAGTTAAATCAAAATTCAGTTAGCTACGAAGTAATATATGAGACTGAATCGAGTAGTTCGACTGGTACACATCAGTTGTAGATGTAGTTACAGTTACTGTTTGTAGTTAGTTAGCTGTTTTGTAAGCTTAAAGCAGTCAAGATTCGAATTACATGATAAAGAAAATAAATTACTGTGTAAATTAGACAGAAGAAATAAGAAAAGAGATGATGGAAATTCCAACATTACTTTTCATAAAAGTCACAAGTACAGCTGTACTCGTAAATATCAATTGTTCAAATTGATTTGTTCGAAAATGTAAACATACTAACGAAAAATTTAATTGAAATGTGAATGAAACCTTTTAGTAAGATGAAGTGAGGAGGTGACAATTTATTTTGTCTCTCATCTCTTCTCTCATTTTTTCTGTCTAAATTCACATAACTCTCACTTTCCCTTCAGGTTAAGTCTAACGACCATAGACTAACTTTTAACTACTATACATTAATCACTTTACTTTCTCTTTATTCCCTCAATATTCTTTTTCCGAGTATTTCTCTCTGGCAAATCCATTGCTTAATACCGTTTCCATATGCGTCACCAGTCCCGTAATTCTATTCGTCATTTCGATGTCACCGATGTCTCACACCCTTCCAGAATTGTAGGTCGTAAGTAACCTGAAACGCCAATCACGGACACGTGGAGGTTTCCGGGGGATGACACCCTTAACCGCACCAATCAGCGACCGCGGTGATAGGAGCGGGGGTGACTTTACTAAGTCGGACAGCTCAGACACAAGACGGACCTCATCAAGCCTTCATACTCAGGTAAGTTATTTTATTAACTCAATTCACCCTCTTTACAATTGGGAAAAATACCATGTAATCCAGTCAGAATTGGCCCAGTTAAAAAACAAAAAAAATACCGACTTTTTACAGAGCGCATTCAAAAATAGGTTTTTACCCCATACAAAAGCAGAGTATTCATGTAACGTACCGTTTAACCTTGCCCCGTACATTTGGCGCGGAGAAGTCTTGTTGGTCTCCATAATGCGCGCCTATATATTAAATGCCTATTAGTATCGAGAATTAGACAGGTCCACACTACAGCCATTAAATTTGAGCGTCGAGCACGTGTTCATTTTTAGTCGTCACTAGAGTTCAGTGGTGTGTGTATGTAATTGCAATTTTTATTTTAAAATGGCATTTTGGAGACCTTTCGACGTGGACGAAAATAATAATGGCAATAATATAGACATTATACACAATACAAATTTGGCACAAATTTGGGATTTCGTCATAAAATTTCGTTGGCAAAGTGGGTAACAATCATTTATATATCTTTAAATATGACGCACCTATGGAGCGGCTTCTTGGTCTTTGTGTGTCGTTAACGTGGCTATTAAATTTCATTGCTTTTTTTTCAACTGGACCAATTCATTACTGTTACATTACACTTGTTACTGTTACAATAAACCACTGAAATCAAAACGTGTGCATCAGTGTCATCGTCTCGGCAAATATGCATGGCAATCCACATTGAAAAATTGCCTGGTCCTTCGAATCAATAGCAAGGAATTTCAAAGAAACTCTTTTAAGAACTGAAACTCTCAACAGTTAGAAACACACTAATTTTTGCCGTTTGAAATTTTCTTTTCTTTTCCGAAACGGGACAGTTTTGCCCTTCTTAACTTATGTTCAGGCGAAACGCTATTAAAACGCCTTAAATTTTACCGTCAGGCGAAACGAGAAGTCACCCTAATAACTGCATTTCCTTCTCTCTGTCTATATATAGATACAGACCCAATATCCTCATAATAGGCCTATTAATGTTTAGTGGGTATAATACACCACTGTATAATTTCTTTCATCCGGCTACTCGATATCACCCGTCGTGTTTATTGCACTTTTCGAGCATTTCAGGTCCTCGAAATTTTTATAGCTCAGCATAATTTTATCAGTTACAGTAAATACGACACTTTTATCCAAAATTTTTATTTCAAAATTACAAATATTTGTCACAATTTGATGAATATGAACAGAATAAAATCAGCGAATTGATGAACGCACACAGAAAATTTAAAATTTAACCGAAACTGTTTTATTTTCGCAGTGAAATACCGTAGCATTCATGCGTAATCCCTGATGATGAGCTCGAGATCTTCGGTGAACTTCTTGAAGGAGAAGCGCTCCTGGAAGACCCGATGGGCCTCCCTGCCGAGCATTTCGAAGGCATCCTGGTTGTGCAGCAGCTCCATAAAAATCGAGGAGAAGACATGCGGCTGAGGTGTGACGATGACACCCGACGTCCCGTGTACAAGCAGCTTAGAGGCTATCCCATTATCGGTCGCGACGATCGGCTTCGAGAAGCTCATCGATTTCACCAGAAAGTCGGAGAAGACGTCGTTCTCCGCCGGATGGATAACTATGAGAGATCGCTGGATCAGTAGCTTCTCATCCATCCCATACTCCAGGCGGATGAATCTTACGTGCGTGCCGGAGCTGCGGATCCTGGTGCAAAAGAACGATTACTAAAAAACCGAAGTATATATAAAATTTACAAGAGACAACAGACAAAATAACTTTCAGTTTCTCTAAATCAGTCAATAAGATCTATCTAGCCAAGAGCTCTAAATCCATACCTGGCATTTGTAGTAGTCTGCGCAGAAATCTCCTTAAAGTAGCGCTCTTCTTCTTGGCTCTTGCAGTAGCCGGCCACGACCAGTACAAAGTTTTCGATGACACTCACTTCTCCGATATCTTGCAAGAGCAGCTCGAACGCCTTCACGGCTAGTTCAAAGTTTGAGGACCTACAGAATTTTCCGATGGTGAGGAAGATCTTCATGTCTGGTTTGATGTCAGGGATCAGCGAACTTATGCCCGCTAACACACTGATCGAGATATCGATATCGATGGTAGGGTACAGAGCCCTAGCTCGGTTCTCCATCACAGGGCCATACCTAGAGTTCATCAGCGCATCGCCAATCTCGGGGGTGGCGACGATAACACCATCGAGAAATTTGAGCCCGAAGGCTTCCAGCCACGTCGGTTTAAGGACGGTAGATTTATTCAGGGAGAACATCGGTTCGGTTAAGAAGTTCTTCACATAAATTACTTTGTAATTTGTTAGAAATTTCAAGATAATAACCGCTAACATATTCATATCTGTGAACACCAACTGCGCGTTCTCCACTGGACGAATCAAGGCTAACTTCAACGCCAGCCACATACTTTTAATGCAGGTCATGGTGTTTGAAAAAAGTCCACAAATTTTAGACGGGATCCACGTGTTGTAGACGGTGAAGTCGAAGATATCCAAGAGGGTAAACATGTTGAACCTGCTGTCTTCAAACGTAGAGGTTATTACCTTAGGAGAATAGCCGATCTCTTGTAAACCCAGGCTGAAGTTCAAGGCATATCTGTCCACCAGCTTAGACGAGATTTTCTCGGGGATAACGAATACTGTATTCTGTGCAAATGCTGTACGTCTGTTGAAATAAGATGCCATTTTAATTATTCGAAAGAATTTTTTCACACACTAACAAATCTTAAGGGAATAATGACAGTCAAAGTTTGTTAAACAAATGAATGCCCAAAAGTTCGTTCGATTTTGTCTAGAAGCCGTGTTGATTATGTTGTTTAGTGTTCTGTGGTTCATGATTGTTTATCAGTGTGATTTCGGTTGCCTATATTTGCCTCGTAACAAAAAAGATCTTGACATAAATATTTGAGGTTAGGATACGTAACCTCTTCAATAAACATTTGTTTTTAATTAGCTAAATTAATTTCTCGCAGTTTATTGGATAGAATCAGTTCAGACACATGAAAATGCTTTGAATAATCTGAATTTGAGCTAACACGATAATTAAAAAAAAGCAATTCGGTTTCTTCCTTATTTAATGTGTCCGAAAGGCTGGTCTGCTTTACGTTGCCAAAACTGAGG
This sequence comes from Cryptocephalus primarius, assembly GCA_963576515.1. NCBI lineage: Eukaryota > Metazoa > Arthropoda > Insecta > Coleoptera > Chrysomelidae > Cryptocephalus > Cryptocephalus primarius. Next base: position 19,904,098 of record OY754936.1, on the reverse strand, counting down.
TCCTCATTTACGGGTAAAAGTTTAAAGATTCTCTGTATTTTAGATGTCAACGACGAATGTAGGTAACTTCCGGAATCATTACAATATCTGTTGAACACTATCACTGGAACATGATCATAACTTCATATCCTACTAAAAATATCTTTCAGAGTTAGTCCACCTCTTAAAGGCTAACTAAAAACCCAACACACTTACTTTCAACAGGGAATCTTGCCGATACTCATGTTTTACCCTCAGTTAAATATTTCAATTGGTACAGTGATCTGTAATACCGGTATCGCACCGCCCTCTGTTGTAATCCTAGTGTAAAGTCTTTACATCACCTCATTGGTGGACATAATTATCGTTTCATGTTCCGTGTTCGTTGATGACTTTACTTCCCATGAAATAAGCGTGTTTTAACTAAAACTTCAAAGGTATTCATTTATTTCAACAAATTTGACGAGTTGTTCATTCGGTGTTAGAAATAAGAAAGTGAGTGCATACACAATGGAGGCAAATAATTTGCGAGCATTTATTCTTCACGAGAAGCTGACTCACAAGAGAATCGACAGATACATTGTAACATTAACGCTGGCTCTGATGCAGCTGCAGATCAACACAACTATTATGTGTACATTATGTACGTATGTAAGGCAATGTGAGGATATCGCAGATTTATACAACGACTTGGAAGTATTGACCTGTGGCACTTGGATTCCTTCTACCATATTCGGTTTCTTCAAAAAGGTAATGTCGTTCTTTAAAGGCTTATATCTGGCGTGCAAGTTTGCCTATATAGTGAGGATGAAGACTGCCCCGGAGAAAAGACCTCAGATAATCTTGCACGACCTGAACGTAATAGCGGCATTGTTACTGAAATTCTTTATTAAGGGCAAGATCTTTTACATGAAAGATTTTCTCACATCAGGAACAAGGCCTCTGTGGTACTACCGCCAAATTTTCTTCGACGACCTGCTTGTCCCCCCAACCCCACTTGAGAAACTGACGATCAAGATATCATCGGGATTAATTGTCCCATCTGTTGTTCAAGCTAACTTTATCGAGGGATTCTGGCCTTACTGCAGACCAATTGTTTTGCACCCAGCGGTCAATACGGGCTTCTTTCCGATGTTGCAATCCACACCAATTAAAAATATCATCCCTGACATGCATGACCAAAAGATGTTTCTCTGTGTCGGCAATTACAACCGTAAGAGCAACTTCAAGATTGTAATAGACTCGTTCTTCTTATTTCTGCAATTGATTGACGGCATCCACCCCCCGCATATGTTCAAATTGGTGATAGCTGGACTATGCCCTAGCCCCGAAGAAAACAGTTACTATCTCGATGTGTCTAAATACCTCAGTAAGAAGTGGGGACAGAACCATTCCGTCACCATGTTGAACAAGCTTGGGGCTCTCCATGAGAAATCTTTGATGGAATCAGCGACACTTTCCATTCACCCGGGGGACCAGAACGTTTCCACCGATTTTCTACTGAAATCTATGTACATGGAATTGCCCATAGTCGCCGCCAACAACGGGGAAGCAGCCAGGATCCTCACGCACAAGTTAACAGCTATGATCGTCGACCCAACACCAATAGACTTTGCTAGGTCTTTTTTCCAAGTATGTACCGACGAACGTCTGAAGATTCATCTGATAAGAAGAGCAAAGAGGGTCTTCGATAAGAAATATTCATTCGAGGGTCTCGTCAACAATGTGGAGAAGTTCCTGTGCCCCATGGGAGTAAGCAAGGCTGAGTGAGGATTGTTGCAGAAACTGGCCTGTTGTCAACACTGTTTTTTATAGTTTTTTATCTTGTTTCTATTGGCTATTAATACAGATTGAAATGTACACTGATTAGGACAATTTGGAATGTCTTGTCATTATTTTGGTTTTATTTTTGCTTGCATAATGAAGCATTCATTTGATTCATTTTTTGAAAAATTAGAAGTAATGTACATTTAAATATTTCTCTTCTGTCGCCAATAGATTTTTTTATCAAAATTATCTAGTGATGTATTCGCTCATTTTTTCTTTTTGTTGTTTGGTTGAATTAATGAGCTGTGTGAATTTTGTAAATAAAAATGGTGAAAATTTCTGGCTTGTTTTAAATATCTCACTTCTTTAAAACTTAGTTTGAAAATAAATATTTACGGAAATCAATCCAAAAGAAATTTAAACAGTAATTAATTACTGCGGGAGTATTTGGACACAAAGTTAATCGCTTCTCTCGTACTATACGAAAAGTTATTTTGGTGGGAATAAAACTATACATTTTATAAACATTAAACAAACCACCAATTCAAAGATATCTGGATTAAAATCCTGTGCCTCATGCTGGAATCTCTGTAGTATCTATTGCCTGAATTCGTATCCGCTGCCAAGGAGGGCATTCCTGAGATGAAAAAGGATTTAGGTCCACACCCTTTAATCGATTCCTTCATTTAAAATGCCTGAAACGACTGAAACCATAGGCGCAAATATATTTTCAGTTTTTCTACAAAACATTTTAAATATTGTCCAATTTAAATGTTACTACAATAGTCCTTATTTGGTGCAACCCAAATGTTTAATTTATTTATCTAAGCCATTTAAGCTCTTGAAGACAAACTAATGGGTCGCCCATAGACCACGCAGCTTGTCCAGATGAGGATGATGGGATCCACTGAATGACTATGATGAGCCACATGAAGGGAGGGAGTCCAGCCTGAGGTACGTAGTGCTACGCTGATATAGCTTCATTCTGTTTTAAAAATGCCATGCAGTTTTAATAGAGTTGCATACGTATTAGAGCCTGGAGTACCTTTAGCATATATTTTAAATCTAAATTGTACGTCAGTGCAGGCCGCACTACAAATACTATAAAATGTACTAAAAAGGTGCTGAAAAGTTGAAATTATGAGTTGATATGCAAGATTCATAATATGCCATCATTAATAAAGTAGTTTAAGGCAAACGACGGCGAAGTATACACTTATAAACTCATATAACTGAAGAAAATTGATTGCCTGTGTTATTATTGAATGTAAAACATAATAATATAATAGATTATTTACATGCCGGCTTGTCTGGCCTTTTATTCATGGCTGTTTTAATAAATAATTTTATTTATAAGGTTTGTTTTAAAAAAATGTGTTTTTTAGGAGAGACAAGAGTTCAGGAAAATAGCTACCATAGGCTACAAGGGGGAGGAAGGGGTCAAAAGGTGACAAAAATGTGGCTAGGTGGTTTATGGACGACAGTTTAAAAGGTCATAGCGAACATTATGTCATCTTCGAGGTAAGTATCATCATATCTTCATTACAAATTTTAGTTTTCCCCGATCACATTCATTAACCATATTACCAATCCAGTTAGACATAAATCGATTCCTACTGTTACTAATTACCTGTTATTATCCTTTATAATGGCTTTGGATAAATCTGACTGATTTTTTAATTAAAATTCACTGTCGCCGATAACACGCTTTGAATAAATTAAATAAATTAACAGACTCCTATCGGGTTAATTGGTCCTAGCAATTACACAAAAGCTGATATGACTTTTCGTATTAAAGGACGTAGCAAAAAAAGGAAACATAAGGTAGAAGGATGATTTATTATTTCGATAAATATTAAAGAAATGAAACAAATGTTTGCAACATATATTAATGATGTCGCAGATTTTAATGCACTCTCACAAAGCAATTTCCTAAACATATATTTCCTATGTACAGTGAATGAGCAATGTACATGTGCAATGCCAATTTTGGATTGAATTGAAAGCAAATTTATACCTGTATCTGTTTCATTTTTCGTCGATATTTTTGAAAATCAACTAAACTTGCATCAAAGAACTTTAAATTTTGAAAATAGCCTTCTTGTACATGACTAATCGTGGTGTTTTTTTTGGTTGTCCAAGCATCTCAACGTACAAATTCGAGAACGTGGTAAAAATACCGGCATTATCATAAAAATGCAAGGTTTTTAAATTTTATTAAAAGTGGAAATTTTTATCACTGTAAAAGTGCACTGCATGAGTAACTTCAATAATATCGTGGTATACCATTGTTTCTGATAAGTAGCATATAGGTATGTAAAGTTTGATAGTGTAATGTTGCACTTAGGAATTGCAGTAAATGGCATTTTAATAGGTAGGTATTAAGATAACTGACTCATGGGACACGTTCGTTATTTCACGTTTCACCTATAACTTTAAATAGAATTTTGGTTTAGAATTAACGTTAGCTGCTAATGATTATACAATCGACAGAGGAATTTTTTTTTTCAAGTAATACGCACTCTCACGTAAGCTCAAAGAATTTCGAAAATGTGGCTGCGGATAAATGAAAATGGCTTGATATGTTTCATATAAATTTACAACCCAGCAACCTCTCTGTCACAATATTCATAAAAACGCCATCTGAGACGTTTTTACGATCTCCTTTTTGAAATGTCAGATAAATTCAAGCAATATTTATACACTTTGAATTGATTTTTTACGGCCGCGTTCGCATCACCGAACCTGGCTGGAGATGTTACCACGGAATATTAATGGAAGAACGAGTCCTTACAGTAAACGGTCATTAACTGCATCTCGGTTATTTTAATGCCCGAGTGCAAAATGCACTCTGAGTTGGAAATGACTGTTTCTGTTTCATTTCAAAATGTAGTTGGGATACTATATTTTCCATCTATGTTGTTATGTTAGTAGATGAAAAAAGAGATAACAAGTAAGTCAGAAAAGGAAGAAGGGTAATTTTTGTAAGATAAACGACACAAAATATTTTCACAAACAAGGCAATACACTTACGACACCAATAATTTTCAAGCACGTTACAAGTCGTACATATTAAATTAATACAAACTGTTTTGAGTACCTTAATTAAAAATAATTATAACTCACTCTTATTGTTTAGTGTATTAAGCATTTCAAACTGCTAGAAAACATAGATTCATTATAACAGCGTTATTTAAGTTTAGTGTTATTTACAGTTATAAACAGTGTTATTTAAATAACAGTGTTATTTCAGTTTATTGGAAATGAATTACTTTATTCAATGCAACAATATAGCGTACTATAAGAGTGTACTATCACTCACAGTGTCTTACACATTAAAGAAATACGAATTAAAGGCGACTGGCTAGTATCTTCAATTGACTGAACTAAGGATTTGAAAATGTTACACAAAATAGATTGAAATAGAAAAATCAGTTTCTCTTTTAGTCACAAATAGTTTACAATAATAGTAGATAGTACATGAGTAGTCTTAGTAAGTATGGTAGTATTTTAGCTTAAAATTCTAGACAAAATATATTACACTTGGTTGAATATGTTATGGGGTATCTTAGAATCAAACCAACTGAGGAACAATTCAGTCTCTAACTCAGAACTGATATTCACTTCTGAACTTAAACATCAACTGTTCGCATCAACTGAGTAGAATGAAATCCACACATCAAAGACACATTTAATGTCTCCTTTATGCAATGCATATACTCGATGACTTTGTTCTGTCGGCCTCGTACTTCAAAATATATGTGGAACTACCTTAAGATGCACTAGAAACGATATTTAAGGTTTCATTTCTTTCGGGGTAGAAAAATGTATTTTCATAACAAAATTGCCCAGATTCGGTGTGTAAACCAGCGCATCCGCCATAAGACCACCGAAGTCATATTGCCCTCCACGCAATGACCCACCCTAGTGAACCATAAGGATAGGCCATGGTGAAGCGTAACTTTTAGATTTAGCCTTACCAAAGGGTACCTACCTTACCTGGATCCACAAGTGGATCGAATGAATATGTGAAAAAAGCACGACATAATGTAAATGAAAAAACGACTAATAAATAAACTAATGTATAATTCTATAATCCACAAATAATTATGTTATATTTCATGCTAACTTCGCCATCGTACAATTAATTATGAATCATTAACATCAAAATTATAAAAAATACTGTGATATACTTATCCATGTGTTCCATTGAATAACTCTGTTTTCTTTCCCTTAAAATATATTTATAGGTAAAAAATAGGGGTATATTTTGTGTAGAAAGTAATGTGGACATATGTTAACATCATGAGTAAAATCTCCATTTACAGCTTTTGCCACGTTTGAACATAAAAATAATCATAATGACTACTCTATTAAACTTCAATTCTTTTTCGAATGTTACTTTTGAAATGATTTAATTAATCCAACTATAGCGTTATATGACATTGATTGCTAATGAAACTTTTTCAAGACATTCTGAAATTTTCCAATGGCTTGTTGTCTTTATACCTATTGTTCATGATTTTTGTCAAATATATATATATATATATATATATATATATATATATACTGCATACAAAAAATGGCAAAATACAGTACTTTGGTAAATATATGCAAAAATACGCGCCTCAATTTGGAATAACTGTCGAATAAAAAGTGATTGATTTAATCGTAAAATAATTAATAATAAAATTGATATTTTTAATTTCTTTGAGAAATGTCAACCCTTAAATTAATTATATAAATGTATATAAATTTGATATCATTCAAGATTTATGAGATTCTTATATCATATAACAGTAAGAGACAGATATAGCTCGCATTAAGATCGGTAAATCAGTGTTAAATTGTGTTCTGAGAAATAATATGAAATGTTCATATTGAATATTCAAAATTCAAACATTGTTATTATTTACAACTCTGGTACAGTGATATAACTTCTATTTTAATCCCGGATCCAAAACCTTAAAAATCAATTTGACGTCAAATCATCATTAGACACTGAATACCAAAAATATTTGTACACTAAGGATTACATCCTAAAGGTAACGTATTATACGCTTAAAATATTCCATTACTTAAATCGTAGTATAATACTTAATTGATACAGACATAATGTTAAATACGCAGCAGGATGTGCCTCTCCTATTTTAGTAGAAAAAAAATCGAAGAGTTTCTACGTCATTTAAGAATTTTGCAATACAGTGCTAATAAATAGATTTTAATTCTGAATTTTAAGTTTCATTATGAAAACCATTCTGAACCTTTAATTGTTTCGCAATAAAACGTCAATTATCGTTGATAAAGTAAATAAAAACAATGTTTGTATAGCATAGTACATGTTTCATATAGTGAAAGATTCGAGTAAATGAAAAATTATTTACGCACAAAGCGACGTCATTGTTACGATAGTAATTACCTACTCAATTACGTCACAAATAATTATTATTTACAGTAATATTATGCCTTTACGTTTATCGATTTTTTTTAATTAAAATTCAATAATCCCATTCATCTTCTAGCAGTCACATCCCATGGGTGCAGGAAAGTGGCGCAAAAGGGTGCACTTGCACCCCCTCACATGAACAAAAATGACAGAGAGAAAAGGAAACAAAATTTTAAATATTAAATTCATTTTTGAATAGAAACGCGAAACGTATAGCATGGTACCCAAATGTTTTCAACACTTTGAATTTTGTTACCTTGTTAATAATTTTTCTCCTCTACCTTTTTTCTATCAACATGCATGGGTTAAATTTGACATTAATTTAACTAACATGGCTTAAATATCTAATTTGGATAAGATGGTACGGTAAGATTGGTAAGATGCACCGTTTTTAATTATATATTATTAGTTAGTAATATAATGTGTAGGTGCAGATGCCCCTGAAAGTAATTCTGCCGACGCCCATAGCCGCAGCACACTTTATGGAAAATAAGTAAAGGTGACCTTTTTATTCCAAGCAATGTGAACATAATGTTTCTGGTGGAAATCTTTGCGATTCTCCTGGCGAAAGGGTTATTAAAATACTCCAGATTTATCTGAAACAAAATTACCAAAAACCATTCAAACCAGCACAAATTGTTGGACAAACACAATCTGCACCACAAATCAGAAAAAATAGTTTTAATTTTACGTCAATCAGTCCACAACGCACGAGTCTATCCCATGAATTTAGATCTTCATTAAGATTAGGTTAGCATTTGCATATTTCATAGATAAAATGGATGTAGCATTAATATGAAAATCAACTGATATAAATCACAACTAAGCTGGAAAAGGTGGCTTCTCGACGATTTTTTTTTTGCTATAACACGTTATAACGTAGAATGACGCATGTTATTAATTAAAAATAATTAATTTCCTAAACTTCAGTTGTACTTTGGCTGGTAGTAAAAAAAATTTAAGTTTGTTCTTTGCCACCTGAATAGTTTTCGCTGAATTTTATTGTTGGACTATGTACAAATATTTGCACACCGCTTTGAACTTGGTAGAGAGGGATTCACAAAAGAAAAATAGACAATTTTGAAAGGAAAATCTCATGTTTTATAAAACGTCTCGCCATTAACAAATGAAATATTTGCTAAAATTATGTTAATACCTCATCAAATATTACTTTAGTTTTGAACCTATCAGAACGTCCGTACAAAGTTAGCAGTTACATAATAGGTACAGTTTGCATTATTATCACTCGTATCAGTTACCTCGTTCTGTGTTGACAACAGGTAAATATTTCAGTTACTTCATAGAATTGTATTCCTTCAAATTTAAAAGTAATGAATAAATTTTACAGAAAAGCGTGTAATAAAAAGGTGAAAATTTTTTTTTCAATTCTCTATTCCTACTAAACGTAAAGCAACATGATAACGTACAACAGTAGTTGGTTGTATGTACAATATATACCTATTCTGAGATATTAACAGCCAATAACATGTTAAATGAGAAGAAAAATGCTTAAAAATGGCCCTAAAATAAAACGTACTTTAATCGGTTGATTTAAAGAAAATTCCCGAAATATTACTGTCGATTTTAGAATTTCGATTCGTAACTTAATACGAGTTCTTATTGAAGTGACGTCAGAGGCTAGTAAACCCTACAGGGAACTGTTCCATATTGCACGTTACCTATAAACCTTTCAAATTTATGAGAAATTCAGGATCCCTCGACTCTTTTCCTGTCTGATGGAAAAGAACTTTATAGTTCAATCGTACCCAATAATTTACTATTGAAAAATGTTTCAATAATAAATTTTGCTTCCTTCAAATTATCTCAGGCTGCTTTGGATGGTCCACCCTTCTTTGATTTACCGTAAATTCTTCAGGTTTTCCTGATTCTGAAAATTTCTTAGGACTATTCATAATTCCTGCAGCCGATAACATAAAGAAACACCAGATTTTTCCTGTTTGGTGGAAATGAACTCTGAGACCAAATCAAAACCTAGAGATTTTCAGGATGCCTGGATTGTTTCAAGTTTCTCAAAATTTCTGCCAAACCTTACAGGTTTAAGAGATAGTGGAGATATAGCGAAAATGGCTTTCAAGCTTCATTCGTACCAAATAAAATCGACAATTTTGTGAAATTTATGTAATACTTGCTTAGTATTACTTAATGACCTTTGGTTGTGTTAGGCAGCTTGATGTACTTATGCAAAACTTTACTCATTGTGATAATTTGAACTCAGAAATTAAAATAAAAGTTTGCAGATATCATTACAGTACGTATACCTAAGATGTGATAATTTTAGTAATATTTTATAATTATCATCATTACTCTTGATTAATGAGGATTAATTAATTATAATTTAAAATGGAATAAATTTCGGTTTTTATTTCAATTAAAGTAATTGTTAGATTACATTTTTCAATTGCATTGCATACTCATTTTAGACAACGTGACTGGTATAACAATACCGTAGTGTATATTTATTAAATCGTCAAAACATCCACGACGAACAATTACTCAAGTTGTAAGTAATTGATGCGACCAAAAAAAAAAACATTAATAAATTTAATTATCGTTAATGACTCAGAAATTACATATGTCTATCTCTTGGAATTACTTTATATCCACTGACGATTATTAGTTATTAGCAGAAATTGCATTGTTCAAAAACACCAAACTTAATAATTATGCATTTAAAGGGCACACTATTCAAAAATTTTAATTCCTATTTTAATTCAAAATATAAGGTAATCATTATAAGCAACAAAACAGTAGTTTCTCAACAATACCTTACTTAATAGAAATAATATTTATATCATTTACAGTAATATAAATTTGATTAGGTATTGTTTACCCTTATACCAGCAATTACCTAATTACGTTTTAAAGTGGAATCAAAAAAACCATTAGAGTTTTAAAAGCTGCCTAATTGAACCATATTATATCGAATAATTAATTGTAATGGTTACAATAAATTAATTAATAGACTGGTAAACTTCAAAATGGGAAAACCTTACAAATTGATTAAAAATTTAAATTATCCGTTTTAAAAAAGTTTTACTAATAACACATTCAATCAATGTCTTCTTGTTAACAATTATACCTTCATTATTTGCTGTAAAATTAATATTGGGAATAATTAACAATGACTTTGATGGATGTCACCTGCGACAATAAATTTTAAAGTATTTTCAGGTAAGATATACAAAGATGTCGAATTTTTTATTTATTATATACGTATCATCTAACAATCTTTTATTGTTTGAATTTGTACATAAATTCACGTTAATGAGTTTAATGGCATGTCGACGATCGATATTAGAAGAAATTAATAAAACAATTAGTAACAGTCACTCAGCGCAGATAAAAATTAACCAACATTTGTATCTTTCAACGAGTCATTTAAAAAATTTATATGCCAACGGGAACTTGATATAATTACCATATTGTTGTTAAATAAAACTTCACTATCTTCACAAAAATAAATATATTTGGTGTTTTGGTTAATTTTTTATCGTACTTTTTGAATAAATAATTGGTGGTATGTCGAAAGACCTCGGCTTTATTAATGGTGTTTGTAGACTTTTCTTCACATTTTATTTTTAACCACAAAAACTTTCTGATACAATAAATTTGGCATTCAGAAAATTGGTAATATATAGTAACCTTTTCCGCTTTTATGATTAGTTCGTGCATTTATTTTAAAAAATCAACAGATTCACAGTTTACTTAAAGTAATTTTATAACGTTATTTCTTTTATTGTTAGAATTGTACAGAATATATTCATCTTCACAACCTTTAACTGTTACGAAAATAAAGATATTAAACAATTACTTGCTAGCATTAACTGGACACCAAGTAATTATTCTCGACTTTTTGGTTGAAACTTGAAACAAAAATAAATGCCCGCTAGCGCAAACTGGCACAGATATATAATTGATGCTTTCAGTGTTTCGCTAGCCAGCCGTAACTGGCAGTTAGGAACAACCTTTTACTAAAAAAATTAAGTTCGACGCTTAGAACAAAACTTGCTGAAGTAGGACTGTAGCTTGTAGCAATTAGCAAGGTGAAAAACTGTTGAGTCGGCTGTAGTTTGCATATTTTTAACGCACAGCCTCATTCGTTATTATAAAGGTAAAAGTGCTTGATCGGGGGATCAAAATTAAACACCTTCGTTAAGTGAATATGCATTAGAATAGATACATTCGTCCATAAACAGTCTTAAATTTTGGCATGTCAATTTACTTACGGCTTCTCCATGTAAATGTTATTGTTCATTTTCATGCGTATTCGTTAACTGTACTTAATGTAAGTTAACAAGAGAAATGATTAATCGAAATGGACGTAAGTTCTTACTTCTGCGTGGATATCTTGTTTCAAGTTCGGTGACCGGTAGTTGAAACAAACTTTGCAAAACAATTAGTTGCATGAGGTTTCCTTAAGCGAATTCAGAATGTTGGTTATTGAAATCATGATTGAATAATAGTGATTCAATTGCCGAACAGAGTAATCATGTGAGAGTTGCCCTAACTACCAACCAATTCACATTTTGAAGTTAATTGCCAAAATCCCCGCTAATTATTTAACAACCTTAATTGAACATTGATTGAATTCATAAATTAAAAGTTCCATGTTTGGATGACTAATTTACACTAGAATAATGAAATATTCTCGAAATGTTCTTGTCAAATTTCAAAGATATCAAAGATAACTACGAGCCTGAAATTCGCTTCACGTAAAGCTAATCAAAGTAGGAACATCTATTGCTCATTGATGAAGAACGATGACAAGTAAATATAACGGTGTATTGAATAAATCTAATAAAGAGACAAATATGTACCTACTTAATAATCGTTTAAATAACTGACGACAAATTTCTGCAGTTAAAAGTACTATTAACATTTCATTAAAATTACTATTAAAACTATTCCAACTATTCAAAGGAGTTAACATATGAAAACAACCTTAACCCAATGCAACCCAACAACCGCTAAAGAAGTTATTAAGAGTTAAAACACTTAAGGCCAAAAGCATAGCCGTCCATAAGGGGACAGGACCATGGCAAAATTAAACCCTCTCCCATTATTTTTATGAGGTATGTTTTTATATCAAAGTCGAACGCCTGGCTACGTCCGTGACTTAAAATTCTTAAAATAGTTTATGAGATTGTTTTTCCTGGAGTTGTTTAATTTTGAAGCAACTTTGAAGTTTGTTATAACTTTTTCACATAAATCCCACATTTAAATACGGTGAAATTTTCATTCAAGAAAATTTATGATCCATTACAATTAATGTAGATAGATATAAATCTTGATATAAATTGATTGAAACGCACTATTTTGTACCACTATTAAATTGCCCGCACGACGTTATGTTCATCTCTGAAAATAATATCCAAAACATTGAGAAATGTTTAAAATGTGCAAAACGTAAAACGCCTTCGGCTACGTTATTCCAATAAAATTTCCTACCTAAAAAAAAAATATCTTTCTTAATTTAAACATCCTGAGGTTATTCCCCGACATTGATGCGTTTCCGAAAAGTTTCCAGACTAAATGTGCGACTTAAACATACATATATTTTAAAGTTGTTGGCAATAATTTATAAACAAAATGCCCCGACGAACCTTCACGTGGATTATTAATTATTTAATTAAATTTCTTTTTTGCCAAGACGTACATCACTCAGTGAAAAGGTAGACTTCTTACATAAGCACTGACACTGACATTGTTATTCGCCGATGCCTTGAAGCTGTCGGTCAGTGTCATCAAAATAAGGAAATGTTTCATTGATCAGTTAAATCATGTCTTGGCGATCTTGTCCAAAAAGAGATGCAAAGTATGACAGTCCGTATTGACGTTAGCGAAACATATGCACCTCCTACTCGTAAACTTTCCTCCTCCGGGAAACTTCCGACGCGTAACTAGGTTTCGATAAAATAGCGAATGCGCCGTTTATACACATGAAACTGCATTCTAGTTCCGCACACGTATTGACGAGATCAAAACGAAGCTACACCTCAAACTCTCTCCATCGAATCAGATTTTTAATGTAATCTAAGCGCTTACATCAACACGTTTAGGTGCTAATACAACCGCAACAGGTCAATTCGTAGTTTTCAGTGTTCATCTACGATCCAGGAAGAGATTCATTTTCGTTTGAAAACGAAGCTTATTGATTTATTGCTTTATTGTTCATTAATAGCTTAGCTTGCCAACGCGAGCTGTACGATATCTAGGAAATTAGCAAGCTTCTCCTGGAAATACATATTAAATCATTCACAACCTCTATCTCCGACCCTTACATTGGCAACTTTGTAGAGTAGAGGGTAGAGTATAGGTAAGGCATTCATTGTCGTGAATATGTTTCCTCTTTATGTGTTACCTGAATGTGAACTTTACCTTTGTTCCAAATAAAGCAGATATGCTATTAAGGACCGATTTCAAACAAATATATCTTTTCTCATTATTGATTTTACATTAACTATACGTTTTTCTTATTGTATCAGTAAGTTGAAAGAACGTCCGGTTTCAATTATTTGGAAAATTTATTGATTGGCACCATTCGAGAGAAAATTTTTGCATCAAGTAACTAATTACAATTATTTACTCGTCGCCGTACTAATAAACTTGCGGTGAAGCTACATTAATCAATAACTAGCTGCGAACCACCCTTAGTCGACTATGCAGAGATTAGCTAGATCTAAATATAGTCAATTACGTTTCAAATCTGTCTATCCCACAAGAAACAGTTTTGCATGAATTGCTTGTCACATTAAATGATCACTTCAACTAGCAAGTAGTTACAAAACAAAGAGTTCATGATCCCATTGTTTGCTTATATTGTGGATGCGTTTGTAATCTAGATGTTAGCTGCATATCTCTTGCTCTTATTCTAAATACAGCACCTTACTTGTTTACAATCTTACTCTACCTACTATAGTTAGTAACTCATTACTAATCAGTCATTTCCACTCTTTACTTCTTTCGTGAGATATGTGAGTAACGTAGAAATTAGTTGCAAACTCTCGCTTTAATATTGATTACTACATTTTGCGTCTTCTGTTCTTCACCTTACCAGAAAAAATAATTTTAATAATAATAAACCTTCTGTAGCATTACTTCAATTAGTAAATAATTACGAATCAAACAGTCACCTTCACAGTTTACTTGTATTACGTTTGTAATGTAGAGTTCAACTATATATCTTGCTTTAAGCTTAACACTGCATTTTATATTTTCAAGTCTTTGGTGTTGGAAAAAAGAATTTCCCATTAATTACTTTGCGGTAATATAATGAGTTCGTCCTCCATTTAATAGTGATGGGTAGGAATGAAATAGCCAATTTTCTTTTCTTTTATTATTGCCTTTGGAAACTATTAACTTGTTTATATCGTTAAAATGTCCTTAACTCTCGTACCAGAAAAAATAATATTGCATTAAGTATTTTTGTTCTTTTTTTTTATTAAATATCGTATAAATTTGTCAGTTTTATCTATATTAGACACATACGTTTGGAATATCAAGATTAATTGCAAACCACTCATGTAGATACACCCACCAATTTTAGGTGCGGTACGTTGTTTCTATACTAAATTAAAATATTCTTAATGTAGTTATGTGCCTGTACGTTTTACTATTTAGTATTGTAGATATAAAAATGTGGGATACAAATAATGTCAGAACTTCCTTATAATAAACTTAAAATATTGTTGGATTAAAGAATTTGCAGCCGGTCATCGAAGTGGTATATATGTTTTAAACTTTGTTCGAAAATTGGAAATGGCAATTTTATAACAATTACATTTACAATCATATCAACATTTTAAACCCAAAAGTTCTCACTTTGATTATTCATACATCACAATATTATTATATCGCTCTCCATGTATTTCCAAAATCATTTGACATTCCCTGTGTGATTTTTTGTAATATTTTTGCATGCATGTGTATTTTCGATCCAGCGGTAGATAATGAATCGAAAAAAAAAAATTAGAAAACTGATTTTGTTTACCATTTTGAAGGTGAAAATTCGGTGTTTGTTAGAATACTGCTTTGATTAAAGAATAACAGTAAAATGTAAATCTAAATGGATCAAAAATACTGAAATTAAGTCGAGATAGACGACTGGAATATAAAAAAGTGAAATGTGATATGAAAGATCCGATATTTCATTAATATTTTCCATTAATCCAAACAAAACGGTTGTTTACAGGAAGAAATTATAATTTATTATACAAATTTTTTATTCATATGACACCATGATTTCCTGATTGGTACTTTATTACCGGAATTTTTAAAAGGAAATAATTTATTAATTACATAACCTTCCTATTAGTTTTGCTTACAGTAAACACGAAATGCCCTAATATAAATGCACACCCAGAGTGTCTAAAAGTATTTTTCACATTTAAAAAATTGTATTGGAGCAATTTGGGTTCCTTCCTGGGATATGTAAGTGTACTCGTATACATAAAAAATTGTTTTTATGTTTAATTACATATTGTGCGGCTCGACTGTTTGCTTGTTTATTAATTTACAACCTACCAAAATATTTTGGATATATAAAAATTAACATAATGGTATGGCGTATGTGAAACCGGAAATAGAAAGAAATGTCAGTTTTCCAAGTAATCTATTGCCAAAAACGGGTATAAATTAAATATGGCATTATACCACAAATGGTATGCATATATTTGAATTTCAATTAAAAACCTTACATCTATACAAATACAAATAATATCGATGATTATAATTAAATGGAAACTAACGAATTATTAAAATATTGTAAACACAATATTTAAAATTGACATGAAATTACTTTCACAATTTCTAAGACTAAATGAAGTCTTTTTGGGTATTTATTAATATTCAGGAATTATTTATTCATATGTTTCTCAAAGAATTTTTAAAATTACAGAGTTAGCACGTGACAACTGTTACGATTTTGAATTTAATGCGAGTAATTTTTAAAATATTTAGGCAACTTTAAATTCCTAATTGGTTATGACGAAACTGATGCTTACAAGAAAATTAAAAGTTCTAAATTTAAAATCTCACGTTTAATATTTGAAATAGGTGGGAAGCATTTATACACGTTTAAATAACATTGATATCAATGTTTTACTGGTGAAATTCTTTTTGCAGTGAATATTGATTATCAAATAGTCCTTAGGCACAGTATCTGTACTTTACACTTCCATGCCAACGAAATGAAACTGTTTTTTATTAACACATAATCAGTAAATTTAAATATTATTCTTTATAGTACATTTTAATTAATCTATAGTCCTTACTTATAGAAGTTATTTCGATATCATTATTGGCAACTCGAATAATAACTTTTTAAATTCTAAAAACACCTCCCATAACTGAATTCGTTCAGAATTTCGTGTACCGTGAATTCTGTCTTAGCTTTTCGTGTTTCATCAGAACAGAAAGTGAGGTTATGTAGTTCGGTAGTTGGTTTGGTTTATTTTGTATACGGTTATACTATTTTACTGTTTATTGTGCGAAAGGGCGGAGTTGCTTTCAAAGTTCGACCCGAAATTCAAATATTGATGTTATAAACACTTGAAACATTCAATTATCCAGTGGTTCTCATTTGAATATGTTGGTGGATGAACCCCCAGAAGAATCTACTGGACCTTCACCCTCTAAGAATCGCAGAATGGGCTCGCCATCTCCATTCCCTGATATGAACGGCCACAACAACCTTGGAAACTGCTGCCAGATAATGGTAAGCATGCAATTAAATTTAAAATGACCAATCTAATAAACGTGATATTCCAATTTCACAACTTACCAGTGAAACTTACTAAGAACTTAAGTATAAACTGAAGTTTATGTGTAATTGGAATATGAGAGTATTGTTGTTGAACATGGTGGGTATGGGTGAAGCAGAGGAATCCCCTAGTGCAATAAATGACTTAATGAATCTATACACTAAAAATTATTGAGAAACTTAAAGTTGTAAGCAAAAACATTAATGATTGCATTCGTACAAATTGCTTGGATTGGATTGCTTGCAAATAGGATTGAAATCTCATTATCTTTTCAGACTAGAATGTTTAGTGATAAAGGGGTCAATGGTGTCACACCTAGTAAGAATCCGCTGAGATATTAATGATGACTTGATGTAGTCTTTTCATCACGGGAACTTTTAAAAGACTGGATCAGAAAGAGGATTGACGTTGAGTGTAGAGACAGAGACACTACTAGTAATACAAAAAAAGAAAAGAAAACATGAAAAGTCATATGTAGCTGGTGTACATTTATGTTATTCGATTATATACTTATCATATAACTTGTCTCCTTTGGAAATCAATTTTTATTTTTATACAATATGTAGGTATCTTCTACAACTTTAGTACCCTGGAGCAAATCCAATAGGTCCATCTTGTCACCTCAATACTTTATAAATGTGAAAATGTATGTGCATCCACAGCACAATTCTTCAACATCGCTTGTGACAATATTTTCTGTGTAGATTTAATTTGTGTAGATTCTTTAATTAAGTTTGAGTAGACAATACTTATCCAGCTATGTCAATTGTTTTAATAAATATATTTTTTATGAAGATCTGGGGATTCTTCTGCGTGATTCATACCAACTTGTCTTTGCTCGAAAAGCACTCTTACCATTCGCTTGAGAGCCTATTTCAGGTTGACAATTCAAACAACGTACTCGGTGTGCTGAAGAAACTGTACGATGAAAAGGAGATGTGCGATGTCTTCTTCAAAGTGGGGGACAGAGAGTATGGGGCTCATCGGTTGATACTTTGTGCTTCAAGCGATGTTTTTAAGGTACATTATAGTAGGATACAATCAAACACAATACAAAGAGACAGTGTGTGAAAATTCTACACCAAGCCACATTTGTCTTATTCTATATCTTGCCACACTGAATTACCCTGATATTACCATTGTACAAATAATATCTTCTTTCTTACAGGATATATGATTTTGTGAACGTTAGAATACTACTTTTCAGTTTTTTTAAAAACACTAATGCAATTTACCAAATTGCCAGTTATACTTAATGCCACTTTTGGATAACAATAATTCATGGTTGACTACTAAAAACCTTTGAGAATTTGGTATAAATCGAATATACCTATTAACCCTTCTACAAGGCTTTTAATGTATTATTTTGGTACACAAGTAAGATAATGACAATTGATTTTCCCTTACTGAAACCATTTTGCTGATCAATAATTACATTTTTCATATCCATGATGAAACACTCGTGATAAGAGAGTTGAATAATTTGAGTATGTGACTGACTGTAAGCATATCCCTCCATAATTTTTAATATCTTAAATATAAATCTGACAAAGCTATATTTCCAGTACCCAGGGAACACTCCAGAAGTGAGAGAAATATTCAATAATAATTTTGGATGAATACTCATTATGCATATGCATTTTTTTAGAAACGCAAAAAAGACTATATTTCAGACTAGAAAATCCAGCGGATGTAGTATCTGCTAACATGATGTGACTGTTTATAGACATCTTTTCCTCAGACCTAGATTCATCCGAGACACAATCTGAGACACATAGCTGAGACTACAATCAAACAAAGGGGATGATAGAGGATCGTTTCATAATATTACTTTCATTACGAAAATGTCTATCATAAACTTCATAAGAGAAAGTTAATGTTTCTAGACGTTATTTGGTATGATCAGACATAAGTTTTTGTTATAAAAAATAATGATACTTCACCAAATGATTAAATATCACCATGAGGAGTAAGATGGAAGCACAAAACAAACCTCATGTGCTTAGGACGTTTACCGTCGTAATCACTAATCATTCTTATTTATAATTTTAATTGCTATTTGGTATTTTTTATTTGTTGTAACAAAATAATTGATAAAAACCACTTTTAGGTAATGTTGATGAGACCTGAATGGAACGAGAGTAAGGAGACTAAGATAGAACTGAAGGAGATACCAATTTGTGAGAGTGCATTCCATACATTCCTCGAATATTTCTATACTGGAAGAGTACTCATCACCCACACTAACGTTATGCCGATACTAGCGCTGGCCGACAAATATATGGTGAAGGTAAGTACTGCATTCAAATTTATTCAGAATAAAATTCAAAAAGTGCTATACCAACTACAGATGAACAGATCCTTTAGTGCTCTGGTACATATTCGCACAACCTTGGTTATTTTATTCATTCTTGTTTTAAATTTGATTTCATGAGCACTGAGATTTTGTTTTGTTTTCCTGGGCATTACTATAATAGCCAGGAAGGACATGAAATGTACAATAAACTTCTTTCATAGATGCTGTAATAAACTTGTAGAAATCAAAATTTCTATATTGAATTTCTTCTGAAATGAATGTTGTATAAACAATATTTTTCCTGCATTTTGTTTTCAACAAATTTCAGAATTACTCCTGTAGATTAAAATTACCTTATATGAAGATCTCTTATATCACACGGTAGATAGTCATAGTCCCGTCATGAACCAAATTTTAAAGCCATTGTATTATCAATACCTACTAATGTACTCGGCATCTGTATTTACACCTTAATATATTTTATCTATATTCTTTAATGTCCCTAAGGAAGGATTTTATGATATGGCGGACTGGATTTTTTTTCTTAATTAGTTACCCTGATGGTGCTGGACTTCCATTATCCCTACAAGAGGGGCGCCGTGTCTGTGAGACCTGGCGCTCCGGAAAAGGTTCGGCATTCTCTGGAAAAAAAAATTGCGGCCGTGTCGTCATAAGATCTTCATAAACGTGTCGTATTATCTGCCTGAGGCCGAACCAGAGTAGATTTATTACTTGTTTATTACGCAAAAAGACTGTGAGCAGTTATAAATTTATTTATTGGATTGAACTATGCTTTCGGTAAGTTGTAATTTTTTTATGTTTCTTTAATGTATACTACAACATAATATAGTATGACATAGTAATTATAAATTACATTTTTAAATTATTTTTATGTTTTTTGAGGACATGAGTTATGAACAAGAAGGAGCAAAACTCTTCAAATGTGACAAAAAGTTCCGACTGATAAAGAACCAGATGATGAAGAAGTAGAGCTTATCTCTGAAACAGAAAATTTGGAAGAAGTACAGATACCGAATCAGAGTAGTACTTATAAAAAGGAGGATACTGTCTCAAAGAAGATTCCAAGATTACCAACTTTTGTAGGTAAGAACGGAATAACCGGATGGCAGAAACACTGCACTAATAAACGAATAAAGACTAGGAAGGCAAACATTATCAGTTGTTTGCCAAGTGTTAAAGCATACGGCACAAATGCTAAATTACCGACAGAATGTTAGTCTCTTTCACAGACGAAATGATGGAGATAATAGCTGACAATGTGAGCATATATATTTCTCAATTGGGGAAAACTACATGAGAGAAAGAATAGACAAGCCAACTGATCTATGTGAAATTAAGGCGGTCCTTGAATTATTATAGTTTTCTGGAATTCTGAAAAGTGGCCGATTGAATTTAGAAGATTTGTGGGAAAGGAACGCAACTGGCATTAAACGATTTTGGTTACCAGGTCTAGCGATGGTTTCCTATTTTAAGATGTCTACATATTGATAATCTTGCAGCAAGAAAGAAAGCAAAAAGATATCTTGTCTCTAATACGAACCTTGTTTGATTCCTTTACAGAAACACTGTACACTGAAAACTGTACAGAAAACACTTTACACTGTTGGAGTAAATACAACAATCGATGAAAAGTTCGAAGCTTTTAGAGGACGATGTGGCTTTAAGCAATACATTTCAAGTAAACCTAGTAGATATGGAATCAAAATATTTGCTTTGGTAGATTCTGCTACTTCATATTTATCAGACTTGAAGGTTTAGGTTGGACGGTTGTCTCCTGAAACCATATGATAAATCCCAATGGCCCATGCCATATTGTTTTGGGAACACTTAAGAAAAACAAAACAGAATTTTCGATTAAATGTACCGACACAAAATATTGACCAGATCATTTCTGGATGTTTGGATTCCAAGGAAATATTACTGTAGTATCGTACGTACCGAAAAACTACAAGAATGTAATTTTAGTGCCCAGTTTACATCATGATGACGCAATTGACACGTCTTCAGGCGACAAATATCAGCCTGGTACACGAAAAATGTGTTTGTTTTCTTTACAAGGACTCAAAAACTAAGTATTATTGTAAAAGATGTAAAAAGATCTATTTCATCTTTAACCTCGGTGTGCCACTTGCTCAGATGTGGCCAAGAACCAATATAATAAATTATTTGTCCGTGTTAGTTTTTAACCAGAAGTTATGTGTTATTTAAGAGTAATTTTTTGGTTGAATTTTATGGAACATAATTACAGTTGTGTTAAAAAATTATGATATTTGTATATTATAGGCATTTGTGAATTACTAGACATTTTTATGTACTTTTATTATGGATAAGGGTCTATCCTTATATTAAATTGTTGCTTTTAATTAAAATTTATTTTAAAACCTATTTTGTTATAGATCTGTGAGACCTGGCACCCCCACCGTAGTCCAAAATCGTGGCGCCCCTCCTGTAGCGTTAAAAAACATTCCTCAATTTGAAGAAAAATGTTTAAACTCCCACTTAGAGACGTCTTACTTCTTGCAGCCTTTTAGAATTTCCAATGTTTTATTCAGACAAAACAAGCATGCCCAACTCTCTAGTTATTGCGAATTAGGAATAAATAGTCAATCATAAATTATTTCACGTCAACACTTTAAACGCTTTAAACTTAAAATGAAGTAAATGATGTAGCTACTTAACGTGATGTTAGTGTTTCATAGAGTAACCAAATCAATGGTTGTTTTTTTGCATAACATATTCAAAAGTAGTGTTTTGTTGCTGGAGTCCAAAAATAAACATGTTTGTATGGTTCTTAAGTCCATATTTTGCTTATAAGCAAAAACGTTCAAATATTCTTTCGCCGAAGCTTACTTAAATTGATTGTAAAACTATTTTTCACCATGATATTAATGTACCCTTTCCATAATTGTGGAGTATGTCACACAATACATGCTATATTTGAATTAAAATTGTTTCCTAATTGTAACAGTTCATGTTTGTGGATTATTAAACGTTTTTATTCAAGCAAATCTTCATAAGTGAATTGACAGCTTTATATTTCGACTTTAGATAGAATATCTTTGTTGTTAGTTATGGTACGGCTTTCAACATAGGGAAGAGACGTAATTTTTTATTTAATCAATCATTTTTTAAATCTTATACTGAAAGTATTCTTGGATTGAGTTGAAAGTATCTAATAATTTATTATTTATCTATCGTTATTATCTAATAATTAATTAATTAGGTTATATTTAAATCTCCTGTTTGTAATTGCTTCTACATTATGCGGTAGGTGGTTAAAAAGTGTTATTATCGTCTTTTTATCAAAATTCATAATTTTTGTCCTTGGTGGTCAAAACTGTTGATAAATAACAACCGGTGTGTATTGATAATATGACAATTCAGTTACTATTAGTACAATTTAACAAATAATTTTATTTCTGTAGTTATTATTTCAATCCACATGATTACTGAAGAAACACATTTGTTATTGCAGTTACATGAAGTAAATGAACATTTTCAATAACTCAGTTTTTAGAATTATTGAGATTCCTCTTATTGGTAAAATATACTTACACAAATTACAAGTCATGATGAGTGGTCATTGCAGCTTGGTGAGTGTATACTTACTTTAAAATGACAAATTTCATTTCAATTTGGAGTTAATCCCTAATATAGGTGTTACAACTATTAGTTCATATTTATTTTAGAATCTACCGAAGTTGTGCTTGACCTACATGTGCAAACATGTCCCACATGCTGCTTCCCATAACCAGTTGTACTACTGGCTACAGTACAGCATGGTCTGCTACCACTCGAAACTCTTCAAGATTTGCGAAAATTACATAAAATGGAACTTTGAAGCTGTCGCTAATACACCTGACTTCAGCAACTTTGATTTGGAGACCTTCTCCAGTATTTTGAAGCAAAGTGATATTGTCGTCCATAATGAAATGGTGTTGTTTAATTGCGTCGCAAGGTAAAGAGACTCCACTTGAATACATTTATTTACTGTAGGTACATTTGGTTTCAGATGGTTGGAGTTGCAAAGAGTGAAACTTTTCCAAAACAGCTCAGAAACCGAAGATGTAGACCAACAGTATAAGAATTTGATTGGGAAAATTGTTAAGTACATACGTTTTCCAATGATGTCTCCACAAGAACTTGCTGAATTACTTGCTGTACCCTTGGTTAAACATAACAAGGATTTTTTCATGGATCGTATGTCCATTGGCATGAAGTATCACTGGGGTTACATCGAGGAGATAGACGCATTCATGGATGCTGAAGAGGATAACATGCTTTTCGTGCCACGTTTGTACACTTCTGACAGCTCCAGTGTCGACTTGAAGATCGAGAACTTCTGGAATTTGAGGGAATACCAGACCAGTACTTTCGTGTTTTCTTCTCATGTTTCATCGGCCGAACATGAAGCCCACAAAGTCAATGAATGGGTTGTTGATCTCTATCCGAAGGGGGTTTGGTTCAAGAAATGCTATCTGATCGTCTGGCAGGGAATGCTGGAAGTTCCACAGGAGATCATATCCACAGTTAGACTGTCGCTCACTTGCAGAGAGCTTTTTGATTCTGATCTACGTGTTAAGGTATGTTTTAAAAAAGAGATGATTACAAAAATCGCTTACTTTTCAACTCTCCAATTGGAAATCAACTTATGATGTAATAGAATCAATATTCATTATTAATTAATTTATGTATAACTTGTAAGACATCAAGTATAAACACAAAATTAAAAGAAGAAGAGCTTTTCAAATAACTTTGAACCAACTGACTTAATGTAATAGGGAGAGTCATAGGAGTGTTCCACCTATTTAAAAAAAAAACACTAACAGTTTTATGAGATAGGAAACACAGATGCAGCTTTCTTTCAATAGAGTCGAAAGACATTTTCACCAAACCTGATTTCTGTTGGGTGGTGGTTATTTCTGTTGATTCCTTTAATGTATGCTCATACCTAACCTAACGTTCATCTACATTGTTAACTTCGTTTTGTTACTGCAGGTATCAGTACTGATATATGGAGTAAGAGGTGGCATCGAGCATGTAATGGAGGTCAAACAGAAGATCCATCATTTTACTTCTGAAGACAAGGTGATGAACATGGACGACCTGATCCCGTACCATGAGTTAAACAAACCGCAGGACCAGGTGGAGCAATATGATACTCCTTACATGGTTGGTCCAAAAAGGGATGAGTTAAAACTCAATGTTGTCATATCTGCTATAAGGTAATTATGAAATGAAGACATTCGACATCAGTTCTGGTGCAGTGAAATTGCTTAATGTGATATTTGTGCCATTTATCATTGGCGTCTCAGTGTATTATTTTTTGTTATTTATTGGTCGCCTTTCACACTATTGTACTTAACTGTACTCAACAGAATTACAATTGAAGACACTAGTGGATGAACACTCTTTAACATTGCATAGGCAAATCTTGGTTATCAAATTTGGGCCTTCTTTCCTTTGGCATTCGGTTGTTGGACAATCGACGGTTCGACTACCGGTGCTACATCAAAAGGTCTTCGTAAGACAATTTCAATTTAATGTAAAAATAATAATAAATAAATGAAATTAGAAAAGAAAGAGAATAACCGAAAGAAAAGAATGAAATAATACCACCTTGCTAAAAATACCACTACTAGAAAATAATTCACAATAAACCACGACTGAAGCGGATAAACACAATGAACGCACATAAACAATAGCTGAAATTAGGCGCGAGAACCGACAGGCTCCGCTTATAATATTTTTCGCCATCATATGACAAGCGAAACAGTGCAATTACCGAAGCTGAAAATGTAACTTCCGAATTCTTTATAACTGCATAATTTTTCTCAAAATTTAGGATTAAGCTTATCTTACCCTCCACTTCAACAGTTAATGTGCGCTAGGATTTTCATTTTCAATCGCGAATTGTTCGGAAAGTATTGATTTATCAAAAAAAGAAAAGGTATTCATCCCCAAAAAGGGGCGGGAAAAGAATACTTCGGCACTACATAACTGTTATTTCTAGAAGCATTCAATTCAGTTATAAGGAATTCGGAGGCAAAATGTTGAGTAACTGGACTAAAACAAGAATGAGACACAATATGTGAATTATGCGAGAGAGAAAGAGATAACACACTGGTCGGATATCGCGATAATTTCACGTTGTACATTTGTAATTTACTCGTCTGTTGTGCTTATATAAAGAAATGCGATTTAAATGTAAGAAATTCGTCGAATTACCGCATAACTGCGACTCTAATTAGACGAGTTATAATGTATTAAGCTAGTAAAATATATGTAATCAGCTTAATAACATAACCATTGCGAATTGACTATGGATAGACCATACTGGATGAAGGCCACATAACACCTTCATTCAGGCAATTAGTTAAATAAATGAATGTGGCATGTGCCCATACCACCTTCTTCCATAATATTATTGTGAAATATTGTAACATAACCCGTTTATCCATTGTCAAATTAGCCCTATTATAAATCTGAGAGGTTTAATGGTGTTATCTGTAAAATGGGTACATAAATTGTTTTAAAAAAATGTTACATAACACCTTCATCCACCCGTGTCTTTATTTTCAAAACTTTTTTAGAAACTTTGTTTTTTGAAATGCAGCAGTTTTGTTCTGTGTGAATTATGTAACTCAGAATTTTGTTTTATTTGGGCCTTGAATTTTAAATTAAGGAGTATGAATTTTAATCTTTATTTAAAAGTTGTTATGGGGGAAAATAGTTAATTTAATAGCTATATTTTACAATAAATGATCGCGCAAGTCGGGAAGTGCTTGTTGAAAATATTTATTTCTTGAGACTACAGTTTAGCATTAGTGAGAACCTCGCTTATTACCGTGCTTGAATATAATTTCTTACCATTGTACTTCCATGCATACTTTTAAGAAAAGCAATCTTATTGTTGTGAGGTAAAGTGTTTTCTTTGTAAAAATTGCATATCATTTGACCATATGTTACTATGGTATAAATTCTGAATTATTTTATTTTTAATTTTGACAGGCACCTGCTTATTTTTTTTTTTTTGATTTTTGAAATCGCATCTGCATTATTTTGAAATATACAACTCGTTGAGCTGTATTGAGCACACTAGGGTTTGTAAGCAGTACAGTTAGGAACAAACATATTTGGTTGACACTAATGAAGGGTGCTTAAGAATGATGGGTGCTTAAATTTAGCATTGCATTGAAATACTTCTAATTTCACTTGATACATTTTATGTACAGTTCATTCATAACAAATCTGGTATGTGACCCGATGATGTCATATATGTACCAACTGTATGGAGGCACAGGCAAACCACTGTTATATGTAAATTCAAATTCGCGCGTTGGCAATTTCAGTTGACAATAGTGAACGATATTGTCTGCATGAAATACAATCGTAAAGACTGTTCAGTTTATCAAATGTCCTTTTGAGAACGTATTTGAAAATAGATTATAGTGAATAGGTGTGTATTTAATCCAAAAAAAGTAAGGGGGATGTTATTGGCCTTCGGCAAATTCGATCTCATTACCTTTTAAAAACCTCAACAACGGTGCCAGCCTACCCATGAATGACATCATATCAGATTTGTTTTGAATGTACTAAATGGGGTATTTTGTGTAGCACTTGGCATTCGATTCATATTATGAAATGAACAAATAAAGACGGACCTCAATGCAGTACCAACCTCAGTTAAAATTATTCTTAAACACTCACTAGTTATATTGATTTATCTGTAAATATAAATGAATATTTTTGTAGAGTCCAAAGGAAATTACAGATAATTTGTCTAGTTAAAACTTAAATGTTTACCTTGTAGTAGTTTGTAGTTCTGGATAAATTATTTGTGAAACTTGTTTTACAGTGAAGGGTCTACGATGTTTGTAGTACTTGGATGAAGATTGATGTAAAACAGGTTTCTGCCAAGCAAGTGAAGGAATTTATCATTCTCATTAGTTAAGAGTTTTGTTGTTTTTGTTGTTTCGTTCATTTTCTTGAGTCCACCGTTTTATAAATGTTTATGAATGTGAAATAAAAGTTAATAAACGTGACTACTTTTTGCTCACATAAACTATTGAAACACTTTTAAAGCCGGTATAGTTTATTCAATAAGTATAATAATGAATATAGATACAGTTCATTTAACAGTACGAAAATCAGCCCTGCCACTGGGTTCATTAAATTAAATTGAGCAATAACTTTTCAGTTTAAAATTGACATTTTTCTTAAAATGTAACACTTAGCACCCTAAATAACATGGAAAACTGGAATGTCATTATCACTCATGAAGGATAAATTGTACAAAATTACCTCATAACTTGCAAAACATGATTTACCTTTTTTTTTAATACCAACAAATTAATTTCTAGTAAGTATTTCTTGTTTTGTTAGAATTCAGTACAATTTAAGCAATTTTAATAGGCTTATAAATATCAATAACACTGCTGTGTATATGTAGTAACAGACTTCAGATTAAATATTCACACTGGGAACGACGAAAAGAACAGCTACAATTCTGAACGTTCTTTTCATTATCAAAAATATTGAGAAAACTAGTTTTGGTTTCACCCGTCCCCAGATGAAAATTTAAAAAGAGACATCGTTTCTATACATGAAAGATTGAAGGCTATAACAAGAAATTTTCAACAATTTTGTTTCAACATTTTAAGGACGTCGTGTTTATTACTTTCTAAAATACAAAAGACACATTAATTCAATTCACTTGTCTCATAGTACTTAGGTAAACCTTTGGATTTCTGAGAGATTACTTATATTTGTTTATCCCAAATTTGTATTTAAGCACCAGACTTTATTATAAACCTCATGTACCCCACCAAATCAACGAGTTATTTTGCTGAACTAGGCTTCCATCTGAGAAGTGTTCTCAGTAACATAAGAGACTAAGGAATGAATTTACTCTCTTTTTTCTTTTTACGTTCTCGCATAGAGTCCTCTCTTTTTGCACAGTACAGTATCGTTTGGAAAATATTACAAAACTAGCATTTTACGTGAAATTCAAAGGATTACCTTACACTATTTCTGGGATAAAGTTTATATCCTTTTAAAATACATACATATAAAGAGAACAATAACTATAAAGAGATCTATGAAAGGTTTCGTAGGCCATGGTTTTGTAAAGCTTTGATTTTTAACAAGTAAATTTAGTCATTTAACAAATTACTTTGAAAATAAGGCTTTTTATATAGAGTATACACTCAAAATATCTCAGCTATTAATATCGTAGGTTTTAATAGAAACAAAATATTAAGAACTGGCAAAAACATTTTTGAAAGCCTAGTCTTGAAAAGTATATTTCAATTTGACCAAAAGGAGTTTTGATGATAAATATATTTCATATTTTCGTTTGGGTTATTCATTCTTTAAAATTTACACCAATTCTTTTCTACAAAATTAGAGCATTTTTAGAACAATTACAACAGTTAAAACAATTTTAAACAATATATGTGATACCTACAGTTCATTCAAAACAAATCTGGTTGCTTGTGACTCGGTGATGTTATATATGCACCGCCTGTAGCAGGCCTTAAGCAAACAACTGTTATATGTAGATATAAGTTCACGGGTTTACTTGCTGTTAGCAGCAGTGAGCGATAGTGTCGATTTCTTTCAAGGTTCCACCGGACCGCGATTTGACTTATTTGACTTACATCTAAATAGTTTACATTACAGTTTCGTCGGTTTTAACTATAGCTTGCATTAAATACAATCCTAAAGACGGTTCAGTCTATCACAACTGTCCTTTAAGAAGACATTTGTGAATAGATTATACCGAATATGAGTGTTAAGGAACAGTGTTAGTCTTTCGATCAATGACATGTAACCTGATTTGTTTTAAATGGATTGTATAAATTTTGAGCATTGGCACTTTTACCCTATTAAAAAGCCTGGCTTTCACATTTGCCTCGTATAGAATTTTTCCTCTACATCAAATTATTTCAATAATAGAATAAGGAAGACAGTATAATTTTTCATTACTACCCATTTACGTAATGACAGTAAATGTAAACATTAACCATTGGTACCATTAGGTCTTCGTACAATTGGTCGTTGAATACAAAGTAGAAATCACACATTACTAAATTAATTACATCGCGTTCCTTACTGTCACCTGTTAGCTTTTCACGTGATTCTGTTTACATCAACTGACTCCTTCCAATAAATGGAATATGGCTAGTTTGCACTCCTGCTTAAAATCGACCAGTTTGTGCTCTTCTGCAAAAGGCAAGTAAACTTTCAGGACAAAATCAAAAAAGCGCAAACTGGTCGACTTGATGCAAGAGTGTAAACTGGCGAACACCAATAAATTAAATATAGGAAGCAATAAGTCTAGTGCCGTTTAAAATTAAAAAAGAAAATTTTCGTAACGTAATTTTCTAATTTCAGAAGAACGGTCGTTCTAATGTAAAGTCAAATTTATCACATTGAACTGAACAAACTTAAAATTTTCATTGTATTTAACATAGTTAACAATTTAAACACATCTTCCACAAATAAAAGTATAATATACAACATATTGCTAACAATATAATGTTACACCTTTCATGTAAATATAATTTCACAATTATCGCCTGTATAACTGCAGCTTCCTAAATACTTTTTCCTTAAATCACAGGAATTCTGACAATGAGTAAAGTATGTTTTGGTTTGAAAAATATGAAAAAATGTATTATAGAAAAATATCTTTCATTATAACAGTTTTAAAATATTGCAAAAGATTTTAATTGCACCTTTTTTTAAATATTTTCTTCAAGTTGTTCAGTTTTCAAAACAATTATGTTAAAAGTGATAATGGAACAAAATGCCCAAGAATATTAAGTACTTAACCCTCAAATAAGAAGGGAATAACATTGCAATAATGAACCTTCAGTACCAACAACTTAAAGCACAAAAGCGAACAAACAAAATTTCCTAATTTCTATGGCGCCAGTAAAACAGGAAAAATCTTCATATCAACGTAATCATCGATTACCTCTTTAAATCTCTCCTCAGTGGGCTTGGGGATACTCAAGTCAAATCCTAAGTTTTTCAGTTTTCCTCCATCAAGCCGAAGATGCCTGTTCAGGAGTAGCTCAGCGTCCATATGAGGCGACAAGGGTGTATTCAAGACATTATCCTTACGACAAGCCTCGGCCCATGGAGTCAGATGTTTATCATTGGCGTCATCTGCTGCCCCGACTAGATCCACCATAGCTGAGACTATTGTCCCATAATAGTCTACTCTGATCTTGAATAAGTCTGCTAGTATGTTGGATATTGAGCCTTGAGTAGAGTCTGCCTCGTCGACAACATTGTAAATCTACAAAAAAATTCATTTTTTTTAAATCACTTCTCAATCAAATGAGAAACAGATCAAACCATACTATCTTCGTTAATGAACGTGAAAGCACATGACAAATGGAAAGTATATTTTGTAATGGTGAAGTAGATACAGTAAACTAAAAATTAATAACACACAAATGGGTTAAATAATTTTATATAGTGATTTTGAAAGAACCTTTGTTAAAATAAATCATTGTTTACTTCAATAGAAACGTGAAATTAGATTAGGGTTTGGGAAAAACTTGGGTAGAGTCCAGGATAGATTCACCTGTGAACTAGGCACTACATTGCAGATGTACTCTTATACAGTTACAGTCACAAATGACCTGATCACCTGTCTCTAGGTATCCCTAGACCGAAGAATCGTCTAATGTTTACAGATTTATTGTTTCTATATTCTATTCTCTATTATCTATTCCTTCAATTACTGAAAATTCTGAATAACAACAGTACATTAGAGTTATACCTCGATGTATTGAAGTGTGGGTGTACGAAGGCAGATCTGTTTTCTTACTTTTTTAAAGGATTACCTGGGCTATGGTGTCATCTCTACCACACACAAACCAAATGGCTCGACAGACGTCCACAATGTGAACAGTGTTCAGTTTTAATTCAGCATTCCACAGTAACTTCATGGTTTCTCCTAGTTTTCTATAGATAGCAGCAGCCAATATTCTTGGGGTCAAACCGTTTTTATCACCTATGCCATAAACTACAGGAAGCCTCAACACTGTGTAAGGGAAGTTGGCAAAGTCCGCTAATTGCTTCTCGACCTATTACAGAATGGTAGAAATTAGTGCAAAGTACCACTATTAACAAAGTAAGATAATATTCAAATCGTTAACAATTATTAATTTAAATACGTGGGCTTCTGACCTGCTTCAGAGTAAAAGCAGTGTAAAAAATTTGCTAGAGTTAATTTCTAAATAACCAGCGATGAGCAGCATTTCTAGATAAAAGTTCAGGGCAGAAGTTTCAGAAGAATGGCATCTTTATATAGTGATGCAGGTTCTGTCAGCTGCAGTAAATAAATCATCTAAATATAAAGAGCCCAATGAAATTGTGGTTATCAAAAACATTAAATGCAATTCTTTCGCAAACTGCCAAAATATAGGCGAGATTATCCCAAAAAGTATAGATGTCAAAATCAACAGTCATTAATATGACAACGTGATGTACTTAAAATTAATTGTGATGAAGGCACGCTTGGTACTTTCAATAATATTATTGCAATTAAATTTAAACATAATGAAATTATTCATAAGCAACATCAAACTTTCACCTACGTTCTTGATTTGGACCTGAGCTAGGAAATTTTTCACGATTTTCTAAATTTAAATGACAAATGAAAACAAGTGACAAAAATCATATATTTGGGTTTCTCTCGATGAGACAACAGATTCTGCTGCACGATACATTGCAAATTTAATTATGGGAAAATTAAATGAAGATTCATTGGATCTGACACCTTTTGAAATGCAAATAATGTTTTTCATATCGATAATAGACCTGTCGTGGGTTTTTGCTACTTATGTAATAGCTCCTGTTATCTTTTCAATAAAACCAAGTTAATATTAATTTGTGTCTCAAACTGATCATTTATTAACACATCTGTTAAAACAAGAAATGACTAACAATTAACGTTAGTTAGTTAGTTAAATACTCTCAACTTGATTTCAATCTGTTTTAGGTCTTCTTTAGGGCACCATTGAGAACTGCGCATTATAAACAAATGCTTTGTAGCATGTCATATTAACGCAATGGGGACCTGGCTACAAGCGTGCAACTTGTATACTACACATTTCGAGATGGTTAAACAAGCAACACAGAAAATACTGTGAAATACGAAATGTACAAGAAATACGTAAATATAATAAATAACTTTTAGGTAAGCACTTCATCTCATCCAGAAGCAGCTATATCAGTATTAAAAAAGCACAGGCGTTGGTGAATTTAAAAAATATAAAACCAATTTAAAGTAATTACACTAAATTTTAGAATAGCCCCAAAGGACATTTTTTGTTTGGAGAAAAGATGTTTTTGGCCAAGATGCCTTTTGGCTGATTTCATAAATTTTTCCTGAACTGAACACTACTTTAAAAACATCTTTTAAGAAAACCGTTGTAAGAAAAATGGTAATCAAAAATAAAATCCTGCTTTGGAGATATTGAAAAATGTTTCAAAAATTCATGATGGTTTGGAAGATTTAAATATAAATATGAAGAAAATAATGTCACTGAAATTTTCTCCTTCAACTTCTGTTTATGTAGAAAGATCATTTTCTAAATATAAACTGATTTTAACAGATAGGAAACATAGTTTGTCAATGGAAAACATAGAACAAATGTTCTGCATAAATTAAGATATTTCTTGTGCTTTTAATACTTCATTCCTGTTTTTCTCCCTATTTATTTTGCCTTCTTCGCGCTTTTATTTTCCCTTAATATCCAGACTCCATTCATGATCATAAATAAAATGTTTAATGACTTTATGAAATAAATTAAAGCTTTAATGTTGCGTTACTTTACCTTGGTCAAAATTATAACTTGCCATCATTATTATCACTCTTGGATGACTATGCAAATGGCTGGCATATGAATAAATTATTTATTTTTACAAATTAAAAAAAATAGAATATGACAAATTAGAACCAAAAATTTGGAGAAAAAAATCTAGATTATTCATATCTCACCAATATTTCGGACTCCCTGGGAAGAAGAGGGGAATTTTTTTCCATGATAATGATGAATCAATTATTGATGATTATTTTTTTGAATTTTAAACACGACTAAAAATTCAGAGATCATTACTACTAACTTAATTACAATTTTTAATACATCAACAACAAAGGACAATGCTATTAAAAAGTAGTCACTTTTATCAGTTATCAGTTTTTCAACTCCAGAAATACATTTTAAATAGCTATCGATAAAAAATTACTTTTACTTGTAATTCATAATTAAAACAAAATATCATTATTTTGATGAACAGTGGCTTTAAACTCCATCATTACTCACATAAATGACTAACAGCACTTATCAGAGCTGATAGACCTTATCCTGTTTATTTCCCTTTTTAAATATAGTTTCATTTTTATCAATAAAAATGTTGAGTGTAAATCTTTATACACATAAACAATAACCATAGAAAGTAGGTTTTAACTTAATAAAGAATTACCTGTCTCTTCCATTTTGCTACAAAGGTCCAAGGCTCTATAGGTCCATCTTCTTTATGAGGTACCTTTTCCGATGAACACATGTTACCTGACGATATTTCTACGTAATGCTTGACATGCTGGTGGGCAGCTTCTTTGACGCAATTCAAACTCAATTTAAGTATACCTTCGTTGTAAACAGGATC
Source organism: Cryptocephalus primarius (assembly GCA_963576515.1). Taxonomy (NCBI): domain Eukaryota; kingdom Metazoa; phylum Arthropoda; class Insecta; order Coleoptera; family Chrysomelidae; genus Cryptocephalus; species Cryptocephalus primarius. The sequence continues at coordinate 19,870,113 of OY754936.1, read as the reverse complement.
TGTTTGGCTAGATTTTGTTTCTCCAGCACAATTTATCACATAGTCCCATGTTAAACCATCCACTGAAGAAAATGCGTTCTTGCATGATTCTTAAACGAGTTTAATTGTATTAGTTAAGAACTGAACTGTATTAACATCATTTTCAATGCAATTTCTAAGAGTACAAGTATTGTATCTATATATAAACATCACCATTACACTTAAGATTTACGGTTCAACTAGATATACTTAAAAATAACTAAAATGCAAGGGAAGAAGGCTTCCTACATACTCGTATGTACTTTAAAAATACAGATTAGACTAATAAAAAAATACTATATTATATAAGTTTGAAAATAATGTAAATCATTTATACAAACATCTTGAAAATGTTGCTTCATGTAACCATTTTGTTTTCACTATCAGATCAAGGATGTCAACCCGCTTATTGGACTAAATAATAAAATTTTACAACACAGGAAAAGCAGTCATTTACAATGCAATTAAAATTTCTCAGAAATAAAGAAAATTTGTAGTTACACCATTCATATTTTCAAATATAAAAAGTGTCTGAAAGTATAACTATTATTACACAAGAGTAGATAGAAAGGGATTGAAATGCCACTTACTAATTGAATTATAACTGAAATACATTTACCTGGGTTTATTAGATTAGCACTTTTAAATTCCACAATATCATTATTGAAACATTCCTGGTGGGACTTATTTAACCATGCCACTTGTGGAGGAACTTTATCAACTACTCTTATTGCACTTGCGAGTTCGTTTCTTATTAAATAAGCAATAAAATTGCGGCCAATGAAGCCACAACCTACAAAATTGTTGGAAAGAAAGTTAGGTTATACATCCCTTTAAAAAGTTTCAATAGTATCGTGTTACCTCCAAGCACTAGGACCCTTGGTTTTGACATGATTTTCGGACCCAGTTGGGATCTAAGGCAAATTTCCTCGGTACTGATTTTTAAACAATTTCACTACATTCGAAAGACTCCAACGTTCACTCGCGATACGATAGGAACTGATGTAAGCACAGAACACAGCTACTGGACTATAGAACAGGGCAAAACTGAGAATACTAGAATTCCAAACTTTAGACAGTCAACATGTATTTTCGTGTCACTTCAGCGATTCTGTTTTCTCTAAATTATTATGAATTTAACTATCCGTTTAATAAACATATTACCTCTATAACCCTTTACCAGGTTTTAACATTAATTAATTTAATTTACTTTAATTTAATTAATTTAATTTACATAAGTCTAATAATCATTTCTAAGAGATTCTTTGCTACATTTATGAAGATAGCTTAAATCCATTCAAAATGATTATCAACGTTCATTTTAATACCAAATATCTGTTTCGAATTTTCCCGCCTTCGTCCACCCGACGAATATGGCAACTAATGTCATTGTTGTCATTACAAAATAACGCGGGAGATTCACTAACGAGGTTTATCTATGATTCACCAACTGTATGGTGCGTGCTTGCGACGCGTTTAGAGAACGGCAAATCACACGCGAGTGTAAACGCATTTAGGTGTAAAATTTAGCGATTCTTTCATTACAGTAAAGTTCCTTTCAAAATCGATTTGCACTGAGAATATATTAGTTAAAATGAGTGAGCGTCCCAGGTCGACTTTTATGTGATTTGTGTGATGAAAACCGATCCAAAGTGTGTTGAACAATATCGGAGGCAGGGCGTGACATGACAGGATGGAAAGTTATAGGTAGGTACAACAGCAATCACAAAAATAAGTTTCGTTTTTATTTGTTCAATCAATATACATTGTTTACAGTATTTGGAATGGGTTAATGTTTACTTGGTTACTTCTCGCCTACAGCAATGCGCCATCAAAAATCCACCAATTCTGTTAGAAAATCTCCCATACAAATCACACAATTCAAGTGAAATACTTTACCTTATTTCAAGTGCAATGGAATATTTGTGCACTGGGTGTTTTTGCTTCCCCTCTCGAATAAAATTAGACGACCATGACACACTTTTTCGTCTGTCCCTTTGCTATCATAACCAACACCCATTTATTATTCGGCTGTCTCATTTACATCTTTCTTTATTGCATGGCAATGGCTCCTACAAGTATTGCAATCACTTTCGAGCAAAAAACTAAAGCCAGAATGGAGACGTACCTAAAGTTATTCAATATAATTTAAACCTGATAAAATTTCACTCCTTGTTAACACTTGAATTCAATATATAAATTAGGTAACACAATATTAATACATGGCTTCAAGAGGACAATATCACAGGAAAGTATTAATTAAATTCTAACCAGTTTGTGTTGTAAACCTTCTTATCAATGGCCTTCAATCAATGATCTTCAACCCATAATATAGAGTAGTCCGTTTTTCTAATGCTCTAAAATGTAGATGTTTCTTGTCATGTATGGAAATTATTGAGTTTCTGATCTGTGCTAAAACAGATTTATTTATATTTTAAGATCTTGCTCCAAATTGAGATGTTTTTTTGTTTTCATGTAGGTATCAAAATTTTGATTTTCATCAAGGGAAGAATGAAAACAAATTATGAAATCACCAGAAGTGCCATTTATTACATAGTAAACAGACATACATAACTAAATGTTATGATAGATTTATAAAACAACATTATTTAGAAAATTTGAATCACTATAATAAATTTAATTAAACTCTCCCTGCTCCTTCAGTGCCATGAATGAATCGCCCCAGAACGTTCCTCAACCATCGATAACTGTAAAAGTGTAAATTAGATGAGGCTCTGATAATTTATAAAACATTTCATATTACAGTAAAATGAATGTGTATTTCCAGGTTAAAATATAGTTGGTGTTTAACAACATAACAATAGTCAAAACTAATAATGAAAACTTTGGTATAAACAAGATGTTTTAAATCTCAGTTGTGCTCTTCAAAAGCAGTTTTCAATTTTTATAGTAGAAATCTATGATAAAGTACGTTGAAATATTCATTAATTAAAACCAGTAACTGTACTTTAGCATGTATTAGCCTTTTGAAAACCAATTTATGTGTAATTATACAAATATCGAGTTAAGATGAATATAAGTGGGTAATTTTTAATTGTGGTACCGAAAACTGTAGTAATGGATGTAGTAAACTTATTGTTTATTGGATTTTTGAGTTTAATCTGTTTTTTTTGTGTTGTTTAAGATGTTTTGTAACAAAGCAAATAAATTATATCAAAGAGGATACACCTCTGGAGTAGTCACAAAGTGTATACCATTAAAGCAATTGTATTAAGACACATTCGATTCTGAATTGTCAACTGATGGTGATATCCTCTTGAGATCCCTCTTGTATCAATATCATGAAATGGGGTACAACTAATGCATTTAATTAATAACCCTTCTTGATTAAATCAGTCTATTTGCATGAAGATTATCACATCGTGAGAACAATTTTTGGCAATTTGGTCATAGCTGTACGGTCTACACAAAAAATATACCCGAAAATATCACTTGTTACAAGTACTATTACTGGCTAAAATTAATTATTTTATTAATACTATGTTGTGTATGTGTTCAGTCGCTTAAATGTGATCCAAGAATATTTTTTCTGCTACTACAACTTGATATGCTTCAAGTACTTCTATGTAACTTTCTTATAACAAAGTGTTGTAATACTTTGGTTAAATTTAATATAAATATTATTGGTCTTTACCATCTAGGGAAGGCTCCTGTCCACGGAAGTATTTTCTGAGGAAGGTAACAACTCTGTCAGTAGGTCTAATTCTGCCAGAAAGTCATAATCATCTGCGCTGTCCCCAATGGTGTCTAAATAAAACGGAGTTTTGGAATTTTAGTCAAATGTAAAAAAAATATGTAGTTATTTGTTACCTTGCACGGGTTTATTTTTCATTTGAAGATGTTCACCATCATTCAGATTCTCCACTGGAATGTTCTCTACGGAAACAAATATTTGTATAAGACAGATTATATTTTATAGTATTGTGTTTTTTTGAATTTCTGAGTCCTTATATTTTATTATCAGATGATTAATCAAATGTATTGGCATTGGCTCTAGATCTGGTGTTTCTTTTAGCACAACAATGCAGGCTTTATCAATTACTTCATTCCTTTCTAAATAAAAGGTGAAATTTATTTTGTTAGTAAAATTTGATATAACCGCATATTACCAAGTGAAAGATGTTCGTCGTTTGTATTTTCTTCAACAATTTCTGAACCCGGTTGTTGGTCCTCATTATCTCTTGGGATGTATACAATACCATGATTAAGTCCCTCTAACATCCAACTATCTAGTAAGTTTGAAGGATCATTAGAAATCTCTGGTACACACTTCCATTCTGTAAAAAAAATTTGGAATATGTAAAAGTTAGTAGGTATTCTTTTATCATCAGTGAGAGAGCTATATTTTATTTTTTAATAGTTTGATAAAATTTTCTTCACATTCCGATCCATTTTATAGGTTTGAATGAATTAGGCTACCATCTTTCAGTACATTTTCTAGTTCAATCCAGCTCTCTATTGTAATAAAATATTACTAAGCCAATTTTGATATAGGTATCTGATTATTAAACACTTACCTTCTACCGATTCTTCTGTGTTACTTGGCCCCTTTTCGTTTTGAATACATTTCCGTTCTACTTGACATATTTGCTGTATATTCTCTACCGTAAAAATAATTAATGATGAGAATAAAATTTAGATACAAAATTTCTTTATTACCTGTTGACCTGTTACCTGTTTGAGTTTGTGGGTCCTTATATTTTATTATCGTATGATTCATCAGATTTATTGGCTTAGGCTCTAGTTCTGGTGTTTCTGGTAACACAACAGTGTAAGCTTTATCAATTACTTCGTTGCATTCTAAGTAAAAAGTGAAATTTATATCATTAGTTATGTAAGTTGTTAGTGATATAAGCACATATTACCAAGTGGAAAATTCTGATTTATATTTTCTTTTACAGTTGCTGTACCCAGTTGTTGGTCCTCGTTATTTTCTGGGATGTATACAATACTTTGGTTAAGTGCCTCTAATATCCAACTATCTAGTGAGTTTGAAGAACCATTAGACACCTCCAGTGCACCGTTCCATTCTGTAAGAAAATTGTGGAATATATAAAAGTTGGTAAGTATTCTTATATTATCTAGAGGTCTCTGTTTTTTGTAGTTTGATAAAAAAAATCAATTTACAATCCACTTCAGAGTTTGAAAGAATATGACTACCATTTTTCGGTATATTTTTTAATTCTATCCAACTCAATAAGGTAGTGAAATGTTACTAATCCACTTCTGATATATGTATCTGATTATTGAATTCTTACCTGCTACTACTACTTCCTTGGTAGTCGGCACCTTTTTCTCTTGAATACTTTCCGGTTCTTCTACTTGACATATTTGTTGTATACTCTCTAACGTAACAAAAATTAATGATAGGAATAAAGTTTAGTAACAAAATTTCTTTATTACCTGTAGACATTTGGTCATCTTGAAGACTCTCACTAATCAAAATGTCACTAAGTATGTTGATTTTAGGTGGAGGGCCACTCTGTTGATCTTGCTGGCTGCTTTGGCTTGGTTGAGATCTAAATTGTCGTCGTTTAGCCGCAATATCTGCAACTTGTGCAAATATCTCTTCCATTTCATTTAGGTATGGGAACGCTCTAATGTTAGGTTTCTTTTTGGACATCGACTCTTTCGGTTGTTTTAATTTTTTCTTATAGGATCTGTACATTCTCTTCATTACTTTCATTCTGTTTTCCAGTTGCGGAGGTGTGACCATTATTTTGTGTTTTCTCTCCATTTCTTGGGCTACATTTTCATACACATCCTTCTGAAATCTTACATATAAGGATCCCAACGATCTTAAATGTTTCTTATACAGTTTGAAAAAAAGGATAGTTTTTGCATATGTCCAGGAATAGTAATGCGCTCTTGGGCGTTCCTCATTCCTACTTTGTACTCGTTTCCGATTTCTGTTCATATTGTAATCTAAATAAGAAAATTTTTCAAATTATCAAATATAATTTATAGGGGATAAAACTTACCTTTTCGTTGACGCTTAACACCAATGTGTGATGTAAAACAGTTGCATGTCTACATTACAGACAACTGTAATGCAAAAAATACTACGTTGCGAACGCCCCCTACAGATGTCGTTGAAATCGGAACTAACTTCTTCTTCTTCTACTGGCGGTAAATTCAAATTTTCTGCTCCTACCCTCTCCCACGCTCTACACCCCCGCAAACAACATATATAATAGAAGCTATTACATTTTACCATTATTGGAAGTAATAAATGGATTGATTATATAAATTATGTAGCACAATAATAAGACAGCTTTGAGATGAGAATGTAATTAACAATTTTCTTTCGTCACAAAATTATAACCTTTATTTAACACTTCGTTTACAATTCCATGAACAGTATCATTGGGTGATTATTAATTAAATTCTAACCAAATTGTGTTGTAAGCCTTCAATCCATGAATATAGAGCAGTCCATTTTGTAATGCTCTAAAATGTAGTTGTTTCTTGTCATGTGAGAAAATTATTGAGTTTCTGATCTGTGCTAAAACAGATTTATCTATATTTTAAGAAGATCTTGCTCCAAATTAAGATGTTTTTTGTTTTCATGTAGGTATCAAAATTTTGATTTTCATCAAGGGAAGAATGAAAACAAATTATGAAATCACCAGAAGTGCCATTTATTACATAGTAAACAAACATACATAATTAAATGTTATGATAGATTTATAAAACAAAATTATTAGAAAACTTGATTCACTATAATAAATGTAATTAAACTCTCCCTGTTTCTTCGGTTCCATCAATGAATCTCCCCGAAACGTTTCTCGACCATCGATCTATAGGCACTAATAAATAAAAAGTGTAAATTAGATATGACTGTGGTAATTTACGATTAGATAAGGCAATAAAATGAATGTGTTTTTCCAGCTTAAAATATAGTTGGTGTTTAACAACATAACACTAGTCATAACTAATAAAAACTTGATATAAACTGGGTCACTTGTTACAAGTACTATTACTGACTAAAATTAATTATTTTATTAATACTGTATTTTGTATGTGTTCAGTCGCTTAAATGTGATCCAAGAATATTTTTTCTGCTACTGCAACTTGATATGCTTCAAGTACTTCTATGTAACTTTCTTATAACAAAGTGTTGTAATACTTTGGTTAAATTTAATATAAATATTATTGGTCTTTACCATCTAGGGAAGGCTCCTGTCCACGGAAGTATTTTCTGAGGAAGGTAACAACTCTGTCAGTAGGTCTAATTCTGCCAGAAAGTCATAATCATCTGCGCTGTCCCCAATGGTGTCTAAATAAAACGGAGTTTTGGAATTTTAGTCAAATGTAAAAAAATTATGTAGTTATTCGTTACCTTGCGCGGGTTTATTTTTCATTTGACCATGTTCACCATCATTCAGATTCTCCACTGGAATGTTCTCTATGGAAACAAATATTTGTATAAGAAAGATTATATTTGATAGTATTGTGTTCTTTTTGAATTTGTGAGTCCTTATATTTTATTATCAGATCATTAATCAAATGTATTGGCATTGGCTCTAGATCTGGTGTTTCTTTTAGCACAACAATGCAGGCTTTATCAATTACTTCATTCCTTTCTAAATAAAAGGTGAAATTTATATTGTTAGTAAAATTTGACATAACCGCATATTACCAAGTGAAAGATGTTGGTTTGTATTTTCTTCAACAATTTCTGAACCCGATTGTTGATCTTCATTGTCTCTTGGAATGCATACAATATCGTGCTTAAGTCCCTCTAATACCCAACTATCTAGTAAGTTCGAAGGTTCATTAGACACTTCCGGTGCGCAGTTCTGTTCTGTAAGAAAATTTTTAAATACATAAAAGTTAGTATGTATTTTTCCATTGTCATTGAGAGATCTCTGCTTAATTTTTTGAAATTTGATACATTTTCTTTAAATTTTATACAGTTTGAAGAAATATGGCTACCATCTTTTAGTATATATTCTAGTTCAATCCAACTCCCTAATGTAATGAAACGTCACTAGTCCAATTTGTATATAAGTATCTGATTGTAAAACTCTTACCTGTTGCTAATATTTCCTTGTTAGTCAGCACTCTTTCCTTTTGAATACTTTCCAGTTCTTCTACTTGACATATTTCTTGTATACTCTCTAATGTAACAAAAATTAATGATCGAAACAAAATTTATTAACAAAATTGCTTTATTACCTGTTGACGTTTGATCCGCATTAACTGCCACACTGGCTGTGTTTACGTTGTCTTCAGGTCTACTGCTGATATTCTGCTGTGTTTCCGTTGTGGGTTGTGAGTCCTCCGAAGTTTCCCCATCGTCATCTCGGTTTAGGGGTGTCCTTTCATGGATTTCCAGCCTGGTCTTTTGCATTATTTTCCACAATTCATCCATTACAGGTAAATAGGGAAAAGCTCTACAACCAGTTTCTTTTAAGGATTCCAATTCTTCAAGGTCTTTGCACCTTTTTCTATAATCTTGATATTTTTTCCGTAGACCTTTTATTCTGTTTTCCGCTTGCATTGCTGTGACCCTTATATTGTATACCCTTCTGAGCTCTTTGACTACCTTTTTATATACCCCCCTGATGAACAGTACATGTTCTGCTTCGGCCATTTTTATGTATTTTTTGAAGATTCTTAGGAGAATATCAGTTTTCTCCTTTGTCCAGAAGTGGTAGTGTGCTCTTACGCGAGTATTACTGCTTCCTGAACCTTTACTTTTTCTTCCCATGTTGATGTCTGAATAACAAAAGTGTCAACAATTATGAAATACAAATAATGTGCTAATTTGTTCATTTAGTTCCCCTAACTATTACCAGTGTTATTAAGTATTGAAATACATGCATTTGGAATTGTATTCTAATTACTTATGTAATATATATACTTAACAGTTTGGATACTTGAGATTCATTTGTATTTAGTGCATATATAAAATACATATTTGTCTAATATTTTAGGTATTGTAGTTAAAGTTCAAATGTATTTATGTACAGGCATAATAATGTTCTCTGGGGTGTTTGTCATTGCTACTTTGTATGCCTTCTCTTTTTCTATTCATACTATAATTTAAATAACAAACTTTCTTACGTTATTAAATATAATTTTAAGTTGATAAAACTTACCCTCTTGTTGACACTTCGGACCAATAACGTTAACAAATGAATATAATTACATGAAACTGTAATCTTAAAAAATGCTTGCGAACGCCCCCTTCAGACAAATCCTCGATGTCGGAACTATTTTCTTCTTCTTCCACTGGCGGTAAATTCAAATTTTCTGCTCTTACCCCCTCCCTCCCTCTACACCCAACGCTAACAAAATATATAATAGAAGGTATTGCATTGTACCATTATTGGCATTAATAAATGAATTCAATATATAACTTATGTACCACAATATTAAGACAGCTTTGAGATGAGAATGTAATTAACAATTTTCTTTTGTCCCAAAAATATCACCAATATTTTGTGTAGCAATTACATTTCCATTAACAGAAAATCTAAAATAATAAATGTACAGGTATTTGTCACAAGCTGATGTGCTATACAAAGATTGTTGGTGTGAAAAGAATAAATATCTATATACAGGTGCGTTACAAAAAGAAATAAATCAAACAAGGCGGTACTCATCGAAATGTTTGGATAACGCAATATCAATACATGACTGAGATGAAAATGTAATCGTAACAATTTTCTTATATGTAGGTGGATAACAAAGTCGACGCCCCATCATATTGAAATAAGTTTAAGCTCAAATAGGGTAATCATAATTTTTTAAGAAAAAATAAAATAACTAATGAGATAGCACCGAATGAAAGATAATGAAAGACGTGAATATGTTTTACGACTTCTTCCCATCTCTCCATATCTTTCTGGTTCATGCTTATATTCATTGTTTCATCTTGATGGAATCCAATTATATATCGTTTTTGATAGACTGTGGTCTACCATCCTTTTCATGTACTATAATTGTTTAGATTGTATTGTATCAACAAATGTTATTTCTGTGCCTGTTCTATTTCGAATTTCTGTATTCTTTAGATGGTCTAATAATGTAGTTACTAAAAATATCTCTTCTTTATTGAAATCCGCTTTCTATTGCGTTTACTCTTCTTTTAGTTTCTCCTTTCATAGTCTCAACTTTTTTCTCAAGTTTTATTAATCAACCCAAATCATAGAACATTCTTCTAAAATTTTTTTTCTATTTTGCAGCTGATTACCCATTTATGCACAAATGGTAAAATTGGTATTGGCGCCCTGGCCTTAGACATGCAGCGAGAGGACGGCAGTATTGGAGAAACCAATAACGAATTTTTGATTGGTATCAACTTTCTCATGGCTGTTGACTAACCAATTGTGCTGAACAGCAGGCTGCTGACTGCGGTTATATGATAAAAAACGCTCAAAATGAAACCCAATATTAAAACCATAAACAAGAAACATGTATTTAATATATGATGTATTAAACAATACATACATCTTTTTTTAGGTCTTGTTACCAAAGATTTGTTTAAATGAGAAGAATTGCAAACTAATAGTTGAGATTACTTCGACTTTCGGGAGTATTACAGTGATAAATCTGTTTCTAATTTGACTTGGGAAAAAATTTGAAATATGGAAACCATTTTACATGAAAACATGTCACATAGAGCAAAATTTGGCTATCAGAAATATTCGAAGTACAGATTCTAGAGTAATATACATCTATAAAATTATCGTTTAGTAGCAAGTCTGTTAATAAGAGTTGGTATCGATTAGATAAAGCAGAAAAGTTGGGTGGTCGTGTCGCTTTTCAGTATTTCAGTGCTTTGTGAGTAATTTTTGTTTTTCAATTTTTTTGTAAGTACCTATTTTTATCATTTTTAAAAATTTAATAGTGCATTTTTTATTCACACCAATTGCCACAGGATGGAAAAGATACCAAAACAAGGAAGAAGCGGATTAATAGGGTTTTCTATAGAGTTCTAACTGCTTACGTTTTGTTAGTAGTTTGACAAGTTTGCGTCCTATCTCAATTTGTAGTTCCTTGCAAGACATTGACATACGTCTATGTCAAGTCATCTCCTAACCGTAGATACGTTGTTGATCAAGTGATTGCAAATGCTCAAAATTACAAATGATAGATACCATGCCACGCAAGGGGCGGTCTAAAAAAGACGGCGCGGAGTCCGGAGAAGACTCCGACGAGTATCGGAAACGACGGGACCGCAATAACCTGGTATATTACCCTGCCCTCCTTAATGGACGTATTCAATCGGCCCTCTTTTGTGATTGCAGGCGGTCAAACGCAGCAGAGTGAAATCCAAGCAAAAAACCCAGGAGACTATGAACAGGGTGAATGCTTTGAGGAATGAGAACACTATCCTCGAAGAGAAAGTGAAGACCTTAACAGAGGAGCTCAGCTTCTTGAAGGAGTTGTTCCTAGCACAAGCATCAAATAGCGTCGACAAGTCCAAGTTCGAGGGTGTAGATTTACAGAAATTGGTAGAAGACACTTCTGCTGGTAGTTCGAGTAATGGTACAAATACCTGAAATATTGTTCGCTATTTGCTTTGTAGAATTGTATATATTAATGCTTCCGAATACCAATAGTACTCCGTTTGTACTCTTAAGTTATATCTCGAAACTATATTCTAAAATTGATTGTGGTCAAATTTTGAAATGGCATCGATACAAAATTAGGTAATCATACTCTGTGGGCATATGTTTTTAAGGTGTAATGAGAAAGGAAGTCCAATCAATATTCTCAACACATGGGTATTTGCCAAGTGTGTTATGAGGGAATTATATTTGTTTCCTACTCTATGGGTTTGTGTTCAATCGTCTTTGGGTCTTTTACATATATATATATGGATGGAGGCAACAGTTCTGCCAATTCTTTTATTTACATATATTACAATGTTTACCGTCTGATTAAAACCATAGCCTTCACATGTAAAGAAAATGGTAATAAGTTTTTGTATGCTTTCAAAAAAACTTTTAATCGCTAGGTAGCGAGATAGAGGCAGGTGCCTCTATCTCTGGCAGAACTGCAAATCTTCCATATATACATCATACACTATTCAATAATTCTGGAACAGTCATGTTTTGTATTATGCATTTACACATACAAATTTGAAGTTCATTTTAGTGGTACAAACGAGAAAGGAAAACGATTAGAGCAAAGAAAACATTAATATGGTGGTCGTCTAGTATGCAAATCACGACAGTCAAAAACTCTAAAGAAATTAAAAAGAAAAATGTGTGGACTTATATATATTTAACACAATAACACCAAACATTTTCCCTACTACCTTTAAAATATATGTGAGTCTGCCGAATTACCCAGAACTTGATGAAGTTTCTTAATGGCCACATTACTACTTTAGTTTTTGTGCCTTATCGGTCTCAAATAATAAAGTAGAATAAATTTGTGAATGTAAAATAAACCATAGTAGTAAATAAAAACGTCGTAGTTGAAACTACGCTGATGATACATTTGTCAGAAAATAAAACACTGCATAACTTGAGGGCGATTCTCACTAAATATACTGCTATACAACTCATGATATAGATAGGTAACGAATACATCTATACAAAGTAAATGAACACTTACACTAAAAATTGTGTATCATGTGTTTTATATTATAAACGTTCTTGAATTACTAGTCATTGATTAACTGATGTAAACACCCCACTACTGCTCTTTAGGTCATTTTCTACCTTTACTTATCAGTTGTCAGTGCAGTATTAATTTTCTCTAATTTATTATGTACCATTTTACATTTAGTACATTTTTTCCACAGTGCACTGCACAGCAAACCATCACACTATGCTATGACTGATCGTGACTCTATTGAGATCAGTCGAGTTATATGACATGACTTGAACTGACATGTTCAGTGACAATCCGCCCTTAAAGTAATAGTTACAATGATAATTTGTTTCTAAAAGTTATAATTCGAAAAGAATGAAATACATAAAATACAGTTGAGGTCGGCTACTAAATTGAAGACAGGTTATAGTCGAAAGGAAGGAAATTTTGTAATTTCGCTATAGATCTATAGCCTGCGTACATACTAAAATTTTATTTTATTTTTTGATATATAACGTACCATAAATAACTGTGATAATCAACTTTAAGTATTTTAATATTCAATTGTTTTGTTATTCTGTAAAAATAATCCAAAAATACTATATTATTGTGAATAAATGTAAAACTTATGATAGAATTTCATACAATTGTTAGTGTATTTTCACACCAATGAATGTAGTTCTGAACCATATATTTACTACTAATACACTTTTGCTGTGCACTGGAACCATTGAACAAGCGTGTATTGTATGTATTTTATTAAAAATCCCAATCTATTTTTTTAATTTTCGTGATTTTTTGTGATAGGGTTAATTACATTTTATATTTTTGTACTATCTAGAAATAGTACTCTGAATCAATCTCTGCCTTTATTACAAGAAAAATTTGAACACAGCCATAAGTAATATTAAAATATTTGGAAATAGGATTGGCTTCTAAATTGTTAACCCTAATTTAAGTTAATAGAAATTTATTGTTCAAAAGTAATCGTATAGTAAAATGCATTAGAGTTTAAAAAAATTAGGTTTATTACATACTTACAAAACCATAAATGTTTTAAGAGAAACGAAAGAACATTATTCAAATCTCTTTCAAGTAACATTAAGTATGTAGGAATGTATTTTAAATAATTCTCTTTGAATAAAAATTACAAGTAACTTCAAGTCTTTATTGAAAAATAAATAGGGCACCTTGGTCGATGACTTGATTGCATGATTTTGTACTACTCATTCATACAAAATTTGAATAAGTACTACATAAATAAAGATAACCACCATATCTTCTGAAAATAAATGTTATGTTATATATATATATATATATATATATATATATATATATATATATATATATATATATATATATAATTTATTCATTAATTTTTAAGTTGTTTTTAATGTATTGCAAAATTTGGTGCAGGTAATCCTTATTGTCATAATCACCAATGCAATCAAGCTCTAAATAAATTAAACATTCTTCATAAATTAAAGAAAATGTGAATTCAAAAAATGATGCATCTTTGCCATCGCTCAATTTCAGCTTCTTCAGCAGTGATCCATCGAAGGAGTCTTCAGTAGTTCTTTTCCTAGGAGATTTACCACTTTCCTCAGAATGATTAGATTCTTCCAGCGAACTTTCTTCATTCTGCATTTCATCGCATGGGTCCATGGTCTCCACAGATTCTTTTACTTTCCTTATTTGCTCACGCTTCTTTCTTCTTTGGTTTGACCAGGTATTCGAAAATGCCTTTATATGATAACGTCTGTATTTCATGTTTCTTGATTTCTCTGTTATCACCATGTTTAAATTTTTAAAAAGCTGTAGCAGGTCTTCTCGAATTTTCTCCAGCAAAGACTCATCTGCATTGTCCACAGGTATTTTATAACAAAGTGGCTTTTTCTTTTTATTGGGTGAAAGCTGCTTTGCTGGGTCTGGACATGTTTTCAGATCAAAGTCCTTGCAAAATGTCCATGCTAATCCCCACCGAGTGATGTTTCCTTGACAAAAATTTGCTTCTTTGAAACTTAGGACAGCTGCTTCTCTTAAAAGTGCCTTCAGCTGTGGCAGGTTCCGCTTGTGTCCTACCATTGTAGAAAATATTTTAACTTTAGTTTGCAGCAGTTTACTCTCTTCAATTATTTTTTTAATAAAAGCAACTTCACCACCTTGAACGATTACTTCATTTGAAGTAGCACAGAAGGAGTTTTTTGGCCGTGGTCTATTTAGATTTCTCGACTTCGAGTTTGGGTTCAGGTCCTCTACACAGCCGAAGAAAGGAGGGTTACACATACAGAAGTCGAAACAGCCATCTTTAACTACCTCCATCAAAATGGTTTGTTCACTCACCTGGATCACTTTTATAAGATCATCGAGGTTGTTCCGTTTAACGTTAGCCACTGCATAATTTATGCTATGTATATCCGTCTCGGTACCAACCATCATCCACTTATTTTTCTTAGCAGCTAGCAGAGGGTATACGCAAGAAGCCCCTGTACCAATATCTATCCCCTTAATTCCATCTTTTCTGCCTGCTACACTTAAAAGATCTTCTAACCATAAAATGTAGTTTAAGCGCAAAGGTACCGTCGGAATTAGCTTGTGAAGAGGGATTTCTACGTCCAAGTCGAAGTCTTTCTTCATCAGGGTACGGAAAAGGGCACGAAGAGCTTCTATATTTTTGAAATCCAAGGTGATCTTTCCCGTAATATCTTGATGCACGAATTTTCTAAATTCAGGAAAGTTGATGGCTAACTTCTTGAAATCCGGTGGAGTTTTGTAGATATTTCTCGGGTGCATGTACTTGTTCATCGCCATCGTGGATTTTTTTTTGGTTTAGAAACAAAAAATGAAGGATATACCGAAACAAGAAAATACGTTGTAGTGAAATTCATTTCAAAACTGATGGAGCAGAAATAAAGGTTATGGTTGCAGTCACAACACAACATAATAAGAAAAATATAAAACTGTTTCATTTTGTAAATCTATTAAATAGTTCAACAAAAGTTCCTGTAATCTTTAATATTTCTTTAATTATGTATTTAAAACAGGTTTCATTCATAAATTCTCATTCATGAATGTTGATTCTATGAATTCTCTATTCTATAAAACCTCTGTACTGTGTTGTATTCTAATGGACATGGAATGTACATGTTTTGTGTATGTGTGGTTATGTCTCACTTGCAGCATGTTTGAAATTTAAATGCATTTTGCAAAAATGAGCGAAACAAAACATGTTAGTAATTTCTTCGATGAATTCGATCAATTGACTAAAACTCCTGAGTGTTTTTTAAAGTGAGCTTCCGAACAGTATTTTTAAACTTTTCTAATTTATTGGTTTGTAGCTGTGATGAAACCTTCACTGGAGACCTCAAAACCAAATTAAAGAATATCTATGACTTCATCGGCCAGGAGAAGTTTTTGGTGTCCAAAGCCCTGCACGAGTTATTAATTACAAACTTCGACAGTGAGCAGATATGGCAGCAAATCGATCTACAAAATGAGCATCTTTTGACCAGTGCGATCACAGACGTGAGCAAGCTTTTGTGTAATAAGAATGAGTTAGTATTTAATGAAATTCCGGATGTGGCGGAAGGAGAAGACTCTGAAGGTGAATTACAGCTTAAGAAGTCCAAGAATGTAGAAAATAATGGTGACATATTTTCTGATGAACTGGAACTAAATTCTTCAGATGAAATTGAGGACAAGGAGGTAAACATTAATGTAGATATAAATGATGAGGATTCTGATATTGAAGAAAAAATACTAGAGAAAACAAAACATTATAAGAAATCAGTTGTTGATGATGAATTCTTTAATCTCCAAGAAATGGAAGATTTCCTTAAATCTGAAGAACTTCGAAGTGAAGGGGTGCAGGAGAAATCGATCAAGAATGATGAAGATGACTCGGAGTCAGATGTTGAATCCATCGTTGATCTATTTAAAGAAGGAGAGGAAGATGATACTGATGAGGAACTTCAGTCTAAAACTGCGAGATTCAAAGACTTCTTTCGGCCAACTAATGATACACAGAAAACACAACGTAACAAGTTCTTAGAGGAAATGGATGATGGAGGTGAAGAAAATCCAGTTAAATCTACTCTTGAATTACGACAGGAACGGTTAAGTAAAAGGATTGAAGAATTGGAAGAAAGTGTAATCAACGAGAAACCTTGGACTTTGAAAGGAGAAATTAAAGCTGACGACAGACCACAGAACTCTTTACTAGAAGAAGTTGTTGAATTTGATATAATTTCAAGACCAGGTAAATTGATAATGTGATTATTATAACTTGATATTGAACTGCTTAGGTTTCAAGGAATTAAATAAAACTAGGACTAATTAACTAATGCATACTTAACTCTCCAATGGATACAGCTTTTCGATGTCTTTTGGAGGTTTCCTCTGTTAGTAGCCTGATTTTACTTGACTGTAGACTTGAATTCATTTTAAGAAGTAGGACATTTATAATTGAACAAATTTTTTCATTTTGTCCTCAACCATATACGGTTTTGGCATAATAACTGATGCTCCTAATTTTGGTAATGAATTAATTTTCTTTTATCTAATCAGCTCCTGTCATAACTGAACAGGCCACCTACCAGCTTGAGGACATCATAAAGCAACGTATAAAGGATAAGAAGTTTGATAGTGTAACTCGCAAAGAAAGACCTGTCGAAACTCCACTAGAGTACAAGAAAAAACTTGTGTTGGATCAAGAGAAAAGCAAAACATCTCTCCAGCAGATTTACGAGCAAGAGTTCACTAAACAGCAAGCAGCATTGGATCCAGACAATGCCAATAAGGAAGAAGAAGAGCCAGAGTTGCATAAAGAAATAAGAACAATGATGAGTGAACTTTTCCACAAACTTGATGCTTTATCAAACTTCTATTTTACTTCAAAACCTGCTATTCCAGAACTTAAGATTGTCACTAACCTACCGGCTGTTGTCATGGAAGAAGTTGCGCCCATTTCAACCAGTGAAGCGTCGCTGTTAGCTCCAGAGGAAGTTAGAAATAAACCCAAAGGCGTTGTCATAGGTTTGAAAGAATATTTTATTTATCATTATTTAAGATTTAACCCACATCCCAATTGCTTTTATAGAACAATGTCCAAATTATTGAAACATAGTGTAATTAAAACATGATAAATCATTTGTAACAGTTCACCAGATTCATACCCAATCATTTAGTAAAAATTTCATAACTAGTTAATATGTTGACTAAAATATATTTGTTCGTAAAATACTTTTCCTAAATCCTTATCATAAATATTATCGATCGATGAAATTCCATTAATTATCACAATGTTCACTCACAGTGTCCTTCATCTTCAGCAGGCTGAAGAAAGTTTTTTCTATGTTAAGAAATAGTTTGCTTCCAGATGATTCCTCTCATCTAATCGCCACTTACCAAAACCATCTAATTCTAGGTTACTGGATTAAGAGTAAATAAATTTGATCATAAATTCTAGCATTATGATTATGATCTATTGAACTATATATAATGTAATATTTGCTATCCTCTAAAAAATCTGCGTCTGTGGAAGTATGTGATCAGAAATATTGTGTTCCTGCTGTTATGCATTTGTTATTTTATTCTATATATTGTACATGTGATAGTTTACTTTGAGCATTTAATTGATCTTATGATTTCTTTAAGGTCACTCTGAAAGATCAAAAACAGATAAAAACCGAGAACGCCGGAAAAAGAAGAAAAAGCAACAGGTTCATAGTAATATGCTTAAAAACAAAATTGGTGGTTCAGTACACCAAAAAGTTAATCCAAAGAAGAACACAAATAATAAAAAAAAGGTATGTTTGTATCAAAATATCGCATTTATTTCACTATTTATTTGTTCCAGGCGGAAAACGATTTGTCCAAACCATTAAAATCTTCCAAGGCATTCTTTACACAGCTTCAAGACCAAGTTCATTTACATAGTAGCTCCAAAAATGTTGAGAAAAAGGCTAAAGATAAATCAAAAGCGAGCAGTTTTAAAATGTAAAGAAAATTTTGGGTATGAATAAATATTTTATTTTACAATCATTTGTAGCTTCATGTATACCTTGTATAAATCAGATTATGGCCATTAACCCATGGCAATTTTCTACACAAATCTTTATTAACGAAGACGAAGTACGCAAGCAACTGAGAACGACAAAAATGATTCTCTCTCGCTGTGTGTGGTCACTGCTGAATGAAATATTGAGCATAGATACTGAGACCTTAGGGTACGATGCTCAGTTTATGTCTATAAGTCTACGAAGAAAGGTGTATCTTCTGAGTTTCCTATTTTGCGCCTTACATTATAAGTGTATGAAGCCCTCTCTCTTCACTGCTCATTAGAAATTGCAATAAAAAGTCGTAGAATAAAGAGACCTGTAGCGTTGACCACTTGCTTCAGAGAACACCACCATGTTACAGCTTATACATTTTACATTATAAGTATAATGATATATACTTATACATTGTAATACATAAGCTGTGACCATGTATTTGTGTTGTTGCATGTTTGTCATAAGTCTATGCTTAGCATTTCCTTAGATAATGTACTTATATGCTTTGTGATATAAACGCGACACAGTACCCGAGATAAAGGTTAGGGGCGATGTTTCGTTGTAATTAGTGTGACAATTGGTGTAATAACAGTGTTATAAATTTTGAAAGGCAAGACTTGTGGTAAGACTGTTAAGTATATTTTACTGGCAACTCTGGCAAGTTGGATGGATTTCACTTTAATTTTGTTGATTGCTGTAGTTTGTGGTACAAATATTAATTACTAGTAGTACCATAATTAGTATCCAATATTTCATTAATGGAAGCAATCGTATTTATACAAGTTTCCTTATTGCACAAATAAATACTGCTCACCAGTTGTAAACCCTGGTTGTAGACCGAACAAGTTTCACAATTTTCTTACAAAGGCTACACATATCTTTAGATGGAAGAATGTATGTAATATTCCCATAGAGGAAGATTTTATAGGAAGACATTTATGAAGGACATTTTATGACTTCAGATTATGCCAATCCCAATTTAAAAATAAGTGCTGCAGCAGTACCAAAATAAATTGATACTTGTATCTCGGATATAAATTGTAGTAACATTTACCATGATACCCAGCCCACTTCTTTAGAGGTGAACATCTCAATTGTAAATGGCTCTGATAACTGTGCTTGATATAATTCCAGAACGTGAGATACCTGATCGCAGTGATAAATTTTCATTTCTGAAAACAGGATTTCAGAAGCAATTCAATTTAAATAAATCAAATTTATCAAGTCGTGAAAGTAAAATGTATTAGATAAAAATACAGCTAAATATCTAAGCAAAGCTAATGTAGTGCGAACATAGAAACAGCAACTAATTGAACACTTACAAATTAAAATATCAAGTTTTTAGAACCAGTTATTCTGAGGAGGAATTTTCAATCCTTTCCACTATGACTTTCTGGAGGTTTTCTGATTCCGTGGGAAACAGTTGCAGGAAAGCAGGAGCCTCTGTGACGTCTTTAACTGGATACTCATCAATGGGGTCGCTATCCTCTGCATTTACTGGAGATTCCTCCACAGTCTCATAACGTGCAATGGTCATATCTGTTAAATACATTTTTTTTTCCTGGGTAAGGCATTTTAACTTGTTACGGGACCTTAAATAATGAGACGGATCCAGTCCATCCTGCTTTAATATTTTCGGTAAAAGCCTTCTCCTGGCGTTCATGAACCAATGAGTTATCTGTTTGAATGTTAAATTTGTCTTCAAGGCCAGCATAAGTTTTTCTTTGTGGGTTAGGTACGGCTTCTCCTTATGTGCGTACATCCATTCCTTCAAAATTTTGGTCGCTTCAGCTGACAGTTTTTTAGTATTATGGCCATGCTGGTGGCCTGAAGGTGGCCTGAAGACCCGCGAAACAATGGGTACGTAAGGAAACCTGGTTGGAGCGTTCATTTTCCAAGTGATCCTTTGAAATATATCTGAAATCTGTTGACAAATAAGGGATGTAATTTTTGCTAGCGACATTTGTTTCAGTTATAAGTTTTTGAGTTTATTCATTCATATAGAGTTTATCTAAAACAAATCTGGTCACAGGTGATTCGGTGACGTTTTGTATTGAATTGCTTAGATTTTAAGGAATTCATTAAATGAAACATGGTCTAAATAACTAACGTAATTCTACAATGCCTCCAGCTTTCCAGTGTGTCTTTGATGTCTGATTTTGCTTGACACAATTACATTTACGTTACACAATAACATTTACTATTAAAGTTTTCCATTCTATGTTCAACAGTATACTCTTTGGCATAGTAACATGTTCTAATTTGGATAATGGATTAATTTTCTTTTATTTAATCAGCTCCTGCCCTAACAAGAGGCCATCACCAGCATTGAAGCAATGTTGCATCAGACAACGCCATGAAGGAAGAAGAGCCAGAGTTGCATAAAGAAATTAGTTCAATTACAAATGAACTTTTCACAAACTTGACACTTTATTGAACTTCTATTTTACTTTAAGTTCGACTATTCCACAACTTCAAATTGTCGAGGACTATTTTATTTATTATTCAACCCACATTCCAATTGTTTTCATATAATTAAAACTTGATAAACCATTTGTAACAGTTCATCTGATTCATACTCAATCATTTAGATTTTTCAGAACTAGAGTTAATATATTGAGTAAAACATGTTTTTATCAAATATTTTGCTTACATAAAATATGTGTCGATCAAGTATGTTTGAAGTAGTTATATAGTTATGAAGTAACTAGTATGTTATTCCTTGGACTACTCTAAGAATATTTTGTTCTTTGATGATTTTTGAACACCCGCTTCATTTCGGTGAGAAAAGCATTCAATCTTCTCATCATTGACTGCCGAACTCTTTCTAACACACCAGGATCGTTTCTATCGAAATCTGGATAATTGCTGCGTGTAACTCAATTAGAAACGAACCTGGTGTGTTTGAATGAGTTCGACAGTCAATGATGAGGAGATTGAATGCCTGTATCTAAGCTGGAGCAAGTCATTTTGAACATTTATTGTAGATTAAGCAACTTCACATGTACTTTCTGATAATAAAATGTTGTTACTCGCAATTTTTCGCTCTGTATATTCGAAGAAAAGCGGTTTTTTTCAATAATCATCAAAGAACAAAATATTAATGGTCCAAGGAATAACTTCTTCAATTTTTGCCACATGTTTACCAAACTGTATATTTGTTCTAGATGGATTATTTACCCGAATCGTTAAAATCTTCCCAGGAATTATTTAGGCAGCTTCAAGACCCTTCTTGGCGTCCCCAAAATGTTGAGAAAAAGCCTAAAAATAAATCAAGAGTTAGAAGGTTTATTTTTTAGAGAAAATTTTGTTGTATAGATAGATATTTTATTTTCCAATCATCTGTAGCAATATGTATAAATCGCAATATTATGTGAACAGTTAATAACTCCAACAGCTATAGTCAGAGATCTGTAAAACCATTGTTACTTTAAAAATAAAGATGAGCCCAAAAGAAAGCTACATTCTGTACCTTAGATTTGGATGTTTAAAGTACACTTTATGGCTTTTAAAGTTTAAAAACCGGGTATCGTTAAAATTTCAAATTTGCTAACATTTTTCAACCTCTGATCTATGCTCAGAGAACGTCATCTATCACGAAACACTATTAACGAGATATCAATAACTTGTTCTGTGGTAATTGTAGTTGTCACCTTGACATTTCTCTTTGATCTCTAGAGCCTCCAGCGAGGGTTTTGGTAGTTTCAAAATTTGTTTATTTTCTAAATTTAATCACGTAATTCAGTTTTACATAATCTAATCCAGGTAAAATAAATATGTAATCTTTGTTGCATCCTAGCACCAACGACACCGACTTTACAGTTAAATCAATAACCCTGATAACCATTTTACTGCAGAATAAATCATGAATTCCAACCAAGAAGACAATGCCCCGTCAGAAGTAAGTATTCTCAGAAAATTGTGTTTAAAATCTGCCTCTAAAATTTCAACTTTGCCAGAAAAACGAGACCGTTCAAGTAGTCGTCAGATGCAGGCCATTGAGTGATAGAGAGTTAGATTTGAAATGTACCAGCGTCGTGAAGATGTTTCCCAATAGGGGGGTGATAGAAGTTGAAAACCCAAAGGCGAGGAGTGAGAACGAAAAAAATAAGATCTTCACTTATGATGCGGTATACAATGAAAGGTAAGAATTTTGGATTTTGTCAGGTCTTTAAGCTCTATATGAATACTTAACCGGTATCTGAACTAGACCAACTTACATTTATTTTAAGGAAGTTACTCCCAAGTTCTCTAAGCTGTTGTCTTCTATTTACTTTTCTCCCTCTAGAGGTCTCCACATTTTGCCTTATTCTTGGCTTTAACGTCATATATACTACCATGTTCCTATCATCTCATATCGTTTTTCACATATCATACCTTGCTTCAACAGTATTACATTTGTATAGTGTTGTGAGCGTAGACAGATTAAAAGTAGACAAGGCAAGTAGCCAAAATATTGTAATACGGAGTAGGCGAACTGTGGTCTATCTATCTTTCTCTACCACCATTTGCTTGCCCACCCCACCAATGGTGATTCGTGGCGGAGATGGTCGATCATGTGCATGCGAGAGACAAAGGTAGCTAGACCCTTCAGGGTAAGTCGACGTTAGATCTTTTTACACAGGCTAGCCTATATCTTGCCTGGTTTACTTTCAATATGTCTATAGTTGTGAGCATTTCCATATAACAGATTGCGTCGTTAAGTGTTGTCAGTGGTCACATATTTATTAAATTTTAATATAGTTTTAAGCAGTTCTGATGGAAACTAATACGTTAAAATAAGTATCAATACTACCAAAACTTTGTTATAAAGAATGAGAAGAATGTTTAATAATATTTAGATAAAATCATAGTTATGTGACCAGTGGCAATGCTGGGTTCATGGTCACGTCTTCAGCTACCCTCTCCTTTCCTGAGGTCGTAAAGGGGAGGGTGATTGGCCCCAGATCAACTACTAGGTCTCCTGGCTCTTTACGAGGGCTCTCTATCCTATAATCTGGATACTTTTCATCTTTAATAGTACATGCCATGTGTACAATTTAAATATATAGCTGCATGAGCTTCCCAATGGAAAAAAACTACTAATTTAAAAATAAACAAGAAATGAAATATCCACTATAAATTTACGCAAAAATTTATTAAGCAATTAGTTGTGTACATATCATTATAGAATTTAATACATTTATATTTAAACAGTTCGACTCAACAAAACCTTTATGATGAAACCGTGCGACCCCTGGTAGCTTCTGTCCTCGAGGGTTACAATGGTTGCGTCTTCGCTTATGGACAAACTGGAACTGGAAAAACTTATACTATGGAAGGGTGTGATGGAGAAGATGAGAAGGGGATCATCCCAAGAGCCTTTGAGCAAATATGGGCGCATATTGACCGTAAAACTGGGGTAGAATTTCTAGTCAGCGTGAGATATTTGGAAATATACATGGAAGAAATTAGGTTTGTATACAGCGCTTATATATCTTTTTAAACTAATGTGTAGCGGAAGTTCAATAATCCATAATGACTTGTAGAAAATCGAATTGACTGATATATTATTGAAAAATGATGGTAGCAGATAAGTGATATGACACTTTTAACACTTTTAGTTATGTACTTTCTACAATTCTAGCAACTGATTTTGAATTTTTATGTTTAAGCTTAGGGCAAGCCTAGAGCTGATGAAGGAGAAAAGTTTATATATTGGTGCATTTGAAAGTATTTTTCTCATACGTTCCTTCTTATTACACAGCTGCTGAGAGTGTTAATAATTCTTCCCTTAGGCTCAATGAAATCGCAATCGCGAAGTTTTCGTAAGAATTCTTACAAATGATTTCGGGTACAATGTATGACCGTCATTAGATTTCACAGAAATACAATCATTTGCACTTCCTCGTCCAATTTATGACTAAGGAAATTTGGACGAAAACGCATCCAAAGGACTACTGGCATAATGAGACATTTACACTTCACATGTTCTATTACCTCCTTGCATCGCATGAGTAGAAAGGGAAGAGATTTTTTAAATATTCTATAATATCTGATGAATGTCATATGTTTACAGTTACAATGTATTGAACTCCACCACAGCAAATAAAATTATTTAATGCAAGGCTTAGGAACTTTAATACTAAGGATAAATTTTCACAAGAACTTATTTAAAAAAAAATAAGAACTTTTTTTATATTAGTATTATCTTTTTAAGGGACTTATTAAAAATTAAGAATTCGAAACCTCACGAGCTACGTGAAGACAAAGGTCAAGGTGTTGTAGTTACCAACTTACATTCTCAGACATGTCAAAGCGCCAAAGACATGTTAAGGGCAATGAAAATTGGCAATAACAATCGAACAACCGGCATGACGAATATGAACGAACACAGCTCTCGATCTCACGCCATTTTTCAAATTATAATCGAAATGGGTGAAGAAAACTCGAAATCCGTCAAAATAGGGAAATTAAATTTAGTGGATTTGGCTGGCAGTGAGAGACAGTCTAAAACTGGGGCGACCGGAGATCGGTTGAAGGAAGCTACCAAGATCAACAAAGCTCTATCATCCTTAGGTTTGTTACATTCACGAGGCTGTTAATAATCTTAATATATTTTCTTTTCAGGAAATGTCATTTACGCCTTAGCTGAGAACTCTGCACACATTCCTTATAGAGATTCAAAATTAACTAGACTGCTACAAGATTCTCTTGGTGGTAACAGTAAAACGATCATGATAGCCAATGTGGGTCCAGCCAGTATGAATTATGAAGAAACCATAGTCACCCTGCGTTACGCGTACCGAGCGAAATCGATCAAGAACAGTCCTGTTAAAAACGAAGATGTTAAAGAAGGTAAACTTGTGTTCCTCCAGCAAGAAATTGAAAGGCTCAAGCTGCTGATAATGGAAAAAAGCAATGGAGAACTCGGCACGGAAGACATTGACGACCAAGAGTGCTGTGAAAGCAACGATGAAAGTGATAAGGAAGAGAAGGAGAAGAAACTCGAGTTAGGTAAAATGGAAGTAGCTGAACTCTCCAAGAAACTGAAGACTTTGGAGAAGCAAATGGTTCATGGTGGAAAGAACATCGTTGATAGCGTTAATGAAAATGAGCTTAAGTTAGAGCAACAGCGAGCTGAAATTGCTGCCCGCAAGGTAGGATGAAAACGGGAGGGTAAAAACGTTAGCCCAACCTTATATAATTTTCTCACACCACACTAAATATCTAGGTTGTAAAGATATGCTTTCTTTTTATACAGTATTTACTATTATTTATTGCTCAGCTCTTAACATTTGCTTACACAGGCAAGCAGAATTTGTTGTTTCTGTAAAAGAGTTGACTGTTATGTAATCGTTCCTGGTGAATGATGCTGTCACATTGAACGGTCCGTAAAAAGTTAATCAGATATAATATTAAATATTGCATAAGATAAATATATTAATACTTTATTTGATTTGCTCATTAAACATGTAAAATGTGAGTAATGTAATATAACACATATAATGTTTTTGCAGTATCTAATTTAGTCACGTTCTTTTTAATAGTTGTCTAATTCGTATACAGAACTAGAAAAAAGTAGTTTCTAAGTACCTTTAGTTACTTTTGAAGAAATACTAAAGTAACGAGTTACTTTAACTATTTTTTTTTTGTCTAAGTAACGATAACTTTACTCTTTTCAAGCATAAACAAGCTTCCGTAAAGCAGTACATTGTTTCCAACATGGTTCTGAAGAACTTTTTTCAGGAAAGTAAGAAACATTTTTCTCCAAAACAGATACTTTGGGGTCTAATTTGATGTGATTACGCATTACTCCCTCGATTACGTGCTGCAGTCGGGAGTCACGGTAGCGCTTTGTAAATGCTCTTTATATATATATATATATATATATATATATATATATATATATATATATATATATATATATATATATGCACAGCAAACAGCATTCCTGTCTCAGTTGAACATTGCGGTTCCAAACGTCACCTTCATGCTGTAAAATTTATGAACAGCGTAACCTTTTAATATTGAATTGTTCTTTAATCTGTTTCCTAATTGTACTACTTTTTAATAGAAACGTGGAGTCGAAATGCAGCAGAAGTTGGAGCTTGAAGAAGAGACGTGCAGTGAACTGAAACAAGTTTTTGCGAGCCTCCAACAGCAAGTGGATTTCAAACGGGACAAGCTGAAACGACTGAACGCTAAGCTACAGTCAATGCGCCAGGAAATCAAGGATAATCATGATGTTTATGTTAAAGATCGGCAAGAAATTGAAGAATCTAATGACGAGGCTGCTCTGTAAGTAGGACTAAATAAATTTTATAAGAGTGCGGGAGAAAATTCTACTTTTTTAGCCATTTAAGACGATGGTTTCTCATCATCGATAACTTTGTACCATCAGAAGAAAGGTCGAGATTGATTAACTTAGCACAATTTGATGAAAACATTGATAATTGGGTATTGCGTAAAGAAAGAATCAATGTGAACCTATCGGACAGGCCTTTAACTCATAATTATCGAAGGCCTATCTCTGATGCAGCTATTGATGCTGGACAAACAAATCCTAAATTTAGAGTAAGTTAAAAGTTAATTTATTCTATATTGTGTTTACATAATACTTCTACGTTTTAAACGCAAATTTTGCTTTGTAATGTCAGTAACTTCTTATCTTAGTAGTTATGAATTATATAAAAAAAAAACACCAATTTATCGTTTTGGTCTTTTTCCAACAGAGGCCCTTTTTCATGTTAAACGATAGATACAACATTTAAAATGAGACAAATACCAAGTCTTGACCAGCTGTATGTGAAAATTTGCGACCGGTTTCGAATATCTTAGTCATCTTCAGGCAAATACGATATAATCCTAACTGAATGAATAAATTTAAATAAATATATATTCAAGACTTAGTGTTTGCCTGATTTTAAATTCAAATGGCCAACTTTGAGAGATTGGACAACGTTCTACAATAGTTGCAATATCTTCATTGTAAGATATTAAAAAATTGTGTTTCAGGGTGAGAATGTTTTAGACTTAAAGCTAGATATGGCATTACGTACTACACAAGAATACACACCACCTTTAATTTGCCCTCAAATTAAGTCTATAGTAAATGAAGTTATCAGAAACGAAACTGAGAACAACTACATCATCGTCAAGGCTCCGACCCATTCCATTAGCGCTCGGAATACTTCTAAAATTGACCAAGAAGGGAAATACAAGCAGGCTACCAAAATGACAGTCGACATGCACAATTACAAGTAAGTACACACTTTGGTTCTGTTCTTACCCATAACCCATCAAAAGAGGTTCATATTAATGTGTTCGAAGTATTGTGTGGTTTAAATAAATAAAAGATCACTCCCATTTAGGACAAGACGCCTTGTGAGCCAATAAAATATTTAAATGTTCCAATTTCTCACATTTAAAAGTAAAATCTGTGTGCACCTTTTAGGAATTTTGATCTTAGCCGAAAATTCTATGCAAACATTTATATTTGGCAATTCTATTAACCAGAATACTGATTTTTTAAAAATTGCTTTTCCAGGAATCGCCAAGCTTCAAAATCGGCCAAGGCAACTTTTTAATAAAAGTATAAATTGTTTTAGTAGCTACTAAATCATATCAATTTTAGTAGAGCAACATTCAATCAAGCAAAATTAAAAAACAAATTGAAACAAAATAAACCCGTGAAATTTTTATATTTCAGTACACCGTACTTGAAAAATCTCAATATGTATTTTTACTTGTTCTAAAAAATTGATGTGACTTAGAAAGCTGTTTTTTAATATTTTGTGATATTTTTTTAATATATTTATGAATACTATAAATTCGGTGTTATAGAAATTGTCTCATGATATTTTGAATTAGGAATATACCAAAACAAATGTGTTTTGGCACTATTCACTATCCTAACAACTTTTGTGCTTTATTATTTTATTCTAGTCAGCATTATACAAATTTATTTAAAGAGATAAGTATTTTAAAAGAGCTCCTTTTTCAGAGTAAATAGATTTATAATAAACCTAATCTTAATTAATATAAAAATTGGGGACATCCAATAAATAAAATTGTCCACAAACATGCAATTTTATTTCGCATATCTGTACACATCATGCATTACTTCTTACAATAATTAAGTCATTAGTAAGCAAACACATTACGTCTTCAATGCATACATCAGTTTGATGACATATGGAGTAGATTCCACTTTTAAAAACAGATCACTTTCACCTCAGTTCAATGTAATCCAACGTGTCTTGAAGATAAGGAAACGTTTAAGACATTCAAGGCCTTGGATCAACCTCCTCTACATATTTTTAAGAGAAACTTATGTAGTTTACTTGACCCTTCAGGTCTTCAGATCTTACCCTTTTACAGTTAGTTGTTTTTAAGCTACCTAGAAAGAAGGTATCAAGCTATTTAAAATGTAGATGATTTAATTAGAAAAACCAGTTAATAGAAAACTAAATTCTGGAGCGTTTCCTGGAGAGATTCTTCTAGCTTAGATAACTTACAGGTCAAGAAATAAGTAGCGGGGAAAATCTGAAACACCTAAATACAGGACTAATATACCGTATGCGAGAAATTTTATGATACATAGAGGCAAAAACAAAAAGTGCGATAGAGGTATAAATATGTGATCAAACACACAAAACCTACAATTATTTTCGCACCGATTTGTTAATTGTGTAAATCATATGACATACATTATGTTGTATTGTACACGAATGTACTACTATAGTGTTTAATACAATCTTTCTCACAATATTATCATACCATGTATATTCTACAAAATTTATTTTTTGCAATACATTCAAAGTAACTTGTTGAATTCCCTTTATATTCGATGTGTTTGTATCACAGTGACAATCTTGCATCGTCTCTAGCGACGCAAGCGCATGTAAGATTTAACAGAATTAGTGTGTAATACACCTCAATAATATTGTAGCGAATGCCCCGTATAAGCCGTTGTTATGGAAAAACAATAGTTGTCTATGTGATTTGTAGATGTTACGTTGACATTAGGTAGTAAAACCTCTTTGTACATGTAAAACTATTACATTGGGGGCCTGTCCGGGATTTTGTGAACCGGAATAGCGGATAAAGGTTTGGTGGACCTGGGATGGCGTACGGAAGTGATGGCGATGGCACGCGGCGGAGAGGCGAGGAGTGCAGTCTGTGCGGCGTTGTGGAATTGTTGGGCGGCTGGCGCAACTCGAAACGCTACAGAATCCGAAGCTAAGTACCATTACACAAATACACACCACTATAACACCAAGGTTTGGGATAACCTAAACAGGTTTAGATTTAGGAAAACACTCGAATGGATTGACTGCGTGCGGCTGGCGCGCGTGGCCCATTTGAGTGCTACACTCACATTCGTGACTCTTATTGGGAGACGGGCGCTGTTCATCTTTAGTACAAGAATTGGTGATGGTTGACCACTGGGTTGTGTGTCTGGAGCCATGAAGCAGTTGCTGGGGATTTCAGTAACTGCAGGAGCAGCGGAGGATTTCAAGAGACAGGTCCCTCTTCTACCTGGAGCATTGGATGGGATTGGTCATCCCTGGTGTCTCTGATGGTCAGAAGTAGGATTGGCCTGCTTGGAGGATTTCAAGAGACAGGTCCCTCTTCTACCTGGAGCATTGGATGGGATTGGTCATCCCTGGTGTCTTTCATGGTCAGAAAGAGGATTGGCCTGCTTGGTTTCGATTTGCTGCTGATGAATTTTTGTACAGGATTTACAGTCCAACCCGCTCAATGGAGTTAATCGCACACATACACATACACACAATTACACATATACTTGCAATTTATTGCAAATGGATTTGGCAAGGATACTGGCGTGTTTTGTTTGATTTTTAGATCAACTATGGCGAGATTCCCCGAGGTGGATATCGCCTGGAGAGGACAGTTGGCTCTCGATGTATAAGTTCTGGCGGAATTTCTGAAAAAGGGGAGGAGCGGTGCGCATGGTAGCAGTAGCCGAAGCAGTAGTCAAAGCATTAGCCGTAGTAGTAGCAACAGTAGCAGCAGTAGTAGTAGCTGAAGCAGTAGCCGAAGCGGTAGCCGTAGCAGTAGCAGTAACCGTAGCAGTAGCAGTTCGCTGATATGGTAGTCATTCGCTGATATGGTGTGCATGGTAGCAGTAGCAGTAGCCGAAATATTAGCCGTAGCAGTAGCAGCAGGAGCAGTAGCCGTAGCAGTAGCAGTAGTAAAAGCCGTAACCGTACTAGTAGCAGTAGAAGTAGCAGTAGCCGTGGCAGTAGCCATAGCAGTAGCAGTAGCCGAAGCATTAGCCGTAGCAGTAGTAGCAGTAGCCGTAGCAGTAGCTGTAACCGTAGCCGTAGCAGGAGCAGTAGCAGTAACTGTAGCAGTAGCCGTAGCAGTAGCAGTTCGCTGATATGGTAGTCATTCGCTGATATGGAGTGCTGTGGAAGTAGATCGTCCGAGGGTCGAGGGCGACCCTGAAGACGGGGAGGGATAGTGTAGCGAATGCCCCGTATAAGCCGTTGTTATGGAAAAACAATAGTTGTCTATGTGATTTGTAGATGTTACGTTGACATTAGGTAGTAAAACCTCTTTGTGCATGTAAAACTATTACAATATGTACAGAGCACTCACCTATTTACCCTCTATTCTCGGGTCAATTTAAAATCAAGTTAAATAAAAATACAGTCCACATGAATAAGCACTAAGTCGGTGCACAAATATTTTAATCCTTCGTCCAGGATTTCAACGTATCTCCTGGATCCAGTTTCGACAGGTTTGGTGAACGATACCAGGCGTATGTGAGCTGGCGTAAACAAAGCCGTATTTAAACGAGAAGGCGTAGATGGTCGGCGTCGAGGGATCGATAGTCGGTGTAGTTCTGCAGAAAATCGCATCAGGTGTATCTCCAATATCCAATGTATCCTTTAACACCTCAGTTTGGTGTTCGATTATATCCTTTTGTCCTATTTCTATTACCTTGTACTCATGAATTCAAGTTTTTACCAATCGAATGAAGCTTGATATTGAAATACATTGAATACACACATAATGGGTGTTGTCTGGGTCTAAGAGTAGAATCAAATGTTATTAGCAATGAAAACAGAGAACCACCTATTAATTCTCAAGCTATTTCTGATTCATTATACACATTACATTATCTATTACCAAATTACTAGTTTTTTCAGGCAATTTTGTGCATGGTTGAGTTTCAAACAAAACTTCAATTATTTTCAGTAATGCTAATACACATGCAAATAAATTCAGTTCTAAAAATGTGAAAACCCATTCTATTTGTAAGTGGGCTGATTTCTTGGCCTTAAAACGGCCTTTCAGAGGTATATACAACTCAGGTACTCTCATCTACAATTTTGTACCAAATTCAAGATTTTGGTTCAATGTTTCATCAGTGAGGTCTTCCCTCCAGAGTTTATTTCAACAATGGCATTACCTTTATTGGTGCTAGCAAAAAATTAAGAGAAATAGGTAATTTTCTCCATCGCAACTTACCGTCTGTGATTGATCGAACAAGTCAAGACAATTCACATTGAGTATTTATACCTCCATATACTTCCAATTTGGGCGGTTCATGGGAGGCAGCTGTTAAAAGTGCAAAACACCATTTCAGACGAGCTCTAATCAATCGCAGTGTAACACAAAGAATTTAATACATTACTTGTATAAGTGGAAGGCATCTTGTACTCTCGACCTTTATTTTCCATGTCATACCCTAATGATCTTGTTCTTATTACTCCAGCACATTTATCCTTATCCTGAATTATACAATAATGAAACACAGTCGGTACTCATTGTAGAGAACGACCAGCGCCTTCAAACCTCCAGCCCATCGTCAGAATCAATGGAGTGGCCCTCCCTTCCGCTCTTTTACTGCTTCTTGAAACGTGAGATGCAGTAAACGACATGATGAGTTTCGATTACTTGAAATTGTCATATATCGATGCACCAACTGAAACAGGCGAGAAGTGTTCATCTGACTACCGCACAGCGGTACAACTCCCTTTAGGAAACCCCTAAGCAAAATGAGAATAATTGAACTTTAAAAACCAACTCAATTGAATAGTCAGTACATCAAGAATTATCTGATAAGTTTAGTATTACTTTAAAGCGTACACTCTATGTATAAAATTACAATAAAGCATTACAATACATACAATTCCATACTTATAAAAGAATTCACTCTTAGCATAACATTAAATCAAAAAGTTCATAATTCAAAAGCGTGAAAAATAAAGCGATTAATTCTGTAATCGTCCATCAGGTTTCACTACCAAAACAAAATATCTACTATCTAAATAACGTTTCAATACAATGCAAATAACTGAGTACAATTCATGAACTTTATTCATACTAAAAGGCCACTTCTAAAACAGTTCTCGACAAATTTATGGTATTAACATGCATGTAATTTTTAATAATTTATTACTTCTATAAAGTCTTCCATCAGTTCTTTAGGTTCATACTGCGTGTCCGCCAGCTTGGCAAAATGGACTTTTCTATGTTTGCTCAATCCACTCGAATCATAAAACCGTCTACCACAAACTGTACAACCATAAGGTTTTTCTCCAGTATGAATCCTCATGTGTACAGTGAGAGTACTATTAAAACCAAAAGCTTTCCCACAATAGACGCAGCAATACAGCTTCTCCTTGGTGTGCACTTTAACGTGGGATTTCAGGTGTTGTGACTGTTTGAAAGACTTGTTGCACAGGCTGCATCTGTAGGACCTCTCTCCGGTGTGGATGGCGAGGTGCATGTTACGCGAACTCTGCTGCGAGAACCTCCTGCCGCATATCTCGCACGAATACGGTTGCTCCCCCGTGTGGACGCGCGTATGAATGTCAAAGTAGGACTTCCTGCTGAAGGTTTTACCGCAAATTGTGCATAAGAACTTGCTGCACGATGCTGACTTCGGGGCGTCCTGCGGACTATCGCTAGTTTCGTCAGTTACTCCGTCCTCGTGCGTTTGCTGATGGATAAAGTAGGATCTGTAGCCAGGGAAGGTCTCGTCGCACGTTTCGCACCTGTGCGGTTTGATGTCGTGCACGTTTTTGTGGTTCGTCAAGAATATCGTCTGAGCGAAGGCTATAAACAAAACAATAGTGGTAAAAGCTGTGGTGTGGATAAACAGAGGCGACTGAGTCATACTGAACGTGGTTTAAGCGTTTAAACTCATATTTGATTCCCATTTAAAAAAAATTGACGTAGTTTCGAAAGTAAAGACTAAAAATACATATTACGAGATTTAATTACAATCATTTGAGCAATTGTCCGAAAATTGAATTTGAAACATTGTTTTGGACGCAATGTGCATAATAATACCTTGAAACATGTGCGCTTGAAGGAACTTTACCAGAATATCCAGTTTTATTTAATATTAAATCAAGTATAAAATACATCACAAAAACAACATCAAAGTTATGATGGAGTTTTCTACATCTGAGTTAGTGACTCCTGATTTTTTTATAAATACGTGGACTTTCAGATAGTCCGAAAAGGATTTGGGTGCTTCTTAACAGGCAGCTCAGTTATAGATCACAGTAACATATTTATATTACATTCAGTTTTGGTAATATACATAACAAATACAAAAATTACAAATAAACTGTACTTACAGAGGAATATGTTAATACTTGTCTTCACTAGCCACATTCGTGTGAATTGAAACCAATCTTAATATCAAATATTAAAGTCTTGCTAACAAATCAATGCAAAGAGGTCTTGAGAACAAGTCTCACTGACACTGCCTCAAAGAATACAAATCAGTCACTCAAACAGTCTCATTTTTAAGATGCCCTTGGCTGTGCTTCTTCAGGCTACTAGTGTCATAAAATCCCCGTCCGCAAACCAAGCAATGGAATGGCGTCTCCCCAGTATGTATCCGCGTATGTGTCTTCAAATTACAATTCTGTGCGAAACTCTTACCACAAAATGTACACTTGAATGGCTTTTCACCTGTGTGCGTGACGTGATGTCTACGCAGGTGAGTCGATTGCTTGAAACTTTTAGCGCACACTTCACACTTGTAGGGCCGCTGACCTGTGTGCACCAGAGTGTGTGTGTTGTAAGTGCTGGCCGCTCTGAAACATTTACCGCACTCTTTGCACTCGTACGGTTTCTCCTCGGTGTGGATCTTTGAATGCAACTCCAAGTAACATTTCCGCATGAACGCCTTACCGCAGGTCGGGCACAAGAATTCCTTCTTCCCTTCGTGAATCGCCATGTGGCTCTGTAAAGCGTACTTCGAGGAGAACATTTTGTCACACACGGTGCACCTAGTCTCGAAACCTTGTATGTCTCCATTTTTCAGTCTGTGCTCGATGAGGTGCTGGTGGTAATTCACGCGACGGGTAAAGGTCTCATCGCAAAATCGGCAAGAGAACTGCGCGCTATCGTCGATCGCTCTCGCCTCGTCCTCTTTTTCTTCCTGGTGAGTTTCGTGCTTCAGTTTATGCTCGATCATGTGCATTTTGTATTCGATTCCTCGTTTAAGGAGCGTGCCGCAACGGCCACATGGTTTCGAATTCGAGTGGAGGCCCGTGTGACGCAAGATCCTTTCTAGCCTGGCGAATTCTACAAAGAAGGGCTCGATTAAAATTTGTTATAGATCATCCGGCAAATTAAATTTTCCTTCATTTGCTAATTTGTTTTTAAGTTGAGAATACTTTTTCCGGTATAAAGGAAGTAAAGGAAACATTGAAACGGTTCACATCGCATTTTCTTCATGAAATTTACTGGTCTATTCACGTTGAACATGGTTACAGTTCAAATTTAAAAACATAGTTCTGACATTTAATAAAACTAAATGTATATCTATAGTAAACGTTAACTACTTTAATTGTCTTGAAGAGAAATTCAGTTTCAATTATTCTGTGTAAAGTGCAACTTATTATGGCAGTTGGGCAGATTAGCTAGTTTAAAATCAGTAACTGATGTTAGTTCAAATGTCTAATAGACAATATTGATACTGAACAATTATTCATTAATTGTATAAATAAATGCAAATTAACCTAATAATCCAGATAGCCAAATGCTGGCAGGGCCTGCTGGAAGATCTGTAGCCATCTACGGAAAAATCTTTATGACATGAGTGTGCGTCTCCTACCGTAGGATAACATAAATTCTGCGTATGAACACAGTGAATGTCATAGATGGCAATATCAATCCCATCATTGCTAAGATAAAATGGTGTTCATGTCGTCACAATGTGAAGGAACTAATAGTCGAAATAGGCTCGAAGTCGACAACAAAATTATTTCATTCGCATCGTGACAACGTAAACGGCCAATCCCGAGATCTATGACATTCATTACGTCCACATATAATCCTATGCTAATTTGCTATCTTACGGTACGGAGCACTAGTAATAAACCAGTAGATTTGGCTATAGATGTCTGAGGATCTGCCAACTAAATGTCACTTCTACGTAAAATTCAAATAAGGATTCCATGAAACTATTAAACCTATTTATTGTATATCGACAGGGGAACGTTCATATAAAAAATATATATAAATACATTTTATTTTTGTGTCACTTTCTACGCAAACAAAGCCATTCGAATGTATTTGTTCTCAAGTCTTTTCACCAGTGTGCACATTAGAGTGTGCTTTTAAGTTCCCTCGTCTGTTGAAAGTTTTTCCGCATACAGCACACTCGAATGGTCTGTCGCCAGTGTGAGTCAACGTGTGCGCCTCCAGGTGGCTCTTCTGCTTAAAGCTCCTCTTGCACGTGATACATTCGAAGGGTTTCTCCCCGGAATGCACCAGCAGATGATTCCTCAGGGTCGTGTCGTGCCTGAAGCATTTCCCACACTTCTTGCACTCGAAGGGTTTTTCGCCCGTGTGCAGCAGGAAATGTACCTCTAGGCCCCGTCGGACGCGAAAACTTTTCCCGCACACTGTACATAAGAAGTCTTTTCGCTCTTTCGACTTCAGGGGCGTCGGAGGCGTTTCGCTCTGGAAATGTTTCGTGTAATGCTTGTGGTGGGTGGCTTTCTTCTTGAATGATTTCCCGCACACCGTGCACAAGTAAGGCCGTGCGCCTGTGTGGATATTCAAGTGGTCGTTTTTCGACAGGGATGTCGTGAATTCTAGAAGGCCGAGAAAAACAAGGGTTCAGTAATTTGAATTTGTCAAGGCTCGATCCGAATGTATGGGTTTAAAGATCCAATAAAGTTTCAATGAGGAAAAATATGTGATCTGTTTGAAAAGGAATATCACTGGTGTGAAATTAAGGCATAACTTAAATCCTACTTTAAGCGTTATTCTGCAGTTGTAAGTTTAATTGAGCAGATGGAAGTATGCTTTGTTTACAAGAACTTAGTAGTGCATAGTACTTATCACTTGCACCAATACCTTGCGTTTACACATTCTCAATTAGTGCTCAGTATTAGTGAAAGCGCAAATACGAGTGAATAGAAGTCAATCCTATTTACCAAGAGGCAAGTGACTAATCTCACTACAATTTTACTAAGTGCTAAGCGCAGAGATTAACGCCACTACCAACTAGTATTCACGGTTTGCCCGACAAATTTCGTGTGAACACCCCAGTGCAGTATTAGTGAAAGTGCTAATGCGAGTTACTAAGTGCTTAATAACGAAGTCCGTGAACACAACACATTAGAACTATTTGAGATCGTTTATCTGCTGAGCAGTAGGTCCAATAATGCTAACAAAATGGTGGTAATGGAATTGCCAGACTTGGAAAAGTTTATTGTACTTTTGCCAAGTGAATTATTGTATTATAATAACATGGATGGTGTTAGTTTAATGGACAACGCTCTTTATTAGGCTGGTACAGAAACTCCAATTATAGCTCTATACAAAAGGATATTCAAAAATTTTGAATAAAAATTTAACCTTCTCCGAGAACTTCGCTCTCTTAAAAATTACTAATTTGAGAACAGCAGCAGCAACAGTAAAGCCACCAAAGTAAAAGTAAATACATAATAATTTGATAATGATAGTTCTGAGTCTATTGTATTCTTAATGAAACTCGGTGATAAATGAGATAAGTTTAATAACAAGTGAATAAATAACAAGTTACAGCGGGCACACTACGCTTCTTTATGCACTTTCAAATGTCTTTTCAGATTACTCTTATCATAGAACCCTTTACTACAAATTGTACAAGTATACGCGGTCTCTCCCGTATGTATCCGGAAATGCACTTTCAAGTTAGTCCGATTCGCGAACCTTTTCCTGCATATATCGCACTCGTGCGGTTTCCTTCCGGAGTGCATGTCCAAGTGACGCTTCAGGTGACTCTTTTGCGCAAACTTGGTCCCACACAGCTTGCACTCATAAGGCTTCTCACCACTGTGTGTCAACAGGTGGACTTTGTAATAATTGTACAGCCTGAAGGACTTCCCGCACTGCTTACAGGTGTGCGGTTTGAGGCCGGTATGTATGCGGAAGTGCTCCTCGAGCTGTTGCTTGCGGTAGAACGACTTTCCGCAAGTGATGCACAGGTGGTTTTTATCGCCGTGGACGAGGGTGTGAGTGCGGTAGTTCGCTCCAGACGTGAAAAATTTCCCGCACGTCGCGCATTCGATCATGGACGTTCTCTTCGCGCGTTTCTGGTCCCATTTTGCGTATGTTTCGTTTGTTATCGTGCATTTTTTTTTCTTAACCGCACACTTTTTGTCCGAGTGGAGCTTTTGGGATTGAGACGTCGTGAAGGCTAGAATTACAATAGAACAATTTCGTAACTTCTTCTGAACATTGGCAAGGAAGGATAGATGAATAAAACTTCTGCTCACACATACACCAACTTTTAATGAGTTTAATTCGTGAACAGAAAAATAATATAATGATACACTCACTACACTTGTAGAGAATGAAACAATGATACAAAACAATATTATGTATATAAGAATTTGATTTTGTTTTGTAGTCCACTAAATGGCACAGAAATCAGATCACCCAGTATTTATGAGTACATCACCACTTCTAAATATATGTTGATTTATGTTTAGTTAAATGAACAGTTCTTTAGCCAAATCTTTATAATGGTTTTTCGTTATATGACGATGATTTTTAAAAGCTATATCAGTAGTTTCATACAATATTCTGCTTCTTCAAGTTGTTACTTTAAACTTTATTTTGCATATCTTTATACCAGTACAATAAAAAACAGAATAAGATTACTCAAATGGTTAAAAAAGATTCAAACCTACAGAATCTGATGTTAAGAATGAAGTCCCTATTTTGTAAAGGTATGGTGTATATTTTGTAAGCGAATTGTTATGTTTGTTTTGACTGATAAAACAATATAACGATTGCATCTTTACTGAAGTTTCAAAAAGGGATTTTAATGAAATTATTTTTAATTTTGCTGTAATACGTTACAGGCTCAGAAATATTCTCTATTTTCGGCTTCGAAGGTTGATAGTTTAATTAACTTAAATCCTTAAAAGGGATTGATTATGAAGTCTGAAATTGATAGTGAAAATAGAGAGATAAAGTTAGCAATATACACATTAAAATTAATTTTTTTTGTGTATTTTACCAAGTTCAAATTGTTGATTAAAGTTATTCACTGATTAAAGTCACATCAATCAAAATCAATAAATGGGATTATATTTAGGAGAAAATCGAGCACCTCATTAGGAGCACGCCCCACGTTAAAAAGGGGCCGGTTATTAATTTTTTTAATGATATGAAAATTACTTATGGCTTTTCAAATTTTGATAGCAATAAACATGTATATCAAATAAACCAATCATTGATATGTGTTCTGATTTCTGTGATGTAGTGTATTTCTCACACAGCTTGTCATGTTCCATTCATAAAACAGTACATAAAAATTATTTGTTCACCTCATATTTTCAAGGTTTTCTCCCTTCAGATGATGCACTTTGTGATGTCTGTTCAAGTAACTTGAACTGTTAAATTTCTTATCACAAATCTCGCACGTATATGGCGCCTCGCCGGTGTGGCTTCTCCTATGCACTTTCAAATTAGTCTTATCTGACAAACGTTTTCCACAAAAACTACATTCAAAAGGCTTCTCCCCGCTGTGAGTTCTCGAATGTATCTTTAAATGGGGCCTCTGTAGGAACCTTTTCAGGCACAAATGACAAACGAAGGGCCTTTCGCCTGTATGCAACCTCGAGTGGGTTTCGAAGCTCAACCGAAGTCTGAAGGATTTGGAGCACTTTTCACATTGATAGTTTTTCACCAGTGTGCATTAAACAATAAGATTCATAATGTTTTAGGTAAAGGGAAAGTTTGGTCATATAGAGTGCACAAAATTCATGCACAGTTCGTCACAGTGTTCTTTTTCTACGGTTTTTGTTGCATGGTCTGTAATGGAAAGTTTTTGTCTCTCTTGGGAATGAATCTCAGAAGCAAAAAGCTTCTGAATTTCAGGAAAAAGCGCGCAAAATATCAGCACATTAGCACAAATAATCTAAAGCATATTATTATTTTTTGTAGACTAATTTTCATTCCTTACTTTTACAAATCATTTATTATAGATGAACTATGAAGAAAACAGACAAAGAAACGGGCTAAAACCGTGTCTTGAATTTCAGTCAGACATACATAATGATCTCTTGTTGCAATGGAAAATCATCATTTTCAAAAATTGTATACACTGCCTTAATAGTGTATACAAGTACTATGTATATATGTATTATAGAGTAATTTTTTAATTTTATTACTAATGTAAGTATAAAAATTAAATAATCATTCAAATTAAATTTTTGTTCTGTCTAAATAAATTAAGACGTATCTTAAAAGATTAATACCTCAAAGAAAAATATAAAGACGAAATCCACAAAAAAAAACTAATCTCAAACAAAATGTTCTCATTGTAAATGTACAGTGTACATTAAAATCAGTTCTTCTATGAACCATTTCCGAACCAAAAATCCCAGGAGGATTGAAACATATCCGTAACACAGGCGGACATGATTTTTGTAATATTGATGAGAAATGTTCCTTTTGCATTTCATATAGGGAGCAAATAAGACACTTTTTCAGAGGAATGACTTAGCATGTCCCATTTCGAAGTACATGAAGTACCTGCTTTTCCTTTATATCACAAGGTTATCGAAATTATACTTCTTCCAATCTTACTAGGGACAGCTAAAAAAATTCTTAATAGCGTATATCACAGAGCACTCAAAAATTTTAAGGCGGCAGTGGAACCCATTCCAAACACTCAATACCGCTTGCTGTTCCTTTGGTGAGGAGAGAATCTACTAACCATGTAAGTGATAGCTATTTTTGTGTCACTAAAACAGAAGGGGATTCAATGTCACAAAGAAAAATCCTACATCGATCATGGCCCATCAGCCCTAAAGCCCTCAATTCACCGATGACTAACTCACTGACTGAGCCATGAAAGCCTGCACTCTCGAATTACCTAATTATTTTCAGATTTATGAATACAAAATAATTCATATACAACTATTATTATCAAAGTTGCTTCAAAATTGTTAATTTGTGATATTAGATTAAACAATGAAAAGTGAAACTATGGTGGTTATTTATTTTTACACTCTAAAGGTTTATTGTGGATTTTTGCTTCATATTTTGCCAGGCAGGTACTTGCAATTTAACAATACAGGAAATCTCAAATTTGATTAAAATTACTGTAAAAAATGATAGTCTACAAAACATTTTTAAAAAATGGAAATTCCATGTTTCTCATCTTTTTGCATGAATAATATGAACCAAGGAAACAAGTCTTACCTTTTCCACAAATGTCGCATTTAAATGGCTTGATACCTCTGTGGACTATATTCTCGTGCCGTCGCCTGTTCTGTGCAAATTTAAACTTCTTCCCACATGTCTTGCACTCATATGGTTCATCATTGGTGTGTGCCCTCAGGTGATTTTTCAGTCTTGAATTGGTCGAGAAAGTTCTCTCACAAATCTCACACTTATGCACCGATTCTACCTGACATGCTTCATTGTTCTTCCGGTGTATCCGTAACTGAACCAGCGTCTTGAAACATTTATTACAACCTTGGCATTTGATACACGAATCCTCATCTTGGTGCTTCCGAAGGTCCCTCACGCTCTTGAATATTGTTTTGCAGAAGGAACAATAACGTTTCTTGGTGTCTTTTTCAATTTTTACTTCGGTGGTATCAGAGTCAAGTTTGACAGCATCAGGTTCATAGTTCACATCTGCTTCAAGCTCGTAGTTAACATCTGTTTCAGGCTCATAGTTCATATCTGTTTCAGGCTTGATCTCGTCCAAGGAATCATGGAAGCTATCATTGTCGGATATGTCCTCATTGTAAATAAAAATGTCCTTTTTCTTTAATACCTCTTTTAGAGTCTTGTGGTTATTATTTGCTAATTCAATGAATTGCGTTATGTTTTCTAGGGTACTAACACAACATTTACAGACATTTCTTGGAAGCCCCTCATCGTCTTCTTCAAACTAAAAGTTTTATATTATGAAAATAGTATTTTAAACAACACTACTGTTATAAAACAAACAGGTATTATTTACTTACATTAATGTAGGTGATGGTTTTCAGTAACCTCATCAAATTTTCCTGGTGGAACGGAATGAGTTCTTCTTTAGCAAGACATATCCGACATATATCTGAGAAATCAGCAGCAGTAAGTGATACATAGGTATCAGACTCCATGTCGACGGTATTTCACATTTCTCTTTTAAAGAACCAACTTAAAAACAAACACAGAGACCTCCTATACACCATCACAGGCACTGACATGACACTGACCACTGACGCTACCGCACGAGCTTAAACGAAAAAATAATACCACAGAAATACTGCTGTAACACAGGACATACAGTTCTGCAATGTCAGTTATCAGTTATTAATTTGTCCCTGTCAATAATTTAGAGGTGGGAAAATTTAAAATTCATACTTCAACCCTATTTTAAACAAACTCATTTTTAAATTTTATATTTCCAAGATTACAACAGTGATAGGTAGGGCAGTGACATAAAATATAAAGTTAAACGTTTAAAGGTATTTTTAGAAATGGTTTATCTTTTAGACAATGTGTTCATCATCCACATCTTTGACTTTACAATCCAGAGTGAGTCCGGTCTGTTGTAGGATTACCTTCCATCGTCCCTTTATCGCCTTGGCTTTCCAATTTCTGACTTTAAAAGTTCTTAGATTCCCTGCTATTAGAGAGTTTTTGCACGTCGGCCGCTATTAGCGTTTACCTTATTTTGACAGGTACGCATGCGCATTAAGCACTTGAAATAGCGTTGACGCTATTTACGTTAGCGTCCGACGCTATTTGCGGACGATTACCGTCAACGCTATTTGGGGATTAAATTGGTCAAATTTAGTAACTTTGTTGGCTGGCAGTTGGCGCAGATTACTGCAGTTGGGTTTCTGTAATTACAGAACGATACTACTTCTGTTCGAAATGTGGCGGGATGATGTGGGTACACGTGTGGCTTGTTGTAATCCCACATTCGGTACTTATCAATTATCAATATATTGCCTATTATTTATTTCGTTCCCTTTCATTAGCGTACGCTCAGTAAACAACCCCATAACTTTTATCACCCATTTCCTTCTCAATAGTTGTTATCTTAATATTTAACTATCTATTTACATATTTTGTACGTTTTCAAGTTTATTTAGTGAACAAAACCTTTATGAAAGTTAACGGTGATTATGCTAAAAGTACCGAATGATTCTTAGAATGTTCTCGTTTCTCTTCTATACCTCTATATACCTCTTACCATAAAATGAGGTAATACCTCATTTTACGAAGAGCTCAGCAATGTAAATTGCCATTTGACTAATGATAGAACTTATCATCGAATTAAGTAAGGATAAACAGTACCATTTAACGTGAATTTACTCTGGGCAACTGCTTAACACAGCACTGCATTCTACTGCTTCGACAAGTGAAGTTATGTTGGGCGGTCAATAGTTCATTGGAGTGAATTATTTTACTATGTTTGAGTTATGTTATCTATGTGACCTGATCTTATAAACCCACCATTGAACATTTTACTCATATATAAAAATGAACTATCTCACACATTAAAAGTATATGTAATACTAAAGTAATCTTGGGAGTATTTGAAAATAAACCAGTTTCATTTATTCAAAAAAACTTCAGTTTTAAAGACACACAAACATATCTACAGCTACATAGAAAACAAAATAATTTATTCACTTATTTAGTATTTAGTATTATTTAGAAGGCCTAATAGAGGCACCCGATCAACTCCTTCCCTTACCGTGTATATGAGGGATTTCTCCCCTCATCCCATTTTCTAAGTTGCAGCGTCAGCTTTAATTAATTTTGTTGAAATTATTTATATTCTCCCAAAGTTAGCTTCTTTACCTTCTGATTAGTAATCACCAATAAAAACCAGAAACCATTTTAGAAATCTTGAAGATCTCCAATATTCAGCAAAATGGACCTGGCGCCACAAATATACTAATAATTATGTTAAATATTGTTCTAAAGTTGGAGGAACTCTGCGAGCCTATGCAGGATATGCGAGCCTCCTTAAATACATGCATAATCCTGTGAGGCCTAAAAAATGCAAGTAGTAATAAAAAAACTGTATGTTTAGGTTTACGTTTACTTACCACTTACTGAATATCCGTTAGGTGTCTTTAGTTCATTTGGTACCCTCAAAGCTATTCTTAACCTTTCCAAGTCGTCTCTATTAAATCTGAAATTTAGCTGTACCTCTTGGTCACTTAATAAATTTAAATTAAAATGACCAAACTGCCTGTCCCTTAATAATGGTGGGACTCTTTGCATTAGCAATTCATGAAGGACTGCTTCTTCCACTACCTCGTCATCTAAGCCACCTAAAGCGGCAGCGTCTATTATGTTTTCCATTATAAAGTTGTAAAAAAACCACTAGACGCCGAGAACTTAA
Source organism: Cryptocephalus primarius (assembly GCA_963576515.1). Classification (NCBI taxonomy): domain Eukaryota; kingdom Metazoa; phylum Arthropoda; class Insecta; order Coleoptera; family Chrysomelidae; genus Cryptocephalus; species Cryptocephalus primarius. The sequence goes on along the minus strand of OY754936.1, from coordinate 19,825,608 downwards.
CACGAAAATAATATTATGTTACTGCCAGCCACAATTTATAGGTTATTCGAAACCCAAAACAGTAGAATGTATCAACTGCCGTTTGTCAAACAACATTTCATAACGCTATTCGACTGCACTGCAAAAACTAAAAGAAACGTAGCCAGCGAATTACTGAAATACCGTAAAAATAGCGTCCTCTGTAATAGCGTCCGACGCTATTTTACGTTATGCAAAAACTCTCTATTGTCTCTTTAAGTTAGATGCTAGTGCTGACGGTACCCGTACGTTGGTTACCCTGCCCATCGGCCTGCCGGGTATTCACATATTAGTCGAGATAGGATTCTTTAGGGAGAGGCCCGGCTCTGGCGGGAAAACACAGATACACAGCGAGCGCCGCTGTTACGATGTACTCATAACGCGTTCTACAGTATAAATATTCGTGCTCATTACTAATTGTGGTAATCTCCCACAAGACTATATCGGAAGTGGGATACCCTGAGCGAGTTTGTGCTTAGTTTTTTACCCGGTGACTTGGACAATGCCTAAGGCAAAGCGAACATATCGTGGGCGAAGCCCGTCAACTTCGTCAAGTTTCAGCGACCATGAATTAAGCCGCAATCCTTACGGTCTCCCATTATTTTATCACAGGAAAGGCCTTCATCTCCAGCAACTTTCAAGAGTTCATTCACTCCAAGAGAATCAGTCCTTTTATTAGTGCCGTAGGATTAGCTCGTGCTAATGGACAAGTCGAGAGAACGAATCGCACTGTTCTTAATGCTCTCAATACTATGAGTTCCACTGTTCGAACCAATCGGAATCAACAGCTCACTCCGATTAAACAGGGTCTTAACAGTACTCAACACCGTATAACAGGATACTCGCCGGCCGAATTGTTTTTTGGGTTATCATCTTCAAACCGACAACGACATGCATACTCCACCAATTGAAACTCCTACCGATGTCACAAAAATTCGTCCAATTTCAGCTTGACGACTCAAATCAAATCGGTTAAAACAGAATGCGGTGTTTAACCAACACCGTGGCTCACCAAAAATATATCAAGTGGGCAGCATAGTACTCACTAAGGTCATGAGCTTCCCGGCAAATCCGGATGGGAAGAAACTTTTTCCCAAATTCCGAGGACCATTCAAAGTCATTGAGGTACTACCAAATGATTGGTACAAAGTACGTGAGGACCTGCACACACACCGTTCCCATTGACCCTATGAGGCCATCGTGGGCGTTAAGCACATGAAACCTTTTCGTATCCAACATCAATAAGGTATGCATGCCCTCAATGGCACTCTTAAGCCCTCAATGGCAATGTTACGCCCTCAGTGGCACTCTCACGCCCATAATGACACTCTTACGCCGCCCAATGGAATGGACTGCAATATTATGCAAAGATAGGTATCTTGAACTTCGCAATGTTTAAAAAAGGCTCGCATCTCTCTACATCTCCATACAAGTAGTATCCCACCTCTCCCCCTCAATACTTGATACTCACTTACAAATCTGCGTGTTCTCTTTTTCAGTTACTCTTCTTTCGAGGACGAAAGAGATGCAGGATGGCCGTGCTCACGGTACCTGTACGTTGGTCACCCTGCCTATCGGCCTGTCGGGTATTCAGAGAGAGGTAGGTATATTCAGAGATAGGTAATAATCGCTATCGAAACGTGCCGCCTTTCTACCGACGTAGCATGCGCGAGTATTACTTAACAACCTTTCATTCAAATAGATATGCAACTAACTTGAACGTTCACCCTTGTTTACAAAATATTCCTAAAAATATTGGATTTTTTTTTCACCTCGTAGTCCGTCTGACAGTTTGACATCTGTCTTTTGATAATTATTAAATTGGAACCCGTCAAAATTACACGTGCAAATATTCTCATATAATGGCTTCCAACTATAGTAAAGAACAAATAGAAAAAGTCATCCTCAGTGTCACCAAATACTTCTTCCGAGGAAAGGAGTTCAAGGAGAACCAAGGACCAACATGGGCAAGAAAGCTTCAACTGCTGTGTCTGAGACGACTCAAGATGCTGCAAAAACCTTTCACATATGAGGTCACCTGCGAAATCACAAGGTGCAGCTCGCAACAAGAAGGGTACTTCTTCTGGGCAACGGACAATGAATATTTAATATCATTCACCTGGAAGAAGAAGTCAATCTACTGTATTATTATCGTCCGGGTAATTCCTTCACCAAGTATTCCAAGCACAAGTACTGCTGGCACTTAAATTGTAATAAAAGCATATAATTAAAAAGGACTTTTATTTAATAGTACCTATATAAGAGAAAGTATCCCAAGGAATTTGATATTATACATAAATTAAAAAAATAAAAATTAAAACATTGTTATTAAAAAATTTCATAATCAGATAACTAAATTACATTAATTAAACAGTGAAGTAAGACATATTTCACTTGTGCTGAGGAAAAAACGACAAAAAAAAATAATCTAGTTACTCTATAATAGCCCTGCATTGAGGCATAAGAGATAGTGTCGCACTGGCCGGCCCCTCACTCACCATGAATGGCTTCACTGATACAGACTACTCCTGGATCATAAGCATAGACAGCGACTGGGGATGCTAAGTGACCACCAAAGCATTAGGGAGTCTATCTATGAATTAAAAACTATCTATGAACAAATACTCCTCCTGGATTCATCCCGTTTGCCTCGTCATGCAGAACAGACTATTAGAAAATTTCATACTCTTTAAAATCGTATGAATACATCAATAGTGATCATATTTGTTGCAACTGATGTATAATTCAATTAATATATTTCTTTATTAATAGAACTGATAAGCTCCAAATGAGTTTAGAGATGGCCATATTTTGTAAGAGTGCAAATAAGGCGAGCATTATGGCCAAGAATAATACATAGCTGTTCTAAAGTTGTTGTGGATACGTCCTTTTCTTACGTCCATACCTAATTTATTTAGTATAAATTAAAATGCAAACCTTAATCTATGGTTCACTTGAGGTTCAGTTAAAGTTGGCAAGTTCGGCACCATTTATAAACTTTCAGTTATGTTCGGCATTGCAATCCCAAATAATTTTTAGAGAAGAAAATGATCAGAAATGAAATTAATGTGATCTATAGGGTTTTACTGAAATAAGTAAAAAAAACACGGTTCTGGAACAAGTGATGCTATTATTGATTACACAAAAAGTAATTTGTTTTTATCGTTCTAAAATTTATACTTATGATTTTATTCTTACCCGAATTATAATGTAATCACAAATAATAAGGATATGTGCAAGGATCATGACAAATTTTTACAAACCTTGAACAAATTTTAGAATGCCAATTAAATTTTTCCATAATATTTAAAAAATTACTTTAATTTGAAATATATATTTGACAAAACCATTTTGAGGATTTTTGTAAGTCCTATACCACATTTCAGTAGCATTTTCATGTGCTTTAGAGAATATATATAGGGAAGAATCGTCAAGCACTTTGTTAAATTCATAATTTTTAACGCATGCATTTAACGCATAATAAGGAACACTTAAATATATATCTTACATACTACACAGGTAATGTGTATGTAATAGCTGAAATATTTTTTAATGTTAATAAAGATGGATTCCCATCACATAGAGTGGGAGCCTATTATTTGGTAAGTTATGTACTTTGTATGTACACAATCACTTCGTTTAAATGACATTGCTTCTTTAAAACACTATTTACAATATTTAAACAATTTCTAAAAGGATGCAACTGGTTTATTAAATTCTGTCTAAACTTTTTGCATTTAACATGAAAACTTACATCATATGAGATGTCTGGTCCCATTCGACTTTGCTCTCATACTTCGTCTTCGACGTCTCACATTCCTAAAAAAGAAAATTTTTTTGTATAAGTTGTAAAACATGGTACTTAATCAATGGAAGTTAAAAAAAAGGATGTTTTCTCAATTTATTAATATTAATGTACGATTTATAATGTATATATGTAATTAATGTTTGCTGTAATGTACATCTTTCCTATTATCTACTAAGTTATCTAAAACTGGAGACGGTAAATGTTTACTATAAGTACTTCTCATTTTTGCCTCTTTTTTTGCACAAAAGTGATTTCAATGTTTGTAGGAGTCATTTCCATGCAAGAAAGAAAGGCGCGACTGGAACAGGGGAGTGAAAAAGTGTATCATGGTCATCGAATGTTATTCAAGAGAGCAAGGAAAAACACCCATTGCACAAATATTCAGTTGTACTCAAAGTGACGTGAAGTATTGCACCTAAATCCCGTAATTTGTTGTGGATGAGGCGTTTTACTTAAAAAAAAAGAAAGTAGGTAAAAATGTTAAGCACTACCCGTAGTGTATGTTAGTATAAATTATATTGCAGTATGCAAGAAGTATCTAACGTAAACATTGACCCAGAAGACACCTTTATGTTAACTTCAATCATGTGTACTACAAAAATGTCTAGGTTCATTAACCTCTATGTTTTTTGTCCTTTCTTCAATGCCTTTTTTCCTTCTTGACCCGTACATAGACATTCTTATCATTGTGTGCACTGTCACTCTCAGGAACAACTTTAGCCTTTTACAATAAGAGTAAAGCTGCTTAGTCAGTTTAGTAATTGGACTAGAAACGTGCTACCATAGTCCTCTGTGTGGTTGTATACCACAACTTCGTTCTTTTCATAATTCTGATGTACGTGCTGGTCCTATTTATTAATCATAGTAGCTTTATAAGAATTAAGGAGGCTTCAAGCTGTGGTCACTCTGGTAATTTTACATGCTTTTTACTACTTGCACATGGTTGGCTACCTGTAGTTGCTTACACTCTCGTTTATGTAGGAACGCCAATCGCGGTCTTCTTGACTGAATAGTTCTTGGGCGGGTGTCACTTGCCCCCTTTCAATGCTAATATTTGATGGTCAAGTTTCCCTCTATGGAGCTTTCATTTCCCTCTTGAAAGGGTATAATGCTCTTGAACAAATCCCTCTCGTTCTTGGAGCTCGACACTTGTTCCCTTTTTGGATTAGGAGTGTTAGATTCGTACATTTTCGGGGGTTTGTATGGAAAAAACACTGTTATCAAGGTGGATTCATAGAATTGTAACGTTCAAAAACTAAGGTTAGGTAGGAACTAGGGAAGTAAACTGAGAACGATAAACTCACAGAACCACATTATTAACAACTCATATAATACATTAAATAGTAGTCTCTAAAATCGAAAACACATTTATTTTGTTGGTATAAACTGCGTCTACTTTGAATTTTGTCTACATTCGAAAGGAATTTCCAATATCTAAACGTTTTTTTAATATCCTTCAAGCACATCAAGTTTTGTCACCGTACTCATTTCCTCATTTGTATAAAATGAACGTTTTCTTTAGTGAGAAAATTTAGGACACATATAAAGTTCGCTAGTTGCTGTCGTAAATGTGTAAATATTAAATAATCAATATTTTTGTAGGGCCACGTTCAATCCACCCATTGTTCTGTCCCATGTGTGACGCTATATCCTATGGACGCTATCACACATGTCCCCCCTCGACGATAGGCAGCACGAACATCTCCATTTCAAAATAATTAGATCATGCTTTGGTTTAGATTTAGTGTGAACAAGCTAAACTGTTGAAATTAACTGATTAATTTCCAATTACAGGTTTCTTTTTACGACTGCTCTACTCCACTCATCTCAACCTAATCATAGGGTGACCCTAACACAACCGTTTACCAGTAGAACCAGATATCAATGGAAACATGGAAGCAGTAGAAACTGGTAGAAACCGAATCAGTATTACCGAGGATGTGAGGAGTTTCAGTATATGTAGTAAGTGCTGCTAGTGCTATAGGAAATTACCATACTTGTGTACGAATATGAATTTTAGCAGGTTACCATAGACAATGGCGCTATCTATGGTTAATTAATGAAAAACACTAAATCTACCGATGCCTGTCACTAAGAAGCTTGGCGTGACAGCGCTATATGTAGTGTGTAATGTGTGTTGCGAGTTTTTACGGTTGTTGTAAGGAATAACAAATATGGGTATTTTTTTAGAAAACATTGAGAAAATGAACAGTGTACAAAGAAAACTGAAAGCTTTAATTCCGTTTTATTATTAGCAGAATAGTACTTAAAATGGGAAATTGTCGTGAAGATACATAACCTCTATTTGTGAGTTTGCCTGTGGTGTAAATATTCATTTAGTAAAATTAAAATAATGGCAAATTGCACAAACGACAGTGTATACACGCACATCTATACCCCGAGGGAATACCAAGTGGAGTTACTGGAATCAGGGAAGAAGAAAAATACAATAGTATGTTCCAGTACTGGCTCTTCGAAAGCGTTCCTTGTAGTAAAATTGCTGCAAGAAATTTCCTGGCAGTTACGTGATAATCTTCACAGAAGAGCTTTATTAATTGTAGACCAACAGAACGCTGTAAGGATGGCTTCACGTATACAATACCTGACTGATTTAAGTGTGTTCAGCCTAACTTCACTAGCTGAAGAGGTGGAAAGTATTCTGAATATTCATGAGGTGATAGTAACTACAGCAGAAATATTAGTTGAATTATTGAGTACAAAAACCATTCAAAATTTAAACCAATTTATTTTAATGGTAATTGACGATTGTCTTTATGGTAGTCGTCAGCATTTCGTACAATATATTATGAACGAATATAGAAAAGTTCCAGAAGATATTAGGCCACGTTTACTTGGTTTAACTACGGGTTTATTAGGTTCAGAATTACAACCTGAACGTTTAGAAGCTGAATTACGTAGGTTAGAGAAACTTCTTAGCTCATCAGTTGATACCTCATCCGAAATAGTAACGCTTATTAGATTGTCTTGTCGACCACAAGAGATTATTATTAAATGTCCTAGAATGGTGCCATATAATTTACATGAACAAATTGTGAATACAGTAAATAACACTAGAACGTTTTTATTAGAGCATCGATTCGATCCCAGTGAAATATATGATGGTGAATTTCTAGAAGAATTAAAAGAGATTCCAGATCCAAAAATCATACCATTACAATTACTAAATGATTTTATGGAAATTTTAGAAGACTTAGGCCCATGGGGTGCTGACAGAGCGGCTCTGAATATACTGTCTAAAATAGAAAAACTAAAAGTTAAAGTTAAATATGAAAGACACTTCCTTCTGCTTTGCATGACATCCACTGCTTTCGTTATGATAAGAGCTATATGTGATTCTGAATTCGAAAAATATGAAGAACTGGAACGAATAAAAGTATTTTCCTCGGCAAAGGTTACGCAGTTCTTAGAGGTTTTGAAACAGTTTAAGCCTCCAGGGGAAAAACCGGAAGTTATAGAAAAAGAAAAACCCCCAGAATCAGAAACTTCACCGATCATACTTCGACAAAAAGGAAAATCTGCGAGAAGGACTTACATATCAAAACCACAAACTGATGATATGTTGTGCGCTCTCATCTTCGTTCAAAATCGATTTAAAGCTAAAGCGCTGTTTGCTCTGTTATGTGTAAGTACTTGACAATATTTATTATTTAGATTTAGGAAAAATTATTGCATTTACTCTTAAACAATCATTGGACAACTTCAGGTATAAAACTTTTAATTTATTCAAATTCAAAGATTTTTTATTTTTAATAGACCATTTCTAATAAAAGTGTTATGAACAACAATTAGAAAAAACTTCATATCACTTCGTCGTCAAAAGAAACATTCTGGTCAATACTTTATGGTACTTATGGTACCATACTTTATGGTTTATGGACCTTAAAACTTTATATCTGATTGTTGTTTATTTATTTGTTTAGCATTTACACGTACTATCCAGTGCTGATAGTGGGGGTATTATATATTGTTATATTTTGTTATTAAAAAATCTAGCTCTGAACATTCACCATAACTCCTTATAAGCTAACATGTTTTATGAGAAAGATTATTCCTGGCCAGTTAGAAGCCTAAGATCACACATTATGTTTAAAAAAAGAAAAAATCCAATTTCCTTTATTAATTTTTACTCAGAGTGACAATATTCCATAGAAATGTAGAGTAATTAAAATATAAAGTAATAATTATAATATTAATTAGTAGCTGTAATAAAGTCATGTTTTTAGTTGTACCATTGTTAAGCTTTGACTAATTTATATAACCTTATATTCCTGAACTACTAATTATGCAATTCGATTAATTAGGTAGCTTTTAATACTGGCACAGCTGGTCTGGAAAGTGTTGAAAGCACACTGACATCAGTACTTTGTTTCCTTTGACAGAAGTGACCAAATTTTTCTATTGGAGTTGCAATACTGCACTCTTCAAATGGAAGCCTATTTATGGCATCAAAATTGAATCCATTTGATCTCCTTGCTTAAAAAAAGAACATGCGTTCTTTTTTCTACTTTTTCTCGTTTCTTTCAGGTGGTCTCACAGTTCGATAATGATTTCTGGTGGGTGTCGACGCTGTTTTCAGTTGAAAAGCTAGCGGATCCTGTGAAGGAACCCCGAGAAGCTGAACATGAGCATAAAACTCAGGAGGAAGTTTTACGAAAGTTTCGATGCCATGAATGTAATATTTTGATAACCACTTCTGTGTTAGAACAAGGATGTGATTTGCCAAAATGCAATTTAGTTATTAGGTTTGACTTACCAAATTCATTCCATAGTTACATACAATGTAAAGCTAGAGCCCGTGCAACAGATGCATATTATATATTATTTGCCAATGAAAATGAAATAACATCTTTCATCAATGACCTGTCGCAATATAATGAGGTTGAAAATATGTTGCTAAGGCGCTGTTATAGTCTAGAACCGAGCAAAGAAGAAGAAATAGTCGCAGATGCCTATTCAGTTCACTGTCCTCCTTATCAGCCCACCCAGGAGCCTGGTGCCCCAAATATTCAGTTGAAAAATGCTATTTCTCTACTAAATAAATATTGCGCGAAGTTACCAAGTGATACTTTTACTCGTTTAACCCCAGTTTGGGCAGAAGAAAAGGATTCTTCAGGCCAATACATTTGTCACATCAGGCTTCCAATTAACTCACCTGTGAAACAAACCATTTCTAGTCCTCCTATGCCAAATGCTTTATTAGCTAGACGTGCTGCTGCATTTATAGTATGTCAACATTTACACAAAGTAAAAGAATTAGATGACTACCTCCAACCTATTAATAAAGAAAACTTTAGAACTTCTGACGAAGATTGGAACTACCTCACCCTCGATGAAACTGATGAGGAAAACCCTGACGTTCGGCCAGGTAAATATTTCTCATCTGCAAGTACTCCGAATCTAATTTCATCGTTGCAGGTACTACAAAACGAAGACAATACTACTACAAAAAAGTAGCAGATGCCCTATTAGATTGTCACCCAGTGATTGGAAAACCTACGTATCTTTATGGGATAATCATGACACTTTCATATCCACTCCCTGAAGAACAAAACACTAGGGGACGGAAGATTTATCCACCTGAGGAATCAATTCAGGACTTCGGCATACTCACTTCAAAGGAAATTCCAACGGTATGAAAAGGGTTTAACAATAGTTACCGAAATAATTTTTTATTGGGTTTTATCACGGTGGTATTTGTTTCAACAATCATTTTTAACCTCTTTTAAAATTGATATTGAACAATAATTAAAGTTCACTAGAACATGCACACATATTAAAATATCCTTTTGGGAACAAAATCAGAAAATAGTGTCATAAAACAATTTTTATTGGGACTATTCTGTATACTTCTATATTATTACTGTAACATGACACACTTTCAAACAAGTAGAACATAAGGAATTAAAAGCTAAATTATTTACATATTGAGTGCCGTCATAATCAAACTTTCTCTACATCATGCATTTCTTTTTTTTTGTACAAAATACCAGTGTAACGGAGTGCGGCTACTAAAAATTGCAGAAACTATTAAAGGTATATTAGCAAGTTACTCAACATTTTTGCAAAATTGTTGTGAAGGTGGGGCAATAGTTGTGAAACAAAAATGCATGCATATTGGTGTTTGTACTTTTTTAAGGCACATTTATGAAAGTGATGTTACAGTTAATAAGAGCAGTAACTAAAGTCAGTATATGACTACATCCAAAATGACTTCACTTTGAATATTGAATTATCAACACCAATTACAAAATGTTTACCTTGACACCTGCTTAATACTTTCTGGAGCAAAATAAAGCTTATTTTGACCAGGGTGAGATTGTTTTTAACATTCATTGCTTTATACAATTGCTTTCCTCAGTAAATCACTTCAGGGTTTTATTTTCAGTTCGGTGTATGTGTTTAATGTATATGTTCTTCGTGGCTATTGTCTTTAGAAACACCCCTCATTATTTAATTAGCACTTTCTGATTTGTATTTTGTCTTTTTCATTTTAGGTACTTGACACTACTCGAGTATTAGGAAAAATACAACTCATTAGCAATAAATGATTAATGCTATTTCGGAATTTATTTCCTCTTGTTCTTGTTCGGAATCACTTGAGAACGACATATTCATAGTTTTTGACAACAGACATACTGTCCTTGTAACAGAGTGGAAACAACAAAAACCTATGAATCTGGAGAACATGGAGCCTTCTCGTCTCTTGTCGAAAGTAAAAGTAAAAGGTTTGCGTAATTTCATACCTCACAAAGATTTTTGAACTCTACCTTTTCCTTGGAGCAACTCCTTTCACTTTTACCTTAGACTCAGAAGAACTTCCACATTTTCATACATCACATATTGTCTCTAATTTCTCGACATCTTTTTCCACAATTGTCACTACTAAGGTGCTTGTAAATACAGCAATGTATTTCAATGTTTTTGAATATCACTTCAGAAAAGGTTCTTTAGCTTCCTCAATTAATAGGTTACATTGCTAATGTTATTGTTGACTGATTGAATTACTTATGTAATTCCTAGCAATAAGTTTTTCTTCAAATCCAAAAGTTCTAAAATCAGACGTAGTTATTGTTAGTGAGTTCTTTTTTTTTTGGAAAACTATTGTAACTCGTTACACCTTCTATGTTCTCCAAGTATGAAGCTGTAAAAGTCTTTAAAAATGTTCTTAGTTGTAAGAAAATAAATTACTCATGTCGATTTCATGTCAAGTGTAACATTCAATAGTCTATTTCAAAAATATTCCTTATGGTGGCTACAAGTGTCAATGCTACATTAGTAACTTTCCTCTAAACCGCCCTCAATACATCAACATCGTATTACTTAAATTTTGTGTGTACTTTGAAACCCCTTTTTAAAACTGCAATGGGTGGTGGATTCTTAAATATCAAAGTAAATCTGAAATTAGTACAGGTTGCAGGTACCATGAATTTTTCGGGAAGAATTTACCATGTTCCTCAAAAGACTAGAAGGCCGTTTTAGAAAAAAAATGTGTCAAATCAATGTTACAGATGATAGATAATTTAAGTTGTAAAGTTTGAAATCAATCATTGGAGCTGTTTTAGAGAAAATTAAGACATGCTAAACATTTTCAAGAGTACAGTGCCCTTAGAGCGATTTTAGAGAAAAAACTCAAAGTTATGGGGAATAAATATCTAGGTTAATTTGCTAAGGTTCAAATAAATCGCTAAAGTCGTTTATGAGAAAATGCTGAAAAATTAGAAATTTTCAAGACCAAGGTGCCATTTACGGTGGTTTTAAAAATGTTCCAAGTAAAAATTATAGGTATTAATGCATATTCAGAATAATGGATATGAAATATATGACGTAAAGAAATGGTATTGTAGCATGTATGGTGTCTAATCACAAACACATCACGTTATCTGTTGTGCTACTATCTCATAGGAATCTAAAATATTGCTAGAAAATTGATTTATCATCTCAATTGCATAGGTATATAGATCCTCTATAATTTCTGCATACTGACATGTCTCGTTTCTTTGGAACTGGAATTTTCTACATTCGTGAGTCACACATCTCCTGTTTCATTACTGTATAATATTAAACCTCATTTATTAATATATTTTCAGATTAGTACTTTTCCAATTTTTACACGTTCTGGAGAAGTAAGTGTGGAACTGCAATTGATATCGAAATCAATAATACTTAATCAAGAACAAATACAAAAAATACGAGAATTTGTGAATTACACGTTTACAAGTGTGTTGAGATTGCAAAAATATCTCATGCTGTTTGATCCTGATTCATCATCAAATAATTATCTAATTACACCAACAATCAAGCGTAAGTTGTATATGTCATAATCTTCTTTTTTTTTTAATAAAAACGTCAAATTATTCTAGGTAATGATACTATAGAAGTCGACTGGAAATTTTTAAATTTAATTTTTGAAAATCTAACTGCCACTCCTTCGTTGATCCCAGATTCGGACAGAAAAGATTTTATATTCAGAGAAGAAGATTATGCAGATGCAGTTGTAATGCCTTGGTACCGTAATCAAGATCAACCTCAGTATTTCTATGTAGCAGAAATTTGTAATAATCTCAATCCATCGTCGGCATTTCCAGGTTCTGAGTACTCCACGTTTGAAAATTATTATAACAGAAAATATGGAATTCAGATACAAAATTTGACACAGAATCTCTTAGACGTTGATCATACTTCTGCCAGATTAAATTTCCTAACCCCACGGTATGTTAATAGGAAAGGTATAGCATTGCCAACTAGTAGCGAGGAAACAAAAAGGGCAAAAAGGGAGAATCTAGAGCAGAAACAAATCTTAGTTCCAGAATTGTGCGCCGTACATCCCTTTCCAGCATCATTGTGGAGAAAAGCTGTGGCATTACCATGTATCCTGTATAGAATCAATGCCCTTCTGTTAGCGGATCAAATAAGAAGAAACGTTGCTATCGATTTAAACTTGGGAAAAGTCCAACTAGGAGATGGTATTATATTTTTATTAACTAATTTACAATGTAGTAAACAATTTAAATGTTTTAGATTTTAAGTGGCCGTCTCTCAATTTTGGTTGGAATCTCTCAGATGTGTTGAAGAAATCAAAGGAAATTGAGCAGAAGAAGTCGGAAGAAAAGGCAAAACTACTCGGTAGTAAAGTTGATGAAGAACTATATGCGAAAGACTCAGAAATAAAGATAGATGATGATGATTTCATCGATGAAACAATAGAAAAGATTAGGATGACAGATGATGATGAAAATCCTGAAGGCGACAGTTGGGTGGAAGTTGGTACTTGGTGCAACGAAATGGCAGAATCGGTAATTCAAAGGCTCACCGTAGTGCGTTATGCGTCGCCTACAAGTTGGATGAATTCGGACTGTGATGACTTTTCATGTTCAGACTCTGATTTATCTAATGACGATTCCAACTCTGAAGTCGGGAGATATAAAATTGAATTTACTGGAGACCATCAAGCGGAAGCTTTGGATGAAATAGATAGTGATATTGACAGACAGCTTATGGATGATTTACAGCCTTGGAAAGTCGATGACGACGATAGTGAAACTGCTGAGATTTTAAGAAATGAATTCTACGAAGCTTGTGCTAAAAATAAAGAAAACATTTTATCGAGCGATATGATTATATCATCTGGCGAAAAATTTGAGAAGAAACCTATCCTAGATAATGAAATAAACGCTGTACCTGACATAGAACTGTATAAAATAGATTTTAATGGTCTATTTGTGAAAGATGAAGAATTTGCTCAACAAACCAATCCAGTACCTAAGAAGACGTATGTTAATGAATATGACATATCTGAAAAATTATTATTTAGTTTCGACGAACAACCTAATTTAGAAGAACACCCTGGTCCTAGTCCTAATGTTTTACTTCAAGCTTTAACTATGTCAAACGCTAATGACGGAATTAACTTAGAACGTTTAGAAACAATCGGTGATTCCTTCTTAAAATATGCAATCACAAACTACCTCTATTCTAAATACGATAATGTTCATGAAGGAAAATTGAGCCATCTTCGTTCAAAACAAGTTAGTAATTTAAATTTGTACCGATTGGGTAAAAGGAAAGGTTTTGGTGAATATATGATTGCTACGAAATTTGATCCACATGATAATTGGCTTCCTCCATGCTTTTATGTTCCAAAGCAGTTAGAAGAAGCTTTAATAGACGCCCAGTTTCCAGCAAATTGTTGGACAATAGCAGACATGGCCGCAACTAGGCTTATGACAATAGATGAAATTTGTCTCATGGTTCATGAACGTGGAGGAGACTATGCATTACCAAGTATCATTCCTTACAATTTGGTAACTCAACACAGTATTCCAGACAAAAGTATTGCAGATTGTATAGAGGCAGTTATAGGTGCATACTTAATCGAATGTGGACCTAGAGGTGCTCTCTTATTTATGGCCTGGTTAGGAATTAGAGTATTACCGAAATTTGAAGATGGCAGCTATGGAGAAATTACACTACCTCAATCACCTTTGCTCAGATATGTTCCAGACCCAGAAGGTGACTTAGAAAAACTTCTGGTTGGGTATGATCGATTTGAAAGACATATTGGTTATAAATTTCAAGATCGGTCTTACTTACTTCAGGCTCTCAGTCACGCTTCATACTCTCCAAATCAACTCACGGATTGTTACCAAAGGTTAGAATTTCTAGGAGACGCCGTACTTGACTACCTTATAACTAGACATTTGTATGAAGACCACAGGATGCATTCTCCTGGAGCATTGACAGACCTGAGGTCTGCTTTAGTAAACAATACCATATTTGCATCCCTAGCAGTTCGTAATGGCTTTCACAAGTACTTTAAGCACTTATCTCCAGGATTAAATGAAGTTATAGAACGGTTTATAAGACTTCAAGAAGAAAGTGGTCACTCACTAGTAGACGAATTGTACTTAGCATTAGAAACTGAATGTGAAGAAGTGGAAGATGTAGAAGTTCCTAAAGCTCTAGGAGATGTTTTCGAATCGGTAGCAGGAGCCATCTTCTTAGACTCTGGCATGTCGCTTGATGCTGTTTGGAAAGTGTACTACAAAATGATGAAATCGGAAATAGAACAGTTCAGTAATAAGGTTCCAAAGTCGCCTATACGAGAACTGCTGGAGCTTGAACCAGAAACGGCGAAATTCGGTAAACCAGAGAAACTTGCTGATGGGCGTCGAGTGAGGGTGACAGTCGAAGTCTTTGGTAAGGGATTATTCAAGGGAATCGGAAGGAATTATCGAATTGCCAAATGTACTGCAGCGAAGTGCGCACTGAAACACCTCAAACGACATTGCCTAACTAGAAAATTAAATAATTAACTGAATGTTGCATTTTAATTTTGTTTATTATGGAATATTTCGATTTGTTTCGTTAAACTTTTTTAAAAATATGTGTATTTTAGTAACCTTTCCTAATTCCTTTTTAAATTAAAACAGTAATTAAAATACTCCCTTTTAACCCTTAGAATTTTTAATATTTATAATGAGTAAATATTGTTATTCACCCTATAGAATTAATTTGAACAAAAGGGCTGTAAGCAGGGACAAAGAGTAACCTTAAAATTCTTTACCTGATCTCGTAATTTGGAAGGATGAGATCTATAGGAAGCTAAAAAATGAAAAATAGAAACAAATTGTAAAATACTCTCGATAAACCAAAATTAAATTTCATCTAATGTTTTCGCGTATTAGAACCTAATGTTTATTTTATTTAACGATGTAAAAAGTTATCAAGTAGTCTCCTTTTAACTTACAATTAGTAACACACGGGTGCCAACAAAACAAATTATTTTTGAAACCTCTAAATAAATGAAATAATCATTTAGTTTGCATAAATTTGGCAAATGTTGAGGCACATTTAAAAACATACATTTTTTAATCAGTAAGCTATCGTAAAAAACAACTTCGAGATTATAAATACCCTTAGGTTATTTTAATAAGCAAATTTTGAACAAGTGGGGCTGTTTCAATCCACAGCTTCACTTTTTTAACGCCATCATTTTATTAAATTATATTCATTTAATAAACAGTGTGGTAGATTGTTGAAACTATATCTTTTTAACAGCACTCACGAGAATTTTGATCTACTTCAAGGGAAATTTCGTCGTAAACATGAAAACCAGATCAAAATAGCAGTTGGAATTTCCCTGGCATTTCTGCAGGATACGGAAGTAAAGGAGACAAGGTGATACGGTAAGTGAACTTTTTAAAACAATTGTGATTCTAAATTCAGAATATAAACGGTAAAATTTAGTCATTCCTACATATGGTGCTTATTTACCGACGTCGTCTAGTATCGCCCGTGAACACACGTTTCTACACACCTAAAGAGATGCATTCAAGTATGACTATTAATGATTGAGTTACGTTACCTCTTAAAAGTTGCTTTTTAACAACAATACTACATGTAACTTCCTCTAAGACTCCCAAATGAGAGGTAACCTAGGTATGAGATTCCACATGGAATTACGAAAGTGGCATTCGATAGCAGCATATTCACAGGGGATACAATATAAAACAAATGGTGATGGTGTTGGTGTAATAGGGAAGAACGATTCGGCATCACGTCTCAGGGTTCGATGTAAACGGAATGAAAAGTAGAGCACATATGTCATATAATAAATAAATCGGGGGTCGGCGGTGTATGTATGAATGGGGGCGGTGTCTTTCGCGTTGATTTGGGGGTTGTGAGCGCGCATAATATCGACCGGTAAGCAACCCCTGGGCCGACACCCTGCGAACAAGCGCTATGTACCACCATTTAGTTATTGCACTCTCTGAATAACACTTGTGTTACGTTTGGTAGTGTACGTTATGTAATAATATTCCTTGCATAATTATAATTATTATAAATAATTGTTACTACTGTCTGTAATCAATCAATAGTCGGAATATTCTCGATTAGTTCAGATTTTTTAAATGTTTTTTCGGTTTATTATTGTACGCTAAGTTGGCTTAATAAGTGTGCATCGTAGAGTTTATTACATTTAGTATTCCGTTGGAAAAAAATAAGTGCAATTTTTATCTAAGTTCGATACCCGACACCTATTTTACTCACTGTTCCAAATATCAGTTCAAACATCCCTTTTGGATTCTTCTGCAAACTGGATATATCTTCTGTTTGGAATTTTACATTATTTTCAGCGGTAAGTCCAATAACCCCGTACGATTCAATATTATGAAATGTGATGAGCTTTAGAGCCTGTTTGCATGAGCCTCCCATATAGTTCTTTTAAAATGCAGCCGTGCGGCGCATACACCTGTGTATATTACATCAACGCAGCCAAATAGTTGCATTTCTGCGGAACCTTACCATTCCGTTTCAGATAAATGTAGCATAGAGCTTAGAAGATGGGGTAGAGGTGTTTTGCAGGGCTTGGAGGGGAAGGTTACCAACGGATCAATACTAGAGCCCAGCCTGGCTAAAGCAGATTATATTTCCATTTTCACACAGATTTTCTCCTGTATTCAATTGCACAGTTTATCGTCTTATTTCACTTTTTTTAAATATTTAGTAAAAATTTACACGGCCCCGCATAAAAATATTTGCCTTTTGTTCGCTCTTCATTGAATGTTTTGGTTCTGACACTGCAAAATAACGATGCAACTTATTTTCACCCAAAATATTGAATTTTAACAATTTTATTTGATTCCAGTTTTGATGAAATTAGAAAAGATTCACAACTGACAGCAAGTTTGCGGGTTTAGCACAACTTTAAAAGAAATGCGAGGAAACCTAACACAACTGCATTATGACTCTATCCCTCAGTAGTAAGCTTTAATTCAGTTTGTCAGCGATTTGGTCGAATCTTTTAAAGAAACCATACACTTTAATTATTAATTTCATTGAAAGTTTTCCCATGAGGAAAAGTTTGAACAAAAATCATACATAGGGTATATGAAAATTGCCACAAATATTTGACGGTAAACTTCCATGATATAAATTTTAATTAATGCCCATAACGTTGTTATAACGAAATTTTCCTCACTTTTTCGAAGTATTGTATATTCTTAGTACGTTATAACTCTAAAATGTTGCTGAATCAACTTCTGCAACATACTTATAAGAGTGAAAATTAGATTTGACAGGTTCACATTAAAGTAAGAACCCTTTTAAAGTTCTGGAGGATTACTACATTTAATATGCCAGGCAACACAAAATATAATGATAACACTGTATTTATTGTAATATGTTTTTAAAGTTTCCGTTCGTCTAGTTTTAATCCAGTTAAGCTATGTAATTTTCTTTTTAGCGATACTTTCCAATAATTGCATTTTATAGAATCAGTAAATTATAATTGAATTTTACTCCTTGATTTACTAATTAAATAATCCGATGTTTTCCCTGGTGGCCCATTTTGTTTTTAAGATAATCTACCGAGTGAACTGGATTTTTTAATACTCGTAAAATGCCCTTGGATCAACAACATAACTACTTTTTTGTTATTCACTCTTGGTTACTTTTTATTTCATCTTGAACTTTATTTCAGTGACTTCAATTTGATATATAGTTGGTATGTTTCCTTTCTGTACAAGATTTGTTCTTGTTCATATTTCATTTAATACCTCCAATTACTCTACTATTACCTCACTATTAGAGGATTAAAGGTTTGTTTCTTTGAGTAAGTTCATATTCTTGAATGATCACCGATTGATTCTTAGGTATGAATTATATTTTTTATTAAAACCACCTAGTCATGCCTACATCAAGAGTTTAAAATGAACTTTTGCAAGTCCTACGCGATTTATACATTCCAAACGTGAAATTTACACCCTCCCTATTCGATCTCCCTTCCCCAACTGCGCCTTCCTCAACAACTAAATAGAAAGAGGGTCCTACAACCCTTCTAACATTCATACAAGGGACGTTCAATGTTTCGAGATCGCGAGATCCATTTTTTGCACATTCTGATTGATAACAAACAGAATCAGATTGGAGTGAATTTGAATACATTCAAGCTTATTAATTTCCAAGATGATGAACATATATAGATATTTCACTGCTGCTGATGCAATATAACTGCTGTTTTCACTATATTTTGTCATGGTTATATTAAATTTAATATAATGAATGATTTATAAATACAACGGAATTACATGTACTTCCTTTCACATTACAATAGGCTTCGTTGAATTTTTATAATATCTAAAATACTGTTGTTTCACCAAAGCTATTAATTACACAACACGAAGACGATAAAACATTGCTGGTACTGCAGGCAGAGGTCTAGTGTCTATCAATACAGTCGCAATAACTATATATACATGTGTTATATAATGTTTTCAAATAACTGTCAAAAATTTAAGCAACATTCCCTTGAATCGTAGTATGTATATTTACGCCTGATGTTTTGTCGAAAGTAATTTCGTTTTGATGAAAGGTTTGAAAAAACAATAATATTAAATACCTTTAGTCCTTAATATGCATTATAAGGAAACTGCTGGAAATGTCCGTGGCTAACTAGGATACTTGGATATAATCTTCAAGAATCGGTACCTTGCCCGCCAAAATATAATAACATAGACAGTAAAAATACTCAGGTTTTATGAGTGGCAATTAGGATATCACCTCCGTCGATAGTCGGTTATTATAACCGACAGGATTTATTTTATATTTAAATAATTAATAATGTTTAATGTGTCGATTGTTTAATGAACCTCTCGAGGGAGGTGTCGGTATAAGAGCGTAAAAATGTGATCTGATCCATATGATTTATTTGATAAGTACTTTATATATGCATTCATATTAATCATATTACAATTTTTTTCCGAGAAATGTAGAACCTATAGCATCTCCTACCTACCTATCACCACCTATAGCACCTCGTTAGCACAACTCTTAAAAGTTTTAGTGGCTCCTCGGTAGCGATAAAAAGTATATGCTATTATATTTTGACTTGCACCATATTTACTTTTAGTTCATATCACTGAAGTGGAAGATGGCATTAGCCTCGAACAATATAGTGATGTGAATCTATTACATTTAGGAACATTAAATTACACTAAAATATACACTAGTCCACTCCAAAGGTATGTAATCTGAGCAAATAAATTTCTGTACTTCACTAGCAACTCTTCCTTTAGTTGAACTGGCCAATCATCTACAGTTCCACCCCAAAGCTTTATTGAAAATCGATGTTAGAAGTGACCATCTGTAGGTTCTCTTCGATCCACGAATGCTTGTATTGAAAAATTCATTAAGTTTTTTGAGAAATATGCTTCGTTAAGTTGCAAGAAGTGGATTGTTGCCCTATATATTCACGTTACTCACGCAATCCCTCGTATAACTAATGGGCCCGGATTCTACTCGACCACATGGAACATAAGGAACAGGAAAAGCATGTCTGTATCTATTGTTTGAAGGGGTCTACTATGGCGTTATCTTTGGCATACAAATGGCTATTCAGGGTTTTTTAAGTGTCCCAAGTCTGCCTGGAAAGAAAATAATTGGTTCTATCAGAGTTGTTAGTAATGTTCGTATGGTTAATTTAGATATTTTTAAGATATTTATTGCCCAGGACCTCATAACAGTTAAGCGAATTTAGGAAAATGATCCTTTGAACTAAACTGAGGAATCTATGAATTTTTGTCGCGCTTATAAGAATTACTCTATATAATAGTTTAATGAGTAATATTTATAAAAAGTTAAGTAAACTTTGAAAAGAAAATATTCTTTGTATGTTTCTCATTGAATAATCCAAGTCATTCCTTTTTCTTACAGCTACAGTTGGTTAGCTGTTATTATAATTCATCGATTACGCTTCCTACTACAAATTTCACTTTTATTACTCATGTCGATAAATACTGAAACATTCCCATTTTTCATTATTCGTGATATTTTCGACTTTCATAATCTTGGCTCGATTTCTCATTAGATATTTCCCCCATTAAGGCCATATCGGTAATATGAGATACCTGTGTAAATTAAGCCTTTCAGCCTAATGAATAGGACCTTCCGCTTGAAATCTGCCAGCAAATCTCTTACCTAAATATGGAATGCGTAGTAAGGTCAACCGCTGCAATATTAAATTTGCTTGTGAGATAATGCCTGTCTTTATTGCTGACACACGTATTAGGAGTGTAGTATGTTCCAAACAAGTTCATGCAATGCCATACATTTCTTTTGTTTGGTTAATTTTTTTATGGCAAAACTTTTGAATATGTCAATAGTAACCAAACATTGTTCATAATTCATGTATGAAAAGTATATACCGATCTTTTGCCCTCTTTTTCTTCTATTTAAAACCATTGGCAGTCAATAATTATATACTATATAATAACAATAAAAATAAATGTTTTTTTTTTAAAGTACTTCCATATTGGAAATGTTGGCTAACACTAATATTTAAAATACCTCAAGAAACAATTTCTTATGAAGAATACGCAGACTTAATTTATATCTACTATAATGGAAATGGCGCGAAGCCTCCAGAGATATCAGGGAAAAAAGATATCAATCATCGTCCGCAGTTTTTTATCGACCTTTTCAACTGGCAGGAAGACAGTCTGCATCACTACTCCTAAACGAATAGAACACCACAAAGACATACCATGAACATGAAGAAGCAATTATTGCCGCCATTATAGAAAATCCCGGTACAAGTATTCGAGAAGTTTCCTATTCAAGGGTGTATCCATGTCGTTTGTATAGAGGAAGCTACGAAGGTGCATTACATCCGTGCCATTGCCATCGTAGACAAGCTCTAGAAGCTGAAAATGAAGAAGGAAGGCTTAATTTTTTAATAACGAGGATAAATCATTCTTATAACAAATGTTCACTTCCCTTCGTAGCGTCCTCCATACAAACGACATGAACACTTGCACCTGGATTTTCTGTAATGGCGTCAATAATTGCTTCTTCCTGTTCAATGGTGTCTTATGGTATGCGTTTAATAGGAGCCATGCAGCCTGTTTCATGTAGCAATTGTAAACAAATGTAACATTAACCATCAGAATTAAGTAGTAAAATGACAGGAAAATCAATGGAAACCAGGAAATTTATTCTGTCAAATGTGTCAATTATCAAATCCGTAGGATCTTCAAAGACCTCTAGTTTCTTAAGGAAAAGAGATAACAGGTGTCTTAATTAAAACTGCTCAAAAATGTCAGCTATCACTTATTTCCTTCTGAAACACAACCCATGGAACTCCCTGTATATTAATGAGTATTGGTGGTAGGTTTTAAGTCGTTTAGCTTCATCATTCAAGATTCTGATCAAGTATGACAAGAGGTAGTTCAATAGATTAATGTAGCTGCTCAATACCCATTTGGAGACAAACGGAAAATTCTAGGTACGAAATAATGGCCCCATAAAAATTGAAGCAGCGGAAAAGATGGTACATAAAATGATCGAGGGGTTTAATAATATCTGCACGTGCACATTTCGCAGGCGATAAACGCGCGAGTGCAAAACGAAGTGAGGCACAATTAAACAAGGCAAGTTCAACGAAGAAATCGATTTCAATAGGTTTTCGTAACAAATTGTATTACATCATCAAAGAGAATTTTATTATCGGCATTATTGTGTTTACACACAGCTCGTTAATGAAATCGAAAGTTCAATGGCAAGTGGAAGAAGTAATAAGTAAATGTAATTGAAAGTTAGAATGTAGGAAATGTTTATCTTTTAAATGAATGGAGTTTAACAACAACAATGCAGTAATAAATTCGGTATGTTCCCGTAAAAGAAATAGGGACTTTTTTATATAGGGAAAGAGGGAAGTTTTTTCGATTCGCGAGACATATTGCTGCATATCCTCTTTTTTCTGTAAAATTTAGTTTGTTGGTTGTTTTATATTCAGAAGCTCGCTTTATTAAAATGTATGATTTACTACACTATCAACGTGAAAAAGTTTGTAGAATGCAGTTCAAACCAAACCACTAAAAAATTAGATTTCTACGTGTTTCGATGAATTAAGATATTTTTCACTAGATTTTCTACATTATCTAAAATTGAGAGTATGCTGAAACTCCTTAATTTATTTCTCCATCTGCCTTATTTATAGTTGTAACACTGCTGTATTCACATGTTGGTTTTCGTGGGTAATAATCTAATAGATACATTTAACATCTATAGAGCATTAGTTAGACCTTTTCACGAAATAATCCTAAGCAGTCTTCTGCAGGCCACATTTCGAAAGAATTAATTTATTAATTGCTATGTGAGATATTTTTCCACTACTCATTTTCCTCTTCCACTCTCTTTTCACACAATTTTATCATCAAATGTTAAAAAGACTAAGTTTTGACCAGAATTTATTATTCCGTTGTACTAACGTTTGTTAAATTGCAATACAAAGTGAACTGAGATCTGACCGATTCCTTCCATAAATTTAAGATTTTCTTACAAAGTTTTCCAATAGAAAAGCACTGGTGCTTTTTCATTTCCATGTTCAACTAAATCTGACATGCTACTTTGGAGGTCTTCCAGCACTTTGACCTATTTACATAAACCATGTCCTTGCTGTCCTAAAATCCTACATATGCGGAAGATATCGAACGGCTATCTGCAACGTTTTACTCTTAATTCCATTACTTTTTGGGATATTTTAGTTCATGAAAGCTTGTTACTTATCATACTGAAGTCAGAAAGGGCCTGTAAAGATTTGTAGGGGAGGTACGGGCCATTCTGTAATTTAAGTGTCTTCATTATTATTAACCATATGAACTTACAATTCACACATTCTGGTATATACTAGCTGATCATATTATAAGCTTTATAGTGAAAAATAATGGTTTAATCTATGGTTAATATTTAGTTTTCTTTCACTTTACAAAATAAAAGCAAGAATCGTACATATTTCTAATGTTATTGAAACAATTGTTATCATTATCAATATCTTGTTAAATACTTGAACATTTTTAGCCAAGAGTTACGTTTTCTAGTTCATTTTATATTTCCTGCTTTGTTTAAGCTAAACAAATAACCGTTTCGTTATCTATATGTACATAAAAATGGGTGTTACACACCATATTTTAGGGTACCCAATTTTTGAATATTTAATTACCCCATGGGCATTCACCCCTGTATCCCTAAAGGGGTTCCACTAGTCTAAATCTCCAAAAGAACATTTTTTATTCGATTTGTTTTAATGTATGCGTTGTTATTTAGATACTACATGGTTGTCTCCTCATGGGTCAATGACTCTTCAGGGGTTGCTCGTTTCAGGGGTGGATCCAGGGGCTTCGGTTAGATGGTGAACTTTGGCATAATTTAGAAGATTTAAAGGGCAACTAGCTTAAATCTTTTCAATGCTGACCGAGGGGATGTGATAGAAGATAAAACTGATTTAACATT
This sequence comes from Cryptocephalus primarius, assembly GCA_963576515.1. Lineage (NCBI taxonomy): Eukaryota > Metazoa > Arthropoda > Insecta > Coleoptera > Chrysomelidae > Cryptocephalus > Cryptocephalus primarius. The sequence goes on along the minus strand of OY754936.1, from coordinate 19,801,472 downwards.
TTCCGAACATCTAGAAGTTTTCAACTTCGCACGCTTATAGTTTAGACTCCAAGATGGTTTAAAGTCATTCTATGACTCTAAATGTCCTTACCAAGGCAGTGAAAAATTAGAGTGAAATTTATTTTGTCGGTTTTATTCTGACGTACTTCTCAACTAGTCTCGAAGAAAAAAATCTTCATTTCACTTAACCAGAGGGTGGAAAAGGGGGTGAAAACTATGCAGTAGTTACTCATTAGAACGAGGCATTGGAAACTTGTGGAAACAGAAACTGGAAACTTATTGTGGCTGCAGATGGTTCAGAAATATCCGATATTCACAAATTTCACTTTCTGAAGGGGTGGAAAAAAGGGGTTAGATTAGTCGACCCCCGAGCGAAGCTGGGTATATAAAACACATTTCACAGAAGCATTACCCGTGAAATGTATAATTATAAAATGTGTTGTCGGGCATTTACCCCCGAACAAACTTTTTAATACAGGAACTGCACTCTTTTCCTTTGTGTTGTTGCAAGAGAACATTTTGTCAGCAGTTCCATGGGATGATTCAGTTTCCATGAAGTAGTCAAGTTGCAGATGGTATTACAGAATCTCTCATATTTGTACCTTATGGATGGAGTGTAAAAGTCCTGTAGTGAATTTGGGTATGTGTAACAATCATCTTTAGTATTTACTGACTTTTGACGTCACATCAGCTAAGTCACATGCTAATATTTCACATAATTTCAAGGATTTGTTATTTTTTATCTAGTTTTTTAGTTGTTTTTTTTTATCAAAAAACCGATTAAATTGTTTTCTGCTCTGGGGCCACAATTATTTATCTTCCTAATCACGGCACATTTTTCTTAAATTTACTGACCGTTGAAAATACGCTTTTATTTCTCTTGTGGCATATTACAATAAACTACAGAATCCTATTAATTACTACAATATTATAATCCGTTGTAACCTGTGGTACGGGGGTGAAATCACAAGTTTGCGGGTTTTCAGCTCCCATTACTGTACTGTTACGTTTCGACATGTAGTAATTAATCAAAATCAAAGGAATTTTGCTGATATTTCTGGTTATTGTACTTTTCTATGTATGTTCAGGATCGCTGAACAGACTCAAATCATAGATGGGGCCACGTGCGTAAATCATCCTGCGACAGTTTAGCGCGAGATAGCAGGACTAGTAGGAGGATGAATCTCTTAGAGCGTGCAATCTCGATTGATTTTTTTCAAAGATAAAACTGTTTTACCTAAAGCTCCTGAATGGCCCGGTAAAGTAAAAATAGACGAAACGTCGCGTGCGGCTGCGCGGAAACCCCATATGGCCCGGTCTGGCGCGTGTTTGGACATTTAAGTTTCCCCCACAATTCAGCAGTCCTGCAACGAAAGCCGGAGAGTAGGAACAGAAGACTGTTCGAGCGGTTCTTTTTTTTAATTTTTTTTTATGTTATCTCCTTAGCTCTTTTATTTCTGCTTGTTACACGTGTTTCGTTTCCTTCTCTTTTATTTCTATGTAATGATAATTGTGAATGTTTCGTTCCCGAATCGATTTTGGTAAGTAACCTCTTCACTTCGGGGCTTTGTGCCCTATTTAATAAAATTTACCTGTCCATTTAAAATTCGACACTCAACATTCCAAGCACTTGCGCATTATTATTTTTATGGATATTTAGTTAACACACAATTTAACATACGAGTTAACATACAATTTGTCACAAAAATTGTTCATGACAACCACTATTATGCTTACAAATACCAATTGTCTAATATTAATACAAACTATAATAGCCAGTTGAACGATATGCTCTCTATTAATATGCCTTAGGTATGTCGTCAAGTAAATATTGCCTATTTTTATTACAAAATTTAATGAAACATGTGCGTGCATAGCGTTTCAAAACACCATAACAATATTACTGGGGTTAGATATTGGAAAGTTTGTTGTATTATTTCAAACTGTGCGTTGTCACAAATTGATGTTTTGAGAGTTTAACAGAGACCAGGAATTCTATATTGTATTATATTGTATATAAATATAGGGGACATGGGGAGGCGCGTGTTGTAGTTGAGTAAGGGCTGTTATAGGGTGTATATTTGAGGTATCCTAACTAGTCCGTCTAATCCGACGCTCGACTACATTCCATTGGTTAAATTAACTCTGGAACAGTACAGGAAAAGAAGGGTTTAAACCAAGCATCCAATAAAAAAAGTTTTGCACAAAACCGCACGTCGGGTTTAGGTGGAGGGGATGAAAAAGCGGAAAAATGGTAGATTTCGATGGTTTTTCGCAAATATCTCTTTAACTATGAGGTTTAGGGTTAACTTTAAATTATACAAAATAATTATCTGGGACGCACGATGAGTATTTTGAAAAGCGCCTTAAAATTGATTGGTAAATAAACTAATTTGCTGCGCATGCTTTTCTTTCTTGTCACTAATTGTATCTAAGCATGCAAAGGAGCGAAGCTATACGCTATACTGCAAAATGTTAATTAATAAATCATTTGAAACTTGATACATTTAGTAATAAAATTTATATTAAATATACTACGGGGTCCATCGAAATTGCAGTTTCAGAAAGTTGTCTATGACTTGTAGAATGTGCTTTATTGCATCGATATCGTTTTGGTCAAATATCGGGTCATACCTTAGAAAGTACTTGTTTTAATCACTTGATAATTTTTACATCTTGCGCTGAAACTTATTCAAAATAAATGATCGATTTTCATCTATATTGTGTTTTCCAAATAAATTCTATGACCCGTGAAACATATACTTTACTCCCATAATAACGTTCTCGTCAAAGATCAGATCATACCTCAGAAAGTTGTTTAATCACTCGAAACATTCTAGATATATTAATAGAACCTATATTAAGCATATTACGGCCAATGAGGAAAATTGGAGTTTCAGCAAATTTTCTGTGACTCGTGTAACAAGTGCTCCATTCTATTGTTGTCGTCTGGTTCAGCATATAACTCAGAAAATTATTGTTGTATTCACTTGAAACATTCTACATATATTAATAAAACCTATATCAAGCATGTTATGGTGAATGAGCCAAATTGGAATTTCAATAAATTTTCTATGATTTGTGGAACATGTGTTTCATTACATTGATATCGTTTTGGTAAAATAAAAGATCATAACTCAGGCAATATTTTACATAAACACTTGAAATATTTTTATTTTACATTTCAAACATTTTACCTAAATTGATCAAAATTATATCTTCACAAAAATTACTGAAATTCCTGAAACGTGTGCTTTGATTCAATAATGGCGTACTGGTTAACTCTGCGGTCATTACTCAAAATGTTATTGGTGCTCAATTAATTGAGCTTTCAAAAAAATTTCCATGGTTAATGGAACATGTTGGAACACTTAGGAAATTGCTGGTGTAACCACTACAAACTGCCCAGATTTAATAGCATCATATCATAGCATTTTCTTCGAATTCTTAAAACGATTAACCCTTGCGTAAGGATGATTGCATTTTTACGAACTAGTTTAGACTTATTAGTTGCTTAATTATGATAGCAGTATGACGAGCTGGATAAACATAACGGTTGCGTAAGGATGACTGCACTTTAACGAGCTAGATTAGAGGATAATAATAACGTTCCTAATTAATATAATGCTCTGATAAATATAATCCTTTTAAAATCGATTTGAATTAATGTGGTAGTGTGCAAAGGTAAATATGCGGGTTACGTTGTTAGCTGGTTATCAGAAATCATACTCGAACATTTTTATACTGGTATATCTTTCACAACCTCAAAAACAATTCAAAAGTAATTTTCAAATTTTTTGGCGGCATCCCCGGTTTTTCTTATCCTAGGAACTCCCTTTTTTGATTAAATTGCAAGGTCATTCATTTCCTACAACACTGCATTTTTGAAAAAATAAATAAGACGCCAAATATCTCTAGAATGAATTTCTGGCCTCGAAAGGCAACCTAACTTTTCTTAGGCTCACATGTGTTATTGGAAACGTTATTTTTAGCCAATCAGATTCTGAAAAGACATTACACTATTTATAAAACATTTATTGGAAATGCATAATGATTAAAATATAAAGTACTAAAAAGTAATAATTAATATATACAATAATAATAATAACAAAAGTAAGACAAGTTATTAATAGATCTAAATATGGTCTATATGCTCTTCGGTGTATTTAACGTTTTCGTTAATTTCTTCTTCAAGTGTCCAAGCGTTATTTATAAATTTTTTAGCTTTAGCTAACTTTAATGTACTGCCTTGAATGAGACCGATAACATTATTGCTTGAACATTTTATAATGAAAATTCAGTTCCAAATAAAGGGCACACATGTGAGATGCTGAGATGATTGTTATCTAAATGTCGGAAAAGTTAGTCCCTTCTACTTCAGTGATAATTTGAATGTGATTAGATTTGTAAATTGTGTATTTTAGATCTAAAAATCTAAAGGATTAATCAAGCATCAGAAGGCTCAGTGGGAGCCCCTTCCCATAACAAAAAAAAAGAAGTTTGTGGTCACGTTTGAATCACCCCCCACTTTTGCAAAACATTTCATAATGTTAACCTCACTTAGGTCTTCAAGTAAAGAAATCACTGTAATCTCTAAAATTATTAGACCAATTCCTGTCCGCGACCAAGTATCGCTAGGATCAGTCGCTTACGCGTGCGTATTGACCATCTGTTCCATAAATTTGATGCATAGAAATGAAAATTACTTAGATTAGTATTTGATTCGACAATCAATAATATTTTAAATTAAATAATTATGTAAGTATAATGTGAATTTAGCCAATACAATACTAGAGACCGCCGTGCTGAAATATGGTAGGAAGTATTCTTCGGGCATTTTATTTTCTAGAGATGTGGCAAATAATTTAGGGAAACATTGTGCAAACACTCCTAACTTTAAAACTCAACCAATTACATAGTATACAATCGATTATAAATCTATTTCAAGCATCAGATCTTATGAAGAGTTCCAGAATCATTATAAAACGGTACCAATAGTAATAAAATCGTTCTGGAACCGTACTAAAAACCCTGCATGGAAAACCTATTATTTCTTAGTAACCGATTCCTCTTAGCGGTACTAGCAACTATATATTTTGCATGTAGTTTATAAAGAGCGAAAGGCGGCACTAATACGGTTAGAAGGAAAAGGAAAAGAAAACGAACGTGGATTCTCCGTCTTTGTGTAGTTTGGCATGATACGGAGCAGAACGGCGAGTAGTGTAACGCCCATTCTCATCCCTGTCTCCTTCCTACTACCCAGACCACAGAGAATTCATCTCACTCTAAGCGCGTTACATTTTCATTCATATACCGCATTTCTACCTGACTTAGTGCCTATAACTGATGTGCCTTTTATTTCTCCTATCTGTGTTCTAACAACTGATTTCTGTTCAGTCAGTCATACGTGTATGCCGTGTATGTTCTGTGAGTGTATTATTCGAACTTTGAGTTAATCGGCGCGTAACCCTCCTAAGTGTACTTCTAATAATTTTTGTGTCGGTTAGTCAGTGATAGGTGGCAGTTGTGCACAAGTTAGAATAGGAGGTTAGTTAAGGTTAGGGTATTTGGTAAATGATTGATATTCAACTTGAAATGTTTGATCCTTTACTTAAAATGATTACTACCAACTTTACCAAACACTTTACCTTATTTTTAATATTATAATCGGTAGTATAAATCCACGCTGTTACTATAACAGGGGAAAATAACCCATAACTACATGACTTGATAACATACCTTAATTACTGCAATAATTTAAACAAATTCACCTCAAGTTTTCAAAATTATGTTAGTTAATATCTGTTGTTATGAATGTGATTTTATGACGATAGCAACATGCAATGGTTTTTATGTATTCTTGCAGCGTTTGTGGCTGTTATCCAGATTCTTCTTCACTTATTTTTATTATTTACCTTATTTTTAATATTTTAATCGGTAGTATAAATTAACGCTGTTACAATAACAGGGAAAAATAACCCATAACTACATGACTTGATAACATACCTTAATTACTGCAATAATTTAAACAAATTCACCTCAAGTTTTCAAAATTATGTTTGTTAATATCTGTTGTTATGAATATGATTTTGTCGATAGCAACCTGTTGTAATGGTTTTGATGTATTCTTGCAGCATTTATGGTTGTTATCCAGATTCTTCTTCACTTATTTTTATTATTGACTAATGCAAGAATACACCCAGGGAAAGGCAAGGGGACAATGGCCCTCCTACAAGAAGAAATATAAGAGGGCTCTGGATTCTGAACAGTTTTAGTAGCATTGGGAAACTTGTCATCATACACAAGATGGTTCGAAACCTTTCTGGAGTAGCTCACTGAGAAGTATGTTTCTGTAAGCAATTCTCATCCAGTAGAAAGTCTGCTCGAACAAACAAAAACTGATGTTCCATATAACAGTCTTTTATTCACTATAACATTAATAACTATAACGTTAATTGAGCATATTTCAGGAAATCTTGTGTACATCAACAGCAAAGATAGAAGGTTGTCCAGTTGCTCAACGTTGACAATTTGATTAACAAAACGGTACTCAGTCAACCAACATTTAATTTCGACGAACATGACCTGTTCAGAGTACATTGGTCATCTTCAGGCGTGGAGCTGAACACACAACTAACAAAACTGGACCAAAGCTTGGAAGGCCCATGAGGTAGTTAATAAAGTTTTTAAAAACACACAGATCACGAATACTCATTTTAACACCATTTGTGTACTCATCCGCTGTGTATTTTTTCAAAATTTTAATTCCACCATTGTCCTTCCTAACTTTGGTCCTACAATTGTTTCGTTAATTGTGTGTTCAGCTCCACGCCTGAAGATGACTACCATATGGTCAAAACCAGTTAGGTTCGACGAAATTAAATGTTGGTTAAGAATGAGTATTGTTTCATTTGTTAATCAACAACAATGATTTGTGCTCAGAGGAACATTGAGTCATGTTGAGAGGTGTGTAAGTCCGAGGAATGTACAGTAGAGTCATCCAAAATGATGTGTGATGTGGTTCGGATCATCGTAATTCACTAAAAGAAAACAAGCCGTGAAGAGTGCATGATTCTGACACACAATTCTAGGGTTTATTTGAAGCATCCTAGATTTAAACAATTTATAATAAATAAGAGAGAGAAGCTCTATGGTATCGAAAAAGTTTGATAATTTAAAATAATATCAATAATTCCATATAGAATATATCTAACTATAAATTATTATATTAAAAAAACTAGTGGGTGGATATGTCATATTGGCAAATATTTTAATAAATTTCTTTAAAAACTTTGTAACACCTATCCCATATGCTTAGTTATTCAGCTCACTAGACAAGAAAACAGTATGCCAATGTTTTGGCAAAATGGGATGCTTTTGTAGAAGAAACGAACCCTGATGTTGATGGGCACAAGATTGTCTTAAATATGTCCCATTAACTAAGAGTAAAAGGTCATTAGGCAGAATATCAATTTTTGTATAGTGGAGCGGCTTTAAGGATTTTCTCCTGGATTAATCATCTCTTGGTAGCAGGGCGCTCATAATATATCTTCAAAAGCAACTGTGATTCTAACACTAGGAACTCATTCCTAGTTGAATTGGATTGTAATTGGAAGAGTTCCAAAACCAAGAACGAAATTTATAACTCAGTTTTTCGTCTTAAAACCTAACGTCAAAAAATTGAACGTCATGAAATTTTCTAATGGATATGAATGTGATCAATCGCTCCAAAATGCACATACTAGTTCTTAGTGCCACTTTGTACCATATTTGATTGTTCCAAATTTTTTTCCTAACACCTTATACATGGAAACAAGCTGAGGCATATCAACCCACCCAGTATCGGTGTGACAAACAACTTTTTTGGAAAAGAAAGGAATGTGGATGTAAGATTTGTAAATCTCTACTTACAAAAGGAGTGTTTCTTTAGACCTATGGGTACTGTAGCAGCGTTGATTTTAGTGTTCACATCATTCTAGTGAATTTTGAAGTGTTGAGATTAATAGAAAAACAGGAAGGGAACTTGCATAGACGGTAAAGGAACCTGCGAAATACTACTAATCAGCTGTATTTGTTTTATTTGTTTGTCTGTTGATTTTACTATAGTTTAGTTTATCTAACTGTTAAAAAGTTATTAACAAATCAAAAGGATTACCGATCAAAAGGTTGTTTTTTATGTAATTATTAGCCAAGCTGTTAATTTGTTGCTGTTAGTATCATAGGTCAGAAATAAGAATGTCATTTTTTTAAATAGGGATCAATTTACCCTCGTCTGCCATTAATGTATGTTATGTGCTACTAAAAGCTTATATTTGGATTGCCATATATCGGTCAGTCTGTCAACTGGTTAATTGATTAAAATTGTCGTCAAAACAACTCAGTATGAAAAGGTAAATTGATTGCTTGTGCACAGATTTAAATTACAACTCTGATAGAAACGTGTTAGATAATCCGATATTTTATTTCGCTAAGGACAAATTATTATTGTTTTAAGTTTAACTACGACATATTAATAAATTTGACATAAATATACAAATGTTATGAAAAACATCGAGTTTCGTCACAAACATGGTCGGTAGATTTTGTGATAACCGAATTTCATGTAGAGGAAAGGTATTATTTATTTAAAAATAATATTCTGTTTTTACAAAATTACATTATTAAGTGAAACTATTGAGAACTATTAGATACATTTTTAATGTTCTCTTATGGGCTTTTTTAAATATACTAACATTTCGATTAAATCTGAATTCTCCTATTGTTGCGTTTTCCCATGAAATCAAAAACAATATCTTGGTGTGAAGGGGAGTGTTGTTCGTTTTCATTAAAATTGTTACAGACAATTCCGACCAATAAGGCTATTGACTGGTGAGCAATAATTTATTAACATAAGAGAAGTTTTCGCCCTCTTTGTCTTTACTGGTCCAGTTCAATTTGAGTAAAGGTAACGAACTTGAGAATGTATGTTAAGAATATGAATGATCTAGCTAGTACGTGTTTAAAATGTAAAATTGTATGGAAACGAGTTTTCTGCTATTTCTGCGAGAAACTATGTTTTCTCTTATATCTGAGCAACGCTTCAAATTAGCTAATTTTTCCTCGCTGTACAAAAGTTGCAAGATAGTTGGCAACACGAAACCTAAATATGATTGTTTCTCTCGTTGAAAAAAATGAAGAGCTGAAGCTAGTGGTTTCAATGGTGGCATTTTTCCAATGATGTAGAGAATGTTATTAGTAATCGTAATTTTAAAACATATATTATTATACATTTTCTTTTGATATAGCTTTCCTACTTCCTTGAAATCGAAATATTTACTGGTGTGAAGTTGGCAGCCAAAATTTCAGCGGTCAGTTTTTCAAAGTGATATTTCCTGTCCTTCAAACTAACATGCAGCTCTAATTTGAGGATGTATAACATTCTGTTTGTCTTAGACTGCTTCAACGTCTATTTTTTGGACGAGCGATAACATTATTCGAGGAAGCTGTCCTTCTGGTGATTCGATTCTGGTATTTTGGTTCAGGTACATTCATTCGGGGAAAATTACAATTTGTGCGAATGGATGGGAACGGTTTTAGTCGAGAAAACTAAATATTTTTCTATTCGTTTTAACGCACAGAAGCAGCCAATGTATTAAAAACAGACTTCTTTCTTACAACTGCGACGTATCTGCCATGTATTTCTCCAATAAATTGTATTAAAATGATTTAAAGTGTTTATTGTCAGATAAATCATATGCGCCAAAGTCGTATTTTTATGCTTTTTACGACACGTCAAACGATTGGTTTTAAACGACGATGTAGCCTCAAAAGATGAAATAATGTACTTTATACTGAATTAATTAATGACATAGAGCATAAAAATGCGATTCCAGCCCATATGATTTATTTGATGATCAACGTTTTTTGATACTGTTATTGATGCATTTATTAAAAAAAATCCCAGAAATGTATACCCGATGATCGATACCCCCATTGGTATAATTAGACACAAAATAGTCCGTCACCGCATTATTATATAGTTCGTTTCACTTTATAAGTAGACAGTCAAAAAATTCTGATCTTTAATGTAGACCGCCTCCGTCGGTTCCTTTGCAGCGTATGTCTGCAGTTCGCTTGGTAAACATTATTAGTGTACTGGGAAAAATAATTTTATCTTCAGGTGGTCAGTGGTTTTCGAGATAATAAAATTAAAATGTGAGAAATGTCCCGCAAGATGCCATTTTTGAAGCGAGTTTTTCAGTTTAATTTTTACGCACACATCGTCAGTAATTGTGTTTGATGGTTGAATTATTACACGTTAATATTAAGTTTTCGCTATTACGATACGGGGAAATAAGTAAAATCACGATTAGAAACACAAACGTGTTCGCGCCTTCGCCATATTCAAGTTGTGGTGATAGCCAGGCCGAGAGGAGATTTGGTAGTGGCTAAAAGACCGGCATGACGGATAGTATTGTCAGTTGGATAAATGTAAGGGATGATTGTGTGAAGAGCAAATGTTTAATGTAACTAATGTAAGTAAATGTAGAAAATAAGAGAGGGATATGCAAAAAAGGTGCTAAGTGAGGTATGAAGCGGAAACATATGTCATGGGTATTATTCTTGAATGTTATACCGTACCCACAGATAAATGCATCAATAACAAAATCAAAAAGTGTGTCTTAAAATAAGTCATATGCGCCTGAACACCATTTTTGTGCACTTTGTAACATTTCACTCAATAGGTTTGAAACGATATAGGGTGGTATTCAGAAACGATATTCAAATATTTTTTAAATTTTTCCTATCTAAGTGAGATTTTGCTTAACATAAAGGCCAGGAATGATTTGCATTCAGGGATCCGACTTCGAAGAATCTTGGCTAAGAAATATTTAAGAAATTATTCCTAAATAAAAACTATTCGTTTCATCCAATACTGTCGAAAACGTATCCTCCAGTAACCTATTATTTTTATTGATTATATTTCTTATCATCCACAAATTTCATTAGTAGCAGTAGTAGTAAGCAGTAGCAAGCTCCTCCCCTTAAATTAATAATTAAGAGACTCCTATTAATGCTGAAAGATAGTTTCATGGAAAATATTTCAGTGTTAAATTTATGATAACCCCATTTTAAGAGTTTATTTATCAGGGAGTTGGCGAATTCCCAGTAGAAGCAGATACTTCTCACTTAAATGACGGCATGTCTTCCCCAGTAAAATTACTGAGGGCAATTAAAAGTTGTGCCAAAGGAGTTACGGGCATTACTCATTGGTTTTCCATTTTTTTCTGTAATTAAAGGGAGAATAACATTGACCACACACTGCTTGGTAAACCATGCTTGTTTTCTTCCTTAAATATTTCTTAAATAATTTTTAGATGTAAGAAAAATCTTTACTAATGAGGAGGTTAAGGTCTATTTATCCTAAGAAACGTTTCTGAATACGAAATCTGAAATCTGACTTAAGTAAGTAACCATTTAAGTTAAGAACAATTTTAAGCAACGTTTCTGAATACCACCCATATCCTTTAAATATGAAGTGAATTATTTATTACTTAATTACTTAAAACTGTTAAATAATTATAACCCTAATGAGATGTCGTTATTAGGAGCACGAAATGGGTTTCTGGCGCATATGATTTATTTGATGATCAACACTTTTCGATTTGGTTGTTGATAGTTTTATTTCAAAGATTTTATTACATTTTTTCCGAGAAATATTTACCAAACGCTACTCATACGATCCGACTGGACAACATGATCAGCTAACTGTCGGCACACGCTGCAAAGGGAGCCGCCGGAGGTGGTTTACATTAATGAGCAGAACTTTTCCTCTGCCTTTGTTACTATAACGTGAAATAAGCTGTACTTAAAAAGTTTATACTCTTAGATCTTCGCGGCTTTTGTGCGCACGTTTGTAGTAATGTACATTCGGGGAAAAAGATTATAAAGATGCTTTCGACTTTATAAATATCGGCGCCAGTGTCTAGTCAAAGTATCTCGCCGAAAGCAGAAACAGTCTCGTCCGATTTGAACTGTTCCTGGTTTTCCACTTACTAATATTAGTAATATAACATAACACATTTGTACTGGGAAAGTGTTCTTTCTGCACTCGTAAGTTATCAAATTGAATTGCAACTACCCGGAACACTTCACGCCAAATCCATTATAACTTATTGTTAAAAGTAGCAGTGCAGACTAATTTCAAACTGATTTAAGTCCTTTACCAAATTAGAAAGTCCTTTCCTTTTTGGTGGAAAGTTGTGAAGAAATTATATAAAGCAATGTAGCAACTGAAATCAAATGAAATATTAACAAGTGGAAAGTAGCAAACTATATAAATAGAAACGTCGGAGTGAATTATAAATAGGAGTAAATAAAATGTCACCTATTTCACTCTTTGCCATATTTATGTCCATTGAATAAAAACGCATGCTGTATGGCCAGGGCCGTAGCTGGACTCTCACCATCTGGGGTTTGGTAAAAAAAGCTTAAAAATTGTAAATACTGCTTATAAAAATCTCAAACATGATACAGGAAAATGGTTTTATACTTCCATGGGGGATATTTTAACCTCTTAAACTCTTCCTTATCTATGGCCGTATGTATGGCAGGGTGTAAACATCGTCATTGTTAAAAAATCTTTTACAAAGGCAAAATATTTTTAAGAAACTTTATATGCGCCATTAAACATGTAAGGGGTAGTGGATAAACGATACATAAAGTGCAGAAAATGAATTAAGACCGACTTCAAAAATTATTTTAGGAATATGTGCGTGGTACAATTAAAAGTAATATATTTTTATTTGAACAGCTGGGAAAATACTTTTTTTTTCTGTAATTGTTTATTTACCCTTTAAATTGAAACTGGATAGAAAATCTAACACTGTTAGAGAATAATTAATTGATAGGCCAAGTGCATAATCATTTAAAGTCTTGCAGACTATTCGAAAATGTTGGCGATCACCCAAATTAACATTGTTGTGTCAACTTTGCATGCTGTTCTTAATGTATTGGCTGACGTTAGTGGAATAACTAGTACGTTTATTGAATTTTTCGTTTCAGGTTTTCCATTTTGGCAACTATTACCCTCTTCCGGAAATTTGACCGGAAATTAATATTCGAGAACCATTCAGGATTACTTTACAAGATTACAGGGCTAACAAAACAATTCTCCATTTCTACTTTTAATTTCGACGAGGTTCACTCAAAAATGATGTCCAATGGTCTAGATTCTTCCCAACAGAATGGCGGTAGCGGAAATAACGTTGGTGGAGGCCAGGAGGAATCCAAAACTAATCTTATCGTTAACTATTTACCACAGACCATGACACAAGAAGAAATAAGATCTCTGTTTTCCAGTATCGGTGAAGTGGAAAGTTGTAAACTTATTAGGGACAAAGTTACAGGTAAGTCTTTCATTGCACTTTCATTGACTTTCAAATGCAAGAACGATAGATAACTTTGAATAAAGAAATCAATTAAAAAATGCTTTAAAAAGTAATAGGTTTCGTGGATTGCAAATATAACCTGGATTTCATACTATTTCAATATGGTGTAACCAAAACTTTAAATAAGTCCTATTTTTATACTCTGTATTTGCTTCATTTACAAGCCCTGTGAATTGTTTAACCAATGGCATTGGTTTTATTCATTAAGATTAATAAACAAGGACGTCTTTATTTTTTATAAAGCAGATGTGTTAAAAAAAGTGGTTGTAGAGCCTTTTTAAATTATGAGAGATACCTCACATAAGTTCAAATATAATATTTTTTAACAAAAAATTTTTTCTTTCAAAACTTTGGGTTTCATATTGCAACAAAATTTTAAAACAATTAACGTTTGTGATAAATAAGTGACTAGTATTCGAATAGGAGTTTTAAAATCCGCTTTAAAAAATATACTAGCATCACCCAAAAACAAATTATCGACTGGATGAAAGACAGTAATTAATTTCTTTATTCACAATTGCTGGGCTATCTTTTATTGGAAAGTCAAGTTTCTTTTTTTACCCTTTAATACCATTGTCATAAATGCAAAAATGCTGTGTGTGATCTCACTTATTCGTTGAGAGAAAAGTTAAAAATGTTTATAACTTTTGGCAAAACAGCTGATTAGTGCAATTTTCGATTCAATTCGCTACAACTTTACCGTTGAGGGTTTTCGTAATATTAAGAAAACAAAATTTTTTAATGTTCAAACATCTATAACAATTTGTAAGCGATTTATATATTGATCTTTATGATCTACATTTTCTGGACCAAGTAGTGTAAATTTATTGTTACCAACAGTGCTCACTTACGTTCACGGGTGCAATGTAAATCTGGATTACAGAAAATACCGAGGAAAACTTTAAAAGGTCCTCGGATCCCTGTGGTTTGCTTGCACGTTTTTCGAACACGTGCAAATCTCGAAGCTGCTAACGACATGAAATGTGTGGTAGAGACAAAAAGTAATTGTTGTTTCGTACATCATATCAATCACGTTGTGTTGAAAACAGTTATGTGAAGGGTTGGCACCGTTTTGTTACGTGGTGGATTCGTCGTATCTCGTCAAATTTTATGGAAAATTCTAATGTAGATCTGATTTTTGTTGGTCGCATTTATTCCACCAATTGATCGCAGAAGCGTGGAAAATATCAATGAAAGTGCCTTATTGGTGATTTAAAAAAAAACAAACATTGACTCGAAAGACAAGTTGTTTAACATTTGAGTCTAAATGTTTACTCCAAATAATCTAATTATAAGTGAGCCTGTTGTTTTTATCACATTGTGTATTGGCCTGGTAATTTGGTTACTGCTAACGCAAAAATCGGCTTTCGACTATCCGAATATTTGGTTCATTGCCTCTAACAATTTTGGAAAGCTTATCAAGAATCATTTGCTCCACTTCATTCTTTATGGATTGAACTATCTAACGATTTCATGAATTTTGCATATACTTTCCTTTTTGTCTCCACATCATACAGCAAAATTGATAGTAAGCATATCTCTAATGTCCAAGGGCATGAATCAATATTTCACGTTTATTATACTGCTTTGACTTTTTAAAGATTAACTTAGCAGTTATTTCTGTGACTTCTGAAGTCTTATGGGTTTTTTCACCTTCTTGGCAGGTCATTGATTGTAAACTTTTGAATGTTTGGCGTTAATTTAGGTTATAACCTCGAACCGTTAGATGAAATCGGTGATCACTTCATCACTCATGGATCTGTATTTTCCAATTCATTATAATTTGGATTAAATTGAAAACTGTTGGGTTCGTATTCATGATCCTCTACTTCATTTGTGAATATTTCCAATGGCACAAAATTATTTTAATGCCAAAAATGGACCGCCACTACCTTGTTAATGATTTTCCATCCAACCTTTTCTTTAACTATTTAGTCGTTTCTTATATTCTCTAAAATTCATATCATTGAGATTGGCCTCACAGTTGACATGCCATTTTTTTATATGCTTTGATCCAAAGCTTTACATTACAATTTCACCTATTTGTGTATGATGCATAATGTCTCATCGGTGTAATATCTAATTATTTGATGTTTATAATTGCGTCTGCTACTGTTTTAAATTCGCCGTTCCAAGATTCTCAAATGTTTGAACTACTGAGTCACTTCGTTGAGACTATGCCCAAAATTGCTTAAAAACTTTTCATAACATAAAAGTTGTCCTTTCATATTCAATTATTCAGCAAATATGGTTTCGTACTTATTATCTCCATAACTTTTAAAGAATCTCGAGGGCAATTTTTCACATACCTCTATAGATATGACATGGAAATTAAACATGATTAGGTTTATTACAATGTTTTACCGCATTTTATTAAAAACCTTGACTGCGCACTACATTCGGATGTGCTGAGCAAGAACCTGGAGACAGTTTTATTGTAGTCTGTTACAAGTTTGAGATCAAAAATCCTGACCAGATCGAGCAATTCTGACCCCAAATTTTTCTTTGCACGTAATTCAAAGTTTTCATTATAAATATTGAAACAGATTCCTAAATGTAATTGGATATATTGCTTCATGATCGGTTTATTTTAGTGGTACGTTTTAATGAATCATAAACGCATTTTATGACCGTTTAATAACCGCATTAAAATTCGTCTAAAGTACTTTCGAATTATTTTAACAACACTAAAAACTTACTTTTCCTTCCATCCAACAAAAATCCTCGCCTATTCGCCTAACGTTTTGGGATTATTTTGTATTAGCTGAACGTCCAGGAGCCAAAAATAATCCCAAGACCGTCTTATTCGAATATTGTTAATTTTTATTACTTGGCTAAACATAATAGTTAAAATTAACCAGATATAAGTGTATTGAAAAATGTTCTAATAGGGAACGGCCGGTGCACAGAATTTTCACGCTTTAACTGTGCGGGTAGTGAAAGAGAAACAACTACAAATTGTGTTTACAGTTTTTCCAGACATAAGATTGTGGCGTATTCTGGTCACGGCATATACACAAACGGTTACCTTGTTTATAAACTTAACGATATGTTAAAACGAACTTGTGTTTAATACATTATGTAATATAAAAAGAGTGATTGTAAATTTGGCTTGAATTTGTTTTTACTTTTCGTTTGCGATTAGGCCTCTCATACTGGCACCTGCATCATCTAGATTTGTTGATCCTCTGTGATTACCCGCTGCATTTCATGGGCCTCAGAACTCCAGTTTGCTAATGCAAGCAAACCGTAAGAGTTCCGACGGCCCTGCTTCGTTTGGATTTCTGGAATCTAGATTCACGTGACCCCAAGTTTGATACCTGTGAACCGCTAGCATCAGACAGCGACATAGAATGTGTATACTGTCCTCTTCTTCTCCGCCACACAGTCGACAGGTTTTTTTCAACCACCAGCTTAAGTTTGAAGAGGTGTGCCCTCAGTGCGATGTGTCCAGTGAGCAGTCCAAGCACTCTGCTTAACGTGCTTCGGTCCATCGCCCAGAGGGCATGTGCTCTCTTCTGGAGGGGTTTTTCCATTAGCTGCTTTGATGTCCTGCAGCCGATGTTCGTCTTCGATCGAGCGAGCTGTTCTTGCTCAAGGATTAGTTTCGACTCGTTTGCTTCGGTAAGGGGCATTTCATGCCAGTGTGTCCAGGAATCTATAAGGGAGTGACCTCATTTACAATCACCAGCTCAATGAGCTCTTGCATCCAGTCCCACACCACGGATGAAACTGTGGTGCAATTCACGAGGGCCTCAATGGCCGAGCGACTGTCGGTAAGGATATTAATCCTGTCATCGATCACCTTATTTCCTATCAGGTGTGTGGAGCACCTGTAGATAGCGTAAACCTCGGCCTGGAAGACCGAGGCGTGTTTTCCCAGGGATATGCTTTCGCTATAGTTATTCATTTCTTCAAAGAGACCCGCCTCGTAACGTCCCCAGGATCCTGTTCCATCAGTGTACCATCAGTTCACTCCTGGGTTGGTCAGCCGTTTGTCTTCCCCCAGTCTTCTCTGGTTAGTACATTTGCCTTGTAGGTCTTTTATCTTAGAGTCCATTTCGGGATCTTGTCTGATTTATTGCGAAGGGGTACTATGGAAGGTGTGATCAACCCCGTTGCGCCTCCACTCTCTCTGGCACTTTAATCTGTATGCAGTGATTCTGGTCCAATCTTTGATTAGGAGCTCCAAAGGCGGAATGTTAAGGGCTATTTGCGGACCCTTGGTTTAAGTGGTGCGTGTTGCCCCCGTTGCAGCCCTAAGGAATTTTCCGTGTAGGCCTTTCAATAGGTTCATAGCCCCTGTCTCTTCCATTCTTGGCTACCAGACTATTGCTGCATAAATCTGTGGCAGTAGTAGTACCGCTTGGTATAGCCATAGGCTTACCTTCAGTTTCTTTCCTCTTTTCTTCGAGGTGTACGCTCTACAGTTTGGCATCCAGGTGTACTCCTAGGTACTTCACTGAGCTGGAGCATTTTATTTCCTTATTCCACAGCCTCAAAGGGTTAGTGTGTTAGGATTTGTATTTCCTGGTGATAATAACGGCTGTGGTCTTTGACGGGTTTACAGTAAGTCCCACTTCCATAAACTAGTTTCCCGTAATTCTCAGTGCCATCGTCATATTGCCCCTGAGGGTGGAGAGAGAGGAGAGATTTCTAAATGTCAGGAGTCCAGCTTCTTTTAGTCTGACCAGTAGTTCGTCCATCACCAGGCATCACAGAAGAGGTGATAGAACACTTCCTTGGGGTCAGCCTCCTGTGGGGCGTTGTATACGTTGAAGGTGACATGGTATGTCTGAAGGAACCACAGTGAAAGAGAACTGTTTCAAATTAGCGAAGTTATTTTGAAAATCTTTGATTTGTCAAATTTTTAAACTTGATAATTGTTGACTTTGACAATTTAATTTTGATTCATAAATAATTCCACACTCACCAACTACCCATTTGATAACATATAGCTTACATCATAACTATAATGCAGGGTGCCCAAAATATCAATTGTGAATACTGGATAATTCAATATTTCAACTACAAATTGTGTTTATTATTCGAAATGGTAGCGAGCTTGAGAGGTTATCATTTTGTCCGAATTCCTCTCGCGTGGTTTGAAATCGACAAATCGAAATATGTATATCGATCAAGGTATTTAGGTTATAAGTCTAATTTTAGCATTTTGTATATTTTGAAGTGTATTTGAGAAATGTTTTGAACGTTTACATGTATTCCACGTGTGTTATGGATAATCCATTGATTACAGGGCAATCGTTGGGATATGGATTCGTAAATTACCATCGACCGGAAGATGCGGAAAAGGCCATTAACACACTCAATGGACTCCGACTTCAAAACAAGACGATTAAGGTAAGAGGCTAGTATTATGTTCCCCATTCGGGCTTTAATGTCCCCTGATTGCTTCAGTCACATTCTGCGTATCTTCAACTGCTGATAAATTCTTCATGCCTTGTTATTTATAAATGGCAGAGGAGTGCGAATTGTAAACTGGTCCTTTTCAAATAAACATTGTTACCAATTTATTCCCGTGACTCGGTACAGCCGGAATTTTTCCTGATAAAAGTTGCCTGGAAATTCATGTTTGTGAATTATTTAACATGTTACATCAACGTATTCATGTAGGTGAAGATTAGATGAATGTTACTAGATTATTTAAACATGACGAGTTAGTGTTTTCTAGATAGATTTGGACAGTAATGTTTTATAAACAAAAGTGTAAATGAGCACCCAAAACCAACAGCTTCATGCCTTCACTGCAATTGTCACACTCACTTTTAAGTAACGATTCGACTTTCTTCTCCAAATTGTTCCATAGTTTTGTGCAATTGATGTAAATTATGTGCATTTTAACAACGATATTAAACTTCCAGTTGATTCCTTTCCTCTAGTCCTTGAAAATAAATTTGTAAGGTGTCGGAAGGCAATCAATTTCATATTCAAGGTTTCGATGTTAACGCGTAGAATTTTTGAAATAAACAAGTGCAATAAACACGTAAACATTTCCGCTTAAAAATACTTTTGAACGACAAAAAAATTGCAGCTTATGTTATATTTATTGCTATTGTGATTACAACATAACTGAAGAATTTCAGTTGAAACATAATTCACTTTTGGTACTCCTACTCTACTATGTTGTACTCCTAATTAATTAGAATTCCTAATTTAAGAAAATTAACAGAATGGAATTGTGTAGAAATTGGAATCTTACTCGTTGAAGTATTTTGTTAAAATTCTGTGTAGCTACGAATATACAGCATATAACCGGTAGCATATGACAATATCTGTAACATGGACAATTTTATGTCTGTATTGTATCTCTGAAGATATGTATTTATAACATAACATTTTTAATGAAATGGTTTAAATAAACCCACCAAGAATAAGATCAAAAAGTGTTTATCGTCAATGAATCATATGCGTCAGTGCGTATTTTTATACTCTTTATATCACCTCACTCGATAGGTTTGACGATCTACCCTTAAATGGTGAAATTATTAATTTCATATTTGATTACAATATATTTGTTTAGAATTGATAGCAAGCGACCACAATATGCATGCAAATCCCACCTCAAAACGCGAAGGGGTGGTTCAAGAAAGTTTTAAACAACTACAACGTTTGTCCACAAGAATGATATATTTATTCAGACACTTTTAGTGTGACCACTCCGAACCTATCGTATGTGCCTCAATAAGGGTGCATTATACGAAAGAACAGATGGGTTTGCTGCCCATAAAAAATGGGTCAGTGGCGTGGTGTTAGGTGAAAGTGCAAAATTGTTTTTAATGATCGTTATATGTTATTCATAAAATATTACGTCTTACTTTATTTCGTTTTAGAACTGGTAGTTTTTAAAAATGGCGAGGTTAAATGTTAAATTGTTTTTGTCTATTTTTTTGATTGTTTGGTTTTTATCGTTTTTTATCTATTTTTTTTGTTTGTTTCTGGTTTTAATTTAATTTGTTTTATTCTGGTTTTCTCCTGATTTAATTACAGGCATTAAGTATTAGTGTATTAAAATTAATTGTGTATTATTTAAAACATTCCGGAATCCAAATTGCCTGAATATGGTCAAGTTTCCACATTCGTTGTGCCTCTTTTATAACATGCTGTACACAGTTTTTCCTGTTGTCGGCAGCTGCGTTTTGCAGAACATCATTCAAACTTGAGCTTAAGTTGACAATGATCAAGTGGTAAACGTACTACAATTATCCCAGGATCTTTGCCCATTTCATCGACAATATACTTTTTGTAATTTAATTTAAGTTGATTTGCAATTATTGTTAGTTCTGTTTTTATCATTGTAGTATCAAATAAAATCAAAGGTGTAATTTTTCAACTGGCCGTGAATGTTAAGTCGTATTATCCATTACTATATTGGAATTTTTAGTTATCCGATCTAATACTTGTACAAAATACTCTTCGAAAATATCTGCGTTCATTTCCTCATGAATTCCTTTTCCCTAGGAATGTCAGTAATTATTAACCATCGACCCTTTCCCTTTGGAGCACCAGTCGATAAACCTTCCATGAACGCTTAGCGTCTGCTACTTATATTTCTAACTACCTAACATTTCAAAACCGTATAACCTTCATTTAACCAAGTTTAATGGAAATAAACATCCTTAAAATATCCTTACCCTCTGCTCCAAATTATCTTACTGTTCTTAAATATCTCCTCTAACAGACATTTCATCAGTTCTCATGAGAAAAAAGTTGTTATTCTGTTTTATAAAATAAAAACTAATTTCTTTTAACATTTCCATAATTTGTCACGGCTTATCTGAGTAATATCGAGATCATCCTTATGGATTTCGTCTAGTGCTGATATCCCTTTGTTTAAAAGCATGAACTGTCCTTCGTATGACGTTCTTAGAAAATTCATCCATACTGATTGATTTCCTTTCTGCGTGCTTTTTGGGTGGAACCAACTCGCCCAATGGCTTTCTCTATGAAATCTATATGCTAGCTTCTCTCTCACCAGTCATATTAGCGCACATTGTAACTAATCGCGAGTAGTAATATTTGAAGAATGTTGGTAAAATAGAGCATCGTAAACATTCAAAATAATAGTTTTTCCTATGATAGTACGGACAATCCTTCCACTGGTGCATGACTCACTAATTGCTGTGCCGAATTTGTGGATGCCATGTCGCTCCCTTTAGACGAGGTTAGATATTTTATCTTGAGGAACCGTTGAAGGAGAGCTTCATTATAGCTGAAAGCGGTCACAGAGCAACAAACAAAAAGGATAATTTTAATTTAAACATTAAGGTTTTCTAATATCAATGAAGGCTGATGGTGTATTAAAATATTCATTACCCTATATGTATAAGACTGTTTATACAAATTTCACTTTTTCATACGAATAATACAGTCTAATCCAGGTCAAACTTTAATTCGTGAAGTACGAAAGTTTGTATCAATTTAGGAATTATTTTGGTAGTTAACGATTTCTATGTTCTTTCGTAATTACATCTAAATAAAGGTACAAGCTTAACACTTTGCAATGTTTTCCATCTTTAAATGCGAACTGTGCACATAGAATATAACTATTGAAAGCAGTACGATTGTGTTTTATGGCTTTCAAAGGGGTCGAGCAGGTAGAGTTGTAAATTTTCCTGCTCTCAGTTCCAAGCAAATCGAGTTTAATCGAAAAACTTCCGGGGTATTGGAATTTTACTGCAGCTTACTCGACAAGGCTTTTGTTTGAATGCTTATTTTTTGATCGCTCGATATTACATTTAATATAAGTATGCACTTGGTTAGTTTCCTAAAACCCGTTCTTCCTGAGTACGGTCGCGAGAACATTACGATTACAAAAGAACAGAGGGTCGAGCATGTAACAGCCAATAACCAGTCCTGATTCCGATAGCTCTCATGGCAAATACCGATTCCATAGCCGCGAATCTGGCGTCGGCGTCGCGACGCTCTCTCATTGCGTCGTCGTCAGCCCGTATTCCCCTCTTCCCGTCTCTCTCTCTCTTTCCCCCCTACTCTCATGACCTCGGCTCCAGTAAAGAACGTCGTGTCGCGGCGTAAATATCGGAAGTCTGCTTGTTTTGAGGTCGTTGTATCTACCCGCTTTTATATTTAAATTATCAAAAGATGGATGAGCTATGATGTTACTCAACAAGCCGATTGGCGATGGTTCAAATGGTCCCGACTCCGAATCAGTACTGACGGCTTGCGCAGATTCCCTTTTTTAACGCACTAATTACATCTTCAGAAAGTAGCCCATAACTCGAAGACGGGAACGTAATTAGCTGAAACACTGCAAATCCCCTAGAAAAAACATATTTTTGTGGTCGACTTTTGAATGACACGTGTTTCTAGCCACTAGAACTCATCATCAGTCATAGAGAAATTGATGATAAGCACTAGTGGCTCGAAACATGTCTCATTGAAAAATCTACCACAAAAGTTGTTTCTTTGTGACAGGGAGTTAGTTGACTTTGCATCTGAGAACTAATTACAGATTTGTTACACCACTTAACCAAAATATTACACCTACCTACCCTTACATCTTTACTACAGTCATTGAATGTACCACAAGGTTATTTCCCCATGTGTTGTAGAGAGAGAGGGGAGGAGGCATATTTTACTCCAAATATGGCGGCATAGTTTTCGATAACCTAGAGTAAAGAATGTTGATGCTGTTTGTTTGAAAGTTATAGTCTTTTTCAAGTTTTTGACCATCTACTTTTAATACAAATTAGAGATGGAGGGTGAATATTTCACGGACATTTGATATTGCTTTGAGCATTTGAAGATATTGTTTCGCAATAACAGTAATTCATCAAAAACTATAGTATATAATTTGAATTCAATTTTTGTTTCCTTGGTCATTCCTCGCCATTCTAAATCAAATCTTTTTAATACTTCATTATAAATTTTCTTATGTCAGACCATTGACTGTCCTAATGATTTCGAGGAATAATTCTCTTTAATAGATCTTAGTAACCATCGTTATATTCTTTCCAGGGTAAATCTAAGGTATATTAAATTTTGTGCGTGTGTCGCAGTTAATTGATATATTATCATCTCTCTGAGGAGAAATGCAATATTACAACACAAGAATTGAATCAGTGCCTAACTGCTAACACCTACACACATTGAAATGAACACAATCAGTGTTGATTGTAAATTTTTTTGTTGCTTTTTATTTCTGTTTGGATGATCTTTATTTTAGGAGTTATTACCATAAAAATTATACCGTAAGATGATTTTCACGGATCACTCTTCCTAAATTATTAAACACAAATTATTTCCTTTGTTCTCTAATATTTTACAAAAAATATGGTCGACTGGTCACTCCCACTCCAAATTTTCTTTGTAAGTCATCGATTTTCCTGAAGCCCACGCATCATTGTAATTTGCTCTTTGTTGTGGGCAATTTCCCGGGAATCCTTAGCCTTGCAGGAAGTGATTCCTGAAGGTAGAAATAATGAGAAACTGCACAGGAAATTTAAATCAAAGTTGCAATGCACAGAAGATTTCACTTGATTGGTGACAGCCAGTATGTCAATGTTAGACAAAATGTAATGTCTGGATTCTTTAAAAATAAGCTGTAAGTGTATAAATCAGTTTTTTATTTTCTCAACATTATGTTACAGTTTTTGGTAAACGATTAACAATTCGTGAAGGATATCATGGATGTGTTGGATTGGAAAAATTGGTCTAAAACAGAATGTATTTTAATAAGCAAATCATCCGAAATAGTTGGGAACTACCTAAAGTATCATCCAAATTCAGTTATACACATATAGCATCCAGCCTAGTTGTTAAACAGATTTAACGAAATATTTGCCACGATGATGTATCCATACACTACAAACCCTAGAATGGCGTATACGTAACGCACTCTTCGTGACTTACTTTTATTTATAGTTTGCAGCAATTTAAATTCTTTAAGCAATAAATGTACTCTTATTCTCGTCGTATGTAATCTTACATGTAGTACCGTTGTAGCTTC
Organism: Cryptocephalus primarius; assembly: GCA_963576515.1. Lineage (NCBI taxonomy): Eukaryota > Metazoa > Arthropoda > Insecta > Coleoptera > Chrysomelidae > Cryptocephalus > Cryptocephalus primarius. The sequence goes on along the minus strand of OY754936.1, from coordinate 19,777,055 downwards.
AGTTATCATCAAAAAGCATGCGTGTTTTCGGTAAGAAGTTCCGGTCAACAGTAGGTAAAATCCATTCCATTCCACAACACGACTAGCGTTAAAAGTATATAACAATTAACACCGATAGAAATATCACAACACAAATGACTTGGTGGTGTTGCTTGGTGCCGGCGTAGTTGTAAAATGCAATCTATACCTATGTCAATTGTATTACTTCAGGAATGGACTATAAACACTATGAGATTTATGAAGGATGCTGTCAGCGGCAGTATATTTTTAAAGTGCCCTGCGTTGTATATTGAAATTGCAGAAGCTTTCGTTTTCCAGGTTTCTTATGCCAGACCAAGTTCTGAAGCTATAAAAGGTGCAAATTTATACGTATCTGGTTTACCGAAAAATATGACACAACAAGATCTGGAAGCCCTGTTCAGTCCGTTCGGTCGTATTATTACATCTAGAATTTTATGCGATAACATCACAGGTAAGTATGTTTATGGATATTTTTAAGTTAAATTGTGAGAAAAACAAATATACATAAAATATTTTGAAGAAACGTTATGGGTCGTTACCGTTTGGGCATTTATTGATTTTTTTATTTTGAACAATAAATTATATAATTTATTGTTGAGCTTCATTCAAAATAGTTGTTTAATAGGGAACTGAAGTTTCTCACAATTAATTGATTTGTATGTTAAATAATAATAATATACATTAAAAAAGTGCTGTAGTATGAAGTATGAGTTAAATTCATTGGGAGACGTGAAATGTTGTGGTAATAATGAAATAAAAAAATTAACGGTATCAATGGTTTATTGTTCAAGAAATCAGTAAATGATGATAGTTAGGAACAATATGGAGAAGAGTTATGAAGCTGTAACTCTTCAGGGAATGTAACAATTTTCCGCATGGTGCTAAATTAATTATATTTTCTGTATATTTTTTTAATGTTTGATGAATATTGAATCTACAAGTTGTAGATTTTAATATATCATCACAGTAGTTTGAAAACCCTTGAGCTGTTTTTTTATTTTCGCTTTGTTTTTGATTATTAGAGTTAGCTCCAGGATTTTCATATTGAAAATGCCACAATCACAGTAACATACACAGAATACATAAACATATACTTGCAATTTATATTAATTATTACTTAATTGGGATAAATTTAGTTTTTGTTATTTTTATTCAGTGTCGTAGCTTTGAATTAATCGTATGATTTTTACTCGGAGTTACTGTTGAAATTTGGCTTTACTAGCAGTAGCTTTTAGTGCTGCTAATTCACCACCTAATTTGTCTTACAGTACCTATATTTTTTGTTTTTTCTTTTCTTCTCTAGTACGTCAATTTGTCACGGGGGCCGGAGAAAATTTACCTGGTACGTACCTGTCTCTCTACTATTACACTTAAAACACAATCCACAGTTACCTTCACCTAATTTGGTTGTTCTGTTTCGGGTAGTCAAAAGAAAAATTGTAGAATTAGATTTGCTAAAATTTAAATGAGAAATCGTTTGCTTCGGAAAATTTTGATACTATTGACAGTAGTGGCTTTTAACGCCTATCGGAAATACATATTAGAAGGCTAAACGTTGCAACCATCCCCCTAATCAATTGACGAACAATCAACTCAATTTTATTTCTTATTAATTTTTATTTACATACTTACCGTGCTTTTGAGATGTTTCTGTTTGTTTGCATCTTGGCATGTTGACTTATAATTTTCTTTATTCACTCAGTTTGTGTTCTGTTTGATTTTTACTTATCTACAAGAACAGAGCAATCACAACATATTACATTCACAGACACTAAATTTTCATATCAGACATATTGTTCCTTGACATTCGCGTTAAACATGAGAATACCATTATCAATTAGTAATTTATTGAACACATCTGAATGCCAGAATTTATATTGTCAGGTTTATTTAACATAAGCTAATAAAACTATGAAGACCATACATATAACTACATATACGAGGTTAATTATTGAAAACTGCCACTGTTAATTTTTGTGTGATTTCATTAATGCCCTATAGGTTTGATAATCCATTTTCGATGAACGGTTCGAAGAAATGTGATAACATTAATGAATCGGAATTTTTACTGTTTGAACTCACGAAGTAAGTTTATTTTACAATGTTTTGAAAAGAAAATTTTAGCATAGTTCTCTTTCTATTTTAACAATGTTCGTATTAATTTAATTTCCAATAGAAAATTCTCTTTAGGAATTCTATTGGGTACACAACTTGTGAATTTCGTTTACTTGTGCACCCCTTACGGTTACTAACTTCCAGACATGTCGACTAATCAAATTTCTTATTCAGGGTTATCGAAGGGTGTTGGATTCATCAGATTTGACCAACGTATAGAAGCTGAGCGAGCAATCCAGGAACTAAACGGAACTATCCCTAAAGGTTCCACTGAACCGATCACAGTGAAATTTGCCAATAATCCGAGTAACAATAACAAAGCTCTTCCTCCTTTGGCAGCTTATCTTACACCACAAGCCACAAGACGATTCGCAGGCCCAATTCATCACCCCACTGGACGTTTCAGGTGAGAGACATTCTTGATATATTCGTGAGAACTTAGCAAAGTAATATAAAAGACCGAAGAAAATTTTATCGAAGACTGTTGGGAGACTGCCACAAGAAAATCGTAAATGACTATTTGATTTTCTTTAACATAAATAACAGGAGTAATTTTTACTGTTGTTAAGTTCTGAGAAAAATTTAAAAACAGCAATAATTAATCGTCTCTAATACAAGTCTAATACTTCGTATGACTTGTACGGGAAATAGTGACATCTCAAAAATCGCAGTTTTATGAAGAACTAGTTCGAAATGAGTAATATGTTTGAAAGTTTACCTCTTAAATTTTGTATTTTTGATAGCCGTGAAGGGGTAAATTTTGACAAAAAATATTTTTTTTTTTATGGCACTTTCTTACAATATAAAACAACTGCAAACTATGAGTAGTTCAGAGTATGTCGTTTTTTAATAATACAAATCAACCAAAATGACTACTAAAAATAAATTATTTTGCTGAATAATTGGGTAAAAATTAAATTAAAGGTGGTGGAAGCTAGATGGTGTCTGTTTTGCCAAAAAATTGAACTCGTCTGAAATCAGCCGCAAGATGTTTAAATTGTTTTAAATGCCTAGTTTTATGCTTCGTGCCATATTTTCTAAAAGATTCTTCTTTTTGTAAATGGGGTGCTCTAGTTCTACGGGAAACTTCATATATTTCATTTGTCTTTCAAGATGTTCCTTGTTAATTAAAAGATAGTTATCACATAGATAGCAAAAGGGTACTATTTTACAAATTTTACAAAAGCACCCAAAACTTCATATAGTTTCCTCAAACCCTCAGGTTGAGAGAAGCCCCAAGGTGTGAGAATCAAACACGTGTGGCAAATGTGAAACGAGATTGGCGCAGACAAAAATGAGTGTTGGTAACTTACAATGGATGCAAAGAACACCGTCTCTAATTGGTTGTTGAGTGACTTTGAATTGTCTCAAGCGAAGCTAATATCAGTTTTCTTCAATGCTCGTTGCATTCTTGGAAAGGGCATAGCAAGAGTCAAGTTTTATAATTTTTAGTGTCTGTTTTGATATGGACTAGTTGAATATCTCTTGCGTTATAGATTGAGATGCCATGGGAATCCTTATGGGGCGAATAAATTTTGATTTTGATGGTTCCAGTGAGACCTTTAAAAGAGTCTCTCTTTAAAGTCTGTTCTACAATTGTTTCAGTTAAATTATGGTTTCTAAAAGTGTTACAACAGTTGAAATGATACTAGTAACTAGTAAATTTGCTGGAAAATTAGACAGAAATTAGTCAATGTCTATTTATTTACAGCAAATTTATTATCTGATTTCGTAGCAAAATAGACACCATCTAAAAGGGTTTAAGAAGTGACACTCTACAGCAGAGACTAACTACATTTCCAGCATGGAAAAGTGCAATTTGGGCCATCTGCTTGTTATTATTAGAATTTTGATAGTGACACTTTTCTACGTCAGAGGTGAGCACTTTTTGAAATTGTAGCAAGAAAAATAACCGTTTTATTTACTTTCGAGTTGTGTCACTTTTCTTTTAGATAAACGATACGAAAATTGTTCACATAGAAAAGTTCGCACAGACCTATGTAAATCTATTATTATCTTAATGGCTGTATCTCAATGCGTTTTTGAGTGAGTAGGCATTAACTTTTGTATACTTTTGCCCTCAATTTTTCTGTGTTAACATTTTTCCATACAGGTATCTCGCAATGTAGTCAATATTCCAAATACCTTTTTTCTTACACCTTTTTGTAGAATTTTTCATAGAACCAGTTAAGAATTGTTTGATTAGTTCTTTATTCTTGTAGGTATTCTCCGCTGGCCGGAGACCTGCTGGCTAATTCGATGTTGCCTGGTAATGCAATGAATGGTTCTGGTTGGTGTATTTTTGTATATAACCTTGCCCCAGAAACGGAAGAGAACGTTCTTTGGCAATTATTCGGGCCGTTTGGTGCTGTCCAAAGTGTAAAAGTAATTAGAGATCTTCAGACAAACAAATGCAAAGGATTTGGGTTCGTCACAATGACTAATTACGATGAAGCTGTTGTAGCTATTCAGTCTCTGAATGGCTACACCTTAGGTAATCGCGTCTTGCAAGTCAGTTTTAAGACGAACAAAAGCAAGACAACCTAGAGTGAGGAGAATTAAATAATAACTTATTCGCTGCATTCTGTTTCAAGTCAATATTCGTTTGTTTGTCTTGTATACACTGAACGAAACAATCTAAGAGTTTATAAGTGGGTTAATAACTCTCTTATGTATGTATTTATGATCTTTTAATACTTTACCTACTTAACGTTTGCTAAAGTGTTTAGTGACAAATCGTTTTAAATTAATTATACAGTGTGAATTAATATTGTTAGGTTGTACAAGAAAAAGTGTAAAACACAAATTAGACAATTTATAGATAAAGTAAATATATTGACTAATTAGTCATTAAAAATTAAAAGAAAGTTGTAAAGTATTATAGAGACGAAACAACAAAACATTGGACTTATCATTTTTCATTGACTAGTTTAAGATATCATATGGTTGTATTACTATATCTTTAACTGCCATTTTTTGACATCTTTATACATTCAAATCAAAGGACGAATGTGTGTGTTACTGCAATAGTGATGAGAAACTTAAAAATATATTTACTAATGCTAATTATAATTATATTTACAATTATAATGAAAACAGTAATTCACATTATACATTAAGAAGGGTAATACGTTGAAGATGCACGTTTGATTGACAATTATAAAAATGATTGTCAAATATAAAGATATCAGAAAATCATGTGGTACAAAGAATAGCAATAAAAATGTGCTGATTTGGTGTCCAGTGTTGATAAATCGATCAGAACCCTCAACAAAAGTTGATCTCAATGACTATGAAATCTATTATAGAATTTTGGTGATAATAAAACGTACAGTGATGATACGAATATGGAAGATAAGCAAAATAAAGCAAGAAAACATATGGTATGAACGGTATTACCAATATGTGATGTTATTTAAGCGTATTTTTAGGTAATAATGCATTTAATGCTTTAGATTGCAGCGAATGGGTTTTTTTTGTATTTAATAAGTACTTACAAAGAATACAAAACTAGTCAGAAGTACATTCTCAGTTTCAGTAGCACATTACTCTGCTATTATTAATTTTTGTATTTAGTAGTTGTGCCATCGCTATTTCTGTAATGGGAAATAACAAGAGAATATTTTTTTTTTATAACTTAAGAATTAGTATTTATTTATTATTTTACATACAATATTACTTTCATACTAGGCTAATTTTATGTATTTATGTAGTGTTTTTTGTGTATTCCTAAATGATACTAGTCAGGTTGCAACGATTCAAGATGAGTAACCACAACATATGAATATTGGAGGGATTCTTAGATACGTTGCATATTTGTATTTGTGTTTCAAGACTTGGTGGTGGTAAGGGCATCAACTCAATTTGTGATAGTGTAGCAAACTAGACTTAAACTGATATCAATAATGAAATGAGATTTGCCCATACTACCCAAGGCAATTCTTACTACTGTGTGTTTTGTTTCCTTTTCACCCCATTTTAACTTAACCCAGATTTGACAGTTATGTTTCCAGAAATGCGTGGTTTTGCTTAAATGACCTAATTTAAGCAGCAACAAGGATTTAGCGAGACCACAACTTTATTTATTTTTTTTATTTTGATTTATTTTTCTTTTGATTTATTGAAGACTGAAATGATTTTGCTATTTTCTTATTTTTAGTTCAGAATTATCGTTTGATTTGTTACCTTATGCATTATTTATTATTGTTTATTTTCTCAAATGCAGATTAAACTTTATTTGATTTATTTTAACATTTTTTTTTCTTTCTTGGCTTTCCCCTAGTGTTGTGACTCGCATCGTCGGCTGGCAGGACTTATACTCGCAGTATTTCTCACCCTCCCACCAAGAATATGGTGGTATTATAAGTGGATAAAAGTCGATAACCATCCACGGTCTAACCAGCCACTTCCACACGAAATATTTATTTTTATAGACACTTGTACCTTAAAATTGGATAATAATGAATAATATAAATAGAAGTAAATTTATATAACTTGTTCTGTGGCAGACTGACCTAAATCGATTCAAATACGAGATATCAGGTTCACATTTTTTCACTCTCTTGACATGACTTTAGCCACTACAGAGAGAGAGAGTGGAAGTGATACGCACATGCCCACCTGGTAGCGCAGAAATTGATTGTATGTATATAAAACCGTTTAGGTTGAAATTTGAGTAAGGCCGATAAATTATTTGATTTAGAGTGGCGGGATCTTATGTGGAAAACTTAACTAGAACGCCAGTAGCTTGGGTCGTTGGTTAAGAATATGTTTGTGGCGTGCAATTTTTTCTCTGTGATCTTAAATTAATTGAATTGTGAGATATTAGGGCAGCTACTGGATGTACATTATATATATACATACCTTTATATATATAGTGATACGTTTGTCCGATACAATCCACAACTTTCCTTCGCCTATAATACAATCGTGGGTATTGATAATAAAAAAAGTCAGCCGCCGGCTCCGTGCAACGCGCAATTTGTGTATGCCGTACGGGTCAATAATGTACAATCTTAAAATAATTTTAAGTGATTAGTAGAAGGAGCACAAACTATAGCAACATAGATGATATTGGTTATTCAGGCCTAAATCGAAACTCGTGTAGACTAATTCCATTTACAGAACAACGATATATTTGAAATGATATTATATGTCTCATCAAACTTAATTAAAAGCGTTAGCTTATATTAACTAGCAATCGCTACCATACATGCATATGGATCTATATCGTGAATCATATATTTCCAAATGGATGTAAATATGCTTACCGTTTTCGTTAATATAAATGGTTGATTATTTATTATTATCAATCACGTATGACGTTATAACATACGTGTTCTATTTAAGAGTTATCTCTTTGTGTGTTGTGTAGATCTTCTCTAGTATAAGTGTATGTTACATTATAATATTCTTATTAGTTATTTTCTCAGTGTGTAGATGTCGTGTTGCTGCGGCTGTCTTGACCTCGCAGAATTAAAGATCGGAAATAAAAACAAAAAGAAAGAGAAAGAATACACAATGCGTAGTCTAGACGATCGCCACTGGTTGAACTCAACCCGATCCCATTCGAAAGAAGTGGGATTATAGCTCAAACATTGTTGTGGCAAGATGCATTCCACTATTACAAAAAACACTGATTGATATATACATATATTATATTTATACTCATGCCTATATTCTGTTTTGATAAAATTGTGGTTATTATTATGAAAAAGATATCAAGTGCAGAAGTTTATATACAGAAGTTATCTATTAGGATGTGCAGTACCTCGTAACTGTAATTCATGCAATAACTTAAAAATAAGAAAATTTTGATTACAATATAATTTTAGCTTTAGTAGTTATAAGAATTGAAGTTTGTAGGGTCTGTTTTACTACTTGGACGGGCGGTCAACTTAGCGGGGGGTTCGACCGGCCGTCACTCCTCATCACGCTGCGACTTATGCTCTCCTAGCACTTCAGCACTATTTGCTACAAATCTACCAACTCCATTTATAGAAATAGTGGACAGCTGGTCGTTGACGTTAAATGAGGAGGTGGATCACATATCAGCCAAAAAAAAAAACAAAAAACAAAAATTTTACAAAAAAATACTACCGATTCAATCATTCCATCCTCCCAGAGTCTCTACTGATGCACCATACCCCGCTGATTAGTCTTGGACCATCCCCAATTCTAGTGTCCACTCAAATTATATTATTTCAAAGAACCATTTAACCCCAAAGTCCGAAAACGTACTATTTTTGATATTAACTTTCTCAGTGACAGTAATCAAGTAATGAAAAACTTTTTAATGTAAATATGTTACATTTGAGTTGGCGCTATGATTCGTGGGACTGAACTGATCCACACATTACGATACTCTGATATGTAATAGGTATTTTACATATTTATGTGTTAGTAAACAAATATAACAAATTTATACCGTACTGCGTTGCCATCTACGTTCTTGTTCGACATAGCAATATTTTAACAAGAAAAGGTGACAACGGCACTCTGTGTTTCCAGTTCTTTAATTCCATTAACTTAGTATATAATTTGTGCTTTATGTTAGTTCTATAATTAAATTATTGTCTCTTCTTGCTTATTGTCCAGTGTTACATGCTGCATTTGTGTGCATTATTGTCATTTTAACGTTATTTGTATCAGAATACAGCTACTTGTTCATTGTATAGGTACTGACTTTATATTAATTGGGTCACATTCAAGTTGTAAGTTGTATAGGTAACAGGCCAAGAACGCAGAGCAGACGGTATTTAGTTCTTTTGGTTAATTTATGTTGTCGAATTAATAATACTTACTATTTCTCGGTTCAGAGTCACAAAGAAGGGTTTTGTTTCAAGAAAGGCTGTGTAAAACTAGGAACCAGGTCGAATATGGATAGAATATAGAGGGAGTAGACTAAATAAGTACACTGGACACTAGCAAATACTCTGACTACAGCTATAACGTTTTCATTGGAAGTTGTATCAGTAGTCAACTAAGTAATTACACAGTGACAATGTACATTTCAGGCTAGAAGTCGGTGTAATGCAATATTTGTACTTTTCCATGTTAACGAAACTCAATAAAATAAAATATGAAAATTATACTGATTTTTTCTGGCAAATAAAGCATACAAATATAATTCTCTCCTCTTATTTTCTATGTGAAACAGTTTTCATGTACATTGTTTCCATCCTCTGATACACTACAATGTTAATTACACACTGACAACTTCATTTTTGTCTTAACTTTATTTTGAGGGAAACTTTGGGAAAATTATCAAGTGCTTACTAAAAATTGAAGAAAAATATGCTTACATGCTTGCCGTACATTTAGATACTATGCAGGGTAGGTTTTCTGTTGCAAAATAATGGATAAGTTATAACTGCTGTAATAGTAGTAACCCCCTTACAAAAGACATGCGGTTTCCTTCGCCTACTAGCATTTAGGTATACACTATGTGACAATCATGACGCATCACCCAGTAAAAGTGGATACTTTAAACCAAATTTTGTGTGTAGAATATGGTGTTGTTAATAAAAAATTATTAGGTTTTCATTGGCATCGTCGGATCCTAGACAGACAAAATTTAATAGTGGGCTGCCACCTAATGTAAATGGATACATTCTGTTATTCTCCTAGATATTATTCTGATCAGATGATCTATGAAGTCTTAAAGGAACTCAGCCCTATCAAGTTGACACGCAGCTGGAGTAAATTCATTGGAGATGAGGAAACATTGCCACTCTTCGACTTACCATGTCCTAGACATGTTCAACAGTCTACAGATCTGGCCATCGTATAGACCAAGGACGAATACCCATCTTGTAAATCAGAAGTGAATGGTGTGAAACATTTGTACTGGGAAAGAGTTGTGCCAAGATCCACAAGTAGACAATATAGAGTAGACATTGTAGGACAGTAATAGATATTGATACTAAATAGCATCTTTGAACAAAATCAAACGAACACAAAACCTTGAAGACGATTTCAATAACGAAAACAACTAAACTACGGACCCAATGCTAATACTACGTGGATTTAAAAAAATCTTTGTGGTTCATTTTCCGAAAGTTACGTGTGAAAAATTGACTGCATATTTCCTGAATTTTTCAGCCATCTGAAAAGACTGGGCTTTTCGGAATAGCTCATCCTGATATAGAATTCCATGAGGAACAAGAAATTGTAATTTTTGAAAAGGAACAAAACCTTTTTTCTCAGGGATTGCTAAGAAGCCATCGAGATAAGGCTTAAACCCCCTCTTTTACTGACTTTTTTTATCACTTGCTATCGTTTACAATACCATAAGTATGTATACACAGTTTGATTTTAAAAATATCTACATTTATTAAATGATGTGATTTCATTGTCACATCTATGATAGTGGAGGTAGGAGGTTTCTAAATAAGATACTTAATGGGACTTTCACTGTGGTATTTCATCTGAAAAAACATAAAATGTGGGGGGGGGGGCCTAGGAGAGGAGACAGGTAAGCATGTCATCCTCCTTTAGGGCAAGTTTCAATTTGTTAAGTCATTTTGTTGTTCGTTTCAATTTTTTTCGAGACAGATTTTTTTTTAGAATTTCCAAAGCAGCTGAAGCTCTTTTTGTTTACCGCTTCAATAGAGGAAATATCTTAAGTCCATTTTTCTTTTAAACTTGCCACCTTTTAATACTTGGCGCGCAAACTTGGGATACAATTAAATTTAAAAGTTCTATGGCAGCTGAAGGCAATTGCTTTTGTATCCATTTACTTATTAGTCGAAACTTATTTCATCCATACCTTATTGCTACTTATTACTTGCTTTTAAATAGACTTCTAATGTGATCGTTAGGAAAATTTTATGTGTTATCCTATACTGTCTGCTTTGTTCACAGTTCTGACGGTTTTCTCGTTCCCAGCTCGTGTTCGTAATGTCATTGTCAGTCGTGATTTGTGTTTGGTTTGGGTTCGAGTTTGCCGCACCTTTTATGATTTAATTGACACAATCAGCACGATTAAACTCTACTAACATATTCACCATGTCTTTAACCGAAATATGAACGTGATCTGTATTTTACTTTTAAATTTCACTTGCATTTAATTAGGAAAGTGTACATTTTGGGAACTTTGCAATTATGTCCGGAAGTGATAGAGTCTCTTTAAATGATGCCCTATCAAATGTAGAAGTACTAGATGAGCTTCCTTTACCGGACGAGCAACCGTGCATAGAAGCTCAGCCGTGCTCAGTGGTCTACAAAGCTAATTTTGATACCAATTTTGAAGATAGAAATGGTTTCGTTACCGGAATCGCCAAGTACATCGAAGAAGCCACAGTGCATGCAAGCTTGGTAAGACTTTATCTCATACTTCACACATCTGTATATCTCATACTTCACACATCTGTATCATCTCTTCGTCTTTAACTGGGTTATCCATAATTTATTTTAGAATGAGCTGTTAGAAGAAGGTCAGGAACATGCTGTTATGTTGTACACTTGGAGGTGCTGTTCTAGGGCAATACCACAACCAAAATCTAATGAACAACCCAATCGTGTGGAAATTTATGAAAAAACTGTAGAAGTGCTGGCACCCGAAGTGAACAAACTTCTGAACTTCATGTATTTTCAAGTAAGATGATCATATTACATGTTCTTACATTTGTTTACTGCAGAAATCTATTCATGGGGTAAAACGCTTTATATGCCAGGTCCAAAGTATTCAACAATATGAAGAAATAATCAGTGTACTAGACTGGACACAGAGAAAAAAATAATATTTATATTTAATCCTTCAATTACTTTTCTACCTTCTATTTTAGAGGAAAGCAATCGAAAGGTTTTCCCAAGAAGTCAAAAGACTATGTCATACTGAGAAGAGAAAAGATTTTGTCTCAGAAGCATACCTTCTTACTCTGGGAAAGTTTATAAATATGTTTGCTGTACTAGATGAATTGAAAAATATGAAGTCCAGCGTGAAAAACGACTACTCCACGTATCGAAGGTACCGACAGCATAGTATTCAAGGACAGTAGTTTTTAGCTTTTCGTTTTAGAGCTGCCCAATTTCTTAAAGTGATGTCTGATTCACAAACCTTACAAGAGTCACAGAATCTGTCGATGTTTCTAGCTACCCAGAATAAAATCAGGGACACAGTGAAAGAAAACTTGGAAAAAATCACAGGCTACGAAGAACTATTGGCAGATGTAGTAAATATTTGTGTTCACATGTTTGAGACCAAAATGTACTTGACACCAAGTGAGAAACACATGTTGGTCAAAGTGATGGGCTTTGGACTCTTCTTGATGGACAGTGAACTTTGCAATATCAATAAATTAGATACCAAGAAGAAAATTCGGCTGGACAAAATTGATAGAATTTTTAAGGTTTACTAAATTTTCAATGTATTTATTTAAAACTTACACTATTGTTTTTAGAATTTAGAAGTAGTTCCACTTTTTGGTGACATGCAGATAGCTCCCTTTAACTACATAAAAAGGAGCAAACATTTTGATGCCAACAAATGGCCTTTATCTAGTAGTACCACCCCGTCTCCTCAAGCTGATTTAATGGTACACCTACCACAAATCAGGGAAGATCATGTAAAATACATAAGTGAATTGTCTCGATACAGCAATGAAGTAACTACAACCTACAAGGAGTGTGGCAGTGATGTTGAAAATAAAGAAACTGCTGAATTGGCGCTGCGAGGCCTGCAGCTATTGTCAGAATGGACAAGTGTTGTAACTGAACTGTACTCCTGGAAGCTGTTACATCCAACAGATCATCATCAGAATAAGGAATGCCCTAAGGAGGCTGAAGAATATGAACGGGTAATTTTAGTATACCATTTTAAGTTTTACTGAAACGCACTATGGCCTTGATATAAAAATAATTTCGAACAAGGGTTTCAGAATGTTGTTTTCATGTAATTGTTTTATTTCTGCTATGCCTAGTTCCTAGTGCTATACCAAATGAGCCTATTTACTGGTGTGGAATATAACCAATAGCCAATACACAAGACAAAAAATTTTGAATGTTATATATGTGTGGATATATGTCTACACAGTTTCTTTTAGAAATTACTATAATGTGTTCATAACATAAAGGTGCAATAAACTTTTTACAAAATGATATTCAGTTATCATGAGTGGGTTAATTATAATTGTTAAATATTCAAAAATCGTTTATTAGCACTTAACAAAGTTTTAAACCAATATCCATATTGAACATACTTTTGACACATCCTAAGACCTTACAAATGGATGGTGTATGCTTTTTTCCCACTCCTATATGTGTACTTCATACGTACTGGTTTATAGCCATGTAGATGTGGGAGAAAAACTGTATGTAATTGCCATGTCTTTCTCCTGTGGACACTGTTATATGTAGCGAAATATATTATACGTCATGGACAAGAACTAATTAGCCACAGAAGATTTACATTTTCTTGTTACAAGCTCTAGCTGGATCACTACTCACTCAACTAAAGCCCGCAAAAGAAGCTTTACTACAAAAACACCCTTCCAGTGTTACGATGATACTAACTAAATTTAATTTTACTACTTTCTTTGACCTGTGTGTACTTAAATGCCTTTTTTTTTATAGGCCACAAGGTATAACTATACCGAGGAAGAGAAATTTGCATTGATCGAAGTAATAGCAATGATCAAAGGTCTGCAGGTACTGATGGCCAGAATGGAGACAGTTTTTACTGATGCAATAAGAAGAAACATTTATGCAGAATTGCAGGATTTTGTTCAAATGGGCTTAAGGGAACCATTACGAAAAGCTATTAAGAACAAAAAAGATCTCATCAGAAGGTACGTCAAGTTTTATCTTAGCATTTTGTAATCATCTCTTTTTAGCATTTTGATGTCGGTGAGAGAAACTTGTGCAGATTGGCCTAGACAGTTCGATCCAGTACAAGACCCTGTTTTGAAGGGTAAAAAGGATCAAGACACAGGTTTTAATATAAAAGTACCGAGAAGAAATGTTGGTATGTGTGATAATTTGGTAGTTTTACTTTTCCTAATGAAAACTAATTATTAGGTCCATCTTCAACTCAGCTATACATGGTAAGAACCATGTTGGAGTCTTTAATTGCTGACAAGTCTGGAGGAAAGAGAACTTTACGGAAAGATATTGATGGACAGTATTTGATGCTGATTGATCAGTTTCACAAAACCTCATTTTATTGGAATTATTTGTTAAGCTTCAGTGGTAAGAATATACACAATTTATATAAAGTTTATAAACAACTGATATAGTTTCAAATAGTTAATATCTGCATTTAAGAATGCCAATTTTTTAATTGAAGTAGGAAAAACTAAGGTTACCTTGCTACATGATTAATCATTAGTCCTTGATAGCATTATTAGTACAATTGGTATGCACACCTTCTTGTAATGAACTTCAACAAACTTGGTCTCTATATCAATTTTATTCTTGTTGCAGTTATTATTTTTATAATGAAATCCTTGAATATTAAGACGGGTGTATTGATGTCTGGGTTTTCACATTTCAGGTGATAGTTGGTTTCTTGTGCAGATTTTCTCACAGTTCAATGCTTTATAATGTGTACAAGCAAAACGATGATAGGTGCTTATTGTTCCCTCGTTCTCTTTTCTTATTGTGATTTTGAACTTGTCTTTTTTTATCTAAATTCATCAAGTCACCAAGACAGTACCACTTGAAGAAATATTATGGAAATTGACTTGATCTTTATGGTTTTCATGGATCACCTTGGGAAGTGGCATGTAATCCAATAACTTTTAAAGATGGTGTAGTTAATGGCTTCTGAAGGTTTTAAAGTTTTTTGGTAAATTGAAATAATGTGTTTGTGGTGGCTTCCTTTGGCTTCATTAAATTCTCGAGCTACATATTTGCTGACCATAATATACCTTTACCTTTAACGTTTTCAGAATATCTGCAGAAGTGCTGTGATCTCTCACAACTTTGGTACAGAGAATTTTACTTGGAAATGACGATGGGAAGAAGGATAAATGTAAGTTAAACTTTAAGTTCTTTCTTCTAAAATAATTCTATTATTTTTTTAAGAAATGTACTGTTCGACATCACCATAATGAAGAATGTAATGATTTAATTACAATGGAAAAAAGAATACAGTTTCCTATTGATATGTCGATGCCTTGGATTTTGACAGACCACATTTTAAAAACTAAGGAACCATCTATGATGGAGTATGTTTTTGTGTATGACTGAATATAATAATAATGGCAAAAATTTTTTAGATACGTCTTATATCCACTGGATTTATACAATGATAGTGCACTATATGCATTGACTATTTTTCGAAAGCAATTTTTATATGATGAAGTAGAAGCAGAGGTAAACCTCTGTTTTGATCAGTTTGTTTATAAACTGAGTGAACAAATTTTTGCATATTATAAACAATTAGCTGCTAGGTAAATGCCACAGTTATACTTTGTGACTATGTTAATAATTTTAATTTCAGCATATTTCTGGATAAAAGGTTTCGTGTGGAGTGTTCGGCAATTGGTGCTTATTTGTTGCCATATCCTCGAGCAAATCGTTATGAAACATTACTCAAACAAAGACATGTTCAATTGCTCGGAAGGTCCATCGACCTCAATAAACTTATCACTCAAAGAATAAATGCAGACATGCAGAAATCGCTTGACTTAGCTGTAAGCAAATTTGAAGCAGGTGATATTACAGGTGTAATAGAATTAGATGGATTACTTCAGGTAATTTAATCAACACTACTTTCCTGTGTTTAATATGGAATTTTTAGGTCAATCGCTTATGTCATAAACTGCTAAGTAAATGGCTAGCTTTAGATGATTTTGATTCAATGTTTCGTGAAGCAAATCACAACGTCTTGGCTCCTTACGGGCGAATAACATTACACGTATTCTGGGAACTAAATTATGATTTCTTGCCTAATTATGTTTATAATGCTGCCACAAACAGGTATATTATTTTAATGGAATCAAATCATTGTGACATTCGTACTTCTTACAGATTCACTAAGTATCGAGGAATAGCATTTGGCACAGCAGTTTCTAGAGACAGACCACCTGTAATGTCACATCACTACCTATGGGGCACTAAACAGTTGAATTTGGCTTATTCAACTCAGTATGGACAGTATTCGGGTTTCGTAGGGCCCCAACACTTCCATATGATGTGCAAACTCTTAGGTTATCAAGGAATAGCAGTGGTGATGGAAGAGTTATTGAAAATCGTAAAAAGTCTGATACAGGGCAGTCTGTTACAATTTACGAAAACTTTAATGGAAGCCATGCCTAAGATTTGCAAACTTCCGAGATATGATTATGGATCTCCTGGTGTTTTAGGATATTATCACGCAAATTTGAATGACATTGTGCAATATCCTGACGCAAGGACTGAATTATTTCACAATTTCAGAGAATTTGGAAATATTATTTTGTTTTGTTTGCTTATGGAACAGGCCTTGTCTCAAGAAGAAGTGTGTGATTTACTTCAGGCGGCACCTTTTCAAAATATTCTACCACGGCCTTATTGCAAAGGTATTATTCAATAATGAAGTGTTTTTTTTTTAAATTAAATTCATGATTTCAGAGGGAGAAAAACTTGAAACTAAACAGAAACGTTTAGAGACAAAGTATCAAGCACTACAAATAGTTCCCAATATCGAAAAACTTGGCACAGCAAAACAAGCAATGATCTCCAGGGAAGGAGACTTGTTAACACGCGAAAGACTTTGTTGTGGTCTGTCAATTTTTGAAGTTGTCTTAAATAGATTAAGAAGTTACTTAGATGATCCTGTGTGGGTTGGGCCACCACCAACTAATGGTGTTATGAATGTCGATGAATGCACAGAATTCCATAGGCTATGGTCCGCACTACAGTTTGTATATTGCATTCCTGTCAGTGAAAATGAGTATACAGTAGAGTAAGTAAATGAAAATTTTGCCATTGGGAGTGGTTAATCTGATTATATTATAGGGAAATGTTTGGAGAGGGTTTACACTGGGCTGGCTGCACCATGATTGTTCTTCTCGGCCAACAAAGGCGATTTGAAGCACTCGACTTCTGCTACCATATTTTAAGAGTTCAGCGAGTTGACATGAAAGATGATGTAGTAAAAGGAATTGTAAATTTACAGATACCTTAAGAAACATATTTTACATGTACTAATTTTCAGAACTTGAAAAGAATGGTGGACCGTATCAGAAGATTCCAAGTACTAAACTCCCAGATATTTGCGATTTTGAATAAATTTTTAAAATCTGGAGAAAACGATGAACTATCTGTTGAACACGTTAGATGTTTTCCCCCACCAATTCACCCATCTTTAAACCCTCAACAACACTACCACGCACCTGAACATTTAAGACAGTGTTAAAATTTTGTACAAATTATGTATGTATACACTCATTAGCGAAAATAATCATTTATTGTTTATTGATTTAAAAATTTGGTAGAGCAAAGTTCTGTGAACCTCATTGCTTTTATAAAACATAGTTCCTAATTATTACACTTACAATGAACAATTACATTGATTACATTTACAATGAACAGAGAAGTTCTTGTTTTACAGGATCATTAAATAGAGTATGTTTGGTGATTATTTTCTCCAATTAGTGTATATTGGCCTAAGGTGGTATTTATCAAATAAGTAATTAATCTTGTAGAAGTGATAGAAACCTTTTTTTACAGTTTATAATATTTCGTTCATCGTTTTTATTCACTTATATAATAAATGTAAATCGACTGCTGAGTATTTGTTTTCGTAATCAAAAGAACTATTTTTATAAGTACCATTTACCACTGAAACTTACACACTGCGAATACTTTATTTTGATTGGAATGAAACCTGAATTAAATGACCATGAAGGGTGGTCAGGTCCAGTGTGTGGTCTAGATTTGTTACGTTTGGCCTAATTTTCCATTAAATAATGTTTACGATAGCTATTAGAAAATTTGAGTTAAAAAGTGTACCTATGGTTAGTTACTTTTCAAAACAAATTTATTTTCGGTTGTTCTGTTTCACCTTTGTTCATTTAACAAAGTTACTACAAGCAGTGGACTATACAAATGTATTTATTTTGATGAATGTGTAGGTGTAACAGAATTTCCAATAAAAGATTGTAATTACTTATTTTCAAGTTTTATATTTACTTGAAATTTTCTAATAATGAATTCAATATATATTTTTAATATAAATTTAATTAAGTTGCTGGTGTATTCCATGAAGTTATTTAATGCAATTATTTTTATGTACTTTTATATGCCTATTGAAATAGTAAGTGTATGCAAGGAAAATGCCTCGATTCGGTCACTCATTAAATGGTTCTTGGTCATGTGCATGGTGTCTATAGTGATTTATTTGTGTATATATATATATATATATATATATATATATATATATATATATATATATATATATATATTTTATTGGGATTTATAGGATTTTAATTGAAATTTCCAAATAGTTTAAACCCATCATATATTTAACAACAAAATATTACAAAATATATGGATGAACAATTAAAATTAACAATCATTAAAAATTTTTTAATGTTAAACACTGCATATTCTATAAACTTACTCTTATACAAAAGATAGAAGCGATGCTAATTTGGCAATAAAAATTTCTTTTTTAAACAAATTATAAAATTACAAAAATCTATGCAAAAACTACAATACACAAATGGTCATGTACAATTCTTTTGTATATACATGTTTGAAATATGAAAAAAAATTTAATCTCGATGTTCATATTTTGGTTTTCTGTCGTAAAATGAAATTCTAAAGTAATGGAATGTGAATTAGAATAAGAACAAAAATCTGAAACAGTCTATAAAATGACTGCAAGAATGTTTTCGTTCATAAAAAGAAATCACTAGCAGATTGTTATTTAACTTTTTCTACTCCCTGCAATATTGCTGTCATTTTTTATGCTATAAGGGAGTACACTACTCGTAATGTTTTCTTTTAGAAACATACATATATGGAAATAAACCTATTAACGAATAAATGCATAACTCTGCCTGTATCTTATTATGTAACATTCACAATCTAATTACAAAAATAATTTTTTTACCTAAACTATCACCATCCTAAACGGGTAAACAATACAATTCGAACTATAAAGAGTATTACAACATAAATGACATTCCAGAAGGCTTTAAAATCAATCCAAAATATTCTTTGTATTAATAATAACAAAATCATTTCTATTCATATCATCCCATGCTGAATTACTCTTATATTACATACACGACAAGTATTTATTGCTGTTATTTACAAATCTATTTATTTCTGGAACATTATGCCTCCTGAAAACTCTACAATAGTAAAATAAAAATCTCACTGGAAAGATATAACAACGGAAATGTCTGGCAAATTTATGGGCTTTAAATCACGAAAATGCAATAACAAAACAAATAAGTACAATATTACTTATATAATGTACTCAATGTAGTAATTCGTTCAATACATATTTTGAAATATGATTACATGACCAATATTTATGTATTTTATAAAATATATTGTTATGCCAGAAAATTCCATTAAAAAAATAATAAACAAGATATTCATATATCACAATGTGTAAGTTAGGGAATAGATATTAAAATATATCATGTTCAAAGAGGATAATTTACATTATTAGTGTCCTAAAACTAGTCTAGGACGGATAGTATATTCTAAGAGCCAATTTTAGGCTGGTGCTCAGTCATAGGCCACTATTATTATTAAAAAGAAATAAATTAAAATAAACTAGTAGTTTAAAATTAAAAATCTCTGATAACGAGTATTATATATTTGGATGTTTTAACAGAAACATTCAGATCTTTAATATCACAGAAAAGTTTGATTAATACATTCGAACGTGCAACTTTTCTGGTCACATTTTAACTTTATTTAATTAGAAATAGTGGCTTTGAACATGACATACAAAATAAAATTTTACCTATAGTAAAAAGTTTACACATTAACAAAGCAAGCAGTTATTCATAGTTTAGTACTTCAATATTCTACTATTTAACATATAGTATTGCTCAGAGACTTAAAAACAAAATTCACATAGTTTTCTTTTAAAAAAATATCAGCCATTTACAGATTAACATACCATATGTTTTAATTTCTATTAGCACAAATGAGATTCTTTTAACTTGAAATTGTTATTTTGTGCTTTACAACTGTGGTGTTTGGTTAACTTGTAAAATTCATAGCGACCGACTGACGGAGTTTGTGCAACTTTACGTAAACTATTCTTTTGTTCATACAAAATTTAAAATTGGGACTTTTGATTAAGTGTAGAGGTAGGTATGTAACACACGACAGTACAGGACATCCAACTATTTTTGATTCTCCTTTGATTTGAAATGTTACAAGTCAATTTAAGCAGTTTGTACTTGGGGTCCATCAAATATTATAGGACATTTTTGATTGTTAACAAATGTTGATGAAATTAAGTGTTCTAGGTTATGCAAAGTCCTTATCGATTGTTGTAGTGTTTCGTTTAAATTATCGGTGAATATATTTTTCTGCACATTTTTGCCCAAGAAACACTTTTTAACAATGACCTATGTTACGCTAATATTTCGATATGAAGATGTATTGAGATTTGTAGTATCGAAATTCAACAAATAGTTGATAACAAAATACAGGAGTCAAATTTTATCTTAAAAACAGTTATAGGTTTAAAGGTTGTATAAGATTCCTTCTTGCGAGATTCTACCTATAATCAAATTTAAGTAGACGTATTAACTAGACGTAAGAAGTTTCAAAATTATGAAGAAAACAAAAATAGTATAAAAGGGATTTATTTAGTGTGATATTCTGTACTGAGAAGTGTTTTTCAAGATCAGATGGTCTGCTTGGCAAAATTTTACGTTATTGATCTGTTAATAGCTAAATCGCATTATTCCACATAAGTACAAAGTTGCATAAACTCAATAATAATACAACGAAGTTAACAAGATTTATAGGTCATATAAATCACCAGGTCTTGAGATTATTATGGTAATAACTAATGTCGTATTTCTAAATTCGGAGAAACTTTCGGGGTATCGTAAAGCACTATTTTGGCATCTTTTTATTCTTGGTTTTAACATCAGACTTTATGAAACATTTAATTAAGAATTTGGAGAAAATAGTAACGATTTTAACAATTAATATCGAATCTACCTAGCTTCGTTGTCATTTTATATAGTAGTAATTGTAACCGTATTTATAAAATTTCTGGGTATAAAACGAGATTCAAAAAATTTACACAATAATTTTGATTGTATAACACTCTTGTTTCATGGACAGTTTCAGCGAAAGCGCAAATTCCAAAGATCCAAAAGAACATTATATCGATACCCCTTTCCTTTTGTTCGCAACAGAGAGTATAATAATATATCAGTAAATAAAAGAGGGAACAAAAACCTGGGATTCCACAATATTTTTATAAGCAAATCGTTATAGTATTTAATAATTTTCAGTGTTCAGATATATACACAGTGTACGCTTTTTATCAAATGAATTACATTCATTTGCTTGGAAGTCTTCTTAAAGTGAGCAAAGACCTAAATGGCCTATTTTTATCATGTTCTCAATATGTATAATATATGTATAAT
The DNA here is from genome assembly GCA_963576515.1 of Cryptocephalus primarius. Lineage (NCBI taxonomy): Eukaryota > Metazoa > Arthropoda > Insecta > Coleoptera > Chrysomelidae > Cryptocephalus > Cryptocephalus primarius. Next base: position 19,755,351 of record OY754936.1, on the reverse strand, counting down.
ATATATATATATATATATATATATGCGCTGAGAACATAATTTTGTAGGATATTTTTATTACACTGTTAATATCTTAAGCTAACTATGTTAGAGGTGTATGTATGTGTTAGACGTATATGTGTGAAGGTTTTTAAAAAAAAAAAACATTTGCTAATGACATTTAAAATAATTTCCAACTAAAAATATATTGCGGAAATTTTAACGTCTAGATGCATGTTAAGTAAATATTCCTTTTTCATATAAATAAAGGAATTTTAAATTACTAGAATATCCCATTTTAGCTGATTATAGTTAACTTGCACAATTAGTTACTTATCTTGGGCACCATTTAAGCTTCCGCAAGGCTCTCCGCCAGTTTGAGCCACACTTCTTTGAGGAGTGGGACTTTTGTTCCCGCCACTACTACTTAATGCCATTTTTTGCATCTGCCTTATCACGGTTGTAGCATGATAAGCTTGCTGCAATAAAAGAACATTTATTAAGTTATCTATAGTGAAGGACAACATGTTCAGACATAAACTAATCCTGAAACCAAATGGGCACACGACCACTTATACAGATACAATCACAAAGTATATATATTTCACAAATAAAGAAAATGAAATGGGAATGAAACATGAAATACATGTAACAACAAAACCAGTTATACTCATAAAATGTTGACAATGTTATTAACATTATTCATTATACAAATTTTCAAGACAAATTAATTTACCAAAGGGGTCACTTGATAAGAGAAATTTGAATAATCTGGGCAAAGTGGATAAAAATGGACAAACTCGTGCTTCAAGGTTTCACAATTACATACATGAATTTGGACAGTTTTGAACTAAATCATCAAGCTGGATTAATAAAAATATACAACTAAATGTTAAACATGGTGCTGCATTTCAACTATGAGACTACATAACTCATTGTCTTATTAAACTAGTGTAATTTATTTAAAATTGTAATGATCATTATTACAGCTTGTTGAATATGTTTGTGACTCACTGTAATAGACAAGCTTTCAGCCACCTTTACCAAAATGATTACCTACCTTCCAGCGTGACTTTGCGAAATTCTTTTTAAGTTGTTCAGAAACAGTGCCGTGGATATTTTTATTGCTAGCGGCATTTCCAGAGATCCTAAAATAGGGTTTATTAAAAATATGTACAGAGGAGAGTACAATTTTTACCATGGGTGTCCTAAGGCTTGACGGCAGGTATAACGTCTTTCAACATTGACACACATTAAGTTCCGTATAAAATCTTTTGCAGAATCACTAATCTCGTCCCAGTACGGAGAGTCAAATTCGAACTCGCCTAAAATAGATTGTTACAAAAATGACGGAAGATTGCTTGATTTGTTACCTTTAAGGATTTGTGCAAATAAATTTGCATCATTCTCATCATAAAACGGAGGATAACCACACAACAAAATATAGGATATGACTCCTATACTCCAGACGTCGACAGCTTTACCGTAAGGTTTCTGTGCAAGTACTTCAGGTGCTGAAAAAGGCCAAAGTTCGCATTCAGTTATCAAATCTATCACTGGTGCTCTTACCGACATAGCCTGGTGTTCCACATGCAGTAGCCATTATACCAGAATCTTCCATTTTTGACAATCCAAAGTCACTTATCATAATTTTACTATCTTCGTCTGGACTGTAATAAAGTAAGTTTTCCGGCTGGAAAATAAAAATTGCCTTCTTTAACAGTAATACTAAATAGGATTAATTAAAAAATGACAATTCAACAGCAAGCACAAAATGAATTAAAATGCTTGATGGCACAGACAAAGGCAGATTTTTTCCCTATTTTAAAGTATTCAGCTAGTGACGTAATCTGAGATTTTTTTGTTATTTTGCAAACTATTTTAATAATGAAATTACTCTGGTTTTTACTAAATTCGAAATCTGTGTTAGGAACTATAGTCGAGCATATTTTTGTTTCTTGGAAGTGAAAACGTGTGAGTATTGTTCTTTGTGGAAAGAAGTATGTGTTTAATGCATAGCTCATTCTTTTATATGCAGAGGGTTATAGGCATTTCACCATTGTTACTAATCATCTCTACATCAGAAATTTACTCTGGAAGGACTGTACATATTTTCTAACCAACTCTGGTCCAGCTTGTATCTTTTTTCTTGGTTTAAAAAGTGGGTCGAAAGTAGGATCTCCATTCTTTCTTGGTTCTCAAATATGTAAAATTCCATCAACCTATTTACTTCGGTCCGGAAGGTTTACTATCTATCAGATTAAAGAACTTTAAATCAGCTCCAGTTGAACAACTCTGATAATTTGACTCATCTATGAACCTCGCAGAAGTTCAGGGTCTTAAGATCTACATGCAAAATTGTGTTTCCAACGACTAACGGAAACATGCTCTCCAATTTCTTAACTGAATTCTGTGATGTGCCGTATAGCAAAGGTTGTTTTAAATTTGCTATGAATTGTCATAAATTGGCGTAATGGTTTTATTTCGTTTGAAGTATCTACCACTTCAACTGGCATAAAATGCTAAGCGTAAGCAATATTAAATATAATTGTTACGCAGATCCGACATGTAAACCAATTTCAATAGGAGGTGGTAAAAATACTTTTTTGCCATTATTTTACGATAATAACCTTGTCTCAATTTACAGCTTTCCATTGTCTTGACTCAGTTGTCACCAAAGTTTACCTGTTATTATTACACATAACTACAAGGTAAGCAAACAATTTTGTAAAGATCATATAATATAAAAATTCCGTGGATTGATTAGGAAAATTCAGGATGTGATTGAAATAAACTACCATCGAACAGAAATTTTTACCTTTAAGTCACGATGCACGACACCTTGCTCATGCATGTAATCTACAGCTTCTAAAACTTGTCTAATAAGATCCGCTGCGTCTTTTTCGGTGTATGAACCTTTTTCCACGATTCTATCAAAAAGCTCACCACCTGTTACTCTGTAATTAATATAAACATTTAGTAAAATAAAAAGTACTACTCACAACATCAACTGCAACAATAATTACGTTCAACAGAAAAGCAATTACTTACAGTTCCATAATAAGATAAACTTTGGACTTATCTTCGAACGTTTCTAGTAGCTGAACAATATTTGGGTGTTTTAACCTAAAAGCAAATATACATCTGAAGATTTCCATTAGTAAACCGAGAAGCATGCAAGAGTACATGTGATTTCATAATGGTTAAAATAAATATATTAAATTACATTTTCCACTCTACTCAAAAAATCCGTTGTATATAGTGATTAGTTCAATTTTGCGCAATTGAGCTATCCCATTTCCAATATATCTGTAATGTGAAACTGCGGAGGTTCGCTTTATTCACCGACGATTTTTAATTGATTTAGGCCCCCTCAAAATAACAAAACACAAAGTGAAATTCAATGTTGAGAATATGTGAATGAAATATTTCAAAAGAAACTTAAATATATTGAACATAAAGGGAAATAAGGAATAGTTGAATCAATGCATCGTTGGCCATTGTAGATGTTTATAAAACTGATTTCGGATTTTACCTGTTTCTTACAGAACCTAAGTTACAAATAATATTTAAAAACTTCAAGTCGATCTTACACGATAATTATCGATCAATATAAGAAAAGAAGAAGTACACATACCCATAATTACTACTTAAAGCATATTCAATTAATATCTCTATTTACTGAGGCACACTTCAAGATGCCAAAACCTTTATAATTTAACAAAATGAGTTACTGTATTTTACAAATTTTTAAACACAGGAGTTAGGTTATAATGGTTATACAAGGTTAATGACTTTCTCACCACCTCACCAATTTACCACCCCTAATGTAGGAATTTAGAGATAAATTTAAATAACTTTTCTCAAAATTGGCTGACTTAAATAACTGTTCTTTGCTTACTAGTGTTAAAAAACATATCAAACTACCGTCTAAGTTGTTGCATTGGGTTTTAAGTCACCTAACCGTAAATTTTTCATTTTCATTCCTACAAAATGTCCCACAGATCCAAAATAAATGGACCGTTTTAATATATTGCAGCGCATGTTCAAGCCAGTCAAATGATCTATTTGGTATAGTGAGTGTGATCAAAATCGACTAAATTGTTTTTAAGTTTTAATTGGACAGGGACAAACAACTATTTGGTGTATTAAAATAGCCCGGGTATAGTACAAATATTGACTGATGTAATATTTAAGATCATCAAGATATAAAGAAAAATAAAGCAGCTATCAAGGTCAGCGCTTAATACCATCCCCGCAAATTATTGGTATTTTGAGCTCGTGTAGGCCACAATTTTCTCTCTCGTCAATATCATTTACGCATCCATTGTGGTAAATACACATCCCTCAATCAACTGAATTACGGAAATAGTTTCATACCAGCAAACGTTAACTCTGTTATATCTGCACACAAACATCCATCTGCAATAGACGACTCTTATGCCCGCCACTGTTACGGTGTATAAAATAATAACTTGTTTGTAAAAACGAATACCATTTAATTCCACTTATTCGAATTGATTGGCTCGATACACGAATACATTAATTTCGTCCATATGTACTTCTTCTGTAAGCTCGAGCTTTACAGCTTCGCTTGTTGATGTAAGACATCTGGAATTCCTAACGATTTTATGACCTATTTATTTGGGTAGGGCTTGATAAAACTTTTTATTTAATTTCAAAGTTTTTCAAACCACATTAACTTTCCCAAATCGAAAATTATCGCTTTTTTATTTTGGACTAATTTAATTTCAGGTGTTTATTGGAATAATTATCGTTCAGCTAGGAAATAATTTTCTCTGCCCACTTGGTGAATTAACACCTAATTTGTGGTATTTAATAATAGCTATTGTGTCCCACTTTACGTATTTAAATCGCCGAAAAAAAATTTACATATTATTACCTAATCCTCTCTGTCGCTGTGGATGGGATTATTATCGTCAATATAATTGACAGAACATCTACTTCAAATCTCGCCGACTTACATTCATAAAGTTGTAACATAAATAAACGCATCTATCATATTTATTCATACTGATTTAAAATACTCGCGTGACGGGGCTCATCTAAGCACAAATCTACTTGCGAACTAATTTTTACCATTACTATACAGGGCGTTTGGCATAAATTTAAGGGGTTATTCCTTGAACCATTCTAAGAATATTTTGTTCTTTGATGATATTTGGAAAACCGCTTCATTTCGAAGATACAGGGTGAAAAAATTGGTCCAACAGAAGCTGAGATATTTGTGATTTGAGAATAAAATTCTATTTTGAAATTACGAATTTATTTCTGAATAGGCTCAGCGAGACTTACTCCCACCACTACTACCCAGGCTCTTCTCATAATTTTTCACGTGTTTGGAAGCGGTTCTTCCGTTAATTAAACTATGTTGCTGAAAACGAAATGATTTAAATTTTAACACAAGATAGCACCGGAAAAAGACAAAAAATTCACCAGAAAAAGAGCACTTTATCATTTATTATTATAGGGTATTAAGGGTCAATTTTGACAGGCTTTTGCTTCCATATCTTGGAAGCAAATGAACGAAATCCAATGTACTTTTATAAAAGATGCGTCATTTTGAGTACTTTCGAAGGTTATTGAATTAAATTTTACGAAAAAATGGCGAAATTATTCAGTTTGTTGATCAGCTAAAAATTTGTTGTTTTTTTTTAAAAATCGACGCTCTCCACATTGTGCGAAACGCACGATTTTGCATTTCGAGCAGAGTCGCGCGCGCAAGTGTACTGTTTTGGGCTGCTTGTATTCGAGGTCATTTTTCGCACTTTTATCCAAATGTATATAAAAATCCAAGATAGCCAAGTTGTAGGTTTTGATGTCCTTTTTCAAAAACCGTTTGAAAAATTAAAATAGGCCCATCTCAGTTAATACGCCGAATTTTGCAAAATTTCGGTGTATATTGTCAGCAACGTAATTGTGCAAAAACTATTCATCCAACAGCATTCAACTTTTGCATGCTTAAAGTAGACATAATGGCCTAACACTTCAGCCAAAAGTGTCGCTTCAGCTTTAAACTGGGCAAAGCTGTGAATTTTTGAAAAAGGGTCAAATTTAACGGTTTTTCCAAGTTTTCTCGGTGAAAAATGATCAGATCACCTTTTAGAAACGATTATTTTGAGGGAACAAAAAATTGAATTTAATTTTCAAATTAAACACATTCTCGGTGTTCTACGTGCGTAAGTGCAATAATTGCCAATTTAAAATGCATCAACGTTATTACAAATCGGAAGTACAAATAAAACACATTATCACTTAACAGCTAAACAACTTAACTTGGTGATATACACTAAAGAAACTCATAGATTTGTCACTTCAAACATGCCTTTAAGCAATAATTGTACAGTGACCGTTAAGGTATAATAACGTAGATAATAAAAAGTACGCTTCGTTTCCAACGCGTGATGCCCTAATTAGCATGAGCCGTAAAAAGACACCGCCAGCCGTTAAGCTGCTAATAGGTGTAATCTTTTACTGCCTATGTTATTATATCGCAACTGCAACATACATAAAATTGGGTAGAAGACAATTTCCCGTAATAAAAATTTTTCCTCATAAAAATGTTACGATTCCCCACATAAGGTGCGAGGGTTTTATAGATCACAATCTACAAGACTTTGGTTTTAGTGACCAATCTCCCATACATATCGAGATTCATGCTGAATTTTGAAAAATAAATCTGGAAAAATGTTTTTTCATTTATATATTACTTCCACAGGTGTGCATACTTAAAACGATGCAATACCTCTGTAAGTACAAGAAAAATAATTCTTTAAAAAATCGAAGTAACCTCGACCCATTAATTAGGAGATGCATTTCAGCCCAGCTAACCCCACCAGACCAATAGTAACGACTCGGTTTATGTTGGAGGCGCCTGAATGATGTATTTCACGAGGAATATTCAGGTCATCAAATTGTAATAGTGATTTGAAACCTGGCATAATTACTTTAAGTGGATCCGATAGATGCATAGAACGCGAGAATGCCGATCGTAATGACCACTGAATCCAGGACAAGCCAAAGGGGGGGCATCGTCACTAAAATCCTCGAGCATTGTGTGGGGAACCATAACATTCTAAATTGCTGTGGGGAAAATCGTATTAGACTGATTAAATTTGCGAATGATTTGGCTACCTTATGAAATCCGTGCCTTAGAAGAAACTTGTGACCGTTTGAAAAGCTTTGGTAAAAACAGAAGGAAATCCTGTATTTAAAAAATATCTTTCAATCAATCAAATTATATTATTGCCTTAATGAGATCTGTCTGTAAAATCCTTGTGGTAATTGAAATGAGTCAGTTCATTGCTATGATCATTATTACTTGTTAACATCAATGAGTCAGTTTCTATTTAACAATAATAACCAGCCATTTTTCTCTAATCAATATCATTTTTTTTTTCAATAACATCACCTGATATCAATTCTATCGTGCAAATAATATGAGCAATTGAAAAAGTAATTGAAAATTACAAATGGGGCCTCTAAGGTTCTGGATGGATGCATATGATGGTTTAACAATCACACAGCTAAAACTCACGTCAACTGCAAAGACGAACAATGTAAAAACATTATTTTATAGATGGGAAAGAAATACAATAACGGACCCTACTGGATTATGGTACTTGTCTAAATAAATATTGCACCTCAATTATATCCACTGGAAGTAACAAACGCTATCAAAACAATTTTTTCCATCGGAGAATGTTAAATGTCTGCATCTGCAATGAAACCCGAGAGATTTACAGGAAGTTTTCCTTGAGAAACCTGAAGATATTTTCCAGGAGTTTTGATAACTTTGAAACATTCAAGTAACCTGAGATAATTACCACTAAATCTGTACCGGTGTGATGTCGGCAGTGACTTTTTTGAAGTGACATTTCTAGCAACCAGACTAACGTCTCTATAATGAAATATAAAATAACAATCAAAAAATATATTTTTAGTATCAAATAATTATTTAAAAAAGTAACATGATAGTAAAGAAAAATTAGAAAAGGTGATTGACGTGCAGAGGATCTAAGGGGGGTTAAATTAATATTCAAACTCGTCGGGCCACCTTGAAATGGTAGGGTTATTGAATATTTTTTTCAAGTCGATAGGAAAATAAGCCAGATTACCCTTTTGTGCAAATATTACTATGATAATAAAGAAGAAACTTTAAAAAAGATTTTTTCTTTCAAGTCGACAGAATAAAAATCTTTTCGTATAATCTACTATCATCTGTGAGGTTTCTAGGCAGGTTTTAGAAGATGTTAAGGACATGAGAGCCTCTACTATATTAAGTAAGGTATATATGGGCCCTAGAATTCATTTACATCACACAGGAAAGGAAGTTAGATGATCCTTAGTGTCTTCAGCATGCAATATTAGTAGGTACCGTTTGGCAATAGTAGTGAAAAACCTGAGGAACTTTGAGAATCTAGGAACACTCAAGATAGCCTAAGAAAATTACAACAAAACTTGCAAGGATTATTTACAGGCTTCACAGGTTCATAGTGTCCCTTCAATATTACAGTATTTATTACATTAATTATATATATTATAGTTTACTAGCTTTTGACATCTCACCAATAGAATAACGTGTTAGGGTATAGCGACCATTTTAGGTTATTTTCTTAAACTGATTAAAAAGGTTTTCTTTACATTATAGTCATTTCTATGCATTATTGTACACATCTTTTTCTTAAAAATAAATGACCACTGCAACGCATGTAATAAACTGTCGTATTTAAACCGATTTAATCCAATTACACATAGTTTCTTTGCAGATAGACAAACATACAGATAGGGGGGGAAAGGGTCAAGACGAAAAGAAAAGTTTTTATCGTAATAACAACTGCAACCTTATATCACTTTTACGATACAATTTTCAAGGGAATTACATCACCGACCGTCAAAACGATTTGCATAAAAATAGATCGGAGCGTTATTAATAAAACAGCAGGTATTGACCGATAAACACCTCCGAATTTTAAATAAAGTGCAATCTTGTAATGGTGATTGTGTAATAGTATTCCAATTTTGCAATGGGTAATAATCTGAACGCGGTGATTCACAGATATTCCAAAAATGTTAAAATTACTGAAGAGTATGCACTTGTATTTATCGTCTATTTAAACTCTTCATGAGCAACAAAACGAATACAATGTAAATACAAAACGGCATTTTAAAACACATTATTTTTATATAATTTATTTTTACAAATCCTTCAATTTCAGCAACAAATATTGGACTGCACACAAATGCAGTTATGTGTCCACTACTTTGTAAGATATGGAATATTATATTAACGGTTCGGATATTCAACAGGTGGCACTGAAGAGCGGTAAAAATTTTAGGAATTTTACCCAGGCTGTGATTTTATCAAATTTCTCAACTAATAGAATTTATATGAAACAAAACACCAATGGAGCACGATTTCTGATAAACTACCAAGGACGCTATAATATTATTGTATTTATAACAGTTTATCTACAGTGAAAATGTTTATGCAATTTTTTAATTCAACTACAAAACGTTAACCAACCATACGCACATGTTTAAATATTTTTGTATATGTCTTGACATATGATGTTAATCCTAAATGGCGATCAGATTAAAAAGTGATTGTGAAGTCCAAACAGAAGCTTATTCGAAATATTTTATCTACGACTCAAATAACTACAATATAAAGCTAGAATTTTGTGGAGTTTTAGGTTTGGACCTGGTAATTAAAGAAAAACTGAAGATTGCTTATCTACTTTATGTTGACAAAAGCCTGAAGGACATTATTTTAAACCGATATATTGGGAGAATCTATGCCAACTTAAATATGATCTAACTTTATTATCTACATTAGTATGATTGTAATGTTAACAACTTCTTACATGAACCTGATGTTGAAAACGAAATCATTAAAGCACTACCTTCATTTGTTTGATTTTATTTTAGAATTGTAAATGCATGCATTAAATTGAAAATCACATTAACTACAATCAGATAATTGTTACTACCATTTATCGTCTATTTTGTGTTAAATGACATTGTTCTTAATAAACTTTGGTTTACATAGCCATCAAATGCTCATAATTAATATAATGTCCTGGCTACATATTTTTAGTTTGAGACAATGTTTTTAGTACAAAGCTCCTACGATTTTCCAGTTTTGTTCCACATAATTGTCTAAACTATATTATATTAAATTATCAGACAACATAAAACAGAAAAGGAAATATGATTTTGTGGATTGACCATCCGTTTATCTTTCATTTAAGTGATAATGCAGTAGGGCGTCTATACTGGTTTTATTTTCGATATATAATGTAACTAGAAGCAAACAAGAATAATCTAAGGTTTTAAGAGAACGTATGGAAACCTGGCAGACTGTTCCTTGTGCTATAAAGAAAACTATGCCAATTTATAAGGTAATAAACAGGTCAGGATTGATGGAAAAATTCAAATAACTTCAGAAAGCGATTAAAAAAACAACTGTTTTGTTTAAAATAAATCTATGTAGTTTAAAATGACTTTTCAATAACATATACCAATGAATAGATGAAAAACAAAACGGTAATTTGACAAAAATAGTAGCAGATTTTCTACCTTACACACATCCATAATACAACCATGGTTTGTATGTACATGCATCATTCCCCCACTGATTTTTCAATAAAACCATTTTCCACGCCGTTTTTTAACAATTTCTACTGTTTAAACGAACAGTTGGACTGCCGAGTTTAACTTGTGTCCAGTCTAATTTTTACCTTCACAACACTTTACAAAGTCGGAAAATCTGCTACTATTTTTGTCACGCTTTAACGATCTATTGATTGTTCTAATAATGTTACGAGAACGGATGATAATCGGTACAAATAATGAGGGCTGTTGTGATTTTTTTTAATTACAGCAGTAATGGCCAACATCACTTCAATATAAGTTATCATAGAACATGATGTTATTCCCATTTTTCAAAATCAATGAATAATGTCACTAGTTTGGTTATTCAACTAGCATTTGAGAGATGTAAATCTGCTTATTGAACTCTGCTGAAAATTGAATGTATATTAAATCAACAAATGTATTACCTGAACCTGTCTTAGTCATTTCATTTCCAATAAGATTCACTGTACAATTCCCCTTCCCTCATAGAAACTGAAAATGTTACTGTTCCCCATACAAGCTTTCATGATTTTAGTGACAATCCTTCTTTTACCTATGTAGCAGTCACTTCGACCTCCTTTCTCACTCTGATACGACTACGAGCAGATTGAATTAAAGCAATTATGCCAGTTTCCAAATGACAGAATTTGATAACATCCTTTCCCATCAGCAAGCAACAGATTCAATACCATTAAACAAAAATGGAGCCATTAGTATTTTTCGAATTGGGGTAGGCTAGACAAAATGAAAGTAAGGTAATATTTTTAAAGAGGTAATCAAAGGAAATTGCCACTAAAACCTTCACATTGTATGAACCAAACATTATTAGAAAGGAATATTTTTTTGACATGGAAAATTGCCACCTATCCATTCATTGCTGTTGCTAAACTAAAATAATACCCTGGTCTTCTTAAGTACAAAAAAAAACACTGTGGTGTGTGGTATCTTCTACATTAGTGAGATTGTTATGGTAGTACTGTCACGAATATAATAGAGCCCCCAAGAATCAGTAACTGACTGAAGGGTTACGGTATACAATATCAAAAATTTGTATATTGAAAAGAGCCAAAAGAACAAAAAATAATGTCAGATCAAAGCTGTTCTTTGTGGTGCTCAGTACTTTGATAACATGTATCATATTTGAAAAATAATCAATATTAGTTAGGTTGTTTCTAGGATGTACCTTCCATTGGTTTTTTTCTTTTGTAAAGATGTGCGATGTATTGTATATTATGTTTAGTTGCAGCTATTAATAGATCACTTACTATGCAGTGGTGTTTTTATACCTGTGTGCAAAGTGGTAAATGTGTCTAGTATTTACAGAAAACGATCTAGAACTACAACGTTCAAAATTTTACTAGAAAGATTGCCTCACTTCTTAAGCATTTTGGGGATAAAATGTCCTGTACTTCCTATCTCCAAACAGAATGCTATGTACAGTTATGAGTTTTCTTGAAATATATAACTACATAAAACAACCTCTCGAATAGGCTGATATGATTTTAAATGGGGAGCCCCATTTTACTATAATTATAAATTTATTCAATCATAAGGTATTGAATTACAATAGGATGGTTAAGTTGTGTCAAGCTGAATAAACAGAAATTTAAAATAATTTAAAACTATGTAATTACAAGCAAATTTATAAAAACAGTTGCTGAAGGGTGTAACCCAGTTTAAAATGGGTCTACTTTATTATAGACAGATTTTTATTAAAGCATTTAATGAATTTTATTGACATTAAGTGTCTTAAATGAAGTTCAAGAAAATTACATCACTACATATTACACAAACAGTAAATTTATATGTTAAACATCTGTGTTTAATTATCTCTTATAAACAAAATATCAGCGAAAACTTGTTAACATAAACATTGAGATATTATCAAAAACATTTTTTACACAACATAATAACTTACCTACGAAGCACTTTGATTTCATTTTCTAAAGAATCTTCTTTTCCTTTGAGGGCTTTCTTGTCTATTATTTTAACCGCATGCATAACCCCCGGGTTCTCCTTGCTTTCGGCCAGTCTTACCACGGAGAAAGCTCCCCTGCAATAAGTTTCTTGGAGGTTATATTTGTCGTAAACATATTTTCAATTATTATTACTTACGTTCCCAACAATTCCTTCAAGTAATATTTATCCTCCAGAGAAGGTGGTTTATCAGAATCTTTCCCATCTTTCTTAGGTTTCTTTTCCTTACCGAATAAAGGCATTTTATTATTTTTCACTCGTTCACACGATTACAAACATAAACAATATTATTTGCTCATTCTGAAGCTGCTCATATTTTTGTATGCTTTGCTTTATATTCGGAATCACTTCTTTCTAATTTACTTTCTGTTCCATCCATACGAGGACGAATAACACACTGTCCTTCCTGTTACTTTTCTAAACTACCGTCAAATAACTTGCGTACCCTCAGCTGGTATACGTCAAACTGCTAATCCCTCTCTCACACTCGCGAGTCGCGACCGAAGTCGTCCTTGTTCTTCGTACGCAGAAGCAGTTACACTTTCAATCTCGGAACGCGGAACTCGCAGAACATGTAAAAACTCATATATGTACTATTTCCAGACGTATAACTACCAATGCTCGATGAAAGTAGTGACGGATGTATTTTGGAGAGGGGATGGTAACCCATGGCAACTGTATATACACAAATCGTTTCCTTATGGAAATTCCCATAGGGCACATTTTCAATCAGATAGTTCTCTACGTAAAGAAAATATGTTAACTATAGGCTGTGTGCAACAGCAAACTTTAAAATCTATAGTTTATTTCTGATACGAAAGAATACATGATTAGTTGTGCACAACGGTAGAAAATTTACTTTATTTCGGACGTGAAATTCCAGTGAATTCAAATTAGCTGCCACTTGTCATACGTTTTTACAATGACAATTGGGGCTACAGTATGGGCTAAACCTAGAAACTCTCATCAACGCTGAGAAATATAAAAAAAACACCAACTCCAGAGGAAACGCAAACCCTGGATGACCAATAGGATTCTGGAAATGATGGACACTAGAAGAATACAAAAAATAAAAATAACGAATAATACAAAGAGATGCATCAAATAAGGAAAGAAATAGTCGTTGCAAAAGAAAACTGGATGACAAAAATCCGCCATGACGATAGAATTCTTCCCATAATATAAATTAACTAGCAGGAATAACAAAAGAAAGGCCACCTTGTAGACTTACAAGAACAACAATGAAGCTATATCGGAAGTAACTGACCTAAACAACGTATGGGGACATTATATACAAGAAGTATTCTCAGACATGAAGCCAGACAATCAAAAAATAATAATAACAAGTGTGTTCGAAACATTCGAACTAAACTTTACATCCGTTCATTTCACCCTGATATAATTAATAAGCAAAGAAAACGTGTCTTACCTGTAAGAAATTTTTCTTACCGTTCAGTTTGTTGTCACACAAGAACTTGTTTAGGGCACACGTTGAATTTGGTCATACCACATGAGTTGTTGCTGTTCAAAATGTATTCAATTTCATTATCCTTCATTTCCATTAGTTGCTAAATTACTTCATTCCTAATATGGTCTCTTCTTGATATCAAAGATCTTATCGCAATAATTTCTTCTGCGTCCATTTTGGTTTTGTATTTCTGTTACCCTCCAGGTTAACGACACCATATAGAAACGGATATAAAGTTAACCTAGCCATTTCACACGTCAAGATTCTGATATTTTATTGGTAATTTATTATGTAAAATATATTTCTCCAGCCGTTTCCGAAAAACAATGGCTACTCCAGCTTAGTCTTAGCCTACAGAAACTTACAGCAATAATTTCGGAATAAATGGAGATATAAAAATGATCTCTGTTGCATATTTTATTGTTGACCAACAATAGCCTTGGTCAAAAAATCACCACCATCATCGTCATCTACAAACTCACCCCTGTAGAATGACAATTTCCTATTTTATAGTAAAAAAGTAAATTAAAAGTGGATAAGTGAGGAATGATACTGTGGGACCGTTGTTATAAGACAATGTATTGGTTACTTACATTTTTTGAAGAATTTTAAGATTAGATGCATCATCAATCATCGGTGTGGCAAAATGTATATACTTGATGTAGCGTAAGAAAACATGTGAATATACAAATGAAAATATATTTATTTTATTCATTTACTTAACCTAAACTGTCTTACAACTTGACTGAAAAATCATAATGATATTAATAAATGAAAAAGGACAGATAAATACTACTTAACATGAGCTATACAATCAATTATCTGTACACTCAGTATACACATAAAAACAATAAAACTGATGAAAATTATTTCTATAAGGAATTGTACATCTGGTGACCAAATATAATATGTATTTATAATCCACCCCCTTTGAATTGATTATTTTGCATGAACAATCCGAACGCCGAAACTCTTTAAATGCGATCAACACACATGGCAGGAGACTAGAAGCGTGGCTGATTATCGTCTTTAACGTGCACTTAACCGTCATATATGTCAGTCCAAGAGTAAGGATGAAAGCGATAAAACCGATCAGCGATTACAAGCCGATCAAATGGATCGATGAAGTTGATGAGTCGCGGCAGGTTTAAACACTTAACGTGTTCTTGAAAGTCTTGTGTTTTCGGATATTTATCCCAAAAAGTTCGAAACGATCGAAAGCAGAATGTTACGTTTGGTCAAAAACTCGGTACGCAGATCGATCATCTTCCATTTTCTGGGATAAAATCGTCGATTCTTAGTGTTTGCGGGAAAGTTCCAGCAAACTGAAGGGTTAATTCTTGGTCCATCGTTGTTTGCTCAACTACCAGGAACTGACGTTGACTGGTTCGCTTTTGCCGCGAGGGCGTTCTCGACCAGCTTTTTGTGCGTTCCTATCAATTCGGGAAGATCGTACGCTATGGCTATGTCTAATCGATTTATCGGGCATCCCCTGAAGTACGTGCAGGTCGCAGACAACTGCTGGAACTCGTATAGGGGATTCAATTTGAAAAAGTCTTTATATACATCAGGATCTGGCAGATCGTAACGGGAGATATTCGTCAGCGTCGATAATCCCTCATAAATGTGATAATCTTGCGGGTGTTCGATGATCGTGTCGGCTACTTGCTTGCGGTTCCCAAAGACAGACTTGTGATTGTAGTAAGTTGTAAGGTAACAATCCACCATTTTGGCATGGTTTCGCACACGCACCTGTAAACAATAAAACATCGTATAAAACCAAATACTACTTCAACTACTCATACGTACAGCAAATCTTCGTGCACTAGCTATTTTATTTTCTATCCTTTTGTCAATAGCACTCCTCAGATCCCTCAGAAAAGCTCTCTCTTGGGCTTGCAGTAAACGAGCAGGTGCCCAGGATTCGTAAGGTCTAGACCATAAAGAAGTTGTATACATAATTGGGGGTTGGGGAGAGGACATCAAAGGGGAAATGTTCCAGATTAATGCACCTTGGACTCTCATCAGTTCTTCAGGTTTCACTTGATCAGCTTTATTCAATATAATTCGAGTCTGAAACGAATACAAATGAATGATAATGTAAATACAAAGCGGCACGTTTACCTGGTGTTCCCTTCCTTTGAGTTGATCTAAGATAGCTTCAGTTTCCGGTCCAACGTCCAACTTCGAAGGGTCGTAAACCAGGAATATTATGTCAGCTCTATCGATAAACCATTGGCAAGCGTCGTTAAACGGGAACACTCTGGAAACTTGTTTTCTCACTTCGAGAATACCGGGAATCTCCACGATATTTACCTAAAAACGATTATTTACGATCTGACGCAAGTTAAATATTTAGATCTTACTTTTTCCGTGAGTTTAGTGGGAATCTTAACGCCACGTAATCGTTCTTCAAGTCCCTGTCCAAATTTTTGAAGTCCTGAGAAGGTAAAGTCTGCTGCCAGTTCCGTTCCATCTACAATTTCGGGCTCTTCACCATACATCAAAATATTGAAGTACGCTGGTGAAGGTTCAGCACCTAAAAATTCGAAGATATATCGCCTAAGCAAAACAATAACAGACTACACATGTACCTGTCCTTAGGGCCGTCTCGTTGTATTCTATGTTAAGTAAGTAATTAATAATAGTAGATTTTCCACCGCTCCAAGGACCCATAAATAGAATCAAAGGCTTGGAGAAGATTTCAGCATCACCAAAATGCCGATTACTCAAGTCTCTATATTTATAGAGAACTTCAAGCGGTTTGATAGCATTTTCATATAATTTTTTTAGTGCTTTCAATGTAATTTCGTTGACTTGATTTATAATTTTCTCGGTTTCTGATGATTCTTCGTCTAATTTCAAGAGTCGTTCGACATAATCTCTAGACCTAAGGTCTGTAGGTAATTCCACATCTAGGGACAATTCCTCTACCGGTAGAACGTCACCTTCTTCGACGCTACCACTATCACCCTGTTTATCTTCGCTACTTTCTGTATCATCGACTTGTTCATCAGCTGCAAAAATCGAAATTTGACATAAAAAAATTTGTGAATTGAAATGCGATTTACCTGATTCATCTGTAATTTCACGTTTCGTTCTCACTTCTTCACTTTCGCTTTCTTCGGCCTGTTGGTTAGGTTCCTCAGATTTTTCATCGCTGTCACCAGGCTTCTCGGATTCATCTTTATCCTCGATACTTTCCTTCTGGTCAGTTTCGGCAGATTTGTCTTCATCATCTACAGGGGTTTGAATTCCTTCGTCCTCATGCACTACGTTTTCTTTGCTCTCATCATTCTCAACACTTCTTAGTTCATCCTCTTTACTATCAGGACCATCCAGGGATTCACTTTGTTTTTCGTCTTCTGGTGACTCCTCTTTGCTGGTCTCTACTGCCGGTTCTTCTTTACTATCAGCTGGTCCTTCTTCTTTGCTTTCGACTGGTTCATCTTCTTTGCTCTCAGTAAGCTCATCTTCTTTGCTCTCAATTTGTTCTTCTTTACTTTCAGCCTGTAAATCGTCTTTGGCGTCTTCTACGCTTTCAACTTGTTGCTCGGCGTTTTCGGCTTGTTGTTCTTCGTTCACAGCTTCACCTTCTTGTTCTTCCTGGCTGACAACTTGTTCCTCTTTACTTGCTTCGACTTGCTCTTCATGACTGGCAGCTTGATCTTCTACGCTTTCACCTAGTTCACCTGGAATTTCGATAACTTCTTCTTCTGCTGCTTCGCCTTGTTGCTCATCGGTTTCTTCATGGTCCTCGTCCTCTTTCTCTTTACTGGCATCATCAGCTAGCGGTCTTTCCTCCTCTTCACTTTCAGCAGGTTCCTGCGCCGTTTCCTCCTGGCTCTCTGTGGTTTCTACGGATTCTCTTGGTTGCTGATCGTCGTTGTCGTCCTCGTCGCCGGTTTTATCGTCCTGTTCCGTGGTGACGTCGTCATCTTTTTTTTCTTCATCTTCATTGCTCTCTTCCTTGCTGTCGGTTACTGGAGGGGGAATTTCTGCGTCGTTCTCTTTCGATTTGTCGTCCTGTTCCGTTGATTGTTGTCCGTCTTCAGTTTCTTCGTTTTCAGCGTCTGTTGTTTGATCAGTTTCTTGGTTAGCGTCGAGTTCCTAAAGAAGAGTTAGATACGTTTGGTATAATGGATACAAAATGGAAAGTTTGGGTATTTGGTGGATGATTTTATGTTTGGTTTGAGGATCGTGGATAGAAAATAAAAGTACTAGATTGAAGTGACGAATTTGGTTATGATGTGGGCGTTAATAAGAAAACTCCCAATGGAAATGGTACGAGATGGAAGCGTGCGGACGCAATGGGTGCCCAGTTTTCACTCCAGTGTTGTTACATCGATGAAAAAGCAAAGCGTTAAAGTTAACAGGGAAAAAAGAGTACCTTATCTTCTAATTTTTTATCTTCGATTGCCGCTTCTTTAATCTCACTTTTAGGAGATTTCTGGAAGAACTGCGATATTCGCTTCGTTATTTTTTGAAACATAGTCTGTCGTACCTCTGGTTCGGGTTTAGTTTCGGTTACAGTTTCCTCAACAATTTCACTACTTTTCTTTCCTTCGTTTCTATCGTTATCATCTCCATCACCTTCTTGGTGGCCGGAGTCGTCCGTTATCTCTACAGTGGGGATGTCTTCTTTACTGTCACCTTCGGCTTCTGAAGACCCTGTTGCAACCTCGCCGGCCTCGAGCTCCTTCAGAGCTTTCTCGATGTAAGGCCTACATTCGGATTCTGAGGGACCTTCTGACTCTACCTCACCTTGCACACCTATAAATTCGTTGGAAAATTACTTCGTTTTCCCTTCAGCCCATTACTCAAAAATTCCAACGCCAATGAACTAAATTTAGTACCAAAGGTCGTCTCGCTAAATTAAGTACTATATTTAGTAACTTCTCAGATCAGAAATAGACCAGTTTTCGATTAATTTAACTTTTTTTTGTTAGCATCTAATTTTGTAATTCGATTTCGACGTCACTAAGTTTAAAAATTAAAAAAATTCTTGGGTTTAGCGCTAAATCGAGTGACGTGGAAAGCGGCTTTACATTTTCCTAACTTCTAAAATTAGTGTGATGGAGACGATAACTTATATAGTTACTAAATTTAGAATTGGTAAATTGATTTTGTACGCGAATTTATTTGCAAGTATACCTACAGGGGCAGTAAATAATCAACCATCATTATATTACCTAATACAAAATTTATCGGACAAAACTGCCGGTACTCCTAAATACAAACGCTAGTGTAAATCAATTATTTAATGAACAACGGTTTTCAAGTTTTATAAACAATGCATGACATATTGGATCCGAGGCCACAGTGTTTAATCTCGTATCCATCCAATTTAATGTTTACCTAGAAACCATATTTTAAAATTTATTAAATATTTAACGTTCAATCAACAGGTAAACGAAAACGATTAAAATCCTTTTTACCATTTGATTTCAACACATAAAGTAACATTCAAAATTTAATTACACCATTAAAATCGTAAGTACACTTCAAGCAAATGGGCAATGAAGCTAAGGTTTGCAATTTTCATATTTATATCGTTTTAATAGGCACATTCATTGGTTTCGAATGGTTACGGTTATGTTAATATGTCAAATCTTCACAAAAGCCCGAATTAGATCCAAACTCTTAATAGCATTAAACATATGAAATTAAGCACTTTTTGTCATTTTTACTTTTCTTCTACTTGTCTTGCTTAATTAGGCACTCTCTATTGTGTGTGCACTTTTCTCTATTGTTGAACAAGTAGAAAACGCAATGTTGAACAGTTCCATCAAATTGTAATGGCTCAATTATAAAAAATTAATACGGTAAAACAATAGGGTTTACCAAAAGTGTCATTTAACAAAGTTTAAGGTATTGGATTGAAGTCTAACGGATGATTGCATCTTTCGTTTCATTTCAATGCTCTTGGTACAACAATTAAGAACAGTCGAATTGACAATAATTTTCACCATCCAGTGGTGTAACTTTAGCTTTTTTCCCTGTTTCAGGGGTGGAGTTATTTGTTTCCTTCCAACCTCTAGCCTACCTTAAACCCATTTCTGTCTATTTTAAAGATGTTTTTGCGTCAAAAAGATAAGAACCTATTTAAAATGTGTGAGATAAAACAAAAGGTTTTTGTTTATATTCACAGTAAAGCACTGACAAAAGTTGATACGCTTGTGGATTTTTTTGGAATCTGGACGATATTTCACGATAGTAAAATCTTATATCGTCGTGCTCTCGTTTAGTTTGGCAACAGATAAATAATTCCCCGTGGAAACTTTAGTGGGACGTTATGTGGGTTTTGGATGCGAAACACCCGATAACGATTTGCGAAAAGATAGGAAACCGTATTACTTAATAAATTAGCAAACAACAGATTATATGTAAAATCAATGTGTGATCAATCTGAACGCGAACCTTGTTCAAGGCTATACTATTTAAGTCTGTAGCTGAGGTATTCCGACCATGTTTTGGGTCGAAACGATTTATTTATTCCGATAGTTGTTGACGTCAAATAAAATAGGTGTTCGGGCAACAAAAGTTGGTTCCGACGCCAAATCTCGTAGTTACTCATACGTAATGTAATACACGTTATAAATTATTAGTATTCATTGGTCCAGTTTCTTCTGACAGCTCAGATCACTGTGCCAAAAATTTTGATAAATTATTGTGAGAGCGGTCAAAAAATCATAACCAAAGTTTTGCTTCCTCAAAACTTTCAAGTTGCTCTGTTGTCGAGGACACGAATTCAGATGATAGATATCACAGAAAAAACAGCTGAACCCCTGGTTTAATTTTTTTGTGTTATACGTTATCACAATTTACGTCCATAACGTAGAAGTGACCAAAAACAAAGTGCTGTCATCCCTAGAAAATGTTCATCGCATCAAAAGAGTCCCGATGAATGTTTCTAGTATTGAATTTTAAAATAGAAAATAATTATACAATCAAACGTTTTCGCATCAACTGAAGTGAATATTTAAGCTTCAGGTACAACAAAGAAATATTTGACTATGAAAAGCAGCGATTTCATTAACAAAGCTATTTCGGTGTGAACGTCTGTCATCGGTAAAATTACGTCCGACCGTGGGGGTCGCAAGACTGAATCAGGAGACTAAAATTTTGCTACGTGCATAACGCTTTTTAAATAGCAGCGGAACATTTAAATTTTCTTTTAACTAACGTAAGCCTAAATCGACGCTGTGTTGATACAACCCACGTTTCCTTTAAACATCCCGTCCACCCACTTGGTGAACCTCTAAATTTTCTTTATAATAAAATTCAAAGATTTACACACGTTAGTCTGCTTGTCCATGTTAAGTTTTTCAAAACTCAAACTTATAAAAGGAAAATTACTCTTTTTTAGCCGCCGTTCGGCTGATCGATTGATTCTTTTTGCAAAGCGAATAGTTTATTCACATTTTATTGCTATTTAATAATCCAGCTTATAAAAATAGTTTCCTAGGATAATTGCGGCGTTTAATTCGGATGTTGAATAGATTTATAGGGATATTTATAAATATCCCATTTTTAAATACGCTTATGTAATCTAGTTCTATACCTTGTACCTTTATGATGTTAATTCTTAGAACGCCAGTAGTAATTTGGGGTGTGTTAGCCAATTTTTTCCCTAACAGTTTCATAAGCTTTATGAAATTTGTGTAATGTATAATTAACAGTGCGTTCCGAAAATAAAAAATAAAGACTGTGTTATTCTGTACACCTCCAGCTCTAGGCCACGGGCGCTGTGGACGTCTGGATATATCAAAAATAAATAATTCGGTTAAAAATATGTAGTCTCCAGTGGAATATTTCTCTACATAAATATTTTGGGTTTCAATTTTCAATGCAATGATTTCAATTCAATTCAAACCAATTTTTGACTAACTGTAATTTTGATAAGGGCAATAAAGTTACGAAAGTTGTAGTTTTAAAATAGATTAATATTCGTTACTTACATTTCTGTTAAATGATTTTTAGTTAAAAGTCTCAAAATTCTGAGTAAAATGCTTTGATGTAACCCGTTAGCGCTCATATTTAAAAGTTATTAGATACGAAGCATTAACGCATAAAATCACTGATCACTGATTCCAGTTATTGGTGAAAACGCCACGTACCATATCTGGTATGTTATGTCGATTCCTTCAATGCAGGCGTCAAGTTTTGAAACTGCCCTATCGTATTCTTGATTTTGAAATGTTTTGGGACAGTTATCTGCTGCTATTTTAATGAATTTAAATAATGTTGATTTTTTGGCAACTGGCCACAAAAACAGCTGTAAATATATATTCTGTAATAAATTTATAAACCTTTATGAGCCCGTAGACCTAAAAATGGGAATTTTACTCATTTTACATTATCACTCAGTATCGCAATTGTGTGAAAATATAGGGTTTTAACAGTAGATTCGTCAATATGTATTCATTAAAGACCCTTTTAAGCAATTCTACTCATTTCACTAATTCCCTACGTAACTTTACGAAACTCTTATGCTTATATCATTTGAAACTTGTCTTTTTCCGATTAGATTGTTTTGTAGGCTGTTAATAAATTTTTTAAAACCTAATGTGTAGAATTGGTGCTTATGGGCCATTTTCATAGTGAGTTCCACACTCGTAGTGTATCTAAATATGTAACAGGTCTAGGGTATCTTCGGTTGGCTGGATGCCTATAAGAAAATTGCAGTGTGTTGAGCACTGCTACTTTTAGACCGTCTACTTTTACTTTACAATTCTAACAAGTTTTTGTGAACTTTTCTATGCACATGAAATTGTTAGTAAAAACGTTTCTGAAATAAGCGGAACGTTAGAACAATTAAAACGATTATTGTGGACTTGCGAAATGGGTTGTGATGGGAATCTGGGGTGCAAGAATGCCCGTAAAATTGTATGAACGTGACTTTTAAGTTATTTTTAGAGTACATTTATTTATGGTGAATTTTTATTATTAGAAACCCACTCCATCCAAAAATAACATATCACATTATATAGCAGGAATAATGGCTGCCGAATTATGTAATTCAGAACCAACCCCTTGAACCAATAACGTTAGGGCAAAACTGCAAGCGCACTATTCAAACCTTTAATAAGGTGGATAATTCGCACGATCACTATTTGAAAAATAATCCCGGATCGTAATTATAATCCGAAACCGCTGCTGGCGACATTTGATAAAACGTACCCTGCAAGGTAGTGGCGAGAAGGGCAAATCCAAGAAGCAGCAACAGCCCAGAGGATCTTCGGTAGACCTCCATGGCTTCTTCTCACTACACCGGTCACATAAAAGTCCCGCACTGAGCGCCCAGATTACGTTGGACCAACGCATATCATCACATCGACGCTCCTTCAGTAGCGCCGAGACGAACGTGCCAAAAATACACTTTTGCGTACAGGTACATCTCGCCTCCATTCATTTTTATACTTCGATTATTCGCCTTTGATTCTCTTTACTTATGGCAAGCAAACTGTGCAAAGCCACTTGAAATCCCTAATCTAGCACAAAGTTTGGTGAAGGGAGCAATTTTTACTATTCTTTATCTTTAATATCGACAATCGGAAGCCGAACTGTTGACTAGGTCCTGGCACTAACTCCTTAAGTAGAACTTGGCTTTACACTTGAAAACCACAACCACAATTTGTAAATATTATAAAGGTGAACTCCAAACTTCTCCACTTTAATGAAGGAACAATCATTGGAGGTGTGGAGATCATCTTGTCACAATGTGACCAATTCATTTGAAACCGCAGAACCAATAAGTACTTGGCAGCACTAACTAGTAAAGGAATATGTAGGCAGGTACAATATAGGCAGAAAAGCAGACGAAGTTCTGCACGAGCCTGATCAAGTTTAAACGCGTCAGGCTCAATTTAGATTTAATAACTCCAGGTATATTCAATACAAAACGCTTACAGTGTTGCATCGAAATGTAGACATCAATTTAATTTTCGATCCACCCACGTATCCCCAATGCAGATTGGTCGGGCTATAAAATATATTTCTGAATTTTAATTTTGACTTGGAAGTTTATAGTTTTTGGCAGATATTTACTTAACAATGAATCAAAAAGTCGTATTGGAATCCTTCTAGGTGTAATTTATCAACAAGTAAAGTTCCGCCACTGCGGTGAAGATTCAAACTTAGGTATCAACGTCAACAGATGCTTTGCTAAACGTTCCAAACAATTTCAAGACTTCTAAGTTTAAATATGCAATGGGTCACATCGCTCTCGCAACTCTCATTCTCTACACCATTCTGCTGTTCAAAACAGATCTAAATAAATGTCATTGTCAGATTGATTAACCCAGTAAAAATGCCGAATCAGAGTTTGGTTGTTTCGTTTTGTACTACGTGAACATGGCTACAATCCTATAAAAATATTCATCCCGTAATTAATAGTTGTGCGTAATAATTAATACAATCCTTACTTTTAAATGATATCAATGCCTAATACAGTTACAATTCTTGCTGAATGTGCTTTACCTAATTGAGACCAATAGAACTTTCAAAATGTATTATGCTAAAAGAGATGCGTGTAACTTATATGTGGATATACCCAAATATAATTTAAAAAAAATTGTACAAACGAGAAGTATTTACCATTGCAATGTTCTGTTATAAAGTTAATCCAGTTTTATTTGATACTAAACTTACTTCCAATATATTTTAAAAGAATCATTAACTTTCTATGATATCGCTTGTTCAGGTGCCTTTTCTTTGACATAGATAACATTTGTTTATATGTAATTTCAAAGATTTTCTTAGAAGAGAGGTTTGCTACTTTCACTGTGATATTTATAAATGAAATCCAAAATTATAAAAAAATGTATTTATCAAACTGTATAACAATATAAAAGCCAAGCTGCACAACCTGTACTAAGCCCATTTGTAGAATAATAATACAAACTACCTGACTAGGAAATACACTAGTTTGTACCAAAACAACAAAAATATCGAAAACAAGAAACCTGATACAGAGTATCAATACATTAGTATAAAAAAATTAACTGCAAAAATCATTTAAGTACTATAAACAAAAAATGTAATACTAAAAGAGTTGAGCAAATATTAACTACCCGTATAACCATTAAATGTATTAGGTAACCTTAGTATCAACTGGCAATGAGTATTCATTTTACACCACCTTCATTTAGAAGATTCGTTATCAGTAAAACTGACTGTACTTACATCATCAAGACTACTTATATCTATTCTGGAAAACTGATCGAAATTTATATTGTTTTTAAGAAGGTGAAATGCTATGTTTCTATCGTGATCTGCCCGATCTTCACTCAAAGTAAACCAGATTCCAAGTGCACACCTCGATCCTTTCTTCACAGCTTTGACTCCATGAAGATTCTCGCCTCCCGAGGAAAACGCGACCATTCTTCCACACTTTGGTTTAATAGAACTCTGAAACAAGAAAATAGTGATGTTGACAGTTAAAGTTTCGTGTAATAATACTGACTTGTATATGGGTTGCCTCCAAATCCGAAGAAAAAATAAATTCACCACCGTCGAAGTCATCGTTTAGGTAAACAATTGCACTGTAGTCTCTCCAAGTATAAGATGGGGGACTTTTCTCACACGTGCCGTTTTTTAATATGTTACAATTATCTGCGTGTATTTTATGACTCATATCAGTCCTGTTCAGTGGAGAATCTGTAAGCAAAACTCATCCATGGTACTCTTAAGGGGATAATTTCTGGGTAATTACCTGTCAAAGCTGATCTGCAAACGAGATGGGTGTAAGCAAAATACAATTGGTCTGTGATATTAAAATATTCTATGACGTGCTTCCGAGTCTCTTCAGTGATGTTCAAGTACATTTCGAGATACCTGGTGTGGAGTAGACGAAAGTAAACCAAAAATAACGCTCTCGTTAGCGTTAATCCTTCGAACTTCTCCAGTAAAGTATGAGGTGATTTCTTCCCTTGGTAGCCATCACCGAGGACCGCAAAGAATCTAGCGACTTGTGTAAGAGATCTGCACTCCTTTCTCGAGATTAAACCATCGGAGACAAACCTGTTGCTGCCTCCGAGCTCTTTCTCCCTCAATGTTATCCGAAACTTAGACATTTTCACCTGGAGATCAGAGAATAAAACGTGATTGTTTTTTACGTTTATTAAATGACTACAAATATGAATAAATAAAACATTTCTCATGATTTGTTTGCTGATATTGAGAAAACCCTAAACACAGTTGTTAATATTAGAGCAGTAAAAATAGTACCAGACACTTCCCCTAAAAGCATGAACGTCGAGCAACGGTGTCAGTGCCTATTGCGGAGAAGTTGCCTGAAAGTTAAAATTCTTGTTAGAAGCTTTGTTAGTTACAAGGTAATAGAGTTTCAAGCGTGAAACATATGATACATGAACCCCCAGAGAATGTAGCCCGAATGTTTAGCCAAAATTTAGGAAAACAATGCTCTTAATAACACATTACTGAATTATGCAATGCAGATACATCGTTATTTACAATAATAATAGTATTTCTTCGAAAGGTTCAATATTTTCAGTAAGAAGAGAGAAAATGCAATCAAAATGCCATTACTTGGCACTCCAACTGACTCAGTAGCAAAATGAATGGATTTACTAAATTATGAAATAATAAAAGAGTATTAAAAGATAAAAAAATGTATATTACAAATATTTATAGTAATAACACATTCTAAAAAGTACAATAGCTACTAACACCAACTATTAACAATTAACAAATGCAAGTCCAGACATCGTTATTTATATCGAATGTTCAATTAAAATGCAGTAATTATTTCATATTTTTCTCATTTTGCCCTCTTTATGTACAATTAACCATTTATAGTCAGCCAATTGATATTAAACTTCCCAAATTTTATAAAGCGTTGGAAAGTATACCTCCTCCAGTATATGTGCTTACCTCAACAGCTTTTGGTGAAGGAGTAAATTCTTTTGTGATAAATTTCAAAAGTTTGGTCTCATAAGTATTCCTCTGCATATAATGAACCGCGTCCTGAAAAAAATAACACCAATAAAAGTCAAACGACACTAAAACGGTTCTACTAACTGCAATAATTAGCACCCTAAGAGATCACGTAACACAATAATTTTGCTTACCTCGCTCGGCTGGAAAAATTCTATTTGTCCTTTTGGTTGCTTCAAATAATATCTCTTATTAGAAAGCATGGTCTCATCGTCTGGATAGAATAGAAGATAACTGGCCACCGCTTGACAAGCTGCCTTCAAATTGCCCACTAAAACCGCCGCAAAGAAGTTATAAAATAAAGATTCGATGAAATATTTAAAGAGAATGTGTGGTACTCACATTTGAAATAGGCGAACTGTAAATAATGGTAATGACTGGGCAGTAAATCTTCATGCACCTCACCATTTAAAGAGCTCAACTTGTGTTTACAGCGGTGTTTACATTTCAAACAGACTGTGAAATGATCTAAAAACGGAAAATTACGCAGGCGAATCATTTAAACTCTATTTCACGCTTACTTGAAATGGATGGAATGAAATCTGGATACCAGCCGTGATCGAAAGGCCCTTCACATCGTGCTCTGCATTCCGCATCTGCATTCAGATATTCCGATAGGCTTTCTTCCATGTACGTTACAACCTGGCTCCAATCTTTGTTTTCGTACGCTTCTGCACCATTTGTGTATAAATAGACGAAATCCTGGAAATGAATAAGTTTTCAAAAGAGGTTCGTTGGAAACCAATTCTTTTTACTTTTGCTTCCAAATTAGTAATACTACCAGCATCAACTTCCTCCATTTTAAGATATTGCTGCAAATTGTTTTCCATTACTTTATCATCTGGGTGAACTAAAAGGTATGTGTATGCTGCAGCAGCTGCTTTCTGCATATTTTTCGTCTGAAAATAAAAGTTTCTTAGTTAGTTTGAAGCGTTTATACAAAGTATGTTTTAAACAGGCATCAGATCAATGCCAGAATGCGCGTACCACGTTAAACGGCCGAGGAAAATTATAAAAACAATCAATTTAAAATCTTCGGTGATTTTGGGGCTTCACAGAAAAAGAAGCTGCATTCTTGACATGTTTTTGATCTTGTGTTGGAAACTTTACTAGCTGATAGATTTGGACTCCACTAGACTCAAAAATTTTCTTGAACGTAAAATATTAACCCACGAATCTCACCATCTTAAACTCGCCATACATTAATCCAAGACAAAATACTACCACGACGAGATAATATTGACAATACCAATAACTCAGATTAGTAGATCGGTTCAAAGGACACAAAATTACAAGTTTGCAAGCGTTAAACGATTGCGATATATTAATTAACAACATTCAAAGAGCATATGCCTACTTGGTACTTTGGTTAAGATAAAATAAGACTACAGACATCTCAAACGGGCTAAAAAGGCTACAAAACATACTCTTACTAGTCTGGAATCGTATTTGGCAATATAAGCCTGACGACGTTTTACCTTTAGTATCTTGCAGAAAATCGATTTACTATTGATGTTTAGATATAAAGTATATGTTATATAATATTGTAATATTATATATAAATTGGTATAAGTACAAATTCTTTGTAAAATTACTAATGCACGTTTAGTAAGTAAAATTAAAGATACCCAAAGTCGTATAGGTGATTAATGAAGGAAAACAAAGCTTTTTATCAAAGGTAAAGATATATTTTTATCTCTACTCCCAACTAAGAGATAATATAATGGATAATTGTTATGGTACTTTTGATTTGTGCTAAAGAAACAATACTTGCTGATTTTAGTTAAATTTTTACAAGTATACACCCGAAAATAATATTCTGAATTCCAGAATTTCAGTTTCAGAAATATTTTTCAAATTTTGTAAATTTAAATTTAAACGATTACCTCTAGTTTCATCAACAAAATTTCCTAGCTATTTTATCGTCTTGATATCTACCTACATAAACCTTAATTTGATACTTCCTACAATTTCCGGTGTATTCATTTGTGATGCCATAATCACCTTTTTAAGCAAGGAAATATAAGCATATGTCGGCGTGTGAAAATACATAGTCTACTACAAATCTAAATATACGGTTTCAATAATGTATAGCAGATGATGCGATCGTCAATGGAGGCAATAAACCTTTACGACGTTATTTATAAAATCATCCAAGACGATAGACAAGTTCATCTGCGTGTGAGAGAATGTTTTGTGGCGGCACCTCGTATATAATAGTCTGCGTTATCTCCCGGGGTCAACAACGTCTCTATATTCAAATTTATCCCTCCATCTTTGACCCTTAAAAAAAAGTCATTTCCATGTTTTAATTCGTGGAATTATCAGAAGTGGAGATAGTTTCTCGATTAAAAACGATTTTTTATTAAATTTGCAAATTTTAAATTCGTTAAATGGAACACACAAGTCATACGGCATAACGTCCTCCCAATTGTATTCTACGGGAATTTCTGATACGCACGATTCATACTATCACTAACTTTATTTAAAAATAAACAATTAAAATAATTTGAAGAGTGAGGTTTTTCAGCCAATGGAGTTGCTACTACAAACGAGTTGATGTGTATTGATATTCTGTTACGCGACCATATTCTACTTATTCTTCTAAAAGGATCCAACGTTTCTTTCAAGAACTAAATCATTCAATCCTCCGTCTTTTTATTTGAAACCTATTAACAAATTATAAAAATTTCCCATCTTAGTACAAGCGTGCAATGTACGAACAAGCTCCTCAAAAAATACCAACGTATGGAAACAATTGGCCACCGTTTTTAGACCAACATTAAAGAAACAGTTTTTGACATTTGAGCTGGTAGCAGAAAACAAAATTATAAAATGCATACGTCATGTAGACTATTCAATCTACACAGAAGGTCACGACGTTATTTAAAGACTCTTGTTTGCGAAGACTGTAATAAGAATTATTCACATTCAATAAAGTAAATGATGCAACTGAACTCGGCATCAATCAGGTACAAGAAATGGATTTTTGGCTTTGCTTTGATGTGACGATTCACTAATCGAAATCTAATCATAGGCGGACGTTAATCTAAACATGTGTGTATTTCCGTTTGTTTTCGGAGCTACGGATGCTTACAATTTATTTGTATAGCAAAAATGATTTTGCAGATGGTTGTATCTAGGACGAATATTTTCGGACATTACTGCCGAAAACTCGCAAAAAATTACAATTTATTAACGTTTTAAGAGGCATTTTCATTACTTAGAAGTTTGACACATAGTTAAAATACGGCAGCTATAATCTTCATATTGTGGTTTTGAGAATCTAACATGATGTCATCTCTGGTTGATTACCACATCATGAACTCAGTTTATTACATGAAAGTAATCAAACTTGTTATTTCTTGAAATAAAGAACAGGGATCTAGGTTCACACTGATGGCTGAGAATGTATTTAAAACAACATAGCTCATGCAGCAAACTCAACACATATAAAAATTATTTTCGATTTTAGTAAGGTTGCATGATGTCAAAATGGTCATTCTCCTTATCTAAAACATTTAAATCTATGGCTGATACCTTTGCTTTGTTATTTTTCTAGACAACTAAACTAAATTGTTCATATTTACGAGGGGTGAAAGCAGAAAAATGCAAGTCCAAAAGTCAACTTCACCTGCTCGATTATCCGGTGCATCCTGCTGGATAACTAACAAGGCGACCACCGAACGACTGCAGGAATAATCAATCCACACTTTCTGGCTAAAAGATTCGAGTGGAGGAGCCAGAAAATGTAAGGGTGTAAGGAAACTCTTTTGTGCTTAGGCTGAGAAATCAACCCAGAACTGCTTCAGACAGTGAACGGCATAAAGATGCAGAAGGCAACTTGGAAAACCACTGCGTTAAAGATCACATAGTGATATTCCCTACATTATCACCATGATTGAAGCCAGGGCTAAATATAATTCCTGGGTAAATCCTCCGATAGGATCTCCGCGGAGGACAGTTGTGACTGAAATGAGTAATGCAACTGACGTGAAAGACGCCCTGCACAAAAATCAAGAATTGGAACATGGAATGTTCAAAGCATGTACGACTCAGGAAAAACCCACGATGGAGTTTCATGGGGTTGTGGTTATACTTGACGAGACTTTTCAGAGATCTGTGAAGAATTTCCTATCCTTTTCTCCTCGTGTTGTGCTTTTACAAGTCGAGGCATATTGTGGAACTTGCAAAGATTGGACAAGGTTCATGTGACAAATAGGTTGGGTTGTACGGACTGGGCGAACGTAATAAACGAGGAGATCTCCTCCTACAATTCTGTCAAAAAAACCCCATGATAATAACTAATACCCTTTTCAAATTACCAAAACGTCGCCTGTACACATGGAAAGCGCCACAGGGCAATGAAGGACGAACAATCTGAAACCCAATCAATTATATTCTCGTCGATCAGAGATACAAGAATGCAGTGAAAAGTGTCAAAACATGCCCAGGGCGGATGTAGGCTCAGATCATAATCTCCTTGTGGCGGAGATTATGGTGAAGCTCAAGAAGCTGAGAGTTTCGTCAAACCAAAGATTTCTTAATAGCAGCATATTAAAAAGTGATGTCGTGAAAGTGAAGGTGTACCAGGATATAAATGAAAATTTAAACAAATTAATAAATACCCGTTCGGTAACCCCGAATCAATCTGAATTTTTCTTATGCTACTATTGCAATTTGTCAAATAGAAAATCAAATCATCTAATCATAGCCGTAGATAGGGGGAGGGGGGTTTAGGGAGATGTAATTCCCCATGACAACATAAAACCCTCATGCTTCATTATTTACACGACTTATTTTATTTTAAGCCCTGCATTTTATTATAATACCACATAGTTACTATGACTTAAACCTTAAAAAAAATATGAGAAGGACAAGAAGTTTTACAAATAAAATGACCTAAGCATATGATATTACAATAAATAAATTACAGACGTCCGGTTGGAGAAAAAAATAATTACGCATTAACGAGTCAAAAAAAGTGTTCTCTTAAAATTTCTAGTAGTCATATTCTGACAGACGTCGTGCTGGTTAATTTAGGATATAAAGTGCTGGAGACCTCGCATTAAAATGTTGCTAAATGTTAGGAGCAGCCGACGTTTAAAAATAAATTGTATCTGTAAGAAACGATTCTGCGTTTATACTTTGATCAAAAATTTAATTCATTTATCTAGCTGGCCTATAGTTAATCTCCTGCGAATTGTTCACGTGATTATGTACGAGCGTTAAAATTAATTTAGATCGTTAATTAGATCATAGATAAATGTAGATAGGCTATTCGATAGAACTTACTGAAATTGATTTCTGATTTCAATGGTGTGCGGTAAAACCTACAATTTTAATTCTTCGTTGAAATCTGTTGAATATTACCTGATGTTTACAATCTTATAACCAAATTAAACTGTGTATGTACAGGCACGGACATATATAAGGGGGGGAGGGGGACATAGGGGGTCCGGACCCCCCTTACCCTATGCAAAAGTGGTAATAAGCGACTCCAATAGAAGCCGGTGTAATGATCATTTTTTTCCTCTGATTAAAAAGCTTGTTATTATTTTAGCCACACCCTCAGTGTCAATTGCAACTCCTGAAAGATTTTTCTACGTACTAAGGACGTTGAAAACTCTATTAAAAACAAAATAGGAGATGAAAGGCTTACTGGTACATAATAAATAGTGTACATTATTATCCGGCGGTGCAACTAGATTCTGAAAAAAATATAAATCAGTTGGCCAAATGCACAAACCTCTATTAAAGCTATGTCAAAATTATGTGTTATGAGGTGAAAGAACACAGATTTTGAGTTATAATTTATTCAAGATTCGAATAATTGTAAGTGTAATTTGTTTAGCATTATGTACATCTTTACTACAAACTATTTTTTTTTAGATTAATTGCTACTGATGACTGCTAGTTCGCTTGAAACATGTTCAATTTTATATAATTGAATACCGTTTATGAAAAATATTTTGATGGTATGACTTTGAGTCATTGATTTTATTGACGTTTTGCTTGTTACTTTGGGGAAGCTTTGCTTTTTATGGCGTGAAGTCATGGGCAAATCTAGTGCCATTTTTCCTGTAGATGGGGGAGACTGTACAAACGGCGAACTCAAAGCTAAACACCCCATCCAAGCTAACATCACGGCGTTAAAGGAAAACTTGTTTCAAGCTCAAACTTGTGCTCATTTTAAATCTTCTTTGTTCATTATGCTAAGTTATCTTCTACTAAATGAAATGGGGTAGAAACAGTGAAAATTACTCATGTTGAGTTTCTCTTTAATATTTGAAAATAAGTATGTAGGAATAATTATACTGAAGTGAATTGAGTGTAGGTTCTTGGATATCACTCTTGACAAGATTGATTTTGGTAATTTAAAACGTGTCACGAATGGTTAGTTATATCTCCTACTATATCCCTATATCGTATACTCCTGATGCGTGTGATTTTGGGAAATACTGTGAAGTCGAAAAGTCTTAACAAAGTAAGCTGTGGAGAAGTCATCGAAGCATTTGCCCGACATTTTCCAGAAGCCGCCAGATTTTTGCACGTTCATCAATTAAAATTTCGTTACATTTGGTAGTTTAGAAAAAAAAAATGTGATTATATTAATGGTTATTAAATATGAAAATAATAATAACTAATGAATAACGTTTTAAACCTACAAGATGTGATTAACACCGAAAATGTTGAATATTATTCAAACGTCTTGACCCACCACAGTTAATAATTGGCGTATAATCACATTCTTATCAATAAGTGAACATAATACGTTTTATCTTGAATAACACAGTTCATTATCACTGTAAATTTGCAAAATAAATAGAGATGATATTTAAGGAAATTTTTGAAACGATATTATGAGTTTTAATAATGGGGTTTGTCCCGTTTTTCTTACCTGATAGTAACAAAGATGTAAATATTCGTAAGGCTTATTTTCCTCGAACAACTGTTCGACTTCTGGATTGACATTGTAGTTTTCCCTAATTTCCGGGTTTTCCTTTTCGCACTCCATAATACACAAAGTCTGCCTTATTGCCCTTTCGTAAAACAACAGATTATCAATATCAATCGGATAGAGCGGTTCGGAGAGAGTCGCGGCATTTTTACATTTCAGCCGGCAGTACTGTAATTTTTTTACGTACACGTGATATACTTTGAGGGCTTTTTCGAAATATTCTACGCATCCCGCGAAGTTGTTCTCCAGGTACGACTCGACACCTTTCTCATAGAGATGTACGGAGGATTCGGTCACAATCGCGTCTTCGGTATTGACATTTGTTAATATAAGCGTACTCAGCAGGATGCGAAAGCACGTGCTTAACATGACTTAAGTCGGTATACTGACGTTTGATTTGGTTCGGGTTGGGTGTTCTCGTTCTGGATGTTGACTGATCATATTAAAACGTGGGTCGTGGGCCTGTCCGTGGGTATGCCTCTAAATTTTACAATCGTGCCTCGCCTGCGATGCTAGCCGGCAGGAGCTTACGTTAATCTACGAGGAACACTCGGTAATTTCTGTCCCACTGTTCCAAAAATAGAGATGTATGGCACTGTTCGAACTACGATTTTTAAAATTGTCGATTCTGAACAATGGAAACCCTTTTCCATTTTTACTTTGTTGTTATTTCACAATTCCGGGCACATGACACTTAACTTAAAATTTTTCAACAGGACACCCTGTATTTTATTACAATTTTGTGAAAGCTCAAGTTTTATCGGCACTACAGTAACTACCTTGTATGTAGATACTTTCCTTATTTTCAATTACAAGACATAAATTACCTAAAAATAAATTATCTTAACCAGAGGAATGCCTGATGGCTAAAATTGATAATTTACTGTATTATGTGGAAAAATAGCAAGTATGCTTCAGATTTATATACAAAATCGTTATTACAACCATCGAACTCTAAGTAAAATTACTATACTTTCGCTTATGTGGATTAAAAATGAAGACGTAACTATTTTCTAATGAACAGCATCAAACTGAAGAAAGCTCGTCGAAACAAATGTTTTTAAAACACATTTAGTGTAGGTTGAACAAACGTGAAGAAGAAAACATTTTTAATACGAGATATGATCTTAAAGATATGATCTAAGCCCATTTGCCTTTAATAAGGAACAAGATGAAAGTCGGCTTCATAACAACTGTATTCTTGATCTCCTAACGGCAAAATAACATTAAAAAGATATTTTAAAAACTACTGAAATATGTATATAATTCAAACAATCGTAATAAATATTGTTAAATGACCCAAAGGTCCCAAAAATGATTCAATGAAATGTAGTTTATAAAGTATTTTAGTAGATTTTAATGATACTGTTATAAAACATTTTAAAACATGAAAGCCATCTGCAATTTCTGGTGATACGTTCCTCTGGGTCACAATTGTTGGATTTACCTGGAGTTCTCGGTTTTGACTCAGGATCTACTTTTATGCAATACTTCTAGAACATTACCTCTAGTTTCTGAAGAGTGCTCCAACAGCCGCTTCAAACTGTCGTTTGTACATAGTCGAAGAGCATTCGTCATCAAACGTTGGTGATTTAAGTTTATTACGATCCGAAGAAATAAACAAAATAACAATGTTTACACAGAAAAGTTTATGGAATAGGTATAACACACATTAAAGTCTTCAATTCTCACCGTCACTACTATTAGCATCGTTATATATCGGTGTCATTTTCATAGATTTCAATAATTAATTCTTTCAGGTAATGAATATTTCAGGAATTTAGTAAACGTAAACATTTAAAATAAGCATTCCAATCACCTTATGAGTTCACTTAGCATTAATGATTAACGTCGAGAATTATGTAGACTTACAACAATCGAGTACTCGCATTTTTGATCTAGCAAACGCAATAAAGTCAATTTCATAAAACTTTACAGTTGTATCATTATAGTTTTCTTACTTTAGGAGTAAGACGTGTTGAAATGCCTTGAACTGTTTGGAAATATACAGAACTTAATACTTGTAAATAATTTTTGATAAGTTATTAAAAAGTTTTACGACTGAATGAACTGAAACTAAGAATGAAAGTAAGGTATCAGTCGATGGCCCGGCTAGGGGCTGAGACTCTCCTCGCCGGGCCCGAGCCGGCTTGTGGAATTACCAAAGAGACTACAGTGGAACACTTCAGAAGGCGCCTAAGAGCGGAATTCGGAGAACACTGGAGCCAACAGCACCGACTCCGGCAATCGAGGGCCTTCATTGAGGGACCCGACCAGAAGAAGGCAAGAGAATTGCTTATGTTAGGCAGGAAACACATACGTACGGTAACCGGGGTCCTGACCGGGCACTGGACGCTAAACTACCATATGCACAATATGGGGCTGAAAGACGACACATTGTGCAGGTTCCGTTGGGAGGAAGATGAAACCTCCTATCACATCTTGTGCGACTGCGAAGCACTCGCAGGAGCCAGGTGGACCATCTTCGGGGTAGAGAAGATCTTCCCGGAGGAATGCGAGGAACCTCTCACTAGGAAGCATTAGTACCTTCATGGGGAAAGTGCGACTAGGTTGAGACCTTAACCGGCGGGGGATGACACAATGGACTCTAGTCTAAGTGTCGCCGAAAGGCACCCCAGTTTCATTCAATTCAATTCAAGGTATCAGTCGATAGTAGAACAAAGATGCAATCTGTATTGTGACTTTCTGTTAGTTGTCTTGATAGCAACTTGTTACAGTCGCTATCCTCACCTTTTTTGTTAGTTTCGATATAATCTCACGGCTTAATAACCTTCTATTCAAATCTGCTAAGTATGTGTTTAACTACATATTTGCAGAGATCCATCCGTTATCGCATTAAAACATGGTACCTCTACGTTTACGAATAATTTACTTCAGTGTTGTGTGGGGAACGTTAAGGTGGTGATACAGTGAAATGTTTTGAAGTTCTCCAATCTTAAAGTAAATAGTTCATTACTATTTTAACGTTATAGATAGAGGTTTATTCTAAGTGAAACTTATTGATTTATTCATTAAATATGACATTTATCTCTGATCTAATCTTATCGTCACAACAATTACCGTCCTCGATCACATTGCACTCAATAATTTCAGAAGGTTATTGAACAGTGTTTAATGCATACAATTTAGCGCTAGAGTTTAAACTGGAAAAGTAACTTATCATTTTCGAATATTGGCAACACACTGAGCTCAGAAGACAGTTCATAAAAATCTTCGGTTCTGCACATACTGTCTCTCAGGTTTGTGGGCATGTGCGCGACATATGATATTTGAAATCTGACAGTAAGCTGACGTCCGTAGGGTAGCTTACGTCCTCGGTTCGGTTCATTTTAAAGGTGACGAGCATTTTTGTCCGTAAAGGTTATTTATAATTTTAGTCCTTTTGTTTTAAATGAAACGAACAGGCCGATGATTTTTTTTGTGATATTAAAAAAAATACTACGCGACGTGCTCTATTTATCTGAAATTATTCTAGTGTAACCCTTTTATTTTAGATAGAAAATACTGAAGTAACATGAGGGATGTACCCCTTGCTACTGATTTCCCAGTCTCTTCACTTTTGCCCAAAAAAGAGACAGGAGTTACATCATTCCTCAGCAAGTATCCCACGTATGATGGTAGGGGGACAGTTATCGCTATTCTAGATTCCGGGATTGATCCTGGTGCTCCTGGGTTACAGGTAAATCACTATTTATATATTTGTTCTTATTTCAAAAAACTAAACATGTGTGGTACATACACACTATAGTCCATTATGGTATAGTTAATTACCATGATGTTAATAATTATTAATATATGTAATTACTGAATTTCGATGAACTGAGCATCATCACTTGAGCATCATTACTTTCAAATGATTTCAAATCTTATAAACCATTCTACTGCATCAAAATAAACTAAACAAGAAACTGCTGCTACTGTCCATGTAAAAAAATGTGTTTGCACCTCATTGACAGGCTAACACCGTTGCCAAGGTTTACAAAAGATAATGAGCAGTCTTTACAATCGTATTTAATGCAAACTATAAAGTTGAAATTGACGAACTGTAGTGTAAACAAACATTCAGGTGCAGGTCAAATCGCAGCCCAGTCGAACATAGAAGAGAACCCACAATATCGCTCACTGTTACCAACATGAAGTATATGTGCGAATTGGAATCTGCATACAGTTCATTTAAAACAAATCTGGTCATACATGACTCAGTGACGTCATGTTTGTAGGCAAACAACTCTTATAAGTGTAGTTTGCATTAAATACAATTGTAAAGACTCTTCAGTTATCAAATGAAGTCTTTTTAAGAACATATTTGTGAATTGATTACACTGAATACAAAAAAGTAAGGATGAGGTAATTGACCTTCAGCACATTTGATCTAATTACCTTTTGAAAGCACGAAAACATTGGCAAGTGTTTTTAAAGCATTACAGGTATTTCTTAATAAATGAGGAGGATCATGAAGGATTATTTTTTCATCTTTCACCATGAAGAAAGGGCCTGGCCTTTCGACATTCATTGACCAACTGCTTAATGGTAGCGACATTGGTGGCATGGTACAAATTATGCATAGTCCGATTGCTTGCAGTGCTGAAATTACCTCCTTGATGGTGTCTTTCAAGTGAGGCGTCTTTACCTGATTTTTTGTAAAATACTAGGCCACTGGTTGTTTTTATGATTTACATAAACTAGAAGTCATGAAGACCAGAGCGTGACTGACCGACTCAGATCTACCGATGATATTGCCAAGATCTACATAGCCTGTTATTTTTTGTAATACTGTAAATTTGGAAATTATTTTGACAAATTTTTAGGTGTTTCAGAGTTACATCTGAGTATTTGAAATTAAGGCCTTTAATGGCATCAAACCATTCTATTTTCTTATCATTATCAGGAAAAGAAAATAAAAAATAGGGTTATCGCCTCTAAAACTGTTACAACTTAGATTGCAATAGGTATTCTTCAAACTGTTGAATGCCATACATAAAGTAAAAGAGAGAGGTGAATGTAGAAGGAGATAGTTCCATTTCTACTTGGGTCTGAGTTGGAGGGT
The DNA here is from genome assembly GCA_963576515.1 of Cryptocephalus primarius. NCBI lineage: Eukaryota > Metazoa > Arthropoda > Insecta > Coleoptera > Chrysomelidae > Cryptocephalus > Cryptocephalus primarius. The sequence goes on along the minus strand of OY754936.1, from coordinate 19,716,279 downwards.
GCTGTAAGTCGCCTAGATCTGAGTAAAACCTCTACTATATTTCTCTATGGCTCAGTCTATAGTATTAAATGTGTTTGTGGTTCTTACAACATAAGACTTACGAATTTTAACGTGATGTCAGCTCGCACTGTTGCCAATATACAAATTATTAAAAAAATGTCCTGATCAATTATCAATCTTTCAAATTCAGAATTTGGAGCGCCCTTCCTATTTTTTGTGTAAAAATGATCTTGCTGGAAACAGCAGGTTCCCCTCTATTGATCCATGGGAATAACCTTAGGAATGAACAAAAAAACGAACACCCCCATTCATTTTAAAGATATTTAAAATTTAAAAAGAATGTAGTCTCTCTGTGAACTTTCAAGGTATGCAATGAACATGGTATAGTTGCAGTAACAAATAAAAAATAATGAAGTCTATACAGGTGTTAACTGGTGTATACTGATCTGTACTTCTATGTACTGTTCTGTACCAGTGTCATGTTATTATTTCCATACTTCCTGAAGGAAGTCAACTTGCTGCTAAAGATGTTAAATTTTTCTGAAAATGTTGGTGTTGCCTATATTGACACTTATTTTTATTTCATACTGTTGCAATTGCCAAAGTTTAGATTCTGGCTTATTACTATGGAAGCGTCTATCATTACTTACCAGTTGGAACTAATATTTCATCATTTTACACTCAGAAGTAGTTCCTCATTCTTTTAATAAAAAGGTTGTTTGTTGACAACTGAGAAACAATTAATCGCGAATATTTAAAAACTTTCTCAACATAGAGGTGGTGCGATTGGCTGAGTAAATAAGAGAGGGTCCTGAACGATTGCGTTATATTTCTAATGGAATGTTTCCAGTTATACAGAATTTGTGGGGTCTTCATCACATTTTTAATAAATTTAAATAACATTTACAATTAATAATAAATTAATTAAATAAATTCTTTATTTACAGACTACTACAGATGGAAAAGTTAAAATTGTAGAGCGTTTTGACTGCAGTGGCTGTGGAGATGTGGTCACTACTACCATTGTTAAACCAACAGATTCAGTTCTTACAACTCTCAAAGGAAAATCACTGAAAGTAAGTGAGTAAATCATTAGAGCAGCCTTTAGTGTAATATATTCCTGTGTAAAATAAATAATACTGACCAGGTTAACATGCTGTGAATGATTGTTCTCAAAGCAGTTAATGAGTGATTGTTAAAGATTAAATCTAATTTTATTTTGATGTATATATTATACATTTGCTATATATATTATGTATATTTGTGAACTTAGTGAACTTTTATTTTACTACATTTCCACAGTATACGAAAATCATAATCCTCCCTAAGAGATTTGGGAGAAAATAACAAGAAGCATTTTCTAAAGTGATTAAAAGCTTGCAACACTTGTTTTTTATTTACTACTTTAAAAATATTTACCTTTCACTCCCATCAAACACAGGTAATGTGCTTAATGATAAATACAATGAATAGAAGACTTCAAAAACTACCAGAAACATGAATATCAACCCTACAGTGTAGTAATAAAAGTAGTAGTTCGGTTTTTAAAAGAACCCAAAATATGGTAGCCTGTGTACATTAATGTTTCCACTCATAAAATCGTTTTATTAGTATCCAACTTGTTCTTTTGCTAGATTCCTGATTCATGGGTTAATCCCAAGGGTGTCTACAGGTTAGGAGTGAAACATGCATTTGACCTTTACCCAGATAGACTAAAAGAACGTATAAAAACTGAATACAAAAAGAAAAAATGGGATGAATTTCATAGAATCGCTGTTAGCGAGGTCAGCAGGGAGATGGCTGATTTTGAGTCCAAACACACAAGTAAGATGTTATTCCCCATCACAAGTTGACAGATTGGTTTATTGTAAAACTTTTTTAAATCTAATTCTAGATAGCTCAAATTTAGGTGAATTGGAAAAGCTAGAAAAAGAAAATTTGGACGCCAAACAAGATATTTTGGCGGCTTATGAAAAAAAATATAGTGATCCAGGAGCTCTGTATGATTGTATTCTGTTTCATGATGGCGAAAAGTGGGTCTGTTGTATAGACACAAGTGACGACGGGGACTTGTCTAAATGCCCACTTATTGGAGAATACAGTGTAACTCATGATTTCGCGCCGCTTACACAACAGGATAAGTTAAACTTCAGCATGAATGTTCATGATGACGGAAATATCTTGGAACTGGTAGGCGTTTGTTGTAAGTAGCTACTTATTGAAAATGTATAAAGATTTACTTCATTACAAAGATGTAATATAGATTTTAAAAAATCAATTTTTCAGCCAGCCATGGTACACACGTGGCTTCGATCGCCGCTGGTCATTTTCCTGATGAGCCTGATCAAAATGGAGTTGCCCCAGGTGCTCAGATAGTTTCGTTGACTATAGGAGATGGACGGTTAGGATCTATGGAGACTGGAACTGCCCTAATCAGAGCTATGATTAAAATAATCGAACTAAAGAAAAAGATGGACATTCATGTGATAAACATGAGCTATGGTGAACATGCTCACTGGGTCGACTCAGGGTTAGTAATGATCTTATTGAAAAACTTTACGACTCAAAGTTCCCAAAGCTCTGCACTCATATACGCACTATAATTCTCAATAGTTTAGGTCTCATTACCCCAAGCATTTTTTGTTGTTTCTCCAAATTATTTGAATGGTTGTGTGTTAAAGTTTTTCCACTTTGTTTTGGCATGTAATATTTTTTTTAGGAGAATTGGAGAGTTTGCCAACGAAATAGTCAATAAGTATGGTGTAGTTTGGATGTCATCAGCTGGTAATAATGGCCCTGCCTTGGGAACGATCAGTACTCCATCTGACATCAATAATGAGCCTATTATCAGTGTAGGAGCCTATGTTTCTCCTGACATGATGATTGCTGAGTATTCAATGAGGCAAAAACTACCAGGTATTTACCTATTTGCTTGTTATTGCAAACTTCACTATCTTTAGCATTTTTGTATGTATAAGGGACTCCATATACTTGGTCCTCAAGAGGTCCGACTATAGATGGAGGCATTGGAGTTCATGTGTGTGCTCCAGGAGGAGCTATTACATCAGTACCAAACTTTACCCTGCGTTATTCTCAGTTAATGAATGGCACATCAATGGCATCGCCCCATGCTGCTGGAATTGTATCTTTGCTGATATCAGGAGTTATCCAGCAAAACAAACCTTATTCTCCATACCTAGTTCGGCGAGCTCTAGAAAATACCGCACAGTTTATTGAGGGAATAGAGGCTCTAGCTCAAGGAGCGGGGCTAATTAGAGTAGAAAATGCCTTTGATTATATAATCAATTATAGCAGTGAACCAGAGACAAATGTAAGGTTTCAAATTCAGTGTGGCTCTTCAAATTCTAAGGGAATATACCTACGTTCAAAGGTTCATAGTACAAATTATACCATGAAAGTATCAGTTGAACCTCATTTTCTAGATTCTGAAAATGTGCCAGCTGAAACTAAGATTTACTATAATCAAAAATTCGTTTTAAGTTGTAATGCAGATTATGTAAAAACTCCTGTGCATTTGGATGTATCAAATGTTGCAAGAATAATTGCAGTTACGATTGATACTTCCCATTTATCTGAAGGTCTATATAATACATTCATAAAGGCATATGATGTGAGATGTATTGAAAAAGGCCCAGTATTCAAAATCCCTATAACAGTAATTCAACCTAAGGAAATAGAGAGACCTAAGCATGCAGTTATCTACAGCAAAGTAAATTTCAAACCAAATGTCATTAAAAGGCATTATTTTACTGTGCCTAATATGGCAACCTGGGCTGTTCTTAAATTAATTTCGGATGAAGATACTGGAAGATATGTTATCCACACCTTGCAGATGGTACCTCGTCAACACTGTAAAATTTTGGAATTCAACAAAACCCTTGGTATAACTTCTAAATTCGAAACTTTTCTCAGTTTTCCAGTGAAAGGCGACTTAGTTCTTGAGGTTGTAATAGCTAAATATTGGGCGAATTTAGGTGACGCCAATCTGGACTATAGCATATCATTTTATGGGGTAAAACCTAGTGAACCTTTGATAACAATGTTGGCTGCTGATGGCATACATACTGTGGAAGTGAAAACATTACAAGGTGAAGAAGTATCTCCTTCCATCGCCTTAAAAAATTCTGTCCAAATATTAAAGTAAGCATATCCTTTAAATAATCTTTAACATACTCATTTTCAATATTTTTTAGACCAACTGACGCGAAGGTGACTGCTTTGACATTGAGAGATATTATACCACCCAGTAGACAAATTTATGAATTAATTCTTAATTACAGCTTTACATTAATAAAATCCAGTGAGGTATCACCGAATTTTGCACTATTAAGTGATATGCTGTATGAATCTGAGTATGAATCACAGTTCTGGTTCTTATATGATTCTAACAAACAAGTAATGGGCTGTGGCGATGCATATCCCTCAAAGGTAAAATTTTTATTTTAACATGGGGATGATTAGTCACACAAATTATGTTGCAGTATTCCATCAAATTAGAAAAGGGTGACTACATCATAAAGCTTCAAGTGAGGCATGACAAAAAAGAATATCTTGAAAAAGTAAACGAAGCCCCACTACTGTTATATCAAAAATTAAGCAGTTCCATTTCAATGGATGTCTACTTGTCATATTCCCAAGCTCTTCTAGGGGGTAAAAAAGCTGGAGTCACAAGTAATTCTAATCCATATTCAGCAATCCCTTTATATATTGCTCCATTATCTTCAGAGAAGTAAGCTGGTGAAGGTTGAAAAAGTAAATTGATTTTATATGAATATATTTTTAGATTTCAAGTAAAATCTAGCAATCCTGCTAATTATTTAATAGGTACTATTTCATTCGCTAAGGATGAATTTGGTAAGAAAACCGATTTATATCCTATAAAGTACATTTTATCAGAAAACAGTAATTCAAAAAAACAATCATCTTCTAATGGTAATTCTACTGACAAAACTAAACAAGATGAATACAATGACGCTGCCAGGGATTTTAAAACGCAATGGTTATCAAAATCAGGTAAAATTTTCTAATAAATTGAAAGCTTGTATTTATTTCAATTTTTACCAGATCCGGCGACTGCAGAAAAAACGTATGAAGAGTTAGTAGAAGAATATCCAGGTCACCTTTTAATTCATTCAGCGTTTCTGCAAGTGCTAGATCCTATAGACAAAAGAATTTTACCTAATTCAAAAAAACATTCCTGTTCTGAAGAAGATCTCGATAAAGTTGTAGATATATGCGATGCAGTGCTAGGGAGTATCAACGAAGAAACTCTTCTGGCATATATTGCAATGAAGACTGATTTACGACCTGATGCTTCTAAAATTAAAATGTAAGAAAGATTTTTAGCTAAAATCTATGTTATGAACAACACAAATATATTATATGTTCAAGTTTTGTTTAACACTCATAATTTTCTCAAAAAATTTTGTTTGCGACATCAAAAGTTGAATAAAACCAATATATTTAGTAATTTAGAATATAAATGGCCATAAACAAATTGAAAAGCCAACTCAGTAAAGATTTTCATTGAAAAAAGTAATTCACACGTTCCTAAGAAGTATTAATACATTTAATACTACACTGAACACGTACGTACAATAATTTATATTTTGAAAATTTAGAGAAGGGGGAAGTATTGATATAGTAGAGGAGAAAAAAATTCTTCAAGTTTATATGATTTGCTAACGGACATAAAATTAACGTTTTAATTTCAGACTAATGGACCAGCAGAAAAACGTTTACTTAGAGTGCCTGTCTAGGAAGGGTATAGCATTAGCTAGACTGTATACTTGTTCTAAAGAATTAACCGAAACGAAAATAAATAAGATAACGGAAATATCCGAAGTTTGGAAATCTTTGGTTAGGTTTGTGGATCCAACAGATGCAAAGGTATTTTATTACTACAGATTCTATTTCTTGTACTAATAATCTTTATTTAGGTTTTAACCACACATGTTACTTACTTTGCGATCTGGCATGCTTACGTCTACAAACACTATGGTAGGTTACTAAAGTATGTGATGAAATTGCAAGAAGATAAGTCGACAGAGGAAGTAGAAAAGAGAATTATTGAATACTGTGAGCTACTTCAATGGGATTACATCGCTCAACATTTGCGAAAGTGTTTACCTTCCAAATTTCCATCACATTATAGGCCCTTTTAGTTTTTATTAATTTCACTTTTATTTCATTCACTTATGGGTATTTGGCTTACCTGTCGTTTATTTCACAAACTACAAGGGGTAGAAGAATTCCGTGCGCTAACCACCATTAGTGACAAAATCATCAATATGTATTACAGTGAAGTTGTTGAACTTTTTGAAGACAGGTAGTCAACTAACTCTAAACATGCACCGTTACAATTTAGCAGTTTTATTGTTCGTCTAGTCAGATAATAAGCAGTCTATCAATCTACAGTTTTATGGCACCAATATTATTTATTGTTTAATTGCTATCGATCTACATATTTATTCAATTCCTTACATGTACATATTGCATATAGACTATTGTTTCAATCCAAGACAACTTTCATTGTCATAAGCTATTGCTATTTTTTTGTCACTGTAAGGAAAACACTAGTGTTTTATTGATGGATTGACTGAGGTTTCCATTTGCAATAAATTTAAGCCGAATGTGATTTGAAGTACTGTTAGATGGCTATTATTAAATGTTCTAATTATCATGCTTGCCTTCGACGTAATTACATTTAAGTCAGATTTTGATAATTGGTCAAGGAGCTATTTAAATTTTTAAACTGTAGCCTACTCCAAGTTTTTTTCTCTTGAACGCCATTTATTTTTGTAGTGCAGCTATGTACGATATATTTTTTTAATAACATATGAATATGTACGTGTCTGCACAACTAGAAGAAATAAAGTGGCAGAAATTGTATTTTATCTGATTATGATGATTACATTTCACAAATTTTGTACATATTTCAACAAACCTTAAAGAATTTCAGTGCCCTCAAATTTTCAGTTATAGCTTGTCTATTGAAAAATAAAATGACATTCTAATGATCTTAAGGGTATTTGGGTGAGTAAGTACTGCAAAAGAATTTACCTGCTTTGAAACGGGCCTGACAATGTGACGATTTGCTGGCTTTGCTGATATCTTTTACGACCCCTCCCCCCCCCCTAATGGTGACAACAGCTAATTATTCTTTTTGATCTGAGAAGTCATTTCATCTTTCGCTAGATGTCATAAGGTTTGTGAGAATTTGCTCTGCATTTTGCAGTTGTAGTTATTTTCATGTGAAGGGTATTAATTCAGGCAATAGGATACACCATGAAATTGTTTCATAACAGTTATTATTAAACTTTGTATCGGAATAATTGAAAATATGTGTGAACATGTTGAAATGTTTGGACTTTACAAATTACTTAAACTAGTCTGAAATTAAATATCCTCATCTTTTCAGACTAATATAATTCTTAAAATTTTTTGTAAGAATATCAACTTGAAACGTCTCTCACATTGAAACAAATCTCAAATTCTTTTTTTGCAATCATATTTTTAGTTTTGAAGCTCATTAGACGTCGTCTTATCATTTTGTACGACCATGTTCAGGTACATTTATGAAAAAACTAACTACGGTATCGAAGGCAAGAGTATTAAAATTAATTTTATAAAATAACTATTATAGTCGTCCAAAGCATTGCATCTACTCAGATTTAGGTGGATAATGAGTTATTACATGGTAAATATGATGTAATTTTTTTATCGCATTGACTATACACATTTTTACGAATGAATATATGCTTAGATTAAAAAGGTGATTCAATTTTATACCAACCGATAATCTAGAATAAAAAAAGTTTGTTGATGTTTTGCGACTAACATCTCTTTTTAAAGTTTTCATTTAGTTTTATATTAAAAAGTTAAATCCGAAATGAACATCGATTGTGGTTGATGAGAAATAATTACTTCAACCGATCAAAACGAAAATTTTCAACAAATATATTTAACTAAAGTTAAAGAGCACAAATGAACGTAACCGTGAGATCAAATTATTGTTTTAAATATAGACACCAAGTTTCTTAAAATGAATGCTTTTAAACAATCAACATAAAATATGAACATAAGTAAACATATTACATTCAGCAGTAAATTTTCGACTTAATAGATGAGTTGTAATCGCACATTATTTAACAGACTGAGACTTGAAATTATAAATTTTTCAGAAGACATCTGTTAATTTGAGGATTTACTCGTGATAATTTTAATAGATAGGAATTTTTACTGTTTTAGTGAATTATTATCATTAAACTACATAACTTTGGTATTGTTTCAAACTAATAGTCAAACTTTATTACCTTACGGTTAGGTATTTTTAGTATATACATTATTGGTAGGTAACTTTTTATAAAATATAGGGTCTTTTTATTTGTATTTAACTTCTGTGATTTTATTACATTCAAACTTAATACAAATGTGAAAAAACCCAGTCTATTTATTAAAAGTAGGAAGGATAGTTATAAAAACCTAACGTATAAACCTATCATTTTTGCTATTCTCAAGTGCATAAAAGTAGTAGATTTACATTTGAAATTAGTTTATTCTGATATAATTTTTGTAATAAATGTTGTTTTAAAGTTTTTGTTAATGTTTTCAGACTATTAAGGGAACTGTTTTCATTGTGAAGGTTTATTCTTTACATCGTAAGTGACGAAAAATTTTTGTACATATGATTTTATTGTGAAATGTTTTTAACGAGTTTTTAAACATCTTCATGTGAAAACAATATGGCTTCTTCTCTTAGTCCTAAGACTGGTTTCGATCTAATTAGCGGGTAATCTGAATTTATCACGCGAAAGGAATTACTGATCTCCATTCCTGTATGAAGTGTACTTTGATTCATTGATTGTTTTTCAATCTATACATGTTTTTGAGGCACCTAATGATATGTACTATAATTATTTAATTACTGAATGCAATAAAAATTCAAAGTGTTGTTTTTGTTTGTTCTAGACGTTATAAGTTAGATCGAAACTGATTGTGTGATAAAAAAAATCGGAGTGAGAGTAGAAGTTGTATAACCCCCACTTCACGAAATTCGGAATAAGAAATAAACTATAACTTCCCGGAACAAATTTTTCTAATGGTTGGGAGTTTTCGATATGCTGCGCAAAAGGGGTTTTCTGACTATAATTGTAAAATAATGGGTATTAAATCGTTTAAGAAATATATATACTTTTTTCTGACCTTATGATTTTAATTTATAGTGAGTCCTATACTACATGTTTATATTTGTTTAATATTAATTGGTATGCAAACGAGTATTATTGAAATACAGAATTGGTGCTGTATAAGCTATACCAGAAGGATGTCAAATAAATCTTACAAGGTTATACCTTTATTTTTGATATGAAGCGTATTTACATACATTTTTTTTTATTTACTACAACTTAAATATTCATAGCATTACCTAAACACACGCACATCTTGTATCACTTTGGATTAAAAAATATGTAGTATTATTTTAATTTAATATAAAAATACAAACATTTTCTACTCAATGTTTAACAAATTTGCTGAACTAATTAAGATGTAAACACTTGTTGCGTACAAATATATCCTACATGAAATAATTTCAGTCTTGGTTACTAATATGTTCTAGAAGGAAGCAGAAGGTAAGAGATGCAAACTTAAAAATACAAATATTGCAATAAAGTATCACATTTTCAATAACAAATCTTCAAAAGCGATTTATTTAAAGATACTCGTCACAAATACTTAACACTTACCTATTATTCAGTTTTGAAGAAATCGACAGAAATATCTACTCTGTGGGCTAATATTCTCACCAGCATTGAACTACATTCTTAGTTTGTCGTTTACTAGGTGGATGTATAAAGTTGACACTGTTACTGATATATACTACTGAAAATAGTTGATAACGGTATGAAAATAAATTTCCTTTATAGTCTTAATATGATCTGAATCTCAACTGTCAATGTCAACTTTACTCGCTTATTAATTTTCCAAAAATTGGTAACCAACTAAAATTTATCTAAGTCTACGGAGAAGGTAAATCATAGAAAAATGTTAATTGATCATACACTGAATACAGTTTATATTCTATTAAGTTATTTCTAAGCATACACAATTGGATTAATTTAACTAAGTTTCTGATTTCACTGACTACGAAGATGATGTACTGAATTTTCTCTGGCCTTATAACTGTAAACTGAATATGGGCTTTGGGGTTACCACGTGATTCAAACGCCGTTGTAGAAACCATATTTGTAACAATGAGTCCTAATCGTCTTTTTCATTTGCACAGTAATGTTTATTGGACTTATAAACTAAGGTAAGTTATATTGGGATACAATCTTTGTGTCCCTGAGATCTAGTAACTTCTGCCTGACAACTGTAAATAAAGTACGTAACATTGCCGTTCTTTGAGATAGAGTATTCTTAGATCTTGTCATGTGACTTGCTGGTGCAGAATATCTCGCAGTAACATTTCAGAGATTTTTGATAAAAAACAAGTCTGGAATGCAAGCCATTGTAATCAATCAATATTGACCTCATTCAAATATTGCAATAACTTTTGTTTTACGTGTGTTTGCGCGTCTAGAATGGAGTGTATATTATAATGTGATCAGCTAACCATTCATTCATTGAGTAACTTAACAGTCGTCATAGCACTAATGATTAATAATACAATAACTTTATATCACTGGCTGCTCATGACAGTAAAGATGAGGCTAAGAGAGCAGTGTCAGTTGTTCGAGATAAAATCTTCAGCACGAAGAAGAAAAATTTTCCTTTTATAATTTAATATTTTAACTAGCCAGTGTCAACATTACCAACTGTGGGTTGTATATCACCTACCTCGTAAAGTGAAGTTATCTTACAAAGAAAAAATTCGCGAAAGTAAAAATAATCGTAGCCCAAATCAAAAGTGAGTCAAAAAACGTTTAAATGAATAAATTCAGAAAATGCCATGTGTCCACCATATAACTTTCTCATATGCAGCACCTATAAGTTGCCCCAAGTATTAGATAGATGAGTCAAGTTGCGAAGGTAGAAACAAATCACTAAAGCCGTTTAGGAGAAAATAAAGAAAAATTTAAAATTCTCAAGGGTAGTGCTTTTTACGGCAATTTAGAAAAAGTTCCAACAAAAGATATGGGTATTAAAGAGCTAGGTCAGATTACGAAATTTCAAATAAATCACCAAGGCAGTTTTTAAGAAAAACTAAGAAAATAAGAAAGAAAAAGAAAAAATTAAGAAAATCTTTATGGAACATGTTTAACTATTAATGGAAAAATAGCAATAGAGAACGCTACCTGATCTACCATGGCATATATGTATATGTATGGATGAACATATGAATACAGTGAAAACAGAAAGAAACGTAACGAATACTTTATCCACATCCACGCAATGAATTATTTCCAGCCTATAACCCCAAAAAATATAAGGAAAACAAGGAGACAACTAGCTCGAGGGTAAGGTCACACCTACAGATGAATAAAGGGATAAGTTTAGCAGAGTATTGGTAACTAAACTACAAAAATAGACTTAGTCCCATCTATATCACATTTAGCATGCTTAATTTATAACTGTATAAAAAAAGTACTATTCCAATCATACTGAATAATACAACTTTCGAATTGGGGAAGTTGTTCATTTCTCAACTGCCGAGAGAAACGTAATTGTATAAAAATATAAATATAAATTCAATTTCACATTCCTCGAAGTCTAAGGTCTAATTTCCACAGTTTTAGTATCATGTGAAGATCATAAACAGGAGATTTGTTCCTCCGATATTCCCTGGCTAAATCGAACTGGTAACAGTTCTGGTCTCGATAAAGCCGCCTCATAGCCACTGATGACTGCTGAAACATTGTTATTTAGGTATGACAAACAAAACAAAAATGGACTTTACCTTTATATGGCTTGTAATGGTGACTCATATCTAACGAAAAGGGTTTATGAGTGGGAGCAAATTGGGTCTTCATCTCCATACTGCTATACTCATGCTTAATAATATCAGGTACTTGAGTGTGCATATGTGATGAGATTTGGGTTTCATATGGAGAATGCAATGAAGGGAGTTGGGTTTCATGAACTATTTGGGATTCAGAAGGGGCTCCATGTAATGTAGATCGTGGTTGCTTAGACATAAAATGTAGGTCCATAATACGTGGAACCACCTAAACAAAACAAACACTCAAAAAGTAAACTGGTTATAAATTGTTTATAAAACTCTTACTTTCTGTCCATCTGTTCGATGCGGGTTTCTACAACCGCGACATCTACATTCCGAGCAAGGTTTACCATCTACATAACAAGGACATCTCTGTCCACAGCAAGTGAGTTTGCCAGGAGTAGCAGTGGCATTTCCGCATCTGCAGCCCTTTTTTGGTTTAATGACATATGGCTTCTTAAACAAGTTCTAAAAATAGATGACATATATTATTTCCCAATCGGGTCGCTATAGAACAACCATACAGCATATGTTAAAAGGGCTATTAAATCTCACAAGTGCTAATTGGGAATTTAAAGTAGGAAAAGGCAATACGTCTTGCGTTATTGAAAAATGTAGCATGGAAATGAAAGCAAAGAAAACATCTTTTTAGTAAAAATTAGTGAGGCATTTGAAGTAGTACCATTTAGAAATACATAGGTACATTATCTTAAAATTTTAAATGAAAGAAAGCCAAAAAAAGATAAATTGGTTAAATTGTAATAAGGGACTATCTATAAAATCAGGAGGGGGAAATTCAGATGAAGTTGATTTCAAAAAGAGTAAATTGGAATGAAAATAGATACAAGTAGGTGAAAGTAGTTATTTTAAAATAAAAACTACATTGATTTAATAGTGAAAATTATTAAAAGGCAAGAGGGAACACAGGGCTAGTTACCAACACAAATTAATGTTTAAAAAAAATTACATATCAAAAATAAACAGTAAAAATGTCACTAATACTTTCTGTTTTATTATTTTTGAAAATCACAATAACACAAATTATTTAACACTCAAGAATTAAATGCGAATGGGGCACATCCCACTTTCTACATGAATATTACTGACATTTACTTAGCATTATTAATGCCACATTTTTAGGAATCTATAGATAGTAAAACATTCTAAAAGAAACAGGTATAAGACAACAGGCAACAGTGATTAATTTAGGCATTATTAAAAGTTAAAATTAAATTGGCTGCAGAAAGAAATAAAAGCGTTACATAACAATATAAGTAAAATGTGTATTACTCACTGCGTAGCGGCGAGTGTGTAATTCCACTAGGATCCAATATTTCATGGCCTACTAAAAATATATTTGGCTTATACCTCTGTCAATTTTCAACTGATTTTGGCATTTGGAAGAAAATATAAATTCAATTGGAAATACCATGGATAATAACAATATTGAATTTTGGCAATCCAAATATGCTTTTTAAATTTTTACTTGAGAGCTTTCATACTGTCATGATCCTTACTGTATATTTGTTCAGTGGCTGCCCAACGTATCTTATAGAACATCCAAAACTAAATACATAAGAAAATATTGTGATATTCAAAAGTCAACAGATTTATAAATTAGTTCTAAAACATTTCAAAATATTTTAAAGTATCTTCAATTTTTAATATTGCCTTAAATCAATAATTTGAGCGAATGTTTCAGAGAAAACATAGAGTCATAATCATAGACATATTAAGAGTAGACCAGGCAAGGTAAAGGCTGGCCTGTATGAAAAGATGAAGTGCCGACTTTTACCTCGAGTGGTCTAGCTATTTTTATCTATCACACGCATACGGTCGGCTATCTCCATCGCCACCCACCATACAGAAACTAGTGGCGGGAGGTGGACAAGCAAGCAAGAGTAGACAGCTAGACACACCACTGTTCGCTGACTCCAAGTTACAATCTTTTGGCCACTTGCCTTGTCTACTCTTAATTTGTCTATATGGTGAACTTTGATATATTCAAGTTTCAATATAACAAATTTCTCTTAAAATGAAAACAACCACTTATTTTACATACCTTTTCAGAACTTTTAATCCTAGTTACAGTAGAGGATGTAGTGATGTTCCCGGTGCTTTCCTTAGGTTTTCGCTTCAGAGTAATTTTATTTCCAGTACCTGGATAAACTACCGAATAGAATGAGCTCATGTTATTGGTTTGTGGTTCAATGGTAGCGTGGCGATTTTCTTTAACTGCAGCAGGTGCCTTTACAGTTTGCGTTAGAGTGGAGGAAGATGCAGAATTGGTGTAAACACAAGGTAATATAGAATAAGCAGATTTCGGCAATCCACCATTGCATTTATAGTTATCTTGAAATGCTGCTCCTTCTTTTATAAGCATTATTAAACTACTTGCTCCTCTCTCGAAGCCAGAGCCTAGTTCAGAAGCCTGTAGATTGATTACTTTAAATATAGGCATGCTCATTAATGTGGTACACATTTGTCTATAACACTGCATTAAAATCCGCAAGCGTTTGTTCTCAACATATTCAGTGCAGTCTTTACATGAGTCGCAGGCTGGTTTAATTCGTTTTCTACCTCCTCGACATTCTCGGCATATATGGTGCTGGCACTGTGCATGTGCCGGGGTATATGGATCCACCACAAGTGTCGAACAAACTACGCAGCACAAAGAATTCCGTAAGTAAGGAATAAGTCTATACAAATCTTGCCATGAAGCTGGATTTCTATGGTCAGCCTGAAGTATAATATTTGTTGTAGTCGAGTATAAGTTCGTTGAGTTCATTTTGGGAATAGACAAAGCTTTGTCTCTGAAATTCATTTTGTAAACCAAAAATAAGGAGTACTTTGCGGTTATTCTCTCTTCTTTAGATTTTTTGGATAGGTTTTCTAGGGTTATGTTTACTCCTCGAACTGTTACTCACAGAGTGAATACGTTTTTGTTTCTCTGCAACACAAAATAGATGAAAACACAGAATACGCAAATATTTAAGGCTATGTTCACTATTTCTGGAAGAGTGAAATAAAGTAAAGAATTAAAAACTGTGATTAAAAAATCTAAAACCATTTACAGGAGGAATGTTTGTAATGAATTAATTAAGTACAAAATACGCCGACGTTCAAGAATTCCTTTAAATAATTTTAGCGCAGAAACAAAAGCTCAACAGCTAAAGCTCACGTTGAAGTTGAAATATGAGTGATACTATTTCTTATAATGTTAACGCAATACCGAAAAAAGTAATTGTTTTAAGATAGTGTGATGAATGGCTCAGACGACATGAATTTAAATCTTGCCTACTTTGAATATTTTAAATGTGCACCACTAATTCACTTGCCAAAATTATTACTCTGAGCCATTGGGAGTTCAAGAGTAAGACGTCAGGGCACCTATTCCTGAATGTGGGTAATTGTAATTACCTAGGGAAATTTTAAAATTACCGTTCCACCAATAATTATGCTTATACTTATTGGTGGAACGGTAGTTTTAAAATTTCCCTTGGGTATTACGATTACCCACATTCAGGAATAGGTGCCCAGTTACAAGATTCCACCAATCACTATAGTACTAAGTCAAAAAGCACTATAGCACCCACCCGATTTCGGAAAATTTTAATAAAACCGTAATATGTATGATATGTAATTAATTACCTTGTTATCAGAACGAAAAATTCTAGGGAATTTTCGAAAAATCTAGGAAATTTTCGAAGAATCTAGAAAGAAGTAAATATTTGTTCCATGCGCAAGATTTTATGTTCTGTTCCCCACTGACGGTTTAATAATATGAATTGAATTTAAGCAACTTTTTAGAAGAGTTGCGTTTTTGATAAGATCGACGAGGTGGATGTTCATTAAATATCTGGAAGGTAAATCTATACTGGTAATTTTCAATAATGTTACCTGTTACGTGGCTGTAATTAATTTCTATATGTTTAAAGGGTAATTATACATCACCTTGTAATAATGGATGACCAGAAGACAGTCAGGTGCGCGAATCTATCCAGAAGGGTTACTGAAGCAATAGTCTGCGAGCTGTTCAGTAAAGTGGGTCCTGTAGATATGGTCAGGATCCCAAAATATCGAGACGGACAAATGAGACATGCCTTTATTTGTTTCCGTGAAAAGGAATCCGTTGGTTATGCCCATGACATCCTCAACGGACTATTATTCTTCGACCGAGAGATCACTGTAACGCCGAGGATTCCCATTAAGACGCCGAGGATTCCCATTAAGACGCCGAAGAAGGAAAACGTGCTGCAGAACGAGAATGTCCAGGACAACAAACAGGTAATACTGTGGAAACTAATTGTCCGGTTAAGAATAATATGAAATTAATTAATTCCCTTCGCTTTTTTACACGTTGGTGCATACCATATGTGAGAACTTCTATCATACATAGAGTGAGTGATACAGAGTGTGAGAGGGAAGATTTGAATATATGATCAAATGAATTAGAAAGAAGCGACACATTACAATCATGTCCTACCCATTTCTCATTTGCAATTATAATTTGCTTAATATTCTGCATATTTGCCTCATTGTAAAGTGGTACACAAAATAATGTGATGGTACTAATGTAAAAAGAATAGGTACTATTTGTACAGTGGTACTAACAGGGTAATTCAGTGCAGCAAGTCATAAAATGGGACAAATATGTTAAAAACCAATCACTGAGCGAACTGCAAAGGATGGCAAGTCAGAAATGAGCGGGATAAAATTTTAAGCATCTTCCATTTGTAATGAGTTTGACCACATGTTCGCAGTTTCTCTTTCACACTCTTTACAGCTCGCTGTATGTATGATAAAATTTTTCGCGTATGGTAAAAGACTAGAAGTTCCTATAGAATTTTTGAATGCGAAGAATGGCCTTAAAATTGGATCTAGAAGATTTACAGAAATTTCAATCAACATCATTTTAATTTTACACATTAGAAAGAATTTAGAAATGCCGAAAGTTTCTTAAAGTTAAATTTAGAAATTAGAATTATTAGTCTCAATTAGAATTTAAAAGCTTTTGTTTTGATTTCAAATACTAGAATGTTTGAATCATATAGAAGAAAGAGTGTAGAGTATAAAACACATTGATAATTTCATGCTTAGCTAACATCCAACAATTAATAATTAAGTATTAAGAGATAAGAAGGTCACAATGTGGATATATACTGTCATTATTAAGGCCTATGATTGATTCTAGGGTTGCAATTTGGTGGCCCAAAAGCCAACAGAAAGTCAGCATGGAAGTCATGGTATGTCTACCGTCCATAGATCTATATCTAATGGGGGTGGCTTTGGCGGCGATGTTAAGGCTCAAAATAATGTGAATTAACGCTGTCGTAGGTTGTGGAGGGATAAGGTGTTGCCTGTGGAAAGAGGCAGTTAATAGATTATCGCTACTATAACAGGTTGGAACGGATGGTATACCCCCTCAGTTTGTTTTTGACAAACCCTACGATATACAAATTAACTCGAACAAATCGGTCACGGAAGGTTCAGTGAAAATCTTTGTGGATGGTTCGGAGACTACAACAGGAGCAGAATGCGGAATATTTTCCAAGGGTCTGCAACTAAATATCAAGTGGGGTCTATGGAAACATGCCAGTGTAGTTCAATCGGAACTTGCTGGTATATCGCTTGCTGCAAATGAAATTATCCGGAAAATCATCATGGAAAAAATGATCACAATGTGCACAGACAATAGACGAAGTGTTTACTGATCTTGAACCGGCACAGATTCATCAATGAATCAGCGATGAAATGCCACAACTCACTTGATGAAAGCAGCCTACAGGTACAAAAAATTTCTGTAGTTTGGGTCAAAGGCGACAATTAGGCCTGTCAACTTGAGTGTGCAGGCAACAATAAAGCAGATAAGCTGGCTAGGAAGACAGCCAAATGTACTATCATGAACTCTGGCCTTTCACACTTGGCTCCTGCTACCTTGACGAGCCTGAGCAAAGAATTCACCCTGTCGATTTTAAATCAAGATGGGATAAGACAACAAGCTGCAAACTCGCCAAGAATCTTCTTTTCTATACTAAAGAGGAAACAGCCAAGAGGTATTTGGACCAGAAGCAAGTTCTGATTCACTGTGGGAGTTGTGAATGGATATTGCTAACTAAGAAAACATCTCCATCAAATGGGGCTAAGCGATACACCTTTGTGCAGAACATGTGAATATGAAGGCGAAATGGTGCAGCACTTGCTTTGCGAATGTGACGGCGTTTTTAACCTACGAGAATCCATCTTAGGAGAACGGTGGCCAAGCATGGAGTCTGTGAAAACGGCTCCCTCAGTTACTATTACCGCCTTTTCCCCATTCATTCCCAAAATTTCCAACCTAACCTCCTTAATCGTTTGCTCCTAAGTGTTTATCCGAATATCGTTTCTTACATATCTTCGCTTTCAACCAATAAATCTTCCATCCTATTGTTCAATGTTCAACAGGTCATTCCAATGATATTACCAGAAACGTCTGATTCTTCAATAATGGTACAGGTTGTAGAAGATCCTCTGCTGAAGCCGGTAAATGCCCCAGAATCTTCCTCAAACAGGAAACTTGGTCATGGTAAAAAGAAAAGAAGGAAGCCGAAAAAAATCTTTGATTTTTCTGGAGACTTTCTTGCCTGGAAGTATAAATACCGATTTCTTTAAAATTTGTGAATGCTTACCTATATTTGTTGTTCATAGATATTTTATTGTCTGAAGATTAATTTGACATATTTGTTTAATTGTGGTTTTTGGGTTTGAATGTTTGAAGTTTTTGAGTCATTTGAACACTTACCTGCATTTGTTCATATTAGATATTTTATTATCTGACAATTAATTTGTAAGATATTTGTTTAATTGTCATTTTTGAGTTTTAATGTTTGAAGTTTTTGAGTCATTTGAATACTTATTTACATTTGTTCATAGTTTATTATCTGACAATTAATTTGTGACATGTTTAATTGTCATTTTTGAGTATTAAAGCATAACTTCGTGTGATTCTTTCTATAAATGTGATAGTAAAAGAAGTGGAAGTGTTATAAAATTTGCAATGTGATTTAGGTTTTAGTATGACTGATGGCTGTAATTAAACGAACTTTTGCCCTTCCATAATCAATCTTAGCGTCTATTTCTATGAACAGCTCGTAAACTTTAACCATAGTGTATACAGTAATAAGTGTAGTCACTCTCCGAATTGCCGAAAACCATCACCTCTTGTCATCTCTACCCCCTCACCCAGACGGATTACTTGCCGAGCAAGAGAAGCTTGTGGTCATTTTATACACGGTGTCTTCGCGTAAGGTTATACACGGTGCGACAAACGCACCGTCAACGACCAACGCTAAATTTACTGGAAAAAAGTATTTTTTTGCAGCACAAGAAATCGTCATCGTGGAAACAAAAATTAGTTTTAGCCATTGAAACTTCTGACTAACGAAATTTACAAACTGCAGAAGGTAACGCACTTGTATATGTCGGTGGATACTTTTTACGTAAGTGTATTTTAAAACACAAAAAATCCGATAGAAATACCAAATTTTGCGAGCTAAAGAAATATAAAGGCAGTCATAGTGGGATATTTGGAGGCTTAAACGTCCCTCCAATTGATTTTATTAATTGTTTAGTAGCATAAGAAGAAATTTTTACATCCAAATTCAACGACCTCTGTATACATGAGGGCGTAGGAATAGCATTGCTAAATCTATTTAAAAATGTTAAATTTTCACACCCATGTCCCAATTTCCCTCATATTTATTTTATTTCTCTATACACAAGATTAAGAACCTACTATACATTAAAGTTTGCGAATAGAGAATAAAACATCAAAAAATAATAAGGAAAACTCTAAATTAAATGTATCAAAAAAACATGTAAAAACTGGAGTAAGTACTTGCAAATACACAATAAACTTGTACTTCATTATATTTATACCTAATAGGATCATTACGTATGTACTTATATCTTGGTTGCTATTATGTGTTATCTTAGCAATGAAATATATGTATCTCTAAGTACTTTGTCTGTTTAGGGTGTACCTATTACGCGAATCTTTTTCAAGTCCTGCAAATGATTTCAATCCTTATCCTTAACAATTCGCAAACAGCAATTACTTCAAGAAGTACTGATAAATTTCTGATTACAATTGTTTATGGTATACTTCGACCTTATACGTTTGTAAATAATCTTCCGCCGACAAAATTTCAACTAGTCTGAATCTTGGAATAACTTTTTGTCCGCTACTCGTATGTCGACGATTTAATGAAATTATCGATTTCACAATCGCTTTACCCCCGTACATTGCGGTTTCGGATCCTTTACGGGGACTATAAAACGATTTATGATAGGTAGCAAAAAATGCCGGTTTTTCGAGGAGATCAAAGGAGTGACTCGACTAGTTGTAATGTATAGACTATGCTTTAACCAGCCAAGTAGTTATTTTACCATGATTTATTGATTAAATTGAGACAAAGTGGCATTTGTAAACAGTTCTCGCAAGATTTAGTATTATTTATTTCACGCCAATAATATGTTTCTTTAAATTCCTCACTTCACGAAGTTTTTTATGGCACAATGTACAATATTGGTTGGTTTGTGCGCTGATGTAATGCATGTCACATTGTGATTTCGTAAAAAAACATATTCTGCTTCTGAGGAGTTTACCTGGACAGGGTATAGATGGGGAGGTTTTAATTCAGATAACCACTCATTTCAAAGTTGGAACTTACTTTGTTTCTTCTTCTGAGATGTCTTTTATCTTACTTGTGTCCATAAAGATTTACACTTCTTAAAAAAAGGTGGTTCAATAACACATCCTTTACTTAACTGGATAGTAAAGTGGGCGCTTTTTAATTGGAAATCAGATTTTAAATATGATAATTTTTTGGTTTCAGATATCTACTTTTAATGAAGAGATAAAAAAAGATTTTGCCAAGACCTCTTCCTACCCTTTGGAAAAGCTGGTCCTTTTGTTTTTCCTTAAAGCTTCTTTAAATCATTTTATGTTAAAGTTTAATACTGGTATATGCCTAATTTGATTAGACCAACATTCAAGGCAGCAAGGAAATAGATTATCATTACCCAGACAGTCAGATCTGCTGACAGATCCGCAGCCATCTACGGGCATTTTGCTCCAAAACTGCATGCGCACGATGTGAAGGAAATAATTCACCAAAATAATTTCATTGCCGACTTCATATTCAGCAGTCGAGATAGGCTCGAAATCCAAAGAGTTGCATGTCCACGTATTATCTTTGTTCTACTTGATGCGATTTCGAGCCTATTTCGACCATTTCATATGAAGTTGACAATAAAATTATGCTAGTAAATTATTTTCATCACATAATGACTATGTGAACGCCATTTTATTATATTTTATAGTGGATAATCTGTGATTTTATCTCGACAACGCTGCCAGCTATATACGATTGACATTCATTGCGTCTATACGCACAATTTATGTTATTCTATGGTAGAAGGCGCTCACTCATGTAATAAACAGTCAGATTCGCTATATGGATATATAAGGTTCCCAAAATTATTTATGCAGATGTTTGTAGTGCCATGGAAATAAAGTCTTTTGGAAGAAGCTGTATTTCATGACGATTTTTCGGGCTTCAGAACAATGGAATTTTTGCTACAAAAATCGGAAGTTGTTCATAAAAGGCAAAGAATTAAAAAAAAAAACAAAGAGAATTAAAAAAGATCACAGTGACGGTGGCAAAGAGTACATATATAAAGAAATAGAGTCCTCTTTTAACCGATAACGGAATCAAGCACACTGTGAATGTGTCTTAGACACCTGATCAAATAGGAGTTGCAGAACGCGAAAATCGTGCTATTGTCGAAGCACTCGTTCAACTATTTATTCAAATCTAGAATTACCGCTGTTTCTGTGGGCTGAAGCAATAGATACAGCCGTATATGTAATAAATCGAAGAGGGCCAACGAAAATTAATGGAAAAACACCCTATGAATTATGGTATGGCAATTTCCTAGTGTACTAATCTGAAAGTGTTTGGAACCGAATGTTTTGTGGATATACCAAACGAAAAGTCACTAAATGGTTTTTTTGGTTTGCTAGGTTGAAGATCGTAAATGATATCGAGTGCATGTATCGAACATTAGAGATAAGTATTGCAGTCTGTACCGACTAAAACCAACCTCTCGTTTTTGAAATCTAGAATTCGCCGAATTTATCAGAAGCTTAGATTTCAAACAAAGTAAAGCAGACCTTTGCTCCTTTATCAGTACAATTGAAGATGAAATAGTTTTGATTGTTGTTTATGTAGATGATGGTTTTACAGCAGTTTCGCACATTCAATTGTTTCATGTTTAAAGCTTATAGCGATGCTGATTATGCCGGAGACAAAGAAACGCGAAAATTAACATTTGGTAATGTGTATATAAATGCAAATGCCGCATTTGTATGTAAAATATCTCTATTTCGTATGCAATGCATTTGAAAAGAAAGAAGTTGATGTTATATATATATATATATATATATATATATATATATATATATATATATATATATATATATATATATATATATATATATATATAGAGAATAAAGAACAATTTACAGATGTATTTACAAAAGCATTGCCAAAACCTAGTTTTTGTGTTTACGAGAAAAATTAGGAATTATTTGATTTAACTGAAGGATAAGTGTTTCATTTTTGTAAGGATGTCGAGTTTTAGGGAGGGTGATGAGATTCCAGAAACAAACTCGCCATCCCATTATATTTTTTCAACACAGACGCCCTAGGATTCATACCCTGGACTAGGACAAGGAAGAGGCACCACCCACACACCGATTAAGACGAAAATGACTGAACATGATCCCACAGCCCCTCATTACCTATGGTCCCAGACGTCCGATAAGGATGGACGGATCTCTCCTACTCTGGTGACTGGGCATCGGTTTCTGCGGTTGCCGCGGCCTTCACCAGAATTGGCAGTCACCACCCTAGGAAAAAGAAGGCTATAGTAATCATGGATTGCTTACAGTAAGTATAGTTGGTCCAGCCAGTCGAGATAACAACCAGAAGCTAGGAAAACCAACAGAGCCTAACCCTTACTTCTGGCTTTGCAGGAGGCCGGGGGAATTCCATTCCTCCGCAGCTTCTAGTCAGGTTGGAGAAAGGGGGAAATTGCTTTCCTCCGGGGGTAGGTCAAAATACTCTTAGCGCTTCTCGCTAAGAGTAGTGAGCAAAGTTTAATCTTCTATAATAAACTAAATCTGTTATACAAGGTAAGCAAGCAGTCAGAGAGAGTCTGAGCCTCAGACGAGGTGCCACTATTCCCAACCACAAACCAGGTGTCAGCCTATCCGGTGGTACTTCTATCTTCCACCATGTGTAAATGGAAGGAGCCAATTCCCTGGGAGGATTATTTAGCAAGTAGGTCTGCAGGGAACTATTCTGTCTGCAGGAATCCTGCACTACCACAGATTTCTGTGGTATCATTTGAAGATTTTTCTCCAAATAGAGATTTGAACATCCCCATTGAAAAAAAAAGTTAGAAAGTGCAAGCAGAGAAGGTTCGGCGCAGTGAAAACGTCATATTTGTAAACTTGTAACTACTCGCCTTGCATTAATAATAATACATCTAAAACTTTCAATAATTATGACAGTTGTCACAAATTATGAATTACCTCCTGTCTCTATCCCTAGGGAAACAACCCATGAGTACGGCCCATGGATCGAAAAACAATTTGGAATTCCGCACCACTATATGATCCAACAACCTTAGGATGCATCATGGAGGAAGACTGTGGACATTATGGACCTGTTAGCACTCTGACGCACAGATCGTCCCCACCCCCGACACGAAATCCCGTACACTCGGTGGATATTCTCTCCCAAGAAATCGTTGTTAGAGTTCAAGCAGAAACGCCTCGCTTGGATTCAGAAACTCCACTTGGCGATCATTGACATCGACTTACAGAGAGATGAGTCCCCTGGTTTAAAGTTCGAGGAACATAGAGAGCTGAATTCACTATTAAGTTCTTACTCAAAGATATAGCCTTATACCAAACATAACAATGAAATAAACTGAAAAAAAATGAATTCAAATATTTTCTTGGTTGATTTGAAAATTTAAAATTCATCAAATTTAAAGTTTATTAAATTTTTTGAGCTGTTCGCTGAGCTGAGCTGAGCACTTCGGTTTTCTATGAGTAATTTGGTACCTGTGACATATTTTTTCCTCAGGTTGCTAGTGAGGTCCAAACAATAGACTAAACAACAACCTTTTACGTGGTATCTTTTAATGCAATGGACTCACTTTGATAACATTTCATCGACTAAGGGAGTACATGCTACTTTAAAATATTTACTAATTTCGCTAGAAAGTTTTAAATCAGCACTATCATAGGTGTCTTTGATTACAGGTGTTCATGGCTATTTATCCTTGCAAACCGACTGGAATCACTACTTATGTTCAAGTAAATATTCTACACAACCCTTTAATAAGATAATACATGTATACTCCAAATTTGGAAAATATTAAGAACATGTCTTTGAAAACAAGCAGTGGGGTTCTGTTAATGATATATTCGTACGACTTATGGTCTAACCACAATTTCATGTAAATTTCGACTACGAGCATCAATCTACTAAGTTGTGATGAATAATAAGGTAAGACACTTTCATTGGTAGTACAATTCTATGTGTGAACCATAGGTTAGTGACAAAATTTGTTGTTTAATGTGGTGGTTGGTAGTGTGTACTTGCAGTTAAGCATTTTAAAAGTCCTTACATTAATAACACACAACGTAAGTAATATTTAAATAAGGTATATTAGAATAAAGCTACTAAATTAACATTAATATTTTATTATTCGCAATTATATAATACTAAGAATGACTTGGAATAATACCTTCCACTTTGTGAATTTGACTGAAATACATCACAATTAGAGCAAAATTAAATAAAACATAAATATGTTAAGTCACTGGTACTTTAGTACAAGATAATTGATTCATTAACAAAGGATGGACTGATCAGATGAAATTACTCAACGTTTCTGCAAAAGAAATATTTTTCAATAAAACTTGCAAATCATCAAGAAAGCTTAAGCCATACCCTGGTTTTCAAGCAAAACAACACAGTATATCACCAAGTTAAATGAAAAAATCTCATACACTAAAAGTTTAACTCTACACAATCCTTTATTATATTAATGTATTAGTGTGTTGCAAGTGTACCTTACTTAAGGCTTATCTTCAACATTTTTTTGACATATATCTACAAGTTAGTAGTTATAACATAATTTAATGTGATTTAATCTTTACCTCCAGGTAACAATACTTTTATTGAAAATGACAATTTATAGTTTGGCAAAGATAAAACACATCATAACAGTTAATGCTCCAAACACCAACACTTTTTATTACTTTCTGTATTTATACAAACATAAGGCGAAGCAATGATTTATTTTTTAATTTAGGGAAATAAAAATTGCAAACTAATGAAACGAAAAAGATTAAAACCATGTTTATGACGCCCTATATTCGAGCAAGTAGATTAACCTACTGGTAGTGTACTGTATCTTATACATATTACCTTTGCTAAACTTCACTGTACACCCAAAATTCATGCAGTAAATTCAAATTTTAAATCGCATTTATTATAAAACAAGAAAAATACGGTAAATAGGTTACAATTTTAATGTTAGTGGATCATCCCTAAGCAGAAGGTCCCAAACAAATGCTTTGTACATGATCTGATACATACACAATCCTCATGGTGTTGGTGAAGCCGCTTCCCTGCTTCCAACCTGTCACGACAATAACCGGATCGCCTGTTTTAACAAAGCCTTTGCTCTTGCCAAAATTGATCCCAGCGTTCACTCTGGCATCAACATCTCTCAACCAATCCTCCAGACGACCACCTAAGGAACAAAAAAAGGAAATATACAAGGACCTTTTCATTTTGGCTCTAAAATTAAGCTCACGTAAGTTAGACAATTACTTAAACAAGTGAAGGCACCATGGAAAGTACAAATACGATAACGGAGGTTATTGAAAAACCTGGACAATGCCTTTGAATCACTGAATATATATTTTTTCAGAAAGTGGCAATAAGGCATAAGTTTATTTACTTTAGTGTTTTTATATATGTACATATCTAAAGAGTGTTTTGACGATGACTGCATTTATGCACCTGAAAATATTTCATTAACTTTGACTTTTCATGGGCATGCAACTACGAACTACATCAAAGACATCCACTTACTTTCATAAAACAAAGGTAGGATGGCGCGATAAAGATGAGCCTGACGGGCGGTTTGAATGTTTCTAGTTACAGCAATGATGGGACATCTGGGCCTATATTTGGAGATGAGATGTGCAGACTTTCCAGAAGTCGTGATGACGATTATTGCTGCAGCAAGGCATTTAGAAGACGCTTCGACAGCTGAGATGGCTACAGTCTGAGCTACATCGAGGGGCAGGATAGCCTGAAAAATTTCAAGCATATTAATATTTAATTCATGTATACTGTCTTTATCAAATAAAGTATGGATAATAAAAATGTTTCTTGGTATTATTGGTGCAGATACAGCAAAAACGCTTTATCCGAAAGTTAACCAGTTTACAGAATTCAATTGGTTTTGATTAATCGTGGAGTTCTGTACAAAGCATATTGATTTGTTTAATTATTTAAACTATTGTTACAGTTTATAGGTGGCTGCTATACTCTCCAGTTATACAAAAGAACAATCACAAATTGCCGTGTCCATATAACATAATATGTTTTAATACCTCAAAAAAGTTCTATTTTATTTTCAAAAAGCTTTGCAATGAAGATTATATGGATTAATTAATTTTGGTACTAACCGTACTAGCCAAATCGATGAATAACTGCTTCTGCCAAATTGCGGCTTCAGCTTCCTTACAGATGCTGGCCATAGTTGCTACACAATCTAAAGGATAGTCTCCCTTAGCCGTCTCGCCGGACAACATGACACAATCTGCCCCATCCAAAACGGCGTTGGCGACATCAGAGCTTTCAGCTCTCGTGGGCCTTGGTTTTTTGACCATCGATTCCAGCATCTGAGTGGCACAAATTACTGGTTTACCACGTTTGTTGCACCTAGCAATCATAGCTTTTTGAGCGAGGAAAACTTTCTCTGTAGGAATCTCTATACCGAGGTCACCCCTGGCTACCATGATACCATCAGAAGCCTCTATGATCTCGTCCAAGTTAGTCATGCCTTTAAAAATCAACCCAATAAGTTTAGGAGTGTGTCGAATAAAGGAAATGGTAACAAAATAGTTAATATACATGTGTTTTTTTTTTATTTTCTTTTAAACTATTTTTTTGTTGTTTTAAAGCATGAATTCAACAAATTATTTTTGATATTGCCTCACTTTCTAAAAGCTTTACTATATTTCAGTTTTTCTCACCTTGCTGATTTTCAATTTTAGAGATAATCAAAATCTTCTTGCCCTGATCTCCAAGGATATTACGGATTTCAGTCAGGGCGGCTCCATTACGGATGAAAGAAGCGAAGATCATGTCGACTCCTTGCTCAACACCAAATCTAAGATCAGATTTGTCCTTCTCAGAAACAGCCGGTAAATCTACTGGAACTCCAGGAAGGTTGCATCCTAAATATAAGACATTTATTAGAGAATCTTAACTTCAACGTCATTATGTACCACAGAATCTTAATTTAAGCAAGGGTTGTGGCTCAAATTAACTAGTAAAAAAATCAGTATACTTTTTGGAAGGTTGATAAATTAAAATACATGCTTTAAAATTATACACCAACAACCTTGATATGTTCACTAACTGGCTTCAGAAATATAAATGATATTCGTTTGTAATGACTAGACCCTTATAATCAGGAGGCACAGTGTTACTTGATATGGTGATACTTTTGTATGAACACAAAATATGTATCGGGTTGATGATCTGGCATTGACTAGGATTGAGAACTGTACTGATTAAGTGAGTTATGTGTCAAAAATGGAATATTTCTGAGTCAACTGAAGCTATTAGTGTAATTTGTAATTCTTTAATTATTTACTAATTTTGTAACTAAGTTTCTTCTTTTCAATAAACAAACAATGAACTGAAATTCCCAGTCGTCTAGGTGCAAGAATTTTGGGAGTGAATAAAATTTGAATGACTATTAAGCATATTAGCTTTCTTACCTTTCCTGCTTCCAAGTGTTCCTCCATTTTCAATGGAGCAAGTCAAGACGGCACCATCGATGGACTCAACGACAAGAGAAATCAAGCCATCATCCACATAGATGCGGTTTCCTGGTTTAACAACTTTGTTAATGTTGTCATAATCAACATAAATACAATCCTTGGTGCCTTTTGATTCAAAAGCCTTATCGGTAGTGAGCTTGATTTTCTCGCCCTTCTTCAATTCAACCTCGGCAGAACCGCCCTACATAAAAAACAAGCATAGAAAGTTAAATATAGGAATGTTACATTGGTTTACTCCTTCTAGAAGGCCGGTCCTGATCTCAGGTCCCTTGGTGTCCAAAGCAATAGCCAGAGGATAGGTCATGCCAATTTTCTTGCTGTAGTTCTCAACAGCCTGTCTGATGTTCTTGATGGTCTCGCCGTGATACTCGTGAGAGCCATGGGAGAAGTTCAGGCGGGCGATGTTCATGCCCACCTCCATCATTTTTTCCAGCATGGCTGGTTCTCGGGAGGCAGGCCCTGGAAGAAATGAAATCGTTACAAGTTTTTTTAGTTGTTAATCTCTTCTATAACCTAAATCGCAACCATCAATATTTGGTTAAGGCATTTAATATGAAACTGTTGTTTCCTGGAAGACCTACTCCAAGCATGTATGGCCTCCACCTCAGGGTACCAGCCAAAGTAATCAATACTACACACAATTATAAAAATTATTGCAGTTACGTGCACTTAGATCCACGAATTTTTACTCTCATTACACAAATACTGACAGAAATACATTCTCTTCCAAGACTTAGATGCCAAAGTATTCTTAGACTTGTATGGACACTTCTGTACTTAAAATTAGAACACAGTACCACTTGTAAAATAACTGCCAGTGAAGTATGGTAGATATTTCACCAACTGTGATTTATTCATTAAATGGCGTAATTCACTTTTAAACCTTTGAACATTACTGGTTGAAACAAGCATAAAGTCAAAATTTGTTTATTGTCATGGGGCTAGTACGGATAGCATGCAGTATCATGACTTACAGCTGCTGGAATTATACACTTGCACATTTTTATCTTTTGAACAGTATGTCCGGTGTGTATTTATATAGAAACAACCTCTAGGAATGGTCCCTTTTTTAATACATTGAACAGAAAATTAGTTTCTACTTGTAGGCTGAATTAATGTAGTAAAAATGACACATATATTAGGCCACATGGATAAATAATATAAACCTAGCCTTCATGGGCAAGTTATTATAACATCCATGTAGCTTCCTGATGGTTTTACTCTACAAGTCTGTACAATTAGTTACTGCATAGTTCTAGCTGCATTAAACAAATTGATTATACCTAATAATAATTAGTTGTCACTGTTATTTACATAATAATTTAAGTGTAAAATTTGACAATAGCAAAATTAGCAAACTATTTACAGCAGTGTATATCTTATCAGATAAATATTTTATCAGACAAAATTTTTTACAGTAGACTGATTATGTAAATGCAATTCACTTACCAATAGTGCATATGATCCCTGAAAGTCTGATAAAAGAGGCCCTCGAGTGGATGTCAAGGGCACAGATATGATCTAGGTGGGTGGCTGCGTCAGCAGCCTGAAGCTGGTATGGCAGAACATTTGCACTCATCTGAAACAGACAAAAGAGGATATAGATCTACTACTACATTATACCTTGGTTTTTAAGTTTACATTGACGTTCTGCAAAACCTGTTCATCATTAATAGTCGGCCAAACCATTTTTTTACTTAAAATTTGAAAATGTCTTTTAACATAAAAGTTTCTTGAAACTGTCGCAGCAAAATTTAGCTGTGCACTTGATTTGCCCTTGCATAATATCCCCACTCCGACAAAGGAAAGTGCCCCCCCTACCACTTTAATTTTATACATCCTAAAAGGTTTTTAAAGCGTTTAAATGGTTTAATACATATGAAAACAGGAGTGCCACATATTTATTGTTACTGTATTGATTTTAAGGGAAAAGGGAAACCTTACATTTTCTTTAGATTTTCTAAGAGTTGATTTTCTGCTAAAAATAGGATTGTATTTATAGGAATGTATTTTTAAAACGTTATATAAGCTTTGTATCTCAAGTTTGATTGAATGAAGTGAATGTGTATCAAATGAGTTTAGTTTTTATACAAAAACTACTGTAAGTAAAATGTTGTTTTCTATCCCTTTATAAATCATCCACATTAATTAATGTGGATCTTCAAAATATGTAGGATTTTACACACACTTACATGTTGTTTAAAAGCATAATTATGTAGTATATAACAAGCGTGTTGTCAATATTACGTAAAATGGGTAACAAACATGAGGACTAATAAATTTACTTGTCAAGTGAAAGAACAAATTTACAATTTAAACAACAGACAGCTTGTCACTTGTTAATTTATACCAGGAGAATCAAAAATATTATACCTATGATGTCGCTAATGAAATCAAGTAGTCCATGTATTTGTTGCCTAAAATATTAAACTATGTAATCAAATTTAATATTGACGGTACCATGTTTCATCGATTTATTAAATTTTTTTTTATGTATAAGACATTTTCACTTTCAAACAAAAATTAGTTGGTCAATTGACAACTTATTAATAATATAACCAAATAACGAAGTCAAATTTTTAACCCAGTTAAAAAAATGTTACTGGAGTTCTTCATTTTAGTTTTCAGTGCCTTACTGGAAACTTTAATCCAACATATTGTATACTTCATACAATTTGTAATTAAAGGAAAATCTGTTTCCCTGGCAGCTGCTGCATGTTTGAGTTTAGCTGATGTAATCAGCATTTACATTATTTATTATGCTCATGTATTGAACCACCAGTTTGATACATATTTTTTTAATGTGGACATGTAAATCGCTTCAAGGGTAAAAAAGAGTTTAAAGCCATTTTAAAAACATTTTTTAATTTATATTCTAACGCTACTTCAATAGTTACCAAATAGTAAAACACATTACCAGTAAAATAGTAAAATTATGCCCTTTAACAAACGTTGCATTTGAATGTATTGCAATTGTAGATCAAAAAGGAGTAACAAAGGGAGCTAAACCTTACCAGTTTCTGGAACATGGAAAAAGTCAAAATCACTTAATTGTGCTTTCTGTAAACAATGCTTATCAAAGATAAAATAAACAAGGGGCAATTGCGCTGGTATGGAAACATGCAGACGATAATAGGTTGTCGAACAGGACTTCGGAGCCAAAGAAAATCATGGTTTGATGAAGTGAGAAAAGCAGCAACAAAAGGGAAGATATAGTGTCAACTGGTACACCTGAACGAGCCCACTTAGGACTGAAGGACACAGAAAGTGATGTTGAAAAGAACTCCAGTTCAATTCCCTTCCTGCAATACACCCTCACAAGTAGATAAGCAGCAGTGGAAAGCAGAATTTGGATTTGTTCCTTGAGATTTGTCATTATTGAATTTCATTTTGATGGTAAGCACTCAGATATTGTTAAACTTGTAATAGTGTGAGGATTAAAAGGATAAGAACGGTAGAGATGGATAGCTAAAAATTACTCGCAGTGAAATTGACATCACATGATCTCGAGTAGTGGAGGTGGGGCCATAGAGCTCATTTGAGTTCAATACCGGCTGCATTTACCTTGAATGAAGAAGCACCAAGGTTCCATATACATGCTAGAGGTCGTGTGATATCAATCTTACTGCCAGTGAGGTGTAGATAAAATAAGAAAACAAAAAATAAAACTCACTAACACAGATTAAAGCAGCATAGAAAATAATAGACCATTAGACAGATACAAAGGAAAAATGTATATTGTCAAGACCAACAACAAATAATATATGTGGTAGGCATCGATAAATGTAAAATCCATGTAATACATACACATGATTTAAGTCACATCTCTAATTCACATCTATATTAAATCAGAAGAAGTTTATAGCTTAAAGTATACATGTTTTCAAATTTATTTGGGGTACATCCTTTTTGGTATTGGTTTGGGGTATAGCCGTTTTGTATTCCTCTAGAATTATCCAACTGTAATATTATCGTCGTGTACTCCACTTTTACACACGTCGTTAACATTTATCAGTTTTCACGTAAATGTACTGTTTAGTTAATAATCGACGAGTGGTTGAATTTTATTAAAAAAAAACAATGTGTACTGCTGGATCTGTTATGTCCAGTTTAAATCCCATTTCTCATGAATTTTAATGCTAAATTACTTAAAAATAATGAGGTATTGACCTTAAATTTGCCAAGCATAAAATAATCCAAGGTTTAATTTTCAGAGGAGAGATTTCCTCCTGCAAAGGTTACGTGATAAAATCAATACGTAACTTTTTGTGTAAACCCTTACCTTATGTCCTAACAGGTGTCTGGTATGCAAGACGAGAGGAAAGTTAGCAAACAATACTACTTACGAATGAAAACGTAAATTGAATGTCACACCCGGCAAAATAGATGGATTTATATTAAAGGACAAGAAAGGTCAACTTGAAAATGACAGATGTCATGTGTACGAAAACAAGGTCGCTTCTTTCCCACTAGAGGGTGATAGTGGTGCTTCGAAACGTTCCAGTGTAATATTTTGAACAGACCCAAATTAACACAGAATGACCAAATTATTTAAGTTGAAGGTTTGCGTTATACCTCTATCATAATATTTTATCACGTTTATGCAATCAAGCTTTAAATTATATCTTACACATCAGGTAAACAATGATATAATGTATGGCAAAAGTACAAGTATGGATTTTGGTCGCAACACCTTTGACTATATGAAAGTAAAAATGATCACACATTTGATTATATACAAAACCCTAGCACGTTGGTTATTTTTTAGTTCGATAAAGTAAAATTTTTGTCCCTTATTTTCCCATATTGTTTCAGAGAAATTTTGAAATTAGAATGTAGCTGAAAAATAAAACTTTATTGTTGTTGTTAGGCTCATAAAACTAACACGGGAGAATACTGAAAAAAACGAATACAAAAAATTTGTAATATATCATTTTTGAACACACTAAGTAGTATAAAATAATTTCTCCTAGTCAAGTATATATTTGTAACCCCTTACAGACTCCTAAACCCATATACTAAATTGTCTTGAAAATTTTTGAAAGTTAAAATTATTTTTCCAGATTACAAATACTGTCCTCTTTCGTTTTCAGGCGCGACATTCAGTAAGAAAAATATCAAAACGAGGTATCAATTGTGAAATTAGCGTAGACACGTTTCCATATCAAACCATCTCTTTGTTAGTACGTGTTTGTTTTAAATTCTACAGCTGCTTGATTCATTTATATCACATCGAATTGTTCGACAAAACATTCCTTGTGTTCAATATTCGTGGTAAATTACTTCGACTATCTACAATTTGCTTAAATAACAGAAAACAAACCGTAAAACAGAAAAATGGGCCAAAAATGTTAGTACTGGAAGACTATAAGTGTATAGGTAAGAGGCGAATTCGCCCCTCGCACTTTACATTATATATTAATGAACTTTTCTGGGGTTTTATCATGTACAGATAATACAATTATAATCAGTAAGAAGAATACTAGAGTGGAATTAAACAATGAAACATGATTTGTTATGCATCAATTATTTTTAAATGCTTCCAAAACTGTGTATTCGACTTTGAAAAATTAGTGTAAAATCTTTTCCGCTTATTTAAACCGAAATATCGGTAAACAATATACGAGAAGCAATGTAGTCAAATCATTAACTCCTAAAGAAATTATTGTTAACACTTAGTTCGTAGATCACAAGAAGTGTTAGGGGACTCCAAATAAGAAGGTAAGACGATATTCAAAACAAGGCAACATTGAACAGAAAAGCAGGATTTTGAAAATATATAACTGCCTACATGCAGTAGTGAAATAAATGAAAATAGAAAATATGAGTGCTTTGTATATCAGTTTTAACACTTTATTTAAGTAACCTGTGTTCAAAAAATTAACACAATTTTAACAGCTATCACTGCGTTGTTTCTTGAACATGGGTTAAGGATGGAAAGTAATTATTTTAATATTGACAAATTTTTGTAAAATCTGCAAATTGCTATAAAACTACTAAATGCACTAATAGCAATACCTATATAAGAAGTTTCTGGAATATGTTTTCTTTATTTACATAA
Organism: Cryptocephalus primarius; assembly: GCA_963576515.1. NCBI lineage: Eukaryota > Metazoa > Arthropoda > Insecta > Coleoptera > Chrysomelidae > Cryptocephalus > Cryptocephalus primarius. The sequence continues at coordinate 19,682,043 of OY754936.1, read as the reverse complement.
TATATTTTAATATGTTTAAGTACAATAAGTAAGTACTGATTTGTTGTACTGAACCCATACACAGTGGTTATTATTAACATAGATAATAGCAAGTATAATTCGCTTTAAAAAGTAGGGTTTAAAAATAAGGGATTATTTTTGAATAAATTATTAGGGGCAGAATAAATACAGTTATAACAAGGAATTGAGAGAACTTTTAGAGTTCAGTAAATTTTTTTTTCTATCAAGAAGTAAATAAATAAAAATGTAAAATTAAAGAAATGACTAAACAGTAGTTTCAAACTATGTAATAAACTAAATGAAAAACAATCGAACTGTAATATAGCATTATGAATTTCAAAAATTGGATATACTTGTATTAATCATTGTTCATCATGGAAACTGTTAATTTATTCACGTGATATACGTGCTAAATGTTTTAATTTAAATATGGAATGTTATTTCTTGCACATACGCTCTAAAAATGATAACAATATCACAGCCTAATAGCGATAAATATGCGATTAATATATGAATAAACAGGAATTCGGTTAATGTTCAACACGTGATTTAGAGATTATTGATAAATAATTCAATCATGTATTTTATAGGATTACTTTTTAACCTTTTCGCTTCGACTAATTAACATGTAATGATTTAATAAATTAGAAAAAATTAATAACCGGTTTATTTTTAATATGTAGTTATTGTATTTAACCAGGTATTCCATGTCACTATGGAGAAAATGAAAGCAGTGGAATCAGATTGGACCATGTAGAAATAGGAGAAATATATTTTCAGTAGAGGCAATATATTGATAGCTTTTTCAGACAGCTGTAAAAAATGTGTTGCAGCCGTTTGAAGCAATTTATTGGGATTATCTTTCGTCTATAAGACATGTTCTGTCTTGTTCTTTTGAAAGCAATGGATTGCTTTGCGATTTAACAACGGACATTAATTATACATGTTATTATATACAAAGAATGTAAGTCCTAAAATAGACGGAAAGCAAAAAGCATAAAAGTAAGTTTAAGAAAATGAAATGAAAAATATAAAAATCTTTTTTAAGCTTCCAGATGCTGTACGTCACGTCAAAAGCGAAGACTTGGGTAAAGCATATTTTTTTCAGAAAATTTGTAAAGGAAGAGCTCAACGTACCCGGGCGACTATTGGATTATCGGACAAACAAAGGAACTGCACTTTTAATGTAATTAGTAACAAATTTTATATTAGAATAAATAATACAATTAGTAAGGTGTGCACTTTTATAATTCCATACACGAAGTAAAAGTGAATAATTCAAAAACATGCGTTATTTCCTTTAAAATATAGTCAACACTTATTACAATAAGAAAACAGCTTTGGCATGCAAACAATTGTAAAACTATGGGAAATATTTTAGTAAATATTTTAGAAAGGGTCTTTAAAAGTGAGATGCAAGACTCACCTGTGTCTCTTGTCGTCTTTCCACCGCCTTCATATTGATCCCTTATAAAATTACACCAATATGAATGGCCCCCTTTCCAGAGATTGTTAAAATCTCTGTGATGCTCATTCAAATGACCGACGTCTCGTTCGGTGTTCTGATAAGGTTAAAATCGAATTAAAGTTCACGTTATCTCAGAGAGGACTTGTAGTCCAGTAGAATTGTATTATTTTAACAAAATCAATATAGGTCGGTAATAAATAGTAGTTGAAAAGTATATGGTAGTATGTGTTGGAAATTGAACCATGGAGTAATTTGTTTCTACAAATTTAATTAAAATTAAAGTTTTTGGTATAAACGGCATTGGAGTAGTTTAGTTTTATTGTAATTATTGGTAACAATATTTACAAAATTATGCCTCTTGTTTGAAATTAGCAAGTAAAGCAAATACTTGATAAAGTTTATAATTTGTGCTTGGGCGTTGTGGGTTCTTATAAAATTTTGTTATTTGGCCAGCATTAATTGTCCCAAAATTACGTAATATGCATTACAAAATAAGGTCGTAGTCTAATTTGTTTCGTAATTACATACCTATAACCTTTCACAAACTTGGCAAAGAATTTTCAGTACTTGTATATATTTTGTATGCTAATGCATTGCTGTAATAATTCTACTGGTCTATCGTATTGTTCTTACACCCACTGACTGATTTTCGAGTATGTGTGTGTTTTTTTTATTTATTTATTAAACGAAAGACCTATTCATATTTACCATAATATTTTGTTATGCTTTTTGAACTTTGGAATTTCCAAGGGAGCACAACAAATTTTTATAATTCACACGATAAGTCTACGATAAGGTGATATAGGGTGACCCAAACACAGCTATGAGATTGTAACCGAATGAAATTATTACAAGATTACAAGATAAGTGGTTAATATTGGAGAGTGCGGGCAATAACTCTCCCAATGTTCATGTCTTTTAATTGCAGTTTTGAAGTATAAGTTGACTTTTAAGATTGTCCAGTTATTTTGCTTTTAAGATAAACTTAATTTGGTCACACACTAGGTTCTATCTAGCTTGGCAATACACGCTTCGTTCACAGAATACTTGAGTTCGTTGGAAGCATTCTAGCTTATATCAAAAAATCTAATTTAATTATCAAAAATTTATCAAAAAATTTATTAAAAGATTTATCAAAAATTCTAGTCAATAATTCATATATAAATAAGATACGAAAAATAATGACGGCTTATCACTTAAAAGGGAAAATCCGCAAGAAGCGGTAACCACCGACACGTGTTTCTGCTTATTGACTTCGTCAGGGTGGAATAACAGATGTTGAGGTAAACAATGTTGGTGACATGGAGCAAATAACACCAAATGAGACGTGAACAGTAAAAAGCTAACACATTTGTGCCTACAAAAGGAAAGACTCATTTTTTCAAGGACTGACATAAGTGACACTGAGGTTTGTGTGTTGTTTAACACATGTTTGCTACACATGTGTTATGCCACCCTGACGAAGCTAATAAGCTGAAACACGTGTCGGTGGTTACTGTTTCTTGCGGTTCAGACGGCTGTCATGATTTTTCCTATGTGGAATACATTTAAATATTAATTGTTAATTTAAAAACTAGCTGTAGTGGGTGGATACGTCACATTGGCAAATATTATATCAGATATGTTTATGAAACTTTATAATAACCATGCTATACGCGTAGTTCTTCAGCTCACTAAACAAAAAGAAATGAATATGACAACGTCTTGGCAACATTAAACGCTTTTCTAGAAGAAGCAGTAATGTTTTGATCAAGATGATTAAATTTTTCGAATACAGTGTTACTTACAGGGAAGCTATTTACCGATGACTCCCTTTCGTTACCCCAGTGGGCCAGTATTCCCTTGCCTTCTAGCAGTACCTCTCCCAACTGAGAAATCGATTCGGACTTTGACGTTGGCACCTTCTTTCCTTTTAATGTTGTTTTCAGCTGACGTTTTCGTTCGGGGCCCCCGGATCATCGTATCGATTTTAACGATCAAGATCCAGGCCATTCGTGTTGTTTTGGTCGTAATACAACGTATTTCTCGATTATTGCTTCCATCACATTTAACATACCCCATTCTTTTTCTTTCCTGAACTCCAAGGTAATTGCTCAGTGATGTAAATTTATTGCGACAGTAGATGCACTAGATCACATTGACACATACAGTGTGTCGTATCAATTTTAACAATCTAACAGATTTTTCAGTACGTTTACTAGGAACGTGACTACAGTACGAGACAAAACGACGTAAAATTCGATGGAAATACGTCAAAACTGACGCATGTGTCAACCCCAGCTTACGAATTTGTAAATAATAAAAAATTCATTCTTTATTCTTCTTACAGTTTATTTGATTTAGAACTGAATTATTGTTTATTTTAAGTGACATCGTTTCAAAGGCTTACAACACGATTTGGTTAGAATTCAATGAATAATTACCCTGCGAACTTTAAAAATGTAAGAAAATCGTAACTTTTAAACGGAGCAATATTTTCTAAAACCGAAAAAAAGGTTTTAGATAATTCGATAAAGCAATTTGGGGAATTTTTTCTAACATTTTTGGTTCAGCGGTTCAGGAGACATGAGGAGGGGGCCCTCATGGGGTTTAAAGCATTAGAAGTCGGTTAATACAAGACAGAAATACATATACTACATCGATTGTTTATTTTTCAATACTCTTCGAATCACACCACATCTGCCCCGATCCGTTATAAAATTTTCCAATATACTCGTTAAATTGAACGCGTCATAACTTGGTTAATATAAGACAAATATACCATATATCCCATCTCAAACACATTTATTTTTCGATATCCTTCAAATGATACGAATCGCGCTGAAATCCGTTTCCAGGTTTTATAAATTTATGGGTGACACACCCAGTCCCCACATAAGGGTTCGTTGATGAATTATTGCCAACGTACCCTAAAAATGAAACATAAGGTATTTGTTATCTTTAAATTGAACCCCACTTTTTCTTGTTAATGAAATATTATAAACCGTTTGATCTAAGCAGTATAAAATAGTGATATCATAGTGATAACAATGTAGTGACTGAACTTTACTGAATATGTCGTAGAGGGTCGTTAGGTGGTCACCACGTTCTACTGATTTAACCCATCTGGACTTTTTAGAGATTTGCAAAAGTAAATATTATAAACTGTCAGCATATAGAAACAAAGACTTGTGAAAATTCTCCAGACAAGTGCGCTGGGTTATATGTAAGTAATTGATGGCAGTACATTTGAATAATCATTGTGAAATTCGTTATGGATTGTCCTGAAGTTTATGTGAGATTAATTGCAGTTGTCAGTATAACCAAGTAGGGAAAGATTTTTGGTACTTTGACTTTAACTGGTTTTTATTGCATTGCCATGGGCAGTATTGGACCTGTTACCCTTTTTCGCTTTTATCATTTGAGGTGTTGTGATTAGTGATGCATTTATAGTTATGTATCTTGTTTGGTAAATGGATGATCGTGCATTGGGCAACAAAATGTTATTATATCGATGAACTAGGTAACAAGTTCATAGCAATATAGTTATTTCCTTCGATGCTTTAATTAGAGCGCCCGTGAAACTTTTCGGCACTTACGGGCCCTCGTGCTTTGCGGCGAGCAGGGATCGCGTTAAATGCAAAAGTTTCATGAAGTGCTGGAGTGTTTGCTGGGTAAATTTTTCTCACGGTATTTTCAATTAATACCCATCGAACATCAAACGAAACAACAGAAACCAATAGCACAGGGCGTGTTTTTTCCGGCGTGATTTACGTCTCTGCTAATGGCCGTAGCTGTCGCTCTAATTGAATGTTGTTTTTGTTATCCAACATTAGCATTTGGAGCATGTCGCAGGAGACAAATAGCGCTTTGCGAGGAGAAAGCCTAATTGAATCATTATTGACGACTGCCTTCGGGGGCGCTGGAAATTCACCCCCAAATGGTCACATCGGCTCCGATACCGAGGAACACGGTATCATTATGGAGGATGCTCGTGTTTCGATTAAGGGTAAGGGGATTTTTATGCCCGCCACATCGATTGAGGGGCTGGTCAATAATCCCATGAAGCGGCGAACTTTGACTATAGGCAAATTACAATAACTTTAACGTTGAGAATAATAGCAGTAATGAAGCTCAAATGCCTACATAAATGAAATTACAAAAGTTATATTCTTTGATAGGAAAGTCACATTGGCTGGCTTAGTAGAACTCCCATCTGAAGCTACTATGGGAAAAGTTTTATGACAAAACATGATTTAATAATATTACTACGTTAGTTTTATTTAAATATACGATAGCTAAGTTGGATCAAATTAAGAATATCTGATAGTTTGCTTGAAGTATATTTCACACTGTTTTACTGCTCATGTCCGATCCGTAGAATGGCGTCAAGCCATTCTACAACCATTCATACCAAATTTTAATTTGCAAACATGTGCTGTTAAAATGGGTACCATACTTTGTCAGTAACTTCTCTACTTAATCTTTAACTGTACCAATTTTCTGTTCAGCTTACGACAAAAAGATTGAAATATATTGACTGTACGTTCACCCTCCGTTGATATCTTTTAAGGCACTTTGCAGTGTAAATAACCAATCACTAATCGATGCCGTTCGGGTCGTAAAAACCATATATTGTTTGTACAAGTTTATCTGCTTGATAATATAGATAAACTAATCGTTGAAATGCTCTGAAGTCTGCATTAGTATGAGAACACGTTGCTGTGTATCCTACACCAAACAGAAATTGTCGAACGAGTTCACTGGAGAAGAGGTATTTAGAATGATTTTATATGTAAACTGAAAGTTGTACGTATAGGGGCGTCACGAGTTCCAAATAAGCTTTTCGACCACTGTCCCATGGAAAGTCGCTGGTGTGTGGCTAGCTACATCAAAGAGCGAAGAGTTCATGTTAGGGTTTGTATGAATTTTGTATATTGTGTTTGTTTATACAGTTTGAATTGTGAACATAACGTTGGTTTAAAGCTTTTCACTTCGTTAAGATGGAAGGTTTTCTTATAGAGCCAAGAAAAGATGTTGACGACCGAGCTTCCCCAAATTTTGGCAGCGTGACTTTTTTCACTATGCCAGGTTTTAAAAATACGGAAGGATCCCTCAAAACAAACCTCGGGATTCCCAGCTTTTGGATCACCGCGGTTCCTCTCATCGGTTGACTGATAATTAACAATTATCGTTGGGCCAATGAGAGGTCCGATTTGGTCAGGACTAAAATCCGGAAAAAGGGAGAGCGGGGAAACAATCCGCTCTCAATCATCGGTTAATTATTTGTATTTATTTTGTCCTTTTAAAACCCAACGTGTTCATTGAACATTTCAAAATCACGATTATTTCTCATTACATTGAAGGGTGTGTTCGGCAAATTCTTCATGACTAAAAGAAAATGTGTCGAACCGTATAAGTGTCCTTTCGCTCACTAGGAGGAACACGCGTTTTAAACAGTTACTGACGTTAGGAAATTGTTTCGAAGGCAGTTTTTAAAAGCTTCCGTGCGTAAACTTTTAAAAGTTTTCGCGTCTCAAACAACGGAGTAATTAAGCTTCAACCTTACAAAGTAAACTGTCTCAAAACTGCTTACATTTTCGTCTCCATAAACACTCAATTACAAAGAGCAGAGATATCGTCTGTCGGGAAAATTTTCCGCTTAATCCTAACTCATGAATTTTGTTGCACAATTATTACAATGTTAACACTGTGTAGAGAAGATGAGGGGGGAGGTAATGAAATAGCAACTTAATTGAATCTGATGATGAATTAAAGCCCGTGCACTGCGAGCATGTCACGTCTGAAACTGAATCGCAATGATAACGGAATTAGGAAAATTTACTGGCGACGGATTAAGGTAGACGACGAAATGACATCAAATCGTAATAAATTTCCTTCGGGTAATTTCCTCTTCCTCGGGGATGCCTGAAAAATACTGCTGATGAGAGCCGTGTGCAAAACGGGAGATTTTCCTGGAAGAATTAAAACCTACCGTACTGAATAATTTAAAAAAGTGAATTTTGTTGCAAAAAATAGATTATTAATAGAAAAATTCATTTACAAGACGAAATATTTTTTAGCAAAATTATCTCTATAATTAGTTATCGAAATTAATTAAAATCTTTTATCATTGCTTTAGTTGAAATACATTAGAGGGCGATTAAGACATTCTCATTTTTTAATTATTCTCTTTATCCCTTATTATTGTACTTAATTATTTGATGAGGATTTACTTCTCCTTGCATCTTGTGAAGCCCCATGGATACTATTTAAAATCTTTGCAAAGTCGCCTTCCATTTTTACTTTACTTATCAAAACTAAAATGAGCCAGCACAAAAATAAAATTATAACACAGTTATATTATATCTATTGTATATCTAATTATTAATTATATATCTATATATCTAATTATATCTATTATTCACGAAGGCACTCATCTAGCTTATGACATGATTATTTAGCTTTAAAGTAGCCATTCCCTTGAGCCAGAATACACGAGATCGTTCCCGCGGTCTAATAATCACTGGAGTAGCAACCTAATTCGCTCCCAATGCTCTTTGTTGGTTCGCTCCCGCGATTCCGGGAGTAGAAAGTGGTGGGTTTATTTATTTAATAATGAAATAAAATTAAAGCATCAGGTACAAGAATTGCATTCGATGACGCATTATTTATAAATAGCGAAATATGAAAAGCGAAGTTTGTTCTTTTCTACAATAACTAAGTACCTACTTATAAAGATAATCATATACCTGCACAACATATATACTCATAACTTGTTCGTAGTAAATCTGTGTGCAATAATACATAATACCATTGAACTTCAACGTTACATTTTGGTAAGTTATGTAATGCCTATGGTTTATCATCATGTTATTGTTGGGTCTCATAATTTCAGCTGTGAACTGCATTATTTTTAAAGAAAGGGGACACAATTTCAATTCGCTCTGCAATGGTGTACGGCATTTACAGTAAACAAGAGGAGACATTTGTTTAAAGAACTAAACACAAGAATATACTGCTAGAAATCTGTTCAGCTGTGGAAAAAATTTTGTTTTTTTATGCTTTAAAATTTATGTTTCAAATGTAAGAAAATCTGTCGTAAAGAGTGCTTCAACCCTGTTAATCACATGTTGCCAATATTCCCTTGAGGTCAGGGTGGACAGTTCCAACATTTAATAGACTAAAACAAAGAACTACAAAGTTTAATTAGGGTTAAAACTGAATTAAGAAAAATAAATTTATTACTACTGTTTAGATACAGTGTGATCAGCCTTTTTGAATGTGGCCAATAATATTTTTTACGAATTGTTTTCTTATGAACGCTGGCTTCCGAAACATTACGTGCAGTTTTGAAAATTTTTGTAATATTTAATTTAGACTGCGTGGGCGTTCTCTAATCGACGCAAAATGTTACTCTCGCACGTTTAATTCAATTTTGTTTTCATTAGGGAAAACCCCGAGGATTAGGATTAAGAATTCCATTTTTCAAAAGGCGTAATTGGCAGCATTTCAGATAAACTCCCAATCTTAATGAGAAAGTATACTTTAATTAAGGGCGAAACTCCACCCCCTTATCTCTCTAATTAACCGAAACTTCTTGACTTTCTCCAATCGCGATAACTGGAAAACAAGCGCGAATTTCATTTTCCACAAGATGCTCCTTATCTCCTCGACGATAATTTGCTGGTAACATCAACGTAGTATCCGTGGAAAACAAACGAGAGAGTCGCCGCGCTGTGGCGAAGAAGAGGAAGAATTGAATGGATGCCACTCTCTGGGGGGTGATCGTCGTCGCGGCCGACTAGATGGGCCCACATAACAAAGCACGGCACGCCTCGATGTGCACTGATATAAAAGCTTCTTGCGGAAAGCGATTACCATCGAGGAGGCCATGCGGTCAGGAAGGGGAATCCCACCGGATGACGCGATGGGCGCGATCTCGTTGACGACAGGATCGTAGGATTTCTTTGCGGGGGTCGGGAGAGGGAAGGGGGCCGTTGCGCTATTGTGCTCCGGTCGCTCCGGGAGAGCCTTTTCGGACGAAGGATAAACACGCTTCGCTGGAAACCGGCTCCGCTCTCTCGATTCGTTTTAATCATCCACTAGGAGGTTCTGCAAAAAATTTACGTCTCTGTACCTGACGCTTCAAATCTTTTCCACAAAAATCAAAATGGTACAAAGCCAAACTTGGTGTTTACAAACTGACCATCGGCTTCAAGGCTTGAAGAGTTTAAGAAATCGTGGAAACTCACTTGGATGAACACATCAACCAAAACGACCAGAATGTGCCCATGGATGTAATAGCGACATGAGAGTTACGAGGCTCCTCTGGGCCCCTACTCTGCAATGCGGGAAGCGCTCACTTCGCTTCCCATTCCCGCACCCACTATTCCCTAGCGATTGAACAGTGGCATGGTTGGCTCGTGTTATACTGCCACTTCACTTGACTTGGCGTATTCGTGTAGCGGCATCGCTGTAGTTGACCAAATTTTTGATGAGTTCGCAAATGAAATCACAAACATATCATCTACACCTGGACTGATCCAAAAAATACCTGAAACTCCAAACAAGACGCTGGTGGATGTTAACAATTCATAATAAACGAACTAAATAAGTCAATCAACTAATAACGCCTGAAGTACTGTATCGCTAGAAAGAAGTTATCATGGTAAGTACTTTTTGCAGGGAAAGTATGGAGAAACAATTTCAAGAAACGTTGATAGAGCCGTCGAATAACTTCCATAATTTCCGCAGAATGTCATTTACGGATTTTGAGCTTTTAATACAAAAGTTGATCTAAAAAGTCTAAAGAAAGACACTAAAATGAGAGATTACATACACCCATGGTTTGACTAGCTCTAACTCTGCATTTCTTGGCATCTGGTGACACTTAGAGGAACCAACAATATCTCTTTAAGATGTCGAGTCCAATTATTGCCACAATTGTACAAGAAGTTTGTACTGTTTTATAGCAGGTCCTTAAGGAACACATTAATGTAAGTGAAATCAAATCAATTTTAAGTAAAGTTGCTATTTTCATTATGTTTTTGTATAGTATGACGAGTCATGCATAGAATACGCCGGCATTTCAACATCCACGTAAGAAATTTCCACAGGGGAGGTAACTACTTGTGGCATGTCTTCCTATTCAGTATTTGGCAGATGTGATGGGGTATGTGGGTAAGACACCACTGATGTAGAATTCTACCCATAGGGTTTACTGCGTTTCTCATAGAACTACCGATTTATTGTAATCGTCATTAGGTTTCTACCATCGTTTGTAAGTGAAGGCTCCTTTTCTGTTATGAGCTTTCCGAAAATGCTGCATCCATCATTTTCGTCATTGTACTTTGGTAGGGTTAGAGCTTTTACGATATTAAATGCCTGATCCAGGTGTTAGGTAATGAAATCGTAATTCCAAAAAGTTAATTGTCAAACTATCACATGGCATTTGTTCGAGAAATTAACATTTTTGTCAAGTTACCAGAAATCGACAATTTGACTAAGAAATTGGTCCATGGAACTAGCTTTTACTAAATTCACATATAGTTCTTACTCCCATGTTGGTACTATTTGATAAATCAAAAGTAAATATGGCGAAATTCGTTTAAAAAAGTAATATTCATTATAATAACGTTGATATATGATGATGACGTTATTATAGTTTTGACATTTTAGGTACGAAAATCAGTAAAATTAAATGAGGAACTGCTTCATACACAAAAGAATCTTAGTGTAATCTTCAAAAAATTCCACACAAACATCATCCTTCCCCCTTAGCATGACGCAAGAGTTTCAAATAATGATTAGCGAAATATCCAAATGTACCTTCTTTGTTTCCAACCGTCTCGAAAGTTTCATATTACTTTTGCATGAAAATATCGCGATCTCGTTCAAAGAAACATTTTTATACGCAAAGTTTTCTACTCTATTAGTTTGAACTTTGAATAGCAACTGGATTCGATGCTGCGTGAATTTCTTGCCCGGGATGCCATAAAACTGGTAACATATTTCTCGTCTCATAATTTTTAAAGGCTCTTTCTGTTCATTGATTCATCGTTGTTCTTTAAAAGACGAGTTTTGTTTAGAAAGAAAATTTAAGGGCGAGAGAGGGAAAATTAGGCATCGAGTAAAAAAAAATTAAACTATATTATTTTGCTCTCTAATATCTATACATTTCTGCCTGAAATATTTTATCTTAAGGGTTTGTAAAATTACTAGTAGAATGTATTAATTAATAACGTTTGGAATATGGACGTTATAAAGTGCCCGAGTGCTTGAACAAATAATACATTTCAAAATTAACAGAAAACCTATTTATTTCCTACGCCAGTTCGTGTATTTGACGGCGTTCATTTATCTGTGATGTTTTCGGCTTTCGATATTATCATTTAAAATTGACGAATAGTCTCGATAAAAGAAATTTCTCGAGTTGTAAACAATTCACATTCCCAATAACGTTTCCGAATCAATTTTCTGGACGATGATAAATTCCTTTTTTTTTCTGTAATAATCCATTTCGCCGATTCAGACAAAAGATAGGAAAATAATAAAAATGAAAAAACTCAAATAGAGAACTCCGGAAAGCATTCGGCGCAATGTTCATCAATCTAAACAAAAGCCACCCTGGCAGGTGAAATACCTACTATAGAACGATGAAAAATGGATTACTTACGTTTCATGCATGTAAATAGATACGGTTATTCGAATAATTAATTCATGCTTTCATCTCGCCCTACGGCATAATTTATAGTTCAAATAAATTGAATGGAAATTTTAAATTGATTTTGATTATATTAATTTTTTCGACGTCAGTAGGTACAGTGTGTTCAAAAGGCTGTGCGAAATCTAAGCGCAGCGAGGAGTGTAAACATATTGAACGCCGGAAGTTAACTGGTTCAAAATTAACGTAATACAGATTTCAATTTATTTTGGAGAAATAAAGTATTGGAAAATACTTTGTAATGAATTCCATAATCAATGCTTTTGGACCTTCCAAATATTTATATTTAGAAAAGAAAATGGGTAGGTATATTTGACTCAAAGTGAATTTAAAGTATACAAAAACTAGTTACATTCATTTCTGTGAAGGCAGACGTAGAAGACCTAATTTGTGACTATCGTACAATACGTAAATATTAATGATAGTAATCACTAGGATTACTATTTAGAACAAATCCATTAACAGTTTAAATTGTCTAAAATAAACCATAAAAATCAATTCAATTGATACGAAAGTAGTAAAATACAGTCATACACATTTCATGTTTTTTATATTCATATTTATAGTCATGTGAATTATACATGTCGTATCGATTCGACACCATTTTCGAAGGCAGAAGTGGTTGTTGCAATTATATTTCACTTTGAATTACATTGGTATCTCTAAGTGATCGTACTTACGTTTTCCCGTAAGTACATTTGACGATTAGACAGAAAAATATTAATATTACTTTACTTACAGGTCGGAAAGTTTGCATTAGCCATTCTTTTATTTCGTTGGAAGCGGTACGGCCGTTTAAATATGTTTGCTGGGGGACATGTTTGTCAGTTGGAAATCAATAACAGGTTTAGACCACAATGCTGCATATAAATAGTTAATGTAGTTTGATGGTTTTCAATAGGTAAACTAGAAACGAAGGAGACGTTAGAGTATCGGTTCGAAGGGAATAAATCAAAAAAAGTTTCGTAAGGAACATAAAAACGTTGAATTTTAAATAGGGGGAAAAGTTATGGAGTCCCTGAAAAGAACGACGAAAGGAAAACCTTTGAATGTATTTTAAAAAAGGAAGATAGTTGGTGAGTAACTGTGCGACACAAAAGAAGACGTTGGAATAAAGCATGAAAAGTGAAATGCTTTGCCTTGCAGTTTGTGAAGCAGAAGTCCTCGCAGGTCGAAAATGTAAAATAAATGCCTACCTTTAAGAAAATAAAATTTTAAATAGAGGTGTCACCTAGTCATATACTCAAAATTTTTGTTTAATTTCATTTCGTTTATCGTGTGAAGGATGTGTTTATTTCTTGAAAATCTTATCTGCGTGTGTTATGTAATTTAATTTTAAGAAATTCAGTACCAAAGTCTTTCAGGACAAATGATCTAAAGCGAATGGATTCCATCGAAAGAGACTCGGAGAACCCCTAATTTCTATGTATTACTTCTCGCCGAACCCAAGCGAAAGAAAAAAACAACCTTTTCGCGTTCCAACCGAATTAGAAGGCCTTTTTCACTTTTTGTGACCTTGTCAAAGTGATAAAAAAACTTTATTGACCCTTGACAAGCTCCCTTCGGGGGTCCGCCATAAAGATCCAGACCCTTAGGATTCCTCGTCGACGGGCAAAGGGCATATTTCAAGGAATAACCGTAACCTCAAGCCATTCCCGTCTTCTCTCTAATTCCTTTTTGTAATTCAATTTGCCTTTAGGTGATTTTCACTTTGAATAAGAGCGTGCGGTGTTCTTTCCAGTGGGGACGTAAGAGGACCTTTTTCATCCAAAAAATTGAAGAAATATTCAGCTAAGTAGTAATTTTAAAATAAATCAATTTCAGAGGGGTTATACTTAGAACTTTTTATCTACGTAATAGCTTTTATTACGAATTAAATGATTTTTTTTTTTTTATTAAGGCGGATGGGATAACACTTTTCTTAACCTGGCGCAATTAAATCTTATTACCGGACTTCAAAAACGCTTCATTTTATCGATTGAAGTATATAATCCAATAAATTTTTATCTTGTCTAATGACCAGTTACGCGGGATTACTTTTACAACAGTATCCATTTCATTTTCAGGGGCTCATACGCACATTTCATGCAAAGGAGGGCGCCCGATGTCGGGAAATAAGAAAAGTTTAAAATGATCTTATCTGCATTCCCGATTCCGAAAAAAAAATCCCATCTTATTGGTTCAGGATTGATTTTTATCGCTGTTTGAAAATTATTACCGAAAAAGATAAATATGTAGGTCGCAACTTTTTACTTTCCCATTTAAAATCCATGGGGTTTGTTAGGAGGATTTGTCACTTTTATGGGATCGGAATGTACCTTCATCATGGCGCCCGACATTAAAATCGAGGAGAGAAACGTTTAAAATGAAAACGAGGGATATTTGTAAACGAAACGTTATTGCTATTAGAGAATTGGATTCTGGAAATGTCTGCAATTTCTTAAACGTTAAATTAATGTTGAGGGAAAATCGTGTAACCTAAACGCCCGCCTACGAAACTCAAGTGGAAATATCCTCTTTTTTCCTTCTTCTGCTTCGCTTCAGGTTTTAGGCACTTTTGCCTATTAGGGTACCCAATTTTTTTCCGGCCTGGCGATGCTTCGTTTTGCGGGACATATAGAATGTCACTTTGCCATTAACTTCTCTCACATTCGTTCTTCCTGTACTTTCCATTTATTTTATTTTCTTTGAACTTCTTGTTAACGTCGAAAATATTTCAATGGCACTTATAACTTTTTACTTCTGCTGTATATACTATACACGTAATGTAGAAATAATATGGAACTTTATCGCAAATAACTATTTTTCGTAAGTTATTTAAAAAAAATGTTAAATACAAAAATACGCGGCGACGCAAGAGTGGAGTGAAACTCCTCGAGGCTGTTTGCACGAGTTGCGACTAGGATAGTTGAAAAAATAGAACAGCCTAAGAAGCGGCTCCTTACACGTATGCCTGCGAGCACACAAACATTTCTTATTCGTCTTATAGTTGTTTGCGATTAGGTAACACAAGCATCTCTGTTTCTGCACCTATACCATCAATTTTCTCTCTAGCATGTGACATCGACGGCGCAGCTTTACCGCTCACCTAAGTGCACACACACGCTCCTTTTGTTCCACCCCCTCTCTCCGTGACCATGCACTAGTTCAGCGCTGGTGTAGAGTGGGGATGTTCGCCGCTGGACTGTTCGCGTTCGCATCGTTTCGGTATCCACTTTTAGATCTCATATGCGAGGGCCGAATATGTTATGGAAACTTTTGGAGTCTTCATTCGAAAAAAAGCTTTCAAAAAACATAATGCAAAGCTTAGGCATCTTGTTATGATGCAACTAACAGTAACTCACTACAATACCTTCCAAAATACATTCGAGATTTAAGCACTATCCCTAATTAATACCTACAAACTCCGTACATAACTTTTCGTTTAAAACCTTCTTCTGCACGTTTCGGTCTTCGGCAATCGCCCAAAAGTATTGCAACAAAAGTAAAGTCGAAACTTCTCTACGGGTTTTTTCTCTCCCCGGGAAAAGTTTCATAAGAAATATGGTTTAAGCGGGACCGTAAAAGCGCTCGAAAACTTCAATTACCTTGATTGAGGTAAATGGTCAATGAGGTGGCTATTCACGGCTCCTGGAACCACAGGAGTTGTAAAAGTTTATTAATGATCTCAAATTTACCGTTACGGTGTCGGGAATTCTTACGTGTGGTGTACACTGCGAGTCATTAATCATTTTTAAAAGGAAAGCGTTTTACCGATCCCGGATTTGATGTTCTTGGTTGTGAAGTTCTACGACTGTTAAAAACGTTGTAAATAAACATTAAAATTTGGAACGTACGCAAAGGGATGTCCCATTGTTTGGATTCTAAAGTTCGACATTTTTTAATAAAATTGAGTTATTCAAAGGCAGGCGTTCGGGTACGTTCTGAATTCTCGCACCCTTCTAAAGTTCGAATGGTTTTTCCATTACTCCGGTCTCTTCCGCCATTCCCAGTATCACTTTTTCTCTCCTTTCCTAAAAGGAAATGATCACGCCGGAAGTGTGATAGTTTTCCCGCAGACGCGTGTTTCGGATTCGGATGGAGAGTACGATTTTCTTCGAGAAAATGCTCCCTATATGCCCCCGATACCATCTAACTTTCATTTATATGGCATCATTATTTGATACTGCAATTTGAATTACGTAAACCGTTCCCTGAACGTACTCCCAGGATGGCTGTAGCAGCGCGAACCGTAAGGAACAGTGGCGGAACATATTGTTTATATAAAAAGTAGCGATTTTTAAAGAGGGATATTACAGTACAGGGCAAAGTTATATCATTAAATTAGTAAATTTAATTGGCAACGTACGTTAGGTATTTATAAATTACTAGTTAGTCTTAATTCAATTTACTCCTCCTAAATGCCATCTCTATAGAGGTCGGCGGCTATTATGGTATAATCTTCTCTATTGTGCGCTATATATATGAGGGTAACGTCATCTTTGGTTGTCCATTCCTTGATGTTATGGAGCCAGAACTACTTTTTCCTCTTATTCCTCTTTTCCCCTTCATCGCCACACCATCATCTACAAGAGAGCATATTCCTTGGGTCTCTTAGATATGAAATTTTTCGCACCTTAATTATGTTGATTAAATGAGAACGCACATAATAAGTAATAATAATGTAATAACTGCCATAAATTGCACTTTACTCTTCAGCATTTACAGTTTGTCATTTTCTCAAAAACGACTTTCATGATTTATTGCAGACTCTACAATTTGACTTTGCTATTTAATGTCTATAACTTTTATTTGAAACACATTTTCTTATAACCGCCCTAAAGGGCACTCTACTTTTGAAGTGATTTTTCAGTTTTTTCAATTTTTTTTTCCAAAACACCCTTACATATTCTTACTAAGCTTTACGTCTGAATTATTGTATTAAATATTTAAACATTCGCGCCAACTCCCGACATCTCACTGAAGACCATATGTACACTAGCGACTAAATGATTTTCCTTCGTATAATTGCTGTTGCCATGTTGGTCGGCTTTTGTTTTCAACAAATCAGTCAAAATTGTCAGTAAGTAAAAATGTCCTGAAATTTCCTTTGGAGCTTTTGTTAATAGGCTATAATAAGCGTAATGGCAATATTTAATATCCCCGTGTTAGGTAATTTATTCAGACTAATAGTATCGTTGTCCAGAGGGATCCGGCGAGCGATCAGATACATGTTAGGACATTATGTCCGATTTAGTGATGTGGAGCTGGGACCGGGGCCCTCTTATGGGCCCCCTCATCGGGGTTCCAGTATCCATAGATTGATATGGCGCCGTAGTAGTCGAACCAGGTGGTACTAAATCTAGGTATGTATTCGAGAATATCGATTATACTCCATCACTGACATAACCTAAATTGTATAGGTGACGTAGCCCGAAAATGTTCAGAATATGAAATTGCGTGTAGGACCTAGTTTCAAGAACAACAATATATTTTTTCTTTTGAGGTAAAAACTGTATTAAATCTTTTGTTAAACATTTAGTATGAAGAAATAACGACATTTCAAGGAAAAGCGCTATACCTTAGAAACTAAGCATCGGATAAAAATATTTTCTTATATATTTTCGTTCCTGGTGCGATTTTACACGAGGCCGAGCTATTTTGAAAAATTTTATCTTTTCGAGGGGCTGGGAAATTGTACGTAAAACGGGTTACCGTGCGGAAATTCCAACGATTACTCGTCATTCAATTACTGAGGCTGTACCTCTTCACCAGTGGAACATAATCTCTAAGAGCGATAGGTCTTTATCTATTTATTAATTTAGCACTAATTACGCTTATGATGTATTAAAATATGCAAAAATTTTCAAAATTGTAAGTCAAAGAAATTTTTGCATCATGGTCTGTCTTACGAGTTTTTAGCTTTTAGCCTAAATATTATTGTGCTTCTTTCAAAATTTTGATATTTTATAAACTGCCAATTCCCCAACTTACAAAAGTTCATGTTGATAAAAAATAGTAAAGCCAATTTTAATAACTTCATAACTTTCATCATATAAATTTCTAGTCTTAGGAATTGGATTGTACTCTAATTTATAAATAATTGACCCAAAAATATTTGTTACAGTATAAGTTTTTTAAAGAAATTTTAAAAGCAAAATGAGAATAACAATAGAAAATTCTATATAAGTTCTAAAACATATATACTTTTTCACGAAGTCATAACTAATTGAAAAATGGAAACTACTTGAGGGTTATTTGTAATTATTTCCATAAGTTTTTACCAATTTTAATCACTGATGTTGCTAAATAATAGCCTCTTAAACACCTTTAAGGCAAGAAAAATTCATTATCTTGACGAAAACTGTCGTGTGACATGTGAAAACCGATTTTCGTTCAGATTCTTGCACATTGCACAATTATTTTGAGAATTATTCTTCTAAAAATATAACTCTGGGGGGGGGGGGGGGATTTGATCGACTTCTCATACAACTAGCTACCTCTTTCTGAGTGTTCGAATCTGTTACGCATTACTTAATAATAATTATTAATTAATCACTATGTTATCATAACTGGGCTACTATTCTGAAGTATCACTTCACAGGAAATCTTATGGAAATTCCATCAATAACAATTATAAGCAAATTTGTTACTATGTGTTAAATTTTGATTCTCAGACTTAAAATTTGAAATCTCATGCTTACTTCTAAAGAAATATTTGAAAGCTAATCTGATTACTGTATATATCTCTTGATGAAATTTTCTTTTTGTAGATAATTGGGCCAACAAAAACAAGGACCGAAGAACTCTGACGATCGACCGGATTTGCCTGGAATACCAGCCTTTGCAAAAATCCAGTACCCATTTTTGAATAAAAAAATATCTCCTAAAAAAATTAATTTTATTTGAACAAAACCAAATTGAGGAATAAGAGTGAATAGCACGAAATTGACTAACATTAATTCAGTTGTAAAATAAAGGAAAATCTAAGTGACAATAACAAAAAAACAAGAACTAAGATGGACTCGGTGACTTCAAGCAGCATAAAACAGTATACCTATGCCCACCACTCAGTTCGAAATGCGAAATCGCGCGTTTCGTGCAATGTTTGAGGCAATTTTTCGCCCTTTTCTCCAAGCGTATATGAAAATCCAAGATAGTCAAGATGTAGGTTTTGATGTCCTCTTTCAAAAACCCTTTGAAAAATTAAAATCGGCCCATCTCAGTTACTATGCCGAAATTTTCAAAATTTCGGTGTTTATTGTCAATAAGGTAGTTGTCCAAAAACTATTCATCCGACAGCATCCAACTTTTGCATGCTTAAAGTAGACATAATAACCTAACATTTCATGCAAAATTAGGGCTTTAGCTTTAAACTAGACAAAGCTGTGAATTTTTGAAAAAGGGCCCATTTTGACGGTTTTTCCAAATTTTCTCGGTGAAAAATGTTCCGACTACTTTTAGAAACGCTCATTTTGAAGGTCTTTTAATTCTCTACAAATCGTCTGTACAGCGTATTGCATAACCGTCAATAATTTTCACGCTATGGTGAAAGAACGAAAAAGCGACCTGTTTTTTAATTTTTATTGTTAAAAAAACGCAAATGCTCAGATTTTTTTAGATGCCGTCTGCTGTTAAATTTTATCTACCAAAACAGCCTTATTTTGGTCTATAAACTTGGCTATTAGGTTAGTTTTCGAATATGAACGTAAACAATAAAACTAAAACGTTATCACGTTAATTAGTGTCAAGATCTGCGAATCGTAAGGCGGAAGGAAGGGCCCTTTAAACGACTCCTTCAATTATTTAGGTGAACCCCGAATAAAAAATTGCGATAATAAAACCCCATTACTATAAGATATACCCGCAGCGCGAAAGGTGCTCTAGTAAATTTCTAACCAAAATTTAGAGATTCCAACAAAACAAACACAAGAAATTAAGCTAAACTGAGCAACTTCCCGAACACAAAATCAACGACTTACCGCAGATCGCTCCAGTTGATATGGGTCGTTAGTCCGGGTACAAATCCTCCCTAGGTCCCTGAATATATATATTCTTAAGACTTTCTGTAGCTTATACGAAACAATTATTAAAAGGAATCTACGCCTCTAATTTGTCTCAAAGCTCACACAAAACAATTATTAAAACGGAGGAGATATGATTCTATTTCGTCCTCAAATTTTCTACAATTGATTAAATAAAATTCTCTGGATCAAAATTTCTCTAACTACCTGTACATGCCTGCGTTCATAAATCCTGATTCCCTCTTTGATTCTCTGACCTTTGACTCCCAGAGTCAACTTTTTCTTCCACCTTATTACGACACGTGAACTCCGCGAGATCCAACGAGTAACTCCTGGTACCTGAACCAGAACACCTGAAAAGGTTTCCACGCTTTATTGATATTTTTGCAAATTTTACCGAAATTTCAAAACGTCGCCATTTAGCGTTCAACTGACTTCCGTTACGGTTGAAAATGCAAATTTTGCTGTGGTACGAAACGTGACACCTTTCTTCCGTTAAACGTTAAAGAAATTGGATTTTCTTTGCCTAGGTCAAGCGTACATTTTTTTCATTTCCGCTGCCGATCACAGATAAAATAAATAAGAAATATTAACAAAATTTTAATAGGATTATTAAACTTAAAATTAAATTTCTAATCGTCTTCAGTGATTTCCCAAAACACATCATTTCTGTGTTAAATTACAATTTGCTCTATGATCCACCGTTTCAATTTTAGTTAAAGAATGGTTGAACATTACACCAGGAGTGTTACAGAAAGTACGGACTTTTAAAAATTCTAATTAAATTAATGCTAACTACTTAGTAATTCTAATAAAAACCGCAATTCAAAATATTACAATGGTAATTTGGTAAAAGATAAATGGATCGGCAACAGTTTTTGATACGATTATTTGATTCGATAAATAAACCAATAATAATTACTAATCCGTTCCCAAAATATTTTTTTTACCTTGAACCGAGGTACAATGGTTTTTGTAGGGACAAAGGAACCTACCTAATAAGGTTTAATAACAGACTTGGCTAAATCTTCTTACTCATTACTCATTACTTATTTTACTCCTGTCGATTTTCGGGTTTTGAAATTTTCTTAAAATCTGCATAAGTTTTTTTTAACTTTTCATATTTATACTCCATCTAATATGTATATCGAAGTTTAATAACATGTTAGTCTCAAAATAATTATTAATAAAATGCCAGGACTTTGTGTGTGTATGTGTACTTATGCACTGCAATTCGAAGATATAGTGCATACGTAGTGTTTACATCACTATAGTCATTGACATTATATGGCAGTGGTAATGAGGTGAGAGGTCATATACAGGAAGAAGGAGTAGAAGTGTCGGGTGCTAGTGTTACGCTTTATCCAGTATCTAGTGTGTTCCGTGTATCTATGTTAAAATATAACCACCCAATTAATCGACTATTAAATTAATATTCCATACGGAGCAGCAGTAGATACATACGAAATAGTCCAGTTACTGAAGGTAAAATACGCGCTACCGTATAATTTTGCCAAGCAGCACCGGTTTGCACAAAAAATTGGATGTAAGTTCTACTTACCCTCTACTTCAAATGTGCCGGTGGTTGTTTTTTATTTTCTAGGGGTGGAAACTATCCCTATTTGAAAATAATTTAAGAATTGTAGATTCGAGTGTGTAATGGATTTAAATCATTTAAATCAATTTATTGAAGAGTTTCGACTCCTAAAAGCCACCGCTTTGAATCGCTATAATTAAAAAATACCTTCAAAATGTTCATTAGCCACTTAGGATAATTGTAGTGGAGTATAGGATAGTTTTTCGCCAAATATTCTCTAAATAGCTGTTTCATATTGACGTCTTTTCCTTTCCTTAACCTTGTACATAAAAATAATTTTCATTATGTACATATTAGCGCGAACTATTTTACTCCTATTTGTAAATTTTTATAGTAAAATACACATCATCATTTTTTGATAAGTTTTGAGATGCGCGATCGATCTAGAATTCAGTTCGTAGTTTCATGAAACGCCTTAAGATTTGAACAGTTCAGAAAGATCTATCCACGTAAGGATTTTATCGCGCGACCCTTCCTGGACGACCGGGATAAAATTACCGAAAAAGTTCTTAAGCACATAACGTAATTCACTTTTTAAGGGTGTTTTGTAAGATATCGCACTCCCATGGCTGTGTCCACATCCAGGGAATTTTCACGTGTCTGCATCGGCTCCCTAGGGCGACCATCTTCTAGAATCTCGTCGCCGCTGTTCCCCGTTGATTTCCCAAGTGGGACCATCGGTGCAACGATCGGGATTCGGCAGGCCACTTCCCTCTTTTCCGTTCGATTGGTTAAATGTCCTTTTATGCACATCCTTCGGCCCTTGCGAACGGAAACCTGGGATACGGATCGAGGGTGTCTGTAAAAACTGGAGGTGTTCAACCGGTGGGGAGGCTGGAGTTGTCTCGACCCAACCTCAGATATCACCTGGTAAATTATTTTCAGTGAAAACCCAAGAATTTCCTTGTAAGTTAGTCGACTCGGATTCAAAAATACAAAAATGTCAACATTTAATGGGACAAGCTTATGGAAAATAAATTCGACGAAGGTAAGATGAGGCGATGAGTCATTGCCACCCCATGTTTCGGTATGCACTCCTCTGTCTATGTTTCTCTTCCTTCGTTTGATGATTATTAAATAGACTAACCACCGAATAGCAACAGGGAAGAGCACTATATGTTTTTAATACATGCAGACATATGTTTTCTTGCTTGAGAATCGATTCTAGCAATTGGACCACCAAATGGGTCCTTTGCTTCATTTGTTAGCTCCTGATCTCCACAGAATGATTCTATTCGTCAATTTTCTCTCTCCAAGAGTCTGGCCATCGTCACTTTCATCTGACTATCCTCTCTATTACATCGTTTACGCCATTTGCTTCGCGTATTTCTTCGTTCCTAATTTTATCTAACTGACTGATTTGCTAGAAAAATACCTGGAGTTTATTTGAAATGAATAGTTAATAATTACAGATTCAATTGTAAATTTGGGCTTAGGAAAATATTAATACTCGCGTTCACGCAGGTGGAATTTCTCAAAATGTTAAAAAACAAGCAATGCGTTTCACAAAAATTTGGCGGATTTTAGCCGACGATGACAAGCAAACCGTGCCATTATTTGCGTTAAT
Organism: Cryptocephalus primarius; assembly: GCA_963576515.1. Lineage (NCBI taxonomy): Eukaryota > Metazoa > Arthropoda > Insecta > Coleoptera > Chrysomelidae > Cryptocephalus > Cryptocephalus primarius. The sequence goes on along the minus strand of OY754936.1, from coordinate 19,658,703 downwards.
ACCTCGAATGTAATATTTATGGCATATATATTACTTGTACCGAAACTTGTACGTAATATGAAATGTATGTTGCGTAGTTAGAGCAATTCCTGTAGCGAAACGTGATATCTGCACATTCCTATGTTAATACCAACTTGTCATCCAGATAAATGAATGAGTATATCAAAATGGTAATTAAGAATGACACTTGCACAAAGAGAGGATAATTGGAAGCGTGGAGAAGTTAAACAATGCGTTACAATTTGAATAGTAGCTAATAGTAACAATACAGTTTGATTTCAACACCGGAGGCGAAATTAATCCTCCTGAACTTACGTGAGTGCCGCAGGCTTTAAACTAATTGTTGGTGGTGGAAGGTGAAATCTGTTGGTCTTTTCGTATATTTGATACAATCGATTTAGGTTCGGTTTAAAATCGAAATAAAATCGAAATCTTTATATTTTCGCAATCAACCGAAATTTGTTAAATCTCCTTCAAGGGCGGTAAATTGGTGCACCATGACTCAATTAAACGAGCAAGCGTAAAAAAATTGACGATATGTCTGAATGTACGTTAAAGGCTGTTAAAAATACTTAACAAGACATTGGCGATAACACAAGGTTAAATAAAAGTAAATCAAAAATCATGTTACCTTCAACGTTGGAATTTAACTGAGACCAGAAGACTAGCTCTCAACATTCTTTTTTCGGCATAAAGCTTATATATATACTATAATCTACTTATGAATATCAAGCATTTGGTCAAAAGTTCTAAACTAAGACTATGAAATAGTGCTGAGACCGACCCAGTTGTATGAACTGGTTATATGGTTTTCTAGGTAGAAAAGGAAAAATACTAAAAAGAAGAAAAACAGAATAGTAGCAGTGTTTAGCAAAGGGCAAAAGCAGGAATTGGGTGGGGAAAATAGATGGTATGTCAAAACGTCAAATTAGCAAGAAAATAGCTTAAAGAATACCCAATGAAGATATGAAGATTGATAAAAAGTTGGAGAGAAGTTGTCCTCGTAGAATGAACAAAGAAAAGAATCTCACGTATCGCAATACAAAAGCAAACGACAAAATGGTGTGGAAAAATTGAAGTGAAGTTTTAATTTGTAAGATGATTGGAAGCAAATTTTTGTCCCTTTGTATAATTTTTATGTTTTATTCACATCACAATATGTTATAAGATTTTTCTGCAGATACAGAAAGAAAAATGACCATGAATATGGCATGTAAAGTAAATCAAAACATACATTTTAGCCCCTGGTGATTACACCATTTAATATGATATTATGGCGAATTCTCCCGTAGAAATGAAACCCGAAATAATTGCACGGTAGTGTACCATAGCGCAAGTTAATTTGTGAGACTCGTAACCTAAGCCAGATAAAACGTATGAACGAATCATCTCGCCAGAACATTCGCCAATATTAATTTCAAAACTCCCAGTAGAGAAGATTTAATTAAACAACTCCAGTTTGCGGCGAAGCCCTATCATTATCTTTTCTTTATTAATTCGGCCACCAAGTACCCCGACGATTACAATTATCATAACAAAGTAAACGTTAGTGTTCCTGCGATCGATTACGTTCTTGTGTGCATATCAGCTGTTTCCAGTGAACGAGCATCTCCCTATGGATTATTCCGGGCATGCACCCGTCCAGATAACGCGCTAATTGCTATCGGAATTAAGTCGGGGCCGTTTGGTGGCCTACTCGTGGGTTTCTGACTTCGTATGTGTGGCGCTGAGAGGTTTCGCGATGGATGTAAACGGGCCCTTAGAATTCGTTCGAAACGTCAGAGTTCTCAGCAACTCCAAGGAAATGTTCGGGCTGCCCCAGAAGAGAAGGTAATGCGGATTAATGGAGCGATATCGTTTTGGGGCATTACCTCACCCTCTGGACCATTAGGTAGTAACAATATTCATATACTCTGGCTGGTTCGAACGTAGAAAGGTTTTATATGCGATAAAGGGCAGTTTCTCTCGAATAGAAAAAAGGAACAGGTTAAACATTGTTAATTTGTTAGAAAGTTGGGGAGAAAAATTTATTTATTGGACATTGATTGTCTTTAAACTTTATTTGTTGCTAAATAAAACAGAGTAACAAATAAAAAATAAAATAGAGTAGATATTAATAATATTTTCATTTTCCATGGTACATTGCATTAATTTATCAACCTTACTTGTCTATTCTTTCGTTAAATTTAAGAACGGAAAGTTGCCCCACTTTTACTATGTCCTAGTATTTAATACTAAGGATCAGCATTGTGGAATAAGATGAAAGCACGACACAAAGCACTAATTAACATAAATCTTAAACAATGGCTCCGATTTGTAATTATACAATTCGTATTTATTGTATTTTGTTTAACGTAACATTCAATCACACATGCAATGCTATGATATTGTTATATTACGTTGCACACAAAATAAAATATATATAAATTAAATAATTAAAAATCGGAACTCAGTTTACTGCGCATGTAGTACTCAAACTAACTACGTGGTGGTTATAAAATAATGACGTTAATCATGTAGTCAGCATTCTATTTTAAATTTGTATGCATATGATTATTATTTCTTTCAGTATGCACCCTCTGTCTCTATAGTGCTCGATGAGTGAGATCCTTTATGATGCGAACCGCTTTTTCTTTCACAGCTTCAGACTGGAGCTTGGAAACCTTGGGAAACACTTAACAGTCACATGGTGTAAAGACAGGACTTGGAATAGTCGAAAAACACCTTCACTGATTATTTACAAATATTTAATACAAGCAGCCTAGCGGGGCATATATGTGTATAATAAGTTGTTCAGTCTCATTAGTGTTATGTTTCGTTTTCTCTTTGTTCTTTTTGCGTATTTTCTGCTTCATCCAATTAAAATATGAAGAGTAGCGGGTTTAAGTTATCCCTCGGATTTATTCCTTGATACCTCTGATGTATGTTCCCTAATTTACATCTGTTTGTTGAAATAAACGTGGAAAAATGCGAAAGCTACACACAATTTTCATTTTAAATCAATCATCATTCTACTGAAAAATTCACAACTTATATGTTTCCAGAAAATATTTTTTAAAATAATTCATAAAATATTTTTGCGCTTGCGTTCAATTTATTTCATGCAACAAAAATGGTCCGATTAAAATCGTTTAATTTCTCCGACGATTTAAGCTGAAAGAAATCGCATCATCTAAGATCTTCCCATATATTTTCTTTTGTTTAACTTTGTTAAAAAAGTCCATCCTCGCGCGGGAGAAAACTCCTTCAAGTGAAAATGAAAGCGTGGCGGAGAAAAAATCGCGTAGAAAAATAAATCGAATCACGACTCGGCGGCGGCAGCGACGGTGTCGGCCAGGAATTTCTTTGTACTTGAACCATAAATGATGTATTTTACCTTGTCGCTTTTAAATTTAAATGAAAGAACATTTTCGCTTGAACTGGCAGTGTATTTAACGAAAAGAGTATTTTTTACACAGAAATTGCTTAGAAAAATATTTAGTTTTGAGATTGAGCTTCACAATTTAACAATCTTTCGTATCTCAAGATAAGTAAACACTATTTACTCATGAATCTATTATTTTATCTTTACCAATACATGTTCTGGATTATGGTGCGCTTTTTCCCCGTTAAAAGCTTATAAATCGTCTTCGACCCAATTTAAAATTGAATCAATACGCTATTACAAGAGATCTGTGTTGTCTGTAATAAAATGCTATTCCACGGATGTTTACTTCGAGCACAATTCCCACCACATAGTAGATTCTGTTGAAATTTCATGAACCTTAATGCGAGTCATCACGATGTGTTCCCATTGTACACTCCCATTATCCTAAATCCAATCTTAGCATACATACAGAGTCGTGATTTACTCGGCACAACTTCGCAGATACGTATAATATAACATTGTATTATTATGTAAAATAATATGCAACGCGATATACGGGTGTAATATAGATGGATGTCGGGAAGAGATTTCGAGAGGGAACAGGTATTGTCTGTTTAGGACTCAGAAAGCTAACGCTTTGGGAAAAATAGAGGATTCGAGACACAAAAGACAAAAAGTTATCTGACCAAGCTTGATGTTCACCAGTGAAACGTGAACATAAACCAAAAGGCATGCAAATAAAAATAACGATAGGTAAATTGAATATAAATAAGACAAGAAACTTGCAAATCAGATTAATATACGATAGTATATAAGTATATAGCATATAAGCATGGTATGGGATATGTAGCATATTGTAGGATAAATATAACAGAACATTTTTTTTTAAAGAACTCATCGTGAATATTTTCTAAAATTAGACAGTAATAAATTTTTTTTTCGAAGGGGGACATCTTTTTACGTTTAGTTTTTATCTGTACCACTCAGCACCTCACACCTACTCATTACCCCTCAAAATTTCACTGGAAAACTATTCATCAGGAATTTAGCAATGTAATTTTCAGGTCTAACGTATGATTTTCCGCAAAGTATAACCCCAGAGCTTAATAGTACAATTTAGTGTAAGCAGCTCTAAAATATGAGTACATACAAAGACGGAAACTCTGGTGTGTTGAATTTTCTTTTTTATCCTAAATTGCATCGAGTACTAGTAAGAGTAGGTACAGTGACGCATGTCAACCCCACATGAGATGCTCAGATATAAAATTTTAAATATTTAAAGGATTAATCCAACTCTAGTTAATAGAGTAGGACTTTAAATTATGTCACCGTTCAGAATATTTTTGTAGAAATCATCCTCTACTTATTAAATCATTATTCCACCTATTAGAATTTGGGGCATTAATTACTTATCGAATGAGGTATTGCAAGTTATGTCATTCCATTTAACACTTTTAACGGATGGTGTGTAGGGGAGAGGGGGTGAGTGACAGGCTTGAAAACGATACGCCAAAAGATGTCCCCCTTTCGATAAAATTCGATGCGTCTCTGGAATTTCTTATTACTGTCTTATTTTCGGAAATATTCACCAAAGAGGTAAACCGCCACATACCTATGGGGAATAACTAAAAGAAGGAATCGAGAAAAGTTCCAGGTATTTTATGGAAGATATGTATACAACTTCACAACCTTACTCTTAAAGATACAACGTCTTGCAGATAAGTAACTTAACAACAAATCATCAAAATGTTTGTAAAGGATAACATACTTAAAAACATGTATAATTCTGTCTAATGACTTTGGGTGGATCAAACGAAGTGTGAATTGATTATTTATTGATAGCAATATTAATGCATTGTCACTCCCAAAACCATAGAGAAGGGCCAGGGTTTGCACTTAAGGGTTGTAGCTTAGAGGGTGGCTGTATAGAAAAGAAAATCTAACGATAAAAACTAAGAAAAATGTGCATTTATTCACATCTATTGATTAAACCTGAACAAACATATTACGTATTGGTGTTATATAACAGTTAATAATTTATTACTTATCACATGAACATGATATCATGCAATAACGTTCTTATAGCAAACATTGCGAATTGGAAACAAATGAATTATGTTGTAAGGAGGCTTAATAGACTGAATTTGAAGATTTAAGGAACAGTCTTCTTCAATGTTCAGAATTTTTTCTGTGATGACATCATTTCAATATATTCTGCATAGCCATAATTGGTAATTAAACAGTTTTAATTAGAAAATTATGCAGAGTTACGTCACTCCTTTCATGATCAATTCGTTATAGTGACCGTTTAATTAATGGCACGCTTTTCTCTTAGGAGAGCCACTTCACCTCTCGATTAACCAATAACTTACACGAGAAGTTCTCCCGTCGAATTCCCGCCGATTAAAGTGTGGATTTGGCTATTTAGAAATTTTGGCAATTGACTCATTCATTCTGTCGAAGAGACCCCAACTGTAAAGGACCTCTTTATGGGTTACTATCACACCCTTATAACTAAATTAAACTAAAACTTTGATGTCGTAAATCAAATATGAAAGCAACCGATTCTCGGCAGGTAGTACTATGTAAGTAAACCAGAGACATGGTAGCCCGAAGGGTCGGAGGCGTTTAATTTGATACGAAAACAACGGTTTAGTAGTAGTTATAGTGACAAAGACGAGATGTCGTCCCCCTTTATACTTTTACATTTCTCTTATCGACCCTTCTCAGCCGCGTTATCTTTCATATCCACACTCTAGCTTTTATTGAGAGCTTATTAGGCCGTTCCTTTTCGAATATTCTTATTGGATTACCTAAATTCAATATCGTCGTAACAAAGGGGCTGCGATTGTGCTTTATGGGGCCGTATTAGCGATATACTCGTAGATATATTTAAATACAAAATTCCAGGAATATCTCTGAGGCTCTTAGAATTTTATGAAAATGAAATTTGCGAAGAGGAGATTGATGGAATGTTTGAAGAAAAGCAGAGGGAGAGAGAGAGAGAGAGAGAGAGAGAGAGAGAGGAAGATAGGGGCAGAGAAAAGGAGAAAAGGAAAACGAGCGCCATCTCGAAGCCCGCCACTTGCAGTTATTCCGTTATTGGATTATTTAAAGTTCGAGATAATTCTCTGAACTATTCAATTCGGAGAAATCGTATCTGAAGTTGAGTGAAATATTACCCGTACAAGATGGATTTGAAAAGCTCTATTGTATGCTCGTCTTGATGAAAACTCATCAAAAGAACGTGTGAATAAGGTATTTAGTTACTAAGAACATTAAGATTAACTAAAAATATTCAAGTAATTAAAAAATAACAAATATTTTTCTTTAATTTCTAGTCATTAATTGGGATAAAAATTATAACCCTCATTTGTATCTCTTCAAAGTGTTATAAAAATTTTAATCTGATTAAAAAGTTCCATAATTTAATTTAAAAGGGGAATTTAAATAGTTTTCGTAAAACATACCATTTTTAAATAAATAAAAGAATAGTTCAATGCATAATACATGTCAAGTACAAAAATTATTAAAATTTCTTTCAATAAGCCAATGGTCAAGGTTACTAAATAATTTTCTATTGCCACAGTTTCAAATCGTTTAGCATAATTTCTCCTGCTGCCCTGGTTATTTGTTGCACTGTGAGGAATTTTCTCAAGATCATTATGTAAATATTGAGAAAATACAAGTTTCTTTAACTAATTGTGTAGGGCTCATGTAGTTTTCACCAGCTGTTCGGCTCTTTTACAGAAAGTGGAACAGGCTTTAAGCGTTGGGGATCCCTATGAGTCTGTAGTTGAATATAATTTGTTTCTCGTTTAGTGGATGACATCTGGAAAATGGTTAAAAAATGTTGCTTTTCAATGAAAAGGCATCATCAGTGACGAAAATTTCCTGATCCTGGGTATTCAGTAAGTTGTTTCATAAGGCCTTATTAAATGTTGATTTCACAAACATTACGATGTCATTTACTCTTTCATCGATTCCCATATCGATGTATATGAAATTGTAATTATTGTCGATATCGTATTGAAATCTTTCATGTTATTAAAATAGTGTGAACCAGTATTTTGGAGACGCTTGATATTCACGTGCTTACGTTCGATCGCCCCACACACATTTGGGAAATTTAAAATTTTGGGAAATCTGCATTCAAGGTTGTTAATGTAATTTTTTTATGTTTCTCCAAACTGAAGAAATACAATAAAGACTAAATTGTAGTAACCAATGGGGTGGACATCTGCTAGAACACAGTTAACATAGAAAACAGCCTTAAATTTTTGGCAAGAAAGCGTCTCTTAAACCATTTCGTAATGATATATAAACACCCAGTGTATGTGGAATAACTCATAACTAGTCGCATTAAAAGTACACGTTTCACCTTTAGATGTGCGGACATTTCATCTTTTGGTACAGTTTTAATTTAGGTATTTACGCATTTTTTGCGCTTTAAAGATTAAGTCAGTTAAATTGAATAGAATAGGATCCAGAAGTTATTTACGGTTTTAATTAAAAACACTGGAATACTTGTCAGGAAAGGCAGTTAAGTTTTAATACAACTTATCGTTTATTGGCAATTCCGTCCCAATCTCTAACTACCCTCCACAGACATGATCACAACATTCCCAGTTTCATTAACTTTCGGCAAAAAATCTCCGGAATTTCCATTGTTTACATTCCATCATCTTCCTTCTCCTCATCTGGCCTGCCTTTCAGCCTTTCTGTTCATTTTATATTCTTCCCAAACAAAAATAACTTCCAACGAAAACCGCGCTGCCACTGCCCATAAAACTTGAAAATAATTGAATAAGTTAATTCTCGCGACATTGTTGAGATAAATAAAATGTTTGAGAAGGAAGAAAAGCAGGAAACTTTCCTAATAACAATATTCCAAAGTCTCAGTTTACTGTCCAGCGTTAGGGCCCGGCTGGGGGTGAGAGGGAGCGAGAGGGGGATGCAGCCGCTTCCGCTTTTCTTCTTCGCCTTCTTGTTTCAACTTTTGACAAGAGCTCTGATTAAGGCAGAGGGTTCCTAATTAAACTGGAAATGTGTCCAAGGAAATGTTGTGAACCGAGGAAGCGGAAGAGTTGTCGATGGAGATTTCATTCTTTTTTCTTCTTTGTGGCTTATCTACATACTTACTACTGCAGGACTGGAATCCTCTAAATTAGACACGATGTTAAATGGAGACCGCGCATTTGTGAACATATCTCTTTGAATTATGTAACTGTGCTCTGGGTACCTAATAAATGAACTCGGAGAGTTATGGGAACAGACACAAATAAGGTTTTCGCGTTTTGCTTCAGTATTTCAATAGCGTTTACAATTTTCCTGCTAGTAATCATTTAAGGTGCGCAAAGCAAGTCATTAAAGCAATGAATAGATGGTTTTAAACCGAAAAACCGATGGTTTTAAACAGAAAACATAAAATTTTCCACAAGACCCAAGTAAATTAATATCTTTCATTTCTGATAGCATTCGATCTTAATTCACAATGACGCCATGTACTTAAAAAAAGCGATACGTAAAAAATAGGTACTATACTTCTATATAAGCTCCCATATGTGCTTAGAGCTTTTAATACATCCTAAAGTTTCTCATAAAAAGTTTATTATAAACGTAAAGCTGCCACCCTAACAAGGAAAAACTTGCAATTACACACGCGTTTAAGTTACACATACACACATGAATTTAAGGGTGGGCGACGCCACGTTACGAGCTGTTATCCTGTATGTCCTGCGGGCATGGTTAAGTGCAAGACTATGTATCAACATTAGTAACGACGTTTAACTTGGTGTATGGCCGTCGTATAATTTCAAATAAACGCCGACACGGAATTATGGCCTGCTATTTTGTTCTTTCCGCTTAAAAAGTGCTCGTTTTGTTGAAGGGGTTGGGTTTTCACCCCAGAAAGGTTTGCCGGATAAAAAGGAACTGAAGTAAAGTTTTCACAGAATCTACGTTACCGGTACACGTAACTTAAATCGTTAAAACGAATGAACTATCAAACAGTGGAAGTAATAATTAAATTGTAATTATCGTGTTAATAGCTTTTTCTTTCACGTTCGTTGAGAAAACGAACGCTTAAAACCTTAAAGTTTCCGAAACGAAATCATAAAAGTGCCGTAAAGGCACTTTTATGCATTTTTTATGCTTGTTGGATGTTCTACGATTGATCGGTTTTGAGATTCTTAAACAAGTCAGTAGTTGCGCAGTTGTTTGCTATATAACCTTATACTCGTTCTGTATTTAACTGATAAAAATTATGTAGAGCTATAAAAGTTTCGAGGACCTGAAACACTCAAAAAGTGCAATAAACATGACGGGTGGTGTCGGGGGTAAAGGGTTATTACTATTACAGGGAGGTACTTACTAATGATATTAATTTTAGCATCCATACTAATAATTTATTTTGTTATTATTACAAAAGATGTCAGTGTGGTAATTAATCAGCACAATTATGATTTGATTGGAAGGGTTAAAGAGGAAATAAGAAATTGGAAGACCGTAATTTATATTAAATCTAATATACGTTTTGAAATGAAGTAGCATTGTTACATTAAATATATTTACTGAAAGTAATTTATGAAAAATTGAAATGTTTACCTTCGTACTTGGTTATCATATCATTTCTGGTATACAATATTACTGTTTTCGAAAATGTACCATTGCGTTGAACTGGAAATCGCACATTTTTCCTCACATTTAAATTCACCTTATGCGACCAACACTTTTTCAGTACAATAAACGCAAAAGACAATGAAATGTGTCTAAGTTACAGGCAAAAGTAGATTGTTTTCCTCAAAATTCTAGCATAATCAAAAATCAAACGCTACTAAAACGCCTTAAATTAGACCGTCAGGAGAAACGGGAAATCACCCTAATAACTGCATTTTCTTCTCTCTGTCTATATATACAGGCACAGTTTCAATATCCCAATAATAGACCTATTAATGTTTGGTGGGTATAACACAAATACACCACTATATAAGTTCTTTCACCCGGCTGCTCGAGATCACCCGTCGTGTTTATTACACTTTTAGAGAGCTTCAGGTCCTTGAAACTTTTGTAGCTTTCTCGACAGTAGAGTAGCAAATAGAGTCACTCTCAAGATCTGTAAAGAATACTTGTAAAGAATTACTGTTACGCAGATAACATCAAGCCATGAACTTTAAACATTAAATGTAACAATAATGTGACTGGAAGAAGTACCGTAACGGACCCGTGACAATTGCTTATTTTCACTCACTCATTGAGTAGTATATTTCATGTAACTCGTTCCTTCTGTCTTAAAACAATATTAAATTGAGTATTTACTCAGTAGTTATACAGTATGCAAAGAAATCTATCATACACTAGGGGAGGGATACAGTAGGAGAGTATGAGAGAGAATGTGAGATATGAAACACACTAGAAAGAAGGGACGCATTACGATTTTACCACACTCTGTTAACTCACGGACGAACTTGATTCCATATGTTAGATCAGCATTGTCAGCGCGCACATAATTGTGACATAATTTTTGTTGAGTCATGAGAGAAAGTAAAATTTTAACATGATAACATAATACTGGTATATTTTACGAATATCGCTGGGGTTTGACGGATATGGATGGAAGTTTTAACTTCGATGAGATCAAAAATCTTCTATGTTCTATTTGTGTTTATTTAGAAAAATCTGAACTGTTAATGGTACTGAGAGAACTATAATATAATTGTGAAACAACCACAAAACTTCGAAATTTGTTTTTGATTTTGACGTTTTAACGTTATAAAAGATGTAGGAATTTTATTTCCAGATGCTTTGTAGCGTACAAAATTAACTGCAATGATTTGAATGTTATTGAATTATTGTAAACTTTCTAAATTTGATTTTTAGGCAATTATTATGGATGGCTTCTAGAAGAACATCTAGATTCTTTACTCTGAACCATTGAAGTTTAACATTAAAATGGAAAAGTATAGGCGTTTCGAGAATATTCTAGATTCAATTTTAAAGTCATTATGGCCTTTCAAAATCCTAACAAAACCAGTTGCGCACCTATTGCTGTCCAATAGGGGCGAAGCATATGAGTCCCCGTCTCTGAAATGAGCCCAGAAACGCAAAGCAAATTAACATTTTAGTTGACTTTAAGACTTACAAAATTTTTAGCTAGGCTGTTGCTGTGGCAACACATCTTGAGTTTATGGCTTTTTAAAATCGGAAAATCCAGAGGAAAATGAAACAATCGTATTTGATGATCCACAGGCCACCTAAGATTCAAATATATAAAAAATAATTATTACTTGTTTTTGTTCAATTACAACAGTAACAAATTTTTGGCATAATTTGAAGAAATACTAATTCGCGTAATAATTACGTCATAACTGAGAACTTTCCCCTTAAATTCCTCCAGGTTATTAGTCATATTTATTTCTCTATGCATGATAGATTTTATCGCATACTGCTTAAGTAACTATTTGTCGCTATGTCGGGTATCGATCACATTCTTAACGAGCGTATTTTATAATCTGTTCAAAGTCTGACACAGACCAACGAAATAAATGAGATTTCGACCGAAGCGTATTGGTCGACATGGTGGATTAGCTGAGAAGTTTGGCTCCCTGAAGGAATTCTTGCCGCTAGAGGATTAGTAAAACGATGTAGTACTAAATGCAATGCCTGAAACGTGTTCAATGATCTACAGCCCAGCCATAGCTGGATATTTAGATTAACTACATGTAATACGAATTTAATCGGGTCGTTCCCGTTTTATAATTTCCTAATATATGAGTAATTCCTGAGTTACTAAACGGACATGAAGCGTTTTAATTTAGTTTGATGGGCTGTTACCCACGCGAAGAAGATACGAAATACGCTTTTTAGACTTTAGGTATTGTTTTCGACTTGTCGCTTCCCCTCAAAAACCATCACACCTGAATTCCCAGTACATTTAGTGAGAAGCCACCCGCGAACAATGACCGCCATTCAACGTGCACTTTCCTCTTTTCACTTTGAATTTCCCCGAGTTTTTCTCCCATATGAAGCTGTAGTTAAACGCTCGGAAGATGACAGAAACGAATGCGATAAAAAGAATATTATTCGTTTGGGTACAGGATTACTTTTTACGATTCTTCGAGGCTGGTTCGCGGTTTATGTAAGCCGAGATGTGTATCCTTTGTCAACCGAGGAAAAATCCACACGGATGAGTTGGAAACGTTTTAGAACATTGTAGTTTTAGAGGCTTTAATATCACTCAACGCGGTGAATATGATGACTCTTTCACGGGGAAGTATACCTGTAGGTGTGTTTGTTTCGATATTGAATGAATGTTGCTTCCGAAATACTGTATTCCGCTGCAGTTAGTAGCGAAGAGGTTTTATTAAATCGATAGATGGTTTTCGGAAACCTTAATGGATTAGTTTTTAATCCCATTTTCGCTTTAATAAAATACTACACAGTTTCGGAGGATGTGGAAAATATTTATTACCGACGAAATTTTGCTGCTTTTCAATTAGATTACCGGTTCTCCACAGCAAGTCGACCGCTGTGGAAAATATAACTGTAGGGTTCAGAAACTCATCGGTGTAAGTTATAATTTTGTTGAAAACAACGGATCTTTTGTTACTGGTTCCTTATTGTTATAACTTTCAGTTGACAAAACGGTTGTCACTACTCTACTTTTGTAACGTTAATTGGCTGCAACTTTACTGACGACTGACTTACTTACTTTACCTACAAGGTAAATAAGTCGAATTTTTCAGACGTCACCTCAGAGGGTTCCGACTGTTCTATTAATCAGTTGACATTGATCCTCTTTCAGGAAATGGTTCTACATATCTACCAGAAACTCAACATAATTCGTCCGACTCAGGTATGTACGGTAGATCCAACTAGCCCGGTTTATAGAGACCAAAAAAGAGCTGTTTTGATAGATCAAAGATGATAAAAACCCAAAATCTAGACAAATTTGAGTTTTGCGGTTTTTAAACAATAAGAATTTTAAAAAATAGGTCGTTTTTCGGTTTTTTCACCAGAGCCTGAAAATTATTGATGAAAATGCAAGATATTGTACAGACGATTTGTAGAGAATTAAAAGACCTTCAAAATGAGCGTTTCTAAAAGGTGATCACAGCGTTTTTCACTGAAGAAGCTTGGAAAAACTGTTAAAATGGGTTCTTCTTCAAAAATCTACAGCTTTACCCAGTTTAAGGCTGAAGCGCTAATTTTACTTTAGACATGCCAAAGTTGGATGCTGTCGGATGAATAGTTTTTGCACTATTACTTTATTAACAATATACACCGAAATCTTTCAACATTCGGCGTAGTAATTGAAATGGGCCGATTTTAATTTTTCAAAATATTTTTTGAAAGAGATCAAAACCTACAACTTGGCTATCTTAGATTTTCATATACGTTCGGAGAAAAGTGCGAAAAATGGCCTCAAGTATTGCACAAAACGCGCGATTTCGTACTTCAAGCTGACTGGTGGGGGCTTCAAGCAGCATAAAACAGTATACTTGCGCTTTTCTTCAAACGTATATGACAATCCAAGATAGCCAAGTTGTAGGTATTGATGTCTTCTTTCAAAAACCGTTTAAAAAATGAAAATCGGCCCATCTCAGTTAATATGCCGAATTTTTCAAAATTTCGGTGTATATTGTCAGCAACGTAATTGTGCAAAAACTATTCATCCAACAGCATTCAACTTTTGCATGCCTAAAGTAGAGATAATAACCTAACATTTCATCTAAAATTAGCGCTTTAGCTTTAAACTGGGCAAAGCTGTAAATTTTTGAAAAAGGGGACCATTTTAACGGTTTTCGCAAGTTTTCTCGGTGAAAAACGCTGCGACCACTTTTAGAAACGCTCTTATTGAAGGTCTTTTAATTCACTACAAATCGTCTGTAAAACGTATCGTATTTCCGTCAATAATCTTCACGCTAAGCTAAAAAAAAAAAACCGAAAAACAAACTATTTTCTTAATTTTTATTGTTTAAAAAAAGCTCAGATTTGTTTGGATTTTGCGATTATATCATTTTCGATCCATTTCAAAAAAAGTTTTTTGGTCCGTCTGCTGTTAAATTTTACCTACTAAAAAGTAAAAAAAAGTATTACAAACTTCTATAAACGGGAATATAAACGCCACAGAACATAGAGCGTTCAGAAAATCGACGTTAATTACAAAAATTCTAAGTGAATTAACCAACAAATAATTTGAGGCTCGCAATAAGAGTGATTACCTAGAGTGCTACTTTAAATATTATCAATTGGTACTTACCTGAGATGTGCAAGTTTCACTTTAAAGAACACTTACTGCAACAAATAAAGAAGCGGAATTGTTTTTACGATTATGATATTTTAATTTTCATTTAGGATGAAAGAAAAATATAATTATGTGCAATAAAATTACCTGAATAATATGTTATGGAAATACAAGTATAACTAAAAATCAGAAAATAGGTTTAGAAATGAAAATTAAAGGATAGACACATTTCCAAACCAGAGACACTTTCAACGCACAAGAATGTTCATACGTCCGAATCGTCCGATGTATCACACACATTTAAATTCACAATTACTCGTTTAAGATTATCTTTAATAAAGTGACGAATACATTTAGCGCAGTTGTCCTTATCGACCATAGCAAAAGATTCATCAAAAACACTTCTCATGTCGGAGAATTTAGATGTGGTGGTGTGTAAAGAAATATAACTTTTTAATTGGGCTCAAAACCAATTGGATAGATTTGAGCTCACAGTGATAAGAAGCAATCCTTAAAATTATTCTAATTTTTCACTGTGATTTCATCGGTAATATGTATATTAAATTTGTCTTTAACCGAGTGTACTATAGATAACAATTCTAATTTGAGCATACCACCTTTGAAACTAAAGTTAGTATTCCTTAACCAAGGTAGGATATTTAATTTCAATTTCGATTAATTTTCTGAAGAGGTACCTAGCACCGAATTAATACCACTTTTCATATGGTTTCTCTTCTTTCCCAGAAGGGGAAGAAGATTCCCTTTTAAACCTTTTGGGTTTAAAATATCATTTATTATTTCTAGTCTTTACTAACTATTTAAAGAGACATCTTTTTTGGGGGTAAAACCCTTAATTAAAATTTTCAATCAATTAACGTTTGATAAGAAATCAGTGAGTCGATTTTCTTACTTATAATTAAAAGTTCAATATGGTATTAATGGATTAATTTGGCGTTTTTTTCATAACAAGAATAGATGTTTCTAAAATTCTTATGAAATAATTTCTTATGGAAGAAAATACCCCTTGACTATCATATTTGTATTTGTAAAAATAAAAATGAAATAAAATACTTTTAAAAATTTGTTTGTGTAAATGATGATTATAGTCATAAACACTTTCAAAGCAATATAACTACTGCATTTTTAATGCTTAATGAAATGCTTATTTAACTTTAAACTTATGTTCCAAATTGTCCTTTTATCCTTTTTCATGTTTTCAAAATTTTTTGTATTTTAGGAAGCGCAACTTTTTAAAAGGGTGTATTTTTCGTAAACTTGATATTTAAAAAGATATCCCTATCTAGAAAACTTGTACGGCGAACACACTGTACATAGTTGAAAAAACAAAATTTCATGCTAGAAGGCTTCCATGCCGATTTTACAATTTTTGTTTTCTGAATACAAATAGTTTTTCTAGCTTTTTGCTAACTTCATATCTAATTTCTATTAAATTAATCAATTAAATTAATTCCAATTTCATCAATTACCTACCTATGATTCCAATTGCATATAATTAATTATTTTATTGTGAATTACAATTATACGTGTGAATGAATACACACGTCTACAATAGTAAATTTCCTTTACAATACCTTGCGTATTTTAACGAAGTTATTTACGATTTTCTCGTCTTCGCACCGCCTTTATCAGTGCGTCATGCATTTTTTGTCCGGCCGGTTATCGATCGTCCTCACTTTGGCAGTTTTTTTGTCGCTTAAACTAGAAAAATAACTCCACACATTTCAATTCTCGTGTCAAGTCAGAGATTTATTCGTGTAGTTTACTCGCCGCGGATAGACGCGTTTTAAATTACGGGCAAGTTTTAACAGGAAATTATTTCAAATTTCGGGAATATTCGCCGTGTTCGCGTCGGGATAATTTTCTTAAGTAATTTACATCTCGTTTGAAAGTGTTTTTTGACCGCTGTGTACGTTTGAATTAACCGGCGACGTTATTGACGCGTTTGATCGATTTTTAAGTGTAATTTCGTGATTAATTTATTATTTCAGCGCGTTTCTAATTATCCGCGACTTTTTAGTGCAGTGGTTTTATGTGCAGCAGGGCCGATAATGGTAATTTTCGTCACTTTATTTCTGATTTACTTTTTTCTATCGCCCTACGGTTAACATGTTTTTTAACAATTTTGTACATTTTGTTACAGGTTGCGGCAGTGTCGTACACCTTTCGGCAGAAGGCGCAGGAGCAGAGGGTTTCATGCCTAAATGCCATTGTCAAATGGTTTGTGCTTTTACTAATTTATTTTGGAAATACAAATTAATTTTCCTTTTACATTGTTATAACTCAATTTTACTAACCACTTCACGTTTCTTTCTTTTATAGGTGAGTATTTATCGACGGCAATGGCATAGAACTTCAGATAAGGGCAGATATATAAGAGAGTATCAGTTGTTTATAAGGTTAGCTTTTTAAAATTTCTAAATGTCTATTTAACTAACGATTCCGTGGTTTTTATATTTTCAGGTAAGTCTTACTAGCGCAAGTGACGAACATCCTCGTACAAGGACACAAATGTACAAGCAGTTGTTTGTAATGGTCAGTATATGTAGATTATTTTCGACATTTTATTTCCTATCTGTTGTATTGCGTTACTAATATTTTTATTATTGTTTCAGGAAGCTGGGTCATATTAACGGCAGTGGTGGACGACAACTTCGAAGAAGGGTAGAGAGACAAATTATAGCTTTCTCCTAATGGTTAGTATTTTAAAATTATGTTAAATTGACTATTCTTTAATGTCACCGTTAATTTTGTTTCTGTTTTATTATGGTGTATTGTTGTCATTATTACTTTTTCCTACTGTTTTACAGGCACCAAAGTCATGTCCTGGCGGGTGCCCTGGCGGATGTCCTGATGGATGCCCTGGCAGAAGGATCGAAGCAGCAGTTTTTCAAGGTTAGTGTTTTTATGGATATGTAAATGGGCTACTTTATCCTTCGTATAACTTATTGGTGTTACTAGTTTTCCATATACTTACGTCACGTATAACGTGTATTCAAAATGAAATTTTAGAAGTTCTTGAAACACAATACAAGCAAACTTCAACGTCGTCACTTTTGAAAAAACTTATTACGCTTTCAAAAATTTTATTAGTCCGCTGTGCAAATCGGTTACGTTGTAAGTTGTTAATAACGTTTGTTGCAAATGCTTTTTTGAAATCGAATACACTACATAAGCTATTAAAATTTACAAGGGCCACGAATATTACTATTAATTATCAAGCGGGAGGCAGTTATATAATATTGTTTTTTAAACACAAATATCTCTTGAACCCAATACCTTAGTTAAGCAGAATTTTAAATATATACCGAACCTCAAATTTTTGGAATTACATTAAGTTATTGGTACTAGCCACCCCATTTCATAATTGAAGTACAATTTTCAACAAATTTGTCTTTTATTGCCACCATTTGTGTTACGTCCGTTGTGTAAATTTGGTGACGGTTTTGGCTTTCACCAGAATCCATCTTTCGAAAATGATCCTTCAAGGACGTAATAAATGTAACTCCTTCAGGAATCTCAACTGTTCGTTATAGAAATCCCCCAGAAACTTGTCAAATTCATTTAAGGCAGTAACACTTTTTTAGGTGTGTACCAAATTACATTTCAAATATGTTTTCGTCAAAAATATCCCGGCTCTTTAAAAGTAATATTGATTCTTTAAACGTTGTCACAAGAATTTTTCCCGACTTCCCCCAAAGCTTCCAACTCCTTTAATAGTGTCAGTTCTACTTTAGACTTCATTATTTTTTGAAGACAATTGAAAGTTCTTTAAATATGCCATCATAGAAGCCATAACTTTCCTGAAAATATCAGGGCACTTTTAAAACCATTCAAAAATTCATATCGAAGAGTAATTCCAGATCGTTTGAAAATGTGTGTAATACGCATTTCATATAAGATATGCTGCATAGAAATTTCTCAACTACCTTCAACGTGTTTATGTTAAACGTCATACTTGAGATGATTGCTTTTACAAAAGATAAATGGAAAAACATTTAAAAATATTTTTATTGAGTGTTGAAGCAGAAATAGATATAATAATATTCTCTAATAGAAAGTACTTTATCGAAGCACAAACCCATGTCGAACTTTGTTACTTACCATTACATGGGAATGTTATTATAATCGTCTCTTATATATGCTATGCGTATCCTAAAATAATTCAGAATCGACTACTCGATTTCTATACCATAGAATTATCTAAAAGCAACTAGAGCTGTGAAACGAGAATTGTAGAAGAACCGTGGCAGCTTTTCTAGATAAAACAAAAGTACGAGTCTAAATTATTCCATAATAAATATTAGATTTACAGTGGATTCGTAAAATCTAGAATGCTGTATACATCATATATATTCCATATTCACTTGAGAAATATGTATACACAAATATATATATATATATATATATATATATATATATATATATATATATATATATATATGTCAAAATATGGTCGTTGTTTAATATGTAAGATATGTAATATGTTAGTTAAATTAAAACATTTTATTGCAGTTAGCTGGGATTTTGAAAAATTTCTAAACGACGTTATACAGTCTGTTCTTGTCTTCCAACACTTATTACTTATAAAAAGTTCTGCTTCGTGCAAGGAATGATACTAGACTATCAAAAATTGATATAGCATGTATAGGGTGGTCAAAAAATGGAGAAATAGATAATTTTCCCAAGAGAAAAAACTCTTTATTTTTAATTTAGAGCAAAATGAAATAAGGTAGTTACAATTAATAGCTATATTCAAGTTTAAATTCACTACTTTCTATTAAACAATTCTCGATATTTTTAGAAATAAAACTGAAATTAAATATGTGTAACTTATGCTAATAATTATGCATCAAACGTTTTATTTTGTTTCTTAACCCTTGTTCTGCAGCAATGTTGTTAATGCATTTATACAATTTATAATTTTTATCTTCACAATCATATAAATTATTAACAAACATTCTACACAAACAGTCTAAAGAAAAATACATACGCATTGAGTATAGATTCAATGCAAAATTGTTTTGACCATCCCTTTCCATACATGCTTACCCATTCTTTCAGAGAATTTTTGTAATGCTCTTCTAATAGCTCTGAAAACTATTTTCTGATGTTTTTTTCTTATTCCCTTTTCCATTTCCAAACATTTTGAAATGGGTTTTGTAAATAGCCTTCTGTCTTAAGTTACCTTATCAAAATATTCTAACGCATCTATGTCCAAAGATCTAGCTGGTCAGAAAAGATCCGAATATCTTGATAAGTTTTCTATTAAAACCCAAGAAGAAAATGGCGGAACTCAGTTTAAAAAAATTATATAACGTTGAGCATTTAAATTTTAGTGGAAAAACAATTATTTTATCTTTATAACTTTATAAATTTGGGTTCTTTGTGTTTTTATCGGCTTGCATGTGCTATTTTTACCGAATTTAACTTCGAGTTAAATAATGGTGAAAAATGGTAATTTTTCGTTGGTTTTATATATATATATATATATATATATATATATATATATATAATATGCGTTACACAAATTAAATCAGCTAAATAAATGCGGATTACATTAAGAACAGTTGGAGGGAGAAAACCATTAATTAAAAAAATATGCAAAAGCAAAAGAATCTTTACAATATTAGGAGGCTAATCTTAATGTTAAGATCTCAGCAACTATGTTAGTTAATAAGGTAATAATATTCTAAAACGAAGCTAACAAATACTATCAGCTGGGTATACCTCGAAAATAAAACTGATCCGAGTATTTAGAAGGCGAATTATTCACGAAAAATCCACAAAGCCATTAGAATACCAGAGGCGATTACTAGTTGAGAGGTTGTGACTGGTGCGATGCTAATTTCTAAATTCTTAAGTTAGATAGGAAACGAACTACATCATCTTTGAAATCACTAACCTAATTTCAATACGGTCCAGAGGATCGCTACAACTTTTTACTTGTTAAGGGGTAACGTATTCAAGAAGGTTAAAGACAATACTAAACTATATAGTAAATAACAGGGATACTCAACCCTGCTTACATTTTATGTTATTTGAAATAATTATAATACTTTGTTATTTTAAGTAATTAATACGAAGGTTGAGACACAAACAACGTTTACTAAACCCCATTTAAAATATATATTATCTGCTCCCTTACGTTGAGTTTAAAAAATGGAAATGGAAAATTACATAAACGTGAGAGGACTCCTTTGTATTTTTTACACTGTGCAAATGATTAAATCTGAGATAACAGCCCAAATCCCCAGCTTTAATAACTCATTCTTATCTTAATTTTCAGCATTCTGAAATTCGAAAAGTGCGCATACGAAAGGGGTGCAAAATTTACTTACAGATTAATTGACATCGTTAAGACGTCATTAGAAGCTACAAGGGGAGGCCAATATATAGAGACGGTTCCTTCCTTCTCTCAGCCTCTCTCAGATATGATGTCCTGTGATGAACTTGTTTTCCGCTTTTCCTCTTCACGTATTCCGCCATCCAAAATAATTTGATTAACGGGGAAATATCTCGCGTAAGGAAGAATTTACCGAGGGGCGCGATGCAGTACAGAGTTTGTTTATGAGGTGGCCGGGGGTTAAACTATAATAAAGAGCGGAAATTTAAATTAATAATGCTGAGGAGAGCAAAGTTATGAATGAATTACTATTTTGTTTATTCCTAGTGGAATATATGAGATGATGAATGCTCAGAGTGTCTCTGGAGATCAAAAGAAATGAGGTGACCAAAGTAAACATACACGTGTTTATCCAACTGTTCACTATTATAAAGCTAAAGTTATTTTGATTTTTGTATGTTTCCGTTTGATATGATGAAACAGCAGTTCGTAAATGCGTTAAACGAAATTATTAGATGGGGAAAAATTACAAAGAAACTTAATAGGAGAATTCAGACCATATATAACGACTAGAGAGATGTTATAAACACTTACATGATACAAAAACTCTACATATTTATGCAATTAAATGTTAAAAAATATGGACTGTGTTTCCATAAATATTACTCTATGAACCGGGTGTTCAGATCAGGACGGTCGTCGGTCATATTTCAGGAAGTTCTTATATTACAGCCACCTGAGAAAAGGTCGCAATGAGGTATGTCTGTAAATAATTTATATTAATACATGTCCACCGCCATAGGGCGTAGTTGACTAAATAAACCGATTATTTAAAATATGCGTGCCATCCATTTAAGTCAACTGAAAATTGAAATAATCTGAGTGAATCTTCGAAAGATTCTGAATATTTTTGTTCAAGTGAGCTTTGTTCTATCTTATCAGGAAGTGTAGATTGGGGACCATGTTTCAAAATGATACCTTTTAGGTGGGTAAATTTTATATGATTGGTGTTGTTTGAAAGGTGTCAGTGGTGTTACTCCAACAAGCTACGTAAGCACTAGAAGGCGCTATTCAATTAGAGAACGTTGGCAACACCGGCTAAAATGTACCCTTATGGATTAAACCGGATTGGCTGAAATTGGACACTTTCCAGAAAAGCTTGTTACTATTATAGTTGCCAGTTGAAATATGTATATGTTGACGCTTATTTTTTTGCTATTAAAAGTAAATTTAAAAGTAGCAATGTGTTAAAAGTAAGAAATGAAGAAATGTATAAATGAATTCCGGGGTTTTCTTGCCTCTAAACTAAATGAAAATTAGAGCGATTCTAGTATTTCCAGGAAAATTTTAAGAACTTCCTGAAAACCTTGCTGCTGTTAACCATTTCCATTGAAGTATAAACTAACTGTCCATTATTATTTTAAGAACAAATTGAAATTGTTATTGAAAATAAAATGAATTCCAGAAGGTGTCCTGGAAAAATTCTACACTCTCCAGAAAACTTCGTTACTCTCATGCTATCAGTTGAAATATAATCTAATTCATTAATATTTTAGGAATAAAACGAAAAAACAAACCGTAACTCAAAATGTATCAAACTCCAAAATGGTTTCCAGAGAACTTTCGATATTCTTCAAATAACCTTGTTATTCTAATGTTATTAGTTGAAATACGCATATGTTTAGGATTCTTTTTTGCTACTCTGAGTAAATTTAAAAGTAACAAAGTTAAATGAAAAGTCAAAGATATTCCAGAAACGTTTCCAGAAAGAATTTGAGACTTTCTAGTCCCTAAACAAATTGAAAATGGAGCAATTCCAGAAGTATTTTCAGGAAAATTACCTAAAACCTTATTGCTGCTACTACTGTTGCTGTAAATAATTAGTTGAAGTATAATCTAACTCTCCATTAGTATTTCAAGAATAAATTGAAAGGACAAACTGTAATTAAAAATGAAACGATTTCGAAACGAAACGAAATTTGTATATGTTCCCGTTTTTTTTTCTAGTAAGAGTAAATTTAAAAGTAACAAAGTGCAATAAATACTCAAAATTGTTCCAGAAAGCTTTCGAGACTTTTTAGTCTCTAAACTGATTGAAAATTGGAACGATTCCAGAAGTATTTTCAGTATTTCCAAAATTTCCTAAAAACATTATTGCTACTTCTATTGTTGTCGTAAATAATCATTTGAACTATAAACTAACTCTCCATTGACATTTTAAGAATAAATTGAAACAACAAACTCGATTTAAAAATAAAACTTTTGAAATAGATTCGGATGGGAGTGGCACCGCTTGCAAGGTAGTGAAATGTTCGATATAGGGCATTCATAATTCAACATTTAAATTTTCCAAATTTTAGGACATACATTTTAGTCAAATTATGAGGGTTGGTTATATATTAGTATTAATAACGAACATTTATTAAATAGCACCGCCTAGCATGCACGTTCATTGTTGGATTGGTTCTAATTTTTGAATAATTTATTGGTGAATAGGAACTACATTGATCGACACTGAGCTTGTAAGATTAGGTTAAGGAAAATTGGTAGAATAGGTGCTTTTTCGAAAGCATTTTACTACCGTTCTCCACCTAGTATTTGTTCTCTAATTTTTTTAAGTAGCTGTGGTGTAAGCCGTTTCGGAAATACGGTTGATAATCGTTCTTAGCTGGATACTTGATACATGTACCTACACGGAAAATATTCTCTGATGCCGTAATTAGGAGTACCATGCCCTACTGCCTACCACAGAAATGTGGTATTGAGTAAAGTAGTATTGAGTAAAGCACAGTCACTAAACTATATCTAATACCAAACAATATCAAGAAGCATAGAATGAGGTAGACTCCGAACTTTTGGAAATTAAGCAGACTTAGTTCTAAAAAGAAGAACTTCCCAATAGGAGGGCTCAAGCAATAGGGATCAATAGAGAGACCAGATAAAAGAGTAGATACCAATAGCAAACAACCCAGTTAGATAGATAGACTACATCTGTGGTATTATGGATTATTATATTGATGAATTAGAATTTAAAAAGAAATCAGTTTTGTTTTTCAATATTTTCCAGTAAAAAATTTTACATAAACATCCCGACAGGTTTAATACAAGCATATTTAGTATGCAAATGTAAGGCAATATTAGCTGTAAAATCTCCTTAACGCTTTCTTCACGCTTGGTAACAAAAATTTACGACACTTACTGTACTACTTGTACTCCACAAGCATTCTTTTGAATTGCTAAATTAAATTGACTAACATTACTGCACTCACAAACTTGAACTTAGATATAATAAATGCAGGTTAAGTAGACAATGAAACTTCATGTAAGTCGTTCAACACACACTTCGTCTTTTTCTACGTGTCACCCTAAAATTAAGTGTTTTCGATGAAATTTTCACCGCGATGAAAATGTTTCTAAAAAGGCCGGTGGACCTCCACCATTTTAGCGACTGTACTGCGACTTATCACTTCGACTTATTTCAGGGCGCTTCGTGTCGTATTAAATATTTTTCAGGGACATTAATCATCCTGTAAAAAGTTTACTATCACATCAACAAAGTTCATCGTTTCGAGGATCGAAACCAAAAACGTGTGTTAATCATCGTCCTAAATTGTTTACGGAGGCAAAAAAGGGGTCCTGGACAGGACTTACGCTAATAATAAATGAAACAACGGCACGGAAGCGGCCGGACGTTGCCAGGAATTAAAGCATTATAACAAGGAGATGTTATCTCAAGAAGTTATTGCATGATATTTGCGAAGACATTATTTAATATTTAACCCTTTAAAGTGTCAAGTTATGTCAATTATAACATTAATTTTAGAAAACCGGGTAATTCCCGTCGTAAATTACAGTGACGGGTAAATTCATCAGTCGCTTAAATTAATGAATATTCAAATCCGATATAGTATTAATAAACTGATACGAAATAATCGACCAGTTAAATTATTTACCTGTCGGATCCTAGTTCTCTTGTGAACCGCTAACAATTTTAACTCGTTTAGAGGGAAACTCAGCTTATTAATGCCGATACATACGATTAGTTCGCAATGCGATAAAATTCCTGGATATTTGTACGTTTCAATACGAGATACGCATCGATAACTCTATCAATGCTTTTAAGCTCTGACTTGGAATGTCCTCTGGAATTAAAGCCTGGTCATGAATTAACTTTTCACCGTATTAAATGTCAGCTCAAATTAGCAGTGCAATCAAATCACGTCAGCCAAATGTTGAAAGTTCCGTTCGACAGTTATGAAATTACGAGCAAATTAAAAAATATGTAGAGTAGGTAATAATTGACCTTTTTTACATCAGAATAGGGAAATCAGTGTAAAAGTGTTCAGTTACAACGGCAATAAAATAACGTGATGAAAGTTACTTTTATTTTCCTAGATACGAAAATATGAATTATGGCGATGCAGAATACTGAAGTTTACTGAATTATTAGTGTTTTTCAAAAAAAAATTAGGATATTACCGAAACTGTTAGAGTTTTATTAAATTGAAAATTGGCTGCATAGCTAAAATGTTTCTCTCCTTGATCTACCCGTAACCTGCAGCATTGCAATGTTTTTGGTAGCGTTCAACTCTCACACCCAAATCAGTGTTCCTGTAATAGCGACGATAATTAATAATGCAATTGAGAACTGCTCTTACTTGAACTTAAAGATTTTTTAAATGTAATGTGTTTACCGTCTACGGTACCAATATAATGAGGGCAGTTAGCTTTCTACATATTTTTAATCAGTTTTAAGGTGAACTTGGCCATTTCATCATTTCAGTAGAGCAACAAAAGAACCAAAATAGATTGTGTGCTTTTGCTAAGGGTTCAAAACTGTATATGTAACACGAACAGATGAGATTTTAGAAATGGTATTACATACATCATCTACCTACGAAAGTGTGGTCACTGAATATTCCTTTTTTCTATACCATTATGTATAGTCCCGAGGGGTGCGCTAGGGGTTGTAATTCACATAAACGGAAAAGGTGAGGCTATAGATTAAAACAATCATAAATAGTATATTTCTTGGGTGACTAACCCTGCCTGGCATGAATCCCCTTGCGTGGAAATAATGGTATCTTCTTGGGGGAAGAAAAGGTGAGCATGACCTGGCTAGGGAGAACGGTGTGAGAGTAGCAAGACTACAGATAATTAAGTATTGTAATCCAAAAAAGCAAAGGAGAAGAAGAGTAGAGTACTTAGCTTACTTTTTGTTGCGGAGAGTGAAACGTAACAGGACTGCGGCTGACGATGTAGTCATTACGACTGACAAACAAATTGACAAAACAAAAGAACAAATGCCGTAAGAACCGTTACCTCATTTGTTCTTTTCTCGTATTATATGTATTCAGTGCTTCATGGTCAGGTTAAGGATAGTTATATTTATTTCCTAAAGGTTAGATAAATGCGTTCATGATTTTTTTGGGATAATCTAACGTGACTTTTAATTATGCTAATATTGTCTTTGTGTGAGTTAAGATTGTTAGTTTTTCGCCTGGAAAAAGTAATACTTTTCTCACAATTTTATCCTGCTCGCTCATAGTTTCTCTTACTATTTTTAGTATATTACCAAATGTATGTATCATCATTGGATAGTATTTAGTTGAGAAGTCATGCTTCATTCCTGTTTAATTCTTGATTGAAAAGTTAGCGTTTAAAAAGATCTCAACCAATCCGATGTGCCCAGTACATTGTATTAAATTTTTAATTTTGCTACAAGACGGTGGTACCAACACATGACTAAACATCTTACTAGTAATTATGTCACTTATTTACTAGAAATAACCTACACATTAAAGTACAGAACATTTGACGAATTTGATTTGAAAATTATTTTACTTTGTTCTTTTAATTATTTTATTTTCTGACAAGTATATCATTATTTTTATTGAACAAAAGCCATGTTTGACAAAATTATCACGCTAGTTTAATATTGTTAAGGCTGTGAAAAATGGAATGGAAATCAATTTTATTAATCATGACAGTTATTCAGTTTGGTTCTGACATTTTCCTATTTTTTTTATATTGCTCTTCCTGTTCTTATAAAATAATCAGAGTATAATAATCGATTGAATCCAACCTAACTGCTACTGTATTATTTTTGGGGATTCTTCCCCTTGAGGGGATTAGAGCGAGACGGAGGTCAACCCCCCTTGAAGTTACTTATAAAAATAAACAATTTATGTGTCGATGAACATTACGAAGCCTGTTGACAAAGTACATATAAATTCCTAATATTTGGCGGCCACGTCTTGACACAGTCACAAATTTTAGTATGGGGTAAGTGAAGGGTGAGTAATTCGCTATATAAATCCTACTTAAACAAAATCAAAAGTAACATCCACCAAAATTTACGATAGAGTTCTTCAATTATTAAATTTACTATGTAGCTTATATTGATTCTCACGAAACAACCTAAAGAAGGAAAAACGGTAAAAGGGCAAGTGTATCAAAGTATTGTTAAAATCATTTTATCCGGTCTTCGGAAACCATCAACAGCCACAATACGATACCGCCTATCCTTATATGTCCGAGAACGGATTTACCTCCACCGAAATTATTACGAAACTCTCAAATCTTTAAACGGCTCTCTAACAATAACAACACCAACCAAAACGCCTTTAAAACAAATCCAAACAGTCGACAGCAACTTCCAAAGCCTATCCCTATGGGCGTATTGACACGTAGCACTTCTAAACCACAAAACTACAATACTTCCAAAACAAAAATAGAAACGTACCGGATTTTATTATCGAAGATCTTTACACCGAAGTGTTTTTTCCGAAAAACGAATATTGGTTGTGAAAGAATTTTGTTAGTAAGTGCAATATCACGTTGATTTAGATGTATTGCTACAACATTAATTTGGAGCAATTGCGATTTAACCTCGTAATTTGAGTTGCTAGTACACCAATCTGGTGACCCATAAAGTTGCGAGTTTGCTTGCCACGGCGAAGATAAAATTTAGATCCTGATTAAAAGAAGGGAGCCGGCGCGTATCCCAATCTGTACACAGAATTATGTATGAGGCACTTGCATCAAGATTTGTATCTATGAAATGCTCCTTGTTTTCCTTTTCTTAACCAATTTCTGGGAACAATTCAAAATATGAATTATCCTTTCAGTCACCAACAATCAATTCGTTTGATCCAGGAATTATGGGACACTGTATAATGAAATTGAAAAAAACAGAACTCAAAAAAATGTATCGAAGAAGAAAAGACCACAAAATCGAATTTCTTAGAGGTGAAAGATGAAACGGCTAGTAGCATGGGTTAAATCAATACCAGAAAAAAACTGTATTCGCCTTCTACATCTATAAAATAAAGGTGTAGGTCTCGGGGACATAATCATAAAATAACAAAGCAAGGGAACGAGGCGATTTTTCAAAACTTGCCCTTTAATGCGATTACGGGGTAAACTTCGAGATAGTTTCACCGCATTTAAAGTATATTGAAAAATGCCAGAGGGAAGATTTCGACTACGGCACAACGCTTCAGAGTGAAGCAGAACGAACGGTAAACAGAGAGGTTCATGAAGTGGCTCGAAGTGGCGTTTTAATCCGGGAGGAGTTAATAATAATCGAAGGGGTGGGAATGTTATCGGATCGCGACCGAAAGGATATATAGTGTGAGAAAACGGGAGATATTCCGCTGAAGTTAAGATAAGATACTCGCCCTGAATCGTTAATATCAAACCAACTCTTCGCACCACAACTGATTACTTCGCGGTTTCACGGACAACAAAAAATCGACATCGATATGACAAAAATATTCCTATCAACCTCAATTTGGGCTCATTTGAATTCTTAACGCCGCACCCTTGAGCAATCTCCCGGGTGCTCGGCCCGACTCCTCAAAAAACATAAGGGCTCCGAGGGTGGCTGTCGATTCGGACTTCGTTCAAGTAAATATTCGTGATCACTTTAGCTAAACAAAGAGGCGAAAGGGTAGCGCTGCCGGTGTTGGTCGATAAAAGAATCCAGCGGCAACGTAATATCTTTCGGGGGTGGCGCGAGCGACAAAAAAAAACAGGAAAAGGGGTAATATGAATCAACGAAAAAATGTTCGCGATATTTTTGTCTGCTATCGCAGCGGTCCCGAATATAAGCGAGTTTGATGTCACAATGAATATTTTGGAAAGGGGAGAAAGTCAACATTTAGAATACGGTTTTATATGATTAAATTTTAGGTTGAATCGAGCGAGTATTCATTATTTTACCATACATAAATATAAGATCTTTACGAATCCCTTGAAATATGTATTAGCTGGGTATCAAAAGTAAGTAATTCAAGTGAAACTCCAGAAACCAAAAAAAAAATTTACTTGAGCGCTATCGAATAAAATCCATTACTGAAATCGATGGCAAATATTCAGTTATTCCCGTGTGATATACCTAGAAGAAATTGCACTATGATACTTACCTGAATTGATTTCATCCACCAGTTTACGGCGTTTTCCAATATTGTGATGTGTCATCGGTGCAGAAGTCACTTGGTTGTATGATGTACAAGATGACGCACACGGCTTCGTTTGGAAACCGACCTAACCTTATCCATTTTTTTCACTTCCTCGAAAAAATCAAATATGGCACTATTAAATCTATTAAAGCGAAAGTAAGCGAAAGTTGGGGTTTTTAGTCTTTTTTTGGACCACTCGAGAGGCTCAGTTATCCGCGTATATAGTTTAAGGTTTTTAACTGCTGAAGAAGTACTTCATAACATTACTAACCGAAATAACTTTTTGCCCCTACTTTTCATTGCCTCGGAAAGAGAAAGGGAGCTATAATATTTTTCTAAACCACCTCTGAGAATTTAAGCTATAGCAAATTTAAATTTTCTAGGTATACCTACACTATTAAATACTCGTAAATATCCCATTTTCTTCCTCCTCGGTAGGGACAATTCGGAATTAAATTCTCAAGTTAGTTAGTTTTCCAAGATTAGAAGTTAAATAGTTCTCTAAACTAAAGCGAATACGTTTAACCCATTCACTACTCGAACCTCTTATCTGAGACGGTTAGTTAGAATTTAAAATCACTTTCAATTAATTTATTAATCAATTGCACGATTGTTAACAATTTCATCACCGCTTTTGTTGTCGGAATTTTCTAAGAAACTCTTCTCCCCATTATTTATTTATGCATTCATTACGGGCTGGTAATTTAATGGGATAAAATTTTTATCGCATATGTTTTACCGTTTCGTTTTAGTTATATTATCCATCTTTTGTTACCTGTAGTACGGTACACAACTGGAATTTGGGGTTTCAGGTTCTTAACTATTCTATAACTAATAAATTTTCGAAATTTGTGACACACACAGGTCCATTCAGCTTTATGTATGTTCTTTTTGGCGAAAATATATTTTGTAATATAAAGTAACTATTGGAAATATCGTGGCTTTTGATAGTTAAAAGGTAAATATATCATGTTAAGGATATTTTTATGAAAGACGATTATATCTAAATATAACGTTTATTGGTTTTAATGAATACATATCGTGAGTCAGAAACATCTGAAACTGAACCATATTAGATTATACATATAATACGTTTTTTATACAGATTATTATATGTATAATATTAATTTTAAAGTAGAAAATAGTACAAGTGACAGTTTGTGAACCAGTATCAATATTATTTGGATGAGCTTTGTTTTACGAAAACAACAAGAAATTACATATTTTTACGACTTTTTTTATTTTAATTATATAAACTTTTCATAGAAATTTTTCATTGACATTTTGTGCTAACACCTACAATATTATTTTGTACCTATATATATAATTATATTTACAAAAAATGAATATAAAAGTGTTTTTCCAGGCGCTATTCAAAGGAGTTTTTTTTTTGATTGTTGGAATGCCTGGAAAATCACGGTGAATGAGCCAAACTCTTGTGTTAACTGAGTTACACTGGTTTAGAGGCGGTTTAAATTTCCAACATTTAAGCAGTAGTCTGTACTATTATCGTTTGGCTCATTTAAATATCTGGTGAAAATACCCGACACTACTTGACAACTTTTCAACACCCCTTACTTGTAGCGTCATTTTTACATAATTATGGAATCGTTTCGTCTTGAGAGAATTCGCCAATTACACGTGGACAAGATGGTTTCAAATGGTTTTTAAAAAAAATCCGTCATTACACGAATAAACCCAATTACGAGTTTAGAATTCGCGCTACCAGAATTACTGTATTTGTCAAAGCATTCATTAATGGCAAACAATACATTGAAATTAACGAGGTGACTGCGTTGATATAGTTATTTATTTTAAATATTTCAATGTACATACATACTGAAATTTCCATAATCCCATATGCAAAAGGTTTAGGTTTTGCACCGCTAATAAAGATTTATTAGTCCCTCAAAACAAAACGAATTAGTTAATGTATCACACACAGTTATTAAATATGTCATATTTTTTAATATTTTTTTGGTTAACGAAGACGAATTGTATAAAAAATTATTTGTACAGTATAAATAGTATTAAAATTAATAGAAGTAACTTTTAGGAAAAAGTAGCTATGAACATCCTAAATTTTAACTTGTTACTGAATTGTTAGAAATATTTATTAATCGTTGGACATTGGACATCTTAAGCTGATCAGTAGATATTTAGTAGAAGTACATAGGTATGTTTCACAAACCAGACTAAAGTATGTTTAGCAAGTTAACAAGGTTGTATTGTGGAGAATCAGCACTGTTCCTGGGTACAGTCAATGCCCAACATCAAATCAAGACATACGATTCAATTTTTTTCATCAGTAAAGAAACTATTATGTGTATAGAGTATTAAAGATTTATCATCTATTTATGGCTTCATTATGGCATTTTGGGTTATTATTCGAAGCATTGTTGCGTCCTGCACTCAGTCACAGCGGTTGATTTAACGTAAGAGTTGGAAAAATCGAGCAAAATTCTGAATAATTTGGGCTTAAACGCCTTGAACCCGAGGCGTACATCTTATAAATCGATTGTCTCTCTCTCTCTCTTTTATTCTTAAAAGGTAATTATTATCGTTAAAAGTACTTATAAAATTGATATTTTATTTTAGTTTTCTTTCGAATGGCTGTGTTGAATTGTCTCCGCCTGGTTCGGGAGCTTGACAGTCATATTTTGGTTGAATTTCTCAGTCTGATTTGTTCAGATATCACTACACTTAACACTGAGAGTACTCACACATTCTCCACATACAAATACAATTACCAGTTAAAATATTCTTTGTTACATGATCGTGCTGATCCGCACCATTTTGTCTCCACCAACGGTGGACAGAGCCTTCCGCCCCTTCTGGCATGCTTTATTACTTCTCGGCGACGTTGCATCTCTCCTATGCCGCAAGACTTGCTGCATGCGCTCCAGGGCGACCAGACCGACACCCGACAATCGCGGGGAGGTCCTGGAAAACGACAATGCGCTCCGATTAAATGCGACCAATCGAGAAAATCTGAATGTCTCCAACAATCCAAGCGGGCAAGCGGAAAAGATGGGACATCCCAAGTTAACCTTTACACGCATAATCTAACGCAGCAATAGAAAACATCGATAGGACCTAATCCAAGAGTTAACGAAACAGACTTGGTTCCTTAAAAATAAATCAGACGTGCTAAAATACGTTATTTGCAAACTCCATTTCAATATCATCTACGTACTGAGCAGAAACGTAACAAGCCAACTACTAAGTACACACACGCACAACTTACGGTATTTCTTGTATATTTTCTTGTTTTTCCTGTACTTCTTGGTCTTGTTCTCCTGGTGGGCCAAATACGAATCCGCTATGCTATTCATGATGGCGTCCTTATCTCCGAGCGGCACAACTACAGGGACAGAAGCTGATGTCACGGCTGACTCTTCTCGATCGCTTCTGAAGCAAGGAAACAAGACGTCAAAATATTGAACCGAACTACACGTGGGCATGCTCGCATCGAACTGACGGGAGGATTTAAATTTTTAGTGAAGACGCAGAGTCGATTTTAAATCTTGATGCATCACCATGCAAAGATTCACTTAATAAACCCGGAGTGGAAGGAGAGTTTGCGATGTAAAGTTGAACCTAAATCGTCAGAGGAATGGTATTCCACAGGTCTGCGAGTTGAGATTCGAATCTTGATTCTGGAGGATGATAAAGAATGAATGGCGAATTTGAAACGTACGAATTTTGATTCAAGAGTTTCACCGTAATGTAAAGACTACTATCCCCTCAATAAACCTTGAAGAAAAGGAAATATTGATTTGCGATATGTTAACCAGAAAGGAATCTTAGCGACTAGCAAGTGCTAATACTAACACAAATTGGCTCTGAATGGAGAGAAGCAATGCGTCGTTCCGAAGCATATATGTAGATCATATATAGAAGTTACTGCTTGTTTTCAACCCACTTGTTCGATTTCTAGAGCTGCCCATGCCCGGCACAAATACACAAAAGTGAGATGGTTTCTTACATTGTATTCGACATCCTGTCCTCGGTGGAATAGTAGGTTCTAAATGGGGTCGTGGAGTAGGGCGTCGATACTGTGAACGTTTTCGCTGGTCTCGGTTTGGGTTTCGGTCGGCTCGAATGGTACTCCTGTTCCTCGCGTTCCTCTTCGATGGCGGTCTCGATGTCGCTGTTGCCATTGAAGACGTTGATGCTGTTTTGGGTTAGGTGTTCCATTTTGAGAACTTCGTACTGGTGGTCGTCTTCGGAATGGTGGAAAACTTCGCTGAGCTCGTATTCCTTGACCTGCAAGGGGACGTTGATAGGTCGCAAAACAATGGGGGGAAAGGAAAACGAGTGTGTACGAAAGTTTGTTAGTTATGAAACCCCCACACATAATATGAAGTGTTAAAATAATAACCAAAAATGAGTCAAGTAACTTAATGGGAAGTGGTAAATGCAACAACTGTAATGTACATTTTACGGGTACACAGATTTTGAATCAGTGCAACTTTTGAATGGAGAAAAATTTTCACAAAGTTTCCAGTCTAAATTATTTTCAAAAGGAGGGATAGGAATCAGGATATCCCAGATAAAGCACAAATCGCTGTATGAACCATCGAGGTAACTTTTCAACCAAGGAAAATTTTCAAAAATGAAAAATTTCGGCTTTTCTACATGGCTGTTATGGTTCAGTATTTGTTGCTTTCGAGCTTAGAAGGAGCATCAACTGTTTGATTTTTATACGATGTAAAACGCTCACAATATAAAATTAATGAAATAATATTTAATATTCCATGCGCACAGTGTGAATATATGTTCACATTGCTTCGTTAATTTTATAGTGAGTTACTGATTTGTCTAATGTGAAACGTGTCAGCAAATGTAACCTCCACGTTGTGTTAACAAAAAATGTATTTTCAAACATAATCAACTAGTGCAACATCTGCTGGTGCTGTAAGGGTTGTAATAAGGAAATATTGAAGTGTAAAAAGTGTCGATGTCCAAGCTGTAATGTCTATTAAGCCAGGTCAACCATTTAATAGGTTTCCTTCCGCCATAGTTTGAATGTTTCAGTTCCTATGACACGTATCATGTTATCACAAAACCTACGAGAATAATGTCTCGGTCTTAAACCCTGCTGACTTCATTTTTCTTAATTTGCATAATTTATGCGGTAGGATACTCATAATAGGGATTCGTTTTTGCGTATATCTTCGTTAATTAACTCTTGGCTGTATTTTACCTGCATAATAAGTAAAAGAATGGAAAATTTCATATTGGGTGTAACTTTGTATGATGGAACATCGACGCGTTAACCAATTTTACAATATAGAGACTTATCATTGAATGACAGCAAAAAAATGACAACCCATATGACCTGACTGCAACAATTATTCATTCACATCTTTTCATCTAAGCTTGAAATTTATTACACATGCATATTATTGTATAGATATGTGTACATATATATTAACCTGATGAGTAAAAAAAGACTCAAACATAATTGAAAATATTAATATACAATTTGAACCAACATAAAAACTCTTCCAAAGAACTTATTCCTAGAAAAGATGTAATATAAAGATTTTTCCCAAATTCGCACTAACTAATGACATTACAACCACAGGACATTCTTATCTAGATCCCTTTAAATTAAATTTGGAAACTTACTCATACAGCATCAAAACGCATGGACGGGAAATGTGGAAATACATATATGTATACATACGTTTATAACTTTTATATAACTTCATTGTGTCTAAGTACATAATATACATCATGCTATTGTTTTGCTATGAAAAATTAGGGTTAAGTGTAAGAATGGCAACAAGCTAAACTTCCCCTTAAAATTATTATTATTATTATTATACATCGTGTTTCACACTCGTCGACGATTTTCAAATGACACATCGTGTGCCTAAGGGTGAACCCTGGAAAAACATGGATTTGTAAATTTTTAACGGCGCCATTATTTGTTTTATTCAAATCCAATACGAATCGTTGAGCTTTTTGCAAGGCAATATGCCGAATGAATCCTAAAAATGATTACAACTCCCTAGTAGGCAAGTGTGCGACTATCTGAGCATTAATAGAAAATCTCTTATATTTGAGTGACATAATTACCCGTAGCTGTGTTTAGGAAAACAAAATACATTTGGAAAAATTCGACAACTCAACTAAAGAACAGATACACCCTCTGCGTTGAAAAATTCCGCATTATCATAAGAGGGAAATCATGTTTGCTACAAAACCTCCCCATTCAATGGCTTTCCTTACGCTATGACTCTAAGGGATGAAGTGCATGAAGACTGGAACAAGAGAATCCAATATGGTGCTTACCTTAATAAACTGGAACGTGCCGATAGGGGGCAGTCTCTTCAGATGAGGGTAAAAGAAGGAGCCAGCAGGGTGTGCAGGGTAGTGGGCGGTAATACGATAAGCCTCCCCTTGGGGTTCGGTCGGCCAGTTCGGAGCTGTGAAGGTGAAGCCATTGTCTGTGCCGGCGTCGATCGGGTCCACCTTGAATAAACGAAAAGTGGTGTTTATTTTATCACGGCCGGAAATAAATTTTATCGGAGAGCATTAAGTACGGACGGTGAAGAGAGGACGGGAGAAGTTTACCAAATTTATTACGTACCACATTCCTAATGAGTATTTAAAATACAATTACATGAGTTCATCCAGGAATATATCGGGCGATTTTAAACATTCCCACCGGATACTTGTGTGTCGAAGATGGTCTCCTTTGCTCATCACGGCTGAGTAATGGAGGTCGTTATGCTAATGTCTTGTCGTCTATTACAGACAATAGATAATCCTCTCCATAACAACGAGGTGTACCTTTTGTAAGCGATATATATGTATATAGTACATGTATATATCGTGCAATACAACGACGCCACTTTAATTACCATCATATTGTTATCTGACACCTAGTGAATTATTCCCTAGACGGCACGTCGGCCCCATTATCTTGCGTCGATTGTCACTTCCGCTTTCCGGTGCGGGCGCCTCCGGACTCGATCAATGGGGCCACTTAGCAATAACAACTTCATCCAGGCGTAAGCCGCAATAATCTTTGCCTAATTCCTTAAACCGGGAGAGCCGCTTTCGATAACGTACGCTCCAAGAAGGCTCCGCTGGCCCAGGGCCCCTAAAAATACGAAATCCCACATACGGGAAGATATCTTGCGATCCTATATTTAAAACCTTTTCCTCACATTTTCATGATTTTTCACCTCTTCGCCTCTTTCGATCGGTTTCGGTCCAACTTATCTCTTGAATTTTAATCGTATATTTATATTCAAACATTTGTTGGATGTCGTTGGCAGTTGAATCTGAGCGGTAATGTAGATTTTCACCAGATCAATGGTTGTCGATCTGTTGGCGAATTCGCCGTCGGCTTGTTAGATGAAATGATGAGCGGTTTCTCCATTTTTCCTCATTTAAAAATATTGAAAGTTGAATTCGGTACTTTTAGAATAATATTCTAGATTATTACTATTACATACAAAAATGGATACGCACTATAAACAATTAGTGAAAAGCAACTTAAAACACATTTCGAAATAGCAGATACTTTCTATTAATATTTCATTATCAACTAAATATTTTACTTATATATTATATCGTACTGGTAATTTATATATTCTATAATTTATTATACTATACTTTACTAATATTTAAAAAATTAACGTGTTTTGTTCTGTCTTCCCCTTTTTCTACTCTTTGTTCCCTATATTTATTTTCTTCTTCATTTTCTTCTCGAATACTTCCCTATAAGTTGTAATTATTATCAATATGTGCTCTTGTAATCTTAAAACATTTAGATATTAAATAGTAACATGGGGGAAGTGAACTAAGAATGTCTCAGCTAGACCTCGCCTTACCAAATAATAATTTGTATTGTTAGGTTTACATTATATATATCATACTCTCTTCCCTCTCAACATCCTGCCACACAGATTATGTTGTGGATGCAACGACGCTTAATTCGCAATAATTAGAGCAGTCTTTTTTATTTTCGCTAATTCAAGCCATTTTTCACATTGCTAGCACAGTACTTGAACATTACACATACAAGGTTTCTAATACAAAATCAGGAGCGTTTTTTAAAAGCTCCACAGGTATAACTCCTGGTCTAGGCGACTTATGGTTTTTCACTTCTTTTAGTTCTTTTCTTATGTGATCTACTGTAATAAATTCGATGTTTCCTGTTTCTTCTTCAAGTTCGTAACTTATATCTCGAAATTATGGCCGTCTTTCAGTTAAAAGTTCTGTGTAATATCGTTTCCACTTGTTTATTCCAATTGAAGAAATCAGTATCTTCTCACTCGTGTCTGTTCTTAATACATTTACAGTTTTCCAACTTACATGAAACTGAAATTTCAACACACCTGATTCCTGAATCTGGTGTTTAAATTAAATTCAGTATTTTTCTGCTCAACAGTTAAACAAAGATCTGACCCAAAAATATATTTTTTGTATTTTATATATATTTTATATATGTATTTTATATATATAATGGTCTATTGTGGTTATCCTTCACTTGTTTCATAGCACTTGTAGCACTTTCTCTAGATTGGTATTTGTTTATTAAACTGTACATCTTTGATAGTGCTCCAGTATAGCATGGTGACTGTTTTCTCTTACCCAAATAGTAGAAACTTTAGTTTTACTGTACCTCCATAGTAACAGTATGTACATGCTTCGCGGTTTTCCCCTCTTCCTGGCAGAACCAACAGATTGAGTGTTCTGGATGACCATTACTTATAATAATGTAATAGTGTAATAAATTGCGTTCTGTTATTTTCTTAGCATGTAAAGGCGGTAGGGAACCATCCAATCAACAGCCAAGGCATGTTAAGGTTTTCCAAATAATTTACGTTAAAGTCCCAATAGCCTTATAGCAAAATAAAATAGGAAGATATCTACTAATAGCCAGAGACCTTTTTGTACATTATAGGCAGTTCGCCTTAAAATACGTTTATAGTTAGAACATTTGCCGGGTCTAATATTTGCTGTGTTGAATGCCTTAAGGCTCATATTCCGTGGAACGATTTTTCCTTAAGTTCCGCAGCCCTGACACTCTTAGTTATGATCTATACTTCTTCAGCCATCTAGCTTTCCCTGTATAAATCACTCTTAGCAGTTCACAACACTCTCCCTACATAACATGGCCGAAGTACTTCAGAATATTTATGAAATAAAAATGTTAATAGAAACCACGTTTGACACTCCAAAAATTTGTCTAATTTTGCACTACGAAACACTTTTCTTTCAAAAAAATCTTTTTAAAAACGTTTTTAATTTATCAATTTGAACATTTATAGATTGAAAGGGATCATTGTACGCACAATATACTATCAAACACGGGTTTTCAATCGATTAACAACGCGTATTAAAGTTATAACACAAACGTGTTAGTAGTTACTTCATATAACAAGCAGGAAACGGTTTTCTGATGTAAAAGCGAGAGACCCCTACGGGTAATACCATAGTTCTTCAGTATAATTCAATTAATATTAAATGAGGATCAACCAATCGGCTAAGTTATCGTTTATAATCAATAAAGGTCCTCTGCGACGGAGACGCTCCTCGGTGATAGTTCGAAACAATTATCGTTACTCAAGTCCATTAATCACTTAAACGGTAATACCCACCTCTATGGTGATGCTGTCCAGCCAATTCCCGTTGACGCAAAGGTCGAAACTATCGATGCCGATGAACCAGTCCGGTGATGGGATGATCCTGCACATCAGAGACACCTGAGAAATTAATACTAATTAGTTCTCTCTCCTCTAGCGATATCGGATTAATTCTGCTTAATTAATACGCGAATGCAGGTCGACGATCCGAGATAAGTTCGTTATTTTATTTTTACCCGGGATGGGAGAAAACCTCGAATCGGATAATCGAAAAATTCGGAACTCATGCTAAGTAATTATTCATGCATCATTTCACCGTTCGCTTCTCAGATTACGACGATCCAACACGTAACGACATAAAATTGCTCTATTTTCCCTCCGTTATTTTGTGAACCTTCTTGATAACTTCGACCTCTTTTAAACTAGTCGTAAATGCCGACGATTTGCACGCTCGCCACGCTTCAACTTTGACGCTTTGAAGTATTTAAGCCCATTCTACCATAAAGTATCCGACCAGCAAGAACCAACTCAAGTGGAACGCGACAGAATTATTGCTAACGATCGTCAGCTTAAGCATCTTTAAAACTGAGGAGTGGATCGGTCTCTGTTCTAGTTTATTTACTAGCCGGCTTTAAACGCCGGAGGAGGATTTAGGCTCAAGGGGCCCCAGGATTCGCATTTTGATGAAAAGGTCAGATTACGACCTGGTAATGACATGTAAATATCCTCACTTTACTAAATACCTGAAACAAGCACAAGCACAAGCCTTTGTATTAAAATCTAAAAAACCATAAGAAGCGCGAAGAAAAAGTGAAAGAAATTAGAAGTGAAAATCACAAATGCGAGTATAAACTTTTACTTTTCTGTCATTATTAAAAATATTGTTGCTTTATGTATAAGCAATATCTATATGAATTGAGACAGGAATTCAGGCCGAGGAAATGATAGCTCCGATGACCAACATATAAAGATCATTGGCCCTTTATCACATGTTAACTGGACCCTCAAGGCCAAGACTTATAACCTGGCTGACCTTTAAAATGTAGGCATTTCAAAGATTACCTGATTACGTAACAAACCGATGCAGTTATCGGACGGAGAATTGAAAGAGAAATGCTGGGAGTAATTAAAAGTAGGACACATCTTAAGCTTGTTTCGTTTAGGCTTACTTATAGTGCAGTCGACAAACAGTTTCTACCGTCTAATCCTTTTAGAATCGATTGATATAAAATTTAAATGGCAAGTAGGAAATAACTCGAGAAACGAAAGTTACATAAACTCAGTGTGTGGATTTACACTAAGGGTAGGCAAGCTTGTCCGGGGGTGGAATTGGGTACCCTCACAGTAACTACAGGGATCGGTATAGGGACGAATTTGAAGTAAAAAAGTTCTTTAGACAAAAAACAATAATTCTGAGTTATTCGCGATTGAATATGTCGATTTTTCGCCAAAAAGAAGCACGTTTTCGGGCAAATTTTCGCAAATAACCGGAAAACCTTACGTTTCATCCAAAATCATAGACAGAAATGGAGTTTTTTAAACGTTAAATTGACAAGGTTTTGCTTCACTCAAAGTAATTCGAAAAATTTAACGATAAATAACGAGAAAACGAAGAATTTTTTTAAAGAAAAAGTTATAAGACCTTTTTGGTGAAATTGAAAAAACCTTTAATGAACTTTGAAAATCTCTAGCATGAATATTAACGGAAATAAAACGTGAATAAAATTCGTTTACAGTTTAGTGTATTTAGGTACAAAAAATATGTTCAAGAAGTATAACCAATTTAAATTGATTAGTTTTGAAAAAAAAGTTTGATTTAGTTGTGAACTTACCTATGAAACCTTTGAAAAAAAAATTCATTTTTTTGACAATAACTCAAAAACACAAAGGGATGAATAAAATGGAGGTGTTTAAGAATGTAAGGTCTTGTGCAACAAACTGTTTTTTTTTTCTTTGATTTTTTTACGATGAAAATTAACTGAGGTATGTCCTCTTGAAGTTCGCATTCGATTATGTTGATCACCTTCCCCGAGATATTTAAACTGAGTAATCTCAAAAGTAAAGAGTTTAAGGAAATCATTTCTTAGTCCTCATAACCACTGAAATTTCTTATAAAATGAATTTTTGAGCGACTTGATATCTTAAAAATGAAGAAAGTTATGGTTAAAGATCCAATCGTGTTTTTCCATGATTTTTGAAGCACGTTATATTCTCGACAAATAAATGTTATTCTCAGTGTAAGAATTTAAATTTATTAAGGACGCACCATTATTGGAAAAAAAGTAGTTCTTACTTAGGAATAATTTTATCTCATATATTTCTTAGCAAAGGTTTTTCTAAGTGGGAATCTGAATGCGTATCTTTCCTCGCCTTTAAGTTAAGCAAAAACTTAACTTAGGTAAGTGTAATTTAAGAAATATTTGAGTATCGTTTCTGAATACTCCACTGGCGATTCATTGATACAGATAGCGGTTTACAAGACCGTAAGATTGATAGTAATATCAACCCAAAGAAAAATGTACCCCAACAATATGCATTCGTGTTGAGAGTACTTTTTTCAAAATTATTTACCGAAGGGACCCAATTAATAATCTTGCGCCGACCAAAGAGTATTCCAGATCCGTTTGAAACGACACCTTATATTTCAACAACCTGGATTATTTACATTTCTGTTTATGCTTGATAAAGTTTTAAAACCGGGCATTAAATCTGTTCAATCTGAATAATACGAACGGGAATAAACTTGGAGCAGTTGATTTAGACTTATTTAATTTTTGGACCTTAATCTTCTGGATCATACTCCTTTACTGCCTAACTACTTATTGTAATGGCCACGTTACAACAGAAAACACAATGAAACGTATACGATCAAAATTGCCAACGTGAATACTTTCCACTCGATCACTGGTTCGTCCTCCTTAATGAGGCCAGTTGTAAAAAGAATGTTCCATTTGCACTCACCCTTGAATGATTGCCGTCAACGAAAAATTCCGCTTCGGTCCTTCCCACACCGGAAGGGATGGGCGGCGCGTTGAACTCATCGTAGACGCCGTCTTCTCCTTGACTCTGTTGCTCCAGAAGGTCTGCCCGTCCCGTCTCCGCGAAGCCTTTCACCCCCGCCGAGGATTTCTGACCGAGGCGGAACAGCGTGAATGTCTTGTCGTGGCTGCGGCCTGAAAAATAACAGAGGATAAGAATCACTCATGTGTAATCGTTTTTTGAAAACTAGTTTTGTTATCAACAGGGAATCAGTAGCAAAACAGGGTTCTCGGTGTATAACACTTTTTACAGAAATAATCACGTGTCCGCTACTGTAACTCAACCTCATGAATAATTTTCTAACCTTTGGCGGGTGGATACTATTCCGCCATTTTATTACTACATAGCTTCGTGAATCCTAGTGTAATGGGCCCATTTTATAACATATACTGCTTGGACTAAAAATTTAAACATTTTCTCTTTTATCTTCAGATGACAAATCCTATACCGAACAATCATTCTCATTGGCAATATTTATGACAAGTTCTACCACTTCATCGGTAATGTGTTCTCGATTTAAATATTCTTTTATTTGATCTACATAATGACATACTCTTTCCTAACCTCTGCTGTAATAGACATCAACTTTTGATGAGTCAAAACCAAGACATCACCCATAATAAATGTTGTATTATGTACAGCAACATATTTTTTCAAAACAGCCCAAATCTTCGACAGAGTTTGTGTAATGCGTAAGTTCTGCTGTCTGGTTTATGTAACTGATCATTTTGTGTAACTCCGGCTTTGTTTCATTTTGTTCAAAAAAATATTTCTAGTATTCAACCAA
Source organism: Cryptocephalus primarius (assembly GCA_963576515.1). NCBI lineage: Eukaryota > Metazoa > Arthropoda > Insecta > Coleoptera > Chrysomelidae > Cryptocephalus > Cryptocephalus primarius. Next base: position 19,615,822 of record OY754936.1, on the reverse strand, counting down.
TTGTACAAATGTAATTTTTCCATATTCCAAGCAGAGGTAAGATGCATTATCGATTACTAAGACAGAATTTGGTTCTAAATTTCGAAAAAGCTTCTCTTTTATAAATTTAATGTAATTTGTACCTTTCATAATATTCTGGCAGTCCCCGGTGTTTAATCCTTATTTAAAAATTAAGTGTACATTTGATACAAACCAGGTTTTTCTCCACAGTGTGCAATTGTTCGATCTTGTCACATTTTAACTATACTATGGCAACTATTAATGTACGTTTCACCCTTGTATACAATGTCTCTCCCTAAAACTTTATAGAATAACTATAGTCGTCAATTAATTATCTAAATTAGTTAAATTCTCTAATTATGCTGATAACGAAAAAGATTCTGCTAAGAAAGGTGCATAGAAGTTAATTATTAAGGGTTTTGTCTTATCCTTTTGACTAAAACAGACATTAACATAAATTTATCTTCAAGGGGATGTCTAACAATATGAATTTTATCTGCCTCTTTTTGGACATTTCCGGCAGCAATATCTGGTGCCATCTTCAGCAAAAGAGGATGTGTTTTAATGTCGATTTGATATTAACTTATATTTAACTTGACATATTTTGAGATAGTGAATTTACGCGTCTCGAAATTCTAAAAGACTTCTAGATATCTGTCTATCATTCAACTGTCTTGTTAGCTATTGATAGATAACTGAAGTTCAAGTTGTCAATTAAAGATACCTCCTCGACTTCTGCACTGCATTTGGTTTGAATATCTTCCATGTTATGTTATAGTTTGATCGATTAGTACTTTCATATCCTTAACATTAAGTCATGGAATAATTTTATCTTTCTCTTGTCAGAATACGAATACAGCTCAATCTTTTTGTCATTGATCATACTGATCACGAAATTAACTATTCTAACATGCTTCATTCTCTGAAAAATTTGATAAGGTCATCATCTCATTGTGATAGTTTTTGTTTTAATAAGTATTATGTGACACCTTTAGGTAATGAAAACATCCCACATTCCAGAATTTTCCGATACAGAATGTGGCCGATAATGAAGTCGTACATGAAGTTATAGCCGGGTATTAATCATGTTTGAAATGCTACGAGACACCGAGGAGTATAATTTTGCAATGCTAAAATTTTAAGTGTACACTTGTAAGTAACCGTGATTTTCTCAGTTTCATGTACCTTACATGTACGTATGCATGTATCCGGTTCTTTAAAAATTTTGCTTGGAAACAGTTCTATTTTGACGTGCGTCCTCTTTGCTTCCAAGTAACTGGAGAGTATGTATATTAAAATATTCAACGTATTTGATTTGCAAAATGGCCCATTCGCAAGTGAACAAAAAAGCCCTCGCGGGTGTCCTTGAGACTCGGTCGCGAGGACACAAAAAAGCTGAAGAGCAAGAGCAAAAGCAACAGCAAAGGAGAAAAATGGTCCACCTGCCGAGCAGAGAATGAGTGTTGAGAATGAAAGTGGTCTGCATTGCTGAGAATGACTAACGGTACCTGTATTGTTTATGAAACCGTCGAGATCTCATTCTTTTACGGTGTAATCTGGTTTCGCGATCTTTCAACCCGGTCCAGCAGGTGTGCGTTTTGCTTTTTAGAGATCGCTATCGAGACGAAGAAAGAGGAGGAGAGGAACGCACGAAAGGTGGATTTATAAAGAAACAGATCACCATGTAAGCGTTGGTTCAAGTTCACGTCTCAGTCCATTTCTCTATTTTATCCAAGAACTTCCCGCATCAATAAAAACTTTTCCCCAGCTCCTAACTTTGTTCCGAGGCGACATAATAGTTTTACATCACCCTCGCCAGCTCTACGATTTTCCATTAACTGAATACAAGGGCTTAAATCCGCCATCTACACTTCCAGACGTGGGATTCTTCAATGAAGCTAAGCAGCCAGGACGGGTAATGGAAGTTTTTATAGTCGTGTGCAACAAAAGGTGCTGCTAGTAGGGACGTTAAAAAGAATAACACGCTTTTTGGGTCATATACTTGATTTTCGTAATCTCTGGCAGATCGTCTCACGCTTTAAAGAAGTTAAAGTGTCTCGGAAATTTATTGCGCCTCGTCTGGGGGGAAAATTCCCCGGAAGGAAAGTGGAAAATTGGATCCTTATCATGAATTCGGTACGAGCAACAAGATATTCTTCAACACGGAAATATTCTCGCCGTTCACTCATACTACGTTCACTAGCTGCAGGACATAATCTGCAACGGCTAAATTTTCTACATTTGCTACCTTTACACTTTAATTTGCATTTGTTATTTCTTCATAAATTATTATTATTTTCTCACTTCTTACTTCTACACATACATCAAACAATTTTCTATTTATAATTAATGAAATAAATATACCCACGCATAAATTATTTCCAATAACGGGTATTTAAAACGTCCGGATGAATAAAATTCGGAAACGATGGAACATTCTCTATAATCCTGTCCATCTAAATGTAAATACCCGGTTAATGAATAGAATAAAAAAGGAACTTCCACGCCGGATATCTTTTGTATAATAATGCTCAAAGTTAAAATAATTGCCCTTTGAAATTTATAATCACGAAAAGAGTTTGTCGACGACGAATTCTGGGCGAGGGATTTAATTTGTAGGCAGACGAACGATGGTTGTTGACTTTCGGGAACTTTTCAAAACTCAAAAAACTCGTTTGAGAAACGTTAATGTTTTTAATTACGATAAAATTTCAGTTCTCATCTTTTATTTCGTTGCCGAAGAAATGAAGTTTTTTTAAAGTCTCGTTGAGTCTGTTTAAATTTCGGTGGGGCGTTTGAATTCGAGCTGCAATGAGAAAAGCCGTGTTATAAATATAAATGATGTGTTTTTCATGGGATTTCCTAACGTTTGTTGGAACATGGGGTTAAATTAAAAAAGGGGCCATTTGCAGGACTTTATGTACTTTCATTTCAACATTAATTTATAAATTTTGTGTGCGACCTCTGGAGTGGAGCGATCAAATGCAGCATGTTTTGACTAAAAGTGGAGGAAAAATATATTTATTGCTGCTGGTTTATTAAATAGCATCTCAGGAAGTTTCAGTATGGATAATTAAATATGCATTAACCTGTACTACATGCAGAGTGATCAGAAACTCTACGGACAAAATAACACAAATGTGACCTGTCGTCCTGACAGGAGAGAGTAATTGAAGTGTCAGCACCGACATACGACAGTCAGTAAGCAACAGGGTACACTTTGCAATATTTAATTTTGACATGAAACGTTGGTTAACATTAAACAGTCAGCTATGTCACGAATTTGTGAATGGTGGTCTAGTAATGTTCTTATCTATTAAAATCGGTGACTACCACGAAGACATGTATGCGGTTCTCTCTAAAGAATATTTTCTGTAAACTATTGGCCTAATACCATAAAGAAGCGTCGTAGCAATGGACAACGCAAAGGTTAAGTGGAGGCACATTATCTTAGATACAAGAACTTCGGATTTCCACCGTATAACCGTTAAACCCCATTGAGCTTTTGTGGGTACATGGGCCATGTCATGGTCGTGTGACAAGAAATGACACGACATTCAAAATATGAAATGTTTGGATATTGTCGTCAGCAGGCATTAGTACAGCTACCTCTGAATACTGAAAAACTGCGATACGTCACGTTATTAAAGTAGAAAAATTACGAAAGAATCGTAAAATGCTTAAGAGGTTGATAGATGTAGTTTGTTTCCAAATTAAAATAGAAGAAGCCTTTTTTGTCGCTATACGTTTGGACGAAAATGCAGTAATTAGTCAATTGTCTAAAGCCTTGCTGATGTGACAGAAATGCTGAAATTAAGCAACTGTTTATAGGGTTAGTAAATGTTTCTACGCAAAAACAGCTCTTGCTCTACATTCATCAGCACCAAAGAAACCTAAATATTTGTATAGATACGTCGATGGCACATCTGTAGTTTGGGAACATGGAGAAGATGAGTTGAAAAGATTCTTAACGCACTTAAACGGCGTCAGTCCTAGTATACAGCTCACTATAGGGAAGGAGCAGAAAAACCAGATCGCTTTCCTAGACGTCTTAGTAACTATACAAATACATGGAAAACTGGGACACAAGGTATACAGAAAACCGACACATACAGATAGATATCTACACAAAGATTCTAACTATCACCCAGGAAAAAAAAGAGGATGGATCAAAACACTAGCCCACCGAGCAAGGCGAACTTGTCAACCAGAACGTTTACAGCAAGAGACACAACATTTAATAACGACTTTACAGAAAAACGGCTATACAAAACAGGAAATAAACAGGGCATTACACCAGAACAGAACAACAGCACAAACAATCAACAGGGAACAGCATGTAGGGACAATATATCTGCCATACATAAAAAACATTACGGACAGGATAGGAAGAGAGATGCAAAGAAGAGGGATGAAACCGATTTTCTGACCCACCTAGAAAATACAGGATTGTTTATCAGGCCCCAAAGACAAAAAGAACCGTTAGCATCAGCGGGGGTTTACAGAACTCCATGTACATGTGGGCAAGTATATATAGGAACTACAAAAGGGGTCGATTAACACCAGAATCAAAGAACACAAAAGGAATTGTCGACTCGGACAGAAGGAGAAATCCAGTCTCCTGAAAGTACACTAAATTCATTTCAATTTTATTTTATTTTTAATACGTATTATTGACTGTGCCAAATTTTAAAATTTACCAATGTGTCGTTTAGAAGATATTTGAAACAAATTGAAGAGAAAATGAGGTCTTACGTGGGTACTAACCTTTCTTAGAAAGCATTTTGTTTGGTATATAAATTTGGTTACTGAGGTAACGAGATCAAGATCGCTAGTTTAGTAAAATTTTTGCAAAAATCATTTTATCTCTATGGAAAATGTAACAAATACACTTTGTTTTATTCACTTTTGACATTTGCTCTGTTGATATTACCCGTTTTCTATTTTTAAATCAATGTATTTGCTTTATTTTTGCAAAATTTTTTGAAAAGACCAATTCGCGTTTTCAAATTTGATTGCCTTGAGGATATTGTTTTGAAAATGTCTGTTTGTGATAATACGCAATAATTCGGAAGCTGAATATTTCTTATTCTGCAAATCTGAACTTTTATTACATATTTTGTCTCAGTACTACTATCAAAAACAAATCAGGAAAATGTGCTTTCTTCTTCTTATTTATTTCCTTATTCAGTTATTACTTATCCTTACCCTTATCCTTACTTATTTCCACATTAAAGCAAACTCGTAATTAGTTTTCTATTTGATTATTGCAGTTAGACTTTCATTATCGTTATCATCTGATTTGAATTAAAGCAACGACCACAATGACAACTATATAGGTATATTCTAACAGAAATTCCAGTTCGGTTTGAGCCATTAAAACATCTCGTTCTCGCTTAACGTTCCAGTGGTCTGAATAGATCCAGAATCGATTCAGAACTACTGTTACGTAGAGTGCACCTAATATATCGTTATTAACATCGATAATGTTAGATTTAAAAACGTAAATTGTTATAACTGTTGGATCAAAGAGATTGAGGAAATTGCTTCGCCGAAAACTTCGCAGAGGCTTTGAGTTCGACATTTCAGGAACAGCGAAAAAGTCCGAAGAGGGCGTTTTAGTTATTGAATCATTTAGTTATTGATACACTGCAGTTTTATCATCCAAAGTGTTTTAAATTACATTTATCAAATTAATATACAAACGACAAATTTAGTCTCTTAGCAGGACGTGTCACAATTATGAATTTTTTAAATTATTAATGTAATCAATTTTTACTAATAGAGATCTTTTATTATATTTTGCAACAAATTAGATTGTTAAGTCTCCTATTTCAAATAAATCAGACTTAGCAAGAGGCACGGCCAATTATGATCCAAGTTAATTATTGATAGAATGAAGTGTTATCATTCACAATGTTTTACCAAATCCCAAATAATCATTTATAAATAAATCAGTGCCTTTTTGGAGAAAGTGTAACCATTTGTAATCTTTTCAATTTGTTTTACCATAGTTTGTCACAAAACGAATTAATATATGGCCTACCTTATGGCACTTTGGCTTGAATTTCAGAACGACAAATTACACAGGACAAATAGGAGAAGCGAATGAGTAAATATTTTCATCCCCTCTTCCAATACATTTTACAAAATTATTCACATATAATAGTACGTCCAATACAGATCACCGAGGGTTAAAACTGGACAAGACGTCTGCCACTTTCATATTTCAATCACTTTGTTTGCAACGAGGATTTGGTTCCAGAGAATGGATTTTATTATTACTTCTCTAAACGTGTCTACCTGGAAAATAACTCTTGAAGCGATTAGTTAAACGTGCACTTCGCAAACAAACGTTTTCCCAAATCATTTGTCGCTTATCGCCTGCGTTTGACGTTCGAAAACTTGAAATCATTTCTGAAAATCTTTTATCCAGGGCGCAGTAGAACAAGATCGATTCAATCCACATAAACATTCATAGGTTCTGTGGGTATAATAAATTATGTACTTTAAACCCAGGATTTTACAGCTAGAAAGTCGATTTCGTTTTAGTTAAAATAATTTATTTACTTACTGAAAATTACATTTTAATGCTACAAGAGATGCGTTCAGTAGGCAGGAAAGCAATTTGAAATTGTAAATGATGGTTAGATATGTTGGACGTTAAGAATTGGTAAGACGTGGAAATATGAGCTATATTTCCATATATATACGACAACATGACAGATAGCGACAGATATGATTAATTGGGTAATCAATTAAATTAACATTTAGAATTCACTTGATACGAAAGTAGTTTCAGAATATAGTTTTAGACTATTACGGTTGTTATATATCAATCAATACTATGAGAGTAACATTTTGCTAAGAGGAAATGATTGTTTTGATTTTATATCAATTTAAGTTTCTTCAATTATAGCTGCCCGTAACAATTCTTATGAAGTAATGACTGAATCAAGCAGTGAGCTAATTTCAATTCAATCAATCTGTAAAATACAGAATACAGTTTCACACATTTTAGTTGTAGTTGTTATGTATCAATACGGGCATAACAAGCAATTTGCCTACTGAATACAATACTTTCTAATTTCTGCAGGGAAAATTCGGTTTCTAAGAATGTTCACAACAATACGTATTTACTGAGAAGTGGATTCTTAGCATGACAGGTTGGGGGAAAATTTTATTTGTGTTAGTCTAAGTTTTTATGACAGACCTTAGGTATTGTTTATATTCGTATCGGCGTAAGGCTCTGATTCGAGACAAATTGTGTTTCATGCCAAGTCCAAATTGCGGCCCTTATTCCTATAACTCGATTTTAAATTCGTGCCAGGACAAATCGGATTCGTGGACCCCCGCAGCGTTTCACCAAATTAAAGGCATCTTCAGGCGAGAGCCTCTTCGTAAACAAAACCTTTTCACGATGGGAGGATCTACTTGAATATTAACATCCTTTTTATTGTTGTAGTGAAAGCTTTATTAAATCCGTAATTTCATTACATTCGCAACTCTCAACTCTGCGACTCGCAAATATTAAAATTTATTTGAGAATCTCGTTCTGGAAGAAATCATATTTTATGTGAAGTGTTCTTTGCCATTTCTCTGTGCTACTGTTTTAATATTCCTGCAGATGTAAAAATTATTTTATGTTACACGGGAATGCCACATAATATGATAAAAAATTGTATAACCGAACGTCAAAGCAAATTTTAGATTTAATATTCAAACTGCAGTTCTGAACATTGTCTCCTGTTTAACCAGGAATCAATTAAATTTTAAATCAGAGACTATAACGTCAGCTTCTCAAAATGCACATCGTCACCATACCACCGCGATTAACCATTAATCATCTTTCGCCGCAATCCTGCAGATCTCTTTATTTCTCCCCTCCGAAATATGTATTTAAATCTCTGACGCAGTCCTAACATAAAAATATTTCGCGGACGTTAACGATTTTCAGAATGAGTTGATAAAACAGATTAATTAACAGAGATTCTAGTGATTAAAACGTTTATATCTTTTTGCTAATTATAACGGGAATAATGAGATCAGAGGAGTATAATTTTTCCAGTTTCCTGCCCAACGTTGAGGATTTTTTCATATCGTCGTCGTCGGCGTTGTCTTACCTAAAAGTATGGTGACACTTTTTTGATGACGGAAGGCTAATGAGATTTTTAAGTAATTTAATTATCCCTGGAGTGGGTGAAACTTAATAAAAACTTCTTTCGAGTTTCGCAACGATTTGATTTATCTATCAAAAAAGAATGTAATAATGATCCGGCCAACGCAGCACTTCTTCCTTTTTAAAAACAGAGGTTATCTTATATAGTTATATTCTATCCTAATGCGAATGTGGTTGATTGCTTAAATAATGGAGTATTAGTTTTGTTAAATACTATTGCATTTTTTCTTAACTACTAAAATAAAGGTTCCTTGCTGTATCAAAGTTGGATGATATCGATGTTAACATGATGTACCTTCCATGATTTCCAAACTATAGTATGTAGAAGGCGCGTACAAGTGGTATGTATATAATATACACAAACTGAACTAAAAAAATACGTACCTAGTACATACAAATAGTACTTACCTAATATGCACACATACTACGTACTGCTTACATGTTACAACTAGTATACACATGATTATACCTAGTACATACTGTGCTGTGGTTTGGAAATTGGAAATGCTAAGAACGTACCGTGCATGTACTTTTGCCATTTAAGTGTATACTTTGGAGATACTTTATATCGTCATGGTATATACGTACAAAATGTTCAGTTGCATAAGTTCATTTCAAAATCATTATTACTATTGGAACTTAATTTAATGACATTTTGTTGAAGAATACGTGATTCTTCGTAAGCATCTCGCTATTTCTTTTTCTACTTGTTCAAAAAGAATCTAGCATTAATGAATTTATATCCCTATAATGATCTTTTGCATTATCTAATTCATATCCTCAATTTGTTATTACTCCCTTCTGTTAAATTTAAAACTATTCCATTTAGTAATTGCAAATTGCCTTAATTACATTTTTGTCAATAACTAGAATAATTGCGTATCTACTACCTACAAGGTTAAATTACATATATATTTGTGCTAATATTTTACAATTTACCGTATCTACTACAGCGGTTTTAAAAAATTTCAATAACACTTTCGATGTGAACTTAAAATCCTTGTCTTATGTACTATTAATTTTTCAAAGATATAATGATTTCAAAGAACCCTAGAATTGCGTGTACGAAGCGCTCATCCATCACGACTAGTTTGTTTTGTTAATATGTCCGTTGATGTATTAAAATATTTATCTACGTAGTATCAGCAAGCACGTTAGAGAGGATTTATCGATGTTGGTAGCCAGACTTCTTCGTCTAGTTTAATATTTACGATAGAACGTATTTGGCTTCTGTTTATGATGTTCAAAGGATGGTGGTTTAACTTTACTCTTAGTTTAAGTGGCTAAGTTGTTGTGAAAGGAGCAGCAAGAAGTCTGGGGCAAGCAGTCGGTGCGAAAATTTGGTCTTAAGTTGCATTTTTATTTCGGGTTATACCCATTATACAACGCTTATCTTGAACGTTTCAGCATCAATATATGTTGGCATCTTCAGCAAAATAGCTGTAATTACAAGCTGTAGTAACACAATTTTACATTTAGCAGATTTCAATGTTAATTTGATATTGACATTTATGCTGTTTGAAATTTGACACTTGTCTTCATGCAGCATATGAGTCCAGATGGAAATATGTTGTATATAAATATTTACTTAAAAATTCTATTACTGCATTGTTATTTAAAATTGCTCATGCTTCATAAAGTCTTTGGTAAATATTTAATCTGTTTTTGCAAGTGCAGGTTATGTCAGCAGGTTCGTTGGTAAATTTATCACGTCGAAACTCGATAATGTTGTTATCTGCGCTTTTCATTCTTTCTGATTTAACTTTCAATGTTTGCCAGAGAGGAACTAATTTTTCTTAAAACAAATCTTGCCACATTTTGTCTTGGCGAGCATACTGAACTGGCATTTGTGTTAAAGGAATATTTGGTGGTTTGTGTACTGTTGGCAAACCATAAAAATGTGCCGGTTTGTTATAGTGAGATGTTAGTGAGTGCCTTTGTTTTATTGTAAGATTTTCATTGTCGTTTTTAGCATTTAGTGAGAAGAGTGCTAATTTTTCTTCTTTGTTTATATTTATTGGAGGTTCGTAGGTTCATCCAAGCAGCAATTTGTTTCTTATGCGATATGCGATTTTGGAGCTATTTCTTCAATTGAAAAAATGATATTTAATTTGGAAGTTTTATTCGTTGTTGTTACAAAATTCGATCTTTTACATAATAAGTTGCTCTCCGCGTGTGTGTGAGTTGTTTTCATGATAAATTATTAATTTTCTTATTTGAATGACGTTGTTCTTGTTAATTTTGTGGTGTATTTATTCTTTTAGTTATTTGTAGGTGTTAGAGTAATTTCAGAATAATACATGGAGGTATCAAATAGATCTCCTTAACAGAACTTTCTGCATGATCTCTTATCTATTGATAATATTATCCATTGGTATTCCGACTCCGTGTTGTAATTCTCAATAACCCACCGCAAGACCTGAATATATTACCAAGTTCTTTTTGGGTAATTCCACATATAAATTGTACTGTGTATTTTGCATTTCAGATTTTGGATCGGCTCTCAAATCTCAATTCATATTCAAACTGTTCGTTTTGGGTATTTCCTTTTATTGGCGTTTTAAAAATTTTATCGCAACCGTAATGGGAAGGAAAGCGCAAAGGATAATCTATTACTATGCGCAAAGGATTTAGCATTCGCCAACACTTTCCAAGTATCGCATGAGGTTCGACTTCCGAAGTGGTAAACAGCTTCTACGTCGAAATTTCGGCGCAAACGAGCATTCCGTTCCGGATCCCATTAATTCCGTGCCAAAACCTTCCGCAACCTCAACCTATTTTTCATGTTATTAGAAAACTTTTCCGACCAATTATCTCTTATTAGATTTCCTGGCCGGGCCGTCACATCCTTCACTTTTCGCGCTGCAAAATTGCTTCTGCCGTCCCATAAATAATCTCGACGCCGCCGTCATCACCTCACCCACCGCCAGAATTGAATAGGTTTCGGGGGTAACGAGCCCTCCTGACAATGGATGTGGCGATATGAGGCGTCTAGCAGATGTCGAATGGAAAGGTCAATGTGAGGATCGATGGATGGAAGGAGACGCGAAAGACTCGAAAACGGGTCGGGCAGAGTCTGTTTCGAGACGTGGACACAAATTGAAGCAGAAATGAGGTTGACCGACTCTTATTTTCTCCTTGGTAATAATGCCGAAAGTCATGGTCGACCCGACGTTTTTCTCCGATCTCCCACACATATAAATACACCTATCTATCTATCTAACTTTGGGGATTATCACTTTTCGTTCGCAGTTAAATGAAATTTATTAATGTTGAAAAGAGGAATTATAAACCTCCCTACGAAGGGTTAATGCTTTACGGTCTGATTCGGGCCATAAAGTGTTAGTACTAAAAGCAGCCATCTTGGGTCTTTTCAATATATCATTTGATGAATTCTCTTAGGGGACTTGTTTAAATAATACATGAATTCATAATTCGCCGAAAACCCGGAGTCGATTTTTACGCACGAATGCCCGTATTTTTGAGCGTGTTTCCATTTATTTATTGTTATTAAAAGGATAAAAGGGTATTGCAGAGTTCGGGAAACATGTTATACATGTTAAGGGATGAAATATGAGACCTTTTGTTCTTTGGGTTCATCTGTTATAGGTTGTAAAGGTATACAATTTAATACTTGAAAAACCGGAATTATAAAGTATCTTTTAATACGTCCTTATACATATACCTATATTAATTAACATAATTATGAGGTAGTCTAAAAGTGATTTAGAGGTAGGACAATTTAGGAGTGGATTTGTATTATGTTCATGTTACCTGTTAACCGGTATTTTAAAGTAGAATTATCTTTTGTTTTACAGTTAAGAACATTATATACTCCAATAATTAAACGTGGTCAGGATCATAAAACTACAAGTTTCGAAGAAACCTGATCATCATATTACGTAGTTAAAACAACTACGCAATATTTTAAAGCCGGTTAACTGCAACGTTTAACTATTGGTCTGACTTTAAGGAAATGCGCTAATATTCTTCGTCATTTAATGTGCAGTTTCCTAGTTTATGTCCATTTTGATAGCCACCTTTCTCAAGCAATATCGTTTACGAAAATTTTACGTCCAGTTTCCTTTCATGGTCTAAATGGTCTTTCATCTAGATTCGATCGACCAAGCGATTAGTAAGCAAAAATAATCATTTTGCATGATTTACCATTTGTTTTAAAAAGGAAGACGAAAAACAATCTTTTTTTAAACTGTAAATGATAAAAATTATTTGATAAATTTGCATTGATTTATTTTACTGGTCGCTATCATATCATAGTTATCAAGAGGGAACATTTGATGGATGGTTCGTAAAAATGTTGAAACGGAAAGTTATGAAAACATTTTCAAAATGCGGCCTAAGTAGAGACTGGTTCATTCTCAAACGCTTGGTAACTAATTCTATGAAAATTCACTCTTCAACCGCTAATGTGAAGGCAGTGGAACACATTTATTATCAAATGCAGAACAGTCACAGCAATTGCAACGCCTCAAAATTGTTTTGTAGCTATTTTTACATCAATCGAAGTGAAATAAACCAATATGATTCAATTATATTCAACTATTCAGTAATCATTTGAGAAATCACAATAATCCTCTTCTGTAAGGCAAATGTTACGTTTAAATTGATTGATACATACTAACTATTAATAAATGAAAGATTAAACAATGTACTCCGTAATTGTGTTCACGTTAGCTAAATTAACAACTTGATTAACTAACATGCATACTGATTAGTTTTTCGAAAAAAGTATTCGGTTTTAGTATAATTTAAATTAAAAATTAAATGGTGTAGATATTATTACACTTTCCATTGCCGCTTCAATTACATCGTTAGGTAAAGGTCCAGAATCAATTTTCCTTTTACTTTTTTGAGGGACTTTTTTATTTTTTATAAATTTTACTTTCAATTACTCCGTTTAATTGGCAAAGGTAAATATTCCGTTTTTGATATTCCACACAATCGTTTCATGATTCGATCGTTGACCGAGGCAGATGCGCCTCATTAGTAAGGGATCGGCATTAACCGGATTATCTGACCGTAGATAGTTTTTCAGAAAGGGACAATTAAACAGTCGCCAGTCTGCATTGCCCAATTAGTTTAATTGGGGGAATGTTACTAACATGCGGGGTAACAAATCTAAAAACGCTATGTTCAAGGATTTTAGGGTTAAATGACTGCCCGTTCATCTAATAAACGTTTAATTCATTAAACGAAAAATCTACTGGCTTCGGAAGGTCTAATGTGATGTAGCGAACTACGGGTGTATAAAACAGGCAGAAAGTTTCAAAGCACGACGTTAAAAGTTTCGAAATTACCTTGTAAAACTGTCTGGAAACAAGGAAATATAATGTATTTTAATGCACCTTTAATATTTTTCAACGTTTAAGACCATACATAACATCATCTCAATTTTAAAAGCTTCTCTCCACTCCTAAACTATACACCGATTTTTAATAGTGATCTCAATTATCCACACTACGTCTACATGTATGTTCGTATATTTACCAATATTGCTGTATACCCTGGATTTAATCCTTAACAGTAGTAAGCGAAGCAGTGTATGCTTTAGTTTGTCGGCTTGAAAGCCTCCGGGGCCTCGATGGAACGTTAAATCATCTACGAACCACGTAAATTTCACGGAGCCTCTAGATTACGATTATATTAACCGTGTTATGGTTAGCTCGAATTAAGTTTTATTAAATTTTGGTGGAGCTGCTGGAGTCTACGGGGTAGCATCACCAGCTTAGATTTAATGAAGGTAGAAGGTGGGTTATAAAAAGGGATAGCTTTGGTTAAAAAAATCTGGATTTATCCCACTGATAGGGTCTGCGTAATAGGTTGATTAAATTTCGGCAATATTTCACCCGCACCTTTTACACTCCTGCAATTAGTCTTACGATTCCTCCAGCGAAGGCTCAAGAAATGAAGGTTTTGTCGAAGGCACACATTTCTTCCAATAATTACCAAAAAATTTCAAGAATTCGTTGTAACGATGTATCGCTCCAAATTAATGTCAAGACGACTGTCGAGAATCCGCCGTAACTCAAGTATGAATCGGCAGGGGAGGCAATATCCGGAGAAAAGCTCAATGGAACGATACATTAAATTAGTTTTCTCCGACGACGCACTGAACGTTCCGTTCACAAGTCAATTAGAAAAATATTTCTCATTTTTATTTTAAAATAAATTCTGGATCCATTCAGGTCGCTACGTCTCCCGCCTTTTAATTACCGTAGTCATTATTAAGGACTATTTTTGTCACACCAAATCCCTATAATACACTTATAAATTGGAGTTAATATACTTTTACTATTAAGAGGCAAAGGAAAGTAGTGAGAAATTCATAAAAACGATAGCGAAATGGAAAATTATGTGTCAAAATAAAAATTAAATTATTGTAACCGATCATTTTTCAGTCTTAAAGGACTGATTAGGGGTATGGTATGAATCACATCAATCTGATTTGAAATATCGTAATTTGCTTAAGTATTATACAAAGTAATATACATACATTCATATTCAATTTACATCGAATTACTTAGTTACCTGAGTTCATACTGATCCTTCTCCATGTTTTTTCCCATCCTATGAAAAAACATCGTAAAGTTATGTAATCTACTTTTAGTATTGATGATTGTAATTGTTGAATGCAGGTTATAAATATTTTTAAGGGTTTCTATGAATCCATTGGTACAAGAAATGAATGCATGTGAACTTCATTACAGTTAAAGAAAACGATTTTTTTGTTGTTAAGAAAGTGGGTGTAGTTTCTATATGGATTCTCTTATTGGTGTGTTACGACTAAGTGTAGACGCGGTAGGTCATAAAAGCATAAAAATAAAAATTTATAACCGAGAAAAGACTTGCTAGAAGAAAAACTGTACAAAGTACTTTAGACACAAGAACACCCATACAATTTACAAACATTATCAATTAATAACTGAAACAATATGTACCATGAAAGAGTTAATTACATATATTTCAAATTAATATGTTTGTACAGATTGCAATCTACCTGTTCAAATATGCTTAAAATTCAACTAATATAAAGTTTGAACAGTTTAAAGAACGTTTTTCGAATATTTACTATGCGTGGTTTAAATATTCTCCACGTTAAGATTTGGATATTACTATCACTAGCTGTGACCCGTCATGGGTTCGTTCGCTTCTTTATTTGAAAATGTTACAATTCGAATATGCATATAACGATGTACATGTCTTCGCTCAGAGGTCGATTTAACTTTTTTCCACCTTCTTAAAAAGTGAAATTTGGAATTATTGAATTTTTCTGAATTATGTGAACCTCGGTCTATAACCATATCAAGTTTCTAGGTTACTTCTATTAAGTAACTATCAAAGAAATATTACACCACTTCAACCCCTTCGGTAAATGAAATTCGGGGTTTTAAAACATTTTAGGGCTATTTGGAACCCTAAGCCGTTCCCATGGAGACTTGCATAGTTTAGAGTATTTAATTACTCGAGAAATGCTTTAGATAATTCCGACAAAAGATATAATTCTCTTCTTCCACATTGTTAAAATGTGAACTTTCGAATTATTTTATTTTCCTGAATCATCTGCGAGTCCAATCTACAACTATAACAAGATTTTAATTTCTAACGATTTAGTAACATTTATATAAATTCCCCCCCTATTTTCACCCCCTTGGAGTTTGAAGTTCTGAGGTTTAGACTTTTTCTGTACCTTTTTATAAGCGTGTAAGTATGTCGGGTAGTGTTATATATGTTATCGTCCCCTTTTCTATTCCTTCGCTAACGAAAATTTTTTAAATAGTTCTCAAAACAAAAATGAACACTGCCAGGAAACAAAAATAAATACTGCTAGGAAACAAAAAATAATATAAACCGATCCAGCATTTAAATATATTGTCTGAAAGTGTTAAGTAGAGATTAACATTATTTTTCCATGAATCAGTCGCACCATAGCATTTTAATGAATTTAACGCAGTTTATTAGTGTCGGGTTTTGTAAGAAACGGCTCCTCTAATTATTTATATACGCTTTCAGAGAGAATCATTAAATAACAATTTCGTGTGACAAGGTTGCATAATTTCGAAACGGTATTGAAAACGCAAGCGTTTAGCATATGCATCTGCCGTTCTACCTGCATTTTGATACCTGGGTGGAATTTCAAAATTTTCGAATTCCTATAGAAGTGTGTATTCTTAAACTGTAGTGTGCCGAAATTTGGTTTCCTTGTTACTTTAGAACTGAATTTTCGAAATTTGTGATGCACACAAGACGCAGATAGCGAAGTGATTAAACGAATAGAATTACCTTAGGTAATAATTTAAAAGAAGAAAAATAATTACGACAGCAGTATAATTGGTTTTAAATTTAACCTGAAATGGCTTACCTACGTAGTGAAGAAATGTTGCAAGGAATGTCTGTAAATATTTATCTACATCTATTTCTGAAAGTTCTAAGTTCTGCATCATACTGTTTTTGAGTTATCCATCGAAAGATGTTTGACACTAATACCACCGGTACTAAGTAAATAAAATCAGATAAGCCATTTGTATACATATATACACATAGGCAGATCTATACCGTAAATAAGCAGGTGCGAAGGCCTACTCACAAAAATAACTTAAAGTGCTCCAAAAATATTCAATACAATAAATATAAAATATTTTACGGTTTTTTTTGCATGAACTCCGAGCTTCAATTAAAGCTTAATAAGCACTTTTACGACTGGTTGAACTTTGCGATGCACCAGTGCCTCTAGTCTTAAATTTCGGCTCCATAAATCGTCATTTGTGAGCCAATCGCAAAATTGCATGACAAAATTTAACGACGGCACCTCGGATATGATGAAAATTACATACCACTAAACGTTTCAGATATGGAGAAAATAACGCCGATAAAAGTGTTGATGTAAAAATTAAGAAGCATGGGGTCTGCTTCAAGTGCCATAAACCTAATCCTTATGAATAGTAGGTATCATAAAACGGTCGTTGAATAATATATTAGGGGTTTCGCATTAATTTATGTGTCGGATATTAACCGCAAAAGTGGCAGGTTTTATGCTATTTCAAATCCGACTCGCATGGGGGTGACTGCGCTAAATAATACGTCGTTGGAACAAATTTCCAGAGAGCGCCAATGTTGCTGTCAAAATAAATAGACCGATGCTTAACGACAGATTTTTTAAAACGATTTTCTCACATCTGCCAATAAGGGTGGTTATCCTGCAATAGAAAGTAGAAAAGCCTGTATGTGACAACGCACTGATGTTTAAATTGGAAAGTGTTAACAAAAAGTAGGCGGAAGGTAAATGGCTAAAAATTCGGTATAATCATATTACTAATTTCTAAATTTAATTCTAATTACTAAAATTGTTGTATTTATGATTTCTACGATCTATAAAATTGTTTATGTACGATTTATGACGTGAATAAATGAAAAGCTCACTTGTTGTAAACAATCTACCATTTTTTGAAGTTTTATGAAAATGCTGAAATGTTGAACACGTTTCTCCCATCTACCATTTGGAAGAAATTTTCATATGCACAAGTAAAACTTATAAAAGTATTGGCAGACGTATCCCAGGTGTATTCACGACTGGTAAAAACGATAACGTCATAATATTTCCCCGTTGATATCAATTTCCTCAGTTTTCTCTTATCTGCCATTAATGTGAACTAAATCGCAGAAACTTATTCACTTATTTTTTCACCGACTTTGTAATATTACCGCGTAGTGGTTATGTCGGTAAGCTCATAAGAACAACTCACGAGAGAGGAAAAATTCGCTTTAAAATGGGCAAATTCCGGGAAATTTTTGAAATTTTTTTAAACCACTGGTTTGCTAAAATTAAAATTATCTGTTCAGTACACTTCGACTGTCCTCTTTTCTAGAGGACTAGAAAATTTATATTTTCAGGGTCGACATTCAATGATGAAAATGTGTACCTTCATATTTTGTTGTTTTGACAGTAACTTTAATCAAATAACCAGTTGACAGACGGTTTGATTGTATGTGATAAATTTTTGTGCAAATTGACAATAATTGCGCAATTTATGTAAATAATTTTGGATTCTTCCATATGGCTATAGCTAAATTTCATTACAACAAACGGTAGACGGATTGATAACAACAACGGTTTCTGCACTTATATTAATTTTTTCTGTGATTTATCAGTCATACTTTGTAATATCTGGTAATCGAAACCTAAGGTTTTAGTAGCATATAATTTGATATGCAGTAGTGGCAAATGAAAGAAAGTTAATCTCAATTTTAATAATAGATTTTGACAATTTTAAAAATAATTATTACATGTTTGTAACATTTAATTTTTCAACCTGTGCAGAAATATAATTGTTATCTAAAGTCGATTGCAACAAAACAAGTTTTAAGGGGGAGAAATGGTTCAACTCTCAGAATTTTAATAAATAATAATAAATCTCAGAATTTTAATAAACAAAAATTGATTATTTATAACAACCGAATTTTCTACCGTTGATATATTGGTGTTATAAATCTTAAATATAATATAAATTGGATTTGTAAGACAGAAATTTATTGATGTAATGTCCATTCAGCTTCGATCTACTTTTTAGTATTTTTACCTGTGCAGGTCATAACAGACGGGAAAAGTTCATCTAAATTTTTGCATGAAGAGTAGCCACCCTTAGTAGTAGAATGGTAGCAAAGTAATTAAAAAATCTGTTGTTAAAGGTGATCTGAAAGATGATGGTTACAATGATGAAGAAGAATGAACGACATATATCCCAATTCGTCAGCTACATGACAAGTGTAAAATTTTATTCCATCTCATTTAGCTGTGCGCGTCCTTTAGTAATCCATGTTGTTATTAATGGGCAGTAGATTTGTAGTTAGGAAATTATATAGATGCATGCAGTCGTCCTCTGGCATCAATAATTAACATTAATGACTACAACAGGGGTGTGTTGTACGCACATCCATCGATAAACATTTAACGATTGTATCATTCTAATTACAGTACAATCACGCAATAATCTCTCAATAATAGATTATTTAGTAATTCGGATTGTAAGCTGAATCAACAATCCAAGTTTTTAAACCCGCCAAAACAATAATTAAAAATGTAAAGTTAATAACGTAATCTGTTTCATTAAGAAAAATCGTATTTTATTCAGTAATATTTAGTGTTTAAATTTATAAACGTACTGCTATTCAGGATAGTTATTGCGTACATACATTTGTTTGCTCGCAAGGACAGTTATCTTTATGTTTAAAGTGATATGCGATATTCGTATTTTGTGTTAATTGGGGCTCTTTATGAAAATTATTAGAAAGTTAAAACAAAACTATAATATTGTTTATAATTGGATTGCGAATGATGACGTCGTAAAGTACTTTTAGTGATATAAATTGGATTAGGTACGAGTACAATTATATTATTAATTTTTTTCTTTGTGCAAATACAAACAGAATTTATTTTAGTTTTGCAACACTTTAGACTGAAAAATATGATAGATAGCTAGTTTAAACAAAAGAAAAACGATGTTTTTAAGAAACTGTTGAACTTTCACAATTTACTGGGGGAAATAGATGTCAATATGATCCAAATACATGGTAATGAAATAAGTCTTCATACATATAGTCAGGACAGGACGATAGAAAATAAACAGTAACAATAATAATCATTTTAGCACTTACATTCGCTCTGAAGCATACTAGTTCGTCATTAAGGTTAATGAATTTGGTACTAGTGACTGTTTTAATACTACTTATGTTTGATTTAATGGTAACAAGTACACCACCACCATAACCATCTGTCCCTTCTCAATACTTAAATATTCCTGTCAACCCCTCAACCTATTCTTAATATTCTGGACAGGCTGGGTAAAAGGTTATTGGTAACTAAAAATTCACTGCTAAATAAAAACTTACTCGAACTTTTTTAGAATGTATCACTAATAAAGCCAAAGAGGTGTTTATCATCATTTCAGACTAAACTGTGCCAGAATCATCTTAGACATCTCATTCGATAGGTTCGAAACTTGTGTAATTTAAAATTAATTCTATATTAATGTTATAAAGCAAAAGGGTTTGTTGTTTGAACACGCTAATTATCAAGAAAGTCCAGGTGAACGAGCGCGTTTGTCGCACGCCCTCTAACGTGGGGCGTGGTTGATTCTCTACATCACAGTCGAACTTCAGTTCACTAATTGTTTTGGATGTTTTACTGTAGTAGTGGATATAAAACAGTGATATTTCCTGGGTAAAGTTAAAGAAAATTAAAATACAGAAACACTGTTAATTTAGGGAGGTTAACATATAATTATTTTTTAGGGAATCGCTCGAGACTGCTCCTGTGTCTTTTTTTCCGTGCGCCATGAAATTACTCCGGTGTTAAATCGAAAAATTTCAAACGCAAGTTCGATTCACTCCTGTCGTAATTATCAAAGCAAATTTAAAAAGTGTGTGCGGGCATTTCCGCAGAAAAGTAGTAAGTAATTTCGTCACCTCGCGGTTCGTAGCAATTTTTTTTTAAATATTCATGCACCACTCGACGACTACGGACGTAAAAATACACGCTACCTATCGATCCGGACTAAACGGCCGATGCTTTGTGACCATTCAGGTATAACGATGGACGAGAGAGCAGTTTCCGGTATTCCGGAACAATGCTTCGATACAACTTCGCACTCAACGTGCATTTAATGATGGCCGCAGCACAGAGCAGGAGGTTATTAAAGCGAAAATATATTAAGCATTATAAATAGGGGGGTTGTAATGGAGCACCGGCTACAACGGTACATAATTTCGAGCAACATCTTTGCCGAATCGGGTACGGTCAGCCTTCGGGGTCGAAACGACGGTACGACTACCGAATATTGTGCAATTTGAAATGCAGATTACACTTCAGAAATATATTCCAGCTTAGCAAATGTTCGATCTGTAAATGTAAATAGTTCACAACAATATGAGATACATGTTTCAATATATTTCCTTGCAGTATTTATAATAAAACACGTTATGGGATCAATGCAACAACGCTGTGACAATGGACCAGTGGCATATTCACTGCATTAAAGATACACTATCTCTATAGGCGATAATTCGTCAGAAAACCACACCAATCGTGGTAGAAAAGCGTTTTTCAATAATGAATGTTTCGAATTAATGAGAAAACAATATAGTCAAGACAGTAATTCTTCATATTTATATGAGTAATGCTAGTTTGTAGATCACCCAATTTTCAAAAATATATTCTTGATCTAATCCCAAAGATTCATACTCATACTTCTTACCGTTTAATATATTTCAAAGGAGTTTAGTAGTAAGCATAACAAAGATCCATGTCGATCAAACGGTTAAGCTTTAACAAGAGCTGCATGGACATCCCATCGAGTCGTGTAGATAAGAGCATTTGTTCGCCAACATATTCCCAATTTCCAATAACTCTATAAAGTTTTTCGGCTATACGACCTTCTGTCAATTCATCTCACCTCCGTTCCTTTCAATCCAGTTCGGAGCATCCACTATATCAGTGTCTCATAATCTAGATGAAAGGCAGACTATCTTAAATAAATCGTCCAAGTTTTACGGGTTGTTCTTTGAAAGTTCCCTCTCCTTTACCTGCGCCTTGGGTGAATTTAGTTTCCACCTCTCCCCGGGGACTTTTTGATGGATTACTCCGAAGTGCATTGCTGAAAGTTTGTCATTTGAACGTTCGGCAAAGAGACGGGACGCGAAATTCGATGCTGCGTTATTGGGGGATTTCTGTCGAACAGCCTTTATTCCTCCGTGCAAAAAATCTGATTTCATCACTAACTCAGTTTATCGATCGATAATTTCTGATAAAAGCATTTGGCGGCCGGAATCACATTAAGGCGAATCTGACCAAATTTAAATATGCAGTCGGTGATAATAACAAGTGAAAAGAAAATCCCGTTGAGAAAATAACGTGGAATGCATTTTCATTGTACTCATTGTAGTGTGGTGTATGTGTGTGTGTGTGTGTGTGGATTTTGTTTTTCTTTTCGCCTTCGAGCTATACAATTGCTCGGAGAAGATAAAATCTTGTTGCGAAATTCAGCTGGTGGTCCTCGAAGCAGGGAAATGGAAAGGTCTTCTGTTGCGAAGGGATTAACTTGGTAACAAACTGAATATTTCCCTTCCATTACGAGGAGCATGCTGGAGGTGTTTGTATTCAGTTAATTAAATGTGGATTAGAATTTGTTTTTGGGCAACGCTGAAAATCGCCGGTGAAAGGAGCAATAAAAGGAAAATAATACGCTACCTATGTTAAAGATTTCCAGCAATATTCAAGAAATGACTTGAACGACTAAATTGTTATGCTCATTATGATTGATACCTAGCAACCATAAAAAATTTACAAGGGTTTTGATCATATCTTTGTATTGCTGTTAAATATATTCACCTCGTTTAATAAAGTCATTATGTCTGTTCACAGTGTATTTATCAAATTGAATATAAAAGAGAGACAAAAGCGCAAGTGAATCAAAGATACACAGACACATAAGACTCGAGCATGAAACACTAAAACGCTGGTGGATTTTCTCCGTAAATCTATGCTTTTCATCTCCACTGGCAAATCAGAAGGAAAAAATATTCTTATTTATTTTTACTTGCATCAAGCAGTTCGATAAATCTAGTAAGTTTTAAAAATAACCACGAGGCAAGAAGGCGTAATTATAATTGAGGGTGATAAGGTATGATAATGATATTATTTTAAATTTTGGCAGGTGGGAATTATCGGTCAGATTAGTAAGGATATTTCGGTGGAGAAGTATTGTTGAATATATTAAATATGCCAGTACACCTATATATTTTATACACCTTGGTATATTTTCCCTCCTAAAAACCTAAAACCTCCTTCCTCCCTTTTAAACGTATAGGTCTTTTCGATTAGTGTAACAGTGATTGAAATACCAGTAATATTTCCTTAGGACAGTCGACTCATTTTTCCAGGAGTCAATTCATTTCATTTCATAAGCCATTTCAATTCGACTGATATGAAAGTAGTAGAAAGTGGAATTTTTCTGATTGCAATTGTTATGGGCATTATGCATCAATCATTAAGGGCACAACAATTGTTACATGATGTGATTGTTGCCTTTATATTAATCCATTTCCCTCCAATTGCCGTTATTCATAAAAATGTTTACAAAGTGTTTCTGATATAAAAATAGTTACAGGATAGTTTAACACATTTCAGTTGTTATGGTTGTTATGTCCCAATCATGTCAAGCATTACAGTTTATATACATGATAGACAATATTGGGGATAAAAATTTGCATTGTAGTGTGAAAGGAAAAATCATTGGATTCGCTTGAAGCGTATAAAACGAAACCTGACTATACATAAATTGTATTTGTGTACGCTGTTAGCTCGATTTAATCCCATTTGCTTCCCCCTTATTCCGAGAGTTCTCCCTGTGCGTTAATCGTCGAAAAACTGCATCTCTCCTCGAACTTAATCATCCGTAACGTCCCAAAAACCCGAAGTGATGACTTCACCCTTATGAATCATGGGCGATTTCCTTGATTAGATTCAATAAACTTCGCTGGTTTCGGGAATTTAAACCCTCATCGGTGGCGGCGGCGTGCTTCGGTGCTCCTGCTTTCTATTCGGCAAGCCGAGGATTAAAGACGCTGCAGTAAAGGGACCTAACATATCGGCATTAAAGCAGATTTTAGTTGATTTGTTGGCACTAATAGAAGAACTGGCTTTCAGCCAGTACTGCGGGACATCCACCTGCGAAAGCTTCTTGGCCTCGTGTTGTGGATGGCACGAAAATACCTGCACAGGAAACCGGAATTACTGATGAAATTTATACTTAGTACTCTTCAGCGCACAGTGGATATTCACCTAGAAATATATTGCGGAAGCATAATTTTTAATTAATCCCCTAAAATGTACAGTATGATCACATACTCGAAGGAATCATTAATTCTGCCGAAATCTTCAATTTCCTGGATTGATTCGTTTTAAATTATATGCGTTATTGATTCGATATCAGAAACTTTGTTTTTAGAAACTGTGACCTTTTATAGCTTCTTAATCATTAAATAATTTAATCGAAGCAACTAATGGGACCATACGAGTTAACACTCTTAGAAAACTAACCGCTATAGGTATAAGTTGGCTCCCTTGTAAACCCATTCACCGTTAGGTAACCATTACAATTATGTCACTGCACTATTCAATATTTAATCCTGTAATTAGGAAAGATTTTTAAAAACAAAGTTAGTACGTAATTCGTCAGTAGTTTCTTGTTTTATTGGGGGAAATCAGTTCAAAGTTTTTGGTAAAATTTGTAATTTGATCTGTGCACCGTTTATTTTGCCACTTAAAACAATTGTTTGGGTTATTAATTGTAATTACTTGCCATCTAGTACAATCGTTTGATTGCCCCATAACTTGTATTGTCTGCATGCAGAGGGTTTTCTACTCATATAACACGATTTTTGAAGTAGACATACTAATCATTCTGAACATCGTGTCAATGCAGGCAATTTTTCAGCTAGAGCTGTCGAAATTTTTAGTTAAACTGCTTTCATTTTAGCGATGCCAATTTATTGTCAGTCATCCACTGTTATCAATCATTGGTATCGCTCGTGGATCGTCAGTTTACGTGATACGGTTTTAGTTAAATACGCCGTGCATGATAATTTATTAATAATAAATGTTGTTTATTTATGTAAATTATTCGAAAAATACCAGAGGAAATTTACAATATACAATACATTTTCTGTCACCATTTGCATTTACACATATATTTTATCAAATGATTGTAGGATAATATTGTTTATTAGGAATTTGACACAATACCGAGTTATTTTACAAGTGCAGGGAAAACTGTGCTTTTTATTGCTCTTTAAAAGTACCTTTTGGTTTCCAATGGGAATACGAACGAATAAAGTATTACGGAAGGGAATTGAATAGCTAGACGGATTTCGCATTCAACTAAGATTAAAAAGAAGTAAAGGTAAAATATAATTTCATCCTAAATCAGCACGACAAAAGGAAAATTATGATTTCTCTTGATAATTGCGAACACTGGTACTTAATTCTAATAATGCGATCACGCTATAAGAAGACCAAGAACATTTTCCAATATCAGATAGAAAATTATTTCAACGATCACGAAACGTAATTCCTCGTTCAGAAAAATCTTATTCGTTGTTGCAGATTGAAGTAGCGAAAAATGAGCTGCTGCAAAGTATAATTGAAATAATGGGGAGGAAAACGATAATATTAAACCGGGATTTAAATATTTCGTTGTTGAACATAATAAAGGAGGAAAAGTTTTACCCTCAAGTAAATTGAATAAAAACGTTCAAACTTAAATTTCAGCCATGAAGATCAAAGGCGAGGCTAAGTGGCTCTTGTAACATTTATTTCAAGGGTAAAAACCCCCTATGTTTACCACAAGCTCCGAGTAATTTCCGGAAATAATAACGTAATCGTAATATGCGTGTGTAGAAGTTACGGCCGGAAAAGTGGAGATCCGGCATGCGAAATAATAAAAGTGAAGGAGGAAGTGTCATCATCTGGTGAGCATATTTAAGAAACCACGAAATATTTTTATGGCACGATTACATTCGAAGGAAACAAAACAAAACAAGAACAGAGTTTCCGATTACACAGCCACCGCTTCTGGTGATGTAAAAATAAAACATATTAACTCACGGGCACAAAAATAGTTTTCAAAACAGTCATCCAGAATAAGAGAACTGAAAAAAAATTCTGGCGCTCAGCCAAAGGAATGGTTCGAACGGTGCGTCGCGGCGCGCGGCGTCTCGAACTTTTACTATGCATACTACACCGCCGAATATATGTATATTTTTGGACGCGCACCGGCGAATGACTCAAATTAGGTTAAAATTAAAGTTGTCGAGATGGGAAAATTGCTGGCAAGGTGCGATAATGGGAGGTTTCCTTACATCGCGACACGCCGAATTGTGGAGCGTCCCTATTTCATTCAATTAAACTTAATTTTACGTTACGGGAAGAAAATGTGAGAAAATACATTTTCTTCTAATTAATTCCCCACGCGAAAATTTTAATTGAATAGTATCCAAGAATATTATCGCCGATATTAAAAGTCGCATTTAAAAAATTAAGAGATCCATTTACGAAAAGTCGGATTAAGACAATAAATATCAAAGTAGGTATGTAATGTAATTGCCAATTAAAAATATCACAAGAGAAAAGACGCCTGGAAATTTTAATTTAAATTTTTATTGAACCATTACCCGATAAATAGCCCAGTATAAAAACATTCTGTGGATTTAATTTGAATTTTACGGTTAAGTGTGCGTAAAAGATTTCTGAATTGATTGCATCTGTCCCAACAACTTTTATTTGTAAACGCTTAGACGTCTAAACTTTAGAGCTCAAAATTGCATAGGTGAAATTCTTGGAGCAATTTAAAAGCGCATATCTAGGATTTTATCTACGAGGATCGAATAAAAGATGGACAGTAAAATCTCGCTTTATACTTCTTTGATAGTTGAAATCATGAGTGTTATGTTTCCAACGAGAAATAAAAACGAAGGTAAGCACAGAAAAACTAGATAATGGCTTGAAAATATGTCAGTAAGCTATTATTGTTATGTTCAGAATCTATTTAAAAGCAGAAGCGAACGTTTAAGCAAGGATAAAGGTGGATGAGGATCAATAAAAAGGAAAAATGGAGTGAAGTAAAAAGTTATGTAGCGTAACTATAATAATAAAGTGTGTTGTAAATAATCGACAATATATGTATTTTATTTTACATTTACTGCTACTTTTCGTGCAGTCCCTTCGTGCAGTTTTCCTAATATTTTCCATTTAAAATTCATCCATTCACGAAAATTTGATGTTCCGCATGCGTGGCGGAAAACAAGCTCCGTCTACTTCTGTTTATTTGTTATTGTCTCCCAATTCCTGTGAATACCAACCATTTACCTAACCGTAGAGACTACTACGACAGAGAATACTTGTATTCCATATTTGTGAGACAGTTAACTTAAAAATGGAAACTGTTTACAGTATAAAATGCTTACATGCTATACACCATTATTTAATTTTTCATTTCGCCTCATTTAAAAATTGGAATATAATTTTCCTTCAATAGCTTTGGTTTTGTGGTCTATACTTGCAGAAAGTGTCTAGTCATTTAAGGCAGTAAAAGTTGCTCCCGGCCACTTTAAATAACAAGAAACATAATCTTGCAAAAATTAAAACGTATACCCATAGCCAAATTGTTAGAACTGGACCCCTGGACCCTCTCTTTAGTTGAATATACTGCAAAACTAACGACTGACGCAAAAATTAAAAAATTGGTGTATCCTAGGCAAACAACTACCATACTTTAAGTTTCGAAGATGAGCAGAACCAAAGATATCTTCAGTAAACCGAAAATTACTTTTCATTTTTTTTATGTGGTTATGGGTGGATCTGGCGATCTAAAAATGTGGTTACTGGTATAATTTTTGATTTATTACGTAACATTTCTTGTTTTTTAAATAGGCGCGTTAATTTCTATTACCTTAACCAGCTTTACCCACGGATTGATTCTATGACCTGTGTAAACCTTTACGTACGCCTTAAATACATCCATGTGATCCCTGGCAATGAGGTGCATACAAAAACATTTAATACAATTCCGGATTGACAACATATTGCAGTGAATTTTTGAGTGTCAAACATCTGTAATTAAACGAAATATAATCGAGGATTACGTATGGAACATGATATTAGACATTTGAGGATGAACTGGAATTATATTGGAATTAAACTTAATTTCTTCACATGCGTCAACGCCTAATCATATGTTAACGATAAGGCGAATGTATTTTGTGCCGGTGTGATTTCCATTTTATGCGTGGAAGTCAGAAGGGAGTAGACGAGTTCTGCCACCAACTTACTTTATAGCGAGTAAGCATTCTGACTACGGATTAAAGAATGGGGACACTTGGTATGCAAACAATCGTGGTAGCTCACGCGAAGCTGACGAAAGGCGGACGTGATTCCAATGAAATACGAAAACGATAGTAATAGGAGTCTGTCATTACAAAACGACAAACTGGGTAGTTTGGATTTAATAATATAATATAATTCATTACAATGTGTACGATAACACTAAGCTGACTACCTTACTACTGCTACTACAGTAAGTAGAACTTCTGGACCGATTAGAACATACAGCTATCAACCCTATAGCAGAACTCGCATCCTCTCAATCTCATCGCTATCGACATGAAAAAGGTAAATTTCCAAGTACAATTTTGGTTATCAAATTGTAAAAACCTTCTTCTGTTTACATCTAATTTATCAAGACTTCTTGCGCCGGGAAAAAGGGGTCGCCGCCCCGCTGCCCGCCATACATCATCATGCATCACACATATATTTTGCGTTTTGGCATCCTCACCGCCTGCCATTATACGGCCTTTGTTGTGCCGTAATAATAGCTAACGAATCGCCATTGTCGACAGGAAGAGTTTATCTCTGGAGCAGTTTTGCTTTTCGACACTCCGCACTAAATACTAATCGGGAATTTGAATCGGACAGACGTGATATTCGAACACGTGCCATTGTTGTCGGTGAAATTTTGTGACAGTCGTACAATGGGTTTTTTGGAGAAAACGTGATCTAGAACTGAAAAACAGCGTCGCACGTCAGTAAACATGAGATTTATATCATAGAGAGAATTATCTTGTAGGTACATTAGTTTTAATTCCAACTGAACCAGTTTCATTTACTGGAAGCGGTCGATAACCACGTTCGTGTCTGTCCCCATTCAATTACTAACCTCATCATAAAAATGATTTTCAAAAGCGCTCAGACAGACCGAAGTAACACGTGGGAGAGGAGGTTTTCGCCAGTCTGTCGCGTCTCTCCTAGTCTCAGCAACAGAAGCTCTCACCAGTACGACTTCGAAGCGAATAATCAAAAATTTGACTCACATGTTAATAATTGAGAAATCGTTATCGAGAATTTCATTACATTAACGCAGAATTTTAGAGAGTTTAGTTGTTAAAACGTTCATTTCTCAGAAGACTGGTGAGCTACGTATTACTTTTGTGCATGATGGGAAAATTAAGAGATAAGTATCAATGGAGAGTATTAAAACATACCTTTAGCCCGTGGATTAGTTTACATAAAGTATATAAAGTACATAAAACATTACACCAAATGCTCCAGAATCTTTCCAAAACAACACATTTCCACTCCTAGAACTAACTTTTAAATTTTAGGATCTCCCTGTGTGGTTAAGACACTTAACTTAGAAGGGTGTTCCAAATTGTTTGGGATGACTCCACGAATTTTCGGGTTAAAAGTACACATTCTAGTACTTTAGAGGTTAGATTAAAAAGCAAGCTGGTCAATTTTTGAAATGATGAACGTAACGAGTTGCAGCTAATGACTTTGTGTAGCTGGAGGTACAATTTTTGTGTATTTACCATTCTCGATTTCAGTTATTCACATCAACGTCTTTTAATACGTTTTCGCGATGAGATTGCAGTGAACTTCCTTTAAAAGTAATTTGGAATTCAACGCAATTTGCAAGGGTACTAAAAAACAACTATAAAATCTCGCACATCAAGTTAACTGTACCCATGTTTTTATTGAATCAGATTTTAATTAGAAGACGTGATGTCGTAAATCTACTTACGAATTGTTTGTCTTTGAGCTTAACATTAACATCGCTATTGTAGTACCGCTTTTTCTAGCTTAAACGACTTTTTGTGGAATAGACTCTTCCATTAGAAGTACATAAATATGCATTAATAATTATACGACGTCTATACAGCGGTGGACGATTACTAAATAAGTTGAAATATGTTTGTCTGGTGTACTCTCTTTCGTCTAATGGAAAATAATGAATTTTTGTGTTTACATTTAAGAGGTAGACGGGGGCGAGAGACGAGCAATCTCGCAAATTAGTTTCTCTTTACGTGGGCGCTTTGTTTCCAGACGTTGTATATCTCTGCCACGTTACAAAGACATTAAGTAAATTGTTGAATGTTTCCTTCATATATAACTTACCGATTACAAAGACGTATTTCGGTTTTTCATCAATTAAATTGCATTTTCATTGGCGCCAGCGTCGCTATATGAAAACCTACTGCCATGGGATTAATTACGGGTTGTATTGCCTTGTCAGCTAAATT
The DNA here is from genome assembly GCA_963576515.1 of Cryptocephalus primarius. Classification (NCBI taxonomy): domain Eukaryota; kingdom Metazoa; phylum Arthropoda; class Insecta; order Coleoptera; family Chrysomelidae; genus Cryptocephalus; species Cryptocephalus primarius. The sequence continues at coordinate 19,585,497 of OY754936.1, read as the reverse complement.
ATTAAAACGCTTCAATTTCTCAGTGGTTAACTCAAATGTCTTGCAAGTTGCATTTGAGACAAAACACCATTCCCTGTGGAAATAAAACGACGAAACGTAATACTTGCCAGTAGCAATGGTGGCAAAAAGGTGGCTCCGTTTGTTAATCCTAGTCTGGCTGGTCTAATAGTGCCCTTTGGGGGTGATAAAGTGACGTACAAAAGTGGTTTGTATTGTTGGAAAGTTTGCAAGAAGCTCGGTGCGAAGGGGAGTTTACTAGTAAAAATGTCAGGATTTATAGTTCGAGGGACGGATGAGGGAAAAGTTTTATTATTTTTGCCCCCAAATAAACCACAAATTTGTTCCCAACTTTTATATTATTTTGCTTAGAAATAATAAAAACACCAGGATCCAACGAAGTTCCATTTCAATTTGAATTATATGCTTTAATCAACGGCAACACCTCCTAATTATGTAATAATTACCACGTGATTACTGAATTGTTAAATCAGATTAATTAGATTATTATTGTAAAGTCCAATTAATTTTCCTTGGGTGCTGTAACATCTTGCGACAGGCTCATTTCCTGGCACGTTTAAAATAATTTTAAACAAGCTATTTTAACCCACTTCTTTAAATAACGTTTCCGAAATTCTTACAAAAACGCTGACTTTTACAGGCTCATTCATAAAAGTTCTAAGATACACCGAATATACGTCCTTTACTATAACTCACACTAATCAAACATTCAAGAGATCTCCATAAAACTCCATTCCACTCGAAAATTTATCTGCAGTGATTATAATGTCTAATGCTGAATTTTGTTTAGATTTATCCAAGTTCAGCGTCCTCTCTGCTGAACCATTTCCAGTTCTAACGTAAGAGGAAAAAGTGGAAACTTCTTCATCAAATTAGGTATGGCGTAAACTAGATTACAACTTGTAAACTAAGCCCTCAACAACAGCAACAGCAAATTCTGCAACAATGCTGTTTCACTGCCAACTGCCATAAACTTGGAGAGCTTTTGTATGAAGTCAGCTTGCCGTATAATAGGTAAAGAGGCGCCACTATAAGATTTTGTATGACTAAATGGCTTGTTGTTTTTGAAAAGGGAGAAATAATGGCGTACTAAGTACTGCGGTTAAATTGAGGGTAAGAGTTAAATGTGCAGGGCATGAGAGAAAGGAAAGTGATCTTATCAGCGCGGAAATGCATTTAAAATAATTAAATGCAGAGAATATGTTTCCAAGTTTTTTCATTAATAAGAGTTGGAAGTAATTTATGTTAATCTACACAACTAAGATTTAATTTCGAAAATAAATATACCAGGGTGGTAGTGGTTTTACCCTAAATGTCGAATATGTATTTGATATCACCACAATTATTTTGATAGTTAAATATGTATTATTGGACCCTAGCAGCTAAGCTAAGCTTGATCGTAAATGAAAATAGCAATCAAGTAATTCATTTATTGGTGTTGGAAAGGTGTAAAGCTGTAATGTGATACAGAAACTAAGTAGAACTGTTACTTAAATGATTGCCAGATTGAACAGTAAAAGATGACGATTCTATATAGACGTTTGTATTATTTCATTATATGCAAATACTTAGAGACATAAGGTGGTGACATTATATTATTCTATTATCACATAATAAAACGATTCAAATGAAAATACTTCAAGCATATGCACCCGTTTGACATTAAAAATCATAGAAAAGGCATGACGCTAAAAAGAATGAAAATGAATTGTTGGTGGATAACTGTCGGTATGAAAATTACAGTCAAAGAGAAGTGCTGGACGCTTGGAAAAAATTTCTCTTCACTTAATGAACTCCTAGTTTAATAAAAAGAAAAATAGGAAATAAACGTTATTTATACAATCACCAAATAAATTATATACTGACAAACAAGATTAGTACAGCATATGGCATTACAGCACTCAATATATTCAAGAATGAAAATAATCATTGATTGATTATAATGAATATTCACAGCAATAAAAACTTGAAGGAGAGGTAAAATATGAGAAATCTAACAACACGTTACAAACTGTATTGTTGAAGAAAATTCTGCTGAAGAGGTTTATTTGGTATTTCCATGATTTATTTCAGGTTTGTATTCTCTTCTTGACTAAAATATACAAAAATAATTTTAGTGTAGTTCAATACATTAATGTCAAGTTGACATTAAACACATGCGAAACCCTGACACATAAAATTGGTCCATTTTACTAATACAATTTAATTGCAAGTATTTATGTTGAAGACCTCAGCATTTACAGCCTAATTTGGTACGCATCCATTTAATTATTCTTCATAGAAACTTAAGGGCAAAAAAAATAATATTGTCGGAAATATTTCGAAAAGTCGGCAATCACCAATTTCGGTCTTTTGCGGTAACAGACTTACTAGAAAGAATATAAAGTTATTACCAAAATTTATACGGCAAATTGGAAGAACCTGAAGACTTTAAGATAAAGATTAAACTCCGAAATATAGGAACATATGAAACCTGCAAGAATAACACAAAGGAAAGTTAAAATTTCATTCAAACGTACGAAATAAAACTTAGCATCCTGCGATGATCAGTCCACAATTTATATTTTCATATATGGAGGAGCAAAATTTATTCATATTATCAGCTTACTACTAAATGAAGTGGTTTAGTAAGTTCGCAAACCAAATCGCCATGTGCAGGTCACATAGCGAGAGGGAATAACTATTAATGATGGAAATTCACCCTCACCTGAAGATCATATGATCCCAAAAGATTTAGAAGTACACCACCGATTTAATGCTGTGACTACATAAATTGTCTAGAGCAGGCAAAACAGAAACTTATGGAAACAGCAACATGAAAAAGCATATATCCAATGAAAGTTGTAAAACTGACAGAAACGAAAAGTGAATAGAATAGTTTATTTCAAATGCTGGTTACATCTTTCATTGACAGTTGAGTGGCTCAATAAATGTAAACAAGTATGGGGTATCCTCGTTAGAAAAGTGACACGTAACCGCGATCGATTAAAAAGTGCTTAACGACACTAAGGAAATGCTTTTTTTTCTGTTTTACTCCGATCTCTTTTCCTCTCCCCTAAAGTTAATAATCTCCATACAAGAAGTTGCCGATGCCAATGGTCGAGCTCCAAGATTAGAAAACTTTCGTCACCGCCAACCTTCTTTTTCCTCATTCCAAATGCGGAAAAGTTCGAGGCACGTATTAGGCAGCCAATTCGGCAGAAGGTATTTGTAATTTTTGTAAACTGACATATACGTACATAGAGAAAAAGTTCTTGGCTCGAACAGAAATTTACTTCGTGAGCTAGACGCTGAACGATGAGTAGTTCTTATAGTGGCAGATGAGTATCAAATTTATAACTTCGCAGAAGTTTTTCATGGAAATCTCGTCTCATTAGCGAAACTACGGATAAACGTGCTGTATGTATAAAGAGGATAAGCGTAAAAGCGAGCTGGGTGGGTTATTGTGTTGTTTTCCACTTTTGCGGATTTAATATTTGATCCTTTTGCCATGCTTCGTTTATAGCGAGTAAAAATTCCTTCACAATTTCATCAAGCTATTGTTTAGTTAGCCCGATCCCGTTTTTCCTGCAAGGAACTAACAAACACCTGAAGTTTCATTTTATTTCAGGGGAGATGCTACAATAGGTTTCTATTTCAAACTGTAATTCTAACTTCAATTTTTCACTTTGCTTTTAAGAAACGTCAGCAGGAGTTTCTCTATCTGACGTGAAATGTCACCGTATCCGATTGAAGTGTTATCTTCATTCTTTCCTATGGTGTCATTTTTATCTGGCCATAAACGCACCCGGTCTTATCAAACGTATAAAAAATGCAATAACATGTGAATGTCGCCGCATATTACTTGCTTTATATCTATCTCTGCACCACGATATTATTCGAGTAATCAACTTAATGAATGGTCGCATCCATTAACGTGTTAAATTACCCAAACAAAAGGCTGTATACACAGTATGTACTCCGGAGCCCGTACATAAGCTTATTTAATGAAACAGTTAATTCAACGCATTTTATTTATTTTTAATTGCTATTACAGCGATTTAAAATTTTAATGAAGTCGCCCTGGCAAATACGATTCGAAAACGTCAGGTTTAAATTTAGTATACATAGCAATTTATAATTAGTTTAATGTATGTTCTGATACAAAATTAACGTTAATTAGTCATTACTACAAAGCAGATAGGAAAGGATTTATGTACCTGTTGCCTGATTTATTAAATGTCATGCCATTTTTATATAGTTTAACATATTTTTTTAAATCCGAAATGTATAAATGAAATCCTCTATTTAGTCCATATATCTTGGCTTTAAACCATTTTTATACGTATTTTACGTAAAGTACACTATATTACTCCGTGCGACCTTTATTTCCTGCTTGCAATTCATAATGCAGTTTCCGGTTTACTTGTCACAATGAACCCGAGTGAGACATTTTTCTAAAAATAAAAAAATTATATGCGGGATCTCTTGCAGTTTGTATGGAAAGGCCATGGCAACATAAGCTCTCTCGAAAAATGACTTGCCAGATAACAAAAGAGAGATGCGATAACGTCAAGAGGATGTGTCTGCGAAAAGTTCAAAACAGTGTAATATCAGGCAAGTAAGTCGACTACTTTAATTTAACGTTCAGTCTGATATGCCAGCGAGGTGCAGTTTCCCTAACGTGAAAGACATCAGTAAATTTATTGTGAGAAATTGAGGAAAAGAATTAGAGGTACATCGAATGTGAGATAAGAGTGCAGTAAAACGTTTACGCAACTGAAATAACGATGCCATCTAATAATGAATAAGTACGTTATTAGGCAAGAGCTTAAAAGTAAAGTGTAATCAAGAAAATTTTATCAAGGGTTGATATCTTGTTCGAGCCACCTTCGTCGATGACTAACTTACAGCGGAAGAGACAAAAATGATATTTACTAGGAAATAGTGAGACAGGTTGGGGTAACGACTTTTCCATGTTACAGTTATCCAAATTTTTGTTTACAGATGAACATAAGTTCCATCTAACGAGCTGTCGTCGGTATCTATTTTATAATTCTCTATACAACTTCAACTTAAGAGGCCATAAAGCATTTACGACCGACTTTATACATTACAATGCAACACAAAAGACAGGAAAATGAGTCTCATCATCCAACGAGAGAACTACATCACCATCAAACTCATCAACAAGTAGCCCATTTGCATCTTGTAGGTGGACGTCTCTTGGCTGCGATATGCGTTCTGTCGTTGTCTTCGTTCCAGGATTCCAAGATGTTTTTCCTGTTGAAAACCTTCCTCTTTATGCATATTGGAATATTTGATTTGAAAATGTAACGTAATTTACCAAAGGCCACCCATATCAAGCCTGTTCTACTGGTTTGCTCACCCAATGCGAACCTCGTGTCCCTGGCCTGTCCTATAGACTTTTCGTCCACTGTTATTTCTTCGAAAAATATACACAAGTTGTGATGCAATGTGTAGTCTACGCAACATATCCTTAGCTTCATCGATGAAGTCCACAATCAAGACAATATCGTCGACGTATCTTGAGTAATGTAATTTTTCTTCATTTATGTTTATGCCCATTTCTCTAAACTTCATCCTCTTCAACATATATTCCAAAAGGGTCGTAAATTGTTTTCGGGACGTGCCATCTCCCTGACGAACTTCCATTTCAATACGATAGTACTGCATGTTGTCATGGATTTTGATACGTGCTGTGGTCTTCTCATATATCTTTTTATGATAGCTATACCTCTGTGATCAATTCGACATTCTGAAAAAGCTTGCTGCATTTTACTGTGATTTATTGTGTGTATGCCTTTTTATAATCGAGGAAAATCAGGAAAATGGTTTATTATATTTGATGCACTTTTCTGTGAGGATTCTTATAACCTGTAGATGGTTGTTTATGTCGTATTTAGTCCGAAATTCTGCCTGTTCCTCTGGTCGTTAAAGATCGAATTGACTTGTGGGTCTTGTAATCTCGTAATAATTCCCATAAACAACTTGTACATATGTGACACGACACTAATGGGGCGATAATTTTGTAGTTTATTTATGTCGCCTTTCTGATGAAGAATTATTAGGGATGCTTGATCCCACTGAGCAAACGCTGTACCGCTAAATAACTTACAAAATCGTCTTATGAAGAGTTCTACAACCATGTTTGAAAGCTTAAATTTCGTCCTCGCCTGCGATTTTGTTATTCTTCATTTCTCTATTTCGGTATTACATATGTAGGCCGTAATATGAATGAGAAAATGTCTCTTTCCCCACAGGATATTAATGTAAATTAATTTGATTATCTAATTCAACGGAAACAAATCTGTTTCGCAATAACATTGATATTCATTATAATTATCGACGGGGTATAAATCATTATTTTGCTCAATTGTTGATTGAAATTTCGATATATTTCTACAATAAATACAAACTGGAATATAACTGTAGTCCCTACTTTTCCTTTACACTTATAAATAGATTAAAAAAATCTGTTCTCCATAACTCTGTTGACCATGATCTAATTGGTTCATTTCTTTTTAAATTATCGCAAGTTCCCTCTCAAGCAGTGAATTATACTTCTTTGCTATACCTTTATTCACGTCATTATTGGTATCCCTTTTATGACTATCCAATCTATGACAGAAATATGCTTTACAAGATTAAAGCTGATAAACAAAAAGTTGAATAGCTTCTAAATTTGATTTTAAGTGTGTGCTGACTCAAATGGGGATTTTGGAGTTAGAATATCTTCTAGAAGTATACTAGTAAGTAGAGGTTTTCCTGCATTTTCAAAAGACTGTGAGTACATTCGTTCCAGGTATTTTCAGTACTGGAAGTAGTGTTAAAGAACTTCGCTAAATTGGGAGTTAGATGGTTAGTTACCCCTTACAGCCTACAATTTGAATTTGAGCTACAATGTGTTATACTAAACTCGCTTTATTCCTAAGCGTGCACACTTCAACATCATTTTCGAAAATTCAATATGAGACCCACTGTCTAAGATGTTGGTGCATTACTGTCACTATGGAATTGATTTAGATTTAGACTCGGAAGAGGGTTTTGGTCCATCAGAAAACAAATGCAGAGCCCGGAAAATTTTCCAATTGCTTTATTTCGGCGAATGGAATACGTGGGCTCAGAATTGATGATTTTCTCTAAGAAAATTACACGATCAACGGTAGGTTGCATGTTCCAACGTTTTTCGCCATTTGACCTTTACTTGGTTAACTGTGACGTGACACTGCGATTTATTGCTAACGGAAAATTAGCCTCATTACAAGACAGCAATGGCTTTCATATTCATTACAGACAATAATAATCGTGAGTTCGCACTTTTTAAATTTTAGCGGCAGACTTACCAAAATTATACGTTTTTGTTCTTTGGCAATCATTTTCCTCATTTGTTTCTTGTTATTACAATACAGCCATTTCAACACTTCCCAACTACGAAATATATTGCTTGTATGTAGACTATAAAGTCGATTTCAATACCTTCCCAAGTTCGCTTTCAACCAGAGGAAGCACTATCAATCTTATCTTACAAAGTGTAACATTACTTAGCCGCAATCGTGCTCGATGCAAGGTTTCGGATGTCATCAGCAATTCAGGAAAAACACATCTAAACACAAAATCTAATGTTTTAGAGTATATGGAACATAGCGTTGTATTGTAATGGTAAACCAGAGTGCCAGCATTTGCAGCAGAAAAATGAACAGAAAGATACCAGGTTAACCATTAGGCCAGCTAAATAATTTGCCACCAATCAATAATTTAACACATAGGATTTAAAGGAAAAGTAAGAAATTAGGTTACGTTGTTGTTAACTCGTTACTTGTTAAGCGGTTTACGTTTGATCATATAACGTATACCGTTGTCAGCTGTTATGCAGGTAATATATGTTGTAAATATATTAAGGAAATAACCGGAGGTGTTATCCGATTTTCAAATTCAAAATTTAAAGCGTCCTTTCAATTTCATTGCGTCAAAAAAGATCTTACTGGTGACGGTTACCTTCCCCTATCAATTAATAAGGAAATACAATACGTTAAAGAAACGTAGTGATCCACTGATTGGCTGTAGATAAGTAGGATTTAAAAAATGCAATAACTTCTCTCTTGTCGCTAGGTGTTTTTAATTTGTTAATTAGAGTGTTCAATTACGAGTCTAATCGTTTAGGAAAAGGTAGTCAAACAAAAATTAGGCACTTCGAATCTCATAGTAAAGCTAAGGAATAAGGTCGCTATTGAGTTGGCAGCCATCTGCTGAGAAATAAATTTACAGTGTAATATTACGAAATTTAAAATTACGAGACAGCAATTTCCGAATATTACGATCTAACTGCACAATTTGTTAAGTAAGGCAGTATGTGTGCACATCATATTTTTAGTCGAGCGCCACGCGTTGTAGAGTGGCCGCTCTTGATACTCCCTTTTATTTTTCGACAATATATAAAATTAAGTGTTATGCGAAACGTGTTGCAGGATTTCCTACTTTTTTCTACGATCCCCGGCTGTGTTATTCTCATACCATGAACTCGAATCCTTTATTTTCCCTCTCGCATCTAAATCCACACAAATTACAGTTAAACTAGACGTGAAGCGCCAAAAATCGCCCAATAAAAACTCACCACCGACTCCCGGCATTTATTTTTTTATCCCTATCCTCACTCCAGAGATTCGGGACTCGTCTGGAACTCGCAGTGAATCATACTCATCCCATAAAAGTTATTTTAAAATTGCAGAGTGTGCAACATTTCAGCAATATTTACGAGACTTCGGAAGCAAATATCTATTTGTGTGTATCGTAGTTTTCGCACTAAGATAAATTTATGTATATTCACGGGGGTAGGGGGAGGTTGGCTAGACGTGGCGGTTAAGTCGGGCCAGGTACGGGGGAAGGGTGGATTCTGTATTGATTCGCTCGTCGGTTTTTAACATCGCAAACCCGCAAACATAGAAATATAATTCAATATAGAACTTTTTGAAAAAGATGTTTCTAACGACCTCTATACCTCATTACAAGTAGTAAGGAAATTTACAATTTAATAGAAAATACGAATTTTAATGCAAAACATGTAAACATTAATAAAGGAAAGGAAAAGGAAGTTTTTGTAGGCAAATTATATTAAAGGATACATACACTTTCATACACTATGAACCTTCATACACAACCCCAAAATCCAGTTCAAAGTTTTCAAATATCCCTTTTGTATGTGTACATTGTCTACAATACGCCCAATAATATTGCTTCATTTAAGTTCATAAAATTGCTCATATCTCACCTTCACTGACAATTTAATTGATATTTTTAGATATGCCAATTGCCATTGGTTTCATGTTATACTACAATAAAATATCACTGTGACCCCAATACCTTTATAAAATATTTGGCTGCGGTTATGCATTCTAATATCCCATACATTGAAATCAGTCGTTGAGTCGACCCCCTTAGAAGTTTACGTTCGAACTCTGGTATTCAATTAGAAAACGAGAATTTTTGCACATTTTCAAATGCATATGATGTCAGGATACATTAACGGAGTCAGACTTGTGATTTATGTATCTGTCAATATGACTGAATATGTGAATATGGATTTTCACCCGAAAGAGGGGTATATTGGCGATTTCCATTGCATAACTTAGCATCGGCACCCGATTAGGGACTTGATCATAGTCAGGGTAACCTGATTTAACATTAATTAAAATTCGGTAAAATAAATCATAAATTTTTCACAATAATAATGACATAAGCAATTATTCGACAGGATACATTGTACTCCTGAATCAAATATTGAGGGAACACAAGAAGATTCTATAAATGAAGACGAATAACTTAAAAGCAGTTTAACTGAGTGAAGAAGCTGATAGCGAGTGTAAAGAACTAATTTTTAAATTAATTTTGGTAATGATTATAATTGTTTCCTCATTTTAATTGTTAATAAAAGTACTATAAATACATTTTAAAGGGTTATTTTTCGTGAGATGTGCCAATGAAGTATCTTGCAGTAAATGCAACTGCAAGAAAAAATTTTTTGAAAGAGGCTATATTTCAGGTTAATTTATCAGGGTGCCAGCATTCATTAAGAAATAACTATTTTCGAGTCGAAAGTGTCAATGGTTGGTCTTACTTGCGCTGCTAACAGACGCAAATATTGAAACAGTCATCGCTAAAAAATTGCTCGTGTTTTCGTGGTTCTGTACATTTAGGTAAGGTACTGTTAAATATTTTGTCCGCATATGATTTAGTGTTTGTATTTGTATTGTTTCATTTCATAATTTTTACAAAACGTGATCGTAACGAAATTAATTTTCGTGCCGAAGTAAAATCTCTAGAGTTCAGCTTAACATATCCCAATATCTATAAGTAAACCTGAGAAAACTGTGGTATTTTGGCATATCTGCCTGACAAATAATATGTACTGAACTGAAATAACCCTTAGCGGTATTGTATACGAACCCATATTAATAACGGAATTCCGTCTCTCCGACAAATTCGCGAATTTTCCGAACTTCCTGATTTCCGATTACTCATTTTCCGACCGAATTATATTTGTAGGTGTTTCATTAGCAGATTCCAAGTATTCCCGGAAAATCCGCGAATTTTCCGACCATCGCGATCTTTGATTGCACATTTTTCGACCGTATTGTTTCCATTGAGGTTCTATTAACAGATTTCGAGTATTCCCCGGAATTTTCTTTTTCGGTAGAAATACTACTATTGTTGTCAATATCACATCATGTATCGTTTCCAAATATCATTCGAAATGGATTTAACAGCACAACACTATAAAATATGAATACACTTCTAAAATGCATGTTTTCTATTTTAAAAAGATTCATGCAATGACAAATTCAAGTAGTTGTTATCTCACAAAAGTAAATATGACACATGAGTAATATCTATTTTAAATGTGTCAATAAATAATGGACAATATTCAATACAAATACAGTTAGTATAGTCATTGAAGACGGGAATATGTTTTTTCATCATAGTTTCCTTTTCACAAATTCCTTCTTAGTATTAGGTAGTATAAAGGCTATGTACATAAACGTAGGTTAAAACGTTAAAGTAAACTAGCCTTTCTTAATACGTATTTGTTAGCTGCCTAATTATTTATTTTTAAATGCATAAAAAGTTTGTTTGATCAAATTAATTTAATTTTGAAACGAGTTATAATTAGTATATCGTTATTATCGATACAACACAAAATTAATTTTGGAAAAATATAATATATAATAATAATATAATAAATAACATAATATATATAATATAATATATAATATAATATAATATAAAACTTATTTTTCTAAACCATCTAAATTTACATATGGGATAAAGTGGATACGTTTTTAACGTAAGAAAGGATACGTTTTTAACGTAGTTTATCAACGGTTCGTTATACTTGAAGATGCAATGACTTAGATACAATATATTATACCATACGTTCATATCTACTCCGCTAGTTCTTAGATATTGCATTTGATTTTGTGATATTAATGAAAGAAAATAATGTTTTTGACATTATGTATGAAATTGGTCAAGTTGGTCAGAACACAAGTCCAAAATTCTCATTTCATATGACTAAACGGATATCAAAATTCTAATATGCAATTTCGACGATGTTGTACCTCATTTAAATGCATGGGATGTTACTGTTCACAGGCTGTGATTTAGTCTTAGCAATATTTCCCAAACCTGTTGGCACCGCGTTGACATCTTTTTGCTTTTCAATAGCTAGTAAATTATAGGTAGTATTTTTAACTCACTATCACCTGAGAGATGATATTGCTAACTGAGAAATAAAATTTCTGCATGGAAGACCTTCATGTGGGGGTCTGATAAAATGAACAAAACTCAATGACGGTAGGGGTTGTACTCATCGCAGTAGTTGCGTTTTAGAAATAAAGGCAAAATAGAGTATATTTTAATGTATACGTGGTTGATTTTCGAATATTTATTGTAGTGCTTACGAAATTGATTTTTGACAGTACGATCTAAAGAAGGAATATAGATGGGGAAAATCACCCGAATTTTCAGTTCACAAGCTCCCATCGCATACGGACCCGATAACTCATTGAGCGGCCTTTTGAATTTTTTTTAAAGAAATGTAGATAAAGGCAGGCATATTTCTCCAACCCAATTCTAGGGCCTTATCAAGGAAACTCCCTTTATGATCAGATAAATACCTCTTGAGCATGCAGCTATAAAGCATAAGATCAGCCGGATGATAAAACGAATTTACAATCCAAATCTCTCCCCCGTCTCGCGTAGCTGAACTTATATCCTGAGGACAAGTCCCGAAATCAGATATCCGTCGGAGGAGCAATTCAAGGAGAGCGTCGCCTAAGTTGTCAGGATGTGTGTGCGGGAGAGAGAGTGAGTGTGTGTGTATGTGTTTGTTGCTGTGCATTATGCAGTCTAGCTGGAGGTCATTCCGGGACAAAAAAAGTACGGCCATCTTTTCTTCCCTCTCCCCCAGTGTCTCTCAAAAGATCACGTTCGACTGATAACCCGGACCGATAGAAATAAATTTCTTTGCAAAAAAGCCCCAGTCATATTAGACGTCTTTATTCAGTGTAAGAAATGAGAAGGCGGACAATATTTTATCCGATATTGACAATTCAATTTTCTTGGAGTAGCATACGTGAGCAGATTTATTGGCTAATTTAGGAGAATGGAGCGCTACCTGACGTATGGTGATTCGACGCATAAGTCAAACGCCGAGCCACCCCTTTCACGACCTGCTCCCTGTAATTCCCCACGACATTATATTCTTCGAAAAACAAACTGCTCCATGGGAACTCTCCGGGGATTTCACATCACATTATCTCCGACATTAAGGTGGGAAAGGTAGGGAATTATATCCGAATTCTACAAGTTTGGGCTCATTTTCCTCGTGCAATTGTTTACGGTGGATCGACGAAACACCAAGGGTAACGTTTTCTGCTTAAATTTTAGATGTATTTTAAGCTTACAAATATTTGTGTGCTATTTTCGTATCGAGATTAAAACGATTAGGACTGAGACGAAGCATCCGTACAATATTTATTTTAACGAATTAATGTCTCGAAACAGGTGGGCAACGTAAAGATTTTCTCCCTTTATATGCATCGCCAAGAAAAATTACGTGTTGTAAAAAATGAAATTGTAGAAGTTAAAATATAATTTGATTGGTCCAAAGAAGCACTAATGAAATCCCCAAAGAAATACTAAGAGATCTAACGGAAGGAAAAGCGTGGCTGTAGGAGGAAAACTATAAACAACAAAATAGAATAGGTATAGACAAGTCAAAGAAACGTGCTTTAAAAAAGAATCAGGAATTTCAGAAAAAGAAAAACTTTCTGAAAAGTACGCACTACTGGCAGGCTAAAAATATTGTTCCTAAAGAAAACAATAAGACCAAAATTATTTTAACGGCTTTTCCTGCATTTCGTTCAAGTTCCCTATAACCTACTGCAGAGTATGGATATGTAGGTGGTTACGGAGATAACTAGGTAACTCAATTTTACATGTTACACAAGGACAGTTTTAAAGTTCAAATAATTTTACAAACTACGCTATTCATATTACCCGTATAATTGCTTCGTACAAATATATTAATTACTCTGTATTTTTAATGTGGCTTGAAAAAATTTAATAGTAGTAAAAAGATTTGAGTTATCAGAGAAACGACACCCAAAATACCTAGTTATTCTCCGTAGCCATCAATATTGAAATATGGGACACTGTATATTTTTGATACTTAAAAACCGTTCTTTACTCGGTTTCCCGATAAGTTGATATCGCGAATACTAGTTGAAGGTATTGAAAATGTTTCATTATATTTTAGAAAAAACTAATATTTTTGAAAAAAATCTCATTATTTCTTTTGAAATGAAAGACTGTCAAGTAATAAGGGACTATTAATAACGGCTTGTTAATTTTTAATGAAATCTCAGGAAGACATTCCCAACCTCTCGCTTTTCTCGTGGTTATTGAAATATTTTATGGTTGAGCCGATACCACTCTGGTGAAAAATTCTCATATTAATCTAACGCCTTTCTCGACTGACTCACATATGAAACCATGTTTAATATAATCTTATTGAACAAATTCCTTGTCCGAAAATTTAGTGGTACAGAACAAAAGGGCCTTTTCTGCAGGAATTTCTTATTAAAATGCACGATACTTTGTCGGCTTTATGAATTTTCTAACGGCACTTGTGATAGACGAACGTTATACATAACTTGACATTAATATGGTGGCTCGTCGTGGCGGTTACTCAAATTCTGGCTGCTTAGTCGGCTGTTGTACGAAGTTGAAGTTAGCTGCTCTTTGATATGAGTTGCATAATTCGGCATTCCTTACCGTTTCAGTTTATCTGCAGCTGTAATTTGCTAGATGTATATGTATTAGGCACGCACACACGTGAACACACACACACCCCTCTGTTTTGTCACATATTCCCCATTTTTCGATCGCGGTCTAAATGTTATATCTTGTTACAGTTGCCAGCAACGAGTGATGTGACTCCCACATCAAGATCCAAGAGTCCAGAAAGGGTAAGTTGGTTTATTCTCGAACCTTTGTGCTTATATTTTTATATTTGTGCCTAGTAACAGTAATTCCCATAATGAAACACTCAAAAGATCGCTATGTACTCTTTCGCATATGGCTAATATTTCCTAGGTATTATTTTAATCACTTTGCACAATAATTAACGGGGCTTCTAGGTAATATTTTTAATTATTCTGTGTGTTTCGATGTATATTTCATATACATTGCATATGTTTTCGTATATGTCTTCTCTTACTGCATTCACAACTCTCAGTATACTGTTAACTAACCATTATATCACGAAAAACATACATCGTCGAGTGGTGGTCCCCACCAAACCACCCTAAGGTGGAATCAAGTACTAAAGGATTTTCTACATTTTAAAATGACGAAGTGAGAAGAGTACCTTAACTGACCAATTATCATGAAAGAAATTATTGGCCCCACTTACACCATCAGAAATCTGATGACAACACCTTGAGAAAGTGAGAAGGCCACACTTTAAATCAAGACAATTTGAAAAAACTTTCATATCAACATATCAGTACTTAAGAAAGAATGAATTCCTCTTCTTCTCTCTCAAAGCTTTAAGTAAGGCTTTTTCTCATTTTTTTTTCTGTAATTGGGTAAATAAAGTAATTTATGTCACTTTTAACAAATTTACCCCACATCATATCTGGTGCTGGTAACTAGTGATAGAATTACAGTCAACCAGTAAACACACAAGTTTCATAACTAAGTCAACGAGACTCCTTATAGCCAAGTAATTGATTCAATACAGCAACTGTAATCGATGCATTTCAACGTTTCAGAATACTTTAAGAGGTCCATATTTGTTCCTATGACATTAAAACCAATACTAACTGCAAAAGACTTAACAGACGTAAACAAAATTAATTAGAACAAATCTGGCAATGTTACACTTCTTTCTTTCAACAAAATGCTTTTTGGAGCGAGAATAATTGAGATTGTATTTCCTCTTGGGAGGATCTAATTAGTCTTCTGCTTTGTTTGACATTACCATTTTTTCATATTTCGTTACTTTTATCATCCATTTTATTGTTTAAATTTCTTCCCCTCAGTTGTCACTAGGAATACAAATGTTTGCTTTTTCTTATATTTTTAATACTTGGTTTTGATGCGTCTTATTGGTTAACTAATAATATTTACTGTAAGCTTTTAGGAAACATGTATATTAGAAATAAGCACAGATCTCAAACAGTAATTATTTAGGGACAAAATCAAAGCACGTATAGCTACTGACGAATAGTTGTTAAACGGTAATCACTACGCTATCATACCCACTGAAACACCTTATTTTCTACAACCTTCTTTAATTATTTATAATGCCACAACAGAAATCTTAACACGATTGAACCTAAAAAACGCCGATAAACTATTTATATTAAAAAAACCAAATAGAATACTCTTTCAGGAACGTCGCTTAGGCTGCGACAAAACGGTTAGAAGACAAAATTGAAAGTGCGGTTGGAAAAAATATTGCTTTGTTTGTTTCAGAAAATGTGTCAAAACTACGAGAGGGCGAAGTACATTGGCAAAATTATTGCACTAAGAAATGCTCCCTTTGCGCCTTCTGACGCATAAGAGTCAATATTTATCATGCCTTTTTACGTTCTCCGTTAACATCAACCTCCCAAAATATGCTACTGCCGAAATTTTTATTATTAACCTCACAGCGTAAGTCGCAATTCAGTTAGACTTATTATATACACATGAATCGATTTCTTATGCAGACTACTTTCGTATCTGTTAGTATCAGTTATTCTAATAAACTTTTACCCAAAATGTTGAAGTGTTCGAACATAGCGGAGGAGTCATAGAGGAATGACACGTTAGTTCAAATAGTCTGATTTCTCCTTTTACTGGTTAAGTACATCAGAAGTTTGGCCCTTAATTGGAAAACTCTGGTCAACCCGTTCTCGCGCAAAAGCCATCTTACTTCCGTGTGACGAACATTTTCATACAGAGAACCTGGTGTAGAAGAGTTTGCAACCGCTTTTTCGTCAATAGAGTTTACCACCTTAATGAAATAGGTTTCATTTCAGAACGCAAAGTTATGCTGCAGGAAATTAGTTATACATACTTCAAGTATATATTCCGTCTGGATGCGGTAACCTTATTGCACATCGTAAAAAAGTAATCCGTGGAGTTGTTCAAGCGATTTATACTTTTAATGGAATGTTGTTATTGTGGTTTTCTGCATTCCAAACCATTCTTTGGATTTATGAGAAAGATACATGTAATTAACTTTTTCTTCGCTTTAACCTTTACTTGAACCGTGTCGAGTTAGGTCGCTAAAATTAAATTAACAGCTGCTAGGTAGATCTTACAGTTTGACGTAACTCGATAATTTACTAATAATGCATTCGCGTTAATACCTACTAGATGCTGGATCTGACGTGGCTTGCTAAGGATGTTGCAGGTATCAGTTTGACTAATAATGTCTTATCTAATTAACAGAGCAACTTTGGCGGTTTCGTTGTTTCCTTTGAGAGCACAGCAAGTTTCATAGTTAACTCGAAACCATACAAAAGCTATTCTTTTAGTCTTGCTGTTATACTTTGGTATTTTTGAATGCAGTTGCTGTTAATGAATATTGAAGGATTTATTTGCAATTGGCGTATTTAATTCAGTTATATGGTAGTCAATGTTTAATTTATTTTATTGATTTAACTTTAAAACAAGGGTGCGGATTAAACGTCTGAATTTGCTGTTGGGGTTTATGTAAAGCCTGGTTAACGTTTCGAGAATATTTCATATCAAATTAACCTCCGAAATGTAGTAATATCTGAAAGTAAACAAATTGTATTGTGCCATTGATTTTACGCAAATGCTGCAAATATTCGTGGAATGTCTGGTTTGGTTAAGCGGCCGCGGGTTTCGGAATCACTGGTCTAACTTAACTCATTACGATATGGAAATACCTTTAAATCAGCCCGAACTGCGGGCTAATAAAGCGAGATGATCGATTTCCATGTCTCAACTTTGGGCAAATCTTAGTCATATCCCGAGGGATGTTGCTTTTGGGGGGAACAAACTTGGTATTCGCCCATATGGCAACAAATACAAAACGGAGACATATAACTCGGAGTCTACTTTCCCGAAAACGTCTGGAGCAAAATGCATCTGTGTGCAAAGTATGATCAAAATGCTCCCCAAGTGCAATGTAATATATTTACTCGGAAAATTCGTGGAAATACATATTGTGCCTTAAGGACGATGTCGAATCGGGTAATAATTCAAAATAAGTTTTGATTTGTGGGAAATGGGATTCGGTCGAGTTTTGACGTTTGTTGGGATAACTTTTGTTATTTTGGCGGTTAGGCAAATTGTCTCTGGAGGAAAGTAACAGGAAATGTAGGTTAGGCCACGGGGAATTGGGGAAATTACGCAGATAAAGATGAAGTATCTTCCCTGACTTCTAATAAAGACTGTTTTTGCGAACGAGACGAAAATTTATACTTTTGTGACTTAACAGCTCATTCCGGTTATCTTTCCAACTAATTGGGAGAGACGTTTAAGACGTATTTCATAATTAATTCTCGACGCGGCCTGGTGAACAATTTAATATCTCTGTAGTTAAATTTTCACCAAAATATTAAATAATACAATTTGTTTCATCTACATACTAACGAACTATAGAATGTTTCATTTTAAAACACAGGGTGACCCAAGAACAACTAGGACTTGCAGGACATGGCACTACGATAAATACAAGTAGAAAAGTTAATGTTAACGTGTATCAAATTTTTTCGCTTTTAGGGAAATAAGTTTCTAATATGTAAATGAAAAAACAGTTATAGTGACACGTTTACTTTTAGTTCATCCTTTGGAAATGTTAATAGAATACATTTGCTTCAGATTTTGCAAAGCACATCCCGTAAATTTAACTAGGCCTGTAGCACATTTTAAACAACATTCAGTTATAATTCACATGAATTTTTATGTCGGCATTAGTTGAAATATTTCCGTCTCCTCCTGCATCCTCCTGTATAAACGCTTGGTAGTCTACGGACGGTATTCAGCAAAACTGGAGTGAACATTTCAAATACAGAAAGACTTGTTGAATCTAAAAAGCCACTTAACTTTAAAAACCTCCATCGCCAAACATCCCCTTAACTAACCAATTCAATAGGTTTTACGGTCTTCCAAAATAAAAAAACACCACAATCCAATGTAATTCTGTTTTTTTATCTCACGCAGCCGTTCGTCCACAAGAAGATCCATTCCTTCATCGAATTAACCCTCAACGCGAACACTTTCATTACCATATCAATGGCCCATCGAAATAAGTTGGAACACACTCGCCGAGGAGAAGTCGAGATTATGATGTTCGGGTGTGTTCGGAACGAGAAAAAAAATTAAGGCCCTTTTTTCGCGCGTCCGGGAAATCTGGACGGGCTCTCCCGCACGGTCCCGCTTCGAAATTTAAATTAGGGGTTTAATGGAGGAATAAATTTTTATTCGAGGAGTGGGAAAAATGCCTAATGGTGGGCATGCAGGATGCGTAGGGGGAATAAAAGGCGTGGGTGCAAGGTGGATTTAATAGTGCGTTTAGCTTTATTCCTCTGGCTTCGATACCGAATGGAATATTTAAGTTATGCCCGACGACGTTTTAGTGCTTTTTAAGTGATACTTTTCAAACGTGTGAAAAATTCGAAAGTAGGGGCGAAATCTAATGAGATCGACTAAATACGGAGTTATGAATGTAACAGAAACGTCTACCAAGTCATTCGGTACATTAAATGTCGCTATAATCCGAACGATCGATTACAACTGTAGACAGATATCGTAAAACTTTTTATCAATTTATCACGCTCTATGCTTTATTATATAACCTATGTACAAAGTGTCCCGTCATTCCGTCCACATATGAAATTAACGTATACTTTTGTAAGTGAAAATCTAGTTAATTTTACTGAACTTCTATTAGGTGGGGTGGATAAGCTATTTCGTTTTTAAAAATATCTATATTTTAAATTTCCAGTATTACCTACAAAACATGTTCGGTTAGCACACAAACTTTAGTATCGATTGAATAAAATGTGGTCATATTTGGATTCTAAAATAAAAAGCATTAAAAAACTGATATCAACTGGTCTCATACTAAAAGTTTGTCATTAGTAATTTTTTTAATAACAAACCATTAAAACCTACAGTTTTTGGCTCTCAGTGCCACCATATTACATTTTCAGGGACACACACAAAACCAATTTTAATCTAATATATAAAGGTGAAAATGTGAGTGCCTGTGCATCTGTTTGTGTGTGTACAAACTAAGAAAATTCGGAAATTTTGAGATACACCTAAAATTCGGTACACGTACGGTTTAGGCACACCCAAGGTAATAGAAATCCAAAAAAAAAATTGTCTGTGATACATACAGACACGATGTATGGAATTAAAGGATGTAGAAAATAATTGCATTAATACAATGCGTTAACGCAATTCATAAGACGTATTAAACTTTGCGATTTTCACGAAGTAAAAGGCTTTATAATCTATGAGGATATCTATTAAATAATCGGCAGTGCCGCAGAATGCATGAAGAGTGCAACAATAGACAAATGTTTCTGATATTTGGTGTGATATGGTGGATATCGCTTATTCCAAATCATTCGAACATTGGTAACTGATTGTGGTTAATTCTATTTTAATAAACTATTTAAAAACCACAAATTTCCTTTGCCGAGGGGTTAGAAAAGAGGATGAAATTTATATATGTGCTAAAATATTTATAAACATTAAGTTATATACGCTTCTAACTTACGGGCTCTAAGAATAAAACTGTAACTCCAAATTTCCCTTCATAAGGAAAATGAAAAATTACAGTGGAAGTCAAACTGAGTTTTTCTAAGACGTGGAAAAGGCGGAGAAATGCATATCACAGTTAAGAAATAGTTAGAAACTACAAACTTGTCCCGGTAATACATTAGGCTGATTCAGAAAGTTCCGATAATTCAAAAGTTCTCTTTTAAGGGGGTGGAAAGAGGGGTGAGTTTAGGTCCACTTTTAAGCGAAGCCGGATACATCAGCAAATGTAGAATATTTGTAAAAGTGTGACATTAACCTTCATGTTGAATGGATATCCAGTATTCACGAAATGTAATATGTAGATCTTTTAGGAAATCTAATCGTATTTTCTATATTGTAATTTCCTTACTGGAGACACTGGTTCCATCAAACATTCTTAGAAAAATTAAAAGCTAATAAACTACAAACTATTCTTAATTATATTATTTAGTTTTCTAGTCAAAAGTTTTCACGTCAAGATATAGTCGCTCCTAAGTGTTCTAGCGCCCAAATTTCCTAGTGTCTAAACGTCCGGCTCCCTAAAAACTTCTTTATTTATATTCTAGCTGCTACCCTTCTGTTATATCGGAGCTTTTAATTAATGGAACTCTGTGATGCACAATTTCCTTTTACTATTAAGGTTTATTGAGTTTATTAATTGAGTTATCGCAACAATTTTAATTGCGACAGGTTAAAAGCAGCTTATTAATTTAGGAGAGAAACAAGTATTTTGGCCATTATTTTCCCTCGTACATATCTCGAAATAATTGTTCTATCTAAAACCATTTAATACGCTATGAAACTTCAAACCTCTCTTTCCCTATTGTGATACATAAATAACAATGTTCTATTTGAAGTCCGAAATAATCATGTGTCATACATTATTGTTGGAAATGTTAGGGTTGTTATAGGGGTATGATTTATAATTTATATTCGAAATATTAATAATTTCATGAAGTTGTTAAACCGAATTTGGAAATACGTTGGTGAAAAGGGATTTCATAATTTCCCATTGACTAAAAGCGAATTGTCGGAAAGTCATGAGTCAAAGTATCAAACCCACACGAGCTAACTTTTCTGTCGGCTACCAGATTTTCCGACGCTCTTCCCGCATCGCCCACCAATGAATAATGAGATCGTTTCGCCGTTTTGTCCAACTAATCGCCTGATCGAAAATTTTCAACTTGTTTGTCGAAAAGTTTCTCGCCCGTCGTTTGAACCGTGCCACATCCTCAGTCATAAATCATAAAGGAACACGCCAAAACGGATTTATCAATCTTTGGGGTATTTTTACAGCTGCATTTTAAGTTCGCGGGCAGGAAGCTAAAGTAAGATGAACGAAGCCAAAGAACGAAAAAAGAGCGTAAAAGGAAGACGGAGGAACAGGATGAAAAGTTGAGGCGGTTCGAGGTCAGGCCATTATGTAACGTGAAAAATAATCTTGTTAAATTGAAAGTTTTAAAATGTTTCCGGGAGTGACCAAGGCAGATTAATTTTTCAAGTTATTGTGTGTTACATGACGACAAATCCTGCGTCACGTTCTCCTTCACGTTGGACCGTTCCCGTAACCAAGCGATAGGTCAAGCTGCGGCTTTGGGGTGAAAATTCCGGGAACGACAGCCCAGATAAAGAGCTGTTGAGAGGGAAGTGGATTCGATGGAGCAACGTGACTCAGGCTATTGACGCAATTTTTCATTCTTCGTCACATCGAACGTCGTCATGTCCCGAGAGCGTCCTGTGTTTAGCCGAGGGTGCCGGTGAATGCGATTTTGCTGCCTGACGAATGTTCGGTATGGGGATAATCTTACATGAGAAAATTCAACAAACCAGAACAAAAACGAGACCGGATTGCGCACGTCTCCATAACATAGATATTCTAATCTCGGCCGAGAGAAATCTTTCCAAAACCGAATAAAATTTCTCCGTGTAATCATTTCCCTGCCGACGAAAATTGTACGCAGTTTTATTTATACGTGGCGTCGTCGGTAGAAATTTTCGATTACAATATGTTCGATTCCTGTCGTGTCGATAGTTGGGATAAATTACCGGAAAATCCTGCGGAACGTAAATTATACGGCGGCCAACCACCAGTCACCGTCACTGATATACACAACGGTACGTGATCTGGCGGTGTTTGGACGGGATCATTTTCGAAATTAACTCGTCCTTAGTTTTTTCATTAATCGAAAATTGCGCGGGAATTAATTCAGCCGATGAGCCATGAACAACGTATAGAGCTGCTACCAACATCTACCTATTCCTAATTCTTTTAGGTCTTATAATCGTCCAATAAGGATTCGCTTCGGGATTTTGTCACGTAATTAATTGAACAGCTCTATATGGTAACTTGATAAAAGGAAAGTAACCAAAATAAGAAAACAAAATTGGCGAAATAATTCAATCCTGAAGATTGAATAGTGTATTGCTTCAAACGGACTCCTATCGTATGAAAAGTTCAAACGACAGTCTTAATTACTACGATGAAATAAAAAACTATATATAATAACTGCAGTATACCTACATGTTTTGCGGTCGAGGAAATTCCTTATTTTACAGTTCTCAAAGGACGACGGGGTCTAGCACAGTTTTAACATGTCCCATTGGACACCATTGGGTACAAGTTTCACCGTTTGCTTGTTGGATCCACTGCCTTATTTTAGTAATCCTGACAGATTATTTACTTTTAATGATGTACACAGATCAGTATAGCAGGATTCATGCCCCACAAACTACTCTTGGAAAGCGAGGTTTTAGTACAGATTCTACTGTAGTCCCACATTGGCTTGTACACCACCAGCAGAAGTAACTCCAGTCGTATAGTTGTTATAATTCAAATTTCCAGTTGATTCCGAGTTTTCCTGGTTAGATTTATCTATTACTTTGTTGTGGGTCTTATTTTTATCTGCATCTTTTAGCCTTTGTGTTGTAATTGTTAGGTCTTCCATCCAATACCTGCATTAATTTAATTTGTTTATTTAAAAAAATTTCACGTGGTTCACAACTTAACTTAATGAGTTGTGACGACGATTGAAAAATTTAATTTAACCTAGGCGGGGAAATGCTTTAAAATAATCAAGTCGTGATTGGCTGATCTAATACACTTGTGTAGAGGTACCCTTGCAGATGTGTGACATCATCTTATTAGGGCATGCCTTTGAGACCTCAAATGTTACAAGGCTATTGAGAAGGAAACAGCAAAAGACCATTCCGTAATTTTAATATATTAAATAATTAATAACCAACAGCCGAAAAATTACATTATAATTTATTTATACTCAAAAATTGCAAAAAATCATTTTCTCATGGTAGTAGTGGTAATGTCGGATATCTCACCGTAATTTTCATTTGGGGTCAAGTTTTCCATATTCTCATAAATAAGTTTTCCACATGATGCCCACTTAGTTAGATAGTGTATATGCTTGTAAAAGATTAAAGAAAAAACTATGTAATTTACAGATGCATAAAACATTTCCTTTAGCAAAAAACTAAACTCATTATTAGTTGAATTCTATTCAAGTAACCAATGGTTATTCGGATTTGGTTTAACGAATCATGTTTAAATCTATCCTGAAGTACACAATAAACTTTATCAAAAAATAATTAAAAAAAATCCCCTAATCCTCTTTGGAAAACTCAATTATATCATCCAGGGGTAAATCTGAATATACCTGTCAGTTAAAATAGCTGTTTCCCGGGCAATTAAGGGAAAATGTATTCCGGTTTAGACGATCGGATTATATGGAACCAAACACTGCCTCGATTTTAACATTGGAACGTAACACTGGAGCTGAAACACATGCCATCCAAATTTATTTACCGGCTAAAACTCAAACTACATTTATAGTTTTCTGTGGATGGGCAATAACACAAATGCCCAGAAGATGCTCGGTAAATTGGCTGAAAATACATATATGGAGAGCGAAATAGGAATTGGAATATCATGATTGATTGCGTTTAAAGTCTGCATGTGGAATAAATTGCACCATCGCACTTTGTCTTTCAAATTCTTATATTAAAATCCGGTCGTTAATGGAGAGTAAGTAGAGCACGTCGAGGTTAGCTCGCTCTCTGAAACAAATCCGCTCCTCGGGGAGTTGCAAATATTAAGTTTAAATTTGAGCGGTCAAGTGTTATAAATCTATAAAACGGCCGGATCCCTGCGGTTTATATGCGAACATCTGTGCAGCAGACCGCTGTTTTCGAAATGTGTTTTGCCCCATAATGCTTGCTAAATTAATGTGTTTTAATGATCGGTGCTTTCTTGTACCATAACGGAACAAGGGATCCAACAGTGAAAGTGCCATTAGAGACATTGCAGTACTTTTTTTAAGTTCCGCTTTCACGGCAAACTTACCAGTTCATTGCATTAGTATTGAATTGCTTTTATATCGCGTCCTGGTTTGATAAAATATTAAAAGTAGAAATGAATATATAATGTGCGTATATCCATGAAGCACCCGTTGCAGGGATGCGTTCACCTGCGCAAATCCGGCAAATTCGTCGTTGCAAAATTAATTTCTTCTACCTCAAAAACCTTTTCCAACCCTCACTCTCACCCAACTCAATTAATTCTCATCTCTTTAACACATCCGCCTCACTGGTACTCATAACTCTAATAATTAGAGGAGTAGAGCAAAACATGGTCAAAAACCGAAGGCGAGGGCCTCTGCTTAATTCATTCATTTACCAGAAAGGGCTAATCTGTAAGCTGTCGGTAGGCTTTGCGCGCTGCTACAAAATTCAAGTTTTTACAACACAGCGTTTTTAGAAATTATTACAGAAATGGCTTAAGGGTCTATTTCATCTATCATCCCAGAAAAAACACGTGTTCTGGAGTCCTTGTTCTAAGGGCGATAATAGCCGGGGTAATGTAGTGTGAGGAAGTCGTCGTGAAAGGATATTTTTTAGAGGGAAATTGGCCAAACCACATGAGTAACGAGGCCGCGGCTGCTGGTGCTATTTTATGACAAATGGCGGGTATTCTTTCTTGTCTTGTTGTTAAGTCCGTTGATGAATACGACGATTTACGTCTATGATAAACGAAGTTTTTTTGTCCATAAGCTTTGTTCTTTTTTATTGTTGGATTGTTAAAAAAGCATGGTGGAAATTAATATTGTCCTAGTTGGTAGCCTTATCTGCACGTAATGGTTAAAAATGATGCTCTCTCTAAGCGCCGCCAAAACACGAATTTTTGTGAAATATCCATTGAATTTAATTTCGACGGTCATTCGAACAGATATTCGTGTTATTGACCGGGCCCGACATGAATGCGTAATTTAGCCTGTTGCAGTGGTACACAGCTTATGGATATGACTTTTTTATTACTAGTATTAAAATATGCAGATAGTACAGTCGACATATTTGCTTACGAAATGAGTTTTGTATTTCGGAAAAATGTACATGCATTCGCCATATCATAGGAATTATAAAAGGTTTAACGCACGGTAGGTATGGATGTGTTTTTAACGGTGCCCGTACTGTTTTTAGCATTAAATACGAATTTTACGTATCAATAAAAAATGTCAAATCAAAAGAATGAATTATAGGTAGATTAGTTTAGTTGGCCGTAATAAAAAAAATACAGGAAATTTTATATCGACGGCATTGCAGCAGTTTTTATCGATACTTTAGTTTAATTACAATTTATAGCAATAGCTTAACGCTTTGGAACAGAAGAGTGTTGCACAAGAAATTTTGGAACTATTGGCAAACACATCTAACTTGTCAGTTAAACGCGGTCAATTCCCGGTCAAGTTTAATAAAATTTACAGCATTAATTCCAGTTTACAAAAAGGATGATCCACAGGAAATCGCTAATCATTGTCTCATTGTTACATGTAATAAGTAAAATTTTTGAAAACATAACGTAAAACAAGTTGTAATCATATATTAATAAGCACAAGAATATGTGCGACCGTCAACATAGTTTTAGGAAAAATAGATCAATGGAACTGCGGTTCATGACTTACTTAGTTTTATATCTGAAAAGATATTTCGTGTTATCCATGTGGCTGCGATATTCTTTGATCTATCAAGAGCCTTCGACTCTAAATTTAACATAAATTTTATTTATCCAAATAGATTGGGCATTTTACCAACGACCTATAAGAAATGGCGAATGCGCGTAATACTAACGGTATGATAAGGGATTTAAATTATCTTCGAATTGGGTAATTCTATCGAATTCGAATGTAGTTTATGACACTTCCCGTGAAGTGGATAATCCTTTGAACCATCGTACATAACAATCGATTAACATTAAAACATTAAACATTAACATAAAACATTAAACATTAAAAGGTTATAGTAAAAATAACATACATACCCTGCCACTGAAAACATAACACTCTTCTCTTCTGGCGGTGTAAGAAAGCAAATAGGCGAAATCTAATTACTGCGTGTAAAGTTTCACTCGTTTATTTAAACATGAACAAAATTCCTTTATAAGATGTTGAAAGTACGACGGTTCGTAAGTAATTATACACCCGAAAAAGTTGTAGGGGAAAAGGTTCAAAGGGTAGGTAAAAAGAGATAGCGTTCTCATGGTGTGAAAATTGACGCTGATTCCGTTTAGATTTTTTAGAAGCGAAGCGCCCCAAACCTAAAAATGAAATTTATTCTGTAATAATGTTAACAAAACTCTGGCGTCGAAAAACCAAAAACTATCAGAGGTCGCATCTGTTTTATTTACAATCTTTACAATGATATTTACAATTTCGGTACTGTACTACGGTTTCGGTACTACGGTACTGTAAATATTTGAAAGTATTGAAAATACGTGATTTAAAATTGTACAGAAGCTTTTGCAGGCTGGTGTTAAAAGTGTTATTTTTTTGTAGGTGTGGTACGTATGCGTATATTTGAATCATCTGCACTATTTTTATTACCAGTCTTGACTTTATGACACCAGTTTTTTGCCGTTATTCTCGTACATACATACATCGTTCGCTCTTCAAACGAGTCGTCGTCTTTCATTGATAAATTCTCCCGGCAATTAAACCACTTTTCATGACCAACCCGTCAAGGGCGACCATTTATATGTTCCCGGTCATTAATTAGCATTAAATAAGTTGGTTCTCGATCGGAAATTTCAGTAAAAACATTGACAGTAAACGCAACCACCGTGCCACTTACACATCCGTCATCGAATGACACGAATGTGCCATGGTCGTGACAAAAACCGTTCCAAACGCACAACATGTGTCCCGATTGTAGCTCCGAGTTTACGGTAAATAATCGCGAAAAAGTTATTCAGAATTCAGTTATGCAGGCTTTTTTCGTGCATCTGCTTGCGTGTGGTTTCGTTAATTATTTTGATTGGCTTCGCGAGACCAACGTGTAATTCATGTGCGATTCGAATAATCGAAGATCTTCAAACTAATTAGTTTATTTCAGGATGAATTATTCTGTTGTTGGCACGGGATTCCAATGACGGGTCGCTGCTTCCAGAAAACTGGGCTTACCGGGATCGAGAAATATTCGCGTGAAAAGTGGAATTTTATCTATTTCCATTTAGATTAAATTTTGAGAACATTTGCGTTATTTCAGATAATGTTCATTTGCCAACCGACATTCCGAGCTTATGTTGTAGAAACATAACAGAAAACACTTTCAGAAAATTGCAGCATTTTTCATTTTATTTTCGGTTCGTCTGTTCAAGAGCATACGATTTAAATTTCACACTAATCTGACAACCAGGACCTCGATTAAAATTAACAATGCCGATCCGGCAAAGTTGCTATCCAAACCTGATGAATCCACCCAATTCGATGATGGGAATGTTATAGCCAAAGTTTAAGGTTAATTGAGAAGATTTGGGTTTCCTCCAGGTAGCCCACATATTTAATTGAGTGAAGATCATTGGATCTTGGGCAGAGCACTGTGAGTGTATCCAACGTGTCCTACACGCAACTGTGCAAGGTTTGGCTGAGAAGAAAATCCCAAAATAGATAATATAGATATTTAACAGCAAGTCGCTACTGTTGTATTTATTCAGGATAATGCATAGTGTCATGAAGTGTAAAATGTGGGTAAATATGTATAAGGGCAAAATATTACAAACACGAGATGACCTGCGATGATCACCGATATGAACCCAATTGTTCGATTATGAAAATTACAAGTTAAAGAAATTTTCTTTCGTTAACAGCATAATTCATAAAGCTCAGGTCGGAAGTATTCTGATTCGTTAGTTTCTTAAAAATA
The DNA here is from genome assembly GCA_963576515.1 of Cryptocephalus primarius. Taxonomy (NCBI): domain Eukaryota; kingdom Metazoa; phylum Arthropoda; class Insecta; order Coleoptera; family Chrysomelidae; genus Cryptocephalus; species Cryptocephalus primarius. The sequence continues at coordinate 19,556,937 of OY754936.1, read as the reverse complement.
TGTCAACACTACGCCAGGCTGTAACTGAGATTATTGAATTAACAGAAGTTACCTTTACGTTTTGTGAACTGGAGCTACATAGTACAAAATATTATTATGTATATGTGCCCGTGCATTTTCAGTTTCTAACGTTTTCTCAATGAAGCAATGTTAGAGATATTTAGATCTGAGGATCTAGCTGGTAATATTCACAGCACACATAATAATACTTGGTGAAACTCAGTCTTGCAGAGAAAGGGCGAAAAGTGGTAGTGAGATGCTATTTCTCAGATATTTGTCGGCATTAGATAATTAATTTATTCATTTATGTTTGTTTTCGTCCAGGGAAGCGAGAATTTATATTTATATTTATTTATTAAGTATGCCATTGTTCCATTCGTACTGATTATATGTTTTTTGGCGAAATACAAGGATTGTATCTGTTGAATAGGGGCAGAAAAGTAGAGATGAGTAGAAGCACAGGGTGAAAGAAGTAGAGTATATTGAAAAGTATTGTGTAGAGTATTTATTCTTCTATTGAGGTTTGGGCTAACTAAATAGCAACAAATTAACAACAAAATATTCGATGATGCTGGTTTTCTAGCTGACTTCAACGTATTTATCGATGTGCTCGTGATAGCCTCAAGAAAGTAGCGACAATATATGCCACCTGAATGATATTGATATCCTATTGCGATCAGGGCAACAGGACTGGCCATTCTACCGTAATATTAAGTTGGAATATTCACCGCTTCTCCGAAACGGCTGGAGCAACAAAATTGATTTTGACGTCGAAAATTAGCAACAAAATATGCCGCTCGAATAATATCAATATCTCATCGCGGATATGCTGGCGATGGCTATTCTGGAGTGATATAACGCTGGAATATCGACGGTTCCTCGAAAATGGAAGGAGCGACAAATTAATTTAAACGTCACGAATTAGCAACAAATTAGAAACAAATTATAGATTAGGTCCGACAGAAGAACTATACGATGGGTATTCTAACGTAATATCAGACGGCCAGATGTACAATTTAGAAATAGGAAATGGGCATGCGTATTGTGTTGCAATGGGAACAATGGTCATTAAAATATTACGCCCTTTTTGCTTTGGACGCGCCGATTGTAAGCTCGATTGGCAGCCTGGAAAGTATGCACTGTGATCTTTTATTTGCGTCATATATGTACGCCTGGACTTTATCGTGGCGCACTGAACACTCATTGTGGAAAATACTCTACTAATTCAATTTACATATGATGGGCTCTTCGTGTGTATCTTTTATTTTGCTTTGTTATAGAAGTGCCCTCGTAAAAATTTTTAAGCATAAAACCGGTTTACTTACAGCAAAGTCAACTTTTCAGATACACCTATTCATGAAAAAGTCCCGTTAAAACCAAGTATGATTGCCATCAATTGAAAAAAACTACTTAGATACTGACAGAAACACTGCCAAAATCATAAATCATTCAACAAAACAGGAAAGTTTGAATATACGCGTACCGCCAGATTCTAAAAAATGAAGCAACGAAGTGGCTTGGAAAGTGGTTAGAAACCTCCGATGTACGTAATAAAGATCTTACACCGTGTAAAACTTATCGCTCTAAAAAACATATAAAGTTCCACCAATCAACACACGCCCCAGTCGAAGCCATTAGACCGGTAGATTTATGAATCGTCTCTCCAAAAATGCATAAATTACGAACAGGGAGCGGTTCGGAAAATAGCAAAAACCCTAACCGAACTGGAACATACATTACCGACTTCGAACAAGTCCGTAAAAAGTTCACCCAATTTATTTGGCAGGTGTGAAATAAATTGCCGTGGCGCGTAGTTTCATCCTGCGATGAAAACAAAAAGGCGACGGTATGTGACGCACTATAACCTATGAAATTTGTTCGTGAAAGTTACAATACTATTTACCCTTCAGCTACTACGAGCGGAGTGGTTTTATCTCGGAATATCAATAGGAGAAAATAAACTATCCCCTCGAAAAACCGTTTGTGGATACTATTATTGTATCTATCGATTATACATTTATTGCATTAACATAAACACTTCCTGTTTCGATGAAATATCTAACAACAATAGCATTAAACCGCACCGCATTATGAATATTCCCATTATGAGCGGGATATACGACTTACGTCTAATAAACGGCTAATTTTAAGCCACAAGTGGTTATTGTATACAATGAATTTCGTTTTCGAATACATTTTCGCAGCAAAAGCGAAGCTTTGCATATCGGCATCCTGTGCTTCCCAATTATGTATATGCTCGAATATTGATAGAGCTATACCTGATTGGCTACCTATTGTACTTCGAGAGAAGTATTATTAAGTTATGCTTGACGTAGCGGAAACGACGGATAAGTTCGATTAATTGGTTTGTGTTCATCGTATCGTACATGAATTTATAAAAGTGGTATCGAAAGAATTCCCCAATTAACTTCTAATAAAAGAAGATTCGTATAAAAAGCGCCAGGGCATAATTGGGAGACACAAAGGAAGCAAATAACGACTATGCCGCAACTTGTATAATCGACAAATGATTTGTCACGTTATAGAGCTTACTTAGACATTAATTCGTATCTCTTAGTTAAGCATTCGGCATTGTATGCGTTCACTTGACCATATCTTAAACGGCGGTAAAGCAAAAGGCAGGAAAGTCGAAGGTGTGTTCGATTCTCCTGTCAAATAATTTACGAGTCATTTGTAGACCGTTGAACGTATAACAGCGAAAACAGGTATGTAAACTAGATCCCCATTTCAAGTCATTGGAATTAGCGCTCAGTTCAACGTTTCAATCAAAATTCTTTTAATCAGGTATTGTTTCATGTCAAACAACTGTATTTTGATTTAATTTTTAATTCCGCCACATTATTCGATCGCAAACGCCGTCCACTTTCATAACTTTTCCTGGGTAATAAGTCTTGCTTGCTCTCCGCAATTAAACGAATTTAACGAATCGAGACCTTTTCGTTTCGGGAGAAAAAATGTAAGAAACACTTCAGGTTAATGGCAGATTTAATCCGAGTCGTTTCTCTAAATCACTCGAAGGCAGAATTCGAAGAATGCCGCCTCCAGCCGCATCAATCTCTTTAATTTGCACTTAGTATTCGTTCTCCAAATTCCGATACCAATTTTGTTTCGATCTTTGATCTAATTCCTCGGGAACTCAATCGAATGTTAATGGTCTGTGAACGAGGTTTGTTGTTTTCTGTCGACGACTACGACGGTTGGGTACTATTAGAGGACCTTTTCTAGTGGAAAATTAACGATTCGCGAGAATTAACGGAGATTTTTTTCACATGCATTTACATATAAAGTTTGATTCTTGATGAAACTTAGGTATGTGAGTGCATTCAACCCTTTTTGTTTCAAATTAAAGCCTTTCAGGGTTTTCTTTTAAAATCGACACATATGAACAGTTTGCAATGTGTAATATAACCAGTGCTTTAAGCTCGAGCTCAAAACTGATGCATACCTACAATATATTAGAAACATCCAAGGATTATTATTGACTGCTGTCTATCATTAAAAAATTTTTTGAGGTAAACATTTTTCTATATTTATTGAACGGTGACAAATAAATTTCAAATATTATTACTATTATTCATTTTTTTTAAATTAATAATCTTTTATAATCTACAATAAATTCTCTTGTCTTTCTCGTATCTTATGTATAAAATTATAAGGGGAGGAAAGAATTTTTTGTAACATGCGACTCGTGTGCATGTAGCCCAAATCAACCTCGACATAGCTTAACCTACCTCTAAATTTTCCTATAATACGATACAAATAGAAAATCATAATAACTTTTTAGTTATGGAGTCAGTTCATCAGATGATTCTATCGCTTGCTTTGCTCCTTCTAATATCGTAATTTCTTCATTCACTCTTTGCCTATTTACTTCTATTACTTATTATCTACCTATTTCTTCAGAGTGGCAGAATATTTCACAAATACATTCAAATATGTCAAAATGGGCTTTTGGGCAAATTGAGGTTTCAAGTTTCAGCTAAGCTTCAAACACTTTTGGCAAAACTTCAATATTTTAGAGGCCGTAAGATAAATAAAACCCTATAGAACAAAAAGTTTTGCGTTCTAGATTCTCACCTGTAGGATAAATATTGTAATGCTTCATTTATTCTACAAGCTCTCGAAATTTTGTTAGCTGAAAGCGGAGACTGCGTTGTTCAGGAAAACCAAAGGCAAGATCGCTTATCCTTTTGTCCCTTTCAGATATTTTTTGGAGGACATGTTCAATTGAACCAACTTCAGACTAAGCAGAGAATAAACGTGATCCCAAAATAGTAATAAGTTCTTGTAGATCCATGCAGAACAGACATATAAAGTCTCATTCACATAAAGCAGTAGTGCAGTTGTAGGTATCGCACGATGGCATTATAAAAATTAATTCTGTGACATCGGATCCTTTCCTGTTTCCATATGCGAAAGTGTTGTTTAACCTAATACACAAGTCCATTGTAAACTGGGTGGAATTGTAAATCACGAATATTACCGATCCAGATAAACTGTCCTGCACTACAACTGCACTGCTGCTTATGTGAATGATACTTATGCCTGATATTACGGTTTATAATTCATTTCGAGTAGTTGGAGTGAAGAGGCATGTTAAGTGGTGTTTGATATTATTAGTGAAGTATATAATTAATGTATTACATTTAAATCAATACAGTTACAACAGAAAGGTGAGAGGATTGTATTGCCCTTTCGATGTCGAAAGGCAGAGTTAATAAAAAATATGATTTAAAAACAAAACCAAAAATTGCAACTTTTAAACAGATCCGTATTTGTAAAAAATGAATTTTGGATAGATTTGATAAAACAAGAAGTTTTCCCATTAAAATATATTTTTTTTTTATAAATTTTGTTCAGTCATGTTCCTCCAGATGCCATTCTCACTTTTTCTGAGTTAAATTGTTAGGGTTTTGATAACGTTATGTTAAATGAAACAGGTAGTAAAATAATTGCCCAATCACCGACCTTTGTATTATGCTACGTTAGCTAGTTAACATTTTACTCATCCCTCTGTGGAAACATACTTTCTAATTTCTATTTGATTCAAATTGAATTATCTACATTTTTCCTAATTCCCATTTTGTCCAATGTTTTTGGATGTCTGTACTAATGTCAAATGACAAATTGGATTTCACAAATATTGCTGCAGTTATCTGCTTCATGTACAAAGTCTATGAATTTAACTGTGGCAGAGAAGGTACTGCCATTTTCTGTAAAACCACCTTACTGAAATTCACTAAAATACATACATTTGTGTGCTTGATATTTTTTTTTCAATGATTTCAGAGAAGAAGCTAATGGCAACTATTGGTCTATAATCATCCAAGCACTTTTTATTATTGAGATTGAAACCATCATTTTATATTTTAAATCGTCAAAATGTGACTCGAAGGCAAAACTCTGCCTCATTGAATGATTGAATTGCATTTCTTGCTATCAAGTATGAAAAGTAAGTCTTAGGTAAGGCGTTTAAAATAAATGAAACGTAGTAATTTCAAATGAATCATTGTGTGCCGCTCTGTACGAAATCCGCACCCAATTGTCCTGTTGTATCACATTGCGTCAACAATAAACGCAAACAATGACGAAATCCTCCGATTATAACATTACTACCCCGAAATGCCCAATAACTTCCACAATAAAGACGGAGTAACAGCAACGAGCGAAAAGTGTGGTTTCCGTACTTAAAACGAGGTCTGAAGCTGTTACTTATACGTTTGCATCTGTAATATACAGCTCTGCACTGCGACAAGACGATTTTGGTGGAAGGAAGGAAGGACGGAAGGAAACATGCTAATTGGTCCAGCACACGATGAAGCAAGAATTACTACTTGAGTTTATGCGCGTGGGTAAATTGAGAAAAATATTTTTCCTCGCTCGACTCGTGAGTTGTAAAAAAAAAATAAATTCATCGCTGTTTTGTGCATATTTGATTTACACGACCACGAATTGACGGGAATATCTAAAATCTACCAACGAAATCAAAATAATAATTTCCATCTGCATATATAGAAGGGGTTAAACCCTTGCATGAGAGCTTTCTGAATAACTCATGGAGCTTTTAATTAGCTGTTGGCCGGCACAGCGTTAATTATGGTAATGCATTTTAGCGGCTTGAGCGTACAATAGGCTCGTTTTCGATTCGAAATTATTCAATAGGATGCGAAAATAAAGTATTTACGGGGTAGAATTAAAAAAATGAACTTCCGATGATCGTTCCTTACGTATAATTTTTCAGGCCAGGCCTTTCTTTTTTGTGACATTATCGACGAGTAAAATCTAGGTAACATGACTGACAAGGTAATTCCCGAAAGACATGATAACTTTGCCTGAAGCCTGAATATGAAGAAGGCCATTATTTTGAGAGGAACTGTTGTAAATACAGGAAGCGGCCAATATATTTATTTATTTATATCCAATATAGGTTTACATGTAATTAAATACAATGAAATTCTCTGCAGGGGTAAACAGACCTTTCACCTCTGCTCATCATCCCACGACGAAATATTTTCTTGTTTCATATTTATATTTTTCACTATTTGTTTTAAATCGTACTTTGGTTTTATTGATATGCCCTGCTTTAGGGCTTTGCAATTATTTCGTGTCATGACTCTTATATTTTTATCAATTAACCCCATCCATATTTAAGGTGCTATTAATTATCTATCGGTCTATCTCAATATCGGTTTCTTTTCTATTGCAACACATTTTTCTTCTGAAAGAGTAAGAGCGCCCCTTTAGAAATTACAAAACCCACGTGCACGAAGAAACTACTGAAATATGTTGTCCGTTATAACACTAGCAACTTCAAATTTATTAACCGAATTACACAAAGGCGAATTGATAGTTGAAAACTTTGCCGATCGAGAAAATTTTACGAGATGCTGCTTCAACTGACGTATTGTGAACTTATCGTTAAATTACTACTTGGAGTAACTGGAAGCAGGCATGGAGAGGCAACGTCTTCCCCTTTACGTAAACATTGCATCGATAATTCAACTCAACAGCTACCAAACTTCCTAACGAACAACTAAAACTTAAAGCGCTAAACACGCAGCGATCTAGAATATTTACGTTCTTCAATCGCCCGAAGTTAACGTACGGATCTGTATAAACCATTTGTAGTGTTAACAGCAACTTTACTCATGCAATGAACTGGAACTACTCTACAAACTAAATAATAATAACAATGAATTCGTCTCGAAGCAGATCGAATCCAAATACTCCGTAATTGTTCCATATTCGCTGTCGATAATGGGAAGCGTTCCGGTGCATTTCAAGCTTATGCAGCCTAAGATTCGTTTATCAAGATTTAACGAGCCCTACGAAGACAAAACGACCATTAAAGCAATTTCGTTCTGATCTAGCTAAGCCCTTGTTTAATGCTTGATGCAAACGCATTTATCCTCTAATCGTTGCCATTATATCCTCTTTAAAACCTATAATCTGTAAATGTAGACAACAGAAAGTGCGATAATTATTTTCTGTTGAATATTTGCTACGATATGGATTTCGTGTTCCTTTGCGTTCGACGATATTGTTCGTGACAAGGAAGCTAATTCTTCTACAAAGTGACCTACAAAAAAGTCAACCAAAACATCATCCTGATTATTTATAGATACATTAGATAAGAACGGTCGATTCTAGAAGAAAAACATGCATAAACAAGTCCATGCTACGCTGAGAAATCAAACAAAGAGAAAATGGATTCTAAATCAGCCATCGAGATGGTCGAACAAACAATCTCGGAACCTTTTTCGAACCTCTTCAAATAGAGTCACAAATTGTGTAAGCTGACACAGGATCTGTTAGTTTTGGTAAGATATCGCCAATAAAACTAGTCCCGGGCTAAATTAAATCTATATAAATCAGCTGGAAAATGGCACGGGCCGGAGCAGATCGCGAAAAGGGACTTCCTGCTTTTCATGTAAACAATAAAAATTATTAGTTCCGTTCCGTGATGGCAGAAGGTTTCTTCTATGAAAGTCACATGATGATGCATTGAATACATTTACGACCTCGTTATGATTCTGCTCCGTGTTACGACGTCCGATAATTGAGAACTGGCAATTAGACAAAACTTTCTCTATTTATAACACTATATGAGCCAACCTAGAACTCAACGTTGGCCTTAGCTCCATATTTCTAAGACGTACGTCGTCGAATTCGATGACCACTTACTGTGAACGTACGCCATTACACATACGCGACCTTCCACACACGAGTAATTTTCTGGGTTCATAGTTTCAAAGAGAATAATCTAAGATCAACATTTCGCAGACCACACTATCCTATTACAGTACGCTTCAGGAAGCTGTTTATCCCGATACCCGCCCTTCCGTTCCCTTCTGCTTTGTACTGTCGAGTTAATGAGGTGGAAACGTCTCCACGAATGACAGCTCGGAGATCTGTGGAAGATTTCGTCGAAAAATTACTCTGTAATCTTGTCATTATGGAACAAGTTGGATTACTAAAGTTTTATTGGTATAAGTTTATTCCGCTGATCGATATACACTCGAATATCGAGATTCTCGGAAATAATGAGTTCCGGAGTGGATCAACCTATGAAGGAAAATTAGTCAACCTATCTTATTAATTCCTCTTTGCGATTTTATTACGATGATATTACGAGATTTGAAATTATGACGACCGGGAATTTTTCTCATTAACATTACAGGGTTTCGTTAGGTAAGTTAAAAGCAAACGTAGCGGAACTGCTTAACGGTGATGAAATTGAGTCATTGAGTGTCAAGAACCGAATGAACAAATATCGTCTACACATTGACATGATTCGTCACTGGTTGAACATAATCGCAAGCAAAGGAAATTACTCACTGTTTAATTTGTTGAGGCCGCATCAAATAATAAAATATTACAATTTCATGTATTGCCATGTGTGGGTACAGATTATATTTCTTGATTCTTTATTGATTGAATGGGAAAGCAAGCCCTACCCGTCCCGTAATGTTAACGATAATTCTCAAGTTCAGTATGAAGGCGAAGTCATTAAATTCTGGTTTCAGCAAAATGTCTACATGTGATATTAAAACTTTCAGTTTCAGAGAAATAATTAAATTCAAATTTAAAACTGTATACGTACATGTCAATTTCATTCGCAGTTTCAATGAAGTTGAAAGGTGACTTAGGAAATCTTTCATAAAGGCAAAGCTTATCACTTCGATTTAATGGACGTAGACATAAATTGCAACGACAAATAACAGAAAAAATTCCAGCATAGAGCAAGATTTGATACTATCCGCGTTATTCATAAACGACATTTAACTTTTGAATGGATTTTAGCTTAAAATAAGTTTATAATGTGTTTCACAGAGATTATATTTATCTTGGTATTAGGAATGCATTAAACAAAAGACTGTAGTTATCCGTTCTAAACGTATTTTATACTGAAATCCATTTAAGAGGTAAATTGCGTTTATGAATAAGAGGTCATATCTTTACATTTCTAGCTCAACGTGTTAGTAACCGGTGGTTGTTAGAAAAGAAGTTACTCTTGCAGCCTGTATAATATTCTACTAACGCTGTTTCATAATAGGTTCCTTATATGAGCTTTAGCTAAAGCGACTTTTGCTGAAAAGCCTACTTTAAAATGGAACCAGTTTCATGACAAACTGATTACCACTTTAGTAAAAGTTGGTCATAATTAACATTGAAATGTTGGCAACTCTCTGCTGTTACCTTTTACTGTGCATGACTGATTTCTTACGAAATAACGCATTAATTATCCGTTTTGGTGATTTTTATTCTTGTGGAGTTATTGTCTTCGTCAAAAGACGAAGTGATATTAAAAGAAATGTTCAAATGTAAAGACATTATTGAATGCAGGAGAACAAACCAAATGAGTTGCACGGAATAGGTTTGTAGTTATAAAAATTATCGGGGTAGCTTGTAACCTCTAGAAGACGCGTCCCCAGATGGTAACAAATTGATAAATTAGTAACCCGTTTAAAACAGAAACTAGAGTGAGATGTTCCAATGGATCAATGACAGTATAGGTACTCATTACTTCCAAATTTACTTAAAAATCAAATGCATTCTAAGTTCTTCAAAAGCTTTTAAAGCTGATAAAGAATTCAAACGAACACATTGTGTTAGATCTTTGTTTTACGTTTCCTCTCTGTAACATCTCCCTTTTAATTATTCCCGAAATCTCAGCGATCAAAGACAAAGGGCAAACGTCAACCGCATAAATCCTTGGGCCGCTTACGTTTCTCACACTTTCTCCCCCATCTGCTCAAATCTCTCACCTACACCTACACTGAGCCTATTTCATCACCATTAAGGCCACCCTCGTATGTTATACGTCATGGTGCTCGGTTCAAATACCGGTCCAAAATCTCTTTAGTATTTATAGCTAAACCCAAAACGACTTGTCACCACAAATTGCATGCTGCCAATGTGATAGCTAGTGAAATAGTGCAGATGCGGGGGAGGGACGGCCGGGAGAAATTATTTAGAGGAATCCTGTTGTTTGGGTATCATTCGGACCTGACGAATCGTGATTAGCGCTAACAATGTAAATAATAGGTGTTTGAAGGACCGTTGAAGTAGCCAACTGGAAACATATATCCCTAAAGGGACTCTGAATCGAAATAATTAAACAATTTTCAAGCATAAAAGTGACTCTGAAAAGTTAACGATGTGCACTACTAAAACATCTTATGAGACTTTTTTATAACACATTATCCTCGATAGCTTGTTAAACGTATTGACGTCGTTACGTAAGTCTTTTAGATTTACGTCAGGCGTAGGAGAGAAAGGATGCAAAGCTGTAGGTTACAGACCGATCTTGAGTAATGACTCGATATAATGAGAGGTATTTTATCCAGCTGGGGTAATTAGGTTTTGTTCTGATAAAGCCTGTCACCGGCAGCCGGTGTGCGGAGGCTCGGAAAAAATAAAGGGAAGAGCATCAGCGCGTTTATTTATAGCTGGCAAGAGCACGTACAAAATCGCTTTTAATATAATATATCTGAGGCATATTGGAAATTTTTATTGATATTAAGGTTTATTGAGAACGGTGCACCTGTTCCCTTGGGAACGTAGCAGAAATATTTTTAGACAATCACTAGAAAGTTTCAAATGTATCCGACGGGACAGAAGTTGGAGGAACTATGTACTTCAATTCACTGGCTGCAACACAAACTTAATTTGCCTGTGGGATATAAAATTACACATTCAACGATTGATGCAACGGTTTTAAATTTACGTACACTAACTGACCTTAATTCAGTTACCTTTATTAATATTTTTCCAGTTTTTCAGTGCAACAGCTACACACATTTTGAAAGTGTTCGTATTTTTAGTCATTTATTGACTGAAAATTCTTTGGATTTATTTGCCAACAGTCTTGTGCTATCCTTTCGTCTCGCGCCATTTATGCCCTCTATGAAAAAGTTAATTACGACTATCACCAGGACTTGAACCTGGATCTCTCGATATTGCGTCCAGGATTTTACCAATTAAACTATGACGGTCGTACCTTTTCCTTTACGATGTTGATATTAACAACACCGGTCGGCACAGATGGACGAGGAGCGTTTCTCGCACTACACTTTGAATGTCCTGTCGTATTTTTAATGTGGGAAATCCGCAGCCATGAGAATGAGTTACAAGTGAATTACACTAATGCCCCTCAAGGCATTAAATTGTACGAGACGATTCATATTTAAGGTTGTCGCTTTCACGCCCTACAGTGAAAAAATGTTATGTTATCGCTGATTTGACTGCACACTTCGGTCTCACTAACATGGGGTCAACTAAAACAAAGTATTATAAGACATGATGCAGATCCTAAACTGTCGGATTCAGCATTAGAGCTCATTAACTGGGAAATTAATTTAATATTAGCTAATAATTGGAGATATGCTGTAGCCCATGCAATAATTGTAGACAATACATATAAAGGAATGTGGTACAAAAACCACATGTAATAGCAATAATAGTAATTCCAGTGTACTCCATACTGTAACTAAGTATCTGAATACAGCTTTTTTTAATAAATTTATTTTGCTTTCTTTTTTAGTCATTTTATTTTAATAAAGTTTATCAAAGTTTTAACTATGGCAATATATTATTGCCATTATTGCAGAATATCATTGCCCTATGCCTGTGGAAAACGGGGAAGATTTTTTGAACGTGGCAATTATTTAATGTATTATTGACATTTTAAATACAATTTCCCAATTTTTTGAATTTTGAATTTGAATTTGAGTTTGAATGTTTTCTATCCCTTAATGGGGTTAAACGTAGGCGGTGGTCAACTCCTTTCGAAACTATTTATAAAGGCAAATCATTTTTCTGTCGGTGAACTATACGTCACAATCGGTGGAAGCAGTTTCCCTTTTCATCAGTAGTAAAAATTCTTGGTACATATTCATTCAAAAATAAAAAATGACAGTTTGTATTCTTTAAACTTTCAGTGCCTTTCTTCAGGGCCAAAATGCCCAATGCTCATTCTTCTCCTGTTTCCACTACTGGCATATAACTCATCTGAGTAGATAGTTTCGTTCATCTCGAATTTTATTTTGAAACAGTTTTGTGCTTTAGTGTACTCTGTGGCGCCTACCGCTTGATAAGCAATTTGCCGGACCGGACCGTGTGTGAAAGTCCTAATTTAATTATATTGCATCCGATTACGATTTCACTGGTGTGTGTATGTGTGTGAAAACGCCCTAAGGCTCCATTTGCACGCTCGAGATAATGTGCCATGTGCAGAACTTCTAACGTGCAGGATTTGTGTGTCTATACCTCGATGTTTACAGGTTACGAGGATGAACTCTGGTTTTACACTTACTGGAGAATTTTGACGAGAAGATAACAGTTTCACTCGAAAAAATTGTTTTCAAAATTCACTAAGTGCTTAAACATTACAAGGTTGTTCATTAAATCTCCACATTTACGATACGTTTAAGTAATCATCTCACATTTCGGCGCAATTTGGAAGCCGAGCTGGCAAAAAGGTGGCCGTTTTTTTCACCCTCGGCATTTCCTCATTTCCATGCGGCAATCGTCTTGCTTTCCCTTCCTCCCCCTGACGTTCTTGATGAAGAATGACATCGCGACGCGATTTTCGAGACTACGCCGAAAATGATTTAATTACCGACACCCCGAGGTGAATTTTAATGGGACATGTGGAACGCATGTCATCGCATCGCGTGTCTCCATTCTGCTGGCTGTTTTCAAATTAATAATGATCGTTTCGATTCCGGGTTACGTATGTAGGAGACGATGGGTGCATTAATTTGATTAATAGCATCTTCAGAATAACGGAATATATGTCGTTTATCTAACAGTGTGTATAATAGTTTATTGAGTTTGAATTTCGCTTGTGTAATGGGTACGATTAACTCACATGAATATTAAATCTGATGGAGTCGTTCGAAAAGTTATATGGGATTTTTATTGAACTGGTCGGTATTTGTGCTTCAAGCTGAAAGCCCCCCAAGCGTGTTCTGAAACATCAATATTACATCATTTTCAGTTCACACAACGCAGAATGATTAAATCTATTTTTACAATTGGTCTTACTTCGGACTGAAATATGTGCAAAATGCATAAAAGAGGCATATTTACATGTTTTTGAAATGTGGCATATGTATAATTTCTTGAAATTATTTTTACCTGCACGGAAGAGTTTTCTTCCCTTCTGTAATATCACTTAGTGTAACGTTTCTGAAGCATTCGTGCTTAAATTGTTTCTGTTCCTTCAGTCAGATTTAAAATGATGGGAGCACGTTTCTGAATGCATATTCTTCGTGATTATCGAGAAAATGCTACGAAATTATTTATATGCATATCCGAGCATTCTTTTCGATGTTTGGTGTTTGAATATACACGCTAAGATGGTATAAACTTTAGAACCCTTTCACTTGGTGACATCAAACTTATAACAAACGTTATTCGTAGTGCACATCTCAAACAAACTTAGTTTAGAACATTTTGAGTCGTTTTCTAAATGTCTCAACCAGCTAAAGTATTTAAGTAAAAACAATTATTTTGGATGACTAGTACGTAATCATTTTTTTTTGCCTTTTTTGAAACACCATTTCAATCAGCTAAGCATGTCTTTACTCAACTAAATTTATTATTAGATTTAGTTATGTCTCATGTTGGTTGAGAGGTGACATGTGATGAGCTGCTTCTTGTGATGAAGAAACCCATCACCCTGCATTTATAATAAATATCCCTGACATTTTCATCAAAGAGTCTAAATTTCGGTTTAGTCCTATCCAAGCTGGTTATAATTTCAAAAGAGGGTTGAGAGAGAGTTTCGTATGAAACAAATTCAAATCCTCTACTCATTATTACAGTTGTAGGTAATGGCTTAATAATGATCGTATGATAAACTACATTATATTTGATTAGGATATACCTACTTATAACAATTATAGCCATACCTATCATCCTCAGCTCAACACTGATATTTTTAAAAATATCAAACTGGATGCTAACACGTGAGCAAATTCATGGTATAAAAATCCCTCTGATTTGCTTGAATTTCGTGGTCTAAAACACTTTATAAAGATGCCAATATTTCTGATATTTGCTCATTGAACACTTTAAACAATTTTGGTCCTATGTTCCTATGTAAACGTTTTTGGAGTGTCTTCAGAAGTCTTCATCAAACTTTCTGAATGGTAACAGTCAACTAATTATAAAGGAACGAAGGCAGGTTATTTTAGGTTCAATTCGATTAATGAAAGCGAAATAATTACAGCTATTATAATACTATGAAACATGTAGTAAGCTTTCAACTAGAATGTGCCTCGGTTGTTTGGACCAGACAAAGTAACTTCAAAAGCGGTGTCACAGAAAAGCAACATTTCAAGTGTCTTTTTAGATGACATTTTCCTATATATCAATCTAGTTATGGTTTCACATGAATCGACTGTCAGTTAAGATAATCGAATATGTCCGTGTTTGTACGGCGAAACAAAACATAGTCTCAAATTATATATAAAATAGCATGTCTCCACCTCATTAGATTCAAACATATCATCAAAAACTCTTTCAATATAAATCGGCTCCTCTTAATAATGTCTATTCCTGTGAAAGAAAAGTATATTTTTTGTAATCTTATAAGATTTTCCTTTCAAAATTATTGGAGCGAAACTATATTATTGAAATTCGATTTTCGATATAAATTCGGTGAAATGAATAGTAGACCAAGGGGAATAATTTTATATAAAACTGCCCAGCCCCTGATTGAAATAAAAATAGATAACTACACTTCGATTAATCCAAGCCAGTTTTTTTTAAAGCGTTAATTAAACGTTATTAGAGAGACGGCGTATACAGACAGATATGTAAATTTCAATTTTAACCGTCGAACACCTATGAGGTACCATCAAAACTGAGTTAAAATAATTTGTTAAACCGAATAAACATAATAAAAAGATACAACTCATAAAAATAGTTAACTGTTAACTAAGGACCCATCAGATAACAATAATGTAGTGTAGGAACATGATTATAATCCACTACACGCAGTGTCTACAGTAAATGAGATTAACAGGTAAAATTAACACGTTAAGTAGATAATGGTATGTCAATGAGTGTTGCATGCACTTTAAGACACTTCGTATTTCAAATAGTGCCAGGGTGACAATAATGTTTTACTGCCCATAATCTCATTTATTGTGGATACAGTGAGTACTTAAGGACGTCATTGGGGAGAACATGCAGTTCATAAAAGTCAAAATAATGTGGTACTTCTAACACTACGTATCAATTAACATAAACATAACATTAGGAGATATATCAAAAATGACCGAATACCTTCTTTAAAAAGAGGAAGATTATCAAATTCAATCAGAAAATTTAATGCTTGACAAATTTTTCGTTACAAATCATTATTTAATTGCTTGTATATTTAAGTAATTTGTAATTATTACATGTCCTGTTATCTGTGGTATGATCTGTTCCAACGGTATTTACAGTGCAGCTGACAAATGGTCTGGTTAGACACTTAATAATCATGTCATCACCGTATCATAAATTGGGAGTTGCAACCTAGTGGGTTAAGTGTCCAATATGGATGACTAATAGAGGGCCCAGCATGAGAAAAGTTGTTGAGGACAGCGTGAGAACACATGTTATATATTTGAAGTAACGGCAAACGCAAAGCCTGTAGTTAACACTCCGGCCCTGTACCATTACGATTTCGGAGATAACACAGAGCAAATTTGTTATGTATGAGTATTTACCAACACCCATAAATCTACGTGGATTTGTTGTTAGTTCCCTAAATTTCAAATGTTGATTTGGGTTAATGGACGCTTGTTGATTTAAAGCGGGTAATGGAAATTAACTGTAGCGGATAAAAATGTTGGGCTTGGGCAAAGGCAAGTGAATCGTTTACGGAATTATTATTACACGTTAGTAAACCCAAGTGTTTATTATTGGAGTCAAAAATCTCGAATGAAAAAATGATTCATTGCATCCTTACCGATTTCAAGTGGGGAATAAAAATTAACAGCCACTTATAAAAAGTCTCAGACCACACAGGAAATTGACTGTTTACATAATTATTACTATATAATTACAGTAGATGGGCTAAGGGCATTCGGGACTGAAAGTGGACCTCTGTGTTCTGGGAGCCATTTGAAAAGTCTAAAAGTAGATTTTTAGTTGTTTCCAGTGGATTTCAGGAAAACACTAAAAAACCACTACAGGAAATTACTTAGAAATCGCTACAATGAGCCCCAAGTTGCGTTTGCGAAGCACTCCCAAGACATATGGGATCATTTTCTACCCCAATACCCTTGGCACATTTACAAAGGTAATCAATGTGTATTTATTGATGACTTTCCAATTTTCGAATAATCAGTTACGTTAAAGAATATCTACTCATTTACAGTGAGCAATGAAAATTAATTGCCGTTCGCTCCCTCCAACAACTGCTATTTACGCGACTACAATCTGTTTGACCTTTTAACCGATTTGCGTCTTTATACAATCACTCATTCTGTCACGTTAGTAAATCATCGATATAATTCCCTGAAGGTAATATTTAATCGAAGCAAACCAATTGACTTCCATTGCTGCACTCGTAAGACTCAATCACATATGTTGCCATATCGAGACGCAATAGAGCAACAATCATTTCCATAACAGCGAAAATCGATTCGAATTTTTCGATATATGTCCGAGTGGCAATGGTAACGATAATCAATTTAGTTTTACAAGATTATTAGCCGCATCAGGGATCAATCATCATCAACGTGTGACAGATGGTCTGGAGAGATGAAAACTCTCCAGGAGGCCCGGATTTTTTATTTCATAAACCGTTGGCCCCATTTTTCAACCAATTTGCCGGTCACTCACCCAATTAAATTTGGCAGTTATTGAGTTCGGGTGCGGAATGGGACGGTTTCGAGAATGTGAATTGAAACGTTAATTAATCAATTAAATCGCAAAATTGATTGATGTTTAAACGATCAAATCGCTGATATATATGTATGTTTAATCTATAATATTTACCCTTATTCTGGCACAAAATAAACAAAGAGGGTTGATGGCGGGCGGGTCCCACTTACCTGAAAATAAAATGAAATTTATTTAACGAGGCAAATTCGTTTTAATTAGATTTAAAGTGTTATAATCGAATATAATTTAGTGCAATAAAAAATAAAGTTTCAATAAGATATCTCCACTAAAACTGTACTCATATTTAATCAAGAGTGACACTATGGTTAGCACCACCTATACGTTCTCAGTCCCCATCCCTTCTACTGTAGCATATGTTATTCTCGAAGTTTGTAACATTAATAATTCTACACCCTGTACAATGCACAAAGTGTGTAATCCTCCACCTTAAGTCCCATATTTCTATATTTACGTGTCCAGCCTTTCAGGGCTTGGTCTAAATAGATTTTAAATAGGATGGGAAATGAACGGCATCCCTGCACTAATCCTTTCGTTTTAGTAAGGGTTTCTCCAACTATATTACCAAATTTAATTCAAGTTGTACTTTTATTGTAGTATTGTTGTATTGCTTGAATGAGTGATAGTACAATTTCAAGTTGTCTCACTGCTCATTTAAACTTCTAAATCGTTCAGGGAAGTGATAATAACTTCGAATTTCCCTTTCTAAGGTGCTCAAAAATAGAGATAAATTTGATTTGGTCGATTTCATACCGAGGTACTTTTCAAGTATTTAAAAACTCTACACTCTACACAAGGATAGCTTAGAACCTGGTATGCAATAGAGCAATCTATAGCACCTCTTTTCAATGTAGATTCTAGTTTATTGCCAGCAACAGAGCAAAAAGTCTGGAGGCTTTTGTCAGATCGTTTTTAGGTGTTTTCATAGAATACTACAGTTTCGAGCTACAAATAGAGCAAGCGATGTAGTTCTTTAAAATATTTTAGAGCAGTAGTCTCCAGTATACTACTATCCATATCTCCACTATACTAGTAACAACAAAGCGATAAGTTTAGTCTCCAGAGTGTTTTCACTTTTTAAGAAGGGTTACAGTTTCTTACTGCAGTAGAAAACAATAAATATAAAGACCTTGAAGGGTTTTCATTTTTTAAGAATAGTACAGTTTTCAGTCGGTAATAAAATAATACCGATTTAGAAAATTTGGAGATCTTTTCAAAGTTTTACATTTTTTGAAAAGCGTTCATCTGAATAACTGCAGCTTAAATAACATGTAACTTTTGTTATTCGTGGTTTGTTTTCAACTTTCAAACATTAAGTTTTGGGAATATTTCTTACATAACACTTCGAAAATTTTAATGGTTACGAGGTAATTCGATGATAAATGTAAATTAAAGAATGTAATGCGATGGCGGTATTATTCTAAATTCAATGCAATATAACTTATTGCACAAATATGACTACTGCTACGTGTGCCATAGTACTCCTGCCTTCTTATACACCATAGACAGACGTTGTTCATATTAAGTGTATTAAAAAAAGGACAGGATGTAAAGACAGTTACTAGAGAAGGCCGCATATAAAGTTAAAATGAATGCTTCAATTGCAACGAAACACGAGGTATTATTATTCATTAGATAATATTTTTAGTAATTTTATGTTCTTAAGCAACTTACTCCCTTTCTATTTAACTTCAAAACACCACGATGTAAGAACATTATCAACAAGTATATTTACCCATGAAGTGCAATGAAGATAATTTGCATGTTTTTAAGGCTTCGATGGTTCTACTGTTGTAAGAATTCCGTCCTTCCGTTGGTCAGATAAACTTGTTAAACTTTTCCTGTTTTACCCTCTTCAGAATAAAATGGCTCCATGGGCGGCTGTGAGATATTTAGGATTCTTATAGGAGCAACGCAATTATTCCCACCTCATCCGACAGCAAAGAAATCAAATTGCCATCGTCGGTGTGTGGCAAATTTCGAGCAAAAGTATGGTCTAGGGACTTCTTCATTGTGAAATATTCATTTGGTTTTTCGGGGGTAATTAGAATTCTGACGCGGGTTGGCGCAAATCTACATTCATGAGAACTGGGAAGGTGGGACCGGGAGAAAAAATAAAATAGAAGGTAGAAACGAGGTTAATGAATATGATATATGCGTTTTTTTCGGGGTGGGGGAGTAGGGATTTCACGTTTTTTTAATTATGGGGATGATAAATTACGGGGGACCGGTTTCGGGATGAAGAAGATCTAAATGATAAATTGTTGGGGGCACTTTTAACTCCTTTGTCCCCCAAGAACCCAATTAACTTTTTGATCCTATCGTTAAGGATTTGATTTACACTATATGCGGCAAAAAATGAATAACTAATACTCTTCGGTTTTATCCACTTCGGAATTAAATTTTCCCGCATGTCAATGTGAACGGTGATTAAAACAAGAAGAGACACCGAGTATCTGAATTTATTGGTGCGCTAAATTAAACTTTTAATTAAACTTGTAATACTTTGATATGAACATTTATCCGAAGACTTCGTGTAAAATTTTATTCGTTCAATTGGATTTGGAATTGGACACATATTGCGTACGTATATGTTGAACACTTTACGAATTATTGATACATATGAGCCCTATCGACGGTGGATTATTATTTTCGTTATAGAGTAAAATAGAGAGAAATAAAATATTTCAAATATTTTGAAGTTTTAGCTTTAGAAATCTGTCAAACTTATAGTTTTAATGCATTACAGAGAGAAATAAAACTCAAGAAACACTGATCTGTTGGAAATAATCTTGCCCCATATACATAAGACCATTGAATACTTTACGAATTATGAATATATCGCCGTTGAACGTATATCGGCATATTTGCTAAAAAGGATCTCACTAGTTCAAATTTAAATGAAAAAAGTTGTTTTTTTTTTTTAAATTCAGCTCCGCCTCTGGCCAGATATCACAGTATCAATTCCTCTTGAGTTGTGTCAACGACACTGCTGCTGCCTCTCGAGTTTCCGCAGGATATCGAAAGAACCGTCAGATATATACGCCGTAATAATATTTAATATATTTTTTTCTGGCGTGTGATATACTTTTTTCCTCTGTCAATATCAGTTTCGGTCTATCGAGTTTATGATGCCAATCTATATGGAAATATTCGTGAGTATCAGTTTTGAGTCGCAAATAGAACAAAATCAATCAATAAGTGTACGCCGGTGACATGCTAAGAGAAAGATGATAAGTAATCGAGTTGCTCGAGGAGATATTGGCCAAGGTAACGGAAAAACGACACTTTAAGGGGATATTGTGTTACCAAAGGCGCTAAAATAAAACTCGTTATCTAGTTCTCTTGTTAAATAGGTCACAATGTAAAAGATGATGATAAAAAAATCCAGAGTTTAGTCTTTTTAAAGCAAATATAAACGATGTTGTCTTTGAAAACAGTAAGACAAAAGTGTACTAGAAGCAAGATATCAAAATGTATTATTTCGAATAGATAATGATTACTATCGACAGTTTTCAAATGTTCTCGTACATCATTTTCAGTATAGTACTGCTTGAGAGTGTCAATATTAGAATTTTAAATCTACACACTTACAGGTTTCAGATTTCAGTTTTCAGAATAACCACTTTGCATAACTAATAACGTAATCCGATTAGGGATGCTTTTAGAACTTACGCCGACTTAAGAAACAGGTTAATAAACTGAAAGCTTTAAATAAAAGTGATATATGTTTTTAGAAAATTGTAGAAGATAGAGATTAAATAATTTAGTAGCTCATTTAACACTTCCAACAATTTTCGTCGTGTCTGCTTATCATTTATGCATTGACTTTTAGTGGCTTCCAGATTCAATTGTCTGTTTTTTTTTTGGGTGCGATAAAAGTCAAGAAAGCACAAAAAAATTTTAATGTATTTTCCAGAAATCGACGCATCGTACCATAATAAACAGAAATTCATTAATAAAAGAAAAAAAAATCGATTCAATAACAGAATAGATGCATAATGAAAAATTAAAAAAAACATGTAAAGTGTCCATTGTAGCCCACCACCTTACCCCGGATGAGACGTTTCAGATCTCAATTAAAAATCTGTGCATAGTATTCGATTGTAAACCTATGAATGAGTATGTGTGTGAAATTATATATTTTTGACGTAAGGCGTTTTGAAGCTATTTAAAAATAGATCGTGAGGCGCTACCTTCAATGGGTGCTACCACCCTTAAGAAGCATATTCGGATAAGGTGAGATTGGTTAAGTCGCACAAAATCACTTTTTCTAGTATTTGTGGGTTTTTGTTGCTAGCATTCATCGACACCCTGTATATAGCAGAATCAAAAAGCTATAGGTGCTGTTGGGTGATAATGGCACAGCTTGGTAAATGTCATATTTAAGTCTCACATCTCTTACATTTCATGACAGAACCACTTTATGTTCGTAATCCTAAAGTTTTCACCAGTTCAAGTGGTTTAATATAAGTATCTTCTATGGGGAGAATGGGGCTAAGGTATTAGGTCAACCCCTGAGCGAAGCAGGTACATCTCTTAGTTTAAGGCGGATTGTTGTTTTGAGTGAGTTTTCTAGAACCAAATACTATTGCAGTAGAATATCCAATCAAATTAATATCAGAAACCCTAAATAGCGCTCTGCTGAGTAAACATTGTGTGAAAATTTACAGTAGTTGTATCAATTTGCAACCTAATAAAGACATATTACTTGACATTCAGTCAGTAATATCGCACAGCCAAAGATTTGTTCTCTACTAGTAACGTACAAGTACGTTGAGTCTGTCAGAAAATTTTGAGTCAGATGACGACTTTAATTTGTGTAGTGCTTAATTGAATCGTAGTATGTAGGTACTGTTCTTAAACGTTGGTGTTTCCCACGATTCCCTTTATTCCTTAAGTGGTACGGCGATTATGAAGCTGGAAGGATGAAACAGCGAAAAGTAACATAGAGGGGTAGAATCGTAACGCTTCGTTACTTTCTAAAACATCTCGCAAGGTGTTGATCAATATTGCTCGACCTCTGTATGATAGATTTTCTCGCATACCGTATATACGTTTATGACGTCGTATTTACTTCTTGTCGAATTATTTCTAGTCGGTTTTGGGGTATTTTGTTCTTATTTCAGTTTTCAATGGTTTCATTCAACCTAACAAATGCATGCTGTCATTTGACAACTAGTAACAGTAAGAATTTTCCTCTACCTCTTAACAGTGAAGGTATGCTGAGTCTTCCAGAAAATATTGAGCCAAATGACACATTTAATTAGTAGATTAAGTACTAGTATGTAGGTATTGTTCTGAAAATGTGGTGTTTCCTATGATTTCCTTTATTTCGAAAGCTATACGGTAATTCGCATTGGGACAGTTGGGAAACGTGCATTCTTGTCAACCGACAACCGTCGTCTGTTAAAAAGCGAAATGTAACGGAGTGGGGCAGAATTGTAACGCGTCGTTACATTCTAAAGCGTCTCATATCTTACGTTCGCAAGTTCTGTCTCACACTAACTTATGCTCGACCTATTATAATAAATTTTCCCTCATATTATATATTCGTTTATGACCCCGAATTTAAGTCTTGTCGAATTGTTTTTAGTTGGTTTTTAGTTGGTTTAACGCAAGTTTTATTGTAGAAAAGTTGTAATGCCAAGAAAACGGCTATACCGTGTCCGTGTCCTCTTAAATTGATGTGAACTATTTTACTATTTCGTATATTACAATTATATTATTTTACAATTAAATTGCTGACTGGGAATTAGTCTCATGTCACCTCATAGGCGTGACAATAAACGTTTTTCAACAAACATTTTTAAATATGACAGTTAGCTTAGGTTTGCGTAAGACGAGTAAATTATTTCGATGTCTGCAAATAATGGTAATTGTACTTTATAATTTTTAAAGCAAAGCTAGTTATTCATAAAACCGCCTCCTAAATTTTTCGTTCAGGCACGTGGCATTCCATTTTCCGACAAAAGTTATGCCGACCCCTTCCCCATTTTTGTCACTACCGTTTCTCTATCGATTTCACAATCTCTCTTTCTCCGTCACGTTCGCGTTAACCGGAAGCAAATACAAACTCCCGCAAATAAATTCAAACACACCCAATATTTAGAAAGGACCTGCGAGGCATCAACTTCTCTTCAAAAAGGAATTCGACCACATTCGTAGATAGTTTCAGTTAGGGCGCGCGTACTTCAAAGCAAAACGTCGGTTTGTATATTTAACGAGGGTAATTAGCTTGATTATTAAACAAGTGGTTTGCTTTACGTTCGGATCAAGATTTTAAAAGTTGCGTTGCCTTTATCGGAGGGCCTCTGAGGTGTCTTCCGGTATGTGAGATGCGAATTAATGTATGGAGAAAATGGCGAAAACTCCGTCATCCGATGGTATGTTTTTTAACCGCAGTTCGTGTATCATTAATTTTTTTCATTTCGCCTGCTTTCTGTCTATTCGAAGCAAACAATGAGGACGTTTCTGTTTTGCTTCCAATTTTCCGGGTTGCTGTGGATAAAAATCTTTTATGTCTGGGCTAATTAGTCGAGCAAAAACATGGAAAAATCATTTGAAAACAATACGGTCGTTTGGAAGTGAACCGAACTGAACCGAACCGAGGCGATGGAATGATGTGTTCTGTGTTTTGTTGCTCGTTTTCGACAGAGGGGTGTTTCAGATTGTTCACAACAATGAAAGCGTACAAAGGCGGAAGTTTGATTTGGAAAAATTAAAAAGGAAATGTAAAGATGAATAGTTTTCAATAGCGTTTCGACAATACGTCGCCAGCAATGCGTGAGGAGACGTCGTCTTTGTATAACGAATAACGGGTGAACTCGTAGTGACGGTAACGGATAATAAGATGAAAGATGCCTCGTCAAGCTTCAAAAATATTTACATTTTAAAATTATTAAAACTTCCTAAAATCTATTAAAAAATTCCAACCTATTTTAAATACGTATGCTTTAAAACATACGGCAATTGTCCTGAAAAAGGATTTCATTACTTTGCCCAAATTCGGTTAAATTACGCCAAAACATTGGCTGGCCACCAAACTGCATCAGTCGCTTCTTTACGTAATGTTATTAAAAACAAAATGGAGTCCTAATTCTTTAGACGACTACTATTTTTATGTTTAAAAGTTTTACGAAACAAATTTGCTAAATTTTAAATGCTTGCTTTGAACCTACTTAATTTAATAATAAATGTTTGGAACTTCAACTGACAATTTTAGAAGACACTATTTATTTAGGTAATTGATGTTAATGGTTTTTCACTCGTTAGAAAACCTTTGGATCCCCTTTGATTTATTAGAAAGACGGTAGCTATTAATTTTAACGATCAACTAGGCGTCATGCCCACTGATACGGTTGAAAAAATTTGATATTTTAAACAACACTTGGGCTTACACACAGGGGTTTTAATGTTGTTGAAGATTGTACAATTTTCTTGCATAATTCTTTTATACTGCCTGTAAACGCTTAACTTGGTTATTGCCTGCTTCTGTTTAGACTCGATCTAAAATTAGCGTTACTCTTTATTTTCGGGAAACATTTGTCACTCAGGGCCATTCATCTTGATGAAACTCCTTAACGAAACCAGTGAGTTCAGTTTGAAATTTAATTTACTGGAATGCCTTATTTAAATATAAAACATTTTTAAATTTAAATTTGATGTCACATTAGAAGTTTGAATGCTACATATTGTTTCGGTAGGTATTTTGAGTCCAACGTATCTTTATATAACATAAAACGAAGTTAAGTAGGTGTTTTTAGATTTTTGAATTGCTGCACATTTGTAATTATCACCAAATAGACAAAACATAGTCTATAAAATTCATCTCTTTAAATACATGATGTACACATGTTTGGACAATAATGATTTGTTAATTAAATTATAATCACTGTGAATGCCTAATTTAATGTTTCTGTAATATTTTTATAAATATATTTCTATTATAACAAGTTTTATTAGCTTGCAATTATCATCACGTTATTCACGAAATATTAGAAAAACTTGACCTTTCAAATCCTTTACAACTCTTTCTTTCAAGCATTTCCGATCAAAATTTTAATAAAAATCCAGGACTCTTCTAACTTTAGAACTAACCCCTTGCTAAGATCACTTTTAATCCTCTGTAACCTGTTCAATAACACGGGCTGACAAGAGTTTAGAGACGCAAATGCCTGAATGCTTTTTGACTTGCACAATCCGGAACCGTCATCTAAATTCCCTCGGCAAATTAGGATTTCAAACTGCTCTAAACTCGAGCTGCAATCGTAATCGAAAACGCGGAGAGGAGCTTTGATATCATTAAGTGGTGTTGGTGTTGGTGATCGAATATGGATGAATTACTGGCGCGAATGGGAGTATTGCCATGAGACAAAATTCTCAGTGAATAATAATTTGGAGAAAGAAATAATGGTAGTATGATGTATTTGTACGGGATGAAGCAAATGTTGCTTTGGTATATGTAATATTTACGGTATATCTACTTTACGGTCTTGCTGTTTGTTTGAATTAGGCTGATTTTATGGTAACGTCACACCATGCCTATTGCATGGTTATTTGGAACGTTAGTTACCGTTCCTTTGCGTTCCTTGGTATTGTGGAATTTTGAATCTACCATTTATTGTAATATCGATTGATATAGTGATATTTTACTATTTACATGGTACGCTTTTGTATTCTATTTGACCATAGTAAGCATCCTCTTGAACGCATACAGCGGAAACCTGCTATAATGGTATGAGTTTTCTTTAAAAATAACCTCGATTTTTATGCTGCTAAGCGTAGAATTGTGAAAATAGCAACGTAAGTAGTTTACCGACATTCTATAAGCTTCCCATAAATTTTTTGAGGTGAAGTAATGGTACCAATAGCATCAATTTGGGTGGTTATGATAATGGAAATCATCAGAGGTTACGTAGAGTTAGTTATGCGGCGATTTCTTATCTTTAATAGTTAGTTTTTGTACATTTTTACATTTGCAATTTTTAAAGAACACAAACTAAGACAATCAACTATATTTAATTGGCTTAATAAATACTACTAAATTAATCTGAAATGCTTTCCACAAACCAGTCAAATAGCCTACTAATCTTCTTTTAACTCCTTTGAATATCAGGCAATTTTACCAACTTCAGTGGAAATTTAATGATTTAAATATCGCAGGCTTGGTGATGGTATTCACACCTTCTTCAATGCATCTATTGGCAGTGTGGTGTATATCCAATACATCTACCGCTAAACCACTGAACACATACCCCACGCTTGTTTGATAAGAACCAGAAACAAAAATTGCAATGCAATAAACTGTTTTACATTAAAAGCATAAGATATTTTAGCAAAGCCTACTTTTATTTCTTTGTAACCTGCTGGTAATTTAGAAAAATGCGAAAAAGTAGGCGCAATATATCCGTTAAATGCCTTGACAAATTTTCGGTAAGACAAACAAAGTATACTAGAAATTAATGCTTTTAAGGTAATTTCGAGGTATATAGCGTCTTCGGCTTCAACAAAGTTATTAATTAAATGTATTTGTTTAAACATCACGACATTAATAATAATGAAATCATTTTAAATAATTTAACACCTCTAATAAGGTTGTGTTGCAGTAACTTTCACATAAGGAAATTGTTTTTTCTATGTTACATGTAAGTGCAAATATTCCTACAATTTTCATTGGAATATTTTCTCTTGTCAAGAAAATGGAATGTTTCATTTCATGCGAAATGAATTCAAATTCACGTGAATATTTTCACATCATTTCAAGAATCGGCCCCTGCTTGTAGAAATACGATGCACGCTATATTTCTTTTTCCTACAAGAGATACAGGGATCATTGCGTTAACGGCGATCCTCCTGGCAATACGGGGAAAGCGATACGAGTGGATGGGCAACAGATGCAGGATTCTTACAATTCAGTCAACATTTTAGTAAACATGTAAAAACATCCACTCGTATTTGGTTGATTCGATACATGGTTGCGGAACAAGCCAAGAAAACTTTTACCGATGTGCGATTTACCAAAAATGCTGACAAACTCGTTGTCATTAGCTGCGAGTAGTATGATAAAAGGTTTTCTAAAATCAGTCATCTGTCAGTCAACAGAAGCAGGAGCGCTGGTGACGAAAGGATTAGTCCATCTGTTACTACACAGGCAGAACTATTTTCTCCAGAAATCATTCAACCTTATCCAAATGTAAGTGCAAGGAAAATCATTACGACTGACAAAAAAAAGATGAAAGATACTTTTGGAATGGATACTCCTGAAAAAATGCATTACCAGCAGAGCAAAGCAAGGCAGTTAACAAATTAATTAAAAAAAAAAAAAAACTAAAATTCACAAGTTAACTATGCTTGTTTGACTGTTACGAAATACATTCTGATAGCGTAGGAGACAACTGGATTCAGTGTCAGCCGTGTAAGCAACGGCTCCACGTTATATGTGTGCTAAATTCTGGTCTAACATATGTTTGTGTCAGTTCCGATAGCGGCGATGATCGATGATAGTAGAGATAATTACCTCCCGCTCATATGTTTGAGCTAAGAATTGATAAGCAAAGACACCAACAGACAATTACCTTAAAAATGTAATTTTTACTACAAAGAGTGTAACGAGATCTAAAGATTCAGAATAATATGTTTTGATTTTGTTTAGTTGGAAAAGTAATATATATGAATATAGGCAGTATACTAGGGGAAAACTAACCTTTGCTACAGTAATAGAAGACATGGCACACATTTTTAGAACTTTAATGAGAAAATCCTTGGCTTCAAGCCAAGAAAATTATATGTGCTTTTTGAACAAGTCACATTGAATGGTTTTCTCGGTACATTTCAGGAGGTGGAAGTGAAGAGATTGAATTTTTTACATGTTAATTTGCTGTGTCAACAAGTGCTGTTAGCTCTGTTTGAAAGAAGGAAGCAAATAAGTTTATTGGAATGGATTTACTCTTACCTCATTGTATATGACAAAACCAAGTTCTATGTATATTTGTTAAAAATTATCAGTGACAATTAGTAGCGTTCAATGTTTGTAAATTGTCTAGCCTACATCAGTTTCATGCTAGTCTTTGCATCCTAAACTTTCAAATTACCATCATGAATCCGTTGAACATCTAAATTGTATGGTCATTTTTAAAAATATTACGGTAACAAATTTGTGTGTACAGTGTGTAATTTTACATCGAAAGCAACTTCAACATATTAATACCTTGTACCATATAAATCAAAAAGTAGATAATCATATTGTTTTCACTTAGAACTAGTTGAATCTGAAAATTGTAAATATTAATAGGAAAATTTAACTAAAAAATATTCGTATGACTGGTATCTACTTGTTTATACTGCCGATATTTATAACTGTGAAACTACATATATGTAACCGTATTTTGTTTAGTGCTGCTGTTAATTTTGTTATTGGATCTAATTCGTTGACAAGATATGATAATACCCGTATTACGATTATGTGCGCTGCATGCCACTGAATTTGCTGTTTTGTGTTTATTTAGATTCGTTTCTGGATTAAAAATAATCCCATGTGAGTTGTTCTAATCCGAAACAACTAGGCCTCCACGAGCATGAAAATTTAATTTAATAACGTTGATTAACGTTTTGAATGCTATATATTCTTTCGCACGGGCTTAAACATGGGTATTTTTTCATTTCCATTTTTTTCTTCTACATTCATGGCATCGCTCCCTCGCCGCAATTTTGCACAGTCCCTTTCACCCCAAAACAACATTTCATCTCCTTATTCGTCCGCGTCCGGGTACCGGAACGAGTAAGCAGATTACGACAAAAATAACATGGATTTCTGGTAGATAACATTAAGAGTAGAAAAAGTAGAATCTCACGCGCCTCCCCGAGAAAATTTTCCATCCCTCTTAACATTTTTTCTTCTCTCGATTCCACTTTCCGCGGACGGGCATGAAAATGCTGAGTGACAAATACCAGACGATATATTTCATTGAGTACTTTATTGGAAAATCGCAAAAAGGTCTGGATTCAACTGAGCTTTCGATGGTTCGGATATTACCAAGAAAAATTACAGCGCGCCGAGTGTCACTGATAGCTGCCTAAAAATTACAAAATATCTGAGAAAAAATTATTTCTTATTCCTAACGCAAACTGGTTTTAGCAGCTTCCAATGCTGATTTTATATTCTGTCGAAATCTCGAAAGTGAATCCAACGCAATATTTGCATACCCTAAGCCTTACAATTCTTAAAACATTTTATTTTTGTGAAAACATTCCCCGACTCCGGTAGGTCGAGTTTGAAGCTTAATTTCCTATAATTCTTAGTATTAGCCTATTATTAAAACAGTACAACGCTGCGGAAAAAATAGATTTTCTTCAAATGACAACCCAAGCGCTTGCTAAGAATGTTATTAGGTTTTTGGGAACTTCTATAATGCATAAATCACGAACAGCGTTGTTTTTCTAAGAAAAGCTGCAATAAGTAGTTGTTATAGCCGTCTGCTCATCGATAGCTGCTTTATTGAAGTATGTGGCATTATGACAACCTAGAATAATGGCAAACAAAAATTTAAACGAGGTAGAGGTGCTATTTAAAAACCAAAAGGCCTTGCAATAAAACGACTAAAACATAATTTTTGAGTAAACTTGTCAAAAATATAATGAGTCTTGAACTGCTGTACAAAGCTTATTTTGTTCATTAAAATATTGTTCAAAACGAATTTGTTCACCCATTAGATCATTCTGCTGGCTACTTTGACGCCTGCTAGCTTTATTTTTGCGTTTTCAAAAATTAAATTATTTTCTAGGTATCCATGATTTAAAACTACCCACAAAATCTATCTACCCACTTTGTGCTACACGTCTTCATCTTATCAAAATATCAGGCAGTTAAATCATCTAGTTATCGATGAAGCACACATGTTGAAGTAAGACTTTGATTGAAATTGGAGAAGAAAACTCAAAGTTGATTGAACAGTAGGAGATGAAACTACAATTTAACGAAGCAGATGAAAACATGTATTTAAAAGTGGTAATGGGTGATAATTGCAATGCAAAAAGTAAACATAAGAGTGACAAAGGGTAATAGACGTGGTAGATTGCATATAATACCTAATTCATGAAACATAAGAACAGAGTTTTCCGGGCTCTTGGGCCTAGTAGATGTTTCGCCTACATCTGCGGTAAGCCCCTTCAGTAACTAGGCCTGGTAACTGACTTTGCCTGTCCGAGTATCCCTGGAGAACCAGAAAATTTTCTGATTTTGGCGGTTTCAGATCGCGCGTTTTCCAACAGTACCGAATTCGTGGGAACTTAACCAACCGATTCCAACTGTCAGCGGGAAATCTACGAATTTCCCGACCTTCATGGTTTCCGACTGCCAATTTTCCGGCCGCATACTCGAGAATACTAATGACCGATTCCAAGCGACACTGGAAAATCTCAGAATTTTCCGACCTTCGTGAATTACGATACTGCATTTTCCGACCGTACCGTACTAATAGAACCCCCATTGATCAAATATATAAACCATATTAAAATCACCTCGCGATGCGATCGCTTACAAATATATATATATTTGTCGACAGGCTGTTCAAATCTATAGTGTACTGGATATGGATCTATAGAATAAATGATGTTAATAAACGTTGGTAAACGAAAAAGAATTTGATGTTTGCAGTGTACTTTCTAGTTGCAGGGCTGATTAAATATATACAAACTTATTACAAACAAAGTTTGTATTCATTTTACAACTTTGAATGAATAATTTTAAACGTTGGAACTTTATTGTCATTGTGGCTATCGTAAATTGTTCGTCGAATAACTTCTTTGAAAGCATCATCATAAAAATTATTGCAACCTTCACCGAATGCCACTAAAACCAAATACGTATCTTGTTTTCTGTCTCAACTGAGAATGAGAAAAGAATACCTGTATTATACTTCACCGCCATAAAGATAATATGATTGATAACCCTACTCTCACTGTTAAAATTTCGATGCTAGTAATAGTTTCAGATATAATAAATATGTTCTAATAAGAAAATTTGTAAATTTAGAAGATTTAAGCACATAATGAAGTACTAATTATTTGCAATAATTTCCATAATAAGATTTGTTCGCAATAACTTATTTATAGTTTGTATGGAAATGAACTGGGAAATAACCGTTTCGACAAAACCAGATAAAACTAATTCTAATATTTCTATATTCGAACTGAGTTTCTTTCAGTTATTACCGTCTACATTCAATGTGAAACTCGGCACAGCCAAAAAGTTTGTTCTTCAGGTAATTGATGTTAAATTTCTCTAATGTCCACAGTTCAGTGTGTTTATTAAGCACTAAAAGTTTCTGTCATATTTAACTAGCACCTTGTTAGTAAGAAACAATGACAAAAGAAAATTAATTATTAACGGGACGCTCCATGAATAAACTAAGACACTGTAGCAAGTAGACGCCGTAATGAATCTAGCCGAAGGCGCGTTAAGGATGCTAAATATAAAACGGCGCGGAAAAATCAAACAATTTGCTATAAAAAGCTTGATAGCTCCTCACGGTATTTTTTCGACGGAAACGATAAGCCGTTGTAAAAAACGCTCGTTTTCTTCGTTTGTAATTAATTTGGACCCTAACGCTTTCTTACAGGGCTTTGCTTGATAAACTTATTTAATTATTTCTTACAGGGTTTAATAAACCGTAGTAATTAAAACGTACAATATTTCGCACTTCATCATCTTGCTATATAAAAGATCCACCTTGAATAATTGAGTTCGGGAGAAAATGGAGAAAGTATGGAAATTTCTCTACAATAAGCTCAAGCTGAACGACGTGGCTTTAGAAAAGGGAAACCGATAACCGAAGTAGCGAAAATCTACTATTGAATATCAGTTAGGGATTTAGGGCTTAAATCATTAACACAAAATAATTACAACGTCAATTCAATATTTTACTCGAATTCGTGAATTCACAAAGTTGTACATCCACGATTGTTGCGTAAATTCTTTTCTGCAGTTTCTGCACATTTTCATTCTTCAAACAACACATTTCTTTCACAGTTTATTTGAAAAATTTAAAACAACTGCAAGTAACATTGATTATTTTAGTTATTTCTAGCCTCAGCCTCAAAGACCTAAAACCCCCGAAACGGTTAGTAACTTAACTCTCACATCACTAGTCGTACCTACCTTCAACATAAATGCTTTGTATGAAACACGACTATTAGTAATTCAGGTAAACTTTGGAACTGAACGTCTTATGTAGTCGTATTACAGGAGATGGAGCTGAGGTATTCTTAAATAAAGTGAAATTGAATTTTGCACAGATGAAATGAATTCATTAGGAGCTTCTCCCTTTTCTCTCAACGGTTCTCCTTTTCGTTCATTAGTCACATTCCGGTGGGAAGAGTGCAGGAAAAATCAAGGGTGGACTATTACTTTCCGTCGAAATGCACCTAAAGACAAAAACCGGTAATTGACGGGGAACTCGAAATGGTAAAAGGTATTTGCACCATTTTGGGTCGATTTGATACAACATTGTTTTTAGCGTAGATCGATTTGAAATTTTTTGAAATCAACTTGATAAAAATTTCATGAATCATGTTAAATCACATCAGACGGTTTATTGGAATAAATGTGGCCGAATAATTCGTCGATGAGAGATTTTTCCGATCGTTTGAGACATTTTTCGTATGATGTGCTCGAATATTACCACCTTGGCCAATAGGTTATCCGCAGCTGCCCGCAACAACTGAATATAAGATGTAAAAATCTTATTAGTGAAACTTTAACCAGTGGTTGTTAAACAAATTATTATTTCGTAAGCGAGTAAATAAAACGTGGACTATTTAAACTGACTTTTTACAAATAAGTCATACATATGAAATACATTTCGTTCAACGAACGATAAGAAAAACTTATGTTTTTGCATGTAAAAGTTTAAATAAATTCAATATTCCATTAACAAGTTATTCATAGAGCATGGTGGAGTAATTAATATTGTTTGAAATATGGACCATGAGTCATGAGTCTTATCTCATTTAAACGATCTTTCAATTTTCCATCGGACCAGACAGGAGATTACTAATTAAAACTTTTAACCGCCTTTACGTAGATTTCATAATACTAGTTAGTTAATTAAAGTAAGTAGCAAAATTGTTGGTTCTCAAATTTCACTGTCCATCCAATTAATATATCTTACGAGGTCGACGTGGAGCCGTGTGTTTACAAACCAAGGATGCAATTTCTGTTTCTGACAAGTGGACACCACTCAATTCAATCGTGCTAATGACAATGCTGCTTACGGTCCACCCATTTAACGACCCTAACCCCCGAATCAGGTGTTAATATTTGAGTCCCTTCCGAACTGAATAGCTGTATTATACGATTTTATATTATACAACGCCCCCTCCCCCTCTTAATTTACCGAGCGCTGGAGTAAGTAAACCAGATTTTTATTTCCTGTTAAGGCTAGAAGGGGCGGAATTTGATAAGAGGATGCTGTCTTAATAGCCCTAATGGAGGTTAGTTTTCCTTTTTTCGCCTTTATGGCACGTACTTCAGTCAACTTCAGTCGGTATTGCTACATTGGAAAGTTAATTACTGGTTCACGGTTCCCAGTCAAAACAATCTGGAAGTTTTCGTAACACCAGGAAGCTATAATGAAGGGTGGTGCAGACAGGTGTCAAACATTTTGCACATCTATAAGCAATGCTTCGATGCCGCGAAAACCTAATTAAAGATGGCAAGTAAATTATATCATAAAAGTTTTTATAATGCAAATTGTATCACAACCTACGAAATTCCCTTAAAACAAAACAATACAGGTACAGTAAGTGAAAGAGATATATGAAACTAATTTAGACAGCAGCCTTATCTTTTTACGGCAAAGGGCTGCCGCTTTATATTAAGAAATTAATATCACAGTTATCATCAGCTTCGGATTTAAATTTCTGAATAATTGAAAGATAAAAAACAACACAATGATATGAAATACACAGGAGGGCGCAGTAAAAATTAAAATGGTACCGGTGTAAATGGTATTAACGATATCTCTAGAAAAGCATGGAAAAATGTTAGAAGCGCGCCTCTGAAATTACACATTATGTGTGGCGATATTAACCCCCTTATGACGAGCTGTTTAAACAGATGGTGGATATTACGCATATAATTCATCACGACTTAATTGGTACGCTTTGACTCGTCCAGAGGACTGCTATTTCGTAAGGCGCCTTAAAGTGCATTGGTATATAAGCCATAAAATAATTCGCACCGCCCGCTTTTCTTTCTTGGCACTTACTTTACTACAGGCACTATAAGCCACTGTGGGCAAAATAAATCCGCTTCCACTGATCTTTTCATAAGTTTCTTATATCTCTTCCATTCACTTCTGCTTTATCCATTTAAGTAAAAAGAGAATTTAGTTATGCAGTTTCTAATTAAATGTAGCCGAGTATCTCCGTAGAACAATTTCGAATGCGAAAGAGTAATGAATGGCTCAAGAACTGGGCAATGTTTGAATTCAAAGTAAAGCATTGTATATTATTGTAATTTTAATCCACAAAGTTGGGATTGTCTATATTTGAAATTTCAATCTGATTTTAATTACCTTCCTTCCAGTTATTTCAGTTCTATAAGGAATTCAACCAAGTGTTCGAATCAGGTCACAGTTCCAAACTTCTCATTGTCTGTTAAAATCTGTCGTTATTTCTCCGTTCCTCTCTTTCTCTTTCCTGCTCATACTCTCTGCAGTAATAGACTCATACGTATAAATAACTCAAAACGTCTAAGTGTTATAATCCACTTTACCGATTCAGCTCCATTTGATGAAGTCTGCGTTCGGAGAAGGGAAATGTGGTTTCACCCGAAATGTCAACCGGGCTTTGTTTCTAATAGCTCCTTTAGACGCTCCGATTTGGCAGTCTCGGGGCCTGCCTCGCCTCTATTTTTGGTTGATTTATAGGGGTGTAATTCAGAATAGCAGTTCACTAGAGTATATCTTGTGAATAACGGATTTTCTTGAACAAACTCGAGACTGTATTTGCCTAAGGAAATTAATCTAACGGAATAAACACATCGAAGAAATAAAGGGCATTCGGCCGATCGGATCGGGATCAGGGAGGGGTAGTTGGGTGTTTTTGCCATGGAGCGTCTTTATTGATGTCTGCGGGAACCTTTAGTACACAAATAATGTCTTTCAATTAAGTCTGCGAGGATTCCCCGAGGCGGTGACAGAAACCGACACCCGGCTGGTTCCTCAGCGCACGGATAAATAACACTTCTTCACGTTAAATTACTCGTTATTTACTTACTTTCTCTCTAGGGACGTTGCACATACGGCCGACGTAGCTCAGTTAGCTCAACAATTATTTACAAAGTATTACTCGAAACTTTTCATCGCTTTAAAAATAATTATAATCTGTTATTTTTACATTTGTATAGTAGTAGTGATCGTTTGAATTTTGTTATGTATTAGATTTTTTAACCATTGAAATAATACTTTCTATAAAATTCAAGATGTTCACAATGACAAGTAGAAATACAGATCAGTTTAAGACTTTAACTTAACCAACGGGATTGAAGAATATAATTCTTAGTGATTTTTAGAAACATTACATACTAGCTTAATAAGCAAACCGTCTCTGTATTCTCGTCCACATCAAGTGTCGATTTGATTGGATTTCTGTAGCTTCTGTTCTAGTTGAATATCGATATGAGCATTCGTCATAAGGGTACTTATTTCATTGTTCATTTAATAGATACTATATTACTATCATATTATTTAAAAAAAAAGGATAATGAACCAATTTTATCCTTTGTACTAAAAGGTTAAGTTTCCAATTTTCATTAATATAATTGGCAGTTTTTAACACCATTATATTGGCATCAATTGTACGGCTTCTTATCTGAAGGATATGATACTAGCCAAAAACCGTTTCCAAAAAGTAAAAAATGGTCTACATAGTTCAAAAAAGAAAGAAATCCATAGTATATGCTCAAAGTTCAACCAAAAGAACTCTGTAAAATATTTCCTCTAATTAATGCATTTCTTAACAAATGAACCATCGAACGGAAGATAAGACGAGGCTATATTGCCCTTAAATAATTATAGATTTTCGTGCGGGAAAATTTAAATGTGTAACCCAATGCATTACCTTCTTTCCGGAAATTGGTTATGCAAATTTCTCTGGCTGTTCTTGCCTGCTCAGATTCGAAACTAATCAAACTTCTTCATGTTCTATGTGTAAGGTAAAATAATTTATACTTTGATGTAAAACCGGAAAGTTTAGTTGGATATTCAGCGAAATTAAATTAGGGAAACTAGCAGAAAGAGCTATAATTATAAAATATCCCGTCGACGTAATAAACGGAACTGAAATCGCAAAAATGTTTCGTGCCAATTAGGAAATAGTATTTTTAATTTACAATTTAATTCCACTGAGCTGCTAAATTGCGCATATGTTCAATTAACGGAAAACCCATTCAACAAGTCTGTCTAAATAAATAAATCCGACGGTGATTCACTTCAATTGACGTACGCATAAATCCGAATCTTAACTCTTGTTTAACAAGCACTAATTTACTGAAATAACCAATTTTTCTCATCTATCGTTGTCATTAATATTAAACTCAACGCCGACTCAAGCGAATATTCATCAGAAGTAATTTCAATTATTTTAGATTAATTTTGAGCAAATTTGTATTCGTATTGACCTTCCTAATAAATTTGGCATTGAAAATGTGAGGAAAGATAATGGAAATTCGCAGAGTCTCATTTAAATATTTACTTAAGAGTTTCAATTCGCCAAATAGAATGATGGATTAGAAAATGATGAGAAAGGGGCGACGAAAGGGTCCGATTGTCTTAAGAGATCCCTTTGATAATGAAAAAAGTATCTCCTCAGCGCCGTCTAATAAGTTTAGGGAAGAGTTCGGTCTTGATTGAACAATACAATTTTATTAATATGCACGTCATTAACATAATTACCTCTTGAAGATGCTAATTTGGTTGGCGGAATGAGAGGGGATCGGATTTTTTGAGGGATACTTTCGTAAATTTTGTCTTTTATTTCGTTTTCTCTCTTCGGGGGGAATTAAAAAAACAGTATCCGTGCCTAATCTGTATTAAACAGGTTTATTTTTAATACTGTCTGTTCGGCCCCACTTTTCCAACGAGTACTTATTGAGCTGTGCTCAATAAAGGCAACGTTGCTTTACTCGAGAAGCTAAACTGGATAATTAGATAAAGATTCGATCAAGATTGATCAATCAAAGTGGTCAGCTTTGCTAAAACCGAAAGCTCAGAGGGTATTCAAGCAATAACTACAAATAAGCGGTATGGAATCTATTGTATCGTTTACTGATTTCTCTACGGTGTAATCGATCATGTCTGTGCGACTTATCCTGGGTACGAATCTATCAATTAATCAAGTATCGATCAAATATCAACGTGCTTGTTAAAATTATGTACACATCATTAGCTTTTGATGGAATACTAATGATAATAATGTAATTGCGAGATGGAAATTGAAATTCCTCTCCATTAGCGACGGCGATAACGGTAATGGAAAAGACGTATTGTTAACGCTTCACTGATCCTAAGAAAATCATATATTTTTGTGTATAAAAAGATAAAATAACCTCATCCAGAACTAAAAAGGTCGAGTAATAATTATTACTTCATAATAAGCATGGATGAGAATATGAACCGTTTTCACTGGGACGTAGAAAAGTACTAACTGAATAGTGTGCTGAATATGATTCGTGTTACGTTTTCAGGGGACGAATATTTATACTAAACGGTTCATATTCTATTCCGTGGTAAAAACTAATGTTATTCCCATTTAAGCCTTATAAAACGAGTTTAATTGAAAAATTTGTAGAAATGATGCACAAAGGGTTAAAAAATGTATATATCCACCAACGATTTATTAAAAGAGCATATACATATTAAGCTGAAGTGTTGAATACCGTGTTGTATAATTTCCTCTTCTCATCTGTAGTTTCGAATCGAATTAGAGATTGAAAACCAGCTTACGAAACTAATATACAGCAAAATTTTCTGTCCGTATTCGAAGGCTCCCGGTTATTAAAGTCCGTGAGGTGCGAAATTAGCTCTCCATAATGGCTTAGTAGGGAATGGATGTGCATGCGTTTATGCACTTACCGATTCAAAATGCACGCCTAATTCACTTCCAGCTGTTTTAATTACATTCTACAATTTTTAGTCGGCA
The DNA here is from genome assembly GCA_963576515.1 of Cryptocephalus primarius. Taxonomy (NCBI): domain Eukaryota; kingdom Metazoa; phylum Arthropoda; class Insecta; order Coleoptera; family Chrysomelidae; genus Cryptocephalus; species Cryptocephalus primarius. The sequence continues at coordinate 19,518,306 of OY754936.1, read as the reverse complement.
CTCGCATTAACGAGCAGCAGCGGCGACGAAGAGATTCAGATTACGAAGAGTAATGGAAAAATCTAGAAACTAAATGAAGTCGAACGAGTTTTCTATGTAAAAAGGTCAGAGGCTATTGTTTTATAACTTTAAAAGTAAACAATAATTAAAAGCATTAACTACTTATTATCGTATAAGCTTTTTTCCGGAAATGTCTGGGATTATTCGAAACGCCCCGTATAATGAATAAACAACGAATAAAAAAGTTGACGATCCACATTAATCAACGTCACTATACTTTTACTATTCATTTCAGACTTTAAAATAAAAGGTTAACATGGTAGCAAATGTATTAAAAAATGTAAGCTTCCTCTATGGAAGGCGGTTTTCACCAACTCAGTTAGAACTAGCTAAACAAATTACGTGTACAAAATTATTTAACATAGTCAGTTGCTGAAATTTTATTCTATATGCCAGCAAAAAGTTTAACAAACTTCGAAAACAGAACTGAGAAGTAGCTAATCAAAGATAACAAATAACTTGAATTGTAGAATTCCATATAGTTCAATATCCAATTAATTGTTCCATATAGTCAATTTGAAATAAAAATTCTAAAAATGGCTTCGATAAACTTTGAAAGTTTGGTGACAGCCTACTTGGAATTAATAATAATCATGGCATAATAATCGAATCATGGTATTTTTTGTAGAAAAATGGCTTTGGAAACTAGACTGAAGTAATTAATTTAGTGTGGTGTCACAAACAAAACTATATCTTTTGATGTTGCCGAAAAACCGATAACCTTCCAATATACTCAATAAGAAATTAAAACTGAAAAGTAACGATGATAACCAAAACTTTCATGATAACGTATCAAAATTAACGAGCGAAAAACAATACACACTAGATCGTTTAATCCTATAGGAAATTAATGAAACGATCGATTCAGTCATTAAAAGACAATTTTTCTTCTCAAGATAGAGCTTTGAGAAAGCTTTTAATGGCTCACTCAAAGGTAACTACTTAACGATAGCGCAAACTCAGTGGCGTTATTCAGAAAGTTGGATGTCCAATTATTCTTTCAATACAATCAATAAGGTAAGAAATCGGTTAGAACATAGCTGAAAGTAAGCTTTAAAAGTTTACTGGTAACCTAATCAGAAATGATGAATGGAAAACAATGCAAAATGAACGATGAAAACTAACACACTTAAAAGCAATCAATACTACAAATTAAAAATTTAATTTCATAAATTATCTAAGTGAGCACCCAATGAATTTGGTTGATTGGGTTTGGTTCAACAATGGGAAAAAATTTGAAAAAAGAATTTGAAATATCTTAAATAGCTTCTGAGCAGAAGCAAAATTATCCCCAGTTATGGGTGGTTATCACTTAGAATTAATAAGATAAAAGCCATAAATTACATTTAAAATTAACTATTTAAAACAAAAAATTTGACAAAATTTTTACCGCCAGTTACGTAGTGAGTCATGTTGTGGTTGTCAAATTTTAAGATCTTGTTTGGGAAATATTTTGAAGTAAGTGACTTAACTGCTAAATAATTAAACTCGCACTTAACTGTAGAATGTAAGAAAATGACTGAATAACGCTAGAATTATTTTTGTTTAATAAATTGCTCTTCTGTAGGATAAGGTTTAAAAGCTCCAACAACTTTCTCAAAAATAATTTTTATAAACGAATTTATTTGAAATAGTTATGAAATTTAATGTAGAATGCACATCCTTCTATACGAATAGATTTTTAATACATAGAAAAGTTGGTTTGGTATTTGTAAAATGTTTTTAAAATACTTTGACCGTTACCCATCCACTAGTCAATAATTATGCTATTAAACATAGCCAGGCATATTTGTAGAATTTAATAACATAATAACATAACAGTTCAATCAATTAGTTCAAAATACGTCCCGCGAATAAGCGGTTTGAACAAGTTTTAAAACTTTTTGAATAGTTCAACTGATAGTGTCTAATTACGTAGGTGCACTTTTTGTATCAAACATCAATTAGTAGTGTTTAAAATGAGAATAGACTCATTTAACCTTTTCCTGGTTGTGTCAAAAGTATCGTTCCAAATCGAAAGGCGTGAAGTTAATGAGCGATCTTAATGATTAAACAAGATGCCCTCATCCCTATTTCGGACCAATACGTATCTCTCAACTCCAGCTGAAAAACTAATTGTCGCTCGTCGGCAGGATTAATTTCCAAAAGTGACTAATTTTCATGGTTGTGTGCTTCCGTAGATAGATTAGCATATCTTGTTCGTATGATCGCGTTAATATATTTATTAATCAAAGACCATGACATCAGATAATCCCAAAAGCAGCCGCTCTCTCCCGCCTAGACACTCGAATCAAATGATCGATATCGTCTGGTTACATACACACACACACACACACACACACACACACACACACACACACACACACACACACACACACACACACACACACACACACACACACACACACACACACACACACACACACACACACACACACACACACACACACACACACACACACACACACACACACACACACACACACACACACACACACACACACACACACACACACACACACACACACACACACACACACACACACACACACACACACACACACACACACACACACACACACACACACACACACACACACACACACACACACACACACACACACACACACACACACACACACACACACACACACACACACACACACACACACACACACACACACACACACACACACACACACACACACACACACACACACACACACACACACACACACACACACACACACACACACACACACACACACACACACACACACACACACACACACACACACACACACACACACACACACACACACACACACACACACACACACACACACACACACACACACACACACACACACACACACACACACACACACACACACACACACACACACACACACACACACACACACACACACACACACACACACACACACACACACACACACACACACACACACACACACACACACACACACACACACACACACACACACACACACACACACACACACACACACACACACACACACACACACACACACACACACACACACACACACACACACACACACACACACACACACACACACACACACACACACACACACACACACACACACACACACACACACACACACACACACACACACACACACACACACACACACACACACACACACACACACACACACACACACACACACACACACACACACACACACACACACACACACACACACACACACACACACACACACACACACACACACACACACACACACACACACACACACACACACACACACACACACACACACACACACACACACACACACACACACACACACACACACACACACACACACACACACACACACACACACACACACACACACACACACACACACACACACACACACACACACACACACACACACACACACACACACACACACACACACACACACACACACACACACACACACACACACCACACACACACACACACACACACACACACACACACACACACACACACACACACACACACACACACACACACACACACACACACACACACACACACACACACACACACACACACACACACACACACACACACACACACACACACACACACACACACACACACACACACACACACACACACACACACACACACACACACACACACACACACACACACACACACACACACACACACACACACACACACACACACACACACACACACACACACACACACACACACACACACACACACACACACACACACACACACACACACACACCACACACACACACACACACACACACACACACACACACACACACACACACACACACACACACACACACACACACACACACACACACACACACACACACACACACACACACACACACACACACACACACACACACACACACACACACACACACACACACACACACACACACACACACACACACACACACACACACACACACACACACACACACACACACACACACACACACACACACACACACACACACACACACACACACACACACACACACACACACACACACACACACACACACACACACACACACACACACACACACACACACACACACACACACACACACACACACACACACACACACACACACACACACACACACACACACACACACACACACACACACACACACACACACACACACACACACACACACACACACACACACACACACACACACACACACACACACACACACACACACACACACACACACACACACACACACACACACACACACACACACACACACACACACACACACACACACACACACACACACACACACACACACACACACACACACACACACACACACACACACACACACACACACACACACACACACACACACACACACACACACACACACACACACACACACACACACACACACACACACACACACACACACACACACACACACACACACACACACACACACACACACACACACACACACCACACACACACACACACACACACACACACACACACACACACACACACACACACACACACACACACACACACACACACACACACACACACACACACACACACACACACACACACACACACACACACACACACACACACACACACACACACACACACACACACACACACACACACACACACACACACACACACACACACACACCACACACACACACACACACACACACACACACACACACACACACACACACACACACACACACACACACACACACACACACACACACACACACACACACACACACACACACACACACACACACACACACACACACACACACACACACACACACACACACACACACACACACACACACACACACACACACACACACACACACACACACACACACACACACACACACACACACACACACACACACACACACACACACACACACACACACACACACACACACACACACCACACACACACACACACACACACACACACACACACACACACACACACACACACACACACACACACACACACACACACACACACACACACACACACACACACACACACACACACACACACACACACACACACACACACACACACACACACACACACACACACACACACACACACACACACACACACACACACACACACACACACACACACACACACACACACACACACACACACACACACACACACACACACACACACACACACACACACACACACACACACACACACACACACACACACACACACACACACACACACACACACACACACACACACACACACACACACACACACACACACACACACACACACACACACACACACACACACACACACACACACACACACACACACACACACACACACACACACACACACACACACACACACACACACACACACACACACACACACACACACACACACACACACACACACACACACACACACACACACACACACACACACACACACACACACACACACACACACACACACACACACACACACACACACACACACACACACACACACACACACACACACACACACACACACACACACACACACACACACACACACACACACACACACACACACACACACACACACACACACACACACACACACACACACACACACACACACACACACACACACACACACACACACACCACACACACACACACACACACACACACACACACACACACACACACACACACACACACACACACACACACACACACACACACACACACACACACACACACACACACACACACACACACACACACACACACACACACACACACACACACACACACACACACACACACACACACACACACACACACACACACACACACACACACACACACACACACACACACACACACACACACACACACACACACACACACACACACACACACACACACACACACACACACACACACACACACACACACACACACACACACACACACACACACACACACACACACACACACACACACACACACACACACACACACACACACACACACACACACACACACACACACACACACACACACACACACACACACACACACACACACACACACACACACACACACACACACACACACACACACACACACACACACACACACACACACACACACACACACACACACACACACACACACACACACACACACACACACACACACACACACACACACACACACACACACACACACACACACACACACACACACACACACACACACACACACACACACACACACACACACACACACACACACACACACACACACACACACACACACACACACACACACACACACACACACACACACACACACACACACACACACACACACACACACACACACACACACACACACACACACACACACACACACACACACACACACACACACACACACACACACACACACACACACACACACACACACACACACACACACACACACACACACACACACACACACACACACACACACACACACACACACACACACACACACACACACACACACACACACACACACACACACACACACACACACACACACACACACACACACACACACACACACACACACACACACACACACACACACACACACACACACACACACACACACACACACACACACACACACACACACACACACACACACACACACACACACACACACACACACACACACACACACACACACACACACACACACACACACACACACACACACACACACACACACACACACACACACACACACACACACACACACACACACACACACACACACACACACACACACACACACACACACACACACACACACACACACACACACACACACACACACACACACACACACACACACACACACACACACACACACACACACACACACACACACACACACACACACACACACACACACACACACACACACACACACACACACACACACACACACACACACACACACACACACACACACACACACACACACACACACACACACACACACACACACACACACACACACACACACACACCCACCCATACACACAGATATACAGTAGTAGATTTTCGCAGATCTGTACATGTATAGACACGTTGGAATTGGTAAGCTGCTTGTTGAAGTTTATACAAACATATTATTTGAAAAAATAAAAGATCGACATACTGTCTGGGGTTCATGCATTTACAATCTTCGTACTTCGTAATATGGCGGGCTTCGTGGCTGTTAATCACATTAGAATGATCGAAACAAGGACGTATACCGTCGTTACTTTGCATACATTTGCAAATTTATTAAGATGTCCGCAGTAAAGAGAGCCGACTACTGACAGTTTCAAGAGAGTTGTTGGCCTAGATTTTGCAACATGCGGAAAAGATGTATATTTATGTGCAGCTTGTTGGACCCCGGCAAATTAATTTAATCGCTTCGGTTTTATGTTTGATCCGTTTTCACCACATTCGTAATACCTGATTACGTTAGCAACCATATTTATTCGCTTATCGCTTTTTTCCCGGTGGCAGTGATCTTTTTCTGTAAAAGAAAATTTAAACGATGTCCTAATCCACAACGTTAAAAACTTATTTCACATTAAATATGTCGTTGGATCCTTACTGAAGTTTTAAATTAAATGTGCACGTTGTTCTGAATATATCCGGCATAGGTATAACTTTAACGATCGTGATTTGACGGCGCGGCTTATGTTAACGATTCTGTAATCGTGCAATTTCACATCAATCTCCCAATAATTGGAAAATATGGATGAATAGTGGAAATCGTTAAACTAACTGAAATCAAAAACCAACAAACGAAAAATTGTAAAATATAACACATATTACCCGGCTAAAGATAAGAATAAATTTTGCAAAGCGCTAAAGAGAAAAACGTGTTAATAATTTACGAAAAATTGATAGTTTGGTTCTTATACCGTTAAAGACTAAAGATCATTAAGTTTGAAAATATGAAGGATCTTCAATAAAACTGCGTTAACTACACAACAGTAATGAAACTTTTTTGTAATGTAAACATGATTAAATAATGCAATAATCACAATAAATGTACGAATATTGCAATAAACTTAAAGGCCTTTACATGTGAGTAGTATAAACTGTTAATTATTCCTGTTGTTGTTTCTTCCATTATCCAAATATCCAGTAATAAACCAAATTAACCTAAATTTAAAATTAAAACAGTTGTGTTCACTACTCAATGAAGATAATTCATTACGGTAACGACCATACATTTTTTAATAAAATAAAGTTCGCTATGAAATGAATATTTTCAGTGGGGTAGATTTAATAAAGTTATTCGTTGTACCAACAACTTTTTTTATTAATATTATGTACGCATAAATTTGGTTCAGTGTAGTTTTACAAGAATTTCTTTAATATGACAAGGACCTAAACTTTTTGAATATACGTTTATATCCGTTTATATAAACTATTTCTTGCTTTATATATGTCTGGTAGTCTAATATAAAGCTCAAGTTAAAGGTATTTTTAATAAATTTCAAGAGGTCTTTTACATGACTGTCACAAATTGGAGTTTTGCTTTTGGTGCTAGAGTATGTATACGGTATGTATGGTATGTATCGTAGTATTTCAGTAGTAGGTTGTTTCTTCCAGTATAACTTTTTAATGGCTTGACTGGTTAAATGGATCCTGAATTCACAAAAAGTGTCATACGCTTCATTCAAATTCGTTAGAAATATCCTATCATGATTGCGTAGCTGTTACAATTTCCTACAATTTAGGTTTAGGTGCTCTACATTCTTTAGCAATCTTTTAAGATTTGTGTAAGTTTTAAGCGTGGCTAATGGCCTTCTTTTAATTTTACTGCACTATTATTACAAATTCCGTAATCAGACCAGCGCCATTTTATAGCAATACATATTTGGAACAGATCCATATACTATGTATACTACATAGATACTTTTCATAGGAATTTATCCTGGGGTTATTGAAATAAAACTGCTGCAATGGCAAATTTTCCATTAAATTGTTAACAACTTTTTTCCTTTAAAATAATTCAGTAGCACGTTAGTCTGTTTATCATTTAAATATCTATGTAGTTAGGTCCTGGTTACCATGAAATGACCCTTACTGTATTCATCATTTAAATATCTATGTAGTTAGGTTCTGATTACCATGAAATTACCTACAACAGTTATTTTTCGGTATCACCTTGGTGAGATTTAGACAAACGAAAATAGAAAAATATAAAAATGCCTTCCTTGGTAACTTTTCCTCAGTGCCTGTAAGTACATCAGATATTGTATAAGTTTCTGCATTTCCTTCATAATTAAGCTGAGGGATCTCATTGAAAATAATGACCTGCAAATGGTTTTATTTACCTTTTCACGAATTCTACTTCTGAAGTGTAAAGACCACTTTGCTTACAAGCTTTTGTGTAGCAAAAAAGTGCAAAAGTATCACTTAACAGTACGTAATTAGTAAAACTATCATTCTGAATGAACTTTAAGAAAAATTTGTTTTGTATCTTTTTATTGCTTACACTATAAATTCAACATATTCATTTTAAAATCGTAACGGAAAAGGATGTCTTTATTTTTGAACTCACCAAATTAAAGAATTAATTAAAGTACTTTTAATGAGTAGCCTTCCTACCGTTCTCAAGGCAAAATAAAATTAAATGAAGCTCCCAAACACAAACGAAGAAACCGAAGCTCCCTATACGCAACGTTTTCATTGAGTGTGATTGAAAAGTTAGGCGACGATGAAAGAAATTAAAAGTAACTGTTTGATTAACTTTCAAGAATTCGGTACAATTTTAGAGAACAAACATTTCGAGAAATTAAACAGACAAAAAGGAAATCGAATTTGGACGGGGAAAAAATTCGATCTAAGAAAAGTTAAACAATTTTCAGTCGAAACTTCTCGAATGGTTGCTCTAATTATATGCATTCTGGAAGTTATCGATATTGAAAAAGTTACAACGAGGTACTCGCTGGGCGAAACGGCGGAAGGACCCGGGTTACGATGTGTCTGGTTAACGTTATAAAAGTTCGACCGGATTACACCTATAGAATCCTTTTTGCGGAAAAAGTAGGCTAATGCGCCACGGAAAGATCATAACGGCCGTAATTTAAAACTAATCAAGTCGTCGAAACTTACGGGAATGCGACAGAAACATCCTGCAGTACGATATGCTACCCCGGAAGTTTCGAAATTTATATTACGCGAAGGGGCGGAAGTACAACCTAACACCGCAGGAGAGTTCATACACCATTTGTCAACTGGGCTTTAAGGTAAGTAGATGCGTTTGTTTTCAGCGGACGCTTTTCCATTATTTTGAATAGGGTTCGATGCAATTTCGCTGTGTCCGATGTAATGGGCTATCCCAACCGTTTTAGACGTCAAATATTTCATACGGAAATATTATGGATTAAAAGAATGCATGTTAAAAGCTCCTAAACACAAGATAATACACATTTGTCGTCACGTACATGAATGTGCTTTTACGTAACAATAATAAAAATATTGTTTTTCAACTAAAATAGACAACAGGGATTATCCCGTAAGCGATGATCATAATAGTAATTTGAGAGAAAAGTAACTAGCTATTGAAAGAGAAAAGCACGGAATATCTCTGCAGTTACCAAGCAGGCGGTAGTTAGTGGCATTGCTCTCATTTGAACTAACTCTGTAACTGATTCCATTTTCGTAAAATTGAACTGCGCTATCAATTCACGTGTGAACTGTAACAGCAGTAGTATAATAATCAAGAGATGTGACATCTGTAGGCCATCTATTTCTCGTCTTGCTCGTCATCTTACTCCTTTGCGAGAGGTATTAGTACCCTCCCTCTATCTTTGTACAACACTTTTGCTTCCTAAAAATCGTTATAACGATCCGTTACTAATTAGTCCCATTATGTGATGACTAGTAGTGAGTTGTAGAGCGAACTGGGGAAATAATACATAGTATAAAATGACACTTACAATAAACAATAGAAAACAACGAAACAATTTTTATCGCTTATTTATCACAAGCCGCCTTCACGCCTTCACTTTGAGACACAATCGCACCCTTTTTTCCATCTCCTCATAAAGCAAAATTTTGGATTATCCGATTCTTCATCTATGTATGGTACATAGTTTCCTTCATTTTTTGAGAGTTTTGAAGTCTCTCATAGAACGCAATTGTTTTAAATAATCTCTAAATACATGTCATGAACATCATTCTACATTGTGAATTTAATTTTTGTAAGTATATCCTAATACTGTAACACTCCTAAATAACACAACTTTTCCGTTCTTTCACTGTATAGTTATTGAAGATAGGTATCAGCTACCCGGAACATGTGCAACTATAAATTTTGAAATCAATCGAAAATTTTCTTTCATTTAGTGGAGCAACTTTTAAGTTTTTCTACAATTTAATTTTTATGTTGACAAAATCAGTTTCTCGTATGTAATAAAGTGTCTCACTGATGAGGAGGATTAAAAACAATCGTACGCTCATGGTACGTCGCCATTTCGATGATTACCGCCTCACGGTTATCCCAAAATATGTGTAGTAAATGGTATGATATACGAGTATGTTATTCGTTGAAAACATAATTATTGAAACAAATATGACTCGTTAATTCATTCATGGCTGATCTAATGGTTAAACGTAACCAGAGAAGCGACAACTCCATGATAGATCCCTTGCAATAAATCTGGTTAAAGAGGAGCATTGAGTGGAAAAGCTGAAGTACTAAGAGTGTTCTATAATGAGTCAGTATAATGTGAAAAGCTTGGAAGATAAGTTTTAATATATATAAGATCACAATATACTCTGTAAACACTGAATGCGATAAAACCGATGCGCTCCGAGTTAAATTGAATCTGTTGTATTATAAGTGGAAAAACAAATCTTAAAGCTCAAAAAGGGAGGTTCTGTCAGAAGGGGAGATTGATTGAAATGACAATGCCCCCAGGTTAGTCGGATTATTAAAATAGCTAACAAGAGGAACCGAAACGACCGAAAATTTTTGCCTTGTCGAAATTTACATAATTGAAATGGGAAAATCATAACCGTCCGAAATGATAAATTTCCCGTTTTCGTTCGGGCTCTTGTAAAATTATCAAGTTAGCGCTACTGGGCGCCCGGTTTGGCTTGCCGGGCTTGGAGACCGGACCGCGCGGTCATTTTATGACAAAGGTCCCTCGGACCTTCCACTCCTGCCTTACTAGCCCCAAGCTTTAATACTTCTCCCTTTGCCTCCCCCGCCGCTCCATCTACCAAATAGGAAACTAAATTTAACCTGTGCGAACTGCGATGTTTCACTTCGTTGCTAGCAAATAATTGAAATGTCAGGAGGGTGCAAGTCGAGCTTTGTTGAAAATTTCTGATTCAATTTATTTGCTGCGACGCGAAAACTATAGAGCCGGACGCGGGACCGCAGAAGCTATTAGGTTCATTTTGTGCCAAGAGATATACCGGCCGATTTAATACCTTCCTTTTGAATCACGATGAATTACGAAATATACATGTATGAAGAGAGGGAGAGAAGTATTCGTTATGGCTTTGTTGATGAGCTGTGCAGCTCCGAGCGGATCAAACACGGTAAAATATATTCTTTTTGTTTGAAACTTCTAATTTCCACGTAGATTTGCCGAGTCAATTAGTCTGACCTGATTAGAAACTTTCAATTTGAAATAGAATGTGGCGGCCGTGGAAGGAAATCCAATTTCTTCATTTGACGTACGTGAACTTTTGAAGCACAACCTTCATAAGAAGAGAAGTGGAAACAAATATAAAAATATATTAATCCGCCAACCTGAGAAATTAGTTTATGTCTCATCTGGAAATAAATGGCGACTCCAGGATCGTTTGATGAAATAAACGTTGACCCCTTTTACAGTTATGCAAATTTGTAAATGTACGTAGATATTACATTTTTCGTATTTCCTGAGCGCACGACATATGTATACGTAATTCGTACCTTGCGGCACAATTTGTCTGTGTTAGACGTTACATATGGTGTGGTGTTTCTATCTCTCCCTACCTCCTCCTCTTTCAAAATAATTAGTTGGAGAGTAAAGTTATTATTTTTGGACGGCGGGAGGTAAAGCGGTGCGAACGAAGCTGAACAAACTTTTGAGTTACACATGTCTCTGGTGTGATATTTCGTTTTGTTCTCGGAGAGGTAATTTAGAATAATTTCTGTTTCGGCTGTTATTAGAGTGGTTGGAGCAAAATGAAAGGACAAATGATGCTGAACGCGATGAAAGAGGACCTGCAAAGACCTCGTTAGACTGATGGAGTATAAAAACACAAAATTATAAAATCGCTTTTTTTAATAATGCTCTGAAAACAACACGAAATCGTTTATTCAGTGCATCAAGCAATATATAATATTTTCGCTTTTGCAACAATTATAAAATTGATCAACTGAATTAACCTGCAGATAAATACTCGTTACGAGAGCTAGTGGCAAAGGTAAACTTCCTATACTATTGGGCTAAATAAATCTATTATGTAACTTAACAAAAATATAATTTTTAGAAATGCTCATTACAATTTTTCGATATACACCACTAACATATTTAAATGAACTTTGAAACCAAGTGGTCCGTCTTGATAGACCTACATAGGAGTACTGTTGATTCAGTACCAACGAATAAACGCTCCATGGCAATCACTATTAGTCTAAGACGGTTTTAGTAATAATTACCAAACGAAAGGTTTGCCTTCCAATAGATGAAAATAAATCAAATAGATGAAATCGCATATATCGAAATAGTGAGAAAATCGTAAATCTATTACCCATGGAACACCAACGATAAAAGCAAAATCACGCACCCTTGCTGTTACTAAATGTATTAATGAAAATTTGAGTAAGTAAAAGGAAAGTTTAAAGTAAGGGTCGTACATATAATTAAATGTTAACACGCATTTTTTGTGTACAGGACCACCTACACATATCTGCAAGGTTTTGTTGTAGGGCAACTGATTGCCAATTCCCAATTAATTCTCTACTTATAATCCGAATTTGAGCCAAGAATTGGCCCATCATAATTCTTGGATATCTGGGGATATATACCTAAATAATGTCTAATTTTAATGTCTGATATAGGCGGTACAAAATTGTTGTAATTTTTTGTACTAGTACTACTCTTCCCCTTTAAAATGAGCTCTCGATTGATGCTGTACGATGTTTCATTCAAAGATTATGGCCTTTTAAGTTGATATGTCCGCCATGTTTGATTTGTTGTTGACGAGGGTTTGGAAATTAAACGATTCACGCCAAATTTGGTATACGGGGGTCAGATGACAAGGTGACTGATTCACTATGCAAACGAGTATATCTGCAACTTGAGGTATTCAATTTTTCATACCCAAATAGTAGATAAGTAGGTCTAAGAGCTTGGGTTAAGTATTTTTGGTTATATCTTAACCGTAGATAGATAACCCGACTTATACCAGGGGAGAACAAAATTCCTTAGCTCCCAAACCACACACACGTAAGTTAAAAGGCAAAAGCCCGATGGAATGCAAATTTCATTGCCTTAAAACCGTAGACAGGTAATTATAAAGTCAAAAGCCCGAGAGAAGGCAAATTGCATCACATATCCAAGAGCCGGCTTTCTCGGCCGGAATCACGAAAGCTGTCTTCTTCCGGGCTATTAGGCCGTAGTCGAAACAGGTTTTTGGTACCTGACGTTTGTCTACTGCTATGGTAGACATCTTAAGGGGCAATGCGGTAATGATCAAAGAGTTCTACTGCCATTCGTACGTCGCTGGTACCACGATCTAATTGCCCGAAAGAGGACAACCTTCAAATTTCATTACATCACAAGTAACTCGAAAACCGGAAGTTAAGGGAATGCAAATTTCAGACAGATAACTCTTATTCTAAAAGCAGAGGGAATAACGAGTTCTATCACCCCAAAACGTAATTGCGAAAAACAGATTTTTAGGTTAGGGTTACCTGTCTACGCTTAGGAGGTAATTGTATTTGCTATCCCTTTGGTTTTTGGCTTTAGGGTTATCTGTCTACGCTTACGTGGTGATGAAATTCATTGCAGGACTTTTAAAACTACTTATCTACAGTTTTTGAGTACATAGCATTTAAAGATTTAAATTGTAGATGTACTGGTCTATCATATTAGATCCGTTTGAGTAGCAAATTGAAACACCGATCAGGCAGCAAATTAAAAGCCGCTCAATTCGCAGCACGTGGAGTAAAGCAGTTCGGCCCCGTCCCACATGCTATTCATTTTTTGAACATTACAAAAATTTAAAGGAGTAATTGAATAATGATGGTACGCGACCGGAAATTAAGGGATATCGGATGTAGAGTTTTTTGCCTTGTCGGCATTTGCATAATTGAAATGGGAAAATCATAACCGTCCGGAATGATAAATTTCCTGCTCGCCGCTCAGTCGTTGCTTGCAGAATTATCAAGTGTCCCGTTGACAGTTGGATTATGGTCGTTTTTTATTTTTTTTCTTTGTCGTGACTTGCCCAGAAAAAATTGGCAGAGAATTGGAAACGCATATCTCATCGTCGTACGTTTAATTGACAACGATATCAATTTACAAATGGTTTTCGTTTCGCAAATTAAAAAGCTTTCAAGATTACATCATAGGGGCTGCGCAACATGAATAATGACTTTGATTCGTGTTCGGTTTTTTAAACCTTGTAATAAAAAATGTTGTTCTACTTTCGAAAGAAAAAATAGATTGCGCAGGTGTACACATCCTTGTGCATAGAACGATCTTCCGCCATTTTCACCTACAAACCACGAGATGACAAATGTACACGAGTCTCTCATGGTAAACATATAGGTAACTTTTAGATAAACATTTGAGTGAGGGAGTACGTTGGCTTCATAATCTAAAAATAAATCAACGTTGGCCGGTATATTTATATGTATAATGTATATGCAACGTTGTTTTGGAAAGTTTAGAGCTCTATTACAATTTTAACGCTTATTTACAAAATATGCACCCAAGCCAGCCAATCAAGATCTATTTTAAATTAAATAACGTACAATCACGTACAATAACTCAGATACCCAATGTTTTAAGACAAATTAACTATAACTTAATTCTTCGGAATTGATAGCGCATCATCTTTAAATTTAAGATCTGTCCGAACACTTTATTGGTGGTTCAATAAAGTGAAGACACTAGTAAGCGTCCCTTCATCAAAAATTTGTATTTAATTAATAACTTTCGGTGTATACTCCCTGTTTAAAGTGATTCAGGTAGAGAATACAATCTGACGAGAAGGATAACATAAAAGAAAGGTCGATAATTTCTTAATACCGAATTGGGTATAATGGAAAAATATTTCTAGTGCTCAGAAAATTTTTACTAACGTTAGACAAAATTTCCTTCCCCTTTTCTTCAGATTTATAAGCGATGTTTAAATAACTAGAGTGGTTAAAATTTTTCCTAATGGCAAATGCATTAGTACTACCAACTAAAACTTAATAAATGTACAGAAATTAAATGCTTGATCAAAGCATTTTGCCGGTGTAATACACAATAACTGCATGCATGAATAATAATATACAAGAAAAAACATCACAATACAGTTTTAGATAAGTACATGTCATCATCATCATCATCCGAATCTAATGTTTCCTCATTTGGTACAATATAGGTTTTATATGAGAAATCCATCAATAATATAATTTAAACTCCATAATTTTTCTTTCTCCTTTGTGACAAGCTTTTCCGCATTTACTTACGATAAAACTTTGTGCAAGACTTCCTCTAATTTAAATGTAGTGTTATTTCTGACTGTTTCAGATTTCATCTGGCAATCGATTAAATATTAATCACGGCTATTGCAATTAAAAATTAATTAAATGCTCTTTAAAAAATCTCAGTTAACAATTAGTTACTTGTTAGTCGTGAGTTTTCACAACTTACGATTAATCAGTCGGTTTTTTTTAATAATGTAGTTGATTTAAAACGAACAATTAAAAGATACTATTGTCCGCAAGGCGTTCTTATATTAGTTTATACTGCATTTGAACACCATCTTCTCATATAGCTATATACCCTATGTATATAAATATCTATTCAAATAAAATTAAAATGCCTGTCTGTATCGATCCGTTTTAATTGTCTAATTTTAGAACAATTGAAAAAGTTTATTGTAATTGATTTAGTTGCAAGATACAACTGATCTAGATTAATTCAAATAAATTAATTGCAACGTGTAGTAAATAGTTCAAGTGCAATTAATTTCAACAACAGTTATATTAATCAGAATTACTAATTAATTCGTTAATTAACTGATTGAAAATTTAATTGATTAACGCCCAACAGTGCTCTATAGGATTAAGTTAGTAATGGTATGGGGGTAAACGAAGCATAATTATCCCCCGATCCTAGACAGTTCATCGATTACATATTTTTTATATTTTTGTTTGTGTTGTTTAAAAACATGAACACGTTCATTTTCTGCCATCGTATTATCAAACGTAAGATATTTCTTTTTTAATTAATTAATTATCTCATCCTTTTTCCAGGCCATCCACCCAGGCCAAGTAATCCATTACGATGATGAAGTATTATAATATGTCATTTAACGTCAAAACGAAGTATTCCTCAAGTACTTCTGCAAACATTTGTGACCATCAAAGGTATATTTTTATCAATCCCACATTTCAAAGCAATTTACTCTTCATTTAAGCACATTTCATCTGAATAGTAGGTAACGACGAGGAAATTTCTCAGTACGGACGAAACAAACGTAGAAGTAAAATTTTCTCGTAACAGCCTTCAGTTAAAATATATTTATCAACCGTAATGGTACATCGACGTTTGGCTCCTCGTCTGGGGCATTATTAAGATAATTTATTCTCAAACACAAGCTAAATAACTGACTGAACAACTAGTATAAGTATTATTAAAAATGTCATGCAATTTATAGAAATGTTATAGAAGAGCACCACTATCAAACCCGATCCAGTAATCTTCACAAACATGTGTCAATAATCATGTAACAAGCAACTGCTAGTTGTTTAAAATTCTAGTAACATTAATAGGAAGATTGAAGTACAAACCTTCATCAGAAAGTATCAACATGAAGGCAGTAATAGACACTCTTCGAGAGGATAACTGCTGTGTATTAATGGACACACACATGGTATTAAAGACTAACTTAAGTTTATTTCTATGGCGATTGAACGAACTTTTAGGTATATCTTTAACCCAATCCCTTACACCCGAGTAACATGTCAAGTTCCAGGTTTCTGAGTGTCAATGTAAGTGGTAAGAAGGTGAATTTCAGTTCCATATTAATCTAGAGAAAAGTTGGTAGACTTCCTCCTTGATCCAACCATTCAGAAAGTACAAACTGACTAACAAACAGTGATAACATGCGGCGTTTCAATTACCAGCTAAAGTCACGATTGTTTGACCGATGAATGAGGTGACATCTCGCGGCAATAGCAACTTTAAAACTAATTTGACTATTTGACATTTTATATTGTCATTTTACATATATTCATCTTTAGAATCTTATCATTTATGGAGAGATTTAAACGAAACAAACATACCTCGAACAAACATACAAAAGTGCTTACGATTTTGTTGTAGATATAGAATAGTCAACTTGTAAAAATAATTGTTGTATTGCTCAAAAATATTCTTTATTAGAAATCGGTTGTTATAATAGTGTTTTATGTGCAGGTAAAAAGCGCAAACATCGCTTTACAAATACGGTTGTTTCTCCACGTCTAAATTGACCAATTAATAAGTCATAGGATCTTTGCACGCGGCCCTACAGCAACTGTTTCCATCCGCCATTTTCTCTAAAATGGAACGTGGTATCCTCTGGCGTACGATAGTACGTTTTCAGCTCGAAATGTGTATCCGATGGCCCTCTCAAAGGTGCAAAGCACCTCAAATTAAAGGCAATACCCTGACAAAATCGCCATGACGTGAGTAAACCCGATAGCAGCATAAATAGCAGATATTTAATAAAGTTTGTCGGCGGTCACAAGTCGGCTGTCTAATTCTTAAAACAAAAGGAACGTTATAAGTGGTTATCCACAAAAACAATCAACAAAATTAGCAGAAGAAATAAAGTGAAAATGCATTAAAATACATTATCTCATCCCTTGACATTTGAATAAATTAAATTCCCGACATAGGAATATCCATGTATACGTTTACACATGTACGCATGAAAGATAACACACCATTAACACACCGACGTCCAACGCAGAAAGAGATTGCTAAAGTTTATCCAGGTAGATGCATATTGCAATATTTCGCAGATAATTACTCTTACAACGAAATTACTCGCTAGATGATCGCGATTACCGTTACCATGACATCTTATTATCGTTCATAACGTTAGATGAGACAGTAAAGTGCTAGGAAATGTCGCCCGGGGGGGAGAAACGGAACGACAAACATATGAAAATCAACATGTACGCGTAATCTCCATTACAAATTAGGTATATGGAGATGAAATAGTTTTCTGTTTTATACCTCCGAAAGGATCAACTTCAGTGAAAGCACGATAATTCAAAGTACCAAGTGACTCAAAGCGAATACAAAAGAATTCGTATTATCGTATACATTGTAGATTATAAGGGAATACGGTAAGGGCTGCATTATCATTTGATTAAATGGAAAGTTGTTTATGCAGTTGCATTCATGAAATAAAGAATTTTTTACATCGACATGAAATCATTACTTGCCGTAGACCATCTTTTATTGGTACGACTAAAAGCACATTTGTTATACCTCTAGGGTAATCCGCTGCAAATAAATCAAGAGTATTTAGTAAAATTGGTTAACTCCATTGGACATTAAATGAAATCATTATTTTTAATGGAGAAACTTCAACAGGAATCGTAAGTTATTCAACCAATATATAACATAACTTTTTGACCAGATTTGATTGTTAAATGTAAGCTAATTGTTAAAGTATATATCACTAATTTAGTAAAACGAGATTTTTTAGATGGAATTGTGTTTCCATAACAAACTGTGCCAAAATTTATACCATTAACACAAAACTGTTTTCGAAATTTTTAAAAAAAAAGAAAATACAATCACTTATACACCATTAGGTTCTTTGGGATATTAGATTATATGAATTCTTTCCCAGTAATCAGCCTTTTTAAAAGCACCAACAAAATCGAAAACTGTTGCAGCAATGCAAGAAGTAAGAAGAAGTGAGTAAGAAGTGACAGTAAAAAAGATATTGGAATTGATAAGAACAGGTTGAAATCCAGACCGTGTTAAAACTATAAGAGGGTATTTAGGATTGTAAGCTAATATTTTAATTCAAAATTAATCAGTATTGTCCTAGCTGGACAAATTAAAAAATGAAATATTCACATCTGGATTAAACGGAAAAAATTACGTAGGGAATAAACCGATAATTACTACTGCAACCGGGAGTTGCAATTTTTGTTCATCAGTACTTGCAGGTGCTAAAAAACACGTCGGAAATGCGAAAGTTCGGATATTTTTCACGAAATTCCAGCGAAGTAATTCTCCATTATTGAGTGTAAATACGTGCAAACAAAAAGGACCAGCGGTGCATTTTATCGGTTAAAAATCTTCTCTCAAAATTCCGTTGATTGATTATTATCCAAATTGGTGGTTATTCCGGTTTTTTATGCACGGTAATATCAGTGTTTTCGCATCGTGAAAAATCGGAAATTATTGTTATCAACGAATTACTAAAAACTGCTGGGCTATGCTATAATCGCATCATGCAAATTTTATAAAAGAATATCGATCGAAGCACCCAACAACGTATTTTGACCCCTGTCGATAATTCACGATTTTCGAAAACAGTTACTAATCTGATTCGAGATTATTCACCCGCCATCTCACGTTTATTTTTACACCAACGCACGTTTTTTTTATTTCGATTTAGCTTCATACAATTCGCTAGCTGACCCAATTGGCTCACGGATTTTGATGCTTGCCAAAAAAACCGCCGAAACGTCTCTATTGAATCAAGGAACCGGCAAAAAATATGGGAAAGTATAAATTAAGAAAATTACGAGGTCTTATGAGAAAGCTCCTCCGCCTCGTAAATATTATTTATATTGTTATATTCGTTCATTTTGCGGATATCATACGAATGTTTGATATTTGAGAAAAATAGGCTGGTAATAAAACTACGACAGTTCAAAGAAACAACCACAAGTGTTGAACTTGTAACCAAATGGATTTCGGAAGTTTTTAAGTTTTAAGTTTGAGTTTCTGTAATCTTTACTACATACAGAGAAGAACATGTATTGACGGAATCAACAAGGCAGTTGAGATGAGAGAAAGGAAAATACAAGAGATGCGCATCGGAGCAAATGGAGAGAATTCTGGAGAAGAGGCTCAGCAATAAACCAAAGTCCACTGTTCTCACATTCATCAAAGGCAGAAAGACTTTTGATTTGAAATAGGTTTTGAATGATTTATTTCTGGACGAGCCTTTATAGACATTACCATGTGTATTTCTGTACACAAATGAAAGTTTTGAATTTGAAATAAGAATAGGATTTAGAAAGAACGATACAACGGTCACGTTTACAAATACATTATTATACATTACATACAATATAAACTGGGGAACGATCCCATTTTTCAAGCAATTGTTATTATATGCTGTCAAAAATATAAATAAGCATTAAATTTTCACGGCACTGACTTCCATTGCCCATGTCTCATGAGTCATTCCATGAAAAACTACAATAAATTCACTATGGGAAAAGAATAATACACTGTTGTAATAGCACTCATTTAGGGTCTTCCTACCTTCTTCGGACCTACCTCGTGGTACCTGACACTTTTAAGACATTGATGTGTTCTACTAACTCATCTTCTGGCGCAGAGTTCCCCCAGATCTGTACTTTTACAGACCTATCTCATCGACCTCCTTTGGGACATTTATTCTTTCTTCGGGCCTATCTGTTGGTAGCATATTCTTTCATCACTTTCATGCCTTTCTTGGACTTACTTGCTGGCACTCGATGATGATTTAGCCTCGTGATGCATGGGCGACCTGAGCGGAACCGAACCTAGGATTCCATGATTTTTAGTTATTCTTTTTTGTTAGCATATCTGGTTATTTTTTCAGTTAAACTTCTTTAGGTTCGCCCTTGATCAGGAATAAACTTTTTGAAGTTATGCAATTTATTTAAAGTGAAGGCAAAGAAAATGTTACAAGCAGATTTTCAGTATAGATAAATGTTGCAGTGATATTTAGATATTTTCAGTGTTTTAATATTGATAGATTCACTCAAAAGTACACCACACAAATAAACGTCGTTTTAATTGGAATTTGAAATCTTTACTAAGTTAGAAACATAAATAATACAATTATTACTTGTAAGAAAATCTAATTGTTCTTGTTTTCAATTGTAAACAAAAACAGAGATAAAGATAAATATATTTAAGCAACGGTTAAAGTGTCACTTACTTCCCTGTGGATAGCTTTTCTGTTTATACTTCTAATAAGCAGACAGATGGTTGAAATTATAAACAGCCGAGGATTACATGATTTTTACTAGTGCCTTACTATCTGCATCTCCGGTTTAGAATTTCACTTCTGACGGCCGTCCCGACGGACCTATTCTCTTTACCTTAAGTCTCATTTACGAGAAAGGAATCACCTTGACTAGTAATAAAGTAAAGACCGCGTCACGTTAAAAAAAAAACTTATTATTCTTAAATCACTGTGGTTATTCTTAAACTAAGCAAAGTATGCTTAGTCATCGACTTTGATAAATTTATTTGATTCTTTAACATTCCCCGATACTTGGTCTTATGCAACCAGTATACATACCTAAGTTTCTTATCGTAGCTCTTAAGGATGAGCATTAGGAAAAAGTTGGTTAGACTATTGTTAGCCTTGCTGCAATGCTCATAACTGTAATCATTTACGGTTTAAAAACCCTGCCAAATCTACTTCACCCTAATTGGCGCAGTCAGTGGGAGATTTCAGGAATTACACGTATTGAACGGATAATTTAATCGTTTCAACGACTATCCGGAAGAACTATTAGATCGATGAAAACTTTGAATTGAAGTGAAAATTAGATACTAAGATCATTTCCAATTTACCTCCTAGATAACTACAGGAAAAGAAAAACGAAAACTACACACCCTGAAAGACACGCTGACAAATCGTCTGAACCCACAGAAACTAGGACAAGATACCATTCGAAACTACGTTAGAAAAGAACAAAGTAGTAGTCGTTGTTGTCAGAAGTTGAAGAAAACGAAGTTGTCAGAAGACTCAAACCCTGAAGATCTTCCATAATGTCCCCTTTGAAGTACAACTCGATTAACTAATCAATATACAGAGTACTTTGCAACATATTATATATTAAAAAAAAATAGAAAAATCCGTCATATATTGGGTTTTTATTTGATTGCTTCACGGTCTTTTTATACACTGTAGTTATTTTTGGAGATATCGTTATAATTTAAAAGTTTTGCTTGAAAAAGAAGCAGACAAGAATACCTTTGGACAAGAATCTGATCACGGAAGAATTACGAGGTATTATTTTTGACTTCAGACTTCAGTTTTGTAAAGTCTCACCTTGCATTCTAGCGTAGGTTATAAATATGAGAACAGAAAAGAGCTCGTCGTATGTTAACCTCGTGGTAATAAAAGTCTCGAATGTGGTAATTTTCGTTTTAAGAACCCTGCCAAAATCTACGACAGTAGCACACAGGAATTGTTATATCTACGCATACAACAAAGTCGTTGTCCACAGTTAATGCTAATAAATTAAGATTCTAACAAATATTAGGACATTATTACCTAATGGTATTTGAATCAGTTCTCAATTAGGCAGCTAACAAATTGATAGGTAAGTAATCGCACGATCCTGATCAAATTACAAAGTAAACAACTGAAAATCGATCGGACGTGCAGTATTTAAACAGAATGCCCAAGAATCCCACCCTCCCTATATTCGCTTCCAACATGGCTTGCTACCATAGAAGTCGCGAGCTAAAATATTTCCCTTCGAAGTTTCGTTCACACTTGACGAAACTTGACTGGCAACTGAATCCCCCTATTTGAATGGAGTTTCTACCGAAATCGATTACTTCATCAGTCGAATACGACCCAAGGCTTCGGAGGTAATTGCAACTCGCACCATCTTTCGATACTTTTATTATGATCGTTAAAAAGCTCATGCCGATTTACTGCAGGCCATGTGGAGCTCGTGTTCGAAATCCTTGTGGAATATTAGGAGAATTGAGATTGTTTTAGGTTATTGACAATGCAGGTCCGGATAATTTTATTAGCGCCATAAACGCAATGACAATCATGACAACCAGAAAAAAAAGGTAGTAAACGGTGTTGTAAATCGGGCGTGTTTATTCGAAAATAAAAGTGACTTCTGGCGTTTATGAAAGCGAACGATAAGTGTCACAATTAATAAACCCTTGATATAATAGGGTGATTCAAAAGGTTGATTGTTTGGATTATCTCAACTCTAAATTGCAGAAATCCAATAAAAGTACTTGAAGGTCGTTTCCAAAAACAAATTAAACTTCGACCAAACTTGTAGATCTAATTAGACCATGCTTACTGGTAAGATGCATTAAACATTTTTTGGGGCAACTGTTACCTAATTTTTTACCTAGTTTTATTACCTAAATTTCTCGCAAAAAAACATGGAAAGACTTCTTGCTCACATGATCGTACAACTGTCGAAATTCTTCATTATTCTGAAAAATTTTCAGTGACTTTATGAATTCTAATGATATATTCATATTCATTATATTCATATATTCATATCAAACGAGTACTATTATCGAAATCCTTCATTTTACCAAACGTTATTCAGTGACTTGCTGAAGATTGAAGGGTAACGGGTAATTCTGATTTTGGATACGTGTTCACCATCGGATAACAAAAGTTGCATATTAAATAAAGGCTAAAACACTATCGGTAACTACGGTTACCTCCATATTAAGAATACACAGAAACAAAACACTGTAATTACATCTGTAAAACATTCTAAACGCATTTTAAGCTAAAATCCATTTTAACGTCAATATGCGTTTATGAATAAGACCATAGGAAGAAAGTTGTTGCCCTCTGCTAATTTAATTTTTCATTAAAAATGTAATCGTGAGGTTATATGTAAAGTACTATCTTATTTCCAGACATTATTTTTATTTTTCAAATGATTTACATCGACAGCTGTAAATTGAAAAAATATCGCATTGAAATTTTGAAAATTTGAACAAGCAATCTATGAAACTTGAGAAACCATGTTTGCATCAGTTTTTTGAGGTTAAGGGCAACGTCAAATTTGATCGACCTATTCTGACTTTCAGTTTGAATTCAGCGTGTTAAAATGTATTCAAAACATTTTCGGAATCGATTTGCAAGTTATAGGAACAACAATAAAGCAACTTAAGCAAACATTTAGCACCTTTTGAAGATGGGGTGAAATCATGGTATGGTCTACCCATTTAGACTTCAGATTTGAATTTGGCGGGTCAAAATATATCGGCATATACTTTTTTTTATAGATATACACTTTTTTTCGTGCTTGTGTGTCGTGTACATTTTTAAAGCGCTTGCGCTGATGTCATTAATTTTGTAAATTAAAATCTAAACGTGCAGATATTTTCATATTTTTGTGTTAGAACAGACATTCAGAAGACAAACCGTCGTCCTTTATGTACGCCAATCGCTATAGATTCGGTGAGTTGCTTGCCGATTTATTGAAAGAAAAAAAATGGAGAAACAAGGGTAAGGAATGAGTTTCCTCCAGTGTAAGATCTATCTCTGTTTTCATCAATAAATACTACCTTCACATGTAGCGAAAGCCTATTTTATTTATGAAGTGCGAAGATAGTAAAGTAAACTGTTTATTGAAATTTGTTGCGTTCTATTTTTAAATCTTGATCCTCGCTGAATCAAGAAGTTGTCGTTCAAAATTGCATGAAATCGATACGATCTTTTACCGAGGAAAACAAGCAACACTATGGTAATTCCATGCACCCTCTGTATCCAAAATGCATGTGTCAACATTTCCTTTAAACACACCGGGGAATCTCCACCAGCAGATTTCACCCCAATTAGACACCACTATACAAAAATTCGCTTTAGACACATAATTGATGGTTAGTTTCAATTCGGCCTTATTTTTTGATCATCTTTCAAATAATTCATCTCCTCCGGGAAGAGATTAATTATACCATCTCAACTAAAATTTCATGCCAACGTCGATCTATCCTGACCTATTTCGCCGGTAGCGTCGAAAAAACATCACCTTTCTTCACATGTAACAAATAAACGGATTATGCACCTGTGCCCCGGATTCGGACATTATATATCGTTTGTACCGGAACGGACGATTGTTGTTTCATCGAACGCTATCAGGTATTGCATTTAACAAATTCAAAAATTGTGTACACCTGGGAGTTTAGGATCCATCGACTATTCAATGCACGCCTATTTTGGAAAACACACCTATTTGATTGGATTCCGAGTTATTACCATCCCCATCCTCGTGTTTACTCTAATTAGTGAGAACTTGTTGTGAATTTAACAGCAATGGAGAGCATTCCTATAAACAAACGGTACGGCGATTATCGCGGCTTAATTGGAAGTTATTATAAATGACATTTTTTTTAGTCACTTGTAATAGGGATATACACAATTAGGCTTTGAAATGTTTTTCGAGCACCTCTGTACAAAAGACTTTAATGGAATATGATCTATAAATGAATGTTACCGTGCAACTGGAAACTGGCAAATATGTATATGTTGTAAGTGCTCTAAATGTTACATGCTGCGTCGTTTGTCGCCATAGAAATTCAGATATCAAAGGCAATTCAGAGATTCTAACGATTAATTAAATTAGTTAAACGTATTTCAGTAATGAGTTGATGAATAGGTTAATTTCTATTTCAGTGACTTCGACAATTCGACGTTGGAAAATATCTTTGAATCAACCAAACAGTAGATTAGTTTCTTAAACGTGGAAATTATTTTTTCCCGATTCTGCTATTAACGATGTTGATGGTAATCCAGAGGGATGCTTTTAATTGAATGTTTGTTCATCGTTCGCAAAATACGTAATTATTTTGGGAAGTTAGTTTGCTGAGAACTTTACGTGTGTAAATTGTAAACATTTCGTTAATTAGAAGGAAGTCGTAGTCGATATGAATGGTATCCTTATGTACGGTTTCTGGGTAAAAGGAAAAGTCAGCAACAACAAAAATTTGCGTGATGTAATAATACATTCGTTATTATTCGGAGTAAAGCGGAAAGCTGCAAAATTTCTTTCTGCCGTTTTAGCCGTATCGTAATTCCAACGGGAAAAGCGAGAAAAAAGCCCCGGTTATTACATAAATCCCAAAAAACAATAACAGCACTGTGACCCGGCCGCATTCCTCGATACTTTCCATGCTCGTACAAATTGAAACCTATTTACCAGCGCGAGGTATCATAACGATATTTCGAGTTTTATGAAGTTTATTGCTGGTATTTGTGGTCTCCCCGTACTGCTTCGCCACTTGAAATAGCATTACCAACAGCTGCCATTGACAACAATAATACTTTTCTCTAGCACGATTGAATTTCAATTGTTTTATAAATTAATATGTTATGTCTCGCTGAAATCGATAATGGTTACCAATTTCAGATGAAATATTCTCGTGGAACGATCGCCGTTATTACACCCCTGGTCTCATTACTTTTTTTCGAATAACATGAAAACAGTTTTAGCCCAACTATTACATACCCCGTTGCTCCAGTGCTCATTGTAATGTAGATCGACGAAACTCGCCCTTACGAGAAATATTCACAGGGTGTAATATCTACAAAATTACCGGCCTTACTTACTCCCGACTAGTTTTTTTCTGTGCGCTATAAAGATAATTAAATGTCTTCGTACATGTACGAAATTAAGCGATCCATCAATGTAGGCCATGCCATGAATTTGAGCTCTCTCATGAATACAGCGCTAATGGTGCGACTGAGACTTGTTTAAAGTGGTAAAAATAGATTCTTTCAAAATGTTAACGCCATAAACATCCCCACACGGCCAACACAACATGTATTACGTTACAGAACACAGCTCAACGTATCTCAAAGGGCAGGAAAATCCATTTCCATCTTATTTAGGGTTATATCGCTTCCAAGTTAGATGCATACTCGTTACCCTAATATGAATTTCAAGTCACAACAGAATGTAGAGTAAAAAGTTCAACACAAGCAGGGAGAAACTTTAATATAACCGCACTCAATGAAAGGGTTGTAACGTAAATTGGTTTAGTAATTCGTTACAGCACTAATCGGAATTGTTACATCAGTTAATCTGGGTTTGTTAGGAATTCGAATTTCGTCAGAAAATAGATTATCGGACAACATATTAGTATGTTATGTGCACATGTCTGGAAGCCGAATTGGATCCAGGTTAAACTGAAGACCATGAACTAAATCGAAGAATATTAACGTTGAACAATTATTTTGAAGAAAATTTTGATAGTTCAAACTTGTAATTTCAATAATGTTCGTGCTATACGAGGCACTGCTTCTAATACTATTGAAATCTTCTTCACTACTATTTAACTTTAGGTATCTCAGTCAGAAATCGTCGTTTTGAAATGATTGAAAACGGAAATTAAAGCAGAAATTTAGCATTACCCAGTGCCATAAACGATAATCTAAAAATTGTTCAACGTACCGAAAACCCTTGGGGTGACAGTCTGATCCAGAGTTTAAAATTTGTGGGCCTAAATTATTGATCGTCCGGATGCAAAAGTCACACCTTCCTATATGTCCATTGTACTACACGTCGTATAATTAAATATCACGTACCTTTCGATAGTAATCCATTAAAAAGCATGCAAAATTATAAATAACAAAAATAATCCCACTTTCAACTCGCCCACAATATTTACGATTCCATTTGGCCAGTTTCAATTTAGTTAATGTAATTCAAAGGAATTTTAATCAATTTTTCATAGTACGCCATAAAATAGTCGTGGAAATTTATATTCAGACTAGAGCCGAAGCTTTCTATCATTCCGTGAAAAAATATGGTGACCAATTAGTTTGATTAAATTTGTTTCTGCCGAAGAGAAGTTCTCGAGATAGTGATCGATCGTCGCGTGGACTGCGGCCAAATTTTATTCTAGCAGACGTTTGAAGAGTAGTTGTGGATACGAAAGGCAATCTATCCCCTGTCACTGCCAGCAACTTCATATACAATGATATAATATGAGATACTAAAAAATACACTACCCGACGGCGAAAAAACGGAATACCATCTTCAATTCAATTTCCACTTTGAGTCCGTGCTCGGATGAGTTCCGACGTCGGTCGGTAGGTGTACCGGAAGGGGGCCAGAGAGACGCACAGGTAAAACCAACCCCTACGAAGTCGAAGTAACGCAATTCAACCCTCAACCGCCCACCGATTGCCTCTAGTTTATCAGCAATTTACCTCATACCGCGTTCCACTCAAGATACCCCCAATCAGCGTACATTCACGTACGACGGATGGTATCTGCAACTCTAAATTATGTTACTCCCTAATTTAAAGTTTCGATTGGGAGGGAGGAGAATGGGCTGCAATCGAGGAATACTCCTCTGGAATATCTAGAGGGGAATTTTTGAGAAAATTACCGTAATGTCCGGGAAGGAATTAATTAAAATAAGGAGTTTAAATTTCGCGTAGCGATACTTTATTCTCCTTCTTCTCTTTGTTACTGTCCTTAACTTCACCGCGATCAATCGCTACGAAACTACAGTACAGTTTTTACGAATTTGGAAACTTTAGACTCTTTGGGAACACTTTGGTTTTAATGAACGTTTACTCTTTAGAAGGCAATCAGATTCTCTTTGATTTATTGCCAAGACTTAACTTTGACGATTGTTTAGACTTCATGTAAATTAAGACCGTGGAAAACATTGATCCCTTAATACGTTTGAAACTCTACGGAAAGCTTTTAAACTTAAAGAGTAACACCTACTTATTTCAATTTATTGGTAATTATTTTCGAATTTCACATAAACTTAAGCCAATAGTTCTTGAGCAACATTTGTTGCTGAGCTAATGGGTCTCAATGGTCAGATTAGCAGTTTGAAAGATCCTTCAAAATTATTTGTACTTATAAGAGCCTTCCGTTGTCATCTTGGGCAGGATTTTCACAGAACAGTCGTTATTTTGTTGTAAAGCATTCAGATTACGAGGGGGTTTTCAAAATTAAAACGACAGTTTTTATTTTTATTTGGATGCCGTCTTTTAAAAAGCCATTTCTATATTTCCCTGATAGTTTAAACTCAGGAGAGACTTCGTGAGATCGTGAGAAACAAATGCAGAAACTAGAAACTACTTAAATTGCTTCTTTTCGGCAAAATAAATACGGATTATTTACAACAGAAGAAGAGAAAATATAATAGTCAAAGCAGAATCATTTGTTCCTGCGCTTAGGATGTATGAAATAAAAATAGACAATTAAGGAGGGTTACTGTTCATGAACAGAAATTCGTTTAGATATTGTATTAAATGTGATTGGAACTAAATAATTGTGAAATGGCCTTTTTGCAGAATGTTAACTTCTTCTACTTGTTTACAATAAATAAAATTAGAAGCAAAATGAAGAACCCCCTCTTGTTTTATAATTCCGAAAAAAAATTATCATTTAAATATCGTGATGGTTACGGTTAATTAGAGAAAAGGCATAAATCAACAAAATAAGTTATTTATTTCCAATACGGTAAATGAGAAACATAAATGAGTAAGCTGATGATTATTCATTTTTGCATGCATTAACTATTCACAGTTTTCAATCCCATCAAAATCTTAAGTTACTTCGCTTTATATGTAATACAACCCCGTTAATGAAAATTTCTTCATTACTACGGCCATTCAAAAGCACAATTTTAATAACGCTTTAGATGCTATCTGAACTTAGATTGTAAGGAATATTTGACCTCGTCGGGTCCACTCACTTCGTATTGTTCATATTTGCTTAAATTTTAAATTTTCACCTACAATTTTTAATTTTCCCGCTTCAATATTCACTACTGCCTTGCTCGTCATGCATTCATGTTATCGTTACCAGTCACCGTTAAAGTGATTTTTCCTTTTCGTTACAGTCGCCGCATATTACCCGTTTTCCTGCGCTTCACCACATGCCTCCCCGCACATATTGAGCTACACACAGGAGTTGCTACCAGGTAAGTGGACATTGAAATTTTGTTTATACGACTGCCAGGGAAAACGAGGGTTATGTTAGCATTTCAGTGGTAGCGTTTATATGTACGTAGGTTTCTTCCATTATAGCTTTTTAATGGCTTGACGGATCGTGATGTACAATGGATCAATGGACTCCTTATTTAACCGGAGTCACAACTCAAAAGAATTAACATGTTCGGAAATAATTTAAATGCTTTACCATACTGTCAGTTGGAGGCGCATTCGTCATTTGTTATAAGGCGTCGGTGAACGTGGTAAATTCTTTAATAACAGCTGGTAAACAATTTGAGGGTAAATTGTGAAAACGTCTCACCTGAAACTTAACAATATTGCTGTTATAACATCTTCTCGTGAAAATTTTAGATTAGATTTAACCAGAAAGTGGCGAATGGTTAAACACGAAATGGTCATTCTATTAGATTTAAGTTATTTTTCAATGCTGAATACATACCAAGACAACAATTGTTAAAAATATTATGACACTGCAGCGATATATTTTTGGCATTCATGTTTTTATATTTTATTTTTTAAATCTAGTAGTCTGCCTTTTCCCTCCTTTTGAGAGCTATGACTCAAATTGACAACACCTCTAGATGCATTTGTTGCTAAACATTTTTATCTTTGTCCATACAAGTTTTAGAAGAAAGATCCCTACTATTATCCGAGAAAATGAGGTGTTGGTACGAACTGACCTCGACCGATTCAACAGCTTGTTTTTATTACAACAAGCCATTATTTTCTGAAGTGGAGAATTAATTTTTAGCTTTAACATCGTTCTGTTTGAAGTTCATGTTCAGTCAATTTTGATTCTGCGTTCTGTAATTAGTAGTCGCACAAAATTTCAACCTCATTTTGGTCTTTGCCGGTGGACGGCAAGGGAAGAAATTGACAAAATTGGGTCGCAGGTACAAACCTGCAAATTAATTTTACATGTACCGTAAACTAAGTTAAGTTTATTTAGGTATTTCTCGCATTGTTATACGACTGTTTTCCGTTTGTTAATTAGACCATGCTAGTAGCCACGTCATTCGCACATGTTTACTGTTTTTAATTTTGTATTATCCGGGGAGGATAAAGTCGGAGTTGAATTGTTTAAGGACCGTTAGGTATAAGTGGCGAAACAGACCATCAACGAATTCAAAAGGATAAGTCACAAAAGCACGTGCGCACCCCGACAAAATTGGGACTAATATTTCTTAAAACTCAAGTTGTCCATCGAAAACGAAGTCATCGGTTAACGCACATATTTCTCAGATGAAGGTGTCGAAATAAGAATATTTTTCTGGATAAAAATGATAAAACATGAATGCTCTGGATTCCTTCATAGCGAAGATACTGACACTGTCCAATTTGTACTTGCAACTTCAACAAAAAAATTTCGTTCTTATTACATATAAAACTGTAGTGCTCCATTTCTCCCCGAGCCTCTCTCTTTCACTCTCTTTTCCTCGATTCATTTCCAAGGAGTAAGATCAGCTTACGGGGATTTTGACGTTTGTTATTAAGGCCAATTTAGAAAAAGCCGCTCCGGAGAACGGAAAATAGGGCTGTGGTTAGAAATCGAGCTGCGGCCGTTCAGGATGGACTCCCTCTTCGGAAGGAGATACTGGAAATGAGTTGAGGGGGTTAAATTGAGGGAAGGAAGACTAAAGAAACTCCTGTATTTGTTTCGAAACGGGATATTGCCCAGTATCGAATGTTGCGGAAAAACGGAAAAAGGCGCCAGCTCGAAATTAGAGAGTTTGCTCAAAAAATAATTGCTCCGTGAGACAATCGTTCGCTTTTCCTTTTGTGCCAGAGAACCAACGATTTGTCAGCGTAAAAAAATGTTTCAGTGTTACGCTTTTACCGGCTAAAAATATTATTTTGGCAACACTACAACGGCGAAAATTATTTTTATTTCAGGGAATTACATCGGCGGGAATTTTATAAGCAAATAATATACGAGTTGAAAAATTTTATTTCTCGGCATCAAATGGGTTGAGGCGATGATAAAATTAAATTTAACCCATGATGAATTTGTACTTTGGCCCTGGTTGAAGTAGAAACGTTCAATAAAAAGTACGTATAATTACGTGTAGACTATTACGTATAATACTTATTAATTACGAGTATTAAAAAATGATACCGAACCTTAATTTCCCTAGTGTTTCTAACCAGTCGCTTTCGAATCAACCTTTGTGCAGGTTCTGCTCTTTTCCTCTCCTCTCGAATACATAATTCGTGGAAAATTTAATTTCGAAAACCATCAATCTCGAAATTAAACTTTAATGAGAGGTGGGGCGAATTAAAATTAACACCAGCCAGTCTAAAGAAAATCCGTAAAAGTCTGGAAAACGCACAGGCGCGCCATCGTAACTTGATTGTGTTTTAAATATTTACATCAATTTTCCGGAATTTCCTCAGCAAGTCGCTCGTGAAAATTTCTAAGTTATACGACGGCCTTAGACCGTATTTAAAGTGAAAAATTTACAGCGAAAACAACGACAGTGAAAAGGGGGGATTATTACTAGGGGTGAAAGTTCGACAAAGAACCATTACTGCGGCCCTCCCGGGACAAATTCTGACACATATTTCACCCTTCGAGAAAAAACGATGTTGACAACTCGAGAAAGCTGCGCTCTTGAATATTTCCAGGTAAATTGCCACGTAAAAATCCCCAACACGTCTTGCCACTCACTGTTGTCGAATCTTTGGTTTCTTTGTCAATGCCTCGCCTCTTTTCCGTGGCAACTTTTTCCCATTTTCCGAACGCAAACGCCGCTCCAGCAACATCCTGCCAGATCTTAATAAAAATATGTAACCATAAACTCCAGACAAATATTGATACCCTATGTTTATGGAAACAAGTTCTGCATACAAAACTTTCACATCCAAGATTCGAAAACTTCCAATTCAACTGGGAAACCGTATTTCGAATACTGAATATTTAATCCCCATAATCACACCGAGAAATCCTTTTAAAAAATCTATACCTCCCGAAAAACACTTAGTACTCTCGGATTATTTCAGAAATCTTTTATCATCGTTGATTTTCGAAATACAGACTACCGTCAAGTACATTAAACGTAGAGCCGGGGATAACAATCAAGATATACAATACATCAACGTAATACAATTATTTAATGAAAGAGTCGAAACAACTGTCATTACAAATCATTTTCTTCAGTTTTACCGATCAAATCAATTACGGATATTAGTCCTTTGAACTACCTCGCATAGAACTCTAGCACAAATTTAATACAATAGGTTAGATGAAATGCAGGGAATGCAACCAGAGGACGAGAAAAGACGGCGTAAAAATAGATGAATCGTATTGTAAGTTCAACGTGATAGCGGATGAATCTCGACAGACTTTCTTCCACTTTAATACCTACCGTCTTGTGCTCTGAATCGATTCGAAAAGTCAACAGACGGCGCGATAAATTCCACATACGGGCCTCCCCCTAAAACCAAACCCAGTCTCCTAGGTAGTATACCTTGATGAATATTTGATCAACAGTACTCGTCGTGTATTATATATCAGCTAATTCAGAGCAGAGTGATTAGCCGGCAGCTAATTAATTCATACAACCAGTTTCGACTCGCCGTGGGGGAAAACATGAGCCGCAGCTTCAAAATGAAGTCTAAACTGGCACTACCTCGAATCGAATCTGGTTATAATTAAATCTCCTTTGAAGTTCATCTTTTAACAGTAATGTTTACCAGAAAGATAAAGCGAAAGGGCCAAGATCGATTTCCTTCCGAACAATGGAGCCTTCACGTTTACCTTCATGAAAAGTTACCTGAAGCTACAAAGATTATTATATTATATTTTACCTGCTGAATTACTCAAAAGCCGCAACTTATTGCCCTTTCGTCCTACACGTTCAGCCAAGCAGAGAGGTGCATTACGGGAAATGACCCCACGGAATCTACTGGATGTAAAACTATTTTTACGAGCTCCTGGTTCTTTTTACGAGTGATCTATCTTGCTGACTAATTTGATCTTTATGAGCTGAGCGTGCCGTGGGATATTTCAGGTTGTCGGCTAGGGTGTGGCGTAGGAATGATCGTAACAGGCGAAACTGTCATTAGGAAAAATCGGCCTCGGTATCATTTCGTTCTGGATTGTGTACCTCCATTTATATGTGTACATATGTGGCATCGATTATCAAATGCTTGTTGGTGGTAATTTTACTTCTATGTAAATAAGTAAAGAGGGATCAATCACCTACACGTTACTATAGGCGGGTGATTTCGTGGTATTAATAATTTATTGGGAACGTCTAGTGTGTATTTTTTTAAATTGTAGTTCGGTTTTAAAAATAACTGATATCAAATCGAGCAGCGAACAAGATTCTATTGAAGCCAATCTAGTAATGCTATTGGACATGTATCAGCAGGTTAATAAAAGCTCAAAACCACTTTAAATTTTGCTTCAAAACTGCTTCCACGTTTTAGATTTGGTGATATAAAAAATATACCTATAATTAGATTAGGGTGGCCAACTTTCTGAAATATCACCCCATTAATAATTGTCCTAATATCTGGAATAACACATGCAATTTATTTGTTTAGAAGCTAGAATTTCTTATTCATAGCAAAGACTTCAGTTGCTGATAATGGAAAGTTTCCTAAGTTTCCTTAGTAGTGTCGTTACGAAAATAGTTGTTATTGTATCTGTATGAAACAAACTTCACTTGATAACATTACTTCATTATTAGTGTTAGCCAATATTCTTGCCTCGAGTGCGTTTGTAAAAATTCTTTAAAAAATGCAATTTTAAAATCATTTAGTACATTTTTAAAATTTTATATATCGACACTCTAGGGCATATCTGATAGCACTAGTATTAGAGAATGAAATTATACACACTACTCAATCTTTTTACCCTCATATGGGAGTCATTTTTTAAAAATATAAATTTCCAAAAATTTGTAATCCACTGAAACCTCTGAAAAGTATGTCAGTTAAAAGATTTCCACATGGTCGTCTCTGGGACAGCCGACAGGAGTAATTCTCATTACAACCCAACTCATGAAGGCAAGTCGTTAAATTTAAGATCTGCCATTACTTTTACAATGAATAACTCTTTCCCTCTTTCTTTCTCTTTCTCTCTCTCTCTCTCTCTCTCTCTCTCTCTTTCTCTCTCTCTCTTTCTTTCTTTCTTTCTTTCTCTCTCTGTCTCAAAGGATGCACGTTGTTGTTGTTGAAGGATGCAAGAGGTAATCATAAAGACAGAAGTTCTCTCAGAATTATACATCAATTTCGGTATACCACGTTTTAAAACGTTAAAAATTGTTTCTATAGGATTGGTCCTACAGGATTTTTCACACAAGATTCGAAGTAGGGTCGTTCACATCCCTTCCTAGTTTTTCTCAAGATGTGAAATTTCCATATTCGAGATGTTAAGGAATATATACTCGCTTCATACTTAAAGTACATCTCATTCCTTGCTCATATCAGTATTTTCAGTATTTTGTTAAACTACAGGCAGATAGACTACAAAATGTAAAGTTTGATTATGCCTTATGGTCGATCGTTGGTGGTGCACCATCTAACTACCGCATCTTGAAAATTTTAACGTGGATGAAGGACTCTTATTGTATTGTTCAGTTACATAATTGTTTCATTGGAAATATTCTTTAAATTTTAATTAAATTTCATTAACATCTTAAATTAACATGACATTAACAAAAATTATAATAGCAATTAATGGAAATTAATTTAATCTCATAAGGCATAAATGTTTGGTTAAGATTTATTTGAAGATATTTTTTTAGTAATCTGTGTTTTGTTTTATAACTATTTAATGGGTAGCAGTACCCCCTTATTTGATCTGTATTGTATTCTATCTTTCTAGCCTTATGTATATATAAAATGGCTTACTTATTTATTTGTTTTTAACGTTATTTGACTGATTGAAACGTATATCACCTAATTTTGCGGTAACAGTAATATTAGCGAATTATATCTGTATTCAATAATTAAGTATAATATTTATTTTTGTAATTTTGTATCTTCACTGATATTTATGAACAGTATTTGTAGTCAATCAAGTATTCTTTGTACCCAAGAGTAGAAGGTGTAGTGAAGTCAGTCAAATTAGTTATTATTTGACAAAGTCCAGTTGTACCCTATTATTCTGTCGCTCTCACAGGCGAAAACTCCAATTTTACCCTTAGGAAAAAGATTTATCGGAAGAGAAAGGATTTATTTCAATTCACTATTTACCTAATGACATGATTTTTCAGGATTTTTTATGATACGATGAGATTTTGCCCTAAAGAAATTTGTTCTTCAAACATTGAAACTGTAGATAAATAAAAAATAATGAACATTAAATCTTGAAATTGGAGGAATAAAAATAAGGGAATGTTCGGAATCGTTAAAACAATTCTGCCGTTTTGTTTATATCACTGAGGTTTTTCATTCAAAATTTAGTATTTACCTCCCAGTTACGTTCTCGGAATATCCTAATAAGCTTCTAGTCCATCCCCATGCCGTACAATAATAAAAGAGATGTTTGTATTCCTCGCAGTACCCTCCATCCCGGTGGAATTCTTCTGTCCCAGTTTCACCTACTTTCGACGTTTACGCCCCCCAAGACTTTTCCTCCGGGCTCCCTACTCTGTCTCTCTCTCTCTCTCTCTCTGTCTCCATCTCCTTCCACTTCGCCTCTCTCTTCTCAAAATTAGCATAAAGATTACATCGGCGTATAATAGTTTTGTAACATCGTAACGAGAAATATTATATGCTCACTTAATTAGGCAAAGACTGAGGGCATTACAGCCAAATTACATTGTGAGTTGTCTCCGTGCTGTATACGAAAACAGCACTTGTGATTAGGCAAATTTGCTCTCAAGACCCACCTAGGTTCTTTAAACGCGGCCGGATAAAGGCGCAATATTTACGAATAAAAATTCCCTGCTCGGATTACTCGCGCGGATCGTTATGCCGTAAATTCTGGAGAAAATCTCATTATTATTCCTTCGCAAAAAATATCAATACGTCCCTCCGCCATCTGTACGATAGTAATTGCTACCTGCAACGGCGCCTTTAATTAATTACGGAACTGCGTTTCATACAACGTAATAATTTACATATTCTTGCGCTGCGCGTTATTATCAAGTCCAGACATTACTACAACACACATTAAAAGTTATTATCCTTTAATTAATTCAAAACCATTTCTGGTAATATAAAAACGGCAATTGTTAAAATTTGAGCTTACAGCGGCGAGTATATTTAATATTTGCATGTTTATGACCGACCCGTGGAAAACGAGAAAGTGTCAGCTAAAGTGCTCTAGGGATGTTTTTAGGGTTCGTTAGCAACACTGCACACAGTTAACCCTTATAGTTCTACTGTGGTGTGGTCAATTTGTCCTAAAATTTGAAAAATTTTTGAAACATGTTCGGGTAAGAGCGCTTTCATTTTAAAGGTATCGAAAAATAAACGTATTCGAGGTAGAACATTACTTATTTATTTTTTATATTAACAGTTAAAATGCGTTAAAAATATCATGAGAGACCTTCCTTTATCTCTCATCTCTTAAACCGTTTTTAAATGATTCCCGAAAGCACTTTGAATAATTTTTGAATTATCCAAAACAAATTTCAACAATTTTTAAAAATTTTGCTTCGGTTAAAAGTTATGATTTTCTAATGTATTTGAGGTACTTGAGGTAAACACTAAATTAAAATATAATCGTAATATTCTGTTAGCCTTCTAACAGACGTAACGTAAGTAAAATACCCGTAAATCAGTTCCAAAACGGATAAATTATAGGAAAGAAGGATTTCATTTATTAATTAATATGTCAACTTTGTAATTGTAAACTGGAGTTGGCGCATGCTTAAGTATTGCAGAAACGCTTTCAAAATGTAGGCAACTGACCCTTCTTATTGGTTTCTCCTTCTTTGTTACATTTATAAATAAACAAAATATGTTCGAGAATATTTTTCCAAGATTAATTTTGATTTCTTTAGTGAAATAGTGACACCAACGAAGGTAAATAATTTTTCACTGTGTAATGATAATATTTTTCTGATATAACACGTCGAGAAATTACAAGCGTTGAAAAATTAAAGATTAAAAGAATAAGAGGAAGCGGAAATAACAGTAAGTGATGTGAGTTTTAATTCGCGTCAAATATCTTTCTCTGCCATGCTAGAATTTATTATTCTTTCTAAGTTTCCTTTATCGACGTTATTTACATATAATTTAAGAAAAAAAATCTAAATTTTCTCCAACGTGATTTATTTGCGATTTTACTAAATATCTCCCATTATCGCCTAGTTAAGCAGTTTCAAGAAGTCTCGCGATATGTGCTTCACAATTTTAACGATATTTTAACAGTTTTACGGTGGCATTATCGAAGTTAATGTTAGCTAGGGCAGGCCAAAGGCATCGTAAACGATAAACTACATTCTGCAAAGAAACCTACTAGAGTACGTATACAATGTAACGAAAAACTCGACAAGGCTCTCAGGGTTATATCTTAATAAATGCGACTTTGTCTCTCCGCACTCCATAGGGAATGTATAATGTTGGATTCCGGTTAACTTGAAATTCAGTCAATTCCGCTCGGTTCTTTCTGAATTTTAAAGCGGCATTCGTCACATTGTCGTTGATGTCACTTTAATAGAAATATTCATTTTCTAACGTTGGGCGTCGAAATATTAAAGGACCCATCTACAATATTCCGTTGTTGACAATGAGGTAAAAATTCTGTAGATTCATTTCTCCAAAGGATGGTGTACGTGAGTATCATATTTAAGTTAAGGTCGCTACGTTTCCTGTTTGTGAGGCTTCTTTCTGCGTTATCGATAGATCAGTAAAAAATGTATGTAGATAATGCTCAATTTAGAGTAGGTAAAACTGTGAATCAGATATACATCCAATAATGTACATTTCGCAAAAGCTTAAAGATCCTATGGACTTAGTATTTTAGATTCCCTTTAAGGTTTCCAAATCAAATGAAATAATTTGAAATTTAATTTTTTGGATCCAGAAGAACTTCTGACTTTCAGACACTTCCGGTTCTTTTATTCGAGGTTCTAAAAGAACCTATGAACTTTGTATTTTAGCTTCGCTCTAACGTTTATGAAATAATTTGAAATTTAATTTTTTGAATGCAGAAGAACTTCTGAAAGATTCTTTTTAGTTTCTTTGAGTATTCTTTACGTTTTGAATTAAAATTGAACCGTTTGAAATTCCTATAAGCCTTGTAGATTTTGAGTTTATACCAATTGTGGCCTTCCAAGATTCTAAATGAATCTCCAGAGGTGTTAGCATGATTCCTACGCTCCATGGTTGAAGTTATAACGAGAAATCCTCTAGAACATTTATGAAAATTGTGATATTTTCTGTGATCCTCGGAATGTGAAACAATTTGAAACTTATATAAAATTCCCAGATTTGATTTTAAGGCACTTTCAATAATTTAACTTACTAGAAAAACTTATGGAATCTTTATTCTAGATTCTTTTTAATGTGTCATATTATAATGAAATTGTTTAGAACTTCCCTGAACCTTATAGATTAAATTTAAAGCCTATTGAGGCCTGCGAAATTCCAAGGGATCCTCTAAGAAATCATTTGGCCTGAATCCGGCTTCATAGTATTTGAAATAAAAAGGAAAATGCTTCTAGATTCTACTTACGATTA
Source organism: Cryptocephalus primarius (assembly GCA_963576515.1). Classification (NCBI taxonomy): domain Eukaryota; kingdom Metazoa; phylum Arthropoda; class Insecta; order Coleoptera; family Chrysomelidae; genus Cryptocephalus; species Cryptocephalus primarius. The sequence goes on along the minus strand of OY754936.1, from coordinate 19,477,232 downwards.
TTTAAACCTACTAGATTAGAAGTTTAGGCACTTTGGTTGATTTACTCTTCCAAGAACCATAAAGCGGCATTTCAGATTGTTTTGTGACGAATAAAATAACAGGAATTTTTTTCAGACGTCTGCAGACTTGTAGATTTGCTGGATTTGTCCTTACATGAATTTGTTGACAACTTTCCTGTATAGGAGCCATTTTGGTTTGCACTTTGGGTATTTCTCAAACAAAAAATTGTATTTTATTAAATGACAAGGAAAATATTCTATGGTTGTGGTTCCATTTAGTTGTAATGTGAAAAGCGTGAGATCAATATTTTTTGAAATCTAAGAAAATTGTATGAACCCCAAAAACGATATTATATTGACCGCAACATTGCCGAAAACTTTCTGTACTCGTAAAAAACCATTTTAAACTTTATTAATATTAATGTCGTAACAATAAAAGCGTAATCTGGACGAGAAGGGGAACGTACGAGGAAAGGAAAACTTCCTGCCTAATGGTCTAAAAAACAATAAAAAAGATTCGAGAACATATTGTCGAACGCGTTTCTGAATCATTTATGTCAAAAGTTTTTTTCTTTCGTTAGCTACTCGAAGAAGAATGTGTTTTTTTCAGTTCTGTCGTAGCGGAAAATCCTGTATGGGACCCGGGCTTATTTTGCATGTAAATAACATATTTTACTGTTAAAGATCGGAATGATTCCTTATGCTTCAATGTGATACCGCAAATATTCAAACATGGGAATAAAACACCACACTGCATGATCCGAGAGCGATATTCGTCGAAATGTGCCTTTCTGATTTACTTCCAGCGATTGAAAACCACCAAACAAATTCTTTTCATAAATGTGCCCATTAAAATAAAAACACTCATTTACTTTTTCACAAAAGACTGCACATAAATTATTTAATTACGTTGTTAGTTTAAGCGTCACATGTGCGCTTAATAAAATGCTCAGGTTACATATTAATTTAAATATGTGTGCACACGTAACGAACGCATTTTGTTATCATATTCTTTTAACCTACAGTCACTGAAATACTGACTAATTGACGTTAATCTTTAACTTTCCCATATTCACACAGCACTCTATTAATTACAATTTTAAAAGCTGTTCTGATAACTACCAATGATCTACAAGTAGGTACGTAAAGTGAATGACGCAATTAGGAAACGGGGGAGTCGCTTTGATAAAGATTAGCTTTATAAAGACCAGCCTCGTACCATAAAGAGCAGCGTAACTAAAATCAATTAAAGCCTAATACAAAAGAGTATCAAAATGTGTACGCAGAAATTCCTTTCACCTTTCAAGTTAATCTGATTATATTGAGTGTAGGTTTTTCGTGACAGGTAATTGCACTGATTTAAGATGTTTATGACAGGGTGGAATAATTAGCACATTATTATTAATGGATAGCTCGGAGAAATATTGGGGTTTTGGATAATTATAAGCAAAGTGACGACCCACTAGGTGTTGCTCAAGAAAGTTTTACTTATTAATAATGCCTTTAATTCCAATTAAAAATTTCGTATTTACCGATATTAGGTGATTAAAATAAATTTACAAACCAGGCCTCTCTTGAAAATTATTTAATATTCTTAAATTACCTTTACCTTGCCCTGCTTTAAAACTCATTGAGGGGTTCAGATTCAGTAAAATTGTTTCAGATCAAATGTTTACGCATAAATACTTCAAGCAGTCTTTGGTGCCTAGTTGTTCCCATAGTTCTAATCTATTATTATTTTAACAGCGTTAATCATTTAATTATGCGCTGTCATTTTTAGTAGCAAATATGTTTCAATTCCAAAACAGAAAGAGAATGCTACAGATTTTAGTGTAAAATTATAGTACCAACAAACTTCATTTATCCATTTACCTTGTTGAGGACGAACTATCATTCTGGTTCTTATGTACATTAATATAAAATTAATTGACTGTCTGTCTAAGGTGGCACGTTTATTCTGTCATTTAAAGTTACTATTGATATACATTGAAGTTGCCCTATTTTCATAAATTGGACGCTTATCAAGAGAAAATCAAAGACAAATTTATAAATTGTGAGTCGAATCATAGCGGTGGTAAAAGTGGTGACAATGAAGGTAATTGTGATTCCAAGATAAAAACACGTACAGTGCCGTATTAAGGAAACCGGGGAGGGAACCAGAATAAGACGTCCCCATCGTAAAAGCTAAAGATAAATCTGAAAGTAACGAAAATATGATGGTAAATGTAAGAAAATCAGTAAATCCTGGAGATATTAATATTGCGGTTAACGATACTAGCAAGATTGGGAATGGAGTTGCTATCTTTTGTGAAAATAAAATGGGTTTTAGTACGTAAAAACAACTTTAGAAAGTAAATTAGGGGCTTCTTTTCTCATAAATGTGTCCAAACAGCTTAATTCTTGCGTGATAATGAAAAATGTTTCATTGTCCAGAAGTACCTAGGAGTCCTGCAGAGTAATATAAAGTTTACCCCATATTTCCAACTCGTTAGAAAGTGAAATTTGGAATTATTAGATTTTTCTGAATTATATAGGTGCCCAATCTTTTGTTTCTAATATAATTATTGTATAAATTTCATCCCCTTTTCCACCCTTCGGCATGGAAAATTCACAATTTTACGTTTTTTCGACTTACTACTTTTTACTCTCTCAGAAAGGAAAATTCCGAGAAATAGGCTTTTTCAGAATCATTCTGGAGCGGTAAACTATAAGCGTGAAAAGTTTGAAGTTTTTAGCAATTCGATCACCGTTAAATAATCCCATTTTTTACTTCCTTGGTAAAGATAATTCGGCGGTTTTAAATATGTCTCAAAGCAGAAATACTCAATATCAGTAAACAAAAAAAAATATATATATATATATATATATATACATGTTCCACTACTCGTATCTGTAATCTGAGAAAATATGGTAGAGATTAATATCACTTTCTATTAATTCGTTAATCATTTGCACAATAAAATATTAATGAATATGGCACCGAATATTATTCTCGGCTTTTTCAAAGATACAAGGATCCAGGGAACATTATTTTCGGATCGTAAAATGTATTTTTGATATAAAAATCATACAAACATCACAAATTAACATTATCCTAATTGATATTATCAGCACACTTTACAATAATGAAAAATAGCTCTATACAAACACATATTTGAATGTGGACTTCATCCTGCAAATTGCTGAAGGATGCTGGTCAAATGTGTAATCTACGACAGACACCATAAAGCGTTTTGAGCGTAATAAATCGACATTTACTGATCTTTTAATAAGTTTCTTATATCTCTTCCCCTCACTTTAGTTAGAGTTATATAAATGAATACATATGCTCGTAATAATTTCAGTTTCAAAAAAGTCCTTCTCCAGTCTCCTAACTACCTTTTAACTCCGAAAAATTCCTCAGCATCAAACTAAACCATCACTTCCTGAAACCTCTTACCGAATCCAAACATTCTCCTATTTGAAATAAAATCCCCGCTTGCCTCGCCCCTTTTATAAACTAATAAACCCCATCTTTTCAGAAAGTTTCCACCAAGTTCCAAATATTTGCGTTGATTCCGCCCTTGTACTAACAGGGTTGGCGGTACACCAATATTATTATCAGTTTTCAGTTTTATGGTTATCTCTGTTTGACTTTGCTGGAACAAAACGGGGCCCCGCCAGGTATGGAATCAGGTACGTGAGCTTTACGACATAAAGTCTCGGCATCGATCGAAAATTAATATTTAGTTTTTATTTCGTCGCGAATGTTTGATGAAGCAATCGCGTCAATGGATAACTTTATGGAAATGAAATTTTTATGAAGATGTCTCTCAGGGTGGTTGTGAATGGATTATTTAGTTTCAACGAGTGAAGGCGTTTTAGTAGAAATATGTAGGTTCAATGTATACGTATCACCTCTTGCCTGATGCTTTGCTGCATTTACAAAAATGCTTTCAGTAACGCTGTAAAATTTAATGAATAAAAAATTAAGTGACAAACGGAATTCGAACAGCTTGAAAATAATGTTTCCTTTAGATGTTCGTAAAACATCATTTTAAATCGCAGCAATATCATATTTTCTTTAAAAAAGTACTTTTTGCCTCATCAGAAACTTCTACTAGGTTGCACCAGTGACTTCATCTTTATTCAATCCTTCCCTATCTGACTTTCAAACGGCACTTCCACTTGAAACAACCTCAAAACTATTCTAAAAACCATCCAGGAATGTCGCATGGCTCTGACAGATTTATCTTCCTTCAGATCGGTCACGGTTTTTTGCGCCCTCGTTATTATTTCTCGTTTTGATAGTAAGAGAGGTCAGCCGGGATGGTTTTTTGCAAACGTTGGCGAGGTGATTTTTGCGTTTGATTGTCACAAACAGGCGCGAGATACATCTGTGACGTCCCCTCCAGTAACAATATGTAAGTCGCGTTTTTCCTCCCCAGAAAAAGTCAATATTTTTATCTACTGAATTGTTAATGGCGCGAGGGACTTTAAAAAAACATCGTAACAATTACCTTGTCATCCTGGAGTGGCAAACGTTCCTGGCAAACGTCCTGGAATTTTTGTAGTAAATATTTTCATATTTAATAGATGTTGGCAGGACTAAAATATTTTCAAGTACGTAAAGCTGGCGCCGGTAATTAATAACAACGAATTGCATTTCAGATACTTTCACTCAAACACACGATTCGTAATAAATATACCAAAAGTTGATGTTCTCTAAAACTATTACATTGCTACTACCCGCCTAATTAATTATTGAAATTACCTTAGTGTTTACATTGACAGAAGTAGAATGGTAATTTGGTGACGCCTCAAGCGATATTTTACATTGAAATCTACGCAAATGCCATAAATAACAGAACTAGCTACATACATAAAAATAACCAATTCAGTGAATTGGTCTCAGCATGTCAAACATGCTAAAATTGATTGTTTCTTTTTGAGAAGCTACCCCAACATCTACATCCACAACGATTGATTATTTTTAGAAATGGCTTACTAATTGAGTCAATAAATTCGAATGTAATTTCCCCTATTCACAGTCATTAGATTTATCACGTTATTATCGGAATATCTGTGGTTAACGTTCTACATGCTACATTCATATAAAAATAAAAAGTAAAATACACGTATGCATGTATAGTGAGTCAGCTACTTCGTTCAGGCAAACAAATTATTGATTTTCAGCTCACCTAATGCCCAATATTTCTCTATACTCAGTACCACTGTATCAGTAAAATGCATATAAGTCAGAACAGTTATCATAAAGATCATTCATATACACAAGGAACAAGAGAGAACCAAGGACACTTCCCTGTGGAACACCAAGGTTAATTTTAGTTGTCATGTTGTTATCAATATTCATTTTTTCGTTGAGACTTCTTTTTCAGTCTGACGCAGTTTAGTATTAATATATGACCACTTTTTTTCCTGAGCTTCACATGAATTTTTCTTTTCTTTTTATTTCATACATAACGTTAGTATTTTTAATCACTTCACTCAAACATTTTCATGTTTTTTAAATTTTCTTTAAGTTCAACTCAGTTACTATTATTTTTATATAAGTTATATAGAATTCCTATATGATAGATGGAATCTTAAATGGAAAATATCATTCATACGGTTGTTTCTTATCCACATTAATAGTTAATACATTATTTTTGTTTATCAGATATCAATTGGTCAATTCCTTCCTGAGGATTAGTAATTAACACATATTTGTACAAATTTTTTAGTTAGATGCCTCTGTTAAATTTCTGTAGTTAGTTAAATTTCGTGTAATTGACTTTTTAGTAGAGTTTCTATTTTCAATATCAACATCACACAGGAGGGGGTAGTTTTCCGTTAAAGAGTTGAACATGTTTAAGAGCAGTTTTAATCGCACTTTTAAAATACATTTGGTCTGTACAGCTCGCCTCAATTACATAGGTGTTGTAATTGTTTTAAACATAGGTACTCAGACTCTAAATTATTATTTAAAACATTAATGTTTTAATCCCCTATGATAATGTTGTTAAATCTTCTGCTTATTGGCTATTAGAATACATTTAATTTTTTCATATTTTGCTAAAACATTCAAATGTTACTAAGACACCCGAAGTTTAAATATTTATTATGTTTCAATACATAACCGTTATTTCAAATATGGCTGGATAACTTCCTTACATTTATTTAAAAAATAGAAGTTACTTAAATCTAATTCATTGGAGGTTTTCACAACTAAATCGATTTTGAAAAAAATAATATCTCATATATTTCTCTTTCAATTTACATATAGAAAGAATAGTAAGTTCCATGGAATATGTTGATTGAAAACATACCTGCTCAATGTAGCATTATTAAATATGATATCCTAGCTTAAATTTATTTCTGAAAGTGGTAATTACAGTTTTATAAATAAATGGTAGTTTAACGATTCCATTTTTAATGACATTTGAAAATAAGATAAACGCGTTTTTAAAATTTCGCTAATGATTCAATGGGTAGAAATAATTAAGGCATATCCTCAAAGCAATTACGTTTTTCTCGTATTGGTTAATAAATTAACTTAACATCAGGTATACACCTTATTTTATGCACTAAATAAGATCTTTAGGAAAGTCATGTCCATTTCAAATTAGAGAGTATGTCGAAAATAAAAGTAGTATTCTTAAAGCTAACTGAAATACTTATCGAAAATTCTAGGCAATATTCATTTCTTATATAGTCATTCAATGTTTTGGGATAATTAAAAATAAGTGAAAAAAAGTGACTATTTAAAATGTTTCTATTTAGGTTTAAGGTCCTAAATTTTATATGGAGTGATACAACGAAAAGAAAAACAAACATTATTCGGACAAATATACAAACACTCCAATTTATATATTTAGAATGTTAATGATCAATGTCTCTCATATCTTTTTGATATTCGAAGCCAAATTGATGTCCCTAAAATTATAGTCTTCAAAATCGTGTCAATAATTTGTTCAAATTTAAAATTACGAATACGCCGACAATAAAAACAAACGTTTTTCAACAGTTCAATAAATATTGATTTTTGATACCCGAGGTTAGTGTGAAAATGAACATTTTTGATACATGTTAACCTGACTCCTAATCCCAACCTTTGAAAATGATGTTATTTCTTATGTTGTGGCTTAGTAACTTAAAACCAGTGACTGTTATGGCCTTTAAATATGTAAATAGAATATTATTTTTGAAACTTTGCGCGTATTTTAACATCATAAATCCAAATGAAAGTTTAGCGATCCGCGGGAAATTTAAACAGTCGGTTTGTCATAGAAGCACGAATATTTTGATTTTGGATGTTATCAACAAGTTACACAACAGACAAAATTATGGCGATTTTGAACCTACCATGTGCTATAAAAAATGTTGTAGATTTCCTATCAAATTGTGACTCAAATTATTAGTTATAAAAGTTGGTATGCAGCTTGGGAATATATCAGTTTAAATTACAATGGGACTTTTAAATGCTACAAACAACTTCGCCAAAAATGATTTAAATAATGGCTTTTACTGCTTTGAATTTTTTTAAAGAAGGTATAATTTTCAAGTTTTGGCACCAATTGATGGTTTAAATAAAGTTGACAGGAGTTTTTCATAACTTTGGCTAGAAAACCGTCCCGAAGGAAAAACACTTTGGCTCTTAAAGCTCGCACGCAAAAACGTACATATAGGAAAAAGACGGAGAGGAGAGCCGAAGATAGCATTTTCTCCGTAATTTTTCTCGCGCAGAACTTACCGAAAACTTTGGACCATTGGGCCGGCGGCCTCCAGTCCGGGTAGTGCTTCTGGAAGGACTCCCTGGACCAGAACGTGTGCAACACCATTTTGTAGACGGTCAGCTTGTCCGGTTGGCAGGGCTCCCCTGCGTTGGTCCCGGACACCCTCGGCCCTACGGACTCGGCGGGCCCCACCGAGAGGGTGAAGAGGACGAGGAAGAGGAGGCGCACCGTGGGCGCTGGGCCGCGAACCATGTCCTCGGTCTGAGCTTCGAGCTGAGTTCGAATGCGAGTCTGAGCCTGAGGAGGACGAGAAAGTCTGAGTATCGGCTGGCGGTTTCGGAGAGGTGTTCGCGCCGCGAACGCCAGGATACGATTGAGATTTGAGAGCCAGCGAAGGCCGGCATGGGCTGGCGATGGCATGCCGGGGCGATATTTCGTAGGCGCGCAGTGGATGAACGGGAGAACCGAAACGAGGAGAGGGTAAATTCGGCAGGGCGGAGGTGGACCGTCGGGCGCGACGGATACGCGCCCACGCGCCCTCCGCCAGAATACAGAGCGTCGTCGGAAAGGTGGACGCGCCAGAGGAGACCTTCTACGGCTTCTTTGTTTATAATGACGGAAATCACCCATAGACACCTGTCTACGAAATTCCATAGAAATTGGAAAATCACACAAAACGAGATCAGACTTGGTAGAAATCTCCCGGAAAATCCATGAAAACAACGCTCGTCTCATTTATGAACTAGAATCAGAAACAATTAAATCATCGAACCAAAAATTAAATATATCAAGATACAACCTATTCACCATAAAAGGGTAAATGCACCAGTCATACTTAACACAACGGATTACAACAACAAAATCCACGAACTTAGTAATACTGAAAACTCCATACAAGTCAACAAGCATCCAACTAAAAAACTCAAAAAAGTTGAACAAACATTTTAAAAAAATAAATGGGAATTACCATAGGCGAGCTTTGAAGGGAACAAGGGGGGTGTTTGCCCACTCAATAATAATTTCAACGAAAAATTAAAATCAAAAATTAATTCCAAAATGCTCGGGAAAAAGACGCCTATAAGAGGAGAGTTTAATACTCGTAAAACCGAAGGGAGGTAATCCCCAGAAAGTACTAATATTCCGGGCGATCAGAACTTTTTCAAAATAAATTTTCCCTCTCAATATTTTTGGCGAAAGCCAGTATATGGCATTTATCATCCTCGAGAATGTCTCTATCACGACATAAAAGTTGTATGGGTCATAGAATATTTTTCTTATTCCTCATATGGGCCTTCTAGTGAAAGATTAGTAGAGTCCAACCGTTTGCTGCTGTCAGCTCAAATTATGGGTCCCAACATTAGCATGATAAACCATAGGTGTTACATAACTTAGTGTAACGAGGAAATTCAATAGTATTATGAAATATTGCACAAACACTTACTACGAACAAGTTATTAGTATATATGTTGTGTAGGTATATGATTATCTTTATTAGTAAGTACTTAGTTATTGTAGAAAAGAGCAAACTTCGCTTTTTATATTTCGCTATTGACAAATAATCTGTCATCGAAGACAATTCTTATACCTAATGCTTTAATTTATTTCATTGTTAAATGAATAAACCCGCCACTTTCTACCTGCCTCCCGGAATGGCGGGAGCGAACTAACAAAGGACATTGGGAGCGAAGTAGATTGCTACTTTAGCGATTATTACACCGCGGGAACGACCTGGTGCCCTTTAATCCAACAAAATTTCCTTACTTCATCAAAAATTATCTCCAAAGTTACGCACGAAAACCAATTGCTTCAAATTTTTGCACATTAAATTTTATTTAAATTTTGACAATATTCCCATCCATAAAGTATAACTCTGACGAGATTCAATCGATACATATCGATCTAATACAACAGGCTGTCTTTTTGTCCGCGTCCCAATCCGTTGCGATTACATTAAGTAATGATGTTATAATGACTGAGCTACTATTCCAAAGCATCACTTCATAAGGAATGTTATGTAAATCCCATCAATCACATTCTGTAAGCGAATCGTTACGCTGTGTTGCACTTCGAATATCTTAGACTTGGAGTGATATTTACAAATTAAATTTGAATTCAAAACCACTACCCACCATAGGTGCCAATAATTCTCACCAAGAACATCACGATGAAGTGCCTGCTTTTTTAGGATCATCACTAAATTTTTATTCATGTACTAAAACTAATTAAAAATTAGTCGTTCCGATAATTAACGGCTAGTATAAACACAACAGTTCAATAGTTTCATGAAAACGTTATAAATTATGGAGGAAATAGGAAAACATTTTAACGTGTATATTTATAATATAGAAGAAAATATGGAGATGAAAAGAGAAAACACAAAACTAAAACTCCAGACGAATTCAAATCCATGATTATATTCATCTGTAGGTTTAAATTCAATGGAATTCATATGTTTTGATTAAGCTTTCAAAATCGCAGTAATAGAAAATGAAATTATACATTATATATAGAACTTTTACTGCTGTTATTGTGGGTTTTGTTTATTTTTCTTCTTCTGGGTATTTTGGTGTATTAAAAATGTTACGAGTAGGGTTATTTATGGGACTTCACCATTTTATATGTTATTCTTTCGGCAAAACGTATTTTTAAGAACTTTTATTGATTTTTACCATACAAATAAGCACAAGGATTTCTTGTAGCATAACTGCCTGATGTTGAATGCTTAGGATTGTTAACTACACATGATTAAGAATCAAAATTTTCTAATACCATAGAGGAACATTATTTTCTATCTATCTAGAACCTTACATTTTGAACGCCTTCAAAATTTTTCAAAAATAAAAAAGATTAATTCTTAAAATTTTCTTTTCAATCTTCCCATTTTTAAACTATTTTTCTAAGAAGTTTTACTTTCTCCTACAAGCACGTGAAAAAACTGCACCATTGTAGCTAGTAGCATCAAATTAAACACTCTATGAACAAACTTGCAGTATTGTATTTGTGGGTGTCTGTGTTATTACGCTTTGACATGCAATTGTTAGAACTTGTATAGAGCCTGAATAACGTCTCTATTATAGCTGAAAATATAGTCATACCTAAAATAGCATTTAAACTAGGTACTACTTACAAATCAAGTCCACGTTTTTCTAAAAACGCAATTTTTAATTGCATTTTATAAACTTATATAAATTTTCAATCAAATACCAAATAATATAATTTATTTGTTTGGATAAATAATTTTTCACAAGGGGTTACGTGAATTAAATACCTTATGGAATAAAATTAGTTAAACAATTAAGAAAATGTAGATGAGATTTCATGTAATAGTGTTTCAAAGTAATACTTAAAATAATTTCAGCATGACTTCATAGAGGAGAGTAAGTACTAATACCTGCTATATTATTCACGCAGAGTAAGTAATGAAAAGACATTAAGAATTAATTGATAAATGAAAAGAAGAATATGTGATTTAGAGTTTATCATACATTTGTAATGTTAATGATTTCCCAAATACAAATTTCATATTTTATTTATGTCTAAATAAGCACATATAGGGAACACAAAAATATTTCTTACCAAGACGATTTTTTTGGTTGTGCTTTTTAGGGTGTCGTGGAATGTAACATAATATGGGCTTCAATTTGATGGTGTTTCATTTACGAGTTGTTGGAACTGTAAAAAAATAAAAAGTGTCATTTGCTCATAAAAGGAACACACGCATAGGTGCTATTTCTTGTCAGGATGCTCGCAGTTAATTTTAAGTGTGGGAACGGGGTTATGAAATTTTTATTCCACTGTCACATAAGATTTTATAGACTTACTTGGAAATGTTGCGAATGTAAAACACATTAATATCAACGAACACTGTTTTTCATTTTTTTTTAACAGTTCGTAGAAATTCTTTTTCGCTTTATGTACGCAGAAATCAACTACATATGGAATATACATACCCCTTTTTAATACCACGTTGTTATAAGGCGTAACCCCCCTCAACAGATTCTCTTACTCACTTGCGAATTTTAAAAAAAAGCACTTAACGTTTTTATAAGTATCTTAAAGGGCCTCCATAAATTTCCTGAGAGATCCTTTTGGGCGCCCAACCCCCTTTCTACACTATAAGAAACGAAATATTCTCACGGAGTTCCTCCTCCCTGAGGATTGTACATAATTTTTAATTAAAAAAACAACAAAAAGTAACATTGCCAAAACAAAACAGGTATAATGATGGCAATAAAATTTATACAAATAGGACGTTTATCACCAAATAACTGTTATTATCCTTTCATATTTCAAGAGAAGTATGGTTTGAACATGTATTTGGTTGATTTCAATTTGTATGTACGTATGTATATGTATTATTATTCCACATAATTAATATAAATAAACCACACATTGAACATGTTTTAATACGAGGCTTTGCTGATTACAAGCAGCTGTAATTTAATAATGTCAGTTATTAGTAAAATCATCAAATTCAGGATAAATCATAAATGAATTGTAGGATTCTAAAATTAATTATACAAATATAACTAATTTAGTACTCTTAATACTGGTAATTATGCTGTCAGTGCGAACCACTAATTCACTGACAATATTCTATGAATCAAATACGACCAATGTTTCTTCAAACATTTATTTGCCTATCGTAGCTCTGGTTCTCAGCACTCAAAAGATGATATGTACAATTAAAAGAAAATTACAAAAATCTTCTCTCTCATACATATATTGACAAATAAATTGCCTATTGCAGAATTAGTTATGCTATAGGGTAAAGGGAGGATAGATGGACCACATTTTGGAAAACTTTCAATAACCTTTTCATTAACCGGTGTGAACATTTACAAAATTACAAAACATAAGATTATACTTTGCTTTCCTATTTTTAATAAGGGGTCTTGCCCTTTATACGGTGACGTAGAAAGATCGTTATGTCAGATAACATGTTCTACAAGAAAATTATAAACTACAAAAACATCAGAAAGTTAATTACAATGTCATGCAACACCCTGTATATTAATACTGGCGTTTGATTTTATCAAAAGAACTGAGCCTCTGTGAAGAGGTTTTATAGCCTTTCTGGGATGATTCGGGTCCGATTTCTATGTTTCTTTAAGGCTTTTCCGCTGTTTCCCTATGTTTAAATTATTAATTGTTGTTACTTTATATTTCATTTATTATACCTACATTTCAATGAAATATTCTCTTTCGCCTACGAATTACTACACACGACACGATTACTACGACAAAATTAAATGTTTTTTAATATTTCTAAACATTACGCAGCTGATTGACCCAAAAAAATCTTTTTAATAAATCACCTGTGATTGTAAGGAAAATGACGTTATCTTTCAAGGGGAGATTTTTTGAAATAAAGTGATTGTCTCACTTAGTAAAAAATGTCGACGGCGTTATTTGTTTCACTGATAATGAATTCTCTTATTGAATAGCAAAAAAATGTTAGGAAGTATTTCATCCTGCCAAGTAAGTGAATTAAATTTAATAATCTGTCTATTGAAGACATTTATACCTCACGGTTCATAAAATTAAAAAATCTAACTTTCTGCTTCACTTTGGAAACAAACACTCAAATAATCCAGCTTTGCTTTGCTTCTCTCTGGTAATCTGAGGGGAGGAACAGCAGAAATAAATATTTTCGGTTTCGCCATAAATTCTAAAAAATAGGCACACTTATCCTACACAAAAACTAATGTCTATCTTTCCCCTTTTTAAATGGAAACGTTTACTCGCGTAGGCATCGAAACAACCACATTATCGACGGCGGGTTGCGGTGTATTGTTCCATTACTCGAAGACCGCGGCAGTTAGCTCTTCCACAGTATTTGGAGGATGTAATCAATTGTATATCGCTACCGGGATTTAATCCCAGAAGTTTTCAATCGGATTCATGCCAGGGCCAATCCAATCTCCCAATATTGTCCTTTTGTAATACACGCTGGACTACACTTGTGCAATGACGCCTGGCATTGTTATCATTGAAAACGAAATTTGAGATAAATTTGTTGCAAAGCAGGTAAATTTTGTCTGGATGGCATTACCTTTATAAAACTCTCCTATGATGGTTGTAGACGTACCAAGATAGATTAATTTCACCTTAGTTTATAATGCAAATGTGTATCAACTCCCCTAAGATAAATTTCCCTAAAGGAGATAAAGATAGAGTCAGCTCCATTACCACTGCCACTTATGGTATATTGCTTTCCATACCACTTTGACTTTTTACATCCAGATCTGAAATATAATTACTGTACAAGTAATTAAACTCTAAGGACTTTCTTCACTTTACACATTGAATGTAGTAATTAAGGCCCTCATTGTCTTCGAGTGTACCCCCAAATCCATAAATATATACCCTATACCAGCCATTGCTAAGATATATATTTTGGAGAGTGAAATGAATAAATAGTAATTTGTATTATGTTTAAATTAAAACCAATATAGCAAATTTTACTGAACTACGGCCTCATCATCCAAAAGCTACTTATCTGAAGACAGCAATTAATGTATTATTACTAATACGTTCTTTAAATCTGGCATAAATATATTCGAGGTTCAACGAATTGAAAAGTATGGTAGCTATTAGAATTTTTTGGATATCTGCCAGCTGTCATCGCCAAGATTACCACATCCTCGAAATCACTTAACCTATTGAGATGAAATTTAGCACAGCGTTGCTGTAGTAATTTAGCTGTGACGAACTATCTACGAGTAGCTACCTGTTTATGATTGTAAACACACTGGTAATATCGAAACGCCACAATTTTCCTTGAAATTGGACAATAGGTGGTAATTAACGTCCTTTTTGAGCTACACTGAGAAATTAAATTCGGCCATACCATAGTAAGTGTATTGATGGAATAGATCTATTAAATGTTTCAGTGTACTAAATTTTCATAACTTTTAGAAATCTTTCTATAATACTTAAAAAAAGAAGAAAAATGATTTGTGTGTTGAAAAATATGTCAAAACCAAAAAGAAAACAGTACGATTTAATCGAAAATATTTTTTCTTCAAGAATGTGTTTGAATTTTAGTCCTATTTTCTTTCTAAACTTCCATTTAATGCTTTATTTTAAGCTGTCATGAGTAACAAGGCCTTATTTTTAAAATTTCGGTGTGAATTAGTGAAAAGTAACATTGTGGCTACCTTATTCGAGAACGTTAACTCAGCCAAGTAAACCCATTTCCGTCGTACCTAACATATAAGCTATTTCGCCCAACAGTAGTAGTAAAACGCCTCCCGCGTCCCGACTTTTGTAGTAGCGGACGCTTTTAGGCGCCTTCCCAAATGGACCGTACTTAAACGTCAAACTTGTAGTTAGTCTCTAATGGCGAGTCCCGAAACTTTAACTCCTAAAATACAGAAATTCGCCGGCTTCGAGGTGTGAACATCTGGCTCGCAGTCAATTTTCTTACACGTGTCCCTCAGTTAGGTAAATAATAGGGGAGGTTTTACACCACCTCAAGGGATGGTAAAACGATGTAACCCCCTTTGTGGGTTATCGGAGCAAACACGGGGTGGTTCCGAGACTTAATGGAGATTACGGGTTTCATAAATCCAAGCCACTGGGCCAGTAGTGAATTACTTCTTTCAGCTATGCAAATGGAAACGGAAAATACGAAAAGCGCATTGCTTTTATCTGTTTCTTACGTGTTCCGAAGTCATCAGCATTCCCGTAATAAGCGAAGGGAAAAGTTGGGTGGTTCCAAACTTTCCAGCCGTATTATTTAATCATTATCATTCAGGTTTTGTTTGCTTACTAAAAGTTGCAACTCGCCATGTGATACTTCAACGCGTAATATTTAATTAAATTAAAAATGCTGGACGGTGCTAAATGGAAAATAAATGGAAGTTGCAGAATATCTGAAGACGATGGGAGATATTTAAGGAAGTTCCTTGGTCGAAGTAACAAAAACATCAATCATGTTAAACTTATTAAATTAGAAAAATTCAATTTCGTTGAAAGAATTTCATGGATGATCTCGAAAATGTACGAATTTTCTCTTAGGTTGATTGAAAACAAATACAAGAAGATCCGTCTTGTTATGACACGAGAAGTTGTACGTTTATAATTTTTGTTCTTTGTTTGAACTGGAATTTAAGATGACACTTTCGTGAAAGCCAATGTAAAATACTACATCCACTAATAAGACAAAAGATGTTCACAGTATAACCGTTGGTTGTACTGTAAAGTATATTCATTACGTCTTTCGGGATAACTGTGCCGAAACTGTACAATAATTTAATTAGTAAGTAAATTATGGCATTTTCATCTAGTTGACTTTAGGAGTTTCTTGTCTAATTTTTAGTATCATTTCATTACTTTTGAACTACTTATTAATAATAAAATTCTTGAGTCTTCATTTAGACAAATAAATACATTTGTATAGAAGTAGTCAATAAACAAACAATAAAAATAGCGATACTAAATATAATACCGGTCACAGTATATTTCTGTTATTCTATATAGATTAACTAATTAATAGAGGTTATTCTATATAGAATAACAAATGAATAGATATTCAGATATTGAGTTAAAGAAGAAGCAGGCTAATCGGTTGGATACTCGTTCACCGAATAAAAGTTCCTTTCCAGTCGATAGTGCTTCAAAAACTTCATAAAATTATTTATACGTAAATATTTTTTAAAGTTTTGAGATAATTTATTACAGATTATTTGTCTGGTAACAATTTTATATATGTGATTGTTTTGAGTTTACATGAGGATAAGTAAAAACACAAATTTCAAAAAAGTTAATATTTTAAAGTTTCAAAAATAAACTTTAGAGCTACAGATAGAAGCCATTCCTGCTACACACCGAATCAGTTTCTTTTGGGAAATAGATATCTTGAGAAAATGAGTATACGTTCCCCCCAAAGCAAATGCCATACCTCAAATAAGATTCAGCCAGTGTCAACTTCAGTCAAACTTGAAAACCTTTCCATAAGAAATGTTTAAGTGCAGTATATAAAGCAACAAATTAGCTAATACTATATAATTAGAAACCTTAAAATTATACAATTATAGCTAACTTAGGCCCATAGGTGGTTTGAAAAAATTTAGAAACTTAAAATTACACTTATCAAGGGGTGGAAAATGAGGTAAAATTTGTGCAATAGTTACTAATAAGCAAGACACTGGAAACTTGTTATAATAATAGAGTATGCTCTTAGATCGTTAAGAAAATTTCTATAAACAATAAATTTCGCCTTCTGGGGGGTAATAATCCTATAGGATCATACCTATACTTCCTGTGATTCACACATACACATAGAACTGCTCCTTTATTACTCATTTCGGTGTTTTCGATATCTTAATAAACCATAGACTGGTAGACCACAGAACAGTAAAGTTAGATTACGCGGTATCTCATGTTTTCGTTACGTTCTATTGCCTCTCTTCTGTTAACAAATACAGGAGATGATTATGCACATTGATTAACAATTAAGTCAAATTGGAACTTGAGAGAATTCATCACTCATTCTCACGAAATGACCTATCACACGATTAGACAATAGACAAACATTACCATCAGTGCTCGAATTTATCAAAGTGATTTGAAAATTGGGGAAGTAGAAGTGTTCAATATGTAGTGGTTACCTTTGCGTGCCATTGAATTAAACTAGTTCTGTTCCATATGAACTTATGGTAAAGGTACCCAGGACATATTTGAATGAATGAATTAAACATAACTTGTTAGATGATTTGATGAAAATACCCGTCGCGGTGGGACGTTCCACCAAGAACCCTAACTATATCAACTTACATTAAAGGTGTCCCTGAGGTCAATAGTTGTTAAACTAGTACAGGTAAACTTGTTGTTGGCAATATGGATGTAATGAACTCATGAATAGTGACGATGAATGTGGATGATTAACAATAAATGAAATATTTAAACTGTTACCGAAAATGGATCATAAAGTTTGTTTACATTGAAACTTATTGATTGACTTGAAAAAATTGAATGACTTAAAGATCATGTACCTAGAGTATAAGGATAACGAGGTTCATTAGATTACAGCAGTCCGTAAACAGCAGAATCTGTAGTTGGGTGGTTACATTGTAGCCATATTTACTTTATGAATCATTTTTTCACAATATTTTAGCATTTTAGTCCTCTGTTGATGTATATATTCAATCGTAAAGAAAGTCGACTTGTCTGCTAAATGTATCTTTGTATAACAAATTCTCTTTTCACAATTTTTCTCTGAGGACTGTGCCGCATATCGCATTTCCCTTAATGCACTTTACAAGTAAATTTGGTTCTGATGCTCCGTTACCATCGTTGCAAGCAGTAGCCAGAGAGCATTTGTGGTATCAGTGCGAAATATTAAAACAATGTAATGCACATGTATAAGTTGATTCGAAACTGAAATCAACCGATTTCATGCCCAAACGTTAGACCAAATAAATATTTTATGGAAAGTTTATCTTTACACTAGTTGAACGTATAAGTCAGTTTTTTATTGAGCTTGATTGAATATATTCATCGAATTTGTTTAATCTTGGATTTTGTGAACTTTACAGACAGGTTAGAAGCGTCCCATTTCTTCTCGGTTATTTTTGAAATCGACCTTTTCGACCCTTCCAGTTACTGTTTTTTACAATATACGTAAGATAAAACAAGTTCAATTTGGGATCGTTGAGGCGGAATTTTTTGCTATACGTCTACCTGTAATATTTATTTCGCTCCCTAATTTTTCACTCATCCATTGACGGAACGCCCCCGTTCTTTAACGATCGCCGTCGTCACAAAATAAATCGTTGGCAGGTAAGGCCCAGAATTTTTATCCTACAAGATTCTTTGTATTTGTATACAATTATTTTCACTGAATAAAGAATGACTTACCGAGTTTACGTCAGCCTCGAAACACCCACGAATCGAGCGGATACTCGCCGGCTATATCAAAAAATAAATCGAGCGCGAATACAGAGGGGTTGGCGACGTTGTGTGCAGGAATAGGAATTAAAATAGGAGGCTTGATTGACGATGCAATAATCAAAATTAATGCTTGACAGTATGGTTCACATAACAGTAACGCCGTTCCGGTAGATGTATACTAATTAATTAATTGCACGATGGTAAATTTTGACTTAATACAGGTAACCATTTCAAATACACGATAGTTGACCCCTGAGTTTACCCAACATATCACAAGCACAATTGGATCTACCACAACTCATGGCGGGTAATTCGCAGCGAGGAGAACTGTGATTGTGCTATGTTAACTGTGTGTGAACAAAATTTCCTTCCACTTTTCACAAATTTGGGACTGCAGAAATAATAGACTGGCGTGGTTACAATTTGACCAAGCATGGCAATTCGTTAATAATAATAACTACTATATGCCAAAAAATAGAATATTAAAGAAGGTAAACTTTAGGGGGGAAACCTCATTAAAAGATCTATTTTTAGGCATTTTTTGTGAATTTGTTTGAATTCGTTGAATGAATTTGTTGAATGGAAAGAAATGAATGGAACTAATTGAAATTAATAGACCATTTAATTCATGTTTTAAATATTATACCACATAATTTATCTCATAAAATGGCAAAGTTACAAGCTGTTCATCATAGAAGCCCGTTGTCGAAATCTGCCTTTTTCGTGCAGTCTGCAGGTAACAAATTTAATCTAGAAGCGAGTAATAACTGTTTTTCACTTTATTGACATGTTTTATTGACCTGTGTGAAGAAACAAAAATGTATTGGAAGAGATTAAGCTGGAGAGGACTTCAAGCAGTAATGAAAAGAAAACCTACTGTTTATACTAGTAAAATGTTCCGATTAATTTTCGAAATAACGATAAGAACTGATTATTACTCATATTCAACGGTCTCGAAAATATCGAAAACAATTATAAAAAACAAAAGACTCATAGCCGTTAATAAATAACCGTTCTGATAACAAGGTAATTAATTGTATAAATCTCTCCGAGCGCCCAGACTAAATCAGTCAATCTCGAGAACAGCTTGCGGTCGGTTTTGTTAAAATTTTCCGAAATCGAGGGAGTGCTATAGTTCCTGGTGATAAGTGCTACTGTGATCATGACTCCTCTCACCAATGACATCTGGCTCTTGGACTCCCAATGCCTCACAGTAATAATTTTGGAAAGTAAATTAGGATTCTACGTTCGTTCTCTGACGTTATTACTAAGCAAGGTTTAAACTCATGTCATCTGAGTTATTCGTCAGATTTTTCCTAAAGTAATCACTTTTCTCACCCTTTCGTTATTATTGTAGGAAAAAATATCCCTAATTTGTTTTGTTTCTTTGTCAAAATTACTTAATTTTTGAGCGTTGATGTCTTTGGGACGGGAAAAAAGAAGGGGACGTGCATTCAGGAGCGGTAGCAGGAGTATTCGGGCCTGGGAACCTCGGGGTAAGTGTTAATTACTTAACCACAGAAATGTTTGTTTTTCTTTTAAACTTGATATTAAATTTAAATTTTATAGTGAGTTTATAAAAGAAAAGTTATACAGGTAAAGATGACTGAACGATAGAGATACTTTGTTAATTCTAACAAACAGATAATAACAATCCAATGTTTCATTGAATAAAATATGAGTATTTTCTACGATATCCACATGCAAAAATGTTTTTCGTAGCTTTGTTTCATTTCCTTGAGTTTTCTTTCTATATTTCTGTTATTAATATAGATTCGTTTTCGGCATAAAATGAAACATTGAATATGAGACAAATGAAAAGTCAAACGAAAAATTGTATTATATAGCGAAGATTGAAACGTTATGAAAATACAATGGTACTTTTAGATACCATGTGCCCTTCAATGTCAAATATACTTGCACAACGAATTGGGGATTAAAATATGACCTTATTATTATCTTCGGTTAGTATTCATCAATGAGTAAAATTCCAGCGACCAAAAATAAACCAACGTATTCATCTGTTGTCTGAATATTATGTAACTCACCAGTTTCTAATGGAAATTTTTAAAATTAACCTTTTGTGTACTATTTTAAGCAATTCATCTTAACATTCAGAATCATGTAAACAACTGGATTTCTATAAGTTTAACACTACTTGTGGGCAGAAATACTTTTCTACTTTACAACAATTAATTGTTTAAATGTCATTAATTTGGTTCCTCCTTTTTACAGAAAATTATCATCGGAGAACGCATTCGTACACAACCGAGATGGAAGAGATATTTAAGGACGTTAAGGTATAATAAGTAAACATTTTATTTTATTTTCAGCTGATATAAATGTTTCCTTTGTTTTCAGATAAGTGGGTCTTTTTTGACGAATGTGCCAGTTATAAGCAAATCGTCGCTTCGCAACCATTTTGGTACAGATTGATCGCTATTAGAAAATTCGATAAAGCGGAAAAGTTTTTAGTGATTCTGTGAGTGCTTCTGACTACGCTTGAAGGATAATTTTTCGACCAAACCAAGGTATGTACCGTTCTATCTCAAATTATATGGTATTTTTTAACACTTTTATAAAAATATCATATCGTGCTTGAATTTTAGGACAATTTCTTCATAATTGTTAGTAATTAAAAACTAGCGCTATAAGTTAAATGTTGTTATAGATTTTGATAGAAATGATGTATGAATAATTCAAACATATTTTTGCAAAAATTTTGCACCGTCATCAGAGCGGCTCTGAACTGAGTGGTCTGTACGTTTGATACTAATACCTAATAAATACTTGACGAAGGTTAATTGTCGAAAAGACTGGCTAGTTTTCGAAACTGAATTAATGAAATTTCGTAATAGAGGCTTTAATTGTAGCAATTTGGACACCGAGGCCAGCTATCCATAAAATTTTCGCTTGTAAGCGAAAAATGATTTGTCACTTTTAATTAGGACGGACATGGCACTAAACGTATAATCAGGAGGACGCTTTTATATGTGTGGAACTTCCCGATTTAATTAAATCCCTTCTGAAAGAATAATACGAAAACTAAGAAGAAAGAGGAGAGAAATAAGTGTTTCAATTAAATTTTGTGAGGTTTCCTAATTCGTCCTTTTCTTTTATCAAACGTTTCGCCCTAGGTACAAAATGGTAATTTATGGCATTTTTATTTTTGTTGATTCGCTCCACTTTAACGCGCAAATGGACGCTCGACAACTCGATAATTTCGAGGAAAAGGAGGATAAACCGTTAATTTCATTTCGTTTTCGTCTAGTAAACTGTAATTTTACATCGCTTATCGAAATATTGTTTATACTCTCGATTAGTTATTTAGCAACAAGTTTCTCCTTCCTCGCCTGGATATTGACGTTTATGAAACACTACCTTATGCAGTTACACCTAAGAACATGCTGCAGTCAAAGTCTCCTGGTGAGATTTCCTCGATTTATCCAGAGATAATCAGTTTAGTGATCGTATATTTTAGACCTTCCGTAATAATGTCTTGGTTATGTAGTTTGGCGCTGTTTTACAGTAAGCAATTTGCGTCCTGTACTTGCGCCAGAAATTAAGTTAATGCTAGAA
This sequence comes from Cryptocephalus primarius, assembly GCA_963576515.1. Taxonomy (NCBI): domain Eukaryota; kingdom Metazoa; phylum Arthropoda; class Insecta; order Coleoptera; family Chrysomelidae; genus Cryptocephalus; species Cryptocephalus primarius. The sequence goes on along the minus strand of OY754936.1, from coordinate 19,455,039 downwards.
ATTCGTGCAAAATGTTTTCCTAAGTCGCACCCCATTGAAGTTATTCGTCCATAAACGTCAGGACTTTTTGCTGCATGCCGGGAAATTGAACGAATAAGTATTTAAATCGCGAGGATTTTAAAAGCGCTCTCGTGCAAATAATACAAGAGGGCAAATTGTATTCAGTATCATATAAAGTGACAATATAACGTGGTATTTTATGCGCGTTTCGTTTCCATGTCACCCTTCATTTATAAATAAACTGTATTAACTGGTTTCAACCTGATTTTTAACAATATATCGAAACGATATGCTATGTGAGTGACAGTTTAAATTAGCTCCACAATCTATTTAGAGAAAGGTAAATTTACATCTACTATACAACAGAATCCATAAGAGCTGTACAGAACTCGAACATTTTAAGTGATAATCCAGTAAGAATATCCATTCTAGCAATACTGTTGGTATGTGTCCTGAGGTGTATAATCTGTTGAGTAGGGCTGTTATATAGTCTAAGTGTTGCTCTTCAAGCAGCTTGAGTACTTCCACTGGTATTTTGACTGATCTCCTTTTTTATTTTGACTTGGTATCCCTCACTGCGTTTCAGTATCTCTGTTAGTCATAATGTAGTCTGTTTGATTTCTGACTATGTGTTGAGGGCTATCTTGCGATGATTTTCAAATAGATAGTGTGCATATGGTGTTCGAATGGCGTGTTGGTGATCACCATGGGGTTTTCTTGGCAAAATTGGTGAAGACGCTTAGCTCTTTCATTTCTCTCACTTAATTCATGTTCGCCAGCCCACTTGTGTTTTTCCTAAGCCAGATGTGGTTTTTAAAGCCCCCATTACAGTGATCACTTATTTATTTTTATTAAACTTTCAAAACGATTTCTATGTCTTACGTCCTTGTAATAATCTTCTACTTCCTCATTTTTCTCTGCTGTGGTTTACACTTGAATGAGATTGAGGATGCCTCAGTAAGCTTCCATTTATAATACCAAAACTCTTGGGGAGAGAGGTACATCATTTTTCACTGAGTGTTTCGGTGTCTCATCAATGATAGTCGCCACTTCGTGCTGATAACTGGTCTCATTGCTTCGTGAGAAGTATATTATCTTGTTTTGGAACGTGCTCTGGCCACTTCCATTCCATTTTATCTTACTGATTCCCATGATCTTGATGTTTAGTTTCCAGGACAATATTTACTTAATACTTTACGAAAAAGGTCAAATACTGTACAAAAAAGCGTTTGCTTCGAGTTACATCAATTGTCACTGGCAAAAATGTGACATCTTCACAAAAGTATTGGAAAATGCATTGTTACAACATGAAAGATGTTTTGTTACTTCAAAATCGGTGGACAATTTTAAAATTTAAATAAAAATATGACGGATTTGCTTACACACATTGAAAATGAATCATTGTCGAAAATGCACTACTAGACATTCAATATAAATAAAATAACCGCGTTTGAAATCATATTAACTACTGGAATAAATCAGTTGCTGAACATAAGGAAATAATTTGATTATTCATAATTGGGCAGTTATATTATAGAGTTCCAATTAAGTATTTAAATTGTTCATAATAATCGTCGATAGTGTGTCGTCAGCTAAAACAGACGAGCAAAATTGAGAAATATTCAGTTATCTATATTAATAGATTACTTTGCTATGCATAATTCGCTAACCCGTTTAGTAAATGTACATATGGCCAATAAAACATGTATATGTAAATATTTCGTTAATATTCATAAATAGGGAAATAATGTAATTACTGTATTAAGTAAGTAATTCACTGATTCACAGAAGCATTCACAATAAAATAAGGTGTAATTTCAATGTAAACTTTCATAATAAATAAGTTTTATTTTGATGCACTTGCGCCTTCATGATAATAATTATTCCAAATTTTCATTTTTTTCTTTTTAATTCTACAAACGATAAAGACAAAAATTATAATTGGGTTATATTCCATCATGTTTGATAGACCTATTTACCTGTCAATTAAAATATCACTTTGTCGAAACCCATTGCAAGAATATAGTAAATGGTAATTCCTAAGAATAAATAAAATTCGATCGTTCTTGATCAAATATTTTTGCTGTAATATTCATACTGTCACCATTATTTCGTAATTTCCTAAAATGCACCTTACAAGTTAATGAAATTGATAATACGGTCTGCAAGGTCTTTCAATTTTTGTATTATCCAGGGGTTCTTGAAATTAGATATAGTTCTTTTAATATTATTTCACCACCTGAACGCAAAGTTGTTGGTGAGCCTTTGAAAGAAGAGAACACAGGTCTTACTGGAATAGTTGGCTAATGGATTTTAGGCAAGTTTAAACCCTAGAGGTTGAGGAGTTCATAGAGATCAGACAAGCAGGTAATGGAATATCTAACCACACCTAACTTTCCAAAGTTGCTTTTTCAAGCACATAGAATTGAATCAAAAATATAATCGTATTACAGTTTAAATACTTTACAAATTTATGGGTAACGTAACCGACTTTCATTGGGTAAAGGCTAAAAACGCAATTTTTTACCCATAGGATTGGTAAACTCAAATGACCACCTTTTATCGTCCTGATGAATTTCGAATTATGATGTTAACAACCCCATATTTTATGTTATAATTCCGATTCTGGTAAAACGAATTATTATTTCACCAATTATTGATTTATGGTGATTAGCAACCCTTTTTTCAGTGCAACAACAAAAGCTTTTAGGTTCATGGAATAATTTAAATGTAATAGGATAATTACTAATCATGAAAATTAATTCCTACATAATCTATGTAAATTTGTAAATTATACTTTATCATAACTTATTCAACATTAAAGAAGTATATAGGTGTGGAAAGTTATTACACAAGTACATAATGTATTTTCTCCCTGCAAAGATACTACTTCTCCCACAATGTAATACGTGATGTGTTAAATAATTTGAATTTTAAAGATAAAATGTTGTTGAGGCATTTCGCAGTTCAAAAACAAAATTTACATTTTAAATTACCACAAAGGCGAACTTTGCAGATACTCGCGTACTTTCATAAAGTTGCACTGACGACACGCGTGTTGTTTTCTTCCCCTTAAAAACAAAGGAAAGATTTCAGGAGTAGCGTTCATATTACGTATTTTTTAAACTAACCTACCAAACTGTTTACCCAGAAATCCAGCTAGTCCCGAGGTTAAACGAACGTCCTGTGTGTTGTTTTCTTTTCAGCCCATATTTATCACTTCCTGAAGAGCACCCCATCAATTCGCCGGCCAAAGCAGACGATGAGAAGTTTCCAACAAACAGCATTTTTTATCAGAGGTCATTAAGGTCCATTTACTTTATTGGCCGGCATTAACTTTACAACTAGAGCTTTCTTTGATTCTCTCCTCCAACAACAACAACAGCAAAGTGACCGATGCTCGTTTGTCTTTTAGGATTATTGGACTTTAATGCGCCGAATGTGCAACTGTTTAATTGCTCTAATTGCGGAGAGGAAACTAACATCATTGTCTTATTACCGGCGCTCATGAGAACGATTTAATCCTTTAATTCCAGACAAATAGAGTAATTGATGTTACAAATTGTAACTGAAAAATAAGCAGATAAAGAAATTCAATGTATTTTAGATGGTCGGTTAATCAATGAGGATTAAAGCTTTAACTGGGTTGTTTCATTATTGATTTAATGGTTAGTGTCAGTAGTACTTTACCAACGTATTTTGAACAATAGTAATTATGGAAACAACGTTTTTGGCTTACTAAATATATTTCGTTGATAAAACTAATTACACGTATGTATTTTTGAATATAACGAGAAATACAACTTCAGAAGTAGAAGTGCAATTTGTTATAAACAAAACTGTAGCATTGAAGCACGTAAGAGACTAATTAAAAACCTTACTGTGAGAAACTACCTCGATGAGCTAATGATGGAGCAACACGATTGCAAACATCTATTCACAGATTTCAAATATATAATAGTTTCTACGTTCTAGCTGCATTTGCAATCGACTCTTGTAAGATGAAACGGAGTAGGTAAATAGTTCGCGAGTAGCTCTAGTACCAACTAATTATCGATTACCGCTTAAATGACTTTGATATCAGTATCAGTTGGTGCTTAAAAGGAAATAGTCGCACTTTTTAACAGAAGTTTCTGTGAGTGACAGTAGCAGCATTTTAAAATTAAGACGTTTTATGCACTTTTTGAAGATAATTATATAAGATATAATTATAATATACATGTTATATAAATTATATTATTAAAATGCAAGTACCTAAACTCACCGAATTATTAACGAACCTACATAAATTCCATTCAAACAAGTTTTCAATTTGCTTCCAATTTCATTTAAAGTAGTTCCACAAACGCACATTACCAAGTCGACCATCGCTCTATTATCACACTTTTCTTAAGGCACATCCCCTTCAGTTGAGAAAAAAATCTCAACGCGACCATCTGACACCCCCACACCCCCTTCCATTCGTCGTCCATTCAAATGCACCCCGGGGGTAATTCGCGTGATTTGTTTTTCAGTAGCTTTTTCCATCTTGTCAATACCGGCGAGGGATTTCATTGTGTTGAATTCTGAACACTAGAGCTGAGTAATTACCCTGGCTGTTCGCCCCCGTATCAATTCAGTCTATGGGGTTGATCGTGTGACAGACAGATTGGAAGAATATTCGTCGTACTAGGTTTCAGGGGAAGTAAACAACGTTGAGAGGTGAATACAAACGGCTTTTTTGGCAATAAAATTGAAGTACTTGAAATACTTTTGGAAAGTGTGTGTGGCGGAGGAGGAAAACGAAGGTAATTTAACGTGAAGTACGTATACGTAACTTATAATCGGTGCGTTAAGTAGTCTTTAGACTTCATGTTCTGAATAGGGCCACATTCGAGCGAATTAGACATTACGAATATATCTACATTATTTCAAGCAGACTGGCATTTCCCGACATAAATGGCATTTATTTCTATTGATGCCTAAGAAAATGCACTATAGTTATAAGATTATTTATTTATTTTATAATGTAGTTATACCTCATTATAAAAACTACATTGACATTACTCCGAGTGTTTCTAATAAGGTCATAAATGTTGAAAAACCATATCACGTAACGTATCAAACAACGTTGAGGTCAGAAATGCGCAGTGTTATTGGTGGCACAGGTATTCGGTCACCAAGGAAGTTCGCCACCCTTCTGGGGGATTAGTGCTCGCTTGGAACTACCCTCAGAAGGATGGGTAGGCCCGGATATATCTTAACAATGGTTGGGACTATCATGGTTATTAGTAGATGCAAACCTTTTAACACCAACAATATTTCACATACGTTATACAGACTCGATTCCAATCGTATGAGCTCCCATAAATACAGTGCGGTCGGAAAATGCACGATGTATAACCGTGAAAGTCGAGAAATACGAGGATCCCAAGGATCCGAGCTAAGCCAATCTCTTAACGCAGCAAGATACCTTTTCGTAAGTAACTGATGGCTGTTACGACCACAAACTGATTACAGTACGCATGAATGCACGACTTAGCTTAGCTTTCTTCGGCATATGATGTTAATCCCTGTTGTTAGGTGGGGATCAGGTAGCCGTGAACCATTTTTAAGGATAAATGACGAATCATGAAATACCTCGGATAATAGTTCAGTAGGTGACGAATCACGAATTGAAGAAACAGAAATACACGACCTGATTGACCATCTTTCTTGCAATTTGAAGCAGACGAAATTGATTTCCTCTTCAGGCAAAGTTCGGTGCTTTCACAAAATGACACGAAATGACGAAACGAATAACAAAATAATATGGCATTTTTTAAATAGATATGTTTGTTCAGACAAGGGTAATAATTCCTGATATTGGTGCGATAATCGACTCTCCAAACGAAGCAGAAAAAAGTGATCTCCCCGAACAAGTTTGCAATATTTCATCGGCTGGCTGCAAACTCAATTAAATAGAAATATCGAAACGTCATCAGGACTAACACCGTGGAGCATCGAATGGTGTGGGCGAGTCGAAAAGAGGCGAGAGGAACAGAGAATCAGGGACGTACGAGCCTCGGGACTCCCGCCGGTTCGCTTGCAACTCGCGTGTAAACGTGAGAAATTAAATGAACAGGTCGATATCGATTATCGAACGTCAGAAGTTGCTCCTGACACGTTCTCGCCTTGGTTCTTGTGGCCTCGCGGCAGGTATGAATAGTCCAGGAGCTGAACGATCGGTGTTCTGACTAATATCGGGGATTTTAATTTTGGTCCTAATGCGGTCCTGACCTCACGGAGTTTGCATCCCTTCGTCTTGTCGCGCCTCGCCACATAGCCACCGTTTAGGGAAGCGAGATCGTGAAAGATACGACGCGACGGTTTTGCCAAACATGCCTTTTCACAATTATTGCCCATTTAATAGGCAACAAGTGATGGCAACTCTTATCGAAGTACAGAATATTACCAGAATTGTATAAAATTGTAAAAATCGATGCAATATATGAAGTGACTCCATTCGCAATATCGCTATTGCTTACAAACTTATTGGTACAATTTAACTATTACTTTCTAATATACCAAATACGTTCACTTGTCGCAAAACTTAGACCATACTTACATTGAAATAAGGAAAAATGTTTAATTCAACTCTCTTCCTCTCACTTCTTACACCCATACCCCACAATAAGGAGTCACTTGAAAAAGTGTTTAAACGTAGCCCAATACTCTATGGCAATAAAATATTAACTGGCTAGTTAAAAGAAAGGAAAAAATTCCCAAAAAGATATATTCATATCTTGTGGATCGTATTCATAAACGCATTTTAACGTTAAAATGGGTTTTAGCTAAAAATGCGTTTAGAATATGTTTCAATAAGGTAACTATAGTTACCTACATGTTAAGAATATAAGATCTACAGGCTCTTAGGACACTCTCAAGAGCCCCTTGGGGAATTTTAGAGGAAAATGTTGACGTGATGTTGCTTTACATATTTATATAAAAATGATTATTTTCTTAAGCTATTTTATTCACATTTTATCTGTTAAATTATGGGCCTTCCTACTGTATATAAATTTGGTGGAAAAATCAATTAAAAAATCCTAAGTCGTGTTATTTTTGAAACATTTATTGTTTCATTTCGACACATACCACAGCACGATTTGAAATTACTACTCATAACTCTATTTTTATTTGAGGTAACATCTTTAGTGTTTGTCCATTTTTCTTTCTCAATAGTATGCATTGTTTAATATTTTCCCTTTTCAAATCTTACATGGATATCCCTGCACTCTGTAATATTTATAAGTTGGTGAATCTATTGCCGTGTATCAGTATAGAGTTTGATATCACCCAGGTAAAAGTAATGGTTTGATGTGTAGTGTGTATTACCCGATTTTTTTTATAGAGATTTGGTTTGTTTAAGTGTACTGGATAGCGAATTCAGGGAGGGTGACATTAGGAGATTCTTCTATATACGTTAATCTCTTTTGCATTTACGGTTTGTAATTTTGGTGTGCTGAAGGTTGTAACTGTTTTCAAATCCTTCGGGAGGTGTCTGTATAACGGATGTCAGTACTTCTTTTTGATTTTTCTGTTTGTTTCAATGTGATTATAGCTATGACAGATTCTGTTCTATCCTATACATCATCTATTCTCTTGGCAACCTTAGTTCCCTTTTCTGCCACATTTCTGCTCTTCTACTAACATGTTATTTGTTTTAATGTATTGATTTACTCTGTGGATATATATATATATATATATATATATATATATATATATATATATATATATATATATATATATAATAGAGCAATATTGTGAACTTCATAGTTTTAGATCAATCGAACCACAATGAGGTTCCAACTTGATTCTGGTCTATTCTGTATGCATCGTATAACAAGAATTGTAATAAACAACACAAAAGAGATGCGGATTGCATATAAAACCAGAACAATAAAATTCTGTTAGCGAATTTATATGCTTAGCAGATGCATGGCATTATACATAGATAGTTGCCTTTTTAATAGTCTATGTAACAGATATCAATAGTTGATTGCCATGTCACAATTGTTACGTATGAATCATAACAAGCATATCAATTAATTTAAACGAATAAACTTGAATATTTAAGCCCGAATTTTAAGAATAAACACTGTGAAAATACACAGTCCCTTACATGAAAGGTATAAATTCGTTACGTAATGAGTTTTAATAATCCAATAAACCTCGAAATAACGCTTTTACCTTCACTTTTCTCAGACAATAATTTTCTGGTTGCCATCTGACTAAACCTAAGGAAACCGTGGTCGAATTTATTAACTGGGATGATTGAAGGTTTCGGTATAGTCAAAGCGGCGTGGAATAATTCCAAAGTAAGTTAATTTAATTTGGTTTGTGCCGGAAAAAATGCGAACCGGTGCTCGTTCCTCCCCAATCATATTTTGTTTAAACTTCAGCGGGTTAAAACATTCACCTGGACTCTCGGGAGAAATTCATTTTTCAATTTGCTCCCCAGCCGGTTGTTCTCGGTGCCATTTTGCACCTTCGGAAAATGTGGGTAATTTTTAAAAAAATACAATAAGTCTGGTTCAATATTTGCTTTCCTGCAGCGGTAGGATGGAAACGCAAGAAACTCTCCATGGGACAATTTCGTTAGAGTTCACAGTGTTATTATTAGGACTTTGGAAACTTGAACTTGATATTTGTTTGGGGGAAACAATAGATGTGAAAAGCTCCGAGATCCTTTTCAAAAGAAATGGCACCTAGATCATTATCAAGAAAGCCTAAACGAGACAAATTACCCTTCTTCTCTTACTGATTAATATTTAAACAAATTTAAATTATTAATACCCCGCCTATTAATCTTTTTACCCCAAATTTTCTATTGCTCAGAATGATTCGCAATCCAATGCGAGGAACGAAATGGTATTTATTTCTCGCCAAAATCTACGTCAAGATCCATAAATCTCTGGTGGCTTTGCGTGGGAAGGAACTTGAAAACAATTACAATCTAATATTTTAACGGACATTTCGGCTACGATTAGAGAAGGGAGATAGCTTCGATTTTCCGCTGGAAAAAGCTAAAATTGCGAAGCAAATGCAATTTAAAAGCGAATAGTTTTCGTTATTTCGCATCGTTTTTAGAAGCGGTGATTAACTGAGTCCCATTAAAATATTGGGAATTGCCAGACTTGGAAATACTGCTTCAATTCAAACGGAAATTTATGTCTATCAACTATACAATGTATGAGAATTTGATAGCGACCGACGACAGTTTTAGATTTATTCAGTGTTATTTTATCAAGCCGTGATAGGATAAAAAGGTGAATAAAGTTTATCCCTAGGAACAGGCAGTATTTTGCATCCCAGGCGATCTAGCAATTATAGTGGGCAGGTTAACGTAAAAGATATTTTATTTTCTGGAAAAAAATTGATAAAAATACATAGAAAGACAGTAGGACTTTTCAAGGTGTCCCAAAGTATGGCAATAATATTTCATTTTGCTTTTAGTATATGGGAAGTTAGCTTTTTAAGATTTACCTCACTTTCTAAGTTTCTGAGTGAACAATCACAATAATCCCTATATTATCTAATTGAATTTTAGTTTCCTGGAAATAACGCCAGTGAGATTCATTTATGATAAAAATAAGGCCAGAGAAAAATATATTACTTCCAAAAACGAATTGTTTATTGAAAATGTGTATATAAATTGTATAAATTATAATTTTAATACAATCAAAATCCACGATTTCAATTTCATTAAATTATCACATCACCATAAGCAATATTTATTGCAGTATTGTTATAATGTATTACATGATTTGGTAGTTTGTAGATATTTGCATTAACTAAAACTCCAGTCTCATTAAGTACAATTATTTTATGGTAGGGTTACCAGTGTACACATAACACCCAGCAATATTTGGATTTAGTCTCCTAATATTGACATCCAAAATAATAAAGTTAATCCATTTAATTCATTGTGTGGATTATCATGAGTATCCAATTCACTAATATTTTCGAATATATCAAATTCCTAAAATTGTATTTTATAACTTAATACAGTATATATTTTGTACGAATTTAACAAACTACCTGCATTAATACTAATGTACATATGTTAATATATACATGCATACACATATAGTTCATTCAAAGCAAATCTGATTTGCTTAAGGTCAATAACCTCCCACTTACTTTTTTTTACACGCCCATTAAACTAAACAGTCTTTAAGATCGTAAAGAATAATTGTAATTGTATAGAATGAAAAAAACTGTTAGTAAAATTACGGAAATTTTATGTAAATTTGAAAATGTTGATGGCTCAAGGGAGACATGCGTACAAGAAATCCAGTCGTTGCAATATCGAGACGGTTATCAGGTACTGAATTACCCACCATTTAAGTCACGTCCTCAAATTTTGAACTAACCTCTAGGCGTCCAGTATTTAAATTTAAACTCACCAATCAGCGACGGTGTGCGAGAGAGAAAGTCTCTGACAGTCTTCGATCACGATACCGTCGATAGGCAGGGATATATTAAGTTAATGCATTTCTGTTAGCCATTTTAAAACGCCCATTGTGAACTCAGTAATTAACAAGCTGTACAGTATCTCAAAAGAAAGCTGATAATGCCATAGGGGATCTAGGAAATGAAGCTGATCCATGTAGTAATAAGGGATTTATGCACGAAAACCCTAAAGCCATTAATTTCCTTAGACGTATAAACGGCGAGGATACAAAGCGACTTGTACCACACTGATTTATATATTTTTTCGTTGGAAAAACAATTTCATTAAGGATAAAAAACATGACCGTTACCAACATTTGAGCGAAATATAAGTAATTTCCCACAAATTTTTCACATGAATTTGCAAGTAGAATATGTGATATTTAAACTGTAAAATGTCCTAATATATGTTTTACGTCAAGAGACGTTTCATTCAAACTACACATATCTAAAGTTTCCGAAATATAAACGGGCTTTACTGGAGAAGCCGTAAAATTGAATGGGTTTTTGGGCAAATATAGGCGATAATTTTTACGAGTGTTAAACTATGCAATGGAATAAAAGACATCAAAAAGCATGGGTGTAATCAAGAGGATAAATTTACGGTGTCTAAACCCCTATCTACATAAAACTTTCTATCCTCGTTTTTTTTTTAATTTTTTTTAAGTGGAGTTTATTATTTTAAGCGTTTTTACCTACCAACCCTCCCCCACTCCCATGACTACCAAAATCCATCCCCAAGTACGTCAATAATTTTAACTAAATAGGTTACTGAAAACAATACGGATTTATTAATTATATAATGCAATATAAACCGAATTGGAGGAAATATCACATTCCGGATTAAATATTGAACTTAGTAGTAGTAGTAGTAGTAGTAGTAGTAGTAGTTGTAGATATTTCTATAAAATGATTTCAAATTCAATATCAGTGAACCCCAAACTGTGCGCCGCGACGCGCGTCCTCTTCAGAGGGTTGCCGCGAAATATAGTAAAAGCTTCATAATTAATTTAACCAAGAAAATTGGTCTACTAAACTAAATGTGAGAAGCTAAATTCATCTAACTCTTTGTGTGATTTGTTTTTATTTGACCCAGTATGAAAATAAAGACTAGAATGTCCCTGTGACCATACTAGGCATGCGTAGATTCTTTGCTACAGATTTAGAATATTCTGGAAGATCTTGCGGAAAGTATATAAGTAAGCGTTACCGACTTGATTCAGTCAAACTCATTGGACGACGGAGTAAGCTGAAACTGGAGACGAAGAGGAGGATCTATCTGGCAGGAATTCGACCGATCATGACGTACGGGACAGCAGCGAGGACACACATGGAGAGACTAGAAAGGATACAAAACCAAGCCATGAGGAGGATGACGGACGCACCATGGTACATGAGGAACGAACAACTACGACGGAATCTGCGAATTGAACAGCTGAAGAGGACCATCAAGGAGAGGACGAAGAGGACGATCACCAAGGCGATGGAGCACAGGAACCTACTCACTAGGAAGGCGATGGACTACGACGAGGACGCACCATCAAGGCGGAAGAGACCCAAGACGGCGATGACGGAGGACCTAGGAAGGACCAAGTAGGACAATACCACGAAGAGGAAACCAAAAGCATAGGACAGCAGGACCACCTGGACGAGAGGAAGAGAAAAGCACAACAAGGATCGCGGAGGAAATTTACACATAGAGGGATAAGTAGGGAGCTGTATAGCTCAACTTTGTGAAAATTAAGGACAATAAACGATGATTCAGTCAGTAGGCAACGACTTACAATTTTAGTCTAGTGAAGTTAAGCTCAGCGCTCCATATAAATAAACAGTGACATAAATAATTATGTTGTAATTTAGTTAAAATTATGTTTGTTCTCTTTGATTAGTAGTTTTGTGATTCTTGGTTATTTTATTTTTAATAATGGACCGATTTTTGAACAGTACGTGATAAACGTAATAGTGCAGATAGAGAAAGTGTGCCTTTAACCAATGACACTAGTGTGAAGAAACGAAAATATCATAAATATGATGTTAGTCATAATTACTGGAGAAGAGAGACCACAATGTATTTATGTATAAAAGTTTTTGCATTAGATTGTATACTTCCAAGTAAATTGAAGCACCATTTAGAAACTAATCAGTACAGCGTCGAATACGTTCTTCTACGAGGTAGATTTGCCAACCTCGTGATTTTTTTTGCCAAGATGTTAAACAACAAAAAATACATTTTGTTTAAAACAGCATCAATACCAAACTACGCTTTGTTAGCATGTGACAGGGTGACTTATAGAATGGCGAAATGTAAAAAAGCCTCATACCATCGTAGAAGAACTTATTCTACTTGCTACTGTAGAAATATGATGATCATCCTGATTGATTAGTCTGCTGGGGCTTTTAAAAGCTAATAACACAATTATTTGTGGAATACAACATATTCGTTTCGAGTCGAAATTGGATTGCAGTTGGATGGTGCTATGGATAATAACGACGTTCATTTGACGGTTTATTGATAGTGATAGTATTAAAAGGTTATGTTGCAATAACAGTTTGAAAGCAGAATTTGGTACTATGGAATTGACAGAATTTTGGGGTTCAAAATGAATATCCCCTTGTAAGTGATAACAGATTATAATTCAATTTTTGACGTCTAAGTTTGTTTTCTGCAGTCTGGTGAAGGTGGCCGGGTCCAGTTTGATTCCACGATTTGATAAAATATGCAACGATTTATAGGCTCATCCTTGTGTTTAAAAAAGTATACAGGCGAGTTTGATTTGTTTTTACTTACTGTTGTTTACCAATAGTCATACTTTTACTTGGGTTAGGGCGCCGTGGAATAATTTTAATTGTAGAAAGGCGCCGCGACAAAGAAAAGTTTGGGTAACCCTGTTCGATATTTATATTTTAGCACATATTTTATGCAAAATGTCAATTTGGCTATAAAACATTGATGAATGTATTGTGTATTGGTGTATATTAGACGAAACATGTTTCAATAATAGCGATTCTCTTCGATGATCAGAGGCAAAACGAACATGACATCTCAAAGGTGAGAGACGATGTAGAATAAATGGAAATACCTTGTTCAATCGATGCTCGCTACTGTTACAAGCGAGGTACTACGCTGTAATAGTCTACGGACACCTGTAATATCCGAACACGTCTAATAATAAATACCTGGTCCGAAACTTTTATGATCCGATGTGACGCTGAGCGGCGAAACGCCGCCGGATTTATACCGGAAAAGGTCCAAAAATCCCCCTAGAGCTTCCGCGCCGACCCCATTAAAAAACGGACGAAGGACGGCCCTTTGCTTCGACTGTTTCTTTAAGCAATTTGACAGTCTCTCCTGTATCGATTTCGGGAAAGCGTAGCATCCCAAAACAAAAACTAATCAATTAGATTTTCCGGATGAACGATCCGGTCATCCAAGTCAACGAAAGTATAAATAAAGGAGTGAGTATCTGAGACATCACCGAAAAAACGCCGGAGCTCCACTGTTATTTGCTGTGGGACAAAGGAAAAGCGGAACAGAAGGAACGGGGGCTTTTATAAAATTGAAAGTAAACTTCCCTAATTTTTATCTCGACACAACGGAATAAAATAATTTGACGTAAGTCACCGATCTCTCCCTTCATAAAGCCCATTTTACAACAGGGAAACGAAATACAAAGAAAAAATAAAATATAGTGACCATGTTTGCTACTGACAACTCGGCATTACGTAAAAGTTTAAATTTCAAATTCACATATAATTTTGTCGACGGACGGGAAATGGAAAAGCAGGCTATTTCAATGATGCAATCTGCAGAAATAAACACCTGCACACGGAGACAGATACCTGAATACGTACACAAAGCAACAATCAGACCGATTGTCACACACACAAAACCAAAAACCACAGAAATTCGAAGGTATTTGCAAACTGCATGAGTGAAAATACCAAGTCGCGCCACAAAGACACTATGAAGGAGATGTGAGAACATTCCAGTATAGACAATTAATGCGCCAAGGAATGCACCGTTGGAAATATATGATATTTTCGTAATACGCGTTTTCTCGACGACTATAGTTAGTTTTCGTGACATACAGTACGTACAAAATCTCATTTTGCATTAAAGGTTTTAAATCGAAAAATCATGATTTTTTTGCTGATTTAGGTCTCGAAAACTACACTACGTAATTCTAAAAGCGGAGATGTGGCAAATTGATTCGTCTTCAATATGAATTTTAATTTTTCAAAATCGGGCCTGAATTTTCCGGATAAATTTTAAAAAAATAGCTTTGAAAACATTCATAATTTTTTTTCGCGAGTAAATTAGATAGTACATAAAATGATTACAATTCTCTCAAGAAACAAAAAAAGAAATTTGAATTTCCAATGAAAGAGAGCCCAGCAATAGTGAATAAACATGTAAATTACTGTATTTGCCCAATCGATGATTAATAATTGGGTGGCCCTAGGGTATCTAGGCTAACTGACTAGGGTAAACTAGGTAATTATTGGATAATTAATTTTTTTTTTAATTTTAAATGGATACCGGTGGAGTAATTTTCAAAAGGGGCATTAATGTGCCATGTATTAGTACATATATAATGCTTTAAGGTTATGAGTTCTAATATGGCGGTATTTTTAGAAATAAAAAAAAATCTAAAGGTTACCAAAAAATTAGTTACTGGACAAAAGTGTTAGTTACTGGTCTCCAAATTTTAAGTTATTTGGATAACAGCGAACTAATGATTCTAAGTTAATAAAGAATTTAAATTCATATTCAAAACTTCTGTTTACATAAAGTTATAATTACATATACTTTAAGGATTTTAGGAAACAGTTTTACTTAAAATCGAAAATGATTGATAGATAATATTTATGAATGACAAAGTTCCTATAGTACCTCAGTAGATTTATTTTTTCACAAACTTATCGTATAGTTAACAACATTTGTATTAATGGGAAATACACAACACTAAGGACACCCATTAATTAGAGTTTTTGCTTTAATGTTATTCTTACATAACTACGTTTTCCCAGAGTAGCAAATTCCATTTTCTTTCAAAGTTTTTTCTGGATTTTGCCCATAAAATTCCCTCACAAAATTTGCCCATCTCACTTTTATATGCCTAAATACTGCTGCATACCAAACATAATAGTTAGGTACACGTACAAAAAATATTTCTACCATGCTGCTACCATATATTTAATGTGGAATTCTGCCTTAACAGGAAGTAAAATGTCTGACAATATGTTGCTTCTCTGTTGATTTTAAAGATAGAAACGCGTCGTAGACTAGAAAGAAAATTAAGGTGTGAAGCCCGTTGATATAGTTAGTCGTGTTCAAGAAGAAATATGATTAATGTTTCTGAACCTCGTTAAGGAAAGTAAAAGAAATATTGGAACATATGTATTTAAACTTTTCAAGAAATCAAAACATAGACAAAAAATTTATACACACTAATAGATTCAACTCATTGTAGTTTGTGGAAAGGAAGTCAAACTGTCGTTAGATAATTTTCTTCCTCGGAGAGATCAGTATAGATTCGAATAGTTTTAGGATTGCGCTTAATAACATATATGGTTCAATATTTTCAGTAAAATTACAGATTTATTACAAATTACAAAGGGGATTGGAAGCAATAATTTTGAAAGAGGCAAATTGTTAGTAGTTTGTAAAAAACCATTCACAGGTCACTTTTAAGTGGTTAGACATGAAAAATTTAACCAGAGCTGTCGCTGTTCAACATTTCCGTAGTAAAGAGGGGTTTCAGGGTTTCCCTGGATGGCCACCTATTGATTCATAGTGAAACGAAACTAAAAGTGAAACGGAGCCCTTTCCTTGGCCGCCGATTCCTTATAAATAAAAAAAGACATTTACCGAAGACAATTCCTTTTCGAATCCAAACGAGATCCGAAGCGGGGATATTGTGTTTCCTTTCGAAATTTGTCCGAGCTTTGTCCTTCAAAGAACGAGCCAAGTCGAGTGAAAGGATTGAATTAAATTGTGCGAACACAGGGCGACTGATTGGTCCTTTTGTATTCCTCGTCGCTGTATACGTTTGGAATCGACTTGGAGTAATATTCAGCCTCGGGAGGTATCAGTTCTGGATTTTCTGGATGCTTGGTCGGTCGGCCGGAACGCGACGTGAACGTCATTGAAATCGCTTCAGAATCACCATGAAATGGTCAAACGAAAATATCTTCTTTTTCATATTTATACTGCCAGCGAAATAAATAAAGTCTCTTCTTTTATATCTTGTAGCGTATATATTGCTGAAAATAGTTTGGACGTTTTTATTACGTAGCATTTCCATTAATTAACAGGAAAAATGTTTTCCAACAACTCCTATTTGCCGAACGTTCCACCCAAATTTCATAAAATGTAATAACGACAGTTCGATTGAACTTTACTGACGGAATTCGGAGAAATTCGGTATTTCATCGAAAATGAAATTTGTCAGTTTAACATGTGAACGTTAAATTTTAATTCAAAAAGTTCATTTCATTTTAAAAATACACAATTTACAAATTTTGATAGGAATGTTATCTACAATGAACAAACTATTTGGCTTTAAATTATTTTATAACGTAGCTTTGCACCACATGCCCGATGTTCATCCTCAGTTTTATCCCATCTTCTTACCTCACATCTTTTTCCTATGTATTTATGTTACCACGAGTCTCGACATCAATGTTAGAGAGATGAAATAATATATTCAGGAATGACCTCTTTGTACATTTGTATATTTCTCAACTATGTGCTTCAAATAAACCCCGTAATGAGTCAAACGACCAAAAATTATACTAAAATTAATATAATTAAGGTTCATCAAGTATACCACTGCAGAAAACAAATCGCACGTAACTTGCCAAACCGTTTCGCTTACTGGATCCTATTCGCATATTAGATGAGCTGTTAGTTTATTGTAGAATTTCTTTTTCAAAAATTCCACTATTGTTTGTCTAAACGGTGTTGACAATTGGATACAAACGTATATGTTAGAATATTGATGATTTACTGCATCAAATATTCACAGCAATATTTCAAGTCTTGTCTGTTATGCCTGAATTGAATGTGCAGGTGAATTTGGACCATATGTGAAATTCGAGTGACCAATCGGTTCGGTTGATTCGTACATATGACTGATTTGAATTTATTGCATAAATAAACTAATTAATGTTGTTTTACTGCACGTTCGATATTATTATGATAACGCTGGCGACGTAGATTAATTTATCGGTAACTGACGTGTATTTTAAGCAACGTTCCTCGCAGAATTCATAAATCTAAAACAAAACTAAAAGCTATTGCACTGAAATTTTTTCAGGTTAACAAATTTCCCTCGTCTCATCACCGACAACTTCAAAACAACCCAACGCATAGTATTCAATAAAACATCAAAACCTCTCAAAGCCGCTCAAAATTAATTTTTGATGTTGCTCGCTAGAAAGTTTTTGCATTAGTATGGCTGCAAATAAACAAGCTCACTTTCCCGTAATAAATCTTCCGTCTCTAAAATTTAAATTTATGCATTAGCTCATTGTTTTTACGTTAATTAATGGAGCCAATGAGAGCGGATCATTACTGGATCAGTATTTACGTGGAATACATTATGCTCCCGGCGGAATTACGTTAACTAGCCATTAATATATTAAATTTAATAAACCATGAATTCCTCTCATTTTGCCAAGTAAATATAAGCGATTAGCGTTGTATTGTTTACATTAACATTTGGTATTGGTATCGAAACATTTTCATCGCACTAACTAATAAAGAACGGCGATTGTTTTAACTTTAATTTACAAATTTTTGCTTCTAATATTTTTGAATATAGTAATAATTCATGTTGGTACGTTTTGGAAGTTCCTTGGAATTATAAGAACGAATTTTCTTTAACTACTATCCTCATTAATTTTATAAACATCAATTAATTTCGCTAAAATCGGTATATGCTTCGTACCGTGCTGGTGTCGAAATTTAATTTGTGGCCCAATCACACCACGAACGTCAATTAACACCATCATCGCTTCCCATTTTTCTTTATATTTTTTTCACTCGCCGCGAGATTCCCACCTCATTTTTCCCCATGAGATAGTACAAAGTGTTCGAGACGTTGATTTATTTTGCGGAGATCCCAGGCGGGAAATCTGACGATCTACAAAATGCCAACAACACGTGAAACAAAAGGGCAAGCCGTGAAGGATATCCCTAGGACGTCACGCGAAATCCTTCTGGTCCACAAATCTATAAATCTTAATAGAAGTGGCAACAGCTTAAGAGTGTATGATAATCCCCGCTGCTTTTAATTCGACATGCAGGAGCTTTTTGTCTAAATTTGTACTGCAGTAATTGCATCAGTTTAGAACTTTTGATGAAAAATGTTAAATAATTCAGTTAGTCGCTTTTTTAAACGCAACACTTTCGCATTCTTGTGCAGGGATTATTTCCTCGCCTCGAGCTGGAGTTCCTTATCACTAGCATATAGTTCTAATAACTCCGAACTTTTTCCGTACATTTGCATCTTCGCTGAAACTCCATTAGGTTTTTGTTGTATCGTTAAAACTATTTTTACATTTTATACAATTTCTAAATCCTTGGCATGTATTCCACAGCAACAACGCTTGAATCAACTACTTCGCTCCGGAGGCTTTCACCGTTAAAGTTTCCTTATCTCGGTTAAAAATTATTCAGTACATTAATTGCCTCCATAAATAGTCACTCAGCGTTGTGTTGCAACATATTTTTGAGGTTCATGAATTTCGTTTTAAACTGTTTTTCAAATAATTGAGGTAAATGTTCTAGTTAGTGTCCCTTATTCGAAAGATAAAATAGCATATTCAGTATATTTCGTCGATTCCAAAATTTGAATTTGACGAGAAATTTAACATAGGTGGTTTGGTATGTGTATGCATATATGCTATGAGCGCTATATGAATGTTACCATTATGTGATATGATTTTTAAGGCAAAACTCTATTTTGTGAGATGTCTCGTTGATTAATTTAATCTGAAAATAATATTTATATCTTCTCTTGATAGTTTCCTGCATTATACTTTGTCGGTAATGATATTTTAAATTTTTGTTATTCCTTGGCACACAGTTTATAGTCTCAAAGTAATGTTTGGTGACTAATGAACCACTTTTATTGCCTGGAGTACTGAACATTTATCAACAAATAATGACACTTCTTATTTCTCTATGAAATGTTGTCCATCTTTCTTATCATTGTACACTTGTCATCGACGCTTTCTTTTTATTCACGTAAATTACTGAAAACGATTTAATACCTTTAAAATAGCATGGGTTTCGAGATTCTCCAATGACAAACAAATCAATTTTTCGATGCCAGTCGTATTGGCAGCCACCATAACTGTAATTCTTTATTTGCTCTTCTTTTCTTCCTTTCAATTTTAATGCTTATGAGAGAGAGTTTTTCTGGGAGAAATTTAAAAAATAATTCTGTCTCATCATCTTTAAAAATATCATCCTGCGAATATTTCTTAATAAATCTGGCAGAATTTCTTTGCAATATTTTTCACAGTCCACTTCACAAACCGATGCTTCCTTTGAAATTGTTGTACCCTAGCTTTGAGGCAAAGGTTACCGCTTTTTCGAATAAGTGTGAGTGAAAAACATAAACGTAAAAAATATTTAGAATTACACAAACGCAAACACAAACTTAGAGAGAGGTATACACCTAATTAGGTGCCTTAAAATCCGAATTGACAAATTGAAAACAGTGATGAGTAATGGCACTTGATGATATCACATATTTTGCAATTGTCCAATTGGATCATGGCTTTTTCGACTTTCGATATACCCGACATTTTCATCCATTTTATGCCCTGTTGAATGTCAGATTCATTTTTGATTATGATCGACAATGTTCTCGGTGAAATTGGGAAATTCAAGGAACTTCAGGGCGATATATTTCTTCTTTTTTGTCATATTCCACTTCACGAATAATTTTTATTTTAATTTCCAAACTTATCGGTTGATGTCGACGTTTTTATTATGTTCCATGTTGTTTCCCGCACTAACACAATTCTTGCTTGACCAAAACTGTATTTGAATATGGATATACGAACAATGATCAATAAACCCTCCACATGTTTTTATATATTTTCAATTTCTCAGAATTCTAGCCTTCATTTGTACTGGAAATTCCCTAAAATCATTAAAAAAATACATAATTTTGCTCTGAACTTGTGGGTAAAATATTTAAATATCACATAAACTAGATATTATTAAGGGAAAATCAGTTTTTTATATTGTCATTTAAATGGCTCATCCGCAGGTAAATTCTTAGATCTTTTTGTTATTTCTCCCCTCTGTATTACGAAAATACCTCAAACTTGTTCGTGAAATCAATTCATTTTATCCCAATCTACGCTTTATCCAATTCGGCTATCAAATAAATCTAATATTAGTGACCCATAAGAATGACTGGGATCGAAAAATGACTTCATATTGTCAAAAATTCGATTTACCAATGTGTGTAGCATAGGCATAAAATGACATACACTGTCAAGTAGTTTCTTCCTTTTGTATTTTCAATAAGGGTTTTCCATAATTTGGAAAGAATTTTGCTAACAAATTTTTGGCTTGTCTAAGACAACTTGTCCTTTTTCATACAGTGACAGTTCTTTTTCAACTATACAGTGATGAAATAAAACTGGAAAAATATATCTCTTTTCAAGTTATTAGGAAGCTAACTTGATTATATGTAGGAAAATATTTATTATACTTAATAAATCGTATTAAAATGTAATTAATTATAGAGTTTAATCGGGTACTTACTATACCTAATTAAATGAAAATTTGATTGAATGATTACGTCAAGTCTTGTGATCCAAATAAAATGTGTTTTTTAATATTCTCTCAACCATGAACTATACTAGGATGCACGAAGCTATTTCGTAACAAAATTAAATATCCACCTACCTATCCCTCAAAGGTTCGAACATTTTACATGTGACTGTGTTACAGTGGCGGACGTCTGTTTGATAATATATTAGAGGTGTCTACTTTTCCAGCAGTTATTGTATGACGAGAAGCCAACAAAATGAAGTCATTAAATTTAAATGTCTTGCAAAAATTCAATCCGTTGATTTCCAGTTCTTAATAAAACATATAGTGCCGGGTGACACAAAGGATACTCAAAGGATGCCGCCGCCTTTCTTCGCACCGCCCATGCAGCCACATGTGTCGTTTTCATAGGGCGATGTAACGATCCAGGGCTCTTTTTTATGTATGAATCGTTCTTTTGCACCATGTACTTTAGTTATACGAGATGACATAAGTATTGGAATTATTTATTAATATGGTGATTTTTGTGAAATACCTTAAAATTTATTTGGAAGATTTTACAAAGATAACGGAGAAAAAATTGTTTTTGAGGTATCAAAGTAGGCAGAGAAATGTGGTTATTGTAGCAGGTGAAAAATTTCATAAAATACGTTATAGTGGACTGAGTTTGATGCCTTGTTTGACATCAGAAAATAAGATACCCCACTGTAAAAAAGGTGACGATTCTATCTAGGCACTTTAAATGGGTACTTTCCCTATTCCTTGTGTTAGATTAGATGGTTCTGGTGTTATACACAAATTAAAATAAAATTTCAGTTACGCCATTTTACACTCCATAGCTTCATGAATCTTAGTATAGCCTATGAAAACCCTTGGAGAAACTTCATTTAGTGTCCTGTTTTTCAACAACGTTTGCAATTATTTCACATAGGCACAGAATTGAAATAGAACAAATCAAACGTTACGTTCTCCTATTCTACAGTTCATAAACTATAAAAACTAAAAATCTTAAAAATTGGGGAACCAAACGAGTCAATTTCAGAAAATCGCAATTGTAGGAACATCTATCGGAAACCTAAAACGAAAATCGCAATTAACGTTGGGCTGAGAGGTGTGGCAAAATTAACCTGAAACGTTTTTTACCCAAGATCCGCATTCGATCGAGTCGCTTTCGGCTAAATCCCAATGAATAAACCAAATCTCCGCATACGTCCCCCCATGCTCGGCAAAACAAGTTTTTAATGACTTAATACCGCGAGGCGGGGGGAAACTACCCTCTCGGTGTGTCTGTAAATGTATATTTAACCCCGGTACGCTGAGTTGCAATTAGTTAGATGATCGACTGGTTGATCGATATCTCGTGAAGAGGAAAAAGCAACTCCTGAGGATTGGAAAGGGAACAGAAGCAGACAATTTTTCGCATTCCGTGAAGTGCAGAGCTTTAATGGAATTTGCTTTTTTAATTTCATTGAGGAGAGGATTGCGTTGACTGAAATTTGACATGTTTCTTCGTTTCACGAAAAAATATCCCGGAAATATTACGTTTCGCTTTAGTTACTTACTTTTTGGAATTTCTAGGTGTAATTTAATTTCTCTGAGATATACAATGTTGAATGTATAAAATCATTACTCTACTTTGTAAAAATAACTTGGAGATTTTTGATGAAAATTTAGAGTGGCGTTTTATTCCAAGAATATGCTACAATAATTACAGAGAAACGAGAAGTCATGTAATAACGAAACTTTTCATTCCGTTATCCACTTAGAGAGTAATTTTCATTATTTTAGTTGGTGGAAAATAGAAATTTTACGCAAATATTTTATGCGAGTAGAGAATTAAAAAATTTAATTAGGGAAACTCGAAATAAACCATAACAATCCGGGAAACTGCATTGTTTCAAATTTACGACATATCCAGGCGAATGCTTTATTTCATTGTCTCCTTCATGATATTTTATTCATTCCAGAGATACCAAAACATAAAACTTTATTTTCCCTACTTTTTTTTATTATTTTCAACCAGCAGTGTGGGATTCAAAGCTTTCACTCTTACAGTTTCTACTGGTCGTGTTGAGTGAAGCTTTCTTTATTTCATTTATATTTAACAACCGAAATTATTCTTTTTATGCAGATGAACATGTTGCCTCTCGTGTCGCATAAATTTTTTATGGAAGAGCTCTCTCTTACAATACATGCAACGCAAAGTGGATGGGCGGCAGCCAACTTTATTCATATATCTTACATTTTTTAAGTGCCCCTACCCTTATAAAAGCATATTGTTGTGAAAGGGCCTTACTTATTACTTTTTAGAGTTGCGAGCTTTCATCGTGTGTTTTGCCTGCTAAATTTTTAATTTAGCCTTTAAGTTTCCAGGAATTTACAAGGGAGTCTTTTATTATTTCACTTGTATTAATTCGGCTGCTTCCTTTTACATACCTAACAACTTTCGTAAATATTAATTAGATTCTAAAACTTACAAGCCCCTGGAATTTATTGTTTTAATTCCGAAAACGATGCCGCACACGTACCCTAACTTCAGAGTAAGAATCGTCCATGTATTCTCATGTCCTCGAAGCCGATCCCTACTCTAATCCAACAAAATCCGATCTGGAACCGATGGCCATTGATGGTTGGATCATTAAAGGCCCCTCGGGCTGAACCGTTTCGTTCCATAGGATTAATGATCACGCTAAAGTGGCTCATCATTGTCTTGTTGCTGTGATTTACTCGTTCGATTATTTGTTCGGCCATTTTCAATTCCAGTCTAATTAAAAAGGTGGGTGTCAGTAAGGGAATGGATACTTTTATGGTAGCCCAGGCTTCGGCGGAAAGACGATGACTTTTGATTTTAATTAGGGTTATAGGAAGAGAGAGGGGTCAAAAGAGGCAAATAGTTGTAATTAAACCAGCTATTACAATGCAGAAAACTGCAAAGCTCTAGAGAGAATTGGAAATTCACAGATATGCGTGTTAAATTTGACAATCTAGTAATTACACTTGTACGATGTGCATCAGATATCGAACAAAGAACCTAAATGCCTGGGATTCTAAATCAAGGCACTAATATAGAAGGATAATTGGTGCAGATAGATTCCGGTGTTGTGCTAAATTAAATTCATTGCACATTGATGTTATTATGGATGAGTTTTAGATTTCGGCAGCATTTACCTTATATCTCCAAACAGTGTTATTTTTTGGATACATACACAGTGATATCTGTATCCATAAAAGCCCACAGGTTTGTAGTTATATAGTTGGAAGGAAGGATACTTGAACCTAAGTCTTCTTAGTCCTCTTTGACCTCTGAGCATTATTATTGTACTATCTTATTTTATTTTGTATATTCTATTTACTTTTTATAAGGTATATATCGATACATATTTTCTCCAGGAGATTTCTCAGCTTATTTTGCGTTTCAAAATATTTATGTTAATAGTAAGTTTTCTGTTTCTGTTACACGTACTTTTTGTCCCACTTTCCTTACGTTCACCTCAACATCCACATTACTTTTCAGGAAGATTTCCATTGTTTGTTTTAATACTTTACCAACATTTGTAACCAACTTCAACCAGCTTATTATTAAATTTTTCTTTCTGTTTGCTCATTCCAAGTTGTCAACTTTAGTAGCTCTCTTATTTCCTTTTTCGTGACTCATGTCTGTTGTTTTACGTCAAGTAGCTGTTTATTATTTTCCAGCTGTTCTTTCCTGACTTGCTTAATTTTTCAGCTCATGATTATCCCCATTAGATTTTCTTTGGTAAATTGAAGTTTCGTTCTTCCGTAAGCCTCATCTAAATCTTCTCGTTTCCACTTATATTCTTCACCGCAGAAGACAACAATACTCAAATTAACCCTTTAAAGATATCGTTCTCGATCAGTGACTTAGAAATCCAGAAATCCTTGTGTTCTAGTCTAGTTTTACACGCAAGGCAAGGTTTTATTCTTGATAAAGGATTAATTTCTTATCAGTTCTAGTCTTTTAACCACACACGATTTTATTTTTCTGCTTATACTGACTAAATTTTAAATATTTTTAACTATACTAGTGTATAGTTCGGCATAAATGCTGATAAAATTCAGTTGCGTTTGACCAACTCATGGTTAGTCACGATGTCTAGTATGAGATTTTGAAATATTACAAATTTATTTGAAACTTTCCATATTTACAAGGATATTGAAAAAACAAAGTTGACGTCTAATTCATTTCCGCCCAGGAAAAGATCTTACCCTCAGTATTTTATAACTTCCAGATGTTGTCTACTTTATACCAATTATTAACAGGTGTTCTTTCAGTCTAAGTAAAAATTAGTCAAAAATGAGGTATATTTCTCGGTTTAGCGCAATAAAACTTTTGATAAACCAATAAAGTTTTTATTTTTTATGACAACCCTCGTTTTCCTTGTCTATTGGTTGTCCTTTATCGAAATAGGAGAAGGATACTAGAGATATGTTGACAATTACTTGGGAATTCATTAATCCTTGGTGAATTGTAAAAAAAATGTTCCATCTAATTTTTTAATATGGGACATTAAATATTCAGTAAATGTTTTGAGTCAAAACGTCGAAAACTGTTGTTACATGTAGTTTTAAGCTATGTCTAAGTTTTAAGAACCTAAGAATATTTTTTGGAAAATTATACTTTACATCTCATAAAAATTCATAGAATATAGTGCAGAGAAAATGGTCACAATTTGATTACACATTTTCGAGTATGCTACAAAGACCTACAATCCTAATGTGCTAGAATCCTAAAGATTACATCACTTAGTATAGTGATAAATATAGTGTCTAAGACCCTTAAGTTATCTCATAACTTATCTAATCTATCTTCAATTATTAGATAACAATTGCAATAAATAGCCATCAAGTTAGCACATTTCAATTCAATCGACAAAACTACTAGTTACAGAATACAATTTTAATTTCTAGTTATCGTAGTTATTATTAATTTGCCCTCTGAAAAATAAGAAATATCTTTTGGGAAAATTTAAACTAATTTTCTAGTCAACCGAAGAAACTCGTTCGTTCTAGTTATATTCAACTTATGATTTATGTAGATATTCGCTATTTTGTTTAATATATATTAGAGAACATTTTTTATATGAAGATACAATCTTAATTTAAAAAATAAAATTTGTTTATTTGACCCTTTCGATGTTGCGTACTGAAGCATAAATGAGCGATGACAACTTAAAATTTTGTGCTGCTCTTAAACAATACGTCACGATATACCAAGAGCGATTCTGAAGTAGAATTTTGTTGTCAAATGATTCATTTTATTTATAGACTAGCTTTGAAAGGTAAAAATTCGTTTTGAATAGTTACTAAGTTGAAAATCACGTTGATTCATTACACATTTTGATATGCCATATTACTTACCTTTTATTCCAAAGAGTAAATCTTGGCGAAGACATCATTAATTTCCCAAAGTAATCTATTTCCCCTGACGTAATTACCAACAATAAAAGCTGTCATCGGGCAAAAAGTCCGACATTACGCAGCAATATCAATTATTGTTATTCCTACCATCAAGTCAGCAGAGAGCGAAATTAATGAACCAATTCGAGTTGTTCCACGCGACGAAATTCCTTAACACTTCTTTGCTTCAGAGTTCGCCCCGTTGTTGTTGTTGCTGCACAAATTGCAATTTCTGCACTAAATTACTGAAAATGGTTGTAGCCGCACACAACACACCCGCATTTAGCGGCATATAACTCTCATCCCCTGCATTCGTAGCGTTGGTACACTTTATGAGGTTGATGCAACGCACATACTACGTATATATTACTTCATATTCTTACCTCGTACGTTAGTAGTGCCATGGGAATTGCACTTATTGTAATAGGGGATGCATTATTTGAAATGCGTCGTGAGAGAAATCTTGTTATTTAGCTTCATAGGTATTTAATGGGAGTGTGTTGAACGTTAAGTGTCTCAGACAGGTTGATATTTATTTAATGACCATTATAATATTGTATTGTAATAATTTAACGATGAATTGCACAAGTGTTTGAATATTAATTTAATTCTGGTTGTGGACAGGTTAATCAAAACTAAAGGAATGCAAGTTTCAATAACTTTTAGTTAGTTTACTTTAACAGTATTACATTAATACCTCAACTTCTAACTCGCAAGTTTGTTAGAAGTATGAAAGTTTACATTTATTGAGATTTGCTTTTAATGTTTAGGTCACAAATTTCACTCACATTTCCAGTAGTGCAGGTCAACCCTGGGGACTATTACAAAAAATATGGCTAAACTTTGATTTGCTGTATAGTCAAATTGGTTAATAGTTAAGCAATTAAGCAAAAAATATTTTAAAACATTGGGAATCACTCTAGTAAAGTTAACAAGCGAACAAAAGTTCGTGCAATACTTGGCAACGTGTATTTGATTATTAATTAATTTAAACGTAGACGATCCAAAAATTCATAGATACATCCACAGAAATTTTTATAAGAAACTTAATGACCCCGTAATTCTGTTCTGTGTAAGTGACTAGTTCTGGTAAAGTTAAATTTAATTTAGATTTAGCATACCTAAAACCAGTCTACAACCGTCATGAAAATAAGTGCAGAAATCCTTTATAGTATATGCTAAATCCCTAATACTCGTTTAATGACTTGCAAAATGATAACTGATAAGAAGCAATGTGACGACACGGTGAATTTTATTAAATTATAAAAGAATTACAAATGTAAATGGCCACCTGTCCCTAGCAGTCATGACTGTTTTTTGAATCAGACCACATGTCACTCTGGCAACGTGAGTTGATTGATTGACTAAAATATACAATTTTTTGTCTAAAAAATATGAAAAATCGAGTTAATTTATGTCCAAATGTCGACGTTCGACATTTTCGGAATAAGTATAGTCACGCAGGTAATAAATGACAGTGAAAAAGAAACTATTCAGAAAGAACTGAATTAAAAAAATACAATTAGAACATCCACATGGCGGAGAGGAAGGGAAACAATTCATTTAAAAGTATTTTGGGGCAAAATGTACATGCCCTGTGTCGATGTTGAAGAAGTATTTTACACCCTACTAAGATTAGCATTAGTCATTTGGAACTACCTATAAAAAAATAAAAAGAAACTACACAGACGTATCAAAAGGATACTTGAAGATCAAAAGGTTAATCTCAAGAAATTAACATGAAGGTTTAAAATAGGAATACAACCAAAAGATTACGGAACGCAAAACAAATGAAAGACAATGAAAAGGGAAAGACGTAGTTGCAATAAACCTTGAAGGCTGAGAAGTTGTCAAAGAAAATAGCGAATAATTGACTGAAATGGTTTAAATTTGTTTATGAATAAATTATATATGTTAACACCTTCAGGTAACATTATTTTGATTACAGTAATAACATAAATAATAAATGGGATTCTGTTAACATCATTTATGGTTGAGTATCCAGGCCTGCAATTTTTTAAATCATCTTATAAATTTTACTCACTAGTATTATGAAAACTAAAAATCGTGGTATATAAGAATAGACAACCCAAACAATTTACAAAATACGTATTTTGACGATGAAAATTCGACAACGATTCACAACCAAATAATCGCGAGGTGATTCTCGGAATATTCAGATCCTTTCTAGTTCAAAGAGGACATCATCAACAGTTCATAAGAGATGAGAGATTCAAAGACCGGCTTAGTTTTTCATTTTTTATGAAGTCGTTCAGAGGAAATGTGAAAGGGCATATACCTCAAACAAAGCATGCAATTTGACGGTGGAAAAGCCTCTTGTTGAATATGTTCAGTTTTAAGTGGATTCGACGTGAAGCGCGGCCGAACAAAGAGTGTATTTAAAAGACGATTTTATAACATGCGGAAAAAGAAATTGATCCCGGATTTACGGCGAAATCACCCCGAACATTCCTGTAAAATGAGAATTTTCAGATGCGATTTACCTGAATTTCGGCCTAAGTGGAGTATAATAAGGGTGCGTTCGCCTATATGCCCGGAATCGGATGTAGAATGAGCTGGGAAATGTGGACGGATTAGCGAGGACTTCACTACATGGAGCTCCACCGAAATACCTCTCTCTCATTGATTTTAGGATAAAAAATCGTTCGCTCTAACATCTCCCCCTGGATTTTCGAATTTCGGGAGAGCACGTTTTTTATGGATCGTCGGATACGCGGAAATTATTGCCGCCGGTACAAATTTTAACGTTGTTAGTTGTGGAATTTTCCATTTAATCGATTCGACATTTCAATAAACACGCAACGACCTACTGACACGAGACCTTACTCTTTCCAACTTACCCCTAACCCCCACTTATTCCCTACCATTTGTAAGTCTTCTACTTGCAATTTCAATTCTTAAGGTTCAAAACTTTCAACAATCCGATAGGAAGATTTAAGATGTCCTTCTGGAACCTGCAACATGCAATTCTGCCTACAAGAGAAATTTAGATGGTTTAAAAAAGTTCCAGGCAATTTCTTTTTTATCTTAACGCTGGAACGCATCTAAATTGAAAATTACAGACGTTTTCCAAAATTTTAAATAGTCGAAAGTGTCTTGAAATCAAATCTGGGCGGTTTGTGCGAGTTTCAACATGTTTCATTCTCCGAGGACCACATACAATATCTTTTCCTAAATTGTTCCAATAACCTTACTCATTTTGAATCCTGCTGTAACATCTCTAGAAGTACCTTAGACTATTGAAGGGCTAGAATGGGTTTCAAATTGAATCTGGAAGGATTATGAAAATTTCAAACATTTCTCTCTTAACTTTAAACATTCCAGAACTTTAGGAATCTAGCATAAAGATTTCAGAGGCCCTTTTGGAACCTTCAATACCCAAAAGTGCAGCCCGAAGAAATCTAAATAGTTTACTAAAATGACAAACAATTTGTATTTATTTAAAATCCCAGAAATGTGAAATAAAAGTTCCAGACGTTTTTCTGCAACGTTAAATACTTGAAATTGCTTTAAAATCAAATCTAGAAAATTTATGCACATTTCAGTTGGTTCCATTCTCCGAAGACCACAGAATACAACACAAATTTTTCTAAACGATTTCAGGAAGGTTCATAAAGATTTCTCGTTATAATTTTAAACAATTTAAAGTTTAATTCAACCTCATCTGATTAAACAACAGAAATTTACAATAAAAAGCGATCTAGGAGTTCCTTTACAATTTTATAGGGCAAGATTGGGTTTAAAATTGAGACCTAGAAGATTCGTTATTATTTCAAACGTTGCAGTTTCGGTCTAAACGTTAGGAAATTATACGAATCTAGAAGGATGATTCAAGGGGTTCTCCTGGAACCTCAAACATCCCGAACTGCCGCCAAAGAAAAGTGCCAAATAGTTTCATTTCAATTTTAAACGTTAGAGTCTACAATACAAATTCCAGGGATCTTCTAGAACCTCAAATAACCCAATGTTCCTGTAATAGAATTTAGAAGTTTTGCGGAAGTTTCAAGTTTTTTAATTCTAGGGGGACTATGGAAAACTGTAAATTTCCCTAAACGATCTCAGGCAGAATCTAAAAGCTTTTTTGTTTTGATTTCAAATACTACGCCTTTTCGGCGTTCGAAAAATTTCCTGGACCTCAAATCAAAATAAATATTAAATTGCCTTGTGTTCAGATATTAGATTTTTAACAAACACAATTAAATTTTAATATAAAATATCAAAATAGACTGGATTATGGTGGAAAGATAATTGGAAAGAACCAGATCGCCTTAGAAATGGCACATCGGGCATTCACGAGGCAAAAACTGTTCAGAAGAAATCAACCAAGAAAACGATTATGGCAGCCAATATAGTTTAAACAGTTTATTAAACATACAACGTTTACAGAAACGTTGGACTAATTTTCGAGATAACACAAAAATGACAAGAGAAAAGTGCCTTTTCGCCTTAACCAATTCTAGCCAAAATTTCATTAAATCAATTTCTCATTAGACCATGCCCAAATACAATGTTTCAGCTCATCATTATTTACAGATTCGGAAAAAACTCATCACATCCATTCACACACAAAAATGTCCAAAAATATCTTTTTAGGACTCTGGGGACCTCAAGACGTCGAGAAAAGCCGATACGTCAGATTCCGAAAATCGACCCGATTACAATAACTTCTCATCATATGACACTTCATATTAGAAAGCAAAAGTGAAATAGACACGCAAGGTTATAGTATATAGGAAACAAATGAAATGAATTATTTGGAGGGGAAAGCAAAGTCACCACTCTCTAGTTCAACTCCTCCGCGAACGACATTGTATTGCACGCCACTGATTCAAAGTATTCCTTCAGGCCGCAACAGTCACGACGAAGTAAAAAACTCGTGAGTTATGACGCTATATAAAACTATATAGTTTCTCCAGCTCTGTCCACTATTTTTCGTAATATCTTGTTCCTCGTACACTCTAACGCGGTTGAAAATGTCTGCAATGGAAATTCCGACTCGAAATAAGAGAAAAAGTAAGTCTCGACGGAAAACCCCAAGTCAATTTAATACCCGGTGAAAGTTAAGAGGCTAACTGAATTGCTTTGTATCATTTTTACGATAGTTCAATATAAGAGAGATTAAGAACTCTTGTTATGGCCATTTCATCAGAGGAAAATTACCGGAGGGGGAATTTTTTACTAGTTTCCATGGCAAGCGTTCCATTCGAATGATCTTATCGTAACGAATCCGTTTACAACATTTTTTCATCAAAAGAAATGTAGAATATGCGTATGGGCCTGTGTGTATGTGTCTGTGAGCCATCCTTACCGATTTAGTATTGTATTGTGCTCCAGTCATTCGAAAAAATATTTCGATTGAAGATTTAAGGTTCAAAGAAGCGTCGAATGACATGGAAAGCACTTTTTTGTTTAATACAGAAAAACGATATATACGATAATATAAAGCGATAATAAAACGATAATAAAGAAGCCACGTCTCTACGCCTATGCCTCGCCTTACGATGTTGGAGATAGACTTCGGGAAATATAGGTTCCAAGTTTTAATGTTACTTGGGAAACTATACACTCAAATTTCAGAACAATGGGTATTTATTGACCATATCGTACGGTTCTCCAACGGAAAAGAACTATGGCGGAGATTATATTTTACCCTGGAAAGTCCTCCAAAAATACACATTGGAATTAAATTTAAAGAAAACGATATTTTTACAATGCGGTCGGGAGGTATTTTGAGATCAACAGATAGTGTTATAATTGAAATTCAAAATTGAATATTGAATTTTTTGTGAATCTATGTAAAGTAAGGAAACCCGTACTTTTCAGTTTTCAGCACAAATTCTCTAAATAGAAATCTAATCTACAATTATTTTGATTACATTCTTAATCTCTCAAAGTTCTTCATAGCTTCTGAAGATATCGAAATTTGTTTTAAAAAAATTATTATATCTAAGATATCACTACAAGTGATAAAATATCAGAGAAAAGTGTGAAATAGTTTTTCTGTCATTAATTTTAGTACTTTGATGATTTCAAAGTATCCTACAAAAGAGAAAAATTGTTTGCTCCAACAATATATTGTGGAAGTGGATATGATTAGTTTACCATTTCCCATTGGAATTGAATATTTTTAGCCAGTTTTTAAGTTATGACACTTTATAGTAAGGTATCACTACTTTTGAAATGGATAGTAAGTATAATTTATTAATTGCTTTTAATTTTCTTAAAATTATTTCCTTAACTCTCTTAAATAAATACGAGTTGTCCTGAATTATCATTATTTTTATGAGCAAATATACTGCCTTCTCTAAACATATAAATACGGCAGGTATGACTATCAACATAAACAATGCGCCAATGAAATGAAACTCGGTAGGCATATAAAGGAAACTCCGCTGAATACTCTCATAAAGTTTCACTTCATTTGGAGCACTCTAACATAGTTAATGGTAACTTTAAACAGAAAAATCAAGGCGGATTTCGGTCAGCGGAGCAGGTCAAGTGCTCCCGGAACGGTCATCTTAAGAGCTAATGAAATGAAACTCGGTAGGCATATAAAGGAAACTCCGCTGAATACTCTCATAAAGTTTCACTTCATTTGGAGCACTCTAACATAGTTAATGGTAACTTTAAACAGAAAAATTAAGGCGGATTTCGGTCAGCGGAGCAGGTCAAGTGCTCCCGGAACGGTCATCTTAAGAGCTAATGAAATGAAACTCGGTAGGCATATAAAGGAAACTCCGCTGAATACTCTCATAAAGTTTCACTTCATTTGGAGCACTCTAACATAGTTAATGGTAACTTTAAACAGAAAAATTAAGGCGGATTTCGGTCAGCGGAGCAGGTCAAGTGCTCCCGGAACGGTCATCTTAAGAGCTAATGAAATGAAACTCGGTAGGCATATAAAGGAAACTCCGCTGAATACTCTCATAAAGTTTCACTTCATTTGGAGCACTCTAACATAGTTAATGGTAACTTTAAACAGAAAAATCAAGGCGGATTTCGGTCAGCGGAGCAGGTCAAGTGCTCCCGGAACGGTCATCTTAAGAGCTAATGAAATGAAACTCGGTAGGCATATAAAGGAAACTCCGCTGAATACTCTCATAAAGTTTCACTTCATTTGGAGCACTCTAACATAGTTAATGGTAACTTTAAACAGAAAAATTAAGGCGGATTTCGGTCAGCGGAGCAGGTCAAGTGCTCCCGGAACGGTCATCTTAAGAGCTAATGAAATGAAACTCGGTAGGCATATAAAGGAAACTCCGCTGAATACTCTCATAAAGTTTCACTTCATTTGGAGCACTCTAACATAGTTAATGGTAACTTTAAACAGAAAAATTAAGGCGGATTTCGGTCAGCGGAGCAGGTCAAGTGCTCCCGGAACGGTCATCTTAAGAGCTAATGAAATGAAACTCGGTAGGCATATAAAGGAAACTCCGCTGAATACTCTCATAAAGTTTCACTTCATTTGGAGCACTCTAACGCAGTTAATGGTAACTTTAAACAGAAAAATTAAGGCGGATTTCGGTCAGCGGAGCAGGTCAAGTGCTCCCGGAACGGTCATCTTAAGAGCTAATGAAATGAAACTCGGTAGGCATATAAAGGAAACTCCGCTGAATACTCTCATAAAGTTTCACTTCATTTGGAGCACTCTAACATAGTTAATGGTAACTTTAAACAGAAAAATCAAGGCGGATTTCGGTCAGCGGAGCAGGTCAAGTGCTCCCGGAACGGTCATCTTAAGAGCTAATGAAATGAAACTCGGTAGGCATATAAAGGAAACTCCGCTGAATACTCTCATAAAGTTTCACTTCATTTGGAGCACTCTAACGCAGTTAATGGTAACTTTAAACAGAAAAATTAAGGCGGATTTCGGTCAGCGGAGCAGGTCAAGTGCTCCCGGAACGGTCATCTTAAGAGCTAATGAAATGAAACTCGGTAGGCATATAAAGGAAACTCCGCTGAATACTCTCATAAAGTTTCACTTCATTTGGAGCACTCTAACATAGTTAATGGTAACTTTAAACAGAAAAATTAAGGCGGATTTCGGTCAGCGGAGCAGGTCAAGTGCTCCCGGAACGGTCATCTTAAGAGCTAATGAAATGAAACTCGGTAGGCATATAAAGGAAACTCCGCTGAATACTCTCATAAAGTTTCACTTCATTTGGAGCACTCTAACGCAGTTAATGGTAACTTTAAACAGAAAAATTAAGGCGGATTTCGGTCAGCGGAGCAGGTCAAGTGCTCCCGGAACGGTCATCTTAAGAGCTAATGAAATGAAACTCGGTAGGCATATAAAGGAAACTCCGCTGAATACTCTCATAAAGTTTCACTTCATTTGGAGCACTCTAACATAGTTAATGGTAACTTTAAACAGAAAAATCAAGGCGGATTTCGGTCAGCGGAGCAGGTCAAGTGCTCCCGGAACGGTCATCTTAAGAGCTAATGAAATGAAACTCGGTAGGCATATAAAGGAAACTCCGCTGAATACTCTCATAAAGTTTCACTTCATTTGGAGCACTCTAACATAGTTAATGGTAACTTTAAACAGAAAAATTAAGGCGGATTTCGGTCAGCGGAGCAGGTCAAGTGCTCCCGGAACGGTCATCTTAAGAGCTAATGAAATGAAACTCGGTAGGCATATAAAGGAAACTCCGCTGAATACTCTCATAAAGTTTCACTTCATTTGGAGCACTCTAACGCAGTTAATGGTAACTTTAAACAGAAAAATTAAGGCGGATTTCGGTCAGCGGAGCAGGTCAAGTGCTCCCGGAACGGTCATCTTAAGAGCTAATGAAATGAAACTCGGTAGGCATATAAAGGAAACTCCGCTGAATACTCTCATAAAGTTTCACTTCATTTGGAGCACTCTAACATAGTTAATGGTAACTTTAAACAGAAAAATCAAGGCGGATTTCGGTCAGCGGAGCAGGTCAAGTGCTCCCGGAACGGTCATCTTAAGAGCTAATGAAATGAAACTCGGTAGGCATATAAAGGAAACTCCGCTGAATACTCTCATAAAGTTTCACTTCATTTGGAGCACTCTAACGCAGTTAATGGTAACTTTAAACAGAAAAATTAAGGCGGATTTCGGTCAGCGGAGCAGGTCAAGTGCTCCCGGAACGGTCATCTTAAGAGCTAATGAAATGAAACTCGGTAGGCATATAAAGGAAACTCCGCTGAATACTCTCATAAAGTTTCACTTCATTTGGAGCACTCTAACATAGTTAATGGTAACTTTAAACAGAAAAATTAAGGCGGATTTCGGTCAGCGGAGCAGGTCAAGTGCTCCCGGAACGGTCATCTTAAGAGCTAATGAAATGAAACTCGGTAGGCATATAAAGGAAACTCCGCTGAATACTCTCATAAAGTTTCACTTCATTTGGAGCACTCTAACATAGTTAATGGTAACTTTAAACAGAAAAATCAAGGCGGATTTCGGTCAGCGGAGCAGGTCAAGTGCTCCCGGAACGGTCATCTTAAGAGCTAATGAAATGAAACTCGGTAGGCATATAAAGGAAACTCCGCTGAATACTCTCATAAAGTTTCACTTCATTTGGAGCACTCTAACATAGTTAATGGTAACTTTAAACAGAAAAATTAAGGCGGATTTCGGTCAGCGGAGCAGGTCAAGTGCTCCCGGAACGGTCATCTTAAGAGCCAATGAAATGAAACTCGGTAGGCGTATAAAGGAAACTCCGCTGAATACTCTCATAAAGTTTCACTTCATTTGGAGCACTCTAACATAGTTAATGGTAACTTTAAACAGAAAAATCAAGGCGGATTTCGGTCAGCGGAGCAGGTCAAGTGCTCCCGGAACGGTCATCTTAAGAGCTAATGAAATGAAACTCGGTAGGCATATAAAGGAAACTCCGCTGAATACTCTCATAAAGTTTCACTTCATTTGGAGCACTCTAACGCAGTTAATGGTAACTTTAAACAGAAAAATTAAGGCGGATTTCGGTCAGCGGAGCAGGCCAAGTGCTCCCGGAACGGTCATCTTAAGAGCTAATGAAATGAAACTCGGTAGGCGTATAAAGGAAACTCCGCTGAATACTCTCATAAAGTTTCACTTCATTTGGAGCACTCTAACATAGTTAATGGTAACTTTAAACAGAAAAATCAAGGCGGATTTCGGTCAGCGGAGCAGGTCAAGTGCTCCCGGAACGGTCATCTTAAGAGCTAATGAAATGAAACTCGGTAGGCATATAAAGGAAACTCCGCTGAATACTCTCATAAAGTTTCACTTCATTTGGAGCACTCTAACGCAGTTAATGGTAACTTTAAACAGAAAAATTAAGGCGGATTTCGGTCAGCGGAGCAGGCCAAGTGCTCCCGGAACGGTCATCTTAAGAGCTAATGAAATGAAACTCGGTAGGCATATAAAGGAAACTCCGCTGAACACTCTCATAAAGTTTCACTTCATTTGGAGCACTCTAACGCAGTTAATGGTAACTTTAAACAGAAAAATTAAGGCGGATTTCGGTCAGCGGAGCAGGTCAAGTGCTCCCGGAACGGTCATCTTAAGAGCTAATGAAATGAAACTCGGTAGGCGTATAAAGGAAACTCCGCTGAATACTCTCATAAAGTTTCACTTCATTTGGAGCACTCTAACATAGTTAATGGTAACTTTAAACAGAAAAATTGAGGCGGATTTCGGTCAGCGGAGCAGGCCAAGTGCTCCCGGAACGGTCATCTTAAGAGCTAATGAAATGAAACTCGGTAGGCATATAAAGGAAACTCCGCTGAATACTCTCATAAAGTTTCACTTCATTTGGAGCACTCTAACATAGTTAATGGTAACTTTAAACAGAAAAATCAAGGCGGATTTCGGTCAGCGGAGCAGGTCAAGTGCTCCCGGAACGGTCATCTTAAGAGCTAATGAAATGAAACTCGGTAGGCATATAAAGGAAACTCCGCTGAATACTCTCATAAAGTTTCACTTCATTTGGAGCACTCTAACATAGTTAATGGTAACTTTAAACAGAAAAATCAAGGCGGATTTCGGTCAGCGGAGCAGGTCAAGTGCTCCCGGAACGGTCATCTTAAGAGCTAATGAAATGAAACTCGGTAGGCATATAAAGGAAACTCCGCTGAATACTCTCATAAAGTTTCACTTCATTTGGAGCACTCTAACATAGTTAATGGTAACTTTAAACAGAAAAATTAAGGCGGATTTCGGTCAGCGGAGCAGGTCAAGTGCTCCCGGAACGGTCATCTTAAGAGCTAATGAAATGAAACTCGGTAGGCATATAAAGGAAACTCCGCTGAATACTCTCATAAAGTTTCACTTCATTTGGAGCACTCTAACGCAGTTAATGGTAACTTTAAACAGAAAAATTAAGGCGGATTTCGGTCAGCGGAGCAGGTCAAGTGCTCCCGGAACGGTCATCTTAAGAGCTAATGAAATGAAACTCGGTAGGCATATAAAGGAAACTCCGCTGAATACTCTCATAAAGTTTCACTTCATTTGGAGCACTCTAACATAGTTAATGGTAACTTTAAACAGAAAAATTAAGGCGGATTTCGGTCAGCGGAGCAGGTCAAGTGCTCCCGGAACGGTCATCTTAAGAGCCAATGAAATGAAACTCGGTAGGCGTATAAAGGAAACTCCGCTGAATACTCTCATAAAGTTTCACTTCATTTGGAGCACTCTAACATAGTTAATGGTAACTTTAAACAGAAAAATCAAGGCGGATTTCGGTCAGCGGAGCAGGTCAAGTGCTCCCGGAACGGTCATCTTAAGAGCTAATGAAATGAAACTCGGTAGGCATATAAAGGAAACTCCGCTGAATACTCTCATAAAGTTTCACTTCATTTGGAGCACTCTAACATAGTTAATGGTAACTTTAAACAGAAAAATTAAGGCGGATTTCGGTCAGCGGAGCAGGTCAAGTGCTCCCGGAACGGTCATCTTAAGAGCTAATGAAATGAATCTCGGTAGGCATATAAAGGAAACTCCGCTGAATACTCTCATAAAGTTTCACTTCATTTGGAGCACTCTAACGCAGTTAATGGTAACTTTAAACAGAAAAATTAAGGCGGATTTCGGTCAGCGGAGCAGGTCAAGTGCTCCCGGAACGGTCATCTTAAGAGCTAATGAAATGAAACTCGGTAGGCATATAAAGGAAACTCCGCTGAATACTCTCATAAAGTTTCACTTCATTTGGAGCACTCTAACGCAGTTAATGGTAACTTTAAACAGAAAAATTAAGGCGGATTTCGGTCAGCGGAGCAGGTCAAGTGCTCCCGGAACGGTCATCTTAAGAGCTAATGAAATGAAACTCGGTAGGCATATAAAGGAAACTCCGCTGAATACTCTCATAAAGTTTCACTTCATTTGGAGCACTCTAACATAGTTAATGGTAACTTTAAACAGAAAAATTGAGGCGGATTTCGGTCAGCGGAGCAGGACAAGTGCTCCCGGAACGGTCATCTTAAGAGCTAATGAAATGAAACTCGGTAGGCATATAAAGGAAACTCCGCTGAATACTCTCATAAAGTTTCACTTCATTTGGAGCACTCTAACATAGTTAATGGTAACTTTAAACAGAAAAATTAAGGCGGATTTCGGTCAGCGGAGCAGGTCAAGTGCTCCCGGAACGGTCATCTTAAGAGCTAATGAAATGAAACTCGGTAGGCATATAAAGGAAACTCCGCTGAATACTCTCATAAAGTTTCACTTCATTTGGAGCACTCTAACATAGTTAATGGTAACTTTAAACAGAAAAATCAAGGCGGATTTCGGTCAGCGGAGCAGGTCAAGTGCTCCCGGAACGGTCATCTTAAGAGCTAATGAAATGAAACTCGGTAGGCATATAAAGGAAACTCCGCTGAATACTCTCATAAAGTTTCACTTCATTTGGAGCACTCTAACATAGTTAATGGTAACTTTAAACAGAAAAATTAAGGCGGATTTCGGTCAGCGGAGCAGGTCAAGTGCTCCCGGAACGGTCATCTTAAGAGCTAATGAAATGAAACTCGGTAGGCATATAAAGGAAACTCCGCTGAATACTCTCATAAAGTTTCACTTCATTTGGAGCACTCTAACGCAGTTAATGGTAACTTTAAACAGAAAAATTAAGGCGGATTTCGGTCAGCGGAGCAGGTCAAGTGCTCCCGGAACGGTCATCTTAAGAGCTAATGAAATGAAACTCGGTAGGCATATAAAGGAAACTCCGCTGAATACTCTCATAAAGTTTCACTTCATTTGGAGCACTCTAACGCAGTTAATGGTAACTTTAAACAGAAAAATTAAGGCGGATTTCGGTCAGCGGAGCAGGTCAAGTGCTCCCGGAACGGTCATCTTAAGAGCTAATGAAATGAAACTCGGTAGGCGTATAAAGGAAACTCCGCTGAATACTCTCATAAAGTTTCACTTCATTTGGAGCACTCTAACATAGTTAATGGTAACTTTAAACAGAAAAATTGAGGCGGATTTCGGTCAGCGGAGCAGGCCAAGTGCTCCCGGAACGGTCATCTTAAGAGCTAATGAAATGAAACTCGGTAGGCATATAAAGGAAACTCCGCTGAATACTCTCATAAAGTTTCACTTCATTTGGAGCACTCTAACATAGTTAATGGTAACTTTAAACAGAAAAATTAAGGCGGATTTCGGTCAGCGGAGCAGGTCAAGTGCTCCCGGAACGGTCATCTTAAGAGCTAATGAAATGAAACTCGGTAGGCATATAAAGGAAACTCCGCTGAATACTCTCATAAAGTTTCACTTCATTTGGAGCACTCTAACGCAGTTAATGGTAACTTTAAACAGAAAAATTATGGCGGATTTCGGTCAGCGGAGCAGGTCAAGTGCTCCCGGAACGGTCATCTTAAGAGCTAATGAAATGAAACTCGGTAGGCATATAAAGGAAACTCCGCTGAATACTCTCATAAAGTTTCACTTCATTTGGAGCACTCTAACATAGTTAATGGTAACTTTAAACAGAAAAATCAAGGCGGATTTCGGTCAGCGGAGCAGGTCAAGTGCTCCCGGAACGGTCATCTTAAGAGCTAATGAAATGAAACTCGGTAGGCATATAAAGGAAACTCCGCTGAACACTCTCATAAAGTTTCACTTCATTTGGAGCACTCTAACGCAGTTAATGGTAACTTTAAACAGAAAAATTAAGGCGGATTTCGGTCAGCGGAGCAGGTCAAGTGCTCCCGGAA
Source organism: Cryptocephalus primarius (assembly GCA_963576515.1). NCBI lineage: Eukaryota > Metazoa > Arthropoda > Insecta > Coleoptera > Chrysomelidae > Cryptocephalus > Cryptocephalus primarius. Next base: position 19,414,154 of record OY754936.1, on the reverse strand, counting down.
CGGTCATCTTAAGAGCTAATGAAATGAAACTCGGTAGGCGTATAAAGGAAACTCCGCTGAATACTCTCATAAAGTTTCACTTCATTTGGAGCACTCTAACATAGTTAATGGTAACTTTAAACAGAAAAATTGAGGCGGATTTCGGTCAGCGGAGCAGGCCAAGTGCTCCCGGAACGGTCATCTTAAGAGCTAATGAAATGAAACTCGGTAGGCATATAAAGGAAACTCCGCTGAATACTCTCATAAAGTTTCACTTCATTTGGAGCACTCTAACATAGTTAATGGTAACTTTAAACAGAAAAATCAAGGCGGATTTCGGTCAGCGGAGCAGGTCAAGTGCTCCCGGAACGGTCATCTTAAGAGCTAATGAAATGAAACTCGGTAGGCATATAAAGGAAACTCCGCTGAATACTCTCATAAAGTTTCACTTCATTTGGAGCACTCTAACATAGTTAATGGTAACTTTAAACAGAAAAATCAAGGCGGATTTCGGTCAGCGGAGCAGGTCAAGTGCTCCCGGAACGGTCATCTTAAGAGCTAATGAAATGAAACTCGGTAGGCATATAAAGGAAACTCCGCTGAATACTCTCATAAAGTTTCACTTCATTTGGAGCACTCTAACATAGTTAATGGTAACTTTAAACAGAAAAATCAAGGCGGATTTCGGTCAGCGGAGCAGGTCAAGTGCTCCCGGAACGGTCATCTTAAGAGCCAATGAAATGAAACTCGGTAGGCGTATAAAGGAAACTCCGCTGAATACTCTCATAAAGTTTCACTTCATTTGGAGCACTCTAACATAGTTAATGGTAACTTTAAACAGAAAAATTAAGGCGGATTTCGGTCAGCGGAGCAGGTCAAGTGCTCCCGGAACGGTCATCTTAAGAGCTAATGAAATGAATCTCGGTAGGCATATAAAGGAAACTCCGCTGAATACTCTCATAAAGTTTCACTTCATTTGGAGCACTCTAACGCAGTTAATGGTAACTTTAAACAGAAAAATCAAGGCGGATTTCGGTCAGCGGAGCAGGTCAAGTGCTCCCGGAACGGTCATCTTAAGAGCTAATGAAATGAAACTCGGTAGGCATATAAAGGAAACTCCGCTGAATACTCTCATAAAGTTTCACTTCATTTGGAGCACTCTAACATAGTTAATGGTAACTTTAAACAGAAAAATCAAGGCGGATTTCGGTCAGCGGAGCAGGTCAAGTGCTCCCGGAACGGTCATCTTAAGAGCTAATGAAATGAAACTCGGTAGGCATATAAAGGAAACTCCGCTGAATACTCTCATAAAGTTTCACTTCATTTGGAGCACTCTAACATAGTTAATGGTAACTTTAAACAGAAAAATTAAGGCGGATTTCGGTCAGCGGAGCAGGTCAAGTGCTCCCGGAACGGTCATCTTAAGAGCTAATGAAATGAAACTCGGTAGGCATATAAAGGAAACTCCGCTGAATACTCTCATAAAGTTTCACTTCATTTGGAGCACTCTAACATAGTTAATGGTAACTTTAAACAGAAAAATCAAGGCGGATTTCGGTCAGCGGAGCAGGTCAAGTGCTCCCGGAACGGTCATCTTAAGAGCTAATGAAATGAAACTCGGTAGGCATATAAAGGAAACTCCGCTGAATACTCTCATAAAGTTTCACTTCATTTGGAGCACTCTAACATAGTTAATGGTAACTTTAAACAGAAAAATTAAGGCGGATTTCGGTCAGCGGAGCAGGTCAAGTGCTCCCGGAACGGTCATCTTAAGAGCTAATGAAATGAAACTCGGTAGGCATATAAAGGAAACTCCGCTGAATACTCTCATAAAGTTTCACTTCATTTGGAGCACTCTAACATAGTTAATGGTAACTTTAAACAGAAAAATTAAGGCGGATTTCGGTCAGCGGAGCAGGTCAAGTGCTCCCGGAACGGTCATCTTAAGAGCTAATGAAATGAATCTCGGTAGGCATATAAAGGAAACTCCGCTGAATACTCTCATAAAGTTTCACTTCATTTGGAGCACTCTAACATAGTTAATGGTAACTTTAAACAGAAAAATCAAGGCGGATTTCGGTCAGCGGAGCAGGTCAAGTGCTCCCGGAACGGTCATCTTAAGAGCTAATGAAATGAAACTCGGTAGGCATATAAAGGAAACTCCGCTGAATACTCTCATAAAGTTTCACTTCATTTGGAGCACTCTAACATAGTTAATGGTAACTTTAAACAGAAAAATTAAGGCGGATTTCGGTCAGCGGAGCAGGTCAAGTGCTCCCGGAACGGTCATCTTAAGAGCCAATGAAATGAAACTCGGTAGGCGTATAAAGGAAACTCCGCTGAATACTCTCATAAAGTTTCACTTTATTTGGAGCACTCTAACATAGTTAATGGTAACTTTAAACAGAAAAATCAAGGCGGATTTCGGTCAGCGGAGCAGGTCAAGTGCTCCCGGAACGGTCATCTTAAGAGCTAATGAAATGAAACTCGGTAGGCATATAAAGGAAACTCCGCTGAATACTCTCATAAAGTTTCACTTCATTTGGAGCACTCTAACATAGTTAATGGTAACTTTAAACAGAAAAATTAAGGCGGATTTCGGTCAGCGGAGCAGGTCAAGTGCTCCCGGAACGGTCATCTTAAGAGCTAATGAAATGAAACTCGGTAGGCACATAAAGGAAACTCCGCTGAATACTCTCATAAAGTTTCACTTCATTTGGAGCACTCTAACATAGTTAATGGTAACTTTAAACAGAAAAATCAAGGCGGATTTCGGTCAGCGGAGCAGGTCAAGTGCTCCCGGAACGGTCATCTTAAGAGCTAATGAAATGAAACTCGGTAGGCATATAAAGGAAACTCCGCTGAATACTCTCATAAAGTTTCACTTCATTTGGAGCACTCTAACATAGTTAATGGTAACTTTAAACAGAAAAATTAAGGCGGATTTCGGTCAGCGGAGCAGGTCAAGTGCTCCCGGAACGGTCATCTTAAGAGCCAATGAAATGAAACTCGGTAGGCATATAAAGGAAACTCCGCTGAATACTCTCATAAAGTTTCACTTCATTTGGAGCACTCTAACATAGTTAATGGTAACTTTAAACAGAAAAATCAAGGCGGATTTCTGTCAGCGGAGCAGGTCAAGTGCTCCCCGAACGGTCATCTTAAGAGCTAATGAAATGATACTCGGTAGGCATACAAAGGAAACTCCGCTGAATACTCTCATAAAGTTTCACTTCATTTGGAGCACTCTAACGCAGTTAATGGTAACTTTAAACAGAAAAATTAAGGCGGATTTCGGTCAGCGGAGCAGGTCAAGTGCTCCCGGAACGGTCATCTTAAGAGCTAATGAAATGAAACTCGGTAGGCATATAAAGGAAACTCCGCTGAATACTCTCATAAAGTTTCACTTCATTTGGAGCACTCTAACGCAGTTAATGGTAACTTTAAACAGAAAAATTAAGGCGGATTTCGGTCAGCGGAGCAGGTCAAGTGCTCCCGGAACGGTCATCTTAAGAGCTAATGAAATGATACTCGGTAGGCATACAAAGGAAACTCCGCTGAATACTCTCATAAAGTTTCACTTCATTTGGAGCACTCTAACGCAGTTAATGGTAACTTTAAACAGAAAAATCAAGGCGGATTTCGGTCAGCGGAGCAGGTCAAGTGCTCCCGGAACGGTCATCTTAAGAGCTAATGAAATGAAACTCGGTAGGCATATAAAGGAAACTCCGCTGAATACTCTCATAAAGTTTCACTTCATTTGGAGCACTCTAACATAGTTAATGGTAACTTTAAACAGAAAAATTAAGGCGGATTTCGGTCAGCGGAGCAGGTCAAGTGCTCCCGGAACGGTCATCTTAAGAGCCAATGAAATGAAACTCGGTAGGCATATAAAGGAAACTCCGCTGAATACTCTCATAAAGTTTCACTTCATTTGGAGCACTCTAACATAGTTAATGGTAACTTTAAACAGAAAAATTAAGGCGGATTTCGGTCAGCGGAGCAGGTCAAGTGCTCCCGGAACGGTCATCTTAAGAGCCAATGAAATGAAACTCGGTAGGCATATAAAGGAAACTCCGCTGAATACTCTCATAAAGTTTCACTTCATTTGGAGCACTCTAACATAGTTAATGGTAACTTTAAACAGAAAAATTAAGGCGGATTTCGGTCAGCGGAGCAGGTCAAGTGCTCCCGGAACGGTCATCTTAAGAGCCAATGAAATGAAACTCGGTAGGCATATAAAGGAAACTCCGCTGAATACTCTCATAAAGTTTCACTTCATTTGGAGCACTCTAACATAGTTAATGGTAACTTTAAACAGAAAAATTAAGGCGGATTTCGGTCAGCGGAGCAGGTCAAGTGCTCCCGGAACGGTCATCTTAAGAGCTAATGAAATGAAACTCGGTAGGCATATAAAGGAAACTCCGCTGAATACTCTCATAAAGTTTCACTTCATTTGGAGCACTCTAACATAGTTAATGGTAACTTTAAACAGAAAAATTAAGGCGGATTTCGGTCAGCGGAGCAGGTCAAGTGCTCCCGGAACGGTCATCTTAAGAGCTAATGAAATGAAACTCGGTAGGCACATAAAGGAAACTCCGCTGAATACTCTCATAAAGTTTCACTTCATTTGGAGCACTCTAACGCAGTTAATGGTAACTTTAAACAGAAAAATTAAGGCGGATTTCGGTCAGCGGAGCAGGTCAAGTGCTCCCGGAACGGTCATCTTAAGAGCTAATGAAATGAAACTCGGTAGGCATATAAAGGAAACTCCGCTGAATACTCTCATAAAGTTTCACTTCATTTGGAGCACTCTAACATAGTTAATGGTAACTTTAAACAGAAAAATTAAGGCGGATTTCGGTCAGCGGAGCAGGTCAAGTGCTCCCGGAACGGTCATCTTAAGAGCTAATGAAATGAAACTCGGTAGGCACATAAAGGAAACTCCGCTGAATACTCTCATAAAGTTTCACTTCATTTGGAGCACTCTAACATAGTTAATGGTAACTTTAAACAGAAAAATCAAGGCGGATTTCGGTCAGCGGAGCAGGTCAAGTGCTCCCGGAACGGTCATCTTAAGAGCTAATGAAATGAAACTCGGTAGGCATATAAAGGAAACTCCGCTGAATACTCTCATAAAGTTTCACTTCATTTGGAGCACTCTAACATAGTTAATGGTAACTTTAAACAGAAAAATTAAGGCGGATTTCGGTCAGCGGAGCAGGTCAAGTGCTCCCGGAACGGTCATCTTAAGAGCCAATGAAATGAAACTCGGTAGGCATATAAAGGAAACTCCGCTGAATACTCTCATAAAGTTTCACTTCATTTGGAGCACTCTAACGCAGTTAATGGTAACTTTAAACAGAAAAATTAAGGCGGATTTCGGTCAGCGGAGCAGGTCAAGTGCTCCCGGAACGGTCATCTTAAGAGCTAATGAAATGAAACTCGGTAGGCACATAAAGGAAACTCCGCTGAATACTCTCATAAAGTTTCACTTCATTTGGAGCACTCTAACGCAGTTAATGGTAACTTTAAACAGAAAAATTAAGGCGGATTTCGGTCAGCGGAGCAGGTCAAGTGCTCCCGGAACGGTCATCTTAAGAGCTAATGAAATGATACTCGGTAGGCATACAAAGGAAACTCCGCTGAATACTCTCATAAAGTTTCACTTCATTTGGAGCACTCTAACGCAGTTAATGGTAACTTTAAACAGAAAAATTAAGGCGGATTTCGGTCAGCGGAGCAGGTCAAGTGCTCCCGGAACGGTCATCTTAAGAGCTAATGAAATGAAACTCGGTAGGCATATAAAGGAAACTCCGCTGAATACTCTCATAAAGTTTCACTTCATTTGGAGCACTCTAACGCAGTTAATGGTAACTTTAAACAGAAAAATTAAGGCGGATTTCGGTCAGCGGAGCAGGTCAAGTGTTCCCGGAACGGTCATCTTAAGAGCTAATGAAATGAAACTCGGTAGGCATATAAAGGAAACTCCGCTGAATACTCTCATAAAGTTTCACTTCATTTGGAGCACTCTAACATAGTTAATGGTAACTTTAAACAGAAAAATTAAGGCGGATTTCGGTCAGCGGAGCAGGTCAAGTGCTCCCGGAACGGTCATCTTAAGAGCTAATGAAATGAATCTCGGTAGGCATATAAAGGAAACTCCGCTGAATACTCTCATAAAGTTTCACTTCATTTGGAGCACTCTAACATAGTTAATGGTAACTTTAAACAGAAAAATCAAGGCGGATTTCGGTCAGCGGAGCAGGTCAAGTGCTCCCGGAACGGTCATCTTAAGAGCTAATGAAATGAAACTCGGTAGGCATATAAAGGAAACTCCGCTGAATACTCTCATAAAGTTTCACTTCATTTGGAGCACTCTAACATAGTTAATGGTAACTTTAAACAGAAAAATTAAGGCGGATTTCGGTCAGCGGAGCAGGTCAAGTGCTCCCGGAACGGTCATCTTAAGAGCCAATGAAATGAAACTCGGTAGGCGTATAAAGGAAACTCCGCTGAATACTCTCATAAAGTTTCACTTTATTTGGAGCACTCTAACATAGTTAATGGTAACTTTAAACAGAAAAATCAAGGCGGATTTCGGTCAGCGGAGCAGGTCAAGTGCTCCCGGAACGGTCATCTTAAGAGCTAATGAAATGAAACTCGGTAGGCATATAAAGGAAACTCCGCTGAATACTCTCATAAAGTTTCACTTCATTTGGAGCACTCTAACATAGTTAATGGTAACTTTAAACAGAAAAATTAAGGCGGATTTCGGTCAGCGGAGCAGGTCAAGTGCTCCCGGAACGGTCATCTTAAGAGCTAATGAAATGAAACTCGGTAGGCACATAAAGGAAACTCCGCTGAATACTCTCATAAAGTTTCACTTCATTTGGAGCACTCTAACATAGTTAATGGTAACTTTAAACAGAAAAATCAAGGCGGATTTCGGTCAGCGGAGCAGGTCAAGTGCTCCCGGAACGGTCATCTTAAGAGCTAATGAAATGAAACTCGGTAGGCATATAAAGGAAACTCCGCTGAATACTCTCATAAAGTTTCACTTCATTTGGAGCACTCTAACATAGTTAATGGTAACTTTAAACAGAAAAATTAAGGCGGATTTCGGTCAGCGGAGCAGGTCAAGTGCTCCCGGAACGGTCATCTTAAGAGCCAATGAAATGAAACTCGGTAGGCATATAAAGGAAACTCCGCTGAATACTCTCATAAAGTTTCACTTCATTTGGAGCACTCTAACATAGTTAATGGTAACTTTAAACAGAAAAATTAAGGCGGATTTCGGTCAGCGGAGCAGGTCAAGTGCTCCCGGAACGGTCATCTTAAGAGCCAATGAAATGAAACTCGGTAGGCATATAAAGGAAACTCCGCTGAATACTCTCATAAAGTTTCACTTCATTTGGAGCACTCTAACATAGTTAATGGTAACTTTAAACAGAAAAATTAAGGCGGATTTCGGTCAGCGGAGCAGGTCAAGTGCTCCCGGAACGGTCATCTTAAGAGCTAATGAAATGAATCTCGGTAGGCATATAAAGGAAACTCCGCTGAATACTCTCATAAAGTTTCACTTCATTTGGAGCACTCTAACATAGTTAATGGTAACTTTAAACAGAAAAATCAAGGCGGATTTCTGTCAGCGGAGCAGGTCAAGTGCTCCCCGAACGGTCATCTTAAGAGCTAATGAAATGAAACTCGGTAGGCATATAAAGGAAACTCCGCTGAATACTCTCATAAAGTTTCACTTCATTTGGAGCACTCTAACATAGTTAATGGTAACATTAAACAGAAAAATTAAGGCGGATTTCGGTCAGCGGAGCAAGTCAAGTGCGCCCGGAACGGTCATCAGTACACACTGTAAAGATTGAAGAAGTTACATATTTGAAATTTAAATTAAAATATACTCTAATGACGCATCAATTAACAGTAGAAAACGAATCATTAATCGCGCTAAAACCTGACGAATCTCGAAAATACCCTTTGTATTTTCCAACCGAATTTCCTTTTTTGTATAATCCATAATGACCGCATTTTCGGTATTTACAACCTCCCTTAGGTGTATTACTGATTCATTAGGCAGCCTGAAATGGAAAAAAGCCCGTTGTAATTGTATATTCATTGTTGCCGTGGTTAATTGCACCCGGGGGTGATAATGTAATATGTTCTGGACCCGCATCCCTTCATTAAGGGATATTACTGCCGATATGGGAGGTATGAGTGATTTATCATGAAAATTCGTTGTACAGGTATGGAAAAATAAGCAATCTCCCTGTTGATGTCGGCCCTAATAATTTAATTAAAACCGACAAGGGAGAAAAGAGAAAAGTATTAATATTAACCGTTGCTAAATAACTCACTACTTACCAAGCAGTATGGTTAAATTAGTGACAATAATTTCACTTGAAAAGTTGATTTAGCATAAATTAATTTTTTGTAGATGTTCCCACAATGGTGTGTAAGTGATATAAAATATACCTAACAATGACTGTGAAAGCGTTATTACTGTTTATTGAAAGAGTGTAATTTATTTATTATGTAATTTGTATTTATTGTAAGAGGGCCAGTGGCCAGAAATGAAATACAAATAAATATTGGATTCGGTTATCCTTCAAGGTTAGTAACACTCTGTTTCAATCAAAAACATATGTCTAAAAATAATGTGACTTGTAGATCTCTCTGTTTTCATTTCATCGTTTCAAAATAATTTGAAAATGAAATTTTCAAAAACACGGTTGCCCTTTAGCAGAGCGTGGTTTCGATCCACGGACCTCTGGGTTATGGGCCCAGCACGCTTCCACTGCGCCACTCTGCTGATAGCAACTCCAGCCCCAAAGCGACCTTTTACATTGAACTTTATCAATTCAGTTAAAACAGTAATAATTTGGTGTCATATGAAACTTAAACAGCATTAAACGTAAACATTAACTGTGACTGTGCCGGTTAAATCGTCATAAAAACGCCACATTCACACTTCACTCTGAAATTATCGCTGCTTGGTTTCTTATAAAATTTTCTAAGTTTACTGCAGTGTTTCTCCAACTGCCATTTTATCAAAACATTTTAACTGAATCTCTAGTCAAAAGTAAAATTTTAAGCTTCACCAAATTGGTTTAAAATTTGGTACACACGCTGCATGAACGCTTAATAATAATAATAATAATCTTCATTAACACACCATGGTCAATGGCAAGGCTGTTAGGGACGTACAACGGTCTTTATTAATTGATACAGACTAAACATATATATAATTATATAAACAAATGACAACCATTATCATAGAAACGCAGTATGCGCATAGCACTTACATTTGTCTATCCTATCTTTCGAATATCGCTCTGGATGTGTCAGATGGCAATCAGATAACTTTTTCACGAAAGGATTTAACTGGTGAAGCGCGTTTTATATAATCCAAACTAATCCAAGTTTAACCAACGGTATAACCGCCTCATGCATTTGTTCAAGTACCTCTATGGAATCATACTCGTTTTCTGGCGCGTGTCCCTGGAGCAGCTTTTTCCAAAAAGATTCTTAATAGTTCTCCAGTTTCAGTCCCAATCTAGTTTCAGTGTAGATTTATAGTATGTATATTTAGTTTAATAATACGTAACTTGTAGTTTATTATAAAATAATATATTTAACGGCGTTCTCTGATAAATCGTCATTTGATAATTAATTATTTTGTTTAACGAAGTATCCGTACTTTTTGACAGAATAAATAATTGTAAAAACTAAAATGTCGACGATGTTTGAATTCAAATATGAAGATTATTAAACAGGATCTTCAACCACTAAAACACACAAAGCTAAATCGGCAAATCCAACATAATTTCTTATAATTTCCATCGCTATACTCCACGAATTTTGCTCTAATATTTATTAGACGTGGAAAAGCCGTCTATCTAACACATCTCGAGTCATAAGGATACCAAAAACTTGTGGATACAATTCAAACTTATGAGGGTCTATTTTTCCCCAAATTTACACACAAATATGCTGGACACATTTTTTTTACTTAAGTATGTATTTTATTCTCTAGACTTAGATTAGAGTTAAGTGATTCTGTCCGAAATAAAATTGTATTCTGGGATTCTATATGATCAACTCAATTTAATGAACCGATGAATTCAACATGTCAGTGTTAGCAAAATCATACAGTCAACTAACATACCCTCTGAAAGAAAACAAACATTAACAGTATACCTCAATAGAATAGCGATAGTAGCCATCGAAGTAGACATTTATGTTAGTTTCTTATGTTGTACGTATATTCATTGAAAAAAAATCAATATTTGCTGTTATCCTGTCGATTTTGAATTTTTATCATTGCAGTTGGTATACTAAAAAAGTAAAGTAACAGTGCGAGTAATGTTTGTTATAATAATTAAGAAGTAAATTGCCAGTTGGCAGTTAGGGTGGCTGAACAAATATTATTCATTTCCGATAGAGTAATTCTATAAACATAAATATTGATAACAACAGAACCCTCCATCTTATACAATTGACTCACTCCAAAATTTCTAGAGTTCTCTCTCATTTCGACGACTACTTACTACACTTGAAATTGGCAAGCTTAAAGCGCTTTCATTCCTCAGTCATCACTAACTCCTTCTACCCTTTATCTTACCCTTATTTACTTTTCTGACAGATCTTACTCGGCAATTTCAGCAGTGTTGCTACATTTGAAGGATTTTCTTAAAGGAAGCTTTTCGTTTCATTAAATTCTTTGTCTAAAACGTTACAGTTTAAAACTATTGATGAAGACAATTTCCGTACTTTCGTAACGATTTAAAAAGTTCTGTGAAGCAGTCAGGAACGTATTCTAATAACATCAAATGGATATAAGAAGAGCAAAATTTCTTATCAATATGCTAGGAAATATTCAAACATTCAAATTTATTGAGGCCGTATCGTACATACCATCCCCAAATATTGAACGTAAGGGGAAATACGCGCCGAGAAAAGATTGAGAATTGGTCCTCACAAATATTTGGTGTTACTGTAAAGAAATTCCATTAAAATTATCCGACAACACCGGCTTCCTGTAAAAGAGAAACCTCGGTGTATATATGCGATCTCGTTACCTTTTCTGCATAAGTTTACGTGGGAACAGCATCTTTACGCTCACGAATTAAATATCTTTGTTCATTAATTCACACTTGAATGCTCGTCCTAATAAAGTTAACAGAGTAATTTATATTAAAATAAGGTTACGCCGAGACTCTGAAATTGCTAAACTTTACCAAACCAGTTACCTAGCTTTCGTCGATGAAAGAATCGACTTGTTTCTGCGGAATAATTGGTTTGGCAAATTCCGTGGAATTTAAAAAATAATGGAATCGAAATTGTACGAGTGTTTGATCACTAAGTAAGTAAAAAATATAACTGAGTAATTAAGTATTAGCAGTAATGCTCCATTAACTCTAATTGAAATATTCGTGCCTCTGACAGGATTGGTATTTAGTGGTCACTATTGCTAATTAATATATTTTTTCACGTCAAAATTTACACTACATCTGGAACAATGGAGACAATAACTCTTTTAACAAAAAGTTTAATTTATCCGTCTAAACAATGCTTTGTTTCATTTTAAACAATGGGTGTGTTCTAATGGTTATTTTGACCTTATGACATTATTATGAATCTTCTTAAAAAAAATTGCTTCTCAAAGGATTAGCTAAAAATTAAGTTTTGAAACATTTGGATCAGTTTTAGGAAGTTAGCGACAACATGAGATTGATCGACCGACTCTTACCTTTAATTTGAATTTAACATGTTGAAATACATGTGAAGAGTACTACTATAAGTGCTATTGGACCCATAAGCGATTCTGTTATCCTGCACTTCTTCGAAATTGTGTACCATGGCACCATTAGAAGACGATTAATGTTGTCTTTTTGTTCCTACTCAATCATCCTATGCACACTTAACTGAAGCTCTAAGCCACTGTCGACGATAATACTCACCTGAAAAGATTACAATAAAAACAAATACCCAACCTTAAACTATAAATGACACACGGAATAAATTGCTCGTTAAAGTGATTTAAAAGTGAAACGACTGATTTGTCAATAACATGTATTCATGATGCTAACTATTTCTACCTTTGCCACTGCTACCAACATGTCCAATACTTAGGCATTACACTCTGCACCCGAAACAAGAATATTATCAACACTAAACAATGACACAGGAAATGTCATCGCGTCATAAGCGCTAAAATACATTTTCCAACCCATGCCGTTCATTTTCCAGTAGTTAAGTTACTAATAAATAAAAATTAATATATGTTATTCTAATAGGTTGAGTAATGTATGAGTCACAGTCTTCAAAGTTCCGATTCACTTATCATCTGACCAAAAACACGAGGGTTCTGTGTTTGGCATTTTACTGAAGAATCCTAAGAACAAACCAAGAACCAGATATTCCAAAACCCTTGGTTAGGTTCAGCCCACAGGTAATTACGATCAATATTGCAGAAACATCTTTCAGTCCTATCAGCACTGATGCGCAGATGAAAGTTACCCAGGAGGAAAGTGAGTACATGTGGAGGCAAAGAAACTACTCATTTGTAAACTTGGCGTCGTTTGTTAATGTAACGTAAACATTCAACGTATTCAACTGAAAAATGTCAACGTTAGTTTCTTTGTTTGGCCGCGTCCGTTTACGACGTGTTATTTCCCATTCCTTCGGATTTCTCTCCCGGCAAAAGCGACCGGTAATTTTACTTCCTCCCTTCTGTTTGAATGCAAACTGCCCAATGAAATTCTGACACACAATAATACACCAATAAAAATGCTCGTTACCTATTCACAATGCATGAAAATTTTTCATCTGCCGCGAACACAAAGAAAGCAAACTGAAATTTTAATAGTGTTCCTTTCAAGCCCAGTGTATGTGTAGCTTAGCGATATCATCTTGGCAGGCCAAGCAAAGCTTTTATATCGACAAAGTGAGCCGGGAGAGAGAGACATATGAATGCTTTCAGAGCTAACTCAGCTCGAGAGATCGCTGTGAATGCCACCACCTGTATAAGAAGATATGAAAAATAATAATAATAAGCGGAGTGGAGCGACAGAGGAGAAAGACTCAGTATAAAGGTGGAGTGCTTGTATGGATGTATTTCTTTTGTTTTTTTTTTTTGTCTCAGGCGAACAGCAAGGTTTTTCGATTTTTATTAAAATATTTCAAACACAAGGATTGTTCTGATGTATCATGGAATCCCAAAAATGTGTTTCACCGTTCCCACTAAGAAAAACGTTGCATGTTACCTATCCGCAGAAGAACGCAAGAAAATCGAAAGAAAGGAGCTCGATATTGATTTGTTGCTCAGCGGCAATATAATGCTATTGATAAATGAGGCTCCCGAGGGAATGGTCCTGGACTAAGAACTACAACTTGTTCGTTTGTGTTTTGTTTGATACTTGATTTATTTCTATTTGTAAATGTCAACAGTAATGCCTTTAAGAAATATGGTATCGTCCTATCGACATTGTAAATGGTGAGTCGTCTCGAGTTACGAACAGGTATTCGGCAAAGGCAGAATCTGTCTATCTTACACTTCATGCAGATTGTCATACATAACGTTTTAGACCAGAAGATAATGACAGAAAATGACAACTCATGTGTTCCAAGTATAGCGACCCTTCAGGAGTCGAATTATGTAATAAATGGAAGGAAAATAGTGGTCGTAGTGGTAAATGGACCCATACCAATCCAAGTAAATTAATATTACCCCTAAAAAATTCCATGCCTTCCCGTAATATGTTTCATAAACAATACAGTTTACCCAATACAATTCTCTAGTCATATTTTGTTAAACAGTTCAAATGAGTCGTTCTAGTTATGTTGTACCAGAACGTGAGTCTCGAACACATTGGAGTAATTCCTTATACAATTGTACACGCATCGTATTCTTAGTTAGGCGAAAAGTGAGGCTTTTTGTGCATCAATCTTAACAATATGCTTATAGAATACACCTGAATGGAGCAAATAACAGATGCAAAGGAGATAACAAACAAAAAACATTATTATATATTGTACCTTTACCATTTTTGGCTGGCTACCAATTATAACTGTCAATATATCGCGATACAGAGGTATAAACAAGTTGACGACACAACCTTGTTTATTTACGAATAAAGATTCCGAACAAACTAGCTTGCCTTGCAGGAAAATTAGCAAAGTGTGAAAATGATAATCGTAAGAAGGACGCTTTAGGAATGTATATATACCGATTTGAAAAATTTGTTTTCTATTTTCATGGAAGTGTCGGCGTGACGGGTGCGTTGCGCTGGTTTTTTAATTTTTGGGATGACTTGTAAATTTTCCCTTTTCCTCGGTGTAACGGCCTAGTATCGAACGAAACGATGAATGTTATTACTGCAATATGCCCGGGAAAAATTATAGCGAACGGTAAGCCATCAATCATCGAAAAATTGATATACAATGTCATTGTTATAACGTTATAATCGCATGAAAAAATTCCTTTAGAACGAAGAGATACTGCAGCGATGTTGTACACGAAAATAAATTATCAGTATAAGCAAAAATTGCAAACAATAAGATCGCAAATGCCACGAAGTGATGTTGCATTTTTTATAATACCCCATAGCATGAGCGATACAAAAAAATATCAAAAAAGTAATTTTCCCCTACACACACGTTCCACAAAATAATATAGCATATTTCAAATAACTGAGGGGAAAAGTATACATGTACTGAAGGTAACTGTCGACTACATACAAAAGATATGCGATAGCAGTCGTACTGGAGGCCGTAAACAACGGAAGAGAACTTAAGCAGAAAAAGAGAACCGGGAGCAAATGGAGGAATTTATGGTGTATCCATTGAACAGCATATGAGAAACGAAAAAATGCTACATAAATTGTAGTAAAACATTCTTAAGTTATTTTACTAAATATTATAAAATAATTAATATATTTTTTGAAAACTCGTGGCATAGAAACTTTAACAACCAAACATTTTTTACGTTCTTTCAACCAAATACTGAATCAAAAGAAGATAAGTTTGACGCAAGTTTGTTACTCAAGACAAAAATTTTAACCGCACCAGAATTCTATAACTTAACTTTTTTTATTGAAAAACTTTTGATGTACCATAATTTTCAGTGGAGATACAAACTAAAATCTAATTCTGACAGTCCTAAGTCTGATAGATGCGGGAAGAAAATTTTTGTCTTGGTAAATTTGTAAAAAACTCATCTCATTTCATTTGAAACCTCATAATAACAAAATAAATCAAATTATTTTCTCACACTATGTATAAGAACTATTTTAACAGGAAACAAATTTACCTGTTGTGTTTTCAACCCGGGACCCAATTGGACCAAGAAATTAGGGGGCCTGGGACTCAATTGTACCATTTTTCTGACCTCGGGACCCAATTGGTTCCCAGCCCTTTGGGGAAGTATTTATTAGAGTATTGAATATCACTAAAAACTACTTGCGTGAACTAAAAACTTGCTTAGTGAAGTGTCTACAGCTCTAGCTGGGTTGGTTTAAATTCAATGAAGAATTGGTCGTAACAATCAATTTAAATTACAAATAATGCGATTCCAGTCTATCTTGGTTGTCAGAGAAAACTTGTTACCTCCATCAATCAATATAATGATGCAACAAAAGGTTAACATAAAGCTCATAAAGATGGGTTTCTAACGTTTAAATTAAAATTGACACATTTGAAATATCTATAAACTTCTATATTTCAATTTTCAACACGTTCTGACCTTCCAAAATTCTAAAGGAATTCTTAGTGTTCGTCTTCAGCATGATATACATTTTCTGTTGCTTGAAATTATAATGGTAAAGTTCCTAAAACTCAGAATGAAACAATTTTTCAACAATTACAACTACATGTATAAAATACTTTCGGTTATTTATGCTTCAAAAAATCTTCTGAAAGCTTTGTTTTATATTCTTTCTAAGGTTATAAGGTTACAATGAAATCGTTTGGAATTTGTGCAAACCTTATAGATTCAATTTAAAAGCCATTCTAAAATTCAAATATGTTAAGGAAACTTCAGTCTTTTCCGGCATGATTCTGAGTTTCTAATGTTTGAAATGAAAACGAGAAAGATAAACCTATCCTAGATAGCTGAATCCTAAAACTTAATGAATTTTCGAAGTTTGTGACACACATACATACGTACTGTAGTTGTGATGGAAATTAGCAGCTCTTTCAGTTATCAACAAAATAAAAATATCCAGATTAGATAACCTAACTTTTAGTGCCTGTGCCACCTACTAAAAACTGTTAACCCTACAATAAATTGGCTATCTTAGAAAATGATTACATAGGCAAGGAAATTGAGAAACATGCAGGTAAATTCATAGATTCGAGAAAATAGCGAACAAACACGGTACAACCAAACGCATGTAAAATTAATTACATTACGAAAGCAGAAATTCATATACGTGTATTGTCTTATCCTAAGTATGTGGTTAACCCATAACTTTTTCATTACCTCCACGTGTCCATTATATTATTCCAAATTTTTGGTTTTCCTGAATAAAACTCAAACGCAGATGATCGAAGGAAATTCATTCGCACGTCACTTTTCCGAATAAGGATTCCGCGTCATTCCCCTCCATAAAATCTTCCATTTGTCTGTGAGAACCCTTCACAAGGGACAAAAAGGAAATTACATACCGAAGGAATTAAAAAGTTTGGAATCCCATAAGTTTTTATTCGATTCGCAAACGCTAAATCAATTGCAATAAAAATGTGATGCTCGAGACAAAAGTATTTAATATCCTCCGGATGAAAGACTTGTAATTTTGAATTTATTTTATAATCAATGAAACACATCGATCCTTATATAAACAGGAAGAAGGAGTTTCACTAAAGCTTAGGGATTTAAAATATTTGGACAATAATCTGAATAATTTGAATGGTGAAAAGTTAGAAAACGTTATGAAAATCTAATATGACGAAATCACAGCTTGCACCCAAAAACGGTAAAGGAAATTCATTACATCGCGTTGTTTAAAGGAGTATTAATAGATTATAACTTTCACTGCAAAATAATAAAAACTATACTATTTTAATACAGTCAGAATCACTAATCGCCCTTCAACGTATCTTAACCTACTGGTGTGTTTTTGAATATCCCTGTTAATATACCAAAATATATATTGCGTTATAACGCAATGAAAATGTTAATGTTTCTGATTTCAGCCAAGACGTAATAAAAATACTTTCAGACAGCTACCTGGAAAATTTAATTGATAACGTTATATATCTGACAAATAACTGCTCCAAACTTTTTGATAAGCATACCCCCTAGAACATCAACCTAGTGCAGAATTCAGAGGCAGGTTGAATGTATGTATGTTGAAACATAACTTGCTTCTTAATTTGTTTGATACCTGTTACCAAAACCTGATAAAAATATTTGACGGCAACATTCTGTAGGTAGAATATTCAAAATCTCGCTCATACATATCTGTGTGATATCATTCCTAAATATTTGATAGCCATGTATATGTATGTGTGATGTGTAGGGGATAGCAATGGCATTGGAAGAGTCCATTTTCCACAGACTTATGTTAAAATATGAGGGTTAAGAATCTAAATGAATATTTTCCAGTATTTCGCTAAAATTCCATTGTTCTCGATTTTATAAAAATGAGCTGGGAATTGGACATGATCGAATTTCAACCGTTATATGGTGAGTGTATTATATCTCTGGCAAGAATAATGTGAGGTGAATAACCGCATACTAATTGGCAGATTTGGCAACAAATTCGTTTCTATATTCCACAATAAGCTTTTCATGATGATTTTAACATTTGATTTGAACAATGTGAATACAAGTTGCATAGATCAATGCAATTGTATATTTTATAGAAACTGAGATTACTCAGTACAACAGAACATACTTAAAATTTCACATGAATGCATGTGCCGTAACTCTAGAGCTTAGTCAATGGCCAACATTTCTGGATTGAAAACCGAACAAAGTTTCAGTATTTTACTTAAAAATTCATATTTGATGTTAAAAATGTAGAAGGCAAAAACTGATCTATTATTTGATTTGGATCCATCTGCACAGAGATGGTTTGCATAATCATCTAGGTAATAATCTATATACGTTGCTATAAGCACCCAAATATTCGATATGAATTAGCTAGTCATGCTTCAGCAGTACAATAATGTCCTATTAGTCGGTATTTAATTATTTAACGTAAAAATTGTGATAAAATTTTTAAATGTTTCGTATGCATGAACCCTTTTCACTATTTAATATCGCCAGCAGCTAACGCCAAAAAGATACAAAAGGTACCGCAGCAGTAACATCCTAAAAGAATGTAGGTGACAAAAATGCGGTCGCCATTATTTATTTAGAGCGGTGAAAGGGCCTGTAAAGAGTTTTCAGAGCATGAAGTGCTTAACTGCGGTGTAAGTTATGGGAACAAACGATTTTTTTATTAAAAACCACGGACGACGGTCGCCTTTATGCCCAAAAATTGTATGATGCGATTAAAACTCATCTTGCGAGCATGGGCGTCCTCCTATAAGTTTTTGTGCAATATTCTGAAAAAGCAATTTAGAATCGACAGATTAGGACGAACGTTTCAAGAGAAAATTTTGTTATTTACGATACAACAAATATTTTTTCCTCTGGTAAGATTCAAAACGGCACGACAAAACCGGTGGCGAGGAAATTTCCTGGGATTGATTTCGCGCAAAAACCAAAAATATCAAATATACTCGTATGCTATACTTAAATTTTTTCGTGTATTTATAAAAATTCATTACGAACTTTAACATTTACGTTAGGTAAATACTTCATTCCAAAATGAAATACAGGCGTTTTTCAATTCATGCATATTTCACGTCATTGAGTAAATAGTTTGAAGTTATCATAATTTCCTAGAGTTCGGGAAACACGCTGTTAAAAAGTTCCCTTTTTGTGCTCTTATCAATCTGACTTTATTTAAGGTTATTACAGATTTTTTTTAGTTGCTGATATTAACTTAAAAACGTAGTAATAGTTTTATAATCAAAACACTTAACACAAGAGAGTTTATTTAAAAATTAATAAAAAATCTTAAATAGGGTGATTCTCAACCTAAACAAATATACTTTGAGAATGATAGCTTGAGGTTAATAACGCATTATCGCGCCGATAAAAATCCACTGTAATGTATAGTCCCCAGGGCATATTTCCACCTATCTATATCGATATTATATCAACATCTAATTGCCTGCATCAAGTGTATTAAAGAAACATTTAAATCGAAACCACATCCAATCGTTCATCAAATAACATATTCAAGAGTAACTCTGAACCAATGGAACTGTAATGGATTAAGAGGAGGTTTTCTTGATCTCGAAATAATTATAAACAACACAGCTCCAGATCTATATCGGTTATTACTATTGTCCAGACTATTATCCTAAATGAAGCACATTTTTTTGCTCAGTAATATTTGTCTTGTTTATTTATTATAGGTATTAGTTTATTATTTACTTGGTTTTTGTATAGTTCTGCGTCGTTTAATTGCTGCTACTTTGTAGTTATCTTTTTAATAAGTTTGGATCTCTCACTTTTTAAGATTAGCTCAACAAGCGAAGAAACCATTCAGTGCTTGCTGCCTTTAGTGTTATTACATTACCCCCAATAGTTTCATGTTTGTCATTACAAAGTCAGCCTCATTTTTGGTGTTGCTATCTGGGCTTGCCCACATCCATCTTTGCCGAGCATTCTTTTGGGAAAATGTGTTCAACGCGTACAGATTGTTTTGTACCTGAAAAGCAACAAACATTTCTTTATAGTTTCTTGTTCCGTATCCATGAGACCATGTCTTCTTTTTGGTCCATTTTTGCACTGAGGTCTCTCACCAACAGGGTAAAATGAGCTGATGTCCCATTTAGTGCAGTGTTTATGTCCTCGTAGAAACTGCCCACTTCGCTAACTGTGTGAGTAGATGTCGGTACGTAGGCCTGTATAACCTTCAGAAAATATGTCATTAATCCTGTAGATAAGATACGTCACACTAGCACTGATGAATTTGAGCTGTATTATATTAGATACATGATTCTTATGTATCACAAGGCCGACGCCTCCATCATATATGTTGTCTGTACCGATGTATTGGAGTAAATGACCAGAATGTAGTAGTAGTTCTTAGTTTCCCTTTCTGCTGTGTTCACTCAATCCCAGTATATCCCATTTTATGTGAGAGAGCTCTTCCTCTATTTCCTTTACCTTTTTGGGGTTTAATGGGTTTCGGAGATCACCCCTTACATCTCTCATTTATTTATTCCTGAGTATATAAGCTACAGTCACGCAAAATAATGCCCTTGTAACGTGGAAATTTGTACTATTCTGATAGTAGACGTTTTAAACAAGGAATCGATTTAAAACCGTCCACAATACCCTGTATATCGTGAGAATACGTTTTATTAACATAATTAAATGTCATTTTACGTTTATTGTAATATTTGACAATGAATTATTTCCAGCTGAATTGTTTCGAAGAGTCTATATCAATAGATTAGTGTCCCACCCACAAATAAACTCGACCGAAACGAAAATCCCAGCTGCACGAGCCATTAGCAATTAAAGATTCGAAATGGGCAGGCCTTCGCTGTCCTAATCAGGGCTCTAGTCATTAAGTATGGCCCTAAAATATACTAAAGCCACATAATGCTGTGCACAGGACGCTTCCTGCTCCATCATTCGAATTGTTTGATCCGATTTTATGGCTCAGTTAATAAATTTACCTTTTCGATGTAGGAGATCAGATTAAAATGCCCGTTCGGGGCAGGAAATCGAAGACAGTCCCTTTTCTGTCCGGATTCGATGTATTTATGGTGGCGGGGTGACGTGACTTTTTTACTTTCTCCTTTTTTCCCTTTGAGGAAAAACCACCATGGGGAGATTCAAATGGACCATTTCAATTGAGTGGAAGGAGGTTTAATGTCCGATTCGTTCTGAAAACTCATCGATAAATCTATCAAAGCAATACTTTTACTTTTTTCGTTGATAATACGAGACCCCAATGCGAGTAAGTTGCGAAAAGCTGAATCCGTAATTCCTTGCGAAATGTACGCGCGAGAATTAAAGGCTCTATCAAATTTCGAATGCGCCTTGTCATTTTTCCTTCGGGATCACTGTTGCTTGTTTACTTTCGTGAGTGTTTTACCGCCTCCCCTGCAAGCCCAGACAATTGCCCCAGGATCTTAGGCAAACCCCGTTCAAATATTTATCAGCCTTTCGTACGGTTCCACGAATAAATTACGACAGGATTATTGGATTAGAGCAACCTTAAACGTAACCAGATAGCAATTACCGACGAGATATATGTTTTATACGCTTACATAAAATGTCTGGCCCACTTAGCGGGCCCTTATTGTGGCCGTATAACCTGCCCTAATTGTTATTGGGTTGTGAGGAATTGCCCACGGTTTCAAGCACACCCGTGAAATATTTACGGGCTTTGACCATCAACCGGATTACTTCCTGGTCATAAAATTGAAATTTCAAAGCAGGCCGTATTTGGTTCAAGATATTGTGAATAATTAACTGTATTTTGATTATGTTTCCACCGAAAGATTATCTTGGGGTCAGCGAAGCATAAATGCGATTTCATTTACATGAAAAGTTATTCGACGAGAGAGCCACCGTATATTACTGCCCGGGTAGATTTAATTATTAAAATGTTATCCGCAAATATATTAAATTATACGAGCACCTACATTAATAAATGTCTTTAATATTTATGACATACATTAATATGGAATTTGCCTCTAATTACTCTGGAGCTTTGGTAAGAATTGTTTTTCCTTTCCCTTCAAGGATAACGCACGACATCAGAATATTCACTAAAGCGATTCCAGTAGTCGACGGCCCTTACCCTGTATTGTCCTCGGGTGGTTTCACATTCCGGTTCGCCTACAATACAAAAGTGTTTACTGTGTTAAACTAGGATTAAGCACAGGAGAAAGTTTACATCTACAACAACTAAGATGATAATGAGATGTCAGCTGAACTTATGTCATTTGTTTTTGTCGAGAAAGACCTTTCCGAGCTCGGGCATTAGAGATATTAGGGATGCTATCAAAGCGGGGCTGTTACGCAGTGGAATAATTATTCCAAAGCAAAAACTTATCTTCTGCATAAGAATCGAAATTTAATAACGGCCGCTCTAAAATTACTTTCCAGTTTGATTGCGTCCACTTTTGTATTCCTGATCAATTTCATGCGGGATGTGGGTCAGGTTCGTTGTTAAAGTAGACCTTATCGTTCAACTTGCTTTTCGGCGACAAAGCGCAATATAAATCACGACCAGTGTTATATGCACAGCCTCTGAGCTTTTACTGATCTAATAGCTAATACTAAATGATAGAGTGTCGATAATTATCAATCGTATAAATCTGACCCAGGCAGAAGTGTCGACCATGTGTTCATTGCAGGGAATTAAGTATTTCCATTCTCTTAATCTCAAATACAACGTTTTCATCATAAACATGCCTAAATTGATCAGCTATGTTACAGACGTGTGTGTATTATGTGTGTATTTTAAATTAACTGTGGAAAGAGTCTGGAAATAACTGTAACAGTATCTCGAAATTTATTTTATTATAGGTACTATAGTGTATTATCTAATAATAACATAGGGAGAAGGCCATATCGATGAATACTTTTCACAGATTTTTCAAAATCTAATTTTCCAAACCTTGACACAGTTTTAAAATTGCCTTTTCACAGTTTCACGAGCCGTTGTGCCCGACTTCGCTCGGAAGACAACCTAACCTAAACCCTTTTTCTGTTCCCACTTTAGTACCATACCAGGTTTCCAGCCTTTAGCTATTTAATAACTACAATTTTGTAAGTTTCGCTTCCTTTTCCATCCACTCGGAAGGTGAAATTCAATTTTTCGAGGTTTTTAAAGTTTTTCGAGCCACTCTGGGACCTAAACTATAACCGTGCATAACTTAAAGTTCCTAACCGCAAAAAACTGCAAAATAAATTTGGACTATTTTATAACCTACAAGCGTGCCAATTTTAAAGTTTCTAGCTATTCAAGCTAACTGTTAGCCGTTAAATTGATATCATCCTTCTTATACCCTCTCGGTAAGGGAAATTGAAAGTATTTAAATTTTTGAGCCACTTATAAGCCTATAAAGTTTCTAGTTATTGAGGCACTGTTAAATAAATTTCATCCCCTTTTTCACCCAACGGTAAGTGAAATTCGGGGTTGTTTCTCGGGACACTCTGTGCCTAATCTATAACCAGATAGAATTTAAAGTTTATAACTACTCGACAAGTACCTAAGAATAAAATCGACAAATATCCCTATATACATATCCCCTATATACCTAAAAACATCTCTGTGATTTATCGGAATGAATATAATGGTCATACATTTTAATGTGGGGTGGCCGCGGTAGGGTTGATAGGGCAGAATGAGTTAATTTCTTAATTTTATCTAGAAAACCTCCCACCTGTAAAGATATTGGTTCCCTAAACCGGTAATTCCCCTAAACCGGCATATCTCATCTTAGGAGAGGCGTAATTTATAAATCTCATTGCACTCTACAGTTGTTAATCATAGTAATTTAATAGTAATAGTTGTTATTTCTATATTTAGATCATGATTTTTAAAAAATCTAAATTTATTTTTGAAGAAAGTTCTTCACTATCTTCGTATACAGGTTATGAACTGTTTTGTGAAAGAAATTGAAAGATTGATTGATAGGGTTTTCTTCTAGAACTTAGTGAAAATTGCATTGTACAGTATAATAATATTTTAATGTTCGAGCACGTAGAGAATGCGAACAGGAAGGGCCCACCCCAAGTAAATAACACCAGGTCTAGAAGGACGAAGAAGCCGAGTTATACTGCAAAACATTGATTCAAACTACTAGTGATTTTTAAATAACTTGGGATAAGTAATAATTTTGTGTTAGTGATATTGTTAATTGGTATTTCTTATTCTCTAATAGAAAATAATTAAAGTGCCAAATTCTCCTCATTATTTATTTCGGTTTAATTCAAAATGAATGACTAGTATTTTTTTCAATTTAATCAAAACCAAACTACCAACCAATTGAACATTATAATGTTAGATTTTGCTAGACAGAAATAAACAATTTTTGATATCATTGTACCGCCTTTTTTGTGTTAGAAAGCTCTGAACTCTGTGGTCAATGCATAACAAACAGGAAATACTTGAAATACCAGAAAACTACAAAAAATATTCAGTTTCGACCGTGCTCCGTCAAACAAAAACATCCCTACATAACATCATTTTAAATAGAGAGAATTCTATTCAGTGAATTTTTCTCTCATTATCGAACGCAAAACAAGCGACCCCCGCAAAATTTTCGTCGTGTACCGAAAAAGTGCATCACTCCAAGCGTACTATTTACGTTTTCATTTGTTGGAGACGTTGACCAAAGTAACTCCTTAACATTTCCATTTGTGCATGCCGGCTCCCGGCTCCGGTTGCAGAGTATACTGTTTAATATTTTCCGAGAAAATTGCTTTTCCTCGCCACTCTCGACCGCCTTTAATCGATACCGTTGAAGTTTAACTAAGGCCGCTCAACTAAATTTGTTAACCTCGACGTTTTAAAATTTATGTATTGAATACAAATAAGTTCAAAATAAATTGGCTCGATCCATTGAAAAACTTTTCTATCGAGCTTTTCAAGTTAAGCTCGCCAGCTTTGATGGGTTTATAAAACTTTACTTTATAGGATTGCACTATACTTTACTGTTTTTTACTTAAATAGCGCAAAGTTTTAACAATAGCTTATTTGAACATTTAACGTCATATACAAGTCGAAATCCCCTTGAGCTTTCAGAAGACATAAATATAATAACGCGCGTCAATATCACCGCGTATTACTATATTTATTGACACTTCAAAATTTATTGTGCTTTTATTGATGCTTGTATATAGTTGCTAGAGATCTGATTGTCTTGATATAATATTATATTTCGGATCAAACTGAGGAGCAAAATGTCACATTTAGTTGACACATTTTCAACCATGCGGTTTAGTGACTTTGAATACGACTGACTACCTTTCAAGGATAGATTATGATTGGTAATTTTGATAGCAATTTTATTAACTAAATTGAAATGAAATAAGTTCCGGAATATGCATGAATTGCCTGATACAAACCAGGTATGTTTAAATTAGCAAACTTTTTTGCCAGCTACAGATTCCTTTCAAGTTATATTAACCAATATTAGTTACGGATCTAAATAAGTTTATGTAACGATGTTGCCACCTGTTTACTCAGTATAAAGATTTCCACTTTAACTAACCTACATTCCAAATTCCCGGGCATTATTCATATTTTATAGGACGTGAAATTGCTTTTAAGGTTAATGCGAAGATCAACCTTTATCGAGAAAATGTCATAATCAAAACTTGTTGCATAATTAATTAACTGAATTGTTTTCTTTCTCCTGCGTTTTTTAATCTCGGAAATTGGTTATTGGCACGAATCAATTTTCGTTATTGACAAAGTTTTCAAGAAACGCGCCTTCCCTTAAGGTTGGAGATAAACCTGACGTGATATTTTGAAGCGTGAAGGTCTGAAGTATTGTTTGCTTTATCTTTTGTAGGGGACGAGCACACATATTGCGAATAATTTAATCTCTTTTCGAGTCGTTCTTTCTAAGAGCAAATGCCATCGATCACATCAGATAGGGATGCTATCGATTGGTAATTAACAGTAAATTTATTTACAACTCAAATAATTTTTGAATCTATAATATTATCTTCACGGTACACAATATAATGAAGTACAACCATTTATTTAGAAATACAATTCGAAAGGGCCAGATATTAACACGATTGATAAAAATGAGTGTATATGATTACAGGGATAACACATGTATGTTTGTATATGTGTATGTCCAGTGGAAGTAAAACAAAATTAATCGCACGTGACCAGGTTACGTCATATATATGTAGTAACGTCTATATGTATTTATTTATTTATTTATTTATATACATATATAAATTTATGGCGACCCCTGAGCGCCCCCGAAGGCTGGTACATCGGCTTTTTCGTTTATATTGGTGTTATACTTCTCTGATATCTCTTTTCTCATAGATTTTTTTACTACTAACTGATCTAGAGTACCTTTTTCATAGTTTTTAATTCTTGTATAGCTAATGCTAAGCAACAGTATCACCAAACGTCGTTTGGATTATATCTATCTCGATTATCTCTGAAAGCGTAGTGCTATTAACGATTGTTCCTTAACAATTTCTCATCTACGCCGCTGGAAACGTATTAATTATACTGTTCTCTTCACACTTTGTTATGACGGATGAGGGGTTTTCTCTAGATGAATCGTCATTTCTCTCTTGTCAGATATCAACGGCAGAAGGGAGAAGACTGTGGTTTCCGCGAAATTTGTTTTGAACGCATCTTACCCAAAAACAAGCCTTACGTAAAAAAATCATTACTGAGAAGTAGGTGGGGAGTTATACCGAAGACAAATCGAACTGTCAGTGAGGAAATTTGATGTCTTTAAATGTGGCAAGTTGCAGGGAAGAGAACCGAACGAAGGACAAAGTGAAAATTGAAACCTTCGAATCTGACTGGGCAACAGAGAATTAAACAATTCATTCTTACTTCATTCATTGTTAAGGCATTTAATATGCAGTAAGTTTTAATACCATTTGACTGAAAAATTAATCTGAACTTTAGCAAGTTTCTAGCCTGACAAATTTTGTTTCAGTTTCCTTCGTATTTCAGCTAATTAAATCAAATTAAAATCACTTCGTTGTTGTAAAGCACTCAATCGGGTAATATGATATTTACCGTTGAAGGAAATAGTTTGGATAATCCTGACATTTAGCATCTTACATAAATGAAAAAATATGTACAAAAATTAAAATTCTCTACATTCTTATTAACCAAGTACAAACTAGATTACAACTTTGCTAAGACAATAAATTTAGGTAAGTAAGTAGGGCACATTACTGACGTCTCAAACCCCCTAAACAGCTAAGTAATATTAAGTAACGAATTAGAAATGATGATTTACTAGTAATTTAACACAATCATATTAAAGGATGACAAAATTAATTCATATTGATTGATTGACTGATTGATTTTATGCAAATTGCAAGAAGGCTAATGCCATGATGTTATTGAAACTGGTGTGAAGTGCTTTTTCAACAATCTGAACTGTCAATTAAGAATATGGACTGTAGTTTTCAATGTGATTGCAAAAAGTGAAGAAAACAGACGACATTGCTTTCTTTTCAGAGTCTTGAATAAACTTTGTAATAAACAAATGCAATAATAATATGAATATTTTTTACCCAAATTTTGAGGCTCTTTGAAGGGAAGCAAATGGCAACTTTTCGTATGGGTTTCGAGGTTATTTGGGGCCTTTTTTTCTATTTATTGCATATTTCAATTTTGATGTTTATTTGCAGTATTTAAAGAAACTATTTTTCAGTTTTAGTTTAACAGATTTAAAATGAGACCTTTTTTAATAAGCTATAAACAAAAAAAAACTGAACACCCCTTTTTAGTACAGCTAAAAAACTCATTTTGTGCCATTATTACATTTTAATCAACAATTAATAGTGCTGTCATTTTAAACGGACACTTTTCACTTGTTTTCACCTAAACTTTGATCTTAAAAAGGTCCCAATCTGAAACGAACTACATTACACTTTTTTTAATTTGATGGTGCTATATTTGTGTTATTAAACAACAACGGTCGAGAGAAATGTAAGTCTCATATCGGTACTCCATATGAAATATTCGTGAGCTCTTATAAACTGCTTAAAAGATATCCTCAATTCCTCCAAAATTATAATCTCGCCGAAAGGGAATTAACTCGAAAAGGTTGCTCACTAGGTGGAGAGCTTAGAAGTCACCTTCTATCGATTTTTCGTAGGGGGCTTTGAAAATTAGATACCCACGTAAGGAAGGGATCCGCCGATCATGAAAGTGGATTTAATGCCGAAGAAGGAAAGTAGGGGCAGGGAAAATGTAGCGAGGATGGAAAGTTCCATGAAACTGCCAGGAGAATATTTGGGAAGGATCGAGTGTTTGTAATATTCCATTCAACAGCATCGAAAACGTCGTTATTCTGCGTTGATAAACAGAACAAGAGTAGCGTTAGATCTGTTGCGCCCGATCGCTTCCAACTCTCGTAATGAAAGGGGAAAATAGAAATGACGCCGTCCCATTCTTCCCTTAACCTCGTTGGCCATCCCTAACGATCGTCGGAGTCAATGACATTTTTCACGAGACCAGACCGAAGCGCACCTTGCATAACGATGGTCCTGGCAGTGCGGCCGTTCTCCCTTATTGAAGTTTCGCACAAGTATTTTTCCTGCCGAGAGCAGGAATTTAATACACATGATGCCAGATACCGTATGAGACCTATTGTGGGGAGATTTCATTTAGGAGCTAAATTAAAATGGCTCTGGTGGCTCTGGTTTGCTCGATGAGTAGGCAGAGGAATCGAGGCGAGAAGGTCATAGAGAAAGGTGACAAGGGCCTTTTATTGCTATTTATTTTTTATGCCAGACTTTTATTTTATATATATATATAGAGAGAGAGAGAGAGAGAGAGAGAGAGAGAGAGAGAGAGAGAGAGAGAGGGAGAGAGAGGTTTATTTAATTGTCTTCGATTCGCCTGGAGATTAAATTTCCCGGATAAATCGAGAGGCGAAATCGCACAAATGCATAGCACGTTCCTCCTTTTGCTATTACGCGATTTTTCGTAAATGTCAAGAATATAAACGGAAAAGCGAAGGTGCAAATGTGATAAGTCGACGGTTCAAACTCTAAACGTTAGCTTTAAGCTTCTCTGTGCGAAACGGAATAATTCAAACAAACGTGAATTATAGAAATGAGTTGATATTTTGCTTTGGCTCATTGACACTCTTATAAATGACAATAAGGGTGGCGCTAATTATCAACCACATTTCGTAGTTCTAACGCCGGTTTTCAGCATAATGTATTTAGGCATTTTTGGTCAACAGTAATTTATTCATAACCTCTACCATGACTTCACTTTAATGTTACTTTTTTACGGTAATATTTTGCTCAATTTAACTATAAAAATATATTTTCCCGAAAAATGCATAAATGCATCTTGACCAAACCTGCGAGACAATTTTAGCCTATAATAATAATTATTTAGATGTCTTCATGCAACGTAAAACATACTGTATTGTAGATAGATGGATTATGTCCACGGTATGGAGTCCTCTGAGTGTCGTCACATGATAAACGCTATAACCTGCATGCATTCCAGTGAATGTCGTTAATAGACACTACCTCCTATTGTCAGAGTATACAAGAACAATGTTATCTAATTTTGTTGTGCCTTTACCCCTTTCCCTTATTTCAGAAAGTGCACATACGTGTATTTTGTTTTCGTTAAGTTCAAGAATTATTTCGTGGTCTTTTGAGTATAGAGTTTGTATGTTCCAGCATGTTATTCACATATGTCGTTTTTTGATATAAAGCTTGTTCTTAGTTTACACGTGTTACGTTTCAATGCAATCGATCCTAGTTCCGAGGCTACATTTCTGGTGCTTTGAGCAAGTTTTGTTTTACCTTTGCAAGATCTTACCAAGAACCCTGCTCCTTTCGATTCTTGAAAAAAATGTTTTTGAAGGCGCCTGCAAGAGTAACTGTGGAAAAAATGATAATCCATTCCTCTGAATCAGTTATCACTTGCCAGGATACCTGGTGGAGGCAGAAGTATTCTATGTCACTAATTTTGACAACTTTCGAAAAATAATTACTGAAATTGACGATGATGTAATTTCAGTTAGCAAAGTAAAAAATATAATTTCAATTTGCAATGACAGATTGACACTTGTCAAAGCCATTTAAGTTTTTTATCAGGCATAGTAAAGAAATTAGAATCTGAAAGACGAACTCTTTGCAGTCGAAAGTAATTTAATAAAACCGGTTGAAAAAGAAATAGTTGGAAAACCGAGGGAAATGGGGCAATTATTAAATATAAAACTTGTGTTCTGAGATTTTTACATCAAGTTCAATGAAAGGGTGTTCTGGAAGAAAAAGAGAAGAAAAAGGAAGAATGAAATGAAAAGAAACGTCAAAGAGAAACTATGAAGATAATGTCGCAAGTGAAAATAATTTCGGTGTTGTGAAGACTTTGAAAAAGTGATACCAAGAATTAAAACAGAAAACAAAAATTGCCAAACGTCAAAACAATACTAAATTGGACATTTTGGTTTCTGAGGAAGATCCCCGAAAATCCAGAAAATAATGATATTTGTGATATCATTGATGATGAATGATAGTAATAGTCTCCACTGGATATGTGACGTTTACCATTGATCACGACTCTAGAAGACAATTTTGAACCCCCATTGCCCCCAGGCAAAATTGGACCACGCCAATTTCAATTTTATCAATTTTATCAATTTTAATTCCATTTTCTAAAACTATTATTTTTGTGTTGATTGTATTTAGGATTGTACAAAGGATTAAATTACCTTTGAACCGATTTAAAAGGTAAAGAGTTGGCCGTGAATGTTTACGTGAGTCGCATTGTTAAGATCCATACAGGTACAACAAGCACCTTTAGGGCACAGCACGTATTTCAATCTCGGACCCTAATAAACATAGGAATATTCCAATTCCTATCTAAATTAAGTCCCTCGACTATCATCTCATTTACCTGTTGTGCCTACGTGATGAAACGCCGAGAAAATTGTGTCACGATCGTTGATCCTTTCGAAAAGCCCACTTTGTCGAAATTCCACCTCGTACGTCAGCAAACATCTGCAAATTATGAATGCTCTTTCGGTTTTGATGCGACAATGGGAGTTTAAAGGAGTCTGTATGGACTTACCGGGTACGTTTATTTTTGCCCTTCCAAGTTATTAACACCTCGTTCCAGGTGATGTTAAAAAAGCGCACTCGGTGTACTTTGTTTGGAAACCTTCCTGGCTTGTTGCAGACGTGAATTAAATATACGCTCGGCAATGTGAGATTTAATCTTACATTTAAGGAACTATTCTGAACTGGGGCGATGGTTAATTTCTCCGGTTCCTAAAAAGGCTGTATGAAATAAAACTGCGGGATTAAATTAGACTTCGTGGAATGCTTTAAGGGATGTAAACCTGTTACCTCGACATCTCGCATCAATTGCCTTTGGGTCTCGCTCGGGTAGACTGGCATCCCCATTTTCTTCCAGACCTCGTACGGATTAGTGTGAATATTATCCACCCGGTAAATCGCATATTTCCATTCATGCGGCCTCAAAAATCCGACGATACCCAAGTTTAAAATCCTCTTGCGGGCATCGCCGTGGCTGCCATTGCCGTAAGCCGCAATGACAGAAATAAACGAACCTCGGGCACCGAAATCAAATGAGCGCCCTCCAGATACAAACGACGATTTCTTTCCGGACCCACTTCGCGTAGCAATAACGGTTAATAAGGGATCAGGATCAGGATGCGCGATGGGCTCCTTAAGGACCTCATCTCCGAGGAATGACAGCAGGGCCATTAGCGAGTACACGGGTTTTTTAATGAATTGCTGCTGGTGAGGTTTCGTTGTGTTTATCTGGAATCTTGGAGAGAAAGAACATGGATTAATGCAAGAGTTAAGTTTAAATATAGGGTGCCAATAAATGGTTGATGCTGTGACGATAATATATTAATAGTTTTTAACGTTTTTTACATTACTCAACTGATCAATTTATTAAGACATTATTTATATCTCTTGGTTCGAACGTAATTTTTCGCTCACTTTATAATCTGGTAGTAGTATTAGAATTTTTTGAGTAATTAGTTATTAGTGAGTAATTAACAAAAGAATACCGAATTTAAACAGTAATTTTCCTTAATATTGCAATATCAATATCCAATAAACTCCATCAGTATTTTTTCACAACAAGCATTCATCAATTTTGCAGTTTTCTATGAAATGAAGTGAGAAAAGTAAAAACTTACTAAAAACATGGAACTTCAGAAAACCAAATACTTCGTTAAATATTCCGGGATTGATGAAAATTTTCTCAGCAACTTCCAAAAAATTTAAGCATATTTTGACTCAGTAGTTTCTTCCAAATAACTTTGTGTGAAACCTTTCAAAAGATTTTAAATGTATAGTTAAAGTTTTTAACTCTGTGTGAAATCAAAGAAAGTTATAGGTTAGTGAATAAACTTTTTCCACCAAATTTTCTGAGAATCTTGCCTGTAAGAAAAAATCATTTTACTAATGGGATTCATACAAAAGAATTGAATGTCAATAAAATGTAAATACGATTTGCCTAATACAACTTTAAAACAGCCGCAAAGAGGGTGAAGAAATGAATCATTACTTCACTTTATTTAGGAAAAACAGTAAAATAATAAGACGTTATGGCAAGCTTCTCTCCAATTTTTGTTTTTTAATTGAATGAATTCTAACCACCATTACATGTTCACTGTCTCAACGGATGCAGAAGGAAATTAAATTGCAATTATAGACATTGAAACACACAAGTGTGCTGCATACATGCTTTCATAGTTTAAATGACTTCAGACGGACTTTCAAATATTTAGCGTTTTAAAAACTGTTCCTTCTCCCTTTCATTGGCCATGTTACTAGAATTTACACGTGCATCACTCAAGTCATCATAATACTGTCATAAATATTAACTTACAGTCTAAAAGATTTTCTCAATTATAATATTGTGCTGATGAAACAGTTTAAATTCGTGTTGAAACTCGTTAAAATGAAAACTATAACTTTCTTTTGCATCGATTTTCTTTTGCTATACCTAGCAGCTTTCCATTAAATCTTCTCACTGAAACTTAGTTACGATAAACCTCTATAGGAAGTAATAACAGTTCCCTATACTGTTTGCTTGTATTTTACGGCAATAACGTTGCGTATTTCACTGATCAACAATTAGTATTCGATACAATTTACACGATACTAATGAGCTCTCGCCTTCAAATATGATTAAGGGGCGAACGCCAGATATTCTGATGAATAAAGATCGGATAGTCGAGAAGAAAAGTGGAAAGGGAAAAAGGCTATTTAGAAAGGTGACAAAATATTATTAACAGAATTTTAGAATTAACAGAATCTAGAATTAACAGATCCCCTGCCGTATCACTACCCAGTCGACACAGTAAAAGCTTCGTTTCAATAAATTTTCCTTGAAAGGGATTCATCTGGAAAAGGGGTTTGTGAATGTTTTTTCTAAAAGTTAATCAAATTGTGGATAATTTTGTTCAAAAGAATATTTGTCGAAAGTGGCGCGTTGCTCAGTTTAAATGCAAAATCTCTTTTAGGCGATCCTACATGTTTACTACTTAATGCAGATACAAGTAATGGCTATTTGATGTTCTGATTCTTAAATACCTTAGCGATAGTAGTAAGTAAGCAATTAATTGAATACAAATGTACAATTCGTACCGACAGTTTTCGCACAATCTTGAAAATATACTATAGGTCCATCCGTAGTAAAATATTGGTCCACTTTTTCCATGATCAGTAATTATCAATAATACTTCGCTTTATAGTTATTTCTGAAGACACCTAACTATAATTACTAGCCAAAACTTTTTCGGATTTCCAATAGTATCAGAAAAACAACATTTGGAAGAAAGGACATATAAAATCGAATTAAAATGGCAAATTTAAATGAAAATCACCAAAGAAGGCAAAAATAATCTCAGTTTGGGGCAAATTGGACAGACACCAGGCAAATTCCTGGCTATCCCGTCTTTACTGAAAAGCAACATCGGAAACCTTTTAGATCATGTGAAATTTTAATGATAAATTCAATCAACATGTTGCACCTTAACTAGTAATATTTAATGAGAGAATATATGAGATGGTAATTCGGTTTAAACTCCTGAACGTTAATTAGCACATGGTATTATAATATCAAAATGTAATGATGCACCGTAATAAATGTTAAAATTATCTCTGAACTAATAAACTCGACGTTAATTGTGATTAACGTGATATCGATTTCAATTCCATTGTATTAAACTTTCAGTGGAATCAAGTTTTCAGTGTAATTATAGATGTGATGTAGATTTTTCTCTAAAAAACATCATTTAGGGAAAAGTCGCAAAATCTTTCCTGAATATCATAATGCGACGATAACATGACTACGGTGGTCCAGACCCTGATTAGGTAATCTAGCTAGCAAATCTTAATCAACGAACAGGCCTCCTTTCGTCCTCAAACTATCATTAAAACACCCAACAATACCGCAACGATGTTGTCTGTTGCCTTTCGTCCCTTTCAGCAGCATACCTACCTCGCAAATAAGGTCCTTTGTGTAAAATAAAATGGATGGTAATTCAGGAAGGCGTTATCGTTGCTTAACACCTCAATTTTCAATTTTCTTCTCAGCCCCACTGATTTATAATAAGAAGCGATGACTTCAACAACCATAGTTGCGTATCTAGCATCAGCTCTCCAATCCAGGGAACGGGACCAGTTCACTTCGATGTCGCTCTCACTGAAACATTTAATTTTGTTCAACGAAGATACGATGGTGTAAATCAAATACGTTAAATCGAATATTAAGGCGTACAATTATCAAATCAGGTGGGTGTCATTGCATCATCTACTTTTCTTCAAATAATGGCTAAAATTAAGACTGAAGGCAATGTTACGATGTAGGAGCAAACGTATCTTTCATGAATCTGGTTTTAAGGTTAACCCAGAAAAATGATTCGATGGCGAACATGAAGCATCGCCTACCCACGGGATGAATGCATATATGGTGTTGAAAATTAATGTAAATATTATCACGTTCGGCGTTTACACTCTAGGGGGTAAGTTAAAAGGGTGAAAAACTTGCTATCCTCTCACGATTATCGATTGAATTAAAAAGAGGTAAGGGTCAAAATAGAACAAACTAATCTAAATTTAGTTAAAGCTCACCATAAGGGGTAAAATTGAATTAGTAATAAAATTATAATATTTCAACAAAACTACACTAAATATGTATATTGATAATAAAAACGAGATAAATGTATAACAACAAAAGATATTTACCAACCCTAATCCATTAAAGTGAGAGCTGCATATTAAAAATTGAAGACTACAGCGATGAAATATTTAAAAGCGCAACAAACAGAGTAAGAAATGGAAAGATAAAAACATCTTAGTACATCGCATAACTGATAGTTTGCGAATATTGACCGAATACAGCAACAGAGACAAGACAACACACAAGCAACAGACATAGTAAATTAAAATACAGTTCAAAAGGGGGAAACGTTTTGGTAAAAAATCTATAATATTGGGCCCATTTTTATGGAGATAACAATATGTTAAATATCTTCGCAGTCTTAAACATGTAACATGTGTTCGACCACATTTTTATATTAGAAAAACAAAATATTATGGAAAAATTAAATCGCCAACTCACCATTTTAACACAACATTTTTATTTGTTTACAAGTACTCTTACATGTGTGACACTAACAGTTGTTTCATGTACATTTTCTGTCAGCTGCTAAGTTCACGAGATATTTGGACTTTAAGGCTGAGAGATGAATTTTTCAGCAAATAATTGTTTATAGTATACTTAAAGTTTGACGCCTAAACGTATTCTTATTACGAGAAAAATAGCTGATAAGCGATTTTGTGATAGCAAGTTACATCGGCCCCTTGAAAAATCAATTGTGAGTTCAGAGGGAAATTTTAGGGAATTTAAAGTATAGAATCAATTCAGTAGATTAAATATTGAAAGAACATTTGGAAACTGCTAGTTCTAGCTCTACTTATATCAGTAAAACCAGTACACATATGATGCAGAAATGTTGCAAGAATATTTCTTTGCAATGTTACATTGCAATACTAAATAATGTTTCAATTTCAATTCAATTCAACCACTTACTGGTTATAATATACACTGACATCCATTTATTTTTGAGTTTTCCAGTAAAATCATTGTTAATTCTTCTACTTTGGCCAATATTTTTTACGGATTATAGAGCCTGATGCACTGTATAATCTGATCAATTAATGCCTTATTCCTACAAAATTCATGTAGGGATGTTCGATAAAAGTGTATTCTAAAAACCAGGCACAATAGAGGACGTGTAATTTGGAGGAATAATCACTGAACTTTGGAATATTTTAACAACCCCTGAACTATCATTGGACAGCTAGTTTCCTAAAGAAAATGTTATAAGATGTCTTGACAAAAATAAAATGAGGGCTTTTATGTCGAAAATTCTGCTTACATTGAAACTAGGGAATGCTGAGAGAGGTGCAGTGCAGTGGGTTACATGGGACGCAGGTTGACATAGTGCAGGAAAGGTTTGAGGACACATTAGAAAGTGCTTTGCAGTAGTAAGAAACTTACTTAACTTAAGGGATGTACTTTATGATTCCTCAAGAAAGACATAACTATTTCATTCATAATGGCATAAATGCAAACAATATAGTATGCAAAACAGCAGCACTACGTCGCATAACTGCCACGACACCTACAACTTTACCACAACTCAAAAAGGCAGACCAAAAATCATTACCTTTGACCCGCCGCTGTCTCACGGTATATGTAATAATCAAACCCCTTCATATACAAAACGGAACACGTTTGAACGACGATGAAAATTTAAATAATTCGTCTAAATAATGAAATTTTCCCAGGTGACTCGGCCCACTAAATAAATTAATGATGTAGGCACTACGCGTTCCCAACCCGTCAGTCGCCGACCCTTCATAGTCGAGTGTGTTTTCTCTAATTGTAATCGCATGGTCATCGAATCGGGTAAATTTTACCGCGGAAATGCCTACATTCATGTCATGGGTGGAACTTAATGAAGTGCCACCTTGTTCTGGGTTTATTTTCCGGAAAAGTTCATCGCCGTTCGACTCTGGAACAACACCGGCAGGCATTTCAATATGTAAATTCCGATTCAAAAACGGAACGCAACGTTATCCGGTTCCCACTGTTAGATTTTGTTGAAATTGTTTTAGCGCTTAAAAATATGCAGATATACGTTTTATTTATGAGCACGACAGGCCGGAATTTATGAAGAGACAGGAACTGGGGCTAACGAAGTACGTCGAATAGGCCCTAAGCTCGTAAAATTCAATAAAAACCGAGTGGTTAATGATAATTTCGGCTATAACCGAAAGAGGTACACTAGGAATGAATAAGCTGCATTACCATTAAAATCTGACATTAAATCAAATTTATTAGACGACATACCACGCGTTTTTAATTCCGTGGAAACTAAAATGAAACCCATAATATAAAAATGTAACATGAACTTACTCGTTCGCAATTGGCTTCTTTGCCAATTTGGGAAACTTATCTCTTACATCATCCAGCAACTGTAAAGTTTCATTTAAAACACCTACAGCGGTACCGTTACCCTTCTTATGGAAAGAAATGA
Organism: Cryptocephalus primarius; assembly: GCA_963576515.1. Taxonomy (NCBI): domain Eukaryota; kingdom Metazoa; phylum Arthropoda; class Insecta; order Coleoptera; family Chrysomelidae; genus Cryptocephalus; species Cryptocephalus primarius. The sequence goes on along the minus strand of OY754936.1, from coordinate 19,376,780 downwards.
AAGTTAAAGGGCATTTATCTTTTTGGCACTTATCCAGCAGCCCCCAACATAAAGGATGTCTAATGGGATCCTTGAATAATCCTGCCGGACCTCCAAATTTGAACGTATAGTGCGTGTGCCGGAAAGCAGAAGTTATTCCTTCATAACACCCTGATATATACTCTTGGTACTCTGAAAATACATCACAACTACTATAAACTTACTATTTCATTTTTTATTAAGTTGTCATAATTACTTTATTACTATGGCTCGAATTTTATGCACCGAAAAGTAGAAGAAATGTGCGCATATATATGCACTGAATTAACTGAAAATATGCAGAATTATATGCCTTACCTGTACAAAAGTATATAAAATTTGCGGATAATAAAAGTTATCTCCACATGGTGGCAGAAAATAAAAGATATCAGTACCTATAAATAAATTTAACAGAAAATTTTAAACTATAAAATACTACATTTTGATTTAAGGTTGTTAAAACAATTGATTAGTACATGTTTTCTGTATTATCAATAATTGTGAACGCTCCATAACAACAGAAGCTATGAGGATGGACTTTAAATTTTGAATAATATGTGGTTCTAAATCCAAAGTTACAAATTCTCCACCAGAGGTTTTAGCTGGTAGAGCTAAGAATTATTTAATGAAAAAAAGGTATAAAAGACCCTATAAACAATTAATTAGATGAGTATACCATAATTCACACAATATACATTTTGCATGAAATCCGAGCCTTGCTTATGACACTCCACACAAAAAATTTCGTCCAACTGATTTGCAATTAAAACCAATTTTTTGACAAAAAGAAATGGCAACAAGCAAAAAAGCAAGAGCAACATATATTTTCTAATTTACATGCAGGTTTTAAGTGTGACAATTTAAAAGCACAACAAGCCGTAAAGAGTGTGCTTTCGAACACGCAGTTATAGCGTCCTATACTTATTTGTATACCAATAGAAAAAGAAATAGCAATACAACCTAAAATAAGTCTTACATTCTTCTATATTATAAAATTTGTATTTCTATTTCCCCGTCCAAATAAAGCAAAAAATATAAATTATCTAAATATTAAACGAAAATAATACAAAGTCTAATAATATGCATTTACGACATTTTGTTCCGTAATTTTAATACTTTCTTCAATAAATCAGTTTGGACAAATCAGTTTCATTGGGGACAAGAAACGATTGTTGAAAGCTATTCCAACATGCAGAGAATCTCCAAATATATCATATATTTTTTGAGTTCCATTTTGAATTGTGAACTGAAAACTAAGCAGTTTATTATACCAGCATATAGAGAACCAAAAGGCCTACAAAACTGCCATAACAAGAATTTCCAAATGATGTCATTAACAGTGCTATATAGTGCGAGCATCAATTGGATTCACCTGTATTGGAGTTACTTAATGTGCTGCAACTCCGGAAGTAGACCTTTCTACACTCCTCTGCTTATACCAGAAGATATAAGATCAAAAGATCTACCGAACTCTGCCAGAATTTCCAAAAAATGTTAGTTACTGAGATGTTTTACGATTGGATTAACATGTATGGAATACTTGAAGTGCTGCAACTTTGGAAATAAAGCTTTCTACATTTCTCTTCGTATACCGGAAGATATGGAATAAAGGAAAAATTCTCGCTATAACAGTTTCATAATTCCTTATGCCCTTTATCTATTGGTACAAGAAGAGAAATTTAGAAAGTTTTACTTCCGGAGTTATAGCACATTAAGTAACTCTAATACAAGTAAATCCAATCGACAAGCGCACAATACCTCTGCTAGTGACAACGTCTGTAAATTCTCACTAAATCATTTTTGTAGAACTTTCTTTCGTTTATTTCTTAGTATGAGAAAATAAGTGCAGAAAGTTATACTTCCAGACTTCCAGTTACACAGAAAATATACCAACTTATATAGATTGTTCGATATTTTTTGTGCGAAATGTGTTTTCTATCAAACCTGGAAGAGTGAAGTTAAGTAAATTGTATCCTTTCAAATCAGGCTCATTCCAACTTTCAAACCTCCATTTAGAAACCGCCCTAGCACCGAATTTTGCTAAAAACAAACTGGCAAAATTACCAAACAAACGCAGATGTTATTACTTTTACCAATGTATCTGGTGACTAAATCCTCTACGAATGCTTTCCAAAATACCATTCCTTTTTCGAACGTCACATTACCGTTGGAAGCTCCCATTAATTCAAACCCAGGACGTAATCCATATTCGTAGAGGCTGGTCAGGAAGGTGTCGATTGAAGTAAAATTGAATACCAAATTACCATGAACTCTAAAAATAATCAGCAAATAGAACCTAGATACGCGGAAAAACAAATTTCCTTCAAGGAAATTAGTCGTTTTCCCAATTTAAATAAATTGAAGGGAAACGGTTTAACCGATTGTCTTCTAATCTAAACAAATAACGACGTGTACATATCTAACAGTAAAATACTCACAGTTTAGATGTTAGCAAATTGAGCATCCAATGGACTCTGACGTATTCTATTCCTTTATTTGGTAATGAACCGATTAACGCTAGATTTAACGTTTGTTCTTCGCTTAATAAAAAATTCGGTATGTTCTCTTTTGGATCAGGAGGACTGAAAGAAAATGTTGATAACATTTATGTTGAAGTCAAAATACGAATGCAACAGATGAGGGGATTGGTCACATTTTTTTTTAAATAACTGTCAATCCAATGATTGTTTTTATTCTTATTTAAAATTTTATATTTTATGGTTCAAAACATAAAAATAGAATTTTAATCCTTCTTACCAGAAGCCAGTACTTTTCCAAAAGGGCTTGAATTTGGTGAAATTTGATCTCGCCAGGTCAATCTTTATGCTTTCGCCAAAAGCGTAGGTTAAACCGATTAATAAATTTAACCAAGTGATTAGATTCATACTTGTTTTTCACTCATCAAACAATTATTTTTAAATCTACACACGTATTTATGTATACCTACGAGTTGAATGATGATGAAAATTCAGTACTCAATAATATATATTTGAATTACAATTACTCAAACGGCTCCTTTGATGAAATAACAACTGATAGCATTTCATCCTGTATTCAGTTATCTAAATCAAACGGATATAATATTTATACTGACATCTTTTAGACTCTGATGAAACTTTATAGATGCATAGATTTTCACAATGCTTCGATAAGTATATAAAAATTGAATTTATTTATTTAAACGTCTAACAGCTTGTTGTTTAATAAAAATATGTAGTTCAATTTTTATTTAAAGTGTTGTTCCGAATTATGCTTGAACAAACCTAACACGAAACAGTTGTATACATTACGCATTCTGTTTACAAAATTTTACCGCGAAGATTTAAGATTTTAGGTTATGATGTTTGTGTTGTTTTGGTTGACCACAGTCGACATACATTTAGTAATATGTTCGGAGAAAAAGGATATACCCTAGTGAAAGAATTGGCTCAATGTGAAGATAACCTGCCATGTTACAACGTAAGTTTCCTTTTCTGAAGTTATACGGTTGTTATAACATTATAAACGTTAAGTAATATAATTGTGATTTGCCCAGTTGTTGTTTTGACTTTGATTAGATCTTTATACTGCAGAACGATTTGGTAAAGGATATCTTCAACGAGGTAGCAACCCTCATCGAACAGAACAAAGAAGATGCGTTAGTACACATACCTCATTGATAGTTACTGTCACTATAAATATTAATTTTTTAGACCACAAGCTAACAACACCATCGACCAGTCTAATATGATTTCGACCATGCTAATTAGACATGTTGCTGTGAAACGGAACATCCGTTGCCTCTTGGCCTATCATTATGACCGACTACAGAGACTATGTAAGATGCGTTGGGAATTTGGCAGTATGTTACCAGCAGAACTGAAAAGTAACCTCAGCTCCGCAGAAGTAAACTGGTTCTCACAGTACTCACAGCATCTAACGAAATACATGAGGTCCATCAGTGAAGATGGTCTCAATCTAGCTTTGAATTTGAAACCACCGAAGTCACTCTTCATTCAAGTCTCCTGCCTTATAGATTATGGAAAATTTGAGTTAGAAGATGGTTCTATGGTTTGTTTGAAGAAAAATAGTAGACATCTTCTACCAAGGAATCAGTGTGAAGAACTTGTAAGACAAGGTGTCCTTGAACATCTGATATAATTATGGCTTCTTTAGCAACTAAGTTTATCACAATTCTGTCTACAGACGGAACTCGCAGCTATTCTCAGCCCCTTAGACTGATTGTTAAAGTGCCTGCAGTACTCAGTAAGTTATATGGAATCTATCAGTAAAGGTGGCCTCAGTTTAGCTGTGAATTTAAAAGCCCTAGACATACCTTCATTCCAAACAAATTTTTAAAGTATTATGGTCCATATGGTCTCATTGTCACTTCATAGCTTCTTGTAAAATGTATATTATAGTTTGTGTTTGCTCACAGAATTTAAATCTAGCCGTAGTCCAATGAAAAGTCCATAGAAATTTCATTACTAGTATATTGAAAAATTTTATTTTTAATAAAGTTGTGTTTTTGAGGGATGATGTATTTTAAATTGTATTCTCTTTTGTGTTGTGAATTTTTATATATGTATCAATATGAATAAAACTTGAAATGCTAGATTCACAGTAATTTGTCATTCTTAAAATGAGACTTTTTTAGCATATCATATTGAGATTTTCCTTAAGAATTATACACAGACTGAATATTTCAGATTCCAACAGATACTGACTTGAATTCGGATTTATGGATATAATTGTGGAAAACTTCCATCTTTTAGTAAAATACTAAAGTTGAATGATAACTATGCACAACGCCTTAAACCATTCTTAATCACCAGACGAGAGTCGAGTTGAGAGATTAAGTTTACCATAGGCGTTCAAGTTGACCAGGGAGGGCCGATACGTCCTCATACATTTATCAAGTTATCAGAAATTTACCAGTTACATGTGTTCCGAATTTCTTTGTGTTTTACATTACATACTTGTAATATAAATTGTTTCTCTGCAATGTACTTGTCTGAACCATAAATGATGAAACACCATTAGTATGTTTGTTAATTGGTGATTGATTAAATATATTTGTTATACACTGTATTTCTATGCATCACACTCTGTTATGAATATTTATAATTATTTCATAGTTTCAGCACAAAAGGAGTACAGTTAATGCAAGGCGACCAAATTTATTCCATGTAAGGGATCATTAAGAATGAAAATATTCTTTTACAAAGCTGAAACCTAAGAAAGAGGTTATAAATTTAGCTAAAACTGTAATAAACATACATAATGTAATATCTCAAACAAGTTAACTGTTTATACTGTGCTAAGTACTAAGCAGTTGATGGAAGCACAGATTCATGCGCAGATGACGCCAAATTCACGAGATTTTAGCATTTTGTTTACAACTGAAGCTATGGAGTCGTCTAAGATCGAGCGATCCGTTTTCCCAATATTGTTGGGTTAAAACACTGCATATGAAGTATTCTACAAACAAGAACAAAAACCATTGGGAACTGCAAAACCACACGTACACCTTACAATATGGAAAGACCCAACCCATTAATTCTGTGCTATAAAGCATTCTATCAAACTTGGCCTTACACTGACGTGATACAAACTTCTTTTTGCCTCCGTTAAAGCAAAAACTTATTTCGACAGGATAGGACCATCATCCATACCGCCAGATCCATTTCCTAGTTGGGTAACACTTACTGGCCTCATCCATCTCCTGATTTGTCCACATGCAACTTTTCTTTGGTGTATTATTGAAGAACATCTCCAAAAATGCGTAGAAAGTAGACACCATGTGGAATATCTTGCTTTTCATACTTCATCTTGACCTTGTCCAACCCTGTATTAAAATTACTTTTTATACCTGTTTAAATTGATATTCTTAATAACTCTAGATAAACAAACAACAGTTTTATACAAGCTTTTTCTCCCTATAGATAACTTATGGTTGAATCTAAAAATAAAAAGACCATTAAAAACGAGATAAAATTTATTTTTTGATTAAAAAAAAAGCATAGTCTGAAGTTAAAATTCACATGGCTTCTTAAAAACGTAAAAAAATAAAATAAGTACATACGCCGATGTGTCAAATAAGCTGGAAATTGAAATGGGAAAGCTATTCATTACATTGTACATAATTTGCTGGAAATAGTCCGTATTTGCTTTTGCAGAGGCCTCTCCACCATCCTGCATCAATCTGGAAATTGTAACAATAAATAAAAATCATCATAACAATATTTCATACCTACAAAAACAATTTTTGAGGAAGAAATACTTCAGAAGGGATAAACCTCTACAAAACATTCCAAAACCTAACTATACTCCCGACCTTAGCAGGCCTATATCTGTTATTTTCATTAGCGGTATTTTGGTAGTGATACATTATTATACATTATATACAGTACGCAGTTACAATACAGTAAGTAAAAGCTTGTACCTTTTCAATATGTGTAATTAAATCATCAGGATCAAATGAAATCTCATCATCTGCTGCTGCTTGATAGTCATACATTGCAATGGCACTAATTCCTGTGTCCACTATCTCTTCTTGGCTATATTCTTCTTCTTCCGCAACCTGACAAATAAAACATTTTTAATTTTTGAGGCCACAGTTTGGTCTATAAAGATTAAATTTAAACAACATTTCCAAGTTTGACGCACCCAAACATAAAATTTACTTCATAGGTCCTCACTTTGGTGAATATAGATAAGCTGTAATAGATTTTATGCAATATTTTGTTTCAAGTATTCATACCGGGTTGTAGAAGTTTTCTTGGGCAGGTTCTGCTGCTGCGGTGTCTTCATAGATATCTTCATCTTGTTTCTGTTGCTGTAACTGACGTAACAATTCTAATTCTTCCTGTATCTGAAAAACAATCCCGTACAAGTCAAATATAGCATAACATATTTCACTGTATGTGTAACTAATAATAGCTAACCTGGTTAGACATGACAATGTCGTTTTCGTTTTCATTACTTTGAGCAGTAAATTGAGCAATCTTGGACTGGTTCAATTGTTTAGGCACGGCTGAGTGTTCTGGTTTCTCTTTCTCCACTTCCTCTTGATTATTACTTTGCAAGAAAGCTAGTTTTGACTGGTCCAGTTTAGTAGCTGGTTTTTCGGTGCCAATTTCGTTTTCCGGTTGGCTCTGCTGAGTCAAAAAACTCATCTTTGACTGATCCAGCTGTTTTGGAAGCAAGCTTTTCTCGGGAGATGGAGGATATGAGTTTTCTTGACTAGTATTGTTGAAAATCGCAGCCCTGGCATGTATAGATTTCCTTGGAGCAGGTGAAGAGGGGATCGAATCTGATTTCTCATGTCCCTGAAAATGTTGTTTTATAAATAAAAGTGGAGATATACATTAATTAACCCGCTTCTTTAAAAACGCTATGCAATTTTTGTCATTTATCTAATACTTTATTTCAATCTGATGCTGCCCACTACTATTAACAAAAAACATCCTTACGTACTTTGTTGTTAAAGTAAAGCACTATTTTTAACATTACAATACTCTGCTGCATCTGACGCTGCCTACTAGTATTAATAAAAAACGCCACAATATACTTTGCTGCTAAAGTAAAGCATAATTTTGAACATTATAATACTTTTTGACTAACACTAGTTTCCACTTCATCTACATAAGTAATTCATTATTACCTCCAAATATAGCTCACCGGAAATTGAACAAAGTGTCAACTCATTGTGTAATCCTACTTACCATGGTTTCAAATCTCGCTTTTAATTCAGATGGTTTTGCACCCCCGATATCCGGCTTCACTTTAGTGTAATTTGTGCCAACTTTTGCAGGAGGATCGAAGTTTGCTGCAGATTTATCAAACCTATCTGTCTGCACGCCAAATTTTCCTCCGAAGCCAATCTTATGATCGGTCTGACTTTCATGCTTCTGGGGTGCTTCATGGTGATCCCATCCAACTGCAGATTTGTCTTGACGGTCAGACTGGATTCCAAATTTGCCTCCAAAACCGGTTTTGTAATCTGCAAGCAAATGTATTTTTGGTTACTTTATTGTGAGGCACAGCTAAACATCTTCGTATCACAATAAAGGATATTATATCTGAAGTCTCAAAGGACTGGAATATCGCAAGAGTGCATCTAATCTGGAAAAATAAGGATGTGGATGGATCACCTGTTCACAGACTGATCTGTTTATTAAGTTCTTTAGGTCAATAATATGACAGAATTATCAAGAAACACATTGAGAATTTGGACTAATAAATGATCTATCAGATTTCCACTTTGGTTTTAGAAAAGAGAGATCTACAGTTGCAGTATGTTGTCGACTGCAAAGCAAACTCCATTTCTGAATTCAAATGGTGTTCTTTGGTAACCTTAACTACAAGGATTTGAATATCAATAATTTGTTTTTGTTTAATACCAGTAAAATGTTTATTATACTTAACATGATACTTATATTCACATGATGTTCTGTTACTAAGTTAAAAGCAAAGGATTGTTAAAATTCAAGCATTATTTTGTCAAATTTAGTCCCTTCTAAAGACATGGTAAAGTCCTAGGATCTGAATTCGTTCAGATCAGAACGATTTTGGTCAAAAATACAGTGCTTGCTTATTTGTAAATTTAACAAAAAGTTGAATGAAATGTAGCAGTTTGAAACTGTGAGCTTGCTCCGTAAATCCGTAAATAGTAGTTTCCTGGACATTTTTTAAAATTTTCGTCTATAAAGGTAGATTTTTAAACAAATTATGATATTCGCCTAACGCTTCTATGCTTTCATTTATTTCGTGTATCCAGATTTTTCTCTTTTAGTATTTTAAATAATAGCCTCAGCACATTCTTCAATTTTACCTACTGAGTTTGAAGCCATGTCATGCAATACATCAAATTCTTATACATTGAATTAAATGCCTTTAATTTACATGCCTTCTTTTCTCATAGTGCATTAAAAAACATGTTCACGAAATGTCACAGCATAATGCACACAATACAAAACAGAGAAATGTGTTCCCGGTTTTAGTAAGACTAATTAATAAAAGCCAAGAACTCAACAAGAAAAACTAAAAGAAAATCTGATGATACAACAAAAAATGTAAACCATGAAGTGCAAGCTAAAGCACATAGAAAAGAGAAAATCAAAAGCAATTTAATGATCTCAAGTTTAGAACAAACAAACAACTAAACAAAGGCACACAAGAAAAATAAAGTTGAATCATGATACTAACTAAAGTAGCTCAGAGTAAGAACAACTCTGGTAAATGTGTCGATCAGAGAAGCTAAAGATAGAAAAGAATTGCAAAGTAAAACTAAAACTTGGTATACTTTGACTAGAACTTATATATACGAAAAGGTAATAATAAAATTTAAAAACAACCTGAGACAATTACAAACAAAATTACACAAACAAACAAAATAATTTACTATTACTAACCCTAAAAATTTAATCAATTAACACATTTCCAACAAACCTTTCTGTGATTCATGCTTTTCAACTTTCTCCATATGGTCCCAGCCTACAGCAGATTTATCTTGTCTATCAGCTTGCACCCCAAACTTTCCACCAAATCCAGAAACATAGTCCTTCTGTGAGCCATGCTTTTCGATCTTCTCTTTATGATCCCAATTTACTGCACTCTAAAAAAAATGATACATTTAGAACCGGAATTGGAACAAACTGGAAATACAATGAATGTTTTTTATTCCACTTATTATTTATACATTCAGGGCTTTTAAATCTGACAATACCTTTAAAATAGCAGATGCAAAAACACATTCAGAAAGTATGGTGTCATTTTGCTTTAAGGATTTTTAAAAAGGAGGTTTATAATTGTGGTAGTTATTACTAACATGTTTCATGGTGCTCAGACGCCACAAAAATTATATTATCACCTTTTAAGGTACTAAACTGTGAAACAAAAAGCTTTAAAAGTACTTATGTACCGAAACTTTATAGTTTGTATTCATGATGAGAGATTGACAAAGCACTGCTTCAGTTTTTCCTGTTAATGTTCTTTCTGAAATAATATTTAGTTACTGTTTAAGCTGTTATTTCGGTTAATTTCGTTTCATGGTTTGTGTTCCTCCGATTCATTTACGTTTTGTTCTTGCATACGTTAATTGTTATAATAATATATTAGGTTTAAAATGTTAACTCCATGTGCTATGTTTAGTCAGAGAGGGAAAATATTACTGCTTTTCGAACAATATAAATATTCAGTCATGTTTCCAAAGATGGGAAAATATGGTGGCGTTGTATGGAAAGCACAATACATTCAGCATTCAACACACCATCATTTTCTTATTTTTTAAAAATTCTCTCTCTAACATGTTAGCTGCGATTTCAAATTCAACAGTGATAGCCTTTTTCTTCTCTTTGCCTTTATTAACCACAGATATTAATCACAATTTATGCAAAACTGTTAAAGTATTAAATTTTCGTTTTATAAAACTAATTTTTTAAACTTATTTAAAACATAAGTGAGGTATGTTGAGATTTTGCCTGTATTGCACAGCAATAGGAATATAACTAAATTATCACAATGTTCCATTGAGTATCTTCAAGTATTCTATTGGCTATATAGAATACATATATATTTTTAGTTTTCTTGCCAAAAAATTACCAAAATCCGGAAAATGAGGGTTGAGGGCTAAAATTATTTTGCGTTGCGGAGTACTTCAGTAATGAAACCTGCTGTCCTTACTTCAAATTAGAGAAAATTTTGACTGAAGAGAGGTTCGATTTATAGAAAATCTTTCACATGAAATAAAATCACTTGGCACATTTACTTTCAAAATTACAGAAATATTCATCATAGACGTTCAAATTCAAGTTTATTTGAAGTTTACCAGAAAATTTTTGACAAGCAATGATGGTATTTAAATAAATTTAGTGGATCGATGATAAATTTTTTTAAGGTGTTATAAAATTATGGATTATGGATCCTTTTTACTGATAAAAACCTCATAAATTTTAAATGATAAAGGTAAACTGATATGGTATTACACAGTGTTAATTCGCCAAGAGCAATGTTTATTTTCTACTTCTTATCTTAATCTATCAATAACTGAATAAAATTATAATCATATTTTACCTTATCAACTCTATCCGTCTGTACCCCGAATTTCCCCCCGAATCCCGCAGAGTAGTCCTTCTGTGAGGCATGTTTTTCGACTTTCCCAATATATTCATGTCCAACGGCCGACCTGTCCATACGGTCCTTTTCAATGCCGAATTTACCACCATAACCATATCCTGGGTTGTTCTCTTCTAGGATTTTTCTTTTCTTCAGGGCGTCTGCTTCTTCCGTTTCTTTTCTCAGTTTTTCCATACTGAAAGACAAGAAAAAGATAACTGGTAAATTCTGAAGGACTCCTCTCCACGGATTAATGCTCGACAGCTTGAAAATTGTGTCTTACTCTATCGCCCCCGCAGTCCGACCCGTGGACGAGCCCCATCTTTGCTGCTGTTCATCCACATCGTTAATAAAATCAGGATCCGTCTCCCACTCGTCCTCCTCTGTGTTTTGGTTGATGTTTATTTGCTGTCCGGCAGCTGCTTTCCACATTTTTGTTCTATTATTTACACGGTTTTTTCACTTACCATCTAAATGTTTACTTAGAACAAACCTCTGCACCGCTCAAGAAGCATAAATTAATTAAAAGATAACGGCCAACACCCGGAGCATGACAGATATTCCCCTTCCCCACCCAGATTTTCCCTGATACAGCTGAATAAGCTGATGCATATTGGCATTTGACAGGTAACAAGTGCTCAGATTCCACAGAACCTACTGATTAACTTTTAGAGCCATATTTAGCGATAAAGTACCCCCCTTCGACCTTTAGTGCCTGGAGGTATCATTCCTATAACAATGAAACACTCAGGCAATGCATCAATCCGGTTTATAATAACAATTTATGAATAGGGAACAAGTATAACTCATATTTTACAATATGTTTAAGTACATGGGGGGGGGTCACGTGGGAGCGAGTCCCGACCGTTAGAAAAAGAAGCGAACACTGCATATATCTTTTTTCTCTCTCTCGCTCTTAGGTTGGTAGACATTTTTTTTATCTGCTTTCTCTGCCCTGTCACTGCTTTCCATATTAACACAAAGATAACCCAAAGCTTCAAAATAAAATCCTCAGATTCCATAGAATCTGCTTTTTAGCGCAGTATAGTTAAACAAACAAAACTAATGTACAAAAGGCAATGAGAAATATGTATGTTTTGTCATCAACATGAATTTGTGTTTTGTGATCTTATATGCGTGCTTTGTATGTTTTGTGGTGTGCACTTGCGTCCGTTTGTTCGTTGTGTGGAAATTTATCCGTGTTAAATTCAGCTAGCTGTTGAACTTGTTAGAGGTAAGTAATAATTGGGTGAAAGGGGTTCTTGGGAACTGTTTGCTTTAGCCACTTCTCGATTTTTACACACTTCTGAGCAGTAATATAATTGGGATGCTCGGAAGTGTGATTTGCTAAAGGCGTCTAAAATGGCGGATGGTATTGAAAATTTAGTAGGGTGAGGGGAGAAAATGTTGGTTTTTATATTGGAGACCAGGAAGAATACTGCAAAAATATTCAGTGGGGTAGCACTTTCACCGAATTCTGCACCTAAATTGTGTAATTTAAATAACGTCCCGAAACGAAGAAGTTCGGAGTATCGCTGAGTAAAATTTATTTGAATTACCGAACCAATAGCGAATAGTTCTTAACACTTCCTATGAAAAAAATGTTTTTCACGTACATTATGTGGACCATTTTGTAAGAAAATATAATTAAATGCAATATTCATTTTCTTGAACATATTATGTCGATCAGTTCTTAACGCAACCAGTATCTTACAAGTAAAACGTCCTGAAAATCTTCAATACATGGCATGGTAATATAATTCTACTTTCAACAGTGTGATGGCTAGTGTGCCATCAGCTTCTGTTCATTTGCTATCTCGAGCTTCAAACTATCCTCAAGGTGTCTATCGTTACTAATCTATAAAACCAAAATTTATTGAAATGCTTAAAAGTTTTTAGCCATCCATTATTCCAATTTTCACTAATGTTTTCGACTTGATTGTTATCTGTTAGTTGTATTGAAGTTTTTAATATTCAAACTAGGACTCTTTTCCTAACCGCATTTTAAAGAAACTCTTTTAAATAAGCTTTGTAGTGGTATCTACCTCAGCAATCACAAACCTTTGTAAATGAGCCCCATACTTTTTCAGTGTACCAATCTCGACAGTCACAAACCTTTCTGAATGAGTCTTGTACTGTTTTGTTAGGGATATAATTAAATGCAGTATCTGATTTCTTAGATATCGTATAATGTTAATCAGTGCCTGGCATCAGTTCCTTCTCCATACTGTCACTAACAGTATGTACGCACAGTGAGGAAGTGAACCTTTTTTGAGAAGTTCCTTCAGTACATTAACACAACTAGTAAGACAGTAAACTTTACAGTCACCACAGAGTGAAAGGCAAATTTGTAAAACTTACGCGGTTATAGTAAATAACATTTGTTTAACAATAATAGTCGTTGGAATTGTTTTTCATTTAATTAAAATTCAAATAATCGTTACACAAAGTAAGTATTGTCACAATAATTTTATCGCGATGACACTGGACATCAAAGATTTATCAACCAAATAATTCCACACCAATCGCTATGGACTTAATCGCATTACTTTGTTGTAGTTTAAATCTGTCATGTATTTATTATACATGATCAGTTGTGCATTGGGCATATACATTGTTATTGTCATATTCAACAGAGGTTACAATATGTTTATGATAACTGAAATAAGTACTATGGCTATGGTGGTATCATGCTACTTTGTATTGGATTGGTGTTCCTACTTAATTGCAATTATTGTTCAGTAACAAAAACTATCAATAGACAGGATTCTCCTAATGTTAAGCCAGTATGAGAATCTCCGTCTAGTGATCCTTGCTGTCATAGCACACATACCCTCTTTGGAAGAATTTTTATATTTCTGCCTTTTTGCCCGCGATGTCTTTATTATTTTGACTCTTGTGTACAACTATTAGTACACCATAGTACTACACCGCATGGTGAAATAGAAAAGGGTTGACTTTTGCATAACACCGAAAAGGAAGAAGCCATATACAAGGCTCTGTGAAATCACTCCCATTGCAAAAAAGCTTCAGAATTCATTTTGGGGAGACTTTTTGTGAAGTAAATATAAATATAAATATTACAAAGCGTAACATTGCTATATTTAATTTGTAAATTGTATGTAGATAACTGTTCGTGTGTTGACGTACCATGTTTTGAAGTGCAAATGTTCAAGAAAATATGCATCTCTGCCAAAAATGAACTATGTAAACATATTAAGCACCATTCATAACGTATCGTGATAGAAGTTCCATTACTGAAATCGAGAAGAAGCTATAGTACACATTGACCAAAAGAGTAGATTTCTTAATTATTTTTAAATTGTTCAGTGTTCTAGGACTGCCACTGTTGTCATCGTCAGAAATGGCCTTTAATAAAATCACAAGAAAAAACACTCGCAAATCGATGGTGAGCCTAAAAGTCAAGCGGGCCTCGTCGATTAAAGCAAGACCCAAGCGAGCCCGGCCGACCAAAAAGCAAATCAAGATAACCCAGCTGACCAAAAGGAATCAGAAACCATTGGAAGGCAAGAATGAGTCGAAGAAGAATGAGCCGACCAAAGAAAATCCTAAAGCAGTGGATAGCAAAAGTGAGACCAAGGAGAATGAGCCGCCCAGAAGAAATCCCGTGCGTAAAGCAAGAAGAACTTCGAAGTGGAGTATGAAGAAAGAGAAGAAGGTGGATAAAAAGAAAGAGAAGGTGGTGGAAAATAAGAAGAAAGAGAAGATGGAAGATAAAAAGGAAGACAATGCTGAGGATAAGAAACATAATAAGGCCAACGATAAGAAACAAGAGAAGGTGGAGGATAATAAGGAGAAGGCCGAGAATGAGAACAAAGAGGAGGCGAAGGGTGAGAAGGCAGGGAATGAGAAGAAGGAAAAAGCAGACAATGAGAAGAAGGAGGAGACCGACGGTGAGAAGGAGGGGGCAGTGGGTGAGAAGGTGGAGGAGGCAGAAGTTGAGAAGAAGGAGGTGGAGGATAAGAAGAAAGAGGTTAAGAAGAAAGAGAAGAAGGTTAAGAGGAAGGCCAGGAGGTCTAAATCAAATGATGAAGAGCTCCAGAGAATGACTTTGGAGGAAGTAATCCGGGAGGAAATGCAGTTCATTGAGCGGTTCTTGAAACTCCCTGTGATGAACAGAGTAGGTTATATGGAGTTGGGCGCCATGGTTGTGGCCCTTCAAGTACATATGGATCTGAACCTCTGGGGGCAACCTAACTGGCCCAAACTGAAAAATTGCAGACACCTCACCCTTGTTGAACTTAAGGCAAGTTTCGATCGTTACAAGGAGAAGCTCTCAATGATAGCCACTGGAGATTTGTACAACGGACGCCACAGGGCTTACATCACAGGATCTCTAGCAACAGTAGTTTTGAATGCTCGTGATAGCATACAGCTTTTCCGCTACCAGCAGATTGAGCTTATTCTCCAGAAATTGATGCAAAATTTTGGCGAATCAGATGAAATGTGTAAGTATCATTCTGAAGTTCTTCTGCCAGAATTTTGCCTGATGGTTTTTATGGATACTTACAGCATGGCCAAAGATGAAGCTGTAAAGTATTTAAAGTCGGTTGATTCACAAAAAGATGTGGAATAAACAGACATTTGCCAGCTGGTCATGTATAATGGTACCATATAGTATTTAGTTTGATAACGTTTTGTTTATTTTTGTTATTAATTTAAAAAAGAGCAATGTGAGCTATTTTTTTTTCTATGATTTGATTTGTGTAAAAATGTTCCCACTTTTAAGAAAATGAAGTATGTGATGGGACATGTGGACTTTTTTCGAAACAAAATTTTAATGATCTCTTCACTTTGCCCATCTGTCGTGTACTTGATGAAATGTTATTCATGAAATCTTAATATTTACAGATGATTATTAGAAATTACTATTTATATGATATGCACATTCAAGACTAAAATTTTTTCATAACTTGAGGGACCGTCACCACAGTTAGGAGACAAAATAATATTTTTTTATTCTCATTGACTGATGAGTTCTGTAATATAGTCACCTTACATGCCCAGGCAGCCAGATCTGCCGGCAGCCTGACAGCTAACAATGGTTCTCGAGTTTTGTGAATTATAGAAAAATGATAAAGCTCTATAAACACAAAGTTCCTATAAATGCTAAGCAAAATTTTTAAAAAAAGACTACATAGATAATAAGGGTATTTAGAAATGTGGGACAAATATCAATTAAGTGAATTAAAACTTTTTTTGATAGCATTAGAAAGTTACTTACGTGATAATTTAAATTTTAAAAACTGTTCCCACGTGTATTGTATAACTGTAAGTTAGTTGAATACTCGAATTTATGTTTAAAAGTTTTATAGAAGTTTTATATGTCTGAGAGTTTTATATTTTTAAGTTTATGAGATAATTATTTTATAATATAAAATATACTTATTAACTCCGAAAAAATATAAAACTAGACCAGGAGATAGTGACCGAAAATGACAAGTCATTTGTTATAAGTAGCAAGAAAATACAGACGCTAGCAAAATGCCATACTTATCTAATCCTGCCCTATCAATTCGAGCATGATAATATTTTTAAAAGCATTTATTGCAGGTGATATGGTGGCTATGATTGGACTTGTCATTTTCTGTCACTATCTTTGGGTGTAATAGTATACAAACACTTTTTTAATAAAGCAACTTCACTCACTTGACTTTTAATTGTAAAATGATTTTTTTTTAATGAACCAAAAATGTTTACTGTTTAACGGAGATCTTGTACAGTTTACTCATGCAATAATTGCATTTTATGACTGAAAGTGACTGGCATTGACCTTCGTGGCAGTTTTTTGTCAAAGACTGTACTGTATCGTTATTTACTTATGTTTTACACAAATTGAATGACACGTTAGATTAAACTGGGAAACGACCTATTGATTTATTAACAGCAACTAAGAAAATGTTTTGCAGCAAATCTAAATGTGCTAATACCTAGAGCCTCGTTGAAGATCACAGGAACTATTAATTTTTAGTCATCCATTTAAAATTTGAATGCTGGGGGAAGAGCATGAGGAGCAGGGTTTTCTTATGAATCCGAAATAAGGACATGAGTAAGCATGGTTTTTATTGTGGATTTATAAGAAAACTTTGCTTCCGAATTCTTTTTATTTTGTATGAGCATAATGTCGGTTTATAAAATATTTTGCGTTCGTGTATTATTAAGAATTTGCGTTTGTCTAATAAAGAAAATGTTCTATATGTTTGCAGTTTATTAGTCATTTTATTTATCCAGTCAAAAATATTCAAAATTAAGTATGACTAATCTGCATTGTATCTGGTTTTCCTAACAAATTTCCAAACAGGAATTGGAAGATCGTCAACAGAATTACTTCGCTTACAGTTCAGTACTTCAGTAACAGCATTAAAGCTGTTTTTTAGACTACATTCTATGGGTCATACATCATCACTTTCTTTGTGTTCAATTTTTCAAGACTCAAATTTATATGAGACATATTTGTATGTCCTTCCTTCGCAGATAAAAATTGCCTCTCCTTATAAATTCAGGAGGGTTTTATGTTCTTTAAAAATAAGATATATCTAGGTATAAGGTACCTAAAGAAACAAATGTTTGAATGTTTCCGATCTAATTTTTTTGTAAAATTACCAATATAATAGAGCGAATTTTAGTCCCAATATTACAGCAAGTTCCATTTTAAAACAATTATTTTGAATGTTACAATATCCTCTTACCACATATGTCTTTATCTTATCTTTTTTAAGGACAGGAAATCTTTATGGATACCAGATGAGATTGAGTACATCTGGGAAAAAGGAACAAAATAAATACCAAGTCTGGGATAGATTGTTTATCACTTCTGTCCATCTATATCCAGACCAGGTAGTCATTAACGGAAATGCATTTCTTCGGCAGCAAATCAATTTTGAGTGAACTTAACTTACACTTTAAGTCTAAGTTAAGTTATAGTTTAATTAACCTTTGAGGGCAATTAAAAACAATGTATTCGACATTGTTTATTACATGTTTACAATAGGGCACACGTAAGTTTCACTTTTTCTATCCAAAATATTCCATCAGTTTTTTCAAATAGATATATTTGGTTTTAATCTCTATTGTGCCTTACTGGAGAAAGGTTTTCTTTGAGAGAGAACCAAATCGTGGCGAATGCCGTTAATAGAATATTTTGAGACACTTCTAAACAAAGGACAATCGTAAAGGATATTGGTCCCAAAATAGACCCCTGAGGTACTGCTGGCTCTAACATTTTTTACCTAAATTTGTTATAGATCAGTACGAGAAGTAGGCACTCTATAAAGTGTATTAATGATTCGTTATGAAATAATGAATTTCCATGAAGCCATACTAAAAGCATTCTTTATGTTTAGAGTTATAAGAGAACACCACTGAATGCAAAAGTAGACATCTAAACGACAACATACGGCACAGCAGACTGTAAGTCTTCCTTTTCTAAAACCAAACTGGAAATCTGGCAATCCCTTTGTTTGTTACCAAAGTCCATTGATGCATTTCCTTAATAATTTGTTCTTATAACAACCAAAGAACTGTATAAACATTGTAGGCAGATTGTGCCTCTACATCCTTACCTTTCCATATCAGATGGACTCTGGTAATTTTCTAGTCCCTTATGAAGTATTGTTTTGGAAGTTATTCCTATTTTTATTTCCAAATAAAGAAACACAACAATCATAACTCTGTATATTTCTACTTTGGTCTCTAAAGGAATTTTATCTTGACCTGGATCACGTTAAAATTTTGTATTTATAACTGCTCCATTTATTCTTCTCTAAAAAGAAGAATGAAAATGTTCAACTCTTAACTGAATTCTTAGGAGAAAAATTTGGGATATGTCCATCATACAACTTTTTCATATGATATACATGCTCTATATAAGTTTACAAGCTATGTGATATAAAATAAACTTTATTCTTTTCAGTTATATTTCAAATCACTTTAAAAATTTAAAAATCACTGATCATTTTAGAGAAAATGAAGAAAAGCTAAGCATTATTAAGAGATCCTTCAAAGATCAGTCAAGATAACGATTGTGGTGTACTCTATATGGATTGAACATTAGATTAAATATACAATGTTTTCCAAAAACGTTGACTAGTTTTCGAGAGAGCGCAAAATGACAAGACCCTTTGCCCTTAACAGTTTTGAACCAAATTCGCATGGATTCGGGCTATCAGGGGATCAAGCCCAAATATGAAGTTTCAAGTTTTCACTATTTAAAGTTTCGGAAAAAAAGTCCATCACGTACACACACACACGCGACATTTTTCCAGGAACATGTTTTTCGCAACGTCCTGAAATGCCAATATCTCAAATTCCGAAAATCGTTACAATGCTTTGTCATTATTACATTGTACATCATATTAGAAAGTAAGAAGGAAACAGTGATCTATTTTCAGTTTTCGCTTAATAGAAATATTTAATTTCTTTCAGTTTTTCATATATGTTGGCATTTTGTATCCATTTCCCCATGTTTAATTCGTAATGAATATTTCTTCAATGACGTAATAAAGTACCTGAAATTTATTAAATATAATGTTGTTGACAAAATAACTGAAATGAATTTATACATAGAACATGTTTTAAATGTGATTGCGCAGTGTACTTTTATAAATCATATTTGCATGTAATTTTTTTGTACGGAAGCAATTTTTTCACTCTGGTATATTTTCAATCAAATGTGTTTACCTTTTTACAACCATAAACATAAAATAACCTGATTTAACATGACTTAATTAACGCGATAATCGTGCACCAATTAATAGTTATAATTTATTCTCAAAAGACTTGTTATAGACAGAAAAAATTCCAATATTTTTACAAAACGTGTGCATTCCCAATTCAGAAATTCCCAATATCGTAATACATTTTTCATATATCAATCGTGTATTACCGTATTATCGTGCTGTGGAAGTAATAACTAATAACAACGTTCTAGGCCATGTTTTCGTAATTTATTTAAATGATTCTCCGATTAAAAATGGTAGGGGTAAGGAAGGTCATCCTCTACCACACCATATACTCAAATGCAAACAGCTCGAGGAATTTAGTAAAATCATTCGCTTTTAAGAATGATTCGCGACTATCAAGAATCCGTCTCGTAAAAACTATTTTTTTCGAATTATGTCGGATTAAAACCGCCTGATCGAGGAAATAACTTACCTTACAGTTTCCAACAGTCAAGACGTGGTCAAGACTGTCGACGTAACTGTTCAGCACGAAACCAATGTACCTTTTTTGTGATAAAGTAAGTATTTTAAATCATTTCTCATTCTTGTTTACAGAAACACGGTAGATACACTTCAGAACTAGTTTATACGTATGAGATTAAGAAAATATTTTTTTAACGATTTGGGGATTCCCAATTAAATCGCCAATCGAGTTTTGGATTAATATTACTTAGCAGAAATCCTGGAAAATTTAGGAATATATTAAACACACTTTATCGTTATATTAAGTTTCTCATAATTTATTTCAGATGATCCAGCTACAGAAAATACTGCTCTTGCTCCCTGTTGTGTTTATACTTGCCTCAGCCCAAAATGACTCATTCTACTTTCCTGAGGAGAGCAGTTTGCTTTATTCCCCAGCAGTTACAGGAAATAGGGCGCAAATTCCACAAAGTGCACCTAATCCAAACTACCTTGAAGTGAGACAAAAGAACAGATTCGAGGTATACGTCGATTCTATTATATCTAGCGGAATAGCCAGGTTAACTCTAGCTATTAACAGAGCTTTACTAAACGAAGGAGGCAACAAGAATACAAATGTGGTGTTTGCTCCCATGAGCATAGGTGGTAAGTCAATAGTTTTGACACTTATTAATTCCCATAGTAAGAAGTCCTGATTTTTAATGACTTAACTTGTAGTTAACTAATCAATCAAATTGAATGTAGTTCACTTAAAATTATAACTAATTAAAATTCAATTCGTTTACAGCATGTCTGTACTGAAATCTGCAACCATAGGAAAAAAGATTTCTTTGAAGGTTTTTTTCCATGCAACAAATGGAAAATGTCTTAATAACTGTGCACATTTGTAATAAGGATATGCATATAACAATAAATAAGACAGTATTAAACTTGAAAACATTAAATTCTAAACAGCTTTATAAGAAAATCTTTATTGAAGAACAAACGTGACAGTTGGCAGAGTTAAGTTTAGACATCCTGTATATTTTTAATATTCAAAGTTATCTTTATCTTCATTTATGCAGTAAAGCCTTGAATTGTTGATTCCAATTGTTCTACTCATATCTCATTGAAGAAGTCACAAAACTAATTATAATAATCTAAATATAATTCATTACAATTTCTGTTACCATAGTTCTGATCCTTCTACGTTTAAATAACGAACCATAATTAGTTTTTTGCAGTTTTTGTTACATACTGTAATTAACAATTATGCCGTAGGGGCTTTGGCACTGGTCCTCTTAGGCTCGAATGGCAAGACTTTCAGTGAGATCACTACAGTGCTGGGACTGGCCACTGGTGTGGATATTAAACAAAAATCTGAACAGATCCATGAGCAGTTCGGAAGAGTGATAGCCAAATTGGAAGCCACTGCTGGTTTCGAGATAGGCCAAGAGGTCAGCTTCGCTCATGCCATTTTTGTCCAGAATAGCTATCCCATCCGGGCGTTGTACAGGCAGACCGCTGAAGATATATACCAAAGCGACATTTTAAATGTAGATTTCAGGGGCGATCCCAACAGGTCACAACAGATCGTTAATGGGTGGGTCAGGGAGAAAACTAGGGGTAAGATAACTGATATCTTGGCAGATGCTCCCTCATCTGTGACGAAGGTGATTATAGCAAGTGCTATGTACTTCAAGGCGTTATGGGAGAAGCCGTTTTTTGAGGGATCTACTACTAGGTGAGTGCCTATTAGTTCAACTGTAACAGGTGAAAGATATGATAATGTTATGAATAATGAAATTCAATTTTTAATTTAATATATTCGAGAAGTTTGCCACATCAATCTTTCTCTGAAATCATTCCATTTTTACCTGTTACCTAAATTTCAATAATAGCTTAAATAGAGTGTTATACCTTGAGCATTTTAAATTTAATTGAATTGAAACTAATAATTATTTTTGAACAGGGGAGGTTTGTAACATCTTCAAAGTCTGGTTGACAGTCTACTCAACTTCATTATGTTTGTAATTAATAGTCTTTAAATTAAAATAATCGAAATTAATTGATGAACTATATAATGTTTAAATACTTTCTTCTTGGAATATACACAAAAAGGAAAAGAAACATATAACTAAAGGAGAAGAGGAAAGAAAGAAAATGTGTAGGTTTTACAGAGATGGTTATCAATAGGTTGTAATACCAATAATGGTGGATATTATTTGGACAGAGAGGATTCCTAATGGATAGTAGTACCCAACTAAAATATAATTATTGAAATTTAACAGTCTACCCTGCAGCAATAATTATTAAATCCTTTATTAACATACTTGTTCTAAAATAATTTTAATGATCCATGTTTTATTTTCTGTGAAAAATTATTAAAAGAGTCTGGAATATACTAATACAAGGGCAAGACCCATTCATAAGTATGTGCATCAACACGATCGAACCAAGAGAGTGAGACGAATAAGGGGAAATTCTTCAGGGAAATTCGAACATAAAGAAAAAGTGAGAAATAGTAAAAATTGCTAAGTTTGGAACTTTCAACATTAGTCAAAATTGGCAGAATGGCAGTATGCAGAAAATTATTTGAGTATGTGTCAACAGTAATAGGTACACGCTGGGATAGACAAAAACCCACGCCATTTTATTTTTCATTAGACATTTTTTCCAGTCATTTAATTACTATAATAGCATTATAGAGTTGGTATTAGTATTATAATTAGATATATAGCATTAATAGAGTTGCCAAAACAGAAATCAAAATAACACTGTTTTGTGTCATTGAATGGTATAACATTGGTTATTTCTAAGTCATAGAGAAAATAAAACTCGCCTCTGCTTCTACCTTTAGCCCGTGGAGCTCATCATGTTATCAGATGAGTCACTCTGAATTATTTCAGGTGATAGAAGAAGAAATGATGACATAAAGCAATAATGAGAAAATCTTGTGCGATCTGTGGAGATAAAAGAAGTGAATGGAGAGCATGTGGAAAACTAACCTACCTACAAATATATCAGGAAGACGACCACCCAAGAAATGGTGTGAGAGTTAAATGTCTTGTACACACTTCATAAGAATAAAGCTATTGTTGAACAAACAAACAGACCATGAGTTCTGAAAAATACAATGTCCCATTGAGTTAAAAATTTCCTCTTAAAAAACTTCTGTAGCTCGTCACAGACTAGAGTGCATTTTACCCTTCACTGTTCCGAAAAATGCTTTGTAGTAAATTTAACTGACTCAGTACTCGTCAGTCCGCCTTGATGTATAATTGTATTTCTGTCCATTTCAGACGTCCATTTTTCTCGAACGGCCGCCGTTCTCCCACCTCGATAGAAGCGGAGATGATGGCGAACGGAGGCACTTTTTCATACCACAACGACCCATTGTTGCGTTGTGAAGTACTGGGCTTACCTTACAAAGGAAACGCAACCGTCATGTATGTGGTAATGCCTTACCTTTCAGATGTAGAGAAATTGAAGCAGCTGGAAAAGACAATAACTGCTAAGGACCTAGAAACTTTGGCTGACAATACTGTCCCCACAAAGGCCGTGGTGCTGTTTCCTAAGATGAAGATCGAAAGTACTATAAACTTAAAGGCTCCCTTGGAAGAATTGGGCCTGAGAAGCTTATTTAACCCTTCCGATGCGAACTTGGCTCTTCTGTCGCCCGGGGAGGGTTTTGTGGAGCCTGCAAGTGCTTTTAATTCTGGAACGCGGATAAGTTCTAGAGTCAACAGTGGCATGAAAGACACTTTAGATAGTTTAAGGCAGCTTATAAATCAACAATCGTCAGACAATTCTTATCAGAACCCTGGGTTATACGCAGACAAAGTGATTCATAAAGTGTATATGGATATTACAGAGACTGGCACTGAGGCTGCAGCTTCGACTTCTATTAGTTTATCAAGGGATGGGAGTGGGGTAACGTTCAGGGTCGACGTTCCTTTCTTTTTCTTCATTAGGCACGAGGAGACGAAAACAATTTTGTTCTGGGGTTCGGTATATGCCCCAACACCTAATTTCAGTAGAGGATAAGACATACACTTACAGACTGTCTCTTTTTATTATATTTTTTTGTAATATTTATAACGATTTTTTTATAAACGTTCGAAGGAATCAGTTGTTTGTACAATACCACTCCAGGTAAATGCAATTTAATCATTTAAAACTGCCATATTCTTTTCTTGACTATGAATATTTCATTTCTACTTAATTGTAACTGATACGTACTGACGTTAGTAGTGAATTTCTAATAGAATTCCTTATGCAAATATTGCCGAACATTGAAATTCAAATTTTGCCATTCTAGAAAAAAGTATTACCATATGAGAACAGATGGCATCGTAAACATTTTTCGTATTTTGCTGAAATCAGTGTATGAAATATACATACATATGTACACAAAATTTAAATATAGTTCGATGTGCAGATTTCTTTGAAAATAATTTTAACTTCGTTTTTCTCTGAGTAGAAATAATGTATTAGGCGGTTTTTCAGATAAATATTGGTCAATAAGAATGCATACATTGGTGCACATTCTCCCCTCATTTCAGGTGTTAGAGTCTATTTGCTCTTATCGAGGTCGATAGAGCCAAGAAGGGTTACCGGCAAAGGTATTTCTCCCTGGCATTCCTTGGGGGAGGGGGAAGAGTTCTGTAAGTTATTAGCGGCCACAGCTTGACCAGGTGACAGACTGTAGTATTAGAATCTTTATTGCGATAATTTAGTTTTGATTGGAGTGGGTGGTAAAGAGGATGTAACTAAGCACCGTGGTAAGGTAGCCCGTGGTACCTAAGATTTACTTCTAGCAGGCCAAGGGTGCAGAGAATTGCTTTGTCCAAGAACAGTTGTGTCAGAAAGGAACTTCGGTATATCGAAAATTTTAAAAGATGACACCATTTTCATAAAGTTGAAAAATAAATATAAGAATTGTTACACTGATTGTTATTTAAATTAATAATCTTTCATACAGCCTCTTGTTTTAACAATTTCACAATGTGAACTAATTAATATTGATAAATTTACTACTGGTATTTAATGATTTTACTGAGCAATTCCTTCTCTACAAGGTAAAAATTATAACATTATGGCAATGCATATGGGGCATAAAATTGATAATTGTTCCTGACAATTCTATTTATTATCACATTTCTACCTACAGTGTTCTTGGAATAAAATGCTAATCATACTAAAACTAATAAATATAAATGTAACTAAATGCTAAATGAACATCAGTAATGGCAATAAATATATTGTAGTAGATATTGACAGGACCTTATGATTACAATTTAAAATTAAAACTTAAAATCTTCATATATTTCATGTTTTTATAAACTACAAATTCAACCTTAGGATTATTTAAAATTAGAATCAGAAAATGGTTACGTTCAAACACATTACAAACCATTAAATTCCATCACTAAGATCATTACATGAGGTAGTAGTTGATTAGACCTTCAGGTAATTACTTAAAATTAAAAGTACAAATTGGCTATGTGTAAGATCGAGGGGGAGAAAAATATTAGTCTGTGGATATTGGGCGCCTCGGTCGTTTTGTGTTCATTTCATCATTGACTTCGTCCATAAATCGCTTTCTAGGCCCTTCACCATCCGTTTGCTGCAACAATTTTAAAAATTTTAGCTCTTCAGAAAATCAGAAATAAAATGGAACACATTATCTGTGTAGGAATTTTAAATGGATGGTTTTTATTGGTTCTAGGGAAGCAATAGCAAATAAAATGTTCCGTTTAGCGTTTTGAGGTATTATCAAATGCATTAAAAGGAGTTTCACAACAATTGGGTAGCATCTTCGCGGTTCACTACAGAAACACGAAACACTTTTTCACTCAAAATTGTAGGAGAAATCAACAAATCCACAAACATGGATCGCTTAAGCATTTATATCTGCTTCAAACATTTCTATATTATTGGTTTTTTTAGCTACAATTCTAATATTTATCATTTTTATCATTATCACTTTCTCTTGTTTTGTGGCTGACGATAACTACAAGTTGCAAGCTAATATTAAACAAATCTTTAGTGGAGTTTTGCTGTTCAGTTTGCAGATTCTCATTCACAACAGTATAAATGAATCAAAAGATGTCGATAGTTGGACATATATACATACAATGGCTACCAGTCATTGTTTTAGATTTACTGCCCAATTATCGTGAAACAGTGAAAAAGGATTGGAAGGAGAGTTAGAAATGTAAATGTGTTCACGTGTAATCTGTACCTTCATGAAAGAGAGCGTAATATTAGAATAGTCGTAAGTTGGCGGAATAAGCAACAAATACTTGATCATCCCAAAAACATTGATCAAAACTAGTCTCTTTAGATCCATTTCGTGAGAATTGCGGTTTAACGGCGAACATTTTAGTTTATCTGCATCACGGCGTATCCTCATATTTTGTAAGAAAAATTTTAGCCTTGTTCTAAACTCCTGAAAGAAATTTTGATCGAATTCAATGCCAGGACATTGCGCGACCAAGTAATGGAAGACATAAAGCAAACATTCGACGTTGGAGAAGTCCTCATCGGAAATAATCTTATCGAAGTCTTTCGAAGGCAGTGGCATGAATTTCTAAAAAAAAAAAAGAAAATATGACAAAAAATAAAAGTTGTATTATCAAAATTTACCATCAATAGTAGGATAACATTTCGAAGAGACGCTTTAGGTGGCTTCATGGTGTCGCACCTCAAACATAACTCTGCTAGAATTTTCAAATATTCATACTGGTGATATGCACCACTTTTCTCTCCAATTATATCCCATTGCGGTAAAATTTCTAAGCAGAAATAGTTGACCAGCGGTTCACTTGAGACATTATTCTAAAATTAATAAGTAAATACAAGATTTCATTTGCATTCTACTACTACTGAAAATGAAGTGATAAATTACTGTACGGTTTATCAAATCCATTAATGGAATCAATGACGTAGCTAGTATACCAGAATCGCATTTTGGAACGCAGCTCGTAAAGTAGTTTTTTTTTAGATCACCGATGCCTACGTGCATTAAAAAAAGTTAATTTTTTACGGTCTGTCTATGTTCTATTAAAATATTTGTTAGCTATTAGCAATTTTTCTTAACTGCTTATCGACGATGGAATAATTCTCAAAAATTGTTCTATTTCGCTTCCAGAATCATATTCTTCATTTCCCTGCAATCTACACACGATACGAGTTCAAAGCTTCAAACAGATTGGTTATGCTGCAGGCAACTGGGCTACGTTTGTCTAGTAAAAACCATAGTTATTGTCATGATATTCTATGGCAGTGGACTCTGCATAAAAATAAAAACATTTTTCTTAACTTACATCGAAAAAATGTATGATCGACTTAACGCATATTATAATTCTATCTGAAGCAAGTTTCTCGTCCTCACGCAAGTTTAATTTCTTAACAATTCTAGCTCTCTTTAGGGCGAGAAATACAAGCTCATGTTGCCCCATTACGGAGTTTGGTATTTCGGTTTCTTCCTTTAAAAATTTCATTGCAATCTCGAAGTCATCTCCATTGGAATTCTAACAAGAAACATACAATTAAAAATGCTTTCATAGTAAAGGGATAAGAGATGCGTGTTAGTATGATAAACAGAAAGAAGCTGAAAGGTCAGTAAGCAAACAGTAACGCTTTATTTTTTGATTTCATTTCTTGACGTTTTATTACTGAGTACAAATACCAAGGTTAGTGTTATAGGTGATTATAGTGTTATGAATAAATTGAAGATGAAACGATAAATTTTTACTTTTTAAAATCAATATATACTTACACCTTATTTTCGGTTAAAAAATTATAGTGATAACGTGACTTTTTGTAAAAACTCTTAATTCCGGACCAATCGAAACACTTCGGTTATCAACCCTTTACTATTAGTCTTCATTATGGTCTCTATTAAAACGAAACGATCATTTACAGTGATTGGTGAAAGCGGTGAAACATATTTGAAACTCTGAAAATATTTTCAAAAATGCATGAAGATGATAAAGCCAATTGTAACAGATATAAACGAGACCAGAAATGAAGCAAGTTGAAGTAACAAGGATGATCATTACGAAGACGATGACCGAGATTTAAACGGATACTTTTCAGCGTTAAGGTGCTTTGTATTAATTGTCAGTATCACCGTTATTAATATTTATAAAACTCCTAGTAACACTATTGGTAATTTTTATAATTTTTAAAATAACTTTGCATACATATAATATATACTCTGAATTAATGTTACTCTATTTAGTAGTTCATGTGTCAAGAAATGTTTTTGGGTTTTAAGTAAACTAGCCAGTAATTTACTACCCGACTTCGAAAACTATAGATGGAGGTTATAGTGACGCGTATAATAATTATAAAACTCACTTTCTAATTAACTGGTACACTTTTATACCTGGGGATCGGGGATAGCGCGGAAATTTAGAGAATACATTGCATAGGCTAAAGCAAAACCAAAATCCCGATGACACGGCTAGTCGAAGAGGCTTAGTTCATGCGCTTCTCAAAACAAAAACTTTAAAATTATGAACATAAACTGGTCTGTCATAAAATGTAAAAGTTGCGCGCCTTAACATGACGTTTACCAAGCTGTCATTTCTACCAATGGCACCTATAGCTCTTTATTTCTACTATTCAACTTCCAGATCCCTTGGTACAAAAGTGCGTCATTTAAAGAATGAGTCATATATGACGTCATATTGGAATAAAACGTTTATTTCACCAGTAAACTTTTCAATTATCTGATTTAAGATATATCCATCCTGAAATGTAAAATGTAATTGGCTTACCAACAAAATAGCTTTCGCCATGTCCTTTAAGAGAGCGAACACATCGTCGAATTTCCTCAGAGTAGGTGCAACAATTTCGAATAAAAACTTTAACAACCTTATTTTATCGAGCTCATTGCAAACTTGAGACGCTTTATAAACGGCTTTAACCGCTTTCATTGGTTGTTCCCAACACACTTTCACCAGAAACATGCCTATGTTGTGGTCGCTATCGCTGGGGTCGTACGCTAGTGTAGTGACGAGGGCTGGCATATAATCCATACTGCGTATACAGTATAATGCAATCTCCTGCATGAATTCTGTCGAGTACTGCAAAAGAAAGAATTTTAAGTAGTATGTACATAGAAAATATTCACCTATTCATTCATTGCGCATTTCAACTTATATGTCCATGGTATAGTAGTTAAAAGCAATACCTAGTAAGATGATTAAAAACTCAATAGATTGTCGTAGTAGTGACTTCAAAAATAAAACAAACAGTATCAACAAAATGTAGAAACATAAAAGTTAAACACCTACAGTTCATTTAAAACAAGTCTCACTTCACGTGACCCGGTGACGTCATATATGTACCAACTGTAGCGAGGCGTAGGCGTTTATTTCAGTTTCCACTAGAGAGCGATATTGTCGGTATCTTTGTATGTTCGATCGGACGGCGCACCTGAATGTTTGTTTACAATACAGTTCGTGGTTTAAAACTATAGTTTGCACTAAATACAATTTTAAAGACTATCCAGTTCATCAATTGTCCTTTTGAGAACGTATTTGCGAATGGATTATACCGAATACGTGTATACTGATGTGCCAAAAACCTCGACGGTAGTGTTACTCTCTGCATGAATGCCGTCATATTAAATTTGTTTTGAACGAACTGTATATAAGTACTAGATGGGCAAGTTAAAATGCAGGTAGTAATAAAAAAGAAAAAAATAGAAACTGTAACGTTATAGAGTAGGGATTCTGGATTTAGGATATAATTCACATTATAAATGATAAATTTGAATATTACTGGCTCAGTTGTTCAATTAGGGTTGGTTAAACCATTGTTTAAGCAGTAATATGATGAGCACATTAAATATCTCCAGACCTAATGACTGGATTAATATGAGTTTTTGGATTAATATGAGTACATAGTTAATTAATGCCTTTCACTTGAGATATCTTCCACGTCTATGTATTGTAGTTTTAGAGATCTCAACTGAAAGCTGGCGTTACGGGGTGAAGGGGTATATGATAGGCGGAAAATCGCCATGTGCTCCGTCGAAATGAATAACATCTGGACTCCTATGCTGCATGAGAAAAAAACAAATCACAAATTAGAAATAACTTAAACGTCGATGTCAAGTCGACATTAAAAAGTATTAAATTTTGTTTAGAAAATGATTTCAATTTGCATTTCTTATTATTAACATCAATTTCACATGATACAACTTCTACATGAATATGTTGTACCTATCTATAATTCTATAAATAAAACGTAATTTCACCAAAATGTAAAATATTCATTTAAATAAAGTATGTATTAACAAAGAGTGCAACGCAAAATTACATAGTACCTACGGTATTATTTCTAATGCAAATAAGGTAATGCGAAATAAATTTTTGAGTGATTTCTGAACAAACATTTAGGAAAGCGCGGTTTTCTGCCGGTGTTTGAGGGTTTATGAGTATCGACCTCCCACCGTTTCTTTCCGGCCAAAAAGGATTAACGAAACCCTTCAACTAGTAAAGATTTCAACAGGTAATACGGCCCTACGGAAATACGCCACATAATATTGATTTAGTTGGTATGTTCCAGACATAAATCACACTTCTTGAAATAGTTATTTTTTTAAATCGATTATTTTTAAACTCTCCTCTTATCCCGTTCTTCGCTTTTCATCACTTTAATCTCGATACGGCTGGAACATACGAAGCCTCTCGCGTGATAATTTGTCCGTCGTTCTAAAAATAGAGCTTTGTACAAACGTATCGAGAACCTTTTCTGGCACGAAGAAGACACACGAGGAACGGGTTCGCCTGTGTCTTTATCCTCCGATTACTGATCTATGTGAACACTTGCGTTATTGTCACGCTTGGTTCCTATGCTGTCGACAGCGTCATGTTGTATAAGGGCAGTAAAGTGTTAAAATGGCCATGTTTATCGTTTTGTCTGTTGAGTAGTTTTATTTTGTATCGTCGTTTCTGCCTGCGTTTTGATAAGTGATGTAATGTTAAAGTAACAGATTTTCCACCATTTCCTCCTTTTCATTCTCATTTTTTACTAAATATTTCTCCTTCGAATGAAATAACACTTTTCTCTAAATATAAATTCTAACTACAAAAAATAAGGAAATTAAAGCATTATATATCATTATTTCCTAATTGTTAGCTGTTAGTTTTAATTGTGAATTATTTAATGATACATGTGGAACACACCTTTTTATTTTTAGTTGTTGATTATTAATTATTAGTTGCCAGTTGCTGTGTAAACCAAGCATTATACTAGGGAGGCTGAAATTCATTCGTCTCAGGTAAATAAAATTGATTAGAAATATTTTTACATGGCATCGTACAGTGCAAACGCAGGACTGTACTCATAAATTTAAACTTTTTTGGAAAAATAAACACCGCACTTTTTTAAAATGAATTTTCAACTTTAAAAACATACGTTAACTTGCTAACACAATTAGATAAATTCAATAAATTTTGAAGAACATTTTAATTTTGTCATGCCTCATCAGCCTACCCTAACGAGTCGCCATTGTTCTGATATGTGACCAACTTGTTCAAAACGACGAAAAAATGTTTGACAGTCAACCACCAATACACGGAGAAGTTCCCAGCCCATTTCAACATATGCTATATGCAACCAATCGTGCTCTCCCAAATAAACCTTTTCGTTCAGTTACAAAAATTATCCTGTTTTGGCGTTACATAATCTTAAATCGGGTAATATGCTGTATTGCTCGAGAATTTCACTTTTTCCCAAAAAATCAGTTCCGCATTCAAAACAAAATAGATTGGAGGAATGCGCCCACTGATACGCAGTGATGCCGATTTACCTATTTTACCCTAAATCAAGCGTTTAATTTTTGAATGTGGTGTAGAAAATTCCGCATGGCAGTTTAGCGGTTTATTTAGCGGATCTTACATTTAGAAGAGCTAAAAATGTACCATGAAATGAAATCTATAGCTTGAGTACACATAAATGCGAATATGTTGCGAATATTTTTCATCTTTTGCTGTAAATAAATAAAATTGAATTTTAATTAACAACAAGATTAAATAAACAACATACACTTGAAATGAAAAATTGCGTATACAAAATATAATTTCGTAAAAGTATACTCTAAAGTAAAAAATATGTTTTCTATCTACAATGAAATGCATGGTTCAAATAAAAGCGTGGGCACGTATTCGATTTATGTATTGTAAAATTATAGGTGATGATAAGCTGGCCATTTGATTGTAGTGCGTTATAGTCAAGTCGAATGTGTGCCCACGCTTTTATTCGAGTTACACACTTCATTTCAATTAGAAAAAATATTTTTTACCTCGAGTATATTTTTTAGCAATTATAATTTGTTAACGATTTTAACACTTTCTCGTCTCGTCACTCTTGTGAAGATGTTTACAGTGAAAATACTACGCAGTTTTTGAATACCCCAGCAACACTCGTTAACTGTGTAATATTTAAAATACGTATAAAGTCACGTAAAAATTAGTTCGCGTATCTCTAAGATTCGTTTTTACAGCTGCTTACGGAGTTATCAAAATAATGACGTGATTGGCATGTGAGTGATAACGATATCTTCGAGATTGTGCAGCACAAATTCTCCATAAGTACCCACCATGCGGAAAGTTATTATTCACGAAACCATTCGACATATTGACATTCGATCAATACTTTCATTACTTTCGTTGATATTATTTTATCCGAAACAGAATAGGTGTAGATTAAAGATTGTTTCATGGTACTGTATTGTCACTAGAAACCTCGCATCGTGCACAATTTCAAAGTTGTACATCATCAAGTGACCAAAAAAAATCAATGTCAGCATTTGAAGATGATGTGATAACACCGACAGATCAATCAAGTTAAACAAATTTTTTTAATAAGAAACAACGATTGTTACTTTGAAAATTGCCTGATATGAACTCCTACAATTTCATTTTTGCTATCTTACCCACAGTAGAAATAAAAACGAAATTAGTCGCACCTGACTAGGTTCACGTCATATATCTATATACCAACTATAGCGAGGAGTAGGCATACAATTTTTACATGGAGATTCAAATTCGAGCGCATATTTTATGTTGGTGGTAATTAACACTATTTTCATTTCCCCTTTTGGTTCAACCAGACCTTTTAGTTTGCATTAAATACACTCGTAAATACCGCTTAGTTTACCAATTCCACTTTTGAGAATATATTTGTAAATTGATTACTGAATAAGTGTGTGTATTTAGTGTGCGAAAAAAGTCAGGTTGGGGTTTTTTAGATTCGTTGGCATTATTTTTTTAAACCTTGGCAACAGTGTTATCTCTCCACTGATGGCGTGCATAGAATTGTGTTATACTTGACCTGTATGTATATTTTATATTAATCTTACTTCCGTCCTGTATTTTGATTCCATAAAGTTAAAAATAATTTTCTACTTCACTTTTTACATTAAAATTACAGAAAGGCAAGTACTGCTCGTCTTTATGTGCTATCGCAAATGGCGTGTTGATTGTTGGCAACACTGAGTGACAGTCGTTTGGCATTGGCGGGTCAAACTGTCGAATTGTGCAGGTCCGCCTGCGCACTCGCGCACCGATATTCCTCGGTGTAACGATGTGAAGTTGTCGTTCCGTAACAGCTATTTGTTCGTCGTCCTCAAAATCGACTGGTAATAAAATAAAAAACCGTTCAGCTGATCATATTTTCCCTCTCGCAAACGTTTCCCACAGATTATCGCCGAATGTCGACCTTTCGCGCAGCGGATCGACTTGGTTCCGGGTAAAAAAACTGCCCCGACGAGAAGGAAAAAGGGAAAGTTTACACAAAACAGAACCAACTTTCAAGAAAATTTTGCGAAAATCATAAACTGTTCTTCGATAAATGCAGAGATAATTGACCAGTTAAGTCAATGATAAGGTAAGTTAGGTTTGACCGTAGATGATTTACTGATATTTCCTTTCAATCGTAGTTAATTAATCTGTAGATTATGTATCTGACCTCTATTAATAGGACATTTATCGTTTTTGTTTGCGATTGTTTTCGAAAAGATTCAATCAGAGCTGATTAAGTACTTTGAAATGCCCTATTTCTAAACCCTTTAGTTAATCTTTTGGCCCTGTGTTCATCCGTTACGTTCTTTTTATTCAGAAACTTGATCATCCGACTGGAATCGAGTCTGATTAATTGTTTCATTTAGCTCTATAAACCTTCAGTTTTTTTTTATCTAACATTGAACTAAGCCATTTATGTTAATTCAATGTATTCCATTAATTCCATTCATAACGAGGCTATATTTATATAAGTTTGTTTCATTTTTGGGGAAAAAATGCTGAACACAATAATATTTCTCTCAATCTCAAATATCAGTTACAAATTAGTCGGTTTGTTTAGGCTAATGAGCGTTTTCAAAAGGTATTTTCACATTTTCAAATTCTGTAGTTTTGAGAAAAATTCAGTCTTTCTAACATCAAAATAATGTCTCACTGGTGACAGCTTTGATTTTCTTGAAGAACAAAACAGAGCATACTGTCTTATAACAATATCAATACCCTACTTACGCAATTATTAGAATTTATCATGCACATTACAAGCCTATTACTGACAATTATGATAATAAAGGATCTAATTATCTAGCCATTAACTGATTTTAGAGTTTGACCAGAAAATGAAAACGTACCTTTTAAATGATTAATGAACAGTCCATCCAACCAATTAATAAAAAAATATTTCATTTCCTTTTGTTTAGAAATGTGAATTTTTTGCCCATATGTCAAGTAAATTTATATTGCATTACTGCCAATATTTCCAGTAAATAATGAAATTTTATAGCAAATGACCCAATTTGACTAAGTAAATTAGTACATAATCTATGAATTAGTAAAACCAAATTAGGGAGACTAATATAATAATTTCGTATTATGGAACAATACTAATTGAAGTATATATTAATAATAATTTTTATTTTATTTGCAACAAATGTTACTTGTTAATTCTGTGACATAATTCCCATTTTTTCCCTTGTTTGTTATATGTTAACCTATTCTTTGAATGTGATTACTTAAATGTAGTTTCAAAAAGAAATGTTTTTTATTTTTCGTACCAATTCTTGAAGCGTTTTCCGAGCTTTTCAAGAATATAAACCCATTATTTGACTATATGAAAATGAACATTTATTTTCTCACAAAAAAAAACAGACAAAACATGTAACACCAGGTTGAGGTGGTAAAAATAAACAATTTAATAAGTAGAAGTGAAAGAAAATAAGTAGCGGTAGATATCGTACAAAAACTCATTATGAAGTCAAATAAAAATTACGCTCACAAGAATACCTACATGTTTTACCTCCAAACATCAAGATTTGAAAGAATGATATTTCCATACTTGTTAACATCGCTAGGACGTTTTCTTCTATTTCATTAGACATGACTTTACTTTCACGTTGTTTGTGAAATAGAGTTTTCCTGCTTTTCCCACAGAAAGACTCTTACAAAATGTAGTTCAATAGGATATTCAGTCAAATTCGAAATACTCTGCATCCTCAAATATGTTAATATCATTTGAACTGCTACCACTGTTATCACGTCAGTTCAATCTCTTTCAACGTTTCTGACTGACCTTGCGGTTTTTCCTATTTTCTTTTCTATGCTTTAACTTGAGCGGGTAAATTCGTTCTTTTTTTCGTCTTTTTTGGCTGATGCGACCATAGAAAATACCTCGCCTCGAAATGAATGACCAAAGTTAAAGGAAATTGAGCGATGGACTGAATTTGTAATAATTTTCATTGGAATTTTGAAATTTTTTAAGCTGCTGTTAATACCCACGATTCTTTTCCGAAAACTCGAAGGGCAGCAATGGTTTATCGTTTTAATTTAGTTTTAAGGAAAACTCTGAACACAATTGAATTAAATTATGGACAGGAGGATCATTTACTAGACAAGAAAAGTTTGGAACTTACGCATCTCGCAACCCAATGTGATTCTTGTAATTGCTAATTTTGTCAATGGTAGTTAAGTTGGAAGTTTGTCGTACCAGTTATTTACATTTATTTCAATTAAAGAATGTTGTACTTGTAGAACATTTAAATGTTTCCAGGCTCATTTCACATGAAATAGATACGTATAATAGCACAATACTAATGTAATATTAAAATTGCCAATTAATTTCTTGTATCCACGCTTCAAAATAATTTCAGATGAATTTTTTGTTAACCATAACAACCTGAGCACCATGTTATTTTGGTTTCATGTCGTTTGTCTTTATTAATTTTGTCTGAACTAACAATTTTATCTAGTAGACGTGCCATGCAAAGCTAATCCTTTTGCATTAAGACAATATTTACTTCATAATTAGTATTACTCAAGTATTGTTTAATTCAGCCATCCTGACATTTCAATATCAACGAACAATCAATGTAACAAAAATTAATTAGTATTTTTTTCAGAAATACACCAACTTTTACATAAAAAAAAAACAACAAATGAATCGTATTTTGGAAAGCCTTTTTAATTAAAGCTGTTAATAATGTCGAACAACGCTATTGCCATACAGTCATTTGTCTCAAATTTTATCATTCTGACTACAAAGCAGAAGGGCTTAAAGTAATTACATCAGTTGTTGATTATTTTAAAGGATAATGACATGATAATGATATTTTAAGACAAATTAACTTTCGTGCCTTTTTAAATTTTTTTTCTTTTCAAATTTGTCTCTTGTTAACTAACACATCTTTGGGTATATAAAATGGCATTTTACCATGACAGGAATGCACTATTTAAAACACAGTGACATAACAACGCGGCAACTGCCTTGTGTTCGAAAATTCTACCTACTCCTATGACTAGGACTATGACTGCGTTACAAATACAACACTAGCTTCTCTAGAATTTTGAAAGACAGGAATAACTTTAAAATTGAACCTAGAAGGTTTTTGGAATGTCTAAATTTTTCTAAGAAGATCCTAAAAGTTCCTATAACTTTAAACCACAAATATTGCTTCAAAAGGGTTTACAGACGTTTCAAGGAATTTCATTTTAATTTTAAACGTTAGAAACAATTTAGAATAAAAATTCCCGGTTCTTCTGGAATGTTAAACCGCCGAAAATACCTTAATCTCAAAACTAGAAAGTTTAAATATTTCCAGAGAATCACCTACAACCTCCAGCTGTTCCTAAATGGTCTCAAATAGAATCTAGATGCGTTATCGTTTTGATTTTAAAAGCTGAAAAGTCTCAATCATGTCCAAAAACCTCTGGAAGTTCCTTTGGGATTTTGGAACGTTACAATTGGTTTAAAATTGAATGAAGAAGTTTATGGGCGTTAAACGTTTCCATTTTAATTCTAAATATCAGTAAACTGCATGAATTTAGAAGCAGGACAATATAACTTCCTACAGAACCTTCAGTATCCAAAACTTCCTTTAAAAGAAATCTAGATTGCTTACAAGTTCTAAACAGTCCTATTTCAATTCTAAATGTGATAATGGATAAAAAAGAAGACGTTTAGGACGTTCTTCTAGCAATTTACATGATCGAAAGTGCCTTAAAGTAAAATCTACAGCTTATTTAAAACAAATCTGGTTGCACATCATCTATGGAAGGCTGACACTATTGCCAAACTATTGGTTTTCAAAAGATAATGAGACCTAATGTGCTTAACGTCGAAGACCTTAACCTTATTTTTTGGCACATTAAATACACATGTATTCAATATAATGAATTCACAAATATATTCCCAAAATGACAGTTGATAAACTGAACAGTCTTTACATGCAAATTTACGAACTGTAATACAAACAAACATTCAGATGCTAGTCAAATGGCAGCCTACTTGAAAGTAGAAGAGAACCGACAATATCGTTGACTGTTGCCATCATAAAATAAATAAGCGAATTTGAATCTGTATATAATAGTTTGAATGAATTGTAGAAGGTTTATATAGATTTCAAATTATCTCATTACACGAGGTTCACAGAAAAATGTAGTTTTTTCTAGATGGTCTTGGAATCTAAAAGCTTTCTCGATATTTTGTCAAACGTAGAAAATTATAGGAGTACCTTTAGAATGTTGAACGCCAGAATGAATTTAAAATTGAAGTTGGAAGGTTTATGAAAATTTCAACCGTTTTTATTTCAATCCTAAACGCTAGTAAACTTCGAGAATCTAGAAGGGAGTTACATAGGGTACTTCTAGAACCTCAAGTGCCTTCAACCGAATTTAGAAGTTTTGTTTTTTAATTACCCAATGGCCATGGAAGAATTTGGTTATCCCTAAATGGTCTCAAGAGATTAAAAGTTTATTCCTTTTGATTTCAAATACTAAGATTCTAGAAGTTTCTTTAGTGGCAATAACAGTATCAAATATTGTCCCGTGCTCCCTTTTCTATCCCTTTCGAGGCAAGGGCACACATGACACGCCAATAGATACGCCACTGATAAACTAGATTTCTCTTGAAGACTGAATTTCATTGCATGACTTCTAATTAGAAAGTAATTTTTTCCCGTTTACAAAAATTTATTAAGTGGTCTCCCACAATTGTGTAAATTGATGTTTTTAAACATTTACAGAAACGGTCATATTTTAGAAAATATCCAGCTTCGGTCTTAATTCTTTTTTGTATAAATAAACCAGATTTAGCATATTTAAAACATAAGAGTTATGAATTGATTCCCAAGGAAATAGACAAATAGGCAAAACCCTGCCTTTACCTAAACAGATGGATAACAGATAAGGTATGGCGTCATTTCCGCCATACCTTATCTATTATTTGCATAGAATCTGTTAAGTCTGAATTATTTATTAACCGACTTTGAACAGAAGAGGAGACATGGCTGGATGTTTAGGTATTTGTTTACCATTGGTACTGGATTTGATTTTAATGATTCCTATTTTAAATATAAATTAATTGTATGAACATTCGCGTATGTGCGTTAGAAGAAAGAAAAACATTTTATTTGCACATTTTATTACACAATAAAACACGGTTTTCATAGGCGGTCGATCTTGATTTTAAATTAAATTTTAAATTTGAAACCATTTTTAATGTCGATTGAGAAAAGTGAAGTTATTAATTTCAATGGCAGAAACATGAGAGGAATTTAGCTTCAGGTTAAAACAATTAATACTATAGAGAAGGAGGCTGTATAGAAGTCTTTTCAGAGAAAAATAGAGAACTATAGAGAAATAGACGTTACAAATAGCGATAGTGGCGCTCCACGCACTTAGAAAAACTGTAAATGGTGGGAATAATGAAAAATGACTCAAAATGTCTTCCTCTCACCCTCTTTCGAATTTTGTTCGAAATTTTTTACTTCGAATATCAAGTGCGAGAGAGCGCCATTATCGTCCATATGTATGGCGTATATTTCTCTCGCAAAAAACGTGAACGTTTTTCGGCCAATGGTCTATATAGCGGAATTTTCTTCTCTTATGGTATCCATGGTAAAAACCTATTGCTATATTTAAGCTCCATTGCTCCATAAATTCCTAAAACCTGTGCTTCTTAACTGTATCTTAACAGAAACAGCTACTCTGATTGTTTTTTACGGCAGTTCTGGCATTAATTTTCAAAAACGTCAACTTTTCTTTCATTGATGTATTTTTGTTATTATGATTACGATGCATCGTCTTCGAGAAAAATCAGTTTAACTTTTCAATTGATAAATTTCATTTAAATTGAAGTTGCCTGTGAAAACCACTAAAACAATCAATACATAAATATCAAATGAACACTGGACGGAAAATGTTAGATGTGTTAAATTAGTCATTGCATAATTTGTTATTCGGGGTAAAAAGTAAAAATGGTTTCATTTTCTTGTAAAGAACATGCTGATATGCATTTAGTTTATAGTGAAATGAAATGTAACGCTCGAGCAGCGGCACGAATATGTGTTGAAAAATTACCAAATGAGCGACATCTTGCTCATGGAACATTTACTTCTTTTCATCGAAGAGTAAGGGAAGCGGGATCGGTAATACCTAAAAGTAATAATGCTTGAAGACATGCAATCGTAAGGGAAGTACACCAAGACAACATTTTAATGAAAGTTGATGAAAATCCAGAAGTTAGCGTAAGAATATTGTCCGTGATGTGTGCGCATATCTCAAAGTCTTCTGTACGGAACAATTTACATAGAATCTTACAGAAAGAATCTTTACAGAAAGTTTTCATCTTTGTCATTTTCGTAGCGTATAAACTTTTGCGACAAATGATTTTCCCGGTCTTCTTGAATTTTGTGATTGGTTGAAGAAACCGTCAAGAAAGATTTACCATTAATGTTTGGATAGGCGCCTTGGAAAACAACAATTTGTTTGGTCCTACTGCAACTTTCCAGTCTTTTAAGTAGACAAGATCATTTAACCTTTTTAGAAAATACTATGCCTGATTTGTTTGATGAAAGTTATATCTTAAATATTCGACAGGATTTTTGGTTCCAATACAATGATTCACTTCAATTGGATTGTTGGCGATTTTTTAAATAAGTATCGAAATCATTGGATTGGGTGAAGTAGTCTAGTTGCTTGGCCAGCAAGTTCCCCTTATTTAAATCCTTGTGATTTTTGTATATGGGAATACTTAAAATCGTTGGTTTATTCTCACAGTGTGCAAACACGAGATCAGCTTTGGATAAAAATTGAAAATTTGTGTACCGAATTTCGAAATATTGGGGAATTTTTGAGAGGATTGGGCAGTCTTTGAGGAGACGAATCAATTTGTGCATCGAGAATAATGGCCGCTGTGTGCAGCACTTCTTTTAATTTCCTAGTGTCCATATGACATTTATGTACTGATTGTTTTACTGGTTTCCAAGGCCAGTTCAAATTGGTCTTTAAATTGGATGTGATAAAAGTCTACAAAGCGCAAAAAAATTAAATCTTTCTGGAAAACGGCGCATTGTAGCCATAATAAACGAGAATACATTCCACCAGCGTTGGCCTAAAGTAAAAAAAACCGAAATAAAATGCCCATTGCCTCCCCCTAGACATCCTTCCCCCGATGAAGCCCTTCTGATCCTAAGTAAAAATTTATGTAAATAGTAGTAGATTATGTCTAAACATGAGTAATGTGCTACATTTCAGACTTTTTACGTAAAGCGTTAGGAAGATATTTGAAAAAACATCGGTCGTAAGGCACCATCTCCCTTAGGAATCATATTTGGATAAGATGGTTTTGGTTAAATCGGCCTAAAATCACCTCTACTATTGGTGAGTTTTGTTTGTCGGGAGAATTTTTGGACACCCTGTATAGTAGCTATATTATAGTATATAGCCTACATAATTATTTGGAGATGAGACAGTAAAAAGGAAAGGGAATAAGTACGAAGTGCACACTTGGTAAGCAGTGGCTCATAGCCATGTAGGCGTGAGAGAGGAAGAATCAGACTTTCGCGTAACAGCTAATAATTTACACTCTTTGGTCGCTCAAAATGTAGTTCCTTACAAAAACTGCTCACAACTGAATTGTGTAACCCATGGTTGGTCCCATCGACTGACTAACGAATTTCGAAAGAAATTTGATATCAAATTAACAATTACAAATTACCTGACAGAGGTAAAGCGGATTTATAATTTTGCTACCGATTAGTCTCGTAATAATTTGTAGCCTGGTCGTAAAAGCGTTTTGTAATTTCTAAAAAATTGATTGCAACCAATTTCTGGGAGTTTGATTCGCCACAATAAGTGGCAAGTCTACCATTCAACAGCAGATATTTTTAAAACGATTCACATGATCAATACGAGAAATGTTTGTATTCTGTAAGAACTGTCGTCAGTGTGATTGGTCAGTAGTACTAGAATAGATGTAGAAATATGATATAATTTGAAAAATATTTTTTTAATGTTTTTACTTGTTATTCCAGAGTCAATTTTTAATCTGTCCGTGAATCACCGAAACATTCGAGATGGTTTATACAAGGCAAATGACGGGAAGCAACCCCAACAACAGCCTGGTGGACTGGAACCATGGCCGTTCTCCATCGACTTCCACAGCCAGCCATTCTAACGGCACTATGCAATATTGTAAAGCTTTATCAACGCCAGTGCAATCGCGTAATTTACTAGATCTGCCGCCGGAAATTTTAGAAAAAGTACTGAGTTACTTGCCATATAAAAATATCTGTCAGATGAGGTTGGTAAGTAGAAACTCTTTAAATTTTTAATATGTACAGTAGTCACGGTTTAATGTTATCATTCGCTAAATGTGATTAATGCTAAATGTTACGATCTGCTTGTAACCTCTTTCATAGAAATTTGATCCGATATTGGGATCATTATTTCCTTACCTGTCGTTATTGTAATAGCGGAACTCAAAGTTGATTACCTTACAGTGATGTATTTAGACTTCGAGGTAAATCATTAGTGTTTCTAGGAATATGATTGCACAAAATGCGGTCAGGTAATCGACCTATGGTTTTATTATGTTTCTCTGCTTATGCTATCGAAATAAACGGACACCACGTCAGCTAGTACCGAAAATTTATACCTGTATTTACTCACTCTGAGCAAGCGTCGTGATCTTAGCTCTACGGAAAAACTAAAAATTCCAAAGAAATAAAAGAAGGAATTTATTTCCTTTGATAGGTCAAAGAGAAGCGGCAAATAAATTGAGCATATCTTAACCGTTATTGTGCAAACCTTGGAAGGACAGAAATGATGTTAAAGCGGAATGAAAACTGAGAAAATCCGGTAAAGACAAACATGTGGTCTTCAACCGCCCGAAAAACATCAAAATCGTCTATTTAATCAAGACATTGCTTGTACCTTTCAATCCTATTATAGGGCTAAATAAAAAAAAAAATCAATTGATGGCGAGAGGTTTAGGCAAATGCCATCGCTAGAAAAACTTTTCTTTGGGGTGCAGGACTGCATTTTATAACATCTTAGAAATGTGTCTCGGAAAATACAATACAAAATTGCACCCAAAAGGTAGAATTTACTTTACTAAATATGATGAAAATGAAGTGCCATTCGATTCACCATCACCTACAAATGACCTTGAGAGAGAATTTGAAAAATGGGTGCATTTTGATGAAAACTTGGAAACATCACAGT
This sequence comes from Cryptocephalus primarius, assembly GCA_963576515.1. Taxonomy (NCBI): domain Eukaryota; kingdom Metazoa; phylum Arthropoda; class Insecta; order Coleoptera; family Chrysomelidae; genus Cryptocephalus; species Cryptocephalus primarius. The sequence continues at coordinate 19,333,480 of OY754936.1, read as the reverse complement.
AAAACTGCAGAAGATGAAACATGTATTGGAATTCTGAACTAAAATGAAACTGGATGCAACTCGTACGAAAATTAAAGTGATGAGAACCGATACGCAGCAAATACTGTGGCAAAATAGTGTATTATTATTTAAATAGTTCATATATATAATAATACTGATAATAAATAATAAATTATATATTTTTTCTATCAACTGGATTAGGGAGAACTTATTATCGTTGTTTTAAAACTGTGTTAAATATTTTAGAGTAAGTTCACAATTTTTATGTTATTGTGAAGGACCGAAATGCGGTAAATGTCGACAGTCATGTGTATTATGCATATTAGACCATTTAATCAAGTCAATTTTTCTGCGCTGGTTTTCCATAATAGAAATTTGATTATCGTCTTTGTTTGTAAACTTAAATAAGCCTGTGATATGTTTTATTACGACCAAGACATATATAAACTGAAAAGTTGGAGATTGAATGGGCTAGAATTCTTGAATAAAACAACGCCGTTTGACAGACGAAAGTTCAAACTTTCGTTTAGCACTCCCCATGGATTAATACCTTGTACGTTTTTAAAGTCATTGGATGTCACGGATATTCTTTTATGTATAATTTTATCCGTGGCAAACTTCTTCGTGTCAATTCGATGTCCAGAGGCTATTGTTTCTAATATAACTTTTACTCTATAAATAAGTTGAACGTGTAACCGTAATATCAGCAAAGAGATCAGGATCTGAAAAATCTACTAGTGTTTCCATCATTTGTATTGGAACGTCTACAAGTAAACCTAATTTTCCCCAAAGTTTCCCTGAAAAATGGGCCGCATTTTTATCGTCATTATTTCTGAGTTCACATTTCTTAACATCTAACTTATAGGCGATATTAACAAGCTCTCGAAAAACCTTACATGAGCATGTCATTGAAAAACCAAATTGGAGATGAGTTTCTCTTTTTTGGTTAAAAAAGTCTTTTGGCATAGCTCTGCATATGTAGCATTTCATTGTTAATGCTATATTGTTAGCAGCTTTAATAAACCTTAAATTTTTCCTTAAACAAAAAAGCTAATTTTTTACAATTTCCTCGGCAACTTCTCGACCGATTTTAAAAATTAAAAATTTATCTTAATGACGAATCAATTTGCTCTTGAGAGTAATTATTTTTGTATAAAATAATATTTTTGATATTGTATGTCTTTTGATTCATCATCATCATAAAAACGAAATAAAACCGTCAAGAACACCTTATTATGTCACCAAATTCCGAGGGACTCTTGGCATATACACGTATATTAATTAAGCGACTTGCACGTTTTACCACTTTCTTTGTTAGGCGATGTGATTAGAGATCTTTTTAATCTTAACAGTGATTCACTTTTTTATTCCAGGTTTGTCGTGCGATTGAAAGAATCTGCGGTCAAATCCTAAACCACACATTTCTACGTCTACAGAACCAAATGTTAGCAAAGTTTCAAGAAATCAAGGCGAGAATGCCTCGAAGAGAATCGGCGCGAAGAAGCCACCACCTGGCGTGTGAAAGCGACATTATCGAAACGCTTCACATGCGCCTTAACCTCCTTCAGATGTTATTCGGGAAACACATCGAACGAAAACATATATGCTTCTTCCCAGGAGAAATACTCGATGAGGTTTACCGTATTTTACATTATATTAAAGTGACACAAAAACTTGATTTGCCATATAGGGTGACGGACGAGCTGTTTGATTTATCGACAATGGCCATGGAGTATTTCAAGGAGAAAATCGAACCAAATTTGCCAGAGATCGCTTTCTTCAGTGCCGATTTTTTGAAGTTTACTACAAATTTTGTCAGTATGTATTTAAGATGTCTCCTTTGAAAAACTTAAAAAAATATGACTGCTCTGAACTATGAACGCTGTCAGTTTCAACCTTTGGAATAGTTTTGAATCATTCTTGCTTCGAAATCGGGTCTTAGAAGAATTTTCTAAATTTGTGGAACATGAAATTATTTTCACATCACTCATAAAAAAGATGCAAATAAAATTTAGTACAATAACCTACTCGCCTACTTAATGAACGTATCTTGCGACCCCTTTCGCCCACTTGTACTTCATTATTTGTGTTATACTCATTGACAAATATTCTCGTAGATCCAACATCTCTAATATCAGAAGTTTCGAAAGATACCTGTCATGCTTCAACTGACGAATTAGAGGAGAGCGAAGATCTGGTCGAGATCATCCCGCAGTCCAACATGGTGCTTCGCAAGCGAATCCGCAAAATAAAACAAGGCATGAAACGATACAACAGCCAATTGTCCCTGTTCAGGCAAGATCTCAGATCGTGTAAGCGTAAAACCTCAGAGCAACAAAAGCAGCTCAGCGAGCAACAGAAACAGATTTCTGACCAACAGAAACAGGCGTTAGAGTATGCGACGAGGTTGGACGAGTGTGACAAGAAAAACGAGGAGATATCGCGTAAGCTGAGCACCCTACTGCAGGAGCTGAACAAGTGCAAGACAGAGCTACAGTACTGGAGGTGCAAGTCGCCAGCCGCGCAGTCTGTATGCAATCACTGTGGTAACGTGATCCCGCCACAGTCCGAGACACCTCCGCCACTTCTCACCCAGGATATCAATCCTGATGAGTTGGAGCTGGAGGCTTTAGAGGACGCTGAACATCAGACAGAAACCAAGATACATAACCAGGTTAGAGTTTTGTTAAATTTCGAAAAACAACTTGGGTAACGTGCACATGAATAAAATCTCACTATAAATCGATTTTCAAGTGAGTGGTTATGAAGGTTTTTAAAAGAATATTGTAAGCATATGCCTTTCATATCCGACTTTTCGCATCCGCTAGACCCCATTGGTGTATGCCTACACTCGCCGATTTATAATGGAAATAATAATGTTTCGGATTATTTCGGACTTTTCCAGCATTTCGATCTTTCAGAGTAACATATACGTTATTTTGAGATTATACGCAATTAAACTTCTCATCAATCACACAAAAAGTTTAAATAAATTATCGCTGACCGCTATTGAAGATTGATTAATACATTTAAACGTTGTGGACCTAACAGTGGTCAAATGGAAAAATGCTTTTGGTAAAAACAAATATACTGTAGTCGAATTTTTATGGAAATAGTATCAAAACATTAAGTAATAATTTGTATAACATGGCTTATCTCGTAAGTATAATATGGCTTATCTCATAAATGAAAATAATGTATGTATAATACGAGCGAATTGGTTCTAACATGAAAAAATGTATGTACTTTATCTACAACTTTTTAAAATGTACCACTGATGTCGTTTCAGCATTTAAGTTTCGATTTTAACACTGCATTTGTAAATTTCAGTAAAATTTGGGCGATATTAACGTGGCTAATTCATATTATTTAATTTTTCTAAATTTTACTTTTCCGTGATAATGTATATGTTTTCGTATAGCAACATAATTGGGTTTTCTGTTCGGCAACTTTCAAAAAACAAAATGTTAAATTTGAATTTAACTTCAGCAGATGTATGACGAAACGAATTTAACGCCCTAAAAGTCTAGGTAGAACAAAATATATTACGAAGCAGGGTTTTTCAGTTTTAACACAAAATAATCAAACATTTTGCAAAAATGGTCCTTACAAGAACAAATATCTTTCTCAAATAATTTAACTAACTATATGATTACAAAACTCATGTTCGAGGCACAAAAGATCAGTCATATTCATGTGTTGAGTAGAGATTTTTTTCTGTTGTTTGGTTTTATAATGTTTCTTTTTTCTTTGTAGTTTGAGGAGACAACACTAGAAAAAGACAAAAAAATTAATGACCAACCAAGCACTTCAGCCCTAGAAAGAGGTAAATCCAACAAAAGAATAGCAGAAGAACAACCGGAGGAGTTGCCATCCGTACCAGCTGGGAAAAAAACGCGCCGATTATCTAAAGTACGCGGAAAACGCATTAAATTTTAAAATGGAAAAGTCGGTTTCTCAGAGAAGAAAAGAATTTACTCTCATATATTTTCTCATAGACATTGTAAGAGGGCATACACACAGTTACGGCTTCACATTTCTTAGTTAAAGTGTAGCAAATCAGTTTGAGATAAAGAATTATGATTAGTTAACCTAACTGGTAAGGAAGAAAATAAAGGAAAACACTAATTTCTAAAGATAATGGAAAGGGTTAACCAAACTGGAAAATGCCACTATCATGTGCGAGTTAACTGAAATAATTTGAGGGTGTAGTATCCATGGAGTTTTGAACATATATTATGCTAGCACTCCACTGCAAAAAATATTTCTACTGTTGCTCTTGTGAGAAAATGGGGATAGAAGTATATAACAAAATCGACATAAATACCGACAGAATGTTAAAACAAGAGAGTTACAAAAATTTGAAATGTTGGTCCACTTTGAAGTTATTTCAAAGGTGGAGGAGAATATAAGGATTTTTCTATTAAAATGGTAAGTGCAAGTAACGGGCAACTTACAGTCTACACTACTGGTGGACCTTCCTAGTGTTCTTAGAGAGATAGAGATCATACCAATTGCGTCCAATACTTCCATGTTATCATTATTTTCTATACATACAAGTTCTATTATATACATATCTAATTGACAGTTAAAAAGAAGAGAAGAAAAATCAGGCTAGCACTTTCTTTTCTATTCTTTTATTACTATGGTCGGATATATTTTACAAACTTTAATATAATAGGATGTCGAAGTGGATTTCTATTTTCCGGTTATGTACCAACTTGTTGATGACGTTGCTTTACATTTAGTAGTACATTATGGTTGCACATTTTTAATCCCTAAGGCTAATTAAACTTCACGTTCCTGTACCATTTTAAATTTGAGTGTTTGGCAGATGTAAAGTTTTCAGGCAATCAAAGTGCTAGTGTAATATATGTAAGTATTTATACAATTTAATTACATTTTCGGAGAGATCTTCGTTTTATTTCACTAAAGGTAAAAATGCTGAAAAGTTGTTTTGTTGACATTGTGGATTGCTATATTTTTTTACTTTTAGAAAATAATTTTAGTTTTTTTAACTTGCCTATTGTTGAAAATATTACAAATCAAGTTTCGTAAAAGTAGTGAATCGATTTTAAAAAGTACGAAAAACGTTTTCTTCCTTTGGGGAACCATCTTGAGTCGCCCATTGAAAATATAAAAATGGTTCCTAGAAGTAAGAAAACGATTTCTGGAATCCAGTAGAGCTACAAGGAAATTCAAACATACGATTATAAATTCGAAAGTGCTGAATCGTCTTAGATACCATATTTGTTTTATTGTGGGGCGACCGCCATTTTATATTGTGAATTTTGTTTGATATGCTTATGATGAATCCATACAATGTATGCAGCCGTTATAGTTCTCTTGAATGAACTAAAAAGAAACACTCAGATTCATGATGCGCGTGTGTAAATTATCTTACAGAAGATGGTCGGGGAAGGCCCGTCGCACATTACAAATTTCTGATGGGAGGATAGTTTGGTCGATTTTTAATTACCACCAACACATATGAACAGTTTGCAACCATCGACTGACTGCTTAAACAGAACGGCGCATTATGAGAGTACGCAGATTCGCCGACTTATTTAGTCGGCGTGGTGCTCTTATTTCGCCCCATACGTTGAAAATTTCTTTTTGTGTAGCTTCGATTAACTTCACAAGCTCATTCGAATTAGTTATGATCATTATAGCAAAACTAAAAAATGTTAGTCAGTGATTTACAATGTAACGTGTAAAACTACTTTGCAATAATATGTCACTGTATATTGTATGTACCCAAGATTCTCGGCAAGTAATTATCTTTCGTTTTATAATACGGGGATTAATAAAATTTCTCCTTGATCATATTTCTATTAAAACAAATGCGTTTAATCTAAACGTAGCTTATCTATCCACTCACCACCAACCAAATAGTGTAGAAGTTGGCCAACCTTCAATCACTAAAAAAAATATTTTAAATCAAAACAGTTTAATTGTACCAGTGTGTGGATATGAAGCCCAATTTGATTAACTTATCGTAGGATAGTTTGGGTCTGAAATGTGTGGCGGGCCTAAAAATTACAATGTTAGCTGAACCAGTTGTCATTCAAAACAAGTTTTCAAAAAGTCGTTTTGTTTTTTTTTTAATTTTGATGGTCATACCTACATTGCGATTAATATATTTATGGTGAATAATAGAGGTTTTGTTGTTTTAATTTGGTTTAAATACATACTACATTCTAACAGCAGCAAATAAATGATGTGAAAACGTAAAATAGATTACAATTTATGTATTTTAAGCTGTTTGTGTTTGGTAGCGATCAAGAGAGAAATTTACACTATCGAAGACTGGTTAATATTATGTCAGAATTGTTCGGGTTCCTCCGAATATATCCATACTTAAATAGTTGTAAGCTTATTTTCTTGCACTGCGATGATTTTGATTTCTGAATACCTCTACTTTTCAAATTATCTTTAAAAAAAATGAGGTAGAAAGTACAATAACAAAAAAAATCAGCTTTAAATATATTGTAATCCTTGTATTTTTCACGTGGTCCGTGATTATTCTTTATTTACTGAAAACTAGAGGTGTTGAATTCGTGCTTATCCAACAGAGTATCCAGCGGAGTAATGACGGATCAAGCCGGATTTGTCAATATTTTTGTAGTTAACACACAACAGTAACACTGTATAGAAAATCAAATCCTCTTATTATAATTGTCTTAATGCTACTAATGGTTTTTCTAGTATTTGAAATTCTAGTGAGTACCTGGTTTTGCTGTCAGAAAAACTTTTTTACTCATTGATCTCAATGTTATTTCTAATTAAAACTATCAGTGTATTAAAATGTATACAATTTTACATTTCCCAGTAATTTTGTTTCAATTAAATCAATCAAATCCATTTTAAATTATATATAGCAAGAGATGGTACTTTACGAGTTATCTCGTTATTAGCTTAACTTTGATATATGTTAATATTTTTTCTAAGTAATTGAATATGTACCTAATTTAGTTTTAATTTACCTTTTAACTTTTTTACGTGGTAATAACAATAACTTAGTGTTTTATTATAATTTTTGTTTTTTGATGTTGAAAGAGTACTGTGTTATGTTTTAAAGTAATAAATTTGATAGATATTAAGGGATGATTGTATAAACCTAAGTCCATTCTTCAACAATTATGGTTATATTTTTGCAATTTCAAAAGATACATTGTTTTAAAATGGTTGATTTTAATAAGGGAATTTTATTTTAGATAAAAGTGTCCTTTTGTTTATTTTAACAATTAGAACTTGGAAGAAACGAAATATTCAAAAAGATTAAAAAACTATTGTTTTTAAAATTAACGTACAATGTTCTTTACATTTTATTTACTTAATAAATTATTTGTGTGAACTGTTCTCTATTCTTTATATCATTACAAATGTCGTGGCAATACTTAATTTAAAACACACAAAATTGAAAAAGGTCGCTTTAGTTCTTTAAAGGAATGTCCCAATTAAACATTTTATGATTAAAAAAATGTAATTTATTTTCAATTTTCATGTAACAGGTTCAAAATAAATTTTTCACATACTGTGTCATATGCTTATATTCTAATTTAAGAACAAAACACCAAAGGCAAGTACTTGATGGCAGTGAGATGTCTTACTACTGAAGATTAATGATGTCTACCTCATGGTATTTAAATTTAGTTTTAATGATATTTCGATACCATTAAGCATGGTAAAATATTCTGTTATCTTACTGGTTATTAGCTAAACGCCAATAACATTTCATGGTTTACTATCGACTCTGCAAGTGATGTAACTATTGTCATAAACTTGTAAAATGCATTTTATGATAAAAGCACCAGTTTGATTTATGAAAACAACACCAAAGCATTCATAAGGGAAGGTCTAGAATATTACAAATGAGCATAACTTCAATATTTATACCTTCCTAAGAATGTTATAACTGAACATTTTTTGAACAACAGATTGAAAACAAATGTTAACACGGAAAATTAAAAAAACTTCTTTAAGTATGATTTATATTAGAAGGTAGTTAACAGAAAAGTTAAGAACTGCGATAATTTGCTATTAGCAGTAAAGTAAAACATGCCTTCTAATAAAATATCTATGAATAACTTAAGATTTAACAAACTAATACAACATAATTAAAAATTTGAACAATTTTTATGTTATATACACATATTTCCAAGTAGTATCACCTCTTTTTCAGCTCACGTATAATCTTAATGATTAACGATCTCTTTATACAGACTTCATTAATATCTGCTGCTATGCATCCCTCCAGTTTCTGGAATTTTTGCACATAATGAGCAATACATTCAACGTTACACATGACGTGCACGCCACAATCATATCCATTGATTTGCTGGGGACATTTAGCCTGTTTGAGAAATCTGTCAATTTTAACCTTAGGCAGCTTGAGGTAACGGAGTATTTTTGAAGCAAAATTGAGAGATACTTTGAGATTTGATGTAGCAGAAGAGTCAAAGTGGAGAGCAATACATTCTGACAGAGAGATGATCAGTAAGCTCCAATGTGTACCACCGCACGCATCAGCCTTGTCATTATTATTCAGTGGGAAAAATAAGAATTGCCCCAGATTCTTCAGCAGAGGATCGAGGAATACTCCTGTTTGGTCTAACGGGCTCACTTTGATACACTGCGTCACCTCCGAAGAGACAAACACCAGCGCTGGATCTCGTTTGAACACTTCATTCCATAAATATTCCATATAAAAAGAGATCAGTGTATCGTTGATCCAGTGGGGACCCCGAAGCAACTTAATGTCAGCTGATCTGAGTAAGCAGTCGCCATAACTTAATATTACATCAGTCATTTTATCTCAGAATGCTCAGTCCTAATGTATGTCTAAGGTTGTCAGGATCAGATGAAATTTGCTAATTGCGGTCCACTACATGTTGATATCTGCAAGTGCAAAAGAAAATATATATCGTGTCAACTAGACTTTTCATTTGCAAGTACAGTAAAAGGTGTAAAATGTTTCACACATTGATTTACTTACAATGAGAACAACATAAAATCAGTGTATCAAAGCTGTCAAGATATAAGAACCTGTGGCAAACTTTTTTCTAATTATGCCAACAAGGGGAGTGACCATCATATATAAATTTCTAGGATCAAATTTGTAATAAATTAGTTGAAATATAAAATCAAAAAAGGTTTAATCATTAAATAAATCATATGCGCCAGAATTGCATTTATAGGTTTTTTTTACAATATCTCATTCAACAGATTTGAAACGACCATATAGCTTCAAAAGATAAAATGATGGCATTTATATCTGATTAAAAATTAATATTATTTAATAATTATAAACATGAGGTGTCAATATAAAGAGAATTCTTATTATTGATGCCTTTATTTCAACCATCTTATTACAATTTTTTCCGTGTAATATGTACCTAATGGTTGATTCCCTCATTAGTACAATAGAGAAGTTTCAATGGATTGCCACAGTGTTCTTATATCATGATGTACTTGGTTTGTATAGCTGTTGTTCATGCCAGAAATGGTGAAATATTAAATTTTTGACATATTCAAAATGTTTTATGTGACTTGGGTGTTGTACTGTGAGCTTGATTAGTTGTGACCATTTACTGCAACGATAATTCACAAATAAATGCGACTGTAATTCATCTACAAATGTAATTATTTCATTATTTTTGCTTTCAACAAACAAGATGTTCAGAAATTCTACTAGCAGAAGAACCACATGCCTAAGTGTTTGATTAGAATAAACTTATCACTTCATTTCTTCTCAAATATCATTGAAAATTTTGAAATTTGGCATATTAAAAAATCTTTAAATGGAGATTCCTTTGGTATAAATCGATTGCAATAGTCATTCTATAGAGTTCTGAGTAGCAACATGTTTGTTGTAAATAAATCAATTGTAAATCATTATACAAACCATATCACTTATAAAATGGTAGAATGCAAGTCATTAAGTCAGCTGTGATGTCCAAACGAATACTGAAACAAGTAAAGATGAATTGAACACCATAGGTAGATATCAATTTTCGCCAAAAATCCACATTAAGAGATTTTACAAATATAATGCATGTTTGAGGTTAACATTTTTACTAACAAAACTTAAGCAACAGCTAACCCCCAGAAATAACAAACCATGTCTACTTGTACTATTGCACTTCACTCATAAAATTTCACAGCTAATTTAGACTTTTGAAACATCCTTTACCATTCGGGGTCAATATTCTTAAGATTATGAAGTTTTCACCTTACCGAATGGTAATTGTGCGTTTTTCTTAAGTTGATATGGAACTTTACCCAATCTGCAATATTACTACTTACCATGAATATCCATTGCCAATAATTAATAGGCCGGCGGCGTCTTATGCTACGAAGAATTGTGAGACAATTCTAAATCACACAAACAGTTTTTTACGTCACTTTAGCGTCATACACTTACAGAAGTCTTAGTAAAATAACATTTATCTTAACCTTCAAATGAGGAGCTTTTCACGGTATGTCCGACTCTGTCAGCCGTTCGTTCCCTGTTCGTCACATAACGACTGTAACATCACGAAACAGAATTGTAATTGCTAGATATACACAGTATAGCGACGTCCGCCATATTTAGTGTAGAAACTTGGGCGGGTAAATTCAGATGGGAAATGTTGAATTTTATAAATTGTTTACGGCATGTTTCTTATAGAACAATGGTAATAACTTCGCACAATCGATTAATTACTAGTATTAATAAATAATTACCAGGATAAATAGCATATGAGAAACTCTATACTTCATTAAACAATGTGAATTGTTTCAAACAATTTTAGAATGTTATAAATAAAATATGTTAAATAAGATATGTATGATATGTACGGGTTTTTTTTATTTATCCGTTAACGAATGGCATAAATGTACAAACGGAGGGCTATTAACTTTGCTTTACAGTTTTTGTACAATACTTGTACTACTTTCCTATCGGCATTCGTGAATTGTTTGAAGCTCTTTGTGTTACAGACACATCTTTTTCTTCCCTTACATAACGTAGAAAAATCGCAGAATTCAGTATGATAGTAACATGAATGAATCAAGGCATTTACTTGGCAACTCCAGCGTGGGACTGGCATTAATTCTTCGGTTCAACTACTCGGTTCTATCAAATTAGATTCAAAGTGCCTATCGCACACAAGCGGGTTCCTACAATTCTCGAATACAGCTTTCATAACAAAATGATTGTCCGTTTTAAATTTTAGATTGTTCCCGACAGCCAAATTGTTCCTAATCACTTTCTGAAAAATATTCCATAGCCTCCAACTTTCTTCCTAAGCAAATCCACAACTAAACTGACTGAAACGCAGGGGTGACGCATGTGCGAGTGTAGGCGCCATAAGGAAAGCTCAAATACAAACTTTTTAAAACTTATATTTTTCAAACACGTTTACATAGATATATTTTAATTCGAATTGGAAAAATTAATATTAACGTCTTCCAAGTAAAAAAAACAGATTCTGCATTAACGCTAGCTGCAGCAAATTGATCTAAAAAAAAAAAATAAAATAAAAAAAAAACAAATAAATGTTCTTATGCTGATTTAACCAAAATCATTGTTATATCTTAATAAGTCTGCTTTAAAAAATGGCAACGTCAAATACTTTCTTAAAATTTTGAAACAGAAATTTTGTATTATTTGAATGACGAATCCTTTATTGCAAATGTGAGTTTTCTTCTGTGATAGCTTTTCATTATGTATCAGCTCCTAGTAGAAACAGTATAATCCAGTTCTTGGATGATCCTAAATGATGGAATGATTTGATTATGCCCTTCACTACATTTAGATCTCAACAATTTTCTTTTTGGTTTTTTTTTTCAGTTTTATTGTGCAATTTAAAAATTTTGACAATTTTCTTAACATCATGGATCTCTTGTTTATTGTCAATGAATTGATCTGTTAATTTTCTACGAATATTTCAAAAGTTCATCATTCATGACAAAGTTGGATTTGAAACACACAACGAATGAATCATGGTAGCAACGTAAAATAAGAATGAGTCTATCATTGTAAAAAGACCCCTTGATAAATAAGATTGGCGTCAATAAAACAGCAATTGTTTCCTGTGTATAGATTAAAATGTTTTAGAGATATTGGTATTAAGGAAACTAAAATAATTTCCTCATATAAAAAAATTAAATCTCGAAGAAAAAGAAGTTATAATCGAGTCGTTGTCGGAAGGGGAAGTTGGCAATTAGTTACCGAACAGGGACGAAATTATCTCTTGCCCGTTTCAACTAGAAGGGCAGGGTAGTTTCCCGCTTGCTTCCTCTCTGTTTAAACAGCCTGTCATATGAATGGGGGAAATGAAGTACTAAGAAACTGGGAGATGGGGCGTTGATATAAGAGGAACAAGATCTGTTTGCCCCTAGTAATTAGAGAGGCGAATAAAAGTTTTGATTAGAATGTTTGATGAACGGAATAAATCCTGATAAGCAGGGTGCGCCTAATTGAAATTGTACAAATAACGTATCAGGTATCGGTATCAATTCGACTTTCAATATTCGTTTACAATGTTTTCTGTGTTTAATGCCCTTTTGCCAACTTTCCTCGGTTATTTGTCACAGTGCTCTATACCACACATTTATTATGGCGTTGTCATTACGTATCTGTTTACTTACAATGTTTTTTTTTTTGTAAAATAATGCTTACATTGAGCCTGAATTAGTTCTATGGTATTAAACATACCTGATAAGGTGGAAGTCTTAAAACAGAATGACCTGCTTTGTAAATGTGCAAATCGACAGCATTAAGTCAAATTCGAGTTATGTTTTTTAAGAAGCGGCAATAACTCGTACCTTTTAGCATTATTAGAAAAATTAACGTTTTATTTTGCAACCAATGAATTATGTCTTCTTTTTTAGCATGCTGAAGATACTAAGATAAGATACGAAGATGAAAGTATAAGAACTCCATTGATGTAACAACGCAACTGGCCTACGTTCTAAAGTTTCCCTGACCCCAAATCAAAATAATGACTTGTCTCATATTCCCGGACCCCATTCGGGAATGGTACGGAGAACAAGAGCTCATGACAGAGTTTTGGGCAAGATCGGTTATCTATAGGAATTTTAGGAATAATGTAGGAAAAAGACGATATAGACGTAGGCCGATGAATCAGACGGTTAAAACCCATTAAGGCTATTCAAAAATAGTTGTACTCGTGCGTCATTCACCTTCAATTTTTTTTTAAATAATTTGCTTTCGTTACAAAAATGTTCACCGCAAATTCTCTTTGATTGGACTATTTTTTCATAGCTTGCGACATTATGTAAAATTGCAAAAGCTTCTTGGTACAATAGGCTTTGCTTTGCCCTTGCCATAGAAGGGCAGATTAAAGTCGCCATCTGTCAATGCAAGAAACGCTGGAAGTGCTTTACAGACTGTAACTCCAAGGTCTTTAAAAATTGCTGTCGCATTGATATTCGGTACATTGTAACCTGTTCCGAACAGCAACCATATCTTTATTGCCGTGTGTCGCCAATTAGGTTATCATGGTGTCCGGTCGGATTGTCAAAACGTTTGATAAATGTTTCTCGGAAAAATTGTGATATCGTTGAAAGAAATGTATTCATAATGAAATCAAAACGTGTTTATCGTTAAATAAATCATATGCGCTGGAATGGCATTTTCATGCTCTTTGTAACGACACCACATTCGATATTTGAAAGATTTTATTACAATTTTTTTCCAGAATAATTTAACTAACGTTTCTCAAACAATTTGACAAGACCCTATTGGCGGCATGCGCCATAAAGAGAGCCGCCCAAAAAGATGGGATATTTTTATAGTCTGTGTTACAATAGCCTGAAATAAACTATACTAATGATAGAAATAAGATTCCAATTGTTTTAAATGAATTACGTAAGATGTTCTATCGAAACGTTATTAAAAACCTCTTATATTATACTTCTGTAATAATATAATAGTTTTTTGAACAGCTATATTGCACAATATTATACATAAAGGAGTCAAAAATGCAACTGTAATCTAAAATTAGTATATTCTCGGGTTTTTTAAAAATATTTAAATTATTCATAAGTTATTGATACCGTCCGATTTCGGGCCACATTGATATCGTCGTCTTGCACATGATCAATCCAGTGAAATTGATGACCGATGGTGAGCAATAAGGCCCAAATTGTTCGTATATTTTTGCAACTTTTTAATTTGTAACATATTTTTTAACCATCTGAATTGTCGGCCATTGTTATGGTTTGACTAAATTGAAGTGACTGTAAATATTTTACACGGTAAGCAGTCATGCCATATTCATTTTTGCACTTTCAGTCCATCACGAAAAAATTCCTAACCGTGAAAATCGTCGACCTTTGATATTTCACGGTAGCAAATAGAGTAAATAGACGATCCGCATCAAAGCCCGACGGTAAGCGATCATACCATAATGGACATTTTTTTGCAATAACAATGGTTGTTTGAGCTATTTATAACCACGCAAAAGCGTCGGCCTGATGAGTGTTTGCCGGAGTTTTTACTATAACTATAGCCTAAAGTAGCCGGCCAACGGTAAACGATCATGTTAAATTGCAATTTTTCGTTACAATTTCCAATTATGATCCAGTCAGAATCTATCAAAGGAGACATTGAAGTGGTTGTAACATACAGACTCGCTAATTTTTGTGAGAATGTCTCCGAAATGACCGCAGAAGTAAGAATTTCGATATGCGTAACTTTAAAAAGTTGTGCCAAACAAGTGAAAAATGAAAATATGCAAAATTAGGGGAAAACCGTCTTTTGTCCGTCGTTAAATATTCATTCTAGAGGAAAAGTGTATAAAAGATTCGTAATCAAATTATCTAATAGATAATTTTTTAATAATTTTAACATGCAATAGTTTCGTTGCACAATAAAAAAAAACAACAAAATAGTGGTGAAAAAAATGGATTAATTTTTTTCAATTACTCTTTGGACCTTTATATCCGACCAAGAAATACACCATATAAGTATACACCACCTGTATAAGTAAACAATACACCAAATTTCATTAAAATCGTTTCGGTAGTTTTGACACAATAAATTTTCAAAACCGGTCTCCTTTAAAAAATCGATTTTTTTGATAAACTATGTCTGGCCTTAAAAAATTGCCCAAATTGGTCGCTGATTTTTCTACGTATAAAAGAGCATTCCAGCTTTCGAATGCCACCAGAATTTTTTTAAATCGGTTTATTTGGATAGCATTAGGATCTTTTTAAAAATAGTTACAAATTTTTAGCTTATATACAAATCGAATAATTTCGCTATTTTTTTCGTAAAATTTAATTCAACAAATGTCGTTTGAAGGTACTCAAACTGACGCTTCTTTTAACATAAAACCATTGGATTTCGATCATTTGCTTCCAAGATATGGACCTTTCATTGAAATGATTGCATGTATGATAAAATGTTCTTTTTTGTGTGAATCATTTTGTTTTTTCGAGTACTATCTTGTGTTAAAATTTTATATTCAGCAACATAGGTAAAGTAACAAAAATATGGCTTCCGAAAGCGTGAAAAATGATGAGAAATGCCTGGGTAGCAATGGTGGGGGTAAGTCTCGAGGTAAATAAGTCACTTGAAAATATAATTTTTATCTCGAATCACAAATATCTCTGCTTCTATTGGACCAATCCCGATGTTCTTTTTTATTAATTAGGGTTCCCGCGTACGAGAAAACCAAATATCGTAAATCAGGTTTGTAAATGTATTGTTATAAATGAAGCAGATTTTCAGAATCTAATAAATAGTATATCCTTATGTACTGCAATTTCATGCCTATATAATAAAATAAATAAAAAATCATAATAAAATCTGCATGAAATTTAGCAAAATTGCTCAATGGAAGTGTACATTGAGTGCAAATCAATAAAATTGTGGAAACAATATTTTTAAACAAAGGACAAAGATGTTTTCTTGTTAATATTCATTAATTTACAGTACATGTTAGTTGAAAAAAATTAATTCAAAAAAATTATTTAAACAATTTCATTAATTTGCAAACAATAATTCATATTCTAAAATTTCATGTAGATTTTATTAGCCAAAAAGCATCATTTTTCAGATGTTCGTAAGAGTTATTTCGTTAAATTATCTATATTTCTGAAAATGGAATAAATTTAAACTTGAACACAAGATAGTACTTAAAAAAATAAAACGATTCAGACCAAAAAGAGCATTTTATCATACACGCAATTGTTGCAATTAAGGGTCAACTTTGACATGTTGGCTTGAAAGCAAATGAACGAAATCCAATGAATTTTTTGAAAAGAAGCATCATTTTGAGTATATTTGAACGATGTTTGTTGAATTAAATTTTACGAGAAAAATGGTGAAGTTATTCAATTTGTATATGAGCTAACAGTTTGTTACTTTTATTAAAAAGCTACTAACGCTTACCAAATTAACCGATTTAAAAAATTCCTGTGGCATTCGAAAGTTGGAATGATCTTTCATACGTAGAAAAATCAGCGACTAATTTGAATATTTTTAAAGGAGGCAATTGGCGGCATTGCAACATCAGTGTGAGAAAACCACCAAGAGATTTTAACGAAATTTGGGGTGTTGTATACTTATTAATTTTTGCTTAACTATGATTTCTGGCTAACTGTGACTGGAGTGGAGTTTACGTGTCAATATCGAGAAATGAACATCAGCAGGTAGTTCTTCGCGTCCGGAATTACCCTTTGTTGTTGTTTATGACAATCCCACAGATTTAAGGTAAGTGCAACGTTATATTAGAAACATATTTTAAGTTAAAAGGTAGTTTTTATTTTAGGTTTCAAGCTGAAATCATCCAATGTTTGCCGAATAGTGTGGAAGTTTCGGAAAACATTGACGAAGATCGGAATAATGAAACGATATGTTATATCCAGATGATGAAGACTCATTATTTACTATATAAAGCTGTAATAGAGGTTTATATGTTCTAAAGCGGTGTTATTCGTTCTATAGTCTTTAAAATACTTCATTCAGCTATTGTGAATTCGCCACATTCTAGATTTTCGAAACGATGGTTTTTAGACTACACTTAAACCATTAATTAATTAATTAACGTTAAAATTTCGAATAATTTTTTTGTATTAAAAATGCGAGTTATACGCAGCATTGCACAGTGGGCCAAAATGGTTAATAGATTGTTTCAAAAAAGAAAACTAGTATCTAAATTATTTGTTGTAGGTAAACCTTTAGATACCATAAGAGAAGTCTTCATTTATTATCTCTGACCTTCAGTGCCGTCTAAATTGTTCGAAATTCCACATTTTTCAATAGATTTTATAAGATTCAACCCATTATTCCCAGAGTCCCAGGTAATTTTAGAAGACAAACAGACACAACGCATACATACTCCCTTTCGAAGATTTGTCAACCAAAATACATCACATTGAAAGCACAAAATGAAACTAGGGCATAGGCACATTCCGAAAATACAAGTAATGATAGGTAACTAAGCAAGGTATGAAGTAGTAAGGTAGTAAGGTGGGTTTGAATCCGTAACTAAACATAAGGGGTTAACTTTCTCGATCACAAATAATGCACAATATCCTTTTGTTACGTTTGATATTTTTAATAGTCTCTTGGCGAGTAGGTCTTAAAATTTTGCGTAGTAATTTAAAAAATTTGCCCAATTTTGTCGAATACCTCGAACGAAAAGCAAATTGAAGCAATCATAATGAAATTATCGAACTCAGGTATTTGTTCACGACAAACCAGACCTTCAGAGTGAGGTTATTTCATATAAAGTATTGGAAGTTGATGTTTCATGTACAGAATAATGATGATTAAAAATAACTTATATCAATATTTGTACTTGCTTAACGGAAGCAATTATACTAGATAAAAGGATATATCATAAAAAAATATGTTCAGAACAAATTGATGGAGAAGTTTGTTTCAGGAGATATGTTGAACATTTTTCGTCCAAGAGATGTTCCGTGTCACATGAATAAATGCTTTAGCTGCCTTAATTAAACATTTCATAGCAGGACTTAAAGTCTGCAGAAAACACAACCACAAAATATCCTGCAATACGCAGAACGTTAATTTTACTAATCCAGCAGGAATTGTAAATATTTTCTGAAACAAACCTATCTCGGCAAAAATAAAACAACATTAGAGAATAGACGAGTTGAAATGAAACACTTTCCAGCTAAAGGAAACACGTAGGTGTATCGTAAACCGCTTACTTTTCTCGTCATAAAACAAAACATTCCATTTCACAGAGTTTAGATGTAATCGCTAATCCACATTAAAAAATAATCCATACATTTCAGAAAAATAACAAATGCTTGCTTAAAAATTATACATCATCAATCTAATTGGATTTAACCAAGAATTAAGCCATATAAAGGAAAAATATAACGCGTCTCGTCAAACGTGAGGTGCGTCGTCATGGGCTTCTTTATCTCCAAAGGTAAAGAAGGCCATAACGTCACTTATCAAAAGATGTAGGATCTATAGGAGTTTGGAACTGGTTTTAAACATCATTTTCTGAATGGAACGTATACATTTACTTTACAAACTTAGCGTAAATTGTTTAGATAAGAGACTTTACTCTGCGCAGGTACAGTTTTTTTGATGTTCTGTTGTCATATAGACACCAGAAGACAGCGACCAGTCCGGGCCCATGGGAGGAGAGCGGAAGGCATGGCCTTCAAAGACTGATTTCAAAGTCTAGTTTTTTTGCGTAACGATGTAATTCGCAGTGCTACGTAATCGAACGGAATGTTTTTTTAATTAGTTTTCGTTGTCGCCTTCTCCGTGTTATAATGTAGTTTCGTTTATTAAAAAAATACTTTGGCCATGTCCGAGGACGACATAGAAAACTTCGTGCTTCTAAGCACCTTTCACAATGGAAAAAGGAAAATAAAGATTATCCTACACAAAGGCAACGTCGTCTGGGACAACGAGAAACCTCCATCTGGTAAGTTACGCTTTAATTTCGACTGGCAATTATTAAACATTCCATTACTCCTTTAAAGATCAACACACTTTGCCCATTGAGAACATTATAGCGGTCCATCACAATTACTTAAAGACTCATCCCGCTGAGGCCAAGGTGATAGATCCTAATTCTTTTGTTATACATTATGCTGAAAGGTCGAGCAAAAACTCCAAATGGCACTACAAAACTCTTAACTTGAAACATTCTGATCATCTACAGGTAGCCACTTGGATCAAGACCTTACAAAACTACTTAAAACGTAAGTTTTTAAAGTTAACTTAATTACAGTGTAACTAACATACCTTAAAGAATTACTCATTCTCAAATTTGAAATCAAAATATTCACAGTGAGAATTCTTTTAGATATTTGCATTTGTTTTCATACAAAAATTGAAAATAATACCGTTTATCATCCTATTATATTAATTTAGGATACATGGGCGATAAAGTCACCTGTTATCTAATGATTAAGTGATAGTGAAATGTTCCTAGTGCTGTGTATATTTTTTCTACTTACTGTGATGTTTCCTTTATGCAACTGAGTTTTATTTAAATAAATTTGGTACATGCCACGATTCAAATAATTAGGAGTGGAAACATTTATTTATCATTTTTTGACCAGGAAAAATACTAAAGTTAATGCATGTCGTTTGGAAAGGATACAAGGGTACAAACTATACAACTATAAAATTACAAACTATACAAATGTGTACATAATGTATAGAAATGTATGCAAACGAATATTAAATTTTATTGTTTCTTTTTATATTTTATAATTTCTTGAGAAAATGTAAATATGATCACTTCCTTATAGTAAAACACACCAGGTTTACATACGTATCCAAAAAAAGTTTTTTTTTTTTTTTTAAATAAGTAAACTATCTAAGGAATTGTTTATTATTTTGTCAATTAACATATCTACAATTATCCACAACAAGTGTCATAAAGTACTGTGTACAGAATATACCTATCTACACTTTGAATATTTTATCCTAATTATATTTCATGTACATACCACATACCTAATTCAATAGCGTTTTCATTGATTATTAAATAAAAAGACCCGCAATTTTTTGAAAGAAAATTTTATACGCCAAAAAAAATTCATCTCTTTCGGGAAGTTCGATATTTACGAGGTAATAAAAACTTTTATCGCCGTTTCCTACAAGCCGAAACGAACAAAAAAGTGAGGATAGCCAGATGCGTCGGCCGACGCCATAAAAGCAAAGAGAAGTCACCGCTAAAGGACTTTACAGGCACCGGCGACGTTCCCCAGTTTTTTGTTAGTTTCGACCATTCATTCAAGCCACTCGTAAAATTTTTACATTTTAAATTTGTAAAGGCGTACCTTCAAATCTGGTCAAAAAATGTAAATGCTGCATTAAACCAGAATAGGAAGAGTTTCCATTAAAATTATTTATTTATCCAGAAGTTATAAAATAATTGCTGAAATACTATTAGTCATACCAAATTCGTGTTTTCTAATTATGACAAACAACAGGTGACAATATTAAATTTTAACCGACCATACACTTTTGCTGTAACAGAGACCAAATAACGATTTACATAAAAATGTCAACTACGTGTTAAAATACTCGCAAACATTCAATTTTAAAATTATATATTTTCATACTTTTATTCAAATTCTTTAGTTTTTAGAAAAAGGCCAAAACATCTCCTTCTGTTCGTGAATCCATTTGGAGGCAGACGCAATGCCATGCAGATATATGAAAAATATGGGAAAAAATTATTCAGCGTCGCCAGTGTGGACGTTACCGTAAACGTTTCACAAAGGAAAGATCAAATAAAAGACTATATTATAAATCACAACTTGGATATGTACGATTCCGTAGCTTGCGTGGGAGGAGACGGGACAGTTTCTGAAATATTTAACGGGCTGGTTTTAAGAGAATGCCGTCTTAGAGGAATTGATCCTAATGACATCAATCAAGTCTTGCCAAAACCAAAAATTCCTATAGGCATTATACCAGGTAAGGTCATACTTTCCTCAATAAATAGTTCCTAATTTATTTACTTTTTCAGTTCAATAGCTTCTTTTATATTTTACCCTTTATAAACTAAAATATTAACCTTAGTTCTAAAATATGTATTTTAAACACGCAGGTAATAAAAAAATATTTTTATGTTAACCTGACCTAAGTTGCCCAACATTTATGATGTGCAAATTCATTCACGAAACACTCATAAAACGAGTTATTTCATTAACCTTAATTAGCAGTGTATGTTATTAACCTTGAATTCACTTTTGTGCTCATATTACAGCAAGTGTGTAGTCAATATTTGCTAACTAATTTTAGGAGGTAGTACAGATACGATTGCTTACTGTATACATGGAACTACAGATCCTACAACTGCTGTGTTACATATAATACTGGGAGATTCCTTAGGATTAGATTTAGTGTCCGTTTATGACGAACACAGTCTTCTGCGTCTGTATGCCAGTGTCCTTAGTTATGGGTACCTCGGAGATGTTGCGTATCACAGTGATCAGTACCGGTGGATGGGTCCTCGACGATATGATTATTCAGGTATTAAAAAAAACCAGTTCAAATTCCAGAAAGTAATATAATGAAAAATTCTCAAATATAAACAATATTGTATTTACTACAAAAAAATCATGGGACTAATAATAATACCAGTTTCATTACTTACTTTTTTGGCAATATTTATTCATTGCAATTGTTTTCAGGTTTTAAAAAGCTAATAGGGAATAAAGGTTATAATGGGGAAATAGCCATATATTCAGAATCCACGAGGGCGGAAAAGGTGTTATGTAAAGAAAATTGCGCAAGGTGCGAGTCATCTAAAAAGCAAGATTGTGATAAGCTAGGTTCCAAGTGGCAGACAATATCAGGGAAGTTTTTTATGGTCAGTGGAGCAAATATAAGTTGTGCTTGTAGCCGTTCACCAAAGGGAATAGCGCCATATTGCCACTTAGGGGATGGAATGGTTCATTTGATTTTGGTAAAACACACGTCTGTCATCAATAATATAAGGTTATTGCTACGATTGTCAAGCGCCGATTCTACAGTGGAGGATTTGCCATTTGTGCAAACATTTAGTGCCAGGGAATTTTGTTTTAGGGCAGTTAATGATTATAGCAGATGGAACTGTGATGGGGAAGTGCAACAGCAAATTAATATACGTGCAAAGTAGGTTTTTCAGGAAAATGGGGAAAATGGATTAAACTAATACAGGGATTATTTTATTTTAGGGTACGATGTCAATTGCTCACGATCTTTAGTCGAGGAAACCCAACAATAATACCTAGGAAATCCAAATGTTGTGGGTTTTAAATCCTGTTCTCAAAGTAATTAGATTTTATTCAAGTATTATAAAGTATTGATTTTATAACTTAAATAATATTAACCCTCTTCATTTAAGATGTATTTTAGAAGAGGGCAATTATTTTAGTATTACTCATTCCTAAATGTACTTTTTTAATTATTGATTTTTTTAAAGATTTTATATACTTATAAGGCTACATACTTAAAGTTGCTCTGTTTGCTATAGACTGATGCTCATTCCAAATATGTGCTAATAAAAATTTATTTTCAAAGTAAGTTTTTACATTTTTCCAATTTTCTACAGGAATTATCAGGAAGTAACACATATAAAAATATATATTATTGAAACTTGCTCCTTTTCGCAAGCTTCTTGATTCTGGTACCAGACCTGTTCTGTTATGTGCTGTGATGATACCTGTAAAAATAAATATTCAGGAAAAAAATTAGCGAGAATCACTAAATTGACTATGTCCAATTATATTTTTGAGGGTCGCTTGGAAAAGTTTTGGGCCTAACATACAGACATTTTTTAGCTAAATTGAACGTTTGAAGTTTTCACATGTTTATTAGTGATGCTCACTTAAGTGTTTAGAACGTTTATCTTTGGACACCTCCACTGGGGACCAGATTTACAAAATATGGCGGACGGCAAGATAATCTGAGTCTTTATTCGTAAATATCATGACGCTATTGAAATGAGATGATGAGTTTTCTTTATGGAACGTATTTTTCCAGCAGGCAACAATTTTCCACTACAACTACGCTTAACAAATTTTGAAGCATTACCATTTCGTACCAGTTTCCTTTGTAACACTTTAGAACTGAGTTTAAACTACTTTGAACGAATTTTTAGTTTTTTGACGAGGAAACGGATTGAACATAAACACTGAAAATGTTCTTTATGATGTAAGTGCTGCGTGAGGTCCCTATATAGATCGATCTATTTTACTATTTATTGAATGTATGTAAAACATTTCTCAAACATTCATTAGTAAACTTCATTCTTTGTAGTATTGAAGATTAATATGTATACAACAAACAGATTTTCTTTGGTACTTTTCTGTTAAATTTGCAAGCCCATGCATCTAAGTGTTTAATGTGAAACTGTTACGACTTAATACTTATGAGATGAAGGGTTCTCTAATGCAATGAGCTGCATTCAGTTCATCAGTGATTATACTTTGTTTTGTCTTTTGCTGTTCAAGATAGTTGATGAAAATTATTCAAAGACTGTCCAGAAAAGTCACCAACACCATTACAGTCGAGAGAAATTTTCTATAAATAAGGTTCACCCTCCACGACGCACAGGTTTAATTTTATTAAAAAAAAAAGTTCCTTTGAATTACACCTTCTTGAAAATGTTTAAATACATTTTTGCATTCAAGTGGTCAATATGATAATGTTTAAGCGAAGTCGTAGTCTAAAGTGTCCATTTCTTTCTTAACTGAAACAAGTGTATTGCTAATGTATTCATGATAAATCAAGTATGTTGAGACCCAAAACTTTTCCAAAGATCCTTGTATTTCTGCTTCTAATTATGTAACATCTGTAAAATAATAACATTCATAAAAAGAAGCCAAACATATTTGATATACCCTACAAACACCAGGTTGCATTATTACTGGCAATGAATACATACCTATAACTACAAAATGACTACTGTGTCTATAACTACAAAAATGAAATTTAAAAAATACAAATACAATTCATAACTAATGAGACAGGTAGTCGTGCTACTACTGCCAGCTTCAACCAAACAGTTTATAAATTTTATTCATTGCCTTTCACAAACCTACGATTTTTTTTTAATAATAGTACAAAAAAGATAAAGTTCTGTACCAGAAACATTCAATACACAAAAATCTTGAAATGTACTTACACAATTTTAAATTGTATGCTAGTGGATACAAGGCAAATCTGACCACCAAGACAGTGTTGCCCTTCTGTGAAAATGAGAGGGGGTTATTAGATTATGATTTAACATTCAACTTCAATATTTTTAATGTTGCACAATGAATGATGTTCAATAAATATTTGACAAATTATTATAAATTTTCGAGCTAATGAAGGTGTAAGATACTCGTATAAGTAACAAAATTTGATGACGTCATTTATAAAACACGTTTAACAATATACCCATTTCTGAAACTTGTAGAAATCAATATATTTCATATAGTAGTATCTCGTGCAAAAAACACGGCTGTCCACATATTGTTTCAACGCTGGTGTAGTATCTGATGTTTTATGAGCTTGAAGTTAAGAGGAGAATCCTTGAACATCCTCTGGAAACAAATCGTTGGTCCTAACTTGTGAACTACACAATTATTAAAATTGCCGTGCACTGATGCATTATAGGTATATATGAGGAATGTCTTCAAAATTCTAGAAGTACACCATTCAATAATAACCGCATTGTCAGTTATCCTAATCAATCTTACAAGGTTTTATAACTACACTAAAATTACTAAAAATATATCGGCATTTGCGATGTCGATTTGCGATTTCAATGTATAACTGTAGTGTTGTGATATGCAAAACCTTAAATCTATTTAGATTTACGTCGCATAATTTTAGGAGTATATAACGTCTACTATGTTTTATTTCGGGACATAGTACTCCACTATCTGTAATCCGACATGAACATGTCATTTCAATCGAAAATCGACAATGTCGAAATGTAAGTAAACTTACATATTACATTACGTAAAGCAGTTAGATTAATCACATAGAGTGAACAGGCTTAGCGATGTAACCTTTAGTTACCTGTAAAATTCGTTACTTTTGTTATTAGGAGTACGACCACACATAAGCTTTGGGTGACTGGGACATATCAATCTACAAATCCGTTAGTCAGAGTCAATTAAAGTCTATAAATTGATCGTGCGATCAATTTGCCGCCAGGTTGTGGGATGCTTTATTGGATACCAACAGTGGTGGTTCCACCATAAGCGGAACGGCTGTTTTCCAGTCAAAACTTAAGGAAAATAATTATTTATGAAATTTTCCACCGCGTTTCAATGCTTTATTCACGAGCTCTGTTATCAGGGAACATTGTCAGCAAATCTGAGTAATCAGGGCATTTCCACTCGTCAGATACGATAAAAATGATGGACAAATGTTTAAAATTTTTGAAACAATATAGCGAAAACAGTTTTACATCGGCTCTTGTTGCAGCTAAGAAGAGTGAAGATGACGCGCCAACAGACCCAGAAATGTTATCCAGAAGAGATGATCCTATGATGATGAAAAGGGCTGAAACAGTTCAGAACCACTATACTGGTATTATGGTGTATAGAAATGCAAAAGAGGATTTAATGCCTTCTATCGTCTATGAAAACTGGAGATAGGGCTGCATTCCTGGAACATTTAAAATTCTTTTTCCGCACATAAAGGAAACCTGAAAACCAGGTGGTACAGCTATTGTAACTATTGTTCTGTAAAAAACGTAACATTTCCATAACTCCATTCCCAGCAAATACCATTCATCTAATGCTGCACTCGACGCGGATGTACTTGATCCAGATAAATGCAGAAGAAAATTTTTTATACAACTGGAAAAAAGAAAGCCTATATCTAAGAGATCTTCCAGAGGAACCTTTTCCGCCTAACTCTCATCAGGGCTTATAGAGGATTTCAGTTGGATCAATACAAACAATCAAGTCAGTAATGGCAGACTTCCTGAAGTTTCATTAATCAATATTTAAAGAGAATGTGAAGAAAGCCCAAAGAAAAAAGTTCAACTCTGTAAAGACCTAACCATAGATGCTGCTAACGAAGTTGTTTTGACAGATGTTAGAGGTGAAGCTAATGAAACTGCCAATACCTCTGAATCCAGGATCTTCTGGTGTAATCAGTAAGAAACAAGAATGTGTTCTTAGTGTATTGTAAGTGGGTTAAATGTGTTCAGTGCCTGAAATGCATCTGTGACCCAACAATTGTATGTATTCATTCTGCGATGATTGAAGCAGAGCCGATGTATTTTCAAGATATTTTCTGTTGCGACAACGATTTTGTGCCGAACGAATATGTTAAATTCGATGTTGCTAAATATGTATTTTTGATTGAAGCTCTCTTTTATGTTCAAAATGTTTAGAAATATTTTCAATCTTCCTTTTGTATTGTTAAGTCGGTTTTGTGTAAATTTAACACATTTGTACAGTAAAGAACATATTTTTAGAGAACTCTTCGGTATTCCTAACCTAAAATCGATTAGTTATAAAATAATCAAAGGAAAACCACCAATGAGCAAATCCGTGGCAACTTGGTCACGCCATGTATACATTTTTTAAATGAAACAAAAATTAGGCATTTTAAAAACGTTCATGTTTCTTTATGTTTCAGTCGGTCAGTGGAAAAATTTCGGCCCAAATGCTACCAAACAACAAAAATACTTCGCCTGAAGTTTAAAAAAGGGGACCAAGTTGCCTCAGATCAGATCTCAACATTAAATAGTTGGCAGAATACGTTCCAACATTTGAAAGAGCTCTCCGCATTTTGGTAACACTTCCGGTTACAGTAACTGAAGAAGACCGCAGCTCCAGTACACTTAAGCTTATTAAAACATATCTTAAGAAAACTCTGGTGGAAGACAAGGCTTCTGATCTAGCCTTTATATCCAATAATAATATAGCTTAGAAGTTGTCATATGAAGACATCATCAAAAAATATCGTCATATGCAAAAATGCGTAAGCAACGATTTACTAAAATAACAATCTTCTGGGGTAGTTTTCAGATTGCTACATTAATTACTGAGTAACGTATATTCCAAAGTTGATAATATTTAACTTAGTGATGTTATATAGAATATTTTTAATTATCAATGTTTGTTTTGTGTGGTTAGTTGGTAAATAAGATATATATTTTACTCACAAAAATTGTGAATGATTCGGTTATAAAAACAATATGAAACAATACAGTCATACCTAGTGGCTTACTACACAACTTATTCTATATCACCTCTCTGTGGATTTGATAGAAACTATGATGTAACCGAGATCTTCCAAGTGAGCTCGGTTGATTCTACAGAAATATATTAGGAGTAAGGAGCCACATTTAGTCTCCCTCCGTTCTACGAGAAATTAGTATGGTAAAATGGTAAAACATAGCTAAATATGTTAACCGACTGCATGAGAATGGAGGAAAATATATTCAAGAAATGTTTGCCGACCATAGATACTAACTGGATGATAATGGTAACTACTGAAGAACCTCAAATTCTAAAGAGTGAGGTTCTGATAGCTATTAAACAACTGAAAAGTAATAAAAGTCCAGGACATTACCAAATAAACCCAGAGGTAAGTCATAAATGAGTATACAAAAACCCAGTTCAAGAATAATGTATCATGGAAAAACATTAACATATGTAAAGGGGTAAGACACGGGTGTGTGTTATTCTACACACTTTTTAATATATACTTATTTGTTGAAGCACTTCAAGACTGCACCGACGGGATAAAAATAAAAGGAGTTAACATATCTACTATCCGCTATGTAGATTATGCTGTATTAGTTCCTGACAAAACATAATAAACAGAATACGAAATGCAAAAAATGACTGGCAGGATGGCGAAAACAAGGATTTTAGAAATTAATCAGTATAGAAAAAAATTCGAAATGTTGACATTCAGAGGAATTTTAAAAATTCTAACTAATGAGAAAGTTTTAAACTGACAAACAAAGGACGAGAACTGCTCCACAATATAAATCCGGCTCACTAGTCACGTTTTAAAAAACCAGAAATACTACTAATACAACTTATAAAAATGGAAATTAGATGTAGAATTAGCCGGAAAAACTACCATGGATGCGGAATATCAGGAACTGGGAAGATTTATATTTTGATGTGCTTATTGAAACTGCTACAGATCGAGATACCTTTACTAATTGCACCAACAGACGAAAGAAGTAGGTACTTGTAACGTCTCGTTAATTGGATATTTTTTGACTTATCACTCCTCCCGTTGAAGTGACATTATTAGACATCAGCCCGTATAGATTGCTCAATTTCTAGACAAACAGCAAGCAATTAAGGAAGATTGATGCGGTCACTATAGCAAAATATATACATAATTCTTAACTAAATAAGAAGTATAATTTTTCCTTCCTTTCACCAAATAAGAATTATTTATCTTGTCTTGTCATCTCCAGGAAACATTTTTAGTTATGCAGTTGTCAGTAAAGTTGAGCCGCTCGCAAATTTGAACATTTAACTGATCAAAATTAATTACCAACTAAATATTTCATAGACCTTTTCAGATTTGGTAATCGTTACTGTGAGTACTTAGAAAATAACTCGCTTTTTAACATCACTAGTATGAAAAACACTGCATCAAAGAAAGCTTCGATCGTGTTTTTCTGAAGATGTATTTCAACAAGAATTGATGCAAATATGTGAAAGCGACGAGTCCATCTTAATGTGTTAATTTCCTTCAGGGATCCAAAAACTTTCACGCAAAACTCAATATAAAGGATAACCAGTAATTAAATAAAAACGAAAATTTTCTATAGCCGCAGTTGTTATAATTAAAAATGCAGATTGAGCAATATTCGTCAACGATGCAAATCCGTTCCCAAACTTTCTAGAATTTTGGAAACATACCTCTTATATAACAAAAATCAGTGCAATAATTATAGTATATTCATATAAGTTCCGTTTTAATTAAACTTTTAAAATATTAGAAGCCGATTAAATACGGATACGAAAAGACTGATACTTTACCAAATACTTACATCAAGAAATTGGCGGATAACTCAATCAAGCTTCAAACGAAATTTGTAGCAGCCAATGGAAGGTTAATAGCAACATAAATGAGATTCCCTTTACGTTGCCTAATATAATTCCTTTGGTGTGAATGTTACTCAGGGCCGAGAGGACGTAACTCAAATTCCATGTTCCACGTAAATGCAAATTTTAGTAATCCACTTTTCCTTCAGAAAAAATGCAAGGGTAATAATTTATGGGGAAGCCGTCTATATTGTAGTGTTCAAACACGATATAACATTTAATGCGCGCTCGAAAGTAAATTGTTTAATTCCAGCATCGGTACTGAAAAATAAGATCTTGGAATATATATGCAGTCGCGTACACATTAGTAAAAATTTCTGGGAATATTTTGGAAGCGCACCCAAAAATTACATTCAAATTTTGCACACACATCAAGTGGCCTAACATAAGTATATTAGCCGGAGGATAATCAAGCACACCAAGTGGGTCCTGCGGTCAAAATAGGTCTTTCTGAAAATTTTTAGTTGTGACCGACTTAACGAGAGCAGAAATAATGGTACAGAACCATTTACTAGCCAATAGAAATATTCTTTGTACGGTTTAGCTCCATTAGGATTGAGTCTAACATGACTTAATGCTGAAAATGACTTTAAAGTGACTGCTTAACTAACTAAGAGGTGTTACGAACCCATATAAATTTTCAGGCCCATTCAAAACCCCTAACTCGACCTAAAACAAAATACATAGTAACCCAACAATATGGACACTTTATAATATTGTAAATGAAATTGTTTATACATGTTTTTCCACCAACTAAATCATTTTCTGATATATTATTCTTACAGCACAAATAATTTAATAAAAGAACAAAATAAGATCCGTAATAAATGGAATTTATATAAAAAAGTAAATGACTATAATTTGTTTAGCAGCCTACGCGCATGAGCAAAAGCTAAGACGGCAGAAGACTACAAAAAGTAAATGAATTCTCTCTTCAATTTGTCTCTATAGAAGAATTTATTTCATCTACACAATATGTCAACACTTTGGGTGTCCCACAAGGTTCCCATTTAGGGCCATTATTTTTATAAGTTACATAAACCGTACGAAACTTTTCATTTTAGTAATATTTTGTTGTATGTCGAGCGCGTTACGGTGTATCCGGATATCGCGGTGGCTTATCGAAATTTTAATATATTTCCATCGGAAAATAGAAGAATGATAAATTATGTAACAATGTTTTATTAATAAATTAGTTTCATATTTATCTCTTAACATATCAAATTATGTAACAATGTTTTATTAATAAATTAGTTTCATATTTATCTCTTAACATATCAAACCGGTCCCTGCGAAATTGTGAACCGTTTTCAAGACTGGCGTATTTAATATTTTTTCATATCAACTTTCTTAAAAGTCCAAATTAAAAGTGAATTTTTTAAATTTCTAGTATTTATATCCTCCTTACGCAACATTATTTCTTAGCTTTATATATGACTTTTAGATTTATTTATTATAATTATAACGATTGTTATTAGTTTCAGTAGAGATACAGAAAAATTGTCTTATTTTTACCACATTTTAATTCAACTAAGCCGTGTCGATCAGAAATAGTTTTATACATAGAAAGTTTGACAGTTGTCCAAAATAGAGTTTCCTCAGAAAATTAAATTGAACGAAATGCAATATATCTACCTAAAATATGAGCAGCGTTAACACCCAACTCATACTTCAATAATCCAAATATATATTAACTTGTAGGATCATTTGTATGAGATTATACGGGGACCGATAGTTATGTAAAAGAAATAGTAAGAGTTTAAATGAGAAGTGAAGGAGTAGAAATGTAAAACAAAGGACTTCATTGAAGAAAAAATCAAATGTTATACCGTTGGCAGTGATATATTGAGAATTGAAATATATTACAAGTAGAAGTTTGTAATACCTACTTGTACCAAAGAAAATCGTTGGCTATACTGATTTTTTGTACTCCCCGCCGTTTTTCAAATTATGAAAAGTGTATGTCTTGTGAATTTTTAAGTGATCTTTGTCTAAAAATACTTAAGAAAAATAAGGTCACAACGGAATCCACGATTGGTTTAATACAAGTAGTGAAAATTCATGACGGAATTTAGGGTATCAATGCAGGAGTTAATTTTCAAACATCCTTGACTATGATTTAAAGGGGGTTGACGGGTTCAAAGGATAATAGTGAGAACAACATTGAAAATATTTGTTTAAATATGTGATGGTACGTAATTACTGCAAATTAACGTTTTGTCTCATTTAACAGAAACGTTTACAGACTGTTCACATGGATTATATGTTAAAGATTTAAAATGAATAAACCTGTTTTTAAAATTGTTCATTGTTGAATTTTTTTACAATATTTGGTCGTTTCTTCCATTGCCTCTTGTGATATATATCCACAATAGGACAATTTATTATTAGCAAATAATAATATGTACTACATTTGTCGTTATTTTGTAATGTCCAAATTCTGTAAAAATTTTGCGAAATTTCTGTTGATGAAACTGTTAATTTGGCTCACAAACAATTTTCACATCTTTACTGTGCATGGAGTAAAAAAAATAAACGCCACATAAACACTCATCTCATTGAAATTGTTTTCAAAGTATTCTAGAAAGAGGGAAGATTATAATTTGACTTCTAAACCATTAGGATTAGTCATCTATTTTAAAGAATCAATACATTTGGTCGTTACCAAAACCCCGCTGGGGGTTGTCGATTTCATTTATTCCACGCGTGTGAGAAAAATTCTGAACTTAGGTACAAGCAATAAAAATTCTCTGGTTGAAACCTTTTTGCGATGATTGGGTTAACTGCGATGTAGGAGACACATTTGCCTTTGATGTTGCAGCCGTCCAATCAAATGGTTCAGATAAGCTTATCCCTTTTTGGATTAGTGTTCGTCATTTGAAAAGACGAACATTTGTATACATTACTGGCCAAATTTAAAAAACGCCAGCTCTTATCTGTCATTAGCCGGGATAGAATTGAAGTGGACCGCAAATTTTTAACGACTACATTTATTGGATTAAACATCTCCACTGATGCAACAGTAACATATTTTTGAATATTCTCTGGAATACCACCATCGACAACATATCGGTTGATAAATGTGAAAAACTAGTCCAACAACAGGTGTGGAAATTGAACAAGACTATAAGCTTTTCACATGTAGCCAGGTTGGTAGTAGATTTAAACTATAGCGATAACGTAACGTATTAAATATAAAATGTACAGAAATGTTAATAAATACAACAGCAAAAACCTCGCAAATGACTTCTACTTCAGTACCCAACCGAAGCTTATAACTGGTTCCCACAGCTTCATCATAAAATTTCATCAGAGATGAGTATACTTACTACAACATGAATTTTTACTAATGTGGACGCGGTTTTAGGTTATATGCATTAATTCCATACACTAGTTACTGCCCTATTATTTAGAGAAAGTTCAAATATGTATTAAATTTACGTGTTAGTTCCGACCGGCGCTTAAAATGCAAATTTTCTATTAAGATATAAACAGTGTTAACATTTAAACAATCAAAATTAATTCTTAAACAGTATTAGTAACCAAGAATTTTCATATAAAACTTGTATGAACACGGAAATTAAAAAAAATGACGTGGTATTTGTAATGAAAATGTCAAACCATGATAGTTGTTAATTCAAAAAGTTAGATTTTTACGAAACATTAATTCGGTCTATTACGATACTTCTAACTCGATTAATTTCGAGTACATTTTTCCCAGAAATTAATTTTCCCCTTTAAAGTTCTAAATAATTTTCTACTGGACATAATGCTACTTTCTTTTTGATTATTTAAGTGCGCAGAGTAATCTGCACTTCAAAAGTTGTAGAAAGTACAAAATTAACAGCTTAGAATTGTATACAAAAAGAAAGAAGCGAATGCGAGCACTTTATTTGATCTAATCTAGAATAGAACTCATAATCTCAATATCATTAATTTTTGCGACTTACGTTGTACTATATGGCGCTTCTATAATGACAAACGCGTATTTGATACACGTAATTCATTTCATGAAAAACTTCAATATCGTGTTGTACAACATAAAAAAGTGTTCAGACACATACAGTACGTACATTTAAATTAAAAATTAGAGAAGTGAGTAATTAGAATCAAACAATAATAACTCATCAGCAAGTTTAACCGATTAGAAGTTGTACCGATCCAAGATCAATTTGGACCTTTGATTCCTGTTTTACAAAAGGAACGAATAATCACGAATATGGATCGTTCATAAACCATGTGGCTTTATTTGAGGCGCATTTTACCCCCTCGCGCGGAAAAATGGTCTTGCTAAAAACAGCACGTTTCCCATTAATGATCAATGTAAAAAAAGTTGGTCAAAAATTTTCTTGGTCGCAGTTTCCTCTACTTCAAAATTTAAATGAACATATTCTATGTCAATAATTACTCTTGTAGTTTTCTACACGGTGATTGGCGCTTGTGAGCGCAAAGGTATTAAAATATTGTAAATGTTACCGAATGGAAGCATGGAGTTTCGCTACATACTTGGCAAATAGATTTTGGGTACATTGCGTTTCGCCGCGAGGATATACTTTTATTTATAATGGTTTCATCGGCTCATCTCCTTCATCCTTATTCTCATTAATTTGAGTAAATAATGTTTCTGGCATAACTGGTTGACGTCCCTTGAAAAATATTTTGAAATGTGGTAATGAAGATAGGAAGCATTTATAGCCATTTTCAATAGAATCCGTAGGTATTTTTTTAGCGAAGACAGAAAACATATCAATTCGATAATAAAGACCATGTATATCCGAGAAAACATCCTGTAAAAAAATTTATCGTTAATAGTAATTTCCTAGGGGTATGAGTAGTTAGTATATCACTTGTACACCTTCTCGATATATTTACTAAAAAATTGCCCGAAAATAAGTTGTTAATGTTCTTATTATTAGGTAAAAGTGTGTAATAATCGTACAGCATAAAGTCCTAAATAAAATCTAATCATGTAATCAGTAAAAATATGAATTATTTTGGAAATTTTCGACAACGGACGATTGTTCATTTTTTACTGAACATTTATAACATTTCGATCGAATCTGCAAATAACAATTTGCCCGCAATGTGAAAATATTCCGAAATAAATCGTTCAGTATATTTACTTTCACCTTACTTACCTAACGATCAATTTATTGAAAACTTCAGAAATAAATGATCAAATCCGTGTAGATAGGCTTCAGATAGGTATGATTTAAAAGATGACCGAATCTATTTGACAAGAAGTGCATATATTTGACAAGAAGTGCATATAAAATAGATCCAGTTCCAACATGGTAAGCGGCAAAACAAGGATCATCCAGGAATACACAATTCTCAATTCCCGAGACAATCTTATCAGATAGTTGTGTTTTATCCGTTGATCATCCTTGATCTAGATCGACAACGAATATGTAACATGAAACATAGAACATTCAAGAGAATTTATGGTATCACTGTAAGAGTGCTAAGCAGTGTTCAACCACAAAAGATGCTAGTGCAGTTTATTGTTGGAGAGATTAGAAAAAACTTAGGAGTGTGGATAGTCAATTTTAAGGATCAAGTACTGAAAGATCAATTTCCGGGTATAGACACTGCAAATTGAAGAAAGTCTAAATTGTCACGAACATATAAAATTTCACTGTTAAATGTAAGGTACATATAGGTATGAGTTCAGATGAATTAAGGATATTAGGAAATATTTTAGGAAAATAAAAATCTAGAACCAGTAGAATTTCTTTGTATGAGATTTACGAATATAAAAAATTAGTATTAGAAAATCTATTGAAATATCTCTCATAAAGCATTTAAAAAACAAAGACGTGGCGTGGTCTAGTACTATAGCCCAGAAAACGGCATATTTCATCAATCGTTAAGATGACAATTTGTCAAGGTTTTGATGAGGGCTATGTATTTTCTTTTAATCTAAATTTATGATTCTAGCACATTCGAGGAGACCTTTGCTACAATTACATCTCACATTTATTTGAAGTTAATTTGAATAGAGTGCACCTTTGGAACGATAATTAAACCTGTTTATATTCGTATAAACCATTCTTCGTTATAATCCTTCCCATCTATCAAAGAACCTGCTAATATTACTAGAAATATAAATACTGCTTGCTTTCCCAAAGCCATTAGAAAATTGAACCCATTCTACACATTGCGAGACTTGCATAATTTGAAATGTAACTCTGTAAATAGCAGCATTTTGGAACGTTCTAAAAGCTTCATCCGTTAATTTACATCTGGGCACTGTAATTATTCTTGGTGTGGTGGCATACACAAATTAGCCCGTTTCTTTTTGTCTTAGTCACATTATGCTTTTTCCATCCACGCTCGTAAAATATTCGCCTATTTTGTTATTCCAGTACTGAAGACTACATTGCAGATTGATCAAACACAGAAGTTTGTATTCAAAAAAAATGGACAACACAGTGTTACTAGATTACTATTCACTAGAAAACTTGCTTAAATATGCCAATTGAAGCGTATTTGCTACTATACAATTTAGTCGTGTGTAACTACCATCTGTTAATTTTGTCTGTAACTTTATGAATATCCTTAACTCATATGGAACAGTTTAATGCACAACGTAATGTAGCCCAAAAATGTTTTCATCTAAACATTTCCGATAACTTCTTAGAAAACAACATTCATATGCACTTCAATTATCGAATAAATTTTAATCTGTAAATCCGTAGCACCATTTGGAAAAACACTTAAATTCACGAAGAGTTTCTGTATAAAAATATATTTTCCACCATAAACACTAGATTTATCGCTTTGATGGCCATACAAACAAGACAATTTTAGTCAATGTTTGTGACGATTATTATATTCACGATTTAATAGTACTAAACAAACGCTTAAAGAAATTCTCCGAGTGGGCCCGCGCATAATTTTACCGCTCATGCCGGTTAAAGTAATGCCCGTAGGATTTTATTTTATGATTTATATATTATATCACCGAAAGTAGAGTTTCTGATTCCTCGCAAACAGAAAATAACGTAATTTTTATATCAAAAATTCAATTGGAAATATTTTAACATTAACAAATGGTCAGAAGAACGCGCCTATACTTAAAAATGAACAGATACAGGAAATTTGAAATTTCGATGCACTAAAGGAAAAGGGATATGTATTCTCACTGAAAAAAATGTGCCAAAAACTTAAATCACTAATATATTTAATGTATGAATTACAAAGGAAAGAAGATAAAAGACACTAATAGCTGTATCCCAGGGGCAACTACGTTCACGCACAAAATTATATTTAACTTAAAAAAGGCATCGCAATTATGTCTAAATTTAAAAAATAGGTTTGTTCCAGAAAGCACAAAACGTGCTACGAACAGGTTGTTCCTACTCGTCTATTTATGCACTAAGTCAACACTAAAAACGGATGAAAAAATATATAAGCGACTAGAATCAACATGTCTGTAATAAGTTTTCTGCTTTGTGGAAGAGACCTACCGAAAAAAAGTTCCCGCACTCGTGTCAAATATAAATAAAAAATATACAACTAGGTTTATCCATATTTGTAGACTTTATAGTTTCGTAATGTCATGACTGTCCACACATTTACTATGAAAATCTTCACAAACTACAAGTCTACGAGGACTATAAACGATCTAGAAAGTGGCATGAACACCCCTCAGGATAATCATTACATATTTGATTAAATTGGATAGATCGCCATTTAAGTGACGATTAAACACTACCAGCTAGTTTAATTCCAATTTTACAACCTGTAACCTTACTACAGCTAATGCGTAAATAATGTAGTCTTCGTCGGAATAAATAGAATAAAAACACGATAAAATTACATCCTGTCAGGTCATCCATCCGACATCGATTCTACATACCGAGGAAGTACCTACCAGAAGTAAATTATATTAAGCACATCATACTTCGAATATATCACACACACATAGTACTAACAAATGCGCATTGTTAGTTTGGGCAAATATTGAGGATACATAATTAATAACGTGTTTTATATGTATCTGTAACTAACTGCTTACCGATAAATATTCCATATTTATACAAAGAAAATATATTGCCCGTCAGGCTCGTCATTATTAACGGATTAAATAAAAAAAGGGATGAATACTCACATCACATCCAGAAAATAATGTAGATCATAAACGTGGCACCATACTATAAAAACAATCTACTAATAACTGCAAACATTTCTTTGCAGTACAATTACTAATGTAACCTTGGATAGTTCAGATGTAAAATTGGGGTACGTACACACCAATCATATTTCCACTGATGTAGCAAATCTTTTCTATCTCTTTACAACTTCGTGAACCTTTAGTCATTTAACCTCCGATTGGCGAAATATAAGGTTACAAGTAGAAAATTTCGAATTTCATTAGAATCATTGAATTAATAGAATAATTAGAAACGACGTCTTTTAGGGGCGAAATCATCGCCACGTCGATTATCGTTGACCCAGTGGCCTCTAGCACTGCCACCTCCACCCATATTTCCGGAAGCTCCACGAGAGCTGTCACGTCCATCGTAACGGTTGCCGTGGCGCTCATAAGAACTCATGAATGTTTTTGGATCCTAGTTATAATATAGACCATCATTATTATCCAAGGGCCAAATATATTTCTTTATT
This sequence comes from Cryptocephalus primarius, assembly GCA_963576515.1. Taxonomy (NCBI): domain Eukaryota; kingdom Metazoa; phylum Arthropoda; class Insecta; order Coleoptera; family Chrysomelidae; genus Cryptocephalus; species Cryptocephalus primarius. The sequence goes on along the minus strand of OY754936.1, from coordinate 19,295,803 downwards.
TTTTATTATACAGCAATTCGTTCCAAATTCAAATGCAATTTTTTTAATCTAGTAGGTATGTACCTAATGTATTTTGGAAAGCTTGACAGTCAGAGATTTATTGCATGGAAATTTGGTTAGAATGCATTTTAAAAAATTGTATGAAAATTACTATCGGCACCCGATAAGTTTTTAACAAAGTAACTATACACAATACCTCAAATCATTATATGCTTGGTAAAATAGCAAGAATTTATAAATTTAATACGTCAAATAATATCATATCTCTATTAATGTTGTAAATAACAACAAAAACCGCATGTAGTCACAAAACAGGTTCCTTATTACATGAAGAGTAGGTTCCAAAACACGACAATACAATTCATGTGAATTCGTATTAAAACATTTTAGACAACAAAGAATTCAGAAAACAGTGCCAAAGATTAAACCAACCCAAAACGCAAAATGCTGTAACCCAAAATCACACAATCTAATAGTTGAATTTATCTTCAGGAACATTTCAAACTTTTAATAGAAATTTTTAAATAGGAAAGTTTCTTGGAAAATATCGAATATGATGACAACTGGGTTAGCTATTGAAACCATTATATCACATTAAATGCGTCATAGAGAAAAGAAGATCCCACAAGTAATGCCTTTTGCTGATAGAACTCCTCTAATGTGTCTTCATACCTTATATCTTTGCAGACGGACATGTTCGTTACATCCAAGCATGCTTAAACCAATCAAATCCGTTATATTATTGGGCTAATTTAATATTAAATATATTACGTTTAAAATAATCTGCATATGTTACGAATACGAATGTTCTCAATTGAAATATTTTAGGCGAATAATAATTTAGAAATTTTAATTGTTTAAAGTCTAATGACAAAATGAAGTACCAAGGTTTTACAAGTAATGGTTGTAGAACAAAAGTATTAAATAATAAATTATCGTAATATTTCGATCAGTTCTGATTTCAAACACTCCGTTTCATACTAAACGATATTCTATCCATCGGGTTTATTGACAAACCGATAAACATTTCAATCACCGCGAAAAACTCAAGAACGAAGAACTATCGAGCCACTTTCGACCATCAGTAGAGTTTTTTTATGTTTCTATTAAAGCTGGTACGAGTACTAGACGCCCTTAAAAATTAGATAAGTGATCATTTTCTGATACACTCCCGAAATCATTTTTGATACAGTAACCGTCGGGTCCGTTACCTAATTACTGTGCGCAATTATAGCGTAAAAATATTTATAGGTGGACTAGGGTTCATAATTTGAACTTGGGTAATATCTACAAGCTCACTATTCATTTAGTACGTACTACTGAACATCCTTTGCAGTAATATTTGAAATTTTTTAGGTAAACTGAGGAAATGAAGCAAAACTGGAGGAAATTAAGAGGTGCTGACTGTTTCGTCGGATATACGCACAAAGTGCAGTAATTCAGTAGGCAAGAACTAGTGGAATCGATTATAACATTTTGACTGTAGAAAGGCGACGAAGGACGGTACTTATGAAGAAAAAAATAGATAAAAACAGTTCACGGATTATTACAAAAAACGCGGAGTACATTTGTATACACGGGAATTAATTTCGTTTTAATTTTTCCCAACTATACGAGGGGACATCCAAAAGAAACCAAACCGATGCGATGGGTCAAATTGTTGTAGTGACACGTTCTGCCGCTAGAGCAATATAAAGCTACCATTCCCGAGTCAGCAGCTATAGTCACCAAAGAAGGTATTGTTCGGTTTGTGTAATTTTTTGAGTTACAGTTGCTAACAGAAATTCTTGCAATGTTAAAAACTGCCTGTAAGGACGATGCTATTGAGAAAACCTCGGGTTTTTAGTGGTTTTTCCTGTTTCAAAAAAGGTGAAATGTCAATTGATGACAATCCCGGAGTTGGTCCTTCTTCCACAGCCTGAAGCCATAAAGATTGAAAAAAATCACAAAATTGTCCTGGGAGAGTAATCATTGAAGAAGTTCTGGTTGAGTTCAGTTCAGTGAATTTTAACGAAAAATATAAGGATAAAAAGGATGGTGACCAACAATGCTCACACTGCCCGTTTGTGCCCAAATTTTTGTCTTTTTGAAGGCCTTTTGTTTAAAAATTATATGAATAAATTTACAAAAAAAAGTTTGGTTTCCTTTGAGTATCCCCTCGTATTTGACCTCTCCTACTAACTTCTACAATTTGCAAACTTGGGAGCTGCGGCTTTATTTTATTGGGGTTATCGAATGCATATATAATCAGTATTATAAATCCAAATATAGCGTGCTAATACTACTAAAAATAAAATAAACTCGATTCGAGAACAAAAACAATATAATCACGATACATGTGACGTTGTCACATTGTATACACCGCATACCGTGTTATTAAATACATTGTAAATTAAATTTTTACTGTTTCTTTCCATAATTCATAGTTCAGAGGTGAATCTCAAATTTATATCAGCACATTATTGGGTTTGTTTAACAAGATGTAGAAAACTGACTATATTTTAGTCTAAAGAGCCCGTAGAAAAGCTTGTAAGGCATTCAAATGAGATTTCATAGAACTGGATTTCTTTTTTCAATTATATATTTGCCAAGTCCACAATGGGACAATTGTTTATAAATAGTCGCGAAACAAAATGCTAGCTAGTGAACGTTAGCTTTGGTTTGTAAATATTCGTCTTGCACTGGGTGCGAACAAATCGGAGGTATAATTATTTAATACTTATACAACAGATAAATTAAGGCATTCTTACAAATCTTACCAAACAAATGATCTATGAGGTTTCATGTATATGCGAATAACAAATGTTACAGGTTTGTTTCTTAAATATTGACAATTTTTAATCGAGTACAACAACTCTAAGTAACGACCTGCGAAAGTAAAGGTTCAATGGAGACTCACTCGTATATTCTTCAAGTGACACAACAATTAAAACCAATTTTCTTCCCATACAATAATATTTTAGGTTTTGCGTATAATTATTTTCATAGACTAAATATATATATATATATGGGTAGTGCAGTTTTTGTTTAAAATGGATCACCAATAATAATAGAAGGCATTATAGAAAGGTGTTACACAAAATTGTTATAAACGATGGTAATATGTCACTAGTTAAGAAACAAGATAATACTTTAAAAAACCAATTTTCGATTAAGGTCTGCTAGTTTTAAAAATGTATGTATTGGATATTCATTTCTAAGTATCTAGAATAAAAAATTTGATTATTAAATGCTTCGGAAATATTTTTTTTGTAATATCAAAGCTAAAAATAATAATTATTGGATTTAAAAATCACTCATAAATTATAAATTTTCCTGTTATTCAAAAATTTTTGTGAAAAATTGGGAGAGAATGCGAGATTGAAGAAGTGTTTCCTTTCCTTCTACTATCTAGAACTTCTACAGCTCACAGTTGATTAAATAGAAAAAAAAAAATAAATGTGCACATTCATATCTCATACATAGATACTTCCAGTTAATACAAAATTAAAAATTTATAACACCATGCAAAAATTATAATATTAAAATGTCAGTTTTAAAGCACAATATTATTAGTGATAAACATTGCAGGTAGCTATTGAAGTACAAAATGCCTGAAACGCCTTACCTGCTTTTCACTAGGCGGGACCCTACGATTACTAGGGCACCTTTACTCCCATTACACTTTGAAAAGTTCTAATACCTTCACCCAATTATGTTACCAGACTTTTGTTTTATTTTGGAAATACAAGCTTATACAACCTTACACACAAATTAGCGTATTTTATACATCGCTGATAAGCCACTTTTAACATTCATGGTTGCAAAACAACCGAACTACATTGTGCAGTAGTTGTGTAGAATAACAGATTCGTAATGAGATATGTAGTGATATTGAGTTCGTTATATACATGAGGATGCGAATTTTGCCACACAACTGAGGTAGAATTTTATAGCCCATCAGTTCTGCCACGAGAGTTGAGGATTATAAGTTACTGTGATTGAATACATTAATATTAGGTTGGCTTGGTCACTTTCATTTTAAAGACTGTAACAAAAAAAAACGTTGCATTGAAACTACATGCAGCAGAGCTGGTTGACCTCCAATACACATATACCACCATGATTAAAAATATACAACGAAACCATTTACGTAAGATGTAAATAATGAGGAAGGACTAACCACACACACCATAAATATAATCCTCATTCCAGATGCCTCACCACCAATAGAAATAATGTATCTAAAAATGGTCTCTTTATTCCTACATAGTAATTTATTTAGGTAGATGGTTTCATTTGCCAGTGAGACTTTCGATATCAACCTAGATTAACAATCCCTTCACCTTCAAGCTATGGCCTTTCACCACAGGAAGAAAGAAAACAGCAATTATTAAAATATCGCTTGACAAAATTTGCTTGGTCAGTGATTTTCAGGTACTTCTTAATTAACAAAACTTGAAATAAAATTAAATCTGGTTGGAGACATTTCAAAATAAATGTAATAACGCAACATGAACGCACTTGAGGGCGTGTCTAAATACTCTTTCCAGTTTACCTTCTCTTGTTTGCGCACCTCACTGACCAAGTAAAATTTGTCAAGTTATAAAGACCTCTTGGTAATTTAGCAGAATGATCTGATAAAATGTGAATGATCTGCGAATAATCTAAATATTCCTTTACTGTTTTTAGTAAAAAGGAACATGTGCTTGATAATGGTAACTAGGGATCTATTTGGGATTGGAAAAATTACAGCTGTGATAATATTAGATCGGATAATAAATGCTGAAGTTCATATTTAGGATGGGGAGAGTTTAGCTTAGATAAAGTGCGAAGCAGATTAGTTGTGTTAACATGTTTTACACCGCTGTTTGGGGATGTGTCCCAATCTTCCAATAAACAGTTCATATTCTCCATTAGTTCCATTTAATTCCTGGAATGGAATGGAACTAATTCCATTAATTCCATTGGTAGTAATTGGAAGGACCCATAAAAAGGTTAATATGGGCTAGTCTGTTCGTGCAAAGATCATTGATGAAAAGATTCATATCAACATATTTAAACAACAATCTTCTTTGATCGAGAATATGACTTGTCTGTTTTAATGTGATGGATAACTTGATAGATTCTGTTTAAACGTCAACTTCCTTTGGAATATATTCTGAAGTGAGCATTTCGCTTTTTTGTATATTATGAATTATGTAGACGATTAGATAAGTGAATAAATAATTCAATACACTTTTTGTTTTGAAGACCTTTTTATAATTCAGAAATATGATTTCTAATATTTAATATTTTAATTTTTTGCAAGAACCTAACAACCACTTAAATATATAAGCCAAGTTGTAATGAATGTAACGTCAATTAGCTAAAAACAATGTGAAATAATAATGAAAAACCATGCAATTCACACAAACCAAGGCAATTTCAATGGAGAATCATCACAACACTCATTTAATACAATTTTAATACAAGCATATTCTTCCAATTTCATGAAGTCGCATTTCAAACTAAAAATTCTATACACTTCCAAACTGAATGCTGTTGGTAATTACCAAACAAATGAAGCCAAAACTTCATTACCCTAATAAAGGGAATTAGGTATAAGGGAGGATTGGAGTACAAATTGACGAGTAGGAGAGGAAAGGTAAAAAGGAAATAACACTGACCAACAAACAAATCAAAATGTTATAATCATGCACACACTACATGTACACCATGAAACCTTTTGTGTTCGTCAAAAGGGTTTTGGTAGATATATAGATTAATTAATAGCAAAGTTATATTTTGTCTTCTATTCTAACAGTATGTGAAGTGTTACTATTGTTGAATTCTACTGTTTAGTTAGTGCTGCAACATATCTTATCAAAGAAAAAAATTCAATCTCTTTATATATGAGTGACTTATAAATCTGAAACCGATTTTTTTACCAACATTTGCAAAATCAGGAGTCACCACCCCAAATACATTATAAAAATAAAGACTTACCATTGGCCCATTTTCCTCCAAAGCTAGAATAAAAATAATATTAATTTAATACAGGTTTAGATATTAATTTAATTTCAAACTTACCAGCATTATACCCAGGTGGTTGGTCATATGCCTGTTCTTGTTGATCGAGCATGGAATCCAGGTTGTGGGCCTGCATGAATAAGTTGTTCTCCTGCTGCCGTCTTCTCAATTCCTCCTGTTGTTGTAACACACGATTCTCCATCTCTTCTTGAGTACGCCTCATCTGTTCTTCAGCTCTCAATCTTTCTTCTTCTACTTGACGTTGTTTCAGCTCCCATTCGCGCTTCTGTCTTTCCTTGTCCATTTCACGAGCCCTCAGTTGATCACGTAACATTTCAGTTTCATGTTCATATTTAGCATACTCCATTTGAGCAGCCAATTTCTCTTTTTCAAGTTCCATTTCCTTCTTTAAAGCTTCTTCCTTCTGAGTGTACAAATCGTACAATTGCTTCCAACGCATTCCATATTCATTTTCAAAAGAACCGGGGGCCGCAAATCTGGGACCAACTTCTCTTTCTTTGTGGTACGTCACATTTTTCTTAGGCATATTCTTTTCAGGATAACCATCAATGTCATCGACAATTTCATGTGATTCCACAATGCAAGGGTGAAGAGAGCCGGTGAGGAAGAAGCAACCTTCGCTACATTTTCTTATTGCATGCAGAGCTGATCCTTTACGAGCAAAATCAATTATTGCTTCTCCCGTTGGTTTTCCTCTTTCATCAACACATACAATACACTTTTCGATCTAAAAAAATGTTGGATGTTTGGTTGAATAGATTTAAATAGATGGTAACTTACCTCTCCAAACACAGAGAAAGCATAATGCAGTAGTTCGTTAGAAACGTAAGGTGTTAAATTCTTAACTTTAACTGAAGCAGAGTTCGGAGCAAATCTTATTTTCAGATTTCTCGATTTCAAGACAACACCATCGAGCTCTCTTTTAGCCTTTTCGGCATTACTGTGATAGTCCAGCTTCACGAAACCAAAATTTTTCTCTTTGTTGATGAAGATTTCGGAGGTCTCCCCAAATGGTTTAAATAGTTCTTTGATGTCATTTTCGACAACTTCTACTGCGACATTGCCAAGGTACAAACGGTTGCGTCCATTAAACTTCTTCTCGCTCATTTCAATTGGAGGCAGATCATAGGTAGGCCCAGACAGCTGCTGAACACGCTCGTTAAATTTCTCATCCGATCCCCGTATAAAACGCCCTCTACCACCTCCTTCTCTTCCCTCAGGCCGAGGGCCACCCTCATGTCCATCTCGGTCGCCGTGCTCACCATCGTGGTTGTCTTCACGAGATTCCATTTTAAATCCACCTCCCGGACCACCGCCACGGTTACCCATGTAGCCGCCTCTTCCTCTTCTAGGCTGATCAAACATTTTTCTATCATCACTCCCTTTTTGATTCTGGAAGTGGGACTATAAATAATATTAATAAGGGGGTTAAAACACTGATAGGAGAACCTGGTCATTTTTCAAGAACCAAAAGGAAATAATTGTAATTAATGAAAACAAACGGATAGATACTGATATGAACATTAAAAAAATGTTTAGTGTGTGTGTGTCTCTCTCTCTCTCTCTCTCTCTCTCTCTCTCTCTCTCTCTCTCTCTCTCTCTCTCTCTCTTCAACATGTATATGACTGTAACTGTTGTGTTATTCAATAATCAAATTGCAAATCAGAGGAACAAAAATACTTCAGGTTAACCATGTATAGTTTCAGAATTGAGATGTCTCAAATTTTAAAAATACGCCGAAAAATGACGTTTTGTAAAAAAAATCAAATCCAACTTTCACAGTTGATTTCCATTATAATAAAAGTGTTTCCTCAAAGTCAAAACCAGACCAAAGCCAACTGGGGAGACTATTAATTAAAATTCAGAGAACCAATAGTGGATTCAAGTCACATAACTAACAGGACCGAATTCTATTTATGTATTCTGAAAAACGAAACTATACTGTTTTGTAGACATATATCACCACAGATTTGGTTTAAAGTAATTCAGATTATAGTTGAAGAACCTGAGTTAGTTCTGAATCGAAACACCAATTCTGAAAACACAGGCATACGAGACACTTTTAAATTTTATCAGGACAAAGAGCCCAAGCATAGCGCCATGACTGTCCGAGAATGACTTCTTTATAATTGTCCAAAGGATATTAAAACTAATTATTATCATCAGACAAGAAAGGTTTAGAAAAGAAGTTTCAAATAAAACAGAAGTCAGCAACAAATCACCAAGCCCGGTTGTAAGAAAATTAAGACAAGCTTCGAAAATTCTCAGAAATAAGCCCTTGAGATCACGCCGAGGAAAAATATCTCAAATAAAAATTATAGGCGTCTAATGTAGTAGATGAAATGTAAAATTTAGTAAGAATATGTGAAGTCACTTTAGAAATAATTGGGGAAAACTGAAAATTCACAAGACAATGGATCATTGAGAGATCAGTCAATGCAACTATTATGGTATTCAATATTGATTAGACATTATATCAAACACACAAGCACAAAAATGATGGAGATTAATAGGCGCTTTGCCCTTACCGACTTTGAAATCGCATGGTCACTTCCAAATTTCTCCATAAACATTTCTTAAATTTTAAAAATATACTTTGAGTTTTGTTCATAGTGGACAAATTTTCGTTGTTGACATAGGAATTGTAAAATCACCTAAAGCATGGTTCATTTAACTATCTTTTGTTGAAAACTGGAACGTGTTCCACATAGAAATATAGAAGATGAACACAGTTTATTTTCCCACGATTTCAACAGGTTTTAACAAATAACAAATAGGTGTATCATTTCTTTAGGTAAACAGCTTATTACAGTATTTATCAGGTCTAATTTCAATAGTATCACTTCAATTGAATAGTGCTATTTGAACACCCTATTATCCAACGATTGTTGAATCATTTTAAAAAATTTTGAACCTACTGGTGGAATTGTAATAAGTGGAAGTAAGACATAGCAAGCCTATTAAATTATCCAAAAAAGCTCGCTTGTACTTTAATTAGCCTGTAATGCAAACATATGATAAAACCAAAGGGACAAGTCATTTGTTGACGGGACCGGTGAAAAACACCGAATTAACTTAAATATAAAAGATTGGTGAATATGTACATTAAAATTGGGTGCATTATTCAAAGAACCAAATTGAATTCCATCAGTTTTCAGCAAACAATATGGCCTCCATTTTCGCCAAGAGACAGTTCAGACAAAAATCGATCGTCCGAAATAAGCGCACATCGAATATGTTTATACATGTACATTCAAACACCACAACGCAGAAACATTTGCATGGCGACACTGGAGCAAAACGATGGTTCATAAAAATTACTTACGCCGCCTCCTCTCCCGCCAAATCGGCCTCTGCCGAACCTCTCGCCACCTCCGCGTCTGTTTGGGAAATTATTTGGTTTCTCTGGAACGGGATTGTTTTCGTCGGTAACTGTGTCTGCTTTGACTGGTTGTTGAACATCGGTGTTACTTTGAGCTTCCATTTTGCAAGAGTTTCTTTTGCGAACACAAAAACCACGATCAACTTAACTAGACGCCGACGACGAAATGGCCGTTTCACCGTTCACAGCCAAACACAGGCCGACGCACCGTGGTGCACCTGCGCACTACGTGGAACGGCATAATTGATTTTGGTTAAGCAACCAGCTTTACTCGACTTAAGCTGTGTTTCCATTTACGAGTAAGAAAGACCAACGAACGAGACTCGATGTAGGAAAATGTGGGTACGGATATCATTCGGTAAAGTAGGTAAATTTTTACTTTAGCCCCTCGTTTTTCGATTTTTTAGCACGAACGTAATTACAAGTCGTATAGGAGTCATTTTATGCAAGAAGGGCACAAATGGAACGCAGGAGTAAAAAAGTTTGTTAGGTAGGATCACAATAGGAAAAAATATGTCGTGGTTAGCGAATATTATTTGAGAGGGTATGGAAAAACACCCACTACACAAATATTTTGCACTCGAATTGAGGTGAAATTTTGCCCCAATATCGCAAGGTTTGGTCGGTGGCTTTTCTGATATAACTGGTGAATTTGTGTTATGGTCGAGGCATTATAGTTGAAGTGAACGTGAATTACGATGTGAAGCAAAGAAATAATTGAAGAGAATTGCTGAAATAAGATTTGTTTCCATTACCAAATTAATAGCGGAGGGCTCCCATGTCCTAAATCAGACAGATCTGCCGGCAGATTCGCAGTCATCTACGGCCAAGTTTGCCTGTTTATATAACTAGAGTGTATATAAGAGAAGTCTTTAGTGGTGGACCGTAATGAAATTAATTCAACAATCAATTTGTACAGTTCATTCAAAACAAATGTAGTATCACATGACCTCGTGACGTTATATCGTCTCTATCATATCGAACTATCGAATGTGGAAATCGCAACTTTTCAAGAGAGCAAAAGACTTAATTGTGAATCCATAATCGGCGCCTTGACAAAGAGGCAAGTATTTTAAAAAAAAATCATACAAAAATTGGAAAGAGGTCTTAAAATTATCACCATTCCATTTTCAAGGAAGTAATAAAGATAATAATTATTGAAGCCAAAATAATAATTGACAAAAAGAAAGTACATTGAAAAATATGCATAAAAATTTTGAAGGTCTCTATTGGTATGCGTTATTGGGATGTTTAAGTTGATTGCCCTCGTTTCGTCAAAGCTTGTCGTTATAAAAGATTTTTATTTTCGTTATTATGGTACTGATACCACTGTATAACCCGGCAGAATTAAAAAAAAAATGTACCTATCGTTCATACCGTTTACTCTTATCAAAAGGATTCCGTTCAATCGGGATCTGTGATTCTTGGACAAAAATTGTACGCTTTATCATTTAAGAAACTCAATTGAAAGAAATGAATCAGTAATTTTTTTCTTCTATTGACAGCATCGTTTATGTTTTTCCTTAATTAGAAAAATTGAGATTCCTGGCACAGCTGCTGATGGCTTTTACTGGGTGCCAGTGTTAATTAGAGATTTTCGTATACGATTCAGACTCAGGCAGATGTATCAAACCATTGTAAAAGTACGCGTTATTGTAAGTGTAAACACCGCTTTAGATATCAGATAATTATGATGAGTTAAAAAATGTTTTTAATGTTTGTCGAAAGAGGAGCCACCAACACAGCTGAACATAACACGTGTTTTGTTGAGTTGACTTCCGCTGCCAATAGTTTTGGGTGGGAAAATTTAAATACATTCAAATTAAATCCATAGACAAACGATAAAGTCGTTAGATAACTACTCATCAGAAGTTGAGGATGTTATCAATATTGATGTTAAATTGAAACATAAGTTTGTTTTCTGTATATAATAGTATACAATAATAAGAACGAATGCACGCAAATAAATGCCATTTTGAGTTTAGAAGTAATTTTTGATAGTTGTTGGATAAATTTTGCCATATCCGGGAGGAACTGACTATATAGTTAATATGCGGTCTCTGCCGTCATGTTAGCCTAGAAGAAGCTCAGTTTAACCACCGATCTACTTTAGTCTTTTTAACTTCACTATCTTGTTTCATTTCTGATATGTATTGATTAAACTTACTAGCAACTCAAAGCCTAAATGTTTAATAAATCAATATGAAATTAAAAATTTAAATCAGTTTCAAAGTACAAATTGTGAAATTTTTAAAAGCAATAAATTTAGTTTAATTTATCTTTTCCAAATTCCATAGTAAAAATTTGTAGGAAATCGAATATATACAGCAGAATTATGTATGGCTGGAAATGTTTACCCACTTCCCCATTACCTGGAAACTTTGCACGCTGGTAGCTTCAGACCCAGAAAAATCCAAAATTGTTATTTCCAAATGGGCGATATGTATTTAACGAAAACAGAATAACCATTAAAAAATGTAAATGGAGTACACGTATTTCTATCTTATGCCTCGAGATGGTTCAGAAAGTGTTCAAATAGCCAGGAACTTTAAACTCAGTATCGCTGGAGGGAGTACAAAAGGATGATCCCTATTTAACAGTTCCTAAATACCTAGGGATTTCCAACTTTGTACCACTTATAATTTAGACTTCAAGATGATTCAGAAAAATACTATAACTCCAAATTGCCCTCGTCGAGATGGGGAAAAACAAGGTTGGCATTTATGTTGTCGATTGTATTCGATTTCGAAGTTAGAAACTTTAAATTCTGCGGTTATAACAGAAAATTTAAAAATCCCAAATTCCACTTGCCAAGGCAGTATTCAAGGGAATGAAATTTATGCAAATTTTAATTAGCAAGATTCTCGAAACTTGGTATAGTTGTAGACTGAGCTCTTAGATGGCTTGGAAAACTTCAATAATCACAAATTTCGCTTTCCGAGGTTAAGTCGAGCAAAGCTAGATACATTGGCTTGTATTAAATAAAACATCATTTTAAATAGGAAATGTATTTGGTATAAATAAAAAAATTCTATATATATATATATGGTAAAACAGAAAGGTAGCCGTACATAGTAGCAGTCAATCTGTAATCACGGAAATGTTATTAGAAGATAGTCAGATGATGTAATATAAACATCAGCTTTACTCAATCAATTAAATACATAGTACACAAATGTTTACACCCTTCAAAAGCAGCAGCTTAATTAAAATTCACCTTTTTAAATTGTACTCAAATTTTATAATCGATTCAATGAGTACAGTCCTCATAGGTTGTTATAAACTGTATACACATATAGAACTCAAAGTCGTTTATAAACTTTAATCTACAAGTTATACTTGCAACACAATAAGTGCAAATAATTACAACTCGACACCCATTAAATTAAATACTGGTTATATTTTGGACTGCTGATATGTATTCCAAAATAAAAAATCTACCTTTAATACTAATAAATGCAATACAGGAATATGACAGACACAATAATATGATAAAAAATGGTATATGTATAGAATATATATAAATTACAAAAATTGACCGGTGCTCCATTACACAGCTTCGGTTGGACTTTGGAATTCGGAAAGAGCATGAATTGGATTCTGAACTTTCTTCTGTGAGCCCTTTCTGATTTTGGCACGTACCTCTTCAGGCTTTTCAGGTCTTACAAGAGGCTTCTTTTCTGGCGCTTTCATTTTCCACACCACTATCGGAGACTGTAACCAAAATATTATAAGAAACATACTAATGGCAAAATTAATTAACTTACAGCAACTGTTCCTTGCCTTGGATATTTAGTAGAAGCAACATAAGAAGCTTTAACCGTAAGGACGACTGCATTCATCAAGTTCTTAGCAGCTTGAATTAAAGATGTAGCGCTATCCAACTAAAATGGTGATTAGTTAAATCCAAAAATTAGCAATCTGGAATTATTTTACTTACTCCTGATACAATAAGTTCACCACTAATATTTTGAACATCAGCCTTCACTTTAGACGTGATGTTCATTTGATGACAATAGAGTGCAATACGTTGAAGGTAGGCAAGCAAATCTTTCTTAGTAGAACTTTCTGGACATTGCTCAGCAATCTGTCTCGTTAATTTATCTAGTTTTGTACCGGCTTCGGATATCTTTTTAGCTGCGTTAATAACGTCCATTGTAGTTTTAAGAGGTCCACGGCCCCTATACAAATAATTAAATTATTGTGTTACATTTAATATACTGTGAATAATACCTTGTAAAATCAGTCATTTCCATCATAATCATGCACATATGCTTGGCTAAGACAATGATATCATTGCCAGTATCATCCCATTTAGCCACTTCTCTATCAAATTTGAGTTTTTCACTGCGAAAGAATTCTACTTGCTGAAGAATCTTCTGTTTATCTTCTTCCGGCATCTTACCCATAGCTTCCTAACATAAAATAAAATAAATCAGATAATCTTTACAAAATGCCATGTCGACTTACTCTCGCAGTAGTAATACCACTAATGTCAGGATATTCATCTACGCCATGTTCTCCAGTGTGAGCACTCGCTGAAATAAAAATAGAGATGTAATTTTAAGACTCAAATGATTTCTAAATAACTTACATTTACTTCTAGTCTCCAAAGTGTAATTTTCATCAAGCTCAACGTCTTCAGGGTCCAAATCTTCATCAGCCTGAAAATATATAAATTAAATGTATTTTAAATTACACAAAAAATGACACCATCACTATGTTTGCATCAAAAAATTATATAATCTTACCCTGTTCATGAGCACAGCTCTTCTAATTTCACGAACTCCATCATAAACCAATCTGGATGCATCAATGAAGTCATTTTCGTCTACTTCCCTGGGAGGATTACTACCCAGAGCTTGCACAGCAACTTGAACCCTCTGTGTAAATTTTGGCATGACCTGGTCATTAAGTACTTTGACAGCTTCTAATACCCGCTTGGTATATATGCATGGCTCATAATTGTCCATTTCAGCTGTTACCACATTGCAGACCCTGTTAGAACGTCCTCGGATTCCACTGGCAGTGCGATCCAAAGTATCGGCATCACCTGAAAAATGTAAATGTATCAAGCATCTCACAGATGTCATTAATAATCGAAGAGAGAAAATATTTCCAATATTTTTTTATTTGAAGCATTTATTAATGTACCGGTTCCATTCAAGATTATTTAACTACTACCGTTTATTTATGGGGTAGGTAAGTCTTATAAAATAGGGAAACTAAATTTAGGGTTGATATGGTTAAATAGAATAATTTTTACCTTCTTGTAATGCCAGAACACATTTATTAACATCCTCGAGGATGTGATTTTCCGAAACAGCCAAAAAGTCATCAATAGTTGTTATGTCATCCACCGCCTCGGTTAAAATTCTAACTTGATTTTCCCAAGATTGTTTGAAAGCGTCCATATTTTCTTGAGCAACTTTACTGCGAGGCCTGACAGCTAAGATACGAGCCGCATTGATCACTTCGGGACAGAGGCTATCGATTTGAGCTGCAGCATAACGAACCATCTTGACACCATCCTCATTATTGGACATGCTGCACACCAGGTTGGCTACTTCCACTAATTTGTTCGAATGCTCAGTAAAGACCACAGCATACTCTTCAACCTCTTTTTCATTTCCATTTTGAGCTGCACTAATCAGAACGAGCAGAGGCACATTTGTTTCCAAAAAGCTTGAAAGACGGATAGAAAATTATTAAGAACACTTATATATGATGCCATTATACCTATCAGAAACATGATCGACCACCGCCTTACGGAGTTGTCTACGAAGATCTCTCGTCTTTCTGCTCATGTTGTCAATTGCTCTGTTAAGACTCTCACTCTTATCCTTATTGCCCATCTGACAAATGATATTGTAAAGTAAGAATTTTATGCCTATAAGAATTTCAATAGAAACTTACATTTGTCATATACTCCGATAATAAATCTTGCAAAGCTTGTCTTACTGCATTACACTCGGCAACAATTCTTTCTCTTCGTTCATCCCTGGTACAACTAGAATCTGCCATGAGAGCTGCACCACTAATAATACTTTCCAATCTCTCTTCCAATGAGGGACGGGTGTGGACCTCATTGTAAGCCAAGGGTTCCATTACCATGTGATCCTACCAAACATAGGGTAAATACTTGTAAACGAGGGTGAAGAATAGCGTAGAAATAATTTTTGAATTTGTAGATCAATTGGGTGGTTCAAGTAATAAATGGAAAAAAACATTGCAAATATTTGAGAATTTTAGAGGAAGTTTTAGTACCAGTGATGCAGCATTTGAAATGACGGTTATGTAACACAGTTTATATAATTTTATTATTTACATGGAGTTTACACAAGTAAATTTCATTTTCAAATTGTGGTAGTGAGAGAAAAAACAAAAGTATATGGTCACATCGCTTCCAGCCAAGAAAGACAAAAAGGACTTTTAAACATGAACAGTGTGTATAATGTGAGAAATGGAGAACAAGGAAAAGAAATACAATAGTATAATTAAATAATAATGGTTATATGAAAATCGGTAAGTTCAAATATTTGAGTGAAAGTATAGATATATGCAAATAGGTGAGTAAAATATGACTTATTTTTTGAATAAAATATTTGTATCACTTTGTAAGTTTTGTAATTAAGTATTTATTTACCTGACCACTGTGAAGTCTTTATTCAAATTAATAAAGTTCACATTCTGACATTCTGGTGTATTTGCATTATTAGTATAGTGTATATAGTATATAGTACAGTAGTATATAACAGGTTTGTTCAACATTTAATGATACCTAGGGGAAGGTAGGACAATTAGTTATCAAATCATAATGTTCCATATATATCTTGCTGTGTATGTTATGCATATGCTTGTAGTTACGTACAATGTAGTTATCAGCATAGAAAACATTTTAGCATTTTATGGTACTAGTGAAAGCATGAAGTTAATGTAGATAGAAAGAATATTGGGGAAACAGTATCAATACAAAATGAGATGTGCCTGTGGGAAAACTTAAGAACTTGGAAACTTACGTCAAAATCATCAAGTGCTGCGGCAAGTTCTCCTGGTCCATCATAAGGCCCAGAAGCTGGTTGAGGGGTACGTCCTTGAGCAACGTCATTGATTGTATTCACAGCTTCGCACACTTGCTTCAACACGTAATCCCTATTAGCTTTAGCCGCAGCCAATTCAGGATGACGTACATACACCTTTGAAGCAGTCAAGAGCATAGTGGAATGTTTCTTTAATACTGCCCTGGCAGCAGCGAGGTCGTCCCTTAGTTGGGGATCTTTCAGTTCTTGCTGCCTCTTAGCAGCTTGATTCATCAGTTCATTGGCATTTTGACCAAATGCTTTTATATTGTCCATTAGTTCACTATTGCTTGATGCATTCTTTAATTTCTCTAAATCGTCTTCCACTACATGTAGGGACTTGAGTAACAAATGTACATCTACCATGTCAGCAAGAATCAGCAATCTAGTCACAGCCGATAATAAATTCCTTGCGGCTCGTACCATGTTTCCTCTTTTAAGTGACGAGCAGGGATCTTCAGAAAATTCCCTAGCTGCCAAACTCATGGCCATACCTACCGATTAAAATTTAAATACTCTTCAGAATTTTTTAATCAAATGTTTATCAGAAATTTATGATACTACCAAGTCCCATATCACAATAGTAATATAAACATTTAGCTAACATGTGGTAAATTATTTTTCCAATATAGTGCAAATATTAATGGCTCCCTTAAAAAAACAACATAAATTACTCCAAAGGTAACACTCCCTATGAGCATTACTATAAATTACATTACTTTTACACTTGGATACAGTATTTTACATTGAACCAAAGGAATGAGTCATTGATAGTAAAAACTGTAGCTCTCAAGAGTGGTTGTTTTTGTCAATTTCTTCACACATTTGAATAACAAATTAACCTGATTTACATTCTTATGTTTACCTATGGACAATAAACAAGACCAAATGTGACATGGACCAGAATATGAAGTACTGTACTCATTGGTTTTAATGAGTGGTTTTTCCAACAAGGAATGTGATTTATATTCTTGAATCCTGTTGGTAAAAGCTATAAATCAAGTTTTTCTTTTGTAGTCCTATTAGGATTAGTATTTCAACTTGTTAGTGATAACTGTAAACAGTTTTGTTTATGAAAAAATATAAAGAACCAAGCACAAGTTGCAAATATTAATATGGCAAACAGTGGAATAAACCCTCTGTGCCATAAGTGTCCATATTTAAAATTGGATTAGATTAGGTCAACAGATTAGTTTATTTTTTTCACCTGCATTGTTACTCAACAGAGGGTGTGGCTACTAATCACTCATTCTATCAATTGTTTGCAGACTTCAAGCACAAATTTAAAAAAAATTACTTGTCTTGGTGAATAAATTGTTAAGAGCAAAAAAGAAATATGAATTCAAGGGATTTATTGAGTCATTGGAGATTCATATCAGGCTATCATGTACTTATTTGAAGTATCAAAAGTCAACAATTGTGTTGTTAGTACAAAAATTTTTGCAATACACAAAATTTGACTGAATAAGAACAGAGTCAAGCTTATGTTCTTTTGATTATTGTTCTATTTGTTAAATTCAAGTTGAACTTAATATTGCATGGTTTTTATGTAGCAGTTTGAATTTTCTTATTATGAAGAATTTTCTACATAATCAACCTCCGATGAATAGACTTCACAATAAACATTTTTTGTGTGTTATTAAATATTTTAAAATCGATCATAAGAATATGATATGGGAGTGTGATCACATTTTTGTTTACCCACGTGAACTCTGCTCAAAAATGCATGGGGACAATAAAACGAGTCTTACCAGTTTTCCGGACTTCATCCACCGCAGCGAGCATTTCTTCCGTTATATCTGGATTTTCATAAGCGATCTGTTCACCCTTTTCTATGAAATTTTCTGTAGCCTTTTCCACTGTGCTGACAAGAGCATTGGCACGTTTAGATTTACCTTTCTTCTTTTTGCTGGGCCCCTTCGTGTTCACTAGGGTGGTCACCTGAAGAACCAAGGGCTCCAAGGTCTTCTCCACTGACATGGTCCGTATTTCAAGATTTTTGGGATCCCACTTAAGCCCGAAACGATCCGCCATATTGATGAGCTGCTGAAGTCAAACACTTACAACGACTGCTAAAAATTACACTAGTTCGCTGGTTTCAATCAAATATCAGTCAAGTAACAAACTAATAAAATAAAAATCTTTTGTGGGTTATTAGTGAAATGAATCATCGATGACAAACAAGATGGATGACAAATCTGATTTCTAGTTTTGCAGTTGTTGTCATGAAGCATAGCATAGAACCTACTATTTGCATTCTTTGTTTTTAAGCTGTTGTTAAAATTTTTAAAGTTTAAATACAGCAATTTTTATACCAACTTCCTAGTTTTTGATGCAGGAAATGGCATACTTCATTATACTACACAATTTTAACATAATTTCCAAATCGTTTCAAACAAATTCCATTTGTTAGGTAATTTTCATATTAAATATTGGTGATCCTGTGGCTCACTGACATTACTAACGTTCTGCGATAATACCCAATATTAACCTTACTTTTCCGAAATTGTCATTTCTCTATTTTCTCATAATCTATTAGTGCCGTTTTGTGATTATTGTTTGCATTTGTATTATGTTATAAACATTGCTGAATATAAATGTTGAAGTTGTTTGTAAGTTTCAATCCGGGGCAGTCCGTACAACTTTATTAGAAACTTGCTACTCTTCGAAAATTTGTGATCAATAAACTCCTTTCTTTTAAATATCCAAAAGCAATTTGTCAGTTATAGTAATGTATTTCGTTCTTTAAAGAAATCACTAAAATGTCGAAGAATAAGTTAAATTTGACTCTACCACCTGGTTCTATAGACCAAACCCCAACTGTGACACCAACTTCTTCATTTCAAGATAATTCAACTGTGTAAGTAACACTAAATTTATTCAAATGCTATATATGAATGTTCCCTCTGTACATGGGACAAATCACGATTGTGATATTTAAAACGTAGATAGTTATTAAACAAATAATTTTTAGGCCGAATAGTTTAGTAGGAGGAGCCAGTATAGACAATTTAACAGCCCGTTTAGAAGAATTGGATATGGAAGATGATCAGCGTAAGAGAATTCAAATTGGTGGTGATTTATGTGATGATGACTTCGAAAAACTTGGGGAGCTGGGCTCGGGGAATGGGGGAGTTGTAACGAAGGTGAGGCACAAGAGCACTGGATTGATAATGGCGAGAAAATTGATACATTTGGAAGTGAAACCTGCAATTAAGAAACAAATAATTCGTGAATTGAAAGTACTGCATGAATGCAAGTTTGCCCATATCGTTGGTTTTTATGGGGCATTTCATAGTGATGGGGAAATAAGCATTTGTATGGAGTATATGGATGCAGGATCTTTAGATTTAATTTTGAAAAAAGCTGGAAGAATTCCAGAGAACATCCTTGGAAAAATTACCTCTGCAGTATTAAAAGGTTTAAGCTACCTCAGAGATAAACACGCTATTATGCATAGAGATGTAAAGCCTAGCAATATATTAATTAATAGCAGTGGGGAAATTAAAATATGTGATTTTGGAGTTTCTGGTCAGCTAATTGATTCCATGGCAAATTCATTTGTAGGAACAAGGAGCTACATGTCGGTAAGTGTATAATCATGATGAAAAAAAAATACACTCATCTATATCTTATCTTATCCCAGAAAAACACGTATGTTTATTGCATGATCTGTATACTATTACACTATTACATACTGATAAATATGTTATAAATAAAATATAAAACATTGCTGAAGTTAACGAGGACACAAGAGACAGTCATTTTTATCTCAATAAATTAAGTACTTATAAATATGTCAGAAAAAGTGCTCAGTCACATTCAAGTATATTATAAAAAGATCAGTGATGACAGTAGGAGGACTCAGATACTTTATTGTATATAACTTGTTCTTTTTATAACTCCCTGCATGTCTTTGGAATCTTGCTGGTCCTCTTGTTTTCCTAAATTGCTAATGGTTTACATTTTTTTAAAGTTGTTAGTTAAATCCTTTGCTCATAAATAGTCTATGTTCAGAGCTAAATAGGTTGAATACATTCTATTGATAATAAAGTAACAGTGACAAGCCTATTCTTACTATTCTTCAAAATCAAAAATTTTATTTATTCTTAAACATGTCTTGATTCTGCTTTCCTATATTTTACATGTGTAAGGGGTTTTTTAATCACATACATGCACACCAACATATGGTACCTAATCAACTAACAGTATTATTTGCTCAATATAAGGTATTGTTCTTTCTCTTAAATATTACGACTTCACTTCTTCAAACTCCTATTGCTTTATTGTCAATTTTTTATTAGACATTCTTGTACTCCTACTGCAAGATGTGTGAATTGTTTTCTCTCATTTATCTATAACAATATTTTTTGACAAGCTTCAATTATGATGAATGTTTTCTCTAGCTCAATTTCTGTGATTGTTACCAAAATTTAGGTATTGTATTCTTTTACTGTTTTTAAAACTGAGTACTATTTTGAATTTTTGTACTGGTTTTGATTGAAATTCAAATTTCTCACACACAAGCACGTGAGATTAAAAATTACATTACATTAATGCTATTAAACGTGTTGAACTTTTGAAATTCATATTTTTAATAAAATTACTATAAAGTTCATTAAAATAAAACACGGTAATATTGCCTGCCGTTCCTCATAACTTACTGCATAGTATAGTAATCCTGATGTATTTGTGAATGTACTATAAAATCCACAGTAACGGCAATCAATACATTTTACATTTTGTGTTTTAGCCTGAAAGATTACAAGGCACTCACTATTCAGTACAAAGTGACATTTGGTCATTAGGCTTATCTCTTGTTGAGATGGCCATAGGAATGTACCCCATTCCACCGCCAGATGCCAAAACATTAGCTACCATATTCGGTCCGAGAAATGATAATGATTCCCCTGATAATACAAAAGGACCACGACCTATGGCTATTTTTGAACTTCTTGACTACATTGTTAATGAACCACCTCCAAAACTACCATCAGGATTGTTTACAGACGAATTTAAAGATTTCGTCGATAGATGCCTAAGAAAAAATCCAGATGAACGAGCTGATTTGAAAACTTTAATGGTAATGGAAATATCTGCTAATCATTAGTAATGTCATTAAATTTCTTCTATTTTGTACAGAATCATCCTTGGATAAAGAAAGCAGAGTCTGAACATGTGGATATCGCCGGGTGGGTTTGTATAACAATGGATATTCAGCCACCAAATAAACAATGAATATTGTATGATATAGTGGTCATTTATTGTTGTATAATAATTCTTTAAAAATTAGAAGTTAATATTTTTCCTATCAGCTGTTTAAGAAATAGGTTCTTTAAAATTTTGAATACTGAAACCATGTTAAATAAAATCGTTAATTGTCTGACATACATACATATTGGTATGTCATCTTTCTACATTTTAAACATTTTTAATGACATCTATTATAAACAAAACATCACTAATCGTGTGCCTCTACACTGTAACTTGAATCAAAGTTAAATTAATATTTGAAGATTGAAATTTGTACTTAATCCATAATAATGTATTTTTTGGTAGCGTCATTTAATGTGGTTTCTTTTGTAAACATTGTACTTTTGTGAATTTATTCTGTAAAAAGGTTTGTGATGCTTAAATAATTCTCATGATAAATTCATAATGTTGACCTGTCTTTTAATCTTAAAATTGTCACTGACAAACATATTGCATCATTATATTAATGAAACAAATATTACTAGCGCAATGAATTGATTGATGTGGAGTACAGGTATATAATAATTATCGTCTAATTATCTTTAAAGTAATTTTTTTCAGCTACATTATTTGTATTTATTACATTCTGGATGTTTTTGTGGTAATACAATTATAAAGGAGCCTTTTAAAATTACTGAGGTAGGTCGAAGATAGGTATGTAAATGCATCGACTGTAATAAATTATTCAGTTTTTTAAGCAAATTTTAATCCAAGTAATTCTCTCTTTTAAAAACATGCAATGTTGAAATTTTGAAAAATTTGCATGGATACAAGTAATGCTTATCATAAAAAGAATGCCACTACTGCGATACCATCCCAGAGAAGAATTGTAAATTCATAATTTTTTATATAATTTTATGTAGGTATATCAATATTCTTATCTTTCAAGTCTTAACCGGGACATATATTTGTGAACTACTTTTAGACTAAGTTCAAAAGGATTTTATAAAAAGGAACCGGTTATTGTTTCTCATTTATTTCTTAATTTACAAATGTATAAAAATCAAAATAACTTAATTTACTTTTCTTATTTCAAATCAGAAATTAAAAACAAAAATAATGGAGTTCTATAAGTAAATTTACACAAAAAGAAAAGAAAGTAAAACAATATATGAACTTTTATTTAGACCTACACTTCTACTTTGTATGGGGAACCAGGGATATGATCATCTCCCCATTTAACAATAATGAAGTAGTCTCCTCTTTCTCGAACAATGTAATTCACTGCGTACTGATTGTGTCCCTGATGTTTTACAAATACTTCTTCACACGGTCCTTTAGGTCCATGAATACCAACGAAAAGGATATTGACACCTATAACAACAACAGATTGAGTTTATTTGTGCTGAAACAGTTTACTTATATTTTATTTTTACTAAGTACATACCAGCATTTTGCGCTGAAACAGTAAACTGGTTGGTTTTCCCCACATAAGCCTTTTTGAGGCCCATTCCTTTTGATTGGACTTTAGAAGCGTCACTTTTAAAGTGTGGCAGTACAGGTCCCTTATCCTTGGCTTTACCAACTTTTTCCACAGTTTCTACTACTACGGATGATGTTTCTTGTCCACCAATGTCCGCAACTTGGTTACGATCTCCTAGTGAAATATTGAAGAGTAAATATGTAGTTGAAAACAATGTTTAATAATTTACCTTTACTGTGTACTTTAAATGGCGATCCTACTATATGATGATTGTTGTATTTAATATTGATGTAGTAATCTCCAGGTGCTAACGGCGTGTAACGAACTTTATAACCTTCTTCGACTTCAGTGCAATCCATTGAGACTTTACTTGGTCCATCTATGCTGACGGCTAAGGTTCCAGTACCCGCATTGACCGTGTCGACGATGAAATCAGTTTTAACTCCTGTGAATTTCCTATTTGAAATACAAGTGTATACATGATATATGTCACAGTACCAGTTTTAATGTCTTTCAAGCCATTTCCAAATGCATGGACTGCTGCAGGGTCTGCTGTGTCTTTTCCGACTTTCACACTGAATGGTGATCCAGGAATATGAACTCCATTGAATTTGACATGGATCTTATGAATACCATTCTCTCTAGGCATGAAACGCACTGAGTATTCTTCCATATCAATGATTTGAACGAAACAGTCGTCTTCGTAACCAGATGGGCCGATGATCTATAACAATATACATGAAATATTAAATGACTTAATTAGCTGGTCAAGATAAATTCATTGGTTTTAACCTTTGCGTCCAAATCTCCTTTGGTACCATTTCGTCGTACAATAAACTGGGAAGGTTTATCTGCTTGGATGTGGCCTTCTGGGAACTGAGCCACTTCAAGTAAATGAGCGTCTCCTACAGCCGGTGAAATGTATACTTTGAATGGAGATTCCGGAACATGTTGGTCATTGAATTTAAGTCCAATACGGTAGTCACCTACGAGAATAAATGTCTAATCAAGATCTATGTATGCTTTTATTAACAAAGTGGAAATATGCTACAATTGACACTAACCTGGTTCGGAAACTTTGTAAGATACATCGCAGGATCCGTCTTTTCTGTCGGTAAAGTTTATTTCGGCTTTACTTGGTCCTTCCACTGAAATTGCTAGTTGTCCACTGCCGGCTTCTCTTGTCCAAACGTTAAATTCATTCCATTCACCTTGTTCACCTCTTTCCAGACCAGCTCCACCGGCTTTCACCAAATGAGCTCCATGGTCTCTGTATGGACCGACGGTAAATTGGAATGGAGAGCCTTTCATGAAAATGAAAAATACATACTTTTGATACAAGAAATCGCGACCGATTTGTTTTATAAAACTGTCAAGTTTAAATATTATTTCTTTTTGCATTTATATATAGGTGTGATATATTCTGGTTTTATGTGAAGTATAACAATATTGTAGATAACTTTACCAGGGATATGGATTTCCTTGTATCTAACAGATACCGTGTGAACTCCTAGTTCTTTAGGTACGAAATGTACAGCGTACAAGCCATCTTTGATTTCGTTTATTTCTGCATCTTCAGTAATACCACCTGGGGATTTGACTGTGGCGCTTAAGTCGAACGAAGTGATTCCTGTAAATAAAAAGTGTACAACGTTATAAACATATCAACATTATGAAGTTACCAGGCATTTTGAAAGTAAGTTTGCATTGACTTCCGACTTCAGTAACTGGAACAGCTTCACGTTGCCGTTGAATCTTCTCTCGCTGCCTGTTGGAACCCTCACCAGTTACCTGGAAAATTTAGAGTAAATCCTGAGATTCACCTGAGGTTATTATACTTACTTTAACGGTAAAAGGTGAACCGTCAACGTGATGATCGGCAAATTTCAAGTTGATGATGTAGTAGCCAGGTTCTGATGGTTTGTAGGAGATACTTAAAGTACCATCTGCGTTATCCTTGCACTGGATCTCGGCTTTGCTGGGACCTTCGATGGACAAGGATAGGCCACCAAAACCGGCATTTTTTGTGTCTACTATGAAAGTATTATCGATATGTGTTTTTCCCTCCTTAAGTCCACTTCCGCTGACTTTTACTTTTTTAGCGTCTCCTACTTCCCTTTCGCAAACGTTAATTTTAAAGGGAGAATTGGTGATGTGGTAGCCCATTTTCTTGACGGAAACTACGTGTTCGCCAATTTCCCTCGGCGTGAAGGAGATACCAATGTTACCAGTGGGCAGCTTCTTCAAGAAACACGGTTCTTCTAAGCCGCTTGGTGCTTGGATGGAAGCGTTTAAGGACCGAATATCTGCATCGGAGATCTTTCCAGGCAAGGAGACTTCGCTACAAGATCCAACAGATATCTGATTACGCTTTCTGCCCTCGCCGGTGATTTTTGCCGTGAATGGTGAACCTTTGATGTGTTTGTCACCGAACTTTACGGAAATTCTATATTCCCCAGGCGCTGTGGGCAGATAGGAGACGGAAACCGTCCCGTCCTTGTTGTCGTGGCAGACGATCTCGGCTTTGCTGGGTCCCTCGACGGCCATGGAGAGGCCTCCGGCACCAGCTCCCTTGGTGGAAATTGTGAAATTGCTGGGTTCGCCGCTGACCCCATTGGTAAGACCCGGACCATACGCCGTGATGTAACCGGAGCTTATGGAATCGACGTGTATCTTGTAAGGTGAGCCTTGCACATGTTCTCCATTGTATTTAACGGCTAGTTCATGGATACCCTCTTCACGGGGGTCATATTTTATCGTGATCGTGCCGTCGTGGTTGTCTTCGATGACGGGCTTGTTTACAGTTCCGCTTGGCATTGTGAATCTTAACTGTAATAATAAATCGTCAGCATCGTAAATCTATATTACTCATTGCATTTAAAATTAGAAAAGCATGTTAATTAATCACATTTCACCTCTTTGAAATAGCGTAGTGAAGGTATTTAAAAATATAACTTTCAGAAAATAATTTTGTCACCTTTCGTAAACAAGTTAAAAGAGGATTTGGTTGAACTTGTTTCAAATTTACTTCATAATAACAAATTACTAACAGAGTGGAAAAATAATAGCCAAAATGCCCTCAATAATTCATTATTTCTGACTGGAATATTAACCGGGTGAAATAGTTCTTTTAATGAAATTAAAAATATTTGAAAATCATCATGCTGATCAAATGATATGATTACAGTATTGTTGTTACCTTTTATAATCAATAACTATGTAGATATTTAAGAAATCATCCACTATATTTTTCATTTGTATGGTAATTAATGACATCTAATTAGAGGAGCGTTTATTTCTGTGGATATTGCTAATTAATGAATTAAACATTTCCTCTCTTTATTGTGAGAAACGTTAAAAAATCATTTTAATTTGTGCCGGGCATAATACAGCCTTAAATACACTAAAACATGTACCTAATTTACATTTAATATTTGTTTGTTCCACCAGTAACGTCAAATTTTACGTCATTGATGTATTTACTGCTGGCAATAACATGAAACGTGTTCAGTAGCTACTCAAACCGTACATACCTCAAAGTTACCCGATTCGGGGTTCATGAACGCAGGGCAAGTAACGTAAAGGGAATGCGTGGAGTTATCAGAGGACCCCACCAGTTTAAAAATTTTTCCCATTGTTCCGGAAATTTTGATGGCAAATTATTTACCAGATTTTATGAAATATAAACTTGTACAATGGCTTTCACTTGTCACCTATAGCTGGCACAACCAAAATTCCTATAGTCGTATTTGCCAGATTTATTTCGGTACGCGTATGCAGTGAGTTTTATTCGACTAAATGAACGTATCAAAATAAATAAAAAGCCGAGAAAATCCGTAGTGAAGTACTAAAAATACGAAATGAGTCATTTTTCTCAAGTCAATACCGTTTTTTGTTTTCAATTTAAAACTTTACGCAGATTATAGTTTAAGTATACGCAGTTTCATATTACATATGTTGTAGTGGAGCGGTGATTGTTTTATGTTCTACGCTTCTGTTCGAGACGTCCAAAAATAAATAATTTCAGAAAATTTCACGCAAGCTTAGTATGCGAATCACCTAGATAAAGATGTACGTCTTTTTATGTGATAAAGTTATCAAAAAGTTTAATTAATCCATATTGATTTAGTCAAAATAGATGTAAAAATTAATTTCCATTACCAGAAAATGCACTTCGATTAGAATTTATCAAATTTGTTTGTCACAATTCGTTTGATAAAAGCGTGGGTAATTTAAAAGTTCATCAAATCAATACCTAGACGTTATATTTGAGGGAAAAAATTAAAAGCTGGCAACACAAAAGATATTTTTGTGTGCGACTTGACAATTGACAAGATTAACGCTACATCTACATGTATACTGAAATCAGGCGGTAGTTAACTTATTAATAGCCAGCTGTTGATACATTGTTTAAATACTAGAAACATCAGAAAGTTATGTCTAAAAATTATTTTTAATCTTTTTTCTGGAAGGAGAATGGATAAATGACCAGGAACGGTATTTAAAGCGACTATCTGCAGATCAAATATTTGTAATAAATTGTGTGAGATGTCATCTCGGGACTCAGGATTCTTAAAATAAAATTGAACTGTTTGATGAATAAAATCACGTTGGCAAAGTTCGTGACAGTAGCGGACTGTGTCTGAAATTTTAGGAAACAAATTAATGACCGGACCTGTATTTGTAAATTTCGAATACCGCAGCCAATTTATTCTGCGACTAGTATGTAAGGTTCCCTGCTTTTTTTGGTATGTTCTTACTGAATCGCTTTAAATATAAATAAATCTACTACATACTAGTTACAGTTTATAACGTTCAATGTGTAGGGGGTTCCCAGGAAATTTTACAGATGATTTATGACACGCTGCGATCAATGTTGGCAACAACTGAGGCTTCTTAAGCGCCAAATGCAAAAATCTACGATATACTTGTGATGTTATATAATAGCTGCCAGATGAAACAAGGCGTGACTAGAGTTTTACGTTGGTCCATCAGGCGGAATTGTTTTATGTTGCAATACTACTAGTGCAGGACGAGTTGAATTTTCATTCGTTTTTATGACCACAGACTGTTTCGAAACGAACACAAAACTTGTGTGCTTTGCTGTCATGCGACGTAGAACTGGTGCAATATTCCAAACAAATGATGTTCTAGGAATACAATTATCTCATTAAAGAAAAGCACAGTACAAGTCTACAAAAATGAAACAACTGTAACACGATTAATTAAAATTTCGACAAATAAATGTCTTTGATACTGGCGCAAGTTTTCCTGCCGCAACGGAGGATATTTTAGGAGAGTAATATGTCTAATGGAACTGGGTCATCTGCAAATAGTACGAATCGCACAAAATTTTATCGGTACATAACGACACAACTACTATCTGACTTACTGCATAAAAGATAACAGTTATAAACGAATCATCGTAAGAAGAAGTTACGTTTTAATAACTTTAAAGAACTAAAGTCTTGATACACTTATTATGTCATTACTGTAAGACATTCGTACATCATAAGTTGTGGATCTAGGCCTATAAACGAATGTGATCATGATCTCATCTCATCGTATCATCGATGTTAAAATCTTTGTGTTGATTTCCGAATGTTCTAAGACATACGATAATTTATAGACGCCGGGGAGGGGTTCAAGGGGGTGCACTTGCACCTTTCATGAAGAAAAATGACAGAAAGAGTTAAGAAATAAAATTTTAAATATTAAATTCATCATTTGAATAGGAACGTATGGCTTGTCATCCAAATTTTTTCACCTTAAATGTTGTCACCTTGTCAATTAATTCATTGTTCTTCTCTACGCTTCTATTATGAACCTGCATGGCTTAAATTTGACATTAATTTAATTCACATGGTGTAAATACCTAATTTTGGAAACTTGTGTAAGGATGCACTGTCATAAATTGTATCTTATTAATTAATAATAAATGTGTAGATGCAGATGTGCCTCCCTGAAAGTAATCCTGCCAGCGCCTATGACGATAAGTAAGTCATAATCGCTTCCTTATTCTTGAGCAAAGTGACACGTTGCACGGCCCCAGTGCGAATATCCTTGCAATGTTTTTTGCTCAATAATGACGAAACTGATAATACCAAGTCGATTGAAGTATTAAAGAAATATTGAAACTTGAATAATTACATGGTAAAAGTATTGTCAAGTAAAATAATGGTGTTGGCTAACGCAGTTGTGTCATCCGACGAAAAGCGGCGTTAGAACTTACTTTTCTCTGGGAAGAATTAATCATAGAGTGGTTAGCGTCTTGACGAATTAGCGACATTATGTAGTTATGTTTGTATTGTTGTAAACTGGAGATAATGGTGTCTACTCTTGTGTTACGCTTGTAATAGATGATACATATAAATCACACTAATTGTATCAACTGAATTAAAGCGAGCTAACAACTTTCGTTGGCTGATTCAGTAGTAGGGTGGAAAAATTCAATACAAATGTAAATACTTAATAGAAGTCGAGACGGAAATGATAATTTAAATTTAAATGTGGGTGTTTACTATTTATTAAGCGTATTTAACTTTCCCCATCAAACTCAGGTATATAGGAGAGGTAATCATTATATCGTAACTTAATTTCACAAAAAAAATATTATTCTTCCGCGATGAAAAAGATCCTGTCACTGGTATATCCGCCTTGGCAAGAAAAGCTAACCAGAAAATCTCATAAAAATAATATTACATTCAATAATTCGTTTTACGATATTTTTTTCAGTGCGTAGATTAATTCGTTTTTAAATTCGCAAACGTATGAAATAAATCTGAAATAAACGACTCGCAAAATTGATTAATGGCGTCGAATTTAAAAGTGACGAGAGTCGATTATTTAAAAATTTTTACTCCGCTGCCTACAGAAAAGCGAATGGCGGTATTGTGGAGTCTTTACATAGGGAAAAAAGTAACTGGATGTAACTTAAAAGTACCCTGGGACCGCATGGTGTGGTACTTATGGCATGATTTTGAAAAGTTAAACAATCTGATGTAACTTAGTCACTGCAGGCCGATTTTGTTGCTCACGTCGTGTTTAGTGGATTTTCATCAAAATGATAGATACGATTAATATGTCAGAAAAGTCGAAAGTGCTTTAAATCACACCAATAACAAGGATTTATGATTTAAGTCAAATGATTTTTATTAAAACGATATGTTTCGAATAACGCACTCTTCTTCAGAACAAAAGAAGAAAAATCAGTATTCACAGTTTATAGAAAACAATTCAATTGCGTGCAAAATGCTAATGATGTTCAGATGTGTACATTTTCATTTTACGTTAAATTTCTCCAGTGTATTATTTTGACTATTCTTCTGACTCTTTGCTTCAGATGTTGGTGGTGGAAAGTGTTGAATTAAACAGTCAGCGAATGAATTTTCTCCTCGAGTTTACTTTTCTAAAGGTGTGGGGGCCCGATTTTGGATAGAGTCAGAAATCAACCTTCACCAATTTAAAGAAGAGGAGCTTGACGTCACATCTTTATGTCGCATCATCGCTAGATTTTTACACTGGATCGAATGGTTTTGCCTACCGTAAACCATTAATGATGGTGTTACGTGAAACACTTTTTACCTTCCTTATTAGTCAAATCCGCGAAGAGTTGTGGATTTTTCTCATGTTTCTAATGTGTAGTAGGTTCATATTCTGTGTACTAAAATTGTTGAGCTCTTCGTACATAATAAATACAATTTGTAAAGACTTGAATAGTAGTTTAGCTAGTGTTGTGAATCGTTGTTCGGTTGAAACGTAAAGGAAAGCTTCATAGTTAGGCCAGTTTAACCAGTCACGGTCATCAAATGAACTAGCTTGTACCCATTTATGAGGCTTTACTATTCCATGCTCAAATTTTAAACTTCTTAACTTAAAAAAAAGTAGCTACTGAAGAAGTTTTCTAAAGTTTTATCATTTGCCAATGTTTCCTTTGAGTTAATAAGTTTATTTTAATACTTTAATTAAGTGTCCCCGTTACTTCGACAACATGGCATATGTCGCACATGAGACCCGTCTCTAGTAGAGAAATTCTATTCTTAGTCCGGGAGTATAAGGAGATCTGACAGTTCTAAAATTGGATGTTTTTAAAAATACAAATTGAAAATATGTGAAATCGGTGAAGTGAAAAATCCTCAAGAAAATTTCGCCATTCGGTCCAACAATGTGACCAGGCATTGTAATAAAACAATTGGCACAATATTCAAGAAGAGCTCTTTATTTTCATTTCAGCGTGACAGCCAACTATTAAATTAGGTATCGTTGTCGCCAGTTGCTATATCTTGTTATAAATTATAAGTTCGCTTTTAAGTAGAATTTAATTTGTTAATGTGTTTATTAGATATGTTTCATTGCATGTGTACATCTTGTATGGTTTAATTTCTTGATTATCACATATTAATTATTTTTTATGCAAATTGGTAGTGTCATTAAACTAGTAATCTAATTTATTACTTCTGAAATGTTGGCACGGTCAACAATTCGTTTCTATCATCTTCGTTCTGCGATGCAACGTTCATAAATTAAATTTTCAAAAATAAGTTTTTGGGATGTAATACGCAAATTACCTGAAAACGTTAAATCTCTAAACACATTCACTTTGTAGGTTGTTTGTTAAATGTATCATTTAATTATAACAGGCAAATAATTATCCTAAATAAATTACTCCGATGCAATAAATAAACACACAAGCGTATTCGTATTTCGTTACAGTTTTTTGTCACTACAAACAATTTTATTTTGAACTACGCTCTTAACGTTCTACTCAATAATTCGTGTATAAATATTTCATTACGTTTCGTTTTCCCTCCAAAACATTTTCTATTCTGGATTACTGTAACTGTGATACTTGTTTATTCTTTCACCGCTATAAAAGAGTGTTTAATGTTCGAAAGCTTTAATTGTCAACAAGTAGCTGAAACTTGAAAAATAAAAGCCCACAGAAATCAAAAATAAAATATACATCAATGAAGTCTATAATTAGAATAGATGCATGCGTCTTCTTTTTACCCCTTACCAGGGTATCGCGAGATTCGTGATGGTAAAGTCAAGATGACTGGGTTTTTCTAGAATTTTCATTTAATATTATTATGAGAAATTCAAATCGTAATTCACAACGATAGGTCTTGGAAGCTCACCAAAGGAGGCGATAGTTATTACGATATTATGTTTTGTATTCTTTACGTTTACAATTTCCTTTGTTGGTATCAGCTGTAAAAGAAGATTTTGAAGAAATTGTTGACGACAAAGTTTACAAATTGTACAATTTTCGTTTTAAAAAAAAATATGCCATTGAATAGATAAACTATATTTCTTTTTTAGAGGAATAGAGGAGACCATTTTACGATGTAAAATGTAATTTATAAAAATTCTTCCGGCCATTTTGGAAGATATTTGAAATAACAGGTCAATATAATTAAGCGGGAGTTATTTGAAAAACGATTCCAACAAGCACGATATTAGTTTCATGCTATTAATCGTGTTAATTGGCACACTTTAAAATATGTATTTTAATTAATTTCAATTGATGTTAATAATAACTGTAAATGTATTTGAACGAGTGAAATAATAAATTAAGATTCAGATACTTGGATTCTTGTTAGAAAGTTTAAATGTCATAGTTACTTGACAGTTGAAACTGTAAAACAATTATTGGTTTCCATACTATATAACTCCCCAGCTCAGCTGTCTATTTATAATTCAACTGTTATTGCTGTTACAAACGTTAATTATTACTCACAGAAATTGTCTGTTAGAAAATCTGTTCAAAATGCAAATTTTGACTTGAAAATCTAAAAAAAATTATTGGACCCCATACTGTATAACGTCCCAGATCAGCTATCTATTTATAATTCAACGATTATTGCTATTACTAACGTTAAATGTTACTTACAGAAATAGTTGTATGTTTGAAAATCTGTTACAGTCTCCGGGTTTATTAAATATTTGCGGTTTAATATATCATAACATGCAGAAAATCTAAAAATTTGTCACATGGTTATCGCCCACCTAAAAATTCCCATGTTCAGCGTCGCGATATCCAGTTTTTCTCAACTAGACACTTAAAAAAAGCTTTGACCCCTTGCTTAATCTATTTAAGAATTGTGAATGGTTAACTATGGAATTTTTGAATTTATTCAACTTATTCCCAGATATTTTATTTCCTGCGCTGTAATAAAATTAGACATCAAGTATTCGGAATATCCGTATCCGGTGTGAAAACTTGGCAAACTAATTTTAAAATCCAATTGAACCAATTCTGGCTTTTAAGAAGTTGCATCTGTGAATAATTTTCGATCCAGATGGAGAGAATTGTGTTTATTTTCGAAAGTGTTTCGATATTCGTCAGAGACCACAAAAATCAGGTAGAAAGTTATTATTTGCAGCGTTTTCTGAAGAATTACAAACTGTCTTCAATTTAAAAAATGCCTTAAATGATCAGTAGTGTTTAATATTTTCCAAAAACTTTCTGTGTACCTATTGTTAAAAAAAATTTAAAGACAGACTGAAATGTTATTTCTTAAGAGTAATTTTTAAAGATAAATAATGAGGTGCTGAAAATGACAGGAATAATACAAAGGGAATATAGGGGGGTTACTTTGGTTATTTTACATTAAATTAAAACAGCTCGGAATTGCCTTACTGGGGTGTGAAAACAGCAAACAGTTCAGCATATACAATTTATAAAATGACAATAAACATGAACACATTTTTAAACGCCCAATATTATCATTGTTAGTTTTGGGTAATAGCAAAACATAAAATTAGTAACACTAATTGTGAAGCAACACGTGCATGCATAAAAGTGTATAAAGAATACCTCGAGTAGCTGTTAAAAAATTTGAAAAAATCAACACAGACGAGATTTATGAAAATACCACAATACTATGATGTAGTAACGTTACTGTTCCCAAGATTAAATATGAAACATCATTAAGAGCGATTTGATCTATCAGGATAACCCGCACGTTAGGAAATTCGGAGCAAGACTGAAAATTTCTGTTGGAGACAAAACCTTAGGGATAATTTTCATCGCTGTGGAAATGTAAATTAAATAACAGAATCTCGACAGCTGGGCAAAAGCGTAAGTAAGAAGGATAATATTCGGCAGCTAAAAATATCAAAATGTTTTGATGTAAAAATTAGGTTGCGAACACCAAGAAATTTATTTTCAGTAACTAATAAATTTATAGAAACTTAGGGTTAGCTCGTTTCGTTTTTTTAAATTTTTGTGCAAATGTATCAATACCTTCTGGTTAACCCTTTTCCGTACCCAT
Source organism: Cryptocephalus primarius (assembly GCA_963576515.1). Classification (NCBI taxonomy): domain Eukaryota; kingdom Metazoa; phylum Arthropoda; class Insecta; order Coleoptera; family Chrysomelidae; genus Cryptocephalus; species Cryptocephalus primarius. The sequence continues at coordinate 19,261,378 of OY754936.1, read as the reverse complement.
TAGAATACTGTACGTAATACATTTTTAGTAAGAGAAATTTTCAATTAGTAAATGATGTTTAAGGATTAGTGTATACACGGAACGTAAAAAATTTTGGCTTAATGCTTAAAAATATAGGAAATATTTTTTTTATTCTAATATTCTAATTTGATTGAAGCTAAATACGACTTATGCAAATGCCCTAAAGGATGTTTGGGAAAGTAAGTCCCATAAATGAATTTACCTGATTTCCACGGGGCCTGTTACATGTTACATTTGGCGATATCTTTTATGACCGTCCTGCGGTGACAATAGCTACTAATCCTTTTTGACCCCCTTTTTCTCTGGAGAGGTATGGATCATTTCCTCAGAGATTTATTCCTTTTCACGCGGCATGTGACAACAACCAATTTTCATCACATTCATTTAAATTTGTTTTCAATGACAGCTGTTGAAAAAGGATTAATCTTAGTTTACCTTCAAACCCCAGAAAAACTGTCAGCTTGGATTAAATTTACAAATTTTCATTGGTTCAAGATGTTACAACTGAAATATAAGTTGTCTATTTATTAATGCGATTTGAAATAGCATAAGCTGATGTATAGAGATTTTCACCACAGGCAGTGTCAGGGGCGAATGAGGTCTCTTAGAATTTTAAAAATATATTACCAATACGTGTTTAAGAATTTATGAAATAGTAAAACTATGCAGTGTTTATTTGTATATGTTTCGTGCACAACACTACCAGGTTTTTAGCTATTTACCACGGATCAATTTACACCACAATATAATGGTAAAAAATAGTTACTTAAAAAACAGTTAATATGAATAACAAAATATTTATCTTTAGATTTGTGTCTTAACATACCTTGTTTCCTAATATTTTGCTAAAGCATATTTTAAGAATTTATCCATTAATGTTTCCATTTTTTTAAAAGTTTGGAATGAATAAACGTGTTTAGCAAAGGCTTTTTTCCACTATACGAATTACGTTACTCAGCTGGAATAAGGCAACAAAAGTATAAGTATAGAATGACTGAAGTCTTCAGAATGTCATAACTGATATATGTATATGTATTACAAATATTTTTTAAAGACAAATTGTGACTCACAAAGACAAACTACGAGACGCTACGGTTATTTTTTCAAAAAATATCTTAAATTCTTTATCTTATATGTATGATATTATTATATGTAGGAAATTTATTTATTGCACTTGATGAGTCATATTAAAATTTAACTAATTTAAAAATTTAATCAGCGGTATTTAATACAACTGATTGAATGAAAAATTATTCCGTCAAAACCTGAGAAACACGTCAACATTGTTTTTTAATACTCTTCCAAATGTAGAAAGTTTTATCCAAATCTATATTTTATATTTATAGTCGACAATCGCTTCAAAAAATTATGTTTCCTTTCAAATATAAGGCTCAAAGGTGAACCTATTTGATTCCAAAATTTTTTTGTTGATTTTATTAAAATATCTATTCGTTTTTGAAATATTTGACAAGAACTACTTTTGGGAGTAAATTTTAACAGTCAGTTTTACTCTGTAGAAATGTGGTTTTCTCAAATAAAAGAATGCATATGTATAGTTTTTTAATGCCGTATAATAAAAATCGGTGACAAATACCTCGGGGTACTTTTGATTGAGAATTCAAATACTGAAGCAAAAATACAGTAACAACAACTGTTCCTCCATGATCAAAAAACTGAACATTCAATTTTAAGGTTAATCCGGTAGCATCAATATAGAATCAACACAAACAAAATCTCCGAAGAGAAAACACAATTCCACTTCATCAACTTCTATATAGACCTTATTTACAGAGAAGTGGAAATAACTTCAGCACATATTCGGAAAAATGCTATAGATTCTGTCAGACGAGTTAAATCCACATTAAAGAAACGTGGAGTGATACCACATCCGCAAAGGGGTACACACAATTGTACTAGACTAATCAATTACACCTCCAATATTCGTAAAACATCCCCCCTCCCCGGCCATCTCTTATTTGTAGAGTGATCGATGGTCAAAAAGTATTTTTTTAGCTTAGTCATACTATAGAATGATTGCCCAATAACTCCACAAAATGATCGTTATAGTCACCTTCGCTTTAGATACTCACCACAAAATGGTCGCCCCTGATGAAACCATCTATTTTTTCAATTAACCGTCTACCATTTACTTTATCTGCTCTATCTAAAAATGGCTATACAAACACATTTATGAATACAATGTCTGCCATTTACTGGCTGATGAAGGGTGCAAGTCCAATGTATAATTTACGACAGGCACTATAAACAATTGTGAGTATAACAAGCTTTTAACAAGTTTCTTGTGTCTTCCGTTTACCTGAACTAAGAGGATGTTTAAAGACCAGATTGCAGTGTTCACGAAAAGTAAAGCAGTGCACGAAATAAAGCCAGTAGAAGTATATCAACTCTTATGGTTAAAGAACTCAAAGAACTCTAGTCGAATGTCCCCTAGTGATCCAAAGGACTATTGTTGCTTTAGAAACTGCAATGTGAAAGATGTTTGCATTAGCAAACGAACCCGTCTTCTTAGGTCCTTTGACCAGAAGTTTTCAAGTCTTCCCACTGATCTTTTTCCTTCGATAATCAACGTTACTAATTTATATCGCCCTCCTTTAAGTACGTCACAGATGTTGCGATATGATGAATGAGCACTATGTAGCGCTAAGTATATTATAAAACTGTTCCTTTTCTTTTTATATGATTGTGTCAAGTATTACATCCATAGAGTAGAATAAAGTTGATACAACTTCCTATTTGTGTTCAAGTTATAAGCTAAAATTTGATCTTGTGAACAGGAACAGAGTTTCTATATAATTGAATGTTCTCCTAACTTGTTCAATGTTTCTGGTGGCACTGGTATTACTTTATTACTATTTCCTAAGTATATCCATATATCCATATATAAGTTTTGAAATATATCATTTAATATTCCTGAATATTGCGGATATTCCAGATACTCCATATATTTCTATCTCAAATAAAGTATCAATAATTTTTTATCACGGCCTTATAGAATCCACACGTTTTAAAGGTAATTTACAAATCTTGTGTAGATTAACATTGCAGAAGAATGTACAAGGAAAGCTGAAGAACTTAAATAGTATAGAATAACAACATCTGCAATAATAGCTCAGGAAAGAGAAAAAACCCCTCTCGAGATTTATTTGATTAATTGATACTATCTTTGCTAAATACTGACTATTTATTATTAGTGTTGTTCCCAACAACTTACACAATTTAAATTTTTTCGTGTCTGTTTTGAACCTCCTTAAACCAAGAAAACTAAATTTTCTGTTGACAAATTTGAATTTTTGAAATTAATCTACACCTGAAAGAGTTTATTAGATAGTCTGAAAAATGGCCAAGCATTAAAACGTTTACAATACTTTTAACATTCTTACAAATGTGTTTCGTAACACGTTACATTTCGGTTAAAATTTTAAAATCGCAAGCCTTATTTCCCAGTTGTACCATACAGGTCCGCACACGTTGCTGCACTTTGACTATGTCAGGATGAGGTGGGCTGCAGTAATCGAACAGTATTACTAATCCGTTCAAGAATTTCTTCAAAGCACTGTCGAACTGTCCAGCTTTAAAGAAGGTTTCAGCCTCTGGTAATATTTCATCAAGAAGCTTGAATGTAAAAATGCATTTTTAACATTATTTCTGATTCTTCCTAGTCCAAAAGTATTCTTACCATTAATGCTTTAAGATGAGGTAGAATGGAGGTGACCGTCTTGCAGATGGGGCACATTAAAAGGGGCCCGCCATTAAATTGTACCGCGAAAACAAAAGGACACGCATTGTTGGCACAACGAATCCTTAGTTCATTTTCATTCATTTCACCAAACATAGGCCATAGATCTGTGCATGGTTTGCAAAGACATTCGAAGTAGTATCGTGTCTTAAGATAATTCTGCCGTTCTAACTTGGGCATCGACATATACAAAGGTCCGTAGTTTTCGTATATGATCTCATTTGCCTTTATAGGTTTGATCGTCCTAACTACCATTTTGCTCTTTACGTTGTACCTAAAAAAAGTATTTAACAGAAAAAAAATCATGAAACACATTTACACTTTACCCACACAGGATTCTTATTAATTTTAGCTGAAAATAATGTAAGAATGTATTATCTAAAGTTCCTGTCTATATGAAATGAAAGGTCCAGGGGTAACCATTTTACAGCAATTTTTGTCGAAAATAAGAAAGCAGGCCTTCTTGTAAATTTAATAGCAAAATCATGTCACATACGAAATATATTGAAGTTACAAGTGTTAAATTCTTTTAATCCTATAAACAAAGCTTTGTCTGATATATTCTAGGAGATTTAAGTAAAGTTCGAAACACACTCTTCATTAAAAATAAATTGAGTCATAAACTTGTTTTATGTGCGGTAGAGAAACTAAGTATTTTTCTTTGATATCAAACTACTTATTCCCTTTTTGAGATCATGGGTTTTTTCATTCCATTCATTAGTCGATGATACAAAGTGTACCTACTCTGAAGATGTATCCAAATTGTTCCTTATGCTAAAGTTAGTGACAAAAAGAAAAATACTGTTGCGACATGGTAAAACGTACCTGACAATACAAGGGTCGCAGGAGTGATTAAATAATGCCAATGTAGGGTACAAGCCAGCTCCAATTGTAGCATTCTCGTAAGGCAATAAACAACTTTTGACGCCGACGTTGCTAATATTTTTTAATTCCGACACTTCATGGGCATTAAACTGCAATATTTGCAGGTGTCTTAAGATAAGGCTTCCGAAATATGCCTCTTCGTCCTTTAACACTTTGTCTTCAGTTTTAAAGGGGAAATATTTTCCCAGTTTTAGAAGTCTTAGAAGAAATGTTGCCATAATTGTGTAAATAATGAGCTCTTCTTTTGGTCTCAAATCTTGATTTCTACACAGGAAGAATACATTATCGTAATCATCATATCTGTACGTCTTTTTTCTTATAGCATTTTTCTTACAATCGTCCCGAAAATAACCTATTAGTTTATTTTTCTTGTCATTAAAATAGGAATAATGTCTTTGCGTGATAATCCTTAAAGCCATCGCACAATTAACAGAAGCTCCAACTTCACGCAGTAATTGTTGCACTGAGCATTCTGTCTCATGAAAAGTTTCATAGGCCAGTCTTTCACAATTAGTGCTGCAATACACGGCGAGAGAGCAATTGTGGCATGCTATCGGTTGGTCGACTGCTGCTGTACAGTACTGACAGTTTGTTAAAGAGTGGGCAGTGTCGACAACCGCACAGTGAGCATTTTCCTCAATTATAATTGTACCGACTTCGATATTTTCAGTAGCTTTCGCGTACCTCCCTTGGTAACTATCTTGCTCAAAAATAATCTTCGAGTGAGCTGCTATATATTCCTCCCCTCCAATGAATACTTCAGGATTCGGGATAGGCGTAAGATGCCAACCTAATTCGGGGTCGATTTTTTGTTTCATTTTGTTTTCTACTTCTTTAATTTTAGTCTTAATAGTGTCTGCATCCAAATTACTGAATTTCAAGCTCTCCAAGGCTTGATTGTAAGCTTCGGCAGCATGTTTTTCTTTTTGCAGTGCATCATAACATTTACCTTTCCTCAGCCAAATTTTATACTGCAAATGCTTAGGATAATTTCCAATTTCTAACAAGTAATCAATGTCATTGAACACTCTTTTAAATTGTCTGAGTTCAAAATAAACAGCGCTGCGATTCGATATGAGGATCGTTAGTATTTCTCTCTCTTCAACTGAAATATTACAGGTAATAAACATAAGAATAATAAACGAAGTGTACGTACCTGAATTCTGAGGACATTTTATAATGCCTTCATTGTAATATTTCAAAGCAGATTTATAGTTCTTTTTTTGAAAATACTGGTTCCCCATTGCCTTCGCTTCCTGGGCAGCAGTGAAGTTTTTTCCATTATTGTGGTCCTTGTTTATTTTAATATTTAACCCGACCTCGTACAGCTGATTTATTCTTGAAATATCGTCTGTGATTTCTCTGAACTTTTGTATGGATTCCTCGGTTAGCTGACTTACGGCTTTTTCGCAGCACTTTTGGAATACTGGATAATCAATCCTTTGTATATTTTTGCCGGTATCCATTTAAACTATCTAATAATTTCAACCACGGGACTGAGAGATGTTCACTCCACAGGAGTATTTTTAGATTAACTTTTGCATTCTATTTTTAACATCGAGAAGATGCTTAAATATATAGGTCGTGTCGATAATTAGAGTTATAGAGTGAACTGATTACTTTTAGATACTATTCACTAAAAGTGTTGATACAATCTTTTCAAACGAGAATAAAAATTCGAGAAAAAAAAATAGGAAAAATATAAAAATTAGAAAAACAATCATGAATTTTACACATATACCAAAAATAACGACAGTGGTTTTAAAAGTAATGCTCAATGATTCAGGAGGCTTAAATTAGCCAAAAATGTTCTTAAAGGGCATAGAAGTCAAGACTTTGACGAGATTGGCGGGAACGTTTATCGCGAAATATCGAAAAAAGTACACATGCTGTCTATGAATATGCTTGAACCTTAACAGCAAAACAAACGTCTAGTTTGAAATGTGGCGCCAAAGGCCTGATATAAAAGTGTATAAAATGCCTTACCTCATGTCTTTTGCCATGTCTTTTGATTAAATGTTGTGTAAACAACTAATTTTTAATTATACAAAGTTTTTAAAGTTGCTGTTTGGTTATTAAATTAATTAAGGATAATTTCCCAGTTTCTAAGTTTAAAAACGTTTATTAATACATTTTTAAAGATGCATCACAAGATGTTATAACTGTATGAAAAAATGTTGAAATTAATTTATTGCACTGTTTACTTAAATATAATGATTGTTTAGGACAGAAATTGAAATCTCAACCGTAAGGTTCAACTATGTAAATCTACAAATCTAACTATATTAATTAACAATTTATAGAAGTAGATATAGGAAAATCGACGAATTTCTACACTTCTTCCCCTGTGATGATAGTACGACTCGTTTTAACTTTGTACAATAAAAAAAAATAGTGAATCAATACAAACAAGAGGAAAGGAATAAGCGGAATAGCCCTAATTATAAATTTATTTAAAAAACAAGTAAATTTTCCCATATCTAATTCTGCAAAGTGAATACATATTTACAACTCTACAATTTTTTGTACTTTTTAAAAGTTTTAAAACACATTTAAAAAATGCAATATGTAGTTACAAAAAAAAAACCGTTAAAAATCACATAAATAGTTATAAAATATATAAAAATTAAAATTATAAGTCAGTTATTTAAATTAATGCAAATGTGTAGGATATTTTATCCCACACCTATTAATAATGATTAATTATATGATTACAGGCTTCTATTATTGGATAAATAAAATGCTATGAAAAACTCATTTTATAACTGGTCCTATTATCAAAGCCTATTATTGATATGCATCACAGATTCTAAAATACTTAGTATTTATACACATTAAAACAGCTAATACCCATAAATTACCGTGTACATATTATAATTGTATAAAATATCACAGATTTTAAACATTACTGTTCATTTCAAAAACAATGAAACAAACGAAACAGGCAGTAGAAATGAACGAATAAACTGTTGATCAAATTACTAATATTATCACAAATTTATCTCCGTAGATTCTTCCATAGAACATCTAACCAGGAATGGTCAGGAACCATCGAAAGAACGCACAGGTTAGTTGCGCTGCATGGAAAATGTAAATCAGGCATGCTTGCTTTTTTATCCGTTGCGAATAACTCTAGGACCAAACCTACTACATTCCTCTCAAAATCAAGATTACTTGTAACAAAAAGACAATCCACAGTCTAAATTAATATGTAATAACATTTTAAAAGAAGAAAACAAACGGTTATGAACATACTGCAATAATAACATAAACACAAAGCATATTCGATATTGCCTGAATTATTATTAAAATATCTTCCAAGATGTTGGTATAGAATATTAAGTATATGTGGAATTACCATTAAATAAGTATTTATGATTAAAAAATGTAAGTCATGGGTATTAGTTCACTTTAAATTGGTGAATATGGAGACTGACACTACAATTTCGTATGCTTAACAGTATCTGTCCAGTAATTCTGAATGGTCATGGCTTCTAAGCTATTTAGGAATGAGTCGTTGTCTAAACTATACATTTCCTCCGAATTATCCTGGAATAAAATAAAAATATGCACTTAGTAAATTGGAAATAACAATTAAGAGTCACAATCACTTTTTCATAAAAATCTTGAGCAAAATTTGGATATCAACTTGAAATGGAAAGATCAAATTAAACAGACGACATGAACGAAAACGAAATTTAAAACATATCCTTAAAAAAATCCCAGCTTCCATTTATAAAAGCTACCAGCAAATTTTTAAACTAGTAAGAGTACATGGTCTTTACCTATGGTACCGGAATGGAAGTGATTAATACCGACTGTAACTTCATGTATGGCTTCATTATGGTAAAAAAAAGCCCCAAAAAATGAAAAATCAGGAAAGACCTTTTTGTAAAAAAAAAATTAAACAAGGGGGAAATTGCAATGTTCTCCATTTAATTGCCAGGTCCCAAATCATAGCAGACAGTTCCAGCAGAGCTCAAGTTGTAGCATTTCATGGCCACTGCCCATGGTAAAAAGGTTGTTTAAAAATATTCACAACTCTTTGATGATTTCGCGAAAATATGAAACCAGTGCTCCCAAAAATCTTGCCATATGGTGATTTATTCTTTTTACATCTACTAAAACTTCTAACTTGAATTGTTATCGCACATGTGTCATTATTTGTACTTTCAACAGTTTTTATTAAAAAACATGTCATTCATCAGTTTGACATAATTTTTTTTACAAACGATTTATGACTTACCAGGCACTTTAAAACAAAACGTCCTAGTTTGTAGGATTTTTCAATATATTATGTGGCAGACTCGAAGCCGTACATGAAGTTATAGCCAGTATTAATCATTTCTGAAATGTTACTATATTGTATCAAAGAGTGCAACTGATTTACTCCCTAAAAGTTCAAAATCAGGAGCTATGGAATGTATTAATTGTATTTAGAGCTTTTGGTTGGATCAAAATGGTGACTTGCATAGAGAATCTAGTGAGAACACCCAAATAAATTAAGAAGATAACATAAAGAACCAAAGAGATGTTCCATGATGATCTGAATGTGATAGAGTTTAAAGTAAAGAGAAAATCCAGAGGTAACAAATATTTTACGTTAGATTCAACTGCAGATTAATTATGAGAACTGTAAAAAAATTGAAAGCTGCTTGAATTGAAACCGATGAATGACCTATTGAAATGTCCAGAAGAAAATATCCAGAAAAAATGTGTTATTTTCATGTCATTTTTTTTTACATCATCTATTAAGATAAATATTTAATGTTTATTATGAAAGGATAAATCAAATTCATCTATAAAATAAAGTGGAAATGATGTAAACCTGACACAAAAACAACATTTTTCATCCAACAAAATTCACAAAACAAATATAATTGTAAAAAGCATTGCAATAGCTTACATTAAAATACGCTAACAGCCATAGTCAAAAGCTTTTTGAATTGCAAATACACTTATAACTGATGCAATTTTTAACTAATATTTTTCTTCATCTTAAAATCATTTAAAAATTTATGTGTTAGAAGGAATTTTACAAAAACAAGCTGGTCACTCTTGTGCATTCATGCTTTTGTGCACTCATCATGCATGAAATAAAAAGCTAAACTTATAACGCAACTGAAACATAAGACCATGCTTACTCTTACTGAAGCATCATCTATGTAGCCGCTCGAATCTGGATTGCTGCAATGGTCGTTAAGTACTTGTGGTCGATTAAATCCTCTGTTGTGATACATGAAATAGCTAACACTGCATAGTATTCCAATAATTATGACACAACCTAGGGTGATACCAGTTATACCAGCTGCAGATAAATTCTCCTTTGTACTATCCACGCCATCTTCCACATCGGCTACCCTTACCATATCTGGACTTTGTACTGATCTTTGATCTGACTGTATGTTAGTCAAATTAACAGGGTGGATCATCTCATTGATGCTCACATTAATAAATAGTTGATTCTCAGTTGAGTTCACAGATTCTGTTAGATTTCTCTGAGTTATCACAGCTTCTTTATCTTCTTTTGTTTTATTTTTGTTGGTGTCATTGGCAAAGAAAAGGTCGATCTTTTTTAAATAGGACTTAGTCGATTTTGCACTGAGTACGGGTACTGCTTTTGTGGTGGACTTTTTAGCGTACATGGATGGATTAGTGGATGTTGCCAGAACAGTGATGTTTTTCATTACTTTCGATGAACGGTTCAATCCAGCAGAAATGGTCTCGTTAGATACAGGTTCCATAGTTGAATTTAAGTACGATATTGTTGACATCGCTTTGCAAGCACCTAAAATACAATAAATAAATAGTAAGGAAATGTTAAATAATTTACAAAGGTATCATCTTAAAATCAAAGTGTGATAAACTCTGTATTCTATAGTAATTTTGAGACAATTTGTGCCTTTAAAGAGTGCTTTTTTTTGTATAATGTTAGAAATGAGACTTGGAAGTAAATAATGTTGGTAGACATGTCCTGTTAGGGCATGTATTGTTTGAGCAACATTCATTATTTTACAACCTGAATTATGCAACATTAACTTCTAAAATATTCATGAGAGATTAATATAAGAGCCCTTATATGACCAGAGAAAACTGAAATCCTTGGCTACAGTAATATGCAGCCAAGGATTTGGTTAAACACCCCATGTTTTCATCAATGAACTCTGTCTAGAATATTTATAGGCAGTAATATAATATTAGCAACTTGTGGCACACCTTAATATTTTGGTGAGTTCAGACCAGTCAATTATGAATTCGAGGAAAACAGCTTTCGTTGGATAAATAATCTCAGTACAGTAAACGAGACTATCCAACATCTCATCCAAACTGAAACCTTTTAAAAATGGAAGACACATGCCGCTAGAATAGCAATGGTATATTCTAAATGCACCAAATGTGACTCGGAAAAGTAATATATCCAAAATACTTTATATCGAAGAAAATATAGATGTGGAATGGAAATTATGAATTGTGTTTAGATTGTTTTATATAAAATAAATAATATGATAAGACGATTTTCTACCTTCAAAACTTCCAAAAGGTATAAAACCATAAAAAAATGGTCAAACTAATGATATATATGAATTGTTTTTCATTATTTTAAACAGAATAAACTATAATTATTATATATACCAGGATGTTTCGAAATAAAAATGAAATTGTTTTCCATTTAAACGCTGTCTGACGTGCTGTCCTGCACAATAATGATCATTAGGATGGGTGAAATTTCACATGATAAATATGGGTAATTACCCAGTAAGGAAGCAAAGCTTATTCAATTACAACACCTAGGACGACTGTTATGTTTTCCTTCGCGTTGAAGGTGAAAATAATTAAAACACGCAATTAAAATAATCACATTCAAAAAACTACGTGACTAGTATTTACAAATAAAACAAATGAACCAACAATGCCATTAGAGGTTAGATAAAGTCCTAATATCACTTACGTACCGATAAGCCACAATGTAATCCAAAACCAATGCATCCACCAATAATGTGTCATGATGATTTACGTTGATTTAGCCGCATTTATGGAAAGAAATCGACAAATTTACACAATCAACTCATATCTCTACGCTTACATTACATTTATATTCACAGATATTATTATCCACCACAAAACATGGAATTCATGATTCATGTTAAGGGAGGGGGCAGGAAACAAAGCAATTGAATGGTCCATTATGTCGTATTAGGTCTGTGTCAAAGTACCACGAAGTAAGTTGCAGTAGGGTTATGTCCAATTAATCACATGAAACTTATAGTTTTACCATGTCAGCGTGTAGACCATGTGACTTTTCCGAAGCAGTATTTTGGAAAAGGTGGACGACACGCTACTGGTCTGGGGCGCTCCAAAATGTTCGAAATCTGACTACCAACTACCAACTTCACACCGGTTCTATTCTGTGATATTAATGTTCTGTTCTCTATAAAAGAAGAAGAAGCAAAGTCGATGACATTTTGCCTGCAGCACATTTTAGGTTCCTTCTTTTTCATCGTGTGCTGGTTGGGGCTACACTTTGGAGAGTAATTCAGCTTCGTATTCATTTCTAACAAAAAGGTATGGTTATTTATTTTTGCGGTGTAGTTAAAACACTCTAAAGTTCCATTTAATATTATTTTAAGGAAGAAAATGACAACAAATATTCAAGTAGACGACATCTGGCTCACCAAGAAGATCTATGAAGATGCAGAAACCGCTCACTACGAAAAATTGGCTAAAGTAAGTCACAAATTGTTATGTATAAAGTGATCAGTTAACTATTATTTATTGTTTCTTCATAGTCACTCAGATTAAGCAAGGTAAACTACATTTTAAATAATACCTGATGGTAAATCTAAGTTTTTGCAATAACCTGTTTTTGATTCTGAATTACTGGATCGATTTGTAGGATTGTACAAAGTACTTTGAGTTCTATTTTAAACCATAATTATTGCAATTCATCGTTCTTCAGGTTAAATTAAAGAAGCTGCTAAAAGGTTGAAATATATCAAAACACATTGCATGTTTCAAATAAAGACTAGTGAAGTTTATGTTGGTTTTAGTGTAATTTAAATATTCAACAGATTTAATGTTAATTTGTGGATATATATATATTGATCTAGAATTGCAACACTGAAATAAGTAGCATTATGGCCAGTTAACTACCAAGCTGTCTCGGTAGATGGGTCAAATATGAGAAGTTCAAAACAAATCCTGATGCACACTATCATTGATGATTACCAACTCAATATAGCCGCAGCATGCTGTAATTTAGATATACCGTGTATGTTTTAGATTTATAGCAGGTATGTTCATGCAACGATATTACATGAACCCTGTTCTGCTTATTTTGTTTCTGTTTGCATGTGAGTGAGGTTTGCCCTAATTTGTGTATTTCTTGGTTCTTTCCTTTTAAATTTGTGTTTCAGTATTTTCATTGAAAACAGTTCTTTTCAGAACTAAAGTGGATATATCTCTAAAGTGTATGTGAGTACATTTGGTCAGAGCAAGAATGACCCATCAGGTTTTATTTTGAATTCCCTATATATGTTTAACATTGGTTAAAATAGGATAGTTGCAAGCCTTATTTTGTAAAGCAGATCAACTTCATATCAATAGGAATTGGAAATAGTTGAAATAGGTACAATTTAAAAAAAAAGTCGATCAGAAAATACCAACAAATTTTGCAGGTCCTAGTTGAATTATATTAACTTTTGAAGAATATGCCAAACTGTTAACATTGTTTAATACATCTTTAAATTCAGCATTTTGTTATGATAACGGATCACTTTTTACAACTGTAATTTCTGGGACATGTATAGAAATTCGGTTATACTTTGGTTGCTTCACTTTTTAATTGAAAACCAGCGTCAATGAAGATTTGTTCTAGCAAGCAGAAAATTGTTACACTTGTCCTCTCTGCCTTTAGCACCTATATTATTGTCAGCCCCATTGATAAAAGGTTTAGGTTATAGCAGTGTTGCTACTCGTGAAGAAACGAGAGTAAATTACTTCATAAGTATTATATATTATAGTATTATCATATATATTCATAATGAATATATTTTAGAAATCGGCATTAAATGGACATTGTAAGAACTTCACAAACGTAGCATTCTGATTTATGCTTTTAATTGTTCAATTTGAGCCTTTGTTCATAATATCGCGAATTTATATAATTTAATATTAGCACACGCTTGCATATACACAAAGGGGTTTTCACTGCATGTATGAGACTATTTCTCCTATAGGTATGGCTTTGCAATAACAAAAATTGAATTTCTCATCAATGCTGTATGATTTTCATTCATCTCACTTAATGTGGCGCTTGGTATGCATACATGTGCGGCTATGTTAAAAATCTAAAGTTTCTTCTAAATTGGATGAAGGTTTTAAGAATTATTGAAGGAAATGTCGTCTGGATAACTAAGAGATGTGGTTAATTAAAATGTGGATAATCAAGTTTCTACTGTACAAAGTATATGCTCTTTTATTTTTCCATCTTTAACATACGTCATACAGGGCATTGGAATGGAGTAGATTAAAATTTGTTGTGCAAAAATTTAGATTGTCATGCTCAGTTTCAATGAAATTAATATTTTCCTTTGGTGTAGGTGGCTCTAACTCCATTGGCTGGCGAAGTTGCCAAAGCCCGTCAACGTTTAATTGAAAGTAGAGATACTTTTGTTACAGTGAGTAAAACGAAATCCTTGAAGAAATCATCTGTTAGTTAGTGCATGCTGGGTTCTACTTTATTATCACTAATGTTCAAACTCCATACTAACTTATTTTCTTATTTTCTATTTAATGTTTCATGTTTGTTAATACTTAATTTATTTTTGCAGCCCACTCTACCGTCAGTCGATGTTGGATCACTTAAATTTTTTGAAAAGAAAATCGTTGAATTTGAAAAAAGTTAATATTTATGAAATGGGAAACAAATTCAATACTAAACAATTCTCTTGTAGCCATTTCTTCCGTGCTGAAGCAGCTGAATTCTATAGAGAGTCGTGTTATTTCTCTGGAACATACCTTGCACTCATCTAAACCTGTACATGAGATTAATTTTTCTCAACCATCAAAACAACAGCAGTCAAGAGGTGACGATGATGAAGACGATGGTGTAGATCTTTTCGGTTCTGACTCAGATGAAGAAGAAAATGCTACTGCTGCCATGGTTAGAGAAGAAAGACTTGCCGCCTATGCTGCCAAAAAGGCTAAAAGTATGTTGAAAAGTATCATCCATGCATTGGTATGGGATGCATGTAATGTTTCCAAATCTCGCACTGTATTTTTAAAATCAGTTTTGAAGCTACAGAAATACTCTTATTATCCTTGTAAGGAATTAGTATCCCCAATTAGTTTATACGGTTCAGTGTGATTTTTCAACTTGTGTGTTTTTGTTTGTGTCTGTTCATAATGAGTACCTAGTACAAAGATTGTAGGTAGTCATACTATTAGGTGAATTTAATCAAGTAATATAAACATAAAGTTAAAATGGAACAACAGTGAAGAAAGAGGACTAAGTTGCAATATGTCAAATTTGCCGTTTGTGAACTGTTGTGACTTTGTTCAGTCAAAATAGTGAAATTAAAAAAGAACGATCTGGACAAACTGTACTGTCCACAAGTACACTATGCATCCTACATACTTTTTAGGAACTGTAGGCAAAACAGATTATCTTTAATCATCTACATACTGGATTTGTCATTACTCATATCCAAAACAAGCTTGCTTTGAGAGGATTCGATCTCCTTACTCAGAATATGCAGAGAAAACAATTTAGTGACGAAATTTTCAAACTATTTTCTATTGATTTTAAAATTTCAATTATTAATCAACTTTGTCTTACGAGTGTTCCAACATGACATGTTTGTATATTAGCGTGTAATTTTATATTATCAATCACACATAGGTCTTATACAGTGTGACAATTAAAAACAGACAAGAATCTGAAGAATACCTCTTTTCAAAAAAGAAAAAAAATGTTATTTGCAGAGCAGTATTGAATAGCTCCCACCAAAGGAAGACGAAGAAGTGGTTTTTATGGAAGGTTTGGGTTTTCACTAACCCACATTTAATCACAACTTCTTACTGTAGATTCCCCTTTTGCTGCAACTATTACACAGTGTATTAAAGAGAAGCAATTTTCACATTGATTGTATCCAAGCAAAAAACAAATTTTATACATCAATGAGACAAAAATCAAGTATAATGAATGGTCAGATGAAAAATTGCTTATGGATAAGTATTTTGAGCTAAAGGCCATGAGGGAAAGACGTGTAAATTTTGATAGGTAGAGGTAACTATTTTGAGAGTTCACATTTTTTTTTATTTTTCAGAACCTGTTCTTATTGCGAAGTCTAATGTTATTCTGGATGTCAAGCCTTGGGATGACGAAACTGACATGGAAGCTATGGAAAAAGCTGTGAAGAAAATTGAAACAGATGGTCTCCTGTGGGGAGCAGCTAAACTTGTACCTTTAGCTTATGGAATCTACAAACTGCAAATTTCCTGTGTCGTGGAAGACGAGAAAGTTTCCATCGATTGGTTGACCGAGCAGATAGAAGGCTTAAGAGATTTTGTAAGTCTATTCATATAAAATTGTGTTCACAAAAAATTATACTGCATTGTATGATAGTCGTTTCTTGCTTTTCAGTTTATATAACTAGTTATGCCTTTTTAGTAAACCTGTATTCAAAATTTATCATGGTATTTCATGAGCTGCAACTAATATGAAATTGCCACAGATGAATTAATGCATTAGCAGTCATGACCAGTTAAGATTAAGTTGTTGAATATGGGCTAATATCTGCATACTGTAGTTTTAAAAATTTCCTTGTTTTAAATGTGAATAGTACTCATATTAATGATTTCCTTACTTCATTCACTTGCTTTATTTGTAGCCTTTATTCTCCTACTATATATCAGTATTTATGGTAACTCCTGCTGCTTCTTATATCTTTATTCCTCGGTCAATCCCGTAGTGAATCTGCAATGGCATTGCTAATATCCCATTTTTATCATACTAAACTTCCAATTTTAGCTTAGGATATTTCTGAGATTAATTTACCTTTAGAATAATGTATTTATTTGCTTTTCAGGTTCAAAGTGTGGATATCGCCGCCTTCAATAAGATATAATTCCTTTATTTGAAACACACTTTTTTTGGCTAATAAATGTTTTGCATAATAGTATGTTGTTTAAAGATTCACAAGCTCGATATCATTAAATCTTACCTGGGCGCTTATTGAAAAAAAGTGACAAACACAACAGTAAACATATCTTTTATAAGTTATTGGTGTTTTAAATATCTCGTATTCTGCTTTGATTTGGTATCCAGTGTTTTTCGTAAATAAATCAAAAGGCTTGCGTAATTTTCATAACTCACTGATACTGATTAAAAAAACAAGAATAATCCGACATTTTTTTTATTAATGCACAAATACAGTAAGTAACATTTAAATTGTATACATGTGTATTAACAATATTTCATCGAAGTATTTGGTAACTTCTACACAAAATATGGCCCTATTTAAAATTTTGCAATTTTTTGCTGATAAAATTAAAGAAATATCTGTAAAATATCAATAAAAAAATTATTGCTCATGAAAAATGTACCGAAACAATCATATAAAATCAAATTTGGAGAGATCAGTTACAGTGATGATCGGTTAGTTTGTGAACATGATGTTGGATATATGAATGTATCTAATACATGGATATATGAGAACGAAAAATTATGTACGACATATAACAATGTTCTCAATTTTTTTACTTATTTTAAGTGTTATATCTAATGTATTGTCACGAACCAGATATAAATAAGTACATTTTAAAGGTGATATGGTGTGTTTTATATTAATATGAGTGAGTATTCATTCAGGTTTAGGATTATTTTTATAAAATGTTAAAATTGTCTATATGAACACACATCCAAAAACAATCACCAATATGTACAAATATCACATTTAATATTATACACATTTTAAATAACCAACAATCAATAGAATTTATACACACCTTGTCAAACTTTGTTAGCCCAACAGCTCAGCTTTGAATGATAAATTCTCGATGGAAAATAGAAATGGTGCCGATGCAAATGAGTAATTGCATCATTTAGTCATACCCGTAGTTCTACCTGAATATACCATTTTTATTCTCATTAATTCTTGAACATCAATAGTGCCTTCTACATGTAACTTTACTAATCATTATCACATGTCTTTTGTAGGCTTTTAATATTTACTAGGCACATATCACTTACGATTGATTTACCCCAATTTTTCAGCTTCAGTTACTTGGCGAGTAAATACTTACCATAAAAACGACCATCATTTCGACAGTCTGGATTCCAACAACGTTATATATATCTAACAATATTTCATAGATCAAAATGGTGCTAAATGTTGCGGTCAAGTTATGATTATGAAAAATCTGAGGTACAACATACGACTGGGTGAATTTTAAATATTTTTGGATGTGCATAAAAATAATATAAAACACAACATCAACCAGCAGATATCTGGTATTAATTTCACACAAATATTGATAAATACATCTATAGCATGTCAAATGACAAAGTTAAATAATTTCCAACATTTCAGCTAAAACTTTATCAAACAGACTGGTAAAATATAATAATCTGTGCACAGATAAACGTTTAATATAAAAGCAGCACCAAGAATGTTTGGTAATATTAAATTTGTAAGAATTCATTATATTTAATGACTTTCCATCTAAATGTATAAAGTTTCAGCAGAAATTCTAGCAACTACATCAAAACATCAACAGAACATAGTTTTTCATTCAATTTTTTTAAACATTGATTTATTTCCATGCAAATAACATTTTTTTTTGGCAAGTTTAAAGAAGTTGAGACTTCGAGTAAGTTTCTAATAACGGTATAGAGAAATAGAGATAGAACCAACCTATTATGAAACTAATATAATGGCAGCCTGCGCCCTTAATTCTCTTGACAGATCAATTCATTTTCCAGTATGTTAATTTATATAGCCGAATTTCCAGAGTTAAACAATATAAATAACATTCCTTAAATTAACTATTTATATTGAATTAACTAAGCTAAAAGTAGTATTTACAACTGAATGAACTCTATCTAATTTATATGATATTCAAAAATTAAAAAACGCAAGTGTTCAACTGCACACGACTGAACACACATCCGTGATTAAGTATGTAACTAAAATATTTCGAACGATACACTCTATATATACAAAAATTGGAAAAAGGAAGATTATAGAATTATTTCAAATATTCAGTACCATCATTGCTACCTAAACTAAATTAAATGCTTTTTAAATCACTAGCGTTATATGGCTTTAATCTCATACAGTGCAGTTGAAGAAAATTTAATAAAACCCTTTGTAAAAAAGGCAAGATATAAAATATGCAACTAAATAAATTATAAAATAAAATTGTGTTGTTCGGATTTACCATATTTATCCCGTTATTCATGGTAATGGTACGTCTACTTTTACATAAGTAACAGGAAAATAACCAGTGCGTCCGTTCAGAGTGCCCTCATACCAATTCTCATCTACTTTGTTTAATAGGGTTATCACATCATTTTCCTGTTGAATAAATCATTGATCAAACCGATATTATTAAAAGATGATTATCTCACCTTAAATCCAAGTTCTCCTGGATTCTCTGGTTCAAAGTCGTAAAGAGCTGTACAACATGGTTGCCTTGTCATTGGCGTCCTGGCAGGAGATTTCATTGGGGACGGCAATGGAGATGCTACAATATCATCTGTTTATAATGTTACCCTTGACGTTATAATGATATATAAACTTTGTGGATTGTTTTAGTTCTTAAATCTAACATTTAGAGAACATTCGCTACTGTTTCCTTGTGATAAGTTACCGAAGGTGAAAATAGAACGTGCGTTTATCATTGAATAAATTTTCGAAAAAACAGCCATAGATCGTCTCATGTCAATGAGTATTTTTGTAAATCATTGACCGTGACATTAAAACAACCATGTCAGCTGATTCACATTGAAAAATAGCACAACTAAAGTACATGACTCAAAGCGACACTAATAGAGTTAATGCAGTGAAGAGAAAAGTTACCATTAGCAGACTGCTGTCCTGGGTGCAACTCAAGTTGGTATGGTTTATGTTGAGGTGAAGACACTTGTGAGGAGCCTAACAACACATCTTTGTCAGAACAACAAATCAAGCACTTCAAAAATAATGGTATTCGAGCAATAAAAGACATTGTTTCTTCTAAACTAGTCGAGTATTTGAAAAGTACTCAAATATCACTACTTGATCGACCGCACTTGGGACATTTAAACATGTTTGTGATTTAAAATAGACTTCATGCATCATCTGGGATGAAGTTGGACCTTTGCCAATACACACTGTGTTTTTGTTTTCGCCTGGAGAAAAGTTCAAAGATTTTACCATTTTACCAGTTAGTTCATGAATGTTACGAACAAACACGTTTAATTTTTCCAAAGAGTCTTATCTTTAAATAGGATAAATAGTACTGCAAAATGCCGAACAAACACCTGCATTACATTAAGGCCACAAACAATTTACCACATGTAGAAGAATAGGAATTAGGAAGAGCAGATATAGCAACGAATTTTAGGAGGGGAATTTAGCACAAAACGCAGATTCAATTAAACCGAATTTGTATTATGTGCAACAAAAATAAAAGTAAACAAACAAAAAAAAACCAACTGTATAAAAATATAAAACCAAGCATAGAAATTGCACAGGAGAGTAATGTGCGTTTTAAGCATGTCCAATGTACATTAGTAACAAAAAAAGAGGAAACTTGGAAGTGCTACTAAACTTAGAATAATACCAGTTTAGACTTATGTGTGTTAGAATTTCAATGTTTACAGAGACCAAACTGACATTTTAGAATCGATATTCCAAGTTAGTAAAAGTAAATTTTATCAGATATGAGCATGATTGATTCGAAATTTGTTTCATTAGGGCAACAATGGGATCTCCAATGAATGCTAGATTAAGGCAGTTTTATTTTAATACCGGTTGTCTTAATACTGGTTTTGAAAAAATTAAAAACTGATCAAATTGTAGTTGAAATAAAAATTAATATACGTGTTGCTGACAGTTGGCAACTTACAGTGAGACATGAAGCATATTATGATGTCTCTGCAAAGTTGTCTTTTTAGATCGAACACTATATAATCCACTTGTTGCCTTGGTCATTCTATAACTACATTAAAATTTCATAATCTTGAATATTTTACTATGTTGTAGTAAAGTTTTTAAATGAGGCATAAAAAATATTAAAAATATGAAAACAACAAAAATATTGAACAGAACATAATTTAAATATAAAGTAAATAAATAAAATAAAACAAATACCTTGCGTCGGAAAGCTCCAAGGATCAAAGGGATCAGGTATTGTATATGTTGTTTGTTTGATAGGAACGGTTTTGGGAGCAGGCCTTTTGAACGGATAGCCACCAAAATTACTTGTGTTACTATTATGGTGACTATTGTTGAGTAAATTATTATATTTATTTGTACCATTTAATCCGTCTGTAGTAACACCTTCTATGTTCAGATCATGCAAAGATTTTGGAACGAATTCTACTTTTGGACGATTTGCAGCTTCTTCTTTCCTGAAAGAATGAAATTGTTACCTCTTGCAAGAAAAATATCGAAATTTTACTTACTTTTCAAAAAGTGTTTCAGTCAAACTCTTAAGAACGTCAGTACACTGACTGTGATAGTCTAACAAACCCTCTGCAAAAGTGGCTAATTGCGATATTTGTTCTACCTAAAAGTATATGTTATTTTTACACGGTCACTCTTTCGCAATTTAAATACTCACATCGTTTTCTAATAAATTGAACATTCCCATTTGAGCAAGTTGTAAAGATTCAGCGAACTTATCTTCAGCAAGTCTGATTTCCTCATCTGTAATATTTGAACCTGTCATGTAAAGTAACAGGCCAAACATGCTATTTTTATTACATGCTTCATACAGTGAAATCTAGGCTTAACTAGTGGTAATATAGGCTTTATAAAATACAGCACATAAATATTCATCGGAAGTTCGTGAGAAAGTTCCAAAAAGTGAATATTCTCCAACTCAATGTAGGCTATAGGCAGGTGGTGAGGAAATAAAAGCAAAGTGCAAAAAGCAAAGAAAAAATGCAATGAGGACTATGTAGCCAAGTCTTTGGTGTTATTCACCTATGGTAACTTCTTCACAGGTAATTTCATTTATTTATTTAGACTTACATAAATTAACGTTTAAATGCCATTACACATACATACATGAAGTTACGATTCTAAGGGTGAAATCTTTAACCATATCACCTTTAAACACATATTAACAATAAGTATGACTAGTCAATGTACTAGTAAGCAATATCACTACTTCTTAAACATCCCTCGTATGTTAAGTAATGCTATTTGGAAATCCCACATTGCTAAAAAATGTGGTTTCTTCTGTGGGAAATGTAATTACATTACTTAATACTTTTTAAACATTATTTTAATTCTCGTGAAAAATATTTGTTTCTAAAAATAAAATTATTAGAAGTTATGTAGTTAAGCACGCAAAAGCAATTTTCTAGCACAATTTGAAATAATTTGTGTAAATTTACGTTTAAAACCATTCTTAATTAAACCTTTTCTTGAAAGTTGCTTTTGTTTGTTGCACGAACTTCCATGGAATTTATTGTTTCGAGATATGAATTGATTTTTATTACGACTACGTCAATTAGATGAACATTCAAAAAGTTTTTCTAGCTTAATCGCTTGGTATAAAAGCATGTCGAGCTAAATGTGTATGCTCATAAATGCAATAGGAAACTAATTTTATGCGCTGATAGCTCAATTTTAATGGAAATTTATGGAACTTATCGGATTCAAGTTATTCTACTGTCTTGATAGCAATACTCCAGCGGAAACAGAACGTACCGTGGGCTGCCCCCTGTGATTTAGAAGGGCTGGAATATGGGGTCAACACCCCTTTAGAGGCTACAAATCATGCACTTCATAAAAAATGTGCTAAATATACAAAGCTTAATTAAAGTTTCCACTTTTTAACATGCTTCAATAGAGTGAAATTAGAAAAATAAAAAAAATGCTTGTGAAAAAGTGCAAAATAATAACTGCATTTCTTTTTATTTACTAAAAATGTTTCTTTCAATTGAAGTTAAATTTAAAGATAGTGAATAAGAAATTTAACCAATAATAGAAGGTTCTAATTTTCAAAAAATGTACCTTTGGCTTGTCGTCTTCTCTTACAGTCAAAGTCTAACCTCCTTCCTTGCAATTTTTTTCGATGGTGCTGGAAAAATAAAAATATTTATGGGGAAAACCACATTCTGATTAGTGGACACAATTTAATGAAAGCAGTAACGATCAAAATTTATTACCAACTAAAATTTAATGAACAAAGTTAAATCGGATATACAAATTTGGTATTAACTTTCATTAAATTTATGATCACAATCAAAACTGTTTTCAATTTAGAAGCTCTCAAATATTCTTGTTATAGCAGATGTATATGTATCAACCGAATAATTTGTACACCACCACCATTTCTGTAATACCACTTCCAGATAAACAGCTCGTATTATGTTGAGCCAATATTTGTTTGAATACTTTGCCAAGACAAATTGCTGCACTAATGTTTAGTTTTGTCTTCATCCTTCACCCAAGGAAGCTTTGCAAGGGCATTAAGAATATGGTTTCAAATGATGACCGAGCCTAAACTCAAGAAATATCGAATTTTTTTGTAACCGAGTATACTTTCAATATAATAATTCATTGCATTATAATTTAATAATTCATTACCGACTGAAAGCCTTGCTATTGAAAACATCTCTGATTATTGCAGCGTGAACTTACCATAAAGTTTGTGCATCATATTAAAACTCATGAGTTCTAAACTAAACATCAACTTCATATTAAAGTGTTGTCAACATTTATTCGAAAGCTTTGGCTGCATCTAGGAGCACTTTAAAAAATTTCATGTTTTTGAGATATTAACTAGACAATGGTGGCTAGAATGACGAAATCAAGCAATATCGTTCCAGTAATTTGACACGGTATCAAATGATAAACGATGTAAATGTATCAGTGAATAGCTCTAATTTTAGCGTTATTGTATACCGAAATCTGACCTAGATAAACCATTGATTAAATTAATTGCAACATAACGATGAGGACAGCTTCGACTCACCATGACTTCTTTTAAATCTTTAGTTTGGAGGTGGTGCAACGGCTCTAGGAAATTTTGTTTGATGTTGTCATCTAATGAGTATTTGACGTCGGCCATTTGCTTGAGGGCCTCACCCATCTCGATCAGAGCTAATCCGAAGAGGCTGTCGTCTCCTAGTTTCTTGCCGTACGTAAGCATACAGTCCCCGAGAACTCCCTCGGGCTGCGGGTACGTATTCGATTTCGCCTGACCGCTTAATTTGCTGATGCCCTTCACGGCAGCCATCTTCGCCCTAGCCGTCGGGTTTGGCTGCAGGAATTCCTTCGTTTTCACCTGGAGCTCTTCCACCAGCTCGTAGGTCACGTCGGTCTTCTGTAAAACACAGCAGTAATAATAACAATAGCAACAGAACTGCCTCGTATGGGGTGCAGTAAATGATGGAAAACAGCTGGGGCAGCAGGAAGTGAAGTTCGGAAGTACATCCTAAGTTAATCGCACTCCAGATTACGAATTTATGCAGAAGTATTTACAAAAAAAGACCAATTACAAAAACATCAAATTTTTAATAAGCTTCAAGTAATACAAGTGAAATTCGTAATATGATTGGACCTTGTTCCACATGATATACATTGACGAAGACTAAACACGAAACCAGTAGAACAATGTATAAATGACAAGTTAGAAGGGTTTGACCAAATGAAGAGGATGGACGACTGGAGGATATTCGAAGAGGATGAACGAATAAAAAGGTAATTGAGAGAAGATAACAGAAATTATAAGGATTTTAGTGCAACACGAATTACGAACTATAGTTTTTGTCACAGACTTGTTTTAAATGACCTGTAGTTGATGTACGCGTAAAATGTAAATATTCTTAATATTGCTTACTAATGTGGTCATATTCTTTTTAATTGTTGTCTAATTCATATACACAACTAGAAAAAGAAGGAAAGAACTTGTAACTTTTAGTTACTTTTGAATAAAAAGTAATGAAACGAGTTACGCTTAAGACTGTATATGTCCCTTTTTGGTACTTTAGAGGTACAGTCGGAACACGACAGGTCTTGTGGAAATGAACATTTGCTTTACCCATGAAAAATACATGCAAGGTTCATCGACAGATATATAAGGTTTGACTTTATAAGCTTCCAACGGAGGGTCGGTGTTGATGGTGGCATAAACCACCCTTCAGCGAGATGTTTGGTGGGGGTCAGAACAGTGGTCCGTATTTGAAAAATTGGAACTAGGTACTTATTTAGGCCGTTAAATTCGAAAATGGCACTTAGATTTTACATCTACCGCTTTCAGGTAGTAGGTTTTAGATTTCAATTCTCGGAATTACCACTATCAGACGATAACGTAACTAGATTAAAGAAAGAAGCTCACCGAACTTAAGCCGAGTTAAACAAACAAGTAAATAAAAAGCGGTAAGTAAAGGAGACGTTTTAGGAAATTCGGTTATTGTAAAGAAGTTTTACACACGCAAAATTATATATACGTTGTTATCTATGAATCGGCTCTAAACTTCGGTCATACCATTTTAACATTATCCACGTATTCTATTGAGCTAATATGAGGTCAACCAAAACAAAGCATTAAGAGACATAATACAAACTGCCGCATTCAGTACGCGAGCTCGTTATCGAGGAACTTAATTTAATATCAACTGATAATTGGGGAAATGCTGTAGCTCATGCATTATATATATAAGGAATCTGTCATGACATTGTAATAGCAATGAACAATAGTGATTCCAGTATCAGCAGCAGTACTAGAACTAAGATTTGAATTTCATTTGAAATTTATATTGCTTTCTTTTTTAATTATTTATTTTTTTGACGATGTATATAATTAAAATTATTGACGCATTGCTATGATTAGCAAAATTTTATTTATGTCAGTTTATTATTGTGTGTGCAATTTTGTTGAACATTTCAATTATTCAATTAATTATTGACGGTTTAATTGAAATTTTTACATTAGTCTTCCCCTTCTCATAAAACATTCAACTAGTAGGTATAACAATCTACGGAATCTAACCCTATACTATTTTTGTGTATTCGGTCCCTAGAGACGGCCAATCAACTCCCTCGAAGCTACTTATAAAGGGGAACCATTTATCAATCAGTGAATTATAATAGGCTATTTTGCAAATCGAGCAAACGACACAGTCGGAGCACGACAGGACGGTAGTATACAGGGTACCCCATAGATCGTGTTGCAGATAGAAAAGGGTGATACTTGTCACAATGTTGAGAATTTTTCTTAAGACACCCATGCCCGATCTTTTCCTTAAGAAGTTACAGGCCTTTGAAAACCTTATGTATTTCGCAAAAATTTAATCACCTTTAACCAAAAGTACCTCTAGAAATGTTTCTGGCACTTTCCTGCGTTATTCTGACGATTAATGTTACATTTTACTAACATTTGGCATTTAAGACTTTTTTCAATTAATCAACGATAAAATGAGAACATTTTGGTACGAAGAATACGCAGATTATATTTTTATTTATGTTTACTGTAACGGAAATATCTGTGAAACCGTCACTGAATGTCATCAGCAATTTTTATTCGGACCTTTCAATGGGTAAAAGAAACAGGCTGCATAGCTGCCCCTAAACGAATATAGGCACAACCGAGATACACCATTGAACAGAAAGAAGCAATTATAGACGCGATTACAGAAAATCCCGGTACAAATGTTTGAGAACTTTCCCATGTTTAAGGTATGCCTAAGTCGTTCGTATGGAGAACATTACAGTGGTACAGGGGTGACAGTTATCACCCCTTTCTT
The DNA here is from genome assembly GCA_963576515.1 of Cryptocephalus primarius. Lineage (NCBI taxonomy): Eukaryota > Metazoa > Arthropoda > Insecta > Coleoptera > Chrysomelidae > Cryptocephalus > Cryptocephalus primarius. Next base: position 19,234,745 of record OY754936.1, on the reverse strand, counting down.
TCTACAACACGATCTATGGGGCACCCTGTATGTAGAGTCTATTAAAGTCAATTCCAAAGGTGAGGTTCGGAATTTGTGTCAAGGATTTAGAAAAATCTGACCCTAGTTCGCAATTCGTTCTCTCCCGAAGTGTTACCACAGGCAAAAGATTGGATGTGGCGGAGAAGAAACCTGAGAAAACCCAACTAAAAAAGCTCATACCAATAAGGGACAGAAAGTCCTTGGGATTAAGCAAATAAGCACATTTTTACCAAGTTTTTCCTTGTTTTTCCTAAGATGTGGATAAAACTCTAAAAACCGTTGCACCTATATGTCACCTGATAATAGATTTTCAATCCTCAGCCAACCTTGTTCATACATTTCCGCTGGGGCTGTCGTACTTTTCAAGCTAATGGGTGAACTGTTTTAACCAAAAATAGCGAAAGTAATGTAGCTACTAATTACCTGAGAACCAAAGCCTATTTTACCTGCAATCAAAAAATACCACTGGTTCTTGATCATAAGCCTCATATTATACACTCTCACTCCGTTATCTGCAGAATTGAATATCTGGATATATACTGATTTACTGGACGTAAGCTTCAGGTTATGGGCAATCCAATACATTTATAGTGCTGTAAGGTCATGGTTTATGTATTTCTCAGTAAGTTCAATCTGTTTCGAGTAATATGAGAACTAACGTTATGTGTCACTAACAAATAAAAAGGATATAGAGTTGAGTAAATGATGTTTGCTGTAACTCAGCAATTATTCTAGTAGAAAACTTTGTTTTTTACGTTAAAAACATACACACACGCTTAGTTTTTATTTGGCGTTGATAATAATTCGACCTGACAAAAACTTTATAAATCTGACCAGCAACTTTAACGTGTTCATTTATGGGGTAGTTCCGGTTTTATAGCGTTGCAGGCGATATGAGCCATGATGTTACCTAGAAACTTTTGGATATGCGTAGCGATAAAACGGCTTTGGAGACTATGGAATTGCAATCTTTTACTCCCGATAAAAGTTGCCAATGATAGAACCATAGATGTCATAGTAATATTAGACAAGAATCGTAAAAGGTCAACGAGGTAAATTAAATTTTTATCGTCATATGCGTATTACTGCTTTATAAAACTTGGATTGTTCATGTTGAAAGGTCGATTAAATTACTGTATATACAGCTTTAGCATCTATAAAAATTTTCACACGGTACACAAGAATGGTGATTCGAATGAAGTGAGAAGTTATGTTTTTCAATCCATCAATTTTACGCTCCCTGTCGTTAAAAACGTTTCCACAAACCTTTCAAGGAGAAATTTCATTCACTATGGTAATTGGTAAAGGATCATGGAAATGGCGGGTGTTTAATATTAAGTTTGAAGTTGTATTTTAGAATGTGTTGCTAAAATTACTATGGCGATTTGCTTACCAGAGACAGCGAGCAGTCTAAGTTTTTAAATCTTTATAGATGAAATAATTAAGGAAGGGTGACTATATCCAAATCTGCCTTGGTTGATGATCTGACAATCATAACAACTAGTAAACGTTAAAGCAATAAGAAAACATAACGTCTGGTATGAGGTTATGGGCAATAATGGAGTGAAATTCAACATTCCCTTAGACTAAATGGAGAACTAATAGAACAAGTTAGCAGCTTTCAATATCTGGGTGCTCTTGATGAGAAAAAATCGAATATGTAGACACCGAAAATAAAAATTATCACGCCTTGAACAAGACTTTAATATAATCATCCAAACAATATTAATGGATCAAAAATCAATTTGCACCATCCATACGTATCACAGGTAAATTAAAGGTACTGTTTACGAGAGAAAAGGGCAAATTTGCGTAGCAGAGACGGTAGATCTAAGAATAAGGAACGAAGTGAACAGAATGATATAATGAATAGTGACTACATTAGAAAGAAATTAAATATTATTCGTGTATCGGATTACTTTGAACGAAGAGAACATTGGGTGGTGAAAACATTTACAAAGACCAAATGGGAGTTCATGTTAAAAAGAACCTGGGAATGTAAAACACCTGGGAATGTAAAACACCAGGGAAAGTAAACGAGTAAGAGTCTTAAGACATTGTAGCTAGAAAATTTTGAAGAAAGAAACGGCAAATAAAAACTTCCAGTTTAAAATTTTACCTTAGGATAGAAATCTTTATGAAAATACACTATTTAGTTATACAAGTAACAGTGAAAACCGTGTAATGGATTTTAGTGACATAACACTTCCGTGGAAGAGGTGCATATGTTAACTCTCACCTATGATGAAATGTTTAGTTTGACTGAGGCTTCTTACAATCAGGAATCTTGGAAAAAATCCTACATTGATCTAAAAACAGAAATGCCATGGAAATAAGCTGTCTTTATTTTAGCCAGTTTCATCGCCATTGCAAGTGAACGAAGCTGTCATTTAGCTGTTATTAAGTTTGACTTACTTTTGACACATTAAATGAGTACATAAATTTTAAAAATAAAAAACATTCGTTCTATTTTGAAGCAAAAATTCATTGGGTAATTAGTCATTATCGGACCAAAGAAAAAGAAATTCAGAAGTTCAAAATTAAATAAGTACTCATCAGATACTTATTAAGCACTTAAAACTTTTTTCATGATGGACACCAGCCTTATAAAGCTTTACAAAACCCTTTTTATTTTTGTTTTGTTATTTATCTCTTAAATAATTAATAATAAAATGAATAATTAATATTAAATAAAAGTAAAATTGTACTAAACGAAAACTCACCCTTTCCATATCCATAAAGTCCAGGTCCAACTTCGTACCCTCCGCACCTCCCATTTTTTCCGTAACATACTGTAAAAAAAACGTTAGCAATATGACTAACAGGGGAGATTATTACTGAACGATAAATTGCAAAACCGAGTTTCCAATTTTTATTCTTCAACCAACAGAATTGTGAAATTTTACCACAGTTGTAATTACATTAAACTATGTACTTCTCGTGTGCAGTTAATAATGACGAGCTGTTTTGAAATAATGGGATACGTTAATTTAAAGCTGTACAAAACCACAGAATAATTAATTACTCTTTAATTTGCAGCAGTGTTTAATTGGGATAAAAAAATCAGTGAGACACTTTCGGGCACGTGTTAATGTGTTCATTTTCACGTGGTAAAACTTTAAATTAAACTTATATTGTAAATTGCTTGCTATCAATTTTATGTTTACTCAAATAGTAATGACAGAAATGAGGAAATGGTGAATGAATTTAGTGGCGCATTCATGATTGTGTTATATATGTATATTGGCTAATTCTGAGTGGCCTGTTTGAAGAAATGTACTTTCTTGATGATTAACTTTAATTTCACATGCCTTAATAGCTCAGAACATTTTGATGTATACTTTAAAATATTGTAAAACCAAAAATGATACATATTTATCCGTTTTCCTCATGTTTTAAGAGAAATCATTGTATGAAATGATTTAAAATGTTTTCAACTATTTTGAAAATATGACAGATACTTCTTAAAATGGTCTTGCAAAATACAGAAATACTTTTGGAAAATATTCAGAGTAAAATAATGTTACACTTAAACATTTTAAAACAGGATTATAAAATTTTCTTTAAAATATCGAACTTTTATAGTTGAACTTCCGAAAAAAGTTTGAAAATATTTTAAAAACAAATATTATAGCTAAAGTTTTACATGTTCTAGTTTTTTAGCATTTTTATATGAGAAAGTTATCTGTAATCTTAGCATTTTTTTAAAACATTTATTAAATGTATAAATACAATCTACTCCAATGTTACAAAAATATTTATATAACATGAAATACTGTTTGGTTCTTTTAATACCATACGAAAATTTTCACATTTAAGTAGTATTTAAAATATCTCCCTTTATTATTAAAAATTTTAAAATTTTGTATTTAAAAATATTAAGTATCTTTAATACTGAATTAATATTAAGTATTTAAAAAATTAAAAATTGAATATTAAAATCAAAAAATGGAAAAATACTATTTCCATTTTGTTCTCATTGAACGATGTCCTCAATTTTTGAAAAATTTAGGTAAAACAAGCCCTAGTCAAACTGATATGTCGTTGGAAGAAATGGTCGATTTTTCTAAACTGCCTATCTTAAGCCGTTTCACATATTGTTACGAACAATTAAAGTGGCACATTTCAAATCTGTTTGAACAGATAACACTCAAAAAGCGACAAAAATATATTTTACGTGTAATGTGGGTATGGTAGTAATTACGTAATTAAATTATGGTGTGTGGGACATTTCATAAATTTAAGAAAACTGACAGTTCTCTCAAGTCTGTTTAGTCTATGGTAAGGTATTATGGGTGGGAAAATGGTTCGGGCCGAAGGTACTTCTTGACGTGTGGAGTGATGGTTATCAGTTTTTCGAGTGTAGGGTCGAGAGATGCTCGAGATTTCCAATTCTCGGAAGAAATTATGTTTTAACACTTGCTTCGTTATAATTATTACAAATTCAGTAAACAAGGAGTGATCCCAGAAAGTGACAGTGGTCACCCTTACATACATTTACTGCATGCCCGATTGACTACACAGTGTTTTTAAGTGTAATCAATCATAGATTATACGCAGTACTAAATCAAATTACAATGAACGAGCGTATAGAGATTACATAATATTTCCATACCAAATCGACTTATCATTTACACCAAGTATAACGTTCTGGCAAAATACAATTATTTTTCTCATCTCCTACACATGTATAAACATCGAGAGATAGACTAATGTTTCGAATTTTGCCGATATATTACGAACATTGTTTATTAATATATTTGCCTGTATTTCGCAGGTACAGGCATTGATTTGTTTATATATCAAGATAGAAATAATATAATTACCATACAACATCAACTGAGAACAAAAGGTTATGTTAGGAAACGCAACATAATATATACATATGTACTTATTACAGAATATTAGTTTTATTAGACCTAAGATCTAAAACTGCCTGTAATATTAATTTTAAAAAATATATTAGTTACGCGATCTTCTTTTGTGTATTTTACTTGTTTGTGATAATCAACAATGGAATTTCAACAAAAATCCACCCTGTCACTGTTTGTTAACTTGATATACATATACACATATTACATGATTACTCTTGTTCAAGCAATTTAAATCCTCAAGTGTATGTGGTAACATAAAAATATTTTATTCCTTTATTACATTTTGAAACTCTTAGCGCCAAATGATTTAATTATGAAAAATAATTTTAATTTCCCAGGCATTTTTATTTGACTCTGAACCAAAACGTCAAGAAACTATAACCATCTAGTATTCCTTTCATTACTTATAATCTGCTACTCAACTTCATTTGACTGGTCTATTATCACTCCTAGAAAGGAGCCCCCCCCCATCGATGCCTCATGGTGCATAATTAATATTTCTTGGTAAAATGTTCAACAAATTTTTAATATATGCTGTAAACAGCACTCGGCTGATAAGCTGATAAACAGCATTTGGTGGAATAGAATGACTTCCGAAATTTTGAGGTTTTTAAACCGTATTGTTCCTTCTTGCATGTATTGAAAACATAATATGATGGATATTGTATGAAATGTACAATGTTCAAGCATATATGGCACACTATCACGTGTAATAGGTGAAAAGAAAATTGATTAGGTAATGTGGTAAAACAGTTTGTGCATTCTCACGAGTAAATGTATTACATATAAAGACATTTTCGTTGTATTTTAAAAACACTAAAATACAGGCATTTTATAATCTTTTCTTTCCATGTATAAATTATAAAATTCATAAAATTCTGAAATATCCACTTGGATTTATGAAGTACTTATGTAAGTACCTTAATTTGGATATTAGTTGAGGAACTAAAATTTTAATGAGATATTTGAGGAGGTGGCTGAAGATATTTCTTGCGCCAGCTTAATATGTTACAGGGCAAGGCTTCCCAAACCCTGTGCCAAACTATCAGGTCAAGGCAATAACAAATACACTTGGAAACGGTTAAATATTTGGAAGCGATCGCTGAAGACACTAAATTTTTCTAATGAGATACACGATCTGTGATCCTAATCTTGTCTGTGAGCTAAATTTCAAATTAATTATAAGCGATAAAACTTTTACAAAAGTATCGACAGACACGTAATGTAATTAACACCGATTTTGGCGGATGCGCCGCATTAAACCATACTTGTTAAAAAAGAAAGAGATCTGTAAAAAGTTGGTACAATGATTAGTTACGATCCTCGGTTTTGTAAAGAACCCATTACTTATTTATTTCAGTAACAGCAACACGAATTTGTACTAAAGTCGAGTTTAATCAGAAAACCAGTTCCACAGCATTCAATTTCATAATACAAGCTGCCTAACGTCCAATTTTAATCAACATAATTACAGGGTAATATTCACTACAAACACTATGTACTACTGCTTTAATCATAATTAAACTGAGATGTTTTAATTAATATTAATGCTATTTTAGTTAACAAAACATGGACTGGATTTAGCTTTTATTAAAACTTTACAATAATCAGATTGAATGAAAGCCACTTTGTCATTACATCCAGATTAAATTATCAGTTTTAAATGTAACTTTGTTAAATTATTTTAGATGCTTAATCGATCTGGTTCAGTCTCTTGAAAGAATTCTTTACGAAATCCATAGCCTTGGGATGATGCCCTAATTCTCGAAATTTTATCGACATCGTCTCCCCGACTACATTTAAGCACTGGAATTTTCCACGAAGAACAAAAGACTCGGAAAATCGAAAAACAGGAAGCTTTTCAGGAAACTAAATTAAAAATGTTCCGTAACGTAAGGATTTATGCATGTTAAAACGGAGGTAATTTGAGTAGCTCTCCGGCATTTTCTCATTTGCGTTAGTTATTATCATTTGAGATACCATTAAAGCTACCTGCGAATGCAAGGGATTGTTGTATTGATGCATACTTGATCTCAAAGAGATTCTGTCGGGCATATTTACATCTTACAAAATATCAATTCACTTGAAACGTATAATGATCAAAGGAAGTTTCCTAACGAAAATCACATTAGATGGAATAAGTTTAAGGTAGGCCTCCGAAAACTAATTAGGCGAGACTTTTGATATTCTGATGGCAACATGACGGAATCAAAGAAATAAAATGACACAAAATTGTGTATCGTATCAGAATCGTCGACACGATTACTAGTACAGCAAGAAAATATGACTAAGTTTTAACAAATTTAACCATAACAATAAAAATATTTACAACTGTATTTTAATAAATTTTATGAACATTGAAGTTGCCAAGGAACATATTGACATTTTACAATATTTGTAAACAAAATGTGAATGATTAGTAATGGTTTCAAAGTAGTCCTAAAGATGTTAATGTTGAAAATGTATGCAAGGGGAGAAGATTGGGAGGAAACGAAATATATACTTTCACAAAATTCAGGACGTTTTAATTCGTTTTTTGCTAACCCGTTTACAAAGCTTTTAACGTCATTTAAATTCTTCAACACGTACTTGAAAGTCTTCTACAATCTTATCGAACCGTTTTCATGCAAAACGACTTTAGCACACTTTAGCAATTTCTATAAATTTTCTAAACTCTTAAGTTACTAACAAATGACAAATTTAAAAGTTAATTATTTAATTTCATGTATAACTTACCTGGTTGGCTTTATTGATTTGCTTTTTCAAACCCGCGAACGCCATGGTTAAAAATTATCTGAAAATAAATAACAAATTATTAATTAAAAGTTTAAATTAAAAAAAATATCATAACACTCAGCGATATTTCATAATCGGAATATCACTGGAGCGTACCGTTAATTTAAAATAAACGAAACGAAAGTGCACTCGTTTTAGAAATTAGGTATTGTGGACGTCGACTGTAATATTTAAAGAAATGGGTAATATTTTTTAATGAACAGTTGAATCCGCTTTAGCGGTTACGTAACGTAACAACAAGTTCTTGGGGGTTCAGTTATGAAATAAAATTCTGGAACGACAGAATATAAAAATTACATCCTATTTTAAAAATTCCTACGGTTTATGTAAGATAAAAGTTGTTACAGCATTCACTGTTGTAGTAACAAGTGGTAAATTATGAGTATTAGTAAAATTATAAGGACTTACTGGTGGTGTCCACACTCTACCGATGCCGTTCAAAAACTGAGGCGAAAACTCGCACGAAAGCTTTACGTTGACGTTTTGACAGCCCTTCGGCCTTACTTGACCTGATTCTGCTCACTTTAATACATGTGAATAAAATTTGAACCAAACATGAATATGATTTTTAATAACCTTATCCTTCACACAACTTGAAGCTACAGACGCGCACATTATCGGCAAAAGCGTGGGTGAAAATGAGCATCACACTGATAAGAATGATGTTTTGAAATTATCGGTGTGTCCCAAGCCAGAATTTGCCAACGGAATCCGTTAGATAAATAAGTTGGAAGCCAAATGAACATTTTATAACAACCCAGACGCGCCATAAACCTTCTCATCAAATCCAAGTTAACATGCTTACATACCGTGAAATAAAAAAGTCACTATCTCGACAGGCACACTACGAACACTAAAAGACCTAAAACTGGAAATCGTGGAAACACAACTTTGATTATTTGTCTACTATACTAATGTAAAGTATCGACTCCAGAACTGAATGAACCAGTACGCAATTTTACGGCGCACTTATCGATACGTATGCTGTAATACTCATGTCGACGCAGGGAGATTCGTGCCAAAAAAAAAAGAGGAAAAATAATACCAAAAAGTGTTTTAGATGTTCGAAGAGATTCAAAGATTATGTCGGTTACGTAACTAATTAAATCAAAAAAATTCGAACGAACGACATTAGCAGAATGGAGCCGAAAACTTCCAATCTCCAAATGGGTATTTTACAGAGAGGATTTATCTAACGTTCATTCGTAACGCCGCAAAATGGAAAGTAATAATTCAGTACAAAATATCCCCCGTTATGATTTCCATTCCAATTAGAAAAATTTTGTTCCTCTGCTTTTGATAGCACCCACATTACTTTGAAAACCAGAATAGTGCGAAGTTCTCCTAACCGCTAATTGGTTTACATTATTTAAATTTTGTAAGCAGCCCATGCTTTTTAGAACCATTATTACAAATAGGTACATTATGCGGACGCATGTTCAGCAATTTTTTACGTACAGATAATTACTGCGAATTTTTTGCCTGTTATATCCTATCATGCACCGCTGTGTTAAACCATTCAGGTTGGATCGCCCTTTGGATAAAGAGAATTTATAGCTTATAATATAAAATTTTACAACGCCAACTAAAATGGGATATATCTTTATACAACTATAAAACCGTACGTACGGTCAACACTATCAGCATTGATGAAAACTTGATAACGTTTTTAACAGCGTGCTTTACAAGCACTCTTTATTTCGATCCATCGTTTTAAAGATGTGTCCATGTAATTAAGTCCTTCATTGAAGGTTTCCAGCGTAATTTAATCGCTTTTCAATAAATTTTTGGAGGTCTTTGTGGGTTAAAAATTCTCTGCGGGGATATACTGGATTACGCCCTCAAAGAAATAACACTTAACTCTTTCTTTATCGATTTCATATTAAACCTCGGGTCAGTCGATTCACTTAAACAGAATAATTGAAGACCTTGGAGCGGAAGGGATAAACCAACAAACGTGAATTTTACAGTATAGGCAGTGCAGATTTTTTAATCGGCACGTCTAAAGTATGGTGTGAAAAATTTTTAAAAACAGCGTTAACCGCTGTTACCAGCAGTTCATTTTCTGTTGTGTATTCTTCAAAAAATCTGCTTTCTGTAAAAATAAATGTAAGACGTAATTTTTTATCACGACTCGTGTCATCGGCGCTTTAGATAAGGAGACATTTCAATATTGGAAAAACTAATTGCTGAATAATCTTTAACATGCAAAACATTTGAGAAGCTGAGATTTCCTAGAAGTTTTAAAATAACAGAATTCATGCTTTAAGGGTTATTCATATTAAAAATATATAATGTACTCACTTAAACTGTTCTCGAACATTTTAACGATTCAATCAACCATTATTAGCAAATCAATACTGCTCCCAAGTTTTGGAATTTTTATTTTGACTAAAATTTTGGTGGTTTTCTACTAAATTTATCGATCTCGGTCTTCAGCCGAATTAAATTTATCGTTCTACATTCTTTTTGTGTTCTCCTCTATAATCAGAATAGAAGTTCTTGTGGAACCTAAACGACAAAAATTGCTTCAAAATCAAATATAGAAGATTTACAGATCCTTCAAATAATTTTATTTAACACACTACAAAGAACCTAACATAAAAATTCCTTGTTCTTTTAGAACGATAAACCCTCTAAATTGTCAACAGATGGTTGAAGGAAATTTCCAATACTTTCATTTTTCGATGATCACTTCAAGCATCTAGATTTTTAAATGCTCTGAAGTAAAACCAACAAGGAGTGGAAGGGTGTAGTAGGGGACTAGGACAGGGGTGAGCAACCCTTTTTTATAGGGGGCCGCATAGAAAAATTTATGTTGGTTAGGTATTACATAAAATAAAATAATATAGTGTTGCAACTCTAACCAATCAGAAACTTTGGAAGCTCTTTCTTTTGCATACAGTTCAAATACTGTGATTTTCATATGTTAAACGAAACGTTGGTCACGGATTAATTGTTATTTTTGTTCTTCCCCGGCCACACTGAGGATTATTCTTATCAATTACGTCAGTATCAGGTACAAAAAGAAAACTACACCTAATAAGATAGGTTCAATAAGTTAAGTTCCAAATAGTGACAAACCAAGAGTTCAAATACAGCAATGCTTTTCTAGATGTTACGTCTAAAAGGGAAACCACGCGAACTAAAATAGTTTCCGAAATATAAATTTCGAAAGAGATCCACACTATATAGAATTGTCTAATGGTCTCGGTCGAATGTTTCCAATTATTTTCTGTGACAAATTTGTTGTTTTAGGATTCAAACCAAAAGCTCAAATAGAACCACACTCACAGAGTGTGAATTCATAACATCAACATACGGGAAATTATTTGCCTTCTACCATTACAACTTAATCTCGCTTTTACAGCCATAAACAAAACCTAATATTAAGTATTCACCAGAAATGAGAGTCCTTAATCCAAATGTTACTAAAATATTCATACAAAATTGAACTTATCATCTGCAATGATAGTCACCAAAAAATGGTGTATGTAATTTTGGCTTTAAATCGGGATACAGCGGATAAATACCGACGATATTAAACTATGCAAGGATTCCTTAGTTTGAGATCTTTGTTTGCCGGGTAATGTGCCGTTATTAATGTAGCGTCGATGACGTGAAAATTCATAAACTTAATGAGGTTATTAACTATAAATATGTAAATATTTTAATTGTAATGTCATAGGAGTATACATTAGTATAACGGTGTAACGAAAAACAAAGTGTGTTTTGTTGTCGTTCAGAAGATCATGTTATTTGTTTTATTCAGAATACGTAATCAGAATTTGCAATATTTTTCTGTGTTTCGAGTGATTTGGGGTTGCTCACCCTTGCTCTAGAACCTCCTCTATGATTTTGGAAGGATAGACTGTAAAATTGAATCAAGATGTTCCAAAAATTTAAAACGTTAAAAAGGATCTCAAATAGAGATTGCACATGATTTTCCACATGAAAAAGGGTCCATTTTAATAAAAAATTCTCCGATCACCTTTTAGAAAGGCTCATTTTGAAGGTCTTTTAATTCCCTACAAATCGTCTGTACAATGTACTGCATTTCCATCAATAATCTTCACGCTATGATAAAAACAAAAACGAAAAAACGACCGATTTTTTAAAATTTTTATGATTAAAAAAAATGCAAAAGCTCAAATTTGTCTAGATTTTGAGTTTTTATCATCTTTGGTCCATTTCAAACAAAAGGTTTTGATCCGTCTAGTGTTCAATTTTATTTACCAAAACAGCTTTTCTTTTGCTCTATAAACTGGGCTAAAAGGGTTAGATGGAAATGTAATTAAACTGGGCTAAAAGGGTTGGATGAAAATGTAATTAAACTGGGCTAAAAGGGTTAGATGGAAATGTAATTATTTTTTCCATTTTTATAACGAAAAGTGATTGGGTGCCTTTGTTCCCTAAATAATTTTCATTAAATGTAACTTGCTAATTCTGGTAACTTTTTCCCTTTTACATATTAACATAATTGAATTTTGATCCATAGAATAAATTACGTCGATTGCTGTTCCGCTAACCTAATTCTTACTTTCTACTTTCCCATTTGATTAATTTTACTTCTTATGTTATTATGTATATTGTATGTTACGTTGGTAATGTTTTAACCACCTCAGAAGTTACCTCAAAATTTCACCTCGCCTTTGGGCGAAACATTGGATGTATTGTTTCCCACGCTTGTTTGCTTACGTACCTGCTGACAGCTCCATCCATTTATCTTGAAGTAAACATCATAACTTGTACATCAAGATTTTGGTCATAAAATTGAGTGAAGTGCCAAGTAACAGACGAGATCGTGTTAATTTGCCACACGACACCGAGTTAAAATTATTTCGTTCGATGGAGCATTTAACAACAAATGTACAACGTGTATACTTTAATTCCCTCTTTTTTTTTCGTCCGATCAAATTGTTGGGTTGTTATTCCCACGAATACCACTTTAAAAAGCGCTATTTTTAAAAGCAAAAAGCGATTCTTCACAATTTTCATTTCCCGTGAATCGATATCGACTGACCTAAGTGATCGGCTAAATGGAAAATAAAAACATTTCATAAAGCCTCATTGTTGGTCGCAAAATGTATCTCATTGGAAAAAAGATTGCTCGGGCGAGGAAAACAGGAATGTAACTGTTGATATGGAAATATTTGATGCTTTCTGTTCGCCTACTCTGCTGCCCACACTTTGTTAATATCACGCCGCAACCGGGCGCTGCTGAAATGCAGATTCGTTTTTCGAACTTTTTACAAAACGCCAAAGGTTATCATCAGTTGGGAATTGAATATTTTTTTAGATTAAATTGTTAACGGCGAATGGTTATATTTATCTTGTCAGTTTGTATTATGTACGCATGCTTTCCACAAAAACTCCTAATTTAGTTACGATCGAAGCTCCACATTTTCGGTTCACATTTGTTTCATTCACGCCTAATCTTATCTGTCATAAATATTAATTTAATATTTGCACGTTTGATATAAATTGGGTAATCGAGTAAAAAAATAATAATCATTTTTATGAGCAAATATTGGAAGGGACCAACTTGAAATAACTATTAAAATTTTATGCAGACATTTAAATTTAAACACTCAATAAAGAAAGATAGCGGTAAAAAATTAATTTTACCAATAATTACAACGGAAAACACTTGGATGTCCAAATAATACTTCAGACAGTACTCGACTAGATTCGGGAGCCTATATCCATTACTATGTACAACAAGATAAGTATTAAAAAACATTCCACCAGATAAAAGTGATATCAACAGCAATAGATAATTTATTGTCCACATTTTTAAAATTTGTTATGCGGAAAATATAAAACAAACAATTTTGACTTTATCAGAATTGACAACGTGGGTAAGTTGTAAACTTATGCGATAATAAGTGTATAGTAGCTGAGGTATGTGATTAAAGATGCGGTTAAATATAGAAACTAAATGAAGGCCGCTATTCAAGGATATTCAAAAAACAATAAGAAAAATGACTTTCCACTTTGAATTAAAAATTCGGTGTAACGGTGGTATACGTGTCTGATTCAATTTTAAGTGGGGATGATCCAAATTTTCGTGAATTTGTATTTACGTCTTCAAATTTTTAACATTCGTCGAGAACATGCAAACGAAGGATTAGGGTTAATCATTTCTATAGTTATACGGCCGTCAATATTATGAAACTTTTAAAATGTACCATTACGATTACAATTATGTAATGTAGCGACGTATACAATCAAAGAAAAAGCGCAGTTGTTCATATGGGAAATCAATTGTAAGGAGAGATTATCACAGTACAACTAAACTATTTTTCGCGGTGGACATGAAATCAAGACTGGTCTCAATCTTGCCTCAAACTTTAAAATTTTGATACCACACGATTCTACTTTTGGCCCTGCCTTGAAAGTCCTAAAAGTCTCCAATTGTAGTCCAAATGTATCTATTTTCGTACTTGTAAAATCACCTAATAAACGTTTGGTAAGTTTCTTCATGTGTTGTTTTAAATAGAATATCAAATAATTAGGAAAAGGGCTCACCTTTAGGACTGTTAGGTTGGTAATTCCACCAAAAAATGTCAATGTTGTGTATAATTTAGTTAGTGACGTAACAGTGCGTCCGTGATTGAAAATTTTGCAGCGTTCCAAATTAAACAAAATAATTACTTGCTGTGCGCCCCTGGGCCACGACACACTGGTAGATACATCACTGCTTTCTTAATTTTTGAAACACCAGAATGGCTTTAAAATTAAATCTAAACAACTTTTGGGAGTTCTCAAACTCTTCGTTTTCATTTTAAATGCAAATAGCTTCAAATAAATGAAGATTACTTTTTTGAAATCGTAAACTACAGAAATTTCCTCAAAATCAAATCTTAAGGGTTTACAGACGTTTCAAATAACTTCATTTTATTTATTATTTTTATCGCAACTAGATGCAAAATGCGTTAAAACTGAATTTAGACGGATTACACAAAATATCTAGATTTCCAATGATCTCAAGTAGCGTTTTATTTTGCCTCAATATAAAACGCTCAATAAGCGTTTTTATTTTGATTTGAAATATTCAAAATTTTGATTCAAACTGGAAAGACTTTAAAGGTTCCTTCAAGGTTGGAATGGCTTTAAAATTGAATCTAGATTTACAGAAGTTGCAAGTTCCATGTTAATTTTGAACAATAAAAGTAATTTAAAATAAAAATTTCAGAGGTTTTTTTGGTGTCAATTGCAGAAAATGCCTTAAAATGTAATCTAGGACGTGTACGCGTTTCAAATTGTTTCCCAGGCCTAACTACCGGTTTCCCAAACAAATTCCAAAAATACAAAGAAATTATAATAAAAATCGAAAAATGTTTGCTAGACCGTATAGGCGTAAGCATTAAATCTTCTCTCGATAATCGTCTTGCATCCGCTGCTGGATAATGAGACCTCCTTGAATTTTGCATTCAATTTTGTTTTGAGCCATTCGGTAGCAGTTTTCGTCCTATGCCATTACGGCTTTGACGGTCTTTCCACAATTCGTTTACGATTCCTTGATCTCCATTTTTTCTTTATTATTTTATTTACAATATCATTTGTTAGCCAGGAATTTTCCTGAATACGAATATTTATTCAGGGAAAAACCACCAAGGAAAACGAGGTAAATTTCTTTCAAGTACCACTTATGACTGAGTTATATCAAATATTAATGTCTTAAATACTAAGCACTGTAGCAGGTATGATATTATTAGCACTGCTATCATCGCCCCTCAGTTGGTTTCATATAAAGTGAACCAAATTTTTCTTGGTGACCTATTGCTTATGTCGTTAAATGTGTATCAAGTGAAATAAACAAAAGTCGAAACGATTATTGAGTATAGATTTCATATTCAAACTAAACCTCTTCTTACCCATTTGAGAAAATAAAATTATAATTAGCGACGCACCCCTGATGTAAGCCCTAACGCTATTATCGGTGTTGATCCAAATTTCAAATCCCCAATTGTAGCACATGGACGGTCAATTCGAACTAATCGGATTTATTAGATATCGCCAACAAACACTAATTTTCAGGATATTATTAATAACACACAGTTGTTAGATCCGGAACAAAACGGTTTCTGATAAAATAATCGGTTTAAAAGCAGAATGTAAAAGCTAACAAAGCAAACGCGAAATTTATCAATGAAAATTAATCATATATTAGATATGCGAGAAGGTCGGGAAATTATAACAAATAAAATTTATCGATGTTAGTACAAATAAACTAATTAACGACCCCTAAAAAGCTGTCATTAGGTAGTTTAAAGGTGAATAATACATTTTTAACTCTCATAACATATCACTTTCAATAAATATCCGTTGTGTACCCGAATTACATATCAGTCTTCAATTAAACTAACAAACCTTCATTAACCTGTCAGGTACCATGATATTCAATTAATTCAAAAGAGCTAATATTTCATTAACAAATTAATTACCTATATGATTACATACACCAAACATATTTAATGTTGAACATGTTCAAATTAGTCATTCAACTGACAGTCATTAAATAAAGATTCTGTAGCTTTTTCCATTTTCAATAGAATCAATAGAAAACCGAAAAATCTCTCTTGATTGTATGCGGACAAACAAATATAAATATTGTATTTTCAAATCTGTTTCATGTTGATCTTTGAAAAACAAAAACCGTCAGGTCATTTCAAAAAGTTACGCTTGTAACAACTCTCCAAGGGTACATTTTAAATAAATGCCACAATATGTTTTATCAACCCCATTCTGTAAGCAATGAAATATACAACCATGTTGTATTTAATTGGATACGTTCACGATATGTTGTCATTGATGGGAAAACAAAACAAACAACTTTTAACAATTGCCTTAACAGTATATTAGAGCGGTTTTTTTTGTTTGGGATAAAACGGTTAGGTTAGGATTAAGAATTAATGGATTAAGTATAATTGTCCAGACTGTAATTTTAAATTGGTACATTTTGCACTGAGATTTGCAAATTTTACCTAAAAAATGCTTACTGCAATTTTATTTCAAAAAAATAATAATTGTACGTAATATAAGTAAGTGCATGAATAAGATAATTTGTGGAAATATAGGTAAAATCTAACGAAGAAATCCAGATATGCTGAGCGTGGTTGTGTGCGTGAGAAAAAGACGGAGAGAGAAAATGTTTTACTGTCAAACAACTCCTCCTCACTTGATTCAGAGTCCAAGTGGTAGGTTTTGTCAATGGCAATGTTACTCATATCACCTATTTTAACACTTCAACACCAAAATAACGCACTAAATCTCACTACATATATATATATACACAAAATGTATATATACAAAAAATGTATATATACAAAATGTACAAAATGTATGTATATATACAAAATTCCAACCTTCACTTTAAATGAAATACGAAATTCACAAATATGTTGACAGCCCCTATCCCTATTTTTGCTCAGAATCAAGAACAGATTTGGTTGGAACATAAAACTGCTTCTATTGCGGCTGATTCAGAACTAATTCAGGTACTTGTTGGAACACACATTATGTACCTTCTTGTGATTAGAAAGGAAAGTTCCAATAAAAGAATAAACAAGAAGAAAGACTATATATACCTTCCCTGGTGAAAAATTTACTGAATTCTGAAGTCCGGAAGGATAAGTGGTAATTGTCAAAGTAGGGATAAAAACCCCTAAAAGAATATCGGCAAAACACCACGAATTGACAGGTAACAGGTTTCATTCGCAGCAGATAAATTCTTTTATGGCACTTACTTCCTCAACCATCCTTAAGGACATTTGTATAAGTCATTTCAATTTTCGCAGCATGAGCGAATTATATAAATGAGCGAGAATTACATAAAGTGACTGTGCTGAAGAGGGCTATAACAGTTTTAAATGACAGTAATATACAACAACATAATATCGCAAATAATCGAAAAGGAAGATAAATGTTTTTGACTTGACTTGGGAAGACAGAGACGCCCGCAACTTTGAATAAGTGATACTTAAATGAACATAAATCAGAAATTACTAACTCTCTGACTAGAATATAAATTAGTGCTTAGCAAAAATAAATTAGTTTTGAAGTGAAACTTATATCTACTAATTAGAGCCAACTCAGAGTTTACCCCTTTAAGGGCGGTGTTTGTAATACCATGTTTTTCATATCTTAGAGTTAATTGTACGTGGTCTTTTTGTCGAAATAAGTTCTTGTAATAGTTTGTACCAAAATAATGTGCCTGTCGTGGGTCGACCGGCAGAAGTGAAACTGTAAAACCAGAGATGCCTACGGTGAAACACTGCTAAACATCACCAAATCCTCGACTGCCTTTTACAATTTCACGTGCCAGTCTGCTTATCACAATTATTGATAGAAAAGCTGGCCACAGATAAGTTAGTGGCAATTTAACCATTGATTAAGTCTATTTATCTATATCTGTTTTTATTTACAAGTGAAAACAAAATAATTACCTTTTCTTTCAACTAAAAACTGCGCAAATCGTTGCGCAGTTTATTTTGGTGATATGTGATTTATTGTGACTGTGTTATCGTTAAAGATATTTCCACATCTAATGTATAAATTAGACATTCAATTGGAGTTCAACCATTTGATTACAATGAAAAACATCCGCAGTTTGGATTAAAACTCATAAAGAAACATCAAGAAATTTATGAGTGAATTTATAGATATCAAACCACTACAACAATTCCAAATTACAACGAAAATCTTCCCCGCTTCAGGTGGCAGGTGGTAGGTTTCATCACTGTCAATATTATTCATATCACCCATTTCACCACATTAAAAGAAAACACTAAAAAATCCTGCTACATTTATACTTAATTTAATGAGTTGAAGTTCCTTTTTTGTTGATTATTCTCGAGGATGCCACGTATGAATTTTTACAAACAGCCCGGTGTAGTTATTTTTGAAACCGTGGAACATTACAGAATTAAAAACGACAGTAAGGCATTACATTTATTTAAATATAAATTATAGATTTGAAAAAGTTAAACCCTTATTACATAGTACAAGGCAACTTGGGGTAATCGTGGTTTAATTAAAATTTATTACATCTTACTCAAACAATACACGACATCCAATGAACGCCTATTTGATGTTCGATTGGCCGTGCACGCATTATCGACGTCCAATAGACATCTATTCGATTTCAAAAGGATATAACACTGGGAATATCCAATAGAAGTGTTAACTGGAAATCTATAATATTTTAGGAAATTTCTTCAATAACATATGAAGATCCCTTAAAAGAAATTAATGTATTTTGAAACAGCAAAACTATAACGTTTTCGTCTTTACTAAAATGCATTTTCGATCAACTTTTCAGTTTCATTTAAACAAAATCACCCTCGCCTACTAGATGATCAAACTGTAACATAGGGAAAATAAAAAGTATTTAAACGTACGCTCCGGTAATCCGGCCTCCGAATAATCCGGATTTTCTAGCAATCCCGACAAATATGAAAAATCAATTTTACATTATATCCCTCTTAACCAGAATCAAATGGCGATTGATCCGATCATAGTATCTCGACATTTTTATTATTAATTTACAACGCTCCCAGTCACGCAATTGAATGGTGCTTGATCAGCGGTGGGCCTTAAACAATTTTTCGCGTAGTTCCACCAGATTGCACCCCACTAATCGAATTTACGGATAGAAATTACATTTATTTCATCGAGTTTTAAAACCGCAAGAATCTTGGTATTTGTCTCACCTTTTTGTGGAAGTGTATCTGAAGACAATGACTGAAGAGTCAGTAATTCCTTATTCAATTTAAAAATGGCGAGATATACTTTTTCCGTTCAAACACGTGTGTTTCTAGTCTTTACTACATTACATCTAGTTAAAGACACCAAATTTTCAATGAAAATCGAGGGGAAATTGCTGCAGACATTGGTGTCTACCTTGTAAGTAAGTTATGCTTGTTACGCTTATATCGATTGGTACATAACGATGAAATGTCTTAAAATTGTATTTTACATTAAGAAAACTGAAATGAACCAACAAGTTGATTAAGGTCCATTCTGCAAAGATCCGTTGTGACTAACCGTAACTAAAGAGATCTGAATTTATATAAAATCACAAGTCATATTCTTTGAGCAAAAACTCTCCACAGAATGCAAATGAGTTCACAATTCAATTGATATCTACAACAATTACTATCTATCATTTTAATACAGATAACGTCTGTAATTTATCTGCTTAGAGGATATATTACTGTGGGAAGCTTCAGTGCTTCGCGTGCGACGCTCGGTAAATAATGATGAATGAAAGCCCTACCTGCTACAGAGCAATGGTCGTTATACAACTTTATTCATAAATGTATTCAAAGGGTAAAACAACATGAAGATAATTTAAAAGATATCAATACATTTTTAAATAGCAAAACTACAGCGATTTCGTCTATTTTAAAACTATATCGTTAAAAATGCATTTTTTTGCATATGCAAAAGTTCTTGGATCTATAATGTTTGTTTCCCTATAGCTAAAGTATGTACCAAAAACACTGATCAGACCTCTGTCACAGTTACAGTCCTGGAAAAATCATTTCCCTGGGTTATAGTGCAAACTGGTCGTCACAGTGTATTGAAAAGGTCGTGTCTATATTCAAAATGTCTCAAGTGAAGCCATCTTACATCTCCTATATGGAAAAGTCTATCTATTAAGGACGTCAGATTACTTACAGGATTAAGTAACGTTACAGACTGGAAGATGTCCTTTGTTGTAGACTTCCTTTTCTTATTTTTTGATTATACATTCTTAATTTACCTAGCTTCTTTATTTAGGAATCTTTATTACATTGCATATATAATGAATATGGAGGTTGCTCAAATAATGTCGCTGCTTCCCCGACTATTAAGTCGACCTCCGAGCGAAGCCGAGTACATCGACTTCTATATATAATTTACCATAACTTTCCTGCAATTGTAATGTATTGTAATTGTAAATCTTAACAACAGTTAGGAAACTGGGAGTAAAATTAGTTACACCATTTTATACATATTTACACAATGAATTCAGGATTATTTGGGTTGTATTGGAATTTGACGAACTACTTTAAATAACAATAGAACAAAAATATTACAAAAATACAAATACAAATAGTAAAAATAGAACAAACTTTATTTTATATGATAAAAAATTGATACTGCGTTATTGGGTTAATAGAAATGTTAATATGTAACTTTCACTTTCTAATAAATTTCAACGATTAACTTTATTAACCTAATCAACCCCGCGTCTATTTTTGAAACTGCTTAAAACGTCTGACTGCATAGATAATATGCAGTAACTAAAATATTTAATCAGGTTGAATAAATAATTTAAAAATATTAGTTAAATTATATGCAATTATGTAACATTCAGGAACGTAAGTAAGGTTAAAATAATCTTTACGACTGTACTATAGCATATACCTTTACGAAATGCAACCTAAGCACTATATGAAAGGAAATCCTTCAGGATAAAATATTTTTATAAGTTCGGGTGCATAAACAATACGTTTAACTCGCTTTTAGATTAATTTGTTTATTCTAGCCCCTTCCTCGGGTTCTTATCAGTGCGACCACAAGTTTTTGAAGGGCAAAAAGGTCAAAAATCAGTTTTCTTCTGTTGGTTAACATTTTTGAACTGTATTTGAAAAATTATTTTCCCTCTATTTCAGTACGATTAAATGCTATAAATATATTTACTAATACCTCTTCAGGTAGTAGAACCATTATTTTTATTAATTTTATTACGATTCAATATCCTTAATATTTTGTTATTGTTTTTTAGGCACCACAATCGTAAGTGATAATGACAGCAATTTTTCATACAAGAGCCGAAGTCCATTGCACTTCCTAAGCTGAAGTAGCTGGAAGTATCTAGAATTTTAAATATAATTCAATTAAAGTTGATACAGCCATTTCATACGTCAAAATTTTAATCCAATCGTTATTTTATTGCTAACTAATTGCCGATTTATTACAAGACAAAAATTTATTGCCGTTCCCAAAAAACGGTTACTATTCCAACTTTCTACTGCTGCCATAACCACAAGGAACAAACGGTAGCTTAGAAACAAATGGAGATATCAGAATGAATTTTGTTGCATATATTATTAACTTATTCTACGTGTTCGTGCAATATCGCAGTTTGTAGAAGTAAAAAAGATGTAACTTTTATTATTTTTCCTATACATCAACAACTCTGGGGTTATATTGGTTGAATTTTTAACGAAGGAGGCTACTTTTAAATTTTCCATACACATCCATGTGTTCCTAAGCCTGCAAGCGTAGGCGATATAGTGGCCACCACTTAAAGGAGTGATCGATGGCTCTCTTCCTCCTATGCCTGAATAGGCTATTGCTCCCATCAAATTTAATTCATATAGCAACTTTATGATAGAGATTCTCTAAGCGTATGGTTTTTAGATTTTCCATTTAGAGATGGAAAAAAGCAAGGAACATCGACTTTAAAAAATCAAGTAGAAAGGCTAGGTCGCTCCTGTGCCAATTTGGACGCAGCAACCATAACCACTCTGCCAAAACAACTGTTGCACAAAATGTCATTGCTAACAGGATTATGGAAGTGTACAGAGCTGCTCTGATTAGAGACTGCCTGAGATATTAAACACAAAATGAGACAGAGAAATGCAGGCTCCTTTAAGGTACGAAGCAGCAGTTCCATTTACGGGTGGATTTATCAATGAAATCGGGCAAAATAGCAGAAGATGACCAAATTTACCCATATTTCCTCAGAAATCGCGGGGCGCACGTAGTAAATTGGCTGAAAAGGTTTTACGACGAAATAATGGAAAAAGAATACATTTCCAAGGCTCTCAAATGATCTAACACCATCGCAGTACTTGAACCCGGACAAACCTAAAAGCTACCAGTTGATAACCCTTCCGAGTGTCAGCGTCAAATCACTGGAGAGATTAATATTATATCACCGACAGCATTTTTTCGTCCTTCCCGCAGCTGCTGTGATCAAGTTATTATTGATTACTTGTAGTTATCAAGTTATTACTTGATTACTTGTATTGTAAATAGTTTTGAGCAAAGGAAAAAGACATTTGTTGATCTCACGGCTGCCTTCAACACAGTGTGAAGGCATGGCTTACTGCATAAACTGCTGGGAATAATGCCATGCAGAACTATGTATATAATAACAATCAACAGAACATTTAGGGTGGATTTGGATGGTGCAACGTTTTTTCATTTAGAGTGGAATGTGGTACATTACTGAAATTCATTGCTGCATGTTTTTGATTGCCTATATACTAACAGAGATGTATAAACTAGCTTGACTGTATGAAAATTAATAATTTAACCATACTCTAACATTTTCTAGTGATGTACTAATTTAACTAAGTTTCAATACTATAAAGAAATGGAGCTCACCCAAGATGGCGATTAATAGATCGTTAAAGGTCTATATGGTGTGAAAAGGCTGGCACCAGAAGAGTTCTAATCAGGGCAATCACTAATAATGATGATAAATAATAATGATAAATTGTGTGCAAATGTCAAACTATACTGTAATCAAAATGATATCAGAGAGTTGGCTATTTATAATATAGGATGATCTGAGCAGTGATCTAATGGAACAACTAACAGTCATATATTTTTCAATGAGTTATTAATACCTAATTTTTGTTATATTTTTGTGTTTGTCCTGTAAATGAGGTAACATATTAAATAATAAAGCAAATTTATCGGCTTACACAGCATTCAACATTCTGACTTGAAATGTATCAAATACAATAGCCCAAAACGTCAAAAAATAGTCCGTTTTGCCTCGAATTGCAAATCCTCATTATTCATATATTTCAGTCATTAACGTGAAAGGTTTAAGGTAGAAGTTTTATGAAAGTGAGGAGAAGGCTAATTAACGAAGTCTAAAAATTTTATGGCTATATTATTTTTATGTGATGTCTCAAAACGTGAAACAACTTGCACGTTATTCTCGACTGGAATAACCAATTTCAGTTGAACCTAATAACAATACTTAAATGTTATTTACTTGTCTAAATTACTGTAATTTCCTCAGGCGTTTTACTTCTGTAAAAACAGCTATAAACCTTCTTTTTTTTACTTATGCGTTAGATGTTCTTGTTACATTTTAAAAAGCTGCAAGTGAAGCGAAACCAGCCATAAATAAAAAGTAATAAAAGCAAAAATCAATAAACAATTTAGTTTTTTCACAACCTAGTAGAGTATTTACGCTAAAATGACTTAGGTGCTAAATTCGTAGTTAAAATGCTGTAAACAACTTTTAAACTAGTATTGTTTAATTAAACATATTTTCAAGTTTATTTTTAGCAGACGTTAAACTCATGAAAAAACCATCACTTTTTCTTTGCCAAGTGCGTAAAACTATTCAATGATTGCAAAACGGCAAGGAAAAATCTACTTAATGCCACGGTAATGACTAAAAATAAATAATATTCAATAAGCATCGTATCTAAGTTAACTGAAAGGGTTAATCCCTGTCTGGTTTGATAGCTTGGTGGAATGATGGGAAACGTTGATAAACCATAAAATTCTCGACACAATTTGTTAAAACATTACGAAACGTGAAGTTATGACCTCAACAGAACGTTATAGCCACGTTTTAAAATACAATTATTTGATAAACGATTCAGCCATAAGAGTTGTTCGAGTTCGTAAGCAGGGAAACTTCGGTTTACCGCCCCGTTATTTTGATAGCTCGTAACAATTTTAAGCGCAATACATTATTACACCTATACCATAAAGTCTTCTAAATTAAATGCAGTCTATTCACAAAACCAGTAATGTTACGGAAGGCAACGATAATTAACAAAACTTTGACCGGCTGTCTGTGGTAATAGGTTTGATAGTTTGAGCAAATGAGATGCACGACATTCTTAAGGGATAGAGTAAGGTTGAAAGTTATAAACGTACTTAATTTTCACGTCCTGAACTTAAATATGAAAACGGTGAATGGTAGGAACGTGTGCATCAAACAATTGAGCACTTATTTATACGATGTCTATTTCCTATGAACTGAAGACGAGATCAACGATTTGATACGACTTTATAAACAGCCAAAATGAAAATGAAACGAAATGAACGAAAAATAAAAATACTGAGAACGTTAATAACTTACCGCATGGTAAGTTTTACTTAGCACTATGTGGAAAATAGTGTTGTTTTGTACATTCACGAAATCCGGCGTGGGAGCCCACAAATTGACACGATTTGTGTACTTTGGTGTTTCTCGTTTTATTTCAAAACCTGTATTTATTTTTCTTGTCAAGTTTTGTTTATTTATTATAGATATTATTGATCTGTAGTTTGTTGAAAACGGCGAAGGTGGCTATTGGCTATCAAAGTATGACTATGTCAAAAGATAAAACTAACACTGCTGCGAACAGCAAGCAGAGTAAAACCTAATAAATGTGAATTTACAGATGCAGGCTAAAGAGGTGGAAAGTGTTAGAAGTTTTTTTCTTCTACTAATTTTCAAATTAATTTTTTCCAGAACTTCTAACGTCCTATAAAACAGCGATTTAGCGAACGTTGTTATGATATTAAAAAGTGCGCAATCTATCCATTAACCTTTATGATATCGACGATTTGGCTTTAAACTTCGGTCATACTATTTTAAGATGGCCCCCATATCACATGTCTACTGAGCCAGATCAACCACTTCAAAAGCCAGAATTCATTATAGGCCCATATTTTATTGTTAGTTTATTATAAAACCGCGATTTTATTGCTCCACCCCTTGCGAGGAAAAGAGGATAATCTGACTTAAGACTTAAGCCACGTCATCCACACCCGGAAATAAAGAAGGTAGCGACATGTACAGAGCGGCATATTTTATGGCTAATTTATTGCTGACGATAGGGACTAGTAGCGGATTCCCAAAACCACCCCTTCAACCCTTAGCACAGTACCCACCACTCGAAAAAAATATTTCCCCCCTAAATACCCCCTCTGTACATAACGATGACTCTGTACATGATGTGACTCATGTCTTAAGTCGTATTATCCCCAATTTCATGCCAGGGGTGGAGCAATAAAATCGCGGTTTGCGTAATAAAATAGCAATAAATAGCAATGACTTATAAAGTGGATAATCTGACTTAATACACATATCTATCACTACATTTCATCCTCTTGAACTAATATGGGGTCAACTAAAAATGTTAATAATAATACATGCAGTAACCCATGTATTAAAAGCAGAAAATACGAAGGAATTTAGTATGACATCGATTCATTTGTAATATCAATTAACGATAGTGACTGCAGTGACAGCATCAGTAAGAGTAACTAATATTAGTAGGAGTAAATATCTACCAAAAAAATAACTGCTAGTAGTAACTCACATAAGCACAACACATTTGACGAATTTCGTTTGAAATTTACATTGCTTAATTTATTAGTTATTTGACAATATGTATAATTATTATTGAAGACTGGACATGTCACAATTTTAACCATGCCAGTTTATTATTATAGCAGTCCTAAGCCTGTGAAAAATGGGAAGAAAATTTTGCTGAACATGACAATTATTGAATTTATTATTGACATTTTAACTGAAACTTCCTGTTCTCATAAAATATTCAACTAGTAAAATAATCGATGGACTCCAACCTTGCACTATTTTTGGGTATTCTGTCCCTTGAGACGATTTATGTCAGGCGGCGGTCAATCCCCCTGGGAGCTACTTATAAAGCAAACCACTTATTTATCAGTGAACTATATTAGTCATTGTACGTGAGTTGAATACTATATTTAGTACTTGAATACTACTTTTTTTTATAACTAATATTTTATTCAAAAGTCAAATAACAGGAGTAGCATAGATACATGCAGAAATGCATAAAACACAAAATGTGGACAGAATATGAATGAATTTGTTTGCTGATTGGTTTGATTTGAATTTGAGATAAGAATGGAATAATATTACTTCAAATTGCAAATTGAAAGAATCACTTTTAGCATAAATCAATGCTTTAAGAGCCATTAGTATTATAATCTTCCGTTAAAAGCCCGACTGTTAATTCATGCTTAAACAGCCAACCAAATGAACTAATTTAATTCAACTGTTAGCAATTGGAGAATTGGCCGATTGTTTACCAGAACTCTGTACGTAAATGAGCTACGAAAACAAAACTTATGAAATAATTTTAAGGGTCGATCGGTCAGATTAGCATTTATCCACCTTCACATGCGCTCAAAATGGATATCACATTTTGAATGCTAATTTAAAACTTGATTTAAACTTAATTCTAGAATTAATTTAGATGTGTCGATTCGCCTTGGATGATATTTAAAAAATAAGTGTGATTTTTAGTATGAAATAATAGATTTATCACAATTTGCACATCGTTTTCCGATGCATTTAACCGGCTTTAAAGTGTACTTCGCAGACCGTGAGATAATGTAAATCCTTACCCACTATTCCCACAGCGGGATTTTTCCCTCACGGGGTGCGATTATCCCGCAAATGTATTCGTAGGAACCCGTCGGATTAGTTTGAAGCGAATGATAGGTACAGAGTATACATAAATTATATTAATTGAGCCAATATGACATATCGCAATTTAAAATTATACCGCTTATCAAGCGTACTTATCAATTTAATTTTGATCAGTAAGTGATGTTCAAACGAAAGGACGGATACGAGTATAAATATAATAATAAAGGTGTTCCAGGAAGTAAAATCTGGGCCTACTTAGCATCTTATGGTAGGCACATATACAGAAAGTTCATAACGGAATTAAGTATTCGTCACGATTTTAGATATATTGTTTATTGAAGTGTTATTATTGACCTTCTCGAGTTTGTGTAGACACATTTGTTATTAAAAACAAACGAGGTTTATTAAATCAGGCGAACCGTTAAACGGTGAGCGCGATCCCAAAAACTTCCTTCACCTATGAGCGCAATCAGGGTAAATAAAATATTTAACTTTGTTAAATTATATCAGACCAACTTGAAGACAAAGGCAGCAGTATAGTGTACCTTACCTCCGAACGACCTCCCACTCGCACTTTCACACTAAAATCAGTTTATAATGACACGGATAATTATTCGCAAAATTCAAACACCTGCTTCTTCTTTGATCACATTTACTATTAACTGAATGAAAATATGGGAAATGAAATAAACAACTGTCAAAGCAGTCACATACTGCGACTGTCAAATTTCATTTATATATTGTGTTAATAGGCAGGCAACACATTTAACAGGGTTCATTTTGTAGAACAATTACGTATTTTACAGCCAGTGCCGGGCGATAAAATGCTTAAAAGGGTACTATAAAATCAAAACTTATAGCAAGTTTTTTATGAGGCACAGAAACTGGCGAAAAGTGTCTCTAGTGATCGTAAAAAATTTGTAACAAGACGAGTAAGAAAAGCTTGCAGCAGATGTTGGCCGAAGGCGATTGCTAGATTACGGGGTTGGTTCTTACATTTTTACCATATTTTTACTGGCTTCGGCCTAAACGTAAAGCTTTTATCTACTTACAATAACTGACTCTACTACTACAAATTAAATATTGCACAGAACATTATATACGGTATAACGTGGGAAGAATATATTTGAAATTCGAAGAAAATTTCGCGCAATAGGTTTGAAACGATGATGTAGCTTTTAAAGATAAAATGATTTATTTTAGATTCAATTAATTTATAATGTTCAATAATTTTAAACCTATCGAGTGAGATGACGTTATAAAGAGCACAAAGGTGCGATTCTAGTACGTACGATTTATTTGATTAGCACTTTTTCATTTTATTATTGCTGCATCTATTTCAACCATTTTATTACATGTTTTCCCCAGAAATGTAGAACAAATAGCCAGCGATAAGAATTCAGTGTTATTATAATTTTGGCAGGCACCGTACGCAGCTATTGAACAGTTATTTTCAAAATAGCAACTAATGGTAGTCTAATTTAGGTCCCTTTTATGTTTTACAAAAAAATTTTTTGAAGAAATTTGCATTTTCCAATTTTGCAATTTTCGTATTATCCTTGGTAGAGCAAGTGAAAACTTCTAACAGAATAAAGATTCATTTCTTAAAAGGTTCGTGATCAACGTTTAATGGTTGCCATACACGTACAGGAAGTTTTCAACAAAAAAGCCTTCAGGATTACTTCTACTGAACGCTTAACCACATATGAAGCTGATTTTTCTGAAGGAAATCCTCTGAAAGAAAATTAATGAAAGGAAGATAATGACGAGGATTTTCTTCAGGTCAACACACTAGCCCTGTTATTCTCGTGATTTCGCAATCCATGCATCGATACACGGACTATATAAGGGATTTCTAGGAGATCCGGACACTTCCCCTTAGGATAATAATAATGGAACATCCAACTTTTATATACGTAACAGTAATCACTTTTTCCTTTTGATTAAAAAGCTTAGTATTTTAACCACACCCTCAGTGTCAACTGCAACTCCTGAAAAATGTTTCCCCACACTAAAGTGGTTAAAAACTTAATTACATCAGAAACAAAATGGGAGATGACTCATAGGTATTGCTTTAATTAGTGTATATTGTTATCTTGCGGTGCAACTAGATTCTGAAGAAATTATAAATAATTTGGCACAAATGCACAAACCTCTTTTAAAACTGTGTCAAAATTATATTTTATGAGGTGAAAGAACACAAATTTGATTTGCAATTTATTCAATATTCTAATAAGTGTAAGTGTTTAGCATTATGTACATCTTTACCATAGATTATTTTCTTTTTGCATAAACTGCTGATGATGAGTGCTGGTTCGCTTGAAATACGTTCAATTTTTCATAATTAAAAAACAGTTTTTGAAAAATATTTTGGTGGTGGTATTCAAGAAATCTATGCATACATGTTTCAAGCAACTCGTGCTTATCTTAAATATCCTTTGCTTACTTGTCAGTAATGCAACTATCGAATACATAAATTTTAATAAAACCAGGAATTCTTGGCTACTGAAAATAGCTATGAAGATCTCATGTTTCCTGCAATAATTTATCTTGAGGCCCTTGGTAGCATTATATCAGAAACCTGTGGAGCTGTTTCAAAAGTTCTACATAAGGATTATTTGAATTTTAGTTGAATACAGTAATTACAGAAATCGCCAAATTCTATTTGACTTTATTTCAACTCAAATTTTACATTTGCGTGGATTGACATGACAATATTTAAATTACACTCTATCCAAAACTTCCATCAAAGCTTGACAAACAAGATATAGCTGAATAATTACCTTGAAATACAAAACAGCATTGTATTTATGGATGAACATCCTGATGAGGTTGAAGCATTTGTTGAGATACATGAGCCAGTTGATTTTCAGTTCTTGTAAGACCGGGGCACGACATTGAAGAGTGAATATTCGCAGGAGAATCATGGAGGACACTGGAGAAAAGTGTCTCGACAAATTGTTCACCAATCAATCTATGTGATGTGGTTAAGGTTACCATTTCAGCTGGAAATCAAGTATTGTTCCTTATTTATTCATATAAAAGCATTTGCTCTTTAAGAAGGCGACGCAGATTTGCTAATCACATCGAAACGATCTTGTTAAGTTCAGGGCTTCTTGAAATAAAAATTTTCCTACACCAACATTTCTTTTGCCACCTCTTTGGTGTTATCGTTTTGGTCGGTTCTTTTGAGAGGTTGCCTCTGAGGAATTGGTGGCGCAAAAGTACTGCTACTTGCGATTGATTACATGGCACCTGAAAAAAAAAGAATAAAAATTTAACAAAGGGAATTATATTAAGGGAGATTGGTATATGTTACGAATGTTGACATCGTTCCAGGAGGTTCAGCTCCAACATCTACCCAGTCAGAGTCTGCAACTGCATGTTAGAGATGTGGATCTCGACAACTTAAAGCGAAGACTGATATAGTGTTGGTATCGTCAACTGATGCTCATTACTGAAAATTAGGAGCATACAGATGAAAAATTGTAATTTTTGCTCACTCAGCAAGACTAGGACGTCGCTCAGCATACCAATACTAACTTCACCGAAGCTTCGAAACGTCAATAGTAACAGGTTCAGAGTCTTGCTTTTTAATATCAAAAGTCGAGACAAGGCGGCTTACCAGGGAATGGTGTTACCGCATATTGACTATTTAGAGTACAACAACCTACAGTGTAAAATCTACAGGGCTATTGGAATCAAACGATATTATGTACATAATTTATTTCTCCTCGACGGAAAGAGGGCTTTACTTAAAACAACCTAATCATTATATCCACTAGCTCTTATTAGCCAGATACCAGTTCATATTAAGTTAACAAATTTTCGACGGGCAAATTTTTGATAGCATCCCTGATTAATTCATAGCCGACTCTCGGTTTTTCACAACGTAGGTTGTGTTGAACTTACAATGGTTGAAGAAGGATTAATTTAATACGATGTGAACGATTGGTCAGTAATTCAGAAACACAGATCCCCGAGTTTTTGCCTCTATGAATAATTCGAGTTGGAGTAAATACTCCAATTGTGTTTAAGGAATATGTAACAGCACCTTAATTTAATCCAATGCTACGATCAAATGATAATTATGGATGAACTTTTCTAGTAAAATTCACCATCTTCGTTATCTGGTAAAATGCACCTTTTTTATTAATAACTTTCAAACTATATATAGAGCGTAGGAGTGTCAAATCTTCATTACTTATGCATTTCTGCTATTTATTTAACATTGTTATCACACATTCAACTTCGAAAACATTGTAGCTCCTAGCCTTGTAAGTGAAAATGGTATAAATAGTAGTTGTTACACGATAATTTACACGTTTGTTAGTTTGAGTCCTAGGTTTAAAATCACGGTTTAAATATTTTAAGAAACATTTCCATTGAAGTACTGGTATAATTTTGAACTTATCACTTCTACTCGTATTACGTCGAATCCATTATCCAGGAGTCATGTCACTGAGTAACTCTAGGGAATTGGCTGATAATGATTAATTACTTCGAGAATAATTTTTATTCGGATTAAAGATGAATTAGAAAAGACATATCCATAGGTATATTTGCAACACACAATTTATACTCGCCCAGTTTAATGTTTTAAAACATAACAGCAAAGTAACTATGCTTCATAGCGTTTCCAATACAAGCAAGAAAGATGGTATCGGGAGGTGTGCATGGAAAGGAAAGAACGAGAAAAGATAAAATTGTGAGGAAACCTGAAGTTTTGATTCCTTAAGGCTTTTATTTTGTAATCATATTTTCTAAAACAGAAACAAACTCCTATTACTATTAATCAGTATGTTCTTATTTCTTTCTAGATTAACTTATTTCAGTTCATAGTTACCATACGACTCGGGGAAATTTTTTGATTACCCTTTTTTCGTTAAATAATACTATTCCAGACTAAATAGACGTACAAACCGTAAAATGCTTCATGTATACTATTGTATGTTCCTTGACTAAATTGTCACCGCTTTGTTTCACTGATGATCGATGTAGAGCAGCTCAGTGTTTCTGTGGTATGATTCTGAAATAAGATTAGTATTTACTCGGAATGAATTTATTAGCACTATTATTCTACAAAGTATCACTTATGCATAAAACAATTTTTACATGTATTACATTTTTTGACTACCATTTACGTCATTTTTATAAAAATATATATTACTGGGATTCTGATATTGGGAACCAATTTGGTCGTTTCAAAGAATATTTGCTTATTCCATTTGTATTTATTACATTCATTTCAACACACCTAAAACTTTTTATTCTTGCGAAATTCTGGATCGTCTCAAGAGTAAAATGAAAATATTATTTTTATCAATACTGCACCAGAAAAGAAAGTGAGAATCATGAATATGTATATTTAATTCATTGTTAACTTTCCAAGTTCACTGTCGTTTATTAATGATAATTAAAAATTTTGTGGTAATTTAAATAGTAAATTTGGTCAGTTTTCGGTATGATCACATTTTAAAAAATAATAGGTACTTACTTTTTAAAGGCTTATTTTCATTCCTTAAACACGTTCTATAGTTGTAAAATGGTTTAACATTCGTATTATGGTGTTGAGTGGTTTCTCGGTATTATGAGCATTTAATCACTTTATTAGTACACAATAGTATTTGATAAACAGAAAGTTGAAACTCAGTTAGGGTGGGATTCAAGATTTTCTCTTGCATATTTCTGTTAAGAGTATTAAATAAATTACTGTTTGAATTGTCAGACTACTTCCAAAGAGACCTTAATAATTTTGCTGTTTAATGTGTTCAAGTTTAAAAGAATAAATTAACAAGTTTTGTAAGTTGTCGCAATTTATACGTCGAATGAATGAATAAAAAACAGACTGAACTAAACAAAATTTATTTGATCATTTTTGTAAATACTAATACTGTTTTAAAGTACAAAAATTGAAGATAGAAGTTTTTAAAAATATGAAAGTAGTACGAGTATTAAATATAACGTTAGATATAAAAAAAGTCACATTTTTGATAACACAGCAGATATTACGTATTTATCTTATAAAGTCAGTCACTACTTGAAATCCTGGGCTTACATTACATCAAATTCTATGTACGTAAAAATTTGATACAAAAATATGAGAAGTTCATATTTTTAAATCAATTGTTAGTAGTAACCACTGAAAAGAGATTACAATTGTTTTTACATTCCTTACTTGCGACTTCAACAGAAGTCGACAGAAAAAAATGATGTTGATCTACAATACTAACCAAAAGCAATATATTACGTGTATATAACTGAGTATACAAACATCCCATTCATATAACATTAGTCTCAGAAGAAATGTGAGAAATTCACAATAACATTTTAACAAACACCAAAGAGAAGGATGTAATACAAATGGTAACATATAATTAAAAGTAGTATCTGAATGATGGGATAGATACAGAATACCTGCTTACATTAAATAGTTGATAATAATTATTAAATAAATAATCAGTTCTGTTACTATAAAAGTATTTTTCAATTTTTTTTTTCGAGTTACCACTTAAAAGTTTGTTTAATAGACCCAGTTCGAATGTTGTGATATGTAGGAATAAAGACAAGGGAGAAGAAAATACGACCTGAAGAGCTATAACAAATGTTTATTTAAATGAATGACATGGGCTACACTATAATGATGAACCTCACACTCAGATAAACACACACACTCGACTGAGATCTGAATGTAGAATAATGCACAAAACCCTTGGCCTATCTAACATTCAAAGTTTAGAGAAAAATACTTATGACAAAAAAATATCACCATTTACCCTGTGCAAGTCTCTGTTGTTGTCAAAATGCAAGTGACCAACTGTACTCAAGCGGACAGACTTGCTAGGTACTAGCTGAACATATGGTACAGGTACACAACATGAAAACACAGTGACGGAAACCAATCAGAATCCTCCCAAATAAGGAGGGTAGCCTGGAGGGTGAGTTGGTGTGGGTTGAGGATAACTATAATAGGGGTAGTTGGGGCTGGGAACATGTAAACCGGGTCCATAGCTTTGAGCATATGGTATTTGGGGGTATCCAAGGGGCATGGGTTCATACGGACCACTCCAAGTTGGGGTAGGGTACAATGGATATCCCGAACTCGGAGGATAATTATATGGAACTGGACTAGCTCTAGATGAAGATGACACATTGTAATTATTAAACTGGCCAGGATATTGCTCTGTTCCTTCACCCATTGCCGATTCACCTTCAGTTATACTCGGAATCTGATCGACTAGAGATTCCAATCCAGACAGACTCTTGGAAGCGATATCTTGAGAATGTCTCGGTGAAGTGTACTGTGGGTCCGGTTGGGGTGGAGGCGGCTCCATATTGTAATTTTGGTAGTAGTGGGTCTGTTCGCTATTCGTCGACGGCGCTGGACTCCCTAGACGGCATTCTGCTTCCTCTGCCATACTTGTGGGTGGTTCAAAATCTGGAGGACCGATAGGAGATGCCGGAGATCCTAACTGTTCAGAGCTAATGGCTGCACTGATCTCCGAGCTTAGATCTGAATGTGTGAAAGGTTGAGAGTGAGGTCGGGGCGACTGACTATATGGGGGCCTTGGGGACTGACTATAATTAGGTCTAGGAGATTGGCTATACTGCGGCCGAGGTGAATTGTTATACTGTGGTCTAGGGGAGTTGTTATATGTTGGCCTGGGGGACTGACTATATGGAGGTCGTGGTGACTGACTGTACGACTGTGCTTGAGGAGCAAACAACGAACCTGCATTGTTTGGAGGAGTCATTGCTGGGCCCATTTGGTAAAAGCCGTTTGGAGACTGGATTGGTGATGGATTGGAGTAACAATGAGACAAATTGGTCGATGTATTTTCCGGTTGATTCAAATCCATATTTTCAACCTTCACTTTCTTAGGCCTTCCTCTTTTCTTCTTTGGAAAATCACAGTTATTATTTTGAGTTGCTGGAGGTTTTCTAACTATTGGCTTTGGAGGTGGTTCTTCACCTTCAACTTTTATTTTCTTTGGCCGTCCCCTCTTCTTTTTACATGGTATTATAGTACCATCCTCGTTTTGAATCACAGCGTTACTAATGTCAGTGATTTCTGGTGAAAAAAGATCTGGTTTTGGCTCTGCTTCATAACAGGACTTCACCCTTGGTTCAGTGAAGACCATTTCATTCTCATCAATTTCGGTTATTAATCCGTTCAAATAGTCACGGAACTTTTTCAGTGCAGCATAAAATGGGACTTTATCAGCTGCTCTCGGCAACTGTGCACATCTTGCACTAGAAGAGGGCATTACCCACATATGCTGAAACAGAAAGAAATCAATAATTTAGGGCATGTCTAAACTCTAAATAAACATTTGTTTCGAATTTTAATTATTTTCCATTCTCTTTTCTATAAATTTACCGTTAATTTGTAACTGCACGAATGAAGTAAATTACTCTGTGGAATAAATAATTTGTACACAAAACAACTGTGAATGCGAGTAATAATTGAAATTTGTCATTTTCGGAAAATAAAAATTTAAAAACGAAATAAATCACTCACCGTATTTGTACCTTCTACTACATCAGGTTGCCTTCCAAATTTAAAGTCCTTCTTCCCAGAAAACACTTCATAAATAAGTTTTCCATTGAATACAGCTATCTTAGGTCTAAATTTTCTTAATTTTTCTAACAAAATTTGACTACCCTCTTTAATTTCTTTACGAGTTAGATCAGCGCTGCCTTTTGTAGCTCGCTGTACCATATTTGTAAAACCTATCCCTACTTGAAGTAACTTGTAATCTTCATCGGCGGACATCTGCTGAGGTGTCAATCCTGATAGATACAAACATTTCCAAAAGTGATTGCCTGGTCCAGCATAATGATGCCCTTTGTAAGCAGCAAAAAGCCCAGGATTTATTCCAATCTGCAAAATTTCACATTTTTACCCTCCAGTCCACTTCAGCTCGCAAAGTAAATTAAATAAAAAAAGAGAAGCTTACTATAATTATATCTAGATTTTCAGTGAGATGATCCGGTAGTGTTCGTTTGGAAACTTCTTCTTCTGGCATGCCATTAAATCGATCATGCTTTTTTCGTTCTTTTATAGGCCGTGGAATTCCCCCATTCATTTCTTGACTAAATTCAGGCCTATCAAAAGTCAGAGTTTTTTAGAAAGTAAATAAATTCTGTAAACATAAAAGTACAGTAAGAAATAGACTTGACACATTACAAAGATATCTACATGTAATCGAATCTGTAAAATATATTGAAAAAATAGTCTTGATCAGTAGTTTTACATTTAAAAATTCCATATCAACAGGTGAAAATACACATACTAGTGATGCCAACCACATACTTACCTTAAAAATTTCGAACAATTCATAGAGCCTAAAACTGTAATGTAGATTTAAATAGCTCTAAACAAAACATCAAGTTTCTACCATTCAATATATTTTCAGAATTATAAAAATTTAAATTAGATCGCTGAAACCTAAGCCTTAAACCATTAAAATTTTACAGTCAGAAATATGTTTTACTTACTAATATTTTATTTGTTTATGTAGGTAAGCGGCTATTCTTAGAACTTTTACTTTGCTTTATTTTTAAATTTTACAATTTTCAAGGCATGTTTATTTATATTTTTACGATAAAGTTGTTCCATAGACAGGATATGGCAAAATAGATGAGAAGCGTTAGGTTGCTTCTTCATTTGTCCTAGATATATTTTTTCTGACCGACTAAAATTTTATACGGGGAAAACATACCGGTCAACAGTAACACAGTCAACTGAGAATCATACAAAACTGAACAGATTAAGAATTAATTAGGGAGTTATAAATTGTGGTTTAAAGGAGCTTTACTTTTAGTACTTCTCTTTCCAATTTTCTTTAGCTACCAAATTAGAACTCCACGTTTTTGTGTCAAGATATTTAAAAATCTCAAAAGTGACCTCATGAACTTTTTCTAATAAACACTGGTAGTATTATACCTACAATTCATTGATTACTATTTATTACAAACGAATAAGCCATTGAACAATACAATAACACACCAGTGCAAATGTAAGTAAAAATTAAAAAAAGCACAAAAAATTATTATAAATTATAGTAATTATTATGGACACATTTTAGGTGTTAAACTGGAAAGTTATTGTTTGCAGAATGTAAAAATCAATAATGTTCTCCTACATTAACACAACAGGTATGAATTGAATTATTATTATTATTTCAAAAATTCGAAAAGGGTTGGGCCAAGTACTTCCATAAAATAAAATTTTTGAAATCGGAAAGTCTGGCAAAGTTCTTAGATATACTAAGTGGTATTTACAAAACTATGAACATAAAAAGGTAAACCCAACATTCCAAACAAGTAAATAAAAACTGGACTTCAAATAATTACCAGCAACACAGGTGACATTTAAATTATGTAATATCTCTTGTATACATAAACTGCGATCAATTGGTATTAAAATAAAAATGAAGTTACCATCTTTGACATTTATGAAATTAATATCGAGTGCTTGAAGATGCTGAAGGGTTATTACCCTTTGTACTGACAACAGATTCCAAATGCGGTATTTGTTTATTTACTTATCATAATTATCAGGATTAAGCTTTAACTGATAGTACCAATTTGTCACCCACCCTGTTATTAAAACATTACAGATGATTTGTTTGATTTTTTTCTGATTTTTTATTTTGTCTTGAATAAGCAAACTAATTAATGAGGTGATTTGTGCATTATATGTCTATGCGAATATGTACTGGAAAACATTTTACTACAGCTGATATTTCAATCTGATTACATCAGGATGGTTAGTTCCTTAATGAGATACTCGGCATAAAATATACTGGGTGTACATATATTGAAAATAGAACAGTTTTTGACTTGCATCATGCTATAAAAATTGAAAAGAATACCAGTTTCTTCAACAGGACCCTAAGTATATTTTAGAAAATATGCTAGAAATTAAAAACACTGTTAGCCTGAACGGCTGTTCAGGCTTTGGGCCAGCTACTATGGAACATGCTTTTCACATAGTTAATATCCCAAGTCACCTGCCTAACAGGAGTGTCCTGTGCACTGAGTAAAGGGGGGAATCAACTGTCAAGGAAGTTAGATGCACTGAATGTGTTAATGGAGATACAAATGAATTGCTAAACATTTTGTTTCATTTGACAATAAACTGAAAATAATAATAACATTAGGTGTTCTGAATGAAATACTCCGTCCCTGCATATTATGTGCATTGTAAATTGAAAATAGTGATACCAGGGTGTCTATTTTCTAACCATACGATAGATCAATTCATGAAAATCATTGGTGTCATTCTCAAGTCTTAAGTGTAATACCAACCAAGTGTGATTAATCACATTCCATGTTTCTTAAGACAACAGCATATGAATGTGAGATATCTCATAACCGAACCCTAATGTTTTGTAGTCTACCTGTCTCTGGTATATCAAAATATTAAAACACCAAAATAAACACTGAATGAAGTGTTCTACGCATATCAAGAGTATTATAAATCCTATGTGAATTATCCTGTACAAGTTGGAGAATACACACCCAGGAAGGTTTCTACCTCATTATTGAAACAACATATATGAAGTATCTTTCGAAATTGTTCAAGATTTTTCTATTTTGATTGTTCATTTGCTATAAAACACCCTGTAAATTAAAAATAATTGGTTTCTCAATTCTTAGTTGATCTTATTATTGAGACACTGTATGCTTGATGATACACTGAGTACTCTGGAAATTTATTTAAACTGTTTTGTTTCAGTCGATTGAAAACACCCTGTACATTGAAAGGGATAAACCCATGATGGAATTCTCTATTGTTAGATCATATTATTAAAGAGACACTCTGTATACAATGTGTATCCTTGATAATATACTGGGTAGGCTTAACTGTACTGTACACTGTTCAGTGTAGTGTTTGATTTGATCATTCCAATGTTTTCATTGTAAACACCCTGTAAATGGAAAAGGACAAAACCATAGTGAATTTCTCCATTATCAATTTGTCTTATTAATGGCACCTTCTGTACACACCAGGTTTTTAAATGCTCTGTCCTGAAACTGAAGATTTTAAGTAGGTACTAAAATTTAAACAAGGTGATCGAGGGCACCCAATAATGGTTAATCCCAGTTAAATACAAATTGAAGGAAAATTTTTAAATGATTCGAAACGTCTAATGTTGTTGCATTTCTTCCTTGAAGATGCGGAGATTGCATCCTTGAGGTTTCCGGTTATAATGTAAATTAAGTGCTGACGTCGAAAATGAAAATAAATTTTCTCGTTTCCAATAATCTAATCATTTCCCCGAGATAAAAGTTCGTCTGGACGAGTGGGGTCCCTGGTCTGAGTACATACAGAACAGGTGCTAGAAAGTAGACAAAATAACAATGGATGTGAGAGTAGCTACCTACGTACCTACGTAAAAACAATGGAACAGAGCACACTTACCCTTCGGTTTTAATCTTCTTTTTTCGGCCCCTTTTTTTAGGGCACGGCATGAGTTGATTATTGATTGGGGGCAACGGGTGCATAAGATGTGGAGGTCCGGGGGCCGCAGGAAGCATAGGAATAGGGTCATCATCGATAAAACTATACGGATCCTCCAATTTCTCGCACTTGACTTCGTGGTTATGTGTAACACTGGCAGTGTTCAAGAGCATATCAGCACTAGTCTCATAACCATCGTCGTGGGGTTCTAGTTTCATGTTTCTGGAGAAGACACACGATCGTTATACCAAACACGGATACAAAATCACGACGGCGGCTTTGGAACACTATAGGAAGCACTTCAATTCACATCGAGCGGAGGGCGTGTGTCAAACAACAAAATTTTGTAACACACATTACACACTCAGAGCCAGGACGTCGGTTCGGTTGGGTCACAAGGCCAGGACCGTTCCTACCCGATGGTTACACGCTACGCTCGGCGAGAGATTATTTTCCTTGCCACTCGAATACCTATTCGCAGACTCTCACGATCTGCTGCACTCTACCTACATCCGAATTATTTACAGAATTTCCCGAGCGCTCCGGCCTATTGAGATTTTTAATTTATCATATATTACAACTGAAGCACTTGGTATTTGAGCGAAAAATAAAATTTACAAGCATCTCAAAAAAGTGCGTACAAAAGTTAAGAGAAAAGCACGTTTCGCACCAAAGTTCAAGAAACTTTATCAATAGTTCAAAATTTTTTTTATTTTAATCCTAGATATTTGGTACTGGGTAATAAATTTCACGAAAAAGTATTGTACAACAACTTATGACGCCCGACAATCAGGTCTCTTCTGTAAGCAAATGGTTATGTATGTTTTGGTTGACACGTAGCAGCAATAACAGTAGGGTTAGCTGTCACGTCCACGTCGTAGCTATCAGATACATTCGTCTTGCTTACGAAATCAGTTACTTAATTACAAAATCCATTCCATTAAAATCACTTCAAAGTTTTTAGGGCTATTCGCCCACTCTCTGTCATTACCCAGTAATGCACGCAGAGTAATCTCACCTCTTTTCAACTGACAGAAGTTGTTATGGATATCAATCAGATTCGGATTTAAAATTCCAATTAAATATTCAATTTGATCAAAATGACAATTCAATTCAGTCGATTTGCAGTTTTAGACATTGTTACGGTTACCCAAGTATCAATTTGCTTACCGAATATGATTGTCGTGGCTTTGTATCAATCCAGATCTCTACGAGGATTGGAAATTTTCATTAAGGAACGCACGATTTCTTTGCACTTAAACGTGGGTTTACTTTTCGATTTTCTTTTTTTTTTTCAAATGTTGAACAGCACTTTACATAGCTGCTTCAGTTGTAATCTATATTAAATTTAAAATAATTTACGTTGATCACATATTTCTGTAAATCCTTCGGATGTATGTACATAGACTAATACGTTTCACGTTCTGATTTATATTCTATCGTCATCGTTCGCTATACCTCACGTTTTTCCTTTATTCCACTTTATTGCCATAAAAATATTTCATCATTTATCGACATGGCTATTCAAACCTCTTTATATTTATGTCTTCTCTTTCATTCCATACATTCCGTTAACTTATTTGGCCTTAAAGAATCCACAAGATTTGCACAAATACAGTAGAGTACTTATCACTTTAACAACACATCGGTTATGACGTAACGATAATATACACCCATGAATGAAAATCTTAATAGTACTTTTTGCATTGACATTTCAGACGTGATGTTTTCTTAGAAAATCGTAAGAAAAATTTTCTTTAACTACTAAAAGCGCGGTTTTGACCCAAAGGTATTTAAAATCAATTGTTGGTTTTCGTTACAATCAATTTATCAGTCCAAGAAGTAGAACTATACTTGCGTAAAAATCATTTAATAATGTTATTACGACACATTTAAAGAAACCTTTGTAGCATTTGCAGGTTCTGGATTGAAAATTGGAAATGTCCCACGAATATTGACTGGAATTTCTCATAAAAGCAATAGTTATACGTTTCTATCTCTAATTTGAAATTATCAGTTTCGTCAACTTTTAGACTTTTCGATCATTTTGAAAAAAACAATTTTTCTTTAGATAAATACTTTTATGAGCAGTAAGTTCTTTTTTAAATCGGCTGTAATAAAATACAACAAATAGCAGACTACACCTGAACATTTGCAGTGGCCGTCTGGCACTAATAGAAATTAGTCAGTTTGGTAGTATATAGTAGTGCATGCCTCTACATACACTTTCCCAGACTTCTCTTGCTAAATAATTTGAAACTGTTTATACCTATAAACGTGGATCCCTTTCTTCAAAGATGACGTTATAACTAATCTCTATTGTTTCGCCGAAATTTCCAAATTTTAATCGCATTTCGAATACGTAAAGAAGTTGTAAGCCTCATAAATACTCGTAAGTGGTAAGTTGTGAAAATATGAGGTAATAATAAAATAACAATGTCAGAATAAAATCAAAGGTGAAACACTGATCACCAACGTCGATTTTCAGATTAGTTCAGGTACGATAAGAGTGTGTCAATAATCGTGAACGTTATTAAAAATATGTTGATTGTAAATTCCGTTATGATTAAAGGTATGCGTATTGTTGTAAAGTTGGGATTTCAGAATACATGAAAAACAGATTTCAAAATTCGGATGAAAACACTCTTCAAGCTTAACACACGAAATAATGTTTGCGTCTCTTGCGTCATACTAGTGCTTTTAATTAGTAAATCATGTAATTTCATTTTATACCATTCTTTACACTTTATTATTCACGACTGCATCCGCTTTTAGTAGTTATGTATGAATTTATTCTTCGCTGAACAATATAAAATTAGGCTGATTAAATTTTTAGTCGAGTTGTTTATAAACAAAGAAAACGAGAATTAAATTAAACCCCATTCTTCAATTCTTGTGCACAGTTTTTATTTAAAACAGGATGTCGTGAGCAAAGTTTTAACCTCGGCAAAATTTACATGCACTTCAAAACAAAATAGTTAAATCCCCCGGTGGTTAACTTTTCAAACTCCTTTTTATTTGGAATGTGGTTGATAAAGTGGATAGTGTGAGTTAGTGGTAAGACTCTTTATCGTATTCAAATACAAAGGAAAAACTTTCAGGATATCGACCATTTCGTTTGAATGACGATAGATATGTTAGCGAAAGTAGGTATTCTGTCACGGCAGTTTATCCTTTCCACACCGCGTTCAGGTAAGGTGCACTTAGTTGGTCACCACCATAGTCATTAAGGGGCAGACACGACCTCTTCTACGAACAATACATGACTGGGATAAAGTTTATACTGGCGATTTATGACAATTCTAGCCTTTCTACGAAAGTAGAATGTATTACAAACAAAAGTTAGTTTGTCAGGGCTGCTTTGTGAAC
The DNA here is from genome assembly GCA_963576515.1 of Cryptocephalus primarius. Taxonomy (NCBI): domain Eukaryota; kingdom Metazoa; phylum Arthropoda; class Insecta; order Coleoptera; family Chrysomelidae; genus Cryptocephalus; species Cryptocephalus primarius. Next base: position 19,191,769 of record OY754936.1, on the reverse strand, counting down.
AATACGTGACTGCAATGAATTTCGTTGCCTGGTGATTTGAGATTCGTTATAGAGAGCGCAGACAAATTTCATGTTTTGTTCGTAGTGGAGATCTTAATGAGTTTATGCAGTTATGTTTCATTAGCGATGATGGTAGAACAGGTTCTCAGACACATTTTATGCCTTTATCACTTTCAATGATTCTAGAACACTTTTTGAGAATCCAGCCAAACTTCATCGTCAGTGGTAACCGTTTCTCCCAGTTTGGACGGCTGTTTCATGACTTTTCTCTTCTAAGTATTAAACTGTCATTACTTTTCTTTCATCTTATATACATTTCGAAAGTTCTAGTTTAGAATCTTCATCGCAGTCTTAAACTCCTTTTTTCTTATGAGTGAATTTTCTGGTGATATTTCACATCAGGCCTAAAGGCGAGAACTTGAAATGTGAATCATTTGGTATAATTCAATACCTTGAGTGTTATTAGCCATGAGAGTAGTTGTTTCGAGTTGGTTCACATTTCTAACTTCAATTCATTGCAATCAAGTTTTGTTTGTAGAGTTCGTTCTAAACAGAATAAACTTGTAGGTATGATTTTGATCACTTTTATAATCGTCTCGCGTCGCAGGGCACCTACTGACGATTTGGGGCAGTTAAGTCGTTATGTTCAACTCGTGATCTGAGAGTTCTGCACGTGTCTGTGGGCCTATCGTTGTTTTGCCAGGCGGTTTGCACGTGTGAGATTAGACCAATCGGTTATATCGTTGCTTTTGCCAATTTTGATATTTGTGAAGAATTAGACTGATGAGTTAGTAAAATGCACTTTAAAATTTACGAAAACGATTAAAATTTGAATAGATCCCTGTCTATTTAAGTGCTGTTATGTTAGATATGACCCAAGTCAAGAAATATATTCAGAATACGAAAAAATATTCATTGAAGTCATGTGAAAACCGAAAAATTTCCCCACACATTAATCGAGACAGCACAAACGTGATGAGAGAGATCTGTTTTGGACTTTTTTGACGTGGTTAAGCGGGATGAGTGCTCGCAGTAATTACCGGAGCCTTCCACAATTCCGTGGGTTTCCCACGCATCCCTTTGATCTTTTGCTATCGGGGCGCTAACAAAAAAAACCTGTTCAGGTATTTTGAGGAAAGTAGGTTTCGCTATTTTTGCGTACCGTCGACCAAAGTGGGAGTAACCATCTGGGGAGTAACGGTCCTGATTTGCGATCCCACGTTGAGTGCATGCAGCAGGCACGGCAGGCAGGCAGGACGGATTCAAGGCCTGAAGGGATGTCCCATTCGTGTGTATGTGTATGGTGTATATTCGCTCGTATATTCGCTTTTTTTAGAAATTAGGCAACACGTAAATACCGAAGGCAAACTGGTATTGTGTAAACACGTAGCAGCGGTTATCAAACTGTTAAACGTGAAATGAAAATAGTTACAAGGCTAAACGAATATACATACTTACAGCACAGCAGGAGTGTACATGTGTATATATATATATATATATATATATATATATATATATATATGTATGCGTATATGTATATATATGTGCATGTATATAAAAAGTCGTGCTTAATCGAGCGGAAGTATCATCTAGATGGACAGACGGAACGTAGGCAGGCAGGCAGGCAGGCAAGGCAGGCTGGAGGGTTTGGGTTGGGGAAACTGGGAGAGAAAAATGATGGGAGACGAGAGAGCGAAAATCGAATCGGGGCAGACCTAAAACGAGTATCGAATAAGTTGCAAAAGAGTATAAAATAAAAGTAATCGCCTGGGCTCATCTCCCCCAGGTGAGGGGCGAGCTGCAGCCGATGCCGATAGCGACTAAATAAAAATGTTTACATGCGGCGCGTGCGGGAAATAAGCCAAGCGGACAGGGTCGCTCGCGAGGACTACTTACAACTTGTACTTATTCGAGAAGGTCACCGGGTGGCTGTAGGATTCGTATGATGACAATGGTCCAGGGCCGAGGCTGGAGACGCCTGATTCCTGGCCGCCCCCGGTTCCGCCCGATTCCATTGTCGCTCCCAGCAAAGTGGAGGACTCGCGAAAAAGAGTTGCCACCTGCATCGAGGGACTTAACGAGCTTTCGCCCGTCGAAATTTTTTCGAACTACACGCACATTACTTTTCCGTCTCTCGCACTGACTCCGCCAAACAGACCCAACAACAACCTCACCCTTTGAAAATAGTCCTTCCTATCTCTGTGATTGGTTCAACGTACGTTTTGAAAAATCAATAGGATGTTATCGGCCTGTATTTTTGTGGAACTTTGCTCTGGAGCTCATTGTCGATGTCTCCGTCGGCGTCGCTTACTTCGACGCCAGACGTCGGTTTTTAGCCAGCGCATTCTATGAAAAATTTTACCTAACCTGTGACCCCCCAACAAAAAATCCAATGACATTATCCTGTTAAAGAATGCTTCTACTTTTTTACTTTAACCACTCACTAAAAGATGTCGCCGCGAACTTCCCCCACCACCACCATCAGGACATTAATCAGTCCATCTTACTCCTTTTCTAACAATCAACTATAAAGCTTTACATGTGAAATTCTCTTTTTAAATTCCCAAAGACATTCTTTTACATAATTCTACAATCAGTCTCAATTTATATAATTTGTTCCGTGTTTTTCCCTCTCTATGATATTTACGATTTATGCTAATCCACGAACTTTGGTCAATCGCCGATAGGGCTCGCTAAATTTGACAAATATCCAAATTAAGAAAAAGAATTAGTAACTTATTTGTGCACTCCATTGTTAAATTTTTATGCCAATATTTTTTCAGTTGTTATTATTTGGTTCATTTCACTAGTCTAAAGGATATTGACATCCCTTACAATAACGAGTTATAACACAGTCCTCACACATGTGCGAACAATGGTCTTATAAGAGTTATAATAAGTATGATAAAAAATCTTATAAATACGACTTGATTGTATGACAAAAAACAAGATGGGTAACTGCTTAAAAAGATCCACTACAGATGATATTTCTTTGTTGAGGGGAAGCGACAGCGTGAGGGAATCATCATCTGATCAATTGGGACCCCCTGCCTACCAAGTAAGTTGACAATCAGCTGTAGACCAAAATATACCAACTAATCTGTTTGTCTTGCCAAGCATATCTTAATTATCATTTACAATTCCAGGACACTTACGCGTTAGTTATGTTAAACATCACATGTATAATCTATATTTGCAAAATTGAACACCTATTAGTCAACATTTAATTCCATCCATTGGCCTCTATCCTAGCCTTTCTGTTTTACAAAGAAGTTGTATTGCATAGTTGAATTCATAAGGATATGTATCCAAAATCCTGGTCTCTAACAAACTTACTACTAATGTATTTGTTTAAACAATACAAATTTTCGAGAATATGAAAATTCATCTGCGTGTTTAATCTGCTTTAAGGTTTCTGAATATCATTTTGTTTGAGTCTTATATTTATTTGAATTTGTTTTAGAATTTTGTATTTCTTAAATTATTTTACAAATATCAACAAAAATAATATGTGTTATGTGTGAAAAACTACATATTAACAAATTGAGATTATTAATTATGTTTTTCCGATAATATAGGTATTTGGTTTTTATTGGTTTTATTTCTATTTCACTATTTAAATCAATAATGCTTCCAGAGTAAACAATGTGTAATTGTACTTTATGCAAGTTAATAAATGAGTCATGGTGTCTAGGGAGTTAAAATATTATCATTATTTGATGGTGAATCATTGTTTTGTTATTTTTGTATTCCCCAGTTAGTTAATATCTAATATAGTTAATTAGTTAATTAATATAGTTAATAATTGTAATTACCTTTTCTAACATCTGTTTACCTTTTCCATGGGTCATAAATAGATGTAACGGATCTTAAATGGAATCACCTAATAGGTGATTTCCTTCATATGTTTTTGGGAAAACTTTTTGAAAACTATCGAAATGGAGGAACAGTGAGATTCATAAAAATTTTAGAAAAATGGCTCATGAGGGCTATTAGAAGCTGATCGAGAAAGAATCATTGTTTTGATCAAACAGACATTTCCATGGGTGAAGGGGTCTTAAAAGGAGTCATTTCAAAAATTAATTCAATATTTTTAGACGTGGGTGCCTTAAATAGTAGACAGAGTGCAAGTAATGGAAAACTTACTACAGAACAACAGGACCGCTTTACCATCAAATAGCAGAAAGAAATTCCACTATGCCCTATCTCCATCATAGGCACGGTGTTGAAAGGATTGGACAACTTCGCTGTAAATGGATATCTAATAAACCGTTAAAAGATCCCTGAATTATCAAAACAAAATGTATTAAACTGTTAATTGCCATTTGTAACATTCTAATTAAACAAAGTAAATTTGGCAAAGGATGAAACCTCAAATCACTGGAGAATTTGTTTTGGCAGGTTCTATAGGGTATGCTAGATCTGTATTTAAATTCACAAAGGAATCCTAATGTTTTGGGTAATGTGGGCAAACTTTGCATTAAAAATCGGTTGTAATCCATTTATTGAAACAATCTGTAGAATCTGGATCTGATTATAAATGAAAGATTTAGATTCCAGATTTTAAATTTATTCACTAGTTTCACTAGCGATTGACCGCTACATAGATTAAAAAAGGATTAATAATATATTTTTCTGTCCATCACTAGATTTGGTTGGCATTATGATTGGCACAAAAGACCTATTCTAATAAATCAAATCTTCCCTCCCTCGAATACCCTCGAAGCTACCTATATCTCTATAAAGGTGCTCTTAGCAAAATGGTTTATTTGTGCATGTTAATTAATTTCCAGATATCAGTGTCATTCAAAAAATTGTGTACATATAGGATATACAGACTAAAAATATGTAAAGTACCATAGGTGACCTTATAACAATACCCTCAGTCCTTCATATATCTCATATTTGGGCAGTTAGATGTCTATTTGGGTATTTGTAATACTTGAGTATAATATGATCACTTTCAGGCCAGTCGCAACGATCTGTTCAGTTAAAAGTACATGATTTAATAGTTTGTTAGTTGTTCTTTATGTATGCAAACCCTACTTTACAAATTTATATTCAGGTTGATATGGTTTTACATTTATCTAATTATAACTGTTATGCATTCTTAACTCATGTAGAAATAGTGTCACCTTATGACCTAGGGACCAAACCAGATGGTAACCAGATGGTTAGTTTAGTTGGCTGGATTCATTTTGAGGCTTACTTTTGAAATGTGTGGCTCATTTGACCATAATTTAGTGATTAGTATGAGCACTTGTACCATATGATTAAAGGAAGTATTAGAATTACTACAAATACACCTAGAATGGCAAAATGATGTCATGTAATTTTAGAGGAATAAAATAATCACTTAATAAGAAATTATTATTGCATTACTATGGTTTCTTGAATTTCTGCTTGTCGTAAAAAAATGTTTTCATTTTTATCCTAAAACCTTATTTATGTACCCTATCTTTTTTTGAAAGATTAGAGTTTTATTATTTTTGTAATTACACAATATGTTCTAATAGTTTTATTTCTTTTTATAATAAACTTATTTTAAATAAACTGCTCTTTATTTCACCATAACTTTTTTTAATGCTCAAATAGAAAGTCATAGGTGATCCCATATAAGTTCAGTCATGTACATGTTTTTTTATTTTATTTAGGACAATTTCTAACAAACCTCTATTCAATTATCTGCAACAGTTAGGTTAAATATGAACGTTTCTGTTAAAATTCTAAGTAAAACTGTGTACTGAAAATAACTGCAAAATACGTATAAAAATAATTGAACAATATTTATCGAAGTTTCTTTGATATCGTGATTATACATATTTTTTCTTCATAGGAGACCCTTCCAATCCAAGCTGCTTCTCCAGTGTACCACCCCTCACCCAGTGTAGCACGTTCAGTTGGACAACTAACGGAAGAGGAACAAGTGAAAATCGCAAAGCGAATCGGTCTGATTCAACACCTTCCAACTGGCACTTATGATGGTTGTAAGAAAGTTAGAGAATGTGTAATTTGTATGGGAGAATTTTCAGTTGGCGATTCCTTACGCTACCTACCCTGTATGCATACTTACCACATGACTTGCATTGACGACTGGCTCATGAGGAGCCTTACATGTCCCAGTTGCTTGGAGCCTGTGGATGCGGCTTTGCTCACAAGTTATGAGACCAATTGATGGCCAGTGCCTTTGCATCTGTTAGTGAAACACTGTGATCTGAACTATTACTACATTTGTTTTTTTTTTGGTGTGAATCAGGTATGAAAGAGGCTGTGATATTCACGTAGTAAGGAATAACTATAGGATGTCTTGACTTTTCAAATATCACATAAACGTAACTTTCATTTTTTTTAATTCAACAAAATTGTATGATTGAAACAAGAAATAAATTTGAAGTGTTAATATATTTATGGTTTAAGTTATTCAAGTTGGTAATAACATTTTTATTGTTTATCTATTATCACTTACTGTTCCATTAATTTTTTAGATTCACACTATGATCTTCGATAGAATTATTATCACCCATTAACATATCACGATTGTTATAGAAAACTATCATTTACTAACTGAAAAAAGGAACGACAAAATACATTTGATATTTTTTTATAATACCACAGTAAATGATTTTTGTATATCTCACTGTACAAAGTGGATATTAAAATTTCAAAAATATAAATATTTTTAATCAAACTCAATAACAATCAAAATGAATTCGCTATTCTTTTTGCAACAAAAGATGGAGTAAATCTAGCAATATAAAACAAAATACATATTGTAATTTTATATAGGTATTTGTTTTATTTGAAGATTTACTTTAGCAATAAAGTACGTTTGTTAGCAAGGATTTATTTTTTAATATGGATCTCTTCTAAATAACCAAAACTTTAATGTAAAACAAGCAAAAAGTTAAAGATTTTCAAGGCTTTATGAAAGACTTTAAATTCTGAAAACCTAACATGTTATGTGTAATACTTGTCTCCAAAAAATTGTCACCAGATATTTAAGAATTAAGAATTCCGAAAACTCGAATCACTTATTTCCAAGGATATGTATTTGCTGAAACGGGTCTGTCGTTTTTAATTTAATTTCAATGAACGTTTAATTAAAAGTGATGAGTAACGAATTGTTTAAACTCTACGTTAATTATTTCAAATTCGTGTAGACTTTATGTACTCTATACAGTTTATATTCTGTAAGCTTCATTGTAATAATCACTTAGAACTTTTAGCACTTTTAATTTAATCAGGCTGCACTTTCATAATATTCCATATGGTTATTTCTCAGCTATTTTAGATGGCTGTAATGTATATAAATAAGGAAAATAGATGGTTATGATAGTCATTTTCTTGTATTTTCCAGTGGTGATAGTCCCATATATTATATGATTTTAATGGTAAAAATCAAAAGTTATCCACTTTTACAGCACATTGAACTGTGTAAGAATTGAACTAACATAATAAGATGTTAAAGGTTTCAATTATTTTTATGTATGGAAGATATGTTGTTAAATATTTACTGAATATTGTTCTACATTAATGATATTTTGATAATACAGTACGGATATCCATGTAGTTGTAGTTACGACTTCAATCAAACTGATTAAAAATACCTGCTATACGTAATAACATGGTGCAAAAGCATAAGCATATGCTTATATGAATAGTTAAATTTTCATATATACAAATATGACCATCTCTGCTGGGTAATATAAGTGAAATATATTTTATTATGTTAGTTTATATTTCAGTATATTGCTTTTGAGGAAAAAGTATTTTATGTTGAACTAGTCTGACCATTAGAGTAGATATTGTAATTTGAGGAGTAAAAACTGATGGTAACAAACATGAAACACTTACATGCTTAATACTTGAATATACTTTTGTGGAATGTGTTTATTTAGTTATGTGTACAATTTAGGTCACATGTGAGTGAAATGATTGTTACTAAATATAGAATGACCTATTTAATGCGCATCTCTAGGTGAGCTATAAACTGGGTAAAATTAACGTGATAAGTGTATATAATTATATAAGGTTTACAATTGTTTTAATTAAATAGTAACCATTAATAAAATAGAGTTGGCGGCTTGCAAGATTAGAATAGCCTTCATGTGATTTCCTTGCTAGATGTGCGCGGTAAATGGATCACACTGTATTATATTTATACATTGGCCGATTAGATTAACTCTGGGATGATTTTGTAGCTATGGAATTCATAGCTATTATATGGAGTAAAAAAAACCAAATTAGATTTAATGCATTTGATGACTGCAACTAACTATGTAGGTTATGTTGTTACAATTTTCATTTTTAAAGTTGACGTCGTTTCATTGAAGATTTTACTAATGTAATTAAATACAAAATTATTCTCAGAATTTATATTGTACGAAGGATTTGTTGCAGTGTTGAGATAAGACCATTGAATTTGAAAATTCACTCAATTGTAAGGTATAATTTTTTGTATCGTGGGGAAAACTGTAATGATCGATTAGACTTCTAGTCATATCTACTTCCTACCTGAGCAGTTTTCCAAAGATTTCAGAATTTTGAAAATGGGAAAATTGTACCATTTTTGTTTCGCTCATATTTAAGACATCTTGATTCGGCATTGTTTTGTGTTGAAGTAAGATCCCTTAAAAGTGTCTTAACCCTTCATCATTGAAACAGTCCATACACTTTACGTTTGCGTGCGTATTTATATAAGATGTAGATATGAAGTCACATGACAATTCAAGGGCTTTAAATTTGGTTATAAGGCATGATCAAAGTGTAGATAAAACATCCTCATTTCCACATGATCCAACTCCTATGTGATTGCACTTATGCATAGTGGCATGCAAATTTAAATGTGTCAGGACCACTTAAGGCCGCTCTAAGATTGAGTGCATACATTTCGCCTTGTATTTAGAATAAAAAACACTGGTGCTGTTTGTAATACGGGGATAATTAATTTTACGGTTAAGTTGCTTGTTTTAATTTAGAGTGTATAACTTATTTGTGTTATTTTACCATTTAGAGTGTATATTTCCATAATGTTAACTTGTGATTTTTTTGTTTATTTCATATCTTCGACGGAAAGAACGGTGTACTAGTGTTCACGATTTAGTAAAGAGCAAGATTGTTGACTTATTCGCATTGCACACGCGTTTATTGCTCAAATAGGTAACGTAATTTTTCGATAATTTTTACTTTTGAAAACAGAATATCTAGTCATGATTTTTTTTTTCAGGAAGATTTTGTGAATGTGGATGATTTTTCTCTTTTGTTCAATTCAGTTTAGATTACTTCCCCCCATCTTCCTGTATTCTCAGTTGATTTTTCTTTCTTTTGAATCTTTAATTAATTCACTAGAGTCTATTTGCTCTTAATTCAGCTGATGATTAATTTCCTTTTTCGTGTTGATTTACTAGTCCATGGGTTTATGGGGTCAGTTTCTAAATCTATTTCAGTAGTTGACGTGATTTTAGTTTTGGTCGATATAGTTGCGGATCTATTTTTTGTGATATCCTCAGCATGATCCGTGCTCATGTACAAGTGGTGTAAAGATCTTAAATTGACCCCTTTACTTTGAAGATAATTCCTCTCGTGACAGTAAACGCGTGTACATATTGAGGTTGAAGTTATTAGTGGCTATCATGACAGAAAAGTGAAGGGTTAGTTATATATACACGTGAACGGTTATCTCATAATTTTTCCATTACTTAAAAGTTCATTAAACACGTCCATGGTATATATATTTTCATTATATTTTAAATCAGTGATATATTAGCTTTTTAAATTGCGGGTTCGTGAAAGGTTTTTAAATAATAAGTATGTTATTGGGAGGATTTCCTGTTACTGGAAACCCAAACGAAAAATATTACATATTTAGTGGCGAGTAAAAAGTTCATTGGATATATTCTGAGATCTTTGTTTTAATTTAGGAATTTTTTACGCGGTATGAATATGTTTGTACACACATAAATAGTTATTGATGTTCTGGAATAACATGAAGTAAAGGAGAATGGCAACTTGGGCATGAAAATAAATATCTTTACATTTTTATAAAAATAATTAGTTCACTAATTACGTTTTTGATAAAACATAAGATAATTCTAAAGATACATACATATTATAATTCTAAGATAATTGTTTGTTGACCAGCTTGTTTAACGAACTTGTAATAAATTGTTACCAAAGTTTTTAAGTGAGTTTAAAATTTATAAACGTAATAAAAAACGATTCGGTGGTACCGCATATTTTTACAGTCGATCTCTGGCTACAAATCTGCTTTTAAGAGGTTGAAATTAGCAATAAAGCAACACCCATGGTTACTGATTCTAGATTTATAGAAGCTCATGTTCATTTCTATCCTCTGCCCAAATTATTTGCATGATTGTCAGTCTCCTTTGTTATTGTAGTTTTGTTTCAAGATAATCGTGTAAAATATTGTTATACTGTCTCTACCTAAATATTTTGTTTATCCAATATGTATGAGTATAGTACTAGAGATTTTATACACTTTAATAAAGTTTCTTCAGAGAATTTGGTTTTTTTAAAGCGCGTTACACAGTGCAAAGCCAGCAAAGGCGATTTATAAAGTTCTACAATTATTAGATGACTAAAAATTTCACATCAAACTTATCTTTCAATTATCATTTTTTAGTTTTGTAAGTGAAGTGATCCAGATCAATTTAAGGGTCATTGCGTAGATTAAAAGAATCCTTAAAAGTTGCAGCATAATTATTATTGTGCAATAGTTATTCTATTAAAAATATCAGAAATAATTAGGTTGCTAAACTCTATCAACTGTTACTTATAAATAGGTATAAACGTTTTTTTTTCTTTTCTTGAAGAGATAAAGGTATACAGTGTAAAGCGAAATATTGGGGTCAAGAATGTAATAAAATATCTTTTATTTACAAATCGGTTAATTATCGATTTATAGATAGTTACAAAATTTACTGTAAAATTTGTTTTTTATTAAGAATAAAGCAATTACGAGGTTATTGCACTACATCTCGGGGCGTTAACAACATTAAAAACATCTTGATATGAATCCTACATTTATTTTTCGTTGAAATTCTTTGTTGAAAACAATTATAATAATAATTAAATCATGAATTCGAGCTAAATTACTTTTTAAGCATTTCTTCAAGGATGCCTCACTAAAATTTGTACCTTTTCGTTCCAGTCCAAGTGTATCTCATTAATTTAATTCAGAAGCTTTTAACTCTTTGAATTTAGTTAGTTCCGCTTTTGCTCTAATCGTTTGTCCTTAAACTATTTGGTATACATCTACACGATAAAAGTCAGATTCTTGAACTTAACTGCATCTAAAGACATATATTCATATCACAGATATAAAATTTAATTGGTTGACTCATTGTTGGTGTAATTGTTTTCATAACAATTAATCAATGACCTGCCATAAACCAATATTAATTAACTTAGGATTCAGATTATTGTAATTATAAACAAAAACAGAAGGTCGAAAATTCGTCGACCATGTTTTAATTCACGTGGGGCCCAAAGACTGATAAAACGGACAGTATTGAATTAGACATTTGTATTTTAAACTTTATTTATAAATATACTTAATATGTATATGAAACCATAATATTTACGAAAATGTACATAAAATCCTGCTTTGATTTTAATTCTAAAATAAAACATCATTAGTTATTAAATGAAATAAGTATCTTTTTTCGTGTTATTTATTTATGTTAAATTAGATAGTGCCGCTCAAAGATTTCCAAACAAAATGAATTTCCATATTAATCGCTTTAGTAAACTGCAAGTATAACAAAAAATTAAAACATATACGAGAAAAAATAATTATAATCTATCAAAATCACTTAAAACACTTACATTGAGCATTAATATGGCCATCTCCAAATACATTCTAGTGAAGGAACTTCAAACATGACCGCATATACGCAAATTACAGCCGTAATTGTTTCCAGAAAAAAACTAACATGCTCGATAAACAATTTATGAGGGATAATTTCATTGTCATCACTTTAATGAATTTGTTCTTGTTGTGTTTATTATCAACACACACTTTAAGTAATGGAATATTTTTAGTGCATTGTCTGCAGAAGAAAGGATCTTATTAAGAGCCAGGCTCAGTTTAAATAAAGCTCAACCGAACAATGTAATTTTATTTAACAACTTTTAAGGTTTATGAAAACGCATGTACATTTACATGTACATGTAAACAAAAACGCATGTACAACAAAAAAAAATGTTTCGCTAGGTACCTGAAGTGTTTTTTGACATTTTAAGAAATTTAATCAATGCTGTATTTAAGATAGAGGAGCTCAAGATAAGTAAAGTTATTTAACCGCGAAGTCTTTGAACAACTATATAGGTCAATTTCTATATATAGCGTTTTTTCAAAATTCTGAAAAAATAATGAAAAATGTATGTTATTATACAAACTAATATATACATTTCGGGAAGACCTGGAGAATGTATAAGCTGAAGTATCAGTCAACGGTAAACCTATGAACATCAGGTATGCTGATGACACCATTTTGATCGCGAAAGTCTGGATGACCTACAGAGGTCTCATTTCAAAAATTAAAAACGACATCAATTAAACTTGGTTTTACGTTATCCATTGTCAATCAATTGCGGTTATTTAATTTTAATTAAAAATGTAAATTTTGAGAATAAAATCTGAAACACAGGTTGGGGTTGATAAATGAAAATTCTTTAAGGTAGAGTGCATGAGCTAAAGCTTGTAGTTAGCTAAAAATGGTTAACTTTATATATCATTTCTCTAAATAAAATCAAATTAAATTCTAAACAAAATTCAACCCATTCAATAACCGAGTTATTTTCGTTTTTATTTCAATTTAGTTAACCCGCGGTCACGAGATCTTTCACCTTTGATTTTTTTCTGAAGGCTTATCTAAAAGACTTATCAAGTAAAATATGTATTATACCATTACAAAATGTTATTACCTACTATAAGAAGGAAGAAAGCGATACTGTAATTTTAGTATTTATATTTATCTAAAAATAATTCTTGCGTTATTGCAACCAACAATGGAGTTCATTAACTTCTTTCTTTTGTGAAATTACTATCAAATGTTCTACGAAAACTTACTTCAAATTTGAGCGACGAAAGTTTCATCAGTTCAATTGCAAAATTTTAAGTATTAAACAAACCTCGTTTGTTTCGTGTGTTTGCAGTGGCAAAAATTAAAATAAAATTCCCAAGCTGAAGTAGTGAAGAAGTCACTTAGTGAAGCTAAAGTAGTAGAGCAATTTTTTGTATCTGTTAAGGTTAATAGTAGAGATTCTCAGGTTTCTAATAACATCTAAGCTATCTAATAACATCTAGCTTGCAAACTACAGGTTTACTAAAAATTATTTGAGGTTTCAACATTGAATGCAATTTGCTTCAGTATTGAATGTTTTGTCGCGTCTACTGAATATGGCTTTAAGGCCCAAGCGCACAAAATCAAATTGCTGTAGAAAGTATAGATTCTGCATTACACTATATAGTATTAAAAGATAGATTCTGTAATACACTTTAAAAGTTTACTAACTTGTGACATGATTAACTAGCAGTGTTAGAAGTATTGGCGTACTTATTCAAATGTTTTTTCAATTCAAAAATAATTTCAAAAAAACAGCACATATCGGGTACAGCGAGTATAGCTGAGGTGTTATGTTGTTTTATGGAAGTATCTTATTTGGAGAAGATTTCTCATTTTGTCAGCTCGAAAATTTGAAAAAAATTGAAAATTGGATAAATCCCTCTGATATTTCCTGAAAATTTCTGATTTTGTACAACTGGTAACAGTTAAGTTGGTACGATGGAAGCGTAGACAAATTAAAACTATTTTTAGTTCTTAGAATATAAAACTTCCGAATTCTGATATTATTTTATAGGTATATCACCTGGCATTACGTGCACTGTTGCCGATATACGAAATTTCTCAATTAATTACCGAGTGAGTTATTCGCTTTTCTAATCAAAAATTTAGAGCGGCCTCTCAATTTTTTCACGCAACAATGGTCTGCTGGAGACAACAGGTTCGCTTCTATCTATTAATAAAACAACAAAAGGCCAGAAAAACCAGGCACGAATTGTTTAATTTCCTATAATTTCCGAACTGCTCTCATAAGTGTTCAAAAGCATTCCTCTCTAAAAGCTATGGTAAATAAAAGACATTCACATGAACTACATCTATTCTTTTCACTGTGGAGTGACTGCTACGATTTCTATAATAACGTATGTTATACACTTTTAGTGAGTTTACAAGGGTTTACAGATTACAGAAATTGTTTTTAAATTAATTTCTTTATACGATCTGTTAATTAATTTATTTGCCATGTAACAAAACAACGTAATTTATCATTTTATGGCTCGGATTATAATTTCATCCCGGAGGTCGGTCTAACCCTCATCCCTTTTTCCTCTCCCTCAAATAGTGAAACTTGGGATTATTGGATTTTTCCAAACCATCTGGAAGCTCAATCTTTAACTATATCAAGTTTCTAACTTTTAGCTATAAGCCTTGCATACATTTTCTCCCTTTGGATTCCCTGGGTAGGAAAATTTGTGGTTTTTAAACTGTTTAGAATCACTTGGGGGCCAAAATGATTCCCATGTAGAGTTTAAAGTTTCTAACTAGTCAAGAAATAGCTCAAAGCAACACCGACTAAAACAAGTTTCACCTCTATTTTTCGCCCCACCGGAAAGGAAATTTGGAATTGCAATTTTCTGAACCATCTAGGAGTCTCTAAGCTATAAGCGTGCAAAATTTAGTGTCTAGTTAGTCGGACACCGTTAAATAAATTTTATAGTTTTTTCAGCCATGTTTAAGGGAACTTCGTAGTGTTTAAAGAGTTCTTACAACAAAAAGAGACCGTCAGTAAACTCAAAATAGTCCACTATTCATTGAGCACGTATCACTCAATTCGATTTTTAAGGTAATCAAATGAGACGTGTTAGTTCGTCGATAACTCCCTCATTAGTTATTTACGCATTCAGGAGGCATCATGAAACAATAATTTTTTAGGTTAATACGGCTGCGATTAAAACAACTCGATTAAAAAGATTTCAGGTATTCGAACGTGCAAGCGTCTCCATGTATTTCCCTCATATGGTTTCATATATCTATCGCTCTCCCCTAAACCGAATGGAAAACTACCCCGTGTCTCGATATTCAGGTGGAATTTTGGTGTTCTTCGAACCTCCGTGGCCATAGTTCGTCTAAACTACACGTGTGCCAAAGTTCAGTCTACAGTTATCTAAATTTTCGAAATTTGTGACATGTATATTGTGAATTGATGAAAGAAAAAATGTTCTAGAATTGTTCTAAAAAACACAATCTCTATCAATACATTTTGAACGAAACTGACGAAAATTTTTCATATGGAGGTGTAAAAATATTCTACCAACTTTAGTTGAATGGTAAACTATGGCTTCACTGATTCATGACGTAATACCTCTGGACTCTTTTAGAAGGCACCGCAGTTCCTGACGTGATATAAACTGTAACCTCTGGTGCCAGGATAATTGGGAATTCCTTGCCACGTCCTGGGTTCGTTCCGTTAAGATACATTTAAACAAATGATGCAACACGAGAGATTATTTCAAACTTCTTCGGCTGAATGATTAAGAGTACGGTTATTTACGAGCGCTGATAAGACAGCGCGTGTCTCTTCAAAACCTAACACTTCTGCGGATGTTTCAAGGATTATCAATCAAAATAAAGTATTTTCTAATGTCCATATTGTTTACACAATAAATGTTATTTATTATACTTTATTCGTATAAGTGTTGGGTCATTGAGAGACATTGCAAATACTGATATTTTCAATATTAGATCATGCTGAAGATTCCCGCTTATTTTTTTCCGGTTTTGAGTTGATATTGGGTGTCCCTACTAAAAATAGCTACCCTAAATGACATCTTAGATAATAAGTTTTGAAAAAAATCAATGAAATATGCAGCTATATAGAAAATATCAATTGTATCCCGCAATAACTATTTTGAAAACTCGCAGAATCCTGTATATGCTGTAAAGTGTAAAGTACATATCAACCATTACAACTGAAATTTATAGTCTTAGTTACATAAGCAGTAGTGGGGTGGTATGTAAAAAGTTAATTCTGCGTATGTTAACCGTGATGCCCACTGGCTTATTTGTGAGAAGGTAGTAATATAGTAGCAGTGGTGCAAAAGCTAGCAAGCTGCACTACACGCACACACAAGCAATAGACATCCAATGGCGTTTTGGCATTTAAAAGTGTTGTTTGAACTAATACACTAAGTCCATTGTGAACTTTATAAGCTTTCAACTACACTGAACCTGCACTTCTGCTTATGTGAATGGTACTTTAGACTGCGTTCTCTAACCATTTTTGAAATGAAACTTTTGGATGTACTCTGTAAATGCTGTACGGAGCTCAGGAGGCACGCAATGCTGGCCCAGTTCCAGTTCATATCGACACTCCTTACTATTCGCTCAGATTGTAATTTTAAATATTTTTAATTTGTACATCTTTTACTGAGATTTGCAAATTTTACCTTAAAAACGCTTTTTGTAATTTTATTTTAGAAAAATACAGAAACGAAATTGTTTTCACGATTATAATATTTTTTGAAAATATTTTTAGAATGAAAGAAAAGTAATAACTATATGTAATGTAAGTTTCACAATGAGAGAAATTATAAAAACTATGGTATAATAATATAAAACAGGTTTATGTAAACTGAAATTAAATTCGAAGTATTGTTTTATAGCATCACTTTCTTTTGAGTGGGTGTTCGTCAGGTTTATAATTCACGTTAAAAATAAAATTATAACTAATAAAAATAAACGCTGGTATGAAAACATTAAAACAAAATAACATTGTTATCAAACGTGTTTTGTTCCTGGGTAACAAAGTAAAAATAAACTCTGTAGCAAAATAAAAATACAATAACACGTTGTTAGTTATGTAAAGATACAAAAATACTTGTCTTAAAGCCAGAGCTGGTATATTATGATTAAGTGAAATAAATTAATAAAAATATATTATAATAGGTGCAAAAAGGTAACAAACAATAAAAACGTATTGCATTGTTACAAACAAGTATAAAAATAAGTAGTATATTAAAATCATATCTTCAATAGTGTGATCTAATTTCTACATTTTAACTTCTATCTTCTCTTTGACATGTTCAACATTTAACTCACTCTTCCATATCCACCAAAGAAAGAGATCAAGAACAAGAAAAAAATCAAATGACCTCAAATCAAAAAAGGGGGCTGTAAAAGAAATCGGTAAGTTCCCACACTATTTGCGGTCGTCCTAAACAGACAGATTCTTTTATGGTACTTACTTACACAAACATTCTTAAGGACATTTACATGTTATTTCATGTTTCGTTGTCTAAGGTATAGGATAAGCAACGTGGGTCCAGCAGGAGCCCCACCTCTCATTAAAAGTAAAAAACTTAAATAGACACATTTATATGAAGATTTTTGAGACCTACCAATCACAGTTACTACACTGACGAAGAGAGGTACATGAATACTTAGTAAAAATATTTTAACTGATTTTTCGAAAACTTATCTGGGGCGCCGTTTAGTTGAGACACCCAGTACGTGAGTGTATTAAACACGCCAAAGAGCAGAATGATGATGCAACTTTTAATCTGAGTACTATTGAAAAATTGTTAATATAAATATTAAACAATTATGCAATATATCTCGATTCACGTGAAAGTCTATATTAACTCGGCAGATTTCTGTTATATAATACACGGTACCCATATCATACAACTCAGTTAATATCACATTAAGATAAGTATTTTTAGGTTGAGAATTTAAACTAAGCTTATGAGTTAAAATATTAATTTGTTATGCAATTATGATAGAGTATAATAATAATAATTTTTGACCTTTAAGTGACAAAAATATTTCAGTAAATTCGCAGTTTAACCAATTAAAAGCGTACGGCACAAAAATTAGGTTTTCAAAATTTTTCTGATAACTTTTAATTAAACGCCATAGGGCGATATAAATGGTAATGTTGATGAACCCTAACACCCTATGCAAATGCACTCTTAACTACATATTTTGACAGATGCAATCGCATGTTTTGTACACTTTTGATAAGAAAGGATCAATATTTTGTCGCAGCCTTACTAATCGTCAAAATACGTTAAACAACTTGTTATACAGAGTGTAACAGAATTTATGTTACAAACTTCGAGGGGTAAATGCGTCGAGTTATTTTAGATTTCGAAGTCTAAACGAGTATCTAAGAATGTATACTCCATTTCACAACATAGGTTGTTAAAAATTGCAAAGAAATACATTTCTTGAGATATTTTCAAATAACTTTTGTATTATTTAAGTTTAGAACATAACTTCAATGAATAAGTATTTTCCACATGTGAACAATATGGATAAATCACAATAATTGGCGAAGATTTGTGGGTGATGTAATATTTCTAAAATAGAATTTCTTTTTGAAAAGATAACAAAAGATGAAGAAAATGGTATCACTTAAAATCTCAAACACCAAAAATGAATAATTTGTCACAAATATTCGTACTTTTGATTCAATAGAAACCTACAATTAAGAATGTAGTTGAAATACCAGCCATATTTTAAATATCTAAAAACGTATTTTTGCAAATTTTGACACCCTACATCTAGAAAACTATAGGATGTGCATATTTATTAAGGCATTGAGGTTTAAGATTATATAAAGAATGCCTTAGTTTCGTTCGTGGTTCGTCGAAACGTGTTTTTAAAAACTTACACAATTTTGAGAAGATGACTTTCATGCTATTCGTGTTACGGTATGATGAGAACAGAAAGCAAAAAGCACGTTACAATATTCTTACTCCTATATATAAGGTATAAGGTAAAGGTATATATATTATAATGAACAATAAATGATAACGATATAGGGCGTCAGCAAATACGGCACGTAACTCCTTCCTAAAGCTTATAATCCTATTTCTGTTACATCCTGTATTTGTCAACTCATCCACATTAATAAAGATATTGCGAGATTATTATAATTAGTTATTAAACATGTACAAAGTTTAAGAATTTAATTTTTAATCAATAATTTCGTTTCAAGCAAATAAAATGCGTAGTTACCATATTTTTCAAGTAATAATAATAATAATAATTTTCAATCACTTACTAGTTATAGATTTTATCTTATTAAGCCTGTATTGGGCATTCGTGCGTTACAGAGAAGTAACGAAAACGTGGGTTAGTTAATTCATTTTACGTATGTTACGCTTACAGATAATGTCAAATGCGTAGAAATAGACCAGTTAAATTTAAAATATCATCCATCTAATCAATGTTTACAATTAACGGGTTAGAGTATCATTAATGGAAGTCTGATTTCTTACAATTAGGTACATCCAAATACATCACTCAGTTATAAAATGCTCTTACATAATTTTCCAGGAAATATACATTGCGAAATTTTCATGTCAGGTGTGTCGAGTATGGAAATTGAATGAATACCAACACTGCATATTTCAATAGTTTTTAGTAATAGTAATAGTTTTTAAAAGGGTTCAATGAATGTTATTTTTGCACGAGGACGTGCTTCAAATAACTTTACTTCCTACCGAGCACAAAACCGATATCAGAGTATTTTAAAAAGGTCATTTAGGTCTTCGGAGATCAAAAGGCTAACAAAAATTTTTAAATAAATATTTAGAATTCCTCAGGGGAATTCTCTCAAACCAAAACTAATCGAGAAGCTTGCCAGAAATCAAAAGTTATCAAAAATTCCAGAAATACAAATTTACGTAGTCTCATTCCGAAAGAATAACTACCCAAATGCATACACAACGTTACTCGAAAACAAAATATCTCAACAACGTGTTTGTTACAAACAAATTAGTAACAATTTGTCACTACAAGCCCCTGCAGTCGAAATGTGTTGGATGGCACGCAGGCTTGCCGTCCGATCCCGGACTTGTACTATGGCTCCATGCAGCAACTTCGTGAGTCAATACACTCGACTTATCACTCAAGTGAATTTGATTTCAACAGACATTTATAGTCTGTTATTGTTTTCCTTTCGCGAAAAATACAAGACAACGGAATCTCCTACGAATGACAACAAATCAATGTTCGTACAGAGATGTGTGTTGCTGTGAACGAATTGCCTCTACATCAATCAAAACTTAATCATAGGTAAAAGATGAAAGATTTCTGGTGAATCAGTGAAAGGTAAATAGAAATATTGTGGATGTTAAATACTTTCTGCGATTTATGTGCTCAAATCAGTTCGTGACAGCAAATGATTGAGTTATGATATTCACAGGGTGAAAAATGTGAAATATTCTTAAAATTTGGAAGGGAAAAGTTCAGATTTAGATAATTTATTCATTAATTATTAATTTCATGACAGAACAGATAATTGGTTATGAAAATATGGATCCTAACTGAAACAATCCAGGTCGTTCCATATGAAATTAAAATTAATACTTGCTTATAAAAGAACAATAATGATAACAATAATATTGAGAGGGAGTTTAGAAAAGAAAGAAAGAATACGTAAGAACAAAACCCTTCTATTTAAAAAAAATTGCTAAGTTGCAGCTTAGAAATGTCAGATAGCATTATCGATGGCCAACTTCCAGAAGACACCAGTTCATTTCTTTACATATTATCGTAATGTTCTAAGCAGTTAACAATAATACGTTATAACACTACTGCCAATGTTAGAAATATCCCCTTTTGGACCACATCCAAACATGAATGTAATAAGGCGATTGAGGCAATGTAACTATGCAGTCAGAAAAACTATTAATCAGTGGAACGTTTTTGATTAACAAATAACATTGTAGTGACATCGCACTGTGACAACAGGACATCGCTAAGATGTGGCATAGATGGCAAAATCACCGTATCAACGATGTCACAATGTATGTCTATGTAATGTTGCAGTGCGATATCTCTGGGATATCTCAGTGGGATGTAAATTAATTATTACAGTGCGATATTTATTTGTTGTTATGTGCAGCCTTTAAAAAATTAAACAACAGGGTAAACAAAGTAATTTATTGATGTATAATTATATACGAGTGGATGCGTCGAAATGGGAAATGATTTAGCTGTTTAGCATCTTGAACCACTGGCTTGCGTGATACCAATTTGGTTGCAGCTTTCGAAGATGCAGCAAACAAAATAATTTTATAACGTAGTGAGCTTGCAGGTTTCATTTTTTTTTTGAGATTGTAAATTTCAAATAGGAAATGAAATCTGCATTAATAAACAGCTGTTACCTGTCTCGGCTTCGCTCGCTCGCTCATTTAGAAAAAATACTTTTCCCTTTTAACTTTCCCATTTTAAAATACATTGCAACTCGTTCAGACTCATATTGTTTGCATTATATCTTAGCTTAAGTTAGACCGTATTACGGTACCCAGGTGAAATTTTGGATTTTTTCGAATGATTATGGCTGTGTGCATGCCCTAAACTATACGTGGGACAATATTAAATTTTTTAGCCATCGTAGAACTTTTGAATTTTAAATTTGTGTTGTACACGCATGCACGACATACATATTTATTTTTTCAGCTTTATATATCAGATTTAATATTAATGTAATATTTTTTGATCTCCACCATCTCTTCACACCACCCTTGATTATGGTCATTCACTAGTTCTCTAAAAGCCCGTACATATTTCTAGAAAAGTGTCATAGAATTTTGAACTAATTCGTTCACACTATCTAAGTAAAGGTATCCTGTGTGGAAGCACTGGAAATGCGGTACATCTTAACCATCATGGATTCTTGAATAGCACATCAAATTGTATAAATTTTAATTATATTACATGAGAATAGTCGTTAAGATCCATTTTCGAGCAAAATCGGTTAGGAATTTCGGTTACAAGCGTATCAAAAATGCCTATAATTCACGTGAACACATTTGACCTGCTTAATGACCTGCTACTAATTACGTTATCTTGGGATGTCTTATCCAATACTTTTAAATTCTCTAATTGGGAAATATTCTGCGTGGGTGAATCAGAGGAAAACTTTATACATGTATAACCACGCTATAAACGTATATGTACTCCTTATGAACACACAAAAATAAATTTCAAAACGAATGCGATTTGGTAGATATCATTTAGCAATTAATTTTTAATTCCATATTGTGTACTGGGTATGAGTTCATCGACATTTGTTTTCCTCTTGTATTTTATCCTCTCATGGTTAAGTTAATAAACATTTTTATTAAAAAAAATTAGAATATTTATCTTGTTTTTTAGGCTGTATGCTAGCGTAAAAACAATTTTTTTTTAGCCATTTTGCTTTTATCCAAGATTAGGTAATTCAAACTGTAGAAATGTATTGAAATGATCATTGAATATTCTACAAATTAATGCGTACAGGGATTATTGCACGTAGTTAATTGTAAGGTCATATACCACAGATTATTATTTTTTTGAATAAATCGATGACAGTGGTCGATAAATATTCTTAACAAATGTTTTTAATGGAATAGGTAATAGGTGTCCGCTTATTGAACGTAATGACTGTTTAATTTGTGGGCTACTTGTCAATATATAATGTTTAAAATGCATTAATTAATAAATTATTTATAGCCTTCTTGATAATTGATGGAGTATAATCTAATTTTCTCGTAATTTTACACATTGTTGACGGATGTGTAGGTTGTTAAAGAAAACAATCATGAGTTGGTATCCGATAAGAATATGACGAAAATGTGTCATATCTTACATTACTATAATAAGTGATATAGTAGTAGAAGTGAGATTATTTTTTTAATCAGTATTCCAATTTTTTCAACAACTCAAACATTGAGCACGTGCTTGGTTCAGAAATAGTGTGTATCATACCTTATTATCTAACTTATATATTCCAGTTCCAATGGGGTTCAAGGTTCAAACCTATCATTCGTTACAGAAATGTCAAGAAAAAGAGTGGGGTAAATGAAGATGATGCTTTTAAGCCTGCACTTTCCAGGATTAATCTACACGAATTTATAAACAAGAATACTGTATGAGCGTGCGGATCTAAAAAACGGTGTTTAAAATAACGACGAAATTTTGAGATGGAATTTCGTTATTTGTGTTTTGTGTTGTTCATTTTAAGTGATAATGCAGCTTTTAGTGTGGGTATTCCTTCGGTTTTCGGTGCACTTTTTTCTAGAAATGACGTTCAAATCGAGGAAAATAGTGTCGATAATTTACGCGCCGAAGGTTCAGACCCGGAAAACGAGTTTACCGCCCTAAGGATAGAATACATTAAAAACCAGATTTTGAAGAAACTTAGACTTAAAGAGAAGCCAATAGTTTCCGTCGAAGTTCTTCCCAAGCCGGTAAAAGAGTATGAAAATCTCTTACCGGATGAAGACATAAATCTGGAAAGCAGCTATTCTGATGATTTTTATGGGAAAACCACTCAAGCAATTATTTTTCCGTACGAAGGTAATTTTAAATTCTACATCATAACGATTGCCTCTACGGCAGTTTTAACTGATCCATACTTTCTTGTCACGGTTAATGCTTATGTCCACTTACGCAGTTCACATTTTATTCGGTAAGATTGTTTAAATGATTTTCTTTCGCCAGTAAATGTGCATTTTGGTACTGGTGGAAAATCTACCAAAATTTTCAATCCTACATTGTAGAAAATTATTTCAGACGATTTGCGCTGCACCAGAACGGTCAGATTTCCATCAGTATGCCTTCCGTTCCAACTTCCCAATGACATTCACTCTTCGGAAATTAGTAAAGCTGAACTCTGGATTCACAAAGAACCCGATTCATTGG
Organism: Cryptocephalus primarius; assembly: GCA_963576515.1. Taxonomy (NCBI): domain Eukaryota; kingdom Metazoa; phylum Arthropoda; class Insecta; order Coleoptera; family Chrysomelidae; genus Cryptocephalus; species Cryptocephalus primarius. The sequence goes on along the minus strand of OY754936.1, from coordinate 19,167,986 downwards.
ACAGCCATAATCAAACTTTTGTGCTTTCTGAGGTTGCACACTGGGATACCAACAAGAGTTTCCAGAAGATCACACCTATCGCTATCCAGGAAACTAGCCTGTCAGGTAGGAACACCTAAAATTAGACATTTAAAAATGTGTTTAGATGTAGCTACCTTGATACGACTGATATGTAGACACTTTAGCTTGATTGTGTATTACTTAAACGAAAACAAAAACTTGAAAAACCGAAAACGTTAGTCTAACATTTTAATTTACATGAAACGTTATAAACACTTATAGTGTTACGTGTTATAGTGTTACTTATAGTGTTATGGTAAGCACTATGAGTTGTATGATAATTTATGTGGATCATTTCACTGAATAAACTTATATAATGAGATAGCTTATTGTTGAAATTCCAAGAGTTGCCAAAATTACGATTACTGTGAAAATAAAGTGCTATACTTTTTGTTAACGTTTATTCTCATCCAATATCCCTTAGTCGTGATCAACTGTATCATGTGTCTTTCGATCAACTATAAAGATTTCGTTTTATCAAATTCATTGAATATCCCAACATCATTATATCAGCAATTATCCTCATTTTGGTATTTAGCTATTCGACTAAGCCACCGTGCTACACGTATTTTTCATTTAATTTTCAGAAGGGTGGTTGAAAGTTGACGTTACCTATGTGGTGAAGAACTGGATGGATCTTCAAGAGTCTCCGATCCACGCGATAAACGTCGTCTGCAAAACCTGCGGGATGAACAAGAGCCAATCGCCGATCTCATTTAAGAGCGACTTGAAACCCTTCCTCGTGATTTACACGTACTCCCAGCAGAGGAGGTCTTTGACGCACCGGAGGACGAAGAGATCGGCGAACTGCGCCACTGGGATCAACGAGTGTTGTAGGGAGAGCCTCTACATATCCTTCGCCGATATAGGATGGGACGACTGGATCATCAAGCCAGAGGGATACAATGCGTACTTCTGCAGGGGCTCCTGTATGACTGCGTCTGCGATGACCCTTAGTGCAACGCAGCATAATAGCATATTGAGGGTGAGTCATGAAGACGATATTAATAAATGTCCTTGTGTATCATAAGTAATTCAATTTGGTAGAGTATTAGTGCACAAGTCATAATGTAGATTTACAGTAAAGGTTGTAGGGAAATAAGTTCATTAAAATTATTGACTTTTATGATGAGTGACGAATAAAATTGCTTTCTTTAAATACTTGGGGCATTGGTAAGACCCAATCTGTACTAAGTTCACTGTAGGTACAACGAGGAAAAATTTTATGCTTTTTACCCTGTTTGTCCAGTTGCTCCTAATCTACTCGTAACTTTAACTTGGCGTTAATTTTTAATTATTAAGTTCTAAATGTACTATTTAGATGGATAACATTTTTTATTCAAAACTCAAAGAGAGGTTATTTAAATTAAACACAGTAAAAGTAATAACGCCAAATATTACCTATCAACTACTCCTAAAACTTTAGCTTGTCAAATGTCGACTTTGTACCAAGGAACTTAGAGTAACAGTACTAGTGGTATATGCGTTTGGTCGATTCAAAATTAAATAAAAAATAACTAGACGTGAGAATGTCTCATTTCATCCTTAGAAAATGAGCCAAAAATTTGTGGGAATGGTTATTGTAGTTTGGGTTCAAATTGAAAAAATTGTGAAAGGTTTCACAAAAATGACAGCTTCTATAAATATAAACTCATTTTTTCGAATCAATTGAACTTTACCACCATACAGTTGCCAAAATTATATGACAATTTTTCAAAAATGCTAATGTGTGGTGTACCATGGTGTGCTACGATATCATGGACTATAGACAAAATATAATTTTGAATGCTGTTTTCAAAATATAAATTTCATTAACATTACTACATTAATATATTACAAAAAAATATTAATGCCAAAATATGTTTCACCTTATTATTTCAAAATCTGCGTGGAAAATTCTGAAATAAACACAGGGAATCAGTGTCAAGCGAACCTGCGTCCAAATCGCCTTGGGACAAATTGCGACTTAGCATATTCGACGTTGATAAGAAAGTAAAGAAGAGCAAAGTGTATGTTGCGCATTTAATGCATATAATAAAATAACTATTTAACACTTTTCCCTTCAATAAAGGTGTTCTTAATAAATGTTTTAAGTGAAATTTGAATGTTGGCCCTTTTAATTATAACCCCCAATTTCGATTTAGGGCTTCAAATCTTAAAATCTCACAGTTAAAAGTGAAAATAAATCTAGCTAACTTTCCTTCGCGTCTATTATGTAGCATATCCATAACTGTTTACTTTGAGCTAAAAGTACCTTTTTGTTTCCAGAAAGTTATGTATGATCACAATAAGCACAGAGGGTCTCGGCCTGAGTTAACCCCATGCTGCGCAGCAACACAGTTTCAGCCATTGCAGCTAGTCTATATGCACGGTAATAAAACCCTTACGACTAAGCTGCTGTCGAATATGATTGTGGACACTTGCGGATGTATGTGAACAGTGACAGCGTGTGATAGTTTCCCGACAGTATTTTCGACTCTAGTGTTATCTGAATATCCCGGTGTTACTTCGAAATCCATTGGATTTCGAATTGCAATTAATTAATCTATTCTAAAGTGGGAGTTTTCAGGCTTATAATAACGATGGCATTATTTATTGAGACTTTTCCGTTTTTGGGGAAGTTATATTATCGTAGGTGTAAATGAGTGTTGCCGAACGATTTTTTAGCGTCGATGATATTTATACTTAGTTTTATTAAAATAAGTTGCAAGTCAAGCATGTTTCAAAATCTGATCAAAAAAATTAAAAATGGAATTGACAGTTGAGGAAAAATTGCGTTACTTACTTGCGTTTAAAAATGGATGGTGTTCTAAATTCTTTTTATAACTACACGCAAATTCCCTAATTGTTCGTGTTGTCAATTTAAATACATATTTACATATATTTTGTGATTGCCATGATACAATATTCTCATTACTAAAATATAAATTGTGCCTTGGCAAAAATGTATTTATTTGTGATCATTAGAATTAATTTAGAAGCATGTAAGTTAGGTGGTACCCCTATTGTCATTTCATTTTATTCAATTTTTTCGTATTCGGTGGTACAATGCTTCCTATGAACTTATATGTGTTCCTCTTAACAGTGTGTGTGATATTAGATAAATTATTAAGTGTGGATGTAGCTTTATTTATTTCTATGTATCGCGTATGTATGTCGTATTTATTTTTTATGTTATCAAAAAATTGTTTATTTTTATAATATAACATTAATGGTGGATGACGATTTTTCTTGGTTAGTCTTAGAGATTTCTCCGTTCTGGCCATAGAAACGTGTTTACAATTTGTTTTACTTTAAGACATGAATCAAAATAATCAAAATATTACAAGCATTTTTAACATTTTGCTTGAATTTTATTTTTGCTAACGAAACTGAGTAATTTTAAAACACCTGAAACCAAAAGCTAATAAAGTACGGGACAACTTAATTAGTATATTTTGGAGTAAGGGACAAATGTCACAAGGCTAGAAAAGGCGTATTATTATACTGTTATGAAACAAGGATGGTCCAAGAGAATGGAAACTGCACAGGTTTCGCATTATTAAGTATATTCAACAAAGCTGAAAGTATATGAAAAGCTATTGAACAAAAAACTTAAATATAAAATTGAACTGCCATTAAAAAGCGGTCCATTATAAATTATGAAAATGTCCAAAAAGTTTCCAAAAGCATATATTGCCGATTAAAGAAATGATGGAAAACATCAGTCAAAAGTAAGAAGTAGGTGTCATATTTGTTGATAGGGATAATACTTTCAACAGAAACCTATGAAGGATAATAGGCGAAGGCTGGGAAATAAGGGTCTAAATTAATAAGGGAACTATGGAAAAACTTACCATAGAACAAACAAGCTACATCAAAACAATACCATGCACACAGCAATAAATTTATAACAACCATGCAAGTAAGTAAGAAAACAAAAATAACCAGTTTAATTTCTAACTGAAGACAAATCCTCTACTCACTGTATGTTGTTTATCATTGCTGTATTCTTCTCTCTTGCTTTTCATCCCAGAGCTTATTAAATATGACTAACTGTGTAGTTAGCTACTTCTTCCCACACTGTAAAAAGTCACAGAATTTACATTAAGTTTATGCAACGGTGGGTACTATGCAATAATAAGATCAAAGAGTGGTACTAAAGGAAATAAAATAAATAGACGCGATAGAGTTGATGGTCTTAAATCTATAAATCTTTTAAGCAAGTTAAATGCTAGAATTAATTTTAGGTCTACGTAGTTACATATATTTGTTGTTTTATTATTTTTGTATTGAGGTATACAATCATTTTGTTAAATTATTTATGTTATGTTAATTTTTTTTGCGATAAAGAATATTTCCATTACCATTTGGAATGTAGTTTTTAACGGGTTAAAAACATTTTTGGTTAAATCTTCACATTTTGACCTCAGGAATATGTGGTATCGTTTCGTACGTCCATAAAAATATATAATCGACATAAATATTAACAATGTAGTGTACATCACAAATTTTGTACAAACAAAGTCATTATGATTTTCGTAATATCCCATTATTCTTGTAACAATAGGAGTAACGTATTTTCTAACATCTTTGTTAATAATATTAGAGTATTAACACCAAGTTTCAGTTCAGAATCATTCAGTTTTTACTTGAACTGTTGAAGATTTGAGATAATAAATGTGTAATATTGACAAATCAAATATTTGCAGCTTTTGGCAATGTTAATGTAAATTGTCATTTGAAATTCAAAATACCACCACAACTGTAAGTTAAATCGTCTAAAACTGACAAGAAAATCCCAGTCGCAGAATAAATAATCAATTTCAGCTCACTAGGTCTACAAGATTCCGACTTTACTAAAAAAGGAACATTTCCTTCCTACTGGAAAAAATAACTTTCATTTCTGGCATTAAGGAAATGTTCCCTTTCGTGTGGCACTGGAATTTCTAAAATCCGAAATCGACACGTTTTTGGCAAAAATTGTAATGGTTAACACCTTAGATTTTTCGGCCCCAAAAATGTGAAATTTGAAATTTCGCAATGAAACTCGTAGGGCAGGTCCCTTAAAATGCACTACCTGAAAGAATATTTTCAGCACACAAATTTGCATATACCAGAAGCTAAATTTTCATATAAATAAGTTATGAACGCACTTTGTTATATTATCTTTCATTTTTACTAAGGAAATATTGAAAATCAATCTTTTCATCATCCTATAGATGTAAATTAAAATTATTGATTGTTTACTAATAACAATTTAAATATTATTTCATATGAGCAAGATTATTTGATAACAATGCGCAAATAATTACATATTTTCGTGCATTTCGCAACTTTTAGGGTGCATATTGCCTACATCTTTTGACAGACTCGTACATTTAGTGTACATTTTGCGAATCTCGTGATTAGTACTAAAATTTTATGCCTATTTCTATGAAATAGGCTTTATTCCTATGAAATGCGTATTTCATAAAATATAGTCAAATTCTAAGTAACATGAGACAGGGCTCATTAACAATTAATTGACTAATAATTGTCACTCATATTTTCAAAATTTTTAATTTGTTTTTTGAAATTTTATTCGTAACACATTTCGAAAATACAAGAAAATCGAAGGAAAACATTTCTATCCAAATTTACAGAAATATTTTATTGTATATCGAAATTAAATACTATAAATATCAGACCAGTTACCTGTATTTTTGAGAACATCAAAATGAAGCAGCCAATCTAGGTGATACTGAGAGACCAAAAAATCTCAATCATTACTAATGGGCGGTCGTTAATGGTTATCTAATGAGTATTTTTTATAATTGATGATTCCTTCGTTTCACGTGATCGTACCGAATTGTCCTCTTCAGTTCCCTTCAACATAAACACAGTTACAGTTTTAGCTAGTACAAATGTTCTAATTTTCCCATCATTTTCAAACCCACAATTTTATCTGAGGATATGTTATACAATAAGTTAAAATACATTGCGTCAACGCCAATAACTCAAGCCTTCATGTATTTTTATTGAAAATTAAAATTGAAATATTTTGAATTTTAGTATAAAATAAGTTGAAAAGTTGTTCGATACTCACACCGTCGTGTATGGGAATTTTGTTAATTAATTTTAACAAGATTAAGGAACATAGAAGTGAAAATGTTCATTAATAGTATTCTGTACAATTCTGGCACGAAGAAGATCTTTAGACGATATTCTTCATCTTTATTTTATTCTCTATTTTATCAATACTACAATGCTTCATTCAGAGACCGAATAAAATAATCTTTCTGCGTAATTGTAATATTTATTATTACAACCTTTCACAGCAATAATGGGCACGCGTATGAGCAAGAACTGTTTCTGGTCTTTTTATTCTGTGCCTGAATGTACTAAATTATCATGGGAAGCAATCACAGGACATGGGCATCATAATCCAGCGTTCAGTGCACAGCAATTCGAATAAATACCTCACTCATCATCGTGCATCGTCGCTGTGTAATGATTCTAGACACTTTGGTCAATGACGATGATATGTAATCAACGAAGTTTCTTATAACCAATTTCTTACGTTCCTTTAATTTTCTGTCGGTGAAACTGGTAACCACACTTCAATCCATTAATCAACTTCATACTCCTCCAATCTACTTCATACTTTTGAAGTTATTATTATTGGTTAATTTCACCTTTTTTTAAAGATATTTTGAGAAATGAGTTTATTTATAGGGACCATAGAGACATGCATTTAGCCACGAAGAATTTGAAACTGAGTTTTTTCCATAGCGTCTATTCTACCGTATGACAAAAGTCTTACTTCAAAATTAAAGTGTCTTAATGAATTTTATTTCGGTGGTAACAGGAATTACAATTAACGTAAAATGCATCTATTATATTTTTTTTTTTATTTTTTGAATGCTATCTAGAAACTAAAATATACCTACAATCATATCTAATATTGCTCGCAGCTCTGGGGGATGGTCAAAGGAACCGTCCTTGTTTCCTGCTTGTGGCTGAAGTCAGGGTTGGCGCCTTGGTCGATCTGTTGTTTCCAAAGGAGCGCCACGTTGCTCTTCTGGATACAATGTACTGGAACATTCTTGCTTACCTTTCCGACCCCTTGGCAGGCTCTACCACAGACCGGTTGGGGTCTGATGGTGAAGCAGACCTCATCGTTCTGTTCTACATACTGGGTCTGGAACCGGGTGCAGGATCCGCTTTGATATTTCCACGGGGAGGAGTAGTCGACAACGTTGACGTAAAGCGGAAGTTGTTTGGGTACGCACTTGCTGGTCTGCCTCGAAAACTCTTCCCTGAGCCTCTTTCCTTCGGATCCCTCGACTTCGAAGCTCCTGATGAACTCCTTAATGTCGCGAGCAATGCAGTTTTCTGATGTCAGCATGTCTTCTATTTCTTCGTCGTTGAATTGGCCACAGATTCCTCTTACGTTATCCTTCAGTTTCCAGCTCATGGCAGAGAACCTGATACGTTGTCCATCGTAGATCACATAGAATAAGTCGCCTAATACAAACTGTATTTCTCCGTTATCCATAGGAAGGAATTTTCCGTATCCATTCATGATTTCTTTGGTTTCTTTAGGTTTGATCGTTACTGATTGTTCATTGACACGAACTTCATATTTGCAGTTGGAAGATTCTTGAGGAGTAAAGGTGACGTCGACGATTTCAAACTGGGTTTGAGGTGCGCTAAAGACAATTTTAACGTCTTTCCTCTTTGGGTTTTGTTTGTTCCTGCGAACAAGGACCACGTAGTTTTCCAGTTGATGTTTCAGTTGTTCCTCAACAGTCTCAGGTTGTTCATGTTGACGAGCAAATTTCGGGACGTGCTGAAGCATAATGGTCCAGTGTTCAGAGATGTCTGCGGGGAAGGTGTAGTTGTTGAAATTGTTAGCCTTGGTCTGATCCACGACACAAGTGGCTGAAATAGAATCAATCATGTCAACTAAATTAAAAATTCTGCAGTACATCTATACTTACGCCGATAAGATGGAAGCCGGGTAATGTATTTTTGTACACGTGTTGACCAGTAGAAGTAAGGATGAACGACGAAAATCTCTTTAGCCATTTCAGGGACAAAAAGATTCTTCAGCCAAACCCTGTCATTTTGAGCTTTGAGAGTTACGTTAACGTACCTCAAATCGGGGTGGAATTTAGCTTCTAAGTTAAGTTCATCGGAAGACGCCATGCTGTGGTGTTGGCCTTCGAACTCCATACTTGGCCAATATTTATAAGTAACCAATTGGAATAAGTTTTCGATGAAATGTCTTAATTCAGAATTTAAGTTCTGGAATCTAATGTTAGCAGTAATGCTGTCCAAAAGACCAGCGTTCACGGTGATGTTCAATCCGGCAGGAAGTTGAGAGTTACCTTCACGTAATTCGTAAAGGCCTTGCAAGTATTCAGGTTGTGCTTTAAGATACTGTTTGCGTTCCTCGCTCCTACGCATCTCAATTTTAGCTTGAATCTTCGAGCTAGGCTCATTAGTACCAAAGGACAATTCGATTTCAGTATCTATTTTCGGTTCTTGTTCCAAAGAGTATTTCATATCCAAAGTGTGGGTGATTGGAGTTTGCGATTTTGATTCGAATACAACAACAAATGGAGAGCTATCGGACTTCTTTTGATAATACAAACACCATTTATCAAGAGGATAGATTTCTCTAGTAGCGACAGCTCCAGTCAGTATGTGTTTGATGTTTTGTCTTCCTTGGAATTCAACTGATGCATCGTAAGCTTGAACTTGAACGTTTTCGAAGCCAGAGGCGACCTTCTTCATAACCCTATTTTGACGTTCCAGAGGATCTTCTACCTCGGTGGGTCTCTCGCCATTGTAAACTTGGCTACTCAAGAAATGTTTCTTTTGGAATCCAAGGTGGAAAACGATTTTCTTAGTGGAAGAGCTTTCAGGAAGGTATTTCACAGAGAAACGGCTCCATTGCACTTTGGCGTCATTCCAGAATAATTTAATGTTAGTCCAAGCATTCTTGTTCCAAATGTTGGAAAGGATGGACGGCATATCGAACGATTTCCTTTCATGTGCATAGTTCACTTGCAGAGCTAATCCAGTTTCCTTCTTTCCCAAGACAGCCTTGTAGCCATGTAAGTTCTCCTGTTTAATTTCTTTAGTCTGTGGTTTGCGCAGAACTGGTTTGAAATCGGTGATGTCAAATCGAGAAATGTAAGGTGTCGATTTGTATTGGAATAAATGGGCTCCGGAGTGTTTCTCCTCAACTTCAAATTCGAATTTGATCTGTTGATTTTCGACGTCGATTTGATGTCTTCCATACAAAGGAAGATGGATCTGGCCTTGTTTATCATAACCGGTCATGTATTGCTGGTGGTCGAATGGAGTTACGAAGGACAATTGTCCTTGGGTCTTGGATGTAATGGTAACGCTCAAATCGGATTTGATCCTAATATCCTTGGGAATGTGAAGCAAGCCTTGCTGGTACAACGAGGGTTTAAACTCAGCCTTGATAGTTCCTTCAACTTTAATGGCTTTCGGATTGTGGAGAGTATACAGGAATGGCACACCAGCTTCAGTAGGAAGAGCCAAAACTACTTCGTGGTTGTCAAGGAATTTGGTGTAGCGAACTTGTATTTCATTCTTCAGAAGTTGCTCGTACGTGTGAATAACTGCGAACGAAACAAAATTATGGCTTAAGTCACACTACGACATAAATATTATAGTTTATTAAAATATGTTTAGAAAAAATAGATATAGGCCAGTCAATAGCCGATTTTGCGTGACAAAGTACGAATAGGAAGGAAGGGGCTTCTATACGAGTGAAAAGTAAGCTATGCACTTAAATCTAACGCTGTAGTAGTCCGGTCTGTAATCTGTGGTTGATCTAAGTATACAACTTACGTTTCACTTAAATGCTAATTTCTTGGCTTATTGATTGGCCCACAAATTTTTATTTCAACGATCATTAGTTTCTTATAATGTACCCCAGGGATCTTGGGACTTTATGTTTTTCATGGTTAGGTGGTTAAAGAGAAATCCTTACCGATGGAGCTCCACTGTTAGATTGCCATTTCAACATTGGATCATTTAAGATATTAGATCAGCAAACAAATAATGAATGATTTGATTGATTTAGTTGCGAAGTTATTAGGTATTTACTTGATAAGACTCCTAATTTGTTCGTTAAAGTGATAAAATTTTATAGATATGTCATAAGTTATTCCGTGCAATTTAAATATGGTACCCTGTACTACGTATTATCTATCTATTAATTTTATCATGGATGTTTACCTTCGGGCAAGCTTCTGAAGGTCTGGTTGTCGAATGGGAGGAAAGCCATAATGGAGTCATCAAGGTCGATCTGCAATAAACCTTCCATTTGTTCCCGTTCTTCAGGTTTCAGGTTCAAAAAGCGAGCAATGCTTTGGCTGGACAAGGGATTCTGCTGTTGTTTCTCGAAGCTTTGATGCTGTTTCTCTTGCATTGTCTTGTAGGTTTCAGTTTGTTGTTTCAGAACACGAGTCAGTTCCTGAATGGTCGATACCATAGCCCTAACAGTTACGTATTTCTGATGAATTCCACCGACTTTCGCGGACCATTTGTAGCTGTATGCCTTGGGAAGGAAGGAGTCTTGGCTCCCGATGGTTTCGAGTTGTTCTCGATAATGAGTGTTCAATTCTTTGTTTAAGTATTCACGTATGTAAGAAGAGCCAAGGTGCATTCCGTAAGTCTCTTTGGTCAAGAGAGGCCTGGCCGCTTCGGCAGCTCTGCGCCTGAAATAAAAATAGTTAACTGTTGTATGGTTTAGATATAATTTAAGGAAAATTACATTTCCTCCTCTTCTTCCATTTCAGCGGCCTGTTCGATGGTGGATTTTACAGCGGCGTTTACGTGCTCGTGTCTGTCAGTATTGGTGTTGGAAGCCATCAGTTGAAGAATTTCGACTGCTGGTCTTGTCTTCATCAGTTGGTATACTGCAACGGCTCTGATTTCTTGCTCTTCTCCCGAGTTTTGGTAGATCTTGAACAAAACAGGACGAGCCTCTTTGGGGTAAACTTCAGCGAGTTTTTCCAAACCAACAACCATTAAGAATCTCTGGAACTGAGATACTTGTTTTTCACCTTCCAAGTAGGGCTCGAAAACAGAGAGAATTTGTGGATGAGCGATGTTTCCAAGGGATAAGATTAAAGTGTGCACCCTATGGGTGTGAGCCTTTTGAATGGCCTGTTCAAGTTCTTTTTGCAAGTGGGGGATTACGGTTTCCTTAACAAATTCCAAGCCTTCCCTGCTGTCGAATCTGCCAAAGCTGTTGACGGGGTAGTTCTTCTTAGAGTGTTCTCTGTCGATGAATACTTTACGAACGAGCGTTGTATAACTCAGGAGAGCAGTATCGTTAAGAGGCCACTGAGACTGGCATGAAGAGCTCTTGACGATGTCGAAGTAACTTTGCATGAGCTCGAAAGTGGGATGACGAACTGAGTCAGAGAAAGCAGAAAGAACTTGACTTGCTTCTTGACCGCTAATTTTGTGTTGTTCTACCCAATCTTTGATGACTACAAGGGCAGGCCCAATGCCCGATTCAGCAACACCATCTCTGAATGCTGTCCAAATGTCGTGCTTGACAGGTTCTTCAGATTTGGTGTAAAGTTCACGGGCGACTTGGTGGAGTTCGTTGCTGTTCATGAGCCTGATTAGGGAAGTCATGGTGACAAATTTGCTAAGAATTTCTTCTTCAACGACCTTTTCGGGGTTCTGCATGGCCTTGCCGATCTCAGTGGCTAAAGTTTGAACGGTTCTCACGATGTCGATAGATTTTTTGATAGACTGGCCCTTGTACCCCATTGCGTATGGCAAAAGAGGGGTTTCAGGGGCTGCATTTAGTTGGGGGCGGTCTTGGTAATAGTATTTCTCAGTTTCTTCGGGGAAATCAAAGCGTTCTTCTTCAAGAGAGCGACGAGTACGGATCATGTTCATGGAATTAGTGAGCATATTCATACCCATCATCTTCATTCTCTTCATATTGTTAAGAGTTCTTGGTTCCCTAACTAAGTTGGATCCAGAGAAAGGGTGTTGTTCGTAAGAATACACGAGATTTTCTAATGAAAGAGGGTTGGTAACTTCCTCGATGTCTCCGGATTTGGGTTTCACTTCTTTCAGAGTCACGTTAACCCTAGAGACAACTCTGCCTACTTGTTGTTCGTGTAAAGTGGGACGAACCATAATTTCGCTGGTAGTAATGGAGTGTTGGAGGGTGTAACGGTTGAGGTTTCCTGTGATGATGGCGTGAGTTGTGGAAGTCCTGGCGATAGAATCGGCCATCCTGTTTGTTGCTGGTTCACCAGTTTTCATTTCCCCAAATCCATAGAAATAGGAGGGAAGCTCATCGTTGTTGGTGTAGTTCTTGTGCTTCATCACTTCCAGTACGTCCTCTTCGCCCTCCTGGAACTTCTCAACTCGGTACCACGGAGACTTCTGTACTATGTGCTCAGGTAACCGTTTGATTGTGTACAAAGTTTCGGTGTTTCCAGTAACTGTGTCTTCCATGGTTTTGAAAACAGCTGAGTCCTGACCCTGAGGCAAGCTGTTCAAATTGCTCTGGATAAGGTCGTTGGCATTGGTGTTCAGTTGGAATTGGCTGACAATACCTTTGATGATGTTAGCTTCCCAGTTGGGGGTTTCTTTGTTTATAATCAGCTCACTGATCTTTCCGTTCGTCAAGACGATCTTAAAAGATTTAAAAGACAACCTCAAGGGCTGCCAGTTGAGCTGATCGGGGGGGATGTAGGTGTCAGCCCCTTCTCTCAGTTCTGAGTTAATAGGACTGTACTCCGCCCTGATGATTTGAGCCTGCAGGTTACCATCGGGACGCAATTGGACTCTCATTTCAGCATTGTACAGGAAACCAGCGTGGTGGCTGTCAATGCCTTCCAGGGATGTCAAAGTGCGACTGTCAATCTTGTAGACGTATTCCTTGTGCTCGCGCCATCCTGGGTTGGAGGCGGCAACAAAGCCCACTGAAAAAATGAAAACTCTCTTAGAAATATGACATTCTGAATGAATTTATTATTTATCTAAAATATAAATTGGATTAGAATAGTCTATAATTAATAAGCAGATAATCCATGTTATTATTATATGCAATGTTAAAATGCATATACATAGCTTCTAACTACACAATTTGAACCGTTTGTGAAGTTAAATAACCGAGAAAAACGTACCATAGAAAACCTTACACACACACACACACACATTTTTCCCAAAAACATGTTTTTTGGACTCTGGAGAGATTATTAAGTGACTATTAAAGTGATTAATAAGTACTACTTTGAACTTACATAGAATATAAAATTTTAAAATCTATGTCGAACAATAATGTCAATTTAATGATCACTAAATTTTACTACTAAGTACTTACTAGTACTTACTTGTAGTTACTAAACGGATTCACGTCGAAGTAATTAAATAAATATTAAATAAAAATAATGTATTCATTAAAAAAGCTCAACAGACACAATAAATCAATTTATAATTGTGACAAGGTGCAAAAAACAAAATATATATTACATAAAAAGCAATAATATAAATTTACGTTATTCAAAAATTATGAATAACCACATAATAAATATACTTAATATGTACTGGCTGCCTCAGAAATAATTGTAAAGATGTAGGCATGTAAACTAATGTTACCCTGAAATTATTATGAAAATCAAGAGACTCCAAGGGATGTTTCAAACGACACCCTTGAAAACTTTAATTGAAAGAATAAGTTATATCAAGATTCTTTAAAAATATTTTTGAAAATTCAATAAACGTGCTCAAAACAAATTGAAGTTTTAAGTGCCTCTGTATAGATTAAATTAAAGAAACATGAAATTTCTACAGATTAATTAAGAATAATTTTTCGGGTATTAAAAAAAGAACGAAAAAGGCTTTACTCTTCCACAAGAAATAAAATTGCTTTTTACTTTTATGAGACAATTATATTTTTTATGATGAGAGGGTGAAGTTATCTTTCATCCCTAATTAAATTCCATAAATAGATTAAAAACCAATTTCCTCCAGCGTTTTGAATTAACATTTCCAATAATAATTGGAAAAATTCTGAAAATGTTCTTAAAAATGTTTAATATTAAATGAAATTAAACGTTTCAATGTTAAAAATAATTGAAAGCAGTTTTTCACTTACCGATTACCCACAAGCATACGTGTGCCAACATTTTGACAAAAGTGATTCTGAAGGAGCGCCGGGTTCATTTTATATTCTAGAAGATGTTGATAATATTTTGCAATCTTGCATTTCTACTACTCTAAGTAACGAATAAAATGTGTATGATAAAACGAGAAAAATTACCCGAGAAAGAAAATTCGATAACAAATTGTTAATTGTAATTCGTGATAAATACTTTGTTGCCATCAGTTAATTCATAAGGAGATTTCATTAATGAAACTTTGCGATAAACAATTACAATTTTAATATTTTACGAGTAATATCTGCAAAATTTCTAATTCCAGAACTTACTATCAAAGCTTGTTAGAGCTGATAACTCACATTTGCCATGGCAGGTGTTTGAATTTATTTATTTGGGTTTAAGTAACAATTAATATTAAAATTCGTCAAGGGACCCAAAGTGTTTCAGATATAGTCAATCCTCTGTAAAAATACATCGATATTCTTATTGTGGATAGGACTTTAGTGGGATATTATAGAAACTTTTAAGCGCGGAGATAATAAAGTTACTCCACCAATTCACCTTCAATAATCATTATTGTCATCATTTTTATTCAATAATATGTGTAATATTACTCATTTTATTTTAATATTCCATTATTGTATTATTATAACTGATACCATTTTTTTAGTTCGACATAGTAACAACTTTTCACTAAAAATTGGGAGTTTCTTAAATAAAAGTGTTAAAGAAGTTACTGCATACATCAATACTTTGAACGATTTCCTTTAAATTTAAAACGTAGGCCAGTTCATAATATTTTTGGAAAAACAAGCAAGGGTCACAATTTTCACTTCGAATAGTTTGCTTAAAAAATTCTGCCCCATATCTGTTACAATGAAAGCATATTCAAATAAATGTTTTCAAAATTATTTACATGTTAGCAGTTTCTTTACTTTAAATTAGGTTTTTTTTAAATGTTACTACAACCTTCCTAAACTTACTATAAACCTAATTAAAGTATAAAGTATAAGAATTAGTACAAAGCTTCAATTACTCTTATGTAGGGCATTTTTCAAATTGTTTTGTCTTCCATTTTTTTAACAAACTAAAAAAAGGATTTTAGAATTCTTTTCAATTTTCAAAATAATATTTTTTCTTAACATAGTATTATTATTTTAAAGTACAAAATATTTATTCTCCATTGAAAGGTTTTCATTCTCAATAAATTTTGCTTCTACTTGAAATGGTTTAACAAAATAAAGTAAAATATTTTTCGGCTTAGTACTTGCGTGCGGCACTGGAAAATAACAACAAAACATATTATACGAAGTGGTAGATAGATGTTGTTCATTTTGACCCATGTAGCGCAACCTGCACACTTTGCAACATTTTAATCAATGCATACCACGTGTAACCTCAACAAATTAACAGATTGGCAAATACTTGACCTAGCAAATATATCATTCCCTCAATTATCTTCGTTTCAATTTTTCAACACCTTAGAATAAATTTAGACATTGTATTTTTGGCGTAAAATAATATGGAAGATAAAATTTAAAGGTAATTGGATGGTAATCCTTAAATATGTCGATCAAACATTGCTAAACTTAAATTACGTACCACTTCATTTGAACTTTCGAGGTCAACAGATCCTTACAAAGCAGCACAGCTCAAACCCTGATAGACCCACATTTCAGAAGTTTAATACATGTACATTTTCAGGACTAATATGATACTTTTTCAATAACAGTCGGAGAATTTTGTATATTAGAAATTATAATAAATATTTGGTTTAAGGTGACTGTTGCTTTTTTAAAATTGCATTGAAAATATTCTATATACAATTTGTTCACATTCACATTGCACACATTATAATGCTGCAGCAATCGTTTTACATATCCATCACCGAAATAATTGTATAATTTGTAAGGAATTTGTTCCTTCAAAATTGATTTTGTAGCTTTTCTCGTTTCCGAAAAACAGTGGGTACTGCAGCCTACATTTAGATCTGCAGTAGCCACACTGCCTATCTCTGGAATCGCTTGTACTATCAAATTTTTTGGGCGCGGCAGATTTTGTAGCTATTTTATAGTTTTCAAATAGCGCATACAGTATTCTTCAATAACCATTCCTTTAAAAAGGCACCCCAAAATTCTGACAGAGCTACACAATCAATTTTTACCAAACGCATTAACAAACTATTACCTACGAATTATTCTATTTCGAATATATCCTGAAAAGTACCTATATTTATCAATTTTAATACCAACTAATTTACCCCAATTAAAATGCCTCAATAGAAAACTGACAAATTATAAATACAACATACAATTAGGGTGAACCAGTTGATTATTAAAGAACTAATTACACTTACCAACCACAAGAAATGGCGAATGCAGGTTCTACTTGTTGTGTGGCAAGTCATTCAAATTATCTTTGAACTGGTTAATCTTGTCTAAGTCGAATGTAGCTCAGCTTAAATGCAGTTAGACCATGGAGGACTCGAAATTAGGAGAGTTTCGGTTAATCTGGTAGTGATCTCCCAATCTGAAATCAAAAAAAGGAAGTGAAAAGTAGGTCTAACTTGTACGGAGGAAGATAAGAACAGACCATTAACATATTTAAATCCTCTGTGGGATTTTTATCAATAATTTAGTGAGGGAAAGAACTGTAATGCGCTATATGAAAGATATTGGCTAATTTCAAGTTTCAATCCTCCATGAATAATAGGATACTAAAGAGTCTGTGAAACAGTTGAAGAAATTTCGGCATTTTAGGCGAAATGGGACGGTCAATTAGATAAGAAGTGTATATATTGTGTCGGGTATTTCAAGAAGTCAACAACAAGAACAACGTCAGTTATAAAGTTAATGTGAAAGATCCAGATATTTAGGAACTTCCACAGTCATTTATTTTGCTAGTTTCTTTTGGTGTTAAATTTATATTTCCGAGTATATTTCCTGAAGAGGAAATTTCGAACTTATATTTGAACTGAATAGCCCTTCTGTAGACACTCTCAATGTGTGTTTTTTTATTAGGTAATGTATTAAAACAAAACTATTTTATTTTCAACCAGCAGTATAAGAGCCAAACTCTTAGGTTTGGCAATTAATTTTAATACATTATCTTGCATAAAGGTAACAACAAAGATCTCTCACATTTTCTACTATTTCTTAATTTCATATATTCTATCCTACATTTTCTTATGGAAATTGAAAACAATAGCAGCCTGCCATTTCGAGACCTAAAAACAGAAAAGACTGTTTTCTGCTTGATATACTTAGGAAAGCTACTCATATCGACACGGTTTTTTTTTCGTCTATCTGATCATTTTGCTTAGCATAACGACGCCATTCCAATACCATTTCCACATACTATCCAGTATTCTATCATCCGCAGAGGACTTTAGGTATCAGCGTATACTTTCCTTACAGCGGACAATTTTTTCGGACATCTGAATGGTCCGTGGTATCCAGAATGGAGTATTTTAAATTTAAAATTTTTTTCGATATATTAATATCGACATCTCGATTCACACCGACGGATTTGATTTAGTTTCCCTTGTTAATATGAAAGACGGTGTCTTCTCAGATGAAAGCTCGAGCGTTTACCGTGTTGTCCTTATACAGTAGTAGTATTTTACTCCCAATGAACTACAACTGAGTCGAGCTGAATATTTAAGACCTTGAAATGTAGCGACTCTGCCCACTAGTGGCTTTAACTAGAACCTCAATAAATAAACTTTGCTCTTCTGTTCCAATTGTACCAATGTGAGAACATCTTTTTTCACTTTTGCCGAGTTAAATGTATTCTTGGGCGTATAGTAAGTTTGACTAAGTTTTCAAACATTTCGACACATTAACTGTGTTTTTGATTGACAGTTTGTTTGATATATTGTAATATTGTTGTCGAGATTTTGAACTACCCACAACGTCCTATGATTTTTGAATTCGTCTGGTATATGTGAAATTAAACTTTAGAGTCAACCCCGTATTTTTGGCATAACTTTTGACAGTCGCGTCAGTTCCATCAGCACGTCGGTTTGTTCTGCAGATCTGTATCAAAAATCAAAGAATATAATGGCCAACGCAATAGAAGTTTTCTTAAAGGCATGGATGGGGCTGTGTGACATGATTATCTTCTTGCTGACTACAGAGTTAAAATTAATAATGATGGTACTTATGCCGTTCTATAGCGTCGTGGTGGCACTTGCGGGAACAGTAAGTATTTAGTTTTTAGATAATACCATTTACGATTTTAATATAAGTTTGTTTCTTAGGTTACCAACTTAAAACTGATGATAACCTTCGCAACAGTATTTGGTGATATTCGTGTGCAAAATGAATTCGTCCTTCAGTACTATGTTTTATTACAAACGGTTTCTTTTTTTGTCAGAGCAGTATACCATTTACAAATTCTGGTTGGTTTTTACACCGTAAGTATGTTATTTATGTATTCTCTAATGATTTATTAATACTCAACACCTACCCTAAATCGATTTTTATTAAATTCGATTTCAAATATCTACTCTTTAAAACTACTCTAACAGTTATTATATATACACAAAATATATATACATGTACGTGTATATATATATATATATATATATATATATATATATATATATATATACACAAATTTTGTATTTAAAGCAAGCAAGACGTGCATCTACAAGCATAAGTTCAGACGACTTTGGCTTTTGATACACTGACAGCATATATAGGAGGATGTAATGACTTATAAGGGTACTTCATAAGTTAAGAGATAGAAGAAAATACACAAAATGTATAGTTTAATTATAGAAAAATATACGTCTATTAAAGTGAAAATATCTTCTAGAGTTTTGCAGAATATTAATTAATTATAAAAACGTTAAGTTTCAAATTTGGATTATCACTTATTTATTTACTAAATGGCTTTACTCAAAAGTTTACAAACAATTTGGTAAAATAAACTTTAGAACTACAGTATAATCGTGATATAATAAAAATTATGATGAATAATGTTTGCTCCAATCCACCACGACAACCAGTGGACTATTTCTTCTAATGTCTAGACATCAGGGTTCCTATGGTGGGCTGGAACAAATCTATAACGAAGCAACATTTACAATACCAAATTCAAAAATTAAGAACAACAATTAAAAGAAAGTTATTACAGAATTAAAGATATACATAAAAATTTAAGCAATTAAGAGTTAAGAGCGTGTATCGTTTATCTGGTACATAAAGCACTTAAAGTCTATAAGGAAGTCCAGCGCTTCAGAGAAATGCTTTACTGATCTAGTTGCGCGTGAACTTAAGGAGTTCAAACCAGTTTTGGTGTGGAAGAGTTGATGAAATGTGTTGATTGATGTTGTATTTCTACTGTAGAGCTGTAGAGCTGCTAGATCAAACGAGCTGAATATGATTGGGCAGTCGACCTTTATATATAATAGTTAAAGGGCTGCCAAATCTTTGATTCGTTAAAGATTATAAACAGTAGACATGAGATAACGAAGAAAATACGTTTAAACTTTTTACAAGCTGGGATACCACCTGCACCAGGTTCCATGAACGCATACAATCTGCAAATCTCTATAAAAATATACGAAATGGTAATTGAAAAATCGCACAAGCTAATATTGTAAAAAAGTGGTCCGGATCTATCCAGACAGTAATAGCTGCTTAATCTATTAGGTAGCTATTACTGAAGTATAAAAGGAATAGCTACCTAAGTTCCCTAGCTATAAAGTTCTAGAAGGATTTTATATCATTTTGGCATATGAAAAAGAGCTCCAACTGCATAATAAAATTATGGTAACATAACATGAATTTACATTCTCAATGTGGGCCAGCGCATTTGCTATAACCGATTTGATCAACTGACAATTTACCAGCTGCCTGCCTTTTTTAAAATGGTAGAGCGTTTCAAATAAATTGAGATATACTTTGGAAAGTTTCATTGGAATTACAATGTAAATTATTGAATATAAAACTCTAGAGAAAATATTTAAGATGTCACCACGGAAATGCGGTGTCAGCGTACCGTCCCAGTCAAACTGCTCAAGATAGTCATTAACTGCTTTAAATTTGTGTATTTCACCTATAAAAAATTGACCATACTTGTCACAAACGATCATGAAATAAACAATTTATATTCAGTGGGCAAAAGTAAAGTTAGCAGATATAGGATAATACATCTATAAATTTTGGTAGAGGTTAGTTAGGTTTTGATGCATACAATTTCAAAAACTCCTAGCGAGATGAATTGAAAATCAGCTTAATATTGTCTGAATCATGTTTTGTGTTGACTTCGAAGTCATCGTAAAGCGTGCCTGGCCTGCAGTCGAGACTAAGGATGGTATTTCTCCAGAAACTCCAACCGCTAATTATTGACTGTCCATCTTCTTTTCCTGCAAAATTATACATGATTAATTACATAATTAATGTTGATAACAAATTCTACGAATACAAATACAAGACCTTGCAACGTTGGTTTTTTATAATTGGTTTCAAACGCAATACCTTGCTACAGATGAATTAAAATTTCCTAGTAATTACTCAACTTTCATAAAAATCACATAATTATTTGTTAAATTGTTGTCAGAAGTCATCTCTGAATCATAAAATACTTAGTGATTAAATCATAAAATAATTAAAGTGATAATGTTGCAAAAAAACCACGCCTAATATAAATTTCATGTAATGATTATCTATGACAAATCTTTTTTTTGTAGGCCGATCGGAGGCTCCTCCTATCATACCTGTTTACCGAAGGATTCTTCATTGTCAGTAAATTATTGAAGAGTACGTGGAGGGAAGTCTTTCAGGAAGGGGAAATACCTTGGTTGAGACATCTATATAACATTGGGCTTGGCAAGTGGATGTGCGTTTTCATAGCCTTTCTGCAAATGGATAGCATATAATGTGTTCTTCTTATCCTACACATCTTGAACATTGCAGACAGCCAGCATAAGGAATTTTCTTTTTATAGAGTTAACAATTTACATCTAATGTGTTATTCCTGGAACCAATTTAAAAGTAAAAAATCAGTAAAACAATAATTGTTACTTTATTGGCGCGAAAAAGGTTTTTTTTGAAACCATACTTGACTGATCTATTAATAAGCAGATTATAAGAACACAAAAGATATGTTTAGTAAGTACCATTTGTCAATAGAAAGCCATTATTAAATGAAAATTGCTGGTGAACCAAAGTTAATCAATCAGTAATTTACAACTTGAATAACCTCAAGTGGCTAGAGACAGATCCATAGCTTGGATTATTCAAGGAAAAGCGCAGTTTGAAGCTTGGATATGTAAGTGTTGCGCAAGAAATAGCAAAACCACAAGTTTCCAGAAACCAGTTTTGAATAATATAAAAGATGATATATATTCCCCTTAATCTCCGCAATTAAACATGTTATTTACAGGTAATTATTTTAGTAGTCAGTATAAATTTGTTGTTTTTTTGTAATGTGAATGTCTGTCAAGTCGAAACTAAACGCCAATAGGTTGATATCAGGGATAATTTTCCTGCACTGTCAACAGAACATTAAGTTGAGTTGACGTTTTACTGTTCAGTATCAACCAGATTAAGAAAGATCACGAACATGTCCAAATTCTCGATATTTACACTCAACTCTGCTCTAGTTTAATAGGTTGCCATTTAGGATGAGTTGCACTGAAAAAATCAAATGAATTCAATCAACAGCATTTTAGGTGTAATGTAAGGTGGTACGTTAAATATAAGAAATTTACTTCCTGAATACTTCGAATATCTTCGAAGCCCTTCCGCTAAGAGCTCCACTGGTGGCTTTCTTACAAATCCAGTCTCTGGACGAAGGTATGTAATTCGCATATCCACTGATGATGGCGCCTACATGTTAAAACGCACCGTCGGTGGGGCTCCATCAGAAAAGCACGATGTATTGTGACACACAACCCGGGTACGTGTGCCAGGGGCTGAAAGTCTAAAAACCCAACGTTACGAATCCTCACTCATTTTTAACCAGTTCGGAAACGAAAAAACCTCATCTCCCATGATTTAATTCTTACCGATTTTTGACGCGGGGGCAGAGCCCTAGGGCTGCACATTTCCGTTGGGGGCTCTGCTAACGATTCTGTAGCTTGACGAAGTGACATCACATGCGTGTTAAGAGACGATCGGAGGCCCACAGGTTTGAACGTGCCGGTGGGGCTCCGTCGGAAAAGCTCCACGTGTCGTAACAGACAGATGGGCGGGGGGTCGAAGGCCCCGACACCTAATGCTAAGAAAATTTGCTCGTTATACCAACAGTGCTGAAATGAAATACTCTCACATCTCCCAAGATTCAATTCTTACCGATTCTTGACGTGAGGGCGAGCCCTAGGCCCGGACAGTTCCGCTGGGCGCTCCGCTACAAATTCCACCGCTGGACGAAGTGGCATAACATGTGTGTTTAGAGACGATAGGGGCCACAGGTTTGAACGCGTCGGTGGGGCTTCCTCAGAAAAGATCGCCGAGTAGTGACACACGCGCCGGATATGTGTGCGCGGAGGCCGGAGGCCTGGACACCCAATGTTACCAATCCTCACTTATTCTTTATGACAGTCCTGAAACGAAACAATCTCAGATCTTCTATGATTTATTTCCTGCTGACTTTTGACGGGTGGGGGGTGGGGAGTAAGAGGGGGGTGGAGTCCAGGGGCTCCGCTGGTGGATTCCCTACAAATACAATCGCTGGACGAAGTGACATAAAACAAGTGTCTAGAGATGATGGGCACCACCTGGTTTAAACGCGCAGGTGGGGTTACGTTAGAAAAGCTCGACATGTCACACACTCCTCAAATCTCCCTCCTCCACGTAAAAGTCTGGATGTTAATGCTATGCAGCTTTGCTCGTCATAACAAAAGTTCTGAGACAAAATAGTGGTGTGGGTAAAGACCTGGGGCTGCACAAATTCACTGGAGGCTTCACTGCAAACCTGATTTCGGGGGAGGACGAGACGTAGCACGCGTGCATAGAGACGGTTCCTTACAACAAAAAGTCACAGGCCTTTCGTATCGTGTCCAGGAGGGAGCTTGGAACGTTACGCTTAGAGCATCGCTGTTACAAAAGTCCTGAAACGAATAACGGAATTTGAAATGTTTCCTTTCGTACAATAAATATTTTAACCTTATAAACCAATATTAATCAATGTCTATATAGCGTTCTACAAGGCGGCCGGAAGAGGGACTGATGCGAACTTATGAACGTGAGGATAATAATTTTCCTGAGAGTAACTATCGCTGCACATGAAATGGATGTACAGTTTGGAGCTGCTTTTGCCCATCAGTATATTTTATTGCTGCTGTCTCATCAGATTGTCGCAGCAATGTCCAATTTATCGATTTTAATTGCTATCTACAAAGTACGTATCGATGTGTAGTGATAATGATTCATTTTGAAAAGTTTTATATATATATATATATATATATATATATATATATATATATATATATATATATATATCTTCCAAAACTTTACAATCATTTATAATTTTTAGCTATGTGTGAAATCAGCTGCTTATACATTGTAATGAATTATCACCCTGCTTAAGATTCAAACAAACCTGACAAATCTCTTTTTTTGTAGAACGACCGACTCTTTTTGCTGCCATACCTGTTCTTTAAAGGAATCAGCAATATTACGGATTACTATGATATTCTAGCAAGAAGCCAGGTTTTGGAACGTAAAATACCACTGGAAGATTCTTGTCATTGCATTGCGATGTTCGGCCAATGGATAATTGTTTTTGTGGTATTTAGGCAAATGGCCCAACAATACACTGAGTAAAAATTTCGTAGTTCAATTAGAAATGTTTTTGTATAGGAACAAATTAAATATGTTATAAAAGCAATCAAATAGTTTTTTAATTAATGTAAGTAATATAACAGTGTTCCCAGTATGTATTCAAGAAGTACACCTAAAGTTCCAAAACAATTTTGAAACTGAGAAACATAAAACTAGTCTACGCCTCTACCACACACTCATTTCCGCTATTCCCTCGCCCAATAATTGTCGATGGAAAATTATACAGTGCGCTGCTGCTTACAACTGGAAAAGTATGTGTGGCGTATGTTATTCCTTTATAAAGCAAACTACAAGAATGTAGTATTAAATTAAATCTAGTAAAAACTTAAAAATATGCATTCTTTAAAAAATATAAACATTTAAAAAAATATTGACTATCGTACTAAAAAGCGAAAAATTTAAAAAAAAAAACATTCAAGTAACCATATTAAAAAGTAACAAAAAAATTTAAAAACATGCATTCTTTAAAAAAATATAAACATTCAAAAATCACTATCGATGATCCATACTAAGAAGTGATAAATAAAAAACATTCAAATAACCATATTAAAAGGTAAAAAGTAAATTAAAAATATTCAAAACAGGATAATACGTAAAAAACGAAACAAGCTCAACTCCATATAACTTTTTTACTACTGAATTTTGATGGCACTGGCAAAGCCCTGGTCCTCTACATTTTTGCTGGGGCTCCATTACCTATACACTCGCTGGACGAATTGTGGCAACACGTGTGTCTTGAGACGATGGGCCCCACAGGCTTTAATGCGCCGGTGGAGCTCCGTCGGAAAAGCTCGATGTGTCGTGACGCACTCCCGAGGCATGTGTGTCAGTAGGCAGTTGTTCTGGATGCTCAGTACTACGCCTTCTCCTCCACTATAATGAAAGTTCGAAGATGAAATAATTTCGTATCCCATATGATTAATTTCTTACTAAATTTGGATTGCGTCGATAATGTCTTGGGGGTGTAGTGCTCAGCTGTGGCTCCGTTAGTGGATTCGTTACATATATAGTCGGTGGACGAATTGTCCCAATAAGCCTGTCAGGAGGCAATGGGCCCCACAGTCTTAAATGCGGCGGTGGAGGTCTGTCGGAAAAGCTCACTGTGTCGTGATGAACTCCCGAGGCATGTGTGTCCGTAGGCAGTAGTCCTGGATGCTCAGTGCTATGCCTTCTAGTCCACTATAATAAAAGTTCGAAGATGAAATAATCTCCTACCACATCCCCCATATAATTTCTTACTAAATTTTGATTATGTCGGCAATATGATGGGGCACTAGGGTCCTGCTGTGACTCCGTTTGTGGATTCCTAACATATATAGTCGGTGGAGGAATTGTTCTAACATGCCTGTCTGGAGGCAATGGGCCCCACTGTCTTAAATGCGGCGGTGGAGGTCTGCCGGAAAAGTTCAATGTGCCATGACGCACTCCCGAAGCATGTGTGTCCGTAGGCAGTAGCCCTGGACGTTCAATGCTACGCCTTCTTCGACACTATAATAAAAGTTTTAAAATGAAATAATCTCATATCCCATATGATTAATTTCTTACTGAATGTTGATGGCGTCGGTAAAACGATAGGGCACTTGGGTTCTGCTGTGCCTCAGTTTGCGGATTCGTAACATACACAGTCGCTGGACCAATTGTCGCAACATGCGTGGCTTGAAACGATGGGCCAAACAGTCCTAAAGACGGCGGTGGGGCTCCGTCGGAAGAGCTCGATGTGTCGTGATGCACTCCCGGTGCATGTGTGTCCGTAGACAGTAGTCCTAGATGTTCTATGCTAAGGCTTCTCGTCCACTATAATAAAAGTTCAAAGGTGAAATAATCTCATGTTCCATATGATTAATTTCTTACTGAATTTTGATGGTATTGGCAATATCCTAGTGATCCAGAGCTCTGCTGTGGCTCTGCAACATACCCAGTCGATGGACGAATTGTCCTACCATGCGTGTCTTGAGGCAATTGGCCCCAGATTCTTAAATGCGGCGGTGGAGCTACATTGGAAAAGCTCGATGTGTCATGACGCACTCCTGAAGCATGTGTATCCGTATGCAGTAGTTCTGAATGCTCAATGCTACGCCTTCTCGTCCACTATAATAAAAGTTCGAAGATGAAATAATGTCGTATCTCACATGATTAATTTCTTACTGAATTTTGATGGGGTCGGCAAAGTCTTGAGATTCTAGAGACCCGTTGTGGCTCTGTTGCATATCCAGTAAATGGACGAATTGTCCCACCACGCCTGTCTGGAGGCCATGGGCCCCATAGTCTTAAATGCGGCGGTTGAGGTCTGTCGGAAAAGCTCAATGTGTCGTGACACACTCCCGAGGCATGTGTGTCCGTAGGCAGTAGCTCTGGACGTTCAATGCTGCGCCTTCTCTCCCACTATAATGAAAGTTTTAAAATGAAATAATCTCATATTCCATATGATTAATTTCTTACTGAATTTTGATGGTGTGACAAAAGTTCTGGAGCTCCAGAACTCTGCTGGGGCTCCATTTGTGGATCTATTGCATTGTTAATCGCTGTACGAAGTGCCTCAATACGCGCTTCTAGAGACGATGGGGTCCTCAGGTTTAAAGACGATGGTGATCCGCCGGAAAGGCTCGATGTCTCGGGACACACTTCCTCTGTACCTGTGTCAGTAGGTGTTTGTCCTGGATTCCCACTGCAACTCATTCTCGCCTACTATAACAAAAGTTCTGTGACGAAATATTCTTACATCTCATTATTTATTTTTACTGATTTTGACGGTGGGGGCAGAATTGTGTGGTTGTACAGCTCAACTAGGGGCTTAGTTACATAGTCAGTCGATGGACGAAGTAGTTTGGAAATGATTGTCTTATAGTTTAAACGCGCCTGTAGGGTTACATTTGAAAAGTTGGACACGTCGGCACACACGGCTCATGTACGTGTATCTGGAGCGCGAAGGTCTGGACACCTAATGCTACGCACACTCGCTCGTTTTAACGACCGTTTTGAAAAGAAATAACCTCACTTCTATGATTTAATTCTTACTGTATTTTTACGGTGGAGACTGAGCCCGGGGGCTGTAAAGTTTCGCTCGATGCTTCGTTATAAATTCAATCGCTTGACGAAGTGTCGGACGAACACTCGGGTCTAGAAACAACGAAAGCCAAAGATCTAATAGCGCCAGAGCCCAGTGGGCTCAGTCGGAAAACTTCAATGTCTTAACACGTTTCTCATGCATGTGTGTCCAGCGGTCAAAAGCTTGAACACCAAATGCCAGGCAGTCGCGCTCGTTTTTGGAAAGGTCAGAAACGTAATTACCTCACTTCTATGATTTATTTTTTACTATGTTTTGACGGTTGGGGCGCAGTCCTGGGGCACTACATTTTTTTCACTACTAGTTTTTCGACAAAGTGACGTAAAACGTATGTTTAGAAACTATGGGGTCCACAGGTTTAAACGCGCATGCGGGGCTACGTACGAAAAGCTCGACATGTGCAATACAGTTCTCATGCACGTGTGTCCGAGAGGCAAAAGCCTGGATGTTATTTTGCTACGCACCTTCACTCGTTATAACAAAAGATGAGAGACAAAATGGCCTCACATCTCAAATGTTTTATTTAGTTCTTACTGTTTCTTGACGGTGTCGGCAGAGTCCTGGGGCTGTACAAATGCGTTGGAGGCTCCACTGCAAACCTTTTTTCGGGGGACGATAAGACGTAGCACGCGTGTATAGAGACCGTAAAATCCTCCGCCTTAACTCTCCGATGAGTTTCCTTACAACAAAAAATAGTCGCCCGCTTTTCGTATCGTATCTGAGAGCAGAGAGAGCTTGGAACGTTACGGTTGTAGCCAGTTTCCATTCGTAAAACAAAAATTTTAACCATAGAAATCAATAACAATCAACATACACCTTTTTTGTACAGTGTCCTACAAAGATGACAGGGCGGGACTTCCAGACGTTAATTTCGACCAGGCGTATAAGTGAGGTTACGTTAGAAGAGATTCAAATGTATTTAGCCTTGAAGATGTTTAGCAGTTTTTTATAACCAATGAATTTCCGTCCAACAGATTTTGAAGAAAAATCTCGTGAAGTGCACCTTTACCATATTTGAGAATCTTAAGCTGTGGTATTGTAAAGGTAAGACATTTAAAATTGTTCTAAATCAAAAGGAACTTTTGGAGAATACGTTTTATAGGTTTAAAGAATTAATATCATAGCTTATAGCTTTAGAAATGGACGATATTATTAACCATCCTCTTTGTTGGCCGCTGCATTTGTTAGAGGTCTAAGTTTTCATTGTGAAAGTGTGCTTTTTATACCATTAAATTTTCGTACAGCATGGTCAAATATGGTGTTATATTCGAAAAACTTCTTCGCAAACATGTCATCTCCCCTCACATTTCCTTTTACGATAATAGGAATCTTTCAAATTCTATGCAGCCCATTATCCTAAATCTATTTTGAAATATTATAATATATGAAGATAAAAAATGTTAGTTGAATAATAAAGTACCAAGCACCACCTTACCCAAACAGCACTAGTACGTACATATGGCGTACTTAGTATATACATGCTGGACGAAAAGTACATACATCAATCTCTAGACATAGTACATAGAAGGTACGTACGTTTTTCAATAAAATGTATGTCCAATGTATATACAGATAGTACGCCCCATGTAAGTACAAATACTATATCTTATGTACGTCCTATGTATGTATATATGGTACATCTTATATACATCCTATATATGTTCAGATGGTATATCTTATGTATATCTTATGTACATATGGATGATACATCAGAATCAGAGTAAGTAGCAAATATTATGTACCATAATGTATCGTAATGATCACCTTGCTTATAATGTTTACATAAATATATAACATTAAAAAACATAAAATCACATACACCACGTATTAATATATACACAGATTATTATTGTTATTAATTTACAATAGTAGTAGTATTGATTTTTTAGTGGTGGTTTTTTAGTACAAAATTTTTAGTGGAGTACAGCTGTAGCCATCACTCTTTCCATTGCCTTTCTCAGCCAACAGGAAATTTCTGTCTCCTTTTTTTTTGTCGCTGCATTTGGTACTTTTCAGTGCAGTGCCTTAAAAAAAATCAGATGTGAGCAATTATATGACTGATCCTCTCTCCTTTTATATAAACCTATTTTCGACTTAATTTTTACTGGGTAATGACACTAGAGCTTATAATGGTAATCAAATTTTATGATATTGGTAGTGGCAAACAATATTTTTTGACATGATTTTTGTCATTTTTGATAACGATAGCATAAATGATTTTCATTTACAAGGTTAGTAACAAACATTTCCAAAAGAAAATGTTTTCCCAACAGATCGAAAAATAAAATTCAAATAGGTGTATAGGTATAGGTTACTGAAATACTTAAAAAAATATTTTTTAAAAGATATATGAAAAAAATTGCTAGGTATTTATATTAGATAATCAGTAGATCATGTCAGTAGAGGGAATATTTTCAAGGGAAGATATAGAAATGTGGTGTTCGTTTTGAACTTTTAGTGTAACATTGGTCTCAGAAAGTAGTCGTAAATGTGTAGTAGATGAAAGGCAAACTATTTTTATAATAAATTCCTTTTGTAATACATTTAGAACAAAGCATATTACCTGATTACTTTAGTACATGTAATATATGATTTGGCAAATGAAGGGTTTTATTTTAATTTTGATTTTTAATAAATCTGACAAAAATAAATTGCAGTCCTTAGGTTTTTCATATCCATGATAAACACCAATAATTTCTACAGGTCTTTTGTTGTCATATTAACTGCAACAAATAGGGTAAAACTGACTAGATGAACTATTTGAGATTGGAAGATCATCAATATTAACCAAAATTTCAAGGATTTCAACATCTTTAGATTTTTAGAATGCTGTGAGAGAAATTTCTGTAAACATTCATCAAGGCTAAAATGTGAATAATTTCTTGATTCGATTGGCTTTAAAACAGTGTTTCTTGGGGTCTGTAATAGGGTTCAAGCATCAAAAGACAATTCATTACGAAAAGTTTTCAAAATTTTTAAAAGGGCAATAATAGCAACTTGCGTAATATGTTTAAAGGAGCACTCCGTCGAATCGAAATTAGATATTTGCTCAACTTCCATTTCAACAGAAAGATGATCAGAATCTAAGCTTGAATTAATAGATGAATTACTTATTGAATCATTATCTAATAAATTATTAATATTAAGGATAGATTATCCACAAGTTTCTACAGTTTCTCCTGAAAATATTTTCAGTGCTTTGCAGCAGATTTGTAATGTGTACTCAAATTTCTACTGAACATTTTTAAATATCAATAATAAAGAAGTTATTAAAGTCAATAAGTGTATACACACTTACCCTACAGAGTTGAAGATAACGCACTAAACGAAGTGGTCCTTCGCACGTTTTGACGTCTACTCGTTCAAACGTTCGAAATCGAAATGAAAAAGGCGCAAATATATCACTTTCGCGGTGAAGGTTATTTCGAATGAAACTTATTTACAAGGATCTTAAGGGTTAGTTTTCGTAAAAGGGGTTTGAATTAAGGTACGTACCTTACTTAATATTAGTAATGCGAAATCCCAAGCGTTAGTTGATGAACGCTATGACACCAGAAATAAGAGAAATATTGATTGATATCCGGTACCGAGTCCTGGAGGTGCGAAATTTTCCTAAACAGCAACACTTTCAAATAAAGGAATGAATGATTTTTAAAATACATATGTATAACACTTAATTTAATCCAGAGTACCACCAAACCATTGTAATTAGTCGCAATTAATTATTTATTATAAAGATAGAATCATCATAAAAATTTTGGAAATAGTAAATATGAAAATATATGAAATGTTCTAGATGTCAATAGTCTACTGCCTATCAGAAAAGATAAAAAAGCTATTAAACTTGAATTTATTACACATATTCGATATAGTACAAGAAATATTCAAAGTTTAAGGGAAATCTTAGGGTGGATTTCAAGCAAATTTTCAAAAACTGAAAAATGACAAGAATGAACTCCTTTTATTCCGTCCAATTTTAATAAAAAGCTCTAATTTCGGAGATTCTGGTATACAAGGTGTAGTCAGAATTCAAACTTCCAGCCGTTTGATTTTTAATTTTCGAGAAAATTAAACCTGCCACACACACACGCATGAACGAACGCACACACGCATGCTGTTAGGGGTAGTAACTTTAGTCATTTGAAGCAAAAGTCATAAGAGTAGAAGTAGTCCAAGGAGGAATCCATGAATGTTATATATCCTTTCATCGGTCCGGTTATGTAAAATTTACTTTTAGTTTCAACCTGGTACATTTGGTGCAACTTTGACGTTCACATCCATCACACCACCAAGTTAGTTTGTAGATTGCAATCAATTAAAAGTATAGGATGGCTGACGAATTTGCAGTTCTAATAAAATTATTGATAGGATTCTTTGACGATTCCTTTTTAAATCTGAACTTAGTCCGAGATTTCATCCGTTATATAATATTACCATTCTACATTTACCTGATGGCAATTTCGACTTTCGTAAGTATTTATACTTCACTTTATGGATTTATGTGGTTATCCGTCTTTTTATTTAGGTTCGGAATGTGAAGAGGATAATAATTTTCCTGAGACTAAGTACCATTGTACGTGAGCAGGACGAACAGTTCGGAGCTACTTCCGTTTACGAGTTCATTATACTGCTGCTGTTTCATCAGCTTATGGCAGCAGCTTCCAATTTATCAATTATTATTGCTATTTACAAAGTAAGTACGCTATTTAATGACGTATATGTAGTGACAGTGATCCATTTTTTATCAATATCTACCCAAAATTCAATGGTTTATGTAAATTCTTTTTTTCACGGGCTTGAATCGCGGATGTTTGCACAAGGAAAAGTACACACAGGTCATTACTTATTACATGCAAAAGC
The DNA here is from genome assembly GCA_963576515.1 of Cryptocephalus primarius. Lineage (NCBI taxonomy): Eukaryota > Metazoa > Arthropoda > Insecta > Coleoptera > Chrysomelidae > Cryptocephalus > Cryptocephalus primarius. Next base: position 19,136,058 of record OY754936.1, on the reverse strand, counting down.
CAGAATGGGAATATCAAAAACATGGTGTGATGAAGCATGCTGAGAGCAACTGGGAAAGAAATAAGCAACGAGGAAGATAATGATGCTGCTACAGGTGCTGCTTATTGGAGAGAAACAAGAAAATTAATAAGAATAAAGAAAAGGCGACAGAGATAAACCGACTCAGACCAGGATTCAGATAATTCTACAGAGCAGTCACCTTGGAGAAGAGAGAAGAGACCCAGGCACGTTTCAACATTGAAGGATGACCAATACCGCACCAGACAGCAGACATATATGACAACGGATCTACCAGTTGAAGAACCCTCCCTTTGAAGAATCTCAAAAGGTATTGGATACATTAAAGAATTCCAAGATAACTGGATCCGACGAGATACCTGCGGAATTTCTGAAGTATGGAGAAGAGGCACTCAAGTTCCAATTTCACGGACTAATAACCCTTATACGGCGAGAAGAAAGAAAAAAACGTAGAAGATGGAAGACAAACACCAGTTTCCATTGATGAAAAGGGGCACAAATCGAAATGCTCCAATTACACGAGAGTATTACTGAAAAACACAGCACACAAAACCCTCTCAAACATCCCATTACACAGACTAACCCCATACACGTAGAACCTCCGGGAAGAATATTCATTGGGAGAATATTAATTTTAAAATTTTGCGTATTTATCCGCTTACTTTTTTCAATTTTCGAATCAGCGCATTTCAATCCCATAACCTTTTAATAAATCCGCAACATCCCTTCCATCTTTTTTTGCTTTCTTTCCGTATCCGCCCCCCATATTACTTTCATTGTCTCGTCTTTTTAATTTTTAGTCCAAACCACCTTGATTTTTGTTGTTGAATTTCAGACACTTGCCACTTTTAGCTTCCTGATTATAATTTCATTTTTTTATTTTGTCAGTTGTCCACAGCACCTTTCGATATATGCAATTTATCATAAGAAAAATCTGTAGCCAGATGAATTAAAAATCAGTTTAGATATTAACTGATTTACCTATACGTTTTTGGGATTTTTGGCTTGAAGTGCGCAACAGGTTTCTTATATTTTGTTATGAATTATTACCTTGCTTAAGATTCAAACAAACATTAGAATTGTTTGCCGGAATAGTTTCAGAAGAAACTTCTTTTTAATTAAACGGTTTTGTTGTGATATGATAGTTTACTTGACAAATCTTTTTTTTTTTTGTAGAACGACCGACTCTTTTTGCTGCCATACTTGCTTTTTAAAGGAGTGTCTAATATTACGGATTTCTACGACATTCTAGCAAGAAGTGGATTTCTGCAACATAGAATTCCTTTGGATATTTTTTTGCACTGTATTGTGATGTTCAGCCAGTGGGTGTTTGTTTTGGTGACATTTAGGCAAATGGCCCAACCAACGTTGTGGATAGAATTTAAGGATATTTAATCCATTTTAATATTTAACACATATTGAGACTGAGTAAAAATTTTTGAGTTCAACTGGAAATGTTTTGTTTAGCAAGAAGACATTAAATATGTTTAAAAGTAATCAACTGGTTTTTTAATCAATGGAGCTGAGAGTACAGCACCTCATTATAAATTAATAAGTGTGTCCGAAACACTTTTGGTTGGTCCAAAAAAAGTAAAGAAATTCGTAAGTATAAGCGTGTCTGTATAATAAATTTAGATTGTCCTCCCTGTTGAGGCAGTCAAAGGTAGTAAATACAACAAAACTCGAAGAGGGAGAAAACGGAAACCATATTGGGTAGTGTGACGCGATTGGGTACAAATTAGAATTTCTTCTATAGTGCTTAAAACATGCGCGCCATCGTTATTCATCACTGGGATGAAATTGGCAGCATTACTGACAAGGCGTCCCTTCGAATTCTAAGGACCCTAAACACTTCCCTTCGTTAAGGATACCAAAACTTCCCTTACTATGATTCCCAGATTAAAGCACAACAGATGCAAAAAAACCAAATTTAAGTTTTTAAAATGAAAACTTAAAACTTAAATAAAGTTTTAAGTAATCATTACTTACAAGCTTTAACATGGCGTTTTATACATGTTGATAAATCAATTTGTTACTTAGAAATTGGCAAAGTTAATAATAAAACGTTAAAAAATTCACTTAAAACTATGTTAATTACGCGAAATTTCAGATCGGTCCATCAAATAGTCTAAATTTTATTCCATTTGTTTATCCCAGAGACCATTTTTTTAGAGTAACATAAGACAAAAAATAATAAAGTAATTCTACGGATATCACAAGAAAGAAGAAGAGCTAAACTATCAATACGAATCAAAAAAAGTAAAATAATCGTTCTTTCTATCTCAAAATCATTGTACAAAAATATATTTTTGCTAAGTTCAGGAAGATTGTCTTAAAGTCGCTAGCTATATTTCGACCGATAAACAATCTCTCTCACTCTTAGATGACTCACTCACCATTGTTGTACGTGTCCAGTCATACACTCCCCCTAAGCACACCGTTCAAGGAATGCGACTGCTTCCGTTTCCAATCGTAAACAAGGCCATTAAAATAAGATTTTCATTACTAAGAGCTTTCCCGTTCTGTAGGGAAGTAGTCCCTCCTTTTGTTTCTCAGAGTTCAAATTTTCATAAGTGGTGCGTTATTTTATAACCTATCTCTACTATAAAATTGAACGAAATCGGATCAGTAGAAATGATCGAACCGTAACAATTTATTTGTTGATAATCATTTTACCACGAGTTTTAGAACCAACAGTTTTAAAAACTTACGATTAATCGATCAAATTCACTTTCTCCCGCTCCCCAAACCTCCTGCTTTTTATCCCGTTTCGCTTGGTTCTGGGATTCCCGCGTCCCTGCGAGTTCCCAATGTGAATCGGGGAAATGACCAACGGGTTCCCCCAGAACGGTTTATCAACTAATAACTTTACGACCATATTAGGCGATAATGCTATCGTCTGTAATCCCCTCCCACACGAATTAAAGATTACACATTCGCCGACGTTTGAAAAAATGGTATAATTGTCCTTACCTGAACATACTTAAATGAAACACTTACCTCAGATTGAGCGAAATCATGAGAAACAGTATAGTAATGGTACAATTGGTTAAGTTAGGTTAGGTTACTTCTAGGAAGATAATTACATGATTAACTATAAACTAACCTAACCAGATAACCTATAATCCGTTGTTCGCACCTACCTGCCTGCACTTCAGAAGTTTGTGACCGTTTTGATCGCCGCAGGGAATCCGCCGCCTCCCTGTGAATCCCTGAGTGTAAACCGTAAACCTCCGAGTGTTGTCGAACGGGAAATATGAGACGATTCGCTTATACCGGGTGTGCCGAAGTCTAACGGCAGGCACTCGGCTAACAGTCGGTACCTAATTATTTGAAGAGTCTATTTAAACCACCACACAGGAGAAAGCATTGTAGATACTGATGACAGTTCCTTTTGAAATGAGTTATTAATAAATACATACATATATGCAGATACATGGGGAACCTGTGAAATAAATTCGTTAAGGGGTGTGTGTAATGAGGACAATATTAATTTGTATCAGTAATTTTTGGAAAAACAATAAGTATCAATATATTAAAACGTTTACAGCAGCTGTGAATTTTTTATTCATACAAAATGATTTTTGCTCTCAACTATTTACTGGGAAACAGATATTGTAAGCTTTAAGAGCATCCTGTTCACTTTTTTCAGGAGTTTCATCCCGAAATTGGAAAATTTATAGTTTTGTCCAAGAAAATTGAGAAGTTAATCACTTGCCACTTTTCCCGAAAAGTGACATTATTGACTTGTTAAAATTATAGTAGCAAATAAAAGAGGTGGATATCTAATATGGGACTTTTAAATTTTGAATAAGTTGTTTTGAGTTTAAATATTGCGTTTAAAATTAACTAATTAAATGTTTGAATTACTAATTATATGCTTTTCATTAAGTTACATAATTTATTATGTAGATACGTATAATTCGTCGCATATTTTTTGAGACCCCGATTGTAAAAAATTATAAACGAAGAAGATGAAGAGGATTAAAAATTGTTATCCGCTTGTAGTGACAGGGTATTTACATTTATTAAATGGACCGTACTTAGAGTACATAGACAACAACAGGGGCTTCAAGAACTTATAAATTTAGAAAGAACTTATTCTCACTGATGAGTCGTGGTGTAAATTTAAATTACATAATGAGGTAAAATTATCTTAATGGTAGGTAAGACGGACTAAAAATATATTTAAATGATGTATTAAAATAAATTCATTTTACTCTGATCTTCACATATGTTCGTTTTATAATTTTTAAAATGTGGCGGCCTTGATTAATCAGGGAATTTCAAATAAATCAAGAAGTAGGTTCAGATGAAAAAATAGCAGTGGGCGAAGATATGGAGTATGGCGAAGGACCAGAAATGGCCTAGACACCATATGCAAAAAAGAGAAAATGAGATGATTTGAATTTTTTTATGGTGTGGAAAAGATGAATTTGTCTGTGATGATTTAAAAATTCCGGTACCATCCAAATATCCCAGATGACCATTCGAAACCATCCACTAATCGGTAAAAAACACTTCACCTTTCTCCATTCAACAGATAATTTGACCCTTTATTAAGGTGTCTTGTACCACATTTACTGTAATTTTGTCTCAAATAAAATGCGACGTACTATAAATATGGACATTAATGGACAAGAAATGTTCAGAATATGAATAGTTTATTAATAGAATTTTTTTTATATTTTATGAATGCTCTCTTAAACCTAAAACCTATTAATTCCATCGTTTTATTCGGAGCAGCTCTCGGGGAGTTGCATGGAAACGGTCTTGGTGATCTTCTTGTGGGAGAAGTCTGGAGATGCTCCCCTGTCGATCTGGTTCTTCCACCATTGGGCGACGTTGGTGTACTCGATACAGTGCACCGGAACGTTCTTGGTGATGGTGCCCAGGGGACGAGAGTTACCGGGACAGACCGGCATCGGGACGCTGGTGAAGCAGATCTCTCCGTTTTGCTCGATATAACGGGTTTGCATGTGGGTGGATCTGCCGGAGGAGCCACGCATAGAGCCCTCGAACCCGGCGTCAGATTCGGAGATCACCTTCACGTAGAGAGGAACGTGTATATGGGCGCATTCTTTCACGTCGCTCCTGAGCTGTTGCCTGACTTGCTCGCCCTCCTGGCCTTCGATCTCGTAACTCCTGATGAATTTCTGGTGGTCGCGGACGATGCAGTGGGACGGGGCGAGGAAGTCTTCGACGATCTCATCGTTGAACTGGCCGCAGATTCCACGGACGGCGTTCCTGAATTTGGAGTGGGCCACGGTAAGTCTGGCACGTTTTCCGTCGTAGATGACGTAGAATCCATTCCGGATTTCGAACTTGACTTCCCCGTTGGGCAAAGAGTAAATCTGGATGTAGCCTTGCTTCATGTCGTAGGAGCGTTGGTCAGTGAAGCTTACTCTCTCGCCGTCGACGGTGACTGTAGCCAGCTGTTGGGAAGTACCAGTGGGAGTCATGGTGATTTCTACAACTTTGAATTCGGTCTCCGGGGAGCTGAAGGTGATCTTGATGTCTTTCTGCTGGGAGTTCGATGGGTTCTGACGGACCAAGACCATGTAGTTTTCAACTTGATGTTTCAGTTGTTCTTCAAGAGACGTTTGACGAGATTCGTGACGAGCTTCTTTGGGGACGTATTGGAACATAACGGTCCAGTGCTTGGAAATGTCAGCGGGGAAAGTGTAGTTGTTGAAAGTGCTAGCCATGTTTTTGTCCACAATACAGAAAGCTGTAAACAGTACTTATTAAATCAAACAAACATTAACTTTAAATAATGAATACTCACGTCTGTAAGAGTCGAGTTCTAAAACTTTGCTCATCAGTCTGGAGCGGAGGTGGAATACTGGGTGAAGGACGAAGATTTCCTTGTAGTACTGGTCGACAGGAATGTTCTTAATGGTAGTTTGTCCTTGTTGAGTCATTACCGACACGTTAACAGCCCTCAAGTCAGCATCGAATTTTCCGTCAAAACGTACCTCGTTGGAATCGCATTTTTGTTGTCTGTCAATTTCAATAGTTGGCAAGTACTTGAATTTCAAAGCAGAATACATAGTATGGATCCATTCTTTAATTTCTGGTTTCAAATTTTCGTAGTTAACCATACCTCTGACATGGTCAAGAAGATTAGCTTCCATGGTAACATTAACACAAGAGGGAAGCTGATAGTCTCCTTTCTGCATTTCGTATTGGCACTGTTGGTAATTAGGCAATTCTTTTAAGTATTGTTTACGTTCTTCACTTCTGCGGAATTCCATTTGAGCCTTGAGTTTGGTAGCTGATTCCTGGGATTGACCATAAGCCAGTTTCCATTCGCTCTTAATCTGAGGCTCATTTTGAAGAGTGAATTGTAAATCTAACGCGTTGGTGTTCGCGACTTCGTTCTGAACGGAAAGATCCAAATAGAAAGGTTCGACTTCGCTGGCATCTGAGTGTTTACGTACATAAACTTTTACTCTAGAATCGGGATCGACGTTGCTTTTTCCGAATCCTGCAGTAACAGTGTATTTGACAGATCGGTCGCCTTGGAATTCCATTTCACAATCATATGCTGAGGACATAGCGTTGTTAATTCCAGAGCTTACGTAGTCAACTGCGCTTTGCAGACGCTGAGAAGGATTCTCGTTGTAGGTGAACTGGCTATCTTGACTCGATTCAGTTCTGTACTCGTTCTTGTGGCTAGCACGTAAAACGATTCTGCGGGTAGACGATTCCTGAGGAAGGTAGCTCACGCTGATCTGGCTGTACTGAATGTTAGCATCTTTCCACAATCCCATAAGTGCGGCTTCAAATCCATGTTTGTAGAACAAATCTTTCAGGAAGAAGTAGTCAACGAAATCTCTTTCATGATGAATCTGAACCCTCATTGCCAAACCGGTTTCTTTCTTGCCCAAAGTTTTCTCCCAACCGTGAAGGTTTTCTTGCTTGATGATGTGGGTGTTAGGTTGACCTGCGACGGGCTGGAAGTTGGTAATGTCTATTCTAGAAGTATAAGGCCAAGTGCTGTAGTGGAACAATTTGTTGGATTTGTCGTGCTCAAGTTCCAATTCAATCTTGGATTCCATTGTCTTGAGGTCTACTTCTAAGTTTCCTTGGATAGGTACGTTGATTTGCCAGTGTTTGTCGAATCCAGCAATGTACTGTTGGTGGTCAAACGGCGTGATGAAAGACAGGTGGCTTTGTACTTTCGACGTAACCACTACTCTTATGTCGGAATGAATCTGGATGTGTTCAGGTTTCCTAAGTTTGGATCCATCAGAAATCTTGGGCGAAGCAGATCCCTTCAAGTTACCATAAATCTTAACGAGGGTTGGCGTGTCGTAAGTGAACAAGAAAGGCAGACCCATATCAGTGGGGAAGGAAAGAGCCATTTCTCTGCTGTTAATCATCTTCATAAGATTGAATTTCTTTCCATTTTCGAATTCACTCTCGTATTTCCTGATGGCTGTGAAAATATGTTTTAATTAATAAATGGTAAAAGTAATTATTTATAAAATTTACCTTCAGGCAACCTTTGGAGGGTCGTGTTATCGAAGGAGATCATTCCAAGTGGGGAAGCCAATTCCATGTACAAAGATCCTTCCAATTGTTCGATTTCCTCTGGCTCTATCTTCAACAAGCTGGCAATTTTCTGGCTGGACCACTGGTGTTGTTTTTGTTGGTCAAAGTTCTGTGACTGCTGTTGCGTGTACTCAGAGTATGTCTCGGTTTTCTGTTGCAAGACATGAACAAGCTCATCTACGCTGGAAACCCATGTCTGAACATCGACAAGCCTGACGTTCTTGCCGCCGAAGAAGTAGCGCAAAGAATACTTCAATCCCTTAGGGTAGAAGCTTGATTCGTCGCCAAAGATTTGAGTAGTTTGTTTGTAGTTCACATTAAGTTCGTCGATGAAACGTCTGCGAAGGTGGTAAACTCCATGCTGAACTCCATACACTTTCTTGGTAAGAAGGGGTTTGGCAGAAAGTGCGGCCAAACGGCTAGAAAATTGAAATTTTAAAAAATGTTGTTTTTTTATGAATTATGTTAATACTTACAAGTAGTAATATTCGGGTCCTTCAAGCTCAGCGGCAGCCTCAATGGCGGATTTGACAGCGGCGTTAACGTGTTCGTGTTTGTCGATTTTGGTGTAAGAAGCCATGAGTTGGAGCATTTCAGCTGCGGGGTGAGTACGCATCAGTTGGTAGACGGCAGCTACTCTAACTTCTTGAGTTTCCCCGGTGTTCTGGTAAATCTTGAAAAGAACAGATTGGGCTTCCTCGGGGTAGTGTTCGGCAAGTTTGTCCATAGACAAAACCATCAAGAGACGTTGATATTGGGAAGCTTGTTTCTCGCCTTCCAAATAAGGTTTGAAAGCTTCAAGGATGTACGGGTGGGCGATATTTCCGAGTACACGAATGTATACATGGATCTTATGAGTTTCGCTGGAGTAGATGGCCCTCTCGAGTTGTTGAGTGAAGTAAGGAAGAATGGTTTCCTTTAGGTACTGCTCAGCTTCGTCATTTACAAAGTTCGCAAAGCTCTTGATGGGGTATTGTTTCTTAGCATCCTTGGATACGTACAACTTTCTTAAGAATTCGCTGAAGCTCAAAACGGCGGTGTCGTTCAGAGGCCATTGAGATTGAACTTCTTGGCTCTTAACCAATTCGAAGAGAGATTTCACGTATTGAGGAGTTGGCTGACGAACGGAGCGAGACATAACGGTGAATACAATGCTGGCTTCTACTCCTTGGATTTTCTTTGACTCAATCCAGTCCTTAATGGCAAGGAAAGCAGGTCCAGTGCCAGATTCGGCAACACCATCTCGGAATACCTTCCAGGCATCACATTTAGGTCCTTCTTGGGAGTCTGTGTAAAGTTGGTTGGTTACAGTCTGAATTTCCTCATATTTCATCAGTTTGATTAAAGCGGCCAAAGTGGTAAATTTGTTTAAAGTGCCTTCGTGGGGAACATTTTCAGGTTCTTGGAGATCGTTTCCGATTTCGTATGACAATTGGGAGACGGATTTTGGAACGTCGACGGCTTTCCTGATAGACATTCCTTTATATCCCATGGTATAGGGCAATAGAGGGCTTGCTGGAACCTCGTTGATATGAGGATGTTCCTGTTTGTAGCTTTCTTCGGAACCGTAGTATTCATCTGCTCTCTCACCTTCCACAAGAGAACGACGCAACCTCCTAATGCTCCTCTGGAATTTAGGGCTAACGCGCATGCTGCTGCCAAGCTGATAGTTTTCCTTTTCCTGGACCAAGTTGGAGTCGGACGAAGAGTGTTCGTAAGTGTAAACAAGGTTGCCCAGACGCAATGGATTGGGCACGTCTTCGATTTTATCGCTTTGGGACTTTACACCTGAGAGGGTGACGTTCATGCAACTGTATACTGATCCCTTCTGGTTGTCGGTGAGGGTGGGGTTCACTAAAACTTCGCTGATAGTATAGGAGTTCTGGATAGTGAAACGTTTCAACGATCCAGTGAGAAGAGCTCGGCTAGTGGAGTCTCTGACGAAGAACCTCCCCATTTTATTGCTAGCGGGGTCCCCGGTTTGTAATCCCTCAAATCCGTAAAAATAAGACGGAAGTTCGACGCTGTTGGTGTAGTTCTTGTGCTTGACGACTTCTATTATTTCTCCCTCACCTTTCTGTTCAAGGATTTTCTGTCCCAAGGGATCACTTTGGAGGATGTAGTCAGGCAATGGGTTGATCCTGTACAAGGTTTCGGTATTGCCGGTAACCGTGTCTTCCATGGTCATGAACATCGCTGAGTTCTGCCTTACATCTTGTTCTTCGTAGCTGGTGTTCAATTGCAATTGGCTGACAATACTCTTAATGATGTTAGCCTCCCAGTTGGAGATTTCCTTGCTGACAACCAAGTCGGTGATAACTCCGTTCTTCATTTCGATCTGGAAAGGTTTGGAGGACATCTCCAAAGGTTTCCAGCTCAATTCAGCGTCTGGAATATGAGTATTCCATCCGTCCCAGAGATTGGAGTGGATCTGGCTGTACTGAGCTTCGGATATCTGCCCTTGTAGTCGTCCATCGTTCCTAGGTTGGATTCTAAGAACAGCCTTCAGCAATATTCCGGAATACTGATCGGAGACCTCGTGTAAACTAGCTAAAGTTCTTCCGCGTACGCGGTATACGTATTCAGCGTTGTCTTTCCATCCTGGATTCGTTGTGGCACAGGCAAAGCCCGCTGGAAATTAATTAAAATGTGATTTACGTCTTCTATGAAAATATATTTTATTGGTAAAACTTTAATACAAGGTGAAGTGGAGAAATAAAGGGTTTTTGAAATTTACCTATTTTTAAATATCTGATTAGAATTAAAAGAAGGTATTCAAAAATTAATTGTATTTTGAAGTGAATTGAAATGTGAATAATTTTAAAAATTGGTAAACAGTACACTAGAAGTAGAAGAGTACTTACCCAAAAACAGAAGGACGATTGGCGACCACATGTTGGTATCGATGTGACCACTCGAAATGTGAAGATGCTCCGATTTACTTTCCTTTTATACACAAAATTTTCGATAAAATATTGCAGCATTTACATTTCTGCAAACGCTTGCATATTGATTAACCACTTTATCAATGATATACTTTTAATAATACAATTTCGACAGATAATCGCCAATATTAGGATGAAAATAACACTAAGACGTGAAATGTATATTTCAAAACTGAAATCGCTTACCAAGAGGCGGTAATAAATAAACGACATAAAATAAATATAACTTTTTAAATTGTGAAGTTAAGGTCGTATGTTTATTTTGTCTTGAAATTAAATCTTTATACAAATACACAAAACCATACATCCAAATTTATCAAAAAGTCATAGTTCGCCATATTTTTACATTTTGATACATAAGAAATACCAAAAATTAAACAAAATAGGTAGAAGAATATTGTTTTTAAAAATGAATTGTTATGCACATATGAATGTGTAATTGAATCAAACTACTAAACAATATCCAATCCAACTAGGGATGGATTGGCCCAAATATACATTTTTGAATGTGTGTTTTGCTCTATTATTTTTTTTAATTTCAGGCAATATAAGGTTTTACGATAAATTTGAAATAAATTCAATGAAAAATTCGTAAATTTAAAATATGCCTGAAGATACATCTTAGTCCATATTTAATAGTCTAATAACAAATTACATTAAGCATATGAGGGTCTAGTTTAGTAATGATTACATCAGACCAAATATTTTTAAGAAACACTTTCTTGTTCTTTCACAAATATTTTAGTAAAACCCCTTCCCAACAAACGTTTATTGAACGTTTTGAGAAATGTACTAATTTAGTTTGTTACAATTTGCAATCCTTTGTTCGTTCGCCCGATGTTATTCTTAGGGGTTCTTCAACCAAAATGGAATATTGAAGTATTTTTAGTACAGATACATCATGTGATGATACATCAACGCAATCAATTAAAATTCTTTAGGGCGCCGGGTTTGTTTTTATTTGTTATTGTTTTTTTGAATGTGGGCCGTTCGCTGCACGTCATAATTCTCTAAAACGAATTAACTTTATCTGAATTATATGAAAGCCCTCGAAATTATTGCCCATTTTATATCAAGTGCGAGTACGTATTCCAATATATATGGTGGCGTCACGACGCCAAGCGTCTAGTTATCCCCATAGATTCTGGACTGTAGTGATATCCTCTCAGTAAAAGTATTCGTGGTGTGTGTATATGTGCGTGTATTTAGACACCCGCTTTTTAGTTTATTATTTTCAGCGTGAGTACTTTTGTGTCTAATTTGTAAACATTAGCTTTTTTTGGCACAGAAATCCACCGTATAATTTCCTTAATCCTGTAGTTTCTAAATATTTATTCTTTCCGCATAGCTTCAGCGAAATTTGAAAATTTATTCTTTTTACCTTCCCCAAATTTGACTTTCTAGATAGTTGCTTACTGTTTAAATTAAATAACTTTCAGACGAATTTGCTTTTAAATTAATAGCTACATATACATCGAAATTAATATTTGAAGAAAGACTTTTGTTTTTAAATAATGTGGCAAGACTTCTCTAATTTTCAAGTCGAATTTTGACAATTACAAATGTATTATTTAAATTCCAATGTAGTTATTATTAGCGTCAAAGTACATTAAATATTCCATACTATTCATGTTACCTAAGTTAAATTGCATTTCGATGACTTATTTCTGTGCACTTTAATTTGTAATGGCTTGAAATAAATTAATAATGTTTATATCTCTATAAAAGTACAAACTTGTTTGAAATTACCTAATTTTGATAGTCTACTAAATAAAAATTTACTTATTAAACTAAACAAACTGACGTATATATACAGTCTGCAGTATTAACTTCATTTTTATGTTTTTTAGGTAGATTACGATATCGGTCGCATGTGGGGATTTTTCGCTGTACTAAGTATTTCGTTCAAGACTGTTTAGAATAATGGGTTCTAAATAAATTAGTACATATTTCATGTGACAAAAGTTGTAACCAATAGGATTTCGCAACGAACAGAAATAAAATTTCCACAAAAGTAGTAAGAGAATATATTTTCTTTGAATCACATCAACTTTTTTTTTGAAGACAGTAAGTAAACCACTAATTCAAATTCTATTGGCATTTAATTATGCATACATTATATTTATCTTCTCTTAATTATGTACAGAACATGAATATTGAAGACTACGAGATTTACATTACCAACAGCTTTAAGTTTTGATCAAATTTCAGGTATTGTTCAAGATCTCCATAGTGCAAATTAATTTTTTAGAAGACGCAAAGTGCTAAAACAATTACTGGCTGTGAAATGTTGAAATAATTTCACAGTAATTTCTAGTCCTTAAATCTCCAGTGTTACCAAAAAACTTATAATCAAAATAATGTGACAGGAAATAAGTGCAATTAAAACGACGTAAACTTCTCATTAATCCAGTTGGCTGTAAATTTTCTTTCTTGTTTTTTATTTACGTGACCTTTAATGTTATTCATGCATCAAAACGAGAAATTTGTTTTTAAACGGTGATTTTTATAGTGACGAAAAGTGTTTGATGTCGGAAGTGTTTAAACTTTTAACTTGGTGTCGGTATCACACGTGGCGTAGTGGTTCCCATTAGTCTTGTTTGAATGAACTTTTCATCACTCCTCGCCTTATCGCTAAATTTAAATCGATAAAATGTATCTTATTCTTGAACATTTATATAAAAAAAATCTGCATCTTTATCGATCACTTTCACGTATCGCTCATCTCCTAGTTTATATAGAATTTTGCCAGGTCAAGAAAGAGACTTAATTCATGCAAACACTATTAATCTGAATCGTTTCATAAATTCAAACAGTTATTTATTATTTTAAGGTGGTGATGTAAATATTATCGAAAGAACTGATTTACTTTGTTCGTGTAAACACAATAAAACTGAGTAAGAGTGTTCGTCTTACCATATGCAAAATTGCACTTGTTCAGTAATAACTTTATCAAATCCATTTTACCACTCAGTCTGAAATGTTTTCGGATCTTAAAATGGGTTATAGGCAAATATTCATAAATTGTGGATAGTTTTCAATCTTCTGACAGACTGCTACAAAACTTAAACAAATGCACCTCAAAATTGCACGAAGAGCAAAATAAAATCCAACGGTTTCGATGTAAACGTTCGGAATTTTGACATTATAAATTGTCTAAATTGTTGCCAGCAGTTAATAAAACACAAACTACAGGTAAAGTAATTTAAATGAATTTTTCAAAAAAGTGGGTAGATATTAGTACGAGTATGAGCTAAAAAAAGTATGAGTAGGTGTAGAGCCCTCAAATATAAAATATTGGGAAAGTATAGGATATATTTATTTTTCGTCGATTTAACCGCTCCATCTCGTACAAATCGTTAAATTCCGGACTGTTTTTAACTCTAACAAAATAATTACTATCATTGAATTTTACCCCACTATTATAACAAAACGGCGTTCCTATCGCCCGTCAAAGGTATACATTTCCTTAAACCAGGCTAACTCGAAAAATATTTGTTGTAATAAAACAAGAAATATGACATCATTAAGCGCCAAGGGTAATTTCTTCAATAGTCATGCCCATTTCCCCCCGTTTTAATTTTAACCCAATTCGAGGAACCTACGCTTTGATTAAACCATTTTCCTACGTTCTTCCGCGGCGAGAATTTTCCTTTCCCGGGAAACGCATCAACTTCGCATTCATCAATTTAATACTAATAATCCGTATTGTACTCAATTAGGCAAGGAGAGGGAATAAATACAGAAATGAACGAAGATGACTACTTCAACGCAAATAGTTCGTACGACCCACATTCGCATTTCGATTGGAACGAGCTGGTTCCCACATTGATAGTCTATGGGCTGACATTCATTCTGGGACTCACCGGCAACATTCTGATCATCTTTACCACATTTAAGTACAGGAGGATGAAGAGCGTCACCAACGTTTTCCTATCGAGCCTTGCATGCTCTGATCTACTGCTGATAATATTTTGCATACCTGTCAAGGTAGGTGACAAGTAATCAACATTTGAAGGAGGTAAAGCCATAGGCTTATTGAGAAAGGTCCAGTTATCATGTTCAAATAACACTGTCTCGACGTCAGTGGTAATGGCAAACTTAGGTGAAACAAGGGTGGATTAAACTTTCTAATGAATGGCTTCAGAGCATATACTTAGTATGTACTAGTCTAAAGTATATACTTTAGAGATAAAGACAGTTAAGCTTTTTTAATAAATAGCAGAGACGCTCAAAAAATTGCTTTGACTGATAGAGGAAATACGTCTATATTTTTTGATTGTTTTGGGCTCGGATCTGAAGTAAAATCAGCTTCATTATATCAAGATTTTTTAAAAATAAATGTCCAAATAGCCCAAAATTTTATTACCTTGTAAAACGAGGAATAATATTTTGAGTAATTTCAGATCATTTCGAAAATATGTCGTTCTTAAAGTTTCATTGATATAGTTGGACCTTATTATAATGATTTTGTTTTACGGTAATTAACACAAATCAGCTGAAAATATTCTCAGCTAATGATTTGTTGATGTATCTATGTAATGAATCATTCAGAGAGGTATCGCACCTTGTCAGAATATGATAGATTAGAAACTTTAGAAACCAGAAAAAAAATTTTAGATTTAGTTTTCCAGCGGAATAATGTTATCGCATTTTCGTTAAAAACACCGCTTAATTATTAATTCCCAATTCATGTCAATAAAGTTGCTTAGCAGATAAAATTGATAAAATGCGAATGAGCAAACGTGCACGATTGATAAAGACTCGTTCCTTTTGACCTATCAAGCTTAAGAACACAATCCTGCAAATTTTGCAAATCTTTATCAATTTCATGCCACGTGCATTGTCCGAAATTATCGAATCAACGGTTAATATGGTTGTTTTACGGTTTGTTACACTTGAACCGTTGTAACAATACAATGTTTCGAATTTGTTTAGCATCCAAATGTGGTAGGGAAAGAAAGTGCCCGATTAATAAGAGGTTCAAAATCTAAAAACGAAGACATTTTCTTCAAATTTCACTATTACTGTTATTAGTATTTTAGCAGTATTGTTATTAATATTATTATTTACTTAATACAAGCTGATCCTGCTTCCCTCGGTGGTAGACCTAACATCACCCCCCATTTTTACCCCATCAGAAAATGAAATTTGGAATATCGAATTTCTCTGAAGTATCCGAGGGTCCAACCTACAACAATACCAAGCTTCTAGTGTCTAGCTAATTAGTAACTATTGCACAAGTTTCACCCTTTTTCTACCCCCTTAGTGAAATTAGAGGTTTATAAAAAATTTTCTAGCTACTCAGACGCCGAAAGTATAAACGAGCAGGGTTTTACGTTACTACTCTCTACAAGTACCTCAGAGTAAAATCGACAAAATAAATTTCACCTCTATTTATCCTCTCGGAAAAAGGAAATCCTGTGTTTGAGAATTTTTGGACCTATTCGGTACGAATTTATACTCGTGCAGAGTTTCAATTTTCCAGATAACAGAAAGTGTGAATATTTCTAGACATACACGCACGTACATGCGAACGTTAGGAGACTTTGCTTCATGTATTAGATAATAATTGAGTTAATTCTTACTCCTATTATTATTTTCACTGGGTGATTGCATAAGTGACCGACTCAGAAATAAGGGAGCACCCAAAAAAGAGAGATGTTTTCCCTTTTCCGAAGATAAAAACTAGATAGCTCCGGATCTTGAAAGCTTTTAGTAGCGTTACAAATGTTCGCTGTCTATAATAAATTGGATAGTTCCATATTTTTCTATAATAGCCCATTTTGTCCTTTTCAAGAACTCCTGCTTCACTAACCACACTTCGTCAAGACTAATAGTATCATTGGATATTTAGGGTATCCTGGATACGGCCCTGTTCAGAACCTTACTCACTTGGACTATTTCAATCTGACCAAAAAAGTCGGCTCAAATCTGGATGAATTCAATTCCTAAACTCAAATTTAAAGTGTAAGGGTGTACATTTGTCCATTTTTTTCTAAACTAGCCATATTTCCGCTTTATATTCAAATGCATTATTAATTAAGAAGTCTACCAGATGTATTGCCACAAAGTAAAAGACGTGCAAACAACACCGAGATTATCGACCTACAATTTAAATTGCCTGCATTGAACAGGTAATTCGTTTTTCCTGACAATGGTGGAATTTTGAGAGGAAACTCTCCACCCTGTTAACTAGTCGGCTTTTATATAGGTTTTTATTTTTGTTTGCGGATCATATATGACATCAATTTAAGTCAAGTAAAACATGTGTTAAATATTTACAATAATTGATAATGAACTCAAGGGTTGATGTGATAACAATATGTTCCATAGTGACAATCGCATTATGTTTAATTGATAAAGAATTGGAAATGACATTTGGTTGAAATAATATAGATATATGAATACGTACAATATTAGCATTGTTGTAAATTTTCATTCACTACAAATTAATTAATGATTAATTATTGAAATCAAAATTTGAATTTCGAAAAAATTTTATCCTTTGATTAGAGACAAGACAGATTTAACCGAGACAGAAGTGGGCATAAATACAAATAATAATAATTTAAATTTAATAATAATAATACCCTCGTTTCCAGGTTGATCTAAAATATGAATTTTCACCACAATTACTATTAAAGTAATGGGTATAGGTCGAAATTTTGCAATTTGCTTCCGAAGCAATAATTACAAACTTTGTAATGTGTTTTCATTATCAATATCCGAATTAATACATTAATAATACATTTCGACATTCACTACTGTTATTATCTAGAAAAAAAGCGCTTATCTTTCATATATTCAAATTTTCAATCAGTTCATTCATAGTTAGTCCAAGTTCCATTAATTAATTAATTTGTAAATGTGATTACGCATTACCGGCAAAAACTAATTTAATACAATGTTACCCTTGTAAGTTTCCACCAGTAATAATTTGCTCGTAATCTCGGAGCGAGAAAATTATTAATAATCTTTATATAAGTTAACTAAGACATTGATAGTCTCTCATATAAATAGTAAATTTAATGCTTAAATGATAAAATAGATTTATGGCTCTTAGGCGTTTACGATAATTGAAGGAATCAGAGTTTACTTTTATTCGCCACTCTTGACATTTCTGTTCGGTTTTATTATTCATTCATTGTAAATGTAGGGTTCGAACAGAGGAACTTATTTGAACAATTGTGTAATGATTATACATGTATGTACTTGCTTATTTGAATTGTACAAGCATTCAGAAAATCACTAAGAGGATAGATATCGTTTAAATTTAGTGAAATATATTTACATGTTAACAGGCCAACTTTTTTCTAGTTTAAGCACTATAACAAGTAGCAATTTAAAAATGGAATTTGAATGTTTGGAATGAATGTTTGTTTGGCTACCTGTTTTTATGCTAAAGAAATACATTGGAACTCCTTTCAGGTTTTTTAAAGTTTAATGTAACCCACTTGTAAAGAAAAAAGTAAACATTTTGGAAGTTAACGTGAACTTTCTTAAAATACGAACATTTATGCCAGTTTTTTATAGGTTGCTTAAGTGTGCCTCAATCGCTATGTTAGCCACCTTTTTCGGTGTAATTATAAGTAAATATATTAATTGCTGTTGGGTGGAACAAAAAATAAGGAATCTCATTTGTTCTATCGAAAAATCATGCCGCAAAAAACAATCCGCTGTGTATACAATGCGAGCCTCTAATTTGGAATAAAAGTAAATTAATGTCAGTTTTTTTTTCTTTATTATTTTTATTATTTTGAATTGTGCTCTTTTTGATTTAAGAAAATATTATACAGCATGTACCAAATTTGAGATTTGACGTCATCGACTACTTTTTAAATGGCACTACTAATTTTTTTAAGACTATTTTTAAACGTTATATCAAGTTACACATGCGTACCAAATATAAAATGTTTATTCTTTGTGATTAAAAATATATTTAACAAACGTCAACTAATTCGAAAATGAAGGAATCTGATTCAACTCAATCAAATCATTCAGGAAGTTTAAAAATGGAATGTCAAGAGGTATTTGTTTATCATTTTTTATAGTAAGATGTTTAGTAGAATCATACCATAGTTCCCGACAATGTTCAATTCATTCTTCGTCTGATATCATAAGAAAGTCTAAGTCCAGTTACGGAAATCGAGTATTTTGTTGTGGTGTCCTTCCTGAGAAGGAAACAATTTTAAACTTGCATAAACCTCCCCAATTCGATTTTAAGGCATTTTCGGTAATTTACATTAAAAAAAATCATGGTATTTTCATTCAAGACTCATTTTACCGTTTAAAATGAAAATAAAATTGTTTGGAAGTTCTGTAAACGTAGATTCAATTTTAAAGCAATTCAAGCCTTTACAAATTCTGATGGAACCCCAAAATCTCAGTATCCTCTGGCTCAGACTTCCTAGTATATAAAATTAAGACGAAAACGCTTCTAGTTTTTAGATGACTTTTTAAAAAAAATCTATATAATCCTCAGAGAATATAAAATTGAAGTTTCCTTAAACCTATGTCCTAAAAGAACGAGACATTTTTATTCTAGATCCTTTGAACCCTTTAAAATAATGTAAAAAACGTCTGTGAGCCTTCTAGATTTAATTTTGAACCAATTTCTGTTTAAAAAAGTAAAAATTTGAAACATTTCAAAACTTTCTAAATGCAATTTTAAAGCCAATCTGGCATTTCAGAATCTTAAAGAAACCAGTAGCGCCCGGCAAGTTAATATTTTATTTGAATTGTCCCTTTTGATTTCATCCTGATTAGGTGACATTTTCTTTTATATCATGGCAATGAGTAGTCCGGTTGTTTCCCTGAAATTTGAAATAGAAGCGAAGATCTTTCCATTACTCGAAATTATTATGAAAGTGCTAGCTTTTGTTTAAAGTTGAATCAACACCGAAAACACTATTTTGCCCTAAACATTAATCGAAAATAGTTCAAGGTCTTGATCGTGCTTCGGATGAAAAACAGGGTATTAATCTTAAATTGGTTGTAAATACGCTAATTGTATTACATCCGGATTTCATTCAGAAATCGAGTTAAATGGTCGAACTTATGGCAGTGTCTAAATCCGAACTATCAAAATTATAGTTTAATCGCTTAAAAATAAACATTTGAGAAATCAAGGCCATGTTTGCCAGAAATGCAAAAGTTTCAATGAAGCCTGATAATTTTTACTTGTATACTGTAGACTTGAAAATAAACCTTCCGTGATAAAAATCCCATAACTATTTTACGGGCTGTAAAATTTCAGTGTTTATGTCAATTACGGTTGTTGATGCAGAAAAATATTTGGTAGCACTTCAACCTTCAGAAATTTCATTTCAGATGGATTGAAAATGGCATATAGTAACTCCTTCAAATGTAAGATTCATACCTATTCCGGTTTAGTTTTTGGATCGATGAATTTATCCTGGTTGGCTTTAGCGAATCATATTAAATCCACTCATGTACGTAGTAAATATTTATCTAAAAAGCATTAGCACACTATGAGAATCTACGTAGGATGCAAGTGATAACAACGAAATGACTTCATGGAAAATATTTTATATGATCCCAACGAAAAGTTGGTTTTTCTTTTGAAGACACAAATATACCGACTGTGTACCTGAAACCCCTTTCAAAGTTCAAATCATTCAGGCTTTTTTATTTACACAAAAAGACTAATATTCCTTGTAAAACTAAAAATACGCAGAGTTTTAGGTAAATTCAAATACGTGTCATATTCAGGAAATTAAATGTCTAAAATTAAACTTAAATAATTAGCGTCAGGAAAAACTTGAAGCAGTTGTAACTATATCATTTATATTCTACGGATTTACTCCAACTTCAAAGAAAACTATTACTGACAAGGTTTTAATAGATATATGAACGTTATACTCGGCAATATTTTACATCTAACAAGTTATCATGTTTTTATTTTATTTCAGGTGGCTAAATTATTTTCTTACACATGGGAAATGGGAGCAGTAGTGTGCAAAAGCGTTCATTATATGCAAAACGTATCGGCAATTTGTTCAGTATTAACTCTTACAGCAATAAGTATAGAAAGGTACGTTTTTTGTAACCTTACTTACAAAGTATATGAATTTATTAGATATCTGTAACTTTTGTAAACTACTAGCAGTTTTGTATAAGGTTATTGATAATGGTTTAATCATTTTAGATATTATGCAATTGTACATCCGATGAGGTCCAAATACATATGCACAAATAGTCAAGCAAAAAGAGCTATTTTGATCATATGGATTTTATCTATTTTTCTCGGTTCGCCGACATTGATAACGCAGGTAAATTTGATAAATTAGTAAATACACACAGTTTAATACTTGTAGGTGTTGTTTACTTCGTTAATCACTCAAAGCTTTAGTACATATACTTTTAATATAGATTTCGCTTATACACATAAACAAAATAGCAATAAAATTCTATTAAATAATACAGTTTTTGAGATTTCATCTCCGGGTGTGACCTTAAATAGTTCCATCAAAATTTTGTATGAAACTCATTTCAAAATAACTATTATTTGCCCCTCCCCCCCATTAGTGTCATTACAGAAGTACCTATTTGGGAGTACGGACTCGTAGAATAGAATAGGACAAAACGGATTTTAATATATAACTGCCTACTGCTATTTATGCATGTGTACAGTTCTCGCCAAGTTATAATAAAGAGACAATAAAAAATCAGGTCTTATCTACGGTGGTGTTCTTGTACGGCTGATGTTAATTAAATTTCGCCCCGGTCGACTGTCGGTATGTACTGGGTATATAGGTACTATACTATATCAAATGACGATATAGCCTTAAAAGATGAAACGACATTTTATATTTAATTAATAATTCATGTTTGATAATTATAAACCTATCCAATGAGGTATCGACGATATAAAATGCAAAAAAATGGGATTCTGGTCCATACGATTTATTTGATGATAAACAAGTTTTGATATTACTATATCTGCATATTTATTTCCATCATTTTATATTTCTTTCCAAGAAATGTAGAACCAATCCCATTGTTAGCACAACTTGTAAAATGTTCCAGTGGGTCGCCACCACCAATGATAATAAGTCTGTTATTATATTTTGACCAGCACTGTACTTACGAATTCAGTGTATTTTCTACGGTGTCATACGAATCTAATTCCACGATGTCAGTTCTGCCACTAAGAGAAGGAATTGAGCCAATTTTTATAGTTCGGATGCTCTTTAACCGCATACATTTGGACATTGAAAAATATTTCGTTTAAATGGAATACACCAGTATTAATTGATATATAAACCAAAATTTTCACCTATTAATCTTTTTGATTGTACGTCCACAAACTTTCAACACTCTATGAGCAGATTTGCTACCAGACTTAGTATATTAATAGACAAATTGATCCGTTTCGTTACATTTTAGATACACATGCCAGTTGGGATAAATAATGCTTTTAGATGGTGTGTGAGGAACTGGGATGACAGTCTGCTGTTCAAATTCCACGAATTATATATGTTATTAATTGTCTTGATAGGACCGTTTTGCGTCATGGCATTCTCCTACACATTAATTTGTTGGGAGATTTGGAGTGTCATGAAAAGAAGATATGTGATGACAAGCGAACAAGCGTATGAAAAACTTATTATTAGTGTGGAATAAGTAATTTCCATTCAATATTTCAGATTGTCGAAAAAATACGCTTCGATCCCTTTGAATGACAAGCCGCTGGAGAACATTTCTGATAGGAACGACGTAGTATCGAACAATGGAAGATATGGTGGGAGGGACGACACCCACATGGTTAAACAAGTTGTCTGCATGTTAGTTACTGTGGTTGCACTTTTTGCAATTTGTTGGGCACCACTGCTTATAGACAATGTTCTGATGGCTTATGAAGTGCTTCCACTGCCCTACCAAAGATTTGGACGTATGAAATACATGACCAGCGCATTTTCTTTGATGGCATATTTTAATAGGTAAAGATAAACTACTTTAGTGTTAGCACGTTCTTAATGTCTGTTTTCAGTTGTATTAACCCCATAATATATGGATTCATGTCAAAAAATTTTCGAGAAAGCTTCGTCATGGCCATATGTTTCTCATCAGAAATAAAATCAGCTCAGCGAGGAAGCAGCAGCTACAGCTTAAGGCACCTATCTCGAAGAGGTTCCCAGACAAGAAGCACTACATTTAAGTAAGAAGTGACTGTTAGTATTAACGTAATATTTGTAGGTGAATGTGTTCTGCTGATCTGTTAAGGCATATTTTTAGATATTAGCAAAATATTAGGGAGTGTTATTCGTATTTATTAATTTCATTAGGTAATACCTACGATTTAAAATACAAATAAAGGGAAATTATTTAAATTTGAACGTATTTGCAACCAGACACAACTCTCAGTTTTTTTTAAAAAACAAACTGCCTAATAATATTGTTTGGAAAAAATTGATGTCATTTTTAATTCCAAACAATTACGTAATTGCATTTTTCACATTTCTAATATCTTTACATTTAAAGATATAAAATATCTAAATAAAAATGAGTTTTAACACAATAAAGATCTTTATTTCGATTAAAATTTAGTGGATATTTAAAATATACCAAACAATACAATAACATTTTGATTTTTGTCATTGTTAATAAATATACAAATCTAAATAAAACCCAACAACCATGATATAAGAAAGAATATTAAATAAGTATTACTTCTATCATAGCGATCATGGTTACTACAGGTCACAGTTTTAATTAGCTTAATTTTAAATAATAATGATAAAATATAATTTATAAAAATATCCAACGCACTTGAACGTAAAATATGAAATTGTAAAATAATTTGAGGAAATATCTCATACTTATTACAGAAAAAATCTGAAAACATTTTAAATAAAGCCAAATTGTAATGAGTTGAAATGGCTAAACACACCATAGAGTTGCCGCTGTTGTTTCTTAACAAAAAAAGGGCAGATGAAGTTGTTGTAGGTGTAACTGATAATTTGTTGAATACTCTGACAACCATTAACTCTAACCCATGTAAAACATAACAATTGTATTGCTTAAGAAGTGAGATAGTTTCATCAAGATCTGAGAGTAGTCAATCAGAAATAAAGTCGCTGTACAGCGCTAGGTTAGTATCTTAAAATGAGCCAAGGCATTTGAACCTTCGAGATGAAAACTCTGCTCAACATATGCAAATGATCATAGTACTGAAGACAGTAAGGAATATAGAAGATAGCAAAGAATGGAATATTTAGAAAACTAGACAATCAGCCAAAACACAATTTTCACCAGATCAACAACTAATTGACATAACTACAAAAAAATCGTAAATTCATAAATAATTGAAATGCTATTAATAGAATGGCCGAATTTAGAGACTAGAAAGGATTTTCATTACTTACAAATATTTGTTCAGGTAAAATAAGATTCGGTATTGGACACAGAACGGAAAACTCATGAAGCTCTTGATGTCACAATCTCCTTCTAGATTTTTCAGTGGAGAGATAAAGAAAAAAAGAGTACTTTTCACCTACACAATAGCCAGCTGTGGAAGTTTGACTTTCTAGCCATTCCATCCCTGTTACCCTATGACACTAGAAGTTGACTGTATATTTTACTGTTTTAAAGAGATTGCTTTAACTTTCACTTATAATAGACTTAAAGAATTACATGTGTCAAACCACTATTTTGTCTTTTAAAAATGTCACAAAATCATTTTATGAAATTTGACCGACATTTGCTCATATCTTCATTTGACGAACAAATTTATTAACACTGAGATTCCTACATCTAATTGTAAACTGTAGAGATTAAGACATATATATCAGCTTATTTGGGCTCCACCATTATATTGGATTACATTATGGCACTCTTATGCCTTGCTTACATGATCCATATAAAAAAAATCACTCAAAAAACCATTAAAAAATAAATAAGATTGCTTGGCGAGTTGATTCGTATTCTCAGAAAAAAAAGGCAAAACTTAAATTTTACCGCTGGACTCGAGATGATTGCTTCTAAGACTCGAGCAAATGGAGGGATTAAGTGAATTGAGCCTTTTTGAGTAACTACTTGTTAATTCAGGATTCATATGATTATAGTGCTATTTATCTCATGTAAACAAAGCATCAAGATTGGTTAACTTAGGCCTTTATAGATGTTATCAACTATCACACCTTAATGAATTGGAATTATAAAAAAAAGATGTAACTAAATTTTTAGGTGTAAATGCTGTTTTTACTTTAGAGATCAAAATTAGATTTTTTTTTTGTCAAGAATAACTAATAATTGACCAAAATTCATAAATAATGATTAAAATGAGATTCATCTTACAAACTGCACTATACTTGAGATTCAATTGTCAAATATTGTTGCCCAATCGTTTAGTTTCTTTTGGTAAAATGGCAAAAGTATGTAGGTAAACGTAAAACTATTAAAGAATGTAAATAAAAATTGCTACTTTTCCCAATCATTAACTTGTATAAAATATATAAATTATCAAATAACAGATATCATTAAATTACGTAACTATATAAAAGGTTTATCATATCTTATAGGGCTTACCTTCCCTTTTAAATTTACTAAAATAGAATTTGTAAATTAGAAATTAAAATAATAAAAACGTACTTTTAATATACTTCTTTTTTAATAAAATTTAATTGCAGAGGTAAGCCCCGTAAAGTAAGGTAAGTCCATGTAATGCTTCTCTAGGAAGCTTTTCTGACTACATATAAGAGGTATATTCATAGAACAACTGGTGTAAAATCTATCTTAAAAATCTGTCGGTCTGTATTCAGACCTAAAGTTATAACACAAAGATCTGTTTAAAAAATATAACGGATATTAATCACATATTACTCAATAAGCTCGATACATTCATCCTTAAAGATCTTAGTAGAGAATATATTATTAGAAATTTTGAGCATTGAAAAAGACACAACATCTAAACTTCATCTAAAACTTTAAATACTTGGGACTAGTATATTTCTTCTCAACAAGACTATTGCGATAGAGAAGGAATTTGCAAGTATGCCGAAGCAGAATTCAGCAAACCCATTCTTTGCTTTTGCTTACGTTGCTCCGACATTTGGTCCTTTAGCTCAGACAATTGCTGGGACAGTTTTAGTACAATTTTCTGAGTGTTTTGAAGTTCTGATTGGAACTTTTTCAATTCTATCTGCTCACCTTCACCTTCAACTGCCGCCAGGGATATTGCACGAAGTCTAGGGAACCATTCTAAATTAGACGCCTTTACCATAGTGTAAACGTAACTTTCAGGCCCAGTAAATTCCGTAGGATCCTTCACTCTGATGAGGACGATGAAGAATAAATAATGCCACATGTTGTGTTCACATTTTATGTGATCCTCGAAACTAACGATCTTGTTGTCAAATGCAGATCTATTTAAACCTAAAACAAAGGTATTCTTTAGTCACTGAAAACTGTGTGAAGCTTATAACTAACTTACCACAAATAAAACAATGATTTTTTAGTATAAGTTCCTTTTGCTGTTTCTCTGATCTTAGATCGGCAAAGGTGTCAATTATCACACCAAAAATCAGATTAAGTACGATAATTATTACAACGAAGAAGAAGAGTAAATCGTACACCACCCTAGCCACAAACAAATTTTCCTAAAATATAGTTACATTTACGTCAGGTATTACAAGCTTATGGATATTATACCTCGCTACTTGGTGCTCTTAGGATATCTCCGATACCGCCTCCATTTCTCAACCCCTGGTTCAAGGTAGTAATGATACACATTCTCAAAGAATCGCACGCTCGTTCCCTTGATTCTTCACCATCATCGACTAATTCACAGTATTCACCAGCTTCATCTTCCCTGTATTCCCGACCCGTCCTCACCGATAGTGTTTCACAAGATTCATCTGAAATGTACAATACAGTGAACTTTCTTCAAAGTCAGACACAATAGGTGTATATATATATATATATATATATATATATATATAATATTTAAGTATCTTCAAGTGAGGTTCCTTTATGTTTACATAAGTAATACAAAAATAAACAATATTTAAAGATCGTATGAATCATTCTACTCACTTTGCTTTTTCACTGTGACAATGAAATCGTCTTGGAAGAACATGTATCCAATAATGGAGAACATGTACACCAAAATTAGAGCTAAAACAGCAGTTAAAATAATAGAACGACCGTTCCTTGTTACTGATCTAATGACATTCAACAAAGTTTCTTCACGGTACACGACGTCAAAAAGCTGAAAAGAAAATAAATATGTATGAAACAGAAACTCTGATTATTAGGAAAAACCATAACAATGAACATTTCTCTTTGAAACTCTGTAATAACCAAAGAGCTGATTTGTCCAGCAGGATATTAAATATTATTGAATACTCGTATGAAAACCATGTGGCAACACTCCTTCTGTATGAACAACACAGTTCAATTCAATGGTGCTATAAATTACCATTAATATTATTAACATGGATGTGTCAAGAAAATGCAAATCAAAAGGGCATCAGTCTATTGGTGAAAACGGCAATTTAATCAAAGCACGATAGATGTAAGTGAGAATAAAAAAAAATCTCGTCTGGTCAGATTCGCCCTCAAGTTACTCTACTACGACTTACCAAAACAGAGTAGAAAAAGGGATGCATAATAAGCCCCAGCATACAAAACACGAGATAAGCGAGGTGGTAAACTAGTTCAGCATCAGTTAGTATTTGCTGATAAGTTTTCGTTAAGGTACCATGGTTACCCATGATACTGACTAGATGGATACATTTCAAAAATATTGTTACCGTCCCTAACAACCATAAAGTAGGTTCTGGGCCTGCAGAGTATATCAGTCTAAGAATTGTAGAAGCCACTAACGTTCTTATGCCTGTTTCTCTTGGTAAAGTTGTTACTATAACGGAGGAAACTATCATGGCGAACCAAATAAGTACAGATATCGTAGGACTGAGTTCTATAACAAAATTACATTAACATTTATACTTTTGAATTAACTCGATATGCTACTTACTTGGCATAGCGTCATCGAGGGGATAAAAGCAGGCTACAATTAGGTTTATAAGTACAGCACAGTTGAACAGAATGTTACTCCATAGTGACATATAATTACTGACCCAAAATAATACAGGTTGAGCTAAAAATTAATACATTTAATACAGTTTAAACAATTTTCGCATTTTTAATTACCTCGTAGCTTTTTCTGCCATTTCATCTCATTAAACATTGATTCTGTTCGATCGAAGAAGTCAGCAACTTTGGAACCCTGGTCGTCTCTTTCAGCAGTATTCAGTACTTTAATCTTGGTGTCTTGAGTGAGGTATTCGCATAATTCTGGGATAGGGAATACAATTTGTTCCAAAGATCTATCCTGTCTGACAATTTCAATTTGAGCAGTGTGAGGTGCATAATAAGAGACAGCTTTCTGTGTTTTAGGATCTGCGTTCTCAGATGGTTTGAGTAATGATGCGAGTTCCTTATTATGCTGAGCTAACTGATGGCATAATATCCAAATATTATGACCTACTTCTCGAGGTGACACCATGTCTTCAACGCTAGCATCGTCTACATCATCGTCTTCAGTTTCTTGATGGAATGCATTACAAGCAACATCAACTAATTGTTGAGGATTCATATTGGACAATATTCTATCTGCATTTTCGCTATCACCTCGACTTTCCATAATAGCAAGCAATAATTTAGAAGCGTTATTTTTCAGTTCTAAGACTAGGTCCATTCGAGACTTTCCTAGTGGGTTTATATCATTTAGAATCAGTGCTGTTATTATGTCTAAACCATTAGATTCGTGGGTAGCGATGCAGTTCTGATTTTCATGGCAAGGACCCTGACAGTATTCCGTTAAAGTTTCTAAAGTTTGATTTATCAACGCCACATTGTTTTCGTTAATATAGAGACCCAGTAATCCTAGTCCACCAGTCGTAGATCCACAAATGCAGTCGAGGAACATTAACGTTTCAGAAACTAAATTGCAATTACTCTTGTTATTTTGATTACGCAATAAATTTTGCAAATCCGAGTTGTGATTTTCACAAAGTAACTGTAAAAACCTAAGAATAGGTTCCATAATCAGGATTTTACTGGATAGGCCATTTTGATCGTCACGATCACGATGTTTGTCTGACTTCTCAGCAAGGAGATCCTCAATAGCCGAAGCACTACCGCCAGTAACAGCACTTTCTTCTCCAGCTGCCATATTGCGAATATGAGCATATGCTTGAGAAGTAGACTCAGCAGCCCGGTTTAGTTCCTCACGAAGTTCATTACTAATCAAAATACCATTAGTTTTATTACCTTGCTTTTTAGATATCTTGTCAGCATCTTTTCCATCTTGTTTGTCTTCATGGGCTTTTGCTGCAATCTCAGAAGTGTTAACAGTAACCGTTGACTTTATTTCTTGCTGAGAATCTTTCATCTTATCGTGGAACACCTAGGAGAGCATATGTAACATATGATTAATTATTTATATAAAAATCTCACTTTGAAGAATGCTAAACTGACTTCTCCTCCAACTAGCTTGTTGAACATACTCTTCTGGATTATAGGATTTCCACCTTCTAACAGTGCGATACCCAATAACACTGCTTCACTAAATATTGAAGGAGAACTTCCCGACTTAATAACCAACTCCACTACCAGATCCGATGCTCCTTCTTTATCAAGATGTGTTTGCATTTCGTGAAGTGTACGTCCTGCTCTACTCAATATTTTTGCTGAATTTAGAGAAACAATTTAAAGTAAAACGTTTTTGTTTTATTTATAATAATAATAATAATAATACCTCCTGGGCCATGGGTAACTGGAGGGGTTACGCTGCTTCCTAAAGCCACAATAGTGTTATTTTGAAAAAATCCTTTTCCAAAATATCGAGTTAGCAGATTATTACGTAAAATATCTCCCTATAAATAGTACAAAATGAACAAAATACATCAAAAACTCAAGAGGTGAAGCAAATAATGCCACAGAAATCAAATAGATTTTAAAACTACAATGGAAGAATGGATATAAATAAGAAAAATTTATAGAAATAATTATTCAAATTATGATACTATACCATGTTATTATGTGATTGTTCATGTATATCATTCTAAGCAGCATTAAAAAAAGAAATGTATGTAATTATGAATGTACTAAATGCCAAAAAAAAAACAACTAACCTTTTCACCGTATTCACAATCTACTGCCAACATTTCTCTTAGAGTCCGTAGGACCTTCACACAGAGTTTTTCTTCTCTTTCCTCCAGCAATTTTTCAGTGTGTTTAATTAATCTGAAAGTCATTTAAGCAAACACACTTGCATTAAAAATAAATTAACTTACCTTCGTATGAAGCCCCCACTTTCACACTTCTTTCTTGGTTCAGTGCCAGGAGGAAATAAGAGTTCAGGTCTGTACAAAACATCGACTAAAAGAGAAAGTTCAGACTGCACTAATGGCTTCAACTGATCTTCCAATACCGAAACAATATCTTGCAAGCCTTCTATAATGCTTCGATCCAGACGCATTAACTTTAAAATTATAAAATGAAATTAAACGTTCAACATTTATTATAATGCTTACTTGTGACTGAGATCTTTCCATTTTAGGTGTCTTTGAGGCCTGCAACCATTTGCTGGTTTGTCTGGTTAAAAGAGTAGCTTTATTAAACATGGCAGCTACTTGACTTTCCAGATCTAAAGGAATGGCGATGCCTCTATTCTTGGCTAAAATCAAAAGAAATGTACAGTAGGAAATATACGTAAACGAAGAGTTACTGGAAACTAACCAACTTCTGATAGTGTACAAATACAATTTTCAACATTAAAGCGTTGTGATGCTGCTAGCCAAGGACACTGCGATACTCTGAATGCTGATTGCAATAGCTGTACAAAAATGGGTTGTCTTGTCTGCAAAATATATTTTTTTAAAATAATGGATGTGAAATAATGTAAGATAACTTTTTTTTTCAATAAACTTGTATAGCTGCAAAAAGTATTAGGCTAAAAACCGTGATAAGTTCATGCAATAAAAATATTTGTGAAAGCAAAACAGATTAATTACAATCGATTTTAAAAATATACCGTTTAATGATCAAGAATTAATTCAATACAAACATATTTTCAGTTAGTTAGAGAAAATGTAACGGAAAATGAATTTATTAGTTTTGCATTGTGTAACAGTGGCAACACACTGACTGTAGTTTCAAACATGTGTTGCTTAAAGTTTAATTGTCAAATTAAAAGAAGGGTTAACAAGCCTGTAAAATGATCTTAAATGATACCATCTTCTTTTGAAATAAGATTATACAAATGAGAAATTAAGACGTGGACCAAGTAAGTAGCAATATAAAGTATTATCATTTGTTAAACCTTTTATACATTTTAAAAAGATCCCTTTCTAACGGCGTTTCTTTGTTGTAAAAAAGATTTATCAGCTCCATCACCAATAAATAGTTGTGTAGTATATGGCCCATTTTAAAAAATATTTACCGATATACCTACCTGTTGCATCAATTGAATGGCAAATACACCCAACATATATGGCTTTAATCTAATCCTTTGAAATTTGTTTTTAGTTTTTTTCTGAAAATATTTTTATCACATTTTCATTACAATATCGATACAATTTCTAAAGAAAAATAAGTAAGTGTACAGAGTTGTTGCCACTGTTAATGAAAATGCAGTGTTTTCAAATATAGATTCTTCAAATTAAAAAAAAATCAAACTTTATTCAGCTACTGTTAGCACTAATTTCTAGCTAAAATGTTAAATTTTGTTAACAATTTAATCATTTTGTGTAAACACTAGCACTGCATTAACTGACAAATACCTTTTACCCTAGCTAAGAAAGCCGTGTTAAATGTTAGTCAGTTTAGAATTCATAAGAAAAGTAGTTTAAAAGGATGTCAGAAGGAAGAAATGTCTATATATCAGGATTACATTAAGAAATGAGGCCATTCATTAAACAGTGTTCATATCTGAAAAGAGATGTGTTTAGTCAGTAAATACATAGGTATATTAACAATGCACTATATTTGTTTAAGACATCATTTCATAGCAATTTCCTAATAATGAAAAGTAATAAGGAAAAGTAGTAATCTCAATTTGATTAAAAGAACTAAAAATAAAAATTAGTTTGGAGGAAAACATACTTCTGGATTTTCAAAAAATTTTGTCAAAAATGCTTCCATATTACATAAAAACCTATTTTTCATCTGTCGGGTAAACAGTAGATTAATTGCTGAAAACATTTTTTTACTAAAATTTCGTGAAAATCTAAAACCATAATGGTTTTCCATTAGAAGTCAAAATTTTTAGTAAATGAAACTAACATAACCATGTTAATAAACAGCAAAAGGGATTAGTTTTATTAACGTCACAGTAACTACTTACGTTAGTGGAAAATGGTGTTTGTTTGAGTTGAACGTTACCAGTGAAAGGATCGTAATCGTCCATTGTAGAGTCGCTCCAATAAACCCGGGCATCATGCAGATGTTTCTAATGAGAAAGATACCCAAAAAACAGACACCGTAAAAGCATGGTACATTATATTGATAGTTTTACTTACAACATCAAGGATTGCCCATCACTTTCAAGGGTTATCTTTTTTAATTCAGGTATCTAATTGGTACAAGGTTCAATTTCAATTGAAACGGTTTTTTAAATCGAAATAAATTCTAGAGATCATAACACACCTTTTGAATCAAAAACAATGTCAAACTAATAAAACTTAGAAAATGTCTAGTTCTCCTCAATCAGAATAGGTGGAAGCTGCAAAAAGGCTCAACCAATCGAGTTAGAAAATATTTATTTTGTGCTAATAATCAGCTACCAATCAATATAAGAAATGCTGGCCAGCTTAACTAAAACTAACAGGATTAACAAGCCTGCAAAATGACTTTAAACACTCCTTTTTTTTTTTAATTACAAGTTTACAAATGATATATTATGATTTGGACCAAGTGATAATATACAGTATTATCAAATGATAAAATTCATTTGGTTAACGAATAAAGTTTCTTAAAAAATATGATATCAAAAAGAAGCGGCCCTTTTCTACTTTTTAATTTTGCAATTGAATGTAATACATTAATGAATAATTTGTTTTACATCACATGTACTTTTACTAAAAAGATGACGAACTGTCAATTACTTTATGACAATGATTACCACTTTAATTTACACATTGAGTACAAACGTTATTTCAAGGGCAAAACAGAATAATTTTCAAAGATAAATTTACACTGATCAAACCACCAGATTGTGAAGTGGGCAAATAAGAACCATGAAAGGTAGAAGCTTCAGCTTTAAATCGAGGTTCTTTCTTCAGCAATTAACTATTGAAAATAAGATTTTTTAACTCGATTTCAGCATTTTTGAAGATGTCTCTTGGAATCTTAGAATAAATCTATAATGTGCGTTTTACTGAATTTCAAATGATGAGCATTTACAACTATCAATATCTACCCAACAATTCAAATTAATTATAAAAGCCAGGGCTAATTCAGAAGCACATGCAGTGTTAAAAGGAAACAAAAAGAAAAGGAAAATACTTTAGAACTACACATACCTGAACAGTAGTACTTTGATCAGAAAATGGACTGTTAAAGAAAGTGGTTATTATATTCATTACAGTGTTAGTAACATAATTTTCTAAAGTTCTGTCTGAGTGTTTCCTATCATTAGGAGCTGTAGCAATATCTGCCATGTCGACCAAAAAAGATTTTTCGAAGAGAGTCCACATGTGTCCAGAGTTATAGATTTCTTTCATTTCTACTTCAGTATCGATGTAACAGTGGTGCAAAAATCCTACATAAGCCTCCTTAACCTCTGGAATACAATCAGGATGAGTCACCATCGCTATGATATCATCTAATGGTAGTAAACTATGGCATTTTATCTCAGTTGTCACATTCTTTCCCATAGTACAGCATGCTAAGAGTTTTACTAACTCTACATGATATTTTAGAGGACTGCTCTCATCCATGCAGTGTCTTTCAGATCTCATCATTTCTATGAAATGGTTAAATGAAGCCTTATCATTGTAGAATACCAACACGTCTTCTCCTGCATTAATTAGCTAAAGAAAAGATTTGTTTTTATTATGAATAAGCAACTGTTAATATACTCACCTCCTGCATAACCAGGTCCTGGCATTTTCTGATAAATTTGTTTTCTGCTTTAACAATAGTTTGTAAAAATTTCAAATATTGTACATGCCTTCCATGAGTTGCTATGCAATGTACAAAATGTTGGATTACTTTGTTATTTTCTTCATTGCACAGTTTTGAATTATCTTGAAATATTGCACATACAGTTTGAGCTTCCCTTATCTGTAAAAAATTCAATAAATATTGATTTCAAACTTATGAAATACACATTTTCTTACTCCGGGATTCAAAAACAGATCTAAATGTTTGTAAAGCAGCATCTGATTCTGCTTGTTGCCTAAACAAAAGTTCTGTAGGAATTCATGAGCAAGTCTCATCAGTTCATTCATTCTGATATCTTCCTTTTCATCATAAGGGATTTGAAGTAATTCTAACACAACTGTATGCACGCCAATGTTCCTCAAAAGGCGCTGTTCATGTTTCTGAGGTTTAACTACTCCTCCAGGAGATCCAAGGGTGCAAAGTTTATTCATTCTAATCAATATTTGTTGAATTTTTTTATATTCATCTGCTTGTTCTGGATGAAGTGGCGGCCCAACATCCAAATTTATCGCTGAACCTTTTTTCTCCAGTACACTTATTATGGGAGTTTTTGAAGTTGTAGTGTGTAGTGTAATTTCATCTTCTTCATCTTTGTTCTTTTTACTGGATGTCAAGTGATCTTCTATGCTTTTAGATTTATATACCCATAATTCGGATTTTTCAACAGATTGTCTTAGCACGTCCAAGTCTGCTTTTATCTGTTTGTAAGTCTCTACGTCACTATCAGAAACTAACAGCTGCACTTGTCTAAATGCTTGCAACACTTCTTGTCGTTGACTAAAATGCCTGAATAATAAGTGCAGTGCTCCTGAGACTAGAGGGGGATAATCGTGCATAGTCAAATGCAGAAGGACTCTTAGGAATGTCCTTCCTCCATGTCCATCCAAATCAAGAACTGCGCATTCCTCGCTGCTGCCGAAAATTCCTTCAGCCTGACTTCCTACCAGTTCCAGATCAATATTTTTTTGTCCGAGATTGACGTCTCCAGTACCCGAGTTATTTTTTTCAGATTCATCAAATTCTTGTTTGAAAATACTCAGAAGGCAACTGATGCGGTAGTCTAGGCGCACATCAAGGATGAACTGAAATGAATAATTAAAAAGAACTTTTGTAAATCAGTTTGATATTATTCTAAAATATTGTCTATTTTTACATTAACTAGTGGATCTACACAGTGCTTTGCAGTAAATGATAATTTAATTTTTACCTGGAGAATTTCAATAATTTTAAGTTTGGTATCCATAACCAATGGGTATTCCTTTATAGCTTTTCCATGTTGTACAGCACTAGAAGTAATTCCTGGTCTCCCAACGGAACCCAAAGTTAATGATGTCATTACAGCTCCCATGTCTCCAATAGTCCGCAAAACGCCCCCTTCAGCTTAATGAAAGAAAAACATTTTTAAAGCATATATATTATGTATATTAAGCTTGTATGTTTAAAGCTCAATAAGGAGTGTCTGTATAGAAGAAACACCAACAAAACACACTAAAATAAAAGGCGTACCTTTTTTTCCAGAAATCTCTCCAGCTGTACAAAAACAAATATAAATTATCCTAGCGTCTGCTGCTTGATAATTCTCGAAAGGAGTGATTAGGAATTTTTAATTTTAAATTAATTCATCATCATAACATATCTTTATTTCTCTCCTTTAGAATTACCTTTTCAATTTGTTACACATAATGTCACTTAAAAAAATATATATACTTACAATCAATATCACCTGTGGGTACCCTGCCATCTAAGTAATCACCTTCAGAAACGCAATCTAAAATGCTCAACAGTGTTTTTGTTAATTTAAGCAAATCCGAGAAACTATAAAAACCAAAATAAATCAACTCTCTAGCCAACTTCACCACCTAGAAAGTTTCAAATTAGAAAATATGTAACAGATTGAACATAAAACGTACCTCAAATGTCAATTTGTTTTGTTCTTGATCAGCAAAGGACCACATTTTTGCTACAACGTTACACAGGTATCCACCAACGAAAGCGATGGTAGAAGAGAATTTGGCTCTAACCACTTCTTTATTAGGATTTGGAGTTTTATTGCAGTCGTAACTGAGAAAGAAAACGGTTTTAAAGTCAGTTATGGGAACATAAAAGAATTTTAACTAATCTCATTAAAAAAATACGGTATTTGGGGATATGCCATTTTGACATGTTCAACGTGGATGTTATGAGAGACTTTAATGCGAAAAAAAAATGTATTGAAGCTATAAATAATTGAACGTTCTTGAATTCACTCATACTTATATTATGAACACAATAATATATGAATAATCAAGTCAAAAATGTATAAAAATGGGCGAATCATCTCATAATCTGGAAATTAATATATATAAACTTCATTTGTATTTACTATGTATTTAAAATATGTTTTTCAATGCTGAGATCCATCAGTTGCTTTTCTCATTTACCCTGAGGTAAAAATTGCTTATATTTTTGATTAATCAGTGGTCACGATTTCGAAACGGAGGTTTCTTTCATATGAAAGTTGATTTTGAATAAAATATTTTTCAAAAATCCTTAGAGCCGATGGATAGTGACTGTGCTAACTTGTCCGTTATTTTAATAATTGGAATTTTTGTTTTTTGGAATAATTGGAAGAATTTTTGGAATAACTGGAATTATTTTTATTATTTACCCCTATTTTTGTAAACACAATAATTAAATACTTAAGCAGTTTGTAGTTATTTTTTGGATGTATTGTGTAATGTATTTTCATTGAAGTATACCTTAAACATTTAAATAGTGTACCTGTAAGAAATAACATCTACTAATATGTCTGAGTAGGTACCTAACTTATTAATCAGCATTTTAAATATTATTTAATCTAATTATTTAATTTGTTACAAACGTATCATTGCCATTATAAAGTTATCAACCGGTAGAATGCTTAACAGTCTTCCCTCTGATATTATAAGAAAAAATAATTTACAAATTTATAACCTATTCAAATACGAGTAAGAAATATTTATATGTAAACACCCTGTCAAGCGAAGTATTTTAAATACAGGTAAATATAATTGCAAATAAATATTTGTAATTGTTTTTGAATACATTTTAACACTGTTTATAACTTATGTAAATTGAGTAGTTACTTGGAAGGCAACAGCCAGCCACAATGTTAAGACATACAAACTGTGATGAAAGGATCAAGATATGACTGAATACTGTGCCTCTTTCATAATTATGTCACAAATCCAAACAATGGAAGAAGGTAAAATATTTTAAGTAAACCGAAAACGTTCAAAATTTAAGCATTGCTTTCTGATATGCTTAGAAACCTGTAGTTTTTTACGCTACTTATTTCTTAAGAACTGAATTTATCTCTTCAATCATAAACCTAGATAACATATGTCTTATTTTAGATTACCAGAGGCAAATATCAATGTATCCCTGGAACCAATAGTTGTAATGTTATAAAAAAAAGTATTCTGTCTGTGCTATAGACAGATTGTATGTAAAAGTGCAGCAACATATAAATTATAAACCATTCAGGCAATTCGACTAATACTTAACAAATCCGTTAATACAAGAACAATCTTATTTTGAAAAGTTCCTGTGAATAAATCTCTGATAAAACCTATATTTTTTTAACTTACTCATTGATCGACATCTGCGATGGGATCTCTGACCACAGTCTAGCGTATTTAACGGGCGTTATGGGTTCCTGGGGGTCCCTGTCCACATGAAGGTGCAGCATAAGTCGACAAAATGATGCACGTAAATCAAAACTGACATTTTCATCAGCCATGCATTTAAGAATGAGTTCAATATCGAGGTGTAAAGATAAACTGTTAAGTGCCAAATATTGCCTGTTCAAACACATATTAGAAAATAAATCCAGCTGGTGTCGATAATAATCTAAGATGGCTTGATCTTCCTTGTTTCCCATCTTGGCATTTCTGCAGAGATCGGTTAGTGACATGGACTTTTGACGGTTGTTGTAAAACAAAACTATCTGACATTCTTCGATAACAGTTATGAGGGGTTCCAATATTTCATCACTGATAGCATCTTCAGTGATTTCTTCTACTTCGGTTTTGATCATGCGCGTCTCGATTAGGATGTCTGAATTTTTTTGGCTGAGAACACTTTTGCAAATCAATTCTTGTGTTACAGGGATAGCTTTCTTATTGGAGATGCATAAATCTGATAAATAGTCCAAGAAACGAGACTCCCAATTATGCATGTTTTTTCTGACTAATCCTACAAAAGTCTCAATTTCAGCAGGTGTTATATGCTTTTCCAATAACTTTCTGTTATTATGTAGTAATGCTGTTATTGTATCTTCGGCCAGTATATCATAACCAATTTGTTTTTGCATAAACCCAAAATGTTTAGCGATATATTCTTGATTTTTTCTATAATCTTGTTGACTTAATCTTAATATTCTGTAACACAGCCTAAATATATGCTTATAAGGAGCATGTCTTGGATCATTAAGTTCTTCTATTTTTAGAAAAGGTCCTTCACCATCATTGTCTAAAAATGGTCCCTACAAGAAATTATTTTTAATGAAATTGACTAATGATAATCGATATTTACCTGTAGTATTTTAAAAAGCTGTTTTAAAATTGCTTGCTCC
Organism: Cryptocephalus primarius; assembly: GCA_963576515.1. Taxonomy (NCBI): domain Eukaryota; kingdom Metazoa; phylum Arthropoda; class Insecta; order Coleoptera; family Chrysomelidae; genus Cryptocephalus; species Cryptocephalus primarius. The sequence goes on along the minus strand of OY754936.1, from coordinate 19,097,745 downwards.
CTCAATAATTTTTGTCTGTCTCGATTAGGGTTAGTTACAATCAAATCTAATGCTTCTGTTTTATTTTGTTCATTCTCTAGTTGTGCCACGAAATACACAATGTCTTGCAGAAGACTAGTCAAGGATCTAAAAATGTAAGAAGTGTTAAAAACATAAGTAAAATAACTATTATTTTCACACACCTCCTTTCATTATGTGAGATAGTTCCTTTTTCCAATTTTACAGACAAAGATGAGAGCAATTTACAAGCGTCATTAGCGAAATCTAAATCTCTCACTTCAACTGGAGACACAGCTTTTAATTGGAATGCTTCCTTGTCTTCCTTGGTCACAGCACATCCAACTTTGGACATCACAGGTTTTTCTTCATCTTTATCAATCGCTTCAGAAGTGGAATGTACCCAACTATTGGTATAAATATGGTGCAAGCGTACATAGCTGGACTGAGGAACTAACTGATTGCTTCTGGTGGAGCTAGTTGGATCTAGTTCGAACAGCGCGGCTATTTCGTTAAGATTGCCTACTGGCACAAGATGAAAGGAGCGAAATTCATTGGGAGGTTCTGTATTTTCTTTGTCATCTTCTCTGTCATAGTCCATATCGGCGGCTAGATATTGTCCAGTAGCAAGGTGTTTAAACCGAAATATGGACTGCCAGTGACCTGCGCCACCTCTGCAAGGGTCATGTTGGACAACTTCCACTTCCCAAAGAGCTGAAAATGATGAATTAGAGAAAATTCGTTTAAACTATCTTTTGAAAAAGAAACCTTTGCTGCTGGTGGCTGCAGTGGCACTTGTGCGCCCCGTTGTTCTCAAAAATACATGTTGTTTCTTCTTATACTCGTCCATTGTTAAGAATTTTTCTTGTTCAGCATGAAATAATCTCACAACATCGCCACCTTTTAATATTTCTTCGAGATTTTCTTTGTGTTCCAAAAATAAAGTTATCTTCCATGACGTATTTCCATTAACAATATTTATCTCTTGGCAACTGGGATTATCTGGCAGTTTGTGAGTTGAAACATGAAGAACTTGTTGGCCTGGACTAACAGGATTTAAGATGACCTTATCTCCAAGGACAATATTATCACCATTCGATCTAAGTTTGTAAAAGGGATGGATATAAAACCAAGATCCTTCGTTTCCGTTACTGTCTAAGTACACTCTCATGGCATTTTTCTCAAGTAATGCGGGTAAACGTTTATTAACTGTTAAGTACTTGTTTGACTTTAAATGTAATAACTACAAATAAAATAATGTTAATGAAACATATGCTAGTTTTTTATGTTCATAATACCAACCTGTACCACATTTCCATACTGAACATATGATCCTAACATTTTTTTATTTTCAGTATCGTTTTGTTTTTTCTCTATTTCAGCAGCATGCTAAACAACAACATGATTTAATCAAAGGTTATACTGAATGATACTTTTACTCACGTGTAATCTTTTTAGGAGACTTGTATCTGTGTTTGAACCTATACTTTGCTTGGCAGCTTTCCAAAATTGTTTTTGGGCAGAGTATCTGTTCATAGGACATATTTTGAAGAGGCAGTCCCTAAACTTTTTAGGGGGTTTCGTCAAGTTTCCAGCATCAGGACACACCACACATCGGTCATCAACCAACCTAAAAAAATATTTTTATTCAGTTGATATATTTAAGTTGACACACATCTTTAATTTACAAATTAATGATTTTTAATTGCCCTGGCTACAGTTTGATGTATTTCAAGACCATTTTGGCTCAGTTTTGATGCAAGTTTGGTAAGGTTTGACGTAAGGTAAAAAAGTTATTATACCACCCAATGAGATGTTAATATATGTTAATGTTTCAAATTCGTAAAGATGTTACAGACGTTTAATGTCAGCAGTGAAAACCTTACTCACTTCTACTATAAAGTGAGCAGATGTAATGTAATGCAAAATAGCTTTTTTTTTAAACTATAAAAAAGGGGAAACATATTAAATTTCTCCTTTTTTCTTCAGGAAACTGGCGTAATATAAAGGGCACTTTTAGATTTAATTTTTATATGTACAATGACAGTTTTGATTGTGTAAATAGAATATGAGTTAATGGAACTCCTAATTTATACATGTATTAATCTGATATACAATAAAACAATCGCTAGTGAAGCTAGTGCTACTGGTTTCAAAAAAAAAAAAATGTTGGCCCTCTTTATAATATTTAAACAAATGATGGAGCATTAGACTCAGTTAATTACTATGGATTTCAATTGATTTTTCAGAATTTGTTGAATTATTTTCAGAATACAATTGTGGTTATGCCAAAGTTCACACTAATCGATCTTAGTGGATATGTTAATCATTTATTAATCAGTTCGGTGATGGCATGGCAGAACTTTTCTTCCCAACCTGTGGGGCAACCTTCCCAAGTTTAGATTGTTTTGTTGCGTAAACATAACTTGTTAGTGAATGTGTTATCAAGTATTCATAGATAACAGCCTAAAAATAGTTCAAAATAAATTTATGACTAGAACTAGAGGCCACCAAATATGCACGTAATATAAGGATTCTTTGCAACATTTTATTGATTTTAGCTAGCCCAGAACACAATTATGATATCAAATATGCCAGAAAGTAAAGATATAATGATGACCATCAACTGTTTAAACTACGCCATACTTAATGGCAGAACCAATGCCAATATAAATAATACCAACTTATTTCTCATTTTTGCAATCGCAGTTACAAGTAACACTAATATAGCAGTTGCATGAACAGAGGCACAAATAAGTAAATAGAGTTAGAATAACTTCCACTGAATAAAAAGAAACCATAGGTACATCAATGACTACCAAGTGATAATTAATACTAAAATTACTACCATTATCATTAGTTTATGTATCGAGCACAAGACTGCATCAAAATGATATGGTAAAAATTGTATTCAGTCAGGAATAGCCTAATATAATACTTTCGATCCCTTTCTTTTCATGTCATAATGACATGTCAACTATCAGATCAATATGATAGCAATAGTATATTCGTAGTCCAATAATCAAGAACTTTGAACTTTATTGGAAACTGCTGGGAAAAAGAAAAAAAAATTAATCACAGCTAGTACAACCTTAACCTTAATCCCTCAATTAATAATGTCAATTCGATTAATACATCATAACAAAATACCAAATATCGAGCTACCCGCTTGATTCCAATTAAATAGGGGAAAACAGATAACAAAAATAAAGTAGATATAAACTGACTAATAGTTTATGAATAGTCAACAAAATACTAATCTACAATAACATTAGCAAACTCGTATGAACATAACAGAATTCAACTCTGGAGCTCTAGAGATGTACCTTTGTATACAAATATAATCATAATTACAGACCTTCAAACATCATAGGTACACACAGTAATTCCTTAAAATGTCTGATGCATATAAATTAAAGAAGAGAGACACTTTTGCAAAAATAAATACTAAAAGACTATAAAGAATTTGGTCACTAGTGGAAATTTCCTGCATTTAATTCGATTTGTTGTTGCTTGCACCCATTCACCTCAATAAATTTACAGGTATTATTTAGTTATTTTTAAGTATTACAAAGCAAAAGTCATCAGTAGAATTTAAACCATATAGAAATGAGAAGTAAACCCAAAATACGAATCAACAACCTATACACATGCTCACAGAAGGTACTTAACTTCAGATTTATTTGAATTGCACATGATATGGACTTCTGCTGCAATAGTATAAGTGTATTATAAAATAGTAGACTAGCAGAACACGAGTTAAAGAATCAAAACTAGTTTAATTTTACAAATAGGAATTTCGATTTTTTGGACCTGAATTGATTTATATTGAATCATAGATGTATACAATGGTAACAAAGGTCGTTGTTAAAGATCAAAATGAGTTTAATAAACGCCACTTGAAAGTCTTACCCCAATGTACTCAAAAATCCGCTCACAGTGTCTTCAGCATATAAGGAGACAATATCCCCTAAACATAAGAGGTTGGAGTTTCCAATTTCCACGTCCATTATGGATGATTACTGTGTATACTAACTTGTTAGTTCCATAACACAAACTATTGTTGCGAGGTATTCTGCTATCACTAAAAATGTAACAATTATTAAACGAATTTACTATTATAAACATCTGTCAAACGTCAAACAGAAAAATTGTTTATACTATGTGAAAAATGCCTGGCAGCGGTTTAGGTTTGTAACAATAAATAATTGCATACAAAATACTTCAACGTTAATGATAAACAAGTAGTTAAAAATAGAGTGAAAACAGATATAGGTTATGTGTAGAAATGCAATGGCAGTGTTTACTAATTGCCCAATTACATGCAGTTTTAACTAGAATTATGGTAATTCAGCAAAAATTCCTTACTACTTACATCAGACAAATAATGAGCGAGAAGTACAATTTATCGATAAAAACTTGTTTGAATGGATTTAAGAACTACTGGTAGAAAGTTCTGTGTCAAACACAGAACTGTGACAGAACTGAATTGAATTTAACATCTTGGTTGTGCGATCAGACAATTTTAATTTAGTCATTTTAGTTAATGATAATAATTTGATTGTGATAAGGTCAAAACACTGACGTGTTTGTCTACAAAAAAGAAAAAAGGTGAGGAAGAAAACACGGGAAGCCGAGATCAAAACGAGGTCAAATTTAACATTTTCATTGTTTATTTTGAAGATTAAAATTAATAAGCTATAATTTGCTATTATGTGATTATTATTAATCAACTGATTCTGTGAGTAATTAACGCAGAAAATTTTTAATATAGTACCTCTTATTTTTCGTAGGAAAATTAAGCAAAATAATGTATTTGTATGGAATACAAGTAACGCGCCGAGGTAAGATTTTTGAAATAAAATCAGTATCAGAGAATTACGTTATCGACAAATTTTCGTTAAAAAATCAATAACTGAGTAATAGCAATATAACAAGCTTTAGTTCCGTAACTAATCTAGACAACAACTAAAGCTCTCGATAAGAGATGGCAGCATACACCAGGATATGCGGATAAAGACAAAGCTAGATAGAAATAAGTTGCCTATCCATAAGTATTACATAAAATTGTAAATGTAAAATTTAATTTTAGAATTTAGTACCTAATAAAATATTTAAAATTAATGAAATTTTGTTTAGAATTACCAACTCTAGTTAAGGACATTGCACGACATGCTGATTAAGAATTTCAAAGGAATTATAATTCAATAAAAGACGTTAAGTATGATATTTCTGTCTGTTTTACCACTGAATACTTTTATAAACATTTTTAAGCATAAGCTATAATTTACTCGAATAGTGATCTAAAGCATAATAAAGACAAATATATATATGAAGATTTAGGTAGGGTATAAAATAGGGTTTTGATCGTTCTCAACCTACAGGATTCGTAAATTACTACATGCAATATACTAAAAAACGTCTGTTAAAGATTAGCTTAAAATGACATTTTCATGTAAGAATCGTCGAAGTGGATAAGAAAGAGGGAAAATACCGAGTTGGTCGAATTTTACCGGTCACATTCGGAATTACGTGCAGGTATCGTCCATCCTACGTCTTAGTAGGGCGAAGAATCATCGCAGGTCAGTCACTTTTACTACCATCACATTAGGAACAGCTTTTGAGACTATGTCGTAAAATAAAATTTGTAATAAGTATTTATTACAAACAGTTTTTAATACAAATGTAAACATTACACAATGGGAATAGAAGTATATTTGTAGCAAACACAATTAAAGAAGTTAAATGTATTTAAATGCTTTTAGGGAAATTTTCAGCTCCATCTGGGAGCCTCAATCTATAACATAAATGTTGCATAAATTTCACCCACTTTTCTACCCCATTGTTAAGTGAAATTCAATGTTTTTAATTGTTTTCGAGACACTAGGGGGCCAAAACTATTCCCATGCAGAATTTAAAGTTTCTAACTACTCGAGTAGTACCCCAAAATAATACCGACAAAAATTAATTATCCTTTTTTCCTATACCCACAGAAAGTAAAATTTCAGGTTATTGGATTTTCCTGAATTATCTTGAAACCCAGAACCGTACCAAGTTTCCAATTTCTTAATAATTTTTGCATAATTTTCACCCCTGTTCCACCCTCTCGGTAAGTGAAATTAAATTTCAGCGGCCCAAACTGTTCCCGTGCATTTAAGGTTCTTAACCATTCGAGAAGTGTCGTGCAATAATACCGATGACAATAAATTTCCTCCTTATTTTTCACTTCGAAAAAAAAAGTTCGAAAAACTATTTTGAAGCCGTTTCTCATCTTTTAATTTCTCCTCCTCACCAAAAAAGCTACAAACGTGTGTTTGTCTTAGGTGTTGTCGATTGGAATGGAATATTGTCACTAATTTTATTTAACAGAAAATAGATGAGTAATAAAATGGCGGGAAAGCAAAATTATGCGTGTTTTAAAAACAGAAATATATTATTAATCAGCCCTAATTTGGCGCTATTCATTATGGTTTCCCTTCTCTACGTAAGAAATTATGTTTATCTTTAAATATAAACGGCACTTAATGAAAATTAGTGTTTATCTATTAATGAATTTGGTGAGGAAGCATACATTTATTTATTTAGAATTTAACGTATGGTATATTTAGTAAATATATGATATAAGAATAAAATCTATAACAGAGAGTATATAATCGGGTGTCATGAGTAAATGAATACATAAAAAAGTGAACATTCATCGATAACGACACATATTGTTGCAGAGACAAACAAACAAGTACATACATTTATACAAGAATTATCAAAGTGCAGTGAGAGTATATTATAAATGATTGAAAAATTGTTCTTTGTTACAAGACTACCCGCGTCATCAGATGTCAGTAGAGTAGAGTAGAGAACTTATGTTTACAAAATTAATGCAAAGTGCTATTGAAAGTAGGACAAGGAAGGTAATCACATATAAAGTTATAAGTATTATACACATGCTCTAAACGTGTGAAGTTTAAAGTTCTTCGCGTACTATGTATTTAAATACGTGCAAATAAACAAAATGTAAATACATCTCATTCCATTTTCTTCTCCTTCGGCATGGAATGGTAATTTTGTGCGAAAGAAGACAGGTATAATGATGCGTTATAAACGATATTTGCTTCTTAATCCGTTCTGTTTTAATATATAATAGTGTCATGATCCCGCCTAAGGTCGCTAATGTTTTTACATCGGCATTTCCTTAAGTTACTTCAATTTCGTTTAGTCACTTTTACTTATCTCAGCCATCAATTCATGTAACGTAATTGAACAACGTGATGTTAAAGTAAATAATAGTTCCCAAGCCGCTTGTGGCATCCCATTAGGATGTTGTAATAACGATTTATTCATAAGCCCTTTCTAGTATTTCGTTCATCGCGAGTGTTTTAAACCCTTAGTGGAAATTTCACTATTTCGAAGGATGTGGCGTATAATGCAAGCCTAAATATGCCAGATCACCAGAGTACGTGTTCAACTTTTGATACGAAATGTCCTAATGTCCACACCACGATGATTACTTAGTAGAGTTATAAGTAAAGCTGGGCAAAAGCATAATCGCATATTTTTTATTTATGGTATATTTAGATGAAGATGATATATTTACGTATTACGTGACTTTTTCAGTTAAGAAAACTGAACTTTAGTTAGCATATTTTACATATTTTGGAGTTTTATAGCATAAGCGCATACAGGTTCCATATTTTGACATGAAAGAGCATATCCGAACATATTTTCGTTATTTTTGCTGCAAACTTCTAAAACACAACTTTATTGAAAACTCTAATTTTACCCGTTTCTTTTCTCTTGGAATTCCCTTATATCTGCTTAAGTTGTTTATGACCTGTCGACTTATTTGGGTGTCGGTAGGTATCTACCTAATATTTTAATTTGGGAACTTCAAATAACACACAAAAGCGATCCTTTCAATATTCCTCTTCCACCACAAACTATTCTAAGTAGATGGGAATGTGGATTGAAGCAGCATTGTTTTATGTTGGCATATTGGAAAATTCACAAATGTAGTTCAAAGTTTTGATGCAACTTCTAGTCAGTGTATAGCAGACTGTAAACAACTTTTTGAAAAATCTGAATTAATTATTCAATTAAATTTCATTGAAGCCAATTTTAGCAGAATTCCAATAATTTTAAGAAAATTACAAGAACAAAATATTCTTCTATCAGTCACTCTCATTAGTGGAAGATTATCGTGATCATAGAAAATTGTCATATAATGTATGTTCACGCATATCTGAAAAACTGAATTTGTTATTCACACAAAATTGTGATTTAGCTTTATTGCAATATGTCCGAAAAGTGATTGATGGAGAGAACCCATCAAATGATGTAATAATCAGAAATCAGATTGTTTTGGAAAATCTTACCCATTTAGATATTGCCCCATTACGTCATGTGACGTTAAAAGGAGTTTTTCGCGGTATAAAAATATCTTGCAAGACAATAGAAGAAGTTTTCTTTTAGAAAATCTTAAAAAGCACATGATTATTAATTGCAATAATTTTGTTTAGTTAGGTTGTTAGGTATCGCTTTCATTTTTTTGTAAATATATTATTTCAGGTTAAATGTGAACTTACGTTGTATTTTTGTCCTCAATGAAGAAAACGATACAAAGAGTTCGACGAAAAGAAGTTGTTCTATTCCACACGAAAAGTCTGACCGGTATTGTTTGCTGTCGAACGTACCCAAGCTAGTCAGGGAGAACCTTTTCTTCCATTTGAAAGATGCCCAGGCGAATATATAATACTGATTTTTCTCAACAAAAAGAATTTGGATTTAATGGGGCAATGGTTCACGGCTCGTGGTTGTTCCTTCCATTGCACTCAGTGCAATTGGAGACAGGTTCAAACTTCTGGATTGCAGCAAAAGTGGCTCCGACTTTGCTTTGCAGGTAAGAAAATTAGCAGCGTAGCCTTTTGTGCCCCAAGAGAGCGTTATAGAAGCATTAGAAGAACTTGTTGAAAGTAATTTCTACACAGAAAATGAAAGAGTGCTGCGAGAATATATGGATAGGTCGATGTGACAGAAAAGGGCAAAGAAAACCACCTATGTTCTCGTTTAGTTTGTGGAACTGACACATATTGTTGGAGGAGGTTATACCTACCATTGAAGAAAGAAGAAGGTTAAAGTTAGTTAAAGTTAGAGAAATGATCGCAGGACACGCCCCATAGCGTAAGAAGAAGATCTACAAAGGCAGCAAATAAAATAAAATAAACCGTTTTGGACTACCCAAATCGACCAGTATTAGAATATTTGCGAGGTACTGCCTAAAATTTTCAGTTTGAGGTGTGAAATGTACATCTACATAAATCTCTGTTAATACAAATGAGTCATGAAGTAATTTTTTGATAACACTTTGATTACCAAGAATTTAGCTCACACAGAAATAATATCTTGAATCAAGTAAGTACTGCCTTAAACCAAAATTATATCTTTTCATTAAGAAGAGAAGATACACGTCCCCTAAAAATTACACTAAAAAGAATTTTAGGGGGTAGTTGTCCTTGTCATAGATACACGGAATATTAATAAAAATGCTGAAACTAACTGAAAGTAGTAGTGGAACCCTCTTATGGGTATTATTTAACCTGTTTTTTTGTAGCATAATTTCTCAAAGAAAGAGCTTAGAAAAATTACGCCAAATATACTGCGTTCTTGTGAATTAAAAAGTGCTGTATCACATAGTATATACAAACACATATAATTTGTTCCTCAATATTTTATAAGTTGTTAAAATTTTGGAGATATATCTCCAAAATATTCTGTATACAGAAAAACATTGTTAATTATAACTGGGTTTAAATAATCAATTAAGTAACGCGACATAGCACGTTTTGCTTTCACATGGCAAACATTTATTATTAAAAAACATTCTAAACAAATATCAAACATATGGGTAGGTATCAAACAGTAAATGTGCCAAAAATGGCGAAAATATGGTAACATAAACCGCTTTAAAAATCCCCAGGTCAAGAGTAAAATATGAATCTTGTATAAATCCGGGCTTTAATTATGACGGTAACGAATTTAAGGAATTTATGCGAAGATGAGGCAACAGGTTTGCCCAATCTTAACTTATATTTCACGTCACCTAGTTAGATACCTATTCCATTCAGAGATTTTAATTTTCATATTTGTGTCAAACGGATTTAAACGTGACTAAACAGATATTTGAAATGAATGATTTGTAACTGGAAATTATTAATTTTTATACCAGAACAGAATAAATGTATCTGTCCAATATTTCAGTTACTTACATATATACTTATTCAGCTCTCTCGAATATGTACAAGCGTGTAATCTTCAGAATTCGTAATTAACCAATTATTATTTCGGTCACTTCGTTTGCACTATGTACAAAATTCAAACATAACTCAATAAATTATGTAAAAATATTTTACGGGTTTCCTACTTTTACAGTACTCATTAGCTCCATCCTAATAAATTCAATGTTATATAAAAAAGTCGTGTATAATTAAAATCGGTGTGCCCTACTTAAATCGGCTTAATACTTGCCAGCGAAACGTTATATCTTAATTTATGATAGCAGTTCTGTTGAGAAAATACGTTTTAATTCGACATGTAGTAAGCTTTTTCTATGAACTAGAACCGTGGTGATGAGAAATGGATGTAATTTTCGCAGTAGCAAACGTAACGAAAATGTTATCATAATCGCACGCCTCAAGAGCATGTCGTACCACATAATGTTTCGCTTTGTTTATATTGAATAAGCTCACAAAGAAAACATTTAACATTTAAACACAAATAATTTACATATCGATTAACAAGCAATTACATTTAACACGTTTACATTTTGATGTGTTGTTTTACAAGACTGTGGTGGCAAGTTAATGTAGATATTCAGAAGTAAACGCACACTCAATAATAATCACGTTTAACGGTAAAATACTAAAAATTATAAATTGGAAACTCAATAATATTTATATACTTAAGTCGGGATATAAAATGTAAAGGATGATTATAGTAGGCATGTAGTATGCTCTATTTATAGAGGCATAACGGTAACCAATTCTATAGGAAGACTGAATGGCTGAATACTAAAAACAAGAATAGAGCACGACTTTCAAGAAATTGAAGAGCAAAGTGGTTTTAGGGCGAGTAGATGGTGTCTGGACAACATCAGCAACTCTACAACAATTAATAGAGAAAATGTCGGAAAGTAATTTCAATACACATCTAACGTTTCTTGATTTGGAAAAAGCCTACGATAATCTGCCCATTAATACAATGTTTGAGACACTACATGGGACTAACATTACCAATTGCTACATCATAAGCCATTAAAACACTATATAGTGACTTAGAATGTGGGATTAAATTAAACAGCAACCTCTTTCAACCAACCGCCAACCTTCTTCAAAGTTTGTATACAATAAGCCCTGAGCACCGGGATGAAGAAATGTCATAGAATGGAAAAATCTGTTTGTACGCACTACTGTTTGCAGATGACCAAGTACTTATAGCAAACGATGATGAATACATTACATATATGACAAGAAAGTTCATTGAGGAATACCGAAAACAGTGGCTGAACAAAACTGAAAACTAGGTTATCGCAGAAAAGCCCAATGAACTTCAAGTCGACAATGTAATTATAAAAAGCACCAATGGATTTAAATATTTAGGAATCTACATGTAATCTGAAGATTAGCGAGAAAAGATATTTAAAATATGATTCTTCAGGGAAAAATGGCAAAACTAACATCAAAAATAAAAACCAGCTAAAAGCAGTTGAAATGGACTTTCGTGTAGATCGTGTAAAATGTTAGGTTAGACCATATCCGAAACTATAATATCAGGCATAGGGAGCATGTACAAGGTACCATTGTGGATAAATAGAAAGCTGGCAACTAATATGGTGTGGCCATGTGATGAGAATGAAAGTCATCATTCTCATTTTATTCTCAATTTTATAGTCATAATTTTATAAAAATTACCTCTTAAACTGTACAGGCGAAAATGGAAATAAACCTAACAAAATTGTTTTTAGGTTTTGTCACTATCTGCGAAACAAAAAATAATTTTAATTTTAGTTATTTCAGTAAACTGGTGACGGGCAATAAGTAGGGCACCATTATAGTACACGTACATCTGTTGTCCGCGAAATCAAATAAAGAAGCCCTTTGTGGAGATTTAATAGTTGTAACAACAGACATTTATTACCTTAGGACGGTCTGACGGAGGTTAGTACGCTATAAAATTTTTATTTAACAATTAAAAGTTTATCTCCGCCTATGTGTGAGCTCCTTTAAAAATTTATTCGGAGTGTATTTTCCGATTGGGTGTGTCTAAACCTTGGCCTTGTTTGATTTCAAGTGTTTGTCTAAGCGCGTACTAGGTTAATATTCGGTAAATATTGCCGCCTTGCCATTACCATTTCCATTGCCACTGCCGTTCGTTTACAGACACAAAGAATATTTAAATGACCTAAAAATCTTCGAAAGATTTATGAAGTATTTCCGCTTTTGGATATGAGAAATTCGCTTTGTTTTATCTATTTATTACGTGCCCAAAGTATGACCAACTTCGGCGCTGAATGAAATCTTTATAGTAAAAAAATCCCCCTTTTCAAAGTAACATAAGTATAATGAAACCAATTGACAAGAATGTATATTAACACCAAATCAGTGAGCGATCTTTGGTGTCAACAATCTAATTTGTATGCAATCTCGAAGACACGTGTCATGTTTACAAGTGCTCATTCTATATAGAGGTATCAACCTACCTAAAATGTAGACAAAGTAAGGTAAGTACTTGGTATTCAATTAGCGTTTTTGTTGTTTATTGTGTGGTCTTGGACTTGGTACTAATTGATGCGGAGATACATTCCACTTTTTTCGATAGTAGGTTGACTAGAAGTAACTTAGGTGCGTTATAAAGAATAATTGTTTTAGATGAAAACAGTCAGTGTTAGGAGAAACACTTAGCTACTTACAAGTAGAGTAATTATTACTAAAGACGTTAAAGAAGGATCTGACAGTGGGTTTTACAAATGTGTTGTAAAGAAGTAGAGAAAAAAATATTCAAAAATCCATACAATTAACGGATCGAAATTAGAAAAATCAGTAGCAGCTGAATCTGAATTGAGGTTATATGCAGCTATAGACAGGAAAGATTTAGTGCGTAAACCTGAATTCTGTTAAAAAAGATATCATTTTTCAGAGGACTAACGCCTGTATTGAAAATAATATAGATAATAAATAAATAAAGGAACTATTGTCGCTAAACACAATGTATTGTGGATAAAACCTAAATAAAAAAGCGACATCTATTAGTCAAAAAAATACATAAACAATTAATCAAAATGGAGGTAATCAGGAAGATCATAAATAAAAAAGAATCAAAAACAAAAAAGAAATTTTTTTGAAAGAAAGATAAAAGAAAAAACATTCGTCAACAGTATACAGGGGTGTCGTTTTAGTAGATATGATTCGAGCCGTGTGCGAAATTTAGAAGGCATGAGGGTGGAACTGATGCAAGATCGGTTGTAGCTTTTAGTCGCATTGTAAATAATGGAGCTCTTAGTGCGTTGGAGCTAGGAATGGGAAGAGGAATATAATTACCCTTCATCAGTTCAGTATCGTAACCGTTAACGTAGGAGTTTGATGTTATGTTTGTGAACCAAGCAAGTTGTTTCGAAGAAGAAGCGGGGGAGAAGTGTTAGAATGTCGAAACTTGGAAAGTGATTGCGGCAGCGTTAACGTGAACTTAAGCCAAAAACGTAGTGAATTGCCATTTTTCGCCATTTAAAGATTCAAGTTAAATTCAACTTTTCTTAAAAGGCTAGAGCATGTTGAGGGGGGGTTCATAAATTGTCACTGTCAAACCATTAGACAAATGGCACCAAATTTGAATACCTGAAATTTCATATCCGAAATTAATCAAATTTTCAACTTTCGGGCACAACTAATAATCTATATTTTTGTATCAGAAAAAAAAATTATATATTTCAAAGTCTATTGTTGCCCACACACAGCATATTGTTAAGAGATTTTCTATCCATGGAGCACCAGTTGCTTCAAAATGTGCTCCATGTAAATTCCCACAAGGAAACGATTTGTGTGGATACAGTTGCCATGGGTTACCACCCCTCTTCAAAATGCAGGCGTCATACTTGCATCGCGTATAAATCGTCTTGCCGTGTTTTCGATATCGTTTAATCGCTCTCTAAATACTCCCTTCTCTAATATATTTACTCACTTCGATCTGTTAACGTAGCATTTTTGCCACATTAAATATATTTGAAATTCAATTTTCTTAAAATCCTACAGAACGTTGAAGGTCCAAAAACCTTCGTAGTTATTAAGAATATTTGAAACTTTCTTTAAGGTGGGAATTTCATTTCGGAAAAAATATTAGTACATTATTTTCATAAGGCGTTTTCATCCAATCTAATGAACGTTCGACTTTTGAGCGGATTCTTAGTCGTTTCTCGTGAAGTTCATCATTATGCAGCTTATACTCCTTAATTATATTATTTACCGTGGATCTGCTAACCCCTGTTGATTTAACACTTATTTTCACACCACCATTAATAAAACAGAGGGATGTCTATTGCTTTCATTATGATTTCTATTACAAATTGTTTTTCTCCTCATCGGCTAAGCATTATCGAGGACTCTTCCGTATTCTCCAGAGTATGAAATTTTAGCAAACCGTACCACGTAGCAAATGTGTTTGTAAAAATTTACCTGAAATACCTAAATAAAAATAAACTCATAAATCAACGATAAAGCGAATGACTCATGTGAACGCGAATTATAAAATGTAACAGAATACATTGTGCCCTTAACCTCTCTAATTTAAGCACATTTCTTATTTAACTGCCTCCCAATAAATATCTATTTTAGATCGTATACCATGGTTTCCTGCCAAAATTTTAATCTGTTGACTAATGAGAACAAAATATAGTTAGAATATTTAAGAGATGTTTTATATTTGCGAAGTGACGAATTTACATGTGGGGAGTTATTCTTTTCTGAAAGTAAAGTTGATTTATCGTGGACTTCTGTTGTACAGTTTTATAATTAGCAACACGCTGAAACAAGTATAAGTGTAATTCATAGAATAAGAGGCTCACGACGCTCCCTCTATCGAGTCCAGATGTGATGCCGGATTACTGACTTATGTCCCAAATTCTCTGCCATAACATTTTCGAAATCGTTAGTAGGTTACAGGGAGGAAGTGTTTAATTTTGTACAGCTAGCCAGGATGCCGCCACACCTTAGCGATGGCTTGGCCTAGAATACTTAGTAATGTGCAATACTTGTGTTCTATTTATTCTACGGCTTACTCGCCTACATTTTATTGAAGTATAAACTAATCCAGGGTATTTATTTTTCAGTGCAAAGCCAGTGCTAAACACTTTTGGGGAAGTTTTGAAATTAGACAGCAATTTTCACTCCTTTGGGGCATTGGATTTGCCTACTTACCATGGCGGGAGATGTTAAAATTTTTTTTTAAATGTGGATGTTGATTCGGCTCTCAAATTCAATTAAAAAATACCTACTTGTATGCAGGTATATTTTGTAAAATATGATTCGACTGCACATTGAATTCAATCGTTTTTTGTTCAGAGTAGACTATTTTAAAATATGAGTATTCAATTAACATTTTCCTTAAGAAATATTAGACTATATTAGACCAAATATTAGACTATAAATTTTGGCGAATACCCAGAAACAATTTTTAATCTATTAAAATATTCTATCGTTCGAGCGCATATTAAAATATCTGCTTTCAGTGTTTATTAAAAGCGTTATTGTTGCAACAACGTACCCAATCTTGTATTTACAGGAATTTTCCTGACATAATCTTAATTAGCAACGAAATTCGCTATAGCTTATAGCTACGCTTAGCATATAGCTACTTAAGGGGTGATTGATTTATCATCTATATTATTTTTGAGTTAAACGGAATGCTTTAATAATTTTACAGTGAAACAAAGTAGCTACGGCCGTAGATTCAGCTTTTAAGGTCCTTTGATTTAAGTAATGGAAAAATGTGTTGACATGATTTTTTACATTTTACAGTTAACTCACATTGATCTAGAGGTACATGGATCTCTTAAGGCACACTTCCACCCCATAACAAAGAACCGAGAATACATAAAATAGTAGGAAGATATTTTCATGCTCACTTCCGCCGTGACAGTATTGTCTTCAGTTTGGTTCTGATTGCACATTAACTAATTCAAGGTTTAAAATACTTGTCTTTAATCATCATACAGTAGACTTGTTTCACGAAAATGGAGAGAATGGAAATTTATACAGAAAGATATGTGACAACAAAAAATAGAGCTATGTAAGTTATGGCTAATTTCCGGTTCCCATTGTGGCCAACCTTGGTGATAATGTTACTATTCTTCTTCTATATATTGATATGGTACTGTTACTCCGCCTGTGGTACCTGTTGAATGAGTTAAGTAGCTCATACCGGTCTCAAACCAGGATAAATGAGAAGGGTTCCTAAATGAGATCTGAGCCAGCTGCATAGGATAAAACCTAATACCAGCTCGTAGAACTGAATGTAATGTCTAGGGTACCGAACAGATAAACAAGATGATGCTTCATCAATGTTAGGCTGTTTTTCCTGGAAAATTTCTTCTACGTTTGATTTCCGTATTATCGGTTTTTCTTTACTTTCTGTTACTGGACACACGTTCATGTTTGTCAATTTGCTACATGTTGGAATGGGTCGGGGTAGTCATCTGCCTCGTCTTTTTATACATGTTGAAACGGTTATTCTTCTACTTCTAGTTGCTCTACTTCCCTGCATCTTTCAGACATCCACTCATCTTTGGCATCTTTGATCTTCTGCATTATCATAGTGTGTAACTCACGAGATTTACGAGTGTTCGTTGTTCCATAAGATTAAGAATGTTCATAAATCCGTCATACATTCTCTTTTGATCCCTCTTCCTTTCAAAGTATCAGTATCAGTATCCTTTTCAGTATTTGCTGAGATTGCATACAGTTAGCCCTTAATGATCGTCTGTTACGCTTTATGGTTTTCGATAGTTTGCCAGCAAATGTTCTTAAGTTTTATTTAAGATAACTTTGGTATAGTAAATTTCAAGATTCTAGGCTGACTAATGATCATGCAAACAATGCTTATGAGAATTGAATTATAATAATATTTTTTGTCTTTGTGAATTGCGTCGTTCAACAATTTTGTGATTTCATTTGGGAAAATTATATGGTAGAAGGAACAAAGCTTTCTCAAGGAATATGAGATATTTTTAGTCATTCCCTGCAAAATTCTATGTGTGACCATTTTTGACAAATAACATGAACTCGTAGACATTTCATACACAATAAATTTTTACCTAAAATGTTCGACTTAGTTGTAAAAATGAAATATAAAAATTAGAAAGCAATACACTGGCATGATCATTTAAGTGTGATAAATCTTATTCATTACTCATTACGTTACCCAAGTAACTATAAACCCACGCTTTAGAGTGTCCCTCAATGATTTTTCCATGTTCTTCAAATAAACACATATATTCTGTTCGGAATTTTACCAGAACTTAGTAATTAGTGCACTCCTCGATTCAAAGTATGCAAAAGCGAAAGAAAAATTTTAAGGCGCTTAATCCATGTTCGTAATATCTCCATATTCGATCGTATAAGGCACCTTAAAGTCTTATTTTTCGAGCCGGCAATCTCCTGAAAAAAAAATCACCATGGGTGGCTGGTCATCTCACCTGGCGAGTCTGGTCGGTACAGGAAGTAAAATTGTGGGTCAGTAAGATGGCCAGCAGAAAGAATGTAACTGACCTTGACTGAGAGTAGGTACTACGATGGATTTCGTTGGTTAGGACACCGTCGATGATTTGACTGCAGTACTTAACTATGTATCGATGGGAACGTGTATAAGGTACGCGTGCGTGAATGCACGAAAGGATATTTCAGATGAATTAGACACGTCAAATTTGAATTCGATGACCGAATTTGTTACTGAATCGAAAGTACATAGGCTGTTTTATATGGTTAAAACACAACATGCCTTTTGTTAATAAGGGTATCTAGCATTCTTCATATTAGAGGTAAATTTGAGTTTTGAGGAAAGTAACTTGCATTAATGGCTCACTGCCGTTTAACTAGGTGGGTCTTCTAGATATTCCTTCTTATTCCTTTATCGACTGATTGGTGGGTACCAAACTTCTCTTTCCAGATGCCTGCTGGACCCAGCATTGACAATTTTAGATGGTTTTTAATTACTTCTTATCACTTCCGTTACGTGTGTAATATAAATCGTTTTACTGAGTGCCTTAATGTAAGGCATCAGTTATCGCAAGTTGGATATGTTTAAATGATCCTTTTATGGGATAATTGGTTACTGCTTCTCCAAATGTCATGCTACACGTTTAGATTGGTCTCAGTATAAACAATATATTTTGTGATAACTGATGTTTTAATTAAGATATTTGATCATTAAGAAATATGTAAAAGACATTACTAAAAGAAACATATGAATCGACTCAGAAGGACAAAGAATAAAAATTGTTTCAGTTGAAATTCGAAGGATACGAAAAATAACCGGCACCTTCATTTCGTTCCTTTCATAAATGCCAGCAGTTCTCAGACATTAAATCATATATGTGGGAGGTTGTAGAAATATGGTCATAAATGTTTGTGAATTTTCTTTGAAGGAGCTGAAGGTGTTGTAAGGAAAGTTATTAAAGATGTGCTCCATTTGCAAGCTTGAGAGATTTTTGTGACACTTACCAGACGTTTTCACCCTGGGAATACTAGTCACTACATAGACTAGTTGTATTACTTGACAGGCTAGAAGAATATTTCGTTCTTTAAGAGAAAACTAATATTCCAACATTTCTGGAGAATCGATAAATTAATACCATTTTAAATCCTAATACAAAATTCCTTCCTGATTGTGGTGTGATATATTGATACTACACTTCTTTTTATTAATAATTGTGAAATTTATTTAATTCACTAATTCGCAGAAAGTAAAATCTCCCAAAATATCATCGAGAGAAATGAATGCTGTTATTAAAAAGAAAATCCTATTTTTTTCTCGTAACGATCATACATAATTTAGGAAACTAGAAAAAACATGCCTAGAATTTTAGAAAAAAAGCCATTCCTTTCCTTGATTTAAAAACCTCTCAATGTAACAACTCTTTTGTTTTTTAAATTTATAGTAAACCCACCCATATTGATTCTATAATTTCCTTCCACCTCCCCCCCCACAAATATTTTATAATTGAACTTCTACCTTGACGGTGTGACTTTGAGCCCTTCCCCAAGGATTATAACCACCCCCACTTACAAGAATCGATTTCCACCGAAAGACAATCAATTTCATGCAATATCATTTAATTTCTATTGGATTAGAACTCTTTATTGTAAATCATTCAAACCATGGATTCGGGGAGAGGTTACTTTATATGCGCATTGTCTTATAGCAAGTAATTAAAACAAATTCTTGGCATAATTACGTTCACCGCATATTGCATTCGATTGTTAATTATAACGAAGATACCACTAATAAAAAGTAACACAAGCTTCTTAGATTAAATTAGAAAACGAAACCTATTTTCAGTAAATTATTCCGTCGTTGTTCTAGATAGTGAAGATGTCACTACTATTAAAGAATTTTTTTCGTGAAAATTCTCATCGAGCTCGGCGCAACTCGCGAGTCGAATATGTATACATATAGCCCGACTTCATTTTGAATTCAGTTTTAGCAACTCACCTAGAAATTTTTGCATAATACTCGAAAAGTTTGAAAGCGGCACGAATTTGAAGATAGGTGTGTATGCAGACGTTTTAACATTCCAGAGCATTTGGTACTAATTTGTTATGCAAAAGACGGCGATATGAGAAAATTAGAGAGTACATAAGGTGAAGATATCGGACAGCTTATTTTGTGTGATTAAATTATGATTATAATTTTAAAATATTCGTCCGCCGTCAGCTTCTAAATTGTAACTTATAATGTTGAAAATAGTTAGGTTATATTCTAGGTCAGGTTGTTTTAACGCTGATTGTACACAGCAAATGAACAAGTATTACCTGTGTAAGTGTCCCATAGAGAAGGATTCAAGGCTCAAGGCCGGAAAACTTTTATAATCTTTTCGGCGAGGGATAGACGTCACAAACAAAGGCAATAGTGGCGCCACCCTGCGCTTGGTGGCAGTACTCTCCACTACAAGGAATGTTCTGTCTAATTCACTAACTCTCCCTCTCTGTCTCACACACACACATGTCCGAACTTGACTTCTTGTAGTCCTTGTAGCAACCACCAAGCGCTAGGGCGCTACCATCGTCCACGACTGTGATGTCTATTTCTAACCGGAAAAATGTGCGACTTTTATGCCCTGGTGCTTAAATTATCCTTCTCTACAGTATTCATGCCTGTATAATTGTATCACAAACTGTTTAATTTCCTAATTAACCCAAAAAATTTCCTATTTCCTTCCTCAAGCTTCCGCCTCATGTTGCAAAATACGGTATCGACTCGATGACTGCGAAAAACAAACTTATTTTAAGATTATTCCAAAAAGGTGTTTTCATAATTTAATCTGCATATGTTACTATTTTAGTTGTTTCCTTTCTCAACGTGCACATGACAGCATATCACTAAAACAATTTTATGATGAGAAATGGTATGAATATTAACCACGTCGAGATCTAAAAGTTAGCAAAACAAAGAGCTATTAAACAAAATCACAAGGTACGTCGTTAACAATAGAACATTTAGAGACTTAATTGTTTGACAGAGATGTACTCTAGAAGCAATTTGAATGGCTGACAAAAATAAATCAAATAATTTTGAGTGTCCAGAATTATTATTATGTGAATATTCGAGCCATTAAGGTGTTTTCGGGGAGATATTTATGTTCGTTCTGCTAAAACGCCGATTGGAAAATTGGTAGGACAGATTTCTATAAAATGCGTGGGAAACAATGCATTCTGTAAATTTGTTTATAGTGTGTAAAATGTATTAAGAACGAATTAGGTTAAAATGTAATTATCCATATCACTTTATTTGCAGTTGCCAGATATGCTGTGCGTTTATTCGATTTTCCTTGGTACGTGTTGAGATAAAGATTCACCTTCTCCTACTTAGGCTTATACCTTAGCATTGGATGATTAGCATGGAAATAAATCAGCAACTAAATAAACTTTAAAAGGAAGGTAGATCATCAATATAAAACAAACCGTTGGGCTAAATTTTTGAGAAAATATCTTGTCAAATTTAAATAAATATTTTAGAGATGCAAGTGCTATTTTAATAGAAATTGTTATAGTGTATACTCCCTAGAAGAACATTCGAAAAGATGTCAATAAAAACACAAATGTAAATACGACTTTAAATTTCGAAGTAAAGTTTAAATACAAGTTGCTAAAATATTATACCGATAAGTAATAATAAGAAGGTAGAATCGGTAAAGGGGCAGACCAGAACGGTGATTTTCACATTAAAGTGAAACTTGCAGTTTAGAAGTAGAGTAAAAATATAACTTGCTGAAATTGTGTCTGAAAGAACAAGAACAAATCTAAAGGGCTAAAAATTGAAGAATAAATTTAGATTTGTAGGTACAGCTGAAATAATTTAAAATATAGGTTGTCAATAGGTCGATAGAATTGTAGGCGAAAAACGTCTCAAGAGAATATTTAAAAACAAGCTTAATTGAAAGACAGTCAATATAAATCGCAAATATATTAACTAATGTAGTTAAGTCAGAATGTAGAGTAAATAAAGGAACAATATGTGAAAAATTAAAAGAAAAAGTTTGTATCTGGAAGTTAGGATAGGCTGTTAAGCTAATAAACTGCTTAAATAGATACTTTAAATTTGTAAGTATGGACTGTTACAATCCTAATCAAAGGAGAAATCAAAGATTTCAGCTACTACAATAAGAACACATTTAAAGCGTCGAATATTCTAATTAAAACTTTAAAATAAAATACAATCTAAATATAGGTTGTTACGACAATCCCAAAAGGGAAATCGAAAAGAAATGAATTGATTTACTAAGGGAATAAATCTGCAGTGACTAATATTCGAATAAGATGTTGTAGGTATAGGTACAGTTTAAAATGGACATGAAATACAAAAATTTTAAATCGGTGTAAGTATACCTACTTCTTCCTGAAACTACAATTAATAAACGGGAACAAGGCACCTACGATGGTTTCCAAGAGTTATGGTGATTTTATTCTGAAGTACAGTGATTTGTACATACAATTTACACATTTGTACACATTCTCTGTAAAGAGAAATTGTCTTCGCAAAGAGTCTTCGTCAACAAAGGCTTCATTTGCATAATGTGAATCTTTAGAAATCAATTTATCACGAAAGACACTCAAGATCTATTGTATCCCATGCCTTATTTCAACTGGGAAAAAATGGTTCTCAGACGATATTGAATTAGGGATAATGTGAATGTACTAGACGCGAAAGGAAAAGCTTTGAAATTTACTAAACCTGAAATAATAAGAAAAGAAAATGTTTTAGAAAAGGAGGCAAGTACCATCGAAAGCGTCTCCTACTCCAAGTTTATTGGTATCAGAACGACATTCCCATATCTTCGTTGGTTCAATCTATCGAGGAATAAATCGCAAATTAGTCGATTTCTCGCGGAACATTTCACCAATCTCCACGTGAATAAAAGCAAACCATCGCAGAATACCAACATCTGACCATCACACGTCTTCGACCAAACCTCAAAATAGTTGAATGAGCGACCAGTTGTCGATCGCACGTATTAATTAGAAGACCCGAAGAATCATCATCATCCTCATGATTACCATAATGCAGTCAGTACCCTGGTACTCCACTGACCTGGTGTGAACATTCGGAAAAAGGCAGAAAGAGTGGACGGAAAATAAGGAAGAGTTCGTGGTTGAACAATGACGCGTCGACGAACTGCCAGCTGTGTACGAATTATTTTTCTCCTCGGTTATTTACAGGTGGCCGATAGTTTTTATGCTTTGTAGTGGTTACCTACTTAAAATGGTGGTCCCTGTGAGAGCGAAAATCGTCGTTCCGCCATTCGGATATGTACAGCGGGTTCATTTTATCTTCACGTTTATGATCGCTTGATCAATTTGTCTTAAATGAGGAAACAACATTTAACAACATAGACATTCACGCGCTTCTTCTCTGATACACGTAGCGACTTTCCATTCACCTTTGTAAGCCGCAACCAAATCTAGTCGCAGTGGAAACAGATTAGTAAGGATTTAAAGCTGTACCTTGAGTACGAGAATAGTGTACTTATTTGAAAAGCACATAATGATAATTGTTATCTGCCAAGGTGAAATTTTCCACCAAAGCTGATCACGAGGATCGCAATCATTTCAGAACGTAATAGTCATTGTATGCTCGTTGAATATGTGTTAAACCTTGTAAGGTTCTTGCATGCCATTAACTTAAAATAAAAATCCAACAAACCTAAAACATCAGAAATGCTGTGAAATTGTAGTTGCTCCACATGTTCTTTACGGATCTCATCTTAACAACTTTAAGATTTTCTCGTAGAAAAAATTATATAAGTCTGCAAAAATGATTCAAATAATCCTTTTAGATGATTAGGATTATTAGTACGCCTCGACGTTAAAGCCCCCTCTGGAAAAACTGGTTGGCTAAATTAGCCATGAATAGAGAAACTTACCATGTTCATTACCAATAGACATGTTTTAGATGATTTGGCTTTACAATATAATACAAGTTTATGTTTCTGTGTTGTATAGACCTGTTCGTTTATCTTTCTATTTCATGCCTACATATTTTAGCCACAGGAAGTTGTCAATCGGGTCATGTTAAATATTTAAATAAATTGTATTTGAACGGTGGAAATTATATACAAAGTTCATACGATGGTATTCTACTGATACTAAAATATTATGAAAAATAACGGTCATTGTCCCTGGATTATATCAATCTAATTAGGTGTCGTATCTGACACATCTCCTGGTGTCAAATGTTTCACATTTTAATATGAAACGACATGTAAAATAAATATTTGCATTTCAATTTATCAGTATTGAATCAATCTAAATTTTTATTTTCCATGTGAGAAATCACCAGGACTACTGCTCGTGCACTTGGTCAGCCTATTACATAGTATACAATACAAGCCCGTCACATTTTTCCACCTCCTCAAAAAGTAAAAATTGGGAATATTCCATTTTTCTTAACCACATACGAACCCATTCTATAGTTGTAACAAGTTTCCAGTTTCCAGCTATTTAGTAACTATTTACATAAATTTCATTCTCTTTTCCGTCTCCCCGATGAGTGAAATTCAGGATTTTTAAATTTTCCAAGACAACCGGGGCCCTAAGCTACAACCGTAACCTGTAGATAATTTCTAATTGTTGATAAATTCCTCAGAGTAAAAACAACAAAAATAAATTTCATAATATAGTAAAGGGAAAGACAGAGTTGTAGTATTTTTGGAAGCTATTTTGGAGCTCAACCTACAAGGATTCAAAGTTTGTAGATATTTAGGTACTATTACATAAATACTATCCTCTTTTCTACCCCCGGTAAAGAAAATCTGATATTTTTAAATTTTTTTCCAGGCATTCAGCTTCGAAGTTATAACCTTGCAGTGTTTCTCATTGTTCAACAAATATCCCAGAATAATACTGGCAGAAGTGAATTTCATCCCTATTTTTCAGCCCTTTGGCAAGGAAAATTTGGGGTTTTCAGACTTTTCTGGATATATTTGGAAGCGAAGCTTTAAATGTGTATAATTTCAATATGTTTTAACATTTTTGGACATATATATTGATACTCTGCTTAATATATTAGACATGCCGATCTACTCGGCTTGAAGGAGGGATTTCCAGTTTTTAACTCTTTAATAACTGTTGCATAAATTTCACTCCCATTTTCATCCCCTCGGTATGTGAAATTTGGAATTTTTAATTTTTTTCGAACCACTCAAAGGCACAAACTATTACACGAAAATTACCTCAGAATAATACTGACAAAAACAATTTTCTTTCCCTTTTTCTATTCTCTCATAAAGTGAAAATGCATATTAGTGGATATTTCTCTAAGTCTTCTGGGAGCCCTATCTATAATCATACCAAGTTTCCAGTTTGTAGCTATTTACTAACTATACAAAACATTTCACCTTATTTTCTACTTGCTCGGTAAGTGAAATTCGTCGTTTTTAAAATTCCTTGAGCAATCAGGGGTTTAAGCTATTCTCGTGCAGAGTTTAAAGTTTCTCACTGATCATGTAGTACCTGATACTAGTACCGACACAATGAATTTCATCCCATGGAACAGGGCAAGGGTAGAAGAAATCAGATTAAGAGGCAGATCTTACACCAACATCTTATACACATACTACACAAGTGTGTATTCTACACAATATGGTGAATGAAGCCAAGAATACAGAAAAGTGGAGCAACATTTTAGTTGCAACAGGAGTCCTACTATCTTGGCAAGACTGAAGGAGAGGAAATACCTACAAAATTAAAGTCATAACAATGAATATATCAATAGCAAGATTATTATCAATAAGCATGTCAATTTGCACTAGTTTTAATTTGAAATTCTCTTGAAGATGGAAATAATTTTCTTCTATCGACTACACAAATGTTGAATCATGGCATTTTCATTTCACATTTTTGGCAGTCAAAAATAGGTTGATGGATTTGCTTGTAAAATCATCCTGGGTATCCAAAAGTACCCAGCAACATCCCGAAGCGTTTGTCAACAAATACCAAACTCTTCAGTTTAAATTATCCATATCTCTATCCGTATTACTTGAAACTGTCATTACAGTTGACGGAAATAAATTGTTGACCCGCTATTTTTATTTGTTGGGGATGGAAACACTATTATAGTGAACTTATTTTCGTGTTGGGACCACATATATAATTTGTTAGATTACAGCGATATACAAACAGCTATTAGCCTTTAATTTGATTGAATGCCACCAGCTGCACCTTAAAAACTTTAAATCTGCCGTCTGCACTATCGAAGGCGACCATTTTTTTCTATTTAGTTAAATAGTTCAATAGGCTAATTTTTCTCGAAGAGAGAAGAGCTCAGGGTGATGTGTAAGATGTTATAACTGTTAAGGCCGTGTCTGGGTCAGAAGGCGGTCACTCTTCTTCTACTGTTCTGTTTCTGTTTCTTCTTCTGTTGCTTCTTCTCCTTCGTCATTCTTTTGGTGGGGCCTCCTCGTGGCCGCGTGATTGTCGCAATAGCCGAGACAGGTGGATGGATATCATTCTTAAAACAATCGAGCATCACGGTAGTCGGTGTGTGGTGTGTGACTAACTTTTCCGGGTTCGTGGTGTCTAGCAGCAGCGCCCCCTTTGTTTTCCCCGAAAACCTTCGAGGAACTTTGGATTACTGAGGCTGCCGAAGTGCTCTAGGGCGCTGACTCTATTTAACAGGTTAGTAGATTTTTAAAATTGATTTTTCGAAAAGCTACTTAATTAGATTTGAAAAAAAAATGAACTATCGTTGGAAATTTTTAGAAAAAATTTTGGTCTTATCTCAGGGAAGAAATGTGTACCTTATTTTTTATTAATATCTCTAATTAATTTTTATGTAAAACTTCAATAAACTATTAATTGGTTGATTAATTTTGATATCAAGTAAGTGAAGAAATCGTATTATAAACAGTTAAAATTGAGTGGCAGCATTTTAGCAACTTTTTTAAATTTAAAATCTTATTTTACCTTCAAATTTCAAATTCTTCTGTGTGATGTTTTCTGATTATATTTTCAGAATTAATTGAAATTTTCAGGTTCAATACATGTTTCGCTAGCATTATCAACAGTTCCCATTTCGTGATAATTTGTTTAGCGAAACGCGCGTTATGCATAAAATCTTCGATACGCTTAAGTGGTCACATTTGCGTTTTAACTAGAAATGTGTCGATCAAAAAAATAAGCCACTGAAAGTATGCTTAACTCGGAAAAAAATCGTTACGCGTAATTTTTGAGGTTGCCAAAAAAACATTAATTACTATTTTAATAACAGAAACAAATGTTCAACCGTTTCATGTAAAATTCCATCTGTCTGACTTTCCTTTCAAATTTCTAATCTTTCTTTATTTGGGTTATGGCATAAACTTGACCCGATTACTTAACAACTAATATCAAATATTAATAATGTGTCCGTCATTAGATGAGCTATACGTTATCGGAACATCTTGTAAAGTTGTCCGTCTGAGACTGTCAGGATAATTGTTAAAAATGTGGTCAGGCTAGGAAACTGTTTTACCGGTTTCAATTTCCTAATACGATTCGTGGTGGGTAATGATGGTGTGTCTATTTGTGTTACTATTTCATTTAGTTCAGTTCAACGTGGTTGCAATAAATAATGTCAACAGCAGCGATTTTTTTTATTGTAAATGTTCAAATTTGTATTAATCAGTCGCAATGTACCATTTTTTAAAATGGAGTTATGTTTATTTTGTCTCATAAATATGTGTAAGTAGCTGAC
This sequence comes from Cryptocephalus primarius, assembly GCA_963576515.1. Classification (NCBI taxonomy): domain Eukaryota; kingdom Metazoa; phylum Arthropoda; class Insecta; order Coleoptera; family Chrysomelidae; genus Cryptocephalus; species Cryptocephalus primarius. The sequence continues at coordinate 19,070,265 of OY754936.1, read as the reverse complement.
TTTACCTTTATCATACAAAGTTGTTTATTTTCAAATTAACATAAGATGTTTCAGGCAGAATGTAATGAGCTTGGATTTGCAAAACAAAGCGTTAGTGTATCCGGCACAATAATAAAGTAATTTGAATGTGCACAGGGTGAACTATTTACATTATTAAGAATTTTTCACGTGCAATTTCCAAAAAGTTACATTTGTTGAAAATATGTAACCCTATATGAAACAAAAAGTATTTAGTTTTATAGTAAGCAATTATAAATTAATTCCTCAATTTAATAACGCGATATAAGTACGCAGCTTTTAATTAGCCACAATTAAGCCATTGTGTTCATCGTTTATGAAAATCAAATAGAAAGTTTCTAAGATAGGCAATAGTTCAATCTACCAAAACCGTTAGGTTATTATCCTAATGAATTATTTATTTCTCTTTAATGCTTTTTCAGTAAAATTTAATTGTAAAATCAGTTAGTAGCAGTAGTTGTAGTATTATTGGTAGTAATCATCACAAGTTAATGCTTTTTTAGCGTGGATCTACGTACCTAAGTTCGACCAAATTTACATCGCGAATTAACATTTCTCCAAGATTAGAGATGTTTCATAAATTTAAATTTCATTAAGTTCATATAACTAATAATCTTGGAAAAAAGGTTTATTAGCAGTTTTAACTTTATTAGTCTTTACGAATGTAGGTTTCGATAATTAGCGACTGCGTACACACAAACATACAAAAACCAGAAATAAATTATATAGGTACTACCTCTTTTATCAATTAGGTAATAAATTGGATTTATTACAGTGATTACGACGACGACATGCGATGCATGAGCCAATGAATTACCGTGTCTAAAGGCATTTTAACGACAATTTTTTTTCTATCTATTCTTCTTCGTCGTCTTTACTGATGTATTCTTTGAAGGAAATAATAAATGACCCTGCCATGACACGACCTGCTGGCCGAGAAAGCGAATATCTCACTGTTATCGGTGTTTAGCTTGTTTCGCTTCCGATTCATACTGTTGCTATAAATGGAGAACATTACTTAACCGCTATTATTATTGATACATAATTTTTAATTAAATTTTACCTTGATAAATTCTAACATATTTGATATTATTGCTTAGCATTATTCAAAAATAGTTTCAATTTAAAACGAAGAAGCCTTTAACTTAAACATTTCTTCACAATTTTATTCTGTGGGTTATTGCTCATGAGAAAGTTTTACAAAATAATTACAATTTTCTTGCAGCATTTAAATTGCGCATTCACCTTTATTTTAAAAATTCAGTATAACAAAGAATCATGGTCCAATAAGTAATATGCAATCTGTTTGTTTTTAAAAAATATACTTATGGTTTAAATTGAAAAACGAATATTTTATAGATACTAACACAGTTGTAGAAGCAAAATGTACTTTCAAAAAATAGTAATGTATGTGGGCGCATGCACCAAAAATGTTGTTATCGTTTCCTTCTATCCAGAAAACTTATTAATGTTTCTTGTTAGGTCTTTTGTAGAAAAAAAAATTCTGTAAATTTTGGTCTTTTTCGCTTAAATTACCACTTCTTTTTTAACACACACTCCAGATTAAACATCCTTAGTCCTTCGTAAATTCAATTTCTATGACCCATTAATTTTTGTTAATGCTGGATTAATCATGTTTCATTACTTTTATATTCTTAGATCGTCATAAGAAAGTGTTAATTCTACATTTCCATGAAATGTATCCAGCAAGTATCGTCATGAATTTTACACCTCTAATTTAATTAAAGTGGTAATACTGCATTAACCTAGTTGATTTTATCATTTTCCTCGACTGCAGTTCACAATAAAAAATTATGCGATGAGTTCAGTAGAAATAGACGAATTTTTAAAATGTTCCTATCAGTTGAGGTGATAGAAATGCATGAAATATTTACTTGGACATGCATTATTACCTTAATCGCTATACACATTGATATAAACTAAAACGGTTGATTTTCCATGAGAAAAAGATATCCCCGTAACTAAACGTTGTTATACAAGTATGCGAAAAACAAGCGGGGAAAATTCTGTCTGTCAATAGACTTCCGCCAGTCTACTTTTCGTCAGACCAATTACGCAAACCAATAACTGGCCGAGAAGATAAAAAGCGGCGATCGGTGCGAAATTCACGTTTACACATACACCAGAGACTGTGTAAACATACTCGTAAAATTGGGCCATGTGAACGACTACGGCATTAAACAAAGGTAGGTCGTCGGACAAGCAGGCCTTGACATTGGCCCAATGCCTTGAGCACTGCGGCAACTCTTGAGGCCAACTCATTATCTTATTAGCATATTATCGTGAGGATGTGGCTCATGTCCATGACATCACGTCGTCTGAGATGAGAGAGGAAAGAGCGGCAGGAAGGAACGATGATGAATAACGAGGATAAGATGGTTCCTGATGGCCGACGATATCGAACTAGAAGTAGTTTGGGGAAATTAACGACGCGACGTCTAATTTTGTTCTGTTCCTGATTACAATGTTTATAGTCCGTTATTTTTTCACACTTCCTCTATGACCGAATAAGAAATCAATTCGTACAAAAGAAAACTAATGATTTTCTCCCTCCCTTGTCGATTATTTGACACCATACATTCTGGTACTCCTCACTTCACTATTTGATTGTCAGTGATGTAAGGTCCTCAATTCCTTAACATTTCTTATCAATTATCACCTTGATTCTTGCTCTCTGTTATACGATAAAGAAATGGTTTGTACAGAACTTCGGAGGACCAGCAGGCCCTTCAAAAGGGCACCTTTAAGGCGCTTCGGAGGCCTCAAAAAATGAATCAAGGAGTTTTGTAAAGGCACTAAACTTTCCCACTTTAGCCTGCCTAAAATGTATGGAATAAACATTCATGAAATTTCTGGAACTTCAAACCACAAACATTGTCCAATTACCTAAAAATCAAATCTAGTAAATTTACAGATCTTTGAAATATTTTCATTTTAATTTTAACAGCTACAAAGGATCTAAAATAAAAAAGTAAAACTATTTCTTCTCATCTAGAGGGTAGCAGGAAATTTCAAATTTTTATATTCTCAGAAAATCACAGGAAATATCCAGAGTTTCTTAAATGGAAGAATCTAGAAGCGGTTTCATTTCAATTTCAGATACTTGGCAGCTGAATCGTGTCGAAAGAGTAGTGGTTCCTTTAGAATTTTAGAAGACCAAAATGGGTTTCATATTGAAGGAGATTTAAAACATTTCAATTTTAATTATAAACATTAAAAAACTTCAAGAATCTAAGAGGAAGATTTCAAAGGTCCTTCTGGAACTTTTAACATCCAAAACTACCTCCAAAGGAAATCAATATAGTTTGAGGACCTCGAATAGAAATTTTAGAGGTTCTTCTAGAAATTACAATCGAATTTAGAAGTGCCGCGAAAGTTTCCATTTCTTATTAATAAATTTTATTATAATTAAGAATATTTTCTAATTCTCCCAGGACCATGAACAAATTTACATTTTATAAGCGGTCTCAAGTAGAATCTAGAAGCTTTTTGTTATGATTTCACATAATACAATATCTGAATCGTACCACGAAGGATCCTTGAAATGTCTTTCAGCAAATATATCCTTAAGGATTTTTAATCTACTTTTACATTAGGTTTTTAAGCATTAAGTACTTGTTGTAAAACTACTCAATTTTTCAATTTGTCGTTATCATTCCAAAAAGCATTCAAAAATGTGATGAGGCACTAGGAAATTCACTTTTAAAATAGCAAATCACCTTTATTTATTGGAGAAATTATTATTAAAAATATAGTGCCAAAATTGAAATTTGTCGTAGAGTGTTTTATTATAAATATTATTCTGCAATAGAAAAATTGAACAGCTAAAGACGCAGATTTAATAAAACACCAAGGGACAATAAAGGAAAACATTTGGTTAGATCGTCTTTACCCAAAAAAATTTATCCCAACGATTTATTTTAATTAAGGTAATTTCTTACATCTTTACTATTAAGAAAGATTAGATTTTATCTTGTCACGCAGATTTGCGAAAATTCCGTTTTAGTGAACATGTACTTGAATCCTAACTGAACGCAACAATAAGCTTTGATGTGGATAGAATCCGATATTGGTCATGCAGTTAGAATCTCATCCTTGTTCGTCAGTAACTATTTACCCTGACCTCTATATTATCCTGACCGACTTTCAGCAACTGAACCATCCAGCCTTTCTCACATGAGTACACGCGTTTTACGCTGTTTTCCGTCTTCGTTCCAGCCTCGCAGGGTAACTCAAAACCGTCGCTTTGACGTATCCGAGTGTGTCGGCAACTGCTACGAACTGGGAAATATTGGTGAGCGTAGTATGTGCAAAGTGCGTTGCGTTGAACGCGATGCGACGACATCGATACCAGATTAGAATCGATACTTCCCGTTGAACAAGATCTACCGTAACCTAGAGTGTACAAGTGCTACCGACTATTTAGGCTAATCGTATACGGTGAACGGAAATTTGAGGGAAATCTCTCTTATCTGAAACTTCACGTAAGCACAAACGATACGATGTTCGAATATTTGAATAATTCAATTTGAAAAAAAAAACTGGCTGTTCGTGTTTCACATACTTGAGATGTATTATAAAAATGTTACGTCGTGGAACTCTTAGGCAAATAACTGCTTAAAGAAAAATATGTCGTCGGTGCTTGAAGATATGATTGTAGGTGAAATAAATCATAATTTAAAAAATCATGAGGATTTAAAGATTTAATGAGATTCCTTACACCTTATTGCTGTTATATTGGAAGCCGGCTTGACTTTAGACGGCACCAGACCGACCCTGTAAAATTTTTCAAAAACGCTATAACTTGCCTATCCACAGCTCAGCATATTTGGAAAAGGTTAGCTACAACTCGTTTTAAAGTTTCCAGTATTCGGAATTTTCGCGAGAAAGTTTTTCCACCCTTAGTAACAAGGAGATACAGTTGTAAACAGTATTCACACAGATTTATCTTAATAGGGAACAAAATGAGTATTTTCGAGTTTGGTAAAAATTACAACAAACAGTCACTCTTTGACATAGGCGTTTCATATGTAAATTCGTCGTTCTAGAAGTTTTAAATTAATTCATTTCTAGTATTTTATTACACCAAATACCCCATGTAAAACCTATTTAATGTGAAATTGATGCTGTTAATAAATTCTTTTAAAATTGTAGCTGTTCTGCAACTGATTCAGTAACATCGCTTTTCAATTAAATGGGATCCATGAATTATCACATTAACTGTAATACTGATAATTCATTTTACAAATAGCGCACGCAACAGTAGAACTAATAATGTCAATAAAAAGTTGCAGCTATATTCAATTAGCAGTGGTAACGTGATTATACTCGTACTATTCAATCCCAAAATTAATATTGTGCATTTTCAGTATGTGACAGGATTTTGGCATAAAACTATGTCACTGAACTTGTTTGGTACAGTTTAATTTACGAAAATAAAACCAAAGGAAATAAAATTTAAAGCTATCATTGATTAAGACCAAATACTTTGTTAATTATGTTATATAAAATACTGGTAAATTCTTATCTTCCAATAGTAATTACGAGGAATGAACCATAAGCTTATTTCAGCACGATATTATTAACGTTATAATTAATTCACCCACGTATATACTTGGTGTAATATAAGCTCCCAAAAAGAGTAATAAGAAAAAGAACAAGCGGATAGTAGAAACCCATTCATGACTTCATAATCTGTAATTAAGTATGCTTTTATTGACTTTCGCCTTCGCTACGAGCAAGCCGTTTAGTACTCATGTACTTTTTGGATTTTTTTGTTACGGTAGTTGATAGTAAAAGCAGATGGCGAGTTTGTACGTAGTAATATCGGAATTACTGTAATTTGAAAGCAGACTATCGCTCGGATCACTGCCAAGGATTCTTATGATGAGTTTCTTTAATATCGAGAATGGGTAGTTTCAGGTAATTTTGTGGATGTCATTTTAAGATTTAATGTAATATATCTATGTATATACATGAGTTTCTTTGATTGTTCAGATAAGATTAGGAAGAGGAGATAATTACAGTATTAAATAGTTATAGCACTGCTATACAATACGTATCACATTTTTTTAATCAGAGAGCTACGAATTTTGTGTACTACGGTTCTGTCCTTGTGCAACAAATTTTTGGTTCAATTTTTGAAGATTTGAGTGGCGATTAAACCACTTGATCAGAATTAACTTCTGCATTATGAATTTATAAAGTTCACGATATTTGCTGTCATTTTCGGACAATTCCCTGAACTGCAGGGACTTCTGATAGACTTACACCGCAATACATTTTTTCCTTAACTATAAAGTAACGTGTTTAACCCTTTAAAATTTCTTCAAGATGGATAAAACGCAAAATATGACCACCATTATTAAGCAGACTAATGAAACTGCTCCACGTTTGAGCACACACAAACTCATGTCACAAAATCAAAGTGAGAAGCGACTCACACGTTGAAACAAAATAAAATATAACTGGTTTATTCCAACGAAAAGGGTCAGTAGGGTTGTGGCCACGAAAATCCGCTAAATCCCTCGCGGAAAGGAATTCCTGTTTTACCTGAACCAAAAATTAAGGACGGGTAGGTATTCGAATGTCCCCAGAAATTAAGATTAACGCTTGAAATATAGAACAAGGATTGAAGTAGCTCAAAGATAAATGATCTTTAATTTGTTATGAAAAGTATTAAATTTTTAGTAGATTTAAGTTTGAGATACTAAACAATACTGTAAAAGGAGAGGTATTTAATTTAGTGCTCACTAACTTGAAATGAACTTAAAGAAAAATCCATAAAATGATGTAAAGTAACTTGAGGCATTATAAACATTATTTTTTAAAGGAAAAATCAGGAAAATTTCCTGATTGGTTTCGCGAAAACAACAGGTCCGAATAAAATTCCATTGTGACTAATTAAAAAAAGAACTGTTTGACAATTCCAGCTTCTTTTCCAATTCTGTCTAAAACTCCCCACGATAAACAGAACATTACAATCACTGGAGTTCGCAAAAATTTCCTATTTATGCAACTGGTGCCATCGAAGCGATTATCATCATCAACGTTATGTTAGTTGAAGTTAATACACCTTAAGTAGGTTCTCGAATTTTTTTCATCGGTTTTAAACTTGACCAGATAGTTTCCTTTCGCTAGAAGTTTAACAACATTAAAAAGTTTTATTAGTGGGTCAGGTCAGAACGGACGAAACGAATTTGTTAGGCAAAATCATTTCAACTGTAGCAACCTTATAGGAGTAACCGCAACCGATCCAGTCACGTATAGGTTCATTTGTGCCTTCGAGCCTTATGAAAAACTTGCCAAATCGTTTTCTGTTGTCGATTTCCTCGTCGTTTTTGCCCATCCTTTTTTACTGCGATTATATTTTAACTGTGTTAGCTTAATGGTAGTAAGGTACGGTTTTCCTTAATTAGAGGTCGTGGTCGATTTTTTATAGTTTCTTATTACACTCAATAATTATAAATAATTACCGCTTCTCATTTCTTTTTAAATTATAGTAGCGAAAATAATGAAAAAACAAATATGGAACTTTCAGTCTGATGCCAGTATCAAAATACATTGGAAATTTGCTGCTTGGGACGTAATAAAATTTTTATCATATCGAAATAGGTTTATGGATTTAACAGTACACAATAAATCGTTAAAATCAAATAAAATGTAATGAGAACGAATATTAAACACATACGATGTGTAAAATATTATTACCATAACGAATCAATAGGTAATTAAGGCTAGGTTTGGTATAATAGGTAAAGGTTCCAAAAAATATACTTTCATTGTTGGCTTACTTAGTTAATTTGTTGTTTATTACTTTCTCAATATATTGTCTACTAGTTGGTTGCTTTATCACAGCCATTGTTGTTCATTTACAACATAAGCAAAGTAGGGCAGATCGGGATGGCCTGATTGGTTTTCAAGTTCACTAATATACATCTAAGATACCAATTCGTCCACGATCGACCTCACTAATTCCATCTCCTTTGTGGTCCAGAAAAGGACGAAAAGATCTAAGAATGTAGTTAGAATAATTAGGTATGAATTATTAAATCATATAGTAACGAGAGAAAAGAAATAAGTAAGGAGGGAATAATTCTGGTTGATAAATTAAAATTAAAAAAATACCAACATTTCATCAGGCTGTGCACGCTAAGAACTTTTAAAAAATCGATGCGTTGGTGAAAAATTCCATCTAATTAGAATTCCACTGATCATTAGAACGTGTTCAATGAATAAAAAATTGAATGAAGGTGGTGTTAAAGTACAAAAAACGATGATTTATTCAGATGTTCAAAAAAATACATATATTAATGTGTGTGGCGTCAAAAGTTGATGAACATCAGAGGCCATTGTTCCATATTCTTAAATTCACCACAAGAAATAATTAAGCCATAACGTTCCAAATAAAGTGTAAAATTGGTATAAAGCTTAAAAAACGAATTCTTTTATACCCTATCTACACGTTCCTTCTAAATAAACTTTGCAGGTTTTCTTGCCGTCATCGCATATTGCCTCAAATGTTTCTAGATATTCCAGATACTGAATATTCTCAAGGAATATCTATAAACCTTGAAGGGTTACTAGACATTGAAGATCCTCAATTTCATTTCTGGCTAAGGGAAATGGGGTCCAGCGCCAAATGTACTAAATGGCGTTGATAATATTTTGGTTCAAAGTGTTACAGATTCTCAGGTTTCTAACACTGTCTGATACCGCCTAGAAACATTACACGTTTATTAACAGCAATTTCTAATAAAGTTTCCAATATTCCTCTAAAATTTCCTTATGTTCCTCAGATTCTAGAAAATAGGAAAGGCCACTTAGAATTCACGCCGATTTATAAGAAACTGAAGATCTTTAAAGTGTCACCACCTCCAGGACTTTATACATTTAGGTTTACCTCGATGTAACTCAATAATTCTATTAATTAATCGAAACTGAGGAATTAATAACTGTGATAAAATTAAAATGGGTTAGCTATGAGCCTTGAGTGTCCATATAGCAATAATTCAATTAAAATAATACCATAATTGTAATCACTGAATGAATATAGCATAAATACTATTACTTCTTTATATTAATCCTAATAATATAATAGGTACTTGTGTAAAGACCGAACAAAGTATTAATTAACATTAATTTTTCCACGAAATTGTCTAGTACAGAAATTAAACATAGCATGTAAACGCTAATGTTGAAGATTATAAAACCATTACAACGCTCGCATAACATGTATAATTGGTTTGCCCGAAGGCAAACACTCTGTATACACAACGACACCGATTAACCAGCAAAGCAGGTAATCTTGTCTAGTTGTTGTTTGGTTGCTGGCAAAATTTATTGCCAAGTAAAAGACAAATGCGCGAAGAAAGACGTAACTTAGTGTAACGTTACGAGTATAGATTAACGCTCGTTGTTTTATTGCTGTGATAATTAAGAATAATTGGTGTTAGGTTTAATAAACTGTGGTAACTAAATTTTCACGGTGTGACGAATAATTAAAGTAATTATTTAAATAGTTTTCCATATGGAAACAGTTGGTTCGTAAAACGATCTCTTATCGTGAATAATTATTAAAGGATTTAGGCGTTCCTTTTGAGGCGGTTTGTGAAAGTAAACCATGTAACCGAAATTCGGATTCAGCACTATTAACGGAACAGCGATTGATTTAGCTCAATTTGACTTTCAGTTATTAACGATTTGGTTTTCATGGTACAATAAACAACTGCCAATTTTTCGAGTTTACTCCAAAGTAAACACTTCATTTTCATAAATTTCACTTAGACGTTGTTGTGAATTCTAGTTAAGTGTACCTGACTTCCATTGTAGGTACTAATTGATGATTTTCAGTATTGATAATGGAATGTTTCCCGTATATAAATTTAATTAGCATGGGAAATTAATTCCGGGAAATGGAATCAAATTCACACATTGATTCTAATAATTAGTAAAAAGAATTGACTGACAGAAACAAAAGTATCTACCACTCTAAATGTTAAAGACGAACGGTATGGTAAATATTGTATTTTGTGGCGAAGACTCTACATGCAAATTTTCGTTGGATTCTAGCACTATTTAAGACATTTATTTTAATATTGGATATTAATAAATAGGCAATAAATAATATTAATATTGAAATACACTTACCAAAGTGGTGGTTTTCAGTAATTTATAGTAATGATGCATTTCCGGAAACAAAAATCTATTATAATATTGGTCAACCACCCCTGGAACAATATTTTTCAAATGTTTACAAAATACTTTAAAGTATTCATGAAGCATTTCCCCTTCCTCTATTTTAAATTATCCACGGTTGGTGAACGTAGTTAATTACTATGAAGAGGGGATTGGATTTTTTTCATATACAATTACAGATAATATTTATGAAATATGTTCTTATTTACGCAGATGGATTTAAATTAATCTGACGATTGGTATGTTCAATCAACGTATGTGATATCGAAAACCGGTTAGCAAAACATAGTATTATTCGATTCTGGCTTCGGTTAGTTTTCTTTTCCTGGTGTATGTTATGCTTGATCACGAGCTCAGTTAAGTAGGTTCATTCAATAAAATCTAAATTTTATGTGTTTATCATGTGCAACGGTATTTTTGTGAAAGTACTGAATGAATTTCATAACGAAACTTTAAACAAGCATTTAGCAACTATGAAAATAAACTCGATTATTAAAACATGTGCTTGATCCATCCACTTTGGTCGGAAAATCGAGCTCTTAGTAATTCAACATTTTTGTACTTACGACACTATGCTAACAAATCAGAAGTTAATGAGGCATTTCCAGTCTCCTGTTGTGATTTTATATAAACAATCTCCATCGACAGATACGCATAGTAATCCCCATTCAGGAAATTTAACACGCCAATTTATAGATCACATTTCGCGGCGATCCCTGCAACAATAAATCCTTATTATAACTTTATTATTTCACACTGGAACCCGTTTTATGTGAATTAGTACGTTCTACTTAACCAGACACCTCTTCAAAACCAATGAGGCATATACTTATAAAGTTTTTCGGTTCACGACTTATTAGTAATAAACCTAACACTGCTGTATTTATTCAATGGGACTCTCTTCAGTAAATTCTGTTGTTTGTTGACTCCAGCTTTCCGCAATATTTGGGTACTACCTTCAACAAAACGGTTTATTATTATTACAAACAGAAATAGTTATAAATAAATAATATTCAAGGAATTATTAGTACCAGTGTTGTTAACTTGTGAAGAAGGGGAGTAACTATTGCTTAACTTACCACTGTATTTTAAATACTGGTATTGGTAGCTCTTATTAAAATTATGACGGTCATTACTAAAAACAAAACCAGATAAATAATAAAAAATAGGAAATTATAAAGCCGTAATTTCACAAATGACAGAAACCCTAAATGGTGAGCAATTTTAATAACACCTTTCTTCGTTATTCAGCCTTGTAAATAAATTAAACATGTAGGTCAGTCAGGTATGTTATTAAGAATCACTGCAAATAATATGCCATTTTCATTGGTGATGAGATCCAGCCATTAATAATATTATTTCCGTAGATTTAAACGTAACATAAACGTTTCTTCTGTGACAATGTCAATATTTATTTCCAATTATATTGTTGGCTCAATCAGACAGCAAAAATTTTCGAAAATGCGACAGAGTATGTATTATATTTTACTGTTTGTATAAGTCACATAGACCTAATCTTCAAAATAATGATTAAGTTTTACAGATATATCAACTATTTCTTATTTTTGTAGGAGAATAAAAAATAATGTACATGCTCTACTATCAGAATAATAAAATCTCTAAAATAAACCTCCACTGACAAATTTTAATTGATACAAGTTTTTAACAGGTCACTAGCAGAAAATTTAACAAATCATTTCAAAATTACACTTATCTGTATTCATTTCAATACTTCTTAACTGATAACAATGTTAGTTAACGTCACATATGTTACACATTTACATAGTTTATCAACGCTTTCTACAGAACGTGTTATTCTGCTTCCTCAATTTTCAACGTAATTTGTTGATATCCTAGAAGAAAACGGAACAATGCCTTTCGTTATATTAAAAGAGCCATTTGAAGAATATTGTCACCGTTTTGTTAACCTACAATCGATGCCAGTTGGTGGGTTTAATCATGATTTTTTTTTCGTTGCACTTTTGCGGCTACATTTTATCGTATGTGACCCAGATCGATAAAACTAATTGAAATTTTGTTCTCTGTTCGAAGAATATCTGAAGATAAATTAAATAGTAAGTAAGGCTGATTCTGTTTTATTTGTTCTAGAAAAGTTCTTTGAAATACTTCTCATTAAGCTATCTATTTGTGGTTTAAGTTCTTGCAAAAATGCACCAACTGTCTCAAAATGGGAAGGTTGTATTATGTTTTTTCGAACTGCACGTGACATTCTTCTAAGATGCTGCTTTTGTGCCCCATTTTACCATTTAAAATTAGATGTATTATTCGTTTCAGTTAAAATCGCTATACTAAATAGAAATGAGTCGACGCAAAAATATAAACCCATGAACCAAGATAAGGGTAAACATGTTAAGGGTACAAATCTCCCTTTCTGATGGAAACATCAAGCTCTTTTTCCTCATTATTTCAGATGAGATTTTTATCGTAGCATTCACAGTTTTAGAGCTTTTTCTAGTACCCCTGTTTTAAGTGAACAATCGAGTGTATTGGGTGTATTTTGTTGAATAAAGTATAATCGAATTTGAATATGTATTTACAAGAAGTTTAAAGGTTTTAAAATCAATATTTGTTTGAAGCAATATTTTTATAATTCACTTTGAAACTTATTTGATTTATTCTTTATTTCAGGAGCACACCAGAACTGGATTTACAAAGGAAATGCGATTTCACTTATTCTTTTTGGTCGGCCTACTTTATCAAGGGGTAAGTAATTGCGGAAGCTGATACTCCAACTATATGACCAATAAAATTTATAACATGTCCAATACGCAAACCTTAAGTAATTAAGCGTAAAACGTGGACAGCTGGAAGTACATGATGCGTTTTATTGATGGAATCCCCTAATCTAACGACTAGGATTTAGAGGAAGATTAAATTGCTGGACCTGCTTTTCTGAGAATTTCTAGTTTAATGATGCATTAATTTGCAGCAGGGAGATACAATATAGAAATGTTTCAAATATTAGACACGAGACAAATCGTTCAGTCGTAACTAATCCTTATTTTTAAACAATGACTTGGAATCGATGTGTGTATCTTAAAATAGAAACGTGTGCTTAGTTTACAAAGCAACACAAAAGCTTACTTTACTTCTTACACAAAAGCTTTAACAGAAATATTTTTACAAACTCAAGTTGAAATTTCTATAAGACATTCATGCATTTCTCATAAAACTATCACTTTACTATATCTCTACTTGTCGCCCTACCACGATTATATTTCGTACTTAATTCTTTTTCGGAAATTCGAAAATTTCCATGAGTATTAATTAAATACAAATGTCATTACTTTTTGGGAGAAGTGGAAGGGATTGGCCGTTTTGATGTAATAGAAAAATAATTAATTGAGTTATTAATTTCTACGGCTTGATTGCGTTAATTGCAGAGTATCAAACTCGAGACAAGGGTAGGTTCTCAGGTGAATTTTCCGCAGTTTTAAGTTGTGTTAATTTTAAGTTGTGTTTAAATTCAATAAGGATTTCCCCCATCATATAGTTTCTAGTCTATTGCATATAATCTAAGCCACAGAGTGAAAAATAAAAAAATTCGTAATTAAACAATTTCCGTTTGACATAGAGGAATTTTTGCTATTTACATATTCACTGTTCTTATATTAAAACTGATATCGTATGATATATTGATGTCCTGATTTAATGTCAGTGTACCTCTTTTTCATTTGCTTAGAAAAAAGGATGTTTTTTCTCCAAACCTCATAAGTGATGCAATCAATAACACATGACCAGATTCTGGAATATCGTGTCATGAAATTATGAAGATGTATAGACAAATTTTGATTAAGTAGTAGTTGAAAAATCCCAAGGTAAAGTTGTTTGCTGCAGAAACTTACCCCGCCTAACAAAAAAAGCCAACTTCACTAACATTGAAAGTGTAGAAAACTTTTATGTTGTTTCATGTCTCCAATATTCTTTCATTAACGGTTATGCATCATAATTTTGATCCAAACGAAAAATATAATACATATTCTTGATAATCACGATTAACACTATGAAGCAATACACTCGACTTTTACTACGAATCTACACGAGATGTGTATGATCGGAGATGGAAAAATGGAAGCTAAGTCCGATTATGAATTTTGAGCATTGTAAGTGGGATTCCACGGTGGGATTCGTTGATAATTGAACTCACGACTTTACTTAACATATTTTAGTATTTAAGAAAAGGACATGGAATATGGAATCCAGAGTTTCTTAGGACGGAGGCAGATTTTGAGAAAGTTATTAATAGTCTCACCATTTAAAATCTTTAAGTAGTGAGTGCACAAAAGCAGCTTTACTTCAATGGTTTTAATAAGAATATTAAGAAGAAGAGCGCTTATTTAAATTTGGGCATTTCTAAACACTAGTATTTATCAAATGTAAATCTAGAAATGCACGTCTTATTAAAATTCCTTGTGGATTTATGCAGAAGTTAGAACGTAAAGTGGCCAATTTATTTCGTCTCAAGGATATAACAAGAGTAGGTAAGCTCGTAGCCTATTTTTGCAAAATCATTGCGTATTTCCTGTATCCTGCCTTCGATCCGATGAATTGCAGTTTTCGAAACCATTACGCAGCACACTCGTCCAGCACGGCGTCGACCTTGTTAGAAAAATAAGAATGCAGTAATGACCGCTAAAAACAAGTAAGGTCTTCTTCCACTTAACTAAGCTAACAGAACAATAACGACACGATCAAACTGTTCACATACACACACACAAACGCACAGTCACACATATACACGTTCAGACGTATCCTGCTCAGGCATCCTCGATTCCGAATAACGTCGGAAAAAATTGAGTGAATTCTTTTTAAACTGGGTTAGTTGTCGCTGTCGTCTCACCCATGACAGTGACCGAGGAAAGAAAGCAACCGAGCGAAGGTTGTTTCCTTAAAAATGTTCAGCTTTGCAGGAAAGATTCCAGCACTTAGAACTTAACATTAGATATGATTGCACAGTTGACGTAAATCAACGGATTTCGGTGGAATATTGAAATGAACCGTTTAACACAAGACAAAAATGGACAATAAAACCCACACTAGATATGGGAAAGCAAATGCAAGCAATAGTTTTCAACTCTGGTTTATTAACTTTATATTTCACTTTCAAAACTTGGATACTTTGCTGCTAAGGAATTGTAGCAAATAAAGCTGCATGATAGATATAATTTAAATTGTTTTATTAATATATGATTTATATTTATAGTTTAAATTTATCGACTATGAGTAAGTAACGCATTCACTGTCGCATAACCTGGCCAATTTAATTTTTCATTACGCATAGTATTGCTGATGATCTATACTAGCACGTAAAACATGAATTATTAATAAATGTTCCAGCTAATCAATGACGTAAGTAATAAATATAGAGGGGAACACTGAAAGGAGAAATGCCACACATCTAAACAAGTTCCAATTTAACTTTTTAAACGTAACTCCAACGAAAGTTGAACACGTGAATATATTTTTGTTCACCTCATAAATCCACTTGAACAAATGAGAAGAGATGCGCGCGGAACAATTCATCACTACTTTCAAAATCGTTTTCAGTCATTTTAACTCACGCTTTAAACAATTGTATAGTTTGTGTGTCAACACTAAACGCTGTATACCACCACCTTTTATCACCAGCTTCAAAAGTCTAACAAAAATAAAAGCACCAATAAAATTAACAAAAATAATTTAGGCGTAAATTCATGAGAGGAGCAACACATGGTAATCACTCAGTCAGTAAGAGCTGTGCAATTGCATGAAAAATGTATGATACCAAAAAATTCAAAGCGCAACCCCAAGTAAAATTTCCGAACATTTGGCGAATCACAGAGAGTTTTCGCCATTTTATTACCCAATAGGTTCTTGAATACAAGTGTAACCAACCAATCCAACTAATACTACACATCCATATTCTATTCGGGTGATAACTCAAGTTTAACGTCGTCGGTCAAACCGCAGGAAATATAAGGAATTTTCACGACTTTAGAGTGGAATCCTGCCATCAAATGGAAAATTTCAATTAACCAACTTCGAAGTGCAATTTTATTGCTTGACGCGACATGAGCTTTAAAACTCAAGAAGGAGAAACTCAAGTGCTTAAGTTTTGCTGGAATTTTCGATGGGAATCACTCACTGTTTTCTCAACCCCGAGAGCAAATTTCACGTTTCACAATAAATTTAATTTAAGAGGCCCTGAAAACTGCACTCACTACGTGAACGGACTGTAATTTCAAGGAGAAAATATTCAGTGTCATAGAGAAATTAGGCTTGAAAGTTTAATTAACGATGATTTTCGAAATTACATCAACCGAAATTATGAAATCCTGAATTTTGTGCATCACCGCATTCGACGATGTAAACAAATTATAAAATTAATTCTTATAAAGATTAATACTGATGTCTTGATAGATAGTTATGATGAAACTAATTTATCACTACAACGGAAAAAATAGCGATGTGTCCATCGTGTAGTTTCCTTATATGAAGCACGTGCTCTTCACTAAGTTTACAAACTCACAGGAAATTCTAAAGAGTCTCTTTAGGGAAACTTTAGATCTTTAAAAGAAACTGACTGAAGTAAAACTCTTTGGTATTAAAGTTGCGAAGGTGAAAATTAATCACTATAGCCGTTTAGGAGAAAACTAAGAAAAATTAACAATTCTCAAAAATAAAGTGCCCCTAATGGCGATGGTTTTTAGAAAAACAAACTGTTTTAAACTTACGTTATAGCCATTAAATAGGTAAGTCTAACTGCGAAAACTGCCATAAATCGCTAAGGTCATTATTAAGAAAATTAAAGAAAACTGAATATGTTCAAAAGTACAGTGTTATTTGGAGCAGATTATCAGTTATCAGAAAAATGTTTCAAGAAACAAATGTAGGAATTTCACATAGACGTTTAGATAAGAACATAAGTAAAGATATGTGAAAGTATTTAGGAGAAAGGGTATAGGGCCCTTTAGAGAAAATCAATCAAGAGAAGATCTATTACTGCCTTCAATACGGATTAAACAGTAGATTAAATAGACAACACATACATACAGACACACGCACAGACATTTTTCTACAAACACGTTTCTCGGATTTGGGAAAAGTCAAAACGTCTCAAATTCCGAAATCTCATTATATGTGCAACCCATATCAGAAAGTGAAAAGTAAATTTAGTACTAAATATTCTATTCATTTAATTTTAACTTGTCACATCAAGATATTTCGATTAGTTACAATGAAACCCAATAATAATTTTTGACGAAAACTAGCACATTAACATCAAAAACCACAGAATGTTTATTGCCGACGTTAAATCAGTTATGAAAGTGAATTTACCGCAGTTATTACACGCACGAAAAGCTGTTTATTTCCTTTAAAAGTGTGTTATCGAGGCGTTCATGTCTGTGGGTATTATCGGTCACTTTTGATTTAGCTATAAGCTTAAATTCACTGAAGTGTGAAAATAAACTGGTTAAACTTTGGAATGCGTTAGATCGAGAGTTAACATTGAAGACTGAAAATTATATAGGATGGATTTTAGAATTTTGATGTACATTCTCGGGAAAAGTATTGTACTACTTTCAAACTACTTACAAAATTGACATATTTGTCAAAAAAATCTTTTTTTAGAGGTCGAATTTAAAGTGGTAAATGGGTGGAGGTATTGTGATGAATGAATTAAATATTGATTTTCAAAGTTTACGCAAAAAAATCTCATTAAATTGGTATCTATTTGAAATGTGAACCTGACGCCTTCAGAAACCGCCTGGCAGGAAGCCAGATACAGGAAGAGCTGGAACTTTAATAAAGCATTTTCCGTTTATCTGAAACGACTAAAAATTTACCCTCGATTTCGGCGATTGATACTTCCAGAAAATAAGTATGTTGTGGAATACTAAGAGGAGTCACTTAAAGGACCATCCTCCCTTCGTTGAAATTTTTCGCTCCTTCCATCAAAATTTGTTTCCTTATTTTTGACATCAGCCCTGGCGTTAATTGTAACGGAACAAAATTCTTTTCAGAGAAATAATGTTTTATTGTATCTGACTTCGATTTTGTTCTGACAAGTTGTTTGTTCTCAATAATTTGTCACAAATATTTCTAACTTCTTATGTTGTAAAAATAATTCATACTATTTTAATACAACCATAAAAGTGAATCATTTCAACGCTAATAATAGTAACATCTAAACACCACGATTGGTAAGTACGACTCATTAAAGTAATACATTTATAACAGTAAATTACTGAGAGAAGACATACAAAGAAACAAAGTAGTAACAGCAAGGGGAAGTGAGTATAGGCAGAACTGATCTCGATCGTTCAATTCGTCTACAAGTTTACAATTCGTTCGTTTCGTGTGTCTGTGATTCGCATGGAATTACATTGCACGTGTAGTAGGAGGTGTGTTTGATATATCGATATTTTATTTTGGGTCTTCTTATAACCTCCCTTTAATAACTAAAGTAGATAAAAAAATAACAAAAAACGTTATGGGTATTTCGAGGGGTTGCAGTTATTAGATTGCTAAAGTTGTCCTAGCGATATGTGAAATATGTGAAATATTTATATTGTATTTATATGTGTTTTTGAACGTTATGGAAGCAGGATCTGTTGCTGTCGTTAGTAAAATACGTGTAATTAAGATCTATCAGTAGAATATTTGGAAATAATATATGACGATTTTGTGTTTATCGTTAACCAGAATGCACGCATTTTGATCAATTTTTCTTTGTTTAATTTTCCCTTTATTGGGCAGTATTTTTGGTGTTTTTTTGGCACTGTCCCATTGGATTATATGATTATCATTTTTCAGAATGTGTTCTGCCGATTTTGATTTATCTGTGTGACTTCTTCTGACATTGTATTGATGTTCCCTTTTACGTATAGCAATGGTCGTGATTTTTCTCCAGTGTATGATTTTCCGCAAGGGCATGATAACTGTCTATAATATTTTCGTATTTTGTCTCATTTTGTGGTTTGGTTTTTACAATTTTTGATCTTAGGATGTTTCTCTATGGAACTAGTATTGGTAGCAATTATTTGTGGTTGTTATATGTCATTTTTTCGTGATTTTGTTTGCTTCCTCTTTTTCTTAAGTTTTGTTATTGTTGATAAAGTGTGGGGAATAATTGTTATCTTTGAGAAGTGTTTTATGAATTTAACTTCTTAATGAAAATTCTCAGTATATGAGGAGATGCCTTTGTCTCGATCATAAAAAGTTTTAACAACTCCTTGTTCAATTGAAGTGTGATTATTGGGCTCATAATTTAACTCATAAATTCCAATGATATCTTCAAAAATTTATCGATTTGTGCCTGTGTTTTCCTTCCATAAACATTGGTGTTAAAAATGTTATTATTACTATTTTCAATTAATACGTCTAAAAAATTTAACTTGCTATTATTATTATTATTATTATTATAATTATTATTAAATTCATCCATTTTTATCTACTGCCATACACTAAAATAGCATGAAGAGCACTCCGAGAAAACTATCATAATTCCCTACCTACATATACTAAGCGTAAATTTTAATGTAAATTTTGCTGAACCGAATTCAGAGTCTTTGATAGAATTCATAAAAGACGAAGTAAATTTAACGATCAATAATAGTATGGAGGAGGTGTATTTGAAGTTTTCAAGTTTTATTTTTGGATACCCTTTCCTCTAATAACTAAAACAGATAAGGAAAATAAGAAAACGTTAGTGTAGTTTCAAGAGGCTGTCTGTAGTTATAGTTGGCTAAAGTATTGTGTTATTTTTGTACAAAACAATTCTGTATTTTTTAGTAATAGGTTTTAAGTACATTTATTTTGTTAAAGACAGTAGCAGATATTGTTGCCAAAACGTTCAAAAAATACAGGTGAATGTGATATAGGTATCATACATAATATTGTTCGGACAACTCTAGTGTCCAGAACAACAACCTGACAAATTAGCGAGCTATAACTGCAGCTAGCCTCTTGAGACTACATTAAGCATTTAGTATTTTTTCTGATTTAGTCGAAGTGGGAGAAGAAAAACTAAAAAAAAATACTAACATTTAATTTTTGACCCATTTGACCCATTATAGGTTATTTTAGATAACGTTAGCTCTCACATTTATTTTAATAACCATTGAAACGACGAAAAATTTTAATTTTGGAATATTGCCTAACATTTATTCATTTCCCACGAATAAATGTAAATCAAATAAAATCAAAACTTAAAAGTTGGATGAAGATTAAATAAAACTGGAAAAATTACAGATTTTAAAGTTAGGTTGAAATCTGAACAGTTTGGTGACAACATCGAACACACATTTTCAATTACGAAATAATTCTCTTTAAAATACGGTTGCAGAACTGGAGTCATTATCGATCAATCAGTGTATACACCGCACAAATCTACGCCGACAATTAAATTTAGGAAACTTGTGTAAAATATCAGGATACGATAAACCGAAATGTGGTTCTCATTCATCTGATACGTATTTCCCTTACGTTACATGAAAACTCCGTACCTAACATTGAAATGATTTTAAATATTCAGAAAAAGTTTTCTAGCTTACACCCATTCAGGGCTTTAATACGCTTCGATTACTCGTTAGTACTAAAGTAAAACGCTTATGTGTACCTGTTTAAAAATCGATATCGCCAATTGGATACTTTTACGGTAATAGTCAATTAGTATGTAGCTTTAAACCGGATGAGCCACATTTATCTCAGATCGTCGGAATTGCTATTCGAGTGAAATCGGCTAATCTAAAAAATTATCTAATTCGAAAGGGGTAAGGGACGGTCAGAGCAGAGTGAGAATTTCCCAAAGGGATTCCCCTCGATGAGATCCTTCCTAATCGGTAAGGGAAGTGCGTCGCGTTGAGGGGCCCCGAAGCGGGCCCGGACTGGTAACGGTTACTTGACCCGCGGCCGCTCCGGGCGAAAACTGACCCACACACACACTTTGGGGACGATGCAATGGCCAACGATGTGAATGCCGCGGCCGCCGAGTTAAGTGCAACTTTTATATCTTTAACCGCCTCGGATCGTACGAAGATCGGTCGATTCGCGCGATTTTGCCGCAGAGGCCTGTTCGATCAAAGGTGGCAGGCAGCTTGTCATCAATTTCAAATTTTGGTGCTCCACTTTGTCGCCGCTTAACGCGCCGATCACCGCTGTTCGACCGTGTGGGAAGAGTTTCGTCGCTACTATCCGCTTCAAATGTGTGGGCTCCTAGTACACTTGCTAATAATTCTAAAACTATTGACAAATAAAAATATTACGTATTAAAAGTACAGTTCGACGACTTTTTGAGTTTTTCTCTTGGCTTACTAAAGAAAAATGTACGTAATCAATTTTACATCTTTTGCATTAACCCAAATTTATCAACTAATTTCTTAAAACAAGCGCTTTTAATTACACAACTTAACTGAAATATGTCAAAGTTTTTTATATGACGTATATTTTCTATTAAAAAATAATTGCAAGGATGGTCGTAACTGTCATCACCATACTGACGTATTATGTTACAAACTAGATATCTAACATATGGTCATTAGGATTTTTCTCGCCATATCTGCTTGCTGAAACGTTGCTGTTACTTTTACAATTTATTTAAACGCGATTACGTTAACCTTTACAATTTATTTAATGCACGTGGCGACGTTCAATTTCTATATTGACTTCTTATATGACTATAATGACTTCTTAACATATTATGTTTAGAGTTGTATTATTTCAATTTCCTTTGTCAAAATTTCAAAAAATGTTATAATTTCAAATCTAAAGTAATTGCCTTACATCGTTTTTTAAACTTAACGATGAAAATTAAAGAATATGTGTAAATTTGTAAAAATTACGCAGAAACAACATTAATTGTGGGAGAATTCGTAATTCTCCAAATTCTCTTAAGAATTTGGATTATATCCTCATATACAACACTTAATATTTATGAATCAAATTTACTGAATTAAAATATGTAAATAATGTACGTAACATTTATCGCCTTAAAGAACAGTAGTATCAAGAACTTGAGACAAAAAGAGACAAATTAACCAATGTACATTTAATTTCATAGGCGAAGAAATGTTCAAATTTAAAATAAAAATAATGCAGCTTTCACCATAATAAAATATGTAAATATAATTCCGGTTAAATTTGACTGATAGCTTACCTTAAGGCTTAACTTCACGTTAAAATCTTGTTGATGCATATACCTTTAGTGTTATCGTTCTCTACCAATAAAAATTGGCGATGTGTCCATCGTGCAACTTTCTCACATCAAGCACGTGTTCCATTTAAGTTCACAAGCCCTTAGGAAATTCTCAAGGTAAAGTGTCCTAAAAAAAAATTTCAAATGAAAGTTATAGGAATTAAACGCATAAATCAGGTTGAATTGTATACTGAAAATTTTTAAGAGTAAAATGTCTTTTGGGGCGCCCTTACACAAAAATGTTTCAAATTAAACCTATAGCGGCGATAATGACCACAGTGGCCATGAGGCAGGACCATATTAATTAATTCAATTTTAACAATTATGTTTGTTATCAATATTAACTAGAGTTCATTTAGTTCCATATATATATATATATATATATATATATATATATATATATATATATATATATATATATATATATATATATATATATATATATATCTAACAGATTATTACAGTAAAGTGAAGTCCTTTAGTTTATAGTCCAATGTATGTGTATAAGGAATAAATTATCTAAGTTAAATTCATTCTTTTAAGTGGAATGCACACACAAAATAATTAACTATCCGTGATGCTTATAATGTTGTCGTTAGAGCTTTGTGTAGCACTGAATTGGATACCTAATTCGATTTTGTCTATTTGTTATTTGGAGGGTAGGTCGTACTAATTTGCTAAATAATTACATTTCAAATTCCAAATATTTTAGTGTGTTATATTGAGTTACAATTGCAATATAATCTGTGGTTGATAATTGTTATAAAACAACTTATGTGTCCCATTAAGAAAATATTTTTTTTACATGCTATGTATATATTTTACATCAATTTTAAAACAGTAAGACTATGTTATACATATATGTTAAATTTGAATATAAATACAATGGAGGGGTAATGCGGTAACATTAAAAGTTTATTTGTCCTTTCAATTTGTCGAAGAAATAGTGTTTCTTAAAAATTCTTAAAAAAACATGTAAAGATTTGTCTAAATATAGGTATCTTAAGCGTAACTTTTATTTCGTAAATAATATTTGCATTTTTTCATGACCAAAAATTACTTATCGTGTGTTTTCTTGCATATTTAGTAAAAATTATGGACATACAACAAGTCCTTAATTCGAGTTACTTTAGAAGAAAAGAGATTTGTGTGAATATTATAAAAAAGCAATTGAAATTTTGTAACAATGCAACGGTTTTTTACCTGAAATAACATTTCGTATTCATGAATTTGATTTCATCGGCTTGTTCACGTCCGCATAATCAAATTATACATATGATTGCATTATTCATGTCACATATGAATTTCCGATAACATGAAACCTAGTGTTTAAAACTGCACGAATTTACACCCATAAAAGTCAACCTGTGCTGCCAACCGTTTTTGACGTAGATTTCAGAAATATATTTACTGTTGTTCTTGTGTGCTACTCAGGAATCTAAAGGTTTTCTTAAAAAACTGTTTGACGTATTATTTAAAATATAACGAAATTTATGAATACACTGATTACTAATTAAACTATTAAACACAAACCTTAGTGTAATGAACGGTCAAAAAATAATTAATTGTTGTTAATTGTACTTAATTTTCCTCATTAACAGTTTTTGCGA
The DNA here is from genome assembly GCA_963576515.1 of Cryptocephalus primarius. NCBI lineage: Eukaryota > Metazoa > Arthropoda > Insecta > Coleoptera > Chrysomelidae > Cryptocephalus > Cryptocephalus primarius. The sequence continues at coordinate 19,046,223 of OY754936.1, read as the reverse complement.
GGAGGAGGGGGTTTTAAAATTTTTAATATAAATTAAAAAATCAAACGGTAGGATTATGAACAGTACTTTGGGAAATTTTTATAAAACATTATTTGTCATCAATTTTTCCATTCTAAATTGTTTGGAAGTTAACCAATATTACGTATAAGTTACTTGCTTGTTAATTTTGTTATTATACAGAGGGTGCGATTGTTCAAGTCACATTTCCCTGCCAATAAGAAATGTGAATTATGTCTATGGCTAAAATACATTTCAACTCTAACTACGAGTTATAGCTTGTGTTACGAGTTGTAGTCGTTACCAGTTCGATGTTTTCATCTCTTCTAAGTTATATGGAAGCAATATGTTATGGTATGTCAATACTCTTAGTTTTCGACCTTTAATCATTTACGTATGTGACCCTTTCCTTCTAAATAATTTACTATTGGATGCTGTAAATAATTAAAATAATTTTGGAGAGATTCACTCTCGAGTAATTAGAACGTATGGAATAGCAAATTGGCCTTTGGTGGAATAAAGCTCGATATTTGAATATTCCCGGATTAGGAATATTGGATAAATCTGGTAGTTACGAAATAGACCTATCTTCCACTGGGCTCGCTAAAAGTGTTTGCTCGTTACCCGATTCCCCTATAGCCAACGTGCGAACAAAAGCTCAGTGCGAGGGTTTATTTTACAAAATCCTTGAATGAAATATCAAAATTTTGAACTAATAGTTAGGATTAGGTCAATTGTATCGAGGAATAAGTAATTTTATGGAACATATTATAATTTTTCAGTCACTACAGTGAATGTACATGTTGTGGATTAAGATGAATGAATACATCGAACTTGACAAGACTCGGTTTAATAATAAAAATCCTCATTAGGCGATTATATGCAAGTTCAAGTATATAAATTTTAACACCGAACGATTAGCCACTGGCAATTTTTACGGATTTCTTTCACACCTGAAGTTTTTAGTATTTATTGTATTCACCACTTGACCCAGCAGCACAAATATAACGGGCTGGTATATACCTACAGGTCATTCGGTTGAAAAGCAACTGATTGAGCGTCCAATTCACGCAGAAAAGCCACACCTCTTCGACACGCTCAATCGAAGAATTCCGATTGCGAGATTGAGAAAAAAGGCGATCGTCATCTAGACGTTGCTCGTATCCTTATTTTTTTTTCATTATCGACTTCGAAGCAAAACATACACGCACTCAGAATCTATTAGGTTGACTTGGATTGCTCGGTAGCGGATGTGACAGTTCCACGTTTCAACGTAAAGGGACGAGCAATATATTACAAACATTAAGTTTAAGTAGGGGACTCGTTGTATTATCAAAAGCAGGACTTGTTTCATTTTGGTTTATTATTATCATATTATTAAAAGGGTGTTTCGCTGTAATAACGTCAAGAATATTTTATTGCATATAAACTAATGTAGGTACAGTGACGTCTATTTTTCACAACTTGTGTAATTTATTTTTCTATTAGTTTGGTTAAAATTCACCATGTTACGGACTCTTATATGTCATTTTGTAATATCATCTGCTTAGAATTTGTATTGTCAGGACCTATATAAAAATTGTGCTTACTGCAATTATTTTTCTATGGGTTTACATGACTTCTACTAATTTCTGTAATCCATGAACATTTTCTAAAACAAATTCCGGAATATGTTAAACAGGAATAAACTGCTGATACTCCTCATTAGTTATAATTAATGATTTGTAAAATCAAATGGGATGTGCATTCTAAACATATGGTGAATATATGTATGTTAAGTACGACTGAATGCTGACATTTGGCGAATACGCGCTCAAACTTTTGCTACAGATTGCATACAACTTCCTCTCATTTTCTTCACGTTTTACATTCGTTCCATTATTAACCTCGAACGTTGTCCCATATACTAATGACTGATATTGTGACATCAAATAATTATTTATTGTACGTTTAGTAAAATCTAAGTACTTAACATATTCATAATTCTAATTAAATTAGAGCGTCGTTTCCATGAAAGCATTAGATCTTTGATAGAATAATTATTGATATTTGTTTTTCCATTATTCGATATCTATAATATGCATGTTAAGCGTTTCTTCCGCGCGAAAACATACGTTTATCAGGTCATTAAGATCTGTCCCGATATTAAAACAGATCAGAAAGTAAGCAATCTTTTTTCGATGACCTACTTCCAGTCGAAAAAACAGCTGGGACACTTCACCTTAACTATCATAAATCTATCTCTAATGTGATGCTAACTATAACTAAAAGTGATATGCCACTTTTCTCTATAGAGATTGGGTATACCGTTCGGTCTGACTTGATGTCGACAGATAGTAATCATAGCCCGGATTTTCAGCGGTCGATAATGTATTTTGACCTGTTGAACGTATGAATGAAAGAATGGATTTATTAGGTTATTTTCGGACGAGGAGGTCAATTAACTTTAGTGGTTCAAGGAAAGGGACCACGTGTAAAATACTCAAATTGATTTCTCTTTTTGTTTGTTTCAGCTGACGACGTTCGCAGAGGAGGTGGAAGTTATAGAGGCGATACCGAGTTCGGAGGAAATCAAGGATCATGGCAAAAAGGAGAACGAACCCACTCTGGATCAGTTAGCGTTGGACTCGCTGGATGAACAGGAGCAGCCCCCGAAGAAGCTTGCTTACAATGGCGGGCCGCTTCCCAGGAATCCAAACATACCACCCAGGAATAACGGAGGTCATTACAACCATAAGATTCCCTTCGGATTGCAAAAGAACAACAAACCGTTATTTGACAACAAAAACTCATACGGCGGACCTCCCCCTCCTCCACCTATCAATAAACAAGCCATGGATAAATACGGAACGAGCGGTGGAGACATATGGCCAGCACCAGCGCCAGACATGCCTAAAATCATCTCTCTCGACGTGAAGTGCGAGAAAAATCTGATGAAGATCTACATTGGTTTCGACAAGCCATTTTACGGAATCGTCTTCAGTAAAGGTCATTATAGCAATGTTCACTGTGTACACTTACCAGCAGGATTAGGCAGGACATCGGCTCATTTTGAGATAGGCATTCACGCTTGCGGTACCTCGGGAAATACCGAAAATGGCCTTTACGGATATGGGGCAGAGTCAGGCTCAGGCACGTACTTTGAAAACATTATAGTAATTCAGTACGATCCTCAAGTGCAAGAAGTATGGGACCAAGCACGGAAATTGAGATGCACCTGGCATGACCAGTACGAAAAGTCGGTGACGTTCAGACCTTTCCCAGTAGATATGCTTGACGTCGTCCGAACTGATTTTGCCGGCGACAATGTCGGTTGTTGGATGCAAATTCAAGTGGGCAAAGGTCCTTGGGCTTCAGAAGTATCTGGTTTGGTCAAGATAGGACAGACTATGACGATGGTACTTGCAATCAAAGATGACGACAATAAATTCGATATGTTAGTACGAAATTGCATGGCACATGACGGCAAGCGTGCACCGATCCAGCTAGTTGATCAAAAAGGATGCGTCACTCGCCCAAAACTAATGTCAAGGTTTACGAAGATCAAAAACTTTGGAGCCAGTGCATCCGTGCTTTCCTACGCTCATTTCCAGGCATTCAAATTCCCCGATTCTATGGAGGTCCACTTCCAATGCACCATTCAGATCTGCAGGTATCAATGTCCAGACCAATGCTCCGGTCATGGTATACACAACAGCCTATTGGAAATACCACAAAGCGCACCTGATACAAATTACGGTGTACCCCCTCCGTTACCAATTGAAGCATATCTTCACACAGGAAGACCGAGAGATGAGAGAAGGAGCAAGAGAGCTTTAGGAGTCGACCCGGAAAAGGAAGTTGGGGTCAATAGAGTCATAAGAGTCGTGTCCACCGGAGATCTCACATTCTCACTTGATGACAGCACCAACACCACTACACCTCCCACGATGATATTCCCGGCTAAAGAGGAACTAACTTCTAACGGGAGTCTTATCTGTATGACTACATCAGGATTCGCAGCGACTTTAGTGGTATTGCTAGCTATTCTTATTGTTTCTTGTTTAATGTCCGCTTTCTTATGTGTAAGGTTAAGGCCGTTTTCAGAAAAGAAATTAGGTAGAGTTATTGGGTACACGAATTCACCGAAAGGAAAAGTGGAGGCCAAAAGCTGTTTTTACTCTTGAAGGTTATCGAATAATTTTGGAGAAAGAAAATTTTTAAACGAACGTGCTTGATCGCGTACTTAGATAACAAAAGATTTGTCGATATTGCCTATCCATAAATCTTTTACAATAGAATTTGCGTTTGTTATGTGATTAAGCACATTTAAAAAAATCCTCAGCGCCGACAAATGTGTATTAGTTTATAAGGTTACCTGTTTAAAATACATATTTATCTCAGTCAGTTGTGTAAATAAGAACTATAGATATAATGCGGATCGGTCCTGGTTGGTTAAGGAACAAATACGTTTATTTAGCATAATTAGTCACTTATTACTGTTATTATTTATTTATTTATTTTATTTATTTAATATGAGATTTGTTAATTTTATCAATAATAAACCACGTACCTGTATAAATGTTTAATTGAGGAACTTGAATATTGTAGGTTGGCTTAGGAGGTCCTTATATATTAAAAAAAGCTTTTTGAAATGTTTGTAGAACATAGCCGTGAATCACTGACGCCTATCCAAAATTAATAGATAAAGGAGGATTCATTAACTAATCATGGATTGAATAAAATTGTAATTATCGCCAATATACTGTTAAAAATTTCAAGACTGAACAAAATATTTAACACCGCAAATTAAAATGAATTTAATGAATAGTGTCTCTAGGTATTATTATCAGCAGTCTGCGTAACATCTTACACATTAATAAATAAAATTCAGTACACTTATTGATAATACCAAAGATTGATAAAACAGGCGAATAAAGAAGAGGAATATATGCATTAAAAAAATCAACAAAAAGGATGTACTCATTTATTAAATTCTGAAAGGAAATAAGTTGTGCTCTCTTTATACTCCATTAAAAAATATTGAAATAGCAATACTGTTCCATTAATTTAAAAAATGTTAAATAGAGTCCATTATGACTTTTCGTCTTATTCTGGAGGTATAATTATTTAATAATGTAACGTTTATAATAACATTTTCAATAACGTTGCATATTTTATAATTTCATAAACCGTCATGTTAGAAATTCGAGCCCCATTTTATGAAATTTTTTGTTTTCTTTTAATGGTGATTGTAGGTACTTAATTACACAAAAATCGTATTTTATATGTTGTTTATTTAATGGAATCTTAATATTTGTAGAAACTGCCATATGTTTTTTGTTTATTCCAATCAACTTTCTTTAAAACTCTTTAAATACTTTTAGGACTACAGAATTAAGAGAATATAAAATTTTTAGGTTTTCGACCCTTTCAAATTCACATTTATGTTGTAATATTTGTGATGGGAAAGTAAATTAAAATTAAATAAAAACGAATTAAGAAATATATATTTTTGAATTGCTGTAAAATAATGTTATAAATCTTGTTGTTCGGTAGAGAAAAATTTGATTGTATTATTTTAAATTATTCTTTAATATTCTATTAATAATATAGTCCGCTCTTACTAAAATTGTTATCATATTTATGAATGGTAAGAAATAGTGTTAGAATAATTTTAATTATTCTCAGTTTATAATATAAATTGTTTATGTTTTGTCACAAATTGCGAATAAACAAAGTTGTAAAATGAATTGGTTTTATTTCCCGCTAATCGGGTGTATTCATTATGCCCGTTAATAAACATTCAATGAAGAATATAACATGTTTATTTATTTATTGTAGCTTATTTAATAAAATGTATTAACAAACCTTAAATATTTTAACATGCCTCTCTGTTATAACCAAATAAATATCTATAGATTCATGCATATGTATAATAATATAATAATCAACTAAATATTTATTTTAAATAGTGAATTTGACAATACCAAAGATTTACTCATACTGGCAGTACACCTGGTTACTCTTAAATATCAATATGTACATACATCCCTAAAAATGAGTCAATTTGCGATCATAAGCATTTTAAACATTAGTAAACGCAATAATACCTACAATGTACATGCAAACTATGAGTTTACTACATTTTTAAACTTCTTATAATGCGTTTTAAAAGAATTAGTTGTAATAATACTGCAAAACATTCTGTAATAATACGTTTAGTTTGTTAAAAAAACTTTTTTTCATGGATTTTTAATATATGTATGTATGTAATTGATGATATTTTGGGATCATATATATAAAAAACTATTTGAATTAGTATCAACAAAATATTCCAATTTCGTTCATGTAATCGATTAAAGTTGATTAAAAATTATTTACTGTATTAAAAATGTGCTCACAAAACCCACCAAAATATGTACTACAGAATCATGAAATGCGTTTAATACATTGTACCATGTAATAATACAATTACTTTCCAACTAAATTCGCTTCTTTCATAATATTTTGAAAAAGTGTCTTTGGAAAACTCATTACTCTAAGACTTTTACCTTATCCCCACCCTTTCTACGTCTGTAAAGCTTTATAATTGTTAGGAAAATTTATATAAGAATGAATATACGACGGTCATGCTGTACAAAATTAAACAATTAATTGCTAAATTTACATGAGCTGACTAAACATTTGCAATTTTTTAAGAAAAGACGAAGTTGTAGAATAACAATGCGTTATAATAAAATACATGTGTGCCGTAGTAATAAACACTTGTTTAAAACTACTACAGATTTTTGTTAGTATTTCTCTTACTGCTAATTTTATACCTTTGTAATACTTTACAACAAATTGCCTGAACATTTAGGAATTTGTTGCAGTAAAAGAAACCCAATATGTTTGTTAGTATTAACTTTGGCCTTTTCTATAACTCTAGCAACACTTTGCAATTAGCAATTTATTGGCATGCAAATGTTTTTAAGGACACTCAAACTACTAACTACTTATTATTATATATTTATGCTATTACCTAAAAAGTTTGATATATAATTACCTACTTTTCTGTTTTAGCTAGAAATACAAAAATTGCTCTTCTCCCTAACATTTAGAAATCAAAGAAGAAATTCAGTAATTGCGTATGGTTCTGTTAAATACTAAAAAATTTAAATAAAAAATATACTTTTTTCATCATAAAATTATTAACTTAAATTAAGTAGTACTTACACCAATGTCTTTTATTCTTTGCTTGCAAACTTGCATAATCGAAGTATGAAGTGGATATTAAAGCAATTATTTATAAACAGCTAAATTAAGGCAACTAATAAATTATTACTTAATTGAGTCTGTATAAATAAATTATAATATAATGAGGTCGATAGTTATAAAAATGGTATATACAGAAAACATTAACCAAGTAATTGTAAGTCATATAATCTATGATAATGACATTATCTATATGAAACATATTGCATTTACGCCCTTGTATAATAAACTAAATATTTTAGCACCACAATAATGATAATATTTTTTCTCGCTTGTTAGGGATTCAGTTTTTAGATACCTACTGATTCCAAAAATATTTCGTCTATACGAGGAGTTACCGCTAGGTTAAGAAGAACGTTTCACGTACAAAAGAACAGCGAGTATTCGTTCTAGGATGCTTAAAAAGTCTTGCAGGAACAATAGCTTTTCGTTAAAAATTGTCAGTACACAAATTAAATTAATATGATAGTCGACTTTCAGTGCTTCGACCGACTTACCACAACGAGTTTTAAGATCGGTCGATACATCTGTCGCGGATTACGGGCAAAATGAGCCCTGAACGAGTTTTTAATCAATCGAATGATGATCGTCGGTCTTTCCATTTGCCATCGAGCTAACGTTAATAGAGTCGTCAGACTTTCCATTCTGCTCACTTGTTCTATTCCTAGAGGAAGACCCTTTATTCCTCAGAAGTCGAAGCCCCATCCAGTTGGAAAATACGGCCATCGGTATGGAGCTACCGTGCTGAGCATGACGAATCATGTGGTCCTTTTGCATCTGGTATCTAAAAAAGAAAATGGAATGTGCAGTTATGGTTAAAATGAATTGTATTTCTAATTGTTTCCAAATCAATTGTAGGGATTCCAATTACGATACTTGGTGATTTTGCAAAACCTGTACTTTCTGGCTCTAGAGTTATTATTGGTATTAGTACCATAATAGGAATACAGTTTTATCTCTAGAGTCACATTAACTGGGGACTATATTTCCAAAATAATAGGCTTTCCAATAAGTGTCATATGCCAGGGTACTAAACCAAATCCTTATTATCAGCTCGATAAAGTTTTTAACGTCATTAACTGAATTAATATAATTAAAGTTTGGGTAGTTTGTGCAGTTCTTTTGGTTTGTTGCATGCAACGTTAAAGATGCTTAGGCAATATTGAGTATTAGTTACCTGTAGAGCAAGGATCCGGCCACTAAAGCAGAAATCATTGCAGACAATGCCACTAATACAAACAGCAAGCTGAAACCAGGGACTGGCATGCAAATCCCGTAAACTACTTCTTCCCTTATCCTTCCTTGGAAAACGGTCACAGCTTCAGCTCTACTATCTGGACTAAACGCCAAATCAGCCTCTGATATAACCTCGTAGAGTCCGCTAACGCCTACGTCGGCGTTTTGTGCTAGTTCGTCAGAGACTATAACAGATCTCTTTTGCCTCTTTGAGATATTATATTTTGAGTCGGTGTTATTATCGGATTTCGGATCTTTATCAGAAAGTTCCTCGTACATAGTGGATTTTGACTCGAACTCGATCGGTACGGGCATGATGGGTTCTTCGAAATTTCTCGGGCCGTGAGGGAAGTCTTCGCGAATCGGTATTGCGTAGATCTCCTGAAAGAAACAACGTCAGAAAATTTTCAGCAACAAACTGGGTGGTTACGAGAGTAACGGTGTTTTGATGCTCAAGTAATTGGACGTCAAGGCAAGGGTTGACTGTAAGTTAAGCGTTTTTTTTTGATAAACAGGAAGATGATTTCATGTTTTCAACTTAATTTCCTAATTCAAATTTTCTTTATTTCAACCAATTCTGTTATAACTTATGGATAAACTCATAGCTTGGATAATTTCAGAGCAGACATTTGCTAACATGGCCATATAATATTAATAGCTGTATGAGTACAGTTCTATAGAAACTTCCGTTTAATTGCTAATTGTTTAGGATAAATTTGGTCTGTTACACTTTTCATGGCATTAAAGTTCTATCACTTGAAGGGCATTTTTCGTTTGTGTACTTATCAATAGTGCAGATAACATGAGGTTCATTTCTCGAACATTTTATTGCAGTTTAATTTTTTCTTTGTATTTAGTCACATACTCTTGCAATACTTCTTTACCGTATATCATTCGCATGTATTGGTTTATTGACTCATTGACAACAAACAATGGACAACTTACAATAGGTCTAGCAGCAGTGAAATCTCTGAACTATTTAAACACTGAAATTATAGGCTCTTTAATATACATTCTCTTGTTCCTATAGAATGTCCAGATCTTGCATTCATCAGTCAATACCTAAAGGCACTAAATGTAACATGGAACATTTTAAACTCTAACAGTAGAGTGTACAACGAACGAGAAAGTCGATGGTCACTTTCTCGAGAGTAAAGTTTACGACACTAGATGAAAGTAATTGGAGAAATTTAACAGATTGATGAGATACTAAACCCATACGAGGAAATGACCATTTTTCACGGCTTTACGATTCGTTGGACACTCGTACGAAATATAATATCTCATTGGTAATTATGACACCGACAATTTTTAAACGCTTAAGGAATGATCAGTTTTTTAGAAATGAAAAAGGATTAGTTACCTGATATAAAAGGGATATTGTTTCATTAATTATAATGGCGTATTCTAATTTCTGTTGTATATAGCCGACTTGGGACTATATCTTCATAAACTTCACCGCGTTTTCGTAATTACGATGCTATCAAATGATAACGGTAAGTGCATCCCTATAGTTTTAAACCGGGATTATGGAGTATACTCCATTACTCGTTAAATAATTATTTATTGATAAAAGTGAGTAATTAAATATGTACGGCGTAAGTATTAAAACAACTTTTATGTCTGTTTCACACACGAACAGAACATAAAACGAACATATGCTACTGTGGGATAAGTTTTTGGGAAATATTTTAATTCGTCCAAAAAATAAAAATTGGAAGATTTTAAAATTTCTTAATTGTCTTTAATATAATTGCTTTGCATAATTACTTCTGTATCATTAGGAGATCAAGAAACTTCCTCTTTGTTATCCTAGTCAGTGTGTTATACATTTTACTTTATTTTTTGGAAAATATTTCCTTATGCAATTTCCACCAATGTAACGTAACCACGAGTTACAATACTTTTTGAAAAAACGGCTTTGGTAAATGACGCATGTATTGGCTCATTTTTAATATTAACGTTAAACTTTATCAAGAGGAAAAACAAAATTTACAAAGTGGCATTATTACTTTAGGTAGTAAATTGATTTAAAGTTTCAAATTTAAAATACCTATAATCAATATTATTATGGCTTATCATTAACACAACCCTTTTAGTTGGTAGTCGGTTCCACGCCACTGCATAGATATTAATCACATGTCAGACCCCACGCCATAGTGGCAATTAAATTTTCTCCTTTTCCTCTTGTAGTGCGGGCTGGCTTGTTAGACGGTAGCAAAAAATGCATTAATTCAATGTTTACATCGTCACGGTGATTATCAATAGCTAATCTCGAATTACGTTTAATTGAGTAATTAAGTGCGCCTCGGTATGATTCTGGCGACGGATGCACATCTAGAAAATTTTATAAGTTCGCGTTAACTTGTCTCGTCCGAACATGTTCCGCCTGATTAAGACGACTAGCTAGTCTAATAAGCTTTAATCTTGTTATTTAGCTTGTTACGTTCATTTTTTTGTATAAAATGGGTATTATTGCACTGGAATTCATGAGTTATAGCCGAAGAATGAGAAACGTTTTAATGGTTTCTTATTTAAAAATAGTTGCGCTTATAGTTGGTAATACGAGCTTCATTATTGCAGTTAAGTAGATCGAATTACGTATGTCGTTCAGATTAATCAGAAATACGACTATATTTAATACTACTACGTTAATAGCAATATTTTCGATATAACTGCTAATTGTTCTATGCGTGAAAATTGTTTACTGAACTTTCAATTTATGCAACGCAATACCTTTACATTATTATTATTTTACTATCTACTAAACCCAAAAAATGAGATGACCGGCCTTCTAAATCCACAGACAGATACTTTGAAGCCCCGGGAGCTCAAAATCTACTCGCCGGACAGCCCCCTCCCCCCAGATTCCACCCCCTCAAGGGCCAGGATAAGTCCAAAAACGGACTCAGCGGCTGTCGAAGCGGCCCAGATGATCATTTTCTGAACCCTCAGAGGCTCACAACCCACCCACGTAATTGTCACCGCTAATTCTCCGCCCCCAACCCTTGCCCTTGCCCTCCACCCCCGGGTTCCCTCCTACGAGGCTTGACATGATCTCATTCAACCGAAAAATGTAGTCACGGCCCAAAAACCCCCATAAAGAAGCTCCGGGGCCGGTATACACATGATCCCAGGAACCGGGAATTCGGCAAAATTTGAATTAAAATACAAGTGCATTTTCGCCTGAAAACCCCCCGTCGGGGCAATTTTTCGCGTGTTCACCATTTTCAATGATTTCCTAGGACCCAAAACTTGAAAAAAAACCGACTCCAGAAGTTGTGCCGAGGGATCTAAATTTTGTGCATTTCGTGGCCACTTTTCGGACGATTTTTCGTGGAAATCGACATATATAAAATTCCTTTGACAGAGCAAATATTCTAAACCGATTAATGAATAAACTTAAATAGTAAATTAGAAGTTTAAGTTAGCAGATCGGATTACGAATTAAACCTAAGTAATTGTGATGACTCAATGTTGTCATTAATCAAAGCAAAATTAGAATAACTAAACCGAATCCACAATTTCGCAAGAACCATGGACACCAAACAAGAAGCAAATAGCTGAATTAAAAGGGAGATGATTTCTCCTGATAACATAAAAATCCAGAAATTCTTTTAATCCATAAACCATGCCACGTAAGAATCTTCTAGTATGGAGCTGAAAATTGAAATGAATGGTGAAAGATCTCATAAAAGCTGGCAACATGCTGTTTTTGTAAATAACCGAAGGTATTGTGATACACAAGTCAGAGAAAAACCTTGAAAACACGTCCTCTTAGAGACCTATGAACGTTATTATCTCACCTTTAAAATTTTGTAAATATTTTTGATACACTGAATGGAGCCATATATTAAAAAATACAGCATTAAGTTAGTTTTCAGGTACCATTAAATAGTTCAGTAGAGTCATAGAGCTTCCCTTGGCACTAGGTGTGTTAAAAACAAATCCATGGATAAAAGTAAAGACCGTGCATAGCCTTCATCTGACATGGAATAGCATGCCACTTAACTACGAGGTAAATGTGGCAGTTTCGTAATATTTTTCACCATTCAGATTCTATTTGAGCCCGCGTCAATGATAAACTTCAAAAAATTTTTTCACTGAATTAAGAAACTGTCCTTTATTCAAACTGCTTTTTCTCTATATAGTAAGATTATCTTCACTGTGCATTTCTCCACGCTTATCTCCATCATAACAACAAATACTGATATCGTTTTCATTGATATATTGAGATAAGCTTGAAATATAACGTGTTCCTTTCATTTAAATGCATTGACAAATAAAAAAATTGGCAATTTAAAGGGCGTCTCGCGCGCACTCGACTATTTTCGTCACTTGACAAACTGATTCACAAACAACAACGGTTACCTACTTTCTTCTTCTATTAAATGGGCAAACAAGAAAAAGGGGTAATGGTAAAAGGAGGAATCTTTTCCTTTTAAATCGGATAACAAATAAAAGGATATAATTTGCCGAAGCTTAATTATAATTCCTCATAATACTAAATTTCATGTTCTGAGAGGGTTAAAAAAGGTGATGAGATTGGGTTGACCTCCGAGCCCAGTGAATATAACGGCTAATAAGACACATATTCCGAATAACCCAAATGCTACAACAGGAACCTTTGCTGATACACTGTGAAATTCTCACGATAGAAAGATCTCGTAACAGCGTCTTGTGCTTTCTAAAATAACCCATATTTTCTACAAGCATGGATTTCCAACTGAACATAATTAATTTATCTCTTATCTGAAAAAGTTAATTGGTACTACAAACCCAATGGCATAGCTAGTTATATCCCGTCGTGCGCAACATTTTTATCTAATTTTCATACTAATCTATTGTTCCTGCACTGCTCTTCTACCGTTATATTCAAGTGTCCATTATGGTGCCTTATTGTTTCTAGACGTAATCTTTCACCAGTAGAAGTGCTATTTTCTATTTTAGGTGAAGGTACGCAACACTTACATGTACATCAGGTTTTTTTTAATTTCTCGCAACATGAAATTACCTCTTCGAGTAAGCTCCACTCGAATATCCATGCTGGATATGATTTATATTGTACTAAGTAATTTATTTTGTTGCATTATTAATACATTGATTTTTTGATTATTTATTAGATATGAAGAAATTATAAGTTACGATACGTTAATTAGTTAATAGTGTTATAAATTCTACGTCTGACTAGATATTACAGTATTAAGTAGTTCAACAAAAAAATAGGCTTTTTCAAATTTTTTAATTAAAAATAGTCGCTTGAATTACTTAATGCACGACTTAAAATTTTGTAACGCCGTTGTGTGAATGGGTTATTCAAGGCATTCCTTCCTACTGTTATTAGACAAAAATTGTAATGTGGAGAATCAAAATGACTCACGATAACTGATAACTTTGAAAATAGTTCGTCGATGTCAATATGTGATCCAAATCATGAGTCTAAAAAACTAATAAATGTATTACACAAAACCTGTGATTAGATACAAAAAAGGTATATAGTTGCAATGATGACCTGTGAATGACACAATCACAACCTTTACCAAATAGTCTGTATTTTGTATGAATCTATCCATATTGTGTATATCTTAAAAAATAGCATCGTACTATATAACATCTCAGTCTCTGATTAACGAATTCTTCATACCACAACTGCCAAAATGGTTTTCCTCAATACTTGCTAATTAATTATTCATGATTAAATTCATGCGAAGCGATAATTACTTCTCGGTTGCGCTGATGTCGCCTTCTTGGCAACCATCAACTTTCTCACTCTACGAACAATACGCTATTATGGTTCAATATTCTTACAGTGTAACGCATCGCCTACCTGGAAAACTGATAGGAAACCCGTTCAGAAATCCGGGAAAGTTTTAACGAAGCTGATAGATACACCCGTAATATGATAAGAATCGTTACATCAGCAATTTGACGAAATTCGGAACGTTATGGCAAAAAGTCGATATTTGATAGCTACTTTTCAACATTTTATTGGCATCGAGTAGTGAAAAAATTAGACGGATAGGGTTTCTTCATGATTTCGTATAAGGCTTCAACGGTTTTATTTCTTTCTTTAGCCCAGTTTTATTGGCAAGGATAAGGGTAAGGCAAGTATCGCGATCTCAAAAATTTAAAACATGTAGAAACAATTTTTTTTACAGATTATAATATGCCCAAGAAATATGATGAAAAATTGTTGAAATATTCTTCATGTTTATTGAATGCCCTATTTCGTTTTATATATTTTCTCAAAAACTCCCTCGACATTTTTGATTAACCTTTAAAGTTATAAACTAAGTGACGAGATCTACAAACTAACATATGACATCTGTGAAATCACCCAAAATGGAGTTGTGATTTTTTAAAAATGTCATCTGCTTATGTATATATTACAGTGATGATCGTTCGATCATTCAGGATCTTTCTAGAACCCGATCATATTGTTTCTATTATGAGATACGTAAGAGGAATGATCGAGCAATCGAGTGATCAGTCATTTGTTTTAGGTAAAGGCCAATTCGGGAATTCGGGTTATACTGCTTCTACTACGAGATATGGATGATGATTAATCGAATGATTACTCAGTGGATTTATTTTCACTCAGGCGGAATCGATCATTCGAAAACTTCTTTAAGCAGTTTCTATTAAGTGATACGAGGGATAATGATCGAGCGATCGATTGATCATTCGGTCGCTTTATTTTCATTCGGATAGGGTTAGTAGATAGGGGATAGGGGAGTGTTAAATGATAGAGCGCTCAAGTGATCAATGGGTCGCTCAATTTTACTTAGGTACTCGGTTGATCTGATCATTTGTTCCTCTTATGGCAGGAGATCATGGCATGAGTAGTTAAACTTACAAGTGACAAGTGTGTGAATCTCTCGAACTTATTTAAATGCTAAAAAGCTTAACATAATAATCATCACTGGAATCATAGGTTTGAATAAACTTTGATAAAAAAATGGAAAAGTCGGTTTTCTCAAACCCAATACCAATGGATTGTTGCTTCTTTTTTTATAAGTAAGAGAATTTGAAATTATATTCATGAGCTAGTATAAAAAGCAAAAAAGTACTTAAAGTACCAAAGTACCTTACGGAGATACTTACGTATGTAACATTTAGCTACTTTCCCTGTAATCTCTGCCCTGTTTGAGTGGAATTTCAGTTACAAGGTAGCTAGTTTGTACAATCTTATTAGTCCCATAGTTAATACCAATTCTAAAACAATATTTATTATTTGTTTAACATAAAATAATAATTAGCATTTTAAAGAAAACTTTTACTTAGTTATGTACCTAGCTATTTTAAAATATACCAAATTATTGCTGTGTAGTTTTAATTTACGATCGTTTCTAATTAACAAAATCGTAAAACAAGCCAAAAATCACTTATCTTCGTGCATATTGTTGAAGAACGGAAGTTCAACTACCGTAACACGATTTCAAAGTACGAAAGTAATGACAACGTAATTGGAAACATTACGGCTTTATAGTAAATAACGCAGTGAACTGCATTATAAGAAAAGCGTCATTTTAGTATTATTGTAACGTTCATTAAATAACGATTTTTTTTTAAACAGTTGCGTTGCAAAATCACCAACACAAATATTCAATTACAAAAATAATAACCGTGCGGCAGGTTACTGAATCGATGGTGTAAAACTCAAACCAGATAATCAATCAATCCTATTGTTGGTGATAGATGCAGGAAATAGTTTGTACGAATATTTCTTCTGTAAACTCTAAACTTAGATGCTAGGATGTACGAAAGTCATGGTAACAATTAGTTTTGCATCATCAAATTATTGGGGAAAGAAAATCATAACAACGGCGGTACTAGTTGGGAAAATTTTTATCGTAAAACAATGGTTGGGAAATTTGGAATATTGGATTTTTCGCCAAAATATACACCTCAGTGCAAAATTTAGATTTTGAGTTTTCTTGCTTTAAAATGACGATATCAACTTAACGATTTCTGTTTGAAACCAGATTTCCCCATTTATGGGGTTATTTCGTTGCTAAACAATGGAGTTTACTTAGGTTCTTAGAAATATCCTTTTTTAAATATAAAAATGAACAATGCTCATTGGGTACATTTTAGGGTAGATAGACAGGCAGAAAGCAAATTGTTAAGTGAAAACGTGACTACAATTGTTTCTGAGAAATTAAGGTATTAAAATATAAATACAATTAACAAGTATCTCATAGAACATTTTATAGAATATCGAAATACCTGATATTCTATGAACAAAGTATTTACTATCGCGAACGAAACTGAAGTTTCCCACCACATCTTTTAATGGGTTTTAAAATTTCAAAACAATTATTTCTCTCTAGCCTTCATAAATATCTTAACGTAATAGACAACATTTTAATTGTTCGGATTTTTGTTTCACCTGTATATGAACTAATATACAAGTTACCAGTTTTATTAATAAATATCATGTCGAAAGCAGGGAAGAATGTAAAAAGTCAAGCACTCATGTTGAAACGTAGTACCAATTATATTAAACAAAGTTATTATTTCATTTCGAGTTGTCCTTGCTTTTAAAAAGGTGCAACAAAATATTTATGAAAGTTACCTAAATTGCCTCACAGTATTTCAAGTATCACTTGGTACGCATACGTATATTTGTCCCAGCAATACCGAGCCAAAGTTGGGAGCCAGTAAGTATAGTCAATACTTCATATATGTAACTTTTCTCTCAATGCATCACACTTAGTGAGTTATGAGGCTTTAAAGTCATAAATTGAAGCAAACGTTTTATTCATAACAGTTAAATTAAAGAAACATACTAAAATAGTATTTTACCGAACTAAAAAAGAACACATTGAGGTTTACTAAAGTTTAGATGCTTAAGAGTTATGAATAAAATGTTAACATCCATTTATAACCATAGAGCCCTATAAAGCCATATAGGGAGAAGGTTATGTAACTTATTGGTATTATACCGCTCTCACCTACTCGTACACAAGTGTGGCCAGGTCTTCCTAGGACCACTATACTTCACAGTGAAATATATCCGAAATATGTACCACTTTCGATCATAACTTCCAACGCGTAAAGACATAATCAACCATCTAAAACGTCTTCACTCACTTCATTGCGTTATATATACAGTGCAATTCATCAATCAACCAGTTCGTCGCCGTTATAAGTGCTACCATGTACGCCGTGGCAGATTAAAGAAAAATTTCATCTTTATTGTGACACTCGCTGCTTTGCCATCGCAAAAAGGCGCATTTCTAGCTTCAGATGTAGTACAATGTTGCAAATGAAATACATATGTCCACCGCATTCCTACTCGTTTAAAAGTTCAATCAAATACGGATATTCATGTATCCTGTTTATTTCCACTAGAAGTAAACAAACTTACAAATGAAATAGTGGAGAACTTTACACGGTACGGCAATATTTTCAGCTAGAGATAACATTGCGTGCACTTCACTATATGCGTTTATTGCCAGATAAGTGTTATAATAGAACATTCATTGTTTGTTTGCTATAAACGAAACAGTTTAATTCCTAGTATTGACAATTATACCGTAATTTGCACCGAGTGCAGTCGGACGAAGGATGTATATACCTGCTCTTCTTCATCAAGTGAGAGGTCATTGCTGTAAATGGCATTGTGCGGAATTTCAGTATGAAACGAGGCTACATAGAAATGTTAACCAAAGAAAAAATAAAAATAAAAAAAAAATACATGAGTTTAACTTACTAAATGACTGTGTGGTATTATAATTATACACTGATTTTTATTTTTAATTATAATTTTATAATTTGTAATTTTATAACAACTGATTATTGTCATTAAACCAGAAACAGAAGCAGTATTCAATTTACTAACGATTCGATTTTTGTGGATAAAGTCACTGCTGTAATTCGTCAACTAGAAGTTTTTAATATACGTAGGAATATTTACGTCGAACAATCTTGATTCTTGATTAATAGTAAAGGGCACGCCTTCAGGTAAATACAACAGAACAAATCTAAAATTTTTTGGAAATAATATCATTCACAAAGTTCTTTGAGCGAAAACAATAAAATTGAGCCGAAGGTGAATGGAAATATCTTCTCACGAGATTAATATTACAAGTTTCGAAATATTTGAATCAACTTAGCAGGAACTGTGTTCCAAAAAAATAGTACATCAGAGCGTGCCAAGAAAAAATCTATGCATGTCTGATATACATCGAACCACGAGTTACATGAACTGTTTTCAGAAATCTTGACAAGGAGCAAAGTACAATTCAAATGAAGAATGTTACTGATTTAAAAGTAGTTATTGAGTTATATGTACGGTTGGTAAAACAAATCAAAATACCAGGAATTTCGTTTGAATATTTTGTCATTTCCAACCAATAGTTTAGTTTACCATCTTTAGGTTGTACACCATATTTATCAATGGTGTATCAAGGTTCTTGGAAATCTAAATGTAGAATAGACCCACTGCCCCTTAATTTTACACAGTTACACCGTTTTTAACATACATTTACAGCACACAACATTTTTGGTCAGTGAAAGTCAGTTGAAATGTTAAAATAATTGATGATTGACAAACAAAATTTGAACCTAAATATTGTAATTTAAGATGTACTTGATATATCTTCCGTTGTCGTTTATGGCTCGCTATAATCACGGTTTTGGAATTTCATTTTATCAGTAAAAAATTTTAAAGACCCCATGTAAAGTATTTTACAGCCTGATATTGGTGTAGAAGAAATGCTCGTCCCCGCAATGACCAGTAAGCAGCACTTTCTCAAGCAGCAGAAGCAGAAATTAATCGTTGGCGTAGTTAGAAATTTGATAGTATCCAATTCTATTCAAAAAAATCACATTTATAGAATGAATGTTGAGTGGCGAGTTACTTTAGAAAAAACCGATTACACCCAAAATAAACTGGTATGAAAAATATGTGAAAATAGGCATGGGGAAATTGATTAAAAAATGCGGGCACGGTTTCCTCTTCAGTAATGAAACAAATTCCACGTATTTTGTTTGACTCCTGCTGGAAATTAATGCATGTATGCACACGTATGATTAAACGCCATTTCGGGATCGCTCGATTTGGTGGAAACGTTGGAAATGGTATTAAATTAAAAATTTGTATTTCAGCAGGAGAGTTGGTATTTATAAATATGTGACACTAACTTAGTAATCATGGTTAAAACCGGAAAGGAAAGTATAGTACTTATTAATTGTTCCCATTATATGTCTGGTAGATGAGGTAATTGCAAAATATCCTTTTTGTATCAAGCGTATGTAGCAAATTTCTTCGCACCCCATGAGAACGTAATGGAGCGAATTAAAGGGGCGGGGGGAAAGGGGATATGTTGGTGGTAGCGGTTCATATGAAGATGCGTACAGATCGAGCCACCAAAGTTCAACGAATGAGACTTGCTTGGCATTGGGTAGTGAATGTTCGTTCAAACAGTTTTTAAACAGTTTCTGACTGCAGAACCTTTGTCCAGAGAAATTTCATCTAACATGTCACTAGTCTCCATTACTTGTCGCCCGTAACTCCTCGACAGATGTTATGAATAAAAGAACAAAATTTACTACAAATTGCGTAGCGTTTTACAAGGTGTTAAAGCATATATTCGCCTGGTTTATAAATTGTGCATTCAGATCAAGATATTCCACAAAATATAATGAAACGAGAGTGAAATTTGACGAAAGGAAATTTCAATCAAACTTTTGACGACTTTAAGGCTTAAGGATAATGTTAAGTTGCACATCAGCAGAACATTTTCACACTGTTGTTTGTGACACAACGATAATTATTTGGACTGCCAACTTTCGATAACAGACTGTGCATTGAGAACAAATATTAAAAATATATATACATTTAAGCGTCATTTTTCTCAGTCGATGTAGTGCGAGAGTTTATGAAGGTACGTACCTGTGACTTCCTGGAGGGCTATAAAGAGAATATTTAAAAAGTGTAGCAATTGGTGATTACGATTAATGAATTCGAAATGCAGTATATTCGTTATTTGATGAAATTTTCAAAGATACTAAAAATTTATCTCATTTTTTCACATTATCGTTACATTACATGTAATGTTTTGATTATGATTATTAAATATGTAGATTTAATAAAATTTGCAATCAAAATTTAAGCCATGAACAATGCTGGTTATAATGCTGGTTAATCAACTTCTATTCTTCCCATAATCATGTGTAAGGTCGCGACAGAGCATTCGCCAACATTTAAAATATTCCATTAAAACTTCAAGTTGGAGATTACAAACACCCTATGTAACCCATTTATGAATTTGCCGTTGAAAAATCATTACGAAGCAAATGGTATTTTATAATTCGTTAAAATACCAACGAAATTTGATTTTTCTGTCATTTTATCCTAAAAATAAACTTGAAATTTTTTTTCCCACATATTGATCAGTTAATCAATAATTAAATTGAGAACTATGCACTCAGATCGTTATTTTTACATTCATAATAAACGAAAAACCATCACTGGAATACTACAACGTCAACGTGATATCAGTGATTGATCATAACGAGTTAAATATGATGAAATTATCCCATTTAGTTACGTTATTTATGGAAACTCATTTCATCAAGTAACGCATTGATGTCTCTTTGTAACTAAGTTACAAAATGTGTTACATTCAGTTTTTTGAAAGACAACCAAAAGCCTTCGAAGTATATTAAAAAAGTGTTGATAAAGGTGTTCGCATGAATTTTCTTATTTATAGTTATTTCTTACCTGCATGTTTATGGAATATACCTCTGCTCATAAAATTATGAAGAGAATGTGAATTTGTGCCCTAAAAGCTTTTAAAACTATTAATATAAGGTAATTTTTTGAAAGATCACTGCTGCTCAAAATCGATTGCTCCCCTATGGTTGAAGATTCATTTAAAAGGTAACAATCAACTTCAGCCGAAAACAAAGAAAATTAGTATGCAACTATTCCTCTGCATTCTGGGAAATTTCAGTTATTAGGGAAGTCGAAAAATGTAGAAATTATGTTCGTATGTTGTAGTATGAAAGTTATAATTAAATGTCTAATTACAAATTGCTATGAGCTATTGACTTGCAACACGTAACTTGCTTTTTTCAACTTCAAGAATTTCTACTAAAAAAAAAAAATCAGTAACTTTTCCAAGATTGATTTCGGAATGAAGAAAATGTTTGCAACCCTTGCGTGATACCCACGCCAATGATCATAGCTAGCAATAATTACCCGGACTACCTTATGAGGCGATGTCGTTTTATCCAGTTCTATCTCTTCATTGGCCGAAACAACCGCTTCGTCCGGCTGTTGGTACTGTTGTTGTTGCTGACGATGCTGCATCTTCTTCGATCTATCGCCGTCTTCGAACTCGCTTAGTTTAGCGTTCAGCGACATTTTAATAGCCGAAGAAGAAGGCGCTTCCTCGCTCTCGTGGATTATGTCCTCGTAGAGGGTATCGTCCGATACCGATTGGCCCAGAGGATTAGGTAACCTTTGATACAAAAGAGTGTTTGTTTTGTATTCGGCTGTACTATCGAGTACCGGACAATTATAGAGGTTAAATTACCACATTATGATTAAGTGTCAATTCAGCGCCATTCGCGATTATTAAGATGGAAATTCATACTCGTAAAGGTTGGACTTGGAATGTTGACAGGTGAATGAAAGAAGTAATAAATGTTTTTATACGTTCGTTGAAAAATAGGAAATTATATTACTGGGTCAGTTTCCTAATGCATCTGTTATTTTTACGTTAAAAGAGGGTGAAACAAAGGGCCGTAACAGTTCAATTTACTTGTTTTTCATTGCAGTGCCCGCAACAGGTTAATAATACACACTCTCGAATCTCTAAATTTACTGTTGTAAAAATACTACCCACGTGGAAAAATTAATTTTATAACCTCTTTCGCAAGTTTGCAAAAGTTTCTGCATCCTATAAAACACATTTCGCGATCAAAAAATATATCTTGAAACGCTTTAGGACGCTATTCATTTCTTTCTGTTTAATGTAACCCCGTGATACAATTATTTTAATTGATATTTCCATATTATCAACTTAATATAAACTTGAAAATTATTTAAAAGAAAAGAATAGTTATATTCGAAATGTGATACCAACGTTATTTTAAGAACTAGTACCAACATGTACCGACATTCTCAGCAGGCTTCAGAAATGCTCCAAAACAGTTCAGCAAGACAGTAAAACATGCATTATGTAACAGAGTTTTTAAATCCATACGCCAAATGCATGGAAGTGAAAGTACACGTTGAAAACGAAACGAAATAGTTTTACAATGAAATTAAAAATGAAAGGAAAATTAACACTTTAAGAGATCAAATTTTTCTGAGGGGAGAAATGGGTGCACAGGTAACCGCTGAAAATGAAATTATTAGCAAGTGGACAGATTTCTGGTTTTCTCGATCCATCTCTCTATAATCTCCATAAAGAAGAAAATATCGAAAGAGGTCAGGACACTGTGATTTATATCGCCGAACCGTACAAAGACCCACCATCGTTAGAAGAAGTTAAGAAAGTAAGACTTTAAAAAGTAATAAGCCTTTGGACAATATGGAATCAAGTGATAGTTGCTAAGAAGTGAGGGTAATCGTATGAAATAATACCTACAGTAATAAAGCGAGAGGAGTGGAATGCAGTATTATAATTTAATTGCTTGATAGCGCCATATAACTTAGCATTCAAAAGAAACGTTATAAAGAAATTATATCGTTTCGGCAACTCATTTTATGGAAACGCCAATTAATGAACGGGATTCTGATACTTTTACGCATACTGTGAGCTATCGAAAACGTCGGAGTCATCAACAGAAGCGAAGTTATAGTTTCTCTTTAAATCAGTATGGAATTGTTATAACATTCTGTCCCGTGCTTCTGTTTAAAACAATATTGGAAAATTATTCATCATGGATTCATGTTCATGGATTTAGTGTTCAAAAGGTTGCGAATGCAGGAGTGGGGGTAAGCCAATCAGCTCATGTTCATCTGCAAGTAAAACTTCCATTTTTTTATTTTGGGGTAATTCGTCGAGAAATTAAGGATGTGATATGTTTCTCGGGAATAATTTAACGGAATTTCTAGATACACACTCTACAGATATACCGTGTTTGTTACCTTATCTCTCTAAGCAGATTAGAACCCTCAATCATTAATAGCGATAAGTAAAGTTCTGACGAATATCCCGTGTGCCCTCATGAAAGTCGATTCTACTTAGGATATTTAAAATCTATTTCCAAAATAATGTTTTTTAAATTAACAAAAATACTTCAAGGGTTTTAAACTTTTGTGAAAATTACAGTGAACTCTAAACTTTTACTTAACCACAGTACTAGTGCCGAATAATTTAGAAAAAATGTGCCTAAAAATATGCGCAATCTCCTCTACTAATTAGCGCCTCTATAAAATTAATTGTCAAAGCGATATTCTATTCGTTTATGATGTTTGTCGAATGCCATTTAACGTGGCGCTTTTAAATAATTAGATAATAATACTTCATTTTGCTGTTCTCCCTAATTACTAGTACGAATCATTATGGAGCGGATACACACTTTTCACGATCTCAGTGAAGACAGGAGAATACCTCAAGGATGCGCCCCTGCCAACGTGAGCACTGAATTGTTCTCCCAATGCCTTTTCCTCGGAGAAAATTAAGTCCCCAACCTACAACTCCTTCCAAAAACACATCTCCGTTCAAACACAACCTACCCACTCGCAACTCGCATGGGTAGTATGGTGAGTCCTCAGGCTACATACCCTATGTGGATCAAACCAAATAAACTAGGCCCTCAGTCCAGTCCAGGCTGGTCACTTTTGGTATAGGTAGCAACCAAGTACCATCAAATAAGACTACAGCAACGAAAAAGGACCTAACAGAAGATGGATCTGGATCAACCTCGAAGGAAACATAAAAATGACCATACCGACAAAAACACCTAACAATTTTTAATGAACATTGTTGCATCAAGTTTCTATAGGAAGCAACCAGCGCATAGGCGTCAGTGATAATAAGGTACAAAAAAGGATGGGGGCAAAGCATTAAAAGGAGAAAACTACAAAAATCAAAGGCCCCAAATAACATAGAAGAATTCGAAAACATGAACAATCAAATATCCACATCCACAACAGGCTTGTACGTCAGGCTATGAATTAGTATTTTCGGAAAAAAGAAAACTAGAGTAAAATTCTTCTACACATTAGAACACTAATGAAACAACACAAAAATTGCAGGAAAAAGTATCATTATACGCGAACTGATGGCGATTAATAGCGAAATTTCCAGTAACATAAGAAAAGCTATAAGACGTTATACTACCTAACACTCGCATTCAAACGTAAAGTATGCAATCAATGTGTGCTCCCCATCATAACATACGGAGCAGAATAAAAATGAGCACGTACAAACTGAGAATAACCCAATATAAGACGAAACGTTTTATATTGGGCATAAAATTAGTTGGCCGTAAAAAGAATAATAGAGATCTTCAAACGAACAAAAGTGGGGAATACAATAACAAATATGGCAATACGTAGGACGTATGGCTAAACTTAGCAATGTTAGGTAGACGAAGAGACTATTGGAATAGCGACCATCAAGCGACAACAGAAAAGTAATACCTACGGCTAGAGAAAGAAAAGATATAAAAAGAATCGAAAGTCAGTGGATGAGCTTGGTTTAAGACCGCAAGATATAGTGATTAACAAGGGAGGCCTATGTCCAGCAGCGGAGAATAAGCTGAGAATTTATATTGAAAATTATGGCTCATTCTACTCGTAATTAACCATTAATTATGCAAAAACTATTGTATATTTCAACTTGACATTTTAAGGGGCTGGAAGGCGTAATTGGGACTTTCCATTAGGCAAATATTATATAGTTGCGGTGTTTTTCAATTTGCTTTCAAAAGGTTAAAAAATAGCTGCTTTCAATATTGTGGAATTTCTGCAAGATTTTTTCTAAATTCTTTAATAACTTCTTTTTCCACACACCTTTTACATATTTATAATTTTTTTTATCTTTGTTGATGTTGAGTGACAATTCTTTTCAAAAATCTATAATTGCAAAGATAATTGTTTAGTGAATAGCTTCCACATCTTTCCAAATACTTTTATTAGGATTATTATTGATATAAATTTTTTAAATAAATTTTTTTTCTGGTGCTTTATCCTCGGAATAGCTGTTCGAATATAGAAAAAAAATTGTCATTAACAAAAATATTTATTTTCAGGCTTCAAATTTCACACCAAAGCGGAGGAAAACTGACACCTTAATCACTATTTGCGTAAATAGATTTCCTAAATTTAACAAAATATGTAAAAATTTTGTAAATCTAAGAATTTTAATTGAAAATCACATAAAAACTTTATATAAACATAAAATTTATTGGCAGACTGCGTAGTAAACAAATTACATATGTCATAAATTTGAGATAGTTGTTCCCAACTGCAAAAACAAGTTTTTATAAGTGTAGTTTCAATTACAAAAGTTTAGAGTAAAAAGAAACTATTTGCAAAAGTAATTAAGGTGAGAAAAACTAATGGAAATCGTTCGCGGAAAGAGAAGTTATATATTTAAATACTGGCGTTTTTATTTTCATTCAAAATTTCCAAACCTAAATTTTGTAAAAAATAAACAATCTAACCCAAAAAAATATATATATATAATACAAACATATTTATAGTCAAAATCTTACCGTTCATCCTCCGTAGATACTTTGTCCTTCCTCTCCAAAGGGCTCCCGTAGTGACCCAAATTGTCGAGGTCGGGATCGGCTGGCTGATCAGGCTGCAACTGACAGTGATCCAAGCAGCCGTGCCTGCATATTTCAACCTGAAAGGAAAAATTTAATGATAACTTACCGAAGGGAATATCTTGAAAGCGTTTAACATGAACTCATCTCGACGCCTATAAGTTGAAATGATAGGTCAGATTAACCGTCACCGGTCGGAAAGCTGACAGTTTGATGGAAAAATCATAAAAAACAAAACAAAAATATTTGACTTGATGGCTGTATTTAGGAGGAAAAATTAACAAATTCTGGAAACGCCACAGTATATAATAAAAGTAATTTTAAGATTCATAACAAACATTCCATTGAATGCCACAATGAAACGTGACAAGCTCAACCATGGATTTTATAAATGAATTTGAGCAAAGATTAGTTCCGCCACGAAGATACCAGCACGGTATATATCAAAGGGCACAATAAACATATCGATGAATTGGGTTAGTTTTTGTTTCATTTTAACGTTATAAGAACATTAGCGGCGTCTCGGTTATTTTTTAACATTTTTTCCAAAGAGTAAATCAGTAATGATACTCTGCTTCTTTTTCTCGGCATTTCCGCGGATGAGAGTACTTTTACTCGGCGGTGGCTTCAAGTAAACACCGTTGTTTACATTCACACACTCTCATCTTTTCAGTCTGTAACCTCTAAGGATAAGTAACGAAAATGACGTTCGTGTCGGAAGCAATCGAAAATTCGTCAACATAATGGCGTTAATTTTTATTCAATATCTCACCTTGCATTTAATGTGCACCGAAAGCGCATCGGGAAATTTGAAGGCATGGAAGAAGGCATAAGTGATGACGGATGCTCGTTCGTCTGCGCCGCGTGCTTTCAGAAACCTGCTAATCATTTTCGGGCGCAACACGCAGCCGAACTCGTCTGACAGCTGGATAATGTGACCTGCGCCGTCGGAGGCGATGCACGATTTCACGCGCATGTCGAACTCACCTGCAACAAATAGTTTACCTAAAATTCGGTACACTGAACCTCAGTGCTGGGGCTGTACGCCAGACAATAGACGTAATGAAGTTTTGCTATTAAGTTTACCAGCAATTCACTTGGTTGGCACATTTTTTATAAACTAAAAACAACTAAATTAACTAAAAAAGTAACTTTTCTTGGTCTTTGGATTACATCATGCAAAGGATTGAACGCATTATGTTTTTTTTTACAGGATTGGACGGTATCTTGGACACATTTAGGGGAGTTGAGAATTTGCAAAATTGTGGCAGTAACATTTTCTAGTTCCCCCTTGCTATTAGCTTGAAACACTGTTAAAATAGTGACCTCTACATGCCCAGCGACGACCAGGCTATCAAGATATCAAGGGCAAAGTGGATAACACCGAAATTGATCGCTGAATATTACAAAGTACGCTTAGAATAAATATTAAACAAAATCAATAGTCAATTGGATTTTTCTGTGCCACCAACTTCGATTTGACAAGAAATTCCTGCGGTAGAACCATCGTTGTTTTTTATAGCAAACGTTGGATTATTCATTAATATTCAATGGGAAACAGTAATAATAGATGCAAACAGGTATCGAGTGATGCATTTTTATTCATTTTTATTCGTTGAAATTCCGTTATGTCTAGCCATAAAATTCAAATGAATGTTTGAAGAATACGAACACCGATTGCTTTGTATAAATAATTCTTTGTACGTTAGTTGTAATGCGATAAATGAATATAGGTAAACAGGCATATTATTTAAATTAGCTGGCTAACCTAATATAACTGTTATTGTAAGTGTTTTTTTTTTAAATCCATCACTGACAAGAAACTGCTGATATATGCAGAGACGCTTTAGCTAATCATCAATTATTTTGCAAAATTCTTTAGGCAATTAAAGGACTGTCTACGAGATTTAGGAAATTATTTACCAGGTTCCCATATTGTTTTGAGAAAAGATCATTCATAATTGTAAAGGAAAATACAAGGGATAAAAAAGTTGTACACATTAATTATTAAACTGTTTCATATTAATAATTGGAAAGTGTGACTCAACAGTTCGCCTCTCAACGTTCCCCACAAAATAAATCCAGACAACCTTTTAAACGAAAAGAAATTTACAAATATCAATAAAGCGGTCACGTTTGTATAAAATACGGCATTACTCAGCCCCTGCAATTCCTCTTTGCAGACTTTCCATGTTTATCAAGTCGCTGATTAAATTGTCAGATACGACTAATCGCAAATTTCTTTAACCTAAATTGATACAAATCAAACAGTTGGTAGCTTGCTTGGTAAAGTGTTTAAATTCGTTTCTTCCTGATGTATTGCATTGATTTAAAATATTGTTACAATGAGCCACATAAGTTGTCTCGCAAATGTTACATGCCTACCATCTGGTATACATTAGCTGCACAACCATTTCGGTGCGATTATTTTGCATAAGATCGGACAGTTAGGTCGAAAATTTTATGTTAGTGGCGGATTAAGTGGATATTGTGAAACTCACCTCTGTAATCATTAATGGCAACGACTAGTGTTAAAGTTGAACCTAAAGGTACTATTCCGCTCACAGAAGGAGCCCAAGGGCCCTTTCCGTGTTGTATCTCCATCCAGCAGTCTACATTATCTCCTAGAAAAAATAGAAACATCAAAGCTGTTGGTTACATGTCCATAATAAAGTATTTGTAAATGTTTTGCTAATAGAAAGTTACGAAGATAATCTCATCAAAGATAACGGAAATTATTTTTCAACAAAAGTTGTTGGACAACCAGAAACAAATCCAATGAAACGATCAGCATAACGGCCACAATGTAGGTGGTCTTAGTACCGCAGTGACCGCAATGAGAATTAACCTTACCTCTAAAATCTAATTGTATTACATCTAAATCAGCTATGACCATTGGAGGTTTTGAGGCGGTCTTCTCGTAATCGTTGAACCATTCACACCTCAATCTTTTCGCCTCATCCCATACTTCCAGCAGGTCCTTATCGTACTGTACGACGACCGTATTTTCGTAAAACTGACCATTCAAATCCGGCTTGGTACCACATCTCGCGTAAGCTATTCTGAACGAGAAAAACGTTTGTCCCGTCGACGGTGGCACGTATACGCATCTGAAAAATATACAATTAAATCTAGCGATTATACGCTGCTGTGAAATTCCTTTTAGTAATCACATTAACGTTCTCTGTGTTTTATTTACCAAGCACTTTATACACTATGTTCACGGGATGAATTACAAAGTGGTAAGACCTGAAAATCTGAACTAAAAACTCAGTAATTCGATGTACATATGCATGTTAGCATATGAAACTGTGTAAAGTAATTTGTATGAGTACTCAGTTTTGCAGAATGTCTGTTACTTTTAAATTTTATCGTGAAAACGATGAAAACACAATTAAAAAAAGGAGGAGCACACAACAATGTCAATAAACGCAAAAGTAGGCCTAAATACGTTTGTGGGACAAAATCTTAATTTAATTTACATTTTAATTTAATTCAAAAAAGTTCCAAAAGTGCAGAAAATGTTAGAAACTGATTTTATGTTTAAAAAGGTGGACATTGTACATTTTCTTTTATTTAAAATCAAAAGGAGGAACTGCTCACAAAAAAGCAGGAGGTTGTAAAACATTCTAATTTGATTTTAATTCAAGAAAATTAATAAGAAAATTATCCTTCTTGTTAAACTAATGGACGTAATTTTTAAATATAATAATTTTGTTTTAAAATTCACCAGCAAATGAGTTGGAAATAGATGATAACAAATAATGGAGTAGGCAGGTGTTTTAGTGATTGAAGTAAAGAATAGGCAAACAGTACATAAAATTATAAAAGAGTTAGCAGGGTTCGAAACAATGGGGCACAAAATAAACCAAGACGAAGCAATACGAATAATAAATTTGCAACAGGAAAATAAAAGTGAACAAATTAAAATATTTTGGGAAAACATGAGTCAATATTGCAAAAAAGGAAACAGATATTAAAGAAAAAAATTCTGACTGTTATAGGGGATAATAACATGACGGGAATAGAAAATTATTATATAACAAAATAGTACGTAATGCCACAAAGATGTAAATGTATATAATCTTAGTCGGATCGAACATAGCGTATTGAACTGAAAAAATTGGTGATGTTCTTCGCACAACTTTCTCATTCGACGTACGAGCTCTATATACGTTTACAAGCTTTTGAGTGAACTAAAATAAGAGAAAATTAAGAAAAACTACACGTTGTTCCCAATGATGAAGTGCTCTTTAGGGTAATTTTATATCTAAATATTTCAAGTAAAATATAGAAAGACTAAATGTTGTGCTCAAAACTAAAATAAACTATAAGCTGGAAATAGGAAATCTATAGTCCATATTATGTATAAAATACTATAAATGGTTAATAAAATTAGTGATGAAGCTCCTGGATTCCAGATGTCCCACTGAATCAATTCAAAACACCCGCTACCTCATTAACGGCATAAAAAACCCCGCCATTGTGAAGGACGCGCACACTTCAAGGGAATTAAATATATTCGTAAGGCATTTGTGGATTTCAATAAAGGATTTACCACGAGGAAAAGGTTGGAGAATAAATCCAGAGGAATTGTTTAAGAGTGATAAAAATGGCCATAAGCAGGGGAGATCGTATAACGAGGAAAATGCTATTATTCGTTATGGTTCGGATTTTAGTGCGAGATACATAAAATTTTAAACTGCTAGTGCACTTTACGTTTATAACACCATTTCAGTTTAAACTAGTAATAAATGAATAAGAGCGCCTGGTAATAAGTTTAATGGTTTAAGTTTAATGTGGCCCTTAAATTTTTATTCCATAAACGAGAAAATATTTCATGGAACATATATACTAAAAACTTTAATATCTAAAGCAACCATATTTCCTTTATACTCAACAAACAGTTTACATTCCATAACATAGATTCCACTTCGTTATTAAAATTTTGAAAATGAATTTCCCCACATAAACGTTACGTTAACTTTACTTCTATTTGCTTGTATTTTTAGTATTTAAAATTTTATTTGAGTATCTTTTTTTGAGTAAATGTATTGAAATAAATGATAGATAAAAACACATTTTCATTTTCCTCACCTAGGGTCACCATGCTGTCCCTTCGATGACACTATTCCTTCGAAGGGCTGAGAAAACGTAAGATGAACGTCCATATGATCTTTTCCGCACATCACTTCTAATGACTGAATGGAAGGCATGCCTTCCGGTCTGTCGATCGGCCATAAGTCGCTGGTGCTTTTTGCCACGTTGATCATCTGTAAAGAAAAAATAACTTTAGAATAAAATTTATACCATTGCTTATTTTTAAAACTGAGAAGGTACGAAACGATTACACAATCAATGACGGATAAAAACAAATGCCATGTTTTCATGTGAAATATGTTGAATAACTTAATAGCTCTACATAGAGTAACAAAACAAGGTGTTTGCCTTATAAACAAATTTTCACAAAGGTAAGATTACCAGTGCCACATTAGATATCGAGGTTAGTGTATTGGTATTGTTAATTTTGCTAATTTATTTTAGGTTACTTCTCTTAATTACTT
The DNA here is from genome assembly GCA_963576515.1 of Cryptocephalus primarius. Taxonomy (NCBI): domain Eukaryota; kingdom Metazoa; phylum Arthropoda; class Insecta; order Coleoptera; family Chrysomelidae; genus Cryptocephalus; species Cryptocephalus primarius. The sequence goes on along the minus strand of OY754936.1, from coordinate 19,014,445 downwards.
ACTTAGTGAACAATTTACGGGCTGGGAAATAATTGATAATTTAATTAAACCTAATCCTATATTTTACCAAACACCTTTTGAAACCTGAAAGAAAGACAGCAAGAACCAGGTTCAAAAACCAGGTAAAAGAAAATCCAAAAAAAAAAACAAGGATTAACTTTAAGTCCTAAGTAAGAGACAGAAAGGAATGAAAGGCAAATCCCACCAGAAGTTGCACGCGATAATAATAACAAATGAAAGAGTTTTACATTACAAAAAGTCTTATTTGGTTTACATTTTTGCAAGGGGTTTAGTCTGCAAGATGTCCGAGTGTGTTTAACTGTCCGGTAAATGCAAAATCAGGGAACTCGCGATAAAAATATGAGAAACTGCAATCTTCGTAAAGGAGAGATTACGAAATATTTAGGTGTCTGGTTCGACCGCGGCCTAAGCTTCCATCATCACATCAAGTAGACTGTAGAGAAGATGAATCGGATACTCCCCACTTTATTGAAGATGTAGGAAATCTCAGTTTCAAAAAGTAAAAGATGCTTGTGAGTGTTCTGGGTTCTATTATGGTACATACAAAACAAATTTTGTTCCGGGTACTCGAAAAAAACAATGGCTGAGATCTATGCAAACCATACAAACTGCCGTTTTCCAGATCTGCAGTAAAAATAGAACATATTCTGAGAGGTCGCTTTTCTGCCAGACCGAGTGCAATATCCTAGTCGACATATAAGTCCAGAAGAGGATCCCCTCCACCGACATACTGGATTAGGTCTTTTTCAGACCTTTCCTCTGCCAAGCTATGAAAAAATATCGAAGACTTTATACGGACATGTGGAGATAAATTACCTTTTCTAATTTCTAAATGCTCTGCCATTGACCGGTCCAAGGTCTAAGAAGTGAAAAGAGAGTTTTTGATAAGTATAGCATAGTATACCTTGGCATATAGTTCTTACCGCAGAGTCTACATATTTTTCGACGGGAGAAGGAACAATCGGAGATAATTAGAATTTAAACTAAAAATATTTGCATAGCAACCAAACCGAGTGGAGTTAAAAGTAACACGTGGGGAATTTGTCCTTAAAAGGAATTTCCGTTGAGAAAGCTCACATGCGACGTAAGTTACTAGCCAGCACCCAGACTAAACCAAAGCAGCATTGTTTGAAGATGCGGCGATAATCTGACATTAGTAATGCTAATAGCGAACCGGGCGCGGTAGCCTGCGGGTTTTTGACCCGTTTCGTCGATTCGTCGATGGGTCCGATAGCATGCCCATCATAACCATTCCCACACATAACAACACGTACGCACATACATGTAGGTCCCCATACGTACTAGGGCCAACAAGCTTTCGGCCAGGCTTAAGCCGGACATTATTGGAAGTTTGATATGCCGGTTGGTCTTAACGGCTCAAATTTTCCTTCGTTTAATCGACCGCCTGGTAAATTAAATGTCGGCACTGTCTATTTCTACGTAACTATTTTAATAATGAATAGCGGATTGCACGATTGAATAAGACATCTCATCCGAGCGGAAAGATAATGAGTTATAGTACCTTTAAAAACTTATGTATGCGTTTTTATTATATATTTATTATTTGAACAGGAGCACAAGCGGGACGAAACCACGCAGAGCAGATGTGAATTAGCACATCTATCTTAGCCATCTATAAAGTAATAAATTGTTTGCGAACAAAAAAGGTTTATGTGGGTTAATTTTTCATTAAAGTGTGACGAAAAATAAAAAAAATACCTACATGAAAGATGTTTCAAAGCGCATCGTAAGATTTCCCAAAGTATGAGGGAGAGACATTTTACAATCGTCGGTTTAACTAATGTTAGAAAAGGACAGAGACAACAATCTGATCTTGCGATGTGGAACGGTATTCTGAAAGAACCCTACTGGTTATAGATATTAAATTAATATTGTTACTGCCATTTCTGTGTAAAAAATGTTGTCTAGTAATTATCAGCAATAGACATAGTTTAAAATTTTGTAATTCAAAATTTTGACGATTTAAAAATGAATTGATGTAACACGTAGGTACAGTTTTCAAAATCGATTCAATGTTCCTAATTTTTTAATAACTTATTATATTGTAATTTCAGGTAATCTCTTGTATATTTCTGCTACTGTACTGTGATAAAATGCAGTACACAGCCAATCATAATAGAAGTTATTCATACGGTTGTAATCCGATACTCAACTTCAATGAAATCAACAACTACAGTCACAATAACGACATAATTATATTACTGCCAGTAAATATCATTGCTAATTTCAACTCCGAGATAATTACAGCAATCCAAACGCTCCGTTAAATTGTAACTCAATATTTGTTAACACATTAACTAATAAATAAGTAGTTAATAATTTCTCGAGTGAGAAAACCACCATGATAGACGCTCAATACTTCCTGGTAGGTGCAGCACATTACGATTTTTTTCTCATAGGTTCCCAGCGAAGCTGTTCATACGTAGGATGCATAAATCATATGGTAATCGAATAATTACAAGTGCGTAAAGGCTGGCGAAATTAAGCACGCGAGTGGATTTTGCGGTCACATAAGAATGTTACCGCTAGCAGTCATATAGCAAAGGTGAAGATAAAAATCGTCACAAAAAAAATTCATCGAAGATATTCAAGATTGATATTTACAACAAAGCGTTCCTCAAAAAAAGGTTTGTAGAAAAGTTTACATTCTTATTTTAACTCAATATGTATTTGCAATAATAATTTGAGGCAATATTTCAATACAACAAAACAAAACAGGCCCATTAGCAAAGCTGCCTGTTAAGTTACTTGTTAAATGTAGAAGTTTTGAGGAAAGTTCGTGTTCACCTATAATCCGATGAGTTCTTAGAACTTCACGACAATTGAACTTCCGATATAAAACCAATCGTTATGAGACCCCCAGGATTTTCGAGTTATAGTTGACCTTCAATAAGTTAAATTTACATGGATTCCAAAGAATGTTATTCCCATATTCCCATATTAATTTCCATAAAATGTCCCATATTTTATGTGAAAATAAGTCTTTAGATCTTCGACTTACAGAAATATTCGACATACAGAAATTTGAGTTACAAAAGTTAGGTTGCAAATGGTTGTTATTTAACTGTTATTAAACTAAAATTTCCTATAATAGTAACTAAGAATACTGCAGTAGATAAATCTTAATAACAAACACAACAAATACAGAAATTGTATTTGGGTCTCCAAGTAGAAAAAAATATTGACAAGATTATTAATAAAATTTAAGTCACCATAAATATATTGAATCAAGTAGTTCTAACAAGTAACTAAAAGTCTTTGAGGCGGCTACGATGTTTTATTTTGGTATTGGGACCGTCTGAACAAAAAATAATCAATCATTCGATTGTCAAACTAATCGGAATAGCGGTTAAAAATTTATATATTCAGATATTGCGAAAGAATGATACACTACAACTACGATACATAATATATTTAGACCAAGAGTCGTTGGAAGAAAAAGTCGAATTGTTGAAACTTTCGTAACACCGGTTTTCTCGGCGGTTTTGGTTATTTTTTATGATCTAAACAAAATAATATATAAACAATGCCTACAACTCGAAAAATGTTTTGAAATACGACAAAATCAATAAACTCTTCCAAAAACTCTCAACAGTAAAACTACAGAAAAATAATCTCCAATATACATCTTTCAAAATGAATCCCAAAGTTCTCAATAAAATTGTAAATTTGGTCACTTTTTTGCAACGAATAGCGCAGTTACATTGCTGACAAAATTCTCTTGAAAACGAAGGTACTTTTAAATTCCAACGAAAAATGTAGTGTAATGGAGTAACAATAAATTAACAAATAAATTACTGTCAATGTTTGGGTGATCCACGAATAATTTTCAAAACGGAATTTTGAAGTAGTAACCGAGTAATCCAACTCACTTATTTCCCACACACCTAAATTTTTGTTACAAATAGTCGAAAATTCTTATAATATTGAAATTTTGTAAATGTACACTTTAATTGACTTGTTGGGAAACAAATGAATGTATTAATATAAGTGTTATGTCTATATAATAAAATAGTTGTCTTGTATTGCCTCATTCCTTGAAACAAAAATATTGGAATGGTCACTTGATTATTGAAATACTTAGATTCCAAATAATTGAATATTGAAATCATTAGCGATTTCCAACACTATTCTTTACTAGAAGATTCTGAGTATATGATAATGTACTATCAGAAAGACAATGATATTCTAACCTCTGGCAACAGCACAAATTTTACAACGGTTTATTGTGCCAGAAATAGTTACTACCCTAGCATTTAGCGTTGGAATGTTTAAGTTTAGTATACGAATAACCCTACCAAGTATTTTCATTTATAGCACAAAATTATTACGTATTGCCTGAATTTATACGTGTGTGTTGAGAACTTAGAAACAACATTTAACAAAAGATTAAATACGGGAATCTTTAAAGCAACTATAAGTTGGAAATAAATTTCTGAAGGCAATTACAAACACTAGAAATGTAAGAGCACAGCAGAAAAGTATCCCAAAATGTACTACGACAAGTTAAGTTCGATAAGTTATATATTTTTTAATTTCCTCATGGATGAAAGAGCAAGTAGATACTATAAGGGTTCTAACAAGCATCTTAGTGGTATAAGACTACTACAGTAGATATGTATGTTTATATCAGAATTAAAAATATGCCTATGAACTCGTAATATACTTCTGTGAAAATAACCCTTGAATATAAAGTAAATATTGTATATGGCAAAAAGAATTTGAAAAGTGTAAAGATAGATAATATACATTAGCTCTTCGCTCCCGTTGGAATATAAATGTTCTTTCCTTTCCCATTTCTCTGTTGTTCTCTGTATACAAGTCGGATAGTGAAGATGACGCTCGCTCAGTTTACCTTCTGGCTTTTATTTATTATATGAAATTGGTGAATAGCGACATTGCCTGGTGTGTATCGACAATCACCATTTCGTTCGGTGAAAATGTGAAATATTTCCGAAAATATTATTGTTTCGGGCTAAAACCGGTTAATGCCAACATATACCGATAGACTACGGCGAAAAGGGCGAAATGCCGAGAAAACCGGAATCCAATAGTCTAAATCGGATGTCAGGTTTTAATGAAGATCAGGCCGTTCAAATTTAAAGAGAACTAAATATTTGTAAATTTCTACTGTACCAAAACCATGCAAGACTCGAGCTCAAGAAGGTCAAATAATTTCAAGACATCTGATGAAAGCGGGAAAGCAGTAAATATTATCTGCTATTTCAGTGCTTCTGAAACTTGCTACGTGCCACCAATGATCATATTTCCCCCCTATAGAATGTCAAATACCGTCACTAAGAATGGATACCACCTAATGCAATTTATTCTTGTTTAAAAAGTGCTTGGAGCAATGAAGAACTTTTTCACCAATGGTTACAACACATCGGTACAATTATATTTCTATAGTAAATTTTGACCATTGCAAAGAACATGGCATGATTCTTATCATAATACCTCCCCCATACATCGCATAAGCTTCAGCCATTGGATGTACGTTTTTATGGTGAAATAAAATCAAAAGTGTTAAGACTATGGTTTCACCTTTTCCCAACGTCCACGACAGCCTATCAGCGTATGTCAACAATCGATGGTTTAAGATTGAAATAATTATATTTTCGGATTATTTCCGACTTTCGTGGAACGAAAAGTTGAATGTTCACAACGTATGTTGAAGTGTCACCTCCGACCACTTTGACAGTAACATATATAATTGGAAATTGGTAATGTAAAAAGTAAGCAAAGTCATAGATGATTGTTACAGATTTATGGTGCTTAGTCAAGTAAAAAGTGTAGTAGTAGAGTGAACTATTTCCATAGATCGTAGGTACACAATTAGAATGCACGTCTAAACAAGATTCGATAGTTTTTTACCAACACGCAAATCGTGCATATTTCATGCCGCGGAAGAGGAATCACCTTGTATGTCCATGAATCGGGCAGTGACACGCCTCAAATCGGCGTTGGTATAATTAACGCTTCGTCCATTTTTCATTATCATGGCCGCCACGCAGTCTGACTAGTTGCAAAACAGACCCGCACTTAGCAGATTGCTAGGATCGAGAATATCAACCAGAGAAATCGATGAATGGACCGATGGAACAAGATACGTTCGTCGATAAAAATCGTAAAAATTAAAAAGTTTACATTTTCACGTTCGAAAACTCGAACCGTTGCTTGTTTATTTCGCATCTACAGTTAGCCTCGACGGTTGGTAATTTTTCTTCGTCTGTTAAGACGACAACTCACACGCTCACACACATTTTTATTATTTATTGTAAATGTTGTAAATAGCCTTACTCTTCTCACGGTCTTTTTCATCCTCCTTACTTGACGGTCTTAGCATTCTTACCATCTGTTTCTTCGCCTTAAGTTCGTGTTATTGTTGTAACGTTAATTCTGTCTGTTATTACTTCTCAAGTTCTGGAAACAATTCTTGGCACGTATTCTTTTTGAACATATGCGACGAAATTTCTAATTTTTTCCATTCTGACAGTTCTATCATACGGCGTATTAAGACCACGTCCTTTTAAGCTACTCTATAGCTTCAGTGGTTATGAGTTTTCTTTCGGTTTTAGTTACTTGTTCAACGGTCGAACCTGTTTTAAATTCAAAGGCAGAGCAGACACCGCGAATTATTCATAAATGGACAGATAATTGTTGACACTCACTGCCTAGTGTGTACAGATGATAATTTAACGTAACCTACATTTTCACTAAGTGTTTATTCCATTCCAGAAGTATTGTATGCAGATTTCGAAATGATTTCGGAAACATTTCACTTTAGTTTGTTTAAAATTGTATTCTAAACGTCATACAGGCTTCATGGTGCCAAATGAGAATTCAATAATGGTTGCATGCATGTTACATTTACATTATCAAAAAGAACTAATGGTACCAAATGACAATTCAATGCTTTGTGTACGAATGTTAATATTTACATTTCTCCTCAAGGTAGTCCACATATTTCCATGTATTCCTAATTCTAAAACTAATCCTAACTCCTGAATGATAAAATCTATGTATTTTACCATGCATTTACTTTATTCCAGACAATTTGAAGGACGCCAGGAATATCTTTGTTGGTTTGACATGAGAATGTTGGTGTCGCGGTTTTCACTTCAGGCTGTGTTGAACACAAAACAATTATAGGTAAAAACTCTGATAGTTAATCAGTACCCTACGCCTAGTGTAGTGACTTGTTATGCCAAGAATCACCCCTTGACTAAAGAGCCCACATCATTTGAAGCGAATGGTAGGTTAAAAGTGAAGTCTATTTCTACGAACACTTAATGAGTGGTACTATTGGCAGTATATTGACCTCCCAAATAATGGCAAAAAATACGACTTTACTCGTGTGAAAAAAGTAAGCATCTCTTTAATATACAACCAACAGATACAATCATCAAATTACGCTGGGAAGTCTTTAAGAATATAGACTTGATTCAGCGCAATTTTGTTCAGCTGGTTAATAGCAATTTAAAGATAAAATAATTCTTACAGAAGAAAGGTAAAAATTTTTTGTAAATATTAACATATGGTCGTACTCAGTAAGAATGGTTTTAACATTCGTTTGTTATTTTATTATATGACACTACCGACACGGAAAAACGTTTAAGTAAATTAAATCTTAATAGTTCATTTCATCATCAAGCACCTTCATTTTGAGATCTTAATAAAAATATTATTAACAGATATTTTGATTAAAACGTTACTTAAGCCTAAATAAATATGGTGCGCCAAGAGGGTCATGAATACCACCTTTGTTCGATGAAGGTGTCTAACAAACAGTTGTATTAAATTGAACATCCATACTCAATCACAAACGGTACTGTTTTCAATACTATGTTTTTTGAATTCACTGAGCTCATGACTGCAGTGAAAATATAAATGTCACAAATAGATTATTTGAATGAAATTTTAGTCGGCAAGTCTTGTTTCCCAACAACCGTGGGAAAATGGAACGTATCTAAAACCTGTCGTTAAAGCTGTTTGTATATTTCCCACAAATGCAATATGATAATTTCTCGATTCTTCAATTAATTAACCGATTACGGGGGCAAATAAAAATCGAAAATTTTTAAGTTGTAACTTGTTTTCCCAATTGGATTTTGTATGCGGTATATGTAGGTAGGTAAAATTGTAGATTACAAATGACGGGAAATGTAATAAGTTGTATTTAGTGTTTGACAAATGAAGGTAAGAAATGTTGAGATGTCCCTCCGAAAGTTAACATTACGGTAAATAAAATGCTTTGCTCATTGTGTAAGGTTGAAATACGTTCTACGCCACTCTAGTCGTATCATTCGGGAATTTTGTTAAAATCTTATAGGATGCAAAGTTGTTTTCTACAAATTTAAAAAGCATATCAATTATCGGTTCATTTAAGCAAATACAAAATCCTCCAAAGGTTTTCACGCATATTCCAAGAATTCTCTATCCTCCAGTCTCTGTTTTTAATATTTATGTGGTAATATGAAATTTAAAGAAAATCGAAGATACACTGGATTTTTATTTAAATGGAATTAAAACGTTGAAATATGAGCTTCGATTTTATAGTATTCAAAGTGCAAATTAGGCTATTAAAGTTTACTAAACACGTTTAACGTATTTACCATGTTTGGAAACAATTAAATCACTAATTAGCATTCTGTAAACATATTTTAAATTCTAATTAGTAAATTTCGAACGTTAAATATGTTTAGCCTCACCTACTGACTATTATCGATTTCTTTATGTTGAAAGTTGTTAAACTGAAAGGGATTTTTAATAAATCGTCAGTGTATCCCGTGGAGAAGGTAAAATTACCATATTACGTTTTATTGTTGTTTTAGTAAAAATATATTTAGATTCCCTAGAGAGAAATCTTTTACCGTTAAAATTGTTTACTTGACCGTTGACCTACGGCATCTGGTCAGCACAATGCTGCTCCGTAGTTCACTAGTATAATAAAATTACCGATTTATTAAGTACAACGCAAAGGAAGCATTAAGAATCTAAGGAATTTTTCATTTTTTCAATAATTCGATTGGAGGAACTTTGTGTACATTCAATTTCTACTGTGAATATACATATTTAAATAAATAACTTAGCTACATATGTTTGTGTACATTGTTACGTATTTCCAGCGGCACTTAAATGAAAGATTTGGAGACATGCTATAGCATAAAAATTGTTTTCCTGGTGTGGTTACTCAATTATATTGTATATGTACAGATCTCCAACTAATTGTTCTTTTGGAAATTGAATGAACGTTATGAACCACATAGAAATTCATCTTGCCCATCCCTAACATAAATTTGACATAAAAAGTAGAAATAGTACTTTAAAATTTCAAAATCGAAAAACAGTTGTTTTGAACGATTTTAAATTATTTAACTTGTTTTGTATTTTTATGTTAAAATATCGGAGGGATTCATACTGAAACGTATGGAAATATTAAGAACCTTCATTTGTAAATGTTCATGCTTCGATTTAATTAGGATAGTATATATTTACGACAAAAAAATCATCATTAAATTTTATATTTCTTAAATTTCTGTGTCTACAATTAACTAATTTAATAGACCGCATCCTATTAATAAAGATTAACAGGAAGCTGATTAATGGAAGGAAACTTTTAATTCCATCATTTCTTTGTTGATTCGTGAAGCGAAATAGGTACACTTGTTATAACATTTTAATTTATTGTTACTTGCATATCTGAATGGTTCGTAGTAAAATTTAACTTCATTACGTATTATAAAACTTCAGTACAGTGTTATTGCTAATTACTTTTAAATGAATAATTTATATCTTCATAGGTTTAACCTTTTTATTATTCTTTTTAGAATCCCAAACCAATAATAGTCTGGTTTTACTTAGGTTCACTTAAGAAACAATTTCTAAAAAATAAAGGGTTGATATTATTGGAATTACATTAGAAAGCATTAAAAACTGATAACTCAAAACTCAACAATGGCTACAGAACATGTTACAACAACGAATATATTTCATACATGTTTGCTTGGCATTAAATTCTAAAATAAAACTGTTACTAGTGTGACAAGAATGAAACTACTGATGAATTTATATTATTTTAAATAATGTATTTATCGTCTGCACTCAACAAGAACTATTCCAGTAAGAAGTACATCCAAAAAAGTTAACAAATGAAAGATGTGTTTTAAACAAGCATTTTAAAAACCTTTATTAGAACTAAAAAAGATAGTTATAGTAATAGCTCATCGTATGATAGTTGATCGCTTATAGTGATGCACACGAGAGTCTCATTTTCAAGTTTCTCGTGGTTTCGCTTTATTTTCGAGGCGAGACACTTTTGTTGATCTCCTCTAAATAACATATATAGATAGATATATAGATAAAGCGATAAACACGTTGTGAGTATTAATCCGTCTTACTGGGTCGCGCGCCGTCGTGACCATAGCAACCGTAGCGACCCTTGCCGGCTGCGATAAATTGAGGATGTACATTCTAATGTACACCACGACATTCAATAAATGGTTTTTATCGCTTTCTCCGGTTTTTCAAGATACTTAACTGAAATCCGTAATTCCATAAGCTTAACATAAATTACACCAAAGGCCCGTGTTAGGGTATTTTGACCAGGTAAATTTTATGAGCGCACGTTACGATTGCGGAATACTTACGAATTACAGGCTCCACAATAAAACCCTTCGCATAAAAGGCAATAAACACGAAGTTCAATATTTTTTAATTCAGGATAATCAATTTTTAAAGAAAACTAACGAAAGCGCAACTTCCCCAAGGGGAACATTTTCTAAATTGTACGTAGTCCATGAAATGGCATAGCGATTTGGGCATATTATTTTGCAATGATCACCGTCCCGTTACATTTTTAATCCCATACAAGTGGTTTGTCGATTAAAAAAAATTCAACAAATAATTAAAATTCAGGAACGATGTGATTACTGTAATTAAAGATACGTATCAAAAAAGATTACGCTGCGTGTGTCACTTATTCAATTTAGAAAAAGAACGAATACAGACACATCGTACGAAATCTCGAAACAGCCGAGAACAACCTCGTAAGTCCAGAACTTCCTTACTATGAGAAATTGAAGCTGCAGAAAGGTCGCTTTGTTTCTCGAGTTACCCAGTAGGAAACCCTAGAAATAGAACGCAACATATATGAGGCTATTGAGTTGAGGTACAGGGAGAGCTCAACGAAGTAAGCGTAAACCACGGCGATCACCACCAATACACGCGCACGCAAATAAATTGGTAGAAATTTAGATATAAGGGTAAATGTTTACATATAGTAATTTTAAGTTTAGTGTAGTTCGTGTTATATTTTCGTTTACCCACGCAGCACGATACAATATGATAGAACTGTAGACACATGCAATATATTTATGGTCTTTAGAACACAGAACCTCCGAATCCCCACATTATTTTAGGGGTATATCTTAGTATTTTATGTTCAAATAAAAGTTTGTAATTATTTGTAGTAGAAATTAAACTTACCAGAAGTAGACATGGGATAACAAGTGTAGGCACAGATATAAATCGCCCGAGATAGAATAATGGGCTCCGCATCTTCTCGTGGCCCTAGAAGACAAAATAAATTAAAATCGAAATTTATTTAATGTGTTTTGTTATACAAAGGCTATTATAAAACTTGTAATACTTTTCAACACGTTCGCAAAACGAATTAGAGAAAAATATTAATTATATTCCTTTACTAATGCCTATCTCGAGAAATGATTATTAAAATTTCGTAATTATGTATATATGATTACTAAAGTAGCGCAGGCAAAGCCATAACGATCAGATTAAAGTAGTCTAAAATTTTAATAGAACGAATGACCTGTTATTTACTTGGAGGGGCACCGTAAATGAAAATCGGCAAAGTTTAATACATGTAATAAGCAGTTTAATTGGATAATTACAAGAGATTCGAGATAAAAATATACAGAAGAGCTATGTCGATAAAATGGAAGAAGTTGGCACTCTTGTTAGACATCTAAAGGAATGGGAATTTAATTGAACATAAAGCAACACTGTTTGTAATGTAGGTACCTCGCGTAAACAAATAGTTTTGTGCCTATGGGCTTTCACGAGATCCTTCACCGTAAAACGATATCAACCGAAAATATAAATTAACGAAATACAAGTACGATGAGAGAGAAAGACCAGCAAGGTAAATGAAATAACCATTAACTTCGCTGTAAAAGGATATCAAGAACAACTGTTCAAACAAAAATATAATTAACTGAAGATTAAGAATCTAATGCCTGCATTCCTCTGAACGGAAGCGGCTACATCACCACCACGTGTTCCGTCATATTGGACGAACTGAACATGGGTACTCGTTTTAATTGTAACTTTTATACCTTTACGGAAAACGTTGCAAGTTGGGTCAATATCCCATTACGGGAGAAGTGTAATTGAACGGAGAAGCAAATGTAATTCCTGCAAGTGCTACAGTTTCACCAGAAAAATGTTTTCCTTCGCTTGTTAATTTTCTATTTAGAAAGAAAAAATAACAATAGTTTGGTCAGTTACGTCTTTTGACAGTTGGGCCATCATTTCAATTGATAACAACTAAAATCGATTTGATTGGAACTGATAGCAATAAAATTTACTTTACCTGTTTGACCCCCGGAACGCCATAAAACATAACCGTACCGCTTTTAATAGTAATGTTATTCTATGTGCACAGCTCGCATTTAAACATGGAAAATTTGCAAACATGTTGAGTTTGAATATTTATTTAGTCGATGTGTATTTAAATGTTTCAAAATGTAATTACAAAAGAAAACAGAAATTGATAACTACGAGCACCTTGGGTTATTTCTGAGAATTACTTGTAGTTAATAAGTGACAAAGACACCAATTTCACGAAGTTTGAACAAATATGCAACACTGTTTCAAGCCGAAATTACCGAATCAATGCACAATGGAGATATTAAAGTAAATCTTTTAGAAAATTATTGCCATCTATTCTGAGAGTCAAGCGGCAGTTAAATCGCTTGGCTCTGTCCAAGTTAATCCCATACTTATGTAGGACTGTTATTGGTAACAACAAAGCTAGGGAGTTAAAACAAGTTAATTCTGGTTGGAGCACGAGGCCACAGTGGGCATTTGGGCAATGAGAAGAAGGTTGATGCAGAACCCGACAAGGAGCGTCAAAAGCTTTCTGTAGCCCAGAGCCCTTCTGCGGAAATTAAAAGAGCACGTAAAAATTAAGGCATATTACAAAATTATCAAGAATTGTGGACTAAGGTGGTAAAGTAACAAAGTTTCTACTAAGCCAGGACGGAGGGGCGACCAAGACAATATCATTGTTTCTAACAGTGTATTATCGGCTCAACAAGCACATGAGCAAAATAGGCCTGACAAGACTCTATTTGTAGGTTCTGCCAGGAAGAGGAGGAAACTGTAAAGCATGTAATTTGTTTCTATGAGGTTCTAGCAAGACTGACGTTTCCAATATTTTGGGAAGAGAAACCAAAGGTATTAAGCTGCACTGGAGCGTCGACATCAAGATGTGTAGTTTAATAACCAAAAACAACCTAATCAAAATGCTCTAAAATATATGAAGGATAATCACAATAAACCTGAATATGTCGCGGTAGAAGAGGCCGTTCCTACAATTCAAAAAAAGTAACCCTTGTTTGTTTCTAAGTTTCATTTTGGGGATATCACTGTAAGCGGTAACTGCAATGAATAAGAGCCGAAATTTGGCGGTAGTATAGAGTAAAAATACAAGTTTAATATTTAATATCTATATCGCTGTGCGTTTTACAATTGAACAGTAAAACAAAGGATAGTTACAGTGCATTTTATCATACTCAACTAAAAAGTGGGCAGTGTATGCGCACTGCAATCACAATACAGCGATCATACCTTACCTACTTTTTCTATATTTTAATTTATGGTATACTAATAGCAGTTATTAAAATATCAAGGTTAGAATTAAATTTAATAACAATTACGCAGCGTAGTATACAAGTAACATAATTTATAAGTATGTGTGCCTTTCACGCCATGTTTAAATACCTTATGCTATTAAAATCACACTGTATGTTCTTGTATATATTAGTCTAACTATGTGGACTAAAATGAGTCCCCTTGGATGCTGTGCGTTGCCTGCAAGTGGTAGAAATTATTTTTTAGGAGAGCACTGTTTTTAACAACAATTAACTTTTGCAGAAATTTATGAATAGCTAATAGCTGTATTTCAGTGCCTCATACCAGTACAAGCGGAAATATAATTGTTTATTTATTTATTAGTTTTTCGATTGAAGTAATAGCCGAAATCGATTGTTTTGTGGACCCCACGCCAAAATAATTTAAAGGAAATTAGTGAATACCTCATTCTCTAGGATTCTTCAGTGAGTATAAATGTTTCTTTCATATTTTAACACATTTCCTTATCTTCAATAAATACTTGTTCATGCAGTATTTTTGACTATTGAGACATTGCTTTTATACTGAGAAGGCCGTTTTATTGGCATGGAGAGCATATTGCTGTAAAAAAATGAAGCTATAATATAATTAAATCTCAGCAATTACAGTTTTAGAAGCGTGAGACACATAATTTCATATATATTATACTCACTTACAAACTCTATTCAGTATTGCTATCTCTAACCACTTACATACGTTATACAAAGTATGCAACATTAAATTGCTTTATTTAAATTTTTATTTGAACTTCATTGGTATCGTCAGATTTGCTCTCGTTGTTACTGACACTATCGTCGTTTTTGTCACCTAATCTTCGTGATTATATAAAATATCAATAAAACAGTCTTATGTGGATTGTATGGCAGTATTTAAGTTACTGTGCTCTGCCAACCGAATAATTCTTTTCTCGAAATTATTGTAAGATTCCCCCATGAAACTGTACATCGTAAACAAGTTCTATTAAACTTTGTACTCTTATATTTCGATTCACATCTGCAAGTGATTGTTTTGATAATTCATCTGGCATTAAATTTTGATTGGTGTGTTTAAGCTAAAGTACATGGTTAATCATTTTTAATTTTCACTACTTGACGTTTATATCGTTTTTGAGACAAATTTGAAATTAAAATGGTCGAGGAGAACATTGTTTACCAGCAGGTAAAGATTATAATTGACAATTTTTTAAAAGCTAATTTTTTAAAATGTACAAATCTTAAATCATTCTAGAATATTAGTTCCCAGCAATTATTATTGTGTTGAAATGTCTACGAATTTTGATTTAAATGTTCTGTCAATGATTTGTACAGTAGTTGAATTAGTGGGGGTAGATTTAGGTCGTGCGATTATAAGAGTTGTTTTAACTATTTCGAAATGCGTCAATTATTTCCTATTAATTATTGTATAGAATGATCCAATAAATGTATGAAAATTAATTATTGCCTTGCACATTTTACGACCTTTTTAAGAATGCCGAGGGAATTATTAAAACTCCATGCACGAATAGAAGAAGTTTAATGTTCGTCAAGCACGACGCAAGATTATTTCGAATATCGGTGATAATGAACAGATTATTAATATAAGTTTACCGATAAGACGTTTCTCCCGTTTTCCCCAAAAATAATCCTTAAACTATTTATCGCACAGAGTTCAAAAAATACAATTTAGTTTGTTTCCGCTATACAAAATTAAAGCTACTTATAACCCTCATTTTAAGCAGATTAAAAGTAACCCGCCAGCTTCTATGACTGAAGTAATTGATTGTATTTATCAAGTTAGAAGTACTAGAGGCCCTTTTTTAAAAAGAGAGTTTCCGTTAAAGGAACATAGAATTTGGAAACAATGGAATTTGAATGCCAATTTTTCTTGGTATTTGATTCAGTCAATAGTGATGTACGTGGAAAATATTTGCTGCCTGTGTCATATACCTTATTCGTCAAAGTCAGGTGCTAACAGAATTAAACAAGGGTCTACTTTGTAGTAACTTCTTTTCTTAGTAATTCTGGATGAATTCATGAAATCAGCGAATGTTAATTGAAAAAGTTTAACGGATATCAGGGAATTTGATAAGGCTACTGTCACAGAATATTTGAAAAACCTTGACATTCGATTATAACTACAATATTAGTCACTAGTCAGCTCGTTTTACCTTCTTATTTATACGTTAGTTTTAGTTTTTATACTATATTAACTATAAATTTATGTGTTGCAAATGTCTTGTTTTTTGTGTATATAGACAATGTGTTCGTCTAAGACAATACTAAAAAAAAACTACTTGCACTATAGTCTGTCTAAAAATGAGGCGAAGTAATAAAAACTCATTATAAATGCAAAACCGATACAAGGTGGCACCCACTAAATATGTCGAGTTCTCTAATGTTTTGCACGCTACCTTCCGTAATCTCTTTATATTACGAGTGTTTCTCCCTGACCATTGGCTATTTTGTACGCCTCGGCACATGCGAAGAACCACTCACTGGCGTACGGTCGGGAAAAATGACGAAATGTGCAATAATCGATAACTGAAAAAATTACGTGTGCGTGCGCGTGTGTGTGCGTGCGTGCGTGCGTGCGTGTGTGTGTGTTTGTGTGTGGGCGCGCGCTTGAACGAGATAGAGAGGGAAAGAAAGACAACACTTCAGTACATGTATGGTCGTGCATTAGTTTATGAAATTTTGCGGCCCTGAGAAGGGCCAGTTTATGAAAAGTTTTTCCCAGCCGTCACCTTCTCCTTGGTAACCTCAGTCGTCGTTGCCATCGTCGAATTCTTCCCAAACATCGGAATCTGAAGAAGAATCATCATTTGGGTTGATAATACTTGATTCTATCAACGACTCCGAAATGTTATCCAACTGTAACATTTGGTCTTCAATTTTCAGAACGTGATTTATGCATTTTTGCCAATTTTTCTTGGAAACTTTACATATTGCTTCTTTAAGCAAATTTTTGACATCTGCTAATTTGAACGTTGTATTTGTTCTCGCCACGTCCCCTTTTATTTGTGCCCATATTAGCTCAATGGGATTCAGGTCGCAGTGGTACGGAGGAAGCCGAACCACTGTTATTCCTTTCGCCTTGGCTAATTCATCGACGACGTGCCTTTTAAAATCACCTTTACGTGAATTGGCTAAACGCAAGAGTTCTACTTTTAATAGGTTTTCGGCACATTCGATCTTTTTCGAGGATAACCATTCTGCGATACGTTGTTTTCGGCAAGAGCTATTTGGTAATTTCTCTTCTAATCGGGAATGGTAACTAGCGTTGTCCATAACTATTATGGAACCATTCGGAATTAGATCGATCATTTGACCAAACCATTCTTCAAACACGTCCGCAGTCATTTCTTCATGATAGTCTCCTGTCTTAGTTGATTCAAAAATTAGTTCTCCCCCTTCAACGAAACCATCCTCGCTTCCAATGTGGGTAATAATAAGCCGTCGCCTTTTACCCAACGAAGGCTTTAAACCGGTGGACCAACCTTCTAGAAAAGCTTGCCTTCGATTAGTTACACTGGTATCTTGCCAAAATTTTGGCACGGAATGTCCTGCGTTAATCCAAGTTTCGTCCAGATAGAAAATTTTTTTCATTTCTAGCCTACTCCTTCAAATATCGCGCAGGTAACTTCTTCTCCACACAATGATGTCATCTCTTTCCATCAATACAGATTTTCTATTGTGCTTCTTCCATCGAAATCCCAAATCCTTTAAAATCGTCCATAATGTACATCGGCTCATTTTTGGAAAGTCCTCGTCTTCTTGGACAGACAATAGAATTTTATCTAGTGTTGGAAGTTCGTTGCGGAAAAAGAAAGCGTGAACTTTTCGACGTAGTCCCCTTTTTAGAAATTCGTCTAAGGAACTTTAGTATTTATCTGCACCTCGATTAGACAGCACCCACTTTTGTACATCGGTAGGAAATTTTCATATCTCTTCGTTTCTTCCATATCCCGAGGATTTATTAGACAAACAGTATGAAAAAAAACATTACCGTAAAATATTATAAAAAATACCGATTTCCAATATTGTAATATGTTATATTAATGACGAGTTAACAACAATTCAGGTAAAAAGGGAAGCGTTCCTGAGATGATAACAATCGCGGTCGTAATACCTACCTTTTAATAAATCAATTATACCGGTTTTAAGGACACTCAACATTACATAGACAAATTTAATGCATTTATTAATATTCGTTGATTTCTTTAAGAACGCCTCTGGTTAGCGGCGAAATAATCGGTTTATTACTTCGCCTCATTCTTTGACAGGGTATACCAATGCTAGTGAGATTAATCGTAATAAAGATGTCCAAGAAATCCAGAGGTGTAGGTTCAAATCCGGTATTTCATTATTTGAAATTTTTCAAAGTTATTTGTTTTCAGGATTGGTCTTTTTTAAATGAAAGTCAACTTAAAAACGTCGAAGTTGGTCGTATACATATATTCAAAAATATCACCTCTCAATATCTCAAAAGGAAATAAAGACCTTACTATCTTCCACCTCTATTATCACTTAAGCAGTATATAAGTTTATCAAAGTAATCGAATTTACTTATTTCCGTTTACATCAGTTTGATAAAAAACGTTATAATTATTTTTTGTTCAAAACCAATAGTTACTTTTGAGTATGTGATCTAAGTTGAAGTTACAAGTTGGTATTTTCAATATTCTCTTGTGTAACGTATAGTCTCAATACTACCTCTCCCTCGTTTAATGCCTTTCGAAGAACGCTCAATTAGAAAGTCGCCTGAATATTATTTAGTTTCAAGGGCGATAATATTAATTTAAATTTCTCGCCATACGCTAATACATGGCCAATAAACGTGGTCATAAATTTCAAGATTCACTTCACTTCACTCCCCTATCGTAAAATGAATTTCTATCCATCAAGTGAGGAAATTAAGTGATTGGATCTAAACATTTAGTGTTAGGGTTGCATATTTATCGGCATTTCCCATGGGGATCGATTATGACTGTGCATATGTCTTGTAGTTTAATCAGTTAATTTTGTTATAACTGACAAATAAAACAACAATCTCATCTGGTTTCATTTATGTAAGAATTTCGAATTCTGCATTTCTCAGACTAGGTATCCAGGAGAACAAAACTGAAATACAGCTGATGAAACTATACCTATAAATATTTGAAAATAAGATATAAGAAGAATAATATTTAAACTGATTCAATGACATGACAGAAAATAATATGACTGTAACCAATATATAAAGCTGACAATGTCTGGATCTGTAACAAACTTGGAACGTTCATAGATTCTATAATAGTTAGGAAACTGAAATTCGGCACACGTATAGGCAAGGCATACAATTGGTCATTGAGATTCGAAAAAACCCGAATTTAAAAAGTCGTAGTATAATACTCTATAAAATTACCATTTTATGACAGACCCTATATTATCGAAGAATAAGCACTTTGCGTTTAGAAAGAACAACCAAACTATGTGACAAATTGTGTGACTCGTACGTCATTTTTGCATTGAACACGATTTAAAAACTCTAAAATTTCCTTTACTGAGAAGGTAATGGAGGTGATAAATTTTTTAACAGCATTCGAACAGCTAAAAATCTTAAATTTTGCAGGATTATATCATAGGGTTAAAAATTTGGTTCAGAAAAATACCAAAACCCCGAAGTGCCTTTCCTGAGAAGATGAAAAGGAGGGGTGAAATTTATATTGTTAAAGATCTGCTTAGAGAAAAATTTAGAATCTTCGAATTTTTCTAGCCTAGGAGGTAGAAAAGGGTTTGAATTTTATTTAACAGTGACCGGGTAACTAGAAACCATAAATTTCTAAATAGCTTAGAGACTCCAAGATATGTAATTGTGAAAAACATATCAATTCGCGTTTCCCCCTCCAATAAGGGTAAATTAGGGGTGAAATTTATGAGTTACTTTTCGAGTTTTAAACTGTGCACGTGAATAGCTCAGGTTCCTGGCCCGACAAAATATAAAAATTCGGAGTTTCCGTTACCAATAGGGTAGGAAATGGGGCCAAAATTTATGAAACTTGGTACGATTACGATAGACCATGAGTTGTGACAAAATTAGTTGTTGGGATATTTTTTATCTTTTGGTCATTTCAAACTACATATTAGAATCATAGTAACAATGGGTAGACTAGTAAAATTCTTTATAATCTTATCGATTACGAGAAATAAATAGCCGCCACCTCTGAACTGTAAATAAACCATACTAATTTGAAGGTAGAGTCAAGTCCAACAAGACGTGGGACGTTTTGGTTAGGGCAATTAACATTTAAAAAATTCTCTATCCGGCTACTTTCTCAACGTGATAGTTATCGTTACGTTTAGTGGTAAACAAAGGAAAATTACATGTATATGTGTGATTTACCTCCTCGAGTAAACAGGGTTTTACAACGATGCAGGGATGATATTATAAATGATTTATTACAGATATGCCACGCTATACTCGTATTTTTAGTGGGGTTTTCAATAACACTAGGAAATTATTACATTTATAAATTTATTATGCTACATATTTTATTGCCCCATTTGAAAATAACGTAAATTTAACTGGGCTTATAATTACCAAAAGAGCTGGACATGAAGAGCCCAAAAGCTATAAAAGTCGTAAAATCGCAAAGAAATAAAAACTGAAAAAAAGGAAAAAATTAAACGAACGAATTGGATTAAATAACAATTAGGTTTTAAGGTCTGCAAATAAAACTTTAAAATACAGTGGTCAATTTTAACGAGCGGAAAGTTTAAATGTACTTCAAATATACTTATAATTGTCACCTGTAGATAAAATAATGTAATACAATTGGCTTCACAAACGATGTAGTGCTCTAAAATTTAAAAATGCCATTCGGATGTTGTTGTCCAATTTTGAAGAAACGAACGGAAACAACTAAAGCTTGGTTGGAAAAAAATATTCTCTTTCAGAAGCGGGACCTAGTAAATCAGTGGATATGTACTCCATATTTGAAGACACTAACTAAATGTCACTGTCCATATATACTACCGTGCTCCCGTCGTGCTACGACTGTTGAGTTTGCCACGAAATCCTAAAATCTGATTGTACCGTGAGATATTCACGACTAGCGACAGGAATATGACAGGAGCACGTTGAGGTAGGTTATGCCAAACCATAAGAAATATCAAGAGAGATATCAAAATAAAAAAAAAAGGCAAAATTAGTAGATAAAGTCTGTAATCGGAGGTTATCGGTTATGAAGAAACCTTCAGTCCGGTAGTCACATTGATTCTATCCGAATATTCCTTACTATAGATGCAAGGAAATAATTCCGTTTTATACAGTTTAATTCAGTTCAAGAGTATGCGGAATCTTCTTAAACAGTTATTGAAACCATTGAAACAACAATCCTCTAGGTTCTTGACTCGTAATGGGTAGAAAACCACTAAGTTTTGTGCACAGTGAGGTATCAGGTGACTACTGCTAGCCATTTAGCCATTTTTGCCATTTATGCAGATAGTGGCATGATTGCGTCAAAAAACAAACATTGATTAATAATCTATTCGAAGAACTGAAAAAGAATTTTCAGATAACTAACGAAAATTTGGAAACCTGTTTCTGGGGCTACAAATTGAATGAGTCGAGGAGGAGTCAGTCTATATATATCAGAAAACGTTTACAAAAAGGTTACTGAAGAGGTTCAATGTAGAAAACGAGTTACATTTTGTAAAAGGTTG
Source organism: Cryptocephalus primarius (assembly GCA_963576515.1). Taxonomy (NCBI): domain Eukaryota; kingdom Metazoa; phylum Arthropoda; class Insecta; order Coleoptera; family Chrysomelidae; genus Cryptocephalus; species Cryptocephalus primarius. The sequence continues at coordinate 18,992,786 of OY754936.1, read as the reverse complement.
CCTAGATTCCCAAATTGGCCATATTAATGAAGGAGAAAGATAGAAAGAACTCTATAGTCTTGCCAGCTATTTTTTTTTTCTATTAAAAAAGTATATATTTTTAAATAGTTGGCAAGATTATAGAGTTCCTTGTATCTTTCTCAGAGTTACATTTTGTCAACGGCAAGAAAATCAGTGTATGATATCGAGAAGTAGAAAGCAGAAATATCGTAAAAGAAGCGAAACCGTACTGAAAAATACCTGGAAAATCCACAAATGATACGTTGGTATTCAGTCAAACGAATGCTAAAATATAATAAAAGTACGTTAGGTCATGGACTGCTGTTTTTCAGCAAACGAAATTCGTATGTTAGTATAGACTACGTTAGAGGTCCAATGACAAGGAGATTAACGACTGGATATTTGATGGAATGGAATAAGGCTCAAGTATATATCATCAGTGATCGACGGATGCAGATGATTAGTCATTGTCGTTAGCTTAAAAAATATTTTCAGAATTTATTTAAGTACAAAAGCAGTTTAGAAGGAAATATATAATACAATCTAATTTTGATTGGCGTACATTCAAATTTGTGCTTAACGGTATAATGCGGTAGCTTCTCTATTGTGCTCATTAAAAATGAGTTACGTGAAGTTTATAGTGACAGCGTTTGAAAACTTTAATCAAAGTGATTCCAATTTTGAAGAAAACGCCGATTTTTTTCACGTATAAATTGGGATAAAGGAGATTATAATTTAACGTGTATTGAAGTGTTAATATCTACAAAGTGTAATATTAATTGGTTACGAAAATCATACGATATAAAGTGATAAATCATTTACATATATAGCAAACAAATTCATGTTAGCGAGGTTAGTAGTGCGATAACGTTAACCCTAATAATTTTACGTAATTACGGTAAGACTTAATTTGTCACGCTTCCGAACATTCTCTCAAACAACTGGAAATTTGATAGTTCGGTTAAATAACCGTAATTTTCGTTTGTTGTGAATTAAATTTCGAGCTAAACGTGTTTTTATTTCCTTGGTTCTTTTTTCCCTGTACACATTTGTATATATAGTTCGATTCGCTCATTTAAAACTTTATTCTCCGAGCCGCTCGAATGATAACGTAAATCTGAAATTCTGAGATCCGAAAGCCTTTTGCTCGCTCGAGTGAGATGATCGCGCAGAACCACCTTAAAAAGTCGAATGGTGAAGGATTTGTAGCTAGCTCGTTAGGTGCCCTGATTGATAGACAATTCTTAACGCTAATTTTTATAGCGTGTTACGATTTATGTTAGGAAAGCGAATAAATGTTTCAACGAAATTGCGTCCGTTTGAAGAACGGACGATGTTGGTGATATTTGGCACATCATAAACGCCATCACTTATAAACCATATTCCAAATTGTTCATTTCAGAAAGTACGGGAAAGGTGAGGATTTTCTGCTATCATCAAAGCTTATGACATGAACATACATACACACAAAAATATGATAGAGCCTCGAACTTAGTAAATCAACAAAATAAGGTTTATAGCAACATAATTATGAAATAGGCCACATGCTAAAAATAGTAGAAGAAACATTTCAGGAAAGTTTGATTTGGAACGCTTCTATATTTCGGTTTCTGCCAAAATGTAGAAGGATGTTTCAAACAAAGGATTGCTTCCCTAGGAACGTGAGTTTTTGTCAATAGATTTCAAAAGAAACGCTTCATAAACTACAGAACCGTCAACTTAAAAAAAAAATAAATACTAGAAAACTGAAACAACCATCTATTTTCAAGTTTCTAAAATGTTTCTTAGACTCCTCTTCCACGTTTTATCATTTCGGTGTGTAAGTTGAAAACCAAACTCTCCTGGAACGTTTCTTCCACTTTTTCTACTTTATGGGTTGACCCCAATATCACCTCTGCAATAGAGCAGTGAATGGATCGTATTTCTCGATCTGCCATTATGATTTATAACTATACTTGAGACAATGTAATAAAGCTTAGTTGGTTATAAATTGTAGGAGAAAGCAGCAACAAGCAGCTTTTACTTCCATTGAAAACAGGTACCCCATCTCACCTCTCAGTTTACTCCATTAAATAAAATGCCAGTATTAAGTTTTATCATAAGAATTACGCCTGCAGTAGTAGTAGTAATAAGTACTACAACTTTAGCATTACTATTAACAAAATAAATTATTTTTATTATCTACAATTATTTTAGCTTGAAGTGGTGTGGGTATATCATCGTTGTTATATGTATTATTTTAACTGTTCATATTTTATATGACGGTAAGTAAGAAAACGCAAAAGACACAAATACATTTCAACAATTTTAACATCACAAATCTCTTTTTAGATTGTATAATCTAAGACACATAGCCATAAAATGAAACACTGGTATTTTATTTAGTGGAGTACACTAAGAGTGTTCTCTGCCTAGTTTTTACTTTGTTACACTTAAAGCACGGGATACTCTCGACCCTCATTAAATACTGTCTCAAGTACTATGTTTGGTATTTGCCCGTTTTAAACGCTGTATCACAATGCATTAAAGTACAGTGCGAATCCACCTATGGGAATGTTCTTCATTATCAGGCCAGAAATTGAATTGTTTGTCTAATATCTCTAATAATGGTGACTGATTCACAGGACAGGGAACTGTTAGAAGATAATGATTTTCGTACCTCGTTATCAAGTGTTGCCGGAAACTGTGAATAATAATTATCAGAAAACAAGGGTGACTAATTGGAAGGAAATAATGCGAGGTAATTAATACTTTTGTTTCATTGAGATTTCTTTTATATTAAATATATATTTTTTAGAAAGTATGAATAATCATTAACTGGGGTGATGTATTGTTAGAAATTGTTTAGTGGTTGTTTTCCTTTGTGTTCATTTGTGATTTTGTTGATTCAGCACCTTAGTGTTTCTTATTTGCTGTTAAATGCGAATTAATTCTTGTTTTATCAATAATACGCATGTTAGCTATGAAAGAATTTTCTTTTTTCAAACAATATTTTGAACGTTGAATATATTTTTCAGTATTTTTACTCTGACGTGTTTAAAATACTTTAGGCATAATTTGCTAGATTAATTTGTTACAAGCTTTGCTGGAAGAAAGACCTAATCTAACTTCATTTTTCCACCCCGTCAGAGAGTGAAATTTGCAATTACGTTTCTTGTTTCTGAATCACTTTTTAGTCTATTCCATAGCCGTACCAGGTTTTTAGTTTCTATCCATTTAGTAACTATTGCATACATTTCTTCCCCTTTTCCACTTACACGTTAAGTAAAATTCGGGATTTTTAATTTTCAATAAGTCAATCTGGGAGTAAGTTATTACCGTGCAGAGTTTAAGTTTCTGCCTACACGAGAAGCGCTTCAGAATAATACCGACAAAAATAACTTTCACAGCTATGTTTTAGCCTTTCGGAGGAAATTAGAAATTGAAGAATTTTTCTGAGCCAGCTTGGTGCCACTAAGTTATTAGCGTGAAAATTTAATACTTCTAGTTATTCTAGCACTGTTAAATAAACAGTTTTATCTCCATTTCATTGCCGTCGGTAAATGAAATTCGAAGTTTTTAAATAATTTTCAAAACAGCTGATGCTATCAGCAAGTAAATGTGAATATTAAGCGATCCACTACTTGAATCTGTTATTTAAAAAAGATAGGTAGCGTTTAACAAGACTTTCTGACTTTGACTCTTTTTGAGACTGCCTCTCGTATTTCCGTAGTAGGAAACTAAGATTAATTTTCTGCAATGACAGAATTGCAACACCCCTTTAACGATATTCTCCACCACCGATTTAGGGGGAGGGTACGTTAACATGTCCAGTACAATAATTGTTTATTAGGATAGTTTTATGAACTGTGCTGTAAATCTTGTCGGTGTTCTGTGAAGGTTGCATTAAAGTTTCCTATTCGCAAAACACGTCTGCCTTTTGTGAATGTGAGACAGAATCTTTTCTGCATACACCAGAACAGACCAAAACATACAGAACATGAATAGAGTCAAGGTGTTAACAAGATGTGTTTACTTTTCAAAATAACAGAATAATTTTGAATGATTTTCATTAGCCTGTTTACCATGAAGGCGAGGGAAGCAGAGCTTCCCCTACGAATTTACTGCAAAAAATGTTACCCAATGTGCTGAAAAAAATTAAGGAAATATTTACCTTATTGATCTGAAAGCAGAATCTATTTTCTTTGTCTCTTTATGTCTCTCTACAATAAAGAGCCAGCGAAAACCAACGATGTTATGTGGGTACCGTACGCTGTAAATTCACAGCTTCTTGGAATTAGTGGACGTCTCCGTTAAAAACCGTAAACGCGCGCGTGTTTTGTACCATTTTCGAATTAATAATGATTATTTAATTAATGGCGTATTTAAAACTATGTGATGGTGTTAACAATCTATTTAATGTCAAACTGCAAAAATACTTTGTTCTTAGAAATTTTTAATTTTCAAATCATAGCAAATAAAATCAAACGTAAGCTGTTTCACGGCAGATTACAATACTGAAAGCGGAACTGACGAGACCAAATTTGTCCGAAATGCATCCCTAAAGTTATAATAACATGTAGTGTGTGCACAATAATCACAAAAAATTTCTGGGCATCATTTTGAAGAAAACAGCCAAATTATTTAAAAACGTATACCAACTCAAACATTAAACAATTTATTAAAGTAAAGTAAATTGTGTATAAGACATTTTCAACCGGAAAATTATACATATATACAAACTGTGAACGGTCGACTGATTGTGAAAACAAATCCCTTTAATTTTTCTGACCATGTAATTTATTTTTATCTGAAAATAGGTTCTTTTAAAATAAAAAATAGCAGAACATATTCTAATCTCAGTGGGTAAAATATGCTTTCGAATTATTGTATTAAATAACAACAACTGAATGAATCAAGTACTTGGAAACAAGGCGTATTTAGTGATATTTAAGCTTGCCGAACTCCAATAAATATTTAATCTGATAATTCATTGATTTCCTTGTACCATATAAAATGGAAAAGTTACTGAAACTGAGGACATGTCTAAAAACCACAAGGTGTAGATCCGTAACAATATGTATGAAGTGAATTCTAGTAACGAGATATATGGATAATAAGTACATATTGATGGTAAACCGAAACGGGTGGTTTTAAATACACCATCGGTATCAATTATAGCTATAATGGGCTGAAATTGAATAGATATAATTGCAAAATTTTAAGTGAACATAACGACAATAGCGATGCAGCGACAATAGCAATAACGATGAAAATGTTCTTATTTGACATAATGGTAATTCTAAATCAATGTAAAAAAAAGTCGAATAGAAACGGTATATTATTATGTATTGGAGTAGGAATACAGATGGGGGTCAGGACGACACCAATATTTTCAGTTCGAAATAATAGTGCATTACCACGACAACTATATATTGAGTTGAGTTGAAGAAAAATAATAAAATTTTGTTCGCGGTGAAAGCCAAAACAATTGTGTGGAAATAATACTGTCAGCTATAAAAATATAGCGATCATAGAAAAACTTCACTGGAGAAACAGGTCGTTATTGTATATTATAACAATACAAGCTCTTGGTTTCTATAGTGAACTTCATATGAACCTTCATGTATGTTTAAGTAAACTAGACTTTAAGTGTTGTGTCAAATTTATGTTTGATTGATTTTCCTTTGCCTTAGATTACTCGACTGTAAGGAGCCACTATATTGGTTGTGAAAATATCAATAAAACAAACGCAAACTCAACGCCACGACGAGTTAGTCGGTTTAGGGAACCCAATGTATAACCGTACCAAGTTTCCAATTTCCAGCTATTTGGTAACTATTACAAAAGTTTCACCCCGTTTTTCCTCCTGTAAGGGATATAGAAGTTTCTGAACAGTCATCAAAACAAAAATTAACACTATCAGTAAAAAAATATTGGGCCATTCATTACTCGAATGAGTTATGTGAAAAGTAGGTGGAGTTTAATACCACTTTCAATTAATTTATTAATTAAGCAATTTTTCAATGAATTTAATACTGATTGTCAGTGTTGGCATTTTGAAGAAACGTCTGCCTCCAATTATTTAATTACGCATTTAGAAAGGAACTTACTTGGCTCTCCAGAAACCCTATGCAACTGTAAGCGTCTTCGTCTCATTCTATTGTATAGTTTTCCGTATCTATCGTTTCTTTCTATGGTTAGAACTACCACCATTCAGGTATTCAGGAAAAATTTCGGGGTTTTTCTAATCTCCCGCGTATGCTTAAGTTATACGTGTACCGAATTTCAGATTCCTCGCAACTCTAGAACTTAATAATTTTCGAAATTTGCGTCGCATATACACATGCGCATACACATTCATTCCGCTTTATATATTAGATTGATGTGTCGATTACTCTTTAAAAAACAGGATATTTTCTCATATAGCGGGATATTTACATGAGTATGAAAATTTGTAATCAATAGAATATAATAAGTAGTAGATAATATCCAAATTAAGAATTATAATTTACCTGCAACCATTAAATAAATCGTAAAAACATAGTTGGAGTGAGGTTTATTATTATTACATAAGCATCTCATCTCGAGACACTTTATTTCTCAATACAAAAATGAAAACCATCTGATGAAAAACAGAAGTTTGCGTGACAGACCTTTACGACTTTGACAATCACGTCATAAAGTTTTATGCGTTAGATACCTATTTGCAAGATATGAGGTCATAGATTTCGGTTCTCTATGGAGGGATTTCAAAAAAATGCAGTACGTTCAACGCAGAAATTAAAAAAAATCATATTGACATTTTTGTTCTTTGGTTGCTACCCCAATAATAAAATATTATTGCGGGTTATAATGCAATGTTTGATTTTGAGATACCGACATTTGGTCTAAAATATACTGTCGAGTGCTGCATTAGGCCAAAAGCTCTTGAATCTAAGACATTGAATGAAACCTATAACACTGCCCATAGATTCATTTATACACTTTTAAAAATCTTGTCAACAAGTGGCAGCTACCTTTATCTTTCAAAAAGGGGGTAATAATACTGATAATGAGCTTTAAAATGTGCCGCCTGTTTAGAGATAATTGGCACTGTCTTTAGTGCTACGAATTCGAAACTATTTCCATCCCTCCTAAATAGTGCTTTCAAATTTTTCTTTCAATTTGCAATTCTCGTAGTAAGTTTCAATGAACATCATAAAGAAGATCTTCCAACCAATAGCTTTACACACTAGCCTCGTTGTTCCTCGTTCAGCACAAGGCACATATGCTATCATTATCGAACTTATTCCAGCAGTACAAACATACATTGCATTTGAAATTTATTTAGATATATTATTATTAGAATACGATAATAGAAACATTTTAAATAATATAACATTAATATATTTCAGAAATAAGAAAGAAATTGCGCCGAACAATTGAACAAAATACGTTTGCAAAATTATACATTTCCCACGTTTCAAACACTGATGGTGATGCTGGTTTCTACTCTTTGAAGAATACGTTTATGTCTATACAATTGGAACATCATTAACCATTAGTACTGCTTTTATCTGAAATTTCGGAAAAATTCTCTATTGCTGAATTTGTCTGAAAACAATTATTTTGGCGATTATATCGTTCTCTTATCGTATATTGTTTTGATGTCTTTTATAATCTCCTCTTTCGTTTAGCACCGGAATTTTGAAAACTTGATATCAACTGGTCGTTGGAAGCAAACGCAAGATGTCAGCGAGCCTATATATTGTAATTAAATTACAGGGGAAACAAACAGTAGATTTCTAGAGACTTCCAGATGTATCTCGTGCCCTCTGATGGATCACCGAAGTTTTGAGAAGCATAACACTGAACATAAATATGACAACTTGTCACTTGAGAGACACAGTTGAATGGGCAGTCGATTACAGCACCAGGCGACCAGCAATACTCATATAAATCAATCTTATATAAGAATTAAATGTGTAAATAAATGAATTAAAGATCCAAGAAAGTTTGAATTTTAATTAAAAAACCCATACAGACCGGCACAATACTGAGAAAGTTTCACATCTGTAGAAATGTTTGTATTTGGTTCCTTAGCCCACATTATACGATAAGATTAGTTCTACTTCATTGGAGGCAATTCAACTTCCTGAACTCATAGCATAAGTCTCAGGAAGCCATGCTCACTAGTTTCCAGAATGAAATCTAAATGTTTCGACTATAGAGTCATGACACAATTACAAACGTTATAATGAAATTTTGGAGTACTGTAGTAAGTTTTATTTAAAAATTCTTAAGAACAGAATGGGATTGTCCAGTTGAATATACGCCATTAACAAATCTAAGAATGCTGATGATAAACAAGAGTAAAGTTAACGGACGGAAACGCTTATTTAAACAAAAAACGAATTCCAAATATGAATAGGTACCGTAACTACAGTTTAAACACTGATCTGAACTACTACAGAGAATGAAGCATGTGTGTAAATGTATGTAAAAAGAGAATTGGGAAAATTAACGGGTCTAAAAGTAGTTGAAAATTTCCGTTACCCATTTTTGCATCAAAACGTTTAACCACTACTTTCCACAGTCTACATCTATTTGTGAACTATGAATAAAAAGGTGCGTCCCATTGATAAACTGACTTTTACCACACTGGTACCTTCAGTCCATTCTATTAATTATGATTTTACTTTCCTTCCATTTATATTACCGGAAGCAGAGACAAGGTAGACGGTAGATATGTTTGTCGTTTACACAATACGTAAACTTTGTTGATGTAGACGTAGCTCTAGCATAACAGCTTATCAAAGTTTTGCTGGTTGGAACATTTTCTCAAATGAAATTTCCCCGATTACAGAAGATGAAGCTTTTTTACTGAGGAGCGTGTGAGTTTCTCGAGTGTTTACAGTACCACTCGAGTTTCTTTTTAAAGAAAATAGCTTCAAAGCAAATGTAAATTTTTTTTGACGAAACAAATTTTAAACCAATATTACGTTTAACACTGCTCATCGTAACTTTGATCTCAACCCCATAAAGATTAAATTTTAAACCGCCAATGGCCACGATAAAATTAAATAATCCTTCAACAAACTAATTTCGATAATTATTAATTACCTTAAATGGTCCTGGAGTAACTTTAGCTGATAGGTAAGCTATATGATCGATGTACTATTTAGAAAGTTATATCAGTCACTCACAAAATAAACATAAAAAAATTAGAACTAGAGAAGTTACGAGGCGGTGAATTTCTAGAGTAGTTATAATTACATTATGTTAATGCACTCACCACCTATCTAAACTAAACCTAAAACTCTTTATTGTTAGATCATTTTCCCGACGAATTAAAAAGGACAAGGTCGTAGCGAACGCGAATAGTTAAAAAGAGGGTAATAAACACACATTCCATAAACTGTAATGAATCTATAAAAATGAAATAGCTAGCATTAAAACTGTTAATTCTGATGTACTTTTACAGCACCAGCCATCATCGTTGAACTTCGTGGAGAACCATGATCTTCACCGCGAACGTGAAATAATCGTGGCAATGAAATTTCGTTCCCACAAAATCACAGCTCAATACAATTGTTTAATTAAAAGTCAACAACAAGCTAACATTCGTAGCATTAGCTTGTCGGGAAAAAATATAATTTCCGAACGATAGTTCTATAACATCGACACGTAGTAGGTGTGACTGTAAAATTATAATGCTGTAAATCTTGTGGGAAATTGATTAGAGGCTGGACGTATCGTTCCGCGGTAAAAATGGTATGCAATTTGTCGGAGAAAATTATGAGGATGTTTCAGGTTTAAGCCAAATCATTGTAATTACTCTTATTACACAAATTTCTCTAACACGAGCATATTTAATTTTATCCTGACGCATAGCTGTCTTGCGACTTTATTATTCAGCATCATTCATATCTAAGAGATTAGCGAGTCAGTCGTTTATTAAAAGATTCCGATAAGCCGTTTTCGCAGAAAATTTCGCACATTCCCACTGATAAATACACTACTTCAGCGATGTGTTGGTATGCACAACAACAAATACTTTAGATTGGTTAGAATAATTTATTGAGACGAAGTAGTAGCAAGAAATTTCGGAGACTACGAGAAACTGGAATCCCTTTCGGTTACATACTTTGAAATTTTTTATATCTAAAGCACCTGAGAAGTTTATTTGCTAAATAATGATATTTCTTATTTCAAACGGTTTGCAAGCTGAGACTTTTCAAGGAAAACATTTTAAATTTCTCAATTACTAAATTAGAACTAGAAGTTAAAATATTTTGTGAAGAGACGTTGAATGGCACTGTCGAGTTGTATAATTACCAATTTTTCTGGGATAGGATTAACATATAATTATAATGAGAAACGATATGTAACAAGGGAAAATATTTCATTATTTTAATTATTCTAACCTAACCTAACACCTCTTTTACTTAACATGATTAAATTCAGGTAAACATTGTCAATCCTCCCCCAGAAATTTGGTGGTCCCTGGGATTATCCCTACCTGGCTTGTTATGGTACAACTCGTCATCTCCGATGCCTACACTTTTCCACTGATAACACGTGCAATGTGTATGCTACGAATTGTCATAGTTATTTCAAAATGGGAAAATGAGAAAATCTTCATATTAATTTGCTCATACTAGTTTAGCTTACGGTGAAATGAAGTTTGGAAAATTTACTTGAGCAATTGTTATTATTTATTTTCTTGAAGACTATTACTTCACTTATACCTGTAATAAAACATAGAAAAGACAAATGTCGCACACCTTTTTTCTAATACGAAACCCTGACTGAATTTGGTCTGCAGTAAGTGTTAATTACAATGAGGTGTTAAACAGCTTATATTTTATTAACTAGAGGTAGGTCTGTAACTTCATTAATGAAAATGCCTAACGGTAAATCATATTTATATTTGAAAAGCTTTAACTGTGAGCTTGTTACGTGTGTAATCTAATATATAAAGCTGAAAGTGTGTGTCTGTGGCTTTCACAAAATTGGGAAATTCATAAGTATTAGAGTAGCTACGAACCTGAATTTCGTCGAATGTATAGTTTAGGGATACACGCAACAATGGGGTGTTCGAAATTCTTCCTGAGTACCGAGATACGAGGTAATTTCTAACTCTGCTTGCCGGGGAAGAAGACGCTGACACTAGACAATAAAATGTAAGGGTAACACTTAGGGTTTTAAACAGAGTTTCGAAAGTTCGAACTCTGGTAGATTTTGACTCTCGTAATTGTAGTATCTCACACAATCACCATTTTACTCTCTGAATAAGTAAATAATTAACGAAAGGGGACATTTCTTTCAAATTGTGTGATTCATACGCAATTTTAGTGGTCGGATGATTTCGAATATAAATAATAAATGGTGTTAATGACTTAATCAAAGTGGTGTTCATTTGTTCCCACATTTTTCTTATAACAGACCTGATTGTTTATTATTTATTTATTATTACTTATATTTAGTGCACTGATACTTTATTTTTGGCAACTATTTAAAATTAGAATCTATTAACGAACCGATAGATAAGAACAAGAAATTTTTTAATAGTGCCTGAATAGCTAGAAACTTTAAACTTAGGACGCTTATTGCCTTACACTCCGAGACGGAGAAATAATAATTCTTTGTCGTTTTAGGTATTGAGGGTTATATAAACCCCGAGTGAACCTAACGCACTCAAAATCATGAATTTCACTTACTGAGGAACTAGAAAAGAGAGGAGGGGTTAAAATTGATGCAATAGTTACTAAATTGTTAGAAATTTGTTGTGATACAAATTGAGCTTCCGAAAAAGTCAGGTTCCCAAGTTTCAGTTTCTGACGGAGTGGTAAAATGGTGTGAATCTTAATTCTGTACGGTACACATCACCATAGGGTGAGAAACTACTGCTGAACAAAGATATTATTCCGTTCTCCTTAGATGCGATGATAATTCCCTCCAAACTGTGTGGAGTAATCCGGACGTGAGGGGTGCGGAGTTGAACGGAATATCTCGTTTCCACTGAAATCGATATTATGAATACAAGAACATGTGATATACTTGCTGTCACTGTCCGCGGTCAGGTATTTTACAGAAAGTCGTCACATAATTGATATTGCCGCAGGTATTACGTGCTTAGGGAATTTGAAGAAAAATGCTCCGGGTTTCTAATTTAGAGGCTTTCTTTGGAGAATGAGGTCTCTATCTAGTTCAGGGGATACGTTGGGGTTTCTAGAACAATAAATACAGAAACTCGGGATTATTTCAGATGCTTTATATCCGGTGAAATAGATACGATTATTTACATGAGATGTTTCGGAGAGAAAATTGAATTACAAAAAATAACTGTGGTATATATTCTAGGCACTAAACCCAGGCAAAAGAAAACCTGCATTCCCAAATTTCATTTTTTGAGCGACTGGAATGAAGGAGTCAATTTAGATCGACCTTCGAGGGGAGCCAGAGCACACTGCCTAGTTTAATCATAGTTCAAACGGACCTTGGAAAGTAAATCTTCTTCAAAACTTCAAGAATGTCGGCTTTTTTTACAGAACTGTTTACGGATGAATCTTCGAACGTTACAAATCTGCCAGTTCATAGCTATACTAAAATGTTTGAGTTGAATTTAATCTTAGGAAATAACCATCATCCTTTCCTTCCTAAGATTTCATGTAGATACTTAAATTTAAATGTTATTTTAGCAACTAAAATAAATAATGAAATTACAGATTTTTTTAGCTATTTTCGCATAGATTTATAATGCAAGTCATCACTGATACATTAATTTTGTTGGCAGTATGAATGCTGGCGGCAGAAATGATGACGTAATTGTCTTTTGACCGTTCGGATCAGCGACCAACATATGACTCAAATGGTACTTTTTATTACCTTGGTCTGCGACAGGGGCAAGGAAAGAGAAAAACGTGCTTGAGAGACTAGCAACGGCACAGGTCGTAAAAATGACTCGCCTATATATACCCATTATCTTGGTGGTCAGAGTAATTAATACCCCAACACAAACATCGCTTCTTAAGTAATGACTTTTTAGTTAAGTAATGGCAATTTAGTTAGGTCAAAAACATCATCACGAACTATTGGTTACTAAATTGCTTTAGAATATCACAAAGGCCATATAGACGTGATTACTTGAAATTTGCTTCAAATTTTTCATGTCTAATACAGCTCTCTTTACTCTAAAATCTGTGTACTGTTAAATAATTCAATTAAGTAATTAAACTACTACATCAGTTCTAACAATAAGAGCATTACTACCCAATTTACTAAAGTATGCCACTGCGTTCGCGTTCGAATTAGTTACGGGCCGTTGCTTCAAATAACAACGCCTATTAGCATTTGATGCCATCCGCCACTATCATAATTTTACAGCTCATCTTTTATGTACTTTTTCTGTTTTAGAACTATTAAAAAAATTACAAAATTCTCCCATTTTCAAACGTTATGCGAATATTACGTAAACAGGTATGAGTATATAATAAGTTTTATTTGTGAACATTTCCATGCAGGTGAATCGATTTATACTTTAGCATGAAAAGTAATGTACACGAATAAATAGCCCTTAACTCTCGGAGTAGGTATATTATTTTAATATCTAACATTACCTGTTTACGTTTCTGAGTTAAATTATATACCTACATTCAGGTTCATTCTCACGAAATATCTTCTTTCAATAATCTGTAAATTGGCCATTCTTACTTATTCATGAGCATTATGCCACTAAAATTGTCTTTCCAATATAACAAAATAATGTAGCAGTTTCTCAAATGTGAATAGAGTAGGCAAATTATGCTCCCACGCAAACATTTAACACTACCTACGCTAACTAACTATAAATTGTAGTATGATATGCCACATAATTTATTGTTCAAGCTCCGTCTTTAAATTCTGTTAAGATTGTTATTACACAACCGGTGTGAGACTGTGTCTTACAATTAGTTGAAATACGGCTACTATAGTGTGTTGTATTTAATGGGTCCTATTTTAAAATATTTTATAATTAATTTGGGTAAGAATATAAGTTTTAAGGTTTTGAATTGTGTTGTAATGACAAGTAAGCTTAGTTTTACTGCAGACGATTAAAACACACCGAACGATTCAGTCTTATTGTGGACTTTCACGAAAGAATAGCGAAGGATACCATGCATTCTATAAATTTTCATAATACGTGTCGTAAGGATTTATATGAAAATTTCCTGTTGAAATATTTCAACGAACATATATATATATATATATATATATATATATATATATATATATATATATATATATATATATATATATATATGAAATTAAGTCAGTTAACAATTCCTCCAATATCCGTAACAGTTGAACGGTATTTTTCGATTCAAGCGCGCGCTGGCCAATCGCGTTCGGAAAAGGTAGCGCAATTCGCTCCATTTGTCCATATTTACCGTGCAGCAACAATTGTTATAAAGTAATGCAAAATAGATGTCGATGTTTTCTTGGTTTTAATTCAAGCAAAATATATGTTAGATCAATTGCACTTGAAATATACCGCAAAAACCAAGTCATTTTAATTGTGTTGCGTTATGGAAATGTTGCGATGGCGACATTACGTGTAATGACGCTTATTTTCATTATTATTTGTAAACAAACAATACTTAGACAACCCTGGGATTCGTTCCATATGAAACAATATACGTTTCCCTGGGTGTACATTTTTAATAAAAAATGAAAAAGCTCATTCAAAGCTGTACCTTATAAAATAAATGTTGAGACATGGTGTAATTATTATATGCTTTTAATTAGTTTTATAACTATATATTTGAATTCCCTTAGTTGATGCGATAATCCTCTTCTACATTTACAACGATATTTTGCCTCAGGAAATCCTTGTTAAATATTAATTTAATTAGGTTAATAAATTCTTTGGCCCATCAAACGTCACGGACTTATTCGCACATCGATTATGACATCCATTATTTCAAGTAAACCTAACTTTAATTTCGCGAATACATTAAAATCTCCGAATTGACCATCATTCATGGTATCAATTCGAGTTCGAGTTCGATTGACAGCAAACCATTTATTTTACAAAATATATAAGTAGTTTAAAAAAGTAATGATTTATAGTACACACGTGCAATGTTTCACTTTACCCATTACATGGCTTTCGACTTAAAGATCGAGTTTATCTTGGTAGTTACATCTGAATTAATAACTCTAGGAAAGGTAAGTAAGATATATTTGACTAATAAAAGTTGTGTAAATCTATAGGTGACATTCGGGCTACGTCGTCTGAGTAACGTAACGTAATGCGAATTCTCATCTGCGAGCTAAATAATTCTGCGTCTCTCGATGAATGTTTTCCAGGGTGCCTACAAATTAGCCTGGTTTATTGAAAAGTTCACTTGAAATGCAACACGTTCACTTTGGTTTACATTAATGCTATACTATATGGTATAATAATACTCTGATGCATAGGAAACGTTTGAAGTAATATCGTATGGCCAGACGGAGGTCATATGGAAACATTTTATCTGCTTCGTTAAACAAATTCAGTACGACCTAAATCAGAGCATTGTGGCTGTCACAAAAAAGTACAAGAATTCCTGAAGAACAAATAGTATCAAAACAAAATAGATGTGTATTTATTACTAAGATGTACGTAGTAGTACATACCTGCGTGTGTGTGATGTGTTTATTTATCGAAGCGAAAATCTTTGGAAGGAGTACAGCGTGAGAAAGTAGAATAGAAACAGATAGGTGCATGTATAAGACAAAGATAATCTGAAAATCATGTAGAGCGCCTAGAGCTTCAAATTCATTTACATATTTATGATAATTAAAACAGATTTCTAAAGATATTTTCACACCACTAGGTTCATTTGCTGTAGAGTCGAGTAAAAAATTAAAAGCGGTATGTACAGTGGAATGACGAGGAGTAGTCCACACTGGAATTCCAATCGTTTTAGATCTGTCAATAAGATATTTAAAGTTATTCAGTCATAACCTTTTCACTCCAAAATCTTTCCGAAAATTCTTTTGATTATCGCTTCCAGGCAATTTTTCGAATTTTGTATATTTCTGACATTTTTAAACAT
Organism: Cryptocephalus primarius; assembly: GCA_963576515.1. Lineage (NCBI taxonomy): Eukaryota > Metazoa > Arthropoda > Insecta > Coleoptera > Chrysomelidae > Cryptocephalus > Cryptocephalus primarius. The sequence goes on along the minus strand of OY754936.1, from coordinate 18,976,740 downwards.
ACCGTTTTATCAATTCTCTTTAAACTTTTATTTCATATCTCTCACAAAAGAGAAACGTATAAGTACATATTGCAATCCAACACAAGTAATAATATACGATTGATTGTAAGATCTTGCAAACGTAATAAATCATCTTTATTGTTTTGAAAAACTGCTGTGACTAAGTGGCGTATGAAACTTTCTTATAAAAACCATGGACGAAGAAAGATTTAAGTTGATATGTGAGTTGGTCACATCAAACACAGTTCTAGGACTGTATTAGTAACATAACTTCTGCAAGTAATGTGTTTTTGCTAATAAGTACTTTGGAACGATATGAAAGGTGTAACTTTAATTTTAATCGATTAATAATTCGTATAGTCTGAATACTGCAGTTCGTTCCATATGAAAAATCTTTTATTAGGTAGTATATGATGTTTATTATAATATTTTTAAAATATTTATTAATTAGTATCATGAAACTACTGTAATATAAGCATTTGACTGATGGAATTTAACATAGCACATGCAAAGTGATCAAAACCTGGGACAATGGATATATTAAATCCTTTATTGTTTCCTATTTTAGAGTGAGGATTAATAACAAAACACTAGCTAAAGGAAAACTATAATATCTACCTTTATAATCACAATCTTCTCTTCACATGGAAGGAATTCGGAAATTTTTCTTAGACAGTTATCTCTTTAAGACTTGTGCAACTTTTCGATCAATGGCACAACTAGATAATCAGGACAGGCAAGTCCTCATGAAAAACGTGCCGTATACAACATACTAACATTAAAATATATTGCGTGAAAATATTTTTTTAAGTAATTCACTCATAAAACCATTGTTATGGAAAAAATTCTTTCACATTTTTTTTCATTGTTCTAAAGCTATGTCAAAATTACTGCTTTTACCAAAAATTCTTTCGATGTACGATATGTCCAAAGCACACTTTACTTATGATAGTCATCGGCCTTAAATAATTTTTTTAACTTATTGAATGTATTACGTTTTCAGTATTTTGAAAACATCTCTAGATATAATGATTTAAAATTGATTTATCTACGGTACTGTCAGTATTAACAAAATCATTTTCATAAAATAAATTCATGCCCTCCAGGATTTTAATTTTATTCCCTTCTTTAAATTTTTGGAGAGTCGAATGGTGTGAATAGGGCTATTTTTTAACACAATCGTAAACCATCGTAAACATGATTTCCTTGGGATGGTGCTTCAATATCCTAAAGTTTCGCTAATTCTATAGCTTGTGTCTTATAATCAAAAAAGTAGTCGTCGTTCCATATTTGTTTAATATGGCTTATAGTCCATTCAATCCCATCTGTAGCAATACTAGAAGTCATATTTCGTTGTAAAGCCTTTAAGGATCTCTTCCATTGCAAATAGTGGTGAGTATACCATCTCGCATCACTTTATCCTTTTAATGACGCAGGTATTTCATTATAAAGTAGTACTTGAGCCTCTTCAAATAATTGTAATCGCGGTAAGCTACTAATTTAAAAGGTATATACACCTTCTAAGCAATCGAAATATTTTTAGTAGTTTCTTTATGGCTCGATGATACAGTCGAGACACAATCAATGAGAAGAAGCGATATATTTGACACCTGTTGCGTCTCCTAATTCACATCAGTGACTGAAACCTTGTATCGAATACGTATTAACACGAGGTAATTCGTATCCAATTTTTTACATTTTTAACAATTATTTAGTATCACACTTTCTTACTGAGTATCTGCTTACGTTAAGGCTGAGCGAGTTTAAAACAATAGGTCGGTGAGATGACCGATCTAATCCCTAAAAGTTACGTCACTGCTTAGCCATGATGTTGAATCATTATCGCAATGCGTATCTATCAATAATTACTAATTAAACTTTAATAATATATGCAGATGTTTACTGGATTGAATGGATTTACTGGAAGAAATAATGCAATACCTTATTTTCTATTTTGATTACAGAAATACGTATACTCTATTCTATCTTGAGTATGCCTCTCTTCTGACATTGCAGTATCAATCATTTTAGTTTGGTTGCTACGTGGGTTTGCTTTCTTTAAGAATAATTCACAGCTGTTTGCATACAAGCTGTAGTATTTGTTGTAAATATTCATCAATTGTTTCTTGACGTAATAATTTTTGGCACTAACAAATAAAACGCCTAATTGGAAGTTGTGGCAATTAAAATCGCTAGAAAAAAACTTATGTAGGCAACACATACCTACACATATCTATCCATACTAGTTGAGATCTTGTTGAAAATACACTTCAAAACTTGATTAATCAAATTCTTTATTATAAATTAATTCGGGGTATTCTCAATGGGCATAGCGCAATCTAGGGTTCCCAGAAAACCACACCTACTGGAAAAAATTGCTAACATAATTCGTAACCGTAACCTGTATCTTGCATTTTTAAATGGTGGTTCCAATACACGTTTCGACTTCGCTTCAGGTAGTTTTTCGGTCATCGTTCTGTCGTTATGTACTTTATTTATTTTAGTAGACCACAAATAGAGAGAGCTAATAATTTACCTGGAATACAATCATTTTCTCATTTCCATCTGTAAATTAATCAGAAATCGTACACATCTGAATTGAATCGGAAATTGCAACGTGCTTATGCTCTCAATTATGCCCGTGATGATTTCAGGCAGGTTCCTTTCTATGGATTATTATTTTCTTAGTCGACTGTAATGTATTATTTTGTGGTTTCACCTATTATCAACACCTCGTTCTCCCTTCCTCGATGCTCATTTTATACCACAGAACAAATCATATTCTTTATCGCACCAAAATAATCTTTTCTAATATGTCATATATAAAGATGACCTTAATCTCGTTAAACGAAGAGAAATTTTAAGAACTTCCGCAGTTCCTGTAAGTAGAACCAAACAATCCTTAAATAAGTTAAATATTCTACTTAAACGAAAAGATCTAAAGTTCTATCAACATTTGAAACAACATCACTCCACGTAAATATTAAATGCGAGAGGAGATCGATCTATATTTTCCAAATCGTGCAAGTTTCACTCCCACCAATATTCTCACGTTCAAGTATGAACAGAAACCTGGCAGGGCAGGGATCCTGGCAGGAATATTTATAGTGCGACGTTGAAATAAGAGATAATGGACAATTCTAAATCAGCAACATCCGTGATAGCCACAGTTGCTGCCTCGGGGTGATGTTATCCCCCGTATATTGAGTACAAGGTGGATTATAATGGCCAAACGTGAATAGAGCATGGCCGAAATGGAGCCAGATTGAAGTGGAACATTAAGAGGCAGAAGAAGCATCTAAAGAAAAAGACTGCATTAAAGATTTACACTTCAAGAAGCTTTCAGAAGGTGACTTTGTTATAATAGAGTTAAAAACAACAAAGGTGTCATGAGGAAATTTGTGGCGAAAGTTCTGGGAGTACTGGAAGATGACACACTTCAGTGTTCTTTCCTTCGGTCCATTAGTAAAATCCAGAAAATTTATATTCTTCCTCAAGTTCTCGATGAATCATTAATCAGAAAAAATGACATTAAGAAGGTTCGTTCAATACCTGAAAAGATGCAGATCCATTCAATGATATCGCATTGATTTAAAAAAATCGCTTAATTTATGAAAATCACACATAAAGGTACTTATTGTACTCTTCCCGTTTTCTGAATATTAAACGTCCCTCCGATTTAATTCATATATGTTTTATTTTAAACCATTTTCCTGTAAATTTTTTAGTTGGTTACCGATTTTTAAAAATTGGAGTGCACTTCAAGGCGCCTATACAGCAACAATACATGCAATGGAACAATGGAAAACAATGTTCATTTTAGGTGACCCTTTTTGGTGGTGACTTGAAATAACAGATTGTTTCTTCTGTGTACGAAAAAACCCAGAAAGCATCAAGTCTCGCGGCAATACACCAGTGGAGTGAAACTTCTCCAAGTTATTTGAACGTGTTTAGCGTAGGATAGTTAAAAAATAGAATAGCTCACACGTGCGCGTACACAAACATATTTTTCCGTCTTATAGTTGCTTGCGAATAGGTAATAAAAGAAATAAAACCAGTACAGACTCCGTATCGTTTAGATGATGTTGCATTGATTGAAGAGTGCGAAAAGTGAATTCTACTCCGCATTGCCAGAGACTATATGTACCCAAATATTACAATAACATTAATCATATTAGTTCCTGGTGTTGCTGATCTATCAGTATTTTTGGAATTGACTTCAAGTAGTCAGTTATAGTTCGTGACAGTAAGAAGACAGGAAGTGAGTCAACGGCATAAATAATGGAATGATGTAAAACTGCCACGACATGGGCTAGAATGCGTGTTAAATGGGCTAGACGAAGAGACCAGCACTTTAGCGTGTCGGTAATGAATACACCAGGAGGAGCTGTGAGTTTAATATCTCATCTCCGTCGATACTTTTTATGTAAATCGCTACCACCTATAATAATTGTTAAATGAGGCCAAACTGAGAGAAGAACAAAGAAGCCGCTGTGACTAAACGTCGCACTGCCCCGGAGCCAGACACTGTCGTCGTTAGTTTGGCCACGGCCACGATTCTTCTCATCGACGACCGAGACCGAGATTAGTTGTTATTTTGCGAAATAAAATGCTGAAGACGGGAATGTGGTTTGCTCGGAGGCATCTGTCTCTTTAGAAATTACAGGGCCTCCAATTAATGCGACGTTGCCGCACTATAAACGGACTTGACCATTTGGTAGTAATAGTGAAGAAGATTTTTGGCCAAAGTTTCATCTGCCACATTCGATCGAGTAAACGTGGAGAGATACGCAGAGAAAAAGGCCTACTGTTGGACTTAAATCTGTGACAGATCACGACTTATTCATTAATTCAACCATACCTGCGACCAAGGGCGTCGCCAAGGGGGGGCAGGGAGGGGCAGCTGCCCCCCCTAGAGATTCTAAAAAAGTTGCCAAATATAATGCAACCAAAGTCCTAAGTATTTGAGTTGATTTGCTTGAAGTTCAAGCCTTGAACAATCATTCCCGTGCGTCGAAACTCGAATGAAGTCACCAATTCCACTCTTAAAAGTTTTTTATTGCATAGTCAAGAGCTCGTGCTCGTGTAGCTTTACACATTGGACTCTGTACTGTCACAGAATACCTACAATTCATACCTACTTTTCTCATTCATAGAGAATGAGAAAAGTATGAATTGTAGTATGTAAAGTCAACTTGCCCCCCCCTGCGCCATCGGCTGGCGACGCCCTTGCCTGCGACAATAAAAGCTTTCACACAATAAAGATCCTTCATACTGTCAATGCAAGGAAAACGATATTAAACGATGATTATATACTACTACCTCGGAAAAACCATATTGGTGGCATAACCACCTTATCAGTATTGTTTAACACTTGTTTAATCTACATTATTACACAATTCAAAACTGTATTCCTATTATGCCCCGGATTTAATCTGATGTACGTATTAACTCTGCTAATTAACTGCTTTTAGATTTAATTAACTGCTTAACAAAATTCATATTTTTAAAATTTAATTGGAACTGAACGACCACGTGTACCAATTATACTCAAACAAAGCAGTTTCGATTAAAACTCCTAGAGTAAAAAAATAATTAACCAACTAAATCGGGCCATAAACAAAAAACCATCTAGACGTGTCCAGAATTTATACTTGGTACTTGGCACTACCAAAAAAGTTTATTCGATTTCCTTTCTTCTAGATAACTCGCCCTGTATAACAAATTAACGACATCACCGACTATTTTTATTTATTCTGATACAGACGAGTGAACATTTACATAGTTTCAAAGCGCTTATAGAATGAAATAAACATTGATTTATTGACGAACACCCAGACGTGCTTGTATTATAACATTATTTTAATGAGATCATTTAATTTACATTTCTTTAACTTTAAAAGTTAAATACTAGCAATTATGCACGCAGGTTCTTATAGGTAATACTGTGGCAATAATAGATACCTAGAATGACGATTTAATTTTTTGATGAACTCTGAGGATTTTTGTAGTGTTGTATTTTTCATTAGCGGTATGTATCATTGATTGATAATTAAATGAATCTACTTGAAAGAAGGAAGGCAAAATACGTGCGTGAGAATTATTTCAATTCAAGACAATTGAGAGTAAATTAAGGTTTTCCTAATGGACAACAAACTTTAAAAACTGAGCCTCCGAGATGGATCATTACATAATAATCGCCTAACTTGGAATCAAATCGTTGACAGGGTTTACATCGGAGTTGCTGTGTGAAAATCGTTTTGATAATAATGGGGTGAACGCCTACGGCTGCTATTTTGCGAATTAACTGTTTATCAAATTTTCCTGAAACTCAGATGCACGTGTACATTTTAAAGCTTTATTACTACAAAGTAATGAATAGGAATACTTAAACAATCTGTAAGCAGAGAAGAAGCCATTTTGTTCATAATAAAACATTCATTAAACCAATTGGCAGCAACAAAACAAACGCTTGTACGTTTAACTTCTCAGAGGCCAAACGGACTGCGTTCGAACCAATTTCGTGCTGATGAAACAATCTGGAACTAGCGTAACTGACTATAACCGAGCCTATTTTCGACATATTCTAATATATGGACGCCAAAATTAAAAAATATTTAAAGTTACTCCACGATAATCTTGACAACACAACTTGTAATTGCCTACAGGCATAATTTATAGTTCATTAAAACAAAAGAATGACATTTGTTAAACTTTAACCACAGACGTTAACAAATTTACAGTTGGATTAATTGAATTGTTAAATCTTCGCCTCTGTACGTTTGTCGAGAATTTTTATATAATATCCAGTATTACTACGTTTATCTCTACCGTATTTTAAAATCTCAGTATTTAACAGTAATTTCTTAATTCTATTTGAACGCATTTTATTTCGATATATTATATTCACAATTGGAAATAATTCCTGTGGAGATAATGACAGACCTTCCTTGAGAACACCCTCGGTGTGATTTCATGGGAATTTCCCTCTCGTTCACAATTAAGTAACAGATTAGTTGGGTGAATATGAAAAATTTTGCAATTAAAAAAATTGATTAGTACACAAATCCATTCCGAAACGGAAGTGTCTTCTAGGCATATCCTTGCTATAATTAATAACTCCCTATATAAGATAGCTGAAACTTTGTTTTGTACGTATTCGTTTATATTTAGAATCTATAAGTGTACTAAACTCCTTAATAAATTTAAACGTCATAATTCACAGTGGATTAATTACGAAATCTCGACATATGTATACGGTATACGAAAGCTTTCGTAGCTTTTATTATAAAATCAACAGTTGTCTGAAACATGTTGCTGTTAATAATACATACCCTACTGATGATGCTACCGTTTTATCGAGGATGAATACAATCTGTCTCGTTGGAAGGCAAGGATTGATTTACAGTGATTTAAACCTTATAAATTGCGACGTAAAAGTGGAAATTCCTACCTTTTTAAATTTCCTTTCGCTTTACGTTTATGGCTTACAGAAGCGAATTTTGCAGTAAGAAGCTTTTGCTCGTTTTTTAACAAAGTGAGGTTATTTTAAACTACCGCGACCTCAATCAACTGCAGTAAAATATCGAAAAGATTTTAATCCTAAAATAAAAGAAATGTTACGTATAGCACTGCGGGAGTTGTAAGTGTAAAAGCAGATCATCACGAGTAAAATATCTGATTTCTCATGCCGGAACGTTTACGCATTAGATGTTTATGTGCGATAATTCCCTTCATTCGGCAAATTACACGGCATCGGTGTTTCTAATGAATACTTAAAATGCAAGCACACACCCGCTACTAATATAACAAAAAGAGATAAGTATCGCACAATTCATTTTCAAATGAGCTATCAATTGTAAGTGTTATAAACTGCGGATGTATTGAATTTGAAATTACGTAGGAATATTGAAAGTAAACCGCTGTAATAAAAAACTTAAAGCGTGAGGAAATCATGCCATGATGATAAATGACTGTAAATTTCTATAAAGCTTCTTCGATATACTGTTTGTTAAAAGCGTGGCGTCAAGGGTCGTCTATCAATATTATTACATTATTTCACTGAAGGAAACCGAAAAATATTTCATCTCTCAAAGGTGGCGGAGTGAAGATATTCTGGGAAGTAACACTTAATGTAAAATGTAGTTCAATTAAAATTATTCTGATAGGATAAACACAATATAATTTCGTTAATTTTTAAAACTGAACATTTAGATTGCACCACAAATGCCGAAGAAATCATCACTGAGTTCATAAAGTATTATAGTTTACTTTAATTCTACCAGTGTTCTGACTCTCATTAATGTCCTATTGCTGATAATCTGATATGATTTTCTAATAGTATAACAGAAACGCATTAACACTCATTGAAATTTTTTTCAATGCTAATAAACCTAGTTAGATTTAATGATTTTTTTACTTAGGACGTTTATAAAGAGCCTATTATCGCATAGAACTGTTACATTGAAAATAGGAAGGAAACACAATCGAACAAGTTAACAAGCTCCTTTACCGATGACACTATGGATTTCCTTGGAAAGATAATTGGATTTTTTGTCAGTAAAGCGATAGATGTATCAAGGCTGTTAATGAACCTTCTTTTGCATCTGCCGAACAAACATTTACAATGAAAATAAAACTAATAAGTCAGAGTAATTAAATATTACGTATGGATGGGTCGATGGGTATGAAGCGATTAATGATGGTCGTAATGAATTTTATTGTAGTTTCACATGATGAACCAGAAAGCTGTAAACGGGTGAAGGAACTAATTGGTGACAAATTGTTAACGAAGCTTTGTAATTTTTTACTCGACTGAAATTTAGATTTGTATTAACCATATTTATGGAAGTGATCAATTTTTATAAAGTATATACTCTATATATATATATGTATTCAATTTTTTTTCAGATAACTGAAATACCTTCAATTTAATTAATGTAATAATCACTGAAATATTATTTCCTACTTTTTAGAATTATGCTTCAAATAGATTCAATACCAATCCAGTATAATATATTTTTTGTCAACACTTACTTTTTCACTTGTAAGAGCGTAAATTTTTTCCGTAGAAACATTACGGCTTCTTGTCCAATTACGTGAAGGAGGTAATGAGTCTGCCAAGAAGCTTTTCTAATTTTGCCCAACAAATTTCACATTCATAGCAAAGATAATAAGTCACAGTAGTTAAATATTGCGTGTGGAGTAGTTGAGGACATAGAGCGATTAATGATGATGGTAATGAATTTTATTTAGGTTTGAATGATGTTATAATAAACTGATTAGGTACTGCTAATGATGAAACTTTCCCATTTTTCTAAGCAGAAATTTAGATTTGAGAAGCTCATACAGTATGTAATCAATTGTGATTGTCATAGGTGAAATAACTAAAAAATGCTTCACATCAACAGATATTTTGAGATCTCTCATTTTAACAACCCATACTTTCTTGATCTGTTAAACTATAGACTCCATACCGAGGAGTATTGTTATGTTCTTGACCAATTAGGCGGTTGAAATAATGAGGTAACTCATAAAGCTTTCCGTGCTTTTACCCAATGAACATGCACATTTAAAAAATATAATAAGTCACAGGAATTACATTACGTGCGAAGGATTCGTTGAGTATGAAGTAAATAATAGGTCGTAATGAATTTTGCTGCAGCTTTATGTTGCGAATGGATGGCGTTAACAATAAAGGGAAATCGGTAACGAAGCAGTAAAATTTTTCCAGGCATGAGATTAGACCTCTTATAAATATGAGTGTGAACATAGTTAATGAGCCAATAAAGGTTTTCAAATTTTTGGTCAAATACCTAAAAAAAGTTACATACTGCTCGGTGTAATAAAGATTAAAGATTTTCTGCACTTCTCCCAGAGAAAGTTACTTAAATAGGTAAGTTAGGGCAATTTACTTGACGAGCGATGTAAAGTATAACACAGATTAAAATTAATCGATATTTCGGCCGTTTAGAGTTGAGACTTGAGACGAATAACAAGTGAGGAACTTGAGTATCTCAAATTTTCCTACACAGCACGTTTGATATAAGTTACGTGAGTGGACTCACCTTTTGTAAGAATATGGGAATGTCATCAGCCTCGAAACATTTCTCCACGACACATGTTTAAATGGGACACATGAGAGAGACCTCCAGTCAATCGCTTACAGACAGCGGAATTACGTCAAGTCGCTCGGCAAATTCCACATAACGGAAACACTAATACTAGTCCACCATTCATGTCACCTGTTGTATACTATACTCTAGACGCGTGTGTCTTTAGGCAGAAGAGGCTCGGAAGAGGATGCGTGTGTGTATGTATGCGAGCGTCTGTGTATGTCTGCGTACGACCGGCTCGGTGAGTGAAAAAGACTGAAGATACAGACGAAGACTGGCCAGGTAGACTGGTACCAATCGCGGCAGGTGAATTGCGGCTAGCAGGAGGTGGTATAGTCGGGAGGCTCGCTGGTGTTCTAGAAAAATCACCGCTCTGTTGCGATGATGCGGATCTTCCTAACGGAAGATGCTGGCAGTGTCGAAGAAGAGTCGCTTGTTCCGAACACGCTGCAGGAACAAGATAACGCTAACGTTTGACCAACAGGTTGCGGTTTCAGCTACGTTCCCGATTTATGTGGTGTGTATGTGTGTGTCGTACTGCTTCTCTTCGCTGCTACGACTATGCCGGTTTACATTAAAGAGCTGTTCTTCTAGGGGCAGTGCTTTATGATCAAATTTACCTTAAAAATTATGGTTGCTAAGGGCTGGACCTTTAGGTACACGATTCATGTCTGCCGCTTTGCCTGGCTGGGCAATTTTTGTTGAATGTCGAATCAATGGCAAAAGTAGAAAAATTTCATTAGTAGATTCGTTACATATCGGTTAATTGGCAATGGCCATTATAGGTTCTTCTGCGTAAAATATGTATTCAATAATGTCTAAATCTGTTTCTAAAAGTAGGGGAAATGACATTATTAAGAGTATCACCCAAATCGATTCACAGTTAATTCGGTTACTTACCAAGAATTTACTAACATTTATTGACAAGGTACTTTACAAAAATTGACCACTTCCACACTTATATTTTAAACACGTACAATTTTTTAAGGCAAAAAGTTGTAAAGCTTCCTTAGCAAATGCCTTGCTCTCAATATTGTTTTTACTCATTTCCAGCTTTATGGAACATTATTTAAAACTACAGTAACATTCATATGACCAACATTAATACTTTTCACAAATAGGTAATATTTAACTACTGTGACTTATTGCGTTTGTTATGGATGTAAATATTTGTCCTGCAACAGTAACAAGAGCTTCATTAGCAGTCTCATTATCTCTGTCGCCTAATTAGCCAAGAACACAATAGTATTTCTATGGAAGGAGTTTATGGTCTCACCCGTGGAGGAAGTAAAAGTTAATTGTTCTTATGTTAACATGTATTTGTATTTCATTATATTTTTATAATATTCTTCTAGCTGATTATTGATTCTTTCTGTAAGTCATGAGGAAAAGAGTTAAATAAGTTTCTGGACGTATGGAGACGTCAATTATCGTTAGCACCTTAAAAATAATTTGTTCTGCGCTTCGCTTTTGGTTTTGTATCGATTGACTCGTCCTTTCGCCATACTGATTTACAATGATTCATCAATATTCATGGTGTGCAGAAATTATTCCCACAAGCGAAACCTACAAATACACATAAACCGTTTTTGCCGCCTTATGTTTCTTTTCGAAACATCTGTGTTAAACCTGTATTTAGTTTCGCCAAGATAAAGCGCGTTTTAAATAATTCCGAACCTCTGCTTTTATCCCTATCGAATACACGATTTTCTCTCCTGAGTACTAGCCGCTGCCTCAAATAAAACTGAAAACCGAAATCTTTCCTGAAATTTCCGAAACAAGTAATACCAACGTCAATCGATGTAAACTGATATAAAGTGATTTTCTTTTAAAGTAAAAACAATGGTCGGAAAATCGGTATATCTCTGTGTCGCTGCTCGAAGTTACATTGCATTTCACCATAAACTAAATGCATATCAGCTTTGTACAAATGGAGAAATTTTTCTTATACATTGTTATAAGTTATAACGTACTAAAATTATGCTCACGTTTAAAGTTGTGAGTTCCTCGTTTAAAATTCAAAAAAGCAATATTTAACAGGTACGTACTTGTTGCCTGTTGTTATTGACTGACTAAAGGAAAACGAGACCACTACAAATTTTATACTGAAAATCAATACTCTCTCTTCGCACGTCTCTATCTCCGTTTATCCGGCAACCGATAAATGAAATAAACCCCCGATTCATAGCTATCCGGTTTAAAAGATTCTATTTCAAATAACTTAGTCATTTGAAACAAAACACATCGTTTATCAACGTCTTAGATGTTTTCTTAATGTTGTTGAGGTGCTATTCTTTCTGAGTTGCTGGAAACAAAATCGATAATACCATTAATACTTTCGAACTCTCGATGACTAATCTCACTGTACTCAAACAACGATCAAACGTTGAGGAAAATTTTGACATTACTCCAACTTTTTCGTTTAGGATAGAATGCGACACACTGTTTAGTTGCGAGTTTTTTGTTAGCTAATATACAGACGGACACGTACGAATGAACGAATCCGTCATCCCTCCACATACGTTCCAAACGTCATTCCTCCACACGAATCACAAAGTATGCAAAAATTTTACATGGAAAAATGGGCCAAGTGAAAATAAAATTTTCTGAGTTCGAGCGTTTTTCTAAAAATTACTTCTCAAACTTTTATGGGATTTATTCACCACTAAGCACGACATAAATACCTAAGCTACCTAAGCTACTGGTATTGTGATATAACTAACAAGTTTTTAATTGGTCTTTGACATCTTAAACTAATTTGTATCCATTTTTCTCGTCAAGCGGAACAATTAAATTGCTGCACAATTCAACACGATTTTGTGTTCTGAATTATGCCCACCGTTTCAGCCCTCTAGAGCTAAAATAAGATATATAATAGAAATTGATAGACTACATTTAGGTAATTTAGTTCCGTTTATAAAATCTACATGTGTCCACAGTCATGAATCTTACCAAATTTACATCTTACCAATTACTTTTTACCCGAAATTGAAATTTGTGTTAATGGACGAGCTAAAATTGATTGGATACTAATGATAATATACTCATAATAAACATTTCTATATCATCTTCGATGGCAACTGTATTTAATGGAAATGTTAATCGGTTAAAACCATAAAGTTTGTACATGACGTCAAAATATAACACAGTATAACATGCCTACACACCAGCATCCCACATTAATTAACAAATATTTCAGAGGCCTAAGTATAATCTTCAAACAATAAGCAGGGATTTGTGTAATAAAGTTCATGTTTAACAGTTTAAGGATCATTGGATCAGGATTTTTCAGATCATTTTATGTTCGTTTTCGTTCTTTTGTTTTTTCGTTTATTATTGTTGTTAAAATATTATATTTAGCCGTGGCTCCATGGTTTTCCATGGTCAACTTGGTTTAAAGTTTACAAAAAGTTCCTCTTGATCTCAAAGCAAATTTAAGTTTATTGAAAATGTAATTCAACTGGTGCATTAATCGCTGAAAACAGCTCTTATTAATTGCAACTGCACTTTGGAAAGATAACCACTCATGCTTGTATGGAAAAATCTCTGTACTTTAAATTTAATCTCTGTAAATTTAATCTGTATGGTTGATTCTATTCTGCTGCAATTTGTGTAATATGATTCACCGTTGTTCCAGTAGTCTGCCTCCTGTTGAAATACAATGAACCTGATGTAATATACATATAAGAAATAAATTAATGAATGAACAGTACAGAAACAGAAATACAGGAGTAGTGAATTATTTTGGCAAAGACTCATACTCAATCCTAGATGTTCGATAAAAGGTGATTGTGTAAAATTTCAATCCCAAGGAGATGAAATTTATTATTTTCGTACCATGTTTACGTTGACAGTAAATGATCGTCATGTTTGAGTTAATTCATACATAATTTGTAGATTGATTCAATATTCGAAGTAGTGTTTTTATTATATTAACATAGATATAAGTAATTACAAGCGAAGGTTAAATATACGACAAAGGACATCACACAAGGGGCCAACCGCACATTTATAGTTTTGGTAGCATTTCTTTAGATTACGATGATTATCGAAGGAAATAAAGATTATCATTATTCCATATATTTTTAATCAAAGGATTACTAAAACGTAGAAATGGAGATGAGCCATAGACGTACGTGTATTTTTACCAGTAGAATAATAATAAATTCGTTGCTACAAAAATTACTTAGCATAGATGGTTAGACTGGGAACAGATTTTTGAGAGATGCGTAGATATCTTGTATACTCGTTAAATAAGTAAGGGGAGTTGTGTAGGCAAGATTACCAGACCTAGCGAAAGATAAAGATCCAGATGTCTCTGAAGAGTCATTTTTGCCGATGTTCAAAACTATGAAAAAGGGACAGCAACATCACTCACAAGGTATGCGTTATCCATAGGCTAAATGAAGATGACTGATCGCCCAAATTAGTCATACGAGCTAAAGCACCACTGATCCAACCATGACAATAATGTTGTAATCGAAATCTTTTTTTCTGAGGAGGCTACCATTATTTTGAACGACTTTGTGACTTGATAAGACTGTCGTTATTGACTTGTCGAGAAGCAAAATGATAGATGAAGTATATCACAATTAAACTCTTCCTGACCTGATGTGCACCTTCCCAAATTCGATTGAATCTAAATCAACCTGATCATCCGAGAAATGACCTAATCTTCCAACAATGGTTCCAAAATAGGGTTAGAAATACGAGATATTAAAAAAAAAATACAGCAAAATTTGGCATTTTAATATTATTCGCTACAAAATTGAATATTTCATAACTCAAATTTCAGATACGGTGGATAATACATTTCAAATATAAAATTACGAACGTAACGAATCAGATTTTGTGTTTTGCAAGATAAATGCTTTTATTTTAGTGTCCTAGCAAGTGCAGGATTTGAACCTTGTGAATTATACGTACATTACAGAATAAAATCCAGGAGAATAAGTGTAGCGCATTCACCATATTACAGAATCAAAGTTCAATGCTAGTATTAATTAACAAGTATAGTAATCATTATAAATATCTAAATAAATACTCAACGCCGTTGAGTATTACAAAACACTACCAATTCGAATATAGTTCGTCTGTGGTTAAACTTAACGAATCATTTCTCATATACGTTCTATTAAACACTGGACTTTCTAAGTTTTCCTTGTTCTAAAATTATGATCAGAGCCTTACTACAAATGTAATTATAACTTTTCCAATAAATGAAAGGAGTGATGGATTAGCGAAAGCGCTCTATTAGCAGAGGTAATAATACAGATTAAAGTTCTTCCTATATTATCTCTCATTCAGATGTAATTGAACATCGCAATACACACTATCATTGAAGGCTACCAAGTGTATGAGGAGTAAACGGGGGATATCCGGTTGCGATACCGAAAATTATCAATAATCTGGGGAATGGATTGTAATCAGTTAATTAAATAGTCAAATTCTATTTAATCCTGCAAGGGTTTCATAATTATATTTCCAGAATAATGCACCCTGAAAAATATTACATACATTATTTGAGCTATACAATTGTGAACGTAGGTACAATGAGGAATTTTAACCAAAGCTGTTCTTACAATTAACCACAAGAGTCAATTATAAAGAGATGTTAGAGTATATTTGGTGAAAATAGAGAAATCACTTTATAAAGTTACATAAAGGACACATACTTTGGATAGGTATTATAGGTCATACTATTATAGTCATACGTATTATATATATATATATATATATATATATATATATATATATATATATATAAATAGAGATATTTAAAGCAAACAAACAGACAAAATAAATTTTCACCAGATGTTTTTAGTACGCCGATGTAAATAAATGAGGTAGTGTAGCACTATAAAATCCCTTCAAATGGAGGCACACTATCATATTTTTCCACGCACAGTCATGCACGCGCTTACCCGCACGCGCGCGCGCGTACACACACACACACACACACACACACACACACACACACACACACACACACACACACACACACACACACACACACACACACACACACACACACACACACACACACACACACACACACACACACACACACACACACACACACACACACACACACACACACACACACACACACACACACACACACACACACACACACACACACACACACACACACACACACACACACACACACACACACACACACACACACACACACACACACACACACACACACACACACACACACACACACACACACACACACACACACACACACACACACACACACACACACACACACACACACACACACACACACACACACACACACACACACACACACACACACACACACACACACACACACACACACACACACACACACACACACACACACACACACACACACACACACACACACACACACACACACACACACACACACACACACACACACACACACACACACACACACACACACACACACACACACACACACACACACACACACACACACACACACACACACACACACACACACACACACACACACACACACACACACACACACACACACACACACACACACACACACACACACACACACACACACACACACACACACACACACACACACACACACACACACACACACACACACACACACACACACACACACACACACACACACACACACACACACACACACACACACACACACACACACACACACACACACACACACACACACACACACACACACACACACACACACACACACACACACACACACACACACACACACACACACACACACACACACACACACACACACACACACACACACACACACACACACACACACACACACACACACACACACACACACACACACACACACACACACACACACACACACACACACACACACACACACACACACACACACACACACACACACACACACACACACACACACACACACACACACACACACACACACACACACACACACACACACACACACACACACACACACACACACACACACACACACACACACACACACACACACACACACACACACACACACACACACACACACACACACACACACACACACACACACACACACACACACACACACACACACACACACACACACACACACACACACACACACACACACACACACACACACACACACACACACACACACACACACACACACACACACACACACACACACACACACACACACACACACACACACACACACACACACACACACACACACACACACACACACACACACACACACACACACACACACACACACACACACACACACACACACACACACACACACACACACACACACACACACACACACACACACACACACACACACACACACACACACACACACACACACACACACACACACACACACACACACACACACACACACACACACACACACACACACACACACACACACACACACACACACACACACACACACACACACACACACACACACACACACACACACACACACACACACACACACACACACACACACACACACACACACACACACACACACACACACACACACACACACACACACACACACACACACACACACACACACACACACACACACACACACACACACACACACACACACACACACACACACACACACACACACACACACACACACACACACACACACACACACACACACACACACACACACACACACACACACACACACACACACACACACACACACACACACACACACACACACACACACACACACACACACACACACACACACACACACACACAAAACTTGACCCGCAAACTTACAAACAATTAGCGGTAATTGTTAGTTATTTAGTTTCACTCGGCGAAAAGAGAACGAACTAATTACATCCTACAGCAACCATCGACATGCACTAGCAGATGCAAATATGAGACTATGGAACGCGAATGGAAATGGGACAATTGGGACAGTGATAATTGCATGTTAGGGTGTACTTGTGGGGCTCACTAATATCTGAAGTTAGTAATTCATGAAACGGGGATTTGTACTTCAGTTTGTCTTGGAAATGCGTTCTTCGCATAAACTGCAATTCGTCAAAAATGGTATATCAACCGCATTTATTTTGTCGCTTGACATTTTCCAAACTATAACCGTTTAAACCTTTCATATTTCAACAGTATATTCTGATAATATGTACATTCTGGGGACGTAGGCTAGAAAGAGTTAACTAGAGTAGACATTTCATAGCAAGAGGATAAATATGTTCAACAGCTCCTAATGATTTGATTTTAGTGATAATGGTATTTGAAAAAAAACATTGAAAAGAATATTTACATTTTAACAACTAACAAACTTAAATGTTTAAAAAATAAAATGAACAGCTTTTCTGTAACAACAACAAAGTCTTGTAAGAAGAAGTCCACCATATAGTAGAACAGCATTTACCACACCTGTCTACGTCCTGATCAAACTATTAAACATTCACGTTTTGGAAAAACTCAAAGAACTATACCTACGTTTCTCGTTCTTGGTGTTTTCTATTATGTGGAGCAATAGATTAGTCAGTTTCTACCCAACTCATAAATTTGTTCAGAATTACCTTTTAGACAAACATGAAAATACCACTTTATTAATCTTACACGATTTCAATGTAATTTTAAATACATTTTTTTAGTTTTGCTGCATTCGTCAGTTGCGACGTGATAGTGATAATATGGACGAAAACAGATGCACCTCTATTCGACGACTGAAACAGATTCTTTCCCTGAATAATGCAGTACCACAATAAAACAAGACCTTTTGAGAAATATTATAATTTAAAAACCTCCTTCCCGCATTTCTTTAAATAAACACGTTCTGGGTTTCTGATGGAATCCATTTGTTCTAAGGGTAATTTGTCTGTTTAAAAGTTCACCTCTTGACTTTAGAATAGTGACGGAATCAGAAAAATTCATGCTACCTTCATCACCAACTTGATAAACAAGTAGACACGTGTTCTGGAGGTTATGCAGTGATTACGCTTTTAAATTAGTAAAGTTGTCTTACTTTAATGCTTGACCATGGGATGGGACCACACTGCAATTATTTTAAGAAATATAAACAGTTACGCCTGGGATGAAATACCAAAAGGAATGCAATTATCAAGGAACACGCTGAAGGTGAAAATCCACAACGTTCGCACACATTTCATAAAGTTCAAAGGTACAATAAAATATGTGAATAAATTTGGAACAAAATCGTCTACGTTTGTAATGTTGATGAAGCCTCATAGATTCTTTGTCTTCGTAAAAATTGTATCACTAATATCCTCTTTCGATTTATTGCTAATTGAAACATACTACTGTTTTCCGATGCATCGATCTAATGTTATCAACAAGTGTACTACGTAGTTTATATTGAATACAATTTTTGGCAAGCCGTGGTATAAATGAGCATGTAAATGTTATATTTCTTAATGTTTTGTTGGCAAAAATTTAAAATTCTACTTTGCCACCATCCATTTTTTTTATTTTCTCCTTAATTCACAAATAACGACCATATCGACACTATCAAAAAAGGAATTTCTGATCAGACAAATTCACGACTAATTTAACATGAGTTTATCCCTTTGACTTTAATCTAATTTGTCCAACGAATACTCGTACATCAGTTGCAAAGATATATGCATTTGTATAAATCCTGATACAAGTTTGGATACTTGTATCCAATGTAAACTTGCCTTATCGCAACATGTGCCTTACGGCGTACGAGCTTTCAGGGCACACAGCAAACTGCACCGCAAACAAATGAAGCAAATTAACGTGCGCCGTACAACTAGTAAAACATACATTTACTCAGTGGTACACACTTTTTCACAGGAATATAATGTAGTATCAATTTGTACTGTAATTTTAGATCGGAAAACAAAAGTGCAAGAGGAAATTTGTCAATGAGGAAGTGCTTGTAACAGCCGAGTGGTTGGCCGAGCACGATCAGGATTTAATAAAGATATAAAATATATTTGGGTAAAAGCAAAATTCCTCATATAAAATGTACCAGTAATACTTTTGTCCCAAACGTTAAACCTACGAATAAATTATTAAGACGAAAAGGGGTGTTGTTCATGTATTTTTAGGGAAACACGTATGTTTATTCCACAAGATACATAATTTATGTAAATAACTGAAACTCTTAGCGTGGTTTCTGCATTTTTGTTGAACGTATGCCTGGTATGGCATACTTCTACGTAAACCACTATCAAGTAACAGGTAGAGGTGGTAAAAATTTACAGATTTTGAAGGGGAAAATGAACTTAACTTAATTTAATTAACAACTTTTACATCGAAAAAATGACGAATGAAAGTGAAGCATTGAAACAGATGAAAAATATCAGATTTCTGTAAACATTTATATGAATCAATGCTGCCGGTTTAAACATTCCTGTTGCCAAAGGGATTTAGGTAAATTATTAACTACCTTGAAAAAATAAATGTATTTGTAAATATTTGACATATTTCAAAATGTGTCATGATTACCATAATATAAATTAGTTTCCTTGTTTTAGAAGATGGTTTATTATCAATGTCCGACTTGATTACCACTTCCAACTATTTAAAAATCTATTAACCGATCCACGAAGGCAATACAGACATTGTAAATAAAAGTTATGGATTACGAAGATAATACTTAGTAAAAGAATTACAACCTTTTTTCATTTCCTGGCATTACTTGTCGATTTGCTTTAAATTTTCATAGAGAATCTGAATAATAAAATATAGACGTAGCTCACAATTTAAGAAATATTCGAAACAAAGCATTAACAAACAGTTCACTAATAATTTGCTACTATTACTGGCGTAAAAACTATACTTAAAATTAAAATTCATTGCAAATATAATTTCTATTTAAGAACTTGGGCATTTATTTTTAATGTTTTTAAAATAATTGTACTGTCAATTTCGACATATAAAGGGTTTTTGTAGCCCAGGTGTTCCCTCTCTAGATAGAAACATTAAATTGACAATTATACTATTGTAATTTCCGAGCTAATAATATAAATATTATAGTCACATCATACACTTGTTGTATACATCAACACATATATATAAAACAGTGAAACCATATTTCACCTAATAACAAATGGATGTGCAACATTAAATGCACAAGAACTGTGTTAAATTGTACATTTTGGGCTGGTAGATTTTTATGGTGTATTCTTTAAATTATTTACAGCCACTTAATCTATTAATATATCCCCTTTTTACTCCAAGTAGGTTTATCTTTAATGTTTTCCTATACAGTGTTATTATTCCCAGTTAACAATATTGTATATATTATTTTGTTCTATTGTAATAACTTTGTGATACCGCTGAATGCATTGTAAACCTCCCTTTGTGATAAATTATAAAATATTAACCTACATTATTTTTCTAGAAAAGAATTTTGTGGTTTTAGTTTTCACCATAAAGAAAGAGAAGTCTTCAATGATCTATTGCCCATAACTATTGGCGTTAGTAATCATTACGGTACAATTTATCATAATAAGAAATTATTTATGCAAAACCGCCCCAATAAAAGATCTTGGATGAATTGTTTTCAAAAATTCAACAGAATAAAAGTAGATATTACGTACTAAGTGATAATCCCGTACACAATTCGTTGCAATAACCTTTCAAAGGACCTTAGTATGCCTTCGTCTTCATATATGTCGCGTGCAATGAGTATGAATAAACGTAATAAAGGTACGTATATGGAAAATGAGCTTGGCAGGAAGTCAAATGCAAATTTCTCGACAACCTGAACCGAAATTACTCTCATTTTGTTTAATTTTTATTTATCATTTTGAATGATTAAGAAGGTGAATTCTAATTCGTAGATTTTCAATCAGTAATTCCAATTCCTTCTTCCATATTAATAAGCGACATATCCACAAATACAAATTGAGTAAGTATTTTAAAAAAAATAATTTTAAAAGCAGATCCCAAAGACAGATGTGTCAAAAACGACCGGTTATGACGGTTCGAGTAAGGAAAACGTGTTTAGTACAGAGTGGAGTTGTCCGATGCAGGATTTTCTCGATTTTTCCGGTATCGCAACGCGCTCGGCGGGGTCGGTGCGTTACACTTTTCTCGACACCTCGTATACGTTCATTAACCGAGAACCCAGAGTGACCGATACGCGAAGAAGCACGTTCTTGACCATATGACAGTAAAGATTCTGAAAATTTAGCGGTCCCACGGACTCACACACACTAACAGGTATAATTGTTGCGCCATAACACGCGAACGATTGTTTCGAAATTTTTTCCTTCGATCGCGGTGAATGTCATCGTTTTCGGTTGATAGTTCGAAAGCGAACCGTTCGTTTCCTATCCTTAAGATTTTGAAGTCCTCGGTGGGAATTATTATTTAATTGTCGAGAATTTAATTAATCCGCGCGGATAGGAAACACTTAATTATCATGAAATGTTCCGAGATACCAGGAAAACCCGAGGCGATTATCGGGGTCTGTATTAATTTCGAAACAGTCTGTCACTCTTCCTCTACTCTTCCCAGGCAATTAACCATATGCTCGAATCGCTTTAAAATGATTTAGGTGCGCTATATTTTGCAGATGATGAAAGCGTGAAAATTATAGTGCACGAACGAATCCGCACTGGGTCGCAAATTTCTTCTCTAATAGAATTAACCCTTCAGTTGACAGATGGTAACGATTTAATTGAATACCGAGAGGTTACTAGATTTTAGGGCCGAGACGATGGACGTTTATTGACAAACAAAAATTTACTGTACAAGAATTTTGAACAAATCGGTCTATTACTACTAAAGTGGGAAGTCAATTACAGAGCAAGCCAACAAATTACTCGTACGCTTTTAAATATTCAGGTTAACGTTAACAAAAACCAAGGAGAATCGTCAAAATAGCCAAGATATTATATTAGAAAGGATTCGATGTTATTCATGTTCGCCATAAAAATGGATCGTATCATAAATTTTGGCAAATGAGAGGTTTTCAGTATAAATCCTTTAATTGTAACATACATGAATAGTGTATTTATTTATTTATTTATTTATTTATTTGTTTATATTGTATACACAGATTATTTTACAGTAAAATTGTTGTAGACTCTCCTTGGGGGTAAATGGCCATCTCTTTTAACCCGTAATATTGAACAATTTTGTTTGATCAGGATTTTTTGGCATGTTTACTTGCCTATGTTCATCTTTGAATTTTGCTCTTCGCGCATATTTTGGACTTTTTCTCATTGTACCTTCCACTGGAAGGCGTAAAGGTACACTTTCGTGCTACTGTCTTTCCATATGCTCTTCTTATCATTGATAAGTACTGGAAATTTTCAATCTGTCAGTCTTCAGATAATATTTCTTCTCAATTATGAGAAAGAAATTGATTGCTTTTTATATACAAGCCAAGTGTTTACCACAACCAACTGTTGGGATTCCGGTGTAAACTAATTTTATTCGATTTATAAGCTGAATTTTGATGAATTACAAATAATGATGAGAAAAGATTTTTAGTGAAAAGCAACGTCTTGTTGATATAAAAGCCTCGTGGTGCGAGGGTAACTGAATTTTATTCACTGTTGGGTGGACCAAATTAGTCGTTATAAAGAATGTATTTTCTTCGTAGATCCATAGTTAGTTTGAAAGTGGAAAGAAAAGTGTTATTAAATCGAACAAAAAACAAGTTTTCCAATTCATTATGAATTCAATGGTTGCAAATTTGGATAGATTGTTATCTCATTAGAGGCATTAAAATCGAATTCCTAACGGAAAATTACTTGATGAGTTTTATCAATTCGAAAACAAAACTCATTCATAATGTGCTCATGAATAAATATGGCATTTGGGATACAGGACGTTACATAACAAACTCAAACATATCCACAATTGTTTGATCCTCCTTTCAATAGTTTCTTTAAGTGTGGTAACTATTTTTGGTCATGGAGCAGTTTTTTGCGATGATTCTGGACAATGTAAGGAAGCGATTAAAGCAAAATGTAACATCATTTTCACTAGCTGTAGAGATTAATTTTTTCACTATATGTTTGTGAAGAGTCCAGATGTTCCACATGCGCACATTTACGCATTAAACGCTACTACATGTACTAAACTTGTGAAATATAGCTTTTAAATATTGGACTAAGGCACTGAAGTAGTTAAATCGTATCGATTCCTTAGTGAAAAAGTTTTCCTCTTTGTTTTGTTCTAAAAACGATTTTAAAGGAATCCAGCGTCACTATTTTCTGGTGAAAAATGAAACTACTTCTAAGTTAAAAAATGATTAAAATGATTAGTAACCATTGCTCCCGCGGGATGTCGTAAAAATTATTAGTAAAACGTCACACCACTAGCCCGTTTTGGAAGCAAGTAGATTCCTTTATGATCCTTACTTATCCAAACACCCTTAGGACCATTGAAATAGGTCATTACATTTTTCGCTAAATAAGGTAAGCTTTGAAATTATCGAATCGAATATTCGCTATGCTCTTTCATTTTGAGGAAATTGTTTTAAGTTTCAATTCGACCTAATTTTTAAATTATTTTTTACACTTCCACATTCCGAATAATCGCTATTGACCTCCTGCTCCTTTTAACAACTTTCCCTCGAAAGTCCCACCGAACGTTTTAACGATCCAGATCGAAGCCGTTCGTGGTGCTTCGGTCGATGTACAACACGTGGGTCCTTGGGACGATCGATTTCCCCTATAGTATTATCGGGCACTACATCATTCTCTTCTTCTTTTCCTTAACTGCAAAGTTATTGCTAGTAATTTTCTATAACTATTTGGGGAATTAGGGGAAACAACTACTTAGGGGGAAAATACCCCGACCGACATTGAAATACACTCCTATTTCCCCCGCTAAAGGATTCATACCGTCTTATGATTGCTGGTAATTCGTCACTAATGTAAATTTATTCCGACACTAGGTCTCGTCCTGTGTGTCCTATACACTATGAACAACCGATTTGCTGATTTTTTTTAATGCAAAGGTCTGGTAACTGTAATTAACATTTATATTACTTTCAGCCGACAAATCAGTAATATTGAGGAATCTGCAAAGAAAGAGGTAAATATTTTTTGAAATATGGATTCCAAATCAAATCCGCTTATAGAATGGGGACAAGTGAACAACTGGTTTAGTAGTATCTCTTTTAAAGATTTAGTTCCAACCTCAACTCAAAAGAATCAAAGGCATTCACATTTTTTAAAAAGCATTATTTTCAAGTGGGTCATGACTTACGAAGTGAATATTTGTTCTATTATTTCAAGATTTTTTATAAGTTTCAAAATAATTATTTGTTTCATGTCTACAGTCTACACGACTGACATTAAAGCGACAAACGACGTCTAGTACTTTATTTATATTAACCACCTATTCCTATCCATGCCTCAATACCTACTACTAAGGGCACGAGTACAAAATTTTCTAGGACTAATGTCAAGGTATAGAGAAGACAGACAGTTCAGCAACTGCAGACCACTTGTCTAGAAATTTACGAGAGCCTTCGAATTGTAACCAAGAGGGCTGTGGATATATTTATTAGTAATTAGTATCACTTTGCATTTATATTGAAATCGATTTTCTTTATCATGGTAAGTTTTTACTGATATTTTACTGTAAACATTTACAAAATTAGGGAAGATACAGCAGATAAAAATTTATCTAACGAATTAGATGTTTGAATATCTTTGATTTCACGAATAAATATTCTCCTTAGGATAAGGGTCTACGATTTGTTGATGTGGAACATTTGAATAAAAATTTTGGAAGACTATTACATTATCTTAGAATTTAAAAATAATATTGTAGACATAATTTCGGTAGGAGCGATTAAATGAACATAATTTTTAAAACGGATGATGAAGTGTAGGTTACAATAACAACTACTTGTCCTTGATATAAGTGTATATAATTTAGTTAATTTGAATATTTCACCAGAAATGTTAAATTTTCGACAATTGAATCTAAAGCATTAACAATATCCTTGATATATTCGAAAATTCAAGAACATACCTAAAAACTGAAACACCTAATTTTACCCTACGTGAGTGAGATGCGCAACTTGTTTCTACTTAAGTGAGTTTTCTTTCTGCCTTCCTAATTCTATACTAATGGTACACCAAAATATCAGAGCTTAACTTGAGAATAATAAATCGATTGGATAACAATTATGGAATTAATCTGAGCTTACTTTCTAAAGAGTTGACGTGATTTTATCCAGGTCGTAAAATCTGAAGTGGAACTAAATTATATGAGCTAATAATTTCTCAGGAATTTCAGTGATGGGATTATTTCATATTAATCTACAAACCGAATTAAATAATTAATTTTGTTAATTACCAGAATGGTAAGATATTGGTAGTTTTAAACAGTTACTGTAATTTCACAAAAGAAGTCCATAGCTTAAAGATGAGGATTAGGGATTTTTGAATTTTAGTACGTGAGTAGCTTGATGTCATTCCCGTCGTATCAAGACATGCATCAAAGGTTGATATTTTTTCCAAACATTTTATTCTAAAAAAGGGTATTTGAACGTTCATCGAGATACACTCACACTATACATTGTAATGGTGCTAGAATGAGTCACCAGACCGCTGATTTGGGAAAAGTTAAGGAAACACCTAAATGCATCATGAGAAAACATCTAAATACTCGAAGAAATTAATTCCTCCACCCTTTTACCAAAATTTTAACCGACTTTACAATTATTTAGCGTTTAAAATTTCTCACAGTGGAAATTTAACAGATTTGACCGATGCTTGGTACTTCAATGATCTCTCTAAATGACTTCATTACATTTTCAAATACTCAAATGTAATGAATGAATCAACATGTCTCCTTCCCCTCGTAGTTAATTAGAGTATTTGCTCCTCAACTATATTATTAGATGGACATTAAAGGGCATTGACTCGGAATAGTCAGATCTACGGGAACTCTACTAGAGAACATATGTTTGATCTGCCGATAGTCGTTTACTTTTCTCCTTCTTCGCCTTCTTCTTGTGCGTTCTTCACAACCAAAAATTGTGATCGACAATTCCTCCTCGGCGGAAGCACATCGCTTTTTTTATTAAATTAAACATATTTGCAACTAAAAATGGCATTTATAAGCGTACGAGTAATTTACAAGTAACTGTTAATTTAGCCTTGAGAACAGAGAACGTATCAGTTCTGTTATTATTTCCCATAAACTCTCGCGATCTGACCGTTCCAGAACCTGTTGATTACTTTTTCGTTTTTTTTTTCAGTTCGGTAATTAAGTCGCGACGATTGTTAATGACACTTCCGCATCGTTCCCTCTTACTTGATTGTCCTACACTTGATTGATACGTCCTACAATGAAAGATATGAAAGCCTCCGGAAGTTTTCCTGAGGGAGAATTACCACGCCTTCGGACGCAACAGCCAGAAATCCAAATTAACTGCCGTGAAATGCGGCATGAATTTTCTCCAATTTCATTTTGTACGTCTTGTTATCGCACTCACTCGTCATATACAAATCTAAACAGCTCGTAGGTGTTCGGTTAAATGGTAAATTTTGAATCCCGACATGCTCGTGGATATTTTCTCGATGTAAAATGTTCTCTACACAAGGCTACTTACTCCATTCACTTTGTTTAATGGGCCAATGTTTATATTACGACAGTTATCGACTTTATAAAACAAGCAGATCGTGGAAACTTCAAATAAGTTGTAAAATTGTATAAAATACTGAAGGTATGGAGATTAAGCATATTATTACTAGTGTAAATTTAAAGTACGCCTCAAAAAATTTGTGTGGTAATAATTAACTTAACACAACTTCAAAAATAATAAATCACATAATTAACACTTCTATAATATTGATAAGTGAACAAGAATTTTAGAAGTGGTTGGTAATGTAGCAATGCAATATTTGTATCAACACAACTAAGTGAAAAGTCACTTGACTACAATAGACATGTTTATTTATGAATCATCGATATACAGGCAAGGCTTTGACAGAGTAACACTAACAGATGCTATTGACTTCTCGCGTAAGAGGAATATTGCATTAAACATTATAGAGAGACCAAGCCATCAGCAACACAGTAGAAGAAAAGATGTAGGTAGGCTTACAAAACCAATCGAAGTCCATCAAAGATAAGGGATTCCTTGTCTTCTGTTGTTAAATTTTGTAATGGATGAAATTTTTGTACAACTGAGGAACAAGGGGTGCCAAAATACGGCATAATATGCTCTAAAAGAAGACGACCTATAACGAATATTTCGTAAATTTAAGCAATACTATAATAGCTTGACTATTTAATATGGCAATTTCACCAGAAAATCCAAAATGCATGGTTATCTTCACTGAACTTAAATATGGTAAAAGTTTTACTCGTCGGTTGAATGAATGACACGATCTGGAAAGCAGTAACTTACGAATGGAAATCAAAATAATTCCTATAAAACCTTTATAAGAATCACAACAGAACCTATTCCAGGCAACATAAAATGTGAACGACGGCGAGAAACTGCGTGAATGACAAATTAGCTCAGTTTATAGAGTTTTTTTCGGTAGATAAAATTTAACAGTAGACGGACCCAAAAACTTTGTTTAACATGGATTAAAGATGATAAAAACCAAAAAATTAGACAAATCTGAGCTTTCGCATTTTTTAAACCATATAAATTTAAAAAAATAGGTCGTTTTTCCGTTTTCTCACCACTGCGTGAAGATTATTGACGGAAATGCAATACGTTGTAGAGACGATTTGTAGAGAGTTAGAAGATCTTCAAATTGAGCGTTTCTGAACGGTGATTGGAGCATTTTCCACCGAGAAGACTTTGAAAATCCATTCAAATGTACCCCTTTTCAAACATTCACAGTTTTGCCCAGTTTAGAGCTGAAGCGCTAAGATTGCGTAAAATGTTAGGTTATTATGTCTACTTTAAGCATGCAAAAATTGCATGCTGTCGGATGAATAGTTTTTGCACAATTTCTCAAAGGAATCTCCCAAAATCTGATACTTCATTTTCTTGGCTGAATCATTCAGACATCGAACAGTTGGATCCCCATACCTGCTTTACCAATTCGGCCTCTTACATCTTAATCTTATCTTATAGTTGGCTACCGGATACCTATATCGATTTTTTTATGATTTAAGCTTCTCTGGTTTTAAAGTTTCAGTTCTGCCAGTTGTTCCATAACGGACACATCTTTTTATAGCTAAAAATAAGTAATAGCTACATAAAAAGTATAATATATATATACACATAACATATACATTATATCAGTGACAATCGTTATAACATAATTTATAAACATTAATAAGGAACATGTACATTTAATTGAAGTTGATTTTAAATACATTTCTATCTATTTGGTTTGATTTTAATGCTTGCATTTTGCTTTATCAAAATGTGTATTTTCTTCGTATACCACTTCTTAGTCTTTTAATGTTTAGAAGAGAGAGAAGAGATTTTGATACAATTTCAGATTGAAAATTTAGCTGCATAGCACCGAACTGTTGCATGCAATTGCAGTGAGTAGTCGTGTGTATATTCCAAGGAATTAACTAAAATGCTCCAGGAACCCTTCTACTTGAGATTAGGGTGAAACAGTGCACCGATAGATAAAGGGTTTGCTTGTATAAGTAGCGAAGGGGGCTGCCACCTCATCGCTTTAATCTCCCCAAGCGACAAAATACTTAAAACAAGGATAGATTTCATCAATTGTTATACGAGTTGAATATTTTATAAGAACAGGAAGAATTATGTACAAAGTTTAATTTTTGCTTCAATGTGGATTTAAAAAAAATTGACATTAATAAAATAATTTTGATTCAGTCTCAAGCACGTATTCTTTTTTAGTGATGCTTACCTAGTAAGTTGTTAACAATTAAGTGATTATATTATCACAAATTCAAAATATTGATAATGTTTATGTTTGAAATATAAAATCTACACTGTTCTAAACTTGTTCTTCATATCTATCTTTAGACTGAAGTCAAGTACATAGCCGCGCGATCACCAAAATACATTGTGTTTGGTGGATTCGATGGAAATGGTGGATACACAGTAAGCTAATGTTTTCAAATGTAAATAATCGTATTTATCTTATTAAAAATGAAGCATTTGAAATACTCCCGAGTGTTTGAATTTATTATTTCCGAATCCATTATATCTCTAATGAGTATAAATAAGCTGATACAAGCATAATAGTTATTACTAGGACTAATTAAAAACCTCACTTTTTAAAGGTGGCACCTTAGATTAAAAACCCGAAATCTTCTTTCTGAAAATTCCGAAATATATAATACCGACGGCCGTTTCAATAAAGTGGCTCCCTTGTGTCAAACGCCTAACCGCGAATGGTACCAAGATTGTAACAATACTTTTACACTACCCAAGTTAGGAAGTTGATGCTTCATAAAAATTTTCTTTATTTTCTTCCCCGTAAATGAATAAATTTTGAATTTTAAATTTAGTCTTTCATATATTGATATTAACTTATAAGCACCGAAAATGCTGTTTAATAAACTTTTACAGACAGAGAAGGCCTATTTTATTTCGTTTTATTTTAATCAAGTTAAAATAATTGTTTAGGGTAAATTATATAATTTAAACAGTTAACAGATTTTGTACAGCTGTAGAAATGTTTCGAATTTATTCTAGTTTATATACTTGTCAAACAATTTTTTCATACTGCGTGCATATATTCATATTTTTTTAATGAAATTTAGCCTAAATCACAGCTTATATAAACCATATATTCCTGCATATATTCCGGGGCTCATACCTAATGATGTTTGATCGTGAGAAACTTTCTCGACATCTGTCTTTTATACCTTGCTTCTGTTTAATCTTAATTTGAAACCCCAATTTAATTTTAAATACCAAATAGGGTGTTTTGAGTCTATGAAGCAACTGATCCACTCCAATCTAGAGACAAAAGAGACAGTTTTAATACGTATAAGTAAAGGGGTTGCCTGCAGAGGAAAGCGTTAAAGCAGCAAAGTGTTTGCTGAAAGGAGAAAGTTTTCAAAACGAAAACGGAATAAAACTGGATAACAAGCAGATAGAACAAATACACAGATGGCGCCCATTTCATAACGAGGAGAAAGAGAACCAAGAAATATTTCGTGGTTACTTCGGATATTCAATCTTCGTATTGAAAATGTCACAAAAACGAAAAGATTAAATGAAATTTAGGGGAAATTTTAGTACGTGTAACAGTAATTTCAGCAACACCTGATAATTCAGTAAGGCTTAAATTATATCAAGTCACGTACATTTTTTTGACTGGATAAACTTTCACCATTGAAATGTTTTGTGTTCACATTAAAATAATAAAATAAGATATATTTAATTCATTAATCATTTTTAATATTTTTGTGAGTTGTGAAAAGTGCAATTTTTCATGAAACTAAAGATATAACAAACAATAAATTGTTGGTACGGATTAATATATCCATAAATACAATAATAATAATAACAAGAATTCCTTCATCTTATGGTGTTTCTACTTAAAAATATAATTAGTAAACATGTCTGTAATGCTAGTCTGAATTAACCTCTCTCCAAAATATATTTAACAATATATACCAAAAATTTAGATTTTGTTGGTAGAAAGATTATTTTAATACATCACAATACATTAGACGGACGATATGTTTGATAATTCAAATTGTAAACCAATTCCTTGCATCTTAGATAGATTAGCTGCAACAGCATTTTTAATATAATTAACAAAAAAATGTTTTCTTTGTCACTCACAGAAAATTTCTCAATAGCTATCGCAGAATAAAGAGGACGGTTTCTCTTGCATATATTTACTATCAGAATTTTGCCACGAAACGCTTGATATAAAATTATATTTTCTGGGAAAATTCACTACGTCTTCAAATGGTCCGACGGGAAGCTTCCACTTCAAGCATTACCACACGTACATGTCTGATTTATATATCAGCACGTATCACGAGAAGTTGGAAAATTGTATTTGAAATACTTTTATGATATATACTTGTGGGATAATTGTAAATAATGTGAAAGGTACTAAAATTATAATCGGTGAATTTATCATATACATGGTAAAGTTGAGGACTCCGGAATTACAAAATATTAATAATGAGTTGAAAGCAAATGAATATCTGACAATATTTGAGTTTTTAAGTTATATTCATGGGGAGTATGTTCCTCGCTTTGGTAAATGCTTCTCCAAAAATCAGTAGATATTTGTACGCAACCTCAAGACTTTTTACAGAATAAATAAAGCAAGTTAAGCAATAATAATGTCAGAAAATAATTTTGTTTAAGTACATTTCAAAATTTTCGCTGCCAATGGCGCCTTTTAAAGAATCCATGTAGGTTGATAAGCTAACGAAGTATAAAATAGCATTAATTAAATAATTTTTTGACGCATATATTCTTATAGGCAGACGGGCACCTTCGTTTTCAGCATATTCAGATACCAATCCAATAGTTTGTATTTTGCCCCGTAAGCACTGGATAAAGCGAAAATTACAACCAGATATTACTGAATCTGGAAAATTGGTTTTTAAAAATCAATTTTATTAGACGGTTTTCAATGTGGAATTTTTTTTTCACCTAGGAAAATAAAGTTTCATATGTCTCTTGATTTATTTGGGAGTATTGCAAATAAAACGGGAATGCATTTGTATTTTTTAAATTGAAATAATATGAATTATACATATTTGTGCGAATTGTTTAGACAATTTTTAAAAGTTCCGTCCATAAACACAGTTGAATTGTTATTAGCCAAAATTTCTCTAGCTTTGTTACTAGCAAAAACTTAACATCCATTTCTCCAAAGAAATTTCGTATTATTTTTCATAGTTAAAATTTCCTGAGAAAAGATTATTTTTGATCCTTTTGAACGGGGTTAGATATTTTATCTTGAGGAACCATTGATCAAAATCCGGCTCATAACCATTGTACATATTATACCTCCTTACAATTTTATTATTACATTACAATACGGTGAGCAGTCAACTCGCAGTCGAAAGGAGTTACAGAATAACAAATCCAAAGGATAAGATTAATTTAACATTAAGGTTTTCAATACCTAGAAAGGCTAATGATATATTAAAATTTTTATAACCCTATATGTATAAGAAAAGCACAGCCTAACATTAATTCGCTAATGTATGAACGTAAGTGTCAATTTAGGATTTATTTTGGCAGGTAAGTTACACCCTGCACAAAATTTTAGAATCCCAATAATGATTAATAATGATAAATTGTCTGAGGCATAAAAACAGTTCAAGTTTTATTTGCAGAGGTATGAAATTAGTTTATAATGAACGAGAATTTTTGGTGAGCATTTTAACGTGTTCTCTAGGAACGTTACTAGAAAAATAACAGCTGGGAAAGAGGTTGTCATAAACAATACTACCTTTATTTATCTCTTATACTTCGATATTATATTATGCCATTCAGCGTTCTTCTATCTTTACGTTGCCAGCGGTTTACGCCTTTACAGGGGCATAACTCTTTAATCGGTTTAAAGATGCATATGCTAACGACGGTGTGCTGGAATCGTAAACATTCCGATATCTGGGGGAAAGGGACGAATTTTTAAAATAACGATTCGATGGTTTCATTATGCCTTTTCATCAAATGTACTATCATATTCGTTTTTGAACTATCTTTTCTCTCTCGGTTTCTGGGTATATCAAATATTAATATTGGTTGGTAATTTTCAGTCTAAATTTTTTTAGAACGTTTCTTTGTAGATTTTTACGAAGGCCGTTCTAAATTTTATTGTAAGCGTCTCGTTCTCAAAGGAGCCGGTTGTTTTTAATAACGCTCGTTCAAATAAAAAAGCTGCAATACATATTTTCTTAATATTGCGTAAAGTGGGTGAGTTGTATGGTAGTTAAAGTATGGTAGGTAAAGTTGTAAACTTACCATGTTATGAAAACAATTGGTCCTTTGGAATTGTATGCTTCTGCTTATAGTTCTTGGTTCAGTTTTCCAACTCCTTTCGATATAAAATACGGCCGAGCTGAAAAGAAAAAGAAGAAATTGCCACTTTAATTTTTCAATTAGTCGCTTACGTTTTCGAATAAGATTAACAATTATATTTAGCATTGGTATGCACAAATTCGCACATTTTTCAATTGACCTGAAATGACCGAACAAACAACAAATTAATACAACGATTATGCATTTCCTTGTGATTTAAATATGAAATGCAAGTTACTTAATTTTCTATAAGGATTGTTATAGTGCCACGTTACACTTTCAAAATTGTATTCTTCATGTTATTTATTCAAATATTTCTTAGTTTTTTAAGTTGACCTTTTATAACGTTGAAATAATTGGTTCAAGTTCTTAAAAAATTAAAGACCTTGTCCTTAAATCGCAGTGGTCCGAAATGTTCCCTGTTGTAATTGTGAAAAATGGCGTACTATACTACCAGAAAATTACCTTAATAATGGAGGTATCCAAATACCGATTGATTGATAGCAAATCAATAAACATAAGTCATAAAAAATCACATTGAGTACAATCGGCAATAATTTTGATTTTTTGTCAATAGAGATGTTGGATCAGACGCCAAAGTTGCTATATTTCAACCAAATTTCCAATCAAGGAAAAGAGTTTAAATGAGATGATTTTTATCTGCCTGTAGCATACCATTGACTACAGAACTGACTCTTAGAGCTTCAACACAATACAAATAATATACATACAAAGAAATAAACAATCTTGTGCTTCGGTCCTGTTGTGTCAGAAAAGACGATAATCCAAAATTTCATACTCAAAGGATTGGAAAGAAGGGGCGTGGGTCTTCATACGATTGCCTGTTCAGTATAATTGAATTAATGTGGGGCACTAGAAAATTTTACTACAACATGCATATAGATCGAGTCGAGAAAACAGAAAAAGGATGCTTAAATCTGTGGAGTGATGCACTACAAACCACTAATGTAAAAATATGGAAACGGTCACTACAACAAACTGAAAGAGAAATCCACCCACAAATTATGTGAATAAGAGAGAATGTTCGACAGGGAGGGGGTGCCTCCCATGCTGATCCCTAGTGGAATGAGGACAGCGATTTCGATGATAATGAGTGAATTCAGATTGTCTTAAGTTGTTTAGCTATTGTAAAATACGATCTTACATTTTGTAATCATAATGTAACATATATTGCAGTAATAGTGTAATGTAATGTAGTGTCCTTTAGGGTAGTATAGTGTAGTGTAATGTAGTGAAAATGAAACATTTTCATACCATACGGTCCACCATTCTTACGAACAGAAACGATTGAGAATATATGTTGTAGATCCAGTCATCAATTGACATCAGCAACATTTTGGATAAAGAGGCAGAAAAATTGTCCAGAGGGGTATGGGTAAGAACTTCCATAGGAGATAGTCCCGTTAGGAAAATTGAATCAATTCCTATCCTCTAAAAAGTCTAGGAGCTTTCTGACCCCAAAAGCTAGTACCTGGTAAGGGTTTCTTAACGCAGGGGTACGGGTTGGAGGGATGCGTTGTAGATAACCTCCACAATGGTATACCTCCGACAATATTCTCTCAAACAGAACGGCAAAAAGTCTACGTAAAACAATAATAATTATTATTAAACTGTAAACTCTAATATAAATTTAGAGGTACCATTTCAATGTTTATTTTGTTCATGGTGAAGTATTTTTTATTTCCATGTAATTAATGAGGTTAAGATAACTCATTATATGATTATAATCGACTCATTATGATTTTGGAGGCCTTCTAACAGTGATGAAGTGCAACTTAATTTGTTTTAAATAACCTGTAGATATGTATTATCATAGAACATCGATTGGGTAGGCTAGAAAACACTAAAATCTTTCAATACTGACGTTGTGTCCAGGGAACTGCTTTGTTTCCATTAATAAGTACAAAATATCATGTAACATCAGAGTATTGTTTTTGATTTAACGTAAAATTGTGTTAAACTTTTACTAAACACATTTTATATCGAAATTGAGATATTTTGCAGAGAGGCGAAATAGCTTGGAAACTAAGCGTGGGATGAAAACATTTTCTGATAATTTTGTTCTTTGTGCGATTCTTCTTGAGAAAAATAATCTTCTCGGGGGAATAGACAATTGTTTAGAGGCGAGGAAAAACTGTTTTTTTATAAATTAATAAAAATGGTTATCATGCGAAAAATTCATTCAAAATTATTGAACCTGTACCTGTTCAAGAGTGG
Source organism: Cryptocephalus primarius (assembly GCA_963576515.1). NCBI lineage: Eukaryota > Metazoa > Arthropoda > Insecta > Coleoptera > Chrysomelidae > Cryptocephalus > Cryptocephalus primarius. The sequence goes on along the minus strand of OY754936.1, from coordinate 18,940,398 downwards.
AATATGCACCCCAAGAGCAGTTTCTGTCCCTTGTTGATTTACCAGTATTTGCAGTATTAATTAAAGTTTTCCAAAATTTTCAGTATTTTATTAAGGATAGAAAAGTTCTTGGGCCCTAAAAAAATTGATGAGAAATGCTAGGTCTACGCCTAAGGACTGCTACAATTAATTCAATATTTTGATATCTCAAAAACTGTCGATTTTACACATTGTCATATATAACGTTTTTTACAAATTTAATAAAAAATTCGACATTTTATCGAATTTTCATCGCAGAGATTTCTAATTGTGGAGAGCGGGATGTACTCTAAACAAGCCTCATCTGACATCAAAATTTATTTAAAAGTTTTCATTGGAGCCGAATAATTTACAAGACAAATCTACCGACGGTAATTCTCAATCTACGGCGTTCGCGTGCCGTCGCTATCAGTGTTCGATAAATTTTCAAATTTTAAAATCTTCCGTAAGGGCTTGTTTTTGTACATCAATAGGGTTAATTAAGCCACACTCTAAATAGCAGTGCTTATACATTATTGAAAAATAAATTAATTTACTGTCACTGGCTTACCAATTTTGAGAACTTGTAGCACCGAATGTAACAAACATTTTATAAGTTTCAGGTAAACTTTTTTCGCAGTAAGATCGTTTAGACATTTAAAGTACTATATAATCCCTTAATTAGTCTTGAAATACTGTAAAACTGGAAATTTTTGAGATATCGACATTTTAGATTGTTTGGGGTAGAACTTACAATTTTTATAGATTAGATTACAGCTCAAGATCTTTCTAGACCTACTTTATATTGTGAAAGATTTAGTAACATGCGACAGTTATCGAATGAATCAAAATTAAATAGAAATTACTCGTTACTTTTTTGTAGTTTGCCGTACGAATTACACAACAAATAAAAATAACGGGGTCAATGTTTGTCCTGCAAACATTATACATTTATTATTTTATTTGCATTGGATTCGTTTAATAAGCAAATCAATGAATGTATTTTTATATTTATCTTATATAATATTTAATATTTATTTAATAATATATATTATAATAATATAAATTAATATTAATTTTAATAGTATGTGTTGATCAAAATGTTCATCCGTTGAGCAAATTTTGTTCGCAGTTAGAAATAGTTCTGCTGTAACGCAGCAATATTTGATATCACTGTATTATACTTAATAAAAAGTATCTTTAGGTTTTAATTACTAATATTTAGTACTAATAACTGTAATAGTTCCCATATATTACTGTATAAGATCGTATATTTTAAATTTTTATGTTGTTGCTTATTTCATAATCCCAGCGTAAGTGCCATCTATAGCCAGTTTCACACTTTCTGATTAATGTACAACTGTCAAGTTTTACATCAAATCTCACACGAATGCTCTGAGTTTCATTAAGAAATGTTATGTACAGTTTTATTAACATCTTGTGACAACATGTTCACAGCAAGTCAATGTTTTATTTGTTCCACAAATAATTGTAGTTATTATGTACATTCGTCCAGGATATATCGTGGTATATAGCTACAGTAGTATTAACAAATGAGAATATTGCTCCCTTGTTTTCTTGTATATCAAATAAATGGTTAATGTATATTATAAACAATAAGTTAAATATATATAAATAACAATATACAATATTATAAACAAAGTATACTACCTTGCGCTACCCCTAAGGTTGTAGATAACCAGTCACGTTTGGTATTAATTAATTTTACCATTTGTTTCCTATTTTTATGATAATCTTGGACAGAATAGGAGTAAGACCAGGCTAATATATTACTAACTATATTACTAACTTATAGCCTTCAGCTTTTTAAATATTTCTTAGTGAACTGTATCAAAAGCTTCTGCAAATTCCAGAAAAAGCTGCAACAGGTTCACTTTTAGCCAATGAATCACACAACTTACACTATCTTTTGTACCTATTCCTTTCCTAAAGCCATACTGAAATTTAGTCTTTTAAATTATTTAAGAAGCTTGTTTCAAAATTGGCACAAAGTTTCTAAATGTATTATTTAGTTCATTTAAGCGGTAAATACGGCTCGTATTTTTTCGCGGTAATATGATAACTTTTAGCCGAACGAATCAATTTATTGATACGTTTGGATTTGGCAAAAAATTAAACATGGATGATCCATTTTTGCTCATACAAGCAGTTTCCGACGGATTCGGGAGCTCTTAAAACCTATAATTTTGTTTACATTTTTAGTGTTTACCCAGGCAAAATGAAAAATGTCGAAAGCACTTGTTTTCTGAGGCAGGAGGCTTGAGGCTGCAGGTACAGCCTCAATACTCCTGACTGATATTTCGGCATGGTAACTTATTTCATTTTTTGAAAGAGTAAACTTTTTTCTGGTTTCAAAGAAATTTCCACCCCGCCAAAAAAGTTTATTTTTATGTAGAATCACAAGAAACAAAAAATTATACGAAAATTATTCGTAAACAAATTCGTTTTCTCCACTTATTGTTTAAAAAAAGTTTAGCACAGTTACTATTATAAAGTGATGCTTATTTTCTTATTCTACATTATGATTTACTGGAAAAAAACAGCTTTCTACAAAAAGTGTCATGAAAAATATTATCTAGCCTGGAGTTCATGATATCTTTTCGCCATATTTTGACTTAAGGAATCCAAATTATAATTTTCGTGCAGTATTAGTAGATCGTTCTGCAAATTTAATTTAATAATTTCCAACAAAAAATTCAGTTATTTTAGGAAGGTTAAGAGAACAGGAACATCCTGTATGCCACCAATCGATAAATCTTCCAAAACGCAGTTCCTCAAACGTAGTTGAGGTTTTGTTACGGGGCGGAGTCAGATAACAAAACAATTTGTATCAACATTTTTTTAAAACAAAACTGCAAAATGTTTATTGCTAAACTCCGTCAGGCATTGGTCAGCGGTTTGCAAGCTGCAGCGTATGGGGAGTTAATATAGGCAATTAAGTTTAAATTCCACCCATCTCGCGGTGGAGTGGGGGCCGATAGGGGAATCCCAGACGGATGTCGCGTCTACGAAAGATAGGTCGGGGGAGTAGACGGGGGGAACTTCCGGTAGGGCAGATCGTCGCCTTTCCAGGCAGCGCATGACCGCCCTCACTGTCGGCCTCCGTTTTATGGGTCATAAAATCCGAATCGAGTAAATAGCGCGCGCTCACCTGATCGGAGTCGAGTTGAAGCTGAACCAGCGAGCTGCGCGGCTTCGAACGTCCTGACTAACCGACCGAGCACCTCTACTGACTGTCTACCACGACCACCGCTCCATCATCCAACGGGCCGAAGAGTTCCGGGTCTCCAAAGGGAAAGCCTGCGAGTGAGTACTTTCTAGTTTCACCATTTATTTCACCTTTATATCGAATTTAAGAATTCGAAAAAGTTATTTTTGCTGTTGATACAGACGTTATGGAAATTCGAAATATGAAAAAATATTTTCATCGTTATTGAAATTTCGATACTGTAAATATTTGCAACTATACCAGCGTTTCTTCTCACAATAGAAGGTTGTTTATCTAATATACGAACAAGAAAAACATATATCTGGAAAAATTGCAATCAAATAATAGATTGAAATTTGTTAAAACAATTTTCATATCTGGACCTCAGGCATCGTTGTTGTAGGGACCACAGAAGTAGTAATAATAATAGTGGTAATGTGGTAATAATTCGTAATACAGCTTTTCTCAAGGGTTTTATTTAATTTATATGAAAATGAACGAAATGAAATACAATGCGAACAAAATCTTATTTTATAAATTTTGGTAATCGAGAAATGTTTTCTAACATCTCGGAAACCTATACACTCTATGTAATGATCAATTTCAATTGTTGAAAATCGATCCAGAAGTTTCTGTGAAATTTGTAAAAAATTCTGTTATTTTGACAAAATTTACAAATATTAGTAACTTTTCTTCCAACGAATAAAACAGATTATATACAGCCCATTGCATTGATTATTTTCTTGAAAAGAACAAAAAAAAACACAATGGCCCATGAAAGATTTTTTTTGTAAAATCGATGAATTATGTTTGGGTGGCCTCAGAATAATTTTTAAAACAGATTTCGAATTTTTTTAATAGTGACATTAAATTTGAACTTAAGTGGAGAAGTTCACGTATTTTGCAAATTTTTTAAAACATCAACTTCAAGAAAAATATATTACGGTTTTATATTTTAATATCAATTAATTGAACTAACACGATTTCAAAGAGAAAAGTTCAAACTTTTATCTATGCACTTTATTGGTTAAAAAATTTACAAGACTTGTAGCAATGTAGAATGGCAGATATGATAGGTTAATTTGGCAAAAGATTGGTCCTGTCGTCTACTATTCGGAATTTCTTTATCCCCCACTGAGTATTTGCTCTTTATAAGCTTTGCAAATTGTTTAACCTATGAAAAAGTGCATTGATAAAAATTTGGGAAGTTCCTGTCTTAAAATAGCGTTAATTTTATCCATTAATATTATCCTAAAAATAACCCAAACATTGGTTTGGTTTTTGAATTAGACTTAAAAATAATTGGAAAATGCCAAAAATATGGCGTCCACCTTCTAAAATATTTTTATTGCTTTAGCAATTTTAATGTACTTTTATTCTTCGAGAGCTTGTCATAGAATATATATATATATATATATATATATATATATATATATATATATATATATATATATATATATATATTTTATTATATATATATATATATTTATATATATTTTACACAGGGACGTATTGCACGGAAAATAAGGTAAAGATCTGGCCTTGAAAGACAACATAACTGTTACATAAACTTTTTCCGTAGTCAGCTGGCAAGATTTAAAAAAACGATAACAGCGGGTATCGCAGTAATCGGTCGCTAAAAGGAAAATGGCAGTAAAATTATTTTACGATCACAGCGGACCCTCCAAATAGCGAACACTCGATACAGAAGGGTAATTCCGATTACTTGTTATGTTGTCTGGTTAACTGGCTGAGTTTTACGAGGATCTATTCGTAAATATATCGTGTTTTGGTATAGTGCAACGAGTTGCTTTTTGAATAAGCTTAGTACGTTAGGATTTCAATCTCATCCATATTTTATTAGAGCACCAAGGATACATATTTTATTAGAAAGATATTACCGGCCATCAGTAGTCTAAGAGGACATACAATTAAAAAAGAATAAAAAAAGCTTTTATTGTTTTCAATTATTTGTACTCGAAATGAGGATATTTCATAAAAAACGTAAATAATTAAAATAATAGGTAATAACTTAAATACGACATAATATTGAAAAACTTTACCTAACATAAAAAACGAACCGAAACCACCTCAGAAGATTAAGTTAATAATCCATAATTGAATAAAGAGAAAATAAAAATTTTCATTACCGAGAGAGTGGAGAAGGGGAGAAAATTTATGCAAAGTTACTGAATAGCTCGAAACTGAAAACTTGGAATGGTAACAGATTGCGCTCCCATTTGGTTCATAAAAATCCAATACTGCCAAATTAATTTTTGTAGGGTGGAAATTAGGTATCAGATTATGTCGAGCGAAGATGGATATACTGGTTAATCTAACAATGAATCTGATGGTAAAACAGTTGTTTTAAAACCATCATACTCATGAAAATTATCGTTTCAAAAACAAAGTAAGAAAAATGAAGGCAAAATGACACAAAAGAAAACGTATAAAAAATATTCTATAGTATATTCCGTATCGAAACGTATAGAAATATTCCAAAGAATCTTGAAAATTGCAATGTAGATTAATAGGCAAATATCTGAACAAATTTAAAATGAAATGAATGAATAAAACAAAAACTAATTTGAAATGTACTTTTTTGTTAATTTGCCGCAAAAATTACTTTGACCCAATTTAACAGATAAACACTTCTCAAATCAAATTTTTAACAATCCATAAAATTCGTTGGTGCCGTTCTAATTTGCGCTCTACCTATGGTAAAACGTATAATGCGCGGTGCTTCGTTATGTAGCACATATAACAATAAATTAACCGATCTTATAGCAAATATAAAGAAATAATAAATATTTTCATTTCAATTATAGTCCAGGATCTTTTTTGTTTACTAATTATGTACCTATCCCTAATGTCGTTACCCAAACCCTCTTTGATATTACTTTTACAAATAAAAGTATTTTAATCATAAATAAAGGAACTGCCGATAATATCAGATTATCTTGGAAATTTCTGCACTTTTAATTTGGCGTGTAAACCTACGATTCCAAAATTATTTACGTATCAAGATTTCAAGTTAATTAATTTAATACATCCCCAGAGCAAAACTTTCACATAACATATTATTCAGTTGTTTGATATACACACCCCCTAAATGACATCAAAAGTCACTAAGCCGTTTACCCCGTGGCGAAGACAAAATATGCGTGGTATGATGAAAACCAGAAATAATACCCTGTCAAAATTCAAATGTACAAAAAACTTAATAAATTAAGTTTAAATATTATAAAGCGTAATATGATAACCATCGCAATAAGAAAGGGAAAATCCAGCTACCTGGAATTTTGTTCTAAAAATAACAATACAGGAAAAAATACGGGAAGACAATAAATAATATGAATATTATATCTAAAAGGGTTATTTTCCTGGAAAAAAAATGGAAATATTTTATTGTTAATCCGCTTCCCAAGGTAGCAAATTCTCTTGCTTATAGCCATATGCGATCTAAAAGTGTCCTACTGGCCATCTCAAAAATCCTTGGAAAAGTAATTTCGAGACAAATGTACAATTATATAACAGAAACCCGTATAGTATCAGATGTTCGATCTGATTTTGGCAATGGCTTAGTACATACACTTTACTATTAAACATTACTTATCATATAATAAGAAATTCTTCGATTCCTATCTAAATAACCGTGTACAAAGTGTCACAGCAGAAAATTAAAGTTCAGGTCTCTCATTCTTCACCTCAGGAGTTCCGCATAGGGCGCTAGTGGGGCTCCTGCTATATTTAATTTATGAGTCTGATATCATAAAATCTGTTAAAAGCTGTACCTTAAAATCGTCGGTCCATGATTCTCAACTTTTGCTATCTTTGCTTATCTTTCTCTACTCCACCTTACCTCAAAGGAAAATGAAGTTTTAGGGGTAACGTTCATTATATAAATATGAGAAATCGAAGCACTCTTGAACTGCCGTATTTTGATAAATATACAAGGCATATGTCGTTAAAATGCATAGAAACAACTTGCAATATGATCGCAAATCTAACAAATACTAGATTGAATTCAATATTATTTGAATTAATTAATAAATTCACGTATTTACCCTTTAAATTATAGTTCACGCTGTTAATTGAATTCTTTGTATTTCTAATTCAAATTTGTGTCTTTCTCCTCCTTGTATCTTTTACTTCTTTTTCTTTTTCAACCCTTTCCTTCTTTTTCAACACAAATACATTTCTTTAAATCGTTATTATTATCAACAGGCATTCTTGTAATCTTTAAAATGTTTCCAAATTGAATAGCAACAGTGATGATGCATTATATTACGTGGGAAAAATAACCATTAGAATACTATAGCTAGACCTTCAGCGTCCCCAAATGTTAATTTGTATTGGTATATCTACAATGCAAAATACAGGCGATTTATTATTATTATATGCGTTTTAAAAGTCTATCTAGGAAAACTTAACTTACAAGTTTCCTTTTTAAACTGGTATCATACACGTTTAATAACGTCACAACGCAATACCACTCCGCCATTAAAGTGAACAATTTGTATTTCATGTAAAGTTCTCTTTATTCCACAAAAGTTTCCATGTTATATTCTTCTTCAAGATGTTAACACTTTTACAGATGAATTAATGTTTGGTATGGGGCAGAAGAACATTTGTTAAAGTTAGGATGGAATGATTACTAGATAGTAAAATATCTGCAAATTCCTTTGCCCTGTGGTTAGATGGAGAAAGTGGGTACCATTTGACGACGATACGAGAGATTAGCGACACCTATAATCCCTTAATATTAATGTGCTTCATTGAATTGCTACCTTGAAACTTAGTAGGAAACATTAAAATGATGTTTTTCTAATTACCGATTGGATGGTAAATTGACCGTATATTACAAGCTCCTCGCGGCAATTTAAACAAGGCGTCAGCATTTTAATGACAATTCTTTAGGTTTACCCACCAGGATTAGGAGGTCATTTCGGTTGTATTCCGTTATAACTATTAAAGTATCTATCTAAATCACCTTAGTAGATAATTTTCAGGATTTTGCTAATCAGAATCGCTAGCATTTATCAGATTGAAGTTATATGTTAGCCATGGAAATCGTATTTCATATTTTCTTATATTCACTAATATCTCATTATATTTTTAAATATGTATATCTAAGTAAATGCTTGTGAAGGTAATTATAGCCTTTGATTGAAAGTATAATATTGTTCCAGGTGCCAATTTTTCAATCACTGGAATGCCAGCTGGGCGCGTTCGAGGTAAGCTGAGAGAATTGTTACTAAAAATTTGTCACCTAAGGTACTGAAACAATATCTTCAAGATCAAAAATTATCATGTGGTGGAAAATTGTCATTTGCCCTAAACCACACAAATTAAAAATCGGGGTGAACTCATCACTTTTAATACAGGTACATAAAATATTGCTGTCTCAAACAAATAACCAACTCCTACTGAGACAGCTCGATTCGCCATTCGGGATAGTAAATTAGCAACTGCTTTTGAATCTTATGCTACTCCCACCTAATGTGGAATAAAACAGAAGGGCAGAAAAATAATTTAATGAATCCATATTCAGCAAAAATGAACGGAAAGATAAAACCAAAAAATCACATGATAGAATTACCCCTAACTATTCACGTAATGGGTAATTTAAATTTTACTGATACACAGCTGTTTGGATTTCAAAAACATTTTAGTCACGCCACCCTTTTCCATCTTTAGTATAGGTTTCCTTTTCGTGTGTCGAATTTCCATATACAGAGTGTTTGGTAAGCATGCGACAAAAATTTAAAGGGTTATGCCTTGGACTATTCTAAGAATACTTCCTTCTTTGCTGATTTTTGAAAAAACGCTTCATTTCGAAAATACAAGGAGAAAAATTTGTGACAGTAACAGCATTTTATATGTTAAGTTGTTCAGTCTACAATAAATGTTCAAAATGACTTCCTCCAGCTTTGATACCTTTGATAATCTCCTCCTAAGAATTTATTCTTCTCATCATCTTCTCATCATTTGAAAGAGTTCGGCAGTCAATGATGAGAAGATTGAATGCTTGTATCAATGCTGGAGAAAGTCATTTCGAAAATTTATTGTAGATTAAGCAACAAAATACGTACTTTTTGATGATAAAATGTTACTCTCGCAAATTTTTTCACTTTCACTCACATTCACTCCAGAAAATGATCGAACGACTTGTAGATATACGTCAAAGCAAGCGGTTATATTCAGCCCTTTGAAACTCATTTCCGAGCTAGTACCTCGAAAAATATTGACTTTTAGGGTTCACGGAAGAGAATCAAAATTGTAGGACGCAAAAAATACTGCGTAATAAAAGTTCAACTCGAAAAATTCACAAAAAGGGCACATAATCCTTTCCCTTCGTGGTGGTCAGTGTACAAGGGTTAGTGACCTGCAAACTTGGAATTCTGTTATTTGAAGAGTACACACACGCAAAATTTGTAGATGGGGAAATTATTTCCCACTGACATTCTCCGACAATTTCCCCTGACAAATAATCGGCTTAGAATTTCATGGAGTAATTTCGTGGATTTGTACCCCGAATCAAATCAATCTGATATGGAAATTCTTCTTTGATAATCCGACCGCAAAAAGTGAAGCGGGATAATTTGATTTGATGCGATAATACGGTTTTAGTCGTAGAGCCAAAATATCCAGAAACACAAAGTAAGTATTCATGATTATAAAATAACATGCATAAGTAAGGTATGTACCGTAAACTTTTGCTGTTACTGTCAATTTCATATTTTACTTACACAGGAAGAGGTCAGTCTTTGTTACGTGTCAAATCTGCTCACATTAATTTTCAACGATAAAGATTTCAATGCGCGAATGAGAAACATTTCAATAAAAACAGTATTAAAAGGAACTTGATTGGTACTTTGGTCGATCTCCTGAAAAATGTGCAGTTAGTGAAATTCCCCCAGTCCCCCAGTTGTTATTGACAGATTGAAATCAGAGATCTGAACTGTTTAATAAGTAAGTACTTAGAAAAATTTTAATTATTTTACTAAGGTCATTGGCATAAAAGCCAAAAAAGGAACCTTATGTTTTCACATGATGATTGAACGGACGTAGCTCCTGATCGGCTCAACTGAAATCAAGGAAATATTTAAAATATTTCAGATATTAGCGACGCAGCTACAGCAAAGTTAAAAGGATTATCGATAAAACCATGACGAAACGTCGGAACTCGTTGTTATGGGTCGAAAAATTACTTCAGCAGGTGTGAAATGTGATATGAAAGGTGGTGACCAAATACGTTCGTCTCATATGCGGTGAATCAATTAAATGAACAAATGCGGTCGACGAACAATTTACTTTTAATACGTGCCAAGAGCGATCGACTAATCAAGTCGGTTAATCATCAAAATTGGTAATTCTAAGTAGTACCCGTCTGTTAGTAACTGTTATTATGAATATGTGTTAATATGTGTTAATATGTTCATTTCTTGGGTTTAAACATAACGTGAACTTTTAAATAATTACAAACGCATCAAGTACGTACAGTCTCAAGTAGGTGCTTTAAGGATTTAAATATGAAGTAAGCTCTGAGGTCTAAATATGGACATTGCAAATTAGTATATCAGCACATCTTTTACTCTCGGAAAATGGAGAGTTTCCAAGTTATCGAAACCACCAAAAATAAACCCTTAGCATTACTAAAATTGCAACAAGGAAAATCTGAACACTGCAAAGGTCGCATTAAATTCAAAGAATGCAAGGTTACTTAGAGTGTTGATCACATCTACTAGCAGAATGTGAAATGTATTGCTTCCAAAAGCTTGCTCGCTTGAAAAAAATTGTATATAATATTATGTGTATTAAATTCAAATATAGTACATGCGTATAAATATTTTCTAATGTAAAATTTATTTAGTTGATATCATAAAATTGATTTCCTCAATATACTTTTCTCCACTGCATAATCTCTAGACCACATGCATGTTTGTGATATTTTGCATTTAAGACGTGGAAAATTTGACCATCAATTGCATTCAAAGGACGATAAGGACATGAAATGCATAAAGGTTGTCTAGGAATAAAAAAATTTAATTAGTGAATTGACATAAAATTTGTCCCAGGTTTATATAAAGTTGTTATTAATAAGTACCTTAGTAACAACCACAACGGTGTATTTAAAAATTGTTATACACTATAACAAAATTACAATGAGGGAACACTCTTATACTCCTTCAGATACAACGTAAATTGCATGACATCGAGAGAACAGAAAAATTAAAGCATTATTTGTAATAAACCCTCCTAAAATTCCCGTTACAAACGTTATTACTATAATTTTTACTTTTAGTGTGTAATCAATATTACTGACTCATCCGAAATTAGTTCCCGACTGTAGAGTCACTTCCTTGGTTGAAAAGTTTTAAATATCAGCAGATTCCAATTATTTTGTCCAGGACTAAAATAGATACAAAGTATCTGAATAGTTATGGCATTAAAGCAGGTAAAATAATAATTAACTCACATTTTTCATTTATATGGAAAAAAAATAAATTTACTCGTAACTTACAGATTATTATTTCAGTCTGTATGTTTGAAGCTGGTTTTCTAATTATTTCCGTATAACGCCCGGAGCATATTTCGCCATAATTCGTATTTAGGATTAATGAATAACTTCAAAGATATAAGTGATTTAATCTTTCAACTACACATGTTAGCTAGTAAGCAAGGGTAAAATCAGGCGAAAGGGCAATTATTGGTCGAAGTGCTCTTAACTCAGTACTTTATCGCTGTAGAGGCAGTTGTTATGGAACGAGTTCTTCCTACTCGTAAAGGTGCCGTTTTAGCGACAAATTAATTAACGAAGACTTTTTGATACATAACAAAATGTTTTAAACACTTACTCTCCAATTGTAGGGTTCTTTAACAAGCCAAATTTGAAATCCTTATATTTTCCTTAAGTGTTAAGTCCGACCCTTCTCAGAAAGTATGGATGCATTTAAGGAAAAAGTGTAATTTTTAGTATTGATCAATTTTTCATTTAGATATGGGCGACGTAAATATGAAAATATCTTCCAAAAATTTGATTCAGCGGATTTTGACCGATTAGACACAAAATTTTCGGTTTTGGATGTTGCTTCCCTAAAACTTTACAAGGAAAATTCTTTGGTGCGCTTTGCCTCGAAAATTGCGTGAAAATTTTGAAAATAATTCCAACTAGAAGTAAACTCATAAACAGAAAATATAATATTAACCTTTTGAATAACTCTACTTCGTTTTTGGGTTATATTCACACAAAATTTGTGTACGCATAAGAGTAATATTAAACATCTTAGACTTCTGTTTTCCGAATTAATCGTTGAAATAATTCATCGACGGTTAACGAGAAATGTGTTTTTTACATAATTTTTATTAGATTTGGGCAACTACTCTATTTAACGATATGTTTTATGTGACGTTAAATGACAGCGAACCCAGTCACCCCTTTTACAAAGCGCTTTGCAGACGAATCTCATTGAATAAGTACTTATTTGACGAAAACTTTAAGTAACTCATTAAATATTACAACACTCGTCAAAAATTAAAGGTAATTAAATATATACCAATTGATAAATACCAGGACTATGGTACTAGTAGTAGGTATATGATAAAGGACGCGTTTAATGTAATTAAATAAACAGCACGTATGTTATTGTGCATGGGGAAATAACACTTGAATTGTAATGTTATTGGTTTTAACTGTGAGGATCGCTTAATGACATAAATAATTATTCGCCAGTATGTCTCATGCAATTAATTGACACAATTTGACGAAATTGTGCCATTACATATTGTTTACGTACAGTGTGACTCTAAGTTCTTGACAAGCTTCAAGTTTAAAATATAAAGGTGCTTGGGAAAATCCATTATAAAAAATAGTGAATTGAAAAAAAAATACATTTTTAACAAAATAGGACAAGTGACTTATACCGTAGTGTTATTTCCTGACTAAACCGAGGCCGACGTCGTGAAACGACCATCAAAGAATTCTCCATAATTCTCCATAACTAAGTTCCACATTCCATGTATAAAATCTAGTACAATAAAATTTTGATTTGCATCATCTCACACTGTTTATTACTACTTGACTCATTCGCGATTAGGCTGGAGAGAATTTAGATGTGGACGAATTATTAACTTCTGTCCATGACAACTTTATCTTACCCAGGCTATTAAAGTCGTCAACGGTGTAGAAATCCCATTGCTGATTTGCCAAGCCATAAAAACCAGGGGCTTTTAGTAACACTCAGACACTCATAGAACGTCACTTTACAAACCTTTTAAGGTTGATACGTAGAAATTATTTCTTTACATCGATGATCAACACAATTTTTCTTTAAAATATTTAATTTGGTTAAAAAAACCATGGGCAATAATAAATTTAAATGAACTACATTTATCATGTTCAGGTTTTGATTAAATTATAATAAATCTTAAATTAAAATTAAATTAAATTTACTTTTCTTCCCTTAAAAGGGTTTTTCATGAAGTGATGTTTTTTATTTTTGATCTAGTAGATAATTCCTGGTGCTTAATATCTTTGCTTTTGAAAAGGTAAAATTAATATTTTAATTCATAGTGCGTATAAGTGTTGACATAATTTTTGTATTTACTACAAGAAGATAGATCCGGCTTTGCTCTGTAGTCAACCGAAATACTTTCTTCTTTCTACCCCCTCAATAAGTGACATTTGGGATTATTTAGACATTAGGATTTTTCTGAACAATCTGAGGGTTCAATTTGCAACCATACCAGATTTGCAAGCAATTTAGTAAATTCTCCATTTTCACCCCATCTCCCACTGAATCGATAAGTAAAACTCATGGAGTTTAAATTTCTCCTGTGCTACGTTGTAACTAGTCGAGAACTACCTCATAATGTCATTTACAAAAACTTACAAGTTTCACGCCTATTTTATCCCTCCCCGAAAAGGAAATTCGAAGTAGTAATTTGTTTCTGAACCACATTATAGTAGCTAAGTTAGAAGCGTGCAAATTTTAAAGTTCTAGTTATTCGGGCATTGTTAAATAAATTACATTCCTTTTCTACAGTCTCGGTAAAGAAAATTAGTAATTTTTAAATAGGTTTCAAAATACTATCATTAAACAAAGAGCAATATTAATAGATTAACTATCCCACAATTCGATTTTGATTGTTTCTAAACGTAACATGTTAATTCTTTAACAAGATGTGAAAGAAGAGAACCAGGGAAAGTCACAATTCGAAAACATTCAGTTCGAAAACTCTATAAACCCTACAACCCTATAAAAAATACCGCCGTATCTGTCAAAAAAAATATTTTGTCTACTGGTGGAAAACTGTATGTCGGCGCGAAATAAAGCTGTCCTCATTATTAATTAAGATAGTTAAAAAGAATATGACTAAAAACGTTAATTATTATTGAGCGAGCGAAGTAGCGAGGGATAACGGGTACATACTAATAATAAATGCTATCTTTATCTATGAAAGACAATGTCCTGACTGACCGACAGATTCATAATCAACGTAGAGTCTAGACTATGATAGCTAAAGGCTTAAAATTTGGAAGGTACCTTTAGTAGGTAACGCAAGCGCCTACTAAGAATAGATTTTAAATAATATTAATTTTAAGAGGGTGAAACGAGAGAAAACTTTAATACATGCATTTTGTATATCTATATATAAATGTAAAAATTATGTGACGTTTTATTTATATATTTTTTAGTTTATGGCTTTTCAAGTTGGCTCCATCACGTAACTTAATACACTATATGGCTGTAAAATTCACTACATTGTACTTCAAATCGTACTGATAATTTATACTACGTTCTACTTTCAGTGTGGGTCTCGTTAAACGCTGATGTTTTTTGTACATTATGACTGTCTGTTCTATAATTATTTTTCTTACACTCCAGGAGAAATCAAATCGAGCCATTTCATGTGTGAGGCCTTATTCCTGTCTAATTAGTGTCTGTGTCTTCTTCTTGTAAAAAAATACTAATCTCTAGGAATGCTATGGGCACAAAAGTAGTACCTGGTTCATGTGGCCCTGTTTTTCGGTATGTATGTTTGCGAAAAACTCGTATTTTGCTTATAGTGCGAAGACTATTGACATATGAAAAAATGTTCTGTATGAAATTTGTAGCCATTTTTCTAATACTTAGAAAGCGAGCCAAGTCACGTCAAAATCGATTAATCATTTAAGGACAAATACGAGAAAAATAATGAATCTGTCTTATTTCTAAATATTTTTGCATGAAACTATAAGCAGTTCACAATACAAAGTTGTATAAATTGTTCTTAAATTAAAATAGGTAAATGAGTAACTGATTTTAAAACAAAAATTGCCACCTCTGTTTCTATATCTATCTTGCAAAAAAATTAAGCAACGCGGACATATCTGAATATTTATAACGTGAGACATGACATATAAACTCGCTGTTAGGATTGTTACGTGTTAAATAAAACAAGCAGAGCAATTCGTATACAAAATATACCTGTATATGTATATCGTAAATTTCAAAATCGTACTACCTTGCGTGTTAAACTAACTATAGAATAAATTGGACTCCTGAGTTATATAGTGTAAAAGCAATAAGTATATTACAGATAATTTTACAATTCCATCAGCTTGATGAAGTACATATCGCATTGAATTTAAACAATTAGTGGTGGCCCAAAGTAGCGCACGCCTATTTCTCCCCTATTAGTTTCACAACGTCGCTGATTTTAACTTTCCCATTTATGTCGACCGAGAGTTGGTTCAGAAAGTAGGTGGCTTCCTTGGTGGTCAACCTGGTCCCCATTTTCGTGAGCGCGTAGTAGAGTTCGGATGCCAATACGCGGCCGTCAGACTCCCTGTCGAACACCTTCAGCGCATCTTCCAATTTCTCATTAAGCTGAGGCGGTAGATTCATCGTCTCGGTCACAATTCTCAAGAAGGTTCGGAAATTAATCTTCCTCTTTCCCCTTGCGCCTACTTTCTGCAGCATGGACATAACCTCCTTCCCAGTAGCATGTCGGCCCACCTTCTTCAGTAGCCCGCGTAAATCCTTTATATCGATGAGTCCGTCGTTGTCCAAGTCCATCATCTTAAAGTCGTGCCTGCATATATCTATCTGGGTGTCTGTAAGTCTTTTCTCCATAGTAAAATTGTTTGTGACGATAACGAGAAGTACAACGTTCAGTGACAGCGGTACGCGATGGAATGTTTACAGTTGAAGTACGTGTCAAACTTCCCCTGCCTACTTAGATACGTCACAGCATACGGGGTTTTCGTATGTCGTATGTCTGATGGCGCTGCAGTACGTTAACTTTCATACCGTTAGATACGTCACATCATACGGGGTTGTTGGAAAGTCGTTTGAAATATGTAATGGTCAAAATCCGATATATGTATATAGGGTTTGCTTTAGTACTGGAGAATAACACTCTTTTTCTGCGCCGTGTATAGACACTTATATACCTTATTATATGTATATACAGCAGGGATATGAGAAAACATTCTGATTCTCAAAAATTCTGAAAACAAGATTATGTGTGTTTGTATATAATACATGCTTATGTTGGTTTGTAGCAAGTTAATGAACTTCGGGACTGTTTACCCGAATACAAACAGTGTATACAACAACAAAAACAGTGGGAGTTATCAGTAGGTGGGGCATGAAGAAACGTTACTTACACTTGTTGCTTTCAAATTTCTCGCACTCTACTCGTTTAAATTTCGTTATATTGTTTTTTTACCTACATTAAAAATTAGATATCAAAATACCCCAAAAAGATGTGGAAAAAACCGATTTATCTCTGCATCGAACTATGTGGTGCGGTTTTTGAAAAACGATTTAATTTATCTAATTATATATGCCTTGGGGAAAAATGATATTTTTGTTTCATTCCCTTTTTCTATCATTGTTGTTTTCAATCCCATTTCTTTTACGGCAATGTAATATTTTTATTTATTACCTAAAAAAATATTGCCCGCTTTTCGTTTCCTTGGGAATACATTTATTCATCGGCTGGTAGCATAATTCATGCAAAAATTCCATCCCTGTTTCTAATTTGGGACGATTTACAATGTAAATTAGTTATTTTTCACGAGTCAGAACTGGTGAAGACTGTACACATAATATGTAGGTTGTGTGCATATTTACACACGTATAAGATATGAATAAAGGTATTTAAATTAAAATTGTTTTAAAAACGGTGCTTCATAATTTTTCGGATCCATACTGTTAGAAAGTTTTGCGCATTGTTTAAAGGCTTATTTATTATTGTTGAGGTATCTGTCTTAAATTGAAAATCTGCGGCAAAAGAAGAATCCTTATAGTCGTGTACCATTAAAATACAAATTTGAACGCGTAATCCTATTTGTATTTATGGTATAACTTGTTAATTCGATTTTTATAAAATGTTAATATATCTTAACGAATTTTCTAAGATATCACTTTATTCGAAGTTTAACATGCGAATCTGACGTTTCGTACATTAATAAATATACATGGAATGAATTTATAAACTTTAGATCGGCCATAATTGTGATGTTTATTTTTTGTTTGGAACATTAATTAAGAGCGGTAGCTACTGCAAATACAAAATTTCAGATTGGAACCCTTATTGTGTAATAACTGACTATAATGTGTTTGCAAACTGCTTACGAAAAAATTAGCTTGAAATAAAATTTTCATTTTTCTGATATTTATAGAATGTTTAATTGAAATATTACTTTTCAGAAATATTCACAAGTAGTGTTCAAAATGTTTCATCAAAGTTGTCAAAAGTCAAAGTTAAAAAACAACTATGCTTTCTTTATCTTATCACGTGTAAGTTAACCTAAAAGGACATATTTTGTCAGGCTAGCATTGATAACGTGAGGCTATTTTTGTCTACGATCAACAGTTACATTATTTTATGATGAATTTTATTAATAAGGTAAAGTAAATTTGGATATTGTTAATGCGCAACCATTTTTTGTAGCTATTTATTTATTCAAACATTATTATCATCCAACTCACTACATTGATTGTGCTAATATACCTATTAGCGCTCAATCTTGAGGCATTCGGTTGCTTAGTTGTATTTTAGTGCTCCAAAAAAAATGATAGTTGCTGAGTAAAATTGCTGAATATTTTTTCACTATCTTCACTTGTTTTGTAGGCTTTCTCGTCATATCTGGCTTTATCGAAACGTATTTTCGAATGTGCGCTCTTCTGATTTTGATTATTCGTTTCTATTCCCTTATTCCGAAACGACACGTTGTGATTGTTTATTGGATTGATCTTCTAATATTTTCTAATAATATACATGGATTACGATACGGCAAAGGATATTTAAAATTGGAAATCTTGCTGAGGCCATCCCTGACTTTCTCCAGCTGAGGAGGTTGGTGTTTGCTTACTTCGAAACGAAGCTTTTAAACATTAATTATTTAATTCCAAAGTTTTTCATCAAAGCACTCTAAAACAACACTAACTGAGTTTCACGAGTTTATTTACAATTTTATATTAGCTGGGAGAACGCCACGTTCCTAACCTCGTTATCAATTTTAATTAAAAAGTATAAATAAACTACTTCATTTAAAGCATTAAAATTAAAAACGATCTTAGTTTTACCTCTGAACTCGGCTTGTTTGAAATATGAAGCTGTTAACCGGTAGCAATAGTTTGAAGGCAAAATTCAATGCAAAGATTATCGGCAAAGAAAATTGAAGTTCTGGAAAATTGTAAATTTTGAATTTCTCGTCAAGGGCTCCCGTTGAGTCCTGTGTTTGGCCTTGTCGCTTGTCCTGTATGAAACAGTAATTTCATGCACACGTATTATTTCATGCTTAAATCAACACTGCGGCTTCTGGCAAAATAACACGGCCATCCGCATTCACCGTAAATTAAATTTTTCCTCTTTCGCGGTGCTTAAATTTATTTTGGCACATTACTTTTTTTAACACGTTTCTCGTCTTTGTAGAAAAATCAATATTTCATTTTTGCAAAGACCCTACGTACTTAGGGTTTTCAAAGGGTGAAATTTCAAATGTGGCAGAATTAATATACAGCAATCTGTAACACAAGTTACACACAATGTTCGTCTTTATCAATATTACAGACGTTGTAGTCAACGGGTAGAAAATATAATAAAACTTTGGAAAAAAGGAAAGCAAATAAGTCCCAAGTTTAGGTATTAGTAAACTTCACATACAGGGTCATTCCATATTATGCTGCAAAATTTTTATACGCTAGTCGCGACACCTAAAAATGTAGTTGGTAATTTCATGGTAACCAGGCAATGGATGTGCCAAAAAAGAGCATTACGACTATGTAAACAATTGTTCTAGAATGTAAAAAGTTTCACTACAATTTGGTAGTTATTGAAAATTTCATTATTTATCATTTATTTGAGTTATTTATTATATTGAATAACGATTATCAGTGAATTTAATAATATATTTTAAAAAATACAAATTTATATCCGGCAGCACGGAGGACGTTGGAAACGTAATAGAATAAATATATATTTTCATATAATTACTCGAGAATCTATTATTAATCATCTAATTATATTTTTTATTTTATATTTAACAGTGGTGCATCATTTTCAACATTTTCTACATCACTTGCCTCGTAGTTTAAACGCATTTTCATCAATTCATCAATTATATAACGTTACTCCTTTCTACAATTCTGTTTTAAATTGAAACAACTGTTTTCTTCGCAATGTACACAAAATCCTGTACATTTTTAACGATGTTTTTCATAATAATAGCTTTTTCTGTTTTTTACAGTACAAATACATTTTATCAAGCTAACGAAATCCGGAGATAAATGTGGTAAACCGCTGTTAATCTTGTGACAAGAATGTTCATTCAATTTTCCTCATTCTACAGGACTAAATAACATTTACTAACTATTTCTGTCTTTGAAAATACGCTGGTAGTTAAGGTAGCGGGTAAACACTCCTCCACGATACCGGTGGAGGACAGGTTTACTTCAGGTGTGCGACCCTGCCTACGCGAGCTCTGGTTCTTCCTCCCACCACCCAATTCCGGGAGAAACCAGATCCCACCCCTTATTCCTCACCAAAACACAAATCATCCCACCCTCCATCCACATCCCTACAACCTTGGCTAGTGCAGCGTTTCGGGGCCAATATTCCTTTAAAAATGTTAACAACGCCCTCAATTATGATATCCCAGGTGAATACGATTAAATCTCCAGAACTCCACACCGCACCGGTCTGACGCACGGACCCACATCACCAAACTGATTAATACAACTGAAGGGGGAAATTAAAGACATCAATTTCGATATAAGATGGCCGATTGAAGTGTGTAGAAAAGGAGAAAAATTGAACAAGACGACCAAAAACAATAAATTTAATACAACAAAGGAGAAATTGATAACTCGGCAAATTGTGTCGGTTTATTAATAAACGAAATATGGACAAGGAATCACAGACAATGACAAATATCCCAATATAATTAAGAGCACTCCAGAAATCTCAGGAATTATCTTTAGGCTAGTAAAAAGGAGTGAAATAAAAATTAAATAGACTAATATCACCAAGAAACAAATAAAGTAAACTCCCAAAAAAAGAGGGAGAGTTAGGAGAATGCAACTAAGAAAGTGGACGCAAAGTAAGACGAGACGTAGCCGAAACGAACAACGAGATACTACATATTGAAAAATCATTAGGAAGAAGCTAACAACAAGGAAAAAAGGGAAAGTAAGTCTAACCGATGAGAATTGAAAACTATCAAAATTGACATTAGATAATAGAAAACAGAGGAAGTGTCTACAATAGCTTATCAGTCACAACTGAATGACAACCCTTTTAAAGAATCTAGTTCTGGCGGAGTAGCCAGTGAAGTGGTTAAGTTGGGGAGGAAAAGGATACTGCACCACCTTGTAAGACTTTTCATAGAGGCAGAGTTAGGAATGTAACAAAGAAACCATATGCATAATGATATTAGATGTAGCCGAAAGCTACAACGAGATACTGCAGCTCATTGAGACAATGAAGAGAGAGGATCTAGACAATCATTTAGAGAGGATTTAACAACGAGAAAAAGGAAGTATATGCGACAATAATGGGAGGTCATATCAAGATCGCCATGAGATATTAGAACACGAAGTGAATGTTTACAATAACCTATATGCATGTATCTCAACTGAACGATGCCCCTCTTCACCGTATTCACAGTATATAATTCTTAAGACCTACCAATATAACAGGGAATGAGACAGGGCAGATCTGTATTATTAAAGCACCTGATCCTAAAGATGTGGTAAATGAACTGGATAAATTAGGGGGAAGAGGATTACTACAGTATCTCGCCTTGCAATAGTTACATCCAGCATAATGGGTGCCAAAACATTGGAAAACACCAATGGACATCCTCATACAGAAGAAAACAAAACAAACAAAACCATGAAAATTACAAATCAACATCTTTTAATTCTCACGTATGTGAAACTATTTCTAGACTAGCAAAACATAATGAAATGAAGATGAAATAAAGAACCTAGTAGCACGGAGGAACAAGTAAAGTAAACCCCTTAGAAGCAGATTTAGAAATGTAACGGAGAAAAGAGACAAGACGTAGCCGAAAGGAACAACAAGATACTACATGATATTGAGACAATCAAAGGTTAAAATTATTTGGAAAGAAGCTAATAACAGGAAAAAAGTAAGTCTAAGCGATAAGAATGGGAGTTTATATTAAGATCGACATCGACAAGAAAACAACTGAACGGCGACCCTCTCCAAAATCCACACAATACGTAATACTCTAGAACTACAATGCATATCAGGGAATGAGGGTCAGACCCCCGGAACTGCATAAATTGGAGAGAAGAATACTACAGCGTTCAGTCAGACTTTGCAATGATTACTTGAAGCGTAATGGATGCCAGAAGATTGAAAATCACCCATGGGTATCCTCATACAGGAAAGAGGGAAACAAACAAGACCATGGAAATTACAAACTAACATCGTTTATTTTTCACGTATGTGAAACTATCTCTAGACTAGCAAAACGAAATGAAATGAAGATGAAATAAAGAACCTAGTAGCACGGTGGAACGAGTAAATCCGATGCAAAATAAGACAAGACGTAGCCGAAAGGAATAACGAAATACTACATGTTATTGAGAAAATCAAAGGTTAGAATCATTTAGAAAGAATTTAACAACAGGAAAAAAATAAATCTAAGCGACAAGTATGGGAGGTTATATCAAGATCTACAGCGACAAGAAAACAACTGAACGACGACCCTCTCCAAAAAACACACAATACGTAATACTCTAGAACTATTATGCATATCAGGAAATGAGGGTCAGATCTCCACAATTGGATAAATTGGGTAGAAGAGGAATATTAATGCGTCTCGTCAGACTTATGAATGGTTGCATTCAATATGATGGGTGTCAAATGATTGAAAATCCGCCGCAGTCATCTTCACACATAAAAAGGAAATAAGAAAGACCATGGAAATTACAGACCAATGTCGCTTATTTTTTAAATACACATACTGTTTACCAGGATTATGATAAACCGTATACAGTCCAACCTAGACGACTTCCAATCACCCGAATAGGCAGAATTTATAACGTATTATGACATGTTAGACCACGCACACATGACTACTTAACCACATTGGGCTTTCTTTGGGTCATAATATCGACTTATAAAATCTTCTTAACACATATAGAATAGATCATACATATGTAATTCATAATAGATAAGTACAGAGGGGCCAAAATCACATTCCAAACAATGACAGATATAAAACCAATCAAAGTCAAACGAGGTATTACTAGAGGATCTGTGTTAAAAAATGCAATGGTTCGGCAGAGGCATAAATGCAAGGGACGAATACCTCACTAATTTAAAATTTCCTGACGATACCATACCTTTCCCTACAAATACATATTAACGGGAGATCATCATAAGACGACTGAAAACCGGAATGCAACCAGTAGGTTTAAAAATTACAGAATACATATACTAAGGCCAAAACTTCACATCCAATAACCAACGCAGATTGGAGAAATAAATAGAAAGATATAATTTGCCTGCATAGCCTTCGGCACATTGAGAAACGTTCTAAGGCCCAGGCACACAAAGTTTACAGGCAAATATGGAAAAAACAAAGTTACGCAAAAAAAATGTTAAGAGCTGTATTGGAATTTCGATTATTGAACAGAAAAACAAAATTTGGTTTAGACAAAACACGAAAGTAAAAGATGTTGAAGAACTAATTACGGGATTAAATTGGGGGTGGACCGGTCATACGATGAGAGAAATAGACAATGGGGCAGAAGAAATACGGCATGGAGTCCACGGATAAGCAGTCGAGACAGAGGACGCCCTGCAGCAAGAGCGAGGTGAAAGGATTTCGCCCAAAATAGCAGACTTGCACTGGAGGAGGAAAATACAAGATCGAGTAAAATGGAAAACCTTTGAGGAGGCGTAACTATGGAACTGATAACCAGAGCTGGAAATGATAATGATGAAATCTATTGGAATAATGTGCTCTGACGCTGTCGACATGCAAGGTGGCGATGGAACTATATTAACAATATTCACTAATACTTTTGAATGTATTTATGTCTAAAACAATTTGAGTAAAATTTCTCTTAAGCATTTCAACAGTGTAATGCCGTAATAATATTATGGTGAGCTATCATGAGATCATTACTATGAATATCTGCTTTATTAAAATTTCGCTACTTTCGCAATGGTGTTTACAGTGTTTGCAAGTTTATTATTACCCTATTTAAAAAATGTTGATGTAGGATCGCACTTCGCGAATATATG
The DNA here is from genome assembly GCA_963576515.1 of Cryptocephalus primarius. Taxonomy (NCBI): domain Eukaryota; kingdom Metazoa; phylum Arthropoda; class Insecta; order Coleoptera; family Chrysomelidae; genus Cryptocephalus; species Cryptocephalus primarius. The sequence continues at coordinate 18,916,388 of OY754936.1, read as the reverse complement.
TATACACGTAATGAAATGTATAACCTCTTGGTAGTCAAAAAAAAAAATAGCACTAAAACCTTTCAGTTGTTTTATTTTTACCTGGCTTCGAGTAGTGAATAGGATTTACGCCATTTAATTGCGAAAAAGTTGTTAATAAATCTATATATTCGTCATCTATTACTATTTTCCTTTACTTTACTTCTTTTTACGTTATAGTAAGAACAGTACATTACTGATAAAATCAGTCATGAACATGAACACCCTACTGCGTATTCCTTCATATCATTGTGACTTTAATCCTGCGGAGAACATTTCAGGTATAACCAAAAATTATTACGACCGTCATAAGGGGTAGAATGGAGATGATGGTAATGCTGTTGGGAATGTGGGGACAAGCTTTCAGACAAACCACACTACACTGATCAAATCGAACCAATTATTATTAACATTGGTGTCGAATTTGATTATAGTGATTATGTTTTTTGCTAGTTGATTCCAAGTGTACTTTTATAATAAGATGTAAGGTTTATTACGCATAATGCAACATTTATTTAATAGAAGCGTACAATTTGACGACACCGTACATTAGCTTCTTCAGCTTTTGCCTGTTGAAGCCTTTCCGGCTTGTAGTTTCACAGAGTAGAGTGTTTGTAAAGTAGATTAGTGGGGTTGAGCGTAAATTATCTCCAAGAAGTACACCCGGGCAACTATCGCACAGGCTAAAAGTAGTAACTTAGTGACAGCTTGTTGTTTACGTTGATTCATTATTACATGTCGTTGTTTTTTGTTACCCATAATTAGGGTAATAAATGTTTCTTCTCTCTTCAATTTTTTAAAACCAAAAATATAGTACGCGTTAATAAAAAAATTTACTCTTAAACTCGCTTAAATTAAAAACAGTACTACACTTTTTACTAAGCACTTAGTGGCAAGCGGAATAATTTCAAAACTAAGCATTGGATTAAAAAATTTTCTTATGGTGTTTGGTTGCTTTGGAGATGTTACATAAAGCTACTAAGCTAATTCCAAATTAAGGGTCGAAAACTGCATGATGCTTTTGTTTATACAATAACATGGATTTACGTACGGAAAATTTTATGAAATTTACTCATACAATATATCTTCACAAGTGGAATATAACCCTTAAGAACGGTCACTGTCACGTAAATCGAAATCATTATCATATTTCTATAATGACAAAATAGTGACGATGAGAAGACTATGTAAAATCGATCGTTATTCACTTGCTCAACATCGAATCATTGTAGCTATTTTGGCTTGTAGTTATGTAGAGTAGAGTGCTTGCAGAGTAGATTAGGGGGGTGTGAGTGTAAACTACCTCCACGTGGTACACCCCGGGCAACGGTTACACCGGCTAAAAGTTTACACAAATGCATGTTTAATGTATATACGACTATAGTTTTCTTGGGCTGGTAAATATGTAGAGTAGAATGTTTGTAAAGTAGATTAGTGGGATGCGTGTTTGTAAATCACCTCCAAGTGGTACACCTTGGAAATAGTTACACCGGCTGAAAGTTTACATAAATTTTGTAAATCCGCAGTATCTTGGATGCATTCGCATATGCTATAATGTAAAAGAGAATGGCAAAGGTGTAACTAGAGGTTTGGAGAAATCTTGACAACTGTCTGAAGACGCATTAATATCTTAAATATCTGCAATGTTTGTCAGGTTGTTGTATCCACAGTTTTGTTTATAGCATTTATAGCATTTATAGCATTCGTTATAATAAGTGTGATTACGTATATTAAATGTGTTACAACTTATTGACGATCTAAACTCTATAATCTATATTGTGCGCTTATTTCTAGAGTAACTAAAACACTTAAATATATCGATACATGTGATAAATACATTTTGCTGACGAAGGTGCAAAGAATATTCACTCATTTATAGCTTTAAGAATACTTATAATTAAACGCAAATGAACCAATAACGCCCTTAGGAATATACATACATACTTTAGGTGTACTAACAAAATAATAATATCTTGCTGCTAAAATATAAACGCGTATATAAAAAAAGTAGAAAATTTTTGACTGTTGACTCGTTCTTTGTTGGAAATGAAGAAAAATTTCTGATTCCAATAATAAGTTTTTGTTCTTCACTATCTCACTAAGGTCTCGTTGACCTTAAGATAGAGTAGAAAATAAAAATAGTGTAGATATTCATTTTAAGCCAAAGCTTTAATGTGAGTAAACAAAATAGGAAGGCACGATAGCCTGAATATCTTCGAAGAGTGACATGACACGTAGGTACCTTTTTCTAAATTATAAGTGCCAAATATCATGTAGAAAAAGAACATCTCTTTCATAAAACTAATAAATGTAATAATAGCATAATGTTTGTAGGTATATATAATAATAATAATAATAATAATAATAATAATAATAATAATAATAATAATAATAATAATAATAATAATAATAATGATTATAATAATAGTAAGTTGCCCTTGCTGACAAAGGTTTTACCTCATGAAACCGCAGTTCTTGTGTCCGTATTTCTGTTATTACCAAAGCAAAAGATACCGTTGCTAAGATAGTTGAATAGAAAGAAAAATTTTACACAGTAGATATTCCCATGAATTGGAAGACAACGGCGTTTGAGAGGCTTACACGTGGTAACCCGTTTTCCGAAACCGGAGGGTTCTCCATAGCTATACAATAACAGGCGACAGCCACCAAGAACTATGGTGAATACATCTTCAAAAATGGAAGTATGATCAACGAAAACTGTATTGTAGTGTAATGTTTGAGAGCATCACAAATTATACATGTAACTGATGTCCTCTATGCCTGTAATATGCCTCTACGCTTCGGAATACTTGCATCGTCAGAACTACGTGGCTAATATAAGCCACCTGAAGCTTATACCTTACCTTTAGTGTGAAATATATATTAGAAATGCAATATTCGGAAAAAGTAATTATACTGCACCGGAATAGGACGATTTTGACCGATAGGACAATGACAGCAAATTGACCAGAAATAGCTGTCATAGCGAAAATTATTAGGAAAGCCACGCTTGTCGATTTGGCTGTGACGTATTCAAACAACATCCAAAGTACAGTCTATGACAAAATAACCAAGTACGCTAATTTGACAATTGCGATCAAAGAGCAGTACCATCAGGACCAGGTAACCTTCGTCCCTATCGTGTTGTTTAAGACCGGATCGGTCCCAATAGATTTCCAGCAACAGCTACTTGCTTCAGGACTACACCCTTTCACCAGTGATCAACTTCAAAGATCAGTGGTACTAAGTACGTAACACCCCGTGTGTAAATGATTAAGTTTGTAAAAATTAATGGTTTCAGTTTGTTTCTCAAAGCTGAAGAAATGAGATGCTCACCAAAAGTGATAGCCGCTGTAATAAAGGACAATCATAATAATATAATTACATTATAATAGTAAAGATAATGATAATAACAACAATTATGATAGTAAATTGTCAGCGATGGAAATGGGTTCGAAACGCCAACTAATATGCTTAAAAAATTCTCCAATGACATCCGAATGAGAGTGGGTCTACAAAAATGCAAAACACTATGATAATGAGAAAATGACACGTCTCAGAGGGATAACTGACAAAGGCTGCAACTGGTAAAAGATCCTTGTCCTGCATGATGATGAATCTTAGAAACGAGAATACAAAATCAAATAACGCGCAATCCTAAAACCGAACTTGCGGCGCAGAATACTATTGTTCCTGTAAACTACTTTGCCATCCCCGTGGTTGCTTAGAGTTTTAGAGCTATCAGACGACATTTGAGCTCGAAGATCTCAATAGGACCATCCATGAGGTATTGCAAACATCATCCGAGGGTGCTCATGGAGAGGTTTCAACTAGCAAGGAATCAAAATGGGAGAAAAATCACAGATATGAGGCTAAGTGAGCCAGGTGAAGCCACTTCTGAAATATTTCTATAACAGAGATGGAAACTCACCGATCCCTCGTGTGACAAGCAAACTTAACAGTGTCTTGACATCCCCCAGAGATTTCAAGATCAATACTACAAGCATACATAAAGGCTTCCCTTGAGAAATGGAAAGAAAAGGAACTACATGACAGATACCCATGTGTCATTAATAATGAGAACATAGACAGGGCAGATTCGATTTCTTGGTTAACAAAAGGTAATTGAAAAGGAGGGACTCATATGTTCAGTACAAGATCAGACTATACCAACGAGACCATACCTAGAAAACGCGGACAGGAATGCAAGCATAACAACAACGCAGTTTCTCAAGTCGCACTTTTATTCTCATATTTCAACGATTTTTAAAGGAATCATTAAATAGTTTGATATTTTCGAAAGCTCTTAGATTGCCTTTGTTAATAATAAGAGCAACATTATGATATTACAGAATTTCAGTAAACTGCAGTAGGGAGAGACACGACATGTCACGTAAATCTACGATAGTCGCACTTTTATTCTCATATTTCAACGAATTCAAGAACGATAACCTCTAACAAATCATCAGAGTGGGCTTTTAGCCCCATAAGAGTATACACACCGACACAATAATGTAGCAAATTTAATATATTTTGAGCTATGTCACAAGACAGACCTAATTCGAATTAAAAGCCCCTAGTACAAATACAGCTCAGAAAAAGTACTAAACAAAAACGGATTACCTAATATGTAGAGACAGGGAAATACGAACATAGAGACAAGTGCAACGGCAGGAGGCGGAAGAATCCAGCTACTACTGTTATCCACGGTGGGCAGCTCCATGATCGGCGTCAGTACATACTGGAGAGGCGGCCAGAAGGAACATCGTGGAAGATTAAAAACTCAACTTAACTCAAATGAAGACAACGAGTAGAAAAATTCGGAAGAAACGTGCTGTATATGACAGAAGACGAGCTACGGGAAGTAGGGAGCTAACTAGGCGGACAATTACCGGGCCACCAGACAAACTACAGCCGATAATACAACGCCAGCCACTAGCGCCACTTAACAACCAAAGGGGTCGCCAAAAGTAGATAATAATGTCGCTAAGGTTGAAGTACGTTAGTCCATCCAATCTACTTACATTAAGAAAAGGACCAGTTGGATCGAAGGTATGAACGAGTACCTGGTTAGCGGCTACTAGAGCATCATCAAATTTATTATAATTGGAAATCACAAGGCCCTGACAAATTATGTAATCTCTGGGTAAAACCATTTTTATCCTACGTACTATCGATACAACAGCACGAGGCTTTAATCATATTTTAAGAAATCTGCAACCTGTTCCCTTGTATATGATAGCAGGAATAATACATTTTCCCTCCAAAACTTTAAGCTGTACAGCGGATCCGCTTAAATAGATCTACTACTTGGATACCGACTATATACAAGTTATTAACATCCTGAGCGTTAGATAAATAGACATCTGGAAACTAATGAGCTCTTAGATTAGGAGCAAAACGGATCACGAGGCTGTAAGGTATAACTGATTATAGATGTCAACCAGTGATGTCGAAAACAAAAAGCAATTGCTAATCTCTTCCTATATTGACTACTAGAGAGCCTATGACAGTATCCCTCTTGAATGGATTAAGGAAGTGATGAGACTGCACAAAATAACCAGGAAGTCGCCAATTTTCTATAACATGTATAGACTAACTAGAATATCACTCTAAATCTCAATATAACAGAAAGAATTATTCAGGCCGGAAACGTAAAAATAAAAACAGGTATATTCCAGGAGGACGCATTGAGTCCTCTTTAGTTTTGCCTGGCCGTGATCCCTCTCATCGACAATGAACAACCCAAATAAGAGATACACCATAAAAGAGAGAAACTTCAGCTCCGGTATTGAAATGTGGATTGTATTGAATATGTTCAGAATATAACTACACTGAAGAAAGAATCCAATGCAAAAATATTCACCAACCACAAACATTTGGGCCATAACAACATTCGTATATACCATTGATATCCTATTCTAGACCGAATCTAGACAGAAATAAAAACCCTTAACAAATGGGCCTTTCGAAAATATCGAGCTCATCGCCCGCAAAGCACTGTGAAAAGAACCCACCTGTCAACAGCTCAAGGTGACAGAGAGGTGTTCTTAGCACTCCCTCCCAACACAATAAACAAATAACAAGTTTAAAAACATATTTACATGCAAAATTCACATTTCACCATTTAATTCAACACAAACGTACTATATTATAATCTACAAGTGAAAGTTTCAACAACAGAATTTAGTGGGAAAGTAAACCATTACATGGAGAATATTGAACAACAATATAGAAGGTATACCTGGACACCTCAGCTTCACAACAAAGCCTGACTAGGGAAGAGTTGTTTGTGGAAAAATAGGTTTGTCGCAGCTGTACAAGACTAAATTATATCAGCAAGACCATACACAAAGCAAATATTGGGTGAGCATACTGCAACGACAGGAAGAACGAGAAAAAACTCTTACTCATACAATACACATACCGATACAACAGAGTGGGGGAGATCACAAACCAAAAGTTAGCTACTGAGTGTAAGTCCTCAGTTGACACTAAACTGTAACGTACCAGATATAAATGTTACCATTAAATGTGAAAATATAACATGTATCATAAATATTGCGATACCACTATCAGTAAATTAAGATAAGAACCACACAACACGATACACAATAGACAATAAACAAATACTTACTAGCAGGTGAGCTTAAGGCAATGTGGAGGCTGAATCATGTAGAGATAGTTCCATTGATGATGGGATCAACCAGCGAGATATCTGTAAAAAAACCACAAAACAAGCTAGACAAATCAGTGACTGTTAAGACCAAACATAATAAATATACTTGCTTGCAGATCAAGCCGTAATATACTGACACATAAAAATAGTGAAAAGTGAAAATGGTAGCAGTAAGAATTAAGTAACAAACACTAATAATAGTACTACTAAAAGTAATAATTTTTCATCATTTTTCAATTTTCTTTTTTAAATCTACAACATAGTACGTGTTAATCAAAAAACTTATTAGTCAGTAAATATAATACAGAAAATAAGAATATAGCTTCCCTCTTAAAGTAATAAATGTGCTAAATATCTTACTAAACAATTAGTGTACCATATGCCAAGAGATAATAAACAGAGAATATAGCATGAGATATTTCCAAATCAAGGACTGGGAAGCTCAGAAATTGCATGAAGTTTTTTTATTTAATATAATGGCTGTACGTGCTGAAAATTTTATGGAAGTAAGTGGTAGAAAACCCTCTTCAAGAGTGGAATATAACAGTGACGAGAAACTGTGCACCATGGATCGTTACTGACTTGCTTACTGATCGACTGTAATTTCTTGTGCTTGCAGTCATGTTGAGTAGAGTGCTTGTAGAGTAGATTAGCGGGGTGTAAGTGTAAATTACCTCCAATTGGTACACCCCGGGCAACGGTGACACCGGCTAAAAGTTTACACAAATAATATATATCCGACACTCTGTAGTTTTCTTGGGCTTGTATAAAGTTACGCCAGTTAAAGGTTTTCACAAATAATGTGTATCAGACTAATTATAGCTTTCTTGGGCTTGTAAATATGTAGAGTAGGGTGCTTGTAAAGTAGATTAGCGGGGTGTAAGTGTAAACTACCTCCAAGTGGTACACCCCGGGCAACGGTGACACCGGCTAAAAGTTTACACATTCGTTGCAATTTTTTGTGCTTGTAGCTATGTGGAGTAGAGTGCTTGTAGAGTACATTAGCGGAGAGTGAGTGTAAATTACTGTCAAATTTTACGCAATCTGATTTTGAGCAATGTTTACACCGGCCAAAAGTTTACACAAATAATATAAATCCGCAAAAGTGGAACATTAGTACAGTTTACAGTTCACTTTGATAATCATTACACATAGTGTATTAAACAACTTTCTTTGTTATTACCAATAGTATTGTATAGAACTCACCAGTGCAATTAACACACGTCCATAAGCACTAAACAATATTTTCGACAATCGTTACGATTGGGTAGTTATCCATATCAGTCTGTGCGACGGAGATGGACGCACTGAAATATTAATAACAAGCGGTGGCAATGAAAAGAAACAAAATAGATAAACAGCGATTTGTTCCTAGCGTTGAGTTCGAGTTTTACAACTTATAGTACGTGCGTAATTTCGTGAAATATAGTTTTTAGCGATATTTTACGATATTTTATCATTAGAATGTGAATTAGGATCCCACAATGAGATTTACACGAAAATAACCTACTGAATTTTTGAGATTTATAAAACTTACTTAAAATATTTTATTGGATATATATTTTATGGATGCACTTAGGTGTGAACTTTCTTCGATTTCTCCTGTATTTTGTTATATTTTGTAACTATTTTGTTGGTATTAACGCGTATTTTAAAATAAGCATGTGACTGAGCGAATTTATTTTATTTCATTCTCGAATATTTAATTTTAAATCGAATTTAATGTTCAGCTATAATTTTTGTTATTTTCCGGTATGTTTGCCATTTGCTTAACGAATTCCTCAAGAATGGCTAAAATTCATGACAATCAATTTCCCTGTACCTTAAAATGGTCTTTTGAAATGCATGTTACCTAAAATCTTCCGAGTTTAGAATTAAATAATAAATGTCCACTTAAAGTTAGAGAAATATTCCACGGTCGTCACTTGACCTAGGAAGATTTATTTCATTTCCACAGGCGTTGAGGAAATATTTTTTCCGATATATTCATTTGAAGGTGCTTGGCGTTTCAAGTTTTTCATTCTCAAGTACACCTCTGGAAGGAATACTGACAATCGAATAATTTTTCACAATGAGTTCCACGTATTTGATTTTTATAATAATACATATTTATCCTAAATTACCTCTGGGAAATAGCTCGGTGCAGCTCTCAGTGTGATGAATCCCGTCCAATACAAACAATCCGGAAACAATGTAGTCACTTTCCTTAATTACCGATCGTTCATTTCGGTTAATTTCAAAAAAGCCTTACCCTTCGTTATCTTTCCAGTCTACGTTCTCTTGTGCTTCCCGAGGCTGGAGTTCCAGTAAACATTCTATCGGTGCTATATTTGGTATTTTAGTATTACAGCTTGGAGAACTGAATGGTCGTAAAATATCAGCAATTTTTTCTTAGTTTCCAATATTTGCCAGTATTTCCATGCAATGAACATTATGCAAAGTAACGAAATCACTGGTGAGAGTGAGTTAATTTATGAAATTTATATGAAATATTCATGGTAATCGTGTTTATTTCTAATTTCATTGAGAGAGAAACCAGCCTCATCATTAAAAATAATTTTCTTGTAGTAAATTAATATTTTGATTTAAATTTTTCTGATAAAAAATATTACCTGTACCAAATGATGAAGCAGCAGAGTAACTGTTGTACAAACTTTATTCTCCCACAATTTTTCAGCAGTACTTTCATACAAATCTAAGGGTAACACCATTCTGTTCGTTAGTCTAATAAAACTTTTCAGTCACCTCCAAAATGAGAAATATTAGTTATGAAATCTGAAATGAAAAATTCATAACCTAACGTTGACTGTTTGATGATATCTCCAGTAAAGCAAGCTGTTATCTTAGTTTAGGTAAGTTTCTCTCGAATAACACCAATTTTCTCGAAAATTATACTAAGAATATTACTAATATACTAAGAGAAGAACTCCGGAATTATTAAATTTGCTTCAGTATTTTTTAAAACTGCAATCAACACTCAGATGAAGCAAATGCACTTACAACAGCAGAAGTTGTTTAGAATAAAATCATCCGTTTATTTGAATTAGCAAATATACCACTTCAAGATATTATAGGTTTCGGTTCTGATGGTTGCAATACTGTGTTTGATGCTAATAACTCAGTAATAAGTAGATTAAAATTAAACCTTGCTGGTATTATAGTAGAAAAATGTATCTATCACTTTTTACACCTATGTGCTAGTGAAACGTGTAACGTTTTGTCACGTCAATATGAAGTTTTGGCTGCATTTTTAGTTATGTTGAAAACAGCTCTAAGCGCCAAGTGAATTCACCAATTTTTAAACAGTTTTTAATTTTGAGTCGCGCTAAATCTTACGACCAACACAAACTAGGTGGCTTTCATTACTTATGGTAGTATAAAGTATAATTGACCAGTGGGATCCTTTTCAGTTGTGTTTTGTCAGAGAACGTTCGCGACATAGATTGCAATCTTCAAAAGTTGTTTTTAATAGAAATATGATGGAGAAACGAAACTTTTTACCAATTTCTTCAACAAATTTTACCATAACTTGTGAAATTAAATGAACACTTTTGAAGTGAACATGTCATAATTGCCCACGTTTATAATAAAGTTTATGACAACATCTATAAAACATATATATTTATAAAACATATATTTTGTTATGCGATTTACAGCCGAGTTATACTCATAAATCCGAATTATATCAAACTGATTCAAACAATGCTAGCCAGTATATTCACTTGAAACAAATGTATCTTGGTATTCAAAGGTTTCAAATCATTGATAATTTAAACGAAAGGAAAATGATTTCTAAATGCGGTGCCATCAGATTTTAATTAATCCTGCGAATGATGTGAAAAACCGGTTCGAATTTAACCGAATCAAATGGCCCATTTTTTCCATTAATTAAGTTACTGTTCAGAATTGTAGATACACAAGATATTATATTGGTATAAAATTGATGATAACTGGAGGATGTATTGCCAATCAAAAATTAGGAAAATATAAAGAGTGAAATTGTTTATTAGATTTTTTGGTAATTCCCCATTAGAATGACACTTGTGAGAGGATGTATAAAAGTGAACTTAATCAAAACAGATGGTAGAAGTCAGTTATATTCTATGTATATTGTATCGTTATGTCATATATTGGTTGTAAAAAAGTTATTTATGTAAATTTATGGAAACGTCAATTTTCTACCATTTTTCTGGAAATCTCCGATAGTAGGATGTATAGTTTTCGTGATATTAAAAAAACTAAATTTTTGAAACTAAAATATTAATAGTTACTTGGAGAATGAAGTTTTGTAGGCATTATATGTAATTGAAAACCGTTAAGAAAACCTGTACTATGAAGATGTCGAAGAAATGATGTTTTCCCCAATGGTTTTTGACCCATGTATATTTTACACGTACGGGCTAAGAATATGGCGAGAAACTATAACAATGATAAGAATTAACTCGAAACTTCGTCTCACAATAAACGTAACTGCAATCGCGTGGTGAAAGCCAGTCGAAAGCAACTTTCTTGAGAAAACCACCTCATCCACGAGTCCTTTAAGTACGACTTCGATCGAACAGACACCTGAAAGTGTAGATTAGCCCAACCATGCAACATAGGGAAATAACCTATCTCCTTTTCTCTAACATTCTCAGGCCATCAGCATCTACAATCTCCCTCACCGGTACCCCCCGACCGAGCCGAATCTCTCGTTCGCAGGTTTCGAACTAAGAGTCGGTGAATTTACCGGCGCAAGCCAGGTAGTGCGCTATCCTGCTGGGCTCGCCCTGTCAGAGTAGTAAAATCGGTTATTCCTCCCTTTCCCTTTCCATCCCAGCAGAATATTAAGAGCCCTGTGACACAGTCTCTGAAGATATCTACTGCAGTAGTAGATGAAAAGTCAGGAATAAGGAGTTTTATAGTTGACAGGTGTATTGCGCTAGATAAATCAGTTAATAAGTCTGCATCCGTTATTGGACCATATTTTATTCCTAATTTGCATTCAAAACCGCTTACGACAACATCAGATATAACGGCATAACGGGTATGAAGGCAAATGTTTTAAGGTCAGATTATTTCTTAACATATTCAGTGTTAAAAAATCGCCTACAATGACCTTAAACCCTTTATCATGACAATTTCAAAAAAAAAATACAAATCATCATATTGGAATTAAATAGCATCTTCGGTTTGCGGATCTATAAGGACCGTTCAAAGAGTGAAAATCTGAAAATCCCCTATTCAACCCCTTTAACAGCCATTAAAAGTTTTCATTGCATCGTATTGATTGTTAAAGAAAACAACTCATTATGAGGTAATCTAAACTATTTCTTCATACTCTACGTAAATCGGTAGAAAACATTAAGACAGTTAATGTGGCGCAATTATTGTATAGTAATTTTGCTGCTCGCAAATGTCGACACGAAATCGAAAGTTCCCGAACAATGGTGGATTTAAAACGAAAACAAATCTCGTTAGACTATAAAGTAGTGATAATGGGAATGGTAGTGGAATAAAGAAGACTGACGTGTGCCAGGATTTAATTTAACGAATTCTAACGTGTGCACGAGAAATAGGGACAATATCTGACTGAAATGGTTCAGTCAGTGTAGGAAGAGGAAATTCGAAAGAAGGGCCAGGAGCTGATTGGAAAAACAGACACGTGTTGCACATCGTGGATAATTGTCCAGATATAATACAATAATATATAATAAACTTATGGACAATGGTGTTATAAAAAAGTCTCAAAAGTCACTTAAGAAAGATTATTCTATAACAAATAGTTTCCTAAATGGAACATGGTAATAATAATTCTCCTACTATAACCTTATTTGCAGTTGAATTTTTAAAAAACTGTGGCTAATAATTACTGTACAAATAATACAAAATAGTTTTTACCATGTTCAATTATCTAATTATTAACATGCAGTTTTAAATAATCGGTACTCCGCTTTCGGGCCTGATTCGGACGTTACAAAAATTCTGAAATTAATGATCTCCTTATACAGAAGCAGACACATTACCTACCGTAATAGTTTGATGACTTAGATTTTTGATCTAATACACTCGGCATTAATTTTTCAAGAATTTGCCCCACTCTTAATCAAAATCTGATGTCTTTTGAACCAAATTCTGCAGATTTTTCCAAAAATTAAATGAACCCTAATCAATAATGCAAACATTTTTTTGAAACATTCAATTAAAATGTGACTAAAATCCAAGATCTTAACTAAACAACTGATGCAAGTATCTCAATTTAACAAACGAAATAACTATACGGCGGCCAGTGCCACTAAATCGGTATGTACACATTTCGAACATATGGCGGCGGCGCCGTACTTTTGCTCGCCATTTTATGCTACATAGCTACGGAAATGCTTTAGTAGTATTCTGCACGATATTGTGTAACGTGACTACCGTCAAATGTTCGGAATACTGAATTGACTAAATAGAAATGACTTTCATTGATTATTTTCTGTTTCGTATTTATTTATCTATAATGTACCAGAACCAACCGACCCAAGGAATAGTGATTTGTTGATAACTAATAACTTGTCAATTTTATTCTGATTTACAAACGACACATAGCATGTCCATTAAGCAATGCAACACCCTTTCCGATTCCTGAAAATAACAATTTTCAAACTTATGTAGTAAATATTCATCTCATTTCAGTGGGTAAATTGAGTGTCCTTTTTTCCTTACAATTTTTCTGCCCATTACCTTTGGGTATTTCTTTATGAATTTTGAATCATTTACAGCTTACAGAATATTTACTGCAGTGGCAGTTTAAGTCGGGAAGAATTCGTGACGGTTCAACGTTTTTTTGCAAATTATCGCAAAATCTCCGATGCAAATTTTACGGAATTTCACGAAAATTTCCGCCCTTACAAATTTTTTTTAGACCGACACTTTTCGTATAGGATTTGTTATTACCTACTTAAACTTTATGTTGATGTATTCACACGTAATACCATTACTTATATTATCGTACATTTGAAGTACTATAGCACAGTAACGGTTTGTATGTAGCGAGACGAGACGTGAATCGCGCATTGCATTGCTACAAGAAGACGATATGGCATATGATATGGCTTTGTATAGCCCGGACGGAAAATTTTATTGCCAGCAGGAGGTTATATTCGCAACTTTTACAACTTTTTCTTGCAAGAAATTTATATTTAATGAATTGTTTTGGATGAGTTCACCGTATATGATACCATCCGGAAAAAATAGACACGTATAATAAGTTATAAATAAATTCAAAAAAAATTAGGTGTCTGCCACTGCATGGGGGTGGATAATGTGTCTTAAGATTATCCACCTTTCCTCGCAAAGGGTTAAAGCGATAAAATTGTATGTTGCGTAATAAATTAACTCTAAAATATGGTCGTATAACAGAAATGGACTTATTCAGTGTTTGATATGTCTTAATTGATTTTTAGATGGCGGTCTATTAATCCGAAAATCAACGATCACGATGCGTTCGACAGGGAAAACTTGAGCGCTGTTACAATAACGTGGAAAGTTTAGTAATTACGTCATCGAGTACTAATTATAAACATAAAACAAAAATAAATCTGTCCACTTTTTGTCCCTTTTGTCCTCATTTGTCAGAGAACTGTAAAGTTTAGTTCAGAGATTACTGCACGTTTCCATTGCGTGATCTCAGAACCACGATGAAATTGTTACGAAACAGTAACGAGCAAAGCTAATAATAACTTTTCATTCGACTAGTCCTATGATCAGGGTTTGATCAGTTCGGAGATTAAACGAACGCGTTTATTGTTATACAAGGATGCGAGTGATACATACAATCGGCACCGATTTCATCCCACGATGTTGGTGAGCTAATATCACGTGGAGAAAAACCGGTAAACCGTAATCCCATTGTAAAAAATATCATAAGAACAATATACAGCTGGTGTTTTCTTTTCTGGGACAGACTTTCGAAATACAGGACTCGATTAAAAAGATTAAGTTAAGTAACTCTGTACACCTATTTTTCCGGAACTTTGAATAAGCCAGAACAAACTTCATTTGAAGGTTGCTCTCTTTATATTTTTTATTTCACCAGTCCTGTACTCTGTCGCCCCTTGTTTGCTTTTGAGAAGGGAATAATCCTTAGAAAAACTTTAAGACTCGACCTATAGGAATCTTTTTCTTTGTGTAGAGGGTTACAGCGGAGTAGATTTCTTTTCTATCAAATTGCGGTGTTTGATAATCTTTATAAAATTGAAAGAAAACTTTGAGAAATGGTAAAACTGATGCTGAACTAATCCATTAATTCTGAGTGACTGAAAATGCATTCGGATTCGATCAGTTAAAATGATACATTGATTTCGTACCCTGAAAAGCATTGGCAATGAAATATAGTAACGTAGACAGGGCGAAAAGAGACTGCAAAGTTTTCAAAAAATGAGGAATTAATATGTAATTGATTGTTCGTTTCTCGAGTTATTACAACTTCATACATTAAAAATAAACCACAAGCGAAAGAAATCTATTATCGTTTTAAATAAAGTTTTACTTACTTTGTCGGAAATAAAGGTGATCCTTGGGATGCAAATTTCCTATCGAACAAAACTGTAAAATATTCAAGAAACAGTTATAAGCATCAGCAAGGATCCTTGTTTTGAAATAACAATAAATTGCGTTAAAGCTCAGAATCTTATATTAAGCCTTTAATTCAATGATATTGCGCTAGTAATCGTTACACGACAACTTTCTTATGTGGGTGGAATCGTTGGTAAACACGACAAAACGAGTTAAACTAATTCTGTTGTCAAATTGAGTTCCGACCGAACAACCGTTATTTGTATTTAATGGAAACTGATCTCTTCCTGATTTAAATAAACTACCACCAATCACCGTTGAAGTCCAACACAGGCGACAATTACTAACCGATAAGACTTCAGTTTAGCTTCCAAGTAGATATTATATTAGATATAATTCCCACTTATTAGTAACATGGAAAGCAAACTGCACTATAAATAAATAAATTATTTTGTTTCAGACCTAATACTCACGAAGGAATAAAGTGGAAGGATTTGGTAAAATAATTTGTTTAAAGTCGAAGTTCAGAATTAATTTACGCATTTAACGTAAAAATGGAAACGACTCCATACGAATCCGACAATGATGCCACTGTGGAATCCCAAACTGTCGAAAATCTAACAGATATTTCCCTCGCTATGTCATTACCCGATATGGAACCCAATATACTTATCATCATCATCTACAGCGTGTTATTTGTAATCGGAGCGGTTGGAAACTCATCGGTTTTCATCTCGCTGTGTCGTAGCAGACACAAGAACTCAAGAATCAGTCTGATGATTCGCCATTTAGCCCTTGCCGATCTCATTGTAACTTTCATTATGATCCCCATTGAAGTAAGTGACAACGTTTCACTCTTTAACTGCCAGTTAGGATTCACATGTGACTTAACATTAACAGGTGGGTTGGAGATTAACCGTTCGCTGGGTTGCTGGTAACGTTTGGTGTAAGGTCTTCCAATTCCTTCGTGCTCTAGGACCATATCTAAGTAGTAACGTACTTGTCTGTGTCTCTTTGGATCGCTACTTTGCCGTGCTCTATCCCTTAAGAGTGAACGACGCCAGAAGACGAGGAAAAATAATGTTGATTATCGCTTGGATCGCCGCCCTGATTTACTGCATCCCTCAGGTAAGTCGAATCGAACATTATTCACTGAGTTTGGGAGTATTTATTCAAAATCATACAATTTTAAAAGTGAAAAAGTGTGGCTGTTCTATTTATAACAAAGATCAAGGATAACCTGATATGTCAAGAATACTCAAGACATGAACTGATATCTACATGTTCTTATATGTTTATGGGATTCAACCCTTTTAATAAAACCATAAATCCTTTTTACTCATTATTTTTCACCATCATCATTCGTGTCCCGAACACGTTACGGTTCTGGGGCTATCTCACTTGAATTACATCAAGTTTTCTTCAAAAGGGAAAGGATATGAGAGTAAAAGCCGACCTGCTCAAATTAAAAATGTCACTACCCGATATTCACAAAAGAATTTTCAGTCCCCGCACGTTTCAGCAACATGTCCATCACGAGGATGGAATTCAGTTCCTGATGATCTGACTTGTTTGGCGAAACGTGCAATGACTGAAGTTACAAAATTCATACGCTACCCTTCTCCATTAAACTCCACGTTTAATTAACTTCCGCACTAAATACGTTTAATGTTTCACTTCATCAAAATACCTGTGAATTTAATAGTTATGCATGACAGAAACTAACAAGATAATGTCGTATTAATCGAGCTGCGATATCTGTATTTAATGCCAGCTTAATTTGTAACTTTCGGTTAAATGTGCATGGAACTGCATATTAAATCCGATAAAATGCTCCAAATCTCGGTATATGGGATTTTGAAATGTCCACAATTGCTCAGAATTAACAGTATTGAGATTGAGAACAAGTAAACTTCATGGCGTTTACATCAATTTGCCCTACTGGTCAATTCGTTGCCAAGAAACATAGGAATTAATTTGCAAGGAACGATCCTTCGAAATGCTGAGTGACTACCTTTATTTCCACTTACGCGATATTATGATGTAAGGATGCGAAATGGAGTACAACAGATTATAATTTTCCATTCTTAGAAGGCAAAGCGTGAAGCGTTTACGCTTATATTATAATCACAAAAGCAAGTGAGTAAATATTACAAATTGCTTCTAATTTAGTAGTCATATATAATCTAGTAGTCTAATCAAATAGTCAATGACAGTAAGTACTGCAGATGATACTATGAGAGGTAATCGATAGTGAAAGACGAGAAATATTTGATTTTACTAAAAAACCGTCAATGGCGCAGTTCTACAACAGATCTTTTCTCTCCGGAATAAAAGTTCATTTAGAATATTAAACTAAAAATGTAGTGTTTAGCGAATGTTAAATTTAACATCACCCACCGTTAAAAGCGAATTCCTTAAAATTCAATAACATCAGGTACAGTTTTCATAGCCTATGACAATAGCGGCTATAGCATTCTAGCTAGTATCCGAACTCAAATTTAATTTAGGCATAATTTAGTAAAGACGGAAAAAGTGTTTGTATCTTTCAAACTTTGTGATGTTTCTTACGCATCTTCTACAACTGAACGAATATTCGTACTTTGCCAAGCTTTGGCAGTTTATAATTTTATTCTCCATTTGGATGGAATTGATAGGAAGCAAGCTCATTAGACATGCATATCGCACCTCGAAACGCGTAGAAAACTTTGAAAAGTGTTACAGAAAAGTTTTTTCAACAATGTTTTTTCCACATGAAAGACATGTTTACGCTGACAATTTCAGTGTGACGACTCTGATCCCATTGTCCGTGGCTCGATAAGGGTATATTATATCTAGGAAAAATCTGGGTTTGCTGCCGATAAAGTGGCGCAGCGGCGTAGAGTTGGGTGAAGGTGTAAAATTATTTTTGATAATCGTTATATTATTAAATTATGTTATTTTAATTATTTATGACAATCGTCGATTAATAAAACATTAGTTTTAAATGAGATTCGAGCGAATAAAAGCAATAAAAAATGGTTGTTTGAAATCAACTTTCTCACTTTCATGATGAAATTGGAAATTGATTTTTTCTATTTAAATACAATAACTAATAAGTGATTTATTCCCACATACTTTATTCTTCTATTAAAATCTACGCAGGAACAGCCACGCTTAAGGAAAAAATAGTGATCTATGTGACATATAAATGAGTTTGATAAATGTGAGCCTGTCCTAAACCAATTTTCGACATAATTTTATCACTTTTTACCATTCATGTCAATTTATTGCCTAATGTTATATTTGGCTATTATTTTCGATTTGTCGAACAAAAAAAAATAACGTATTCAATTTCAGATGTTCGTCTTCAGCGTAATGGTTCACCCGAGAAACCCTGATTACACTCAATGCGTCTCCTTCGGCTTTTTCGCTAAACCCTCGCATGAGATCATCTACAACTTCTTGTGCGTAATGTTTATGTACTTCGTTCCTCTTATTGTTATCGTCGTCGCTTATTCTGCAATGTTGTGCGAGATCTCCAAGAATTCTAAATCCTCTACTGGTAAGTTGGGTATTTTACTTAACAAATAAGCGCCAGATAACTAATGTATATTGCAATGTTCATGTCTTGTAATATGAATAGTAGGGACTATTTATTTAATCATGACTGGAAAAAAGATTCCCGGAAAATCTTGTTAGAATGTAAACATCGATATAAAAATGTGGCGTGATTGCTGCTAAGGTATTTCACATGATATTCATAAGTAGTATATTTGTCGAATATGGATGCTAGAAGAAAGTGTAAAGGTGTGACGAGAAAAAAAAAGTGATGTGAAATACTTACATAAATATATCACAGCGAATCCAGCAAAAGAAATTGCGCATTATTAGTGCTGCAAAATTATTGAAACTGGAATGTTTTGTAATATACATACTTAAATTGTATTCCACAAACGTCCTTATGTCGTAGAAGCCCAACGAACATTTGGAAAAAATAGGCTAGTGATAGCGCCAAAGAGGGCAGAGAACAGCTGGAGATACAATCAACTAACGCTGCAACTACATGAGTATTTAACCATTCGTAACTGTCACGAGTAAACGGCAATTTGTATTCATACGAAAATTTTGATGCAGTTCAAGGAAAAAGACGAATTCTGTTGTAAATAATCGAATATTACGACTTGAGAGCGTAAATTCGTGGAGTACAGTTTACATGTAAATATTCCTTCTGTTTTGTAATATTACAAAAATCTCTTATTTTGGTAGATTACTGTAAACACGAAATATAGCATTTTCTATCTTTATTCGCATTTAATTTAACAATCCAAGTCATTTTGTGGATTTTTAGGATTCTTCAACATTTTCAGCAAGTACGATTGTAAATACACAATAATTTTCAAGCACATATATGTACAGGGGTTACGACATTCGTAAAGAACAAACGATCCAGATTTACATTTCAATACATTTAAATGTTTTAGAGCTAAGTTCTATGGCAATTTTTTAGTGAGTTGAGTTGAGTCGAGTTGAGTGAATGAACAATACTGATTTGAGTCGGCCTGTACGTAAGACAGAAATATAGTGCTATGTTAAATACATACATGGTGAAGTGAATACATGACAATGCATTGACGGCATGTCGTTCTTTTATTGAACCAGGACTTCATTGAACCAGGATTATTTACAATCAAATTTGAAGTTTCATAACACATTTGAAACAGTGAAATAGTCATCGATGTTTTAAGTGTAAAGGCACAGCATTTTACACTTTCTTAAACTACCATTTCCCGATGTACAACAATTTTCAAAATAATTGGTAATTGCTGACCTATTAGGTAGGTTTTCAATTACATATCTAAAATACACGAAATGAAAGTTGTAACGTGTGTGTATGAATTTTCACACATCATGATTTTTTTCTATCCTAATGTAAAAAAAAGATTTCAGATAACAAATACTATACATAAAATTACAGCATAGAACCTACATTAAGACGTTTCACTAGAATTTTAGTGTATAAGTTTAAATCCTGCCCAATTCATTCTGCCCACATCATTCTGTATTACTTCTTGCTTGAATTTGAATCATTTAATATTTCGATGCCTTTGAAGTACACAATGAAAATAATACCCTTCTAATAATTTATCCATCTTTACTCGCTTGTTCTATTCTGTATTGAAAGTGGTTAATTCATTCATGATTATCTGATTCATGTGATGATCTGATGATCATCATGATATTGATTCAATCCCTCTCTATTCTCAATTCCATCTCTCTCTATTTTAAAGGCAGTGAATCTCTTTCCACACCATGACCCATTATACACTCAAAGGTTAGTTAAACTTTTAAACTGTTTTCCATTTCCCGTCGACTGTTACCATTTCACCTGACGATAGGAGGTTCCTAAACGATTTGTCCTAACAGGTATAAAGTGAACTGAAGATCCTTTTTTGTTCCATTTGCCGCAAACTTCGTTAGCGGGATAATTAGATTTCGGATTAAGTCATAATTGGAAATTATTTGTTGGATCGTAAAAAAGATATTCATTTATTCATAAGTAATCTACTCATTATTTAAATAGAACATTATGTAAAAGAGTCTCCTCTGCCAAAGTCAAGATGTATGGAAAATTTTCTTACAATTCACTCAGGGTAACGTATTTTCTTAAGACACTTTCATGAACATTAAGACACCTGTTTCAATATATAAAAGAGGTTTTTGAAATTTGTTACACTTTTTGTTAGTTACTTGTGTTTGTAAAGACTTGCCTAAACTAATTTTTGAGATATTCATATAAAATCGCATAATCATCGCAATCTTCCAGATAAATTATTTTTCATTATTCCACGTTAACGAACTTTTTCAGCTGCATTGTAACAAATGAAATCATTTCCGAGAGAGATAAAATATTTCGTTATACAAAAAAGAAAAGTGAAAAATTTTTGATTTCCTATCTGCTGCAGGATATCGTTAATTCCGCTTGGGGGTTTCGCGTCAGTATTTGTCTTTACGAACCATTACGTTTGCCTGAAAATTTGCAGGTATTAACTTCAGCACCACGTTTCAATCAAAATTTGACGTAAAATGAATTATACAATTATCGTAAGTATATTCAGTCGAAAAGTATCTCCAACAAATTCCAACAAATGTATTTTTAATTTACACCACAAGTGCATAAAAGACATGTACATGTACATGGTGTACAGTGCATAAAAGACATGTACATGGTAGTTGGAAATTAACAAAACGCTATCAATTTGAATTTTACAAAGTCATGGGGAATTCAACGTATGAATATAAACAAAAATGAATTGTGGATTTTTCAAATTCAGTAGTTTCTGCAACTAGTAAATAATTCAGTGCTATTTTTTACGAGAAGAAGCGTACTCTAATAAATAAATTTTGACACAAAATTATTCATTTCCATAATCTGGTAGCTGTTTGTATAAGGAGGTGAACAAAATGGTACAGGTTTGACATTTTATATCAAATATCTGTCAACCATCTTTAAAATACTCTACTTCGTCTCTAATCTTGGTAAATTATTATTGAATCAATATTTCGGGAAAATCCACGCTCCGAGTATGTATCACGAGTTGCTTGATATCTACTTCCCTACTGGAAATATTAATTCAACAGCAGGGAAAATGGAAACTGAAGGGAATACCATTTCTCATTCAATACAATTGGGTAAAACCATAATACGTTTCGTTTTATATATATGGACAATTAATCTTGTATCGATTTTAATTGAAAGGCAATATTTCTCTTTCCAGGCGAGGGCTATCACTCAGGTGGTCGCATTCGCTTAAGAAGATCCGATATTAGCAACGTTGAGAGGGCAAGGAGGCGCACTTTGAAGATGACCATCACGATAGTGGCCGCTTACGTATGGTGTTGCACCCCTTACGTCGTCATTACTTTGTGGTAAGTACTCAGTCATAAAGTATACATGAATTATTTATCTTTACACCATAACGACTTATGTATATTCGAAGTAACAAGATAAGAATTATGCTAATATTGGCAATATAGTCGACGTTTTGGTCTACTGTTGAGCGTAAATGCCTATAAGGGTAGGATTGAAAAATTGCAAGACTAAGTCTTTGTGTAATATTCATTTAATTATTCTTATTTATATTAAGATTATAAAAGTACCAACCGTATCCTAAATTTGTTTCACAAAATGGCTTCCTTAGAAAGTTAATATAAGAGGAAATACGAATTTATAATGACATACCTAACGACATAATAATCGGGTAGCATGCTTTATCACCTGAGCTCAATACATTTTTAGTTATCAAGTTAAGGATTAAGTTGATAACCAAGTAGATTTGCAAATCGTGGAAAATAAATTCTCGTTTTAAATTGATGGATCATATTTGGTTGTGGATAAGTATTAAGGTCAATAATTTATTTCGCGCAGATGGAATGAAAAAAATTGTCATATTGTGTTTAATATTATTAGCGAAATCTATACTTCGTGCATTACGACTGTCCAGTACAACAGAAAAAAATGTAGAATTCTATTTTCTTTTCCAAGACTAAGAGCAGGATTGACTAAAACATTTCAATTCCTTTATATATATACATATATATACGTTTCGACCATTCATACAACACAGAGCGGTGTTGTACAATTTTATTTTGGACAACTACAGAGTAGAAGGAAAATTTAATGTTAATATATTCAAATCGGTATTCGAAAATGTTCTGACATGATTTACAATTACGATTCATTTTAACAGATTGCTAAAATTGAAACTTTCTGCTCTTAAAGACAAATGAAATATACGCGTATCCGGAAACATCAATCAGCTTTGTTTGCAAACTTATAATTCTCCGACTTATCAACTTATGATTTCATGCGATGTTTTCTTTGTTTGATATCATAAAAACTCGTAATGTTCAAATTTTACCTTCCAAGCACACGTGTAGGAAACAATTTAATATTCTCTTCCCCTTTTCATCCATCGTTCTACAAAGTTGGAAAAGCTACGGACTTCATTAAAATAGTAAGAAAATTTTAATCCGGCCAAAGATAAGACGATGTACTGAAGACATGAGGTTCACATTATTTTAAAATAAAATCATGAAATAAACAATACAGTGAGTATTTATCGGAGCTCAAAATATTTCCCATATTAATAACAGCTGAAAATTAACGTATCGTTATACCGGCAAAACAATTGTCACACAAAGCTTATATGGACATATAAATTTTTGTTCGATCGTCTATCAGGGTTTTTAAAAATAAGCTGACACGATTTGAAACAATTTCTTTCAGGAACTGAAATTTACAAAGTATGGTCTATCTATCTACGAATCTTAAAATGACCATGTACGAAAAAGCCAGTGGCTAGAGGCATGTTTAACAGATACATTTATAGTATTTCTAATCATCACCCTTAGTGATAAAGGTGTTAATTATTTGTTTCTGTTCACAAAAGCACATGCATCATCGATTTATATTCAGAATCTTCTTAAATTCCAAAAGTTTTCGGTGTCGAATATATCTAGTTGCCTGATGTGAATTATTTTGCTATTAAATTTTAATTTATTGTCACCTAAAATTTTGGGGTTACTTGATGTAATAATAGGTTGTTGGTATTTTTAAGTTGTTTGAGTATTTGCTGAATATAAAGCTTGTTTTAAATGCAATGAAAGCATTTGTTTAGAACAACGGTTTTCTCGTCCTAGCTTTGGTCTTTCTTTTTATTCAATTTTTCTAATAACTGTTGCATTAGTAAATTTATTAATTGAAAATGTTGTCGAATACAGTTATAGCATATCCTATAGATGAATGTATACTATTGTTATAAGAGAGGATGTCATAATTCATTAGATCTCTTACATTTTGGTAGGATTTTCTTTCTCTTAAAATTATAATTGATTCGATAATTGTGGAGTGAAAACTTTCTACGGGGCTATTACTGGTTGGATTATAAGTCGTAGTATAATGCAATTCAGTTTCTTAAGTTATGCATAAGTCGTGGACGACTCTGTTATTGAATTTAATACCATTATCGGTCGTTATGTTCTTGAGTGTTCCGAAGTTTGGAAAATATTAAATAATCTCACTTGCGGTTGATGTGGACTCTCGTGTTTTCTAATTAATGAGTTAATTCGTAATTCAGCGTGGAAATGTCTAATGACTACCTCTGAAGCGTCTCCTAACGTTTTAGGTGTTTTAATGTTGGGTAGAAGTCTCAATTTGTCGTCAGAGTTTGCACATAGAATGGTTTGGAAATTTAATTTCTGTTGGCTAATAACTAGTGGCAGAGCAAAATTTGACTCAAAAATAACCGAAATGGCGAAAATCTCGAAATATCCAATAAACTGTATGTACGTGGGGAAAAAATATTTTCCCTACTGGTTTCCATATAAACACCGTGGAAGTAATATTTGAAATTGACGATTTATCAACACGTGATAATAAATATGTTAATAATATGGAACTAAGATGAAATTACTTAAAGATTTTTCGATCTATCATGGGCTTCCAAAAATGCCACAAACTTTGACCAGTGCGAGCAAAGCTTTTCCTAATAATGAAATCGACGTAGGACTATTTAATTGTCACTTATTTCCTCGCGAAACCCTTTTCCCAATCCCAAACCCAATTTATAGAGTGATTCATTACGGCAAACCTTTAACATCTCCCTCCTATAGTCAGGAACTTTGATCCTATGAATAATGTTTGAATTTTAGGTAACTATTCTCTTAATTGCTCACACTTCATTTTCAGGTATATGTTTGACAGGGAGAGTGCTGAGAGCCTACCGGAATGGATTCAAGAATGTTTCTTCATGATGGTCGTCTCCAACAGTTGCGTGAACCCGATTGTCTATGGAAGCTATGCTATTAGTCGCCGTCGAAATTGTTGCTACTGTGTCTGTTTCAGCTGCTTCAAATATTTCTTTGGGATGGAAAACCGAGACAGTAAGTGAAATTTTGATAGTTTTTGTATAACGCAGAAATAAATCAATATTAACACAACGTAAATCAGTTATGATTTACTGATCTTGGGATTCATGGTGCCGAGTGAAATTTTACGGAGGTAAGTACAGAAACGTTAAGTAAGATTCAAACGGGTACCCTTTGTTTAATAAATAATAATGAAATAATTGGATATTTGCAGCAGGACACGTTAACATGTTTTCGTAAAACAATTAATTATCTCAAAATGTTTCCTTGATTTAGTTCACGAAAATATTTTTCCGAGTGCTATTTGAGACCACTTGTTGCTCCAGTTTTAGCATAGTTTTGCAATTCAAAGAGTTGCTTCTTCAGCTTGAATTGTACCTGTCGTGGTGTCATTGTATCATGTCCGCATCAAACTTTTCCTGTCTCGGATCCCAGACGGCTCGGAGGGCCTCTTTATTCGACTTCATAAATATTAATGTTTCACTATCACATTAAATTTCGCCCGCTAATTGTTGTCTACTCATTTTTAATTCCCGCGTTCTGGGAACAGCGACTCTCACAGCAATCTCTCAAGGAAAAAACGTAAATGAGAAATAATTTGAAACGAATTTTGACATTATCGCAACACACAAACACCTCAATTATTTACAATTTGATATAGGTATTCTACGGAAAAAGACCGTTTTGTACAAGTGTATAATAGGGAGCCCAAATTATGAGTCCAATGGGTAGTAACTAACTTATAATATTAAGCCAAGCGAGGGAACGCACACACAGAGAAAATAGGTCGGGTAGTTCAGTGTATTTATAATTCAAATGTGCACACTACCGTTTTCTTTTCCGATTAATATTTACATCACCCAAGCCTTCCTTTATGCATTAATATATGAACGAAACATATATTTTACGATTTATTTGTTGAAAAATGGCGTTAAAAAGGGCATTTTTTGGCTTATAAACCAACTGAACACCTCCTGCAAAAAATCAGTATGATTTCCGATCAGATTAGAACATCACGTATTTTTTGCTGAATTGTCTAATAATTTTTTTGCAAAATATCGATTAGAATAGGAAATAGCAATTTTTAATTAAAAACAATTTAGTCAATTACTTAGTAACTTTAGTAAATGATTAATAAAACTCAGTGGTGTGAAACCATGTTGTAGATATCGAAAATATCTGCAACTTTCACAAAGGCCTTTTTTCCATGGTCAACAGCCTTTAGACTCTACGGGAAAAACGACTTTTTCACACCTAAACCTCAAAATAAATAAACGATACCACATGAATTACGTGTTACTTTTGTGCCGATAGCACTTCTATAGGTTAGTATTAGCCATTGGTCTCATAACGCTATTTTGTAGTTGTACTAAATACATGTACCGCTTTTTTTACTTCTTTTAAAAGTCGCAAATATTTTATCTCCGAGTCGTATGTCCACTTGATCAAAGTTTTCCGTCGGAAACAGGAAAGAATGCAGACTATTTTTGTTGGCCTTTGAAAAACGCATTGTTCCGCTTAAACGACGTATTTAACTTGTTACAGTTGACACCAAATTACAATCGTCGTATGTTATATCATTACTAAAGTAACGAACGCTGAAATCAAAATTGCTAATATTTAACAACGTTAGAAGACAGGTTAAAATATAATAATTCATTTTTATTTTAGCCGGCTCAGCAGGAACTAACGTCACTGGAGCTGTTAATGTCATCTCTAAACCACCAATTGTCAAGAATTCCAATGATGCTAGAGAATCTATATTGAAGGTAATAAAAGGGTTCGCAATGTGATTGGACGGGAAATCTTTTTCCCCATTAGTAGTGGCAGATATATCAGGTAGTTGACCAGTTTTACTTTCAAGAGTACTTCCATTCCATCCCAAAAAGAAACATTTGGGATGGTTAATAAATATTCTAGTTTCTATATCTGAAGATGAACCAAAAAGGAAACCAGAACTTAGTAGACCTTATTATATTTTAATGTGTTGCCCTCCTCAGTTGGACTCTATATATTTTCAGACCTACGTCTACAAGGGCTTTTTATTATATATATGATACCTGATATATCTGACTAGCAGACTTATATAAGATATCTTAAAGACTGGTTTATCACACATCTGCATATGGACGACTTTAAGATGTCTTTAGGTACCTAGACATAAGATGGCTCAATATAAAACGTGTTTAAGACTTATGCCGTTTAGATTGTTAATGATCAGGAACTATGTTTCTAGAAAAAGAATGGACCTGGGGATCGTCGCTCGAGCGGAGCTCGCGTGAGTTTCTCAGAGCCCAGCTGCTCTTCGAGCCGAGACCTCAAAAGCTCGGTCCACAGCGAGCCGCTTCCACACACATACTCCCTACTTGAGCAGCAGACCCTTGGCTTGTTAACTGGCAACACCATATCTGAACCCAACGTGCGACCAAGCGGTGGTACAGTCTTAGAGATTCACGACTTTGAAGTATACCACGCCCCAGACAAGAAGGAAAAATCGAAGGAGAGACAGAAGGAGAGACCGAAAGAGGGTACCTCCTTCAAGGAATACATCCCTATGGTAGTATTTAATGAGATAACGGAATCAGACCCGCCATTGACCGAATAAAAGGTTGAAGTAGAACGAAATGAAAACAGAATGGAACATATAGAAAAAAGTAGACATAGAGAAGTAGAAAATGACGAAACGTCTAGTCACTGAGCTTAGATCAATTGATGTTTTAATGTCATCTGTCGTTTAAAAAATATCCAGATGTTATATCGTAAAAACATATATAATTAATGGAGTTTTGAAAGAATTTCATTCCAGAAAAGGCTCGTGTCTTAAGGAAACATACGAAAGGACTTCATAATTGGTTACGATTCGGCGAGTAGTTGTATTATTTATTTTTTGTTTTAATCTTCTTCTTTTTTATAAACACGGTTCGGTAATTTCTCAGATATGACGAGGTAGCTACAAATGACCATTAAGCAATATGTGTGTGTGTGTGTGTGTGTGTGTGTGTGTGTGTGTGTGTGTGTGCGCGCGCGCGCGCGTGTGTGCGTGCGCGTGTGCGTGAGCGTGTACGTGAGCGTGCCCATGTGCGCTTGCGTGCGTGTGTGTTTATGTGTGCGTTGAACAAGTTTCAAGTCATTTAATGAGAAATATTTTGCCAGCACACACCACACAATTTGTTTATTATTGATGCATTGTTTAGGATGTGTCGAAATGGTCCATGTATTTCTCGGCACGTTTTGGGTGAAATTTATTAAATACCGAATTGATTAATACAGTAATAAGGTATCCAAGTAGTATAAGATCTTAACTACTATAGTAACCATCTATAATCAAGGATTAAACGTGAAAAGCAAGATCACTTCAATAATCACTGTGATATACTGAAGTGAACTATTATGTCATTCACGAAGCATTCACCCAGCATTGCATATGTGAATATGTAAATTTATTACAATTAATAATAACCTGTTGCATACACTCAAGTATCCGAACAAACAGAATAAGAAAAGAAAAGAGAACAAACTGTACGTGGTGGAATTGATTGCGGCACCAATCTTCCTGATCTGCTGGTCAGTAGAGATGCGATTAATAATGAACACAAATATGAAAAATCACAATAAACAATCTAATAAGAAACTTTTCTAGTCAAATTTATTTATAATCTGTTTAAAACAAGTACAGTTTTTAAAAAGCAGCTTCTTTTTCTTCAGCATTACATGTTACAACCATGCACTTATACCTAATTCTTACAAACAATTAGTAAAGATTTCTAGAGGATCATCTGAATTTTATAATCATATCTCTCTGTGTTCCTCTCTGTTCCTTTAACTCTCCAGTTGTTTGGAAATTTGAGTGAAGCGACAACAGAGTATATTTCTCAATTTATCTCCTTCAAAACACGAATTGCTGACAATCAAATGTTATTGCCATGTTCACAGAGAAGAAATACATTACGAAATAGGTAGTCTGCACTTATATTTGAGTAATAATCAAAACTCTAAAATTTTAATACTTTCCAATTTTAAAGTTGATTTCGGCGTTGTATTTAACACACTTCACGATTACTTGATCTACAGCAAGGCTTTGTTAAGTACTACTGTTTACAGTTTTTTCCAGCTCGTTAATTCAAATGAATCGTATACCTAGACTAACATATATCCCCGTGTGATGTTTCACCATTAGTACGCAACTGAAAGGTGCCTTTTTGATCAAAGGGTTTTCTCGGCCTTTCATTGGGGATTTCACCCATACAACTACTTTACGGATTGTGTCTATCTTATGAAGTGTTGATAGTGTTGATTGAATGGATGTTACTGGTAGGAATGAATATTCCTGATCTCCTATAGTTGATATAAGATATAATCAAATTACTTTGCTGCCGAATTTGACCACAAATCGGAAGGGGTATGTAGTTCATTAAAAATTGGACAAGGATACCTAGCATTAATTACGTGTCTCGTCGCTGACAGTAGATTGCATGCATATATCGGTGTAATATTTAAAATAAAACTATCTGGTATACTCATTACTTACAATTAAGAAGTTTGTTCCATAACTTGCCCCTTGTCCATTTTATGACTCTTGTCTGTATCTTCAATACAAGATGAACGTTAGATGTAATTGTTACTTCATGTGGTGTCTCTTGTTAGTAATTTTCATAGAGTATTTTGCCTGTGCTATCTAAATATTCAAATAGTTTGATGTAAAAACTGTCATTTTTGTGAAAAGTTTGTGATCAGCAGTATGTTGTTAGGCTTTGAAAATACTATGGGTGGGTGACAAAGTTGGTGGAATTGACCATTTCTTGTGAAATTATTTATTACATCAAAATTATATATATTGTATTTTCATATATAGTTTATATATATTATAATTTATACATATATATTTAAATTTATATATATATATATATTTAAATTTATACATATTTTATATTTGTATTACAATGCCTTTTCGAATCATATTAAATAATGATATGATGAATTACAGTGAAATGCTTCATTGGTCATTTAACCATATGAACACGTGTGAAGCATGACTACTAGACATTAGCTGCAGAACTCATTGTTGTATAATAATCTTAGCTATAAATACTATACTTAATTACTTATGATACATAAGTAATTGTATAGTTATGTAAACCATTTACGAATATTTTTAACTTCAACAATAAAAAAAACCAACAAAATTTTCAACAAATGACTGAAAAGAAATGTTATTCAATGTGAATGATTTTTTTGCTTTATTTTTCCAGAACTCACTGTAAGTTGTTTGATCCAATATCTACTTAGTTATTTTTTGATGTACGATTAAAGAAAAGACAGTGGACCTAAATGAAAAACTTGGAAATCCATCATATAACTACATGCAACTCTGGACAGGGTAAACTCATAGAGAAATCAAAATATATTTTATTACAAAATAATTTCAAAAGAAAAAACTTCATTCCTAAATCGGAAAGTTTTAATTGCCACAAACTTGACTATAACAATTTTCGATTAAATGTTTTTCGTAGAGTATGGATTTGAGCATTTACCAAGGTGCCATAGCTTACTTCGATGTCTAAAATTTTTGATCAAAATATATTGAAATTGTATTTTTGTGTGAAATCCATATATACATATATAAATATATATCCATATATCTATCTACCGAACGTGTTTTATTTCTCCCCGAATGCATCACATTTTTTAAATCAAGTACTAACATAAAAGTCAAGACACATATTAATCAAGTTATGAACAGGTGGAGTAAAACTATTTAATGTGACTACTGACGGCTTGACTATGGTCATGAACATGAGATCAAAAATGAACTCCGTTCAATAAAATATACTTTTATATATTCACATTAAATAATTCAGATGATGCATAGCTACAACCTTCTAATTTCAAATTTGTAAAACCAAGCCTACCACCTTGTAAGCTCTGGTTCGAAGGGTTGGTCGTCATCCTGGCGAACAAGAAAGCCTGGTGTATGTACAATAGAATTCATGGTATGGGTGAATCAATTCCAATGAGAAACCTCTTCACCACCTTCTAAACAGAGCTGACGGCTGTTATATAGTGTGCCCTCAAGACTCTGGAAGTGGCTTATACACAGCGAAATAGGTCCTCCGATAGGAGGTCATAGCACGAGGTCAAGACTGCTCGTCGAGCGCCGCTAGTCGCTCAATACAGTGTCCCTTACTCTCTTCTGAAAGATACGTTCTCTGATGATACACATCTAGAGATTAGATAGTGTCTCAAGAAATATTTTCAAGTGGTCATTATTGGAATATTTTTGAGTAAATGACCAACATTAGAATCATATTAATAGACGTTGGTGAACAAGTAATAGGATTTGAAAAGGAGCAGCGTGGTCGAAAAGCTTGGATGACAAAAGAAATATCAAACCTTAAGGATGAAAGACGTCAGGAGAAAAGCAGGAGCAAAGATAGATATAAACAACTGACGAAAGAGGAAAACAAAAATATTATGAAAACTAAAGAACAGTGACTCCAAGAAAAATGCTATGAGATTGATGATCTACGAATACAACCTAAAGACCGTGATATGCATGTAAAAATCAAAGAAGTTGCAGGACTTTGGAAACCAAGACAACCAACTTTAGTAGTTAACGAGCATAACAAATTACAATTTACATTACATTAATTTACAAGCAAGAAAAAGTAATGTAGAGATATGTTTTTACTCTCTTTGCAGAAATGTCATAAGGTACCTGGAGAAGACATGCCGAAATCCGAACACTTTAAACACTTAGGTAATAGTGCTTTGAGAATACTGACAAATATTTTTCATGTGATCTAAAATATCAGAAAAAATATTAGAGGGTCAGGTACCAGATATCAGAGAGTCGATATCCACAATTGTAGCTCTCCCTAAGTAACTTAAAGGCCGGAAATGCAACCACAGAACGATCAGTTTGATTATTTGTGCTGCTAAAATATTTATGAGCATAATTTGTAACAGAATCAAGAAAAAATGTGACGATTAACTACGTAGATCCCAATACTGTTTAAGAAAAGGCTCTGGAGCAGGAGAGGCTATATTCGGATTAATTATTACCACCAATGATATCCAGAAATACATAAAGATATATGTGCGCTAGTGTGTGTTTTGTCGATTTCCGAAAGGCAATTGATACAATAAAACTCGAACAGTTACTGGACGTAATGAAGGAAGTAGGATTGGATTGAAAACCCATCCAGTTTGTCGAAAACTTATACTATCACCAGAAAAGCTGCGTAAGAACAGAAGCAGGAATATTAAAACGAGCGTGTTCTGCAAATGATGAATGTATGTTCTTATCTAATTAACATAATTCATATCTGGACAACTTCATATAGGCTCGAAATTGAATCGAGAAGGCATGCAATTCTTTCGATCTCAAGCCAACTTCGACTATTGCATACGAAGTCACCAATCAAATTATTTTGGAAAATTATTCGAGACGATGTGAACGTCATTTTATCTTGGCCACGATGCCGACTTTATGCTATCTGTGACACGCATTGTGTTCATATAAAATCCTATCCTAATTTGCTGTCTTGCGGTAGGAGGCGCACACTAGTAACTAGCATAATTATTAGTGGCATATTTATATAATATTAATGATACGAAAAATATTTATGGTGAAAAACAACGAAAATAGTTATTTATCTTGTTTTCATGATTAGAATACCCAGTCTAGATTTGTTGTGAAATTTGATTATCCCTGACTCGTAATCACTGCCGTTAAAAATTTTAAAAATTGGAAAAACAAATAGAGAATTATGTTTTCCTAATCCATTTTTTCTGAAAAATCTAGTTGTATTAATAGCACTTAAGTGCCATAAGGCTGTGGGAGCTTTTTGAGATAAATTTTTTAAATCTTTTTATGAACTAGATTGAACTTCATCCAAATATGTTTACATTTAAATCTGATCAGATTCAGTTTCAAACTTTCACCTACCTTACATTAAAGTGTCAATGAACCACAAGTATCTCCGAGATCTCATATGTAACAAAAGAAATGAGTATGAAAACCTGTAAGTTGGTAGTTTTCAATATGCTAAAAGTGTAACACACCAGTACAGAAGTTAATATCTGAGACGAAAACAGCGGAAGGAGCTTCCCTTAATACGTTTACATAACATAGGTAAAAATACATCTATTTTTCTTCTAAACTTCTAATAAATTAATCAAACATTTTGGCAAGTGCTCTATATTTTATACATCACTTTGTATTTCTCACAATATCAGGAAACCATCGCCATCTCTCCGTCAGTTGCCAAAATTTCAAGTAATTCAACTCTGAAAAGCACAGAATTATGTAAGAGTTTTGAACACAACAGTTTCCTGTAACGGACAGCGTTCGTCTGGTGGATAACGTTAAAACTAATCAAATACTAAAAAGTGCAGAATTATGTACACAGAAAGTAAATAAGTCACAATTGATTACAGTTTTCAAATAATAATTTTTCAAGTTGTGACTATCCTTCATAAGAGAATGAGACCAGCGTTATCTACTTGTATTTTAAATAATTAATTACCAATTAATTCGATTTTATTGATTATAAAATACGCCAATAAAAAGAGAATATAAATATAATATAAATATAAAAAAAGAATATAAATTCTTTACAAACAAGCTTCAAATTATTCGATTTTCAAAACTGAACGGTTTAGAAATTAAAAATAAAACGTTGGCAGGAGTTTCTTTAGAAACTTCTATGATATGGTAGAAGTAAGTGAAAATTGCTGTGTTGTAGGATATATATCTGTAGGATCTTATTTTTGATGGAACTTAATATTTTTTAAATGGTTGTCTTAACGGTTTGCAACTGAGAATGCTTGTCAGACATTATTTAAGAGAGTAAGCTAATATATGTCTTGAATAACTTGATTTACACTTTTCCATTAGTTCAAATAAGGTTTAGATGTCGAATAAAAGTTGGTTCACAACCTCTCTTCAGTCTTAAGTCAATTTTAATTATTCACTGTTTCGTATTAACAATGCGAGGTAATCTAAAAGTCCACATACTCAAAAAATACCAAAAGCCTTTACGTCTTGTTTAAAAAAGATAAAAAAAAATAAATTAGATTTATTTCATTAAACTCGTAGCATTTGTCCTGTGAACTAAAAGGGTCCGTATTATTACCATTAAACTTCTTTTCAATGTATTCTTTTAAACATAAGGTGCGATTTTTAAAAGCTATCAGGTGCATCATTCAATTAAAGCCATTCAACTCCCTGCTTGTATGCTGCTTGCAGGAATAGGAAATGTCTTAAATCGCCGTAAAAACCCACGGAAGGAACATGAAAAATATATAGGAGAAAGCAGCGATTAAAGCAATAAATAGCTAGGCTAGCTACTATAGACCACACACTCATTCGGAATAATAAAATGTATTCTGTGGAAGAAATAGAACATAAAAGTTCAGTCTTAGTGTGTCTGCGAGGTAAGAAAGGCCAGTAGTTACTTGGGCATTTAAAATTGTATTTCTCTAAATTCACAAATATACTACGGTGTGGCCCAAAGAAGTTTTTATTGGGCAATATGGAATTAAAAACACATCAAGACGTATCTCATTATTTTTCGGTCATTATATTTGTATCTTAAAGAAATTCTTTTGTATACGATCACTGTTTACTGAATAAAAAGTCCATTTTGTTATTCTAAAATAGACGAGAGATATGAATGATTTCTGAAATCATTTTAATTTAAATATTCTTACATATAATGCGTACTTTTATAACGTAATAACGGTATGTACTCGGTAATAACGACCTCCTTAACATTTTTCTGCTTATTAAGTTGGCAAATAAACAATATTAATGCTCAGCAGTATGATATATTTGAATCTGTACAACATTTTTGGAAAGTTACTGCAAGATTACTAAACATTCAAAAAAGGGTATAGTAGAATTTAATATAGTAGTTATTCTAGCGTATGTGAGGCGAGATGATGTGTTTTATCCACACTTTACATATTTGTAGATAGGTGCACTATCAAGTAGGGTCTTCATAATATTTAAAAAGTGATTCATGCCACACGATAAGTTCAGGTATGATTTCATTTTATGTGTCTGCCACATTCTGTATTGGAAAATACACGATACTAGCACGTGTTCTTTCAAGGCGAAAGTTGTTCATCTGGTGTCAAATAAAATTTATGAATATCAAGTTCATTTTTTACTCCGCCTGGGGTAACTTTTTGGTTGGTTGAGTAGCTCAATAAGTATCACTGCCGATCCCAAGCTCAGATAAAGGAGGGTTGCTATATTTTGTAAAACACATCCTGTTATGAAACAAAACGACAAGGAATAAGGCGGATTTTAGGAAACTAAGTAAGCAACGATCAAGGACTAAGAATCTTGGAACGTGAAACGTATTCACCTGATATAAGCCTAGAGCAAATATACGAACTAACAATTAGAAATCAACAATACAACTGAACAGTTAACAGTGAAAGTGAAAGAGAGATTTTTAGAGACGAAGAGAAGAGCCAATAACTTGGATAGTTATAAATGATGATATCATCAGTACACGCATAACAGACCTAGATCCTCCTGAAATGCAATATGTTCAAACGTGACAATGGACATAACTTTAACTGCGTAAAGCGGTTCAAATACTTACGAACCTTAGTAACATCAGATAACGACAAAATTGAGCAAAACAAAGCAGGAATACCGAATGGAAAGTGATGCTACTTTGTTCTACGGAAACTACTACAATCCAAACAGATCTGGAGAGCTTCAAAGATCAGAATATAGTCATCAAGCCTACCATCTGCAGTGATTAGGAATAGTGGACAGTCACAATACGTAATGAACTCCTATTTCAAAGATTTGGAAATCTACGATCCTGTATAAGATCGAAGAATAATATTCTTTGGCATACTACTCTACTAAAACCCAAGTGTAACAAAGAGCATAAAGTCCCAAATATTACGATGGGTTGGACGTGTCCAGAGAACCTCCAATGACACTAATAAAAACAGTATGGGAAACAAACTTAGAGGAATCTAGAAGGGTATTAATCTACTAAGGTTATATACGAAATCGTATTTCAAAAGTTATTATAGTAATTAATATATTATTATTATATTGTAGTATATTAAAATTTGTCGTAGGAAGTTATCATTTCATTGCAATTATTTCTATTAAATAAATTTAAATACAAATTAGCCGACTGATAGTCATAAGTGGTATTTGATATTAACGTAAAAACTTTCCGGCCGCGTGGAAAGAAAACGCCCCAGTTTCGAGAATTTTCCAATACAAAGTGCAGCACCTTCGTCATGCACGGAGCATTAGCCCAGTATTAGTTAGTATTGAAATGTTTCGAGAACCTGATGACTAGATTGCGTTTATCCAAAAAGTCCGGCATAAGTTGCCCATTAAATAGGTTTAAGGTGGAAAGCTTTTGTTACCAGGGCATAGTTCCAGGGAAATATTCATCATGTTTATTTTGCAGTATAATCAGTTGCGACATTATAACTATCCAATTGTTTAGTTAAGTATATATGATATTTAAATTGCATTCGTTTTAATTGAATTTAGCATGTTACTAGGAAACTATCGGCAAATAAACGATATTATTGCCATTAAAGCCGTAAAAAAGCCATGGTATCTAATCGTTTTAAAAATAAATCTTATTATTAGACCCACCCATTTTTTCTGGAACTGCTCAAATTGTAATCCCGTTCAGAGAAGTTTATTGGAATGCAGGAATGTGGCAATAATTTCAGAGTTCCACTTACCCAGAGTCCTCTGCTATCCCATTCTGTTTAAAGATAAATTATTCGGAGTTAAATATTTTGCCTAAAATGGATTGTTCCATTTAAGAATGGATCGGGGCAATCTGGCTATAGAAAAGTCTTCGAACCAAAATCACCGAGAAATGTTTAATTTTTACCCCACAGAGGAAATGCAAATGGCGAAGGAGTTTCTATTCTGAGGGATGCTTTACTTAGAATTTTGTTTGAAATTGGTACCGCAATTGATCATTGATATACATAATACATTCTAGAAGTAAATTAGGCTTATATCAAATAAAATAACTTAAATAAATAAAGTTCCTGGATCTTTCTGACGTAATTTTTTTATAATTACATAACGTATTGGTGTTCTTGTAGTTATGAAAGTCGTAATAACCTGGGAAATCCCTGTTTCTCCCTGTCACCCGTTAACCTATCGCTTTTTCTCATCGCGTATATATTTATCTCGTGAATGGTAGAAACTTTTAGTGATGCGTGAATCGCCGCAGTCAACTGAGCGTGATAACTAATAATAAAGAGACCCTGAAGGCGGCGGCAGCGGCGGTAACTTTCACTTGAGGTGTACATACCACTTTCTCATCGACCAACAACAAAACAAAATGCAGATTCACTGCCAGGTGAGTTTTAAAACTTTTCACTTTATATTCCTGCTGCTGATGTTGAGTCCCGTTTCGTTCTCGAGGAATATTAAATGAGCTCTCACGATTTTCATCCTAACAGTCCAAATAGGAGAAAAATCTTTTATTTACATAGTATGTTTCTTCATAGGTTCCCGGTGTTAATTATTTCGTTTCCCTCGGCTTCTCGTTTCATTTTATCGTAGTACGATAGCACAACGATAATATTTACGAAATTTTCCACCTAAGTGAAATAATTAATTTCAAGTCTTGCTGTCCTGAATGACATTATTGTGTAATTCAAAACGGGAAATTTCGTTATAAGAGGATTTACATGACTGTTGGAGGTGATTTCTACAAATTAAGCCCATAACTTGAATTAAACAAAAACTTTGCTTGAATAATCGAAGGAAAGCGTTTTATCGAGAAATGAAAATGGTCTGATATTGTCATCTAATATTTTTTCATCAGGCAGAACGTCATTTTAAGTAAATTACTCCTAAAGATAATGAAATAAATCATATATTATTCTCAAATAAATAACGCTTAAAATGTGGAAACCCGGACATTTCGCAAAATTATTTCTCGTTATTTTGTTGATTGGCTAATGGTTATATTGTAGGCAATTATTTGTAAATGTAGATTGCTTAATGATAATTGACGAAATACTGATCGTTTGATTGGCATATCAAATCATTTCATAGCTGTAACACATCATTTTCTATTCACTCATAGTTCAAGAGTTCTACACATGCTAATAATTATTTTTAGTTGAACGGTAGGAAT
The DNA here is from genome assembly GCA_963576515.1 of Cryptocephalus primarius. NCBI lineage: Eukaryota > Metazoa > Arthropoda > Insecta > Coleoptera > Chrysomelidae > Cryptocephalus > Cryptocephalus primarius. The sequence goes on along the minus strand of OY754936.1, from coordinate 18,878,078 downwards.
TATTTGGAGGGTATACTTTGAGATAACTAATGATTTATTAAAACACAAAATATTCTGTGTTGTTAAACGGTATCCTATATTTTTAATTGTAAAACATATTTTAAATTAAGTACATTAGAAGGTTTTAACAAATTTTACCCTGCCAACAAATTAATGTATTAGTGTACTGGTTATATGAAAATTCCACCTAGATAGGTAAACGAATGCAGTTTTCTGTGCAAGCAATGAAATATACTATTATTAACGGTAGAAGTGAGCGGAAAATTCGAATTTAAATATTTATCAAGGCACTCCTTAAAGTAACTTCAAAAACAGGGATCGGTGTACGTTCTTTAAAAGAGCCGTAATGGGAATTATAAAGAATATTTCGTAATTTCTAACCATTTTATTTGAAGTATATTATTAGTATTTGGTAATATTCAATTAATTTACGTTAATTTGAATCGTCAATAACACATGAATTCCGATTAAGCACACACGGCTAGAGCACATGTTTATTGTCGTTACAAGCACAGTAACTCGATATCTTATTAAAAAATCACAGTAATAACATAACGTCATCCAAATATCGATTGGGGTTTTACTTACCCCTTAGCCCAATCACAAATCGCTGTATATAAACATTTATCACGTAGTTAACGGAAACAAATATTTAATGAATTTGATACGCGTATTTCAATTAAAATTTCATTCGCTTTCAGAGACGAATATAATTATGTCGTATTGATTAATCAAGAAATATTTCTCTGAGGCGAAAAACAGACTCTTGTTACTGTGATTGTTGACATAAAAATTTAATAGTGGATTAAAAAAAGGAAAAGTGAAAAATTGCGTGTAGAGATTTTTAGAAAGTGGACTGTCTTGTGGTACCAAATTACACAGGCATCATTCAATTTGTCAAGAAACTACTCACACTGTAAAGAAAGGCGATTTCAATTAAATACGATACGGTTGGTATTGTTTTCTATACTACAATAGAGGTACATATGGTACCTATTCGAAGCAAAGCGATCATTATAATGCATATCACGCATTCTTAATTGTATAGTCACCACCAATCACGTATATATTTATGAGTAATACACTTTTTCTATGGGTCATAGCGTATTATTTTCGAGGATAAACATAGTCTTACGAGCTAGTAATTTTAATACCGACAAACTAAAAATGGACAGGTTAACCAATCAACAGGACAAACAGGATCATTCATTTTGAAAACGAAAATAAAAGTAAATTTAAAATTAGGATAGATTAGGGGTGGCCACTCAAGTTCCTAGGACCAATGTGACACCTCTATTATGTATTGCTCTAGACTTGACATTTAATCTATGAAGAATTTTACGAAATCACAGGGGAGAAAGTTTGGAAAGAGGGGAAGTATATAACATTAAACAGATATTATTTAAAAAATGTAATATTTTGTATTAATTTCTATGTAGACAAATTCACTTGTAAATAATTTGTGGCGTGCGCTCGATTTGTAATGTGATTGTTTGTTAACTTTACATTTCTCAGCTTCAATATTCACTACCGATTTGCGCTTAAACCCCTTTCCTAAACATACTTAATGTTTAGTCATTTATGCTAACGCGTGTCACCGTTCATGTATACTATGTTCTTGTATAATCACCTGTACTTCACCAACATTTTTAAATTTTTCGGAGGCGTATAGGCCCTTTTAACTTTGATGCTAATTGCTATAATTCCAAATTCAATCGTTTTACAACAAAGAGCGATTTTTTCTTTGTATCAAAATGATTTTAAATGAGTATACTCAAATAACTCTATACAGGGTTAAACAATCACTGCAATAAATCTATAACATTTATCAAAAATTCAAATTTAACGACACCTGCGTTTACAGAGTATACTTTCAGGTGTAACCAAGGTTGTCAAAATATTATATCATTCCTAGATAACTTAACTGGCTACATACCTAAACAATATCCGTACAAGGAGTTCTTGAAATGATTTAATACTTAAAAATAATTTATAAGGAGAATGACATTCCACATTTCAAAACTTCGTTAAAGTTTTAAGAATTTTTAGTGACTTAAATCCGTTTTGCAGATAAGGGATATTTGCTATATTCCAATAATTCACCTAAGCCCTTAGTTTCACTATCTATTCAATATTGTCTAAAATCGCCCAAGGTTTAATCCAGAATACGAACATTTGGCAAGACGCAGTTCATCTACAAGACTTGAGAGGATCGCATATCCATTCTTAGAAGATACCTGCTAGTGTCACCAAAATTAACTACCAGTCGACAACTGTGCCATCCAGGTATTTCAAGGGTAACCCCCTAGAAATTCTCCTATCCTCAAAGTCAATATCAAAGTATCAGTAATTGAACAAATCACCTAACAAGAAGTCATCGTAATGTCAAAAGAAACAGAACGGATCCTATAAAGGGTACAAGACGAATATCGAGAATTAATTTCGATAATTGTGAACCAGTGTTACCAATCCAAGAGGGAGAAATACCAACGCCACTACTATATACTACCTACTATAAGCCTGATCTTGGGACTTGCAACGGTATTACTTATCGCTGCCGCCCTATACATCCTGATGAAGAAGAAGAAAATCATATGGCTTCTGTGGACGAAGATAAAAGACCACGAGGAGAACCCGTAACACAAACAAAGTCCATCATTTTTGCCCCTTAAATTAGGAGGAATAAGTGGGCGCACACTGGACAAAAAATAAATAAATGCAACGTCAAAAGACATCTAATTACATTATATCAGATTCAACATATAAATATTGTACTTAGATCTTTGGAACATTTAGTAAATTCTCTCTTTAGCCATCCCTTTCGAGCTCAAGTCGGCTTAAATTACACCGAGAACCCCGTCATAACTCGTGACATTTATAACACTCAGAAACCGTTCAGATCGCACATCTGCACGAGACTTTATTGACGTACAGAATAATTAACATGCATATTTATTGTTTCAGATTATTGTGTTCCTTTGCATCCACTCTGCCGTCATTGTGCCCCTGACTTATGCTCGTCCAGATAGTTCAACCGAAAGGCCGGTCATAACCGACGAAGCCTTGGAGAAAACTTTACAGGACAAAAGGTATCTGATGAGGCAGCTGAAGTGTGCACTTGGAGAAGTCCCTTGCGATCCGGTCGGCCGCAGATTAAAAAGTGAGTAAAGCACTTAATTAAATTAATACATCAGCCCCGATAACTAAACTTTTCGTCAATAGTTCCTGAACTTCTCCTTTGACAGAATAATGAATTTTAACGCGCGAACAACCTTTCTCGAATGTATTTTCACAACTCGCACAAACAACAAAATTTCATCTTGGGCTTGCTAATTTTCAACTGTGTTCTTTTGCTGTCTTTGTATCGTCCGTCCGGGTTTAACTCTGCGAAAGTAAACTTTGCCTAATTCCTGTACAACAAGGAAGTAAATTTTAGTTAAAAAAAGTTAATGGGAAAAATTGAACGTGAACCTCAACGATTCCAGTTAATTGAATTTGGTATCTAAATTTCATTAAAAACTTTAGAACATTTCGTGGGAGAGTGGGAGGGTTGCGCCTTGTTTTAGAACTCGCTTCTTTATGTGCATGGTGGAAATGTTGTGTAGTGTTGTTTTCGAATTGTAGGGATATAAAATAAACGGAAAATTGCTAATTAAACAGTTTGGTTATTATATTACATTAATGCTAAACGAATTTTGAATGCTGCATTGCCCAATCCAGCGCATTAACGTTGTAACATATTTCAACATTAAAATCGAATTTAACTCAAATGTTACTGAATTGTCTTCTAATCTTTCAAGATGTTCTCCTACCTTATTGTATAACTGGTAATTATTATAAATCATTTTATACAGAATGATTCATAAGGTGATACAATTTGCTTTAACTGAACTTAGTACTTATACCGAATCAGTTCATTACAGCCGAAGATCGCGATAAGCAAAGAAACGAATAACCATTTCCTGCCTCATTCAAATATATTTCATTTACCTTATATGCTTATGCTTATGCTTATACTACTATATGCTCTATGGGCCGCGTAGGTTTAGTATTGAAAACATTCCATAACTCATTGCGGTGCAAACTGTAAGCGATCTACTCTATCCAGACTTAGTATGATATGTATAAAAATCGTAGTGCCTAGTTCGTTACACAATTGAGCAATTTAGTCACCAGGCTTCTGAAATGTATGAAGAGAACGTGTCAAAGAACTAAGCATCAATACCAGAATCAAGAACTAAGTAACTTTTTCTGGGACACTGAAGCATATCCGTTGTTGTAATCACAATAAATACAAGACAATAAATTATGGAACACCAATACTGTAGACATCCTTTACTAAAATTGCACCAGTAAAATTTACTTTAATGAGTGCTATATCAGCGTGAAGTTAAACAAAACTTGTGCACTAAAAAGCGTTTTAATTATTACTGGCTCAATTGGCACGCTCGATTAAAACTTAAAACTGTTAATAGTATTACTTGAATAAGATTTGCATGCTGGTCTGGAATGACTTTGTAAAATGTAAATAGGATAATGAGGTAATTGTGCAAGTGACTATCGCTGAGAGAACTGTCTTGATTAGTACCGAGCTATAAGTTCCTTCCATTGTTCGCAGTTGTTCACTTTACCGATCTTGATAATGAAATCCCAGGCAGGAGAATAATGTTAAAGCTTTCAGAACAACAAATAAGGATAACTTTATTTTTAATCAGACGGCGTCAAAGTAAATTCGTATTAGGATTGTATTGTACTTGTGGAAGCTTTAACTAGTCATATCGCCCCTGAAGAAGTATTTTAATAACATATAAATATCGTTAAATTATTTGATATAAAAATGTGTAATTTAGATATGTCGCTATTAAGCAGGTTTTACAGTAACGATGATAGTTAAGGTAGGGTGAATTATTTTACCAGACTTTACCATTAAATCAATATTTCGAAAACTTCAAATAAAGTAATTTCCCACAAAAAGCATACTTATAAAGCAGCTTACTATATACCCTGCATGTAAGGGATTTGGAATAAGGCAATTTAAACTTATATATCAATTGTTAAAGTAAAAATGTAATATTAATCATAGATATATATATATATATATATATATATATATATATATATATATATATATATATATATATATATATATATATATATATATATATATATATATATATATAATTATAATATGGGAATGTTTGAAACTCGAAACCGAGGAATGAGGGCGAATTTGGCATATTCCTGCAACCAAAAGGAAGAGGAACGTCTCTCATACATCAGGGCAACCTTCTACTCCAGTGGGTTTCAATGCAAAGATCCTAAGAGAAAATGCATTGTATGGCGGTCCCTTTCAATTGCTGAAAATATTTTTACGTGCTCCTTTTTTTGCTCGTTTAACCAAAGAGAATATACATTAAAAGTATTTTAGTTAGATCGGTAATTTAAAAATTTAACTGTCATTATATTCAACATTTTTGCACACCCTTAAAATGTTCTAATGTTTTTGCCATAACTAACATGGAAAATGTGTTTTGTAAAGTCTAATTAGAGAAATTTTATCCAAATCTGCATATGAATTGAAACTGGGTTATAATGTCGGTGATTTCTACTGGTGTTGTGGGAAAATATCACACAAGCCTTCTCCCATATAGTTCCAACAGATTTCATTAGTATTCCTCTAAAATTTTATGCCAGAGCTATCCGTATCAATTATAACTGGTGCGTTGAAACAGCAATTATATTACTTGTGGATAACGTCCATACAATTTATTTGGAGTGGAGTCATGATAGTAATAATCTACATAAAGCGGTGTAATTAAATGAAACAACAACAAAAAAATGTGAAAACATCCACCGTTCAATTGCAATCGACAACTATTCTGATTGAAATATTTCCAATTTATACGTTAGGTTTAGTACATGCAGTAAAAAATAAAATACTTGATAATACTTGGAAATAGTCCGAATGTACTTGATATAATTGCCAGCACATTTCATTCACATCATGTTCAGTAGGAGAGGTCATTTTTTATTACTACTGGTTATTTTATATCTAAATAAATTAATACAATAGTATTAGTAAGTGTTACCGATCTAAAAAATGAAATAAAAACTCACTCTCATTTGTTATTTTCGATTTAAGACCACTCCACTAGTTAGTCATTGTGAAGGTAAATGAAATTTTTTTGAAAACGAAGACAATTATCTTTACATTATCAAATAAGTTTATTAACATTTCTTTTTTTCCTTCCAGGTTTAGCTCCTTTGGTTTTGCAAGGAAACTGTAATCAGTGTTCTCCGCAGGAACAAAGGCAGATCAGAAAAGTTTTGGGTTACATGCAGGTTAATTTTCCCAAGGAATGGAACAAAGTCCTGAAGCAATACTCTGGATAGAGAGGATAGAAACGAAATGAGAAGTTATTTAAGCAACGTTCCGCTGTTCACCACCAGTTAATGTAATTTGTTAAGATAAAGTGTAGGTTTTGTACATCGGTTTATCTAGGGAATCGCTTATAGAAATTTCACATATGGACAGATCTCCACTGTAAATCTCATCAATTGTAGTGCATGTGCAGAATTTTAAGATGGAGGAAGTGCGGATGTGTATCGGTAGATGAAGAGTTTCTTGTTAATAAAATATAATAACCTAAATGACTTTATATCAATTTCCAATTTTTCGACAAAATTTTCTTCATGTATTCTAGATAATAGGTAATGAAAATATGCGACATTTTCATTGCTGAAAATATGATGAATACAATAGTTTTGTAATTATAATAAATCGAACAAAATAGTGTTACCGTTAGTAATAATAACGTCGTTAATAATGCAAATAATATCAATAATAACGTCTTCGTTATCAATTTGTATTGTAATATACGAATTAAATAATTTTATTTTCGTCCAATGAGTGAGTAGAGGTATTTTGGCTAACTGGGTTTGGGGGTAACTGGACCATAGACCCGCTGCGTTTTTGCTGGAAGGAATTTTTAGTTTTCCACAGTTGGTAAAAAATGTTCATAGTACGTCTCCAGGAACAACACCAGCTGATTTAGTTGCGTATCACTTTTGAACCAGGAAAGGATAGAAAAATTTAAAATTTTGTGAAACAAAGCGCTGTAATAGTAATTCTGTTTGTAACTGGCCCAAGAGTGGTCGGTAATTTGATATTACAGATATATTTCTTTTAGTAAGTTAAGTCCCACAATTTTCTCTATGCCGACGACACAACTACAGGTATTAGCAAAAGGTATGGTCTAAACATAAACAAATCGAAAACTAAAATATGATAGTAAACTGACAAGACAGCAATTCTCCTCAAGTAATAAAAATAGCAAGCTTTGAGGTGGTAATCAGTTTGAAATATCTGGGCCCCTTAATCACCAACACTGAGAAATACGGAAATCAAATACGTCGACGACTAACTATGCTAACAGCAGCAACAACCAAGCTAAATATAATATGGAATGACAAACCGGCCACCAAATCAACGAAACTCTATCTGGTGGATACTCTTATCTTTCCTATTGCAATATATACAGCCGAAACGTGGACTTTAAACAAATCCGGTATTTCCGACTTGTAGGTCCATAGAAAACTCTAATCAGTATCGTGGACAAAACATCGAACTAATTTATACGTATTGTAGGAAATTGGTTCACGAACAAGGTTGTTAACCAGACTAAACCGCATGTATATCCAGTACCTTGAACATGTAGGCAGGAAATCAGGCGCAAAGTGAAAACTAATAATAGAAGGAAAAGTGGAAGACAAACGTCCAAGAGGCAGATCACCAACTAGAACCGTAGGCCGAACAAAACCCTTAATAAACATGAGAGTGCACGATGTCGAACGGATGGCGCAGGATAGATAAACATGGGATCAACTGCCGAAACAAGTATATATGTTGTCACTACATTCTTTAGAAGGTATAGGAAGGAGGAGAAGAAGTTATGGAACGTGTATACTACACTGCTGATTTGAGTACTATATCCACAATCGGTATATTTGTTGTAAAGTTTGTAGATATTTTGGATTTTGGATATACTGCACATAAAATATTTACTGCTGGCAGATAGATTTAGATTTGACAATTTTCTTACATTATGAAAAAAAATCATTAATCTACAATTATTTATCAAGCATATAATGAAGATGGCCGTTTCCGGTATTAACGTTCTACGGATAGAATCGGACCGAAAACTTCGAAAAGTTATCTCACATTCACGCATTATAAACCGCAGAGGAAAGTCACAACAGTCACATTAATTTCCCCCGAAATCCAATCGAACCGACCAATTGTTTACAAGCCGAAATCCTAAAAACTAAACGTGATTTCATTCGAAAAAGAAATATGGACTCCCATGCGTTTCCCTAGTTTATCACTTTCCCTCACTCTCATTGACATTCCATTCACTCGGTGATTTATATGTTGGCGTTTTATCAGCAGCCGTTTCTGACCAAGTGAACATCGCTCCTAATTGGAAAAAAATGGCTCCCTCTCTTTAAACGCGCTACGCTCTGCCATCTTTTGCATAATCTGTCAATTTTACTATTAGGTACACACTAAGGGTGTGGGTGAATTTTGAAAAATGAAAGACGGAACATTTTAAATTCTCACGTAGCCAGAATAGAAACTGCTGTTAATGCGCTAGTTTCTCTCTGAAATACCCGTTTCCCCAACAATGAACGTTGAACACATATTAATAAACCATTACTGATTAGATCCCATTTTAAAAAGTGATGTCAGGTTTCTTTTAAATTACGAAAAAGTTAAATCGCCGTTTAAACGCTCCTTAGTTTCATTTCAGTTATCAATTTTGCGAATTGAAAACAAAACTTACTTCTAGTTATGATTTCCTTCTCAACAGCTGTTGGTAGCCACCACAGCTTTTAATTGGCTGACTTAACTTACGACTACACATAAACTTGTTATGAACATCTCCCGTTTATAATTTACTCTAATAGGTATTTAACGAGTGACCCCCAAGAAACCATCATACGAACTGCCCCTGAGAGTTAATAAGACTTCGCGCTAACTCCCGATAGACTAATTAATTATGAGAATTTCATATCTGCTGTACCTCGGATGTCGACAGTGGTAACCTGAAAAGGTTTTAATAATAAATGCAATTTATGAGAACACCTAATGGAATAAAAAGTTAATGAGAGAAAGAGAGTGATAGATTTTAGCGTTCTCAATTATTTGCACGTATGAAAATGTATGCATGCATAAGCTGATAGTGAATTTTAAGGATGGCCTCCCTTCAAGGACGTTAGGAATTAACTTTTCCTAGACTATATTTCTTTGCGGGTAGCCCATCAGTTTGTCTGAGATTTAACGCATCTATTTGCAGTCACCATTATTCAACATATCTTATGGTTATTGCATCAGCGTGGATAAAATTTAAAAAGCTCTTTCTCGTACACTTTATTATCGAGTCGAAAGTAATGCTAAATGCAGATAACACATAATTTAGTCGTATGGTAATACATTTATTGATATTTTAAATATAAACTAAAATTCTGTATTGATTTCTAAATACGTGTATGTATTTCACGTTCAGCGAGCAAATTCATCAGTCGCCCTTTACGTTTATCGATAAGGTTACCATGTACTAACTTGCATGCGACTTGATTGAATGTTATCTTTCATATTCATACACAGCAAATAACAACAATAAACACTTATACCTAACGTATAATACATTTGACTCTTTCCATTTGACTTTTGTCCTGTCTTTCGAATAAAAAGTGAAAGAGACTGCTTTTTGGAAACATTTGTATATTGTAATATTTAAGAAAATTCCAAGTTCATATTAAAATGTGCATTTTTACAAAAGCAGCCGACCTGTTTTCAAAATGATAGAGATATTGATGCCGTTATATTAAACTTTTTAAAGTACTTCGCTGCGCGCAAACATTGTTATTAAACATTTATTTTTATCGTGGGTTTGTGTAGTAATTTGTAGTCGATGGCAGCGATTTTATCGCTGATATTCGCCGTGATTTTAATCACCAAATGTAGTTAATTTTAGTAAATAGGTTAAATGATTCCCTCCGTGGAGCCAGGAATAAAAATATTAAAAGAGGAAAATTAGTTTCGACCTATAACGTCATCACCAGTCGACACAATCACACCTACGGCATTACGAAATACGAGAATAGAGCCTACCTTCGAAGACTGGCTACGTAGTACTACGCACACCATATGGGTGATACAAAATATAAATTTTCATAACCGTTGTAAATGCAGCCAAATTTATCCGCGATTATTAGTATGTAATGTGCAAATATCTCTTATTTACGAAATTGTCAAGGAGAACTGAGGAAGAATATTCTCAAACAATTGATAAGAACTGGATAATTTCTGTTACGCTTTAAATTGACTTGATGAGAAACTACCGGTACAATACCGATGATTACTTAAACTAAGTATGTCAACGTTAAGTTTCTTGAACAAATATTCGTCGACATGTCGTTCACATAAGCCTAAATCTATACTTGCGATAAACTGTCAGAAACCGGTTGTTTTTGAGATGTGGATTAATTAACTTTCCTCTGTGACGTCACCGCAAGCTCATTAGCTTTAAACACATCTCATATTGGGCGATAATTAATAGCAAACTATTAACCCCCCACTAGCGCCAAGCAGGCGATTGTTCGTGGAAACACTAAATAAGGCGAAGCAGATAGAACATGGTTATTCTAGGCGCCACTGAATCGGCTAAGCTCATTATTACAAAGTGACATACGATGTTGGTCAATCATTAATCAAGTAGGCAGCTCGTATTCGGACGTCTACCATTAACACATCAACGGAAATTCTAATGCGGGTGGTTTGGTACAGGGCCTGATGGGAGGGATATAAGTACATGTGGAGAAGATGGAAGGGAGATAATCAGAGTAAAACACCGGCACAAATGGAATGCCGGATGTTAAGCTGCGAGGCTGTTGCTTTCGCGAACATATGGCGGTAGCCGGTGTGAAGGATTTATTACGAATAGACAACATTAAACCGAATTGCATTTTAAAACGTTCTTTGGTAAATATTTTAGATCAAAATGGCTCCACGTTTTCTGATCCATCTAACGGCCTACAAATCCAATCCCAAAACAGTTATGTATAAGCTAAAACGATAAATATTTACGTTACCTTTGCACTCAAGGAAATTATTCAAGACGGTTAGTTATAAATTGATGTATAGAATAAAAATATAAACAAAAACTTGTTTTCTCTTAAAACTTAACTCTTATCGGTCTTGCCAATTCTATAGATGAGTTTGAAATAAATGATGAATACTCATACGAACCAAACTTATAATTTTAATTACACATTGCAAATAATAATAATGCCATACATACAGGTCGATTCAGCTAAGTAGACGGATGGAAAAAGCAAGGGCCATTTTGTTCGTTTCGTTTTAACTAGTGCGCTCTTTTGTCAAACCTTTTCACATGTTCATAAGTCTCCCTCCACCTTCACGAAACAGTAGACTTCTGACTGATCAGCTGAAGACAAAGAGATTGCGAAAGCAAATCAATGTAGATTAAGAAGATACCTACTTTTCACGCTTTTAAAGTAAGCTATAGTGAATTCAAAAGTTTCCGAGCTATAAAACTTACGTGTCTGCAAACAATGCAAGATGTAGAGACGCTATTTAACTTATCCTTTACCTTGGGTTAAGTTCTTTCCCGATATAATCCTCAATTTTGTCTCATACATCAGCGTCGTTGTTAAAAACGCAAGTGAAATCCAGAGTTTAAAATTTCCCTGCGCTCAAAAGTATCTATTATTGTCCACAAGGAATGTAAGATAATTTTGGAAAATTGTGAAGTTCTGTTTGACAAAATAAGATGATTTGATTAGTCTATGAGACGAATTGGGAAGATTTTTGTTGCTGAAATATCCTACAGTGAGATATCAACTTATTTCCAAATAATCATATCATAACTTTGTCATAGTTCGGTTGATTAACACGTACGCCATTGTAGTGATAAAGTTACTTTTTAAACTTCAGTATAAATTTATGGATAAATGTTGCTATTGGGTCAGTATTGAGTCACATTCTTAAAATAAAACAGACCATTAAAGATTATTTAAAAACACTAACCTCGAAAGACGACTGTGCCTAGCCTTCCAAAAGCCCTGCTGTTGCCGGTAATATGGGTGTAGTACCTGAAAAACGAAAGAAAAATATTAGCAGATGTGGAATGATTGAAATTCAAATTGATTTCGAAATAATTCAAAAATACTAACCATTAGAAAGCAACTGATTTTGCATTTTTTGTCTTTCATCGAAGTGCCCGGCATTACTGCTGCCATCAATTTGCCATCTAAAAAATATTGTTCATATATAGCAGTATTAACACAACTATTAAAATTGTAACGTTTCTTAGAAATTTTCCAACTTTCTTTAGACCATCAGATTCTTTATTTTAATCGTCATATTTTTCCTGAAACAATTGCAAGTGCTTTTAAAATGTCATCATTTTTTTACAATTGTCATAAGGTCCTTATGAACTTCGTAACATCTTTAATTGTGTCAGAAAACACTTATATAAAAACACTTCATGTTATATTTTGGCACATATTGTAATTTTTGTGAAAATATCATCGGTCAATTAAAATTATTATAATTTTCTTAGAAACTCCTTAACGTTAATTAACGCAACACTACTTTAAAAACTTCATGAATTATTTTCCAAGCGTCATGTTATTTTAGGTCACCTGAAGTTCATTACAATCTACGTAAACTCTCTAGAGACTGCTCAACTTCTTTTAAAACATCTGATCTAGTTTAAGCCGACTGTAACTTCTTCAAAGGGGTATCGAAAAGGATACTATCTTTTGGAATTTGTTCACATTCACGTTCTACATATAAGAGCAAGTTTTTGTTTAATCTTAAAAACCATAATTGTGTTTATTGTTAGGTAAACGTATTATCAGTGTAAAAAACTCAAATATGCAAAAAACTTAAATGCATGTGCCAAATTGTGTATATCTTATAAAGGAATAATATTTCAAATGTAGTTTAGAAATACTAACCGTTCAAAGGCAGTTGATTTTGCCTTTCTTCTGTTCATCTTCAAAGTTGTCCGCTTTTGTACCATTAAAAGGCAACTCCTTTTGCCTTTTTGCCCTTCTACGAAGATGTCACCACCACCACCACCACACCAAAGACTTACCTAAACAGCATTGAAAATATGTATTAAAAACAATGAATCAGAGTAATTTAACATAAACGGGCTTTCGGAAATTGTTTCAAAAGGAACTCACCTTACAAACAGCTACATCAGTCGAACTGCCCTTATATGAAGTTCTACGCCATTGTCCGGATAATATACTCACCTGAAAAAATATATTTATTGTTATATGTTAACTGTTACTAAATGCGTTGATAACATTGATCCTTATAAGAAATAAGTTTATAAAGAAACTAACCGTTGGACAATGACATATCGGCATGAAACCCTCTGCTACTACTCCTCTGTCAAGGCACACGCCACTGTCACCAAAATGTTCATCACACACTACCTGAAACAATAAAACATTAAATCGTAAGCAGTTCAAAAAAATGCCATTCTAATTAAATTTAGGAAAAATCTTCTTTCCAGGACGTTAATTTCAAACATCACTAACGCCACAATCGAAAGAAAAGTCATTAACGCGAAAATACATCAACCAAACAAATTAATAAATACTTAGCGAACTAATAATACACAAACCATTACAAAAATATCAACGTTAGGGAATTAGTCAAATAGTTATGAATATTACAGTCGAATTTACCGAAATAATAAAATATTTACCGATAAAATCACTCGGAAAATGTTTCCCGGCGCGAATATACAAGGAACCGACACTTCCTCTGTAACGACGACGATTATATTTCGAAAAAACTAGGAGATTTTAAAGAAATTAGCAATAAGGCACCTCGTGTAAGCAAAACTAAACCGTTCTCTCACCAGTTAACTTCACAATTAAAATTCCTGGCGAGCGGAACTGTTCGGCAGTTGTTTGTCCGAAACACAACAAAAAATCTCAGAAAAACTGTACTCCGGCGTGAATCATAGATGATAAGAGGCGATGAGGAGCGAAAATCGCTGTTTTTAAAAGAAGCAAAAAATTGTTTTCGTTTAGTTTACATTTAGTTACTTGAATTTTAAATGAATTTATGGGTAAATACTTTGTTAATATTAGAAGAAAGCGTGGTTTAAAATTAATGTAATTAATTCTAATCGTTTGATGAAAATAAAAGGCGTACTGCTGACGAAATATTAGAAAAGAAATCATTACCATTCAAGTAAACTAAATTTAATCTTTCAAAATCACATTCATGTTCTTGTATAAGTAAAACCACTTTTATCGAGTAAAATCAGCTCCTTCTAGATGTACGTTGGCTGTAAGCTGTATAAATTAATTCTTATGACAAATATTAACCGTGTACAGAGCTATAAACTTTTTTGGAATAAAATTTACTCAATATGCATACTAAGAGCGACATTGCAGCAAAATTACAAATGCTAATGATCAATTACTAGTCATTTACGATCGAAATGATGTCCAAAATTGGTGGTTTTTACCGTAAAGAAATTTAAGAAATTGTCTGAACCTTATCTCGCTTTATAGATTTTTTAATAACTACACCTTTCAGATAAAACATTTTTCGATGACAAGAACGCATTTTTATAAAAATTAAAAACCCAAACGATTTGCCGTGGCAAATAAAAATGTTACATCGGGTGTAAAAGAATATTTTGGAGTGATTTCAGCTTACGTTTGTTTCATATCGTTCCGATTGATAACTGCCGAGATATTTAATTTGTTTGAACCCAAAACAATATTCTCTAAGTTCCCCTAACTGTACTATCTTAAAAACACAAAACAAATTTGAATGCTTGTGATCTATAGTATTCATAAAAAATGAGCGCCTTCGAGAAAATACTAATAGTATTTACGATTAGTGCATTTTACCGTTTACCAAAAAAAATCATGTGTTAAACTTTTTTGTGCACTTCCGTATTGTGCACTGTAATTTTACATCCCGAGAACAGAAATGACCAGGTTGATTAGAAAACTTTCTAATGAACAATTGAGTCTCTTTCAATTGATCGCTAGGAGTAACACAATAGGTTTGACAAAAATTGTCGGGAAAGATGTGTTTAGATAAATTGTATTTGAAGGTACGAATTTGATGTTTGTTTGTTGAAACTATCTGCAGCAAGATGTAACTCGAATATCAACGGGCAAGGAATTGTACGCTGTAATTTCTAAACTAAATGTTTAAGAAAAAAATATGATCTATTTTAACTCTAAATGCCATGCAAATTCAAATTTAATACAAAATAATACAAAAGTATAAGTATCGCATGTATATGTGAAGTTTTGATACAAAATATTTTAAGAAAAGGGAAAAATTAGTCTATTACTTTAGTACGGTACTGAGACACTGTTGCACTTTTGTGATAAGACGGTACAGTGGGGTGGGTTGTCTAACCATGGATCATTATGATCGCAAAATTTTATTTTATGGTGTCATTCAAAAGCACAGAGAAAAATATTTTTGTGAGTCAGGTCTTTCGTAATATAAATGTTCTGGATTTCAATATGAAACAAATTATGGTGAATTGTTTCTAATATTTTCAGTACACGAGTTAGTTGTGGCATGTTTAATAAAGTGATTCAATTTTAAAGCAGATTTTTTTCAATATTGTTCTACACAGTTCAGGCAAATTAAAAAATATTATTTTACTGTTTCCTCGAACAAGAGAAAATTTGAACCGTTCCTAGTTTCAGTAAACTAATTAAAACTAATAAATCAAAAGTCAATGAATTAAAAATATTTAGAGCGTGTGGTTTTGATAGAAATATAAATCATTTTGAATTTATTGTTTTGATATAGTTTTAAATATCACGTCTCCAACATAAAACCTAGAAAATTCATGAAATGAAGCAATCAAAACATGCAATCAAATGCATGAATGCTTTTCGTGATGGATATTCAATGGTGTTCGTTGTTTCGAATATAATTTTAAAAAAATGTGAACGCCATTACCAAATTTTAAATGGAGAAAAACAGAAAGCAGGTACAATATAATACGAACAATCTGAGTTAGGTATGGACGAGAGTGGCCATCATAAATCCTGGGATAGAAATTATTCGTGACGAGTGTTATCACTACGACACCAACAGCAGGCCCATTCATTCTAAGCGCTGCAATAGTTGAGAAAGAAAAACAAGCAACTGAAATTTATAAATTACAAGCAAATGAACCCGGCTTTCACGGGGGTCGACCTAACCTCACCCCTTCTTTCCACCCCTCAAAAATTTAAATCTGCGGTTATCGGTATTTTTGATTCATTCTTTAACCACATCGCTACCAGCTTCTTAGTAATTAATTGAGTTGCATAAACTTCATTTCTTGTATGTATTATTACTGCATATATTGTGGTTGTGTCAGTCATATAAGAGATTAAAGTCTCTCTCATTTGCTTGGATGGATCTTTGAACCAGGTAATGCTCATTAGTACATTGTTCAGGCACTGTTAAATCAAATCCACTCAAATTTGTCACAACATAGGTAAGGAAAATTCGGAGAACTATATTTTTTTTTGAAACATTCGGGAGCATAAGCTGCAAGCGTACCAATAATAAAATTTCCTGCTGTACAAGTACTGTTAAGAAAATTTCATTGTTTTATTTTACCCCCACGAAAAGTCAAATTCGGTGTTAGAGTATTTTTTTTTAAGAACCTATGAGTTAAAGCCCCTAGCGTAGGAAGTTTAAAGTTTCTAACTAGTTGGGCACAGTTGAATATATTGCACACCTATACTTCTTTCTCTCGGAAACGAAAATTCGGAGTTTGGTACTTCCGAGCCTAAGTTGTAAGCGTGCCAAGTTTAAAGTTTCTAGTAATTCGGGCCCGGTAAAATAAATTTCATACCCACTATGTTTTTCTGAAGCAACTTGTAGCTCAAGCTATAAACCTTGCAATGCCTTTCGGTCGTTACTTATACCTGTAAAAGTGGTGTTGGGATTACGCGATTATCTGTTTTCATTGTTAACCTTACGGTTGTACATTATTTGGGCGCTCAGCTTTGAAAGAGGGGGCTCTCTATTAGATCTTCGGCTCGATATACGTAGACTTAGTGAGCAGTTCATAGCTTTGTAAGAACATATAGACGGGAATCGGTGTGAATTTAAATTGCTCTATTTTGGTGGCACAAATACGTAGTTACATACCGTAAGTGATCGGAGAGAACACATAATAAAAGGGTTTGTTTTACACGAGCGGTGCTTACAAGAACGCAATACAAGGTTCTAGCTCGTAAAGATCAGCAAGGAGTAAATGTGCCAGTCGTAGTAAATCCTTCTAACGAGCAACCTCACTTGTGTAACTGAAGGAAGGATTGAAATTGAATTAATTAATGGTCTCTTCATTGTATAACCGATGAACATTAAATAATAAAATGTTCCATAAATAATATTGAAGTGAGCTTTGTCATGTTGCCGCACCTGAAAAAGTCCCAGCTGCTATGATTAAGTCCATAAAATATAACATGCTTTAACTAATTCATTAATTTAGTAATAACATTTTAAATGTTCCGTAAATAATGTCTAAGTAAACATAGACAAACGAAAATATATTTAATAACTATGCTAAATGTGACTGATAATAATTAAACAAACGGTCTTTCACAAAGTTCAAAATGATTTGAAATGTTTATAAATAAATCGGATTTGTACAATAAATGAATACAATTGCCCTTGAAAAATTATATTTTTCTACTATTGTTCATTATTTCTTATTATTATATATTAGATGTTTTTACAGTTAGTCAATATATAGTTAGTCAAAGCGTTATTAACAGGAAAATTCGGAGTTATAGTATTCTTCTGAACCAGTTCGGGGCCTTTTCTAGCTATTTGGACAATGTTAAAGAATGACACTCCTCTTTCCACTTCTCCTTAAGTAAAATTCGCATTATTTGGAAAACCCTGTGGCAACCTGTAGACAACCTAGCTATACTATTCTAATTTATGTATTAGATGAAAAAAGGGGATCTAACCGCACTTATTGTTAAAGGTGATGTTGAAATATTGTGTATCAAGTCATTGAAATATGTATCCTAGTTTCTAATTATTAAGTGTAAGTAATTGTAAAAATAACTCGGAGAAAGTTTGGAGACTACACACATAAGCATACAAAACGGTTAATTGAAACTTTAGTAGAAACACTTTTTGTGTTCAAACGTAAGGCTTATCCATACAAAATACATTTTAGAATACGATGAATTGGAGAAAATTAACATTTGAAACTCCCAATTCATTGCCAGCAACTATTTACTCAGTAGGAAATTCGCTTCCAACAAGCTTTAATCATACATGCGTCTAGTTTACAGAAGTAATATTTAATTTCTATTAACATGAATTACTGATTAATGCCTCATGTAATGCAAGTCAGGGTGAGTATAAATATTGATCCAGATGCAATGTAGTAACCCACATAAAAGTATGGCGCACATAAATCGTGTTGTGTGATAGAATAAAAATGAAGATATATTACATACATGTGTACATAGCTCAAATAGGTACTACACCAAAATTCATAGCACTACAGGCACCATTGCTTATGCTTGTGAAATAATTTGTTAAGAATAACACACATCAAATGAGATGGGGATTACCTTGATATACGTTCTAGTACGGGTAAATACGTAAATTACTAGTGAAAATTTTTCCGAAAATAAACCATTACGATACAAGACGAGTCACGAATAAATTTTATATAAACCGTTGCAACTGCGATAGGATGAAGGCAAACTTCAAATGAAGAGAGAATAGGAAATTCGATCCAATACGACTCAGCTTGATAAAGGATGAAAGCCGAAATCCGACTGGATCTGCGAAGTGGAATTTGAGGAAACTCCGGATTTAATACAAAATTAAGCGGTGAGAAGTTCATTACCTGCCTAATTTTCTATCCTGACTAGATGAGTTATTTATGGGTTCAAGAATTTAGTGTAGTCGGTGGGTTTTACAACTTGGGATGGTTCGATGACTTTTTATATACATTTTAATTATTTCGTCGTAGTATTTGGAGTATGTTACTGATATACTTTGTCAACGCATCAGAATTTGAGGCATGCTTAAGGACGAAATCATATCCTCTTAAAATATTCTGGGCTGGAAATTGGCACAACAATTTTGGATTGAAATACTTAACATATTTCCCGCTCACAATTGCAGAGACGACTATATAAAGTTTTGGTAACAAGCACTTCTAATTCAAGGAAAGTTATAACAAGCGGTGGAACTTATTAATCATTAAAAATAATTGTTTAAGTTGCTCTCAAGTTGTCGATCTAATTTGAACAGAACTGTTATATCCCTACAAGTCAATAGATATAATTGTAATTATAAATTTTGTTACTGTATTCACCTCCTCATACAGCAAAATAACGGCACATTGTTTAGTGGTGCCTATTTATTGAAGGATGTTTAAAAAGGACTAAGAAATCAGGGACTATTATATATAGTTACTTTATGAGGCCAAAATTTTACAAAGGGTGCAGATGAAAACTTTAAAATATCTGAAATAAAACAAATGAGGTTTGAAACGGAGTGATATGTTTTATTAAAACGTAGTGTCAATTAATTTGAATGGAAAGTGTTCCAAATTAAAGCAAGCAATTAAAGGGCTACAACAGCAGCCTTTTTGATCACTTATAATAAATGAAATGATTTGAATTACTTGATAAACAAAAACAGGATTCGCTTCTATTTTAAATCCTTTTATAACAATACTACATAATTTATCACTTTTTCAATGACTTATTTTGTGGATTATGTCTATTTTTTATAATATTGTAATTATTTTTGGTATAATAAACTTTTTAATAACATTTTCTTCGCATTTCTACAATTTCTATTTAAAAAGATAAAAGTGAAAAATTTTAATTAACATACTTTCAAACAAACAATGACGAATTTAAAAGGTACTGATAATGTGATGTATTTACTGTATGTACTTATTGAATTGAAATGTCTTAAAAGTTACAATAGTAACCCACGATATCTATAAATTACTTTCATAGACCAACGTAACAGCCATCAATTAAGTTATTTTAATCGACACAGTGGAAATTGTGTTCTTCTCTCTTAACATTATACAGTACAACTTTTCATTTCTTGTACTAATAAGTAATTTAAAAATATAGTAAAATTAACAACATTTACCTAATTTCTTTGTAAAAATTTCTGAAGTATTCGTAGAAAATTTGTCTATATGCGCGCGCCGTTCTTTAATTATATTTAGATAACTGCCTTCTACATCAAATAGAATGAGAAAATGTTTGTGTGAAAATGTGTTTCCGAATAAATCTATATTGAAAACATTTAACATTACATGGCGTTTGAAAAATACTATTTTATGAAATAATAAATACATACTGACGTTTGAACGCGCGTTAGCGAAAAATGAAACGATGTCACAGGGCAACTTACCCAAACATCTTTCATTAGTCATTTTACTTTTCGCTAGATAAGGTATACATACAAAATGGATGAAAAAAGGTGAGCAGGTTATATACCTGATATCAACTAATGGAAATAAAATAACGTATGTTATAAGCATGTCAATACTTGAAAACTACGAAATTTGGCTCACTTTTGGACATTAACTATTGATAGACATATAGATCTGGCAATATGTTTTTTTTTTCAATCAATAAACCATTAATTTAAAAAATGTAACAACGGGCTTATTGCCAAACACTTTTACATTTTCTGGTCATACATTGGAACAAATAAGCATACTGCTAATAAGTAAAAAATGAAAGTTTCCACGCATTAATTCCATGGTCTAATGTCTTCTCTGGAATCGGCAGTAAAAACAGAAAGTGAAATGATCCATTGTATGATAATTTCAGCGTAAAAGGTTCCTGCTATAGAAATTTTTATTGTTTTTTGATTTACCGCCTATCGATGCTCGTAAATTTTTAAACAATGAGAACTGTACAACTATGATTACCACTAATTGATTACCCGAGCTTGCCCGAGAATTTATTTTTGCCTAATTTCATTCTGTGTCCTTCCTTTTAGGACGCTCTACACAATTCTTATTTCTACAAAATTTCCTAAAAGTCCAGTCGATGACACTATTTCTAATCATCTTCTCTAATGTTACTAAGAAAATGCGTATCACGTAATGTGAAAGTTAAAAATTGTTTTGGTGCCTGGAAGAGTTTCCCTTTCCCACATTTGCAGCATGCACCAGCAGCTTCTGATAAAGACTTTTTGACTTTGGAGTCACTATAGGTAATTTTCATTTTTTTGATATTAACAGTTGCATGCTACGAGTAATATTTGTGTGGTTATGAGGTCTAATTCTAAAATATTGCGCGGTACTGGATCGTACTGTTCTACTATTTTTGTGAGGAGTAGCTTTAGTGGGCTTCCAATGAGTGGTGATTTGATTGAACTACTTACAGCTGGTTACGAAAATGTGTAGATTTTTCTGTGGCTGCCATTTTTATCAACACAACAATCTACAGTGCCAAAGGTTATCGGGGTTGGGTGCAAGATCCTTCCTATGTAAATAAATTTCGATTTGTAGTAGCGAACGTAAAAATAAGTTGCTCATACAGTAACAGTGTCCAAGTTTGAAATAGTTCCTTCTGATAATCTGGTGTCACTACCTATTCCAACTTTGTTGAATATTTTTTTCACATTAATTGGTAATTGCTTAAAAGTATTCTATTGGAAACTGCATGCTTATTGACAAATTTTAATTTAAACCGTACACCTGGTTCAATCACATGTTAAATTTCCGTAAACTAAATCAAACAGACGCCGCTGGCAAAATTTTCCACCGAAGTTCCTCGAAAATTATACATCCACATGACAGATCCTCGATTATTATTTCACAGTGCATAGATAACATTTTGGAGAGTTATACTCATTTTATCGTTTTCCAATGATTTATCGTTATTGATGCACCCAGTTATATATTAAACGAGTTCAAATTTCAAAATCCATTTGATAATAACCGGCGGTAAATATTAAGAAACGAGGTGCAAAGCGCGGGGAAGAAGAATCAATTATTAATTCAGAAAGTGTGCGAAGACAATGAGAGATGACTCGATTTACGGGAATTATAATGGCTGCTTACAGGAATTTACGCGAGTGGCACCGAGTAATAGAAATCTTAATTAAAACAAGGGGGAAACGCAGACGGCGCGCAGTTGCTGTTTTTAAAGGAAATGTAAACTGAAAACTGTTTGTATAGAAACACCGTTGTTATGTGGGTACATTACTCGTTAACAGTATTTGGATTTATTAGCTTCAAAATAAAATTTAATTTCAATTAAACAAGGTATGAATGAAACTGCCACTGCCTACGACTGCCTACTACTCCTGTACTAATGTGTAATCAGGAGACAAACGTTTTGCATTTAGCGAAATAATATTCTGCGCCACTGTGGTACGCCGAATCTGTAATTTGCAGGTATTCCAATACATGGGCCATTATTGCTAGAGAACTGTGAAATACGTATCATGGAAATTGGATTACAAAGTTCAATCCCGGCAATCTCTCGATTCTCCTCAAGGTGGCAAATTTAAATACCCATGTTGAGGTGGACTATATTAATAGTGTAATTTTTGAAAAAGATCCACCAGTGATAACTCTGTTCTATTTTTATTAAAGGTCAAATTAATGATACCGGCGATTCTTATTAGGAGAGGAACTGACATCTGTGATAACGTTAGATATACAATTTTATCTCCCTAAGCAGAGTGGCTACCCTCCTGCAAATTATTAGGTAACGTAGATTGAGTGATATCTTATACGGAAGGAATTTTAATCCTATTTATAACGCTTCGTGTGAAAAGTGACTGATGTAGAACGGTCATAAAATTTATATAATTTTTAAATTTACTAAATTGCAAGTTTTGGACAACCTCGTAAGCGTTTTATGTAAACGACCTAGGCACCTGAATCTTTTATTGAAGCAATGGTCTATCTAAGAATATATAGTTTGGATAATGAGTCAATATCTGCTAATATCGAAACTTACTACTGGATATGTTAATCCAAACATTTTCCTGAAAAAGTACAATTTTTCAGAGAGAATAGGAAAAAAGTTAAGTCTTCATAACACGAAAATCGGTTCTGAGTACATCATTTCAGCGGATCAAACATGTCACCTTCGTGTTGTGAAATATAATGGTTGTATGATGAGACCATAGAATGTTTGATCGTTTAGGAAATTTGTACTTATGATGTACCGAACTAATGAATTTTATTTTTGGATAAATTAGGTATTTTTGGTGAAAAAAGTTCATTGATTATAAATGGAACAAACAGATTTACCAGGCTTCATTATGGGGTAATACTATTGTTTCACCCTCTTTAAAAAGTGAAATTTAAGTGTTAATGAAAATAAACGTTGACAGTCGAATCCCTCTTTTCTAATTTCACTTGTCATACAAAATTTGATTACAATTTAGAAGACTGACCCCATGACTGTCAATAGAGTGACTTGTGTTAAACTCAAGCAAACTGCCAGTAAACGTATGTCTTCGCACGGATTTTGTTTCAATCCACACCACCTAAGTTACGGCTCTAAACATACCCCCAGTTACCTTCTCTAGTCCTCTGAACGTAAAGCTTTACTAGGTTTCCAGTTTCTTGCAATTTATAACTATTACATGAACTACACCTCCTATCCATCACTTCGGTAAAGCAAAATCGGAGGCCTAAGGCCTTACTACCGAGTTTAAAGTTTTTAACTGTTCTGTACGTCAAAGTAAAAACCACAATACTAAAATTTCCTCCCATTTTTCACCCATCAGAAAGTAAAATCACAGTTCTAGTATGTCTCCTAACTAGTTTGGAATATATATATAGTATAGAAAGAAATATATAGAATATATAGTTTAATAATTTCTAGCTATTCCGCCACTTAAATAAATTTCATCCACTCTTCTACCCCATCGGGCAAAAAACTATTCCTTTATAAAGTTTAAAATTTGTAACTACTCAGAATAACTAACTATTATTGAATTTTACTACTTCTCTGATAGTAAGCGATAAATGTTTCAGGATTAAATTTTCTAGGTATTCGGAACTGTTAAATAAATTTCAACATCGCTCGATAAATAAAATTTGGGTTTTTAATTTTTTTGGGATACTTTGTGTCCTAAACTATAACGTTGCAGAGTATATAGGTTCCAACTACTCGAGGAGTACCTCAGAATTAAACCGACCATAATGAATTCTACTTTTATTTTATACCCTCTCGAAAAGAAATACTCGAGGGTTTTAGAATTTTCTGCACCTATTGTGGACTGAAGATAGAAGCGTGCAAAGTTTCAAGTTTTCGGGTAATCGGGTTTGGAAGGCACAGAAGTAATTGCTTTAACATTTCCATTCATACATACACTTATACTCGTACATAAGGACACTCTATATAATACATTAGATAATTAATTATAGATATCCCGTTCTTCTCCTAAGGCCTAACAACCTATTCGCTAAAGATAGGTCAGGTGGCCATAATAGTAATAATACATGTCGTAATCTGACCCCATTCTGGGACACGCTCAATTGACAATACTACTCCGCAATAAAATGCACGGAACACACAATATTACCCCTAATAATAAGTATTTAATGGCGCCCGCAACAGCGTACGACCCTTATAGTTTTGCGGTTGGAACTGGGGAATTTTTCCTCGGTTGGATGAGAATTTATCTCTCCCAAGATCAAAGGGGAACTTTACTAAAACATATCAGCTGCTTGTTCTTCAAAACAAACAGGTATGGAATTCACCAAATGATTTTATTACGTCTTAGATCATTAAATCAAAACTTTGTGTGGGAATCGTTTTATGAAACTTAAAAATGGTGAAGTCTCTATCGGATTACTTTCTCAAATATTATTTTATTTTGATAATGGTATGTAAAATATTGTAAAGCTGGGACACAATTTATATTTTCGGAAAATTACTACCATTAAAAGTTGTGTATTACCCAAAATATAAATGCATAAATAGGATTAACAGAGTACATATATAATGCGTGCTTAATGCATATTATTATTGTGTAATATCAAAAGTAATGTGTATACCTTTTACAATCTAAAAGTTTACTTCATGTCAACGTGTTATAAAAATTTAATACAAATATTCGGCAGTGGAATAAAATTCAAAATTTAAAAAATTCTTGAAGCGAATTTCTAGAAAATTTCCAAGAATCGAAGACAACAAGTGTAAAGTGCATTCAGAGAAGTTTTAGCTAAAAATGTTATTAAACTTTATGACATATTCAGTAGTGCCACAACAATTTTGCCAACAACAAAACAAAGCCAGACATGCTATTAAATTCTAGATATTGAACGCATATATTCATTCAAATAATATTTACAAAATGTAAATTAATTACAATAAATACATTTGAATTACTACCTATTATAGAGACACATTTACGACGATTTATCGAGTTTCTTTTAGTTAGTAGTACCTTTTAGGGTAGTTTATTATATACTACTAATGCTACAGTTATGTAATCTACTAATTCTGCTATTTGTGATAAAAATACAATGGAATGTTCATGTAGTATGTGTATGAATATTATTGCAAACTACCACCTCTACATTAGTGTTACGCTGTTTATTCAGACTTTTATGTATTAATTTGCACTGCTCCAGCTGCATTATTGTATATTCCCATATGGGAGTCCGTATGAGTCGCACTGATATATACAAAGAGAATTTTTAGTACCTCATTCTACTGAATTCCTTTAACCAATACAATAAAGTGTGATATACAAAAGGAGTTATAAATGCACATTTTGTTAATAACACTTCTTATTCGAAATAAACCACAAACTATGGGGATTACTTTACTTATTGTATTATATTTTACAATTACAATTACAATTAGAATCTATGCTTCCAATTACAATCTGTGTTTAAACCTACTTTTCGAGAACACGGAAAATGAAGGAAGGAGAATAAAATGATAATACAGTACAAAAAGGGATCAATTAAAATAACTAAACTTATTGAATGTGCCAAAAACAGTTTTTATCTAAAAGTAAATGAACAAAATACAACGTTAAACACATAATAAGTGGTGGAAGCATCAGATCAAGATATTTGGAATTACACGTTACCTTATTTTTCGGTACGACGAGTCCAGGATAGATTCCGATTCTCCAATTTAGCAGGAAATCTACTTTCACACATAGGAACCGGATCGAAGTCATTTGATTGATTGACGAATTAGAGAAAAACATTATCTCTTTTTACATTCGTAAAGTTTTTCGTGCAATTCCAATCTTTGCAAAGTTTGCGAAACTATATATGTTGATGTATTTGGTCAGTTTTCATTTTTGTACATCCATCAATAATTTTCCCGGCGATATTGGATTTTCTCAGTTCATAAACTTCCCGTCGTCTAGAATCACCACATTAAATTCTTATCATCGAAAGATAAATTCTGTCAGAGATTAATGTCGCAAGGAATGAAAATAATACGCGCCATGTACAGAATTTAATCAGAGGAGCATGTTCGAACGTGAGCAAATTTTCCTTTACCCAATGAGCGAGAACGATTTTCTTCTACTTGGTCTGATTGTCTCTCTAGCGGAAACAAACGGCGTTATGGGAACATGGGTAAGCAGTTTTTACAGGTTAGGAGAGAAAGAGTGAAGCGGTCCAAAGGAAGAGAGGTGTATTTTTCTGCAGAATGAAAATTCCGATGTGATTTTCATTCGGTTTGAAATAAAAGAGCGTTTATCCGGTCCTTTACTCTTCGACGCGTATTGCTCAATGGTCTTTAATAAAGGATATTGCGCAGATTTTACGACGAGTCTGCGAAATTTATGCGCTCCCCGGGATAAATTTGAATGGAAATTGAATACTTTACTAGCTACTGATACTCAATGGACCGAACAAAGCCAAATAAGTGTATGCTATTTTCAAATTGTGTACGAAGACATTGAAAATACAACGTCACCTACGAGCGATCACTGATATTAATTTTTAGTCTTCAATCAAACAAATGTACTTTAATAGGCAGGAACTTTCGTTCGTTTATCAATCATAAAACAAAGACTTTACGTACAAATTCACTTGAAGAAATATGGCAAACAATTTCATTTTAACGAATTTTGTCGGTAAGGTATTTAGTTAAGAAAAGTCTGTAGAGCGTATGCAAATTACTTAGACAGCACTGAAAACTTAATTGTACCGAAACAGTTTCAGAATTATGTTCGAAACACGGTAACACGCGAACTTCAGGAAGGATACAATTTGGTGATATAACTTCAAACTTGACAATATTCAAACCATATACTATTGAAAATATATTTTCGCACTGGAAAATAAAGTAACACATCAGGTCTTCTAAAATTGTGTTAACAAGTTTAAATTTAGATATTGGAAACAAATTTCGAAGAGAAGAATAAACTTGTCTTACCTTCACCAATTTTTCTACTGCTTGTTTATATATATTTTTTGAAACTAGTTTTTAAACTATTTTTAACATCAACTCAAGATGAAATTGACAAAACATTTTTAATTGAATATCGATAGGGAAATTTATTTAACAACGCAATGCTAGAATGCTTCTATTAAATCACTGTCTTTGCCAATTAATATACCTTCCTGGTCGCATATTTTTTTTTATAATTAGAGATCAAAAGTGATAACAATCTATGTAGATTTTCAAAAGGCTTGAGAATTGCATCATGGATCATAGTACTCAAGAGTTGTCATATTTACAGTCTTCATCTCAAAGCCACTTTACGTAATGTATGTGAGTCTCTATTGTTAAAATCCCGTATTAACGAAGTATGAAAGTCATAGTGGTGTATATTTAGTAAAAGATGAACAATGAAAATAGCTGGTTTACACACATATATTAAGTAATGTTAATTTTCTTGTAAATGCCTTGTATCTATTAAAATGTGGGAGGTACTTTCTGTTCCTATTCCTCTTGCAGTTCGTATCGACTAATTTGAATTGCACAATCTAACCATGATATATTATATCAGTTGATTGTTTTAAAACTTTAGTAATATGTCTGAAATAACTTATTGAATGAAATTAATGTATGCATGCTCAGTTAATGCCCAGTAATTGATCGCGTGTAGTGTTCGTAATAAATAAAAACGCCGTCGAGTTGCTCCAAAAAAATATTGTTTATATAATATGAATAGAGAATAATAGGAAACAACCGCCATAAATAATAGAATTTTGTAATTTGAAAAAAACGAAGTACCTATCAATGGAACCTTATTCCACGTTTTCCACCCTCGTGACACAAGTCAACTTAGAAATAAGCCACCTAAATATAAAATAAAACACCTTCCACAGGAGTAACATTCGTACACGTTTCAAATACGTACACTTACCAAGTCGTATATTTTATTTCCATGGACGTGTCTGACACGACAAGGCATTATACGACCATAAAAGTATGTTATCCCCAAAAAATTAATGTAACTCCCTTAAATTTCTCGACACTGTAAACGTGTAAAAGGTGCTGAGTAAATACTGTGAACATAACTGTATATCATATAAGGCATAGTTATTCGTTTCGCAGATAAAAAAAATGTATTTGAACAGCTCCATTAACAGCTGCAGTTTTATATATTAAACTCTGTATGCAAATGTTGGTTACGCTGTTTAGGAAAGTAGGAACTATATTTGAAAGTTAGAATATTAAACTCTGAATTTAAGGGACATAGTGTGTCTAGAAAATTTACCGACAAAAAGGAAAAAATTCTAGAGGCGCAAAAATGTTTTTATGTCGCAAAAATTGTTTATTTTTGTATCACGCTTCCAGAGTATGAGTGAAATAAAATTTTTGTAGTGCTAGTTGAAAATTATCCACAGTTAATAAATACAAAATCTGAAGTAAGCACATATTACCTGTCCAAAAATGTTGAAATTCTAGTAAATAAATAGGGTATTACTGAGGAAACTCCTCTTTGAATTACTTCAGAACAGCCAAATTCTTGTCCTGTAACAAAATTGTAATAACATATTATATACAAATATATTGAAATTTGCCCAAAATCTCTTTATCTTAAATATAATATAATAAATGTAGCAACACAAGTATTCAGAAATTATGATTCACGACTATACGACTTACACACCTTCCAATTATCTTTTTACTCTCTCATAAGATATACTATCAGGCTTCAGATAACGTGGAGACAGCCCATATAGAAATGAATATTTCAATATTTTGTGTATATAAATGCATATTCAATAATTTACTTGTTCCGCTTCACACAATCTTATAGAATTACTACATCTTTGTAGGTAAGGCATAAGTAACGATAAAGACCGACTATTTCTGAAATCCTTGTAGAAGAGGAACTGATCTTCCCTCCCTTTCTTCTTGTGAATTATCGTCTCTTCGCAATTTTCTTCAAAATGGCAGTTTTTAGTTTTGAGTTTTATTGATGTTCTTCAAAACAACTCCGGTTCACACGACTTAAATTTTTAATAACTACGAATTTCACTTAATTTTTCACACATTTCTCTCTTTAAAATAACATATTTGTTTATAACCTCCTTACGAGTCGCTCGAATTCTTACCGATAGGTGATTAGACGTTCTATATGAACAGCATAAACTAAAGAGTTAACGTAACCCGAAATACAGAAAACATACATCGAGTTCTCTTGTCATATCGACTTAACATATAAGTAAAATTTGCACACATTAACAGGACCAATAAAACTTTGAAAGGGTTCATAAATTTAAATATTTGTCGGTTGCAATTACCTCAGACAACGACGTAATAAATACAATCAACAGTAGTGCACAAAGTGGCAATTACTGCAGATTTGCCCTGAGAAATAGTCTTAAAACATGTCTCGAAACAGGAAGAAAAACCTGTATCACGCAATTATAAGATTAATCACGACATACGCATACAGGATGTGAAAGCTGAAAAAACACAACAAGAATCGGTTAAGAATTACTGAGAGAAGAATTTTAACGGAAATTCATAGACCAACAAAATACACACAATCACATATCGCACTAGTAAGAACAGGGAACTGAAGTATAATCACCCGGACATCCCCAAGATAATAAAATCAGAAAGACTAAGACGGAAAGGACATGGTAAAAGACAAGAAGAACAGCGATTAATTAAACCAGTGTAGGGAGAGGTTCCGGAAGAAAAAAGGTTAATGGGAAGGCCTAGACTGCGTTGGAGAGAACTTAGCATGAGACCTAAGAACTCTAAATATTGATCGCGCCGACGAAATTATGATGGATCGCGACATATAGAGAGTGTGTGTGTAAGAGAAAGAGAGAGAGAGAGAGAGAGAGAGAGAGAGAGAGAGAGAGAGAGAGAAAGGGAAAGGGAGGGAGAATAGTAAAAAATATTATAATATAAATGTACCTATAGTATATTTATATTTTTAGGCTCAAATTAAAAGTGAAATTAATTTCAAATAAGAGAAACACTTTTCGATAAAATATTCATAGACTCGACCCAACAGACATGCCGTTTAATTGAATTGTGTAATTTTCAGTTGTTAGAAAGCACACATCCACGTGCCAAATTATCATGGAAATTTTGTAATGCTTTTATAAGACACTAATACAGGTCGTCGACATTTTATTATATTTGTAACATTATACATTTTACCAACACTACAATGAACAATTTGAATTGGTCCAATTAATTTACTTGATACCTGTAAAACAGTAATTATCCACCAGACACATAATACTTACTCACATTTGGGGTACTAATAAATGTTTTAATAAAATAGATCCACCGCTGCACCGAGGTGGATATATTTAAATATCAATGTGTAATTTTAAAACTAGCGTCACTAATCGTCATTAGAAATCAACAGACTAAAACTTACGGATGTAATACTAGAGAAAAACCCGAGGGAATACTTCCCCGCTCTTAAATATCCCTCGTGAGCGACACAAATTCCTAGAAGAACCCCAATTGAGAAAGGTTCGTAATGAAGTTTACTCTGAGTGAGTAAAAATAGTTCACTGGTAATCTTTAGATGTAGCAACGTTAACCGAACAACGGCGAGAATTGCGTCAAAGTAACAAAAATTTATTTTTTCCAAAGGAACTCCAGCGGTTTTAATTATGCATTAAGCTGGCTAATTTTCCAGCAAAACGCTGTAATTGTTTTCGTTTTAATTTTCGGGGAAAAATGCCGAAATAACCTCATATGAGGAACCAACTCCGGAAGATCGATATTTATTGGAGCTTAGCAGCAGTTGGAACTGGAATAGGAAACTAATTATTTGTTGCAGTTGCAATCAAGAAGACGACGATATAGACATTGGCTCGCTGTGACTTGCTTTTGAACGAAGTTTAATTGAATATTAGAAATTTTAAACCCTTCTACGACTCAAGCAATTACCGGGATTCCCTTGTGGCCTTTTTCGTGAAAAGCTTATTTAGAGAAATTTGCCGCATTGATGTGAATTATTGCAGTAATTTAATTCATAATAAATGCCAAAATGGTTTCATCTTGGGAAATCAACAGAGAGCGCATCATATATTCTGAACAAACATGTACGTGCATTCATGTATGATTGATCAAGGACGATTTGTTGGCGTGCTCATCTTCAATCGCTATTTATCTCAAATTCAAAATCTTCCGATAAGATTAGCTTAAAATGAACTCCAGCGCATACAAAAATTTCGTTTATCTCAAGGAGCTAGCAAATTGTATATATACATATACATTACGCAATTTGTTTCTTTGCAATATAAATTAAAAAGAGTCCTTAAGATGAAACGAGTAACTTATTAGGGGTGAAATCGACTTCAAATATGGTACAAAATCAAAAACAATTTGGTAATCGAATTTTCATGAATCGTCGAAAATCAAATGCATGTACGATAGAAGACAGCAAACATCAATTCCGTAAGCTTCAAACGCCCAAAAAAATCGAGTTAACGAGTTATTTGCTCAATAAATTTTCGACTTTCCCCTTGGGGAATGTTTCGCTCGCCTGTAAATATTGCCGAATCAAAAAATAATCAACACAATAAATTTTAAAAAAAAGGCATTTAAAATGCCTAGTAACTAAGTCAATGAAAACTTTTCTTATTTTCCTTTTTTTTAGGTTTAGCGATAAAACCGTAAGGGTTCCTTTTATTGCGTTCGTGCTTTCACCGATGCTTCCAGAGAGATTTGAAAAATCCACTCGATTTTATTGCCAGTTCGCATCGGCATTATGGAAAATCCAACCTATTGGGATCGTAAAAACCTATGAAAGTTGACAAAATGAAAAAAAATTCAAATGGCAGTCATTACACTCACGTACTCTTATTGCAGACCTTTTTGCTCTTTTCTTGACGTTAAACTCTAACAATAAATTAAATAATACAATATCTAAATGAATTCAGAAGCGGAATGGGAACTAGAGAAGCACTGCTTGCAATGACGGTACTATTATAAAAGTGCGGAGAATACAACAAAAGCGTGTTCATATGTTACGTGATTATCAAAACGCGTTTGACCGAGTCCAACACGATAAGCTTATCCAAGCACCAAGAAACATAAGCCTAGATTTCAAAAGCATGTCTAACCAAAAATCTATATTACTATCAAACAGCTGTAAACAGCGAATGACTTGTGAATGTCCTACTATTTGCGTTTGAATAAACACAATTATTTGCCTAAATGCAAATATAATAGACATTAAACAATAAATAAAACAAAAATAAACGTGGATTTTACTGAGTTCGGTCAAACTAATATGAGTGTTTAAACGCTAGATCTGCTTAATCCTCAATGTTTGAACGTTGATAAATTCTCATTTCCGAATGGTTTTACACTCTATTCCCTACTAAAAATGTATTGGAGGAAGACGTTTCACTGATATCGTATGATGATTAAATAGCTTACTACAATAGTTGTCGACAAAGAGTCGGGTATACCGTTTTGCCAGTCCCAACAGTTCCACTAAGTACGAACTCACGATACACTTATATTTACAAAACGTTTAGGGGTTGTAAATTTTAGCGATGTTAGATGACAAATTCATCTGGTGTTAACGTAGCAAAGTGTAGTTATAGTGAATTATTAGAGCGGAAGTAATTATCCTTCACAACATTTGGAAAATGTTAAAGAACTTGCAAGGAAAATACCTCTGGCAATTAAAACTGAACAGAGCGAACTGAAGTCAACTAGGCGAATGAAATTTCTGACCGGAGAACGTCAGGACCAGTTTGTTCCGGATGCAAAGCAAAAAGTCGCGCAAAAGAAGGTAAGACGATAAAAGCAATACTAGATGAAAATCGACGACACAGTACGTGTTAATTACATAAATGTACATAATGTTTCTTCCATCGAGAGGACACACTATGACGCATTAAATATCTTAAAATAATTATTTCTTGCATCTGAAAAAATAATATGGGTACTACGATATATGTACTATAATTCCCACTTTACGACGAAGCCACCCTTCGAATTTGGTAACATGAAGTCTAAAGTACCCTGTATAACTGGTATTGCATATTATCTATATGTACTAAGATATTTAATATCTATCTGCAGTTCATATTACAATAGTAATATTTAAATAAGTAGAAAACAAATAAACGAGAGTTAATAAGTTAGAATGTATAATTAGAGTTCTTAATCAATTATTCACAGATTGTCGAACATAACAAATCTTGTATCAGATATCAAAAATACCAACACTCAACATCATTCGTTTGTAGTGGAGTCTAACTGCACTAAAACACATTGTATCCCTAAATGGAAAGGAACAACACCAGATAATATCCGACAGCTGCTTTAAGAGAAGCAACTTAAACACACACTTTCCTAATGGGTTTCTAGGAAAGCACTCTAATCTTTCCTGCTAGCTTGGCTCGAGGATTTCCATCTGGATTTCGCAAGAGAGAATTCCTACAGGACAAGATTGGATAACGTCCGCGCCCGTGCACCTATAGATTGCTCCAACACGCAGTTAAACTGCTGCTGATAAGGCGATAAACATTTAACGCGATGATCCCGGAGACTAGCGGCAATGGATGAACTGAAGGGTTTCTAGGAAGAAAGATATCAAGCGGTAATTAATTTACGTTATTCCCATTTCGTATATCTGTGTTCATTTAGATGTATGGAATTCCGGACGTATTTAACACCTTGTTCAATTGCTCTGGATTATTGGAGAACAGATGCGCCTACTATGCAATCCACGAAACTATTTATACCGTGTTTCTGTTGATTGTCGAAGTCTGTTTCTGTAATTTTTTTAAAAGTAATTGGTTCACTGATAATTTAATTCATAATTACTTAATTATTCATCATTAAATTTTTGGCAATGTAACTTTTTTTCCAAGCATTTTCGTCTGCTGTCCCAATTTGTTTCCAACGGAGTTTGTCTAAAGTTACCGATTTTTGCACTAACTCTACAAAACCGTTTCACGTCCATAGTGATCAAATATGTTGATTTAATAATACTTCCTTTACATCTGAAATAATGCACAATCACTTTCGAAAAATTTGTTGGAATAAAACTGTCTGTATTCAACTTTCCATTTACTGGTTGTGCATTAGCTTCCTTCAGTGTTTCCCCACTGCTTTTTTAGGATTTCTGCGACACTTGTTTAAGTCATTTTGTATTTTCATATTTAATATCTTTTCTAGGATTATCTATTCTTATTAAGTATCTTACCCATTTTAATTTCGCTCCACAAAAAATTTTCTATTTAGTGATTTCATTCGAAGTTTATTCCTAAGGTTAGTTATTTCTTACTATATTTGGTCTCTTTACTCCTGTCACTTTTTTGTAGCTATCAGTAGGTCCTTCTGATTATGATTCAATATCAAGTTTTAAGACTCATAAGGTCGTCTCGACGAGAACGTAGTATTAAGTACTGTCAATTTGCGCTTGCAGATATTTCCTTCTTTGTTTTCTATGGTTTTCTTGTAGAAAATTCTTATATGTAGCATTGTACGTTCTTTTTACGTATTACTATACTTTCCCCTGCACTCCCTTCTTCAAATTATTTCCAAATACTTGAATACATCAATTTGCTTTAACTCCAATCGTCAGTGGATACATTGGATTCTATTGTAACCGATGTAGTTGTGGTATTATGTTGTTTTATTTATATCGTAACACCCAAGGATATGAAGAATCCTAGAGAATTTTAACTCAAGTTATATACAGCGAATAGTGAAAATATCCTAACACTAAATTTATAAATCCTTTTTTCAGGTTCCAGATTTGACTAACCGTTTGTCGTTAATGAAAATATTGGTTATTTTTGTAATTTGAAACAGAGAAAGTGATCTAAACTCACGGCATTTAATCGATATCCAATTAAAAGTATTTATCGAATGGTCTCTTTTCGCTATCGTTTTAAATTAACAGCAAAAATTAAATCGATTAATATTAAATTAGTGAAGACGTCTCGGTTCCCATTTGAGGCTTGCTTTTAGTAATTAAAGGTACTAAGTAGTATATTATTTCGGCAAATTGCCAATACATGTCGAGATCAAACGCAATACTCCTGAGCAATGTAATTAAGTTTCCAATCCAAAATTTAAACGAATCATTGGAAAGAAATCGGCGGTTTCCAAGTTGTTTTATTGATTAAATTGATTCCTGCCGAATGTCGCCTTTATACATGTCTTATATTTTATTATTTACTAACATTTACTAATACTAATATTTACTATTCGTAAAATATTTTACCACCGGCATAAAAATTTTCTACATATTTAAATGTTTGATTTCCCGATTTAATCCCGGCGAGAGTGAGGCCAAGACTAAGGCAAATCTTGGTATCGTGTCCATATCGTGAAGCCATAAGTTCAGCATATATTGAATTTACATCCTGAACGTATATTTCACTTTTAAATTTTTTGTTTAGTATGTACGAGTGTATTTTGCTTGTGAAATCTTACACAAATGACAAGAGTTCGGCCAACTGTTATGAAACACTGTCTATGTCTACATGTTCACATGTCTAAACTAATTTGTTTGATGTGCAGTTTCCATTTAAAATCCATCTAAAGGTTACTTTTGTATACCAGTGTCTACATATCTACCAGTTGTAATTAAACTGAAATAATACTTTAACTTGAACCACCAAAATAGATTACCGAAAATTCCAAGAAAAAAGAAATTAATATTAAAATTATGGTGTATCCGTAAAACCTTGCTTTAACAAACCCACCCATTCATGCATATTCGAATTTGGTAATTTCGTACCAAAGTGTTATAATGCCGTATAATTTTCATTGGGTCTTGTATTACTCAGTAATTTTCCATCATTAACGCCCTTGTGATAATTTGGCTGAGTTTAAACGGAAAGG
Organism: Cryptocephalus primarius; assembly: GCA_963576515.1. Taxonomy (NCBI): domain Eukaryota; kingdom Metazoa; phylum Arthropoda; class Insecta; order Coleoptera; family Chrysomelidae; genus Cryptocephalus; species Cryptocephalus primarius. Next base: position 18,841,712 of record OY754936.1, on the reverse strand, counting down.
GACCAAATTGGAAAAAGAATGAATCAAAATTATTATCCATTTTAAGTCGTACTAAAGTTAAACAGTCGCGCTTTGATCAAGAGTAGCACAGAAATCATTACCTCTAATTGTAATCACCAGTAGGGTTTTAAAATTACAGTCCTTCGAGAGAAAACACATGCAAATGTAATATTACGGAGGCGATAGCTCGGTGAATGAATAACATGAACATCGAGAGCCGATTAGCGCTCTAAGAATATAGATTAGTTTGGAGATTGCGCAGTCGAAACGAATTAATAAATAAAATATTACTACGGGTTTAAATTGCCAAACCTAAGAAACAAAAATGACAACTGAATTACAATTTGGAGTGATTTCATTTCAATTTTGATCATAATTTAATAATCTTTAGACTTACACTATTACTTAATTTTAACCGTGACCTATTAGATTGATTTGGCCACTGCTTGGATTTTGGACACACATTTTCGTAATCGAGTCATCTGCACTGGCTTAATTAAGTCTCATCTGGAATATACTTCATCTGATTAAACACTCTCTTGCCGCATTAACAATAGCGCATTTTAGAAAATTTAGAAGAATGTTATAGTAGTTTTGATTGAAATTTGAGTGCACTGATTAGTTACTTAAATTGGAATCTTTATTAAACATACATTCTTTTTGAGTCCATTAATCAAGTAAATATTAGCCATCTGCCCGTCAAAATAAATAAATAAATAGATGATTAAATAAATTATCGTATATTCAACAATAAAAAATTGTAACGATATTTAGTAGACAAATTAAACAAATATTATCGTTGACGGTATGTGGAATGGAATACTAATAAATCTGAGATGCGATAAGATTATAGTCAAATTCCACAGTTTCTCCTGATTTTAAATTAAAATCTGAACTTTCAAAATAAAATATCCTTTTAATCCAAAAAGTTCCTAAAGTGAATCGAGTAACAGAGCTAAGTTTTATCGTTTAATTAAAATGCTAATTAAAATACAAAATTAAAGTAATCTGAGTTGAACTTCAATGACAATCTTTTTTCCTTTTATATTTCTCGTCTTAGTTGTTTAATAAAAGGTATTATTGGTTCAATCTCGTCCAGATTCTCGCATGCATTATATTTAGTCGAGAAAACGGGTTGTATTATTTCATTACTATAGCATCGGACTTTAAAATTTTATAAATACAGGGAAATGAAAAGTAAAATTTTGATTACTTGTGACGTGACAAAAGAATTTGGTAAAATAAGGAGTTTTTACAGACCCTTTTACTGAAAATGCATAACAACTTTGAAATCACTTAAAAATCAATATCAAACTTTTCCGGCCGTATTTTAGCCACAATAAAGAAAGGGATTTGAAATTTAACCCCCATAAATTCGGATCGGCGCTAGTAATATCGAAATGCGGCAATCCAATAAGATCGTCTCTTTTTCTCCTTTTTCGCGATATTTTCTAACTAAGAAAATTCATAATGGAAGTAGTTCGTAAAAGTTTGCTCATAATAAATTTTCAATTAATGCTGAGCTTAACTGGGAGCATTATTGAGATTTAATTTTCCAACATTTTTGTTGATTAACTTCATTTTTACCTAGGCAGTTTTAAAAATTAAACCTTTTTCGGTATTCGTTTTTAAAGCTTTAGCGGTGTTCTACAACACCTTATTAGAAAAGTGACTACTCCCATTTAGATATTGAAGTTGATATTTATACCATAATAAGCGGCTAATGGGAAACGTAATGCACAGTTTACTACGTTCTGAAACGAAAATAACGCATTTATAGGCAAAAATTTAACTACAGAATATTCACGTTTATGGTTTAAACGAAATCAAAACGCTCTCCCACACACCCAACTTCTTGGATGACACTTTAACGGGATATTTTTATTAGTGCTAGCGCAAACCACTAGTCTAGTGCCATTTAACTCTCGAATGGATATGACTTCCATCGTAAAAATTTCGCTGGAAAGCCCTTTTCTAGTCTATTAATTTTTCCTAGGCTTTCAAAACTTTATGTCATTGGAGAATGATGAATTAAGTTCCTAAAGCAAACGTTTTAAAACTGAGCTTAAAAATTATATCGACAATGCTTGAGAACCAGACCGTTTAGTATACTTGTATTGTCTCAGAGACACTATGTTTCGAATTATTTTATTTCAAGTCTCGAGTAGCTCACAACTTAACCTAAAGAGTTGTGATGATGGTTGAATCATGGTCAAATAATTTATATTATTATATATATTATTTTTCGTAAATAATTCAAAGTTAGAATGGTTGCAACGAACCCTAGAATTGTGTGTGTGAAGCCCACACTCTTCACAAAAGTAATTGCAACGTCCACGCTCATCTTCCTTCTATCTAACGGCTCTGAGTTATAACCGGCCCTTAGAAACCACAATAAATACAATTAGTACAAACCGTTTGTACCAAAAGTATACCACAATTTTTTTTTTCATTACACCTAATACTACGTATATCCTCGAATACACTGTACTTTCTCTGATTTCATAAAATCCATCAGCTAATTTCCTTATTTAAACTCTACATTTGTCTTAAGTAACATTTACCTTCACAGATCCCATGAAACAATCGTTGTCTCAAAGTAATCCAACGTCCGTATATAATTTTATATTATGGCAGTTGTTTCAGTTTAATCGTTCCTGGGCCACTTAGATTTAAAGGTGCTTGAAATTTCGATGAGCACATAATTCATTTGATTCACGGAAATTGATTGACTACCGGCCGAACACAAAACGAATTCACATCCACCTAATCATTCGCATGAAACGCGGTAACTCCCATTGTCAAACGTTTTCATTGAATAGCCTCTTGATCAATTTGCTTTGATGCCCCGATTGAATTTCATGTCATATCTGAAGCGATTCGTCCAGTAAGAAACAGTACTAATCTGAACTTCCGTTTGAATTAATAACCTAAATATACTGGCCAGTGAGTGGAGTAGTGCATTTGCGATTGTCTCTGAATTCGACGTTTAGTTTGTATTAATCGGATTAATTACAAGTGCGAAGCAGTTTAAATCAGGATCTTACATCGCCGTTGTATGCCGTTAACTAAATGGCAATTCTATTACAAGACAGTGTCGTACGCGCTGGGAAATGTGTGAATTTCATTTGAAAAACAGTTGTGATGGGTGTATACGTCACATTGATAAATATTGTAATAAATCTGTTTATAAAACGTTATAAGTATGCTACACTCATAGTTATTCAGGTCACTGAAAAAGAGTGCAAACTTTTTGGGAAAATTAGACAACTTGGTAGAATAAATGGACCCTAATTTATAAATAACATATCTGAATATCGCTTAAGATACTGCCTAACTACTTTGGATGATTCGCTTATTAAATAACATTCGGTTTCAGTAAATTCGTAACTTTGGATCAATTTTCTTCTCCAGTGCATCCAATAATTGCATGTATGCGAAACAGGCATTATCCACGGCTTGTTATTAACTCATTAAAAACATACAAGGTTCAGCAAAAAAGTTGTGCATTTACATCGTTGATTTTAGACGGCCCTCTCGAAGAAAAAATTATGCTAATTTAAACTGAACTACAACAAAATATAATTGCAACATATTTCTGTACTAAACAATTTCAATTTATCAAACAGAAACAAAATATGTAGATTTAATTTTCTATTTAAACAACGTAAGAAACAGAAGACATCCTTTTTTAAAAATAAGTTTTCATTAACATTTTGTCTCACTTGTGATTTTAACATTTTGAAAGTTCCAACAAAAATTCCTTCTTTATTTTCAAAAATATGACAACATTCTCATATGTTACTGGGTGCATTATATCGATATTGCTGATTTGCTAATGTAGAACCCAGTCAATATATGGCTTACAGTAGAGCGTCGCTTATTCGTACTAATGTTCTGTGGAGTAGTTCAAATAACCAAAAATTAGTGTAATCGAAATTCACTAATAACAAGCCATGTATGGTGTTCGATTCGCACATGCTTTTCTCTGATTCATTAGAATCATTCTACGTTTGAATCAGTAAAATTGGATAAGAGGGAAGTACTTTAATTTACACTGAAAAATTAGAGACTGTTAAAAATAGCTTTAATTGAAACTTAGCTAGCTATAAGTATATGGAACAGAACAGAGCATAAAACAATTTCAAATCGTCGTCCAAAATTTCATAGAAGTCATTTATTAACGGACAAAAGCATATGTATTTTTCTCAGCCGTCTAGAAATGTAAAAGCTATAGTTTGGTATCCTGATAAGGCTGCCTGGAATGTAGAACTACCTATTCAGAATTAAGTGCCTCTATCTCTTATTTATGATTAGTAATTCAAAAATACATTCCAAACAAACCCTACAATTGTGTATTCAATTCACAGACTCTTGATGGCTAATCATTTAATAATAATAAATCGATGTAAATCAAAAATCTTTCAATAATTCAATCTCTGAAAAAATCAAATATCTTTTGGAAACTTATAATAGTGTAAACAAGTTGCAAAGAAGACAGAATTGCGAAAGTAATAAAGATTTGAAAAGATTGAGTAATTATTTTAATGCTCTTGACGTTGAATACTTTTGCTCATTAAACTGTTTGAAATTACATTTTAAATCAGTGCATTCTTGTTACTGAATTAATAATATAGACAGATGTAAAAATATAGTATGTATTTAAGGTGCAACTTTTTGTACAGCTCATCCAGAGTATTAAGCATTTAGTAGATGCCACGCCAATAGCATGGGATATAGCGGAGCACCTAGTCTAATGATTTTAACGCCTCATACAAAAATGACGAAATTAACCGTGAATACATAAAATATGCATCAATTTTTCACTCAATAACGATCGCTCAAAAAGCGCTTGTAAGAAATTTGGCTTGCCAAAATCGTATCTATGCGCGCCTGTAGGTTACATTTTCTACAAAAGCAAGTGATTGAATATTGTAACGCTCTCGGCCAATCTAGCACTTTATGCAAACCAATATTCATGCAAATTTCGATTGAATTCCGAAGTTGTTGTTACGTACGCGAAAATTTTTGCGATATGTTTACATATGGTTTGCGTGAAGATATTTGTGACCTGAACCAAAAACTGTTTGTTGGAATTTCCTCGCCTGCGAACCTAATACAAAACAATTTTGTACTCCATAAATATGTTGAAGGGTGTATGAAAGAACTGCAGATACAGACAAAATTACTATATGAAATCAGTACGAATTGAGGTATTGAAGTCATTGATATGAATTAATGCGAACTTATCAAAAATTTTATCTGTTCGATCGAATCAATGAAAGCTTTTCCCGATCAAGCTCAACGGAAGTTCCATCAGAAAGTCCCATCTAACCAAATATCAATGTTTATAATTACTTTACTTGGGTTATCGCGAGCAGATGGCAGCAAAGCACTTCGTTAAATGTTTCCCCTTTCGAAACATTGTCATTGTAAGTAAAACCTCAATCAAAGTTTTCTAATCACGAGCAGAGGCTTTTGCTCACGTAAAATAGCCCTTTAAAATCGCTTAAGTGGAAAGGAGAAAACTTCACCGGGGTTTGTCAAGTGTTGTTTTTAAAGTTTATTTGTTGCTAACGCCAGTTGTAGGGTGTCGTCGGTACGAAATTTTTTTCGAAGGATTACTGAACAATATTTAATGCTGAGTTCGCTATTTCGCGGATAATAATTTAGCTGAGATTTGAAGACGTTACGAAGAGTTTTCAGATTTCGCAGCACAGGCGAATTAGAACAGGAGCGAACATTTTCCTACCGGTTTGATAACACCTTAAAAGCCAAAATACGTTGATGAAATATTTTATGTTATTCTTAAGAAATAAAAAATTTCCAATTTTAATTGAAAGTAAAGAAAGTTTACATTAACGCATAAATAGTAGTGATTTATCTGCTTTTGAATAACTTGCAATCGTTCATATGTGTATTAATTTTTCATTTCTTCCCACTGTTCATCGTCAAAGTGTAGTATTAGAAAAATCCATCGTTGACATGACCTATCCTTTTAGTTTCGTCATAATTATACGTACATAAGTCTAAAATATTCCATAATACAGACAGTAGAATAGCAGCACAATTTTATTAGAATTTTTATTAGAAAATGCTTTATTGGAATTTTTACCCATCTGTTGTTGTTCCATGTATCATGTGTAGAGTAATAAAACAGGTGTAGGGTTCCAAATTACAATTTGAAAAGCAAAAAATTGAAAGGTTATATAAAGATCGCAGCGTGACCTCTGAAAATATTTTTCTCACTAAAACAAATCAGTGAGTCTAACTCTTTCTTAAGGCATCACAGTTCTAAGTGTAAACCCCCTACCCATTTCAACGGTGACACGTCTCCGATCGAGTTAGCTGTGAAAAAGTAACGTGACACAAACTGATAGTGTTTGCTGTCTATCAAAGTCGACCGAGCTTATGAAAAGCCATCAATTTTATTAGTTTTGTAAATGTATGTACGTCCTTGATGCCCCTGTGACCCTGTCGGTCACAAATTAGTTTCCATCGAGGTGCACTTCCATCATTGGCTAGAAACGAGTTTGGTGGTTCGCACTTTGAAAGACATATCACAAGGACAAGGATTAATGGCGGGAGTGAAACGAAGTTGATTTTTTTAATACAACATTTCTCTGAAGCTTGGATTAATGTGATAACTCCGCGAGTTCTGAGATAATTGCACACTCGTCGGGATTTTATGACTACTTAGCTAAAAGCTGCTAAAAGTAATTTCGCAAAGTAGAAGTTTCATTCGAAGGCATATTTTTAAATTGTAATTTGTGCTAGATAATGTATATCGTCTCAAAGGGACAAACTAATATAATTAAATCACTCACCCAAAATTATGGGACAATTTACCTAATTATCTGTTCCAGTGCTGCGTATAATTACGATGAATTCATTCAATCGTTCAAAAGGCAATTTAGAAAGCATAATAAATCGTTACCCTTTCAACCTCAACGTGTGTCACCAATTTAGTTATTTTCATAATGGGAAATTGCTACTTCACAATACGACAGTTGAATAATAACGTGTTCCATCCGCTGAACTTATCACACACTTAGATATGCCTTGTGTATTGTGAAGATTTATGTGGTCGCTTATTGAACTGACTTGATTCTAGAAGGGAATTTAGTTCTCACGGAGTAAATGGATAAAGAACGTTTCTAATCGAGATGTGACAGGTACTATGATTTGATATACATATTTGATAGTAGCTGGGAATTTATTATTTATGTGAATATTCATTTCTCATTACTGACGTTAAACACGTAAAAATATCTCACGGGAAGACTGAAAACAAGTCACTTTTTGAAAGGACAAATTTGAGAAAAATTTTATATTTTATATTTCTTCTCAAACACAACTGGTTTTCTTAAGATAAGGGTATTTTTCCCAGTACACAATTACTATTCACTTTTACTTAAAAAATCTCATTTTCAGGTGTGACATTCAATATGAAAGTATCGAGGAATTCTGCTGAACTTTTCAGAAATTTGAAAATGAATAGGACTTTATGGAACATTCTAGAATTGTGCAAAGTGACGGAAATCACTGTAAAGTCCATAAGTATACTAGAGTATTATTATTGTAATTTTAAACTTTGTAAAAGTATTAGTCTGTTGTCTTTATTGTCGAGTGCATTTTGTATAAAGGTTATAAAAGTTACAGAGCTGTGTAGGCCTTTGTGAAAAGTTTTACAAAAATAGAATTTTGTAGCTTTAAGTACCCAGGTACTGCGCGGTAAATACCTAGTTCCGCATAAAAAAATGTGTTGGTACAAGATAAGATAAAGGCATAAAGTAATGTAAATATTAGTCTAGCAAGTAAATAGCTATATAATGTTATATACAAAACCATAACGTATTAAGTACTGCTTATAAATCATTTTCAATACAAGAATATAGTCATTAATTATAGGAAGCAAGCTCGCATGATTTCTACCTGAAATATTTTACATTGAGGTTAGATAATTAAAGCTCAATGATTTACAAAGTTAGCGAAACCCAAAGTTATGCTAATAATTTAGTATGGCTATAAAATTTTAAACCTTAATCAATAAACTTTATAACTTAAGTGATAAATTCTAGGTTCAGCATAACATAAATATTGATATCGTAACAATATGTAACCTGAATTAACCGAATCCGGATCAATTGATTTTAGTGATTCAACCTGTTCAGCATGTTATAGAGCAAGATATAAAATACGACAGTGTTTAGAGGTGATGGATTAACTACTTCAGCAAGAATAAGTATCGATAAAGTCTTCTGCATAAAGTTTATGAGATTAATTTTGTTTAACGGCGATTTGAGTGGCGTCATGCTCCGTCTTTTATCTAAAATCCTTTATCGCTGCTTGTTGACTTTTGAGCTTTATATCAGACATGTTAAAACATTACATAAATATTTTACGTTGCGTTATGGTAATAAAAGCATTCGCCAGAGAAAACACGCTTTTTAAGAAATATACACTATAAAGAACCAGATATAGGTATATGAAATAAAAGATTTTATGTAGGGGCGGCAGTTGTTTCGGGAGTTTCTCACCATTATTTTTCTCCGTTTTACGTATGAAAAACGATTTATACCGATACTGTGGAGCAGAAAATAAAATATGAAAAGACCGGATTATGGGGTATATAACAAAGGCTTTGAGTGAATCGACCAAATAATATAATATGACTTTCATTTTGACCTTTCTTTTGGGATTTTTTCCCCAGCGAAAGTCCCGGCAAAACAAAAGATTCGCGTAACACACTACCCATCATGAATGAAAGATCAATCAACAGAAAGATCTATCTCTTAGATTCGTGACACTTACGAAACAAAAACCCAAATCTGCGAGACCCATCCTGAAGAAATACGCTATGAAGTACTTATCAAGCACAAATTCTGCATTCGATATGACTACCGTTTCAATCTCGATAAGATTAGATATACGGTTTTCCAGAGTGATTGGTAAAAAGTTGTATACTTGTTGATTGAACCGAGTGTAAATGGAAGTGTGAATAATAAAATCACATTCACCCCAACGACAAAGGAATAAAAACAAATTAGGATGAAAAACGAGTCAACTACATGGTCTTGACACACAACAGAAGAGCGTTTTTGGCTTACAAACAAACCCGTAAAGAAATGTTCACCAAACAACCTCAAACTGACTACCACACCTTTATTATTAATAAAATGTTTAACCACAATCCCCTTTCTTAAGTGCAATGTGTAGTATAAAAGTGAATATTTCATGTAACGACGACCTTGAGGCACATTCTGGAATGAGTAGATTCCAGAAAAATACTTAATCTTTTAAAAGAGGCAGCCTACTTCGTCGAGACATCGCCGTAAATTTAATATTTATTTCATGAGCATCGCCACAAAAGTAGACCGTAATTGCTTTGAGCTTCAGAGGTTTTCAAATATGCTTCCAACAAACTGCTCGGTAAAATATAATCTGATTGACTAATTATTAAAATAACTTCGTTAATAAATTCAGTAATAACCTGCTGCTGAAAATTTGAAACGTTAACGCAAAAACTAAAGTAGGTATTCAGTAATGTAATCGAAAATAAACGTTATAATATTTACAAGAGTATAACTTTGATGAGTATAGCAGTTTAGATATAACATTGAGTTACCGAGCTTTGCCGGATAGACAATTTTCGTGTATATTAATTATTAAAATTGAAATAAACATGAAGCTTACATAATTATTTTAAAATGTAATAACTATATTTTGAAGCTTTGAATGGCTATTATTTATGACGAACTTAATAAATAAAGGTAATATTAAAAAAAATAAGAAATATTTTAAACAATATTAAAATAATGAAAAACAGTAAATATTAGCAACAAATAAAACGGCACAAAAATCTATTCTTTTAAAACGTAAGATTAAAATATTCAAAAAAATATCTGGATAAATGATATTTCCAAAGCTATCGATAATAATGATGTGCATCGTTGGGGTAGAGGGGATTAACATTGTTCAACAATTCCTTTCAGGATTTTCTCATGTCGTTTCTGATTGCAAGAGAACTTTTAAGTCACTCCACCACTTGACTCTAGAAAAAGCTACATATAACATGGTGCGCATTCATACTGCTTTCAGTAAATAATCGCCAACTAATTCCAAAGTTTGACATTCCACCTTTAAGGATGGTATCGATATATCGATATTTTCAAAATATCGATAATAATAATAAATAATAAATATAATATTATATACATTCATATGTATATAATATATTATAATTATATATATTAATAATTTATTAAATAATTAATAATTAATAAATTAATAAATAATTATATATATTAATATATTAATATAATATATTATAAAATAATATGTACAAAATTTATTAAGTTTCTTAAAAAGTATAAATATGTACGAAAAATATATAGTATAAAATAATAATAAATATGGTAGAATCTATCGCTTCGCTTGGTAAAATGAATTGGTTTACGATTTACCAGTTGTGTACATTTGAGATTTGTTCAGACAACACATTTTTATGTTTTTCTATAAACACTTTTATAAGTAAATATAAGTATATTATACTAAGTATAGTAAACAAATGTTACTTTCAATCATTAGTAAAAGTGAATATGAGGTTGGCTATGCTTAGGAAATTCTATTGCATAAACGAAAGCAGCCATTCTTTAAAAAATGATCCCATTGTTTCAAGGTTTATCCATCTTCAATCGTTATATTAGTTGGTTCTGAGAGGTATGGTCAAACATGATTACATGCCATGGTGCTAAGGAAAGCTGGTGGTAATCCAATGTCGACAAACCAAACTTAAAACGTCTAGTCGATTCCAGACATCACAAAACGTATGTTTACAAAGTTTCACAAAAATCGTTAAAACCATTTTCGAGAAAATAAGTACATTCATAGACAGGAAGCTCTACCTATTATAGAATGAGGGACTTTGGAGAAGAGACTAAAATTTAAATTTATAAAACCCAAAAATTAGGGTGTTAAACATACCTAATAGAAATTTAACAAAAATATTTTTGCAATTAGGATTAATTTACCAATTTAAATCAGTAAGAGTGGCGCTTTTATTTCGCGGTAGTTAAACACGTTCGTGGAAAACAAACTAAAGCACGATTTAATTTACTTGCTTTGGTTGTCGACGACATAACCTTGAATCCTCCTTGAAACGAGATCCAAAGTCAAACTCACAAATAGTTTACGGTCTGATTTCCATCAGCACCTTCATCTGTTTCCTCCGCTTGTTATCAATTCGAATAATAATTAGAGAGTATTAGATTTCAAGTGGGATTCCTCCACAATAATGTTTTCCTGTTGGTTTAATAATCCACGAACGAGGGTCGGTGCAAACAGCAAGAGATTTTGTTTATGAGTGTCCTTATGACGGAAAATGTATGCAAGGGGTGGAAGTAAATTAGAATTGTTTTCCATGGGTTATCGATTCGTCGCCGTGCCAACTTTTGTGGGAATTTAATTGGCTCGGAATGAATTAGGTCCGTGACATTACCTTTCATATTACTGATGAAATGAAAATACACTTTGAAGATCGCTAAAAAAATATAGAACGTATGTTTTCAACATAGAAAACTGTTAAGTGTCTGATCGAACTTAATGATCAAGCAAAATAGAAAATTGATTAATGTAATTGCTTCAACAGGAATATTTTTATTGAAATTTGTTCGTAAAAATATAAGGGCCCAAGGTCTTAAAGACAGAGTGTGTGGACCATTTTTACCGTATATTCCTATTGCACTAGAAACAAGCTATATAGCTAGAAAAGCATAAACTTAATTACAAATGTTCATGATTCAAGTTCTCGGAAAGGATTCCGAGGTAATACCCCATTTTTACCGTCATACATCATAGTCATACATGGATTATCCTTTTATTGGCATTTGTGTGTGTATAAGTACGACATTGGACAGAATTGAAATTCAAGTTCAGACTAATCACTCAAACTATGAAAGTGGGCCCTCGTTTACAAACCAATGTGAAGCAGATTGTCGGCATATGCGTGAAAATAATCCTTAATGATAGGAATTATGTGCCGAACGAAATGTAGTTTTGGGCAATTTTCATCAGCAGGATGTGCACCTACTTGAAACTGCAGGAACCGCACAACTATGTGGTGACCTGTAATATAGTTGAGAATAAATGTAATCGACTGCATGGATTTTACATCGCTGAGAGCAAAAGAGACCATAACACAACGTTCGTTTGGAATAACGAATCATCACATTGCAACAAACCAATAAATTTACTTACACTCTCTAAAAATTCGTAATCCAGGCATGTCTAATATTAGGTAGTATGTATATCAATACAAAATATTTAGCTGTTAAATACTAAGTATCAATATTGTCTAATATATTTTTTCACGTTTTTTCGTCCGTGACAAAATTACGTAATAAAGTAATAGACAGTTTGATAGGATTTAGAACTGACGTATCGATCGCTTGCAAGCCTAACGCTTCCGTTGGTTATTCGATGCACTACGGAGGAACAAAAGGTACTTTTCTATTGTCATTGTCGATTTACTGGCCAAACACAGATACTGCTGTTGCTTTCGGCTTAACGTACGAATTATAGGTAATGTTTTGCTTTTACACGGCCACAAAAGCGATTTTCTCTACATGTTGTTGTTATTCTAGATGGGTAAATATTCCGATAGGACATCGGGATAACAATGGATGATTCGGATATTTTTCATGTTTTCATATGAAAGCGAAATAGATACTCTTGTCACTTGTGTTTTATAATGAATGGGTATGACGAGTATTAATTTAACTCTAAAACAAGTCTTACTTATTTTTATGGCATAAAGTTTATCGCTTATGCTGACTTCTATTGGTAAATTTATTACTTTTATTATAATGAAATGGAAAATGGCATGAAATGGTGAAGCGAAACAAAGTGTGCCCTTCCTATGCATGTAAGCATCGACTGAAGTGTAATCCCTTTTAAAATTGTGACAATAAAATTATTAAAGACTACAAGCTTTGGACTATAAAATAGTGTGTTGTAGGTTAATTTGTTCGTATAAATTAGTATCACAATCTAAGAGAAGAGATCAGATTAGTTTTCATAAATGAATTATCGGTGAGTATTCTAAACTGCATTTCCAATGAATATATGAAGTCTGATCTACCTTGTTCGAAAATTAAGAACATGCATAAATCAATGAAAGAGGATTATCTGCGGTTAATTTACTTGTCAATATTTCCATTACGAATGGAACGATGGACGAAAGTAGTTTTTAATAAAAAACCTAAGTACAGAGAACTTTCTTCTAAATTATACTCGTAGATATAATTGTAATACGGGAAATGGTACAGTCCTAAATTTATCGATAGAACCAGCCATCTTTGTTTAGGTATTTATAAGGTTCAAGGTACCTCTTATTAGTAGCCCAATGAATTCTTCTGTTGCAAAAGATGCACTAGGTAAAAAAGTCGAAATAAAAATATTTTTAAATTCTTGTTTCTGTATTTCTATTCTCCTTGTCCATTGTTTATTGTTTTCATCACATGTACTATATAAGTATTCCGTATCCCGCTGTGTTAAGTTTCTATTATCATGTCAATAGACCTAGCGAAATAAGATCCATTTAGTATTACGATAGCCCGACTATCAACTGTGTGGAATGATATGTTGTGGGGGTTGTTTTCTAGCTTACGGCATTAATCCCATACAAATAATTGGTTGTAAAATTGCCTACCTCATATGTAGAGATACCCTACGTAGCAATTTAGCATATATTTCCTAGTCCTAGTCCCTATTTCAATAGAAATATATTCAAAACTAATATACATGTCGAATATACATTGTAATTGTAGGCAGATATTAAAGAATTAAATGAAACAGGGGTATTGAAAAATAACTGAATCAATGACAAAAAGCTGGATAGAAAGAATTGAATATAATGGGTACAGCACAAGTTCTTTCCCAACTTGGGGAAAAACGTGGAAAAACGTGGAAATCATATTTTACGGCGTAAAGGCCTTATTGGCACATCACGCAGTCGATCGATAACGGTTCAGTAGTTATGGAATATCAGCAAATCCGCGGTTTTATCCACAGTGGTCGATTAGTACGACAGTTTAATCGTGATCCGCGGAATCGGTCGGAAATGGTTCGATAGCGGTCAAGGTAAGAAAATCCCCGAAAAAAGATATCTAAGTCCGCTGGTTTGACCAAAGACGGTCTAAAAAACGAAATAGATATCAATATTCCAAAGTTTCTTTGGTAACTTGCTTGGAGAGTTGAGCGGTTATCCACAATCGGTTGCTGCGCATCTGTTATGTCGGGAAAACTGTTTGGTATCTGAACTCTGATCGTTCTCTCAATTGGCATAGAGCCAGCTGCGTTTATACCTCGTTGCCCAATCCCTAAGGGTAGAAAGGTGAGTTGAAATTTCACGTTAACAAGCGGTAATTCGAGTAAATGGTCCCAGTTTATACACATTTTTGGTTCTTAATGGAAGTATTGAGAAGATATAGTTTTCTCGGTTTTTTTTAAATTATAAATCGGTAATGTAGGTAGCATATTTTCAGGATTCTATGAATGAATGAAAATCAGTTCATGGCGCCGTTTATTACTCATGTTTTGTTAAATCTCATATTTCATTTCTTTTAGAGAATTTTAGTTATGTGTGTTCTCTTTGTCTTTTGAAACAGCTTAGTCAATTCAAACCCTTGGGGGTTGTTGACACTTTTTGATAGTGTAAGATATAGTTATTTTAAAGAATATTGAAGCTATTAACAGATTAATATTAAGATATTAACAGCACTACTATGGAAAAAATCTGTAATTGTACTTGCAGATAAAGATCACTTGAGGAAACTACAGAAGTACATTGAGAACTCCCTTCTAGTTGATCCAGTTCCAACAATATTCGGAATACCACGAAGAACCAGAAGAAGAACTGGCCAAGCGACTGGTCCAAATTAATATTCATCCCCCTACACAAAAAAAATTACCAAAAGCTGCGAAACTACAGGATAATCTTTAATATTACACGCAAGTAAGATTCCACAAAGAATAATTTTTATTTGAATTTACTGTAAAGACATTTAGTAGCAAGTAATATAAACAAAATGGACCATCAATATCGGCTACCCTTTTTTCTGCATTCAGGCGTGAGGGGTACACACACGCGTTACTTTTCGATATTTAAAATCATTACTTTTTTTTCTCTCCAATATACAAACGTAAGTACCAGCACGATTTTTTTGCGACAATTCATCTGCCCAAAGAGGATCACAACGATATTCTTTTCGAATGCCAGACATGAATGTTGGACGAATCGTTCATGAAACATGTAATTCCATATGGGATTCGTTATGGAATGCTCACATGCCATTTACATGTGACGAAGATCGGTCGATAAAATATCAAGAGAATTTTTGAGGAGATGGAAATTTCCAAATTATGTGGGATGAATCCACGTAAACCATGTTACTTAAATACTACTTAAATAAGCTTGATAGTATTTGAAGCAACATCGTCATTAATGGACTATAAAGTAAAAAACAATTTGTGAGTAATTTATGGATTTATATATCCATTTCATACGAAACAAGTTCGCTAAAATAACAACGTTTGGCGCCAATTACAAAAGAGTAGTGCCATGTAGATGTTTGCAATCTAAAGTTCTGAAATGTGTAGCGTTCTACCATCTTAATTTAGTTAAATTCGCTCTTATTAAATGGATACAGAAATCAATAAATTACTTCTCAATTATTTCTTCCTTTATAGTGAATTATGAAGGTTATTTTTCTTCTTAAGGTGCCTGTCCGTGAGGAATGTTGGCGATTATCACGGCAATCTTTACTTTATCCATTATGATTCTAAATAAATTTCCTAGTTTAATATACACTATAGTCCTAAGTGTAAAAAAATTATTTAATACGGACAGTTAGTTGTTTAGTTATGGACTAAACTCGCCGAAAAACAGGTCAATACGTTGTTGCTAGATTTTATTCCGTAAGTACAGTAAAAATGTACGCCGTCGTTTCGTAAATTCTATGATACAACAGGTATATTTTCTAGTATATGTACACATAAATCTACTTTTTTACTACAGACTGGTCAAAAACATCTACTATTTCTTGATTATACTTTTAAAACCCCCATAACTTCTTTTCTTTCACCGAATTTATTCGCTGCTTAGACGTGATAAATATTAGGTATACACTTTCACCATTTTACACATTCACTAAAAACGTTATCTTAACGCAGTATACATAAACACATCATTTTCGGGACGAATGTTTCCAGAACATGATGTACTCATTCATTGTGGTGCTTTGAAAAAAAAAACCAAGCACTTTTTCATGGTGTCAGGTAACAAGACCCACATATTTCATCGCACCCGTTTTTGGTGTCGACAACGACTCATCATTCCGCATGAATCGTCCTGAGAACGAGGCAGCAGCTTAGCATAATAAACGTTATGCGAAATTGTTAATAAACGTAATGAGAGGATTGTTTCGGATTTGTGCCTCATTTTTGGCAATTGGGCAAACTCATAAACAGTCGCATAAAGAGTTTGATTATTTTTACAAACGTTGATAAATAATGTTCAGACTTATACCATAAGACATATAGTTTACTCAGCACAAATATTTCAAGCTGAGTAAAACAATCATTCATGTTTGAATACTCAGCTGAATGCACACATTGTCCAGGAAGATCACGTTTTCACGAAACATCCTGAATAGTTCTTGATCCTTTTCCTCATTATTGTGTAATGGAAGAGTTCCAAGATCATCAAAAATGAAATATGAAATAAAAATAGATAAGCAGTTATTCCAATAAGCAAACAAAATCTATTATGAACATGGAACAGGCACATAGTTATTGTTATGTGAAATAAATAAACATTAAAATTAGGGTATATGTCGAGGGCGAGACAAGATATGAACTGCGTGTAGGAAGAGTCAAGAAAAACTTGTAAAAACGTCCCATATGAAACACTCTCCTCTCTGTAAATTTATAAACAATAGATACATACTTCTTACAGAAGTGATATCATCAATTAATTCAGTTTCAATATAACTGTTTGTTGTTTTACTCAATAATTTTGTCTGGCTTGTGCAACAGTACTAATGGAATAACACGCGAAGTACCGTCTCGAACTCACAGCAAAAAGCAATACACTAGCACCGAGCGTGCAAAAGTAACAAGGGAACGGTGCGCGAAGTACCGCTCTACCCACTAATGGCAATTATCCCAAGACTTGCAATGTGCACTAAGCGAAAAACGCGCGAGAGATCATGCGACATAGCAACAAAACTGACTTACTTATGTTTGAATATGCCAAATGGAGAAAACTACAATCACCTAGTTTGAAAACTGTTGAAATCTGGTTCGTCACTAGGGTCGTTTTAAATTGAGATTAAACTTGCCATGACGAGGCATTCGCTTGTATGTGTCGTGCACGTAAATATCAACAGCTACCACAAGCCGTAAAGAGTTTGCCCTGGGGAGTAGTTATAATCAAATTAGGATTTGAGAAAGTACTCACTAACCAAACACAAATTGAATGTATTTTTACAGCAAATAACTTTTTATGGGACAAAATGGTTAGGAGAAAATTACCCTTGGTACAAATATCCAACGATTGACATGCTGGTAAAAATTATTAAAAGACCGAATAGAAATTCCGCCCATTTTTATATGTAATAAG
The DNA here is from genome assembly GCA_963576515.1 of Cryptocephalus primarius. Taxonomy (NCBI): domain Eukaryota; kingdom Metazoa; phylum Arthropoda; class Insecta; order Coleoptera; family Chrysomelidae; genus Cryptocephalus; species Cryptocephalus primarius. The sequence continues at coordinate 18,824,029 of OY754936.1, read as the reverse complement.
TGTTCATATTCTAACCTGATTGTTACATATCAATTAAAATAAGCATAACAATTTGTTTCTTCCTTGGTGCCTCATTATCCTTCCTCTCAAAATCCACTGATTGTATTAATTCCACTAATGATATCTGTAATAATTACTCTAAACAGTATGCCAATAATGATGTCCAAATGTTAGAAAATCGGAATCGTATCATTACCATTTGTGGAAACCTCCCTAATCAGTGTTACAATCATTTTCATATCGTAAGAGTCACTATTTATCCTGTAAATTTCAGATATGCCAACTAAAACTGTTGAATAAAGTGTTTCTTGTACGATGTGCCCATCTCTTTCTTCTTCTGACGTTTACCTTTAACACCAAACACTGGTTGGAATATGTCAGCCCGCGAAGCAATCAAAAGCCGTCTAACGTTTCGCGCTCTTGCCATTACGTCCCTTGTTTATGGAAGTCGTTTCCGTTCTCAACGTCCCAAACGATAGAGACGTTCACGCAGAGAAATGTGACTCTATAATTGAGCTAGCGATAATGCAGGACTATATTAGTAAGGTGATACGAAGGCATCGCTTTCCCCTTTGTTATGTTCATGTTCTTGATAAAATTATGGGGGTATGGGTGTATGAACGAAACCCACCATGGTTGGTATCAATAAAGTTAATGTTGAAGTTAGTGAGCTTATGAAGAGCCATTGTAACTAGTAACGCGATTTAAGAACTAATAAGTTTCACTATAATGTGATTTAAGTTAATTTTATTAGATAAGTTAAATTCAGGCATTATCATTCGACTGAGTTGGAATCGTTAACCCGCACGAGATACTTTGGCAGGCGATGTAGCCGAGGCGACAGTTTGATAATGTATTAGGCAACGGTAAAACACGCAGCTCCTATTCACGTACATATATTACGATGTGTTGTATTTCAACTATATAATGTAGTATGCGTAGCACGCAAGTCGTAGTCAACTTTAAAACGCTGAAATAAATTATAAAAGTGCCTGCATTGAGCCTGCAAAGTGTCAAATTGATGGATTCAATTATTTGAAATTCAAAAATCACCAGGATCTACTCGAATCCAAGTTTTATTCCGGTTTTTTCGTTCGTTTCTCTTTTTTCAATTCTCCTGAATAATACCCAAGTTAGGTGCGGACTTACAAATATTCAATTCAATAATATCGCAATAAATCCACCGTGAGGAACCAATGCGAATTTTAAACTTTTGCATATTTTAAAATAAATTTTCCTCTCCCAATTTGATCCCTTCGATATTGTAATCCTACGATTTTAGAGGAAATGCTGGGAATAACCCAAACAATGACTGAATAATTCTAAGTCACTGAAATGACTTGAAACCGTTTGATTTAGATTCAGAAGATGTTATTTATGATTCCATTTCCTGGGATTGCAATTTGAAGCTACATTTTTCATGGTTGCGGGGTAGGAGAGATTTTATCTACCTATATTTATTACCTACTTTTTTCCGAAAAAGAAAAAATAATCGCCTGCACCCTGCCACCTGGGGAATATTTAGACGAGAATCGGTTTAGGCGATTGAGAGAATTTCGCGGAAATTATAATCGGTAATTCGAATTAGTGCATTGTAATCGATAAAGGTTCGAATTTTCAAACGGCAAGGAAATAATTTGTATAAATTATTACTTCCTATCTGAAATACAATTGTAACATTGCAATTTAGTTGTATTTTATTCAGCATCCCCCTTTTGAGTTTAATTAAGTATATGTATGCATTTTTCCAATATGTAACCATCTCCCCTCCAGATTCATTCGATTTTTTTTTAACCTGACGAGATTTTTCATATGTGACTTTAATATCGAACAAAGGCAAAGTATTTGTTTGTACGATGCCAAATTTATATATCCTAGATATTTAAATTTCCTATTATAGACCATTTAATATTTGTGCAGGCATGTATTACTTGATTAAAATGTTTCAAACGAAGTTTCAGATATCGAATCAATAACTTGCCGCATACGATAGACGTTTAGATTGGCATACTACTTGAATATCTGAGGGTATGTGAAATATGGTGGAATATGGATTTGATGTGCTGAAAACATTTCACATATACTCCATATAGGGTGTATTATGTGTCGTTAAAATGCACAACAGTGCTCGATGGTGCTTTCACATATCGCTTTATGAAGTCTAATGAAGGAGACAATCTCGTGACTGTTTTGGTGATTCTCCATTGTGTTTGTAGTATTGCCGCGGAACGTGTGGAAACGTTTAAAGCATCATTTGTTTCAAACAAATTTTTTTCACAGAATCCGTCGTGCAAGATAACATAAAGAACTTGCTTTAAATTTTAACATGTTAAGCAAAATGCTAAAATAAATGCAAATATACGTAGGCTATGTATACATGGAACAGAACTGAAAGAACTAATATTTCAAATTATTATGAGGACATCGTACCATATTATTATTTATTTTAAATGTGTCGACCTATAACTTCAGCGGTTAATATTTCAAAAATTATTGAAAACTCATTCGATGGCTGCTAAAATTTTTATCTTTGGTTTTCCACATCGCTTGTATTATCCCTATAGTTATATTGCATTTTTTACCTTTACTTTAGTAATTCCCTACCAGCCACACTTATTCCTATATGGTCTATTTCAATAATTCCAGACAAACATTTCACTGAGCACCGGATAATTTACAACCAGTAAGACATCTTATACTTTAAAAGAGTGGCGGCAAAATATTCACTACATGTGCTGTACTAGATATACCTGTTTTTACTACATAATTTTACACTGGAGAACACTTGCACCCACCAGCGATTTTGATTATATTACTAGAAAACCCTGTTATCACAAAAAATATCAACTTCAAACCTATTCTGTATAACTGTACATTTTATATATTTCAATACACAGAACTTTAGCAAATATTAGATTAGGTGTTTTAACATTATAGACTTATATTCACTGACGTGTAATTTTGAATTATCCTACAGGTAACACCAACTGCGTTCACTAATATTCAATATAAACAATTATGTCATGTTTCTTTAAAAACAAAAATATTTAATTTTGATCGGCAAGACACAAATTAGATCAACCCACGTACCCTCTGTTTAGTATTAAACTACTCCTGTTACAATGTACAAATTGTAATGCGCGAGGATTATATAATGGAAAATTTGTTCAAGTGTGTATTTATTCTCAATTACATCAGTTTTGAATTGATGTTTTAAACAAGAAATCAACAGGAAGATAAGTAAACTATAAACACTTCGCGCTTTGAATATTTCTGAAATATAAATTGTAGTATATATTTATTAGATCAATGGACACGGCCCATTTGCCCATGCCGTACTGTTTATCCTAAAGTTTTGTTCCTTTTAAAACGCTAATATATCAAATATTAAGTGCCACGTAAACTACTGATGAACCCCACTGCGTATTAACTCTAGACCCATTCCCTTTCATCCGCGGATTTTAATGGACGTGCTCTTTTTTACCAAAAAACCTTCTTCATTTTTCCACTTGAACACAGCTACTACTCCAAAGCATTCAAAGGAAAGTTTTTTAAACCCACATATTTATCGTCAGATATGGCGACCAACCTGAAATTCACAGACTGAATAAAGATAAAATATTAAAAAACTTGAACGTGTGCGCGCCCCATGAACATGTCTTTTGTTAGATCACAAAGAAATTTTCCAGGAATAAAGTTTGTCGGCCAAACTTTTCCAGCCTCCCATCCTTTCAGAAGATAATTTCAGCGTATTGCAAAATCTACTTTTCTAAAGTAATTTGTTAGGAATCTGTTATCAGTTTATAAAAAGTTGGAATGAACTTTCGCCTTTTTATTTCGTCTAAAATGGTCCAATAATTTGAAACTATTTCATTATTCTAAGTAATTTTCTAATATTGCCAGGGAATTTCATTACGAATATAGTCCGGTTTTGTTAGCGTGGATATTTGTAAGAAAATGATTAACACAGTGCTGTTCGTTACAGTAGACACAATCTAATATGCTACGTTACCTGAAATTTATTACGAAATGCCTTGACTAACTTTAAGTGATTCTTCAGTTATTTAATTGAACAATTCTCGTTAAAACACATACATTTCGATGCTTTTTTATCAAACTTTTATCTAATCCCTTATGCTCTATTTTGAGATTTTCAAACAATTCCACGCCTAGCTTGACGTACAAGTTGCTGGGTGATTTATATTTTGGAGTTTGCGGCCTGTCCTACACTGAAACAATATTGATCTATTGATCTTACAAGGAACGCATACTAAACATCTCGGGATAAAAAGAAGTAACAATGTTGTTTCTAAAGTAAAGTAAGTACACGTAAGAAAACGAGTTTAGCGATAAAGTAATCATAATTCTCGCTGAAAAGAGCTGGATGATATCCGGAGAAAGTTTTAGGAAAAGGGAAATTTGGTGTCTCACGCTTTGTGAACTGGTATGAAATTTCCTCGGGGAGTTTTTTGCTCGACGTTCTACTTACACGTTCTTTAAACCCCTAAAGGATTAAGCCAATTACGCCCCATTTAGAACTACAACCAAGAATTCAATTCAGACAAAACAGACAAAATAGATCCGTGACCGTCATTTCTTTAATCCTTAGTTTTTAGTTTTAATGCTTTGAAAAAATTTAAATCTAATTCAAATATGGTTCGCTTAGAAATGTTAAGTTTAGCATTGGATTGTTTTGATTTTGGGAGATAAAAAAATATTACAGAAACCTGCTCTTAATTTGATCGCAATTTTTAACTCATTGCTTGTGTTGTAATGTTAATAGAATCAGAAAAATCATCCAAAAACCATCTGCATCATTGGAAAAATACACTGACATACAAATTGCCACACTCAGGCTGTAGCCAATTCTGTCTACAGTATTTTCTCATTTACAGAGTACAACACAGAATAATTTGAAATATTTTTTTTTTATATATTTTTACATTTTTTTACACTCTACAATTAACACACTTTATTTTTGTAGATACTCTCCGCCCCTCTCTCTCTTATTACGTGCTCTCATATTATGAAAAAATTTTACTTATATCATACACGTATCACATTCACATATCCAAAATTGTTTTAAGTGTCCAGCAATTGTAGAAATCATTGAATATTTTACTCTCAAAACAAGCGAAGTTCCAATTGATTCATCCACCAATACTTATAAGAAATGGTGAACGAGTCAAAAGTGTGCTGGGTTATTTGAAATCTGCATATCAGCTGCAGAAAAAATATGTAGAAAAAAATTATTTTTAAGGAGGTAAAAATGTAGTTAAACAAAATGAAAGCTTCGGAAAGTGTCTCTACGCGATTCAATTACTATAATAGCACCAAAATTACTAAGTATTTAATGGTGTTTTCAGAATAAGACATTTTTTAGTGGCGAGAAAAGTACACGCAACAATATTGGTCTTTAAACACAGAAAACAAGTTGTAGGTGTAAAGTCAATTAAAGAACTCGAAAGTAGTTTAACTCTATCAATGTCTAAATCAGTGGAAACTACTCTATTTAAAAGTTTATTCGATATTTTAGTTAATGCAGTTAATTAAATATTAACGAAATTACTTCCACAAATTCATGCTAACGAAAATGATACCTAAATTTTTAGAAAAATTGCAAATTTTCCTATAAAACATCAATAAAATATATTTATATTTACAGGGTGGCGCAACTGCCATAAGCCGGGGATATTGAACACCAAAGCTACCGGTATCTCATTAACTGTTGGAATGTTCGCTTTTTGCGCACTCAACATTAAAACGTTGAGTGGCTTTAAAATTGGATTTCACAAAAATAATTGCCAATCGATAATATGTCGTTCAAAAGAAATATGTTTCAAAGGAGAATTTTAAGTGCATTGTAACGTACTCGGGGCTTAATATAACACATAAAATTAGAAACTCCCTAAGTCTTGACTTTCTTTTAAATATGGGTAATAATAAAATGAAATACACTGCACGTTCAAATTCTAACCATAATTTATTAACTATGTGCCAAGCTGAGAAATAATTTGAGTATTAATGCAGTTTCCTCGCTTACGTATCCCCGAGAAATTAATTTTACCGCCTCAGATATGTAGCTTCATGACCAGCACATGTTGAGATTAGGAAGAACTATCGTGCAAATGATATAAGTTGTGTTTCAGAAATGTTAATTCAACTGGGAAGTGAACGTATTGTGTAGTGAAATGGGCGCTATATTTAATAACGCGTGAAGAAATTCTGTGGAAAGGAAATTGGAGTTCTATTATGCTACATTTTAATTGTTTGCAGTTTGAAGTGAAACCTTTTTTACTAATTGCCTATTTAAGGGCCAATGTTAATGACAATTTTAGGCATGGTGTTACACCTATTTTTAGCGGAAGGTTGTTGTGAAACCTGATTTGCCAAATATTTAGAAAATATAAATTTCAACTAATTTACTCTTTTGCGACACATAATGTAAGTAATGGTACTTCGGTGAGTGTGAGCTTATCATTGACGAATGCTAAACATACGTTGTTTAACGTTGAACTTACCAGGCTTTCTCTGCAACTGATTGGAAACCAATTTGAAGATTATGGTTTAGACAGTACACACACCTAAGAAATTGGTCTTCTATTGCAAACCCAATTTTTAAAAAATCGTATTTAAGTGTTACAATGCCAATATTACGTTGCATCATCCTATGGCCATTTGACTGATTTATAAAACCATCTTATAGTATACTTGTAAATCATGGTGAAAACTTTCAGGTTATTTTGAGCTATCAAGTGTCCATTACAGAGATAATACCAAATAATACTTTCTTATTTTTCCGGAAAACAAGTCTCCCATATCGAGAGGAGATATTCTACAGGATGATGGCAGGAGTTAAATTTTAACAAACATAATTAGTTCCAGCTGAACTTTCAAGTACATTGATTTCTTGGCCAATACTGCTAAGCGTTGTATGGATAAATGCCAAAGAATTACTCACATGTAAGGTTGGATTTTTGTGTTATGTATATTTACGTTAAGAAAGCAAAACTGACACATTTTCCATATTCAACAATCAACTATTTTAGCAATTTTATATCTCGTAATATGACAGTTTTTGGTAGTTTTAATGTTATCCAGAAAGTTTTCTTTCACGTCAATTTTGAAGTATTGGATTTGCCGATGTACGTTTACACTAGTTTATTGAAAAAATGAAACGAGGTTGATGACGAAAACTAGTTGTTTAAAATTTCTGTTCTATTTCTTAAGTTAATAATAGTTAATAAGTATTATAAATATTTTCAAATTTATTGGGATATTAACTTTATGAAGGCAGTATGGTTTTTTAAACATTGTATGTTGTACCCTTCTGACTTTGTGATATATACCGATTTTGCATCTTAAAGCAATTAAAATATATCATAAATCATGTCGAGGAAAATATTGTTTGTTTCCTCGCGGTGGCGGTTAAAGTGACGTAAAACGCTAAATGCTATGAACGTACGCTTAATCGTGTTTTAATAAATGGTAGTGGAGGAAACTGCATAAAGTTGAAGTATAATCGAATTATTCCACTACACACACAAAACTGGAATTTAAGTACATCGTAGTGCGATTAAAATATTGAAGGATAATTTTAGTTATGTGTGGCGGTGGATTAACGTTTCCATTAATTATTGTCTTCGTATTTTATAGTAATTCATCCTTAACATCCATGTTTACACATTTCAATTCTAAATTATGTTATCAGACCGACAGCATTATTTACGCAGGTTATAATGTGGATTACTAAATTTCACTCAACTAGATCTAATTAAAAACTTTGAGAAACTTTACAAGACACACCTGCATCAACCAAATTAGATAGTCTGAAATCTCTCACTCTCATGAGGTCACACATACGATAAAAATGGATATGGTTCGGAGGTACGTTTTATCAAGACTGAATTTCATTGGATGGTGGAAAACGAACAGAGAATTGTTATGATTACCATATACATATCTGCGAAACAGCCACGTTCTAACATAATTACATTCATTCATGAGGCCTCGCTAGCATACTCTAGTTCGAAGTCTGCTACATTTGGCGGGTGGTTATAAATCCAGATAATTTTAAGCCGTGATTTAAATGGCAATTTCGAATTTTCGACCCAACGAAAATACATCAATTCAAAATCATAACGATAGGCTGATACATGATGAATTTTAAACAGAGACCAATGAGAAGGATAAAAAGATACTGAAAAAATAAATGAATATTTGCGATTGAAATGAAGATTACGTTCTATTTTGTAACAACAGCAGTGGTGTGGTCTTAGTCTCGCAGTTAATAAAAAAACGTTGTGTAATCGAAGAGTTTTATTAAATTGAAACTTATTTCGATGCAATCATTTGTCGTTAAGCGAAAAGAAAAAAGAAATACTAACGATAAAATAACAAAGAATACAATACACATTACTGATTGCATAACTTATTACAATACACATACATGCACTATAAAACAAACGTACTGTAGTAAAAATAATTTCACTTGCTTACAGGAGTTCCAGATGAAACACTTTTCATAAGGGAACACAGAGCTGTTGATGAAGAGATGATGTAATTATCTAATCCTGTGTTGCGTAATAAGACAACGTATTTCTCCTTGATAAATTTAGGAACCCAAGAACTATGATGCTACTTTAATTCAAAAAAGAAAGATAGAAATATCCTGTTTTTGGTTTTCCTATCTTTTTCGTTTTGCCCTTAATACCAACAGTATCTCTTCTAAGTCTAACACCTGGTAAATGTGGACTGAAGTTACCAAAATAGCGACCAAGCGTTTAAGGTGCAAGTACTCGGAATTACGTTATGGGTGTACGATAACGGCCGTTCAACCAGTGATTTGAAGGGGAAAACTCTGTATGTCTCTTATTACATACCTTACCACAATATACCCAAATGCTCATGAAAACAAATAATCTTTATTATAATAGCGCCGGGACGCAACACCCTATATATTTATTTTGAACATTATATTTCAGTTAGATTCAGTGGTTCCCACTGTTTTTCATACAATTGTAGTAAACAATTATTATCTACCAGAAAAACAAGCATGTCTATCGTAATCCTAGTAGCGAGTATGGGAAACGGGCCGCTCGTGAAATTCGACAAGGGTGCACAATAAAAAAAATGGACCGCAATTTCGTATCTAATCTATGAAAAGTTAATTAATACAGGGCGAATGACAGTTCTGATTCTCATCCGACGAATTTGAATGAACTGACGCGATTGTGATTAGCTGTGACCGACAAATAAAATCTGTACTTTGATAACGGCGAGAGCAAACAAAATATAAGCTCCACAATTATGATTTCCCTCCGAATATAGGAACCTACAATCGGCGCATTTAAACAAGATCCCAATTTAAGTAACCAAACTTGCAGATAGTTCGTTATAAAGTTTCGAACGTGATTCTCGTTATGTAAAGTTTTTGGAAGTTTCGCTTAACCTTCAACTATAACAGCGCAAATGGGAACGACAGTCTCAGATGAAAATTCTGAACCCTTGCTGCTATACAATAATATTTTTGTAACTATCTTTTATGTCTGAATTAATTCGACAGTCTTACTTGGAATACCTGAAAAATAACTTTGTTTTGAGTGACCTAGAATGTTTTAAATATTATCGAATCGGGCATTTGAGATGGAAAAATCTGTGACTGTCGGCATATGCGAAATTATTCGGCAAACTTTGAGCTCATGAAAGAATAAATATATATGGAGACCAGTAAGATTTGGACTCCAGTTCGGTTTAACCTAAATTTCGCAGTTTTCGCCATTTCATAGAAAACCGAACAAACCGATAAACCTTTAACTAAATATACAAAGCGTGAACGAGTCGAAGCATTATTTGATGCTTTCTCTAAAACCGTGACCGGAATACATTCCTTACAGTTCGTTTTGTTGCGGCGTTTTCGAGTGTAAATGCTTCTTTTACAAATACAAGAATTCTGCAGATAGCGGACTGTCACTGATAAATACCCCGTCCCGCAATTTATTTTTCTTGCCCACAGCTATAGTAATAAACAAAGTTTTCATGTGTTTAATAATTTTCGCCAATCTGGAGTGGCATACGAGTATTACATTTTTGGTTAGGTTAGTCTTTTTAGTAAACAAAAACAAGTGACAGAATTGAAGTAGACCGTTGGTGTAAATATTTTTTTATAAGTGGATCAAATATATTGTGTCCTGAAAGACTACTGACACACAAACCACAAATACTAGAGCTTTATACCGGTTTAAATAATATCGACCCTTGTAAAAATGCCTCATAAGAGATGTGGCGCCTTTTAAAAATAACAGCCTCACTTAAATTGTTTTAATATGTTCTAAAGGAAAATTTGAAAATTGACACATTTAGTAATGTTCAGTTGGCGATTATGTTGTAAATATGATTTCGGTGACAGTTTCATAAGTTGAAACATTGAGATTTTTCATATTAAGATTTTCTTGTTTATTGTCAGTGGAGAAAAATTATTCAATTTCCTGTAAATGTTTCAAAAAATGTACTATTCATGACAATGATGGCCTTAAAACACGATTCATTCCTGCAACGTCAAATAAACAAATAAAAATTAATCTTGCTGGTTCATGCTCGCGTGTCCCTCAGGTTTATTACCTTTAATAGATTTGTTATAGGTACTAAAAAATTGTACTGGAGTTATTGGTTACGGTTCGAGCAACATTTAACTTGTATAACATCATTAATATTTAAACATAAACAAACATTAACATAATAAATATATTTAAAAATCTTGTGAGTTTCTGTTAATATTTTCAAGGATTCACGAACTTCTCCTGAACTTAAACTAGCCGCAAGTAACATAAAGCTGTCGTTCAAGTAAAGATCCTTACGGATATCCCGATCTCAAAATACGTAACCCCGGCGCCGAGTCCTTACAGTGACAACCCTTTTACTACTGTCTTATAACAGACGGAGACGAAATGAGGGGGTAACACAGTGCTAAAATATAGTGAGGAACAAGGTAATCTTCGGGCATTTTAGTGTTACTAGAGATATAAGCGATTGATGGGAGTATTTGTGACATAGTAAAGAAATGATTACGAATGTGCTCCAAGTATTGCGTCTTCCAGTAGAGGATGTTCTTTATCACACCTTATATTATCTTTAAAAATTTTCAACACCGACACGAAGTTTTCGGTGGTCGTTAAACCAGATTCGTTAACTAGTCCTAAAGCTCCATGCTACTTTAACAATCATTACATCTCACACGTGAGAATACGAACACTTTCTCACATTTTCCTCGTTAGAAAATGCCACCTTTACGTCTTTGTTTCAATAACTTGTTCGCTCAATATGTGGATCTCAAAAGGGCTGACGGAATAAGGAAAATATTGCCAAAATCGGTTGGAAAATAATAAAGTTACGACCATGTCTCAGATCTTTGTTGTAAAGTAACAGAAGTGACGATATTTGTATGCGAATTTCACGGAAAGTCGATGGAAATCCTGAAGGAGGATCAGAAGTTATTGAAGGCAGGTCAGAAATCTACAAAAAATAGGAATAGATTGTAGAAAATGTGGGGAGTGTTTGAAATTGAGACTAGTGTATTGGTCAGAATGTAAGAAAATTATTCATTTACATGACGAACTAGGACTAATTCTTGGCGATATTAGGTTATTAGAGACCATATAGTACAATGTTAAAGCAGTATGAAAATAAGTCAGTAATGTGAGGTACCTTTATATTAACTATAAAACGAAATCTTGTCGTCTCATTTCTCAAAAGTTTGTTATTACGACAGTAGAAATGAAATTATTTAGGTAAGCTTTAAAAAAATTATGTTAGAATAGTTAGGACAAATATGAGATTGAAATTAATCTAGCCAAAAATGCCAGGATTTGTATATTTTATGCAACTTTTAAAATATTTGGCAACTATCTATTGAAGAAATACAATTACTACACGGAAATATTAACATCAAAATCCCAATTATTATGATATTGTTAAGGAACGAACGATATCCACAAAGGAACTCAAATAATAAAAATCAAAAAGAAATCAGGATAATAACGATGTGAGTGAATGAATTAAATCGCAGTGTTAAACGTACCTTTAACAAATTGTACAAAGAAATTATGTACAAATATTGTATGACATACCTTATAAATTTATTTAGTTATACTAGTGTTTCAAGCGGTAATAAGTAAAGTAATAAGTAAATTAACTTCGCCCTTAACAAAATAAAACAACTGTTGCGAGAAATGGAGGAAAAAGAAAGATAATAGCGGAACGACACGTGGATGGGATAGAAAATAAGAACTCGATAGAGGGTAGTGGAGCATCTTCTGCCTTTTCGTAACTATTCAACTTAAAACTTGTAACATCTCGTTTCTGTTGACAAACTTTCACCCTCCTTGTGTGAGACCCCATAATGCTCCAGAAAGCGTCCAAAAGCTTTGGAAGGGGTGTGCGAGCATCTACGCTCGTATTAAATAACAAAGAAAACATTTAAAATGAAGTCTATAGGAACATTCATTTCTGTGTTATATCAGTAAATTTACAGGAAATCGAATTTTTAAAAATTCACTGTGAGTGCCTTGTAATATAAAAGGAACTAAATTACGCTTTAAATCCCAAAATCTTTCTTTTTGAGATCTCTTTTATGCCATTTCATCATTATTAAACTGTTTGTAGAGCAAACAAATAAATCTGATTAATTCTAAAGTACACGTGTATATATATATATAAAACGTAGCCCGTATCCCGAAGCTCATCTCTAATGCCCCATCGTTTCATCTCCTAACTTCCGATGGGTAAACATCTCGACTTCATTATCTCTCCAAATATCTAGCTTCACCTCTAGCATCGCTTTCCCAATTTAATTTCCTTCCTGCGACTATCACGCCAAATATTTGGCCGAGCAATTTGATGGGGAGGATGTTGTTTTTAGATGGTCGCAATGAGCGTAATGTCATTTTTTGGAGGATTTATTCTCAGTCAAACCATGTTTATGAGCATACGTGTGTTCTCAAGGAAACATGTCTAAAGCTAATAAACAAAAATAAAAGCTCGTGTGTGCTTTGTCCGTCCCTGTTTAAGGAAGAACGCCTCCAGTTTTCCTCCAGCATGCTCGATACCTCTATAAATTCATCGAGATACGAAATCTGCCACTGATAAAAAAGACATAATCACCTTCATTTCCAGCGGCACACGTGGAGGCGTCTACGTTTTACTGAAATCGGTGAAACTGCCGAAAATTGACGAAAGGTCACGTAGGGAGTTCAATGATTCCAAGTTTTCTATACATTCAATCTATGTAATTACTCACCCGCTCAAGATAAGGGATAGGATAAGGGATCGACTTAACGAAAGAAAAAGAAATATTATAATTATCATGCAAGAACAGTTCTCTACAGAAATATGTAAAAGGAGTTTTGTAAGTTGCTAAAGCCTACACAAAAAAAGATTTGTGACAGTTTCAATAATTAACGTACATTAACCGAATAAGCTATTTGAGCGAGGTTCGTTTAATAATTGCTTACGATAATTAAACCAGAGGGTAGACCATGACGAATTTTAGGAAGGTTTCATTCTGGACAATAAATAAAGGGAAGAGAGAAAAAAAATAAACCTTTTGAGAAACGTTGAATGCTAAAGGAACTTATAAATTTAACTCTGAAATAAACTAGTAAGTAAACAATCTACAAACTATTTTGGAATAAAATCTTTCATTATTTTTTAATATAAGCATTGAGTAAAATGTACTGAATAATAAAAACTAGTATCATCACTTAAATAAAAATGTCATCTAAATGGATAATTTGTTTTGCCAGTAAATCAGATTAAATTCACTAGGAACACGACTTACACTTTTAATTTTAGGCACTTGATGGGAAATTAATGTTTATTTTTCAGCACATTTAACACAATGCTCCTTTTCCAAACCATTTAATGGCTTTTTGCTGTGGAATAATTATTAAACTTCTGATTAAACCCCTGTGAAACAGCCTCCTCTTAAACATATTCTATTTTTAAGGACTGTCATTGATACTTTCCAACTGTCAAATTACATTGTGTAGATATATGGTGCATTTAACTAGCTTCAATGAACAAACATGTGCCAGATACTTAGATACTTCTCAATTAGAGATTTTGTCATCTGTCTTCTACAACACATTCTAACAGGTTCAGATTATAACTACTTGGTATTACAATAACTCCTTATTCAATGCATATCTCCTATTGCTACACTGGAATATTACGATTATTTTCTGCAATGGTGATGTGAAATCATTAGAAAGATATATTTAGATCTGTATTTTTTAACGCCTTAACTCTTTTGCATTTCTATCTCTTAATTATCTTGCTCTTTGTCGCATATTAACAAGCTTCGACAATTTTTTTGTTTCCATCGATTTAATGTAATAGCTCTTGTCGCTTTATATTTGATTATATTTCACTCTTATATTTTCTCTTTTGTGAATGAATAATGAATACAGAACAATTCAAAAATCCTGTGAAATAACTCGACTTCTTTAACGTACCCTCTTCACTGTGAGATAGCACCTATCACCCATATGTCAAACTAACGCATATATACGAAGGCAATAGAAAAGAAGCATATGCGATTTTCGAAACTACGTGGAGATTCGATTCCAGCCTACAAAGAATACATATGACGAATTTGGTTAGGCTTTTTTAAAGCACGACAGAGCCTATGCAGAACATACACACAGCCATTTTCAATATACTAATTAGCAAATATAATGTATGTATATTGAGATGTATGGATATTGTGGATGTATATTCGTTTTGTGTCGAAGTATATTAAACTTGCTGGTAAATGTTTATTTGAATATTTAATTAACATCATTGAAATTAAACGCAATTGAACGAAATCAGTGTAGTGTTAACTTGTTTAGAAACAACGTGGTGAACTATACTTTTTATAATGGACTTGTCTACGCCACACATCGTATTCATATCCAATCTCTCGAATTAAGAACGTTTTCACAGTTAAACAGTCACTTGACTGCGTTTAAGCATACAAATTCAAGATTTTGTGAGGTAAATCAGATAAGGCAGTCGGCAAAAAAGGGAGTAATAAAAGTTTGTTATTACCTTTACGCTCTTGTGGCCGGCCGAGTTTGTATGTTTTAGGTGAAAATAGCTGAAGTGGTTCTTTTTATGAGGGTGTTCACAACGGAGCAAGTAGACCCAGGGGATGTTGACATAAGGAGAGATTTCCTTTATTTACTCTCCATGATATTGGAGTTAGTGGATTAGAAGAACGTGTTTTCTGAGGGAAAAATGGGAAAATGTCAAGAACTCCTTCACAGTTATCCTACAAAGAAATAAGCTTATCTTTTACACATAAACCAATTGATGCGGTCCTATTTCATTAAAAATATACTGGACTGTTTTAGAATAATGCTTTATTCGTTTCATTCGGAAATTTCCAAGAACTGTTTGCGCATTTATGAGGGTATCAAATTTATTCATGGAACAAGCTGAAAACGAAAATAGCATGAAACGACGGATGTAATGTTTAACGGGCCAAATTAATAACACTGCTTTAGCTTACGTATATTTTCATGGCGTTCGAGTTATATGAATGCAACATTGTATCTTGATTTACCGTGATATGACTACCAGTGTGACTACCCTCATTTTTCAAACTGCTTTGTGTATTTTCAATTGACTGAAATGCTAAAATCCGTTTAATATATGTTATCAGTCCTAGTATATAGTTCTGAAATAAAAATAACACAGATATGGTAGTGGTTCATACAAGTGTTTGTTAACGAGCAAACAAACATGCATTATTAAATTATATCATTATCAGTTAGTGATATCTACATGGCTTCCAACGCAACCTCCTTTTCTTTTTCTTTTTTCGTCTATTATTTTCCCGTATCACAAAATTTAAGTTTTTGGAAATTGTTGTTGCACTGCTCATTTTATTTTTTCGAACCAATATTGACGTATCTACAGATTTGCCTTCGAAAGGATCCGTGAGTACATGCAAGTTAATGTTTATCCGATTGGGATCTAGCAATACACAGGCCCGTCGCTATGTTGTTACGGTTGTTCTGCCACTGAAACAAATTACTAGAATCTTTTCTCGGCTTGATTCAGACATTCTAATAATAAATGTAATATATGATTTTTGATTTTTCAGAGATTTAAAAGATGTTCTGATGCCAAATCAGGTAGCTTAAAAAAGCAGAATTTGTCGGTAGATATTTCGAAAAAGTACACATAAATAAGACCACATCATCTGTGCTTAATTTCTTAGAGAAATACGGGCTTACTGTAACCAAATTGATTGATTTCGTCAATATGAATCATACTACCAAAAAGGAAATCAAAAATAATCTACATAAATTGAATACCTTTTTTAATAGACATAAGTCTCTAATTATAATTAAAGGATTTGAAACAGTATTTTTCTGTAATAAAAGATAATTCTATGCAGGTTGATATTCTTATTGAACTTTGTGTATTTTCTATTAAAGATAGGATAGAATCTATATTTAATAGTGAAAACAACTTTGGTCTTTTATATGAAATTATTCACAAAAAAGTAGAACAATGAGTTTTTAAAAGAATCTGCGGTATACATTTTAAAATGCTAAAAGTGCAGACCGATTTTTTGAAAACAACGAGCAATAATCTTTTATGATATATGGATGTGGACTGTACTAGAGTTATCTATGTTGTAGAAAGAAGACGAAATTCCTTCAATATAACTTGGAATTACATAAAGTAGAAAATTTTCTAAAGAAGACACAATTAATACTAACGGAGTGATGAATTAGACGAAGTCAAAAAACATTTTTAATTCGTACTGAGTAGTTTCAAACGTTTTGGACGATTCCAGATAAGTTTCTCGGATCTTCCTACTAGACTTTTATTATTTTCTAACTTCTACAAAAATTTAAATGGAAGCCACAAAAGTTCTAGACTCAATTTTATACCCATACTGACACTGTAAAATTTGTAAATGGTTTTATAAAAATCTTTACAATCATTCTAACGTTTACAATGAAAATAAAATTATTTGGAACCACTGTAAACCTTCTAGATTCAATCTCAAAGTAGTTACAGTTTTTTGAAATTCTAAAGGTACCTCTACTCTTTTTCGGAATGACAGAATTTCTAGTATTTTAAGTGAAAACGAAAACGCTTCCAGATTCTCGGCAGATTGTTTAGGGACCTACCTATCTAGATACTTTGTGTGGTCCTAGGAGAATAAAAAAATTGAAATATCCTACTATGAGAACCAGGAGTTTGGATTCTAGATTCACTGTAGCGTTCAAATTTAAATCAGATTATTTGGAGCGTTTGAAAACCTTCCCTGTTTGATTTTGAAGTAATTTTTGGTAGCATACTGTTCCAGAGGAATTTCTAGAATTTTTACCCTATATATTTTGAACTTTTTCACACTAAGAATTAAAGCGGAAGAGTTTAGACGTTTCAGAAACATTCTACGTACAATTTTATTGTCAGTCTTTTTCTTCAAAATTCTAAGAACCAGTGATGAGGTATCCACCAGCCCAGCCCAGCAATGCATAGCCGGTTATTATTTTATTTGATTTGAGAAGGCAAAATTTTTCTTATACAGGTCCTGTGCTGCGTTGTTACGCCAGTGATAAAGACCACTATGACAGTCATATTTTTCGTTTGTTTGACGACGTGGTGATTACAATTGATTTTTTGGCAACTGTGAAAACTTGTAAATAAACTAAATGCGACAGAATCAGAAACGAAGAGATAAAGAGAGCAACAAAGCAGCAAACACCAATTACATGGATTAAAATGAAACAACTAAACTGGTATAGTAAGCTAGTGAATAAAAAAGAAGTAATAACAGGAAGAATCGTGGAGATAGGAAATCCAATTAAAAGAGCAACAGGAAGGCCCCAAAGACAATGAACTGGCCAAATTGAAGTGATAGAAAAGTCTAGTAAAAACCATTGGATGGGATGTAAAGTCAAATTTAGAACGTAATTTTAAGATAATAAGAAAATACTTCGTAACTTCCTAAGAAATCCTCTGCTTGTGTGATGCCAATATTTACAGAAAAATAGGAGAAATGTATAACGAAAGAGCCAATTTACGTTGACAAACAACGCAAATATTTAACATCTGTAATATATAAAAGTTCATACCTACTATGATTTAGTCACTTGTTCCTAGTAATAAAATCAGATAATATTTCTATTGAAGGTTCAGATGTGAATATAATCTTAATAGAAATTCTTAACAGCGACGATGCTTAGAATAGAGAGAAGTTGTCAGGATACGCTCCGAAAGATTTATAAATTCAGTTCCATTTCCTGCCGTGCTTGAAGTCTTATCTAAACTTTAAAAAGTTCTGTGTCCCTAGGAATGAACTTTAATAATAGTTCGTTATGCAACTCTTTTCAACACTTCTAGTTCAAATTGCAGGTGACAGCGTGTAAGTTTTCAGCTTGTAAACTTGACAGTGGACGAATTTACATATCTGCTCGATTAATGGAACGAAAATTAGTAGAATGTATGGGAAATTACTAGCTCAACACGACGGCGATAAAATATATATTTTTCTCATCCGTATTTACGGCCTCTTAGAAAACTGTAGAATTACGTTTGTGAAATATCAGAAAGTATTCGCTAGAGCGCTGTATTTTTCTACCTCTTTCTTGACAAGGTTTATTGCATACGTGATGACAATATTCCACGTCGCTCGCGGCACTTTCCACATTCACAACCTTCTGCAGAGCGACCATTTTTATCTTGGGATATGCCGCTTGGTAACTTTCACCACCGCCGACACAACCACTTCTATAAAACAAAATTGTTATTCGGCCCCTCGGGGAGTGTTTTGTTTATCAAGAAAGCAAAAGGGTAAAATACATTATGTTGTTAGGCACACGCGTGAGCGGGAATTTTTATTTGATTCGTCATAAATATTGGCAAATAGGCTAAAGAAAATTCGAAGTTAGAAATTGGGGGAATATCCGGTGACAAAAGGAATGGAAAATGTCCCGTACATGAATCATTAAATGGAGAAGGCCTATTGGGAAAACGTGAAATACTCGCAATTCTCTTGAAATTCTCTTTTTAATTAGAGAACAAATTATACTGCTGCGAAAAATTTACACCAGTAACTGTAATAATACATTTCATGTCTTAATGCTTTCTTCGCTTCTTTTCCTGTTTTTCCATTTTCTTAGTATTACTCGTAGGCGCCAAACTAAATCCATACATAATACTTTTTTGATACTTTCATAATGAACAGTTTAAATCGCCTTTAATTGGCCTGTCTGTATTCCATAAATTAAAATTTAAAAGAATTACAAGGCGTAAGCAAAACAAAAGATGTTACTCCTAATTGTTTGAGTTTCGACGAACAATTATCGTATTTATTCTACAAAGAAACTAATTAAAATGAATTGGAGATGACACAATTTTTAATAATAAATATAAAGGGTATAGCAGGACAAATCTTGAAATTATTAATTAATTTGAAAGTAGAAATGGGAAAGGCAGGAGTCGAAATTGCTACCAGCACGTTAAACGAAAGGAATCCACAGAAGGCAAAAGTGACAATTTCGAGGGGACTTGTTACTGTTGTATGTTACTTCATACTTCTAACGGAAAGCATGTCACTTTTCATAACTTCATATTTTTTGTCTCAACTTTGTCTAGTCATTCAGTAGATACCTCTATTGTACCTCTGCAATAAACAACTTTTGGCTAAATTTCTTCGTTTAGTTCTTAAATTAACTAAGATCTCCTTGAACTGAGTTTAAGAAACACTACCGAAATGTTTCTGCGAAAATCTAACACAACATGTGTACTGTTGATCACAAATGAAACTCTGGTACGTTGTTACTAGACAATCAAACTTTTTTTAGTTTAAACTAATAATTACGACAAAACGAGAACATTTCCGTTTTATCGCCATAAATCGCGATTGAGAAGCACAAAGAAAACACGTCGATACTTTTCAGGCATCGATTGCAATTACGAGTGTAAGGGGTGGTGTGGCTCGACGGCAATTTGCAGTGGATCTTAACGTGAATCGATCGTTTATTTCAAGAACTTGAAGAGATTTGTAGAAGCAGAAGGTGTATGTAAAAGAGATCGTACGCGTTAAACAACCCGAGTAATACTTTAGAGGATAAGAAATGTAATTAAACTACTCACGGCATTCACATACGTTAACTACGTTCATATACTAATCGAATAATTTCAATTTGTTATTACATAATTTTTCATACAAATTTCACCCGCTCCCTCACACATATTCTCTCTCTTTTTCTCGATTTTTTGAGATACGTGTACCTATTGAAACTAACTTAAAGTTTCATGGATTGTCATTAACACAAACCATGGAAAGGCTTGGAATGCACCCGGTCCTTTTCTACAACTAATGCAATGACTAATTATAAAATGTCATCATATTGGGCAACATTTAGTAGAGATTCGAGGATGTTGATATTTGGATGAAGGAATTCAAATCGTTATTAATGCCACATATATCTTGGATGATCAAGTACATGGGCATTCTGAAGGTTATGGCCAACAGTAACATTTTCAACGAAATGATACT
Source organism: Cryptocephalus primarius (assembly GCA_963576515.1). NCBI lineage: Eukaryota > Metazoa > Arthropoda > Insecta > Coleoptera > Chrysomelidae > Cryptocephalus > Cryptocephalus primarius. Next base: position 18,803,460 of record OY754936.1, on the reverse strand, counting down.
CAATCTCATGTTGTCAGGCTCGTTGTATTATTTTCTGAAAAAATATTTCTACATAGTGAAGACCTCATACATACAGCTCGAAGAAGTAAAAGAATTCGAAATGAATATTAATCAACAGAAAATGGAAATTCTTACAATTACAAGGATAAAGAAAATATAAATCTAACAATAGACGGACAATAAAATTGTAAAATATTACGAAAGGATTAGAAGATGATTAACGCAAGGACAATAACGGTAGTGAATCATGATTCACAATGGAAAGATTAGAAATAAAAATTACAGCAAATAAGATGTATATTCCAAGAAAATCACACTGCCTAATTTCTCATGATGCAAATGGGACATGAAGAGGAGCCGAGGAAAACTTTAAGAGAACCTGGAATGTTAGAAATGAAACTAGAAACAATAACCGCAATGTTGAAAATGAACATAGTATTCTAAATTAACTTTAGCTGTAATTGCTTAGCAATAATATTGATTAAATGTTAAGTTTGACGTTTTGACACAACTCAAAATCGATGTACTTTACCCACGAAAAGAACGATCAAGAGCATAAGTGAGGAACTGGGTAAATATTGGACATTTCTAGCGATAAAATAAAACTTCCCAAAGTTGCGCTTTAAAATGATCGAATCGTTTAAATATAGAGGCTTACTAACTCCATTAAATCAGATTTAATCCATGGAATGCAAATAATACAATTAATTGTTTTATAATTCATATTTAAGGATTTTCTCGTCACGCTTAGCTTCAAAAATAATTTCCGTTAGGTACGTGAAAATAAATAAAGTAGCAATACAAATTTGCTTTCGAAAATTCTACAACGAACTCTTCTAAAACGGTTTAACGTTTTTCTCGATAAATTTAACGGAAAAATGCCTGGGGCTTCTAATGAATTTCCAATAATTCATTACGAAATTCAACAGAGCGGTTTAGTTAAACAAAAGTATAAACGGATCAGAATCTCTCACAAACAAATTTAAAAATTTAATTTGTGAAACAGGTGATCCGTTGACAAAAACGAGTGGGAACAGAAAAAGGATTAAACCGTTGAGGCTCGCGAACATTTTAAATTGTTCTCAGTTTCATCATCGCGAATGAAATTTTCTTCATCCGTTTTCGTCAGTTTCAAGCGGTGGAAAACTTGCCTTTCCGCTATTGGATATTTAATTCCATTAGGAAAGTTCTCCATTCGATATTTTTAATTATGTGAGGCCTTTAACCCGAGCGAGTAAGCGATGCCATACTTACAGATATTGACATTTACATTTTACCTAATTTTGATGAAGCTCGTCCTCAAATAAAGATCTATTTGAATTAGAGTGTAATCCAAGTGGTTTCGTAGCTGACGCTTAGGTACTGTATTTTAGGGTTGATGAGCTTTTCAGTCTTTTACAACTGTGAGGTGGGGGTAATTAAAAAATACATTTTGCAAGTGTCAAAGCGTACAACAGAAAATTCGCGAAGAACTTTTAAAATTATCTCAAGGGATGTTAAATTTATGTGACTAGTTTTTAGGAAGTGGAGAAGTCGATGTCTACTTTCTACGTAGGAAGACTATCGCGGGCGACTATTATGCTAATTTAATTACGAAAGTTGGTAATGCTGTCGAGAGAAAACGGGCGAAAGGAACGGGAGGATGTCATGTTCCTTCAATAGAACGTATCGTATAACTGATCTATAATGAAGCGGAAACTAATAAAGATTACACAGTTTCAGAGTGGAACTAGCAATGCCATAACCTTAGGCATTATGACCCTAACAGGATATGAATACTCAAAATCTTTAATTTATGTACTCTTTCCTTGTATTTATTACGATAGTAATAAGTAATAAAGTATACTTTCAGAATTTTCTCCGTGACAGTAAAAGTAGCTGTATTTTCTTATAAATCTGGGGTAAAAATTATTTCCAAAGGTCATATTTCAAGATATGAAAAATTAACATTATCCCAGAAGCATTATCCGTGAACTGCCAGATATATATCTATGCGATAAACTCATCGTTCTTTCTGATTTATGCGCTCTTGCACTGTCCTGCTGGAAATTTGCTCCGTCTGGTGCAGTGTCACGTAGCAGATATAAAAAGGATTGCAATAAATTATTTCACTATCCTTTTGCGTTTACAGTTTCATTAAAAACTATAGGATAAACAATCCATCTACGTGCTAGGGCAAGTTAAACTCTAAAATTTTGGGGTGGGAGAGTTTTTAATAAATCCTCGCTATGGATTTTTATTAGACCGACCGTTTGCGAGGGAGATGAATATCGAGATGAAATATTTGCCGTATCATTATCATTTTGCGATTTCCAGACTAATTCGCTACCAATAATAGCTTCGGGGACACTACGTGATTTATTAACATATTTCCAAATAGTATTTGTCTTCTGTCTGTCGGCGTGCTTGGATTTGGATAGGCACCGTTCTTTTATTGAACTCGTACTGACAGTTTTATGGACCGTAGTAAAATTATTATTGCCCGCCAAAGCCTATGGAATGCAAATATTTATTTATTAAATCAGTTTGTAGGGTCCTTTATCGTCAGCCGCAAGACTATTTAGCGTGTGGTTTTGATTAGAGGTAATGATTGTGATAGGTTACATCACTAAAAAATGATTGTCAAATAGAAAAGGGCGAAAATATGATGACATTAATGAAAAACATTCCACATTTTATATTGTTGTAGGAATATTAACACACAATTAATAGTTTGACCGGCATGAATGTATGTAAGGGAATTTTTCAACGTTTTTCACCGACTTTACGACGTCTGATTAATTTGAAAATTTGTATAAGTGTTGAAGCCCGATGAAAATACAATAATTTAATAACTCTATACTAATGTCCCGACCAGAATCACCAGGATAAAAAAAGATTAATGGCAATAATAGGAACCTTCTGCATTTATTATAAGTCATTGGTAGGTGCGATAAGTTCCTTAATATTCAGCCGGTAAACGCAGTTATAAGTGAATTCAGGTACTTTTGTGAAAACGTCCCACAAACATCTTAAAACACTGTTACTGTTATAAAATATGTTCCATTTTCACCAATTGCTCAACCATTATTCACTTCATTAGTCGATTGTGAGGTACGAGGAGGAGAAAAAGGGATGCACAGTTCGAATTTTTATTCTATTTTATTACATTTTGCAAAAGAAACAATTGGTTTATGGTAACTGAAATATGACAGAAATGTTTGTGATTCAAGTTGATTTAAATATCTCGAAAAAGACTGCGTTAATTGTGGTGGCGTAAGATGATATAATAATTAACCAAAACCAATTCAAGCTAAGATCAAGAGAGATTAATTAACTGAGAGATCGTAGGCCGTAGGCTTCTACATTCTAGTGGTGACCGAACCAAATCGGAATATAATGACGAGAAATACCTGGATCATAAATAGAAATACCGATGTCGCAATAATAATAATGAATAGGAAGGTCACTGCAAAGCGATATGGAATAGAGACAAGTTTCATCAGTCTGGAACTCTACGAATTTGCTTTTCATAGCTGCTATTTCTCTCAAACAAGGAATACGAAAAATCAAGTTTCAAACTTATGAATCAAATTACAGAAGAAATGTAATCGCCGTGATAGCTGGAATTTCAATACATACGTACAAAACAACCTCAATGAAGATGAAACTGTGTACGATAGGCTGTATTTGAATTTGGCCAATATCCTGCCTAATGTTTTTCAGGTATCGATACTGTACCGATAGTGTGTTGGTAGTATATTGACAATATATTGGTATTGGTGGAGGACCGACAAATATGGCGAGTTGAGATTAACCACTGCTAGTTTTCCTCTCTTTTTCCGTTTCGATTAAATAATAGGAAAATTTATTGCTTATGTAATCGGTACCTACTTCATGGGCCTATGCTACGATTCACGAAGCTACAGAATCCAAAATGGCGAAAGCACTCTCCATTCGCCAAAGGTTAGAAAATTTTACATGCGGCTGTGTTGCAATAGTGCAAACCTGATTATTTTGAATTTTTCGATAGGGTATTCATTACACGTGTCTAATTTTAGTCATTTAATTGAAATTTCTTTCAATAAAAGAAGAAAAAATGCGATGATTTCCTATTGGTGATGAAACCGGCGACACAAAGGCTAGCGCTGTCTTTTATTACAGTGACTCATGTTAATGTGTAGTCGGCCCTGGGCATAAAATTCTTCAATTATACAACAATATAAATATAAATACTACGGACTAGTACAGCGATATGAAGTTTATTAGGTCAATATTAATAATAAATTGTATTACAAAATTGTCTGCCTAAATAAAATTTATGGAGATGGATATTTTCGTGAAATTCCTTAAAATTTAGTAAGGAGATTTCACAGAGATGACATGAGATTTTTTTTGTTATTCGAACAAAAGTTTATGTTTCTTCTGCCTTAAATTCGAATCCGTGGAATAAATCAGACCATTCCATTAAAACATAATTTACGGTCATTTCAGGTTACTTTCCGTGAAAAATGTAAGTTAACATTATCTCTATTCGACCGAGCACGGTTCATATACTTCTAAGATACTTTGAAAATTTAATTTTACTAGACTGGCTAGACTAGAGTATAAAAGGGAGCAGAGGTTTGGCCCAGATATAAGTAAACTGGTTTGGTATAATTTTCTTATATAGTATTTCAATAATTGGGGTTCTTGATTGTTTTGTACCAATTAATTTTCATTCACTTCGACACGAGACCATACTACAATAACACTAATACATCACAACTCTCGATCACCCCATGATGATTACTACGGTGGCTCGTATATTAGCATCGTTTGAAAAGCGCCTAAAGCTTGAAACCGCACACAAGAAATATCGAATATTCCAGCAGCCGATCCGGAGAAGCATCTCATCTCATTTCGCCTCATCCCAACTCTTGGACCACGTCTTTTCCTGTGAGCGGCACTCGACGGTGCAAAAATCCCAAAATCCGAAGCGCATGATTTCCTGCACTAGACGAGATGCTAAAATCGGCGGCCAGTGCTTTTGCAGGCGCCGTTTAGGACGCAACGGAGCTGCCGACGACGTCGCGACGCGCTTCATTTTTCAAACTTACGCGCGCGAGTGTAGACGATTTTTCCGACGGGTGTAAAATTTCGGGGTTTCCCTTTTCGCTCCCAATCCACACGAGTGCAATGTGGTGATAACGTAGCGCTCGGGCGATAGAACCGAAAAGAAAACGTTACTGCAGGATAAGTTATTGAGAAGTTGGTAAGTTATATTTTCACTGTTATCGGACGATGAAAACTATAAAAAGACAAGAAATCTGGGTAAAATATGGGCTTTTTGTATTTTACGTACGAAATAATCATTTTTTATGGACTAAACAAAATCGAACAAAGAAATATTTTCTGTTACATCATGTAATGTACAGTAATGAAAAACCTTGCCGATGCTTTGTAATAGAAACTGTGATGCGTTATTCTAATAATTAAAAAAATCACCTAGAACTTACATACTTAAAAGAAACTGAATTTCCGTCACATACTCCTTCCAACAGGAGAAAAAAGTTTCCATCATTTTTTGTTCAAAACAGCGTACCGGAGTAACTTTTTTTAATTAACCAACATTAGAATTTAGAGTGGAAGTTCGCCCGAATAGCTATTTTCTTCCCCCGCAAAATTTGCAAATATAACTCCATAACTCACATAACTCCCGATAAGACAATCTGCGGTATCTATGTATTATATGTTAAATTTAGGCTCTATATTCCAATTATTACGCGTGGGGCAAACAGACAAACGACCCACCCTATTAGGCCGTTATTATCTTGGAAAAGTATAAATGTTATTCAACAAAACGCATTTATCTTTAATGGGGAGAGTTCTTTGACTGCCGCCCGAAGTACATATAAAATACAAATCGGAGCAAGTGGGTTTCAGTATACTCGTTTCTGTGCACTGAAATCTTATAGGGCGTTCCTATGGTTTCTGTAGTATTATTTTTTGATTCTCCAAATACGGTTAAAGGGTGCTCGGTTTATAAACAAAAGGAGAAAATATGTGAGTGCGAAGTCATCGATTGAGGAGTTGAGGTTAGTTGATTTTCACGTTTACTTGAATATAAGCTGTAGTCAACGTAAATTTCATGATCTCAAAAGAAAGAAGCAATGTATTATATGATCTGTATATTGATGTGAGTAGGAAATAGAATATTTTCGAGACTCATTAAGAGAAGATTCATCAGAAAAACTGTGTAACAGAGGAAAAACAGAGTATATTGTGTTTCGTTGTCTATATGCAATTAAATCCTACGACAAGTTTTAGCTCGACATGCCATCGCATTGGAGGTCTAGTCCTGACTCTTATGTTCGTATTTGCCATATACCTTTCTATCCTCTGAACCACACAACCCGCAAATAACCATTTTAGTTTACCAGCTTTTTAGAACACATCAGTCACGCCTGATTCCTCTTAGATTCGCGTATTAGTGGTCCGGTAAAATTATTCCAAGCAAAAGTCGTTCCTTTGTTCCTTAAGTGCCTCTCTTAGGTATATTTGTCAGTCACTGTCTACAATTGAGTGCCATGGCCGATAAAACAACGTTTTTCTTTAGGCTGCTGCGGTGTGTTCTCATTTATGATAAGTTGATTAAATTTATGATATGTTTTCATGATGTTAGCATTTTTTTTACTATTAATCCCTCAAAAATTATAATATACAGATTGTTTTCTCTAAAACAGTTCACACGGCATTGGCATCCAGGAGAAATAAAATACAATTATAGAAGAAAAAAAAGAAAAAAGCCATATGAAAATTGAAGGTATGGAAAACCATACATAGTATATGAAATTGCAAATAGGCTACTTGACTGGAAAATGGTTAGTTTTTATTCCCTTGTGTTTATCTTCAAAAAATAAAATAAAAAAACTAGTTAAATAAGCTGTCAAAACACTAACTTGAGCAATATGGTGTCTTACTAGATTCAGTGACGACACAGTAAATAAATATCAAAATCATAATTGAGGCGGATTTTGCTGTTTTTATTATTTGTTACAGTGATCTAATCAACAAAATTAGTTACAAATCCATTTGTTACAAGTGCATTGGTTACTGCACAAATGCGTCAATAAAGACACTGCAAAACCTATTTGTATGTGTCCCAAAAATACCAAAATAGACAAAAAGTTCTTAATGCAAAGCGCTCTTAAGGCTATAATATATGTGAATATCAAGAATTACGGTACCTTTTTTCACTCTTAAATAGCCTATAAGCTTTTAACATTTAAAAGTCTTTTAGCTTGTTTTAAAATTTTAGCTAATATATCACAATTTGTGATATCATGTGGAAGTTGGTTAAAAACTGTAATTCTTATAATGAACCTTTTCGATCTCAATTCTGCTTTAACTAACAAATATTAAAAATATAGTACTATTGGAATTATTTTTTGTGTTGTACGTATGGACTTCATTTGAGAATTTAATGATGTTCCAGTTTTTTCAGGGTGTCTAATTTTGTACTTTCATTATCATTGTTTTTTAATCTTGTTGACATAATTCTACTATGTAATATGCTTTACAAACTTGGTTTTTCACTGGCTTCCGTTTTCTCCATTCTGATCTCTCAAATCGCACTCAGGTGAATGTGTCCTTTTTAGGCGAGTTTTCCAAACCTGTCGTCAGACCATCATGTGTACCTCAAGGCACCATGTCAGGGCCTTTGCTTCTTTCATTATTCATTAATGACGCTAATTCAATACTTAAGCATTGTTCCTAAAATCTGATTACTTCTATAGATCAGTGCCATCATGTTTATTTGGTGATATCTATGTTATCATTTAGCATGTAGATATGTGTGTATTGAGCAATATCTCGGGTCGGGCGAGCTCTACCTGTTAGTTTTCCTCACGTACCGAATCATCTCAATATGTAAAAATGAAACATAAATAAATAGAAAATAATAAAATACTTCAACAGTATTTCGTGCGAATAATTACATCAGTTGTTTCCATTAGAAAGTTGCTAATAAAAATATTAGTTTTAAAGTATCCGTGTTTTACAAAATTGCGACGTCCCCATTTTATACTAACTTGGTTGGCCTCGTTTTACCAGACAGTGCAGTTCACCATTAAAAATGGCGTTTCTTAGACTGCCTAGCAACTAAAACATTAGAAAACATTGGAAACCTTAATGTTATTAAATATCAATTATACAACAAACTTTTAAAAGCTAACGAAAAAGAATATCCTTTTATCATTAATATTTATATCTGATCGGGGTATGTATTTACTTTTGATTGATTGAAAACCATATATTTTATTTTCTCCTGGTTTCTAAGGTCTCTCTCTTTGTTTTATTGGGTTCGTATTCTTTCGATCCAGAATAAACTAAAACTGCGCGGTACACATAAGTCAGGTATTTACACTTTCAGATACATGTACTTAATAGATTAAAGATCTTCCTTTTCCAATTTTTCACAGTTTAATTATTTTGTTTTTCTTATTATAAAGTTGAAGTTTCGTGTATAAAATTCGATTCGTAAAGTGATTTTATTCACAATTCTGTGAGCTCTGAATAAACTGTTGGTTATCACAACTATCCGCAACGTAGGTTGCTTAAATATCTCCTATTGATATTTATGGCCTAGGTTAACCGACTTCAGGCCAGTTTTCTAAAAATATCTAAGGCGAGTGTAAATGCTTTAGCCTCCTTGCCTGATTTCCAGTTTTAAAAAAGAGTTGGATTATTCAGTTTGATTCAGGTGAAATTTTACATTATTTTCAATTAAGGTTCATTTGATCATTTGGGCGTATCTACTTTCAATCCAACAGTTTTATAGTAGTTTTATTATCGCTGTATATTTCAAGGACATTTTCGAAATTTATGAAGCGGAGATATAAAGCAGATTGATATTCGTTATACCATTCTATTAAAATCGTCATAGTGAGATGGTGAACAAAGATGGAATTGCATTTTAGAAAACAATAATGTTCGTGCGGTTGGCTTTCATCAATTTATTAATTAGTTGTTATAAGTAAATCAGAAATCTAAAATATCGAACAGCGTACCCTTTCAGGTGTGTTTGAAACAGGGGTCCAAATTTCTTATGGAATTAAGATATCGCTCAAAATATTATCTCTATGCTAGTGAATGTTTGAACCTAACCTGGATTAACTACCCCTCTACCTTTATACTCGTAATACGGACTTTTACCATAAGATATTAGCGATAAGCCTTAAATATTCATTAGTTAGACTCCTAATGAAAACAGGCTCGAAGCATCGATCGGGGAATATTCAAAATTGTCGATAACAGCTCGTTATTGATTCATGTACGTTTACACACAATACTTCCTAAATTTCTGGAAGTCCGTACATTTCGAATCCAGAAACAAAGCGTCTCCCAGCATTCAACGCTTGCATTTGCGATAGGATGAAAGCGAAAAAAAAATGTATATTCATGAATGTATTAATGTAAATGGATGTGTCGGAGCGTATTTACATACGGCTACAGAAGAATTAAGATCCTGTTTTAAATGAACAGCTTTGCGGCCCTTCCTTCTAGCCGTAAAATTTGCATTACTTAATCTCTCCGGTAACCTGTGCATTAGAATTGGATACGGAAACTCGCTCCATCGTGTCGAGGGAACTTTTTTCTGTGGACACAACAACCATCCTTTTGGTTTCCAAGAGTTTTCATCTCTTTACGTCAGACCGCTTTTTCATGTTTTTTAATGTAGAGAGTACATCTCTGCTCTTCTCTTATAGGGCGATAGCAAGTCGAAAAAACTTAGCTTTGGCCGGATGGCCATTACATTCCTTTTTTTTTTCAATTTTACGATATATCCGATCCATTTAAATGAGTTATGTGCGTTGGCTGACCTTTCGTTCATCGGAATTTATCTCTCGAACTCAGGTGAAATTATGTTCCTTTTTAGGATATCATCCTATAATTTAACCAAATTTTCTTCGTTGCCACGTCGTAGACTTGTTGCATTTTCATAAATGCATCACACTATAATATGGGTTACCTGTGCCGTTTTCACCGCCGGCAGGAGTCCTAACCTATTCACTGACCTTAATGAGATTATACATTTAATGTATATCAGTACGAGAGGCTTATTGTACCCTTTCGGTTAAAGTTTTGTTATCTTACAAATGAATGTGTTTCGTTCGTCCTACGATCGATCGTAATCTATTACATCCTAGAAAATTATTACTTCAATTAGCGACCACAAAAGATCCGAGGGAATAAAATGCGATGACCGTCTCTTGCGTTGGGGGAATATATAAATTTACCGACAATTTGCTAAAATACAGGTCCCTTCTTTTGAACAATTCGGGTAATTGTCTCTTTATTCGTTCGCGCTCTTTCATACAATGCATGATCAATAACTGAAGATTTGAATAGCGTCGTCTGCAGTTTCAAACTCTTATTACCCTTTAAGTTCCTGGTTCAATATCCACAAAAGATCCGTCTCCGGCAACGCGATAGAGGACAATTTCATTCAATTCGATTTCAGCAGTGACGAATATCAAATAGGACTTTGTTCTCCGGGTTATTGTTGAATATTTATTTGACATTGGGGCGAAGAAAATCAAAAACAGCTATTTGAGTAGCAGATCTCTTCGGTTTTCTTTGAACACCTCCTTTGCATTGTATTAAATAAATTCGTTTAATCCTGTAGAGGTGAGAAAGAAATGAACACAAAGCTATTGAAATAGTGCTTTCACGTTCGAATAAAAAATAAAATCGCCGAAACACGTCTGCACGACTCTAAAGTGAAGTGGAATTACGTTTTTAATCCGAAAGCCTGATCATCTGTCCGTAGTTTTCAAATCGCAACAACACAGCTTACGGGGCTATAGAAATTTAGCGGTTCGATTCTCTTTGAAATAGCCTAATAAACCGCCCGGAAACGATAGGATTTCCGAGATTTTTAAAGACTGGAGAAATAAAACCTTAATTCGTAAATAAAGGGTTGGTATTGTGAGCTACCGGGAATAACATTCATGATATTCCAAAAATTAGCATATTTGGGCACATATAACTAAAACATTTTTAATAGACTACATTTTACATTGTTTGAATATTTTCTCCCCTATGACGTTATAAAAAAAATCAGAAATATTCATATTTTTGCTGTCAGATTTCTACCAGAAAAACTAGATAAATTCATTTAACTGGTAATTCTGTAAAAATTGTGACCGACAAGCAACATCATATATATCCTTCACTTCCCTTCGACTCTAATAGTGACGATACACAAGATATATAGTTGCATTCTACGATAATTTTGAAGGGGTACGAATATCAGAATAATAAACGAATTGGTATTTTACTGCATCCCGCAAGCTAAATTTCAGGAGTTCGAAGTTTTCTAAGTAAAAGAAATTGAGATACGTCGAGATGTCATCGTTATTAAACTTCAACAATACTTCCAGCGAAGCTGGAAACTTGCACGTGAATATTAGATTTACAGACTTACGAAGACGAAATTCAAAGTAATGAAACTCTTGGAATTTTTCTCTTATAAAGAATAATTTGCACTAAACCTTAATACATTTATCACTTTGATCTAGCTCTGGTCATATCTCTAACATTAACTACTTAAACTGTGATTATCATACGGTAGCGTTAAGAAAATTATAATTAAACAAAGATATCATATTAAAGTTTGTGTAATCTACGGAATTTTCATGACACACGTTTGAAATGATTAAAATTTAATTTTCTGATAATATAACGCAGGATATATGAATACAGTAAAAGTTATTGTGGCAGAATTAAATTAACTAAAGAAGCAGGAAAAACTTCGACCGTAATATTCTATAAAATTACATAATACTGAAAGATGAAAATGCTATAGGAATGTATATAACCGCACATTGCACCCACGCTTGCCAAGTTGACAGTTGTCAGATATTCAGGTGATAGATATTATTTGCTGTATTTCTTGTTCTGAACCGCGTCCATAAAGCTGAAAAGTCAGAAACACGATTCTATGATTGCCTTTTTTATACTGCCTGCGGATTTACCCATTATTTTCTCCATTTGTGTGTAGTTAAGAGAGATGCTGCTACTGGGTATTATTTTATGGGTGCAAACCTGTACTTGTTGTATTTCTACTGATCAATACGTAACAAACCACAACAGATGAAATGTTTAAAGCATAACTCGGAAACTATTGCAATATTAGTTAAACTGAAATGAACTAACAACTAGATTTAGATTGATTCTCTGTGCATCGTTTCGTAAAAGTTGTTATGGGTAAACACAAATGAAATTGAAAAATTAACATAATCATATTATGTGAGCGAACTGTTAAGTTTGTGTATGATGTATATAATTGAAACGCCTTTAATTAGCTCAAAAACTACTTCCATATTAACTGAATTGAAATGAGCTATTAATTCGATTGATAATATAGAAGAAAAGAAAAGAAGAAATCATAATTTAGCGTGTCACGTCATTCTAACTTATGCATGTAAAAGGTTATGTCGAGTTTTGAAAGGAATTCAGTGACTTACAACTTTTAAATATATTTCAAACCTGGCTGCATCAATCATATTCATATGATATCTTAGGTATCAAAAAATTCTTTGGTTTTATCCTAATTGTAATGTGTCGTTCAGATTTGCTTCATTTACTTTCATTGGATTGGCGAATACTATCTATTACAATAATTTGTTACTATTGGCCCATAGCCAGCGAAGCTCGTAACATCAAGACAAATAGCTTGATGTGTGTTTCTTTTACACTCATTTACGTTCTGCTATGAGATACAATCGCTTACATTGATACAAGTTGTGAAAAACAAGTTTATTACTTTCGTCCTCAACGTTCATTTCAGTTAACTTTAAACGTCTTAAATTCGGCAAAAAATTGAATAAGTAATGGCATCTGTTGAGTAGAGTATTGTGGTTTTTTGTTTGAATGAAATAGCTATAAATATGAAATGTACCAAGTAGTTAAAGATTTTTCTTAAAAAGGCTTAACTTCGGCCCTCATATATGTTACAGGCGTTATTAAAAGTTAATCGTGAATCGAAACGATGATTTCAGCTCCGTACAGTTTATTAAACCCAAACTACCCAATAAAACCAATATTGCAGTTATTATTGTCTTTTTCCATCAAGCCCGAGGAAATAAACGTATCAAAATGGCACTCATCCGCTACTTCTACGAAACTCTAGATTAAATTTCTCCCTTTTCGGAAAATTTCCAACCCCATACGAGCTGAGCTGATGCATTCGCCCCGGCCCGATTCAATTCGATATACGTCCGAGTCGGCAACATTCTAACACTTTCAGAACTATTGACTCGAATTATTATCAATATTGTAATGCTGTGGTTCGTGAGGCGCTGCCATAATACGTCCCCCATTTATTGGAAAACGATATCCACGATACGATATTCCTGGTCGTGTACTGCCTGTGTAGATTATTGCCCTAAATTTTATTCGTATTGCATATGTAATATAAGTTCACACCTTTCGGAATTGCGCTCACTGTCAAATAGATTGTTTTTAATTACATAGAGAATATTATTGTAGTGAGATAATAACAAGAGCACAGCCTTCGCTGCTGGTGCATCACATGAGTTTTAATCATCGAGATATTTCATAGTTCGTAATAATGGATGAAAGAACATTTACTACGTTACTGATATTATGAGAAATTTATTACACTGAAGCGCCCCAGTTAGCTGCTCAATACACTTACAAAAGAATTCGATACTTTAAACAACAAAATATTATTGAGAAAACACGAAATTGGTAAGAAGAATTGCACTAATAATTTTCAAACTAATCGATTACAGTTTACCAAAATTATTCACTTCAGAAGCGAAATCAGTACAATACACAATGGCGTGCCACAAGACATTATGAGCCCTTTAATCTTTTTAATACAAGTAAACTATATTTCCTGGATCCTAGTCAGAGTTCAACTGTATGATTTACAGATGAAGTGAAGGACAAAAGGGGGGATAAGTCTAGGGGGTCTCTAAATGTATCGAAGTCCTCCTCAGTCATATCTAAAATAACACCGCAATGAATTTTCCGTAAACAGACATTATAGTCAGTCTTCGTACGATTGTAGGATACACTATATGGCAATAAAAACGTATCATTTAATGAAAGCAGACATTTTTAAAGTAACAATTGTAATAATTAGTTGCAATCAAAATGTAATCACCTAAATAAATTTAATGTATACAGACGAGGAACCTAGTACTTTGTTGGAGAAAAAATAATACTACTAACGAGAATTGCTAGAAGAAAAGCACTACCCTATTTGAAATATATTTCTCCCCTACTTGTGGGGATTGCATGGACCAATCTACCCAAAAATTCCCAATAAAAGTTCCCTTCTGTCAAAACAAGGAAAAAAATTCAAATTAATGGAACCAGGAGACGACGGAACAACCTTCTATTCATAACTGTTCGTAAACTTTTTATGGATAAGTCGAACTAGTTGAGAATTTAAGAAAAATCAAAGAAGTGGTACTAATTGAAATGTCATCTATAATGCAATACTAGATTAATAAATACCTAGAATTTTACATAGAAGTGGGAGCGCACTGTAGACTCAATTACTCGAAAAGCGTTATAAATTGTAAAGATCTCTGCATAGACCAAAAAATATTAGAAGAATTAACATCCCAGAGACCTTTGAGATCTGCCTCAAGTTAGAAAAATCAAATGCAAAAAAAGATCTCTTGTCGATACTTTTCTATAATCAGTTATATACTTCTAAAATGATAGAACATTTATGTGGATTCTGTCCAACATTTTCTACTAGTTGGCGTTAAGCTTTTCCATAATTTGCTTTCCATTGGAGCTTATTCTTCCATATTAACATTACTTTCAGTAACGATAAATATTTCTACTCCTTCAAGATATTTTATCATGGTTCTTTCCTTCATGGTGCATCATAATCTTTAATTAAAAAATCCACATTTAACGTCTTGCAATTATAGCTTCAATCTTTGAATCAAAACTTAGTATGGTTCATCTATTAGATTAGAAGTCTTTACTGTGGGTACTCGTTATATCAAGACAATATTTCAGAGCTGTAACGGATCTATTAAAACTGTGACCAAAATATGTAACAAGGAACTGTTTAACAGGCTATTGCTATATATCATTTGTTTATTTATTATTATTTAATTTAAAGATTTATTTAATTGTTAAGTTAACGAACCGAAAACATGTCATACACCAACTTCCACCTTTAAAGGCCAATAAAGTCGAAACTAAAATCAAAGGAAATTATTTTATAAATATACGTAGGTATAACTGACTTTTGTCCTCGACGATGAATTTCTATATTTAAGAGTTCAAACACTGTTTTGCTTATTATGTTTCTTTTTATTCTACTTCCACGCCTAATTTTAAAGTAATAATAATTTATTATCTTGCGATAGTGAATGAATTCTGCGAAGTGGTAGGTGCAGTCAGTCAATTATTCCTATAGATAAACTGTATTTATAACTTCCACCGATGAAATGCGAATCATTAATGCATGGTTTTCCACCACTGTAGGTTAAAATTCACCTTGTTTTATTAATAACTGCTGTGTGTTAATGAACTCGAAATCAGAAAATACTAAAATAGAACCTGCATGTTCCATTGCCGTAGCAGCTTTAACTGTTCTGCACTTGCAAGATGATCTTGAAATATCTTACTGACAAAGCGAATGCATCTCGCGAGTTATATTTAAAAAAGTTCACAGAACGACAAAATACTTTTACGAGGATGTCAGCGGAAGAAGTAATAAAAACAGATATCGCTCCGAGTAAAACAAGAACTTGAAAAGTAAGTTCGCTCTGCCAGAGTTTAGCTATAAATAAAAATTATTCTTTGTTATACCGGACTCGAAAGGGATATTTATCTCTCTAATGTCTTTACGAAGAAATGATATAAATAATAAGGGAAAGGGTGACGCGGAATACAAATAGTTGTAAATTGGCTGATGGGTTTTTAGTTTTCGTTCATGGATACGCAATTTTACAAAATGGGAATTGCTGTTATAATGTATAACGTCGTGAAAGAAGTTTATTTTACGGGTATCTCTCTGAATAATATTCCAGGAGTTGCTAGCGGATTTTCAGTGAGGTATTCGCATAAATCCCGCAGGATAGTTGACAATGGTCAATTAAATGCATCTACAAATGTCACCACTCCAGTAGATGGAAACTTTCGTGCTCAAGGCACGTTTCGCTAACTAGTGAACATTTCTGTTTAAGCTAAAAAGTTCAACGGTAATTCACGACTCAAGAGATAATTAGCGCTAATTTTAGGAAGTTATGTTTCCGTAACAAATTGATAAATGTAATGTGCCACATTTATTAATTATTACAATGATAAATGTGATCACAGTTTAATCTGCAGACAACATGGATACAAAAATGTTCCCTCATATTCCCCATGCTATTGTGGAAAAATATTTCAATTAAACTTCCAAATGAAAATGTCAAATAACGAGCGTGACCCAAATAGTCGGGCATTAAAGCTGAGACTGGAAGCTCTTTTTGCAGGCAATTTAACACTTCAACGGTTGTAAAACCTACAGTTTAAATTAAACTGTCCAACATTTGCGCAACTTCATCGAGTATTCCTTGCTTATATTCCTCGGGATGATATAATTCTATAACAAGTTGCTTGACCAAAAAGTGGGATATACTCCACCCAGGATAAATCCTGCGGGGGTCACGGAAGGACTTTTATGTTTACCTGCAATGGAAAAACGATCGCCATATTGACGTGGACTACGGATTTACGTTACCTATTATTTTATTACCGAAACGACCGCAGATGAGTCTGAAAACAATTTCGTCGAAAATTGGTTGGCTCGCTGCATTGACTACAGCGCCACTCCCAAGGGAGTGAAAATAATTTTAAATATTGGATTTGCGTGTTGGAAAGCTGCAGCTTCCTTAAAAAAATTGCCCTCTAGCGGTGGGCTTTCGTTGAAATTAAACTTTACACCATATTTTCAATACTACAGCTAAGATACGTAATAGATATTTTTATATGATTAACTGAACTATATGAGGTCAGTACTCAGGACATGCAACAGGAAGTCGTGATTTACTTAATGGTTACAGCAGGTAACAACAAAAACACCCCAAAGAGTAATCGCCGATATTTTTAAACCAAATGTTGTGTACATGATTAAGTATGTACATGAAAATATCACGTCTTAAACGAACAAAATTTAATAGCGGGTTGCCACTCCTCATTAACGGATAGTTTATATTATAGTGTTCGTGTAGCTTGCTTAAGATGCAGATAATATCCCTAGAATAAATTATATTTCAAGAATTTCTAGGCTGGCATAGAAAGTTTATATTGGACTGATTCAAACGTTTTGCCAAAAAAAAAACCATGAGGACTTCTACTTCATATAATAGTGTACGAAGAGGGGGGCGGTTATTTCAAATTCACCCTGTACATACTACTAGAATAAATTATTAAAAGAGATCAAATGCTCAACCAAAATTATTTCTATGATAACATTTGACAAGATGCATGTATATATCTTAGTATTTTAATATTTTCCTTTGTTGATTTGAGCAATAAATATACTTTTTATGTGATTGTATTCATAAAATCATTTGCCTCTAGATTCAATATAAAATTATTAGTGTATTAAAAAACACCAACGTTGTGTATAAACTCATCTACGAGTATGTGAAAAGTTCATCATGGAGACAATTTTAGTTGGATCTTTGTTGACTTTTGATCATTCATCACTATGTGTTACGAATACTTTGTTGTTATTGACACAATTCGTGTACTTGTATTACATTACTTTGAGTATCATTAATGTACAAATTAAAACAAAATAAAGTAGATACTATGCAGGGTTATAAAATGTGTTGTAAACTGTAAGGGAATGTAGTATAATCCCGGTATAACTAAAACAGTTTTGGTAGAAATAATAGTCTGCCAATTTTCAATACTTAGTTGAATCCCCCCAATACACCATATTATCTATGTTGTAATTAAAAATGAGTCTTACTTGCTGCATGTACCCCAAACCACTCCTCTAAATAACACTGATAATAGGGTAAAAGAATACAACATACTATTTTATTTTTCAGGTTGCCGTTAAGAACGCCATCCAAGAAACTAATAATGTGAAGTAACGCAACTATCGTTAAACTAGAATGTGTGCCGACATTTTGAAGTAAATATCTGGAGAGGACATTTTCTCATAAAAATGGTTGTGCACACTTGGTGTTATATTATTTTGGGACATATTGTGGTGAATACGCATCTGGCAATAAAAGGTAAGAGCTTTGTTTTATTTCCACCTGAAGAAAAGCATATCTTATTAGGTACTCGAATGTATGGACTTTACCATTTAGTGTAACAGATAAATAAACCGGGAAAGAGAAAGAATTAACGTATATTCCACTAGGTGGTTATTTCACATCAAGGAAGTTACGAATGCTAAAAATTGTTGCAATAAAAGAGAAACAATTTCATATTCTAAATATAAAAGGAACGTGTATTGACAATACGATGGAAATGAGGGATTTGTCCCTAATATGCTTTTACTCTTGTTAGGTAATTTTTTGTTGCGTTAATTATGACACTGAAATCGTTCCTTGTGAAACTTGTGAAGTTGTATTCAATGCTAAAAATTCCTTTTATTCTTTTACGATGTCAATAAAAACTGTGTTTAGAAGTACAAGCTGCAAAATGTTCATACAAACTTTGTGTATCCGAATTTGATATTGTGTCTCATCCTCGTGCATACAGTTTTTGTATTTTGATATTTTTTGTCTATTTCAACTTAATATTTTTGGAAATTTAATTTTCCTCATCAAAGTAATAACGATTCCGACTCAAAACTATAAATTAAGATTTACACTTGAGATTAAAGGAAATACAATAAACTTCAAAAGATGCATTGCAGAACAAACAACTTAAACATGACTGCGTCTTATCAATACTTATCAACACTATGCTGTTAACGCGACCTTGGGTGCAACACTCAAAAATGAACAGTGCTTATATATGATATATACCACGCAAAAGAAACAAAAGTATTGAATATTTGTTTGATATAATTGGAAAAAAAATGTATGCTTAAACTCCAAACACTATTATTTTCATCGAAGGTGAAAGCGATTCTAGTTGAAAAAACCGAATTTCACACCCACATTATTATCCTTATGGCAATTTTTTAATTTTTGTCATTTCATCAACGAATGCTTTATGAACAACGAGCATAGAAGCAATTGTTTTAATCTGTCCCTATTCGTTTTCGAACACATTCAAATGAAACAAGCAAATATTGACATATTGCTTGTAGAAATTCCGCGTTTATTTGATATTTGGCAGGTTTGAGCAGAGTTTTACAATTCGCGATTTCAGTAAATGTTTGTCGCTGTGAACTGAAATCCTTTTAGCGCAGTCATTATGATACTGCAACGAAGTGAATGTCCCCGTTCGTGTACAGCCTTTGGAGTTTAGCTCTCTAGTGCCGGTTATTGTAAGTTGAGTGAACGGGGGAAAACTGCAATATTATAATAGACGCATAACATAATACACGTATCGTAGTGTAGTGTCTACAGTACTACCGACCGATTTAAGTTACGCCGAAAAATCTGAGAATTTTCCAACCTCCGCGAACTATAGTCGTGAATTTTCCGACCGTACCATGTTAATGGAACCCCCATTGTCCGAATGTACAAACCACTCTAAAATCGCCTAGGATTAGAACGCTTTACCTTGACTTCTATTCATCCGCTGTACATCTTATTAGACTTAGTTACTAAACCATTTCATACTTACACCCTCTCATTTGATTTTGTTGACCCAACTGTAAATTTTGCTTAACCGTTTTAGCTGTTTAGCTAGTTCACCGCCTTATAAATAAGTAGAACAGATTCCCTTCCCTTTTAATGATTTTCTTTTACTTTAATACTTACACAAGTCTAACAAAGGACACAAAAGATTGATTTAATTGACACAGTAGCGTCAATTTCGACAAGTAATCGTCCTTGTGGTATAATCGTCTTGCCGCAAACGACCAACTACCGAGGAAAGACGCGCGTAACAACATAATCATTAAACGTAATTCGTAACAGTTTGGGACACGGAATAAAAGTTACGTTTTTGTACTAAAACTCGTGATCGTAGTTATTAAAATCTATTGTTGTATTAGAAATTGATAGAGTCGTGACTTTAAGAACTCTATTTCTCATTTTATATTTGTAGTTCAGTCAAGACACGAAGAAAAGCATCAAATTTCAATTCAAAACGAGCAAGGACAGAAATACTCAGAAAATGTTTATAGTTGAGTACAAAAAAAATTCTATAAGTTGCTACCCCAAATGTTTTACATGTTATACAATTTATTAGTTAGTTGCTTATATCTCTTATTTTTTCTTCGAATAAAACCAAGAGCGTTTAGGTAAATTGTTAAAACATATCATTTTTCTTGCAGAAGTTATGACAGTTCAAAAGCAATCAATCTTTCTAATTGACAAGATTTTTTCATACAGGTTTCGACCCTTAGAATCCTAACCTGGTGGTTACTTTTGCGACAAAATTGTGGAATTTGTTTAGAATTTATTTTTGAATTTATAACCAATGTTTTGAGAAAATACAACTCCAAATAAGAAAAACTTCATACGTCATAAATAAGACGTTTTAGGTTAAAAGTTATAGGCGATTGAAAAATTAAATTTTGCGATTTAGGCTATAATAATGTACTCTCATCATTTGAAAATATTAATATTTTTTAGACAAGTCAAAAAATTACAGTTTTCTTGGGGTTCCTACTTTTAATTTGAGTTGAAACATTAAATTAACCAACAACCATTAAATCCCTAAGACATTTTGTAAGCGTACAGACAAAAAGCATGTAACATCTGAGTTGCGTGGTTAAGTATTTCATCAGCAGAATTCAAATAGGTTTTATATTGATTCGTAAAATTACCCAAAAATTGTTTATTCAAGTAAATGTTCAACTTTCTGATTGAATAACAAAACAGTATAAATATATTTTTACTTACTTTTAAAATATGACGAAGAAAAGTGAATCGTATCATTGACATTAGAAAATACAAAACGTGTATTGAATAATATGATAATATTTGTTTTAAAAGGACAAAAATTACTAGAGCAATTTTATTTTAAAATGTATATACCAAATATAGTTGAATATTTTAAATCACTTTGGCGCTCCGCGAGTAGTATTCTCGATCTCTTTCTTTCACATATCAGAAACGAGAATAATAATACCTTGTTTCTGCATTTTTACGTTTAAATATACCTGATAAAATAGTATCTTTTATAGCAGTGGCGAAGGAAGATATATATTATAAACAAATTGGCTAGCCCTCTTACTTTCATTCAATAAAAATATTCGTAGGACAAACAATGTGTTAAATCACCTCAATTTCAAAATTGTATAAAACAAAAAAATTGCCATAATTAAAATTAACCAAGATATATGGAAATACCTCAAAAAATTCCATTCGTTAATAAAAAATGATATGCAAAACATTTGAGATTACATTTTTGTAACATTTTTCACTATATTTTACTCTTGTTCAATATTGTCATATTACAGATCGTATTTTCACTGAATTATTCGCGAGTTTTTAATAATGATGTTTTGTTCGCAAAATTTTTATGGTATCTTGTGAATAATGAGCGGAACACTCTGTATAAATTTTAAAAACATCTATATTCTTTTCACAGAATAATAAATAATTGGAAATTGTTAAATTGATATTTTTTGCAAGTTTCTCCATGAATTTCTAACCAATTTTAATTTTTCACATCGCAAATCATTGCTTTTCAGACCTTTCAGCCAAAAAAAAACAGCATTACCTAATTAGATTCTACCCCTGAGCTATGTGCGAGAACCAACTTTATTCAGATTTTTAGAAATAAATTGTTATTTTGAGAATGTTTCTCTCTCAAAAGAATGACTGCATCGGGGTTGGGCTGCGTCGTGGTTCTAATACAAAATCCTACCTTTTCGTCCTTGTTACCTATTACGAATTTTTACATTAAATATTGACCACTATTTATTTATAGTAGGTAGTAAGTGTAATACGTACTGGACTTCACACGGCACATGTGCTACATCACCTCATTCGATATTTCGTCTGAATAGAATAAAATTGTGATGCTTTGATCTATAACTACGCGAAGAGAATTTAACAGCTGACCTAATTATGTACCGAACAAATCACAGGAGATTGTTCAAGTCACGTTTTGAATTTTAACATTTCGCTCGAAACGCTTTTTGTACCATACATCAAAGAAAATCATGAAAGATCCATAAAAGTCAACATACTGGAGATTAATCAAGTACAATTTATAATTGGAAAGTAAATACCACCTAGTGGAAGACTCATTTCTCGCACTTGAACATTAGGAAAGGAACGCTGCGTGAAATACACGAAACGGAACGTACATATTATTCTGCTGTGGAAAGCCCGCTGCGTTAATCGCGAAAATTCCAAATAATAAATTTTTTTATTTGACGTTGGAAACCGGTGGCCCTGTTTCCTTAACAAGAATAAATAGGTTCACCCAGTAAACCGAAACGCGTTATGAATTGGAAAACCGAGCAAATACACCAGAATAAACTTTGAATTCATCATCTTTAAGCTCTCGTGATACCGCATATGTGACCATTAAGGAAACGATGATAAGTTGAATGTTCGAATAAAATTTTTGCAATGTATGTTTCGAATTTCAACATAACTGATGAAAGGGATCGCTGGTAAATCAATAACGTGAAGTGAAATCGAATTATTTCTGTGAAGTTGTAACCTGCGGCTGACATGCTAAAAGTACATATTTTTCCATGAATTCAGCCGCGTACACCGGATAAATCGGATCACTGATAAAAATACTCGACTAGAAATAAAAATCAAATGATTGACACAAGAACCAATATCACAACCATGTTAAGCTTACAACTTACAACATTAAACTTTGGATTTCTGTAAGCATTGTTAATCTTACAAATTAAATTGATTGTCGACGTTAGAGAGGGAATTTGCAATATTCAGTGCAAGAGTGAAGTAACGTCGAACCGCAATATACGTCCTCTCGAGCGCCCTGTAAAGTAACATTGTTCAAGTACTTCGCCCAAAACGCTTTAAACCAAGTGACCAATTAACAACGTTTAATTAACCAGCAGTTTCATGTTGCTTAACCAACTAGACAATGTAGATCCAATCAATGAGCAAATTTCAAAATGTAAATTTTATTGCAAAAGGAGTTCAGGGCCAATGTTCTAAGGTAAAACCAAACCGCAGGTATAAGTTAAACACAGATAACATATATAAAATTTTCCATATTGTAGCAGAGATTTTATACTAATCGTAAATTAGGACTTCGTTTTGACCATTAAAAATAATTATTGCTCAGTATAATAACAGATTTTATTATGCTCATAAAGGTACATAAATGAATTAAAATATTTCAATTAAAGTCCAATCTTATTTTATATTATAGCCTTCAAAAGTAACTTATAAAGTTTCAGCGAGATGCAGATACGAAAATACACACAAGAAGGATATAAAAATATCAAATGACTTTAAAAACCTGACAAAACATACTATTAATATGTCTACTGGTGTGCATCGATCATCAAGAATTATTTATTTCATAATAGGTTTTTATGGCATGTTTCATTTTTAGAGTAATATGGAGATTTTCTAGACAATCCTCGTATGCGTTTTATTGAAGTAGTAAATCAATTAAAAACTTTGAAAACTGAACAGCGAACACATTCAAAACGAATTCCGCAAAAAGTGGCGTGATATTAAGCAATCAATGCCGCATATTCTCGTTTGTTTTTTTTTTTTTTTTAAACTCGCCTACCCACCACAACACATCACATTAATATTCTCCTTTTCAATTGGCGTACTTTCCCGTTTCGATGCACAAACATATAAAACAGCAATTCGCCGACCATTATCGAAATGAAAAATGAAAATAAATTCAGTAAAACACCAACACAAATATCAGAGCCATTCGTCCGACTGATGTGTGTTAAACTGTCGTGAAAACGTGCTTCCCGTTCTCTGTTGACATACGACATACACAACTGCACCTCTACCAGAAACACATTTTCAGCAAATATGTTTCGTTCCGCCAACGAAGGTTATTCACAGGCGGTAGGATGGGAAAAGTAATGAGATAAGTCGAGGAAATACTACAGTTTATGGGATTCCTGAAAACTCAAACCCCTTTCTTACGTGCTCCGACGGTAATTTATAAATACGAGGATTTGTGATGGGCGTGTAGTAATTTCATCAAAACACTTCGAAAAACCTATATCTTTTAAAAATAACCTGTGATAAATTGTCATCGGCATAAAATTACGACCTTACATATTCATTACGCATTTACGAGAAGGATTCGAGTGTATCTGGCTTTAATAAAATTAGTTTTTACAGAAAAATCAATATTTTTTGATGAACTTCAAATCGCTAGTTAATAACATTAGGACACTCGTACGTTTATTTGTGTTGCTTCGAACATTCACGCTTTATCAACATCGATGTGTTGTGATATTATTAATGGCAGAGGTGACACGACATTCACGGGTTGATTTAATTTTCGTCAGTTACGTCAAATGCTCCGTCACTATAGCGAGACAGGCAAAACAGAGAGATTTTAGCGGTTACCATTAAAGCTCGGATTGTATTCAAATTAGTTTTTTTGGTTATACAGAATGGCGGGGCGGGGGAAACAAGCCCCCGCTCTTATTATTTACATATGATTGTATAAGCTTTTAATTAGAAATATATATTCCTTGCAGACAAGTGCATGCAATGACGATAAATCAGAATAACTTCTCTTACACCTTGAATGCAAACTCGTTTTTGTAGGTTTCCCGAACCATCAAGTCAATCAAAATTCATTGGTCAGTGGAAAACTTTTAAACAAATTTTACAAATTTAATATTACAGGTACGATAATCACTTTTCATAGTTGTCCATGACAGAATAGACGAGTCAAGATTGGCGTTAAATCGATAATTGAGATACTAAAAAGATAAGACCCAGAATGGTGAAGCCCCAGATTAGATGATTTAGTCTCAAAGCTACCAGTATTTAAAAATCGAAATATTCGCATGTTTTATAAGAATATCTACTGTACCTGTATTACGGAAAGTAGGGGTGGTTTATGTAGAGTACTATTTACATTAAGGTACACAATGAACTTACATAGGCCTGGCCATATTCTATGGAAGCAAGCAAATGTCAAGAGCATCAACAAATTTGAAATATAAAACGGAAATGTATTCTGCTTACGGTAAACCACATAACTATCTAAAGGGGATTAAAACAGAGCTCACACCAATGAAATATATATAGCTGAGTCAGTAACATCACGAAAGAGGGAGAAAATGGTCGGAAAATGTTCGATCATACCTCGCGAAGGTGGAAAATTCGGAGATTTTCTGGCAATGATTGGGGGCGATCGCAAAATGCACGATCTGTATCCACGAAAGTCGGGAAATTTGGAATGATACTTGGAATCGCTTGATGAAAAAATGAGTGTTTATCAGTAATGAATTCGAAACACATGGTTATAATTCGCCCAGTCGGAAAATTCACGCTTTTATTGGAGGTACTTGGAATCAATTAATTATACCCTCGCGAGTACGGTGCATTCGAAAAATGTGCGATATTAAGCCGAAAAAATGGAAAATTTTACTGTTTAATCGGCAATTCTCAGAACCAATTAATTATACTCCACGAGTATGGTGTAGTAGGAAAATCCACAGTTTTAACAGTGAAAATCGGATATTGACTAGAAAAATGACTTTGTTGCAGTATAAACAAATTCATGATACAGTGATAAGAAATAAGACAGTCAAAAGTAAAATCGGAAACACTGAAATATATAATTGATTGGAAGTGCCATTCATACAATAGGAAATGAACAGAGGATGCGTAATGCTCTATAAACGGAACTCAGTAGACTGCAATACAATCTGAATTTTTTATAATTTAGCGTTCACTGAACAAACGTTCTCAACTTTGCTCCTTAAATAAAAAGTTAAATTTATTACTGAAACATTTGGTGATTCGGTAGGCAGCGTTGAAAATGTTTGCTGTATAAATTTGATCCTAAAAGTCGTTTGGTCGTCAGGCGCCCGGAATATTAATGCCCGAAAAAAATCAATAGGCAAATTAGATGATAGGTCCAAAAATGTTTATATACAAATTGGGCTGGTGGATAAAACCTGGATCCATTACATTTGCCCTGAGGCAACAATATAAGGACTGGAATGGCTACAGATATCGCGACAATTCTATAATTTAGGGTTCTTAAAAAGTTGTTTTCTACTTATAATGTACCACCGAGATGAGACACAGTTTCGAAAGCCAGTAATTGAATTGATCTTGTATCGAAAGTTCGTGAGGAAATAAATGAACAAGGCGGCAAAATTTTATGACAAAAAAGTATTTATCGGATAACTAACGAAGCATTAACGGGAATCCCATTTTTATGTCAACCAAGCTGCTTTGAACATTTCGCCTCCGTTATGAACTAGTAGTTCATGAAAAACCATTCGTAACGATACACCAAACTAATTTAAATTGAAGGATGTTAAGTCTTTGAATATATTTTTTAAATACCATAGTGGTTAGATTTTGTGGCAGTGACAAAAATTAATAATTTTATGACAAGTACACTTGCTCAAAAATAATCTGGTTGTTACTACCCGATCGACAGCAACAGGGGGTCGAATATTAACACTACAGGATGGCTTGAGAGATATCAACCAAGGGTAAATCTATAGGGTTGGAATCCATCTCAAGAGCCAATAACAATTAGCATAGAGTTACAAATACAGTAACTAGTTAGTTAAAATAGTTTCTACAGTTCTCTTATAATTTTTATTTTGTCTTAGAACCTACTGTTCTAGAATTTGTGGGGAGTACGTTACAAACTTGGCCTTTTCTCAGGGTCTGTCAGATTTTGATTTTCTCGAAGTCATACTTTGTGTAACAATTACAAAGTACGGCCATGATCCTTCCGACTTAATGAAATTGTGTTTTTAATTACTACATTTTTAGGATCTATCTTAGGTTCTTGCTCGTTCCGACAATATCCACAATGTAGACATTAATGTAAAAAATTGTATGTTAATTATTAATTTATAACAAATGTGCCTGTTATGAAACCATAAAGAAACAGTTTTTGTTCTCGAATAAAGCAGTAAAATTTACGTTCAAAATAAAAACCACAACTCCCTATTATTGTTTGTTATTTAACGTTAAATATCTTTTATCGCGTCATATAAATCATTTTGGATTCCGCAGATCCCAATAAAACCGTTCCGACCTCCACCAGAAAAATATTTCGTCTTGCATTAACTACCTCTTTCTATCCTTCCTCTCCATTATATTTCCTCAAAACAGCCGAAGAATGAAGTTAATGAAAAAAGCAACTCGAAGTAAAATATGCGCCCTCTTAAGAAGACGGTAAGTTCAAAATTTAATTTAGTGTTAAAAGTTTCCCGTGGAAATTTAAAGGGCTACCGAAGTTAGAAGTGAAATAACGACTTGAAATTGTTGGTTCTTTGCTAGAACAAACGTTTTTATATTTCTTGCAGCTTCTCTCCTTTTTGCGGATTACTTTTGAGAAAAAAACTCTCAACGAAAATTAAACGATAAAAACGCTTTGTGTTATCCCTTTTATAAGTAAAGTTTCTTTAAAATGCCTTATAGAAATTATATTTATATTTTCGAAGTATCATTTAAAAACAAACAAACAAACAAACAAACAAACAAACAAACAAACAAACAAACAAAATCCTTTAAGTCGTCCTTACAAACTAAGCTGAAAACATTATAGAAGTAATTTTACATATAACATTAACTTTTAAACCGTCAAATTTCCGAATAAACTATAAACATGTACCTATTTAATTTAAATATCTATTAATTCCTTAATTGCCAAAATAAAATATACCATTTCTTTTTATCTACCTTTCAAATTTAATAAGCCTATGTCAAATTACCACCTTTTTTAATTACTGCTGTTACTTCCAACGAAGCATGAGAAAAACGAACAATATTTTCTATTTTATTTGCATAAAAATTCGCTCAAAAATGCGATGTATGTAATTCCCTGTTGAATATATTTATTACTGTTACAATTTCGCGGAATGAGTGATGGAAATTAGCAAGTGTGTTATCATCAACGTAATATGGAAATTGATAGAAAAACATAACGGTAAACACTGCAATTTAATAATTCAGTGAGATGAATTATTGCATTTGGATTAAAAAGGAATGCGACAAATTTTATAAGTTAAAAATATATTTAAAAATATTTAATGTTAAGGTAATATGGAATAAAGCATTTAAGGAATAATACTTAAAAGTGAAAAATATTCCAAATCAACTCCACATGTGTCAGTATGCCATTGAAATCTGTCACTAATAAAAGAGAAAAATAACATCTCCAAATAGTTCTAAATAGTAGTGATTGCTCGCCATATGTTATGAAACATATCTCTGCTTTAACTCCCTAAAATTTGTTTTATGGTTAATTAATTTTAAGGAAAAATTTACTATATTGAATAATCAACCAATAATTTAGATATCCACATATTTTAACAAGAATTCTCGTTTTCGAGTCAATTCCGACGATAGAAGATCGTCGACGTGTCTGGAAGGGACGGCGAATAAGCCGAAACATCTCTGGAAATATTCGTCGCTGAGATAAATAAGTGAAGCGAGACCGCCGAACGCAGTACATACTGCGAGTATTACTTGCTCTCAAGTCACACGAGACCGGTAGTGAAGAACAGACATGATATGAATAACATCAGTGTTTTAAGTGTTAGTAAAAATAAAGTAGAAACAATCAGAGGGTGTAACTAAATTAACTAGGACCAGTTCGGTGTAGTTATTTACTAGAACCCATGATAATGTACAACATACCTATAACCTTTTTTAATTTAAGTACCACAATTACGCTGTTTTGCTTTTAATCGTATACACACTTGTCAGCATTTTGGAAGCAATAGTGTATACGGATTTAATCTGTCTTATGTTTGTTAAATAGATATAAATTGTGCGCCTAAAATTTAAATCACTGATCGCAGTTTGGAATCGGACCAAAACAACCATATCGAATATTCGATATTTGTAAACGACAATGAATGGTATTTTAACGTACCTCTATATTGCCATGTTTATCACGATGTAAAATTCGTTTTAACACGGCCAGTATAGTGAATTATACCCATAACTTACGTATGCACACATGTATGTATATACATCCATGCAATACGTTCGGCTTGTACAAACAAGTCTGCAATTAGGAAAAGTCTACTTACTAACTACAGATACAGAGATTTGTAAATTCCTGTAGTGAGTTTCTTCCTTCATGTCATGCAGCACATGACAAATCCAGAAGTTTATACTGTTTAAATTTCTTGGATAATGGGACATTTTCAATAAGTCTGCTCGTGGCAAAAATTAAAGCAACAGATATGAAGGGTGTACACAAAACCTCCCCCATAGGTTGTGGAGAACATTCGGGGGAACGTTCCAATGAACAAAAAAAAACGAATGACGCTGTTATTGGTTAGAATTGGATAATGAATCCCCGACTAGATACTAATTTCTTTCATCATTCGTATTTTCTTACTCATCATAATAAAATTATAAATTCATAGTTAAATAATAATTGCTTTAAAACTGGTAATGTGCTGCCTTTACAGACACCGGTAAATTCATGAATCTAACGAATTGCCGAAATTAATAATTTTATCTTAGGCGATTTCAAATTCGCCCTATCATATAATTCCGTCTCCGTTTGAAGTCCGGGAAATAGAAAAAGTTATGATGGTAACGTTCATGTAAAGTACCACGATTTTCGCGACGTTCATATCAAAAGAAAGGGGCGATTTAGGCTTTAATTAGAGCAATGCAAATACGGCAGAAAATTCAAAGAGAATTTTTATTTCAAGAGTATGTAGTTAGGCTTCGCGCAACTAAAGCATACTAATTGGGCTTGATGTAAACTTCGGGTGTAATTTGCACTAGTAGCCGCACCATGAGACCGGCATTTAATGAATTAGTTTGCTTAAAACGAAAGCTGCATAGTAAAAATTATAAGGATTTCTGTTTTTGAAACCAAAAACTTCGCATTACACTCTCATGCAGAATTGTGGACTTTTCGATTATCTCAAAGAGGGAAACAATGACGTTTGTCATAACAAACTGTTTAAATGTTTGAAGTGATGACCGGATTCTTGAACTAAAGTTTGTAATCCTTTCTTACAGGGACGCTTAGTTTCCCTACAGATTACATGAGCCGAGCTCTTAAATGCTGCCATAATCATCATAAAGGACAAAACTTTGGATTGTTAGAGAAGACTTCTGATTATAGCGAGATGGATTTTACACTTAAACTTTCTACGGTTTCATGTAGAAATTAAATAAAGGAAAATGTGTGTTGTATTTTAAAACAGCAGTGGTAACATAACTAATTTACACGTTAAATCCTTTCGTCAAACCACCGTATTAATGATTATTAGAAATAATCGGGCATAACTTTAAATGCAGTTTGAATTTGTTTCCCGTGTAATCAAATGTCATCTCAGATCGTTAGTTTTATTTTTAATCCTTCTATCCTGTATGTAAATGTCCGATTTGAAATACTACATTCAAGCATGTTTAGTATAACCCATAAATTCAACAGCAATGCCTTCCGGCTTGCTTTTTGTGGAATTAATTCACGTACAAAAAGACAAACTCTCCCTTCAAACACATTGATTAAAATCATTATCCATGTAAATATTCCAGCTACGTATTGTTGATTGGCAATTTTTCAACCTACACTTTCACGTTGGAACTGACTAAAAATCTAAGCTATGAAAATAGACACTACACCTCTCACGATGGCTCTAGTGGAATTGCAGCACACGAACTTATAAACTTTTTCGGGTGATTTCAAATGATTGTTTTTCTCATTCTATTGGACATTCCCATTTTCGAGAAAAACTCCATATAGGCTAAGCGACGACTGGAAATAGATCAGCCCGAAATAATGAGCTTATTTTACGTCTGGCAACGTAAATCCTGGTAATGAGATGACTGAAAATCCTGTCCCTCGGATGGAATCATTGGGTTCGGCAGGAAAAAGGATGGTTCAATTTTAACATGTTTCCGCTTTTGACGGCATGATGAAGTATGTTTTTTTGTCACGAATAAATAAGAGGTTTAGAATTTTTCATAATCAGGTTATTGCTTTAGTAAGCAAATGTTGTAATACAGACTTCACTGAATGTTTCCGTTTTGCTCATGACAAAAAATTTATCCCCGTTTGTGTTATTTCGTAGAACGGCACAAAAGTTCGACAGATATCTCATGGTCAAATTTTCAGACTATTTGAAGTAACAAAAACGTGAAAAGTATAACTGAAAAGGACCTGAATTGAGTAGGGGCATAATTTTGACGCAAATATTAAAACTGATTATTTTTGTTTGGAAGTAAATGACATTCAAATTGGGCAATTAATGCATTTGTTATGATGATTTATAACGATGGACTGCAATAGAATGTCTTTAAAAAATGGTTCAGTAATTTGATTTCTCTATTTATCAATGGATGAGAAACAGATAATTCAACACATGTGGACGGACACAGTTGTGAGCGGAGACATCGTACCAAAAATTTGTGGAAAGGTGGTATTATCGATTAAATAATGAAATATGAAAGTGACCAAAATATTTTTAGCATATTATGCAAGAAACGAGATAATTCAGCATTGGTGGAAATGATAAAAACTAGGTGTTTGTACACCAACCACTGCTAATGTCATATATAAAAAATTGATAAAAACAATTACAATAGCAGTGTTCAAAAACATATATCTTGACAAAATATTCCATACCAAATGTGCAACGGGAAATGACAAAATATTTGCATCTATACTAAATCCAGCAAAATAAAAAACGGCCTCGAACAAAACCGGTCGTAAAGGCAGGTAACTTTAAAGACAATTCGTTCTCATTAGTCGAAAGATCATAAAATTTTAGCAGGACAGAGCATAACTATTCTTTGAGTTGAGTTCGCATATCGTTGATTGGTGAATTAAGGGTTTATTTTTAATATATTGCTATTGTTATTTAGGTATTTGATGTATAGCATTTTAAATTTTGTATATTTATTTTATTTTATATTTATTTTTGTAGGCACTGTAGAAAAAGACTTCGATCATACTCAAGTAATGGGGAGAAAAATTATTTTAAACATATACTGAAAAGAAAACCACGAATATCCCCTTTTCTATATTAATGGTGACAATGATGTTGTAGAAATAGTTGCTAATTTAATATAGGATCCACGACATTTAATATAATAAAGTAGTATAAGCAGCACAATGACGCAGCTTAGTCAGAAATGAGAAGAAACGAAAAAATCGCTCAAAAACCGAACATTCGTTAGATGTTGAGATATTCTCATCGTTTAAAAATGGTCAGCGCTTATAAACGTAAAATAATTATATTTTCAAATAACTTCTGTATTAATAACTCAATTTTATTAAGTGTCCCTAAAGTGAACTAAGGCTCGTTACGTGTCTAATCTTACTTTTTAGCACAAATTCTGTCGAATCTTACCATTCTCTTTAAATATTTTAAATAGTTCAATTATTTTCATTGATCGGTTGTTTCAAACTCCCAACTAAAACAGTGTGCAACATTCCTTTCTCCCTCATTCGTTTTTCTCGTTCCACGTTGTCAGCAATTCAGGGCCCTCGTTCATACTGAAACTATATTGCATTCTTTCTCTTAAACTCCATCAAGAGAGTTTATGTTAGTGACTTCAATTTCATCTCTTCTTAGCTCTTTTCTTATCCTTCAAAAGGAGGACCTGACTACACGCAAATTTTGGTAACGCTTAAAATTATTAAGAATTTTAAACAATTTACTCTCCCTTTTCTGAATCCATGTATAAAAATTGTACCGCTACGTATTTGGTTGAAAATACTCCCTAATGACCGATAGTCGCTATACAACACGAAACTATCCTCGAAATTTACAATGACCGATAAAAAGTTTGTATTGAATTAGTGCTCGTTATCAAAGTTTTAATCTATACTGGTCCATTGATGGAGTAAACGTGTGGCTAGTACGGAATGTTTGTCGTTTTAATGTCGTATTATCAATAAGTTATTGGAGCAAATGTTTTATCGAAAGCAAACAACGTAAAGTGTGTTTGTACATATCTGTACTGAACTACGAAATTGATTCGTTCCGCAGAAATAAAAAATGGAAATAGATGCAAGCCTAACGTTTAATGCCCTTTCTTAATCTTTTGTGTAACTTCCAGATCCAATTGCCCCTTTACAAGAATGATAATTTATTAGAGTTAAGCTTAATGAAAATATAAAGTGGTCGGAAAGAGGTTTACGAGGGAGCTAATTATAAAGTATGAAACAAATTAAGAAAATTTCTTTGTTGCTTGCTCCGCAAGTGAACTGATCCATGGAAAGACGTGAGAGATTTAATTAACGGCTTATGTTCTTAACACTGTAGCTTTATTAGCTAGACTTGTTGCCATCGGTGATGGAACGCCTGCGTTTTTTAAAATAAATCTCACAAAGTAATATCAAGTAGGGGATTCAACGAGAATATGTTTAATTGCAAAGTGAACGCAGTTTACATTACTAAATACGTATTAATTAAGGTTCATGCAATGAAATTCTTAATGAAAACATTGCCATTAAATGATTTTTAATCATGACTGGCAAACCACTTTAATTAACAATAAAAACATGCACAGAAACCTTTACATAACGCACGAGGAATGCTCCATATCCTGCCTTCTTTTGATACACTTAGTAAGTATTAATTACTTACATCAGTACAATTAGTAAACTATTTTCTCAAAAAGAAATATCGTATGTATACTTAAATCCGATTAGTAAACGTAAGAAACCAACTTAGTATTCTATTCTGATATTATTAATTATTAATACCATGTGTATTTTAACATATCAGCACAAATTTATACCCACTGAATGCTAATAGAATAAATTTTTCGATTGCATCACTGAAATCAGTTCAAAACACTGCCCACAACTTGTGTTTAGTATTTTCTAAATTATATTTTATTCAGCAAAATCAATAGTTACTTAATAAATATTATATTTAACTTAATATTTTGTTTCAGATCAAGGTTTTGGCTTCACAAATGCACCACTGAGACTATCTACTGAAAATCCCCAGTTTTTGGGTCCAATACATAATGTGACGGTAGCTCTTGGACGAGAAGCTGTGCTTGATTGCACTGTTACAGATTTAGGAAACTATAAGGTAAGGTAATGCGAAAGAGAAATAATTTTTGCATTTCTCTGAATGCTACTATTTTGAAGTATTTTCGGATTAGCTGTATAAGCTTCCTGGGGAATTTATAATCAGTGAAATGAATATATAGTAACGGAACCAATTCAACCACCAATTCGCTCTTCCTCGATGCACTTGTGTCAAATTTTGTTAACAAGTATCATTCGTAGTTGTCAGGGGAAATATTTTTTTTGGATTTTTTGATGGCCGTGGTTGGTTTAGTCGTTCATTCTAATAAACAGAACAAAATTTCTTACCCTGCTTTTGAATTTTGAGATACGATTTGGCCACCTTCTAAACGTTAGTTCATTTATGGGAGGAAAACCGTCGTAAAATCATAACAATGTTTGTATTCTAATATGTTGTACTTACCCGATACGCCGACAGACAGACTACGTACAGCTCAGTTATTTTTCCGGCTGTTCTATCGGATTTCCTTGCCCTAAAACAAAGAACTGTGCAATTAAAACGTTTTTAGGCAATTAATATATTTAAGAGAGGTTTAATGAAATTCCTCGCTTATTTAACAATTCAGAACGGAAGGATTTCCCTTTTCTTTATCCTCTTAAAAATTTAATCACTGCATGATACTGGATTTAGAGCATTTTCAAAATTCGACCCTAGCGGCTGTTTGCAATTAGTCTGCAATACCTTGGTGAATACTAAGCAGAATTCACGGTGGCGTTTACCTAAGTTTAATAAAGGGCCAACTGAATTGTGAAAACAACAGATTATTTATTTTTCGGATCGGGAAACTTTGTACCTTCTCAAGATGACTGTGAAACAATTATCTTAATCTTTTACATTGTGTCATAAAAATGTAGATAATTACGTTAATTTCTGTCTTTCAAAAAGAAATGATGTTCCGCATTCACCATTGTCGTTAACAATAATTGATCGGCGAAACGAAGTCTGTGTTATATAAAAAGTGTCAGATTTAACGCGATAAACAGTTCTCTTCCTTATCGCTGTGCCAGAGATTCCTAGACTCCGAAGAAGTTACGAAAGAATATCAGCCATCACACTATTCTTATTCTTTTCTCTCCTTTTCTTGTTTCGTTTTATCTATAGCGTTCGCCGAGGTCGCAATTTTGTTTTTATTGATTTAAAATTACGTTTAAGCCTCTCGAAATAATGAATCCGACCGGAAATATGTTAAGGGAATTCCAGAGAAAAAAATAAAAACGTCAATGTGAAGTTTCGAAGTACTTTCATCATTGTTTGCGAAGAGGGAGACAAAGACATATGAAAAAAAACGAGGGATAGACCGAACGGGATTTTGCCGCAATTTTCCACAAGAACAGCGACAACGTGAATTTATTAACCACTTCGTTTTCGCTGCAAAGAGGAACTCTAATAGAATTATGTCAATGATGTTAATCGTTATTTGGAAAGAGAAAGAATTTGCGAGTTTCGTTTTGGGATTTAAAAATGCAAACATCGTTAGAGTGTGCTCGAATTATAAATCAGTTTGATGAAGCCTACGTAAAATAGCACTTATTTTTGTTAAACACGCCACTTCTTCAAAATTAATCAATATTCCAATCAGATGCCAACTCTCTCCGCTAAATTGACAATCCTTTTTATGAAGTCTAATCCTGATTTTGACCAAATACTATATAATTAATGGCTGTGTAAAGAATGTGCTATCCCTCTAACGAAATTAGTTGGAGCGCATTAAGGGAATAACCACCTTGTCTTGTAACAGATAATTTCTGAATAAATTACTTTGGAAAACTTTGTCCTTAACGGCGTCTGGATGGGCTTAATGGCAAGTGTTAAGTGTTTTTAGCATATATTAAGTCTGGATGTGTCGCGCTTTGCCCGTGTTCTTTCGGGATAAAGACGAATAGTTGGTTTTTGCGATTTCCTTTGCATAATCCCACTCGCCAGAAGTTTAACATTTTTAAACAAAGAAGTATCGATTAAGTGATTAATTTAGCTTTAACTTTAAGCGATTAAGCAAGACATTATCCTTTATAATACAATTTATTCAGCGTCGTTCAACTGCTTTAGAATCGTGGCATACACACGAACACGGTAGAAGCCACAGAAATTGATTGACGATAAAATATCAAATACTCTTCAGCCTTTCAAAAATAATACCTCGTCTACAAGCGTTTGCTTATCAGTTGGAATTCTTACCTGTATCTTCCCAGACAGCCCTTTTTAAAGACGGTAATGAAGAATACGCTAGTAACTGCAAGTCAATTGATTCACTTCTTTCCAATTTTTATAGAAATCAGCCAAACCGAGATTGTTTTCTTTCCTACTTTCCAACAACATCATCAGCAAAGCTCAGTTTGGCTTCTTTGCAGAGGAAATCACCTAGGACGCTATGTATTCTCTCCTTTATGACTTATTTCTGAACCATAAATCGAGATATGTTACTGATACTGCTTCCTGCGACTTCGCAAAGATGTTTGACTGGGGGGTTCAACCCCTTTTTGAGTTACAGGAAACAATAGGTCAAACTACGTGACTCTATCTCCCACTCTAAATCTCTGCAATATAGAGTTACGCAGGACTCTTTGCTTGAACCCATATCATTTTTAATGATTATCAATGATTTAACTTCCCTTAACAGCCAAGGAAAATTAAAGAAAATATACTCTTTCTGCTGAGTGATGTAGTATATCATGAAACATCTCTAGACAAGAGTTGATGTGCCTCAAACAAACTCTACCTAAATGTTAATAAAAGAAAAGTCATGTAATTCAAGGGGCATTTATCCACTATCTTTACGGAACTGTCTTAATGCCGTGTACTCTATCTGCTAAGTTAATAGGTTCTCATTACAGTTCACTGCTCGTCCAGAACTCAAATATGGGCAAATCACATTGATCCTTTAGGCCACTCTAAAGGCCAATTCCAAGAAACTCAAGAACATTGCTACTGCTTACTTTGGTTTGTTCCAATCTTAGATTCGCCATACCCTTCGCTTTTCAAGAACCTGCTCCTTGTTTCAATTCGTTAAAAAAGGATAATTCGCCACGTTTTGCTCAAGTCCATATTACCACTGAGGCAATGTCACTAGTCCACAGACTATGAATTGCAAATAGTATTGTACCAAAATAGGTGTATTAAATGATCTTGATAGTTTCTGTTCTTATTCTCACGGGCCCATGTCTGAGTATAAACTAGTCGCGAGTACTACAGAGAGCACACTCTATAACAGCTGGCGCCCATGAATTCCGTCTTTCCACTGAGTTCGACGAGTGGAACGTTCGACCCACAAACGTAAACACAAACAAGTAACAGCCCTTCCGTCAGGCCCTTACCATCCGAAAAAGATGAAAAGGCTGTTACAATCTTAACATCCAACTCCTACTTTCACGGTTGCCTGGTGCCTGGTGAAAGGTAATCCTTTTTTTTTTCTCTCAATAACCTATCAGTGAAAATATCTTTTAGGGACTGTCGGGCTCTTTTTAAACTCTGGTGATTAAATACAAAATTGTCACTGAAAAACAACTGATAAGCTATATTATAAAACCAGTGCGAAAATGATAAAAAAGTAAGAAATCATCATCAAAAATATATAGATGGTCTTGTTTTGTTAATCGAAAATATGTTTGGCCTTTTTTAAACAAATAAGCATAATACCAGACAAGTTGTTTCTTATCAAACGCATCCTGCCGAAGAGACTCGCATCTGACAGCTAAGCTAATGTCCCTGGATTTTTCCATAATGAGTCTCAGTAATTCATGTCACTCTCCCCTAGTGCCCATTTCAAATGTGGCGAGCTATACGTTCAGAACATTCTAGCAGGTCGGAAAAGCATATTTTGTTCCTACATTTCTCACCTTTCGATACATATAAACTTAGTCAGATTACTTTCCAAAACTTCCATCTTCTTATAAATAAATTACAAATTTGCCAATTCGTCTAAGTTTGCATTTCCCATTAAAGCGCATCTAAGGGCGTTAAAATTTCTCCACACGTTTATTTCTAATCGACGAAGGATTAAAGATGTCAAATCTTCCTACGGCGTTCAAGATAAATTGCCGCCTTAATTTCACCGAACACTTATACCGAAACTTCCCTACAGATTAAGAATCTCTGAACTAATCCAACCTAAACTTTAGCTATCAGCTACAAGTTCAATACCTACTGAAGAAATGCAGAGCTTTCCGTCTCCCTTTATACTAATCACATCAAGTTAATGGCTTTCCTAGAACCCCCAGACTGATTTATTGTCTAATCAATAGCCTTTTTATCCAAATTTTGTGCCAAATAAATTTATTTATCGACATGGAAATTCACTTTAAAGCCGAAGGCGGAGAAACATTGCTACAAAAACTGGCCATTCATCTTCCTAATCTCATATACTCGCATACTTGTAGTGCTAAGCAAAACACATTCGGCTTTAGTAGATGCTAAATCTAAACAGTTGATGCTTTGGAAAATTTATTATGAAACAGTATGCCGTTTGTCATTAAATCGAGACGAGTAACTTCTTTTTCAGCCATCCATCATTTATGTTTCATAAGTCGGCGTGATGAAATTGATTAGCGAGAAAATTTCCGTAATAACGTTTTATCCTCTAGTTGAAGTTGAAAATTATTAATAACGTGGACACATTTTTCCTATTTTCGAACTTTATTATTAGCTATTTATTATCATATATTACGATCAAATTCGCGGAAATTGGAAATCAGAGTATATATAGTTGAATATGTCACCCAGTTTTTGCACCATATGTTTTAAAAACTTTTTTTTTTTAGATTTACGAAAATACGAAAATTTACGAAATACTTTTAGATCGTCTGAATGCAATACGAATTTTGTGAGTTGAAAATCTTAAGAAATATTGCTAATGTAAATAGTGAACAACAGATCTGGATGTTAGCCTTGATATTGGATGCTATTTTCTTCGAACAATTGGATAGATTCCATATTTTTTTCATTTTGATATAAAAAAAACTGACAATATGATAATATACACCTGCATTTCGAAGGGCATTTTTTTCGGTTTAAATCTGAAAAGACCCTAACCCCGATATTTCTGTGACGCCACTAAATCCGTAATTGAGGAAAACTGTTGTGTGTGTTGTGGCTATATAAAGAATGCATATGTTACTGGCATTATGTTTGATTGTGACAATCGATGAGTTAGTATATTGCACAGAGATATTGAGCAAATATGAAACATTCTTCGATG
Organism: Cryptocephalus primarius; assembly: GCA_963576515.1. NCBI lineage: Eukaryota > Metazoa > Arthropoda > Insecta > Coleoptera > Chrysomelidae > Cryptocephalus > Cryptocephalus primarius. The sequence continues at coordinate 18,763,957 of OY754936.1, read as the reverse complement.
TCGATCGAAAAGTTAACGTTAGTACCGCATAGACTTATCACGATATAGACTGCTTGTCCGCAACCTTTTCCGCATCCCATATGCAAGAGAGAGAAGCAATGTATACAGCGTTCATCACTCTTTCGGGCGGGATTTATCTACCAGATTAAAATTCGATACATGCCCCCGTCAATCCAGACCTACGAATTAAAATGCTTAGACGAACAATTTGAAATGCACTTGTATTTTTAGCAGTTGTTACAATATACTAGTTAGCTCCCGGAAACAATTTTAAATGAAATTTTGAAAAAAAATTTCAACCAGTTTGTATTCAATCAAATTTACCACTAAGTTATAATCAAGTTTTCCTGAAGAAAATTCATTTACAAGATAAAAGCTGTTTACGACTGCGACCAAAATAATGACGGTTTAATACTTTCAAGAGGAAAAAATTCATAAAGTAGCTATCGGAACTGCTAGAAACTACAATAAATGTTGGAACTGCGGATTAATATATGAAAATCAAGATTAAAGAAATAATAACAAATTTAAAATCCAATAACAAAATTGTCGGTCTAAAAACAATTGCCGATATTGTGATTTTCGTGAAGTACCGTAAAATTTACTTCGGAGATTTTACACATATAATGGAGAAAAAAATTGTTTTAAAGTATGCAGAAGAATAGGGTTTCTATGGCAACTGAAGAATTTCGTAAAATGCAATATACTTCACTCAGTTTTATGTCTTGTTTGACATAAAAAAAAAAAATAATAATAATATACTCCACTATAAAAAAAATGGACGATTTTATACAACTGTTAAAAGGATACTCAAATTCACGCGCTTATATTAAGTTGGCAACAATGAAGTTCGACTGGACTACGATTTGACTTATACCTGATGTGTGTTTACATTACAGTTTGTCGATTTTAACTTTATAGTTTGTATTAAACACAATCGTAAAGATTGTTGTTATCCTACCCTAATTCTAGGACATATTTGTGAATTGATTACTAAATAGATACGTAATGAATGTACCAAAAAGATAAAATTAAAGTCATTTATAATCCATCTTACTCCCTTTTTGCAAACCCTAGCAAGTGTTAGCCTTACCATTGATGACATAGATATTTACTGTTAGTTACATTAGAGACGAATAAATTATTTACCCTAGTGAAGTAAAAGGGTAAGTTGATATTAATCATTCTAATAAAATAACATGTTAATATAAAATTGTATCAAAGTTAGATGGTTAAAAACATGAATTCGTAATATGTTGCGTAATAGTAGTAATCTGCAACCGTCAAGATATTATTTCTATTATTATCTTCCATAACAACTATTGCCTACGCTCCCACAAAGCAGAAACTCGATGTTAGCTACGGTGCGTTCATTTGTGTAATGAACCGATCTTTCCTAAAAAATATATTTTCGTACGTATTTTACAATCTCGTATGGTAAGGTATTTTTAGAACAGTTTCCGCTCGGCTGTGTCCTCTAAAACAATTTCTTTCTAAATAAATATCGTCGGAATGTACTTCTCATATCGGTAGATCAAAAGAATTCCAAAGTATCCCAATGTTTTCCAACAATTTCACTTTTATAGTTTCTCCAATAAATAGATTCGCTCATCAATGCGACCGGTTGAATCGCCGACGCCGTTTCCGGCGAGCTTATCATTTTTCTTCGTTAGTTTCACAACGTTTAGCCTTCGGTATCGGTGCTATTTCGAATTCTCGCGCTGTACCAAATCAGCAGCGCAGTATAAAAAATCACTTTTCCATCAATTTATCATCGTTGGAAACAACATCTGCTTCCGCTCCCCGGTAATGATCCACCGGAGGCGGTCGCCATTGTATTTTCATCCTACTCACGGCCATCTGATGAATCTTCTCGACTTCACAACCCATCATCATGAAGATTTTCAATGGAGTGCTACGAAATTGATACAAATGTAGAAACTCCTCGTATTGATTCTCAACTTATTGCTTGCTTTTATTATGTGTATTGTAATACGTGCTATGGTGGTAGAATATTTCTTTCTCGATTCGACATATGACATTGCAATTTAAATATAAATGTTATATATTCAATTACAAATAATTATTATTCAAGAATTATTGAACAATCAGAAACTTGAGAATTGATAACTTACATAATCAATTTTTCTTGTTAATTTAAATGATCAGTTCTTTGGGAGAAACCAAATTTTAGAGAATTAGAAATGTCGTGGTTTAGATCAAAATTTTGGATTCCTTTTTGGTCGAAGTTATGTGCAATTGTTAGGTATTCGAAAAATTCACAATTTTGATTTTTTTTGATGTGGTATAATTATTTCTCCATATAGAATATAAACTTTTACTTTTATTATTTGTTCGAATCTGGATGCAACTGTGATTTGAGTTACATTGTTGAAACATGTGTAAAGATAGGGGCGGATTTCGAACGTCGAATTTTGAACGGGAGTCATTTCCTCCAACGGTTGCTTTTCACATGTAATGGAGTTACTTAATGCCCTGTAACTCCAGAAGTATCACTTTCTACATTTTTCTTTTCACATGGGGGGACAAAGGACAAAGAGGCCTACAAAACTGACATAGCAGGAGAATTTCCAAAAGATGTCAATAGAGCTATCGTGCGAATGTCGATTGTATTCACTTGTATTAAAGTTATTTAATGTGCTGTAAATTCGAAAGTATAACTTTTTACACTACTCTTCTTATACCAGGGTATAGAAGGACAAAGGACCTATATAACTGACCTCAGGATTTTCCAAAAAATGTTCATGACTGTGTTATTGCGACAGCGTAGGTTAGATTCACATGTAATGGAGTTACTCAATGTGCTACAACTCCGGGGGTATAACTTTTTATAATTTTCTTATTATAAAAGGAGACATAGAACCAAAGGGCGTATAAAATCGGTTTGGCAAGAATTTCCAAAAAGGTTATACTAAGGTTACAGCACACTGAGTAACTCTATTATATGTGAATCCAATCAATACTCACATTAAAGCACCGTTATTAATATTTTTGGAAATCCCTGCTCAAAAAGTTTTGTAAGCCCTTTGGTCGTTTATCTCCCGGTGTAAGAAAAGAGTTACCAGAGTTACAGCACATTAACTAACTCCATTACATGTAAATCCAATCGACGCTCGCACATTATCTCTGTTGTCGACATTTTTTGGTGACATTTTACTAAGACGCTTTTGCAGGCCCTTTGGTCCTCTACTTTCTGATGTAAGAACTGAAGTGTAGACAGTCACTTAAGCAACCATTACATGTGAAAGCTACCTTTGGCGAAAATGGCTCCCTTTCGGCATTCGACGCTGGAAATCTGCCGCCATCTTTACACACATGAAACGCTTAGTTTGATAAAATGAAGTTTTATTTTACGTAAAGTGTCATTGGATTTTCATGTCATTATTCCAATAAGTCCATCAAAGGTATCGTGAAATTATATATAATATACTAGCGGACTTCATTTGTTCGTTAATATACTGCACTGATCACTGTTCAATGCACCTAATATAGATTAATTGAAAATTGCCATAAATGAGGTTAAAATTATATAAATAGGAATAAACTCTTTCCTTAATTGGCTTTTATATCAAAGGCAGATTGGACATTTAATTTTTTGCCATTAATGAGATCTGAGGCGATATTTTGTTTAAATGAAATGCTAAAAGGGTACTTTTTATAAACGTAGGCATCTATAAAAAGTGTGCCTTCCATCAAAGGGAAAATAATGGCAACATTCTTTTCATTTCAGCCGAAACCCACCCTTTCACGATATTCGGCAAACCACATATTCCGTTTTTATTTTCTTTATCGTATATTATTAGATTTGTATATATTAAAATAAAAGACGAATGTGACAAAAGAATATAAGGGATATTTTTGGTTTTTTGTCAAAGAATCCTAAAAAATTTGAAAAAGTTGTTTAATTCAGTAACAATTTAAATAGGATTGAGAAATTGCCAAAAGAAATAAATGTTTCTATTAATGGAATTTTTCTTTAAAAGTTCAAAACAAAAGTGTTTTCAAGTAAATCCAAATCCGTTCAGGTGCATAATTTGCTTTCACATGCAAAACAAAGCCATCATAAAATCATAACGTGTGCTAAGGCCAACTCAATATATTTCTATTTTAAAGAGTTCACCTGAATACAATCTAATGCCTTTCTGTCAGCAACGAAATAATAAAACCAGACCCCAATTTCTAATAAGCGAAATCCTGTTGATCTACCCTGATAAATTAATTCTGGAAACTATTGTCATGTTTTTATATCATCTCAGCAACAAAGTTACCATTTCCGTCAGATTCGCCTTATTAAACTTCCCTTTCTACGCTGCTGCTGGCATTATGGGCTTCAGCCGTAACCCTAAATAAGGACCCTTAAAAACATGTGCCAGCTTTCCGGGCCAGAAACCCCCCAGAAGTCTGCAGTGGGAATTACCCACTAACCGACCTATCTTGTAAATGTATATGAATAGAAGAAATTACACGCTGGTTAGATCGATAAAATTAAATGTTTTCAATTCTAGTATAGAGCAATGTCGACGTATATTTTTCGAACTTTCACTAGCAAGGAAATATTTTCCAGTACAAAATGTTCTGCGGCTTTCGTCCGAAGGCGCAGAGAAAATAAGTTTACGGGTATACGAACGTGCTCCATCGAGCATACGCAACAAAGTTACATTATAACATTGTACGTCAAAAACATGTCAGCTCCTCACTTTTTGTGGCACATTTTAGTAGCCAATAACTTCCCAAATGACTGTAATAGTACTCTTCTGGTTACAAAAGAGCGTAAACCGGATGTCAAATGAGGAGTAAAAATACGAAGGAACGGCAAGGGGAAAGGGGTAATCATGTAAAGCCGAGCTGAAATGCAGTGCTGCGAGAAAAATTTTAAGTTATTTACTGCTTCTGTGTGAAATACAGCAGCTGCAGAAATTTTGGTAACACTAAGTTCGCCGAGGCATGAATCAGTCTAATGAAACATTTAATCTGACGGATGGGCGCTACTTTCAGAATATTTCTCTTTTAAATGAGTTTGGTGAATGTCTTTGATATGCACGATTGAAGGTATTAAAATTGCCGGAGCGGAAGTTTACAGAACGGCTAGATGCAAGGCGGAATCGTAAATTTGCTGGTCCAACAACGCCATTTAAATGGAATTAATAAGTCGTAATTTCAAGTGAAATGTGCCGTAATGGAGATTCGAATCTCTGCTAATTGAACAATATTTAAAAGGATACTCAGCCTCTGGAACAACAGTTAGCCTTGCGACAATATTGGAAAATTTTAATTAGATTGCTAAAATTACATCCAAAGTTTACTTATTAGTATGTCAAGCAAAAACACGATTAAATTTATGAAAATGTGTATTTTTATAAAAACTAATTATCGGTGTTTTATACTAAACGTAATTCTCGCCGTGGTATACGTTTTATGCTCTATCTGCCATCTGTTCAATTGAACCATCCATTTTATAATAACCATCAGCCCAAGAACACAAAAGAACACAAGGATATACAAGGACACTCAAAACATACATGGACTCTCAAAGGCGTACGAAACACGTAACATATAAGTAACAGAATAGCATAAACAATTGTAAAAATCATTTTCAAATTAGGAACTAATAAACATATGTAGCAACAACTGTTACTAAAATTGTTGACGGCATATTTCAGCCATTAAAATAATGTTAAATTATATGGTTTTAGTAATGCTGATGACAGTTTCAAGGTCATTACAACTTGTCAAATATTACCTCATTTTGTGTCTCATAAATGGCATTTATAATCCTCAATTCTAATGGAAACCACCGAACGCTAACGATTTGAACGCCTCATTACAAACATTCCTGATTATAGAATCATGAATTCGAAACAACTTTAACTCAAGTTTAATATTTTGTGTAGCCTTATTTTGGAATTAATTGTTTTATATATTTTATGGGTCCCCATTCGGATATAAATTTGAAACGTGCAGGCTCCAAAAAGCAAAAATTTTCTTTTCTCCTTTTAAACCACAACAGTTAAAGTTTGTGCCTATGTATGCTACTTGACAGTTAGTTTCTAAAATTATACGACAAAAATATAAATCCTCGAGCTTATAAACCATGTTGCTCACAAAAGCTTCCCAAAAGGTAGAAAAGGTTAATTAAAATCAAAAGTGTTACACAAAAGTTTTTAATTGCTCTTTCCCTAATTACTGGAAGATTCCTTTGCCTTCTGCGTGGGATATCCGGAAGACTTTGAGGCAAGTATTTCTAATTGCTGTTTTATTGCTTGGTTCAAACAAGGTTAAATTCTTCATTTGCATAATTGCGATATTCGGTAGGATTTTGATAAAAAAAGCGTCGAGAATTTACATAAGCGACTGTGGGTGCTCCCTAGTTTTCTTAATTAGTCTTGTCGAGTCATCTGTAAGAGGAGCATAGTTTAATTAATTTAGTTAAAGCAGTATGCTTCCAGTTTCAAGGAAAATCGTTATCGACTACGTAATAATTCCACAGTAACCTCAATTTTTAATTTTCGGTAAGAAGTTTCAACGTGTGTTTATTGCCTAGGGAACATTTTTGACAAGGGTATCGAAGAAAAACCTGAGACACCTCGGAATTGTCTTCTAGAGACTAGAGATAATTTGATGCATGAAAAATTCCCTTGTTCGTTTGAAATGTAAAAGATGTCTAAAATTTCTTTCTTTTTATAGATGTTTATGATGATTTTCCTTCTAATAAACGACGTGACGCTACTTTGTAAAGTGAGAAATGGAAATTTTAACAAAAGACTTTAAACAAGCCACTGGCTTGTAAATTTGTTCAAATTCAGTGCATTCACACACAGTTTATATTTAAGTTCGACTCATTTACATACATTTCTATATAGTTAAACACAATCGAATATATGACTTCGTAATAAATGCAACGAAAGGGGCAGCGAAGCTGAAAAATACTTTGTGAAAACGTAAAACGTTTACTCATCACTTTTATTTTATGTTTATAAACAGGCAGAAACTTTTTCATCAATTGTAACCGAATTTTCAGTTTAAATAAAATGAGCCGAAAAACTTTATCAATTAGTTAGATGTGAGTGTTTTTGAAATAATTAATAACGTCCAAAGTTTTTGTTTTGGTTTTTATCCTGCTTGAAAAACGATTTCTCCAGCACAAAAGAGCATTTAAACTTTTTGCTTTAAAACGACAGATGCGGCTTAAAGGGAGAGAATTGTCGAGGAGTTACTGTAAACCGAATTAAATATGTACGTTATGTATCAACAAAAACTCAAAGAAACTCTTATTTACAGGTCGGCTGGATGAAGGCGGATGACCAGACCATCTTAGCTTTGCACACACGGGTAATCACACATAATCCCAGGATAACCGTTACCCATGACGACGATTTGAAGACTTGGCAGTTACGTATCAGGCAATTGAAAGAGTCAGATCGTGGCTGCTACATGTGCCAAATTAATACCGGAGAGATGAAAAAGCAATTTGGATGTATAGACGTTCATGGTGAGTACGAATTGTGTATACCGCGGCTCTGTTCCATTGGAATATAGATAGATTCTAGATTACAAATGAATATAACATACCCTCTGCTACCACCGGTATTCCTAATGATATTTGAGATATAGAAGAATTCGAGAAGAAGAAGCTTCACTACACTCAGAATTCAATGGTATAGCAAGAAAGTCATTTTAAAATATAAACTAAAATTATTACAACCGAATAAATATATCACAAAATGACAAATTCTATCTATAAATTCACATATCTATAACCCTTTAAGTCGATTAAGTCCATTTATTATAACCTCTGAAATTCCAATCCAACAATTATGGAAAATTAAATTACCTTATGTCCGAATACATTCCTGGTCATCACACAAAACTACGTTCTAGTTAATATTTACTCTTTTTGGAATGCCGCGGTATATTTGTGTGCCAGTTGCATATATTGCGTAATGCTAATTTAGAAGGAAGGTATGACACTTATTGATTCCATGATCAGAGTATCACCATTAAAACCAATTATCATTCCCAAGCTAGAGCTCTGCGTCACATTGTTAGGAGCTTAGCTGATTGCACAAGTGGTGAATGCTAGTTCTCCAACTATACCTATATATTTTTTAAATTGTCAAATTAAAATTGACAATTGTCAAGAAAGGAATAGAATACCAACACCTTCGACAGCTCATTTAGAAAGTTTCACTAACTAGTATATGATTAAAACGATTATGACTGAGATTATGAAATGGACTACTACGAAGAAATGGGCACAAAAACCTTGCCAGGGTCGGATCCCCCTCCCAATGAACAGTGGTCCCATTGGCCGGAATGGATCGAGCACTGCACACGATGTTCCTTATACCCAACCTGCGTTTTTAATTTTCTTCTCAAGGTAGAAATATCTACACCCTCAAGTCAGAGACTATTAATTCGGATAAGTGTTGTCTATCAGGTACCTGTTCGACAGGACGGCTATTGTTAAGCTACTATGTATGTTAAGATATTCAGTTTTGTCAGGTTTACTTTCCTAATCAGTACCTCAGTATTGTACTCTATAGTATTTTAATATCAAATTAATCATAAAGAATTAACAACGTGATTGTCATTTACAACCTCTATCAATTGGATAAATATGGCATAGGTCAATTTAGATTCATGACGACATACTAGGGTGCAGGAAGCATCCAGTACTTCGTGCGTTATTTCGCAAAGACGAGACAAATACGCTACTTACTATATCTCTTCTTTGAGGCACGCCACAGCTAATCGTGTTTGGAGCGAATAAGATAACATCTCTCTGTTTCGCTTCGCCGTGTAACACGATCGAACACTACATGATATCTCGCCTATTATATGCTGCTAGTCGCCCGATTGCCTATGTTGTTGCGTAACAATCAAAGCTAGCTCATTAAATTGTTTGCAGGATAGACCTGGATAAACGAATTTTTACAACAGATTACACACATAGCACAATTGAAAACTTGGCTTAAGTTCGTTTTGTTTCATCGTCATTCTGTAGTAAACGTCCCGACATAATTGCCATTCACTAAAATTCTCATTGTAACAATAACAAATTACTTCTTAGTAACGGCAAGTTATTTTTTCCTTGCTCAATTCGCGGCGTTGAGAGTTCCAAACATGAGCTCTCGTCAAAGAAAACGTCACCGCTTTGTTGTGAGAAGTGTAAAATTGTGTTGATGTCGTTCATTCATTAAGCCCACTACAGCCGAAACAAAGGCGGCGATAATTTTATGTATGTACATGTAACGCAGAGAACAATACAAGCACTTCGTGGTAATTTCCTTTCTCTCCGGTCTGATGCTATGGCGCAAGAAGAACTCGTGTATAAACGGAGATAGGAGAAAATTGAACGGCATCGCTGGGCTTTTGTAAATTCCACCGTTTTGCGAGAACGCTTCACGGTTGAATCAGATTTTTTGTGAAATTAAAATTCTTATTTTGAATTGTTTTGTGTCCACCGTATTTTCCTACTATTTGTAAGCTCAAGGCGGTCGCAACTTATCAGTGAAGAGCGGAATATGTATAAAATATATTTAACTATTTTAACTACACATAATATTTCAAGCAGATGTCTATTCCCAAATGAAATACATTTCTGGATGATTCTGTTAAAATGGCTTCTGAAATCATTACAAAGTTTCAAAAACATCTATTCCTAATCTGACAGACATATAATCTTTCAATTCGAATATTAAAAGTTATTTTGATGGTCGACTTTCGGTAAATTTTAACTAAACCACATAGCTTCTCGACAGCAGAAAACAGGAATAAGATTCAACTAATTAATTTATATATATTTTTTATAATTACAGGAAACAACTACATTGAGCACGAATACGACCACCGATATTGAATTAAACCCCAAATTTGATGAAGTATTCGATAAATGATTAAATATTTGGAGAAGAAGCCAAACACAAAAAAGAACGAAGCAGGAACGCTTTTCACATAACACACAATTGCTCAGCTGATTTGACTGATGGTCAGCTGCTTATGTTAACCACACTCACATACCCACTCCCTCTTAGGATTGGCACATTTGCATACATACACGGTGTTTACTTTAGCAAAACTTTAAATTTCGTCCAGTCCAACATTTCTCGTCGAAGCTATTGTATTAGTTCTACGGCTTACTATCTACGAATTCTAACTTCACTTGTGACTGGGTGTCACCATCAATATTTTTTGCCAATAGTACATGCAGAGGTACAATAGGAATTAGTTTTTTAAAGCTAGTCAACAACCTTATTATGACAAGCAATACTAACCAAAGTGTTTAATTCTGAGCTTATACTTTTCATTATAGACTAACGAATTGATCATTTTAGAATTTTTGTACGATCTTTCTTCGTCGTTTAGGTGGCATATGACTTCAGTACTAAACCAATGCAAATCTATACGTTTTTGTGTAATTTTCAAGGAAATTGCTTCATCGAAAATGAGATTTATTGGTGAATAAAATTCTGAACATGCAAGGCCAGTCAGTCAGTGTGGGTATAAATTGAATACACCAATCAGCCCTTAAAATATGATCATACAAGGGGATGATTTACTTTCCTGAAGTTATGGACAACTATTGGTTGTCATAATCAACTAAACTGTTTATAATGATTCACCTTAGAAGTTGCTGTTATTTGCAGCAAAAAACTATATCTAAAGTTCTGACATTACACTTTATGGACAGTTTACAGAACACCATATGAAAGTTTTGAAGGTCGAATTTTGATAATATTATTATTAACTGCTCATAGGTGTGTATAAATGCATGCGAAGAAAATAAATTAACAAACTAGCAATGATATTGCATAACAAAAAGACATTATGATAACACTAACGATCAGCAGTGAAGAAAGAATTCATTCGGATACCAATGTGTACGTGATCTCACGTTTCTACATTAAAGATTCACATTACGTCTGTAAAAATTCAATACTGATCTGATAATAAATAAAAGACGCCAAAGTGAAATTTCGAGGCCGCTTCGTCCACATCAGTCGTTATTTAGCAAAACCTTTTATAAGGGTTTAGGTTCGAACATAAGTACTAAGTTGTATTTTTTAAGATAGATCTGAGTAGTGGTTCATAGATACTCTGTAAAACAAACATTGATTCAGTATTGATTTCAGAAAGTGTTAAAGTTTAAATGGTTTCTTTGGAACAAAACACTAAGTTTTTTAAAAACTAGGACAATATTGAATAATAAGGGCGTATATCGCAAGAACCAATAAGATAATTTAGCAGAAGCATGGTAAGTAAGCACGACAAATTAATAAAATGTGAATAGAACACAGAAACAGCACTCTTCTTATTAACTGAATGTAACTTTCACAATATACTAATTCGGTAAGAAGGATTTCAATCTATTTTAATAAAAGTGATGATTAAAGAACAGAATTCAAGCACTTTTTACTTTTAAATATTTTTTTAATTTAGACAGGGAACCATTTCTCCAATTTTTAAGGATTTATACTGCTGTATGCACTTTTCTATAGCTCAAGCACTACACGTAAAACGATTCTCATTTTCTCCCAATATTTCAGTAACGTTACAGTCTTTTTCGGTATGTTCCTAATTACACTTTTCACTCGAAACCTGCTACTGGCGCTGCGTTCGTTAGTAAGCTAGGAGAACAACCACAGCGAAAATTACCCGGTGAACTCAATCACTGTGGTAGGAGTCGCAGACTCCGGCGATTGGGAAATTTGGAGGAGAACGTAGCTATATTATACGATATTTGCATATCATAAATAGAGAAGTGGAGGTCTGACAGCGCACCCGTGCTTCTAAGAGCGAAAGGATCGTTGAAATATGCGAGGAAAAATAGTGTTGGTGACTGGATTCGGTCTCGTTATTTATTTTTCATGGCTAATTTTTGTCCAAAAGGATTCAAATCATGGATAAATTGTTATTATCCATTTAATATTGCAAGACTGACTTCGTGGGTACTAATTATTATTATCCCCTTGGATGGTTACGACTTTCCCTCTAAATATGGAGGCTGTCATAGAGTTCCTCTTTTTCTAGAAATTTCAAAAAGTTAACCAATGAAATTTGTTTCATGAGCGCATTGTCTTGTTGTTAAGATACACTACGGGACGCCAATACGAACAGCACACCACGTAAAATAGGTATCATCGATCTGCTGCAATCTGATACAATCTTCGTGCTTCGAAGTAATCGCGTTGATTTTTCATTAATATGTCTGATTTTTGGTTGCATCGGTATTCCCTTTTTGCAAAACTATTTCCATTTTCTTCAACTATGTACAATCATATTCGCCTTTTTGAAAAGTTTTGCAATTACCAGACTTATGTGTAGGTTTGATACTTGTTCGGTAATATTTCCATTTTCATTTCACCAGTGCTAATTAAAAAATCTTTTGGTTTATTTACATACTCGAATAAACTGATGTGTTTTATTATCTGTCGCTAAATATTTGATGGCATCAAAAAATATAGGATCACTTTCGTCCTCTAGGTCAATTTTTCCAATAGGTTTTTCACAGCACTTAACGTACTGTTTGTCGATAATTTTAAATTTCTAATGATTTTCACAACTCACATGGTAGTAACTTGAATATAATACCTGGTAAATAAATTATGACTTTGGTTTTCCACCTTTTAGACAGAAATTCGTCAATTTCGGATTCGATGCGACCGTTCGTTATCGTATCTCGACTTATATGTTAAGAGGATGAAAATATTAGTTTTCATTTTATTGTATAATTTGACCCATCTTCTAGTAAAATTAAAAATGTTATTTTTCGATATCCTACAATCGATATTATAGCTATCCTTTATTCTCTATATATAAAATTTACAGTTTTACTTTTCTTCGCCAGAAATGGGCGAATATGGTAAAAAATGTTTATTAATCAGACAGAAAACGAAACTCTAAATCTCTTGTAAAGAAGCATTGGATAATACGGTCGCAATAAACTGTGAAAACTTTTCAAATAGCATTCTCCAATATACAAAATTTAACAAACCACCATAATTAGTTTCCAAATATTACTAAAAGCAAATGATTACATTTGAAGTTCAACAGTTTGACATCCTATACCCTAAATTCGAAAAGAAGGATCAAAAACGTCATTGAACGAGTACGTTCAAACGAGGCAAGAAAGTTTGAAATTGGAAAACTTTCGATGTTGCCTGTAAAATTGCATTTTGCAGAACATGTAAGTAATCAGATTTTTAGTTCTACTATATAGAAATCCAACAATTCCTTCATCTGATCAATAACGCATTTGTTATTGCAACTAAAATGTTTCCAAGAATGGACTAAAATAGATTATGGGTTAAGTCCTATCATTATGACTGTGCCGAGTTCCCCGTAAATTCACGAAGGTTTAGCAGGGAATCTGTAACACGATTTCCTTAGCAGCGCTTATCTAAAATTTTACACCCTGACGAGACGTTAAACGTTAATGCATAACACGACTGCCGTGAAAAGTGTCGTTATCTTCAGCCATTCTGATGTTATATTATCCACAGGTTATCGCGCCAATATGTGGGTAATATTTCCCGGGAAAGTGCTCTCCGGATTCAATCTTCTCATAAAACTAGCTACATGTCTGCTTTAACGTTTGTTCCATCAGCAAATTCTGGAGTATATCAAGTAAAAGAAACTAGTTCGGCAATTAGTGTTCCTACTGAAAAAAAAATATTTCCTTTCATTCTCAATCTTCTGATAGTCTCTAGAGAGATTAGAACAATCAATGGAATTACTTCGCAAATGGTCTTCGAATGATGCGATTCCCCGACGAAATAAAAGCTCCATTACGAGCTTAAGTCGACAACGTACGATGTATTCGGAAAATAATCATCCATTATAAAATTATATATCCGTTACAACGTTTTTTAGTTAAAAATTTATTCACGTACAATTGAAAAGTGTCCGTGCTTTTTTCCCACATCATATGTAATTGAAAAAGCATTATACGCGTTCTCGGCATCGTTGGTGAAATATTGGTTTAATTAATTGGATCATGCATTGAGTTTGGCCATAAAATCGGATTCTATTACATACTTTCAAACCGAATCACGAACGGATGAATTGCACTTGCATTCATCCGTAAATAACGTCGTTGACATTGTGTCAATAATACTAATTTAGAAAATTTTAGTAAACTTTTTTCTCTACATAAATTCATTCAATCGGAATCACAGACGGATTGTATGATCAATGGATCAATAATTGATGATACTTTAGCGATGTCATTCTAAGTTATAGAATTATAAAATAACGACAAATCAAAGCTTATACCGATGCCAAGGATCTCCCTACCAGCATACATAAGTATTTAATGTGCCTGATCAGATAAGTAGCTAAAAAGAATAAATGGATATATTTTAATTCGATCCGTTTTATTACAATATTCAATAATCAGTTTTGTGAGCAAATTGTTTTGTATAAAGTGTCAGCAAGATTTTTCAGAGGTACAGTGCGTAAAAGGGATTTTTATTATTAAGAAGAGATGTATGTACAATGGAAATGGATTATCAAGTGAATAAAAATTGTAAGCTTAGAGCGACTATGCTTATTTTCTTTCACTTTCTTGATGTGATTAACTTAAAAAACTGCCAAAACGAAAGAAAAAAAACAACGGGTAATAAAAAAATGAAAAAACCTGCTCTCACAAAAGTTCAGAGAGTAAAAATGATCATCAGGACTCAGTCCATTAGAATGCTAGACATCGAGGAGTACATGCTCTTTTAATACACATAGAAAAGCTCATTAATTGCTCATTTCGGTGTTTTCAGTACTTACATAAACCACAGACGAGTAGACTATAAAACAATATAGTTGTTATGCGTTATCACTTATTTTTACTGTACTAATTCTCATGAAATGACCTATCACATGGTTAGAGAATAGACACCCTGGATCCTGAAGGATCTCAAAGAGTGTGCTATGAAATATTTATTCGTGACTGGCACCTGACTTGATCATGATATGAAAACAAATGTACATTAATTTCCTTAAAGGAAAGAAGGAAAATATACACTTGCCAAGCATAGCGACATGAAGGTAACAAGAGAGAGCAAGCAATTTAAATCAAACAACAAAGGAAGAAGAAAAGTAAAGTAAAGTTGCCCGTGATTTCCCCTATTCTTTCAACAATGCCTCGTGAGCTTTCTTGTTTGTTATTTTTTATGTTAGGAAAAAGTCGATATGATCATGGTCAACCTAAGCATTGTTATGTTTGTTATATAAAGTTAGATAAATGCTATGATTCTTTGAGGTAACTGGATGTGACTTTTGTTAACTATCCACTGGCAAAAGGGCTTCCTTTAATCTGAGACAATTAAGTTATTCTTCGTCAAAACTATTTCAAGTACCTTGATCCATAAGAAACGGTCAAGAAATAAAATAAGTAGCTCAATTAAGGAAAATGTTGTTTAGAATATTTTTAGAAAAGGTGTTAAAAGTATATGAAGGCACTAAAGCAATGACAGATACCAACAATGTAAATGGGATGATTTAATAAGAACTGTCCAGAATCCGAAACTTTATATTTCAATGACAAACCTTTCGAAATTCGTGTCCATATGTTCACAGGACATAATTGTCCTATATAATATATATATATATATATATATATATATATATATATATATATATATATATATATATATAATTATTCTTCAACGCTACAAAGCATTTTAATAAAATAAAAATTATTCTTTCTTTAGATCAGCTCATCAGTATTTGAATGTTACTCTTCAAAAAATGTTTTTACCTTTTAGTTTTTAGATATGTGTTCTAGCCCCACTTATATTACCTAAAAATTAATAAATGAATCAGTGCCAAAATTCCTTTTTTAGATCCTCTAATTTGTAAAACACAAGAAATTTAATTCAAAGCCATCTGTAAACAAAAAGATAATTTTGAGGTACATACCATTGACGGCGCCAAGATACCAAGTATAAATAATACGCTGAAACATTTCGAGAAATTAATAATCCTGCAATAGAGCTGCTGGAATTTAACGGACAACTTAGAAATTTTATGTTACATTAACGAGGGGACAATTGGTTCATAATTGAGAAAACGAATAGTTTATTTCCTGAAAATAAACAGATATTTACGTTGCCAGCATAAAAATTATACACCCCCAACTTTCAAAACGTTTGCAGTACGAGCTCCCACCGATTGTACACATACTGTAATGAAATCTGCGCTAAAAACTGTAATTTAGATAAAACGGAATGAAAGATCTTACGATTTTGTAATCCTTGTCATCAGACCAGTGAGTTTAACGGGCACATTTAATGATATGAAAATTATAATCGAAAATACATATGCTGTTTATTAATACGAATTGATTTCACATCGATGTCAATTTCAGGATGGTAGGGGAAACACTTTTATCTAACCCTCACCATTCATTGCAGGTGAAATTTTAAATTAATTTCGATAATTTTTTGACAAATTTAGAACAATAATTTACTCCGCGGTGATTCTTTATGACATAAATATATATAAGCATATATATAGTCTGAAAGATTTTTATAAAGCTCACCCTCTCGTAAACTTTTCAAACGCTATTAAAATATAAAAAAAAATCGTGAAATATTCATCCGGCCCCTTCCAGAAGTAACGTGTGCATTACGGGAGTTCTAAAATCAATATTTCACTATTATTCAAAGCACTGAGGTCTCCATTCTATCTTTAGTTATGTATTTGAGCCACGTTTTTCCATATTAACTCTACAAACGGGGCAGAGACTTCACGAAGATGAATGCATGAAACATCGCAAGAAAAAGTTTTGCCTTATTCCGACGTCTGCGATTTTTGACTTGCACTGACAAAAGCAAAATTTTCTACTGAGAAGGATGAGATTGAACGATGAAATTCTGTGAAATCGATCGATATGGAAAGATTAAATACGTAATTGAGATGCAAACAGACATCCGCTTCGAAAATTTCATTTATAGAGTATGGAACTTAAGTTTACAGAGATATTCCTCAATTTTCCTTTCACACACATGTAAATATGAAGATCTGCAAACAATATGCTGTGGAAGCTTCTCTTTCACATATGCGTACTATATACTCGCGTTTGCAGCGAGTGCTCGTGTATGTATGAGTTATTATTCGTTTCATTCTTTACGCGAACTGGTGACGCTGTCGAACGAGTATACGAGTTTTGAAAAAGTTTATATTGAAGAGAATGTATTTTTATCCTATATATGAAGTTGAATAAACAGCGGAGCCAAGACATGGAATTTAGCCATCATGTCGCAGGAAAATTCTGGGCTCTGGCGCACCTTATCATCGCTTGTGGGACTATGGTTTCACGTTCATTGTCTACGAGAATATTTGAATGCCCGTAGTACATGTCAATTTGCCGGTTAATCTCGTCGAACATCTAATTTCCAATCTGGGAATCAGTTTACACGTGAAGCTGTGATACGACTGTACAAGAAATCGCACGTTCGTGATTGTTTGCATGTGGTATGTACGGTTTATTCCTGCTTTTATCTCATGACGTAATTTAACGTAATTAATCCACACCGGCACAAAGCTATTAAATCGTGACGGTGACACCCTACTTATGATTGAATCTTGACACAATATGAAATCAAATGTTATGTGTACGGATCCAGTATCGTTAATGACAAATTACAGGTATTTTATTTAGGGTAGAGCGTCTGCTGTTTTTGAAACAACAAAATCGATTCAATAAAGAAATTTTTCGTCCGCCGATTTTTAGGTCACAAAACAAAAAAAAATATTTGGCACATTCTCTTACTCTCTTTAGACAATTTTAGGTGAATAAACTTGGTGAATAATTTCACAGCACATAATAATTTCTTTGTAGAAAAGTAGAATATTCCCTATATGTTTTAGAGGCAGAAAATTTAACTGTACAGGGTAGATGTCTCATCTGTACCGACAGTTCAGGGAACATCTTAACAGATTATTAATGTAGACCTTAAAATCTGCCGATTTGGATGCTCTTCAACAAACTAGAGATATATGCAGATAACATGAATTACGTGCTACTCAAACAAATAAATATGCAAATAGTTATATCAAATCTAACAAATAACAAAACATGTATACAAAAGAGCTTATGATATGATGACTAATTGGGAATGGGCACTAACAAAATTACACCATTAGAATTGGCAACCCTTAATTGTAGATTTGACTTAAACGAAACAACACAAATAATTGTTTGACAACTTCTATCTAATTTCACGTGTCTGTTGACTCTTTGGGGGAATTTACTCTAATTAATTATGAACTCACTTTACTTTACTTTACTTTACTTTGACTTTACTTTACAAACTTAACTAACTTCAAAAAACTGAAATCCTCAAAAATAAAGTAATAGTAATGAAAGAAAATAATGAAGACTTCAGCAAAAAACTTGTAATAAGGTAAAGTAGATTCGATATTGAACCAAAAATATAAATCATAAGTTAAGGAAATAAAAATATCTAAAAACTATTGGACATCAACACCATGACTATGATGTAACATTTAAAATATAACAACTTCTACCCTCATTATCGAAAACAGCTTTGAAGTGTTCAAAACAATAGGTGAACTTATGGCTGTACCAATAGAGGTGAAAGGGAATTCAAACCCATATCTCAATAAATGATGTAAGGTTCAAAACAAGTGTGAAGAAAAATTAATTACATACGTTAAACTAGACTTCATAATCTCGTGATTGTGTGAAGGTTGATTTCCGAGCCATTAGTTCTAATATACGATTCAAATCGATATATATCTATCACCATATATACGATACGATTCAAATTCCGGATTTTTAACGCCTACGTCAACGTCTTTATGTCGTTATGTATTTTGTTTACAGCGATAGCGTAACAAAATTTTATAAAAACAGATTTCGTTAAGCGATAACTGACGAAGACAACTCGTTAAAATTAATATCGCTGTAAATTTTTCTCAATTCTAAAAAGTTGCAACGTGAAGTCAAAAGAAAGTACAACAGCTTCTCAATAATGAAACCTAAATTCTTGAAGGTTCTTAACAGCTGGGTTGATCCTAATGATTTTAGTTTAAAAATTGTTCTGTTGGAGATGATAGAATTAATATTGAATTTGAGTGATATTGAATTAGAAATCAGCTTATTTCATATGTACTGTTGAAAAATCCAAATTCTGGGAGGTTCTGCTTCCTACTTAATGCATCTTGATAATAAAGGTTTCCAATCTCTCTAAGTGGCGCTGCACGATGAGGAAAGAAATAAAGAAGGTCCCACCGCAAGTAACCTAAAATAACGTAAAGCTTCTATAATTTTTATAGTTTCATGAACAATGCGTAATAGAAGCATATGTGGTACACGTGCATCGAACATATACCTCATATATATAACTAGTACTTATACTTCGTACACATGCCTTGTAGATACACATACCTACCCTTATTATTTATATGACATTGTATTTATGACATTGTATCTCACGACAGGTCTAAAGATGGTTGAATACCAAAACCGATTTTGAGTTTTACAATAACGTAAGTTTTGTGGTGAAGACTTCGCTGTTTCCTTACTTTTCATGTCACGCTGGTAGAGGGAATGGAGGACCTACACAATTTAAAGTAATAGAAATATAACAGAATGACCACCATGGACTGCCTCTATATTCATCTAGGTATTTTCAATTTACAGTAAATTATGAAATAGGGACAATGTAAATTAATGTAATAAAACACAATTAAAAATGAAAGGTTATGTTATTATTAAATGCCTAATTGAAGTGCAGGTACATATACCATACAACAAATAATTTCAATAATATAGTATATCAAAAGTATTACAGCAAGCTCGTGTTTTTTGTCCACTTTTTTGTAAAGAGGAGAGTCTTACTGTATTTCCACAGATATGATACAATTATTTGGTAGTAGTGATGTTCCACCTGGGTTACTTTACCCTCCCTTTTGCGAAATATGTATTGTATATAACTCTGAAAGGATCTACCGAGCAATTTACGAAGACCCCAAACAATTTTCCCGTGATTAAATCGTAATGATATATGATATACTTACATGAGAACCGAATTCTATTTTAGAGTTTCTTTGTAACTATCTGAAAATGATTGAACATTCATCACTAGTGTAACCCTTGACGTTTTAAATGCGGATTAAGCACGAATAGCATCCATTTTATATTCAGATTGGTAATCTTGAGTGATTGATGAGCACAATTATTGGCAAGTCTCGTCTTGTGCTTACTAAAGCGCTCAAATTATATTGAAAGGAAGGTTTTATTGAAAATCCACACTGAGTGGTGTTTATGCCTCCTTGACATGCAAGGCGGAAATATGAAATTTAAATTGGTGACGTACTTCCCACCATTAAGAATAACTATTCAATATGCTTCCTGTTTTGAAAAATATTCAGGTGTTTTGATTGAAACATGTTGTTTGATAGTTCGAAAAACCATTTTTCTCATCTACAACCAGACTAACATTCCGAAAAATAATAACTGATGTGTTTTCACAACGATTTTGTTTTCAGTTTCGTCAAAAATCGCATTGTGATTCCCAACTTTTTTGTGTTGGATTAAAATTTAATTTACAAACATTTATCCCGCCGTTCCATCTACTATCTCTGTTTTCGCCGCCGTTTACATTTGCTCACTGTGGCAATAGTTACGTGACAAACATCCACAGGAAAATTTCAGATTACAGACGAACGCAAACGCTTATCTAATGAAATATTATTTCTTGAAATTACCAAATTTCCTGAACTCGAAATCCATTTGATGGGTCCAGAATAAATCTTATTAAAGCTTAGTTCTAACACATCTTACCGGTAGAAAATGTCTTTTTCTAACTTTGAAGGTAAATCCACCACTTAATGAACTAAAAAAACTATTAGTGCCCATTTCCAAACGAATTCTTCCAGCACGAGATTCGTTTAATGCCGTTAATGTAATTAGAAAAGAGTCCCGTGATACGTATCCGTATGAACGAATGCTTAATGTAGATTATACGGGCTTAACAGATTAAACTTTCGAATTTTTCCACCGAGGCCGGCAAAAAAACATCATTAAAACTTTGTTCGGGAGAACAGGAAGAATAGTAATTCTATTTCGAAAACTATTTTAATTGAAGTTCGTGGTAATGTTTGGAGACTGGTTTGAAATTTTAAAAGTTCGGAAGTAAGTTATTAGGTAGTTTACCTAGTCAAGGAAAGGCTCCGTTCGTAATTATTAGTTTTCAACCTGACATATTGGCACCTATCGATTTTCTCGGATACCTTAGCAGTTCTTAAAACTCTAGCTAAAAGGATAGTTTTCTTTAAAATTATTTTTCAACCATTATTTTGCTTTGTATTTTAAAACTTTAAAAGTACTGAAAAATTCCCTTCAAGTAGTGATGCATGTATATAAATAACTCATTAATACAAATAACTAGAAAGATAGGATGTCATGCACAAGAACCAATTGTTTTTGTAGAGAATAGAGAATAGAGAATGAGCAGAATATTCTGCTAATGCAACAAGATAATCATTATTCTGCAGTATCTTAATTGATATATCTATCTGCCTTACATTTTTAACCTTGATACATAGTGAGTACCTCAAATGTTATCATGGTGAAAGCCACTAAAAAGTCAATTTTGAAAAAAATATGTCCCTTAAATTGTAATCATTTATTAATCACCTAAAATATACACATGTAACGTTCCAAACTGTGTTATTAAACCTTGATGAACGATGACACTGAGAAATATTTTGTGTAAATACAAATTATGGTGATTCGATATATTTTAATGCTTTTGGCAGTTGTAAATATACGAATTTAAAAATAATTGACTAGCGAAAAACACAAAGCGTGTACATAAAATATGAACACATTTTTAGATCGAATTTTATACGTGACCCTTCTATTTGTAGACGAAATCAAGCCAACACAAATCCAAAAAGAACACTTCTTTCAATATTTAGGTATATATTTTATCTGCGAATTGTTAGCATCTACCTTACGTCACAAACACATAAAACTCGATGAATTTTAAACAGATGTACGTCTTCGGTTTTTATTTATATGCTCTAAGAAATTGAATTTACCAAAGAAAGAAATATCAAATAATCTGCTCATAAAATTTGAATATATAAAACTGGAGAGAATATAGGTGGTATGATCCAAAGATTGTCTTTGTCCTATTTTCGTTTTTACGGCGTACTCGGCATGCTGTTTGTGATGGCAATTTACATTTATGTAAACATTCTTGCGAAAAGTGATTGAAAAGTTATGGATACTTGGAAGTTTTACATTGGAGTCGGGACGACTTTCGGACACACCAGGTTAGAAATCGTTAGCTACGTATATCTCGGAGTTTTCTTCGTAAAGTTTAAAGCTCCACTAAAAAAGTACGCAAAAGTTATATAACAGGTTAGATATATCTTAATAAGATACCATAATTGGATAAAATTAATTGTTTGTATTACACTGTAGTATTGTAACTAAGCTTTTTACTAAAACACCAACACGAAAGGAGTGAGTAAATTTTCATATACTAAATCCATATGTAATACATTCATATTTGAGTAATCGTTTTGTTTCATTAGTGTATGTTTTTATAATTGTGTAGTTTCATTTAGCCTATTACAAGGAACAAATTAAAAGAAACAAGTCGCGAAAGGTGTTAGCATTACATAAGAAATTCTAGTGTTCATTAGAATGATTCTCACTTAGGCTGTACCCTATTGAATAAGTCATAGGTTTTAAAAATAGCTTTAATAAAGAAATAGAACAAATATACAATTGTTCTAATTTCTCAAAAAGAATTGAAATGTAGAAAACTTGCTATAACTAAATGGAACATATTTAAGTCAAAAACGAGAGATGAAGAAGTAATAAATTGATGATATGTACTGGGTGATATAGAGTGATACAGTAATTACAGTTCCATAATAATATTGATAGACCGAACAAGCACTCTCAAGGGTTCAGGAACGTATGAAATATAAAATGGCGTGTCGCCATGTTCATATGTGCTGCCGCCAAAATGTCCAAAATAAATAAGTACCTCAATTACGTAGTTGCAGTGACAGATGTCAGATTAATTTGGGTTTTGCTCTTATTTGTTCACAACCATTGAACCGAAGGTATAGTAAAAATGCATAATTGAGATGAATTGAGATGAAATCATCCCTTAGTTTATAGTGCTGTTTTTCGTGTCAAGCAATGCGTTTATTTGAAAAACTATTGTTTCTGAAAGGGAGAGCAAATATATTTTAAAACCGGTATTCCAACGTCCCGTTTTGAATGAAATCATTGGCTCTTCTATTTATAAATACGTAGAAAACGCTGGCAATGTGCAGCAATTTGGACACTGGAATATTCTTGCACAGAAGTTTCCTCTCCAGCATTAATCCGAGAAATTTGGGATTCAGGTTGTGGGGCTGAATAATACCATTGAGAATTTGAAAACACATTTGTTATTCAAGTGAAAGCAGCAGGTTTCGGTTCACCAGGGCTTGGTGTAAGACGCCACTTCTGGGAGTAAATGTTCAGTTTTGAAAGTCTATGTAAATAGATTTCGTTTATAAGAATTTGCAGAATTTCCATAAGGTTTTCTAATAAGGTCTTATAGTAGCCGGTTAATCAGTAGCATAGTTGTACTAACTATGAAACTTTGGATTGCCCCATTAGTTTTTAGTCCATTTTTTCCAATCCCCGCTAGTAACTTATTGAACTGTTTTGTGAAGTTTGAAATTAACTATATTTAAATATGGGCCATACGCATTACTCCGTGATATACAGTAGAGATGGAATTACTAGATATTTATAAGTGATTACGCGTCAGTTACTGATTTACTTTACATTGTTGCGTATTATCTTCTGAAAAGATTTTATTTTAAATAACAACGTAGCAAAAACGATTGGCTTTGTTGTGTATTATACATTATATCAGTTTAAAGCTTATTACCACAAACAACGCCCTTACACAACGACATTGCAACCCTCTCACCCGTTTTCGCCCATAAGAACGATAGCAAGAAGTTCTTCGCACATCAAACTAGCTCCACTAATTTTAATTTACAAATTGCTTTTACTGCATCTGCAATTCTCACTATGCCATAAATATTCGCCATAAACTCTATATACCATTACCATTAAAGATATTTACTGACAATGCGCGATAATTTATCCCCGAGGAATGTTGTCGACGGGCTGATGGCTTCCTAAAGGGAAGCTGAGGGTCTTATCGCGCACCAGAAGGGTTTGTTCAGAAATTAAGCTCGACGCGCGATGATGTACGAAACAGATCTGCTGAAAGATTTTGGGCGATAATATTGTCCGGCGATAGGATTTTATTTTTATTAGGGTCGCAGAAATTAACTTAATCAGCGGGGCAAGATCTCAGCTCCGATAGCGTGAACGTTCCCGACCGCATTGCTGCTTTATGAAAAAGGGAAATTAAATTTTTCTTCCCTTTTATTACTGTTTTTATACTCAAACGCTGTTTTCATATAAAATAACGTCTTCGACAAAAAATATACGAATACGAATAATCAATATATATCTCGGCTGACTTCTCTCACTTTGTCAGTTTGATAAGCTTCGTTTTGTTTCAAAATCAAGTCAATTTAGTCTTCTACATGCCTTACAACGAATTTCGACACAGAACGTTTCATTGAAAAATGAAAAAATAATCTTAGAACTTGATCTATCAACACAAAGTCACGAAATGTAATTAAGTTGTTTCTATCCAGACACGAGAAAAGTCAACAGATACTGTAATTTACTCGACGCTATCTTGACTTTTCCTGACACGAATTTATTCAAGTGGAAATTAATACTAATACCCATTTAACTAAATAAGCGAAATGATAAATAAACAATTACAGATTTAAGATTACGTGCAAACAACTGCATAGTTGTTAACATTGATTTGAGACTATGCGAAGCAGCCACAACAAAAGTAAATAAAACAGGGAATCGCACACGTAATTCTAGGGCTCGTTGGAACGAAGGAGAGAAGCATTATAGCTTATATCGAAAAATTATTGATAATTTAAAAAATAGGAGAAAACATTTGATTAAATCTGTTTATTTAACTTTATAATAACTATGCCACAACCACTTCTACGGGAAACGAGAAGCGTTCCCTTTATTTGAACGACTTAACCGAAACCACAAAACATGCCACCAACATTAAATTATTTTAAATATATTTAAATATTTAATTTAATAATGACACTAAATAATATATCCTAAAATTGTGAAATATGTGGTTTTACACTATTAACAAAATTTCTAAATTATGACTTGTTACAGATACTGAGATATGTATACAAATTAAAATAACCATAAGTAAAAAAATACTCAAACTTTTAGTCCCCTCATCGGAATGCAGTATGTACGTAAGGTGGAAAGTAATTCTTTGGGCGATTTATACGAAACGTTCGCAAAACACGAAACTGGTTTACCGGCTTATACCTAATGGATTTACTTATATTCTATGTTAAAATGACTTCATTGCAAAAAATTCTTCTCCTAAGCAATCCACCGAACAAATGGACCGCTTTTCAATCACTCAGATGCCTCGCTTTCAGAAGTGATCATTCGCATCCTTCATAATTTGGACAAAGAAGCGGCCAATTTTCACCCTAGCTTCTCTCATAAAGTCTCTTGTTCCAAAAAGGGTTTTTTCATTTAATAACCATCAGTTATCAATTTTTCTCCTTGTTCTCAGTTTCAGCTGGCAAGTAATTTCTTACTTCTTTTATTCCTCTACGGCGCATCCTCTTTGTGTGCCTTCATAGAATATTATTTTTAAATCACAAATTCTATCACTCATAAAATATCCCCTATCTCGTGCGACAACAAAGGGCTTGATATATATGATAAACTCGTGACATACATTGAATGGGGAGATTCCAGAAAAATACCTAGTAGACTTTAATAGTATTTTGTTGTATGGAGCTAATAAATGCTGCCATTGAGTCCCATGAATGAGTTATATAATAGGATAAATTTCTACTTTAAATATGGAAGGAGATGAAGTATTCTTTTCATTGTTATACTGAAGCTCAACATTATATTGAAGATTTCCACAAAGGCTGTTTGAGGTTTTAAACGAAAAATAATGAGGATAACAACTGTGTGAATCTAAGAAAAATACTCCGCAACCATGATGCGGACTTTTAAATTGCAAAATAGAGACTTCCAGTCAAAAATAAAGGCAACAACGTCCGTTAACAGCACTTTACCTTCACAAGATTACTTAGGTTAGGAGAAACAAATTCAGGCGACGAATAACATACAAAAAAATCAACGTTCAGGCATTTAAATGTGCATCATATCTAATCCAATGTGTGACTTGCGATAACAATGCTGATAGTATAAATATTTTTGTTTTATTATGTCTTGTCTGAATTGGTGCTGTTCAAATCAAGGTAACTCAGTAATCAAAATAAAGAAATCAAAATTTTATTTGCGTTTTAAACACAGTTAAAATACTGTCCCTACCTTACGCTTTTTCTAAATATCCACCTTGTACATCTACGCTTAAATGAATTCCATACATGGGGTTTTATAAATATACATAGTTTCTAAGTGTACTTTCTAAATTATTTCGCGAAGATAACGATCGCAGTTATTAACTCTCTGTTCCCCTCCTTCATCTCCAACACAGATTAGCTGAGCAACCCCTCGTATACCTAATCAACAAAATTCAAAGTTAAATAACCTAAAAATTATTTCACCCCAGCAAATTTTCTCAAATTAAATTTGAAAACGCTTGTTTCTTTATGATACCACTTTCGGTACTTCGCGCGAGAGGGATCTTACTAAAAGTAAGAAAGCACCAGTAGATGGTTGACAAGACAAGACGGAAGCAATTACTCAACTTCCCACATTCCCTGCATAAGGTTTTAAGGGCTCACGGTGAAATATCTCGAGGGAGACCGTGAGCATAATTTAAATTCATCCTAGTGTGAATTTAGGTAACGGTAAGGGGAAGACTGCTGAAAACATACGTGCAGTCGGAAAAATTATTGGTTGAGCTCCTCAGCGACAAAAAAAGTGCCCGAATCTATTTTGAAATATGATAAGAACATTTCGCGAATTTCGGAACACTTTTATTTCGTGGGAGGTGAAGAAGGAAAGAAATAACTCTATTAAATTTAACAAAAAATTGGTGTAGAAATTGTTGTAACGCACCTTTACTTTTATTCTAAATAATTCATTATTGAATATTAAACAATTTAAATTAATTCAAATAACTAATTAAAAGCCAACCGATAGTGGTTATTCTATAAGCAAATTCTTACACTTGCTATAGCTCCTGTGATTGATAACCACCACAAGAACCACAATTGAAATGCCTGAATCTACATTCTGTTATTACTTTAGCAAACTGAATTGAAATGATCAAATAACTTGAATCTGTTCTGCAAGCATCATTTCATGACAATTTTATGGATTATCACATTTAAAAAAATTTGGATTGATCTGAAAACATGACAATCATATCCGATAAATCAATTTTCACACTTTTTTGACTTACTCACTAGATGCCCGTAACAACTGAAATGTGTAGATCAATATCCTTTAACAAACACTGAATGCTCTCAAATCTCTGGTATTGTACACTCCAAGTGTTAGATCAGCTAACAGTTAACATAATCTTAATTTTATTGGCATTTCAAAAACATTCCAAGCAAAAACAATTTCATTGATACGACTACAAATGTAATCAATCACCTTCAGATTATGACATATATCGCTATGAAATTCAGTGTGGTCTCGTCAGAATTAATTCCTAGACGGCTATCGTAATTAAACATTGTCTGTTTTAGTTAACAACTTTATTATAGCTACTTTGATTAATATAATTCTCCAGATGTATGTAGCCCCGAAGAATCATAGCTGAACAGCAATTATTTAATGCATTTCTAACACGAAAAAACAAACTATCGAGCTAATGACGCTCTCATTTAAATAACTCTCAGCAGCAGCCCCCAGAAATGTAATTGAAACACTCCACTCATCCTCTTCATTGTGTTTTGAGTAATTTACTTGCTCCCTTTTCCTACCCTCATGCCGCTATACCTAGCCATTGTATGCTCTAAATCCTTTAGTTTTTTGCGTATTCCTTAACAGGAAATACTCGCTCTCACATGTACTGCCAACTGTCAAAGTTTTGAACTTGGAATTGGTGCACATCAACCAAAAATTATGCCACCATACACCCTCGTAGATGTATTGCTAATGTGGCCACGCCTAAGGGTATGAATTATCCCTAAGGAATGTGCTAAGAGATAGCTCAGGTGGAAAAAATAATAGGGATAACAGTACACAAGAGATATTTCAAGGAAGAGATTTAAAATTAAATTAAATAAAAGGAATAAGTTCATTACAAAATTGTGAGGGATATCTAACATGATTGTATTTATACAACGTAAGATGCTGATTCGTAACTTAAGGCCATCGAGTTGTGACTACCCAAATTAATGATACATCGATTGACAAAGTTCGCAAGTAATACTAATTAATGTATCACAAATTGTCGATAATTGTAAACTACCATTTTCCAAGAATGTTATGTTACGTCAGGAATAAAATTACGTATTGTTGTTTTTGAGAATGTAATCAAAAAATTCAGAAATTAAGATGTCCCAGTAGCCGAATAACGGAGTTATTTAAAATTTGAATTTAATAGGAATAGCATCTCTAAGATGCATATCCAACTTTTGTATGCAATCAGATGTACTTTGATTGGACCTTGATGGACCTCATTGCATAGGTCATACAGTCTCTATGGATTTATACCTGTTGGAATTCCGTTTATAATTCAAATAAATAATCATTACACGTCCATAACGTTTTACCTTTATATATTCTGATTAGTGTAGTACAATAGTAAAGTGTAAGCAAATATTTTTTTGGTTCCCTTAATTCAATTCTGATCAATTTCTGTTGACTTAATTGTCAGTAATCTAGTGATGGGGATTTTTATCAATTATTGAAAATAATTCAACACACCATTGAACTATCGTTTTATTTCGCATCACCACGGCAGCTAATGGTGCTAGAACTAGCCGACATTGCTGTATAATTTTGATTTAGAAAGAAGATTAAATCGGGTTAGTTTCATAAGGTAAATCCGTCACAACAAAATGATACGATAAGCCAAGTTAGAGGTATGATTGATAGGCGAACTAACTATAACTCTTGCTAATTCCCTTCCGGCGAATTTTCCAATTTCGAAGTAGTAAAATAAAAAAGGGGAACCGCGACTCAGACGGTGATAATCAATTTAAATTTCTTCGTCTCTCACGTATTACCATCACAAAGCCCGCCTCTAACAGCAAAAAACGCAATTCCATCCAAATTCCCGAAATGTCTCCGTCACGTAAACACATTCGAAGGGAGAGATATTTTATTAAATTTGTACTGTTGTCCCGCAATATTGAAATTCACTTTTTATTGTTCCAGTTCCTCCGGATATTGACGATTCCGGCACCAGCGGTGACATTACCATAAAAGAAGGCGAGAATGTCACGTTTACTTGTAGCGCTACAGGACACCCTCTCCCTAGGATTTTATGGCGCAGGGAGGATGGAGAACATTTAATTATACAGACGAGCCCTCACGAAACACAAAAAGGTATTTTTCATTTAGTCTCTTAAGGTCTCTTAATTCGTAACATCACGGCGCGTAGGCCACACAATTTTCGAAAGCATTTCTAAAAACAACAAATAACTTTTCCATCGAGTTGACTGCTTGCAACTTTAATTGTTAATAAAGTTTGAAGGCTAACTGTCCAATTTGAAATTAAAAAATAATAAGATCTTATGCGAACTTCAATTATTTAATATACTGCCTTTAATGTTAAATGAGTAACTACATTCTCGTCATTTTAGAAATACGATTAAACAATTCGTTATATATTGCTTCAGCTATGTCTTAAGTAATCTACATATCAATTACTACCGATTGCGACACATGCACTGACAGCTTAATCCTTAGGATAAGAAAATCGATCATACCCGGATTAATCCCCTATCTAATAAGTTAATGTTGGGTGCTATGTCACGCTGATTTCAAATTATACCGTTTGGATTACAACATTCTTTAAACATGAAAAGTGACAAGTGTATTATTGCTTGCTGCTCAATTTCAAGCAAGATATTGAGTTACATTAGATATGAAACAGATATAATGCCACTCGTTTTTTAACATGTGATTGTATTGTCAAGTCTATGGGTATAAAGAATACCAAATGTGCAGAGGGGTAGCTCAGTTAAAAAAAATAATAATGAAAGATTGGAAAAATATGCCTTTACTTACGCCTAACACATGGGTGAACTTGACCAAATTTGGATAAATTGTAATCTGGATGAAGGTTAACGCGACGTGACAGTATTTACACAATCGCTTGAACACGTTGATGTTTAAAGTGACGGCTGTAATTTCTTTATTTTGTATTTCAATTATTGGTTTAATTATTGCTCAATTTTGTTTCAATTGGTGATGATCCTCATCTAAAAATTTCGAACTAGTAATCAATATAACAACCCCTTATTTTGTTTCCAAATAAAAATAGCTTACTTTAAATTATGAGTATGAGAAAAGTTTTTTGCAATACAAATTCAGTTATCTTTGACCTAAGAGTCGATTCTACAAACAATTTTCATAAATAATTATAATCATACAAGAGAAACTTGTCGAAACTCCAAATTGAAAACCCTTGACAGGAGAAAAGTAGAAATAGTAAGAAAGTATATCAATTAAACCTTTTTCCACTCAACAATCTTTAGAATAACAGTTGTTACGCTTCAAAGGGTCGGAATAATTCCAATAAAAACAACTAAAGCAATCTCCATAAGACGAAAATTGACTTTCGATGTAAAGGACACGATGCAGAAAAAATTCACTTTCAGGCAGGATTTAAACCATTTATCATATATCTATACACATTTAGAGCGACTTGTATTATCAGTAAGTAGGGATCACATAAATGGTGGCACATTAGACTGGAAAACCTAAGGTGTAAGTTACAAGTTTTTGTATGTTATCTGAATTGGAGCCCTTCACACCGAAATAACCTTTAGAAAACATTTTTTGAGGTAGAAACACAATAAAAATACACCATTAAAACTCGATTTTTTCGAGAGCGTTCCTTGTGAAGTAATTGAAACGTTAAAGATTCTGGGTAGACAGTTTTGTGCAGCTTACTTTATGTAAAAAGAACCCCTTTTAATAACGTCGAAAATCAGCGGAAACTGATTTAAATTGGAAATGCTGTCTTTGGAAATTAAACCTTTCAATAAAATGTGAAATGGATAGTAAATGGCTTTATCAAAACAAACCAACAAAAATGAAAGTCATTGTTCTTCGTAACTGTTTACAAAAAATATGAATAAGTTGAATATCGCTAAGAGACTACCATTTTATTAAATAAAGTGGCTTGATCACAAATAGTTCATAAATGTATGATACACAGAATGACCACGAGCTTTTGGCCAGACTAAAACTGTTTGAATTTCAATTTTAAACATTGGAGGTGTTGAAAATGATAGTGAATTATTGTTGCCAGTAGAAAGGAACTGCATTTTTAGTCGGTGGGTACATTTCTTTAATCGTTCAGATTATTACTGATCCATAAAGCTGGCAAATATGGTATCGCTGAATTAGTGCTACAGAAGATTTTACAAATTTATAGTAAAGTGTAACATGCCATATTTAACATTTTTAAGTTGATACTATGTAACCAAAACATAAATTAAAAATTATGTTCTTTTATACATAGATACAGCTTCTCAATGTATACATTTTTTGAAATGGTGGATGAAACTATTTTTGAAATATCAACTAGGTAAATCTCCTGGATAACTCGGTGTAGTATCACATTAATTAATTTAATATACACCGAATAACAGTTCGATCATGCAGTTTCTTTAGCAGATCATCAAGAAAACATTATTCTTCTATTTGCTGACTTGATACATTTCCCGGCATATCCGGTGTGCCCGTTTTCTTAAACAAAAAGCGTTAGCCTGCGTTAGAACCTGACGTAAGGGCGTATCAATCACGCTGTCCAATTCCAGTAGAATAACTTCTCAGTACATTAGTTCGATGACACTTTATTCTAAACTAATGGTTTTAATCCTGTTATTCTATAGCTTTTGCATCGTAAAATCTACCTATATCTTCCCTATATTCCCGTTGAAAAATCACTTTTCCATCGTACACCGAATTTGCCATTCCATTTTTCTCCGACGAACTCCCACTATCCACGTCTACCTGCCACCTAAGGCCATTTCGATGCCGACAAATTTCCATTTTATGCATGCGAATACGAAGTAATGGCCCATCGGTGATGCCCGACCACCAAAAAAGTTTATTGTTTCAGTGGAAACATTTCGAGGATCGAGTCTGAAACTCGTCAGTGTGGACAGGCGACAGATGGGCGCATACTTGTGCATCGCCAGTAACGACGTGCCGCCTGCAGTCAGCAAAAGGATAACTCTGCGTGTCACTTGTGAGTATTCACCATATATATAAACAATTCTCTTTTGGCGAAGGATCCGGGCTTCCTCGCCATATATTTAACATTTCAATTGAAAAATCCCGAGGACGGCCAGTGAGATGAAATATAGGATAGGTCAGCAATTTCTGCAAGCAATTTCCACAATCCTACAGCAAAAAATTTAGACTCGGTATGCAGCCTGTTTAATAAAATTTCTGGAATTATAGTCCAGGCGCTCTCACCTCCTCCACGATACCAAACACAAGTTTAAAATAATCACAATAGAGATTTGACTAGCGGTTTTTTATTCTCAATAAATTTCGTAACGTGTTTCCGTTCACGTATGAACTACGACACCTCCTATAGAATACCTAAGAACTATACTTCCTAAGAACTACATACACTTCGAAAAACTTTGTGTTTTAGAAAATATTGACGCCAGAAGCATAATTAATTTAACTTTCCTGTTACAACGGTGACTTAAAGTTAGGAAGTTTACCCAGAGTATGTATATTGTTTCATTTGTGGTTAAGCGCAATACCGTTGATTAGACACAAGTAGAGCAATTTATTAAAAGTACTATATAATATCTTATTGCTAATATTATCTCTCAACTCTTTTAGTAATATCATAGAATTCGTACGATATGGTTGTGTCAGATATCGTCTCCGTTATCCAATAACAGTGGAAACGTTTCTGCTGTGTGCATATTTAATATTCGGTATATCTAATGCTTTATACAAGTGCTGTAAAAAGACCGAACCCCAATTAGGATTAACTTATACCTTATGCAAAAATGCCTACAATCACCACTGCGTGTAACGTGCCAATTTGGAGAATATAGGTCTTGAAATTTCATACTTATACTTCATCGCGCTGCTGTATTCAATTTGAGGATATAATTCAGAAAAATTAACAACCAAGATTCTAGGAAGCGCAATATTATATTATTCAGTTACATCGAACAACCCAAGCTTGCTTCAAAGGATAAATTTATTACCAAAGCAACTGATCTTTCAAGAATATTCTCAGCTACGTCATCCAATATTACGGTTAATGCCTCCAAACGTAGATACGCTTTCGTTGAACTAAAAAATTCGACACTTCCTGCCTCATTCTAAAGCTATAATAGTCAACTTATACGTATTATGTGCTAGATTGTCCAACGGAGAAACCAAATCAAAAAGATGTACAAGAACTGACTAAAATAGTGAATCTAAACTAATTATTACACTCCTACAATCACAATTTATGTTTCTACTATCAGACGATCAGAGATCTAAACACTAAAGTACCTACATTCATTATTCAACTATGTTTCTATAAATGATTATGAGGTAGGTTGTTTCAACGAAACGAAACAAAGGATAATATGGTTGAGAAATCAACAGATCTGAGTTTTATCCATACAAAATTTCCTCACGTTAATATTTTCGGCGGTATGCTTACCAGAATTTATGTTACCTTTCTTGTAATAGCCTTGTAACTATCTCTTACGATAACGGCAAAAACATTGGGGCCCGTTTAACGGTAGTATGTGTGCATAACAAATGCGTAGTTTGATACACTTTGATATATTAGCGGCTGATGGAAAAAATATCTTACTACAAAGTGTTATGAATCTAATTTAAATCAGACGAATAAGATTTTAAATTGCAATGCATGTACTTTAGATTTATGTTTCTAATATTAGCTGTACGCTATCGAAAGATGAGGTCCCACTGTCAACAGTTTATGCTCATCACCCTCCGCTGCAAATAACTGCAACTTGTAAAGTGAATCATTATTGATTTAGTTTAGTATTGCCCAAGTTTGCAATGTCTTATGACTTCAGGAAATCAAACTATCCACTCCTGTACAATATTATCTTAAATACTTATTGGTCTTCAATTTATAGTTACACAGACACGGATTCATGTTCAGAATTTTAGTAAATATTAAATCTCATTTTCAATGTAGCCTTGAAAATTACATGAAAACGTAGTGAACTAGTGAAATTATGTCTCTCATGAAGGACAACAAAAGGGCGTACAAAATTCTAAAAGGGCCAATTCATTAATATATGATAAACAGTATAAATCATCCCTACGCTCAAAATTAATAACTGTGATGACTTTAATCTAACAACCCTCCATATATTGTCAATGCTTTGCCGGCTACGTTCAAAGTGTTTATAAAGCTTCTCATCCTGAAACTCCAAGTTGATCCAATCTACCCTTTGTAACCAACGTAGATGTTGGACCATTCTCTCTAACTGGCATCGTGAATGCTGCCAAAAAATTATAGAACAAATTAACCTCTGGCGTTGACGCTGTTCCACGTCTCGTAATCGAAGACTGTATCAGTGTCGTAGTCGAACCACTATAATTCAATGCTTCCTTGCAGTCAGGGATTTTCCCTGACTGTTGAAAAATAGCAAGGATACGCCCGGTATTAAAGAAAGATAATAGCTGTCTAGTGAATAACTACGTTATTCGAAGTGTGTCTATATAATCACATTTACCTCCAAGTATGTAGCTACATATCGGACGATCAGCATAGCTATATCGATAATCGTTCATGTTGTACAAATATGAGATGTCTATCACAATTTATTTTTGTGAGAGTTTAGTTCGCCAACATCAGGTTGGTGTATTATATAAAGATTTACAGTCAGATTTACATAGTCATTTTCAAGTGTCTCACCTCTTCATTAGTAACCTGGCATCTGCATTGTATAAATTGCTATTTGCCGACGATTTTAAGTTGTATCGATTGTAAGTTACCGATTGCTGCTTTTTACAGAGTGAACTAAATCGCGTGTTGTTCAAAATCATCAAAATTTAAATATTGGTAAATGTTTTGCTATGTCATTTACTAGATCAAAAACTACTTGGTAAACTCCACATCCATCAACCGTTACACTGAAGTCAAACATCTTGGACATTATCTTCGCTCAGTATATACATTTTCTTGCACATAAATTACACAGACTCAACGGCAATTTATTTTAACGGACTGCAAACACTTTCAAATGCAAGGTACCTTTAAAATGCAATTATATTATTCTACTATTCTATTCTACTCACTTACTATTTATTGACGAATTTATTAATTGATATCTATCTATCTGATCGTTAATACTATCTCTATAAGATATTTTTAATATAAAAATAAATACCACAAAGATCGTTCCACGAAAGCTATATTTCACGTTTCTTTCCTAACCATTCTAATAGGTTATTGTTGAAAACTATTTTCAACATAGCTAAATTATGTGAGTGATTTTTCGAGGCGTTGCGTTAAAATATTTACATTTCTATTTGACAGAACAATATTCAAGATGTGTACACATAAAAATTGATGACAAGGTTAGGTACAATATTATTCACAGTAAGCCCATTTGATTATGGAACCAAAATTTCTTGTCAATAATTCAATAAACCAATTTATTTCCAATTTATGCTAAGTTACAGTCTTGTTTACATTTCGATCTTTTATACGTATTTCTTCACATTCGGTAAAATCTGACAACCACAAAATTACCATAATTGTTGAAAACTCCACGCTTATTCTTAATTTAAACCCCTAAGTAAACGTATAAAGCGCCTTGTAGAAATTAACTGCTTAAAACAGGCCATATTATCGTTTCAGTTGTATCATAATGAACGTCTACATTTAATGTTTATTAAGGATTTCCTGAGATTTGTTCATTTCCATAAACGTAATAGCCGTGGAGTTTTGTTGCGGAGTTGCGTAATACCCGCAGGACTGTCGTAAATCTAAAATTATAGTTCTTGTCGTTGGACCGTGGCCAAAAGTGTACTTACCCGAAACTTTCAACTGATTTAATTATATAAATTCGTAAGAACCGGAAGAAATTGTTGCTTAGTTGGAATTTAAGTCGTTCCGCATAAATTACTACGCCTTGAAAAAAAAGTGTAGTGAAAATTTATTCCATTAAAAAAAGTGGTAAGTACGCCCTTTTCAGGGATTGCTTGATAAGAAACTTTTGATAATGATTTATTACATCTAATTTGCATAAAATCATTATGTTTTCAGCACTGCACCAAATTATGAATGAGCACAAATTGAATTAAATTTTAAATTATAATTAGTCCTTGAACTAGCCAGCTGACGGTATGATTTGCACTGTGCTGCTTGCATAAATTGAATTCACGGTTTCCTAGGTCGATACGAGATGAATAGATTTACTCAGTAGCAGGTATTTAATAAATTGGAAAACATTATCATTTATTTAGTTGCCCACCATATAACTTCGTTCATTTAAAACAATTTCCCTCTGTGCCTCATCCCTATATAATTTGGAGAAGTTCCCGAATAAAACTCTATTTCGACGCTAAAAACAAACTTCGGACTAGTTGGTGTCAGGTGGGCCCGCCTTACCTCCGTTTGCCATTCTTAAAACTTTGTTTAAATTAAACTTTGAAATTTCACCTAAAACTTTCAAATTTCATTAAACAAATGCTTATCGAAGTTATAGGTCGGTATTCGCTTCAGAATATTCGTAACTTAATTTGTTCACTTGGGAGAGAAAGACACCTTTTCTTCTGCTTTCGCTCGACTTCGGGAAATAGGGAAAAAAGTTTTTGAGATAATAAGCAAAGTTTGGCGGTCGAATGAAGGGAATTTTTATCGTTTTTAATTGTTATTATCCACAACTTTAGGAGAACAACAGAACTTCCGAAAATATTTAGATGAACTATAAAAAATTCGATAGAATTTCGTTACCAAACCTCTTATTAATTATTTGGCAACATACGTTGATAATAAACAAGGAATTTAGTTAATTTCTTGTTAATATTACCACTCGTGTGTAAATTATACAACTTAGTCGTAAAACTAATTGCTATAAGCAAATATGGGATAAACCATTTGCCTCAACTGTTCGATATACTAATGAACATTATAATCCATCCATATCATCTCTAGAGATTCTATTGGCAGTTGATCCCATGCCTAACAGGAATTACGATTACTAAACTGGATAATTAATTTGTTACCTTATAAAGTTGATGAGTATATTACCTTCGAATATTAGATTAATGAATAAGATTACATTTAGCGGCGCAATTAATACCTCATGGGGTGTTAAAGTAACTACGTCAGTAATGTAAACATTTCACGTTCGCCGTATATCAAAGATGTTTATATCGGAAACATTATTCAGTTAGTACATCTTCTGTAATAAAACTCACCCTCCAACGATAAAAAAACTCGCCTTTATTAATATTTGTATTATGAATCACCGTTACACGCTTGAAATACAGATATATCTATACACATGGAAAGGAAAGCTTACATATCATAACGAAAAGATTAAAACACGAAGTTCCTACACTATCTGAAATTTATTTGCTCGTTTCTGCTTCCATTTTTTTATCCGAATGTGTTTTTCAGTTCTTATTTCTCTCATGGGAAAGCTTTAACTTTCCTTTTTGTTCGTACGTTAAACTGACGAGCAAATTAAATGGAAGATATCCTTAAGTCACCCTAACCTATCCTTGAGTATAATCCACGCCGTTACGATGATGTGGTTTCTCGATAAAGTAAACAACATTGGAAAAGTTGAATAGTGATCATTTCTTGATTGTGTAATTACTTAAAATCATTAGTTGCTAGTTTCTCCGTCAAAGAGAGAATTAATAATATTTAATGTACGCGTATACCTATATAAAACTCGAGAGAAGAATGGAAGAATAATGAGTTGTAGACTAGATAGGAACTTTAAATTCGACACACGTACAGCTTATGCATATAGACAAGCATGCAGCTTCGAAATACTCCGAAATTCCACCTGGATACTAAAATACAGGTAGAGATGCAGAAATGCGCTAATATACATTTTAATATTAAAATGGCACAGATATAATACATGCGGTTTCGTTGCGTTAAGAAAGTATGAAATCTTATCCAAAAAATTGGCATTATATGATCTCTTCCGAATGCGTAAACAAACAATGAATGATTATTTTTAGTTTACTAATAGCGTTTATCCTGAAAACTATTTAAAACTCCTAGAATTCCTCTCACTGAGTGGTACAACTGGCGACGTAATCTGTATAACAACGCCCGAATAGGTAAAGCTTTTAAACTGCACACTTAGACTTATTGCTCCAAGGCAATTAAGATAAATATTGTAGCTCTGAATTTCCTTTTCCTAGAAAGTGGAAAATAAATATGAAAATTATTTTTGTCCGTATTATTCTGAGGTACATCTTGAAGAAACCTTCAACTCTGCACGAAAATAGTTCAGGCCCTTGAGTGATATGAAAAATTTTGACAAATTCACTTACCAAGGGGTGAAATAAAGTGTGAAATTGATGCGATAATTAATGAATACTTAGAAAAGAAAAATTTGGTATGGTCATTGATCTGGCTATCAAATAGTTCCACCATACCTATCATAAAAGTCCAATAAAGCAAAATTTTTCATTATGAGAGATAGAAACATAGGGTGAGGTTGTGTCGACCTCTCACAGACACCGAGCACGCACAACTGATACCCAAGGTGTCAAAAGAGCATTACAGCATTTCCTGACAAAAAATGATTGTATATAATGATATATTTTCTTAAAAAAATTATGCATACAGTTCCACAGCGCATTGGAATATTACGAAAAATACTCTAGGAAAAGGTTTTTCAAACATAATATTGCTGCCGCCAGTTTGAACCTTGGAACGGTGTACTTATGGACATCAACCTCTTACACATTCTCTTTCTCGTGAATATCCCTGTTATCTGTCATCCTGAGGATGATCAAATATCTTACGATTGAGATAGGATTGACGTTTTTAGCCATTAAGACATTCAATTTGTAAAAACAGAAGAATAGTGAAAGTTGTTTCCATAATTGTTGCAGACTCAATCATGCAGGTGAAATAAAATTTATTTTAAATAGCATAGAAATTATTAAATGTATATTAAATTGTTTCTCCACATTCTCCACTCTAATTTCTTAATAAATATACCTTATCTCAAATATAGTGGTGTTCAAAATTCGTAAAGTATCGTACGATTTTTAGAACGACCCAGATCTACAACCTGTAAGTTGTGAAACGTAATTTGTGGTAATCTTGAAATTCCACATTAAAATTTTTTCGCCAGGCAAGTTTCCGCACAAAATTTAACCGTGCCCCTAAAAATACATTATCAAGTGCTAAGTAATTCTGAGTCTCTTGCTGCATCCGCAATGCTGATGTTCCATTAAA
The DNA here is from genome assembly GCA_963576515.1 of Cryptocephalus primarius. Lineage (NCBI taxonomy): Eukaryota > Metazoa > Arthropoda > Insecta > Coleoptera > Chrysomelidae > Cryptocephalus > Cryptocephalus primarius. Next base: position 18,724,238 of record OY754936.1, on the reverse strand, counting down.
AATCAAGCTTCAATAAATACAATTCAATTTGTTTTCCAATCAAGTGAAAAATTAAAAGGACCGATGTGAATTATTGCACGGACCAGGAATTAATACTGAAAAGGAACTTAATTTTAAATTTGTGTGCGGAGAAAAATCTGCAAAACTTTTATCAAGATATCGATCTAGTACTCAAAAATTAAATGTAGGTGCGAGGAAAAGTTTTATTGAGCATTGTCCCCGTTTAAAATCATATATTTAGGAACTAAAGATTTCGCATACTTTAATAGAATTATATAAAGTAAAATGAAACTTTATCAGAGTCCTTTATTTTCCGACACTCGACGACTGGCACAAATGTGTATGGGAAAAGGTGGCGAAACTCCATTTAATGAAATAAAACATGTGGGGTACGTCGATTTTAACCCAAAACGTTCCAACTACAATGTAATATAGAAGATGGGGAGAAAACCTTTAAACCGAATGTAATAGATATTGTCAAATACTAATATTTCGTTATAGGAATTTAAAAACATCACCAACAGCTGGTTCCCGACAGATTCCCACTTTACCTGGTTCTCGATGTCATCGAGGAAACTCATCTCAACTTATTGCATTGGCGAACTCCATCTGGAGCCGAATTCAATCGAATTCTCATCAAAGTTTATGAACGAAATTTGCAAGTACTATGGCACTAGACACACTTTGATATTCGTTTGATTCGGTATAATTAGAGACGCTCGAACTACGCCAGATGCCTAACGATTGTTGTTTCGAGCTTATTAAAGATTTTTGAAGAGATATGGAAATCATGTATTAAACAAACGAGTTGGATGGCGTTCCTAAGAGAATGCCCCCGAGAAAATTAGTTTTGTTCAAGTAGTTCGCTGTTTCGTTTTAATGGTTAACATTAAACTTTCGCAATCAGTTATGAATGCACAACTGTGTTATATTCATGTACACTATACAATTTTTTTTGAGAAATACAACACATTTGTTTTTCCTTGTGTATATGCGTGCGTTAACTTAACGTAAAAGGAAAAACAAATGTGTTGTATTTCTCAAAAAAAATTGTATAGTGTACATGAATATAACACAGTTGTGCATTCATAACTGATTGCGAAAGTTTAATGTATATATGTAATATATATATATATATATATATATATATATATATGTATATATATAGAAACGTTGTATTTCAAAAGTGTGGTTGTAATTAAAAACAGAGCCCAAAATCTTTTAAGGCTAAAATTCTATTATAACTTTGTCATGCTTTGAGAAACTTATTCAGGACAGTCTCTAACAGAATGGTTGTATTAATTTAACTTATCATTATTCCTAATTAATTAAAAGTTATTAACTTAGAAAGAAATCCTAACTAATTCTTAATTAATTAAAAATAACTCACACAATTCATTTTATAAAAAGATAATCAAATTCATTTTTCACAGTCTCAACTAATATATTCAATTCACTATTGAAAGAGACATGGACAGCTTGATTCCATTTTTCCATTTCCATTTCCATTTATACCATTCTTATAGAATGAAACTAAATTTAATTCAAGCTCTTAAACAAAGAGTTGTAAAATTACCACATCCTCGATTTAGACATGAAGATGTAAATAAACTGAAAATTTTTTGTAATAAAGGACTCTTTTCCGACTAAAATCATCGATAAAACATTGTTTAATATTTGCAACGCATGTATTAACAATTTTTCAGCTATGTGTTCAAATAAATTGCTCAGTGGAACTCAAATAATAAAAGAATAAATTGAAATGAGAGTTGAATCCCGTGAAGTTAGCGAAATCGTTAGGCATCGTTCCCTTCGTTACTAACGAGTTCATTGGGCCATCAACCTTATCGCGAAAGGAGATATTAAAGCAGAATCATCTCCATTTTGAAGTACTAAAACTCCCATAAACCTCTATGATAAATCAGGTTTTGTATATAAAATTCCATATACGGAATATGATAAAAGTTACATTGGCCAAACATCCAGAAACGTGAGAGGGAGAATTACAGCACATAAAAGTGACATAAAGTGTAGAAAAAGAACATATGCCTTATCCGAACACGTCTTAGATATTAAACACAATATAAATTTTGATAATACTGCAGTTATAACCTTTTAAACCTTGTTAGGAGTAATTTGCATAAGCAATGCGTGGAACAGTATTATTAAAAGGTCTGGCATGGAAAAATATATATATATTGTCAAACTAGACAACAGAATAAAACACAAGAAATAGATATATAATATGTGCAACCTTCTGTATTCGTATGTAGATTTTTCTGTTATTACTATTATCCGGTAGATCGTTATCGTAATGCTTAACAATTGATAAATCAGTTAACATAGATAGTATCCGGAAGAGATCCACGTTGTCATTTGTTCTCAAAACTACATATTGTTATTAACTCTGGATGTCATCCGGTACCAATGTGTAATTACACATTTCTTTAAGTAATAATCAATTCATCACTACATACCCACATCAGTTAGTAAATTTCACTTTCTTTTATTTAAAATAGGTAATTATCCAATATTGTATATGTCCTGACGATAGAATAAATAATTTTCGAAAGATTCACAAATATCAAAGAGTCTCGCTGGCCATTTATTCATCATATATTATATTAGCTAATAATAATGCATCCAGTTGGAGTGGCAAGTTGCAACGTAAATTAAATAAAATTCCTGTTTTCTTCAAGCTACCTTACGTAAGCTGTATAACCGAGTTGTAAACCGCAAAAATTGTTTGAATAACATTTAAGACAGGTGATTGGCAAATACTGATTTCTTACTATTGTTCACAGAAATCGCATATGTATGTAAAGACAAAACATTGTAACAACTCATGAAAGCCTGGTAAATTCGAAGTATTAGACCCAACCATTAAACCCGCGCTATCTTAATTTCCAATTCAAATGCACCTAATAAAATAGACTATTTGCTGGTCTAGAATGTAAAGTTAGCGGGAAACCGTTTTTCATTATTTTGTGAGTAAGTCCCTACTGCGTTCATTTACTTAACCGATAAATGTTTGCCACAGTAATTGCTGAATGCAATTATTGCACCTTCACAAAACCAGGCAATCAACCGTTCAATTCTAATTAAAGGTGTGATTTCAGTTCCGCCGAAGGTGCAAGTTCAAAAGGCGTTAGTCGGCGCGCCCCTTCTAACGAACGTCAAGCTCAAGTGTGACATTGAAGCGTTCCCCAATTCCAATAACTTCTGGATGAAAGGAGAAGAGACAGTTTTCAAGAGGTGAGTACACAAAGTTCGGGGATTAAGAAATTGGAAAGGAAGAGTTGGAGGAAAACTCGAGAGGGCGCTTTTAGGTAATCAAAAGGTTTGCTGACCCGAGAAAGACCTTTCGTGAAAACCAATTAGTATTCGTTTTTGTGGGAAATGTTTTTACAGCGGAAGGCCATCGGAAAGTGCTTTAAAAAAATTGGTTTAAACTCGCCATACTGTAAAGAAATAAACACCGACAAGAACAAATGGGCTTTTTTAAATAAATAAAATATATCAGTTGTAATTGTTGTAGTGCTTTAAAGTGGCAATAACATATCTCTTACCACAGCGTTTTCCACTTTTACGACCTTTTATATTTACAGTTAAACTGCCTTACAGCACATAAAACGAACAACAAAAAGGTTTATAGTAATGCTATGAAAAGCACATCAAATGTGATCCCATTCGTTTACGTTTGATAACTGAAACTTGACATTGAAAAATATATTCTTGTTACAATAGAAAATCATTTTAAAAAATCTTTTAAACCTCATCAAATCAAAATAGAGTGAATTTTTATTTATCCAAATGGTGAATAAAGCACCATATTTTTTCACTAGAAAAAGTGTTAAGCGAAAAAGTATCCAGTTTTAGATTATATCAATTGCCTAATTACTACTGTCGTGTTTTATGAGAATCACATAAGGGCGATGTCAGGATCTTTTCATTTATTCATTAACATGTTTACTCGGATTTACGAAACTATGGAAAAATAAATTGGACGGAATTTTTAAGCTATTCGCCAAATGTTCGAAAATTACACATGCGACTATGTGTATGTGTATTATACGTGTCTATTTTTCCCGAAAGTTTTGTACGCTTGAAGCTTGCTCCTATTGACATTAGAAACAGTAGCTTTAACACAGATCCTGATTCATAAACTTAAAGTTTAAACCAATTCCCATATATTTCCTACAAGTCAAATCAAATGAAATCAATTATTCATAAATAATAACATGGCTTCTCTCCACAAAGGAAACGAATATTCTAGACAATTTCTAAAAACTAATATTTTAATGTAGCATGTCCAAGACTTGGATGTTTGAACGAAATTTATCAACTATCCGAAAGGTCTAATGAATTTTAGGTAATTTTTTAAGATTCCACCTGTATGTTAATCAAATCACTAATGAATTCTGGTCAATAAGCCACAAATCAATAATAACCTTTAAGCTTTTGTACATAATTCAATAGATTTAAATAATTTCTGATGTATTCAAGTCAATTTGTTAAAAATTGAAATTTTAACCAAACAACTCATCCATAAATTTGTTTTATTCAAATTTCATCATCCTTCCCAACAATGACATGAACTTGAGTCCATTACTCAGAGAAATTCATCTTTTTGCTCAAGTAACGAATATTCTTACTTCAAAAAATAAGTTTTCAGCTAAGCAACTAATCCATGAATATTGCTTTTAATCAAGTTCAATAATTCTCTGAAAAGTCCAACGAGATTTAGTCAAATTTTGGACAATCCGTTAATCAAACTCTGACCCCAAACCTGCCTTTTAAACCAAACTCAGCAGAGATTGTAACAATCTAATGAACTCTAACCAGTTGTGCGACGAATGTTTTTTTCAAACTTCTATCCATACATGTGACTGGCATACAATTCACTAATTTGCAGAAAAGATTAGTATATTCTAGGCACCCTTTTGAGAAAATCACAAAAGTTTGTCATATTAATATCTCTCCAGTCAATTTTCCAGATACTGAACTTTTAACTAGGCATCTAATTTATCAGTTTGGAATTAAAACCTGTTTCAATATTTTCATCTATAGTCTGTCTAAAAATGAGGCGAAGTAATAAAAACTCATTATAAATGCAAAACCGATACAAGGTGGCACCCACTAAATATGTCGAGTTCTCTAATGTTTTGCACGCTACCTTCCGTAATCTCTTTATATTACGAGTGTTTCTCCCTGACCATTGGCTATTTTGTACGCCTCGGCACATGCGAAGAACCACTCACTGGCGTACGGTCGGGAAAAATGACGAAATGTGCAATAATCGATAACTGAAAAAATTACGTCTGCGTGCGCGTGTGTGTGCGTGCGTGCGTGCGTGTGTGTGTGTGTGTTTGTGTGTGGGCGCGCGCTTGAACGAGATAGAGAGGGAAAGAAAGACAACACTTCAGTACATGTATGGTCGTGCATTAATTTATGAAATTTTGCGGCCCTGAGAAGGGCCAGTTTATGAAAAGTTTTTCCCAGCCGTCACCTTCTCCTTGGTAACCTCAGTCGTCGTTGCCATCGTCGAATTCTTCCCAAACATCGGAATCTGAAGAAGAATCATGATTTGGGTTGATAATACTTGATTCTATCAACGACTCCGAAATGTTATCCAACTGTAACATTTGGTCTTCTATTTTCAGAACGTGATTTATGCATTTTTGCCAATTTTCCTTGGAAACTTTACATATTGCTTCTTTAAGCAAATTTTTGACATCTGCTAATTTGAACGTTGTATTTGTTCTCGCCACGTCCCCTTTTATTTGTGCCCATATTAGCTCAATGGGATTCAGGTCGAAGTGGTACGGAGGAAGCCGAACCACTGTTATTCCTTTCGCCTTGGCTAATCCATCGACGACGTGCCTTTTAAAATCACCTTTACGTGAATTGGCTAAACGCAAGAGTTCTACTTTTAATAGGTTTTCGGCACATTCGATCTTTTTCGAGGATAACCATTCTGCGATACGTTGTTTTCGCCAAGAGCTATTTGGTAATTTCTCTTCTACCATTCTACCATTTCTACCATTCGGAATTAGATCGATCATTTGACCAAACCATTCTTCAAACATGTCCGCAGTCATTTCTTCATGGTAGTCTCCTGTCTTAGTTGATTCAAAAATTAGTTCTCCCCCTTCAACGAAACCATCCTCGCTTCCAATGTGGGTAATAATAAGCCGTCGCCTTTTACCCAACGAAGGCTTTAAACCGGTGGACCAACCTTCTAGAAAAGCTTGCCTTCGATTAGTTACACTGGTATCTTGCCAAAATTTTGGCACGGAATGTCCTGCGTTAATCCAAGTTTCGTCCAGATAGAAAATTTTTTTCATTTCTAGCCTACTCCTTCGAATATCGCGCAGGTAACTTCTTCTCCACACAATGATGTCATCTCTTTCCATCAATACAGATTTTCTATTGTGCTTCTTCCATCGAAATCCCAAATCCTTTAAAATCGCCCATAATGTACATCGGCTCATTTTTGGAAAGTCCTCGTCTTCTTGGACAGACAATAGAATTTTATCTAGTGTTGGAAGTTCGTTGCGGAAAAAGAAAGCGTGAACTTTTCGACGTAGTCCCCTTTTTAGAAATTCGTCTAAGGAAATTTTCGGACGTCCTGGAGACTTTTTCTCCGGTTGAACAGGACCACTCTTTCTTTCTTTTAATAACCTGTACACTGATGTCTTACCAACTCTCAGCATCGCAGCGGTTAATTTCACGGTTTTATCCACACTCGCATCTAAATTTTGTTTCTTGATGGAATCGAAACAATTCAAAATTAGAACTTTCTCATTAACTGAGAACGGCGCTAATTTTGGGCGTTTCGATGGTCTTGGTAAATTCTCCATACTCCAATACGTATCTCCGTACTTTAAAAATACCACTATGGACACACAGGAAAGTCACTGTCAAAGTCTGTCTAATCACACACACGTACACGTCTATAAGCAATGCTGACTGACTAATGATTTTAAATGGAATAAATGGGCCGATCTTATACACATAACCACCTGATATGTTAACGCAAGCATTAAGCGCAATCAGTTCCTTTAACTTACCTAGAATTACTGAGAAAATAATAGCCGTCTTGTCCCTTCTTGGAATAGTTAATCACATAATCCGAACTTTAGTATTTATCTGCACCTCGATTAGACAGCACCCACTTTTGTACATCGGTAGGAAATGTTCATATCTCTTCGTTTCTTCCATATCCCGAGGATTTATTAGACAAACAGTATGAAAAAAAACATTACCATAAAATATTATAAAAAATACCGATTTCCAATATTGTAATATGTTATATTAATGACGAGTTAACAACAATTCAGGTAAAAAGGGAAGCGTTCCTGAGATGATAACAATCGCGGTCGTAATACCTACCTTTTAATAAATCAATTATACCGGTTTTAAGGAAACTCAACATTACATAGACAATTTTAATGCATTTATTAATATTCGTTGATTTGTATGAACAGTATGAAAAAAAACATTACCATAAAATATTATAAAAAATACCGATTTCCAATATTGTAATATGTTATATTAATGACGAGTTAACAACAATTCAGGTAAAAAGGGAAGCGTTCCTGAGATGATAACAATCGCGGTCGTAATACCTACCTTTTAATAAATCAATTATACCGGTTTTAAGGAAACTCAACATTACATAGACAATTTTAATGCATTTATTAATATTCGTTGATTTCTTTAAGAACGCCTCTGGTTAGCGGCGAAATAATCGGTTTATTACTTCGCCTCATTCTTTGACAGGGTATAAAATTCCAATTAAATGAAGTCAATTAACCAGAAAAATTCAAGTAGTTTGCTCCAAGAAGCTAACATTCTAGTAAATTTTAAGAAACTTAAATTTTAACTGAGCAACTAATAAAAGAATCTTAATTTTAAAACGTAAAATAATCAGACGGTCGTCACTGCCACTAAACTGGTAAAGTACGTATTTATTCCGAAGATTTGTGGCGGCATCTAAGTCAAGCCATTTTCTATTTCATAGCCTCGTGAATCTACTGTAATACCGTCTTATCACATTTAACTTTCAATTTCTAATTTCTGTTCCAGTGACAAGTACACCTTGTTGGAAAAACACTCCTTAAATTACAAAGTCTTTATGGTATTAACGATTCACAACGTCAGTAAAGCAGATATCGGGACCTTCACCTGCGTAGCTCAAAACACTATGGGCAAGTCTGAGGATTCAGTGCGAATATACGGTACGTATTCACCACGTTTTACGATAACATTTAAAATGGAATACATATTCATTTTACAGAAGTAAAAATTCCAACGACTACCACCACCACAACAACTACGACGACAACTACAACAACGGAAACCAATTTAATATTAGGTGAGTATTATTATCAGTTACTAATTGCTATGATTCTACGTTCTGTTACAGCTCGCGATGAAATCTTTTCACATCGTCTTTTGATTTTATATTAAGCCCAATTTCGGTGGCACGAAAAAATTTGTAAGAAAAATTTCGCCTTGAAAAATAACTCAAAAGAAAATAAATGAAACTGACAATTATTAATAACGCGATTGGAAGGGATTTACATCACCTTGACAAAACTCAAGATTGAGAAATGTGGTAGAAATACACATTTACGAATGGCATTAAAGATAGAGTAAGAATTTCTTTAAATTATGTTATATACCCTTCATAATATAATGGAAATATGATAATTTGTAGCTAATGTTTGGTTAATTTGTTCCATGAAGTTGATTTTGTAACTCTGATAGTTTCCGAGAAACAACGGTTCGTGCAGCTTCTGCAGTAACCTGCAGTGGAAACCCTTTGGATCCTTTTGAGGTATCAAAACTCTTGAGACCCCCTTTTGGGAGTTAGGGGATGACTTTTGCAAGAAAGGGATGATTTATCAAAAATATTATGTGAACCATTTGAGAGCTACAAAATAAGTAAAATTTCTGCCGCCTCAAAAGATCCGATATCTCGAATGATTCCAGAGACACCCAGAGTGACTAATGCAGGTTACAACGTAAGCTGCAGTAGCAATTGTTTCTCAAACAATCAGGTACAAATTAGTTAAAAAGTATGCCCCTCTTTCGGTAGAAGGACTGTAAAATAAGTACTCTAGCTTAATAGACATACCTTTAAAATGTAAATGTATCACAACCATTTCCTATTCTCTAAAATTTGAAAATTTTTAAGACTTATTATGATTGTTTATTGTATACATGTAAGACATCACATCATATGCTCAATCAGCTATTTATGCCTCATAAACGTATAGCGATAATAATATCGGGTGTCTATGTACTATTGATTCATTATTATCTAGGTGTATATTTTCTCATAGCGACTACTTGTGAGTTGCATTTATGTGTATGGACTTATCAATCACCAACATTTACGGACATTATAGGATAAAAAATTGTTCACTACCAAGTATTCTAAATATAATACTTCGATACAACAAATAGTGTAAAATCAACAAGACATTTAAAAAAGCTTTAATTATCCCTGCAATGCATATTTCAGTTTGTTAATAGAATATTTTAGGGATATATTGAATTTCCGATCACCCTATTAACTTCAGCGTCACTTAAGTGTTTTAGAGGCGAGATTAACACATTGTTCATAAACACTAACTAAAATATTTAACGTCTAAGACGAGGGGCGCGCCTACCGGTGTGCAATGTATGCGAAGCACATGGGTTCCGCTCTCGAGAGGGCTCAGGGGCACACGGCAAATTAATATTTATTTAACTTGAGGATCAGTAGAGCCCTCGAACATAGGCTCGTTGCTACAGTGTAACGCCAATGAAACAAAATTCTAGAATCTGTCTTCGGCATGACTCAGATATTCTACGACTTTAAATCAAAATGAAAAAATTCCTGAAGTCGACTTGGCAACATTTAGATAAATCTAGATTTTTCCATGGTTCTGGAAGATTTAAAAATGTTTGAAACTACTAAATTCGACTTCATCAAACCTTTCAGATTTGATTTTGAGGCATTTTTTGGAATTCTAACTTTCAATAGAACTCCCAAAATATGTATTATAGGCATATATATTTTACGCCTTTTAACGTTAAAAATAACATTGAAAAAGTTCCGACCTTCCAAAACTCTCTAGATTAAACTCAAAGCGTTCCGGCCTTAGAAAATTCTAAACAAACTAGTTAATATTTCATTTGATGTGAGGGCTCATCAAATTTTTCCTTGTTACATAACTGCATCTAAGCTAATCTCACGTTCACCAAAAACTTAACATTCTATATATTTTCCCGCTAGTGCAGATTTTATACCTTTAAAAATAATTAAATGGAAATGTGCAGTTTCAACGTTCCTTGAGTAGCATGTAAGGTTATTCAGAAACGCACGGCGGGGGAAAGGTTTAAATGCCATGAATCCTTGGAATTTATTTCCAAAAATGTTAATTCCGGATAGAGATTTACTTTTCACGAATGGAGCTCAAAGGGATCGGTAAGATTCTCTTGCTAGAAAATAGCGTACACAGCAAAATATTCTATTATTAAATATTTGTATGGGTATAGTACAGCGAGTGTTTAACGCCGGAAATACGCAGAGTTTCGCTTTGGAAACACTAAATGCTTTTACAATCGGGTCTTACCCACAAGCTTTTATAAATTTTAAATGAATGTTTCGCGTTTAGTACCCACAACGATTTAAAAAAGATGTCACATACTTTTTTTTATGTCAGACAAATAAATTTAATTCAGTCTTATCCGTTACATGTTTGAATTTTCTGTCGGAAATTCACGATGTTGAAAACATACGGCTGGGTTCACTAAACTGATAAAATTGTACACCAAGAGATTCATTGCGTGGAATAATTCCATTCACGAAAAAAGGCGTATAGACGGCTTTTCCCTTCTACATCACCGACCTTTAACTGCTTTGAATTAGAGAAAATTCCTCAGGAATACGATCCTTCTGACAGGCAATGATTTTAATAGAATTCCCTTCAAAGGATAATAAAAATTTTTTTGTGGTTTATATGAACCGGGGAAATTTCACCGAAGTCCGGCAGGAAATTAAAGCCCGATAAGTATGTGATATTATTAAAACTAGGAAGGTCGGGGATAGTTAAATGTTAATTGAATTCTCGTAGGTTACTTAATGGAAAGGGATGGTACATCGTTACTGTAACAGGCTTTTAGTTAATTAGGACATTCTGGTCTTGAGAAAAATAATTTGTGGGTACAGAAATTTAAATATTTGATTCAATCCCTACTTATTAAATAGACATAAAAATAATTTGTCAATTTGAGAAGTGTCTATATCAGCGCTTCAAAGCATTTAAACCCGTTTACTCCTTTTTCTAGCAATTTTAAGATTAATTTTGACTATCCAATTACCTAATTTTTTTCTCAAAAAAATTAAGACTAGTTCTCAAAAAACTTCTTAATAATTCTAGATCATAATAACTTCTGTTTATAACTTCAAATGTCTTACTTCTTCCCTTGATTTTTTTTTAAATTATTTTACATGTTGTTACTTATTAGTACATGTACATCACGTTCTTATTAGAGACAAGGATGCAAAATTTCACTAAAAATTTATCAGCATAGATTACGAGACATATAATAAGTGATATGCAGAAAGCAACAGATGTAATAGCTTTGTTATTAAAGGAATGTGCGTTTCTACCATTAAAAAAAACAAAAGGAGAAGTCAACGTAGACCCTCAATATTAATAGAAAGGATGGGTAATGCAAACAGTAGTGATTTAGCACTGAAAATGAGAAATACCGAAAAAATTGGCAAATGAGATAGTATGTGGTGCGAAAGTTACAGAATGATAAGCCTGCCCTTTATGTAATTTATAATGTAAGATGTTTACTGAAATTATAAAAAGTATATTGATGATGAAAGTAGAATCATATTGAGAAGAATAAGCTGCCTACTTAGTCGAAAAACAAACTAACGATAGTTTTTAATGAATTCAATAGAAAAAGTAATGGAAAAAATGATGATTATATAGACCTAAAACAATATTTGGCAGTAGCCACCATACGAATAGGAAAAACGAAGATATGGAAAAGTCCAGAAAATCTATCACCAAATCTCACTAATACACAATATTAATTTACGAAAAAGTCAAAGTCGGGGTTGGGAACAGAAATTTAATTATTTAATTGAATTCCCTATTTATTAAATCGATGTAGAAATAATTCGATGATTTGAAAAGTATTTATATCAGCGCTTCAAAGTTTTAAGCCTGTTTATTCCTCTGTTTACAATATACAAATTTTCAAGTTATTCTCGCCAATTAACTAATTTTCTTCGGACGAAATTAAAGCTGCATGAGTTCTTAAAATCTTCCTTAATAACTTTATTGAACGTAAAACTCAAATATTGAACATGACATATATTAATGCTGCCATTATCGCACGAACATTCAAATCTAAAAATGAAATCCGTATTGGCACAGCAGATATCACCTTCCGTTATTCAAAAACTGTCCTTTCCTGTTGGTCGAACTAGAGGTAATTTAGTCGAAGATGTCCATTTAATCAAACCAAATTGAATGCGGTATTTTAGGGTAAGGTTTCAGTCAGTTCGACTAGGCGGACTGAAGGATCGACAACTTTACCGACGAGGTCGTCATAACGGCCATTTGTAAATAGATTGTAAAGTCCGAAAAGGGCCTCCTATGTGTGTGTGCGTGAGTGCCTGCGTGTGTGTATATTAAGTAGTTTTGCGTGTAGTCAAAGAAATTTAGAATTGGACTCTAATTAATAAAATGTGTTTCTCACTGCATAACAGTCGGTAAAGAACACGCATGAAACATTTTCCCGGCCATTCATTGGGCCTTAATTAAGGCCGGTGTAACAATGGCAGACAATCACCGGATCGGAAAACCATGGATAGAAAATATTCAAAGTCGCGGAAAGTTCCTATGAAAACAAACCGAAAAAGTACACGTGATGAACCTATTCTCTGGAACTTACATAACTGCACAATAGCAATTACAGGTCGGAAAATCCTCAGTAGACATCGGAGAAGGTCGTCCTAATGTGTAAAAAACTTTTAAATCGTGAATGCTTTTATTAAAATCCCATAAAAATAATGAATAAAGGATGGTTTCATGTTGCCATGGGTGTAGGGGCATTGAACCTCCTAAACTCACCTTACCTATGGCAATGATAGCTCTTTCCTTCAAAATTCACGTCACATCGTATTTTAAAAATTTGTTCTACTGAGAATAAATTTTTAGGGCGGATCTCACGTATAGCGCAAGTCACTCTCTACCTGAAAGACTGCCCAGAAAAAAATTTATGCATGTATTTTACCGATTTGCCCATAGGAAATTTTCACCACTTCGAATCCCTCTATGGAGGGTTTTCCGGCCTGATAATTGTCTGCCAGTGTTACATTTCACTTAGTTAAGGTCCAAAGGGTGTCTTAGAAAAAGCTCTATGCATATACCCTACCCCCATGCTGGAGGCAAGATATTTGAGCATCATTTTAACTCACTAGGTGGCCTTCTTCTTGGGCATATGGTAGGAATGATATTTTCTTTATTTCACTTGTAACAACTTCTTACACACTGTAACTTATTTAAAGCTCGACTTTTTGAAGAAAATTACTTATTTTATCTTGAGGAATAGTCCTCAAAGTGTGTATGTGTGCTGTGTACTCAAAAAAAATTGTTCTTTCGGCATGTTTTTTGGTCTTAGGAAATTGACCGCCATTTGTACATTCGCCCTGTGTAGACCAACAAGCTAAATATCTGACTATGAACTAACATTTTTCTAACCAATTATATGCTTAAATTTCGTGTACTTTATCGGTGCTGTTACCTTGGTCGGAAATTACAGTTTCTGTGGACAATTTTGCATAATAGACAGCTGCAATAATTAACTTTTTGAAATTTACATACATTTACAACACAAAGAAGTATTTTTACGGTACAAAGTAGAGTAAGTTTTGTCCTAATTATGAAGACACTACATTGATATGTTAGTTTTTAACAATGTTCTCTTTTTTTTCCAGAAATCACAAATAATGCAAGGAGCACTGCTACGCCCTTCTATTCGGACAGAGGTAGGTAATTACAAGTTAGGTTTTCTAGAAAAACCTTTACATTTATTCATGGTGTAACGTTTTTGAGTAAAAGAAAAGTAGTTTCCCCACTCCACAATTTACAAAAGATATGAAAATGAGGAAAATACAATGTTGAAAATGATTTCTTGATATTCTTGACTTCAGTTTTAAATTTGTAAAAATCTGGTGACAGGGAATAGTCGAATACAAAATATGGTGGAATTCCTTCCCGTCAGTCTCTGTAGTCAGTTTAACGGCTGTTAGCGGTAGATTAATGCACATAAAACACCACATTAACTACCCTTAGGAGACTCAACTCTAGTAAACAACAATACACAGTTTGCCTTTCGGGACGAATTTCTAACCCACATTTATTAACTAATTTAAATTTCCACAGAATTTACGTATTATTTCCTACAGATGTAACCAGTTTTTGCCGGTCCTCATGAATAAAAACGGAAATAAATCACAAGAAAAGAAACAAACCCTCTAAAAGTTATATATGCATCATCCACTCGAACGAACATTAATTTTCTCAAATAAACTCACAATTTTCTGCCGTGGATCCTCTTACGTTTATCGAATTTGTAAATTTAAAGCTTCGAAAAACAACAAAGCAACTCGATGAATCTAATACTTTTATCATTTATTTCCATAAAAATGTCGAGACTTGCTTACGACTCGGTGACGATTTGAATCGAATTATGTACTGCTTTGCGGATACGTCCAATTTTGTGAAACATTGCGAAAAAACCGAAATATCATAACATCTATCTACAACAAACGAATTTCTTTTAAATACTTCACCTTTCCATTAAAACACATCGGTATAGATGTACAGTTCTAAAGAGACAGGAATATTAAAATATATTTTCCTAGCGTTGTAGATTAAAATGGTATGAACAAAAATTGTTGGATATACTACTTTAAGCGACCATTATAATGATATATAGCGTGTATGTACACCGTTAAGTAATAATATATAGTTTTGGTTGCAATTAAAGTAAAAGTATTAAAGCGTTTGGACGTTTAGGATTAAAACGGTTAAAAACAATAACTAAATATTTTGAAGAGTCAGACCATTATAACTAGTGTATTATTGTAAAAGGCAACAAATCGCAATTGTGCTTTAAAAAATAATTTTTGTGGAAGTGTTAGGATGTAGTATTTGTGCAAGGCAAGCCTTTCATTGTAAGCAGCTTATTGAAGTAACGTGGATATTATGTGTGGTAAATAAGGTGGTGTAATTTTTGTGCTTTTTCAAGTTTAGGGAATTTTTAATTCCCATGTTTTTTTTTCTGATAAACTAGTATTCAAACATCTTTCATATGATACAAACGGTTTTTTAAAATTATTACACGTAAATGATCTAGTTTTAAAGAAATTTTAATTATAAAACCAATCTCATGTTATACTATAGAACAGCCCCTTTGTTAACTTCCGAATAATTTCCCAGTTTACTATGCTAGGGTCCTTCTTATTCACTACGGACAAGGCAACACTCCAGCAATATGGTTCACCCTTGGCCACTACCGTTTTACCACTTTTCTCATCCCTTTGCATTACAAATATTAGCACTAATTAAAGTAAAATTATTCCAGATGGAAGGGTGATAGACGATGATCCATCAGAGAACATTCTGTTCCCGAGCGTCGCTCCAGCACCACTGGAGCTGGAAACGTTCTCCAGTTCCGGACAAATAATAGTCGATCGACCGACGTTCCTTTATCTCGGTTACGTGCCAATGTTGGCGTTTCTCACGGTCTTGAGGTGACAAATTTTCTACTAAAAAAGTGCAAATTGCGGAGGCGAATGTAAACGGTGTCTCTCTATATTACCAGCTTCATTCTATAAGCAACCCGTCGGAGGTTTTCCACGATCGTTGGGATTGAAATCGTAAAAGGGGAACACCGTCTTTAATATGTTTTCATAGAAGTAAATGCTCATAGTATGATATGTATCTTGTGACTTGTGTAGTGTCGAACGTCATATCAGTGAAGAGATTTCTACGTACCTACGTGTTAAACAGGTGTACCTACCTACGTATAAAAGAGGAGTTTTGTAAGAATCGTTTTGTTTCGTGTTATTTTCAAGTAAAACTGAATACATTAACAATTAACAAATGTTGGAAATTACCTCTTCTTTAAATGAATTCGGAGCATATATATATGGGAGATTCCTTGCGAGTATCTGCTGTAACTTTTCGATGAATTATCCACATTTAACTCAAAAATTGAAAATACTAACTCGAAACAAAATTTTTTGATGTTCAGAACTAGTGAGCATACTCGTATCCTAAAGCGCCATGTTTAATGTTTTATTTCTGAGTAAAGAGACCAGATTAACAAATTCAAAGAATTCATTCTAAAAACTACTTCTCTTCTCTCCTACCTGAAAGTTACAGCAGCGATCATAAAGGTGAAAAGAGCTTCTGTTTATCATGCGTCTAAATTATAGTTAGACACATAATTTGCATTGTGAAAATTTAAAGCAGCACAAAAGGGGAGCATTCCATAAACGTTATTGCTGTAGCCTGTCTGTTACGACAACCTTCGTACATAGTATTTCAAGCGATCTACCTTTAGAAGTGGAAAATGAGGCTTCCATTATTTCGCTCCTTTATTAGTTCCAGAAAAGTTTACCAAACATTAATAGTTGAATGTGGAAGCCCCAAAATTTGTACAAAATTACATAAATAATTCAAACTTATGGCGAAACCAAGTTTTCCAACTTCAACTCGAAATACTTCGTAGAGAAATTTTATAAAAACTAACGTTCCTAAAAGCGCTGGAGTATTGTCAATAATCGAAAAGTTGCAAAAATTCATGTCTCCATACATGGGAATCTCAAAATATAATATTTCGACTTGTGTAAAGAAATTCTAATGTCGAAGTCAGGGGTACAGTCAAATGGTAAATTCATCGGTGTATGTTATAGGCATGAATTCTTATTTTATATATTACAAGTTCATAGTTATTCACTGATATAGAGATATGACGTATGTATTCAATGAAGGGTTTTCAAAATACGAGAATATAAATTTCATAGTTCCTCTAGTTCCTCTATTGGACCTACCACTTAATTTGTTGCTATTAGCGACGTCAAATTTAATTTTGTCGCTCGTGCCGTTTCCGAAAAATAGTGGATAGTTTGGCGTAATATTACACTAGAATAGCCACCTCTCTATATTGCCTAACCGCAATAGGGTATCGATATGATTCAGGTGGCGTAATTTGTTGCTAATTTTTGCACTTTTCTCATAAATTTATCCTTTTGACTCTTGCATTCAATGAAAGAAATACAGTAATGAAGTAATGAGCGAACTGATTTTAGAAAACAAGCAAAGAGATTTTGTTTAACTTATTGCATAGAGAGTTTAACCTCACCAGCAAACATAACAACGCTACCTTCTTCATCAGATACACCTCACGCACAACTTAAAAATAAAAACGAAAAACGGTCTTTACTTAACATTACGTAAACTGTTTTTGTTTTCATCGCGCCGATTGTGATTAGTCAACATTTTTAATGAGAGTTTCCATCAAAAATTATAATTTTTAAACGGAGTATCGAAATAGATAAATATTTCTTTACTATCAGAACCTTTCTGGGAGTTTACATAAAGTGAAAATAATGAAATCCCCTATCCCCCTATATTCTACCTCTGAAAGATTTTTTTACAGCATTATTTGATATCAATAGTTGCATAAGTAACATTAATCAGTAACAAGCTTTACTATGGTATGTAGTATTTTTTCATATCAAAAATATGCCCCGCCACCCCATTTCAATTCGGGCCAATCAGGCTAAACCTAAAGCAAAAACCCGTTGCCACGGCCAATCGGAGAGACTTATTTTATGCGCTACACGTTTCTTGGAATGAAAACTTTATGATTATAAATATAAGGTGGTTTTGTCATAAAATGTAAAAGTTATGAGTGTTGATATGACGGTTACCAAGCTATACCATTTAACCTAATGGTACCTACACCTTTTCAGTTCTGTTATCTATAAAATGTAGAAATAATATGGAATTTTTAACTTTTCGTACATAACTTTTTTGTATAGGTTATTTAAAAGAAATGGTAGAAACAAAAGGTATAGAAGGTTATAAGGTCTACAAAACAGCTTTGTAACATTTCTGTATCAGATAGAAAACAAAAGAGGAAATTTTATTTAATTTGACATTTACCCAAACTATTTTTGTACCCACTTTCATTTGGATTAGTCAAAAATGCACCCTGTATCGTGTTTGCATTTGTTGTATTACATACATACATACTGTATACGTATCGCGTAAAAATCATCGAATTAAAATCACATAACGTAAAACCGTAAAAGTGTGAAACTACTCTTAGATGCAAAAAATGAAACTTACCTTTAACGCGCAGACGCCACCCGCAAGGCCGCATACGAACTGAAAAGTAAAACCATAATCGTATTACATTATAAATCACAGGTGCGAATTTATTTAATTACCTTCCTTCCTTGCCTCAGCCTTTGGTCGACAAGGGACAACACGCGAACACAAACTCAGCCGAGAGTACACGAAAACCGATTAGGAACATTTGAACGTCGAACTGAAATGTCTTAAAACCGATCGGAGACCTTCGAGATAGAAAACGCCGAACGACTGAATCAAAACTATTCAAAACCGACCCGAAATGCTCCATAATCCAAACAAAACAACAGCTAATCACCTTAAATTAGGTGTGAATGGACCCGCGACAGGTCCAGACAGGTATAAACGTCCTCGCGTCGTACCGTGGCAAAATTATTTCGAAATGTACCAAAAGTACTGAAAGAAATGACTACTGATTATGGCGCAGAATCGAACCCTCGGGCGAAGCTGAGATGCAAGACCGCCGCGGCGTTGTCGAATCACGCCGAAAACTTCTATGCGGGGTTGTCACTTTTTCTTTTTTCTCTAAAACAATAGGGCGCCCTAATAAGAGCTTAATTTAGAGATGTTTGAACGAATTCAGGACGGAAATGCAACGATTTCAGCATCCGATTCTGTACACATACATCTTCATCGTTATATTCTAGAGTGAAATAAAATAAAAACTTCGTAATTACGAACATAAAGTGGTTTTGTCGTAAAATTTAAAAGTTGTGAGTGTTAGTAGGACGATTACCAAGGTGTGCCATTTAATTTAATGGCACATATAGCTTTTTAGTTCTGCTATATATACTATAATATGCAAATAATGAGTAATAAAAAACTTTTTTGTGTGTTCTATAAAGAAATATTAAATACAAAAGTTACAGAACGTTTTAAGGTCTGTAAAAAAGCTTCATAAGATATCTGCATTCGTCAATAACAATAGAGTTACGAAGTTTTATTTGATTTCACAGACCGCCGTTTTGTTTTTACTAGATCGATTTGGCTCGTTGACGAACGTAATTGAGACATTTACTCAAGCTATTTTCGTACTGAGTTTCATTTGGATTAGATATGTATTTATTTGGATATATATGAAATTTTAAAGGGGAGGGGGTGTATTCCGTGTATTACATTTGCACTGATCGTACATTTTTTTCATGGAGTACAGGGGGCATGTCTGTTGAAGAGAATGATTTTGGAATTTTTACAAGTGAAGCCGAGCTAATCATAAAGCAACAAATTATCAACAAAACCTTTGATGATTGTAGAAGGTTGTCCAATCGCTCGAAGTTTTGGATTACTAATGAGACGATGTCAAATATGAACAACTATATACAGTAAACAGTTAAAATTATTAGAAAAACTGACAAGGATCATTGCAGTTTGTAGTATAAACGTAGATAATACAACAAATCGAAATATGTTGATCGATTACATATTGAAAATTGATCATTTTTCTAGAAAATTCAGTGTTACCCTGATAACAGGTAATTGTCGAAGCAATGTTTAAATTTGGTGCAAAAAATAATTAAACAAATAAGTAAATAATTATGCAACACAATGACAGAACACTTAATCGACATAGAAGCAGAAACAACAAAGATAGAAGGTAGAAGTGCAAAATGACCTAAGAACTAATGTTGGACTTCTGATATTCCTACCTTTGCAGTTTAGGACCTATGCAGAGGTCCTGCAGAGATTTAAATATGTGAATATTCAAAAAGTCAGTCATTACGACTTTTCATTAACAAGTTTTCTTTCTCCTGTTCTATTTGATTTTGGACAGTTAATTTTAAATCCTGATCTTTTCCTAAATAACAATTTAATACGTAGTGTACAAGTGCTTAACTTGACTATCACTTGGAAATAGGTGAAATAAGCTATTTGACATTTTATTTTTGTCAGCGAAAGAAAAGAAAAGCTTCCTAAATGCTTTTCGTCATTATTATTTGAAGTACTCCTGTAGCACTACAACATATGCGCCCAGCTCTGGCCGACCCAATTTGAGATCTCGCAATTCGTATAATCCCTAAATTGACTCCCAGCAGCAGCCGTCCATTCCTGTCTCTCTAGGGGAAATTAATTTATGGATGTCAAGATTTCTGAAGGGAAAAATTTAATTTCTCCTTGCCACTCCCTGAAGGTGAACGAGTGGACAATCCTTACGGTGAAGCAATTTCCTCAATAGGATTAAATTTTATTTCTATTTTATAACTGAGGAAGAAATGTGGGGAATTTTGTCTTATGTATTATTCCAAAAATGGTTACCGGTCTCCATCTGATTATCCCTCGAACATTGGAACTGGCGCATTGAAATTAAATTTAAATCCGTTGAGAAGGGATTTCGTCGATTTAAACGATAAATACGATTATAATAGGCAAAATGCAAATATGGAAGACTGAGATAATGTTTAATGAAATATCAAAAGCCCTCAACGAATTTCACTCACTAATTCTATTTACGCTACCATCTAAGACTGCAAATCGCAATGAATCTCGAAGCATGAATATATTTAATTTTATGATATTAGTAGTACATTACTAATAAGGTATTAGTGTATTCAGTTTCTCGTTCTGTGTGTCGTTTGTGTTCCCGTATTTTACGCTACATCGGAAGGAAATATGTTGGCTGAATTCCTGATATTTATGAAGTGGTAAACCTTTCACGTCCGTTCCAAAACTTTTTGGCTCTATAAACAAATTAAACAGTTGAAGTTTCGGCAATTTTCGGTTTCCATCATAAAAAGTATTGCCAATAATGCTGTTAGGGTTTTTCTACCAAGAGCATATTGAAACCACGCCAGCTCTTTCTCTGAAAACTTAGTACATTATTTCCTTCAAAGAATTTCTTTTGTACCTTGTATACCCAGTGCCTTAATAACCGAATATTTAGAAAGCATATATTGCACATGTGTAAAAGTGTGTGTCGTTGGAAATTACTAAACATTTTTAATTTCCACAATATAAACACTCATAACTGAAGATACTGTCATAAATATTATCATAACGCAAGTAATTAAACAAACCCAAAATAGAAAGGATGCGGTCGTGATAAACCAACTTTGTTTCTTAGATGTCAGCAAAACCAGATCCTTCCTTAGTCTTTTTCTCTTTAGTCCTTAAACGTTTAATTACGGCTTATGAAGAAGGCAATCTTAAATTCATCGTGAATGTTTAATTAAATGTATTCAAACCTCATAACGTTCATGTATAAAATGTGCAACATCATAAAAAATTTTATTATATTTTTCACAACTTAAACCGTCAGAGAACATAAAACGTGTCATGATAATCGGCCACCATTTTTCCCACCCTTATTGTCACCTTCAGCTTGTGAACTTAGCTTGTGTGTACAATTACTTAGAGCCGAGAAGTGGCGGAGTGCCACTCAGATATAGAATCAGTTTTGTGATAGAGCCTGTAAATGTGAGTGGACTTTTTGCCAAGGAAATTTAGTTTCGTTGAAATGTATCCTTTGTTAGTCTGACATAACGTTTGGTGATTTTAGCCGCGAAATTCAATAGGGCCAGTCGGCCGAGAAAGTGAAAAATGCATGACGGTGAATACTGCTTTGATGCGATGAAACTTAAATTTAACTAATCAACCACCTATCTTTTTACAAATAATGTTAAAAGGAAATAGTTAGGCATTGTAAAGTTTTGCTCATTTAAGACTGCTTTAAAAATATTTAGCGTAGAGAGTGGTGTTAATACCTTGATAGGTAGAGTTTAATGATGTTGATAATTTGGGGCGTAATATGATTTTCATTGTGGAAAAAGCCGTTAACTAAATATATTCATGACTCAATAGTATATGACATGCAAGTTTTTCTCTTGTGAATTTATTAGGATTTACGATAATCAATGAAGCTATAGAAAATGGTGTTACACTCCGAATTATTAATATATTTTTTAATATTTTTATATGACCTCCATTAATATCTTCGAAACGGTCTCCATATATAAAACGCATCATTTCGAATGTGGATTTCATGCAGATGCTTATAAATGACAGTAATATTCAGTGAAAATTGGTATTGTTTACTCTATTTGAAAATTCATGCTTATCATCTGAAAACGTATGTGCATTTCAAAAACCCCTATACGTTTATGATATTCGTTTACATTTGATTGGATCCCGGCACAGGTGCAACATTAATTTAATTTATCAGATCTCAGCACTGATGCCGTTTCGAAGGTAAAAATAGTGGCGTCACTCATAGCAACCTGTACATCAAACAGTGAATTATATATACATATATATCTCAGTGGTGCAAATGAAACACGGCACGTTTCTGAAAATAAGAGTGAAATCAAATTGTCCCTCATTTATTATAAAGTTTACCGATATTCAGTAAATTTTGTTCAACAAGTGGAGCTGAATTAACGGTAATTAAAATAAATTAATTCACCACGTTTTCCATATGAATGATTTAAAAAAAGCTTGAATGGTTGTTTGACGACCTTACAAATTCATCAATTTGTATTTTAATGAAGACTTTGAATTAATTTATTTTCATTTCCAGCAGTTTTAGAGTACAAACTGTCCAAATCAATTTTAAAACAGCACTCCTTCGGAGATTCAAAGTTCGAAACAAAAGTAAAATGTCCTTTCACGTCAACAACCGAGCGATAAGAAGATTTTATTCAAATTCGATAAGACGACATTAAAGGCATAGTAAGTCGCTGTGCATTACGTCAAAACTCATTCAAATCGGAAAAGCCGTTTAGGTGTAAGTAAGTAATGAAAGAAACCTTTGCCTGAGCTTTAAGTTAAAGTGGCAAATACCTCTGAACGAGTGCTACTATGGAAAAAATCACATATTAAGTTACGGTATTAAATCGAACTGTGCTTCCCAAATTCCCCACATCAAAAATGTAGACCATATGAAGTATTTAATTATTACGAAATGTAATGGCTGTACAAATATTCCATATGTTAATTTATAGGTGTGTACCATTAGATTAAGTTCAGTGTGAATTTACAATTATTTCCCACGCAGTTTGCCATTAAATTAACTGAGACCAAACAGGCAAATAATATAACAATATTATATAATTCCGAATTAAATGATATTTATATGGTTAAATCATTTAGAAGTAGATGTTATTAAGTGTTATGTATATGAATGTACATATCCTGCTAAGCAGAACTGTTATTAAAATTTATTAGATACGACAGTGTTTTATTTGTAATAATAGCCACTATGTAAATTCAACTCAAGTACAATTTTGTAATAAAAATTAAAACGGCGGAAATTCTTGCTAGTCTTACCCCTCATACAAGCTTGTGTTAAAATTTCTTTTCACACTTTGTATAACCTGAAGAAAAAGAAAAGATTTAATTTTACGAACCAAAGCTTTCCCTAAAACCAAAAGGCCGAATTGTTTCAGATAATTTTTCAAATTCTCTCCAGATTTTTTTCATAGGTAAGTACCTATACGTGTTCCTAAGGAATTCTCTTAGGTGTATTATTTATGGCACGTCTATTTTCGTTTGAAGTAAACCGTCCAACAGGATGTTAACAAACATCTCCTCGGTATCAATCAACCTGTACCGCTACTGCAAAAACTGCCCCTTTTTCTTTTCAGATTAAAGACATCAAATATATGATTCATGGCCCTGCCGTGTCGGGTTTTCTATCTCGTAAGAAAATGATGGATTAGGTCTGAACATGTATAGTTGTTATTGTAATCAAATTACACGTTATGACGAGAAACATCGGATTGCTCCTGGCATATTTATAAAATATCCAGATTCTGGAACGGATGAGGAAGAAATATGTTCCTGGAACTTAAAAAGGATAGCTGACGACGATATTTTTCTGGATTTTCACGATGAGGAAGCTAGTATGTAATTAGATTTTTCGTCAGTAACGTGGCACGAGTAAAACGTGTAATCGGATTACACCTCAGTTTTTGTTATTTTACAGCAATGCTACACCGAAAGCATTTCCCAAAAGCTTTTCGAATCATATGAAAGCAAGGATTTCAAACGAATTAAACAGAATTTTTAGCAAAACATGAAGCACGTATGGTTAATATTTAGTAACTATAAATAAATGAAGCTTCACCGCGTTACAGACTACGGCTTGCCTAATTATATTATGAAACGAAATAAACAGTAGTGTGTTTGGTGTCGTTTACTCGTCTCTGGGTGGGCGAATTACAGTCTTAGATTTTCCTGCTTCTTATTTTGTCCATTTGGAACACGTACCTACCGCCCTGGCTTCCATACAAAAGTCACCCCTAAGCTAATTTGCGCTACCCAATATGCATGCACCAAATTAGCTCAGGGAGAGGATAAGGTAATTTCCTAGATGGGATTCTCGCCCTTTCAAATTCTATTAGGCATTGCAAAGAAATTATATTACCATTCGAAGTTACCAGGCAAATTGGTTGAAACCGAAGGGAGGCGACGAGAAACGCTAAAATTTAAAATAAGTATAACTACCGTTTATGGCAACATTTTACGAATTTGCCAACATCTGTGCATACAAATATATACATACTTATGAAATGATTTCGAAAAACGTTATAACCATTCCTGATAAAAATTTGGTACAGTTCTGTTTTCGGATCTACAGGGAGATTTCTTAATTGATTTTTTTAACTGTGCACAGATTTCTTAAAAATCCTTCAATAGTTTTCCATCTTCTTTTCTTCAAATAGAAAGGAGACGTATTCATCTTGAGAGTTTGAGTTCTGCCTAATGAACAACTACATAAAATTTGGCAGTTTTGCCCCTATTGGTCTGTTAATTTGATTTTATTTTCGAAATAACGCTTATGAAAATAACATATAACGAAATGATGAACTCACTAACAGTTTGGGTATATGCATTATGTTCTTTATTTTTAAGCGTTGTGCTTGTACTCATCAATGTCAGCTTTACACTACCACACATTAAAAAAACTGGAACTTGTTAGTTTTTATAAATCGAAATAACACTTTCTTTGTTTCTTAGTTATTTTTACAAAATGTTTATTAGGTATATGGTATATGGTCAATATGTTGACTAGCATTTACTTGGGTATCGCAGAAAAGCTAAGGTTCAAATAACAAATGCTGGAATCGCATAAATCTGTGCTTTCATCATAAATTCGTGTTTTCCCCATAAATTCGAGAACAAAATATTTAGACGCGAACTGTCAGGGCCGAATCGCCGTAGGACCGCTCACCGCGAGGACTGCTTGCCGTCAAGAATTTAATTTAATATTTTGTTTCACATTGTGGAAAATAAAACAGACTAGTATCAAAGTATATATAAGATCAGCCCAAAATGTAACGTAAATTATTACAATATTCACTTACAAGTAGACAAACAAATTCCAAATCAGGAAACACTGAATAATAATTTAAAGAGGAATGTATTTGAAGGTATTTCTTGAAGAACCATCAAACTTTTACATACGGAAATTAGAAACGGTGATGTGGAAACATTCATAATAAAAGATATTTCCCTCAGTAGACAAACAATTAAAATTTTGAGGAAACTCCCAAAATTGTCTAAAACTTTGTCTCATGTGCATGTTGTAATATAAACTGCATTAGTATGAAAACTTAGCGAAATGATAATTTCTCACTAGTAACTGATAATGCAACCAATTTACATCAATTTTAATGTAAATTTTCAAAAATGATTATTTAAAAACGTTTTATAGTTATCAGGAAACATGTTTTATTCATTTAACGACTTGTCAAATAGTATGAAATATTTTCCGATTAATTGTAAATATTATAACATATTATTGGTTTTAGGATTAATTTGAAAAAATGCTGAGTTCTAAGTCATTCCTATGTATTAGAATAGTTATATTGAGGTACTGACCACTTTGCTTGAGAATTTATTTCACTATACTTGCAATTATCACTAAATATATTACCTAAAATTCATAAAAATATTTATAACAGACTAACTTATATTTAAAAAGTTGCTAAAACTTTTTGAATCTTCAATTTCTTCTTCGTTTTCGTCAATTTATTACCCTTCCCCTTTGTGTTAAAGACTTCAATCAGAAAATTTAAATTAATACTTCACTGGATCTGGCAGACATATAAACTATGAAAATAGTTTCAAAATATTGCCATTACAAAATTGTTTTAATTTCGTGAAAATGGTATATCAAGCAATTGAAGAACGTTCTCTATGATATACCAAATTATTCAAAAAGTGCCAGAGACGTAGGATAGAAGGGAAACGTGGAGCCCTTAAAAAAGAAAAAATGTAAAAACATTTACATCGCCAAGGCCTAAAGTGCTAGTGGCATCTCTAAAATACACCTGAGAAGAGACGTATCTTGAAATGACTTCTAAATTATTTTTCTGTATTTAGTAAACAATATACGGTTTGATATCAATGGAAAACCGTTTAGCAATAGGGAAAATATACTTTTGAATTTATTTTGTAAAATAATCAAGGAATAACAATAGCATGAACTTTTTCAAAAAATGTGACATCTATTACCCCAACAGTCACAGTTTCAATTAAATTTTTTTAATCCATTTAATCTTTCACTTACATGTATTTACTCATTTCCAGCTTAATGAATTCTAAGGATTTTAATAAGACAAAGAAGACTGAATGGCCTAAAATACGAAATTGGGAAAACCCAGAAATTTAAATTTCGTATGCAAATTCCTTTTAATAAAAACCAATCTTACAATATTTCCTTAAATCTTTTGTTACTTGTCTGAATAAAATTATGGTTATTATTAAATAAAAATAATTTTCTCCAAGTCATGACGCTTTATCTGTTACAAACACTACTTTCCAACGTACGAAAAGGCCACTTCCTTTGAAGGCCAGACACAACCCGACTATTAATCATCTCCCCATTTCAACCCCGAACGAGAAATAAAGGTGAACACTCCCAGCTCGGTCAAAGTGTGAAATTCTGTCCATTGAAACCGTAAACAAGAAAAGTAGAATCCTCCACCGGATGGTTTTGCGTCGTGTAATCAGAGGCATTCAATAAATGGAAATTTATACTTTGGCCAAGTCTGCGAGCTGAAGCTCTAAATGGGAAGTTTTTAAATGGAAAAAATTAGAGGAAACTGTGGGACCCGTTAGTTTTTACTGAAGAATGACACACTGAAGCTGGTTAAGTTTTCTTTACAATTTTATTTTTGCAACATACTAAAGAGAGAATATAATAAAGCCCAAGTACTACACTTAGGTACTAACACACTCATGGGGCTCTAATTTCAGACTGTAATCACAATAATTTGTCACAAAAATGATAATACATGACGTGATGTCGGTTACTTCCATAAAGTTATTGATATGTTACAAGATTACTAAGAGTAGATACATCTTTTGTTTTTAAGATTTAGTGTGATTTTCTTTATTTACAAAACTTTACTCTAATCACAAAAAGTGAACCTACATCGACCTAAAAATGTTTTATATAGGAGATTGAATCATCATTTAACTACACTGTATCCAGAACCAACTTATGGGGTTCAAAATTTTTAAAACGCCACAAAAATATCGACAACATACAATAAGCAATAAGGCAGCTCCGACGACCATCGATTCAACCAAGTTATCCCACTTTCGTGCTGTGAATTACACATTTTTCATCATGACTAAATGGGATGACTAAATTGAACAACAGCATTACAGGTCTAACGATTTTTATATACTTCAGATTAATACTTGTTGTCCAAAATCAAGGAAAAAATTTAATAAACTTCAGTTGTTTAAATTGTTTGTCAAAATAAGTCACTTAGAAACATCAAATTAATACTTAAATTGAAAAGACAAATTTAGACAATATACTACAAAAAATAAAATTCTAGCATCAATCAGGATTCGAATCTATTTAGGTTTTCAAAAATGTAGTAATTTTTGTAAATAAAAACAAAATTAATATATCAAAATGCCTACTATATTCTAACGATAGTATTACAAATTTTTGAGCATTTGATCCTTAACAAATAAAATTTCCCTAAAATCCGTATTTTAGCTCTCCAGCGGGACACGCAAAATAAGCGATAAAAAATATATATCAAATAACACTTTTGCAATATTTAACAATGCACTGATATATTGGCCATCATTAGGACAATAATTATGTTATTAGCCACATATGTATATGTCATTTATACCGTGATTAATTCCAGAAAATAAATGCAATTTCCTCAATGGAATACTCATTATCCCAACTAAATATGTATTACAACGGCATTAATAAACACAGGTATTTATAGATTATCCCTATGCGACCAATTAGCAAAATAAAATGATTCGATTTTGAACAAAAAATATTTCTGGAATTTCCTTCTCTGAGGCTGATCCAATTCGATAAAAATAGTGTCTTGAATATCACTGTGAAATGAGTTTGATTAAGTAATTAGGTCGATTTAACACTACTAGATTAATAATTTGTTTCTAAGATGCGAGAAATAATTATGTGGAAACACACAACTGTAGGTATTACAAGCAATACAACAGCCATGCTTTGAGCCACTTAAATAAAACTTGATAGAGAATGAAGTGTATCGATGAGGGAATTTACACGACACACTATATGCTCTGAATTTAAACCACTCTAAATAATGGAATTGTTATAATACTATTAACTTAGATGTGTATCACAGTAAAATTATGAAAATTGTAACATCAGAAAACATATAGCTTCGTATAAAGTATCGAAACTGACTTATTTTTATTCCTCAATGATAAATACATATTTTCTATATCATAAAGTTTCATATATTTTCATATAAATCTGAACCTGATTTTGTTTTAGTTTTCTATATCTAGAATGAAGCCAGTTTAGATACAGCATATATGTTATATAAATAATATGTCAAGAGGGTACAACTCCAGGCACTCTCAGACTAGCTCCAAAGGTAATATTCAGAATGTAAAAATAATAGAACGAACCTTTACCTCCAAGGAACCATAAAGACTAAAGTAATTTCGACAAGGCCTCCAGATTCATATGACAATAATCTAGGTGAATCGTTACTTCTGCCCCACCATCGGAATCAGAAAACTTCTTTACTTCGGATTCAATTAATGGGACCAAGTTTGTAAAATGAAGTCATTCAAAGTAAAGAAAATTAAACGTTTCCAAGAAATGTTGGCTGGAAAATTTGATTTTATAAGCATTTATTCCTTGTGTAATTTTTTCAGGGGAAATTGTTTGAAGGTGGTAACAATAAACGTTGCCTCACTTCGTTGGTACTTATATCCTTTAAACCCTACTTTACTTTTAATTCATTTTTAACCTAATGTAGATCTATTAAATTTAAAAAACTTCATTGTCTGATATTGGGTACTTCTAAGACATTTTCGTATGAACTATAAAGTAATTTACCCCTGTGTAAACGGATTATTGTATATAGATTCCAACAAAGTTGCAGGCATAAAATTTCTAGTTCTATTCAGAATTTTATTTCAGAACACAGTAGGATGCCTAGTTTTCACTTTTCGGCCTCAAGTGCTTTGTGGAAGCTCATAAAAGCCTCGATTTCCCCTCGTTATTGCAAATTTTATCATTCAAAATTGATTAGCTGTTGAAGTATCGCGCTTCAGGCACTTAAATTTTTTTAGGCATAAGTGCCCTTTAATCAAGTGGGTAAATCGAGTATCATGAATAGGCTTGTGCGTATTAGCCCCCTACCCTCACAAAAGACAGAGTTTGACAACCACATTGTTTAAAATTCACGAAAAAGTATTTTCTTGTGCAGGTTTATTTCAGATAGTACGTTTTGTATCCGGCACTATAAATTATAAAAGAAATCCTCCGAAATAAGTTCGAAAAATTAAGAGACTTACTTCAACTAAACTGAATCATCATGTTTCAATATAGTTTGTACCTAATTTAGTAAAAGAAAACGGAAGAGTGAGTTCCTCTGAAGGTCCAGAACCTTCTAGAACATCCTAGGACATGCTGGAACATTTTCACATATTCTGAGCTATTTGACAAAATTCTGGAATATTCTAAAGCAATCTAGAGCATTAGGAAATATCTGAAATATTCACGAAACTTTTGGAAAATTTTATCATATTTTGGAACACTAGAATATTCTGAAACATTCTAAACCATTCTAATATATTCTCAAACACTGTTGATTATTCTGCAACATTTCACAACATTCTGTCTGGAATATTCTACAATTTTCCAGCAGTTATAGCAGCACGTACAGATCACATTTACATTTAATATATGAAATGCGTGTGAGAGGAATTCATGTTGTCACAAACGTCGAAAATTCATAAACTTTAGTACAGCTTGAAACCTGAAAGTCGGCACACGTGTAGTTTAGGCGTACACAATGAAATTAAGATTCGAAAACCCCTTAAATTTCACCTGGATACCGAAATTGGGGTTAATCTCGACAGAGAAGGAGACGAATACATAATTGGAACTACGTATTAAAATAGGACGGAGGTGCTTATGGTTTCAAATGGCTTAGAAACTTGGAGTTGCCGGTTTTCGAAAATAAATAATCAAGAGTGTTGAATTCGTTAACAACCATTCGTGCAACTGACTAATGGATCATTTGGAAGTGAAGCGATGTTAATTTCTACCTAATGTATGTTTGGTTTACAGCACTATTTAAAAAGTTCGAATTTCCCTTACCCACAAAGTAGAAAAGAGATGAAAATTAATTAACAATGTTTAAATAACTAGAAACGTTAATCCTGGCACGCATGTAGCTCAAGCTGACAGTATTGATTAACCATGACATACAGATAATATTGACAGTACCATCTATTTCAAATTACAAAATAAATATTGCTTAATGAAAAATGAAACGAATAAATAAATATTTAAGAATAGATCGAATACAAATTATTTTTAAAAACTAATTGCACCAATATTCATATTTAATCGAGCTACCCCAGTTTAAAAATAACTTCAAAATTGTTTAATGAATAATGGTGAAACATAATGGTCAAATAATAATTTCCGAGATATGACGGATTTTCCCGAGAGCTGCTGAAGTTACGATTTCAGTTTTCAGCACTCACCGATAGAGTGAGTCAGCACCACGCCCCACCTGCCTTTTTTTTAAAGCTCTACTTTGGGCAAGATTTTTAATAAGAAAGAGCAGCATTCACAAAAAAATTTACATATGGAGTTTGACGGTTTTTGACAGATATGCAACAAATAAATGACGAAAATATGCCACGGAACACCTCGTATGTTTTTCAATTCTACACAATGGTTGTGCACTTTTCTTTCAAAATACCTACCTTTTGGCTTGTATAATTAAAAAATCTGTTTTGGCAAACTCTGAACTCCCTAAAGGTCCCTACACAACCTTCAAGTTCCGTGGTATATAGGGAATACCCTTACATCGCCCTTAACACCCTGTATAGGTGTCATTCAAACCTCAATATTGGTAACTATTTTCGAATATTGACTGATATAATACTGTATTTCTAACGTTACAAAATTATCAAGTAAAAATAAATGCGTATGAAAATTATTTATCCGAGGCTGAAACATTTGAATGAGTCATAGGAACAAATGTTTCCCTATTTTTTTTTCGGTAGTGTATCTCTAAAGAAATATCTGAACGGTTTAATCAATATAATGGATAAAGCGTACCTAATAATATCAATTTAACAATAAATTGAAATCAACAGCGATGAATCAAAACATTTAGAAAAATTTCCTATAGTGTCAGTTTTAAAAGCCACTTACCTGGAAAACTCCACGGGCGTCGTTTCCGTATCTCCACACTTGTAAGTCTTTAAAAAACACAAAATAAAATCTAAAGTATCGAGAAAATACCGATAAAAATTATTGTTCACACGGCGACAATAGAAACAAAATGTCAGTCCCATCACTGTTACACATTTCATACGTGTTTTGTTAGTTAGAAACGCCCGGAAAGTATGAAAATTTACGAATAAACCTCCCGAAGTAAAAATCATACTCACTGTAACAACGATACCGACCGAAATGAAATGCAATGGTAAATTAGTCGTGTTAGTGATGTATACCTCGCATAATTCGAAAAAACTACGACAAAAAACTCCTCGCAACGAATGAAACGAAAGAGAATACTCGATATTAAAAATATATATAAAAAATCATAGCGTCGTTAGCAAATAGACACAGTGTCGCACTGGCGAATTTTGCACCGCTTATTAATTTCGCAATTTGTCCACCGTATTGGGGATATTGCGGACTATGTACTATTTGGGTAGCGGAATAAAAAAGACTCACGTATTGTTATTTTTGAATCCGTTATTGCCTCTTACAAACTGTACTATTGCTTTATAGAAAATTTTATGCTTAAAAGAAATGTACTTAATATATAGAAAAATCTTTCGGTGGTCTACTGAGACTGCTCAACTATCATAGATGGAAATTAATGAGAGAAAAGTACGAGATTTTGGTCATCTACACCACCAATTTTTTCCTGCAATACTTTAGATGATATGGTTTCCGAAGTGGCTGCCATTTTCACAACGCCCTTTTAGTTCGGGAACACAGGGTGGAAAGATTTTTGAGCATCGCCTGTAAGTATTAAGTATTATTTCTGATATTCTTCTGCTCAATTAGTTATGAAAATGTTTTAAGGGCAGTAGAACGTTTAGATACAACCATGCCTAGTTGTTTTCATAAATTCATAGGTAACACGAGTTTGCTCAATTTAGAGAATACCAAAAGGCTAATAAACAACAAATCCAGTGACCCGAAAATATGTTAATAATTATAACAAAATGTTAACAATCCATAAAAATCATATTAATACACATTTTTACGAAGAAATATCGACGGTATGTGCACTAAGAAATAATTACTTATTACGATTTCATGCAATCCTAAAAAGTCAACTTTGGATAGATTGGTGGGTAGTCGCACACACAAAAAAATTGAGATTTACATAAATTACCTAATTGTACTTCACTTTTCTCGTTATTCCAATTACAAATTTTATAATTATAATTGCTGTAATTTGACACTCGCTCAACTGAGACATTAGGACGTGTATACGGTTCACTTAAAACAAATCTGGTTGCACGTCATTGATGGATAAGGTAGTACTGTTGCCAAGGTTTCTAAAAGGTAATGAGATGGGATGCGGTTAGAAGACCTTATTTACTTTTTCGGCACATTAAATACACACGAATTCAGTATAATCAGCTCACACATATGTTCTAAAAAGGGCAATTAATAAACTAAATAGTCTTTATAAATGTATGCAATGCAAATTATGAAGTTAAAATCGAGGAACTGTAATATAAACCATCATTTTGATGCAAGTCAAATTGCGGTCCGATCAAATCTAGAGGGGGAGCGTCAACAGCAAATATGTTGCAAATATGAAATATCCGCACAATTTGAATCTGCATATAACAGTTGTTTGTCTACTACAATTGATACATATATGACGTCACCGGGTCACGTGTGACCAGAATTGTTTTGAATGAACCATAGATATACTTTCATATTTCCTCGTACTGAACGTTATCTATTATGAATAATTGTATTAATAGTTGTAAATATCTCAATATTGTTATATAAAACATATTTCTTAATAAAATAAATGCTGTAGCATATTTAAACCTCGGCTATAATGATTTTTGTCGTCCCATCCCCCTCTTTAGAAAAATATCTAAACTAAACAAGAAACTTCGAATTGAACCAAGCGGATCTCTAGAAATTTGTTTGGAATATTTTCTATCTAACGATAGATGGCAGTAAAGCGCTCATCATCCCCTCCTCTATTCTTTTATTGATGTTTATTGGAAGTGCGATTATGGCTTTATGGCTAGTTGAAAACTTTAATCTTGGTTAGAGATGAAGTGCACCGAATAAACAATAGGGGGCAAAAATAACATACATACGGTTTTATTTTGGAAAAATATATTTATGAAATACATGTAATGCTGGATAATATCGTAAAGAATGGGAACGTTATTTAATTTTGAAAAAATGATAAGAAAATTCAGTTTTTGAAGATTATTTCGTTTTGTAAGCTGCAGGACGAAAAGACCAGAGATATTTTATGGTCATCAAATTTTTCATAAAATTTTGGTAATTAGACCCAGATTTTTAAAAGAAAAATAAAACGGACGAAATAAATTTTAAGATTATAACATTTCTGTATCAAAATGTACATTTTTTTGGTATTGATCTTAAAAATAATTATAAATTTTAATATCTAGAGGTACAAGCTCTTATATTAAAGTTTCATAAGCATTTCTATAAGGTGTTGCCAATAAATATGCTCTTTACGATATTTTTAGTTATTCATCTTGTTTTTTGAGTCAAATTGATATAAATACCACCATTAGAAAGATTATTCAATGTAAAACAAACAGGTTTTTTCCTACTTTTTTCCCTATCAAATAGAGGTTTCAAGCAAAAGACAAAGCTACCAATCAAAAAGTTGTACTGAAAATATATGGGATAATAATATGACCAACATTGACGTATGCGGCACTACCTGAATAAAGGCAGTGTGCGTGCATCGTAGCTCACCACTGAAAAAAAATACACTAAGTTTTAGTATCACTTCCAAAATTACCGTTCTACTACGTTTCTACGTTTCTACGAACGCAAGTAAACGTAAAGTAAAAGCCTATGGCGAAAATGACTCCCGTACAAAATTCTATATTGAAAATGCACTGCTAACTTCATACACATTGTTTTTTTGCACTAATCGGTAAGACTACAGAAGTGGAACTAATATGGAACTACACAAAATATAAAATACTGTATGGTGGTTGAAATTAAACATAATTAAAGTTCCAAATGATTGGGAAAAATATAAAAGGGCTGAACCAAGCTCTGTAATACACGAGGTACTGGAATGAAGTCAGAGCCGGAGGAGACGGGAGGCAAGAAGTGTCAGAAGGTGGAACAAGACCTAGAATCAGAATCGCCAACTGGAAAGCAAAGCTGAAACAAAGCAAACTATGCAGGGAAGTTCCTAAGCAATATATAAACAGGAAAGGGGAGGGGACAGATCTCGAACACTGGTAAAAAGGTCTGGAAAACCTTGTGGTGTTGTTGCCCCTATGGGGGTGTATAGTGCAATAATAATATGTCTACTGATTTACTCCGATTAATAGGTCGCCTAGATAGGTCGCCTCTGCATATATTTCGAAAATTGTTACGATCGTGATGGTGGCAAATAAGCAAGGATCTCGTCTCTTTGGCACTGGTCCCACGTCCATCGTTTGCCATACATATTATTTCCTTTCCATCTTTAATTTGTCTGCGGTAATGTTTACTCTAGGTCTTCTTTATGTATTTTTTTCTTCGTATATCGCTAACGATCGGCCTAATTATACCAAATCCCAAATAGTATTGCGAATATTATCATTACCCTATGAAGATACATCAACTGACTGCCTAAAAGATGTTTATAATTAAAATCCCTCGGCCCATTAGTGCTTCAACCTAAAGATAAACACATCGCTTTTGAGGGGATTCTGTGTTTTATTGGCATTCTGTTTATCTTTGCTTAGCAAACTAATTTTGCAATGAATTCAAAGTTAATAGTTTCGTAATCGACAACACCTAAAATACTTCCTGGAAATTTCAACTTGGTTTCGCTCGTTTATTTCTTTCCTCTTATTCCCCGGATAGACATCATTCATTTTTACGACATTTTTAATTAGCAAGCCATCGATTGATTAATTGGTTCAGACAGCTCTTGAGATGTGTGAGGTCTAACTAATGAGGAAAAATCAACTGCGGTGTTTTTAAATGCGTAGATAGACTGGGAGCCAATGGCACTTATTTATTCCTCATTGGATATCATCAAGAATAATAGATATTCAGAACGTAAAAATAACAGAGCAGAAATCAATCGGTCGCAGTTTTCAAATTCTGGACATAATTATGTTAATGAGGCTAATGAGACTGTCCGGTTTTCCTGACTTATTATTTTTCCGATGAATGGATAGAGGGAAACAGGCTGTTTCTAGCAAGCTCCCTTTGACTCGAAAAAATTGAAAGGGCGCTCTGATTTTTGAATTTAAAACTCAAATTACTCACCCGGTTATTCTCTAAAATCTCTGATTTTGAGATCTGAGAGTAAAAGTTCAAAACAAACTGCATAAACTAATACACAATACATTTTGCTTCTGAAATTTTGGATTAATTCTCTTTTGTCTTTATCTAAAATATCGTCTCTGTCTGTCAGACATTGGAATACACAACTCTACCTATGGTAATCTGTTGAATGAATTGAGTAGATCTCATAGGGTCCCAGCCCGAATAAAAAAGGAGGGTTTTCATTGGTGAGGCCTTTCTAGGGTGAAACCTAATACGAACCGAATAAAGATAATGACTCGGTTTTCTAGGGATAAACTAGATAAAGGAACTAGCAAAGGCAAGGGAAAAACGAAAAGGTACGTGAAAACGAAGACGTTGTATCATTAGAATTGCCTGCTGGAACACAACATTATAGAACAGCAAAGATGGGGAAATTACAATAAAAATAAAAATACATGCGCGATCTCCAAAGCAAAGAAAAAATTCGGATGACACGGCCAATCGGAGAAGATCATTTCATGCGCTTCTCGAAACAAAACTTCTAAAATTATAAACGTAAAGTGCTTTGTCATAAAATGTAAAGTTATGAGTCTTTACATGACCTTTATCAAGCCATGTCATTTCACCCAGTGGCAGCTTTAGCTTTTTAATAATGCCATATCAAATATAACATAGAGATAATGTGGAACTAAGATATATAAAAAAAGTGTTAATTACAATGGATAAAGAACATTTGGATATTTCATTTCTGCATAATATCGAATACAAATGAATTACAAATTTTTACGTAATTTGACAGACCGTCATTTTGTTTTTACTTAGCTCATTTGGCTCGTTAACGAACTTATTCGAAACATTTACTCAAACTAACTTTGTGCCAAATTTCATTTGGAATAGTTGAAAAAAAAAGTGCTCTCTATATATAATTTTGGCATCTAGGGACCCCAAAACGAAAAACTGCACTAAAATTTTTCCCGAGTCCCGTCATGCTACTCTCCGCAATTGGCTATATTTCTATCAAAATAAGCCTAAAATTGCGCAATAAATACATATCTTCGTGTATATTTCGCAACTTTTCTGGTGCATATTGTGATTAGTAAGGCTCAAATTTTATACCCATTGCAAATGTATTTCATAATATATAGTGAAATCCTAAATAACATGAAACTAATCAAATCTCATTAACAATTAATTTATTGCAAATAATGGATCTATATACTATATATTCTATGTATTCAAATGTTCATGTTAATATGTACTACGACATTCGATGTACGATTTGATGTTATATAAGTATTATACACAGCTACACAGTAGATATCGAACCATTGCAATTACAGTAATAGGTACTACTTTTTCATACTGTTTACATACTATGTTGTATCGTAGGTTGATCTGTGGTATTATGTAAGTACATAGACACGAGATGAATAATATAGTAAATGTAGATATAGTACTACAATAGGTACTACCTGTAGAATTGATTAATCACTTTCGTTACCTACTACAAAGGATGATTTATTAAGGATTGGAATTTAAATCTCTGTGGTTTCGACGCAGCGGTGAAATTCTAGTTATCCCGCAGTTCATGACATAAAATTACGCTATTGAGCAATTTCTAACTTATGCAATTCGCGACAATGACGCGAAACTATCACGACCTCGCCTCCACGTGTGCCTAATTAGCTGGTACATGACTTTAGTTTAAAGGAACGCCGTCGGGTCGTCCTCGAAAATAATAACAATAATTCCTCCGGCAGGAAATCAACTGATGATAAGCAAATCATTTGAATTATTCGGAAAGTGCACTGAAAATTGAAAAACAATCACCGTGTACGGAACCTAAAACAAGCACACATTCCACAAAAAGTCAATAAAACGATGTGACAGGCGCGGAAATCTAGCGGCCTCTGCCCAAGCGCAGTTTGAGCGGGATTCTTCCTGATTGGCAGTGGCCGTAGCGCCTAGCTGCCATGTTTTACTAAATTTTGTGGGGTGTATTGGACAATTTTGTGATTTAACATCTACCCCGCGCTGTAAGGTAAGTGTCTTTAGGTTATATGTGAGCTTTTTCGTGAATCCATCCATTTTCTTCGGTTTTTCGTGTCGGTTTTCAGTACATCTGTACATAGTACGTACGGCGCGCACACGGCTAACACGCTTCCGTATACTCGTTTGTTGTGCAATTAGAAATGGCGCACTTTGTAATTTTCATACTACACGCGCAGTGACGAATAGACTTCGACAAGGAGACCGCAGATTTGATACAGTTATAAAGTAAGACAATTATTTATGAAAATCTCAAGAAAATATACGTGTGCATGACGTTCTATTTGTGGTTATGGCCACGGCTTGGTACCTGGTAGGTTATATCGGTTCAGCGAAAATTCGCCAGCGCAATTTTGCTCGTAAGATAGTAGAACAAAAGTAAATACTAAATATCGCGGAGATAATGAATTTCGTGCGGCCTTCGGAGACGGTATTGTACTCGAATGTTCATAGGTCCAGTCGGCTTGTTTCTAGAAGTTTCATTCCGCGGGTTTGTTTTAATGCCAATATCATACATCCACATGACAAATTTCTATTTTAATAAATTTCATGATCTTGTCGAAAACGGCATTCGCGATCAAAAGGAGGAGGAGGTTATTCATGTTGCCCTTGACGAAATTTATTTTTAGCTGCAAGTGCTATGAACTCCTCTTTATGCCTGGTCAAAACATGCTTTGCATTTCGGCAAACACGTGATTTCCTATCTCCTAAACAAAGACTGTACTTTAATCTTCCCTTCTTGCTATTTGTTTCAGACGTTTTACAATGGGGGGTCTCACAAAAACACCTGCACAATAAGGAAACTAAAAGGATTCAGGTCTGCAATGGATGGTGAACGACACTCTTAACAATGAAATTTGACAAGGATGAGTTGCTGGTAGCTGTACAATTCCCCCACAAAATATACTCCGTCAATCAATCCACACACACAAACGCTTTTCTTTCCTTCTCATAATGTAAGTATACTATCGATATTGTTATTATTGACAACAACCTGTAATCATGCATCCCAAATGTTGTTTTGAAACATTTATAATCTATGAAGGGGAATACCCACATTTACGGAATTCACTTTTAGAAATTCATTTTTCCAAAGTTTCAACTTGACAATCTGACGTTTTAGCTATAGTGGAATTATTTGATCATGGTAAGCTATGTTATTAAATGTACAGAGCTTAAATTCACGCTTTTTATAAATTTAATTTCCCTCAAAGTTTTTTAACTTTCATACTTTTTGCTCACTAAACTTAATTTTCAACTCATCAGTGTATATTCATATCCTGAAAGAACTCATTTGTAATATTATATTATTCCTCTCCAAATTGTTTCGGGATGCATGAATTGCGGGTAAGTGTCATCGTGATCCGTTAATCCCTGAATGAATTGCGAATGTTGGTCAGTATGGAACAGGTAAAGAATTAGTAAATATTGTATAAAATCAATGCATGTTTCATATTAAATGTGTATTAGAAGGAAATGAAAGAGAAATTAAAATTTCTAAATTCATTTTAACTTCTTTACGCTGCTTTCTTTCACTTCCCGTTTTTTCCAGCCTTAGAAAGTATAAGATTGTACTTAACTCATAAACTTATACTTACATGGACTGAGCACACAAGCAATTATGAGTGATGCAAATGTGATTCGCATTGGTCGTTCTCTCTATCTGGCATGTTAGGTTTGACCTCTCCCATTTTCTCATGGTGATGGTGATGAGTCAGAACGTACCATGTGAGGGGAAAGGTTAGGCGAATAAGGAGAATAGGGGGAAAAGGCAAGCATAAATTTAACTGTTACACATATCCCTTTGCTCCTCTCATCGGAGGCTCGGGACCTCCGAAACCGCCACAAGAAAGAACTTAGAACCCTGTGTGTAAGACAGAGATAGAATGAGCAATGCAAAGAATATGGTGTCGTCACTCGGCTGAACGAAATGCTCAGTCCATGTTTAGTATAAGTGTATGAATTAACTGACGTTTTTGAAAAATTATTAGTAAATTTCTTCAAATAACAACTTATGTCAAATACATATGCATTTGTGAATTTGTGAAAAATACTTCGGGTAACCATAGAATGTCTCATTCATAAAAACTGTAGAATGTGAAAGAAGAAATTGTAATTTTAAAATAGTGAAATAGACAATATTACTTTGAATTCTGTCATTACCAGACGAAAATTCTCGCGTCTTGTTTTTGAACCAAAACTTTCTATTGTGTTATGGATTTCTGTAGATTGTTAAGGCAGTTGGAATCTCCTTGCAGCATATATGTTATTGTGAATGATGTGAACACCTGATAAAGTTTCAACGTCGCCTTGGTTTAATTCAAAATTTAAAAGTTTTGATGGTCTACGAGAAATATCATCTACTGCCTCGTGCTTCAACACATTACTTATTTTCGGCCAATTAAACGGTTTTTGTTTAGGATATAGTTATGATCAATTAGTGGCACAGTAATTTCATTCTTGTCCGCAATTTTTAGAAAAGCTTTGCAAGATTTTAAAGTATATACCCACTGTTACATCTTGTTAATATTTCTATGGAATCGAAATTTAT
Source organism: Cryptocephalus primarius (assembly GCA_963576515.1). Taxonomy (NCBI): domain Eukaryota; kingdom Metazoa; phylum Arthropoda; class Insecta; order Coleoptera; family Chrysomelidae; genus Cryptocephalus; species Cryptocephalus primarius. The sequence continues at coordinate 18,683,194 of OY754936.1, read as the reverse complement.
ATCCATTGCTATTAATTTTGATAGAAAATTGTAGTTTGAAGATTTTTGTCGAAAAGATACTCATAATATAATATAGAAATATTATAAAAGAAAACCATTTCTACATTCCATTATCATTTCCTACAGAATGTCTACTTTCCATTATCCGGAAATATTTTGCGATATGTTTAAAGATACTGAAATATTAAATGGAGGAAATGTTAATTCCCCGAAATGTGTCATTGACCACTATGAATAACAAAGACAGTACTTTGTCATCTGTGAAAAGCATTACAAAAATTTCTGACATCAGTAAAAGTGCTGCCTTATTACTATGTAACGTTAACTCTAGTAAATTGTTGAGCAATAGATACCAGTTTCTACTCTATAGCCACAATCAGAGTTCTAATTAAGTGAGATTTTAATAATATGATTGACAATATAAAATGTAACAATGTTATGTGCTGTTTATATTACAGGTAGCGAAGGTGTTTTTATATTGATTTTTCTTGATATCTTAATTGATTCCAGGTCAGTCTGAAAATGGTCAGAGAATAGACATTAGTGATCTATTGATTATATAATTTTTAGCATTCTGGACTTTAAATATTACCTTCCCCATTATTAAGTAATGATTTTTTGGTCTTTTTTTTTGTCTTCTTGCTCACCTAAATTCTAATAGTCTTATTTTATTTCTACAGTGCTTAGCTAATTGAAAGTTATTTAGGTAGCTCTAAAACTTAGTATGACAGGGCAGAGTGATAAGCACTTTACATTTCATGTGTTTCACATCTTTACAGGAGATTGCCTTAAGTAAAAACCTGTTGAACTGGCAGTTTACATTACTTATTTGATAATTGAAAGGTAATGTATAGCAGTCTAGCAAGATGGCAGTATGGAGACTGTATATGTGAATTAACTAGCTCCATTGTATATTTCTGCCAAATGGAAGAGAATTAGTTTTTACTTTTACTAACGCTCATAATGATGCATAACATTTCTGGTACATATGTGAACTTTAAGAATAAATTGTTTTGGTTGCGTCATTTCATGGGTGAATATATAGGTTTTTCATCATTAAAAACTAATGGTTTGTTTGCTGCTTGTTCTCTATTTTTATCCTCTCAGTTCAAAAAAAGTTGCAAGTATTCGAGTAGTTGTTGCAATTTGAGAGGCGTAATTGTAAAATAATTTTCTTTATTAACTGCAAGTTCTTGATATCACTATTACTTTGATGATGATTCATTTTGTAATACAAATGTACAGCATAATAACTTCTGTCATAATATTACTATCAGTTGGATGATTCATTATGTAATATAAATATATGAATAGTTCACATGAAATAGTGGAATATTTAAAGATTCATAGTACACTGTATTAGTAGGTGGAGCTTCTTTTTGTTCATATTTCACACACTCGGATAAAATTTTCATGGTCCCTACTACCGTAAATCTCAGTCACTCCTACTACATTAGATGTTCATCCTTTGGTAAAGTTGAGCAATTTCATATTGACCCCACTACCATATATCTATTTAGAGTGGAGAGTACTCCCCTCAATCGAATAATAACGCTATTGCATGTTTAGATTTTCCCCACTACTATAAATTTTAGGGAAGGAATTTATTTCTGCCGAATCAAGTGTCCAGCCTCTAGTAAATCGAAGCATGTTTACATTACCCCCACTACTGTAAATCCCCTTTTGCACCATCATAAAACCTAGGCACAGAAGACACTTCTCCTGAATCAAGTGGCCAAGTAAGTTCATAATTCTTATCTGTGTTACCTTTGCTGTTTTTACTCTTTGTGCATCTCTCAGAATTCCTGGTACAATGGGTAAGTCGTAGTTTAATGTATCCAAAGCTCAGAAGTGTTGTACATTGAAAATTATTCTGTCTCATATTAAACATATTCACGAGTTATTTTTTAAACTTTTTTTTTAGAATATTATGAAGTATCCTCAACTGGTGTCGATGCCCTCGGCTGTCTCTGATTGGTTAGAAGAACAGTTGGAAGCTCGTGGTATAGATGCTGTAGTGTACACTCGCTACATCCTCAGTTTGCTGCACTCTCACCCAATCGACGTGATTCATCCAGATGATGATCTCCACTTTTTTCGCTTAAAAAAGGTGAGCATGTCTGGACAAATTCATTATTGGGGAGGTTTCGACATTTAATTGTATTTTGATGAACATAGGAAGTGAAAAGGCAAGGCAGAGGTCGAAAACGTTTCCGTGGTTCTTCCTCCAATTGGTGGAGACATGCGCAGGCTGAGGCTGAACAGATCAAACGTTCGGCCGCAGTTGAGTGCCTCATGTCCGCCTCTGATCAGGTACTATTTGGTGTTATGAGGACATCTTATCAAAAATTGAGGTTATTATTTCTTGTATGTGTATATTTTATTTTAGGCAGGACTACGTTAAATTCTTAATTGAATGATAACAGACCGATTTACCAAATGAGTCATGTTTAAAAAATATTTAATCTAATAGATATTTCGGATTTGCACTCCGCAATTTATTGATCATTATACGAATAATGACTATTGTTCAGTTGATTAGAATATATTTAGTGATTATGTAATCGTGGTATAAGACAAAACAACTATTAACGAAAAAAGCCTTAATTTTTGAGTAGAATATGAACATAAGTGACTAACCATAAATGGCATATGGTATCAGAACCCAGGTATATGAACAATACTCCTTAATAAACATCTAGTAAGTCACCAGATAAAGGGAGTAGTTTCAAGTATTTTCCATCATATAAGATTTTAAATCTTAGATGGGCAATTATTTAGGAAATGTAATAAAAGCAGGTGAATTCCCCGATTTTTAAATTCTAATATTTAAATCAATTAGTAATGAAGACACTATATACTTGGAACATTTCTTTATTTGCGAGTACAAAATCAAATCCTATAATTCTTACAGCAGTCTTGTTGCATAGAACTCCCAATACAAATTTTGCCAATATATGTCAAATAAAATACATAGTTGTTTATGAGTAGACAAAGAGTTTTAAGTAAACGAAATCGAAATAGGCACTTTTGCCTAAATATCACAAAACCTAATTGAAAATTTATCATATAAATATTAGGGAGTATTTTTTGCCCAGGTTTAATTAGATTCCATCATCATGTAACCTAATTGTTTAAAATTACCGCTTTTCGCATTGTTTTTGTGAAATTTATACTGCAGTGATAGTTTGCAGTTTTTCTTCACAAAATTATTAAGCGAAGTGAGTGAAGCATGTTATTCATAAGTAGAAATACAAACTTTAGATTTGCAAAATTGAATGGGGCTTGTCTGATTTGGACTTATTTTGTACATGTGTGGCTTGCCTAAATTGTTATCAAAAAAGGCAGTTGATGATAATTTGTGCTTCTCAAGATTTCTATATATGTTATTACTATGTTATAGAAACTTTTAAGGTATAGAAGGAATGTTAACTGAAATTTAAAAAAAAAAATGGAAGTCTGGAATTCAAGGATTTAAGTTTGACACTATTTAAATACCTCTTATTACTGAAGCAATAGTGTTATGATGTCGATATATGTTTATATTTGTTGTGCTTTGGAAATCCCACATTGTTTGACCTCATGTCAACTAATTTTCGAAAAACTTGTGGCCAATTATTACCACAAACACTTAAAAGCTCACTTCACTTAACGTGGAAACTTTAACCGTTTTCAAGCGTAATGAAGAAAACTGTTCAAAATTGCAGATTTGGTTTTATAGTAACCGAAATAGTTGCTTATGTATTAAGTTTAAAAGAATCAAATCTGATAGAAAAGAGGAGTTAATTTTTGAAATCAATTAAATATGATAGGAGTCGATATTTTATCTAACTATACACTAATCAGGTTTGAAACTTTTAATTTTTTTGGCGTGACGCTGTAAATGTGCTTAGATATGAATTTGTTTGAGAACAAAATGTGTATTAAAAAAATATTTTTTTTAAACTAGAATTGCGAAATTGAATCCCTCGTCGATGAACTGTGCCAAAAACTGAAGGATATCAACAGCATCTCGGCTTCCCCACTACCTCCTTTAACCAACGAAACTCGTAACTTAAAGATATCCCCGCAGGAACTGGCGGAGAAATATTACGCAGCCTTCCCCCCATTGAAACCACAGTCACCTGGTCAGACGGCTACTCTAGTCTCCTTGGTGCCCAAGTGGAAACAGGATTCACCTCCTTTCAAGAAGGAACAGAGGAAGCTCAGTACAGGGCAAGTAGGAGGATATGAACAAAAATTTCATATCAAGGTAAGAAAATTTGAAGCAGAAGAAAAAATTACTGATTTTGTAGTAGATATATACTGCGTTCCTCCAAAAGGTTGGGACACACTGAACCACTCAATGCTGGTCTCAAAATGAGGCATTGTAACTAAAGTTACCTAAATTTGTCCTGAATTCAACCTCGAAGTTCTTAAGAAAAATAAATTATTTTTCTTATAAAAAGAACTTATTCCGATGGTGTTTAGTATGGTGTACTCCATATGGACATACATTTTAATGATGTCGTTAAATAAATCATGACATCTTCATTATTAATTTCAAAATTCTGTCGAGGACATTGTTTTGATATCTCAATGGTTTATTTGAGTTTTTCTTCTCCCTTTCATTTGAAAACTAAAATTATTTATATGTTGTAATTAACAGTGTTCATGACTTCACAAAAAATCTTGGAAGTCACACATTTTTAAGCCTCCTCTATATATCTGCCATCTATGAACCTTAGGAATGATCACTGATTTTTAGTTGATGTTATACTGTTTATCTCACATTTCGTTTTTTGATGTAGGTGGATAATGACAAAATGAAATCTCGCACTCAAAACAAACAACGCTTCTCATATCTGACTCGTACAAAAAACACTCCGCAGCAGAAGACCGATACCTTAACATCTGACTGGGAACTGAGTATGATCAAGAATAGGAAACTGAACAATCTGAAACCGAGGAGATTGTTCGAAAAGGACATCACTGTAAAAAAATCATTGGACCAATGCATCTCTGATGCTTGGACCAATGATGATGATGATAATCTGAACATGTATGAAGGCTTACCAGTTGACATCAAATTCTTGGATTCTCCTGATCCTTGCGAAGAAGAAACCGTTGAGATGATGAACATTTCTAATATGAAAGATGATGGAAAGAGAGCCTATATTCCTTATGGCACCAACATAATCAGGTAATATTTTTCATTTACTTTATTTTAACATATTTGTGTTTCATCCATTCTGAAATTAATAGTAATTGTTAAATATATCGAGTTTTTCAATCTACTTTGGCATTAGCAAGACAGTAATTTAAATCAATATGGTATGTAAATTATTTGTGATCATTTCAAGTAAATTCTTCACAGAAATCAATACAATCATTTCCATATTCAATAAGCCATGCGTGTCTCCTCTTTCAGAGACAACTACTTCTTTCCCTTTCAAACTTACAATCTGAAGAGAGATGTACTAACTTTCTATCTAGTAATTGTAAAGTAACTAATTTATTGTTTGAAAAATTTCTAACTATGTACTTATTACCTTTTAGCTCAATTTGGTCTACAGAACATGATGCTGTACAATATGACAACGCTTTCAATACCGCAAAGGACAATGAAAATTTTCTGGACCTCAAATTTAGTTCAATTACCATCAACGGCAGATCATCAGGGTGGCCAAGCTTTCACGAATACCCTGCCATCACCCACAATGAGAACAATTTCTTCAACTCGCCTCTCAGTGAAAAGAGTTCCTTTCTTGATGGATTCAGAAGCCTTCCTGGTGATTGGAGGAGTTTGGATGTGGAGAGGGACAATGCTGACAATGAGGGAGTTTTGGACCGCTTGGCACTTAGCTTAATGAAGTTAAATCATAACAAGGAGAAGAGCTCATTTACTGAGATTATTCCGAAGTCCTATTCAAATCTGGTAAATTATACAGAGTAGATATTTATGTTCTCAACATTTGAGAAGTAGTATTAAGATGTAGTGGCAGCATTCATTAGACATAAAGCACAAGACGCTAGTGCTATCACGGCGTTACAGACCCCCACCTCCCTCCAAAGACGCTCATGCATTCTTAGATATGATGTTTGCTCTTCGCAATGTTGGTCGCCTAGTCTGTGGTTTAAACTAATAAAGTCATCCATTGCTTTCACAAATAGTAATATGATCATAACTAAAATATTTTGACCACCAAAAATAGTAAATTACTCAACGTGTACATTGAGGATTCCACTACAAGTGTATAACATATGTTAGTCCTCTGAATGCAGCCAATTATTTTTCATATTTCAACAATCTGATTGCAAGATGCTTTTGGCACATCCGGATACATTTATTTATCATCACATGTAATACTTTTTGAGCTGCTACTATTAATACTTAAGTGACTTTATATTAAATTATATGAGCTTAATATCATCGTAATTGTGTTTATTCAGCAATGAATTATCTTTGATTACTTTTTTATTCTTCTATTCAGAACCGGCCCTTTAATCCGTTCGATAAGACCAGCATGTTCAGTTTCAATTCTCGTCACCCTTCAACCTTCGAAAAAGATAAGGAAGATTTATTAACATCGGAAAAATCGCACTTCAAGCCAATTATTGAAAAAACTGATCATCGTACTCAAGGACAATATGCAGATGGAGCCACATTTGTCATTTCTAATAATTTGGACAAAGTAATTCCTTTCTTAGAGTATAGAATTGGTTTAATAATTATTTTTAGGTGGACTACAAAAGAAGTGAGAGCGGTTCAATGTGGTTGGAGACAGGTTATGGTCAATCAAAGAAATACTTGGAATATAAAATGGAAGAATCAAATCATCAACCATCTCCGAACTTGGATTTTGTGCTCAAATTTAGTATCTGCCAGAATGATAAAGCTTGTCAGACGGAAGAGAAGGTCGAGATCAGCAATACCAAAACTGATGCTACCGTAAGGATATGAATTTTGTCTTAATGCGTTACTATGTTAGATTCTCTAATTTGGAAAGTTCATTAGCACTGTAATGAAGCAGTATTATTTGCAGCTTTCTAAACCACTGGAGGGCTTCGAGCAAAACTGGCTTGTTAGCAACCCACCAGAAGATCAACAATGTACCTGTCACAATGCCACTATAACTAAAAATCGGTCATCTTGCCCTATTCATATATATTCTCGCCCTGATAGTGTGACAGGCGAATTTTCATGGAAGTATGAAATGAAAACATGCGAAAAATGCAATAACAACAACATGCAATGGAATATTGATTGGTCAGCGCCATTCGACTCTGAATGGCACAGCAACAGTTTGAAGAATATTTGGAACGGTGGAGAGGTAAAACTTACCTTGTCATTTCATAAATGTTTATTAACTCGCATTCTTGTCTATTTGCTCGAATGGAATTTTGCAGTTGATTCTAGACTAATTACCCATATAAACTGTAGACTGGAAACTGTACCCATAGTTCAGAACTGGATAATACGTTGCTAACTCACTAGTTAGATGTAGAAACTAGCAAGAGAGGAAAAATTTGCTAAATATGAGTTCATATTAAAAATGTCGTCATATTGGCATAATGACAAACATAAGTGTTAACCTGTTTACCTTTTTAATTAACATCTTAATAACAATCATGTACGCTGTCACAATCTCATCAAGATGTTTAAAATCAATAGCAAAATTTCAGAAAAGAAAGAGAAAAGGGCAGAAAATAATTGATATATATGTATTTTTTATGTACCACGTTTTTCAGCACCGAAAAGTATAAAATTTATTGTAGCCCAGTCCAGATTTATAACCCATACATGTTCCTGATCCTATTAAGGTTTTCATGAAAAAAGGTTTTTGTGAATTTTTGATAGGTATGAAAATACTTGTAGGAATGAAAAAGTAAAATGTGAGGCAGGGTGTTCGGGCAGGGCATAAGGAGTTCGGAAGTACACTAATCATGAATCAATTATCAACCTACACACCTTACCATCTCTCGCCTGCACTCCACTCTTTTTAAATCTTACGGATTTTCACGTATTTTCGATTACAATTTTTTCAAGCAAACTGTATGGAGTTGTAAATATGCATTGGGCCTGTAGAAACTATTTTATTTTTTGTGGTGTGTTTTAAAAACTATTTGGTTTTAAACTAAAAGTCACTTTTCATTTACATGCATTTGTGTTTTCTATAAGATCGTATTGCTTGAGAATTTTTTTCCCAGCTTGTACCACTTAGTATATGACCAGAGCATTTTTAATCTCATGTTTTTAAAGTTCCTTCCGTCATTTATTACTTCTGACATCTTTTTGTTTATAACCAGTTTGGTTCTTGTCAATTTTTTCTACTACAGAATCTCATCATGAACATGGGAATCCATGTTTCTTTTATATTATTTTTCTAGGACGTTCCTCCAATTAAGAGATTTGTTCAAGTATGTAAACCTTTTATTGATTTCTCTCTTCGTGGGTACCTTCAATTCATTCAATTTCAATTCAGCTTCAATTTAATCAGAACCTACTTGGACCAAAATTTATTTATCTAGTAATTTTTACTAAAACGTTTGTTAAACCCTTATCCAGAGAAACTTCCTTAAGAACTGTATACTAAATTTTATAAGATCTTGAAAATGCACTTCTCTCTCACAATTACTCTTTGCTTATATTTCTTAGTCTCAATATAGTCGTTTTGTCATAATCAAAAATGAAACTCACAATTTCTTAAATGGTAATACATGTTATCTTATATGCAAGGCGTACAAGGTTATAAGTGCTTTGCTGGCTTACAAATTATTAGTATTGTACTTGAATGATGTGCTGTTACTGCAATCCTTATGTTTGAAGACGCAGTTAACCATATTTTCTTTCTTCAGATTTGTCACACTTGTTTAAACCTGCAGAGCATCAATACAGAGTCCATCACTCCGAACTCAGTGCAGAACTTGCAGTTACGGGAGGACATCAGTCAAGATGGAGAGCAATTGCTCTCTGATCTCACTAATCTGCAAAAATCCTATATGGAAGACGTGCCTGTATTGGCCGAAATGAGTTGTGACTGTAACGAGATCGTAAACAAGGAGCGAAAGCGTCGCCATTCTTTCATCATTGACGAACAAAGTAAGAGTGCACTCATAAACTTTTGTCTAGTTTTCTTAAATGTTGCATGTACTACTTGTACTTTATATTCTTATTGCTTTTTTAAAAAGTTGTAATCTAATTCAGTTCAAAAAAATTATCGTAAGTAACCATACACCAGGCTATAGAGTTGGGTAATTACACTTAGCCACAAAGTTGTATTGTAACAGAGTTACTAAACAATAATTTATATATATGTCCTAACACAAATTTATATTTACTTGTTGCGCTTTACCACCCCATTTGCTGATTGCATCACTTCTTTTCCTTCCTGTATAGCTTGATGCTGTATTTGTGTCCGCGCGCTCCTCATTTTCTTACACTTGTAAGAATGTCAACATTCGTTTGTTTCAATGCTTAAAATCCGCCAAAGTTCATGCTAGTTTAGAATGAATTTCGGAGAAGTTTATCCATGAACAAGGCAATGATATTGTTCACAGGAAGAAGTAAATCTGTTACAACTATATATAACTTTATTTGTTCTATACACCGATGTACGAGGATTGTGGATCTTTGTGATACTTTAAATTTTTTTGCACAAAGTAAAGAATTACCAATTGGAAAAATCTGATTCGTAGCCGACTAACTTCACAAATTTTGTGAAATTCATTGAGTACACTATGCATTGTCAGTTAGTTATTAAGTTTGTTCAATCTTCTGTGGAGTATTTCGAAGATTTCATTTGATGAGCTGTACTCACCAAGGCGTAATAACTGTTTTTGATGGTGATAGTAGCACCAGTGGTCAAAGAATTTACAAATGTAACATTATGACTGTAGCGCACATAAAGGTGACAAACATTATGCACCTTTGTAATTCTAAAACTGAAATGTCTACATCTCGAGAATTCATATCTTGACTATGTTTGAGTTTCTGCAAAAGAAAATAATTAGTATTTAATATCGTTATTATTCATTGCAAGATTTAAACTTACGAAATCAAAGCAAAAAGTGCAAAATAAAAAATTGGATTTCCCAGTTCAAATGAAAACGTAACTGAAACGCGATGTTTAGTATCCAAGAAAACTGAGTTTACTGCGAACCCTATGAAATAATTTCTTGCAATCTAAGTGGTGAATCAAAAATCATTTCAATGGATATATTTGGTAATGAGTGGGGTCGTAAGAGTAAACATGGTGTCAGCGAAACATAGCAGGGAGAACGATTTGATCTCCTCCCACTGTATCACAAGCGTATGCATGCGCATATGCACCATGGTCAGTTAACACTAATTTTTCTGTCGCTTTTTCTGGTTAACCTGCGTCATGTGAATAACTTCGCTTTAATGACTCACGATGTGGTAATCAAGGCATTTGTTTCAGTGAAAGAGAGTCTACACATCGCAAGATATGTACGAAATTATATTCAATGCAAGCTTACCAATCAAATGAATAATACAGTAATACAATAAGTTGTTATGCTCCACAGCTAATGAACCATTTTTGGTCTTGGTTTCCGTAACCTTTCAAATACACAAGGTATAAAATTTAGTAATTTGACATTGAGTGGACTTTGAAAATACAAGTATCCCTTAATTAAATACATAGATTTCATTTCCAAACCTCCACCCCTTATATAAAATTTAAAAATAAAAACGGTATTTGTTGATTAAACATATTTTCACAATTAGGTACTATATAAAAGTTAGGTACTCCTGCATTAGAAACTTTAACTGAGCTAATTTATTACAGGGTGAGGTTATTATGGAAAAGAAAGCCAGGCTTTGAAATTCTACTATTTCTTGTTCCATTCGTTTCTACAATTTTCTGCTAATTATCACATTGAGAAAGGCCCTCTAATATAATTTAAATAAGTCACACTCCATTACTCTGGACTATTAGATTGCAAATAATTTCAGTGTTCATTTCAAAACCATTTTTACTCCGAAAGATACCTTTGTGTATTTGAAAGACATGGAAAATTGTCTTATTAGAACTGTGACTAAAGCAGGCACAGCAGGCTCATCATTAAGTTGTACAGTCAGTTATTTACTCATTAGGACCAGATAAAGTGGAGGAACATCAATGTTTATGCCAGACTAAAGGTCACTTTTCACATATGCTATCGTGCTCCGCCTGTCGTTTGCTGTGGAATCTCAGAATAGTTTGTTCCATGTATTGTCAGTGCGTAAAGCAGATGTTCAGTTTCACATGACGTATCATGTCCAAATTGTTCCTACCTACTGCACTCTACGATTTTATCATGACAGGAACACATTAGTATATGTGGAATGTGATCTTAACTGATTAAACAATTAATGTCTCACTGAGACTTCAACTGACTCCTCTAAACCTCAATCATAAATAATTAGGCCGTCGACCTTCAATCCCGAAAATGTTTAATATGGATCCCCGAGACGACACGAAGAGTATGAGAGAATCAACACTGTTGGCATTAATAATTCCATAAATTACATTGTAATCTTTCATCATTTAAAATAAAAGTTGGAAGTTTTCGCTTTTTTAAAAATCTACTGTAGGTTGTCAAAAGCGTAACGCAGCGGGCTTCTTTTTGTGATTATCATGAATTTGGATCAAAAGAAATAGTATCTGCAATTTGAAGATCGGAACTGAAATATCTGGCAAAGGGACGATCAGGTGTGCTGTATGTCGCATCGTTTATCTTCAAACTACACATTTCCGAGCCACTGGAACAATGGAGGTCGTTTTATTGAACCCAAGCTTTTCATGTTGGCTTTGCCCGAGGGAAGTATATAAAAAGGCTGTAAAAAGGGGAAAGCGGCTGTAGCTACTTTCACCAAAATTCGTATCTAAATTAATACATCAAGTGTCATTTATTTCAACCATGAGAACCATTTATTCTTGAGAATTTTTGGTTTATATCAATTTTATTTGAAACGATTGTACCAACTCTAACCAAACTTGATTTCTGAAGTTATACATTAAATACCCACAATTTTTGGAGCGAAAAATTTTATTTTAGCTTTGCTGGAGAGAATTGAATAAAAAAAAACGACACGCAATGGAAAAGGGAACGGAAATTGTTACTTCTCGTGGCCGTATTACTTTCGATGCCCCACGTCTTTCTCTTCCCCCTTCTCTATTGCATTATTTATCTATTGTGTTGGTGCCGAGAAAATTAGAAGAAACTACGCCATAGTAAATGTATGGTGAAATTGACTACCCGCAAATCAGTGCGGATATGCGAGTTCCCACCTTAAACGCATAAGCTGAGCCAGCTACTTTATTATAAATTATTTACTAGATTAGTATTTTCTGGATGGTAACTATTTCACCTTTATCTGGAAACATGAAAGGTAGTGATCCATACAAAATGATCTGGGCAGAGCTCCCTAGAGCCGAAAGACTACTCTTGGTTACAAAAAGTCTGATATTCCGAATCTGCGCAACATTGAAGGCAAATATTCCGGGCAAGTAGTAAATTGCCTGCTGCTTGGGTTCTTGGGGCTCCAAAAATTTTACCTGAAATAATTTGCAAAGGATAATGAATATAGGCTTGTACTTTATTATTAGTAGATATTGGATGGTCATTTTGTTTGCATTTTATTTTAGATAGATTTATATTTCTCCTGCCTTATTTTATATATTTCAACTTACAGATTCTTGGAGTTTTGCCTCTCGTCTCGAGGAAGATTGCTTGATCCAAATGTCAACATTGCCAACTTTGCGCTCTGTCACGCTGTAATTGGTTATATATTGATGGATTCATTTTGGCTTTTTTATAAAGCAGCAGCACTCATGATCGACGCGTTTTAACGCCTAGACCGACACCCTGCCATATTAGTTTCAGTGCAGAGATGAAGATGTAAGAGTTCCATTTTAACAGAACTCTAATCATTGTCGATCTGTAGTGCCGTCATTGCTCGCTTCTTTTTATTTATTAAATGCAAATATTACTCCACGTGTCCTCTTATGAGAAGCCCTCCAAGGCTAGTTGTTATTTATGTAAATTAGTAATGAGAATTTTCTCCTAGAAGTATGGAGGTTATGATTTATTTTTGGTTGTTCTCTAACCTCCAGCAACATGTTTTTATTTTCATTTAAGTAAAGGTGTTTTTTTGTTTATTGTTAACAAATGTAGCTCGTAAAGTTTTAGACTAAAAAAAAAGCTACGAAATGTTTTATTTTGTTGAGTGTATTGTATTTATCGTATATATTAGATTTTCGATTTCGAAAGAAACATGAGGCATGCACTAAATAAAATGGAAAAAAAATTAAACAAACATTCTGTAAGTAAGTTCTATACATTCTATGTAAGTTTATTATACCCTTAGAATATTATATATATACTTTATATGACACTACATTTTTCTATATTTTTGGTATCGCTGCAATATCACTAGCTAGTCTACTGACCTGTTAACTTTCAATTGATATATTGCAAAATGCCTAATTAATACACTATTTGAAAGTAGTGTTAATTAGCATTACTGCAGCTTTCTAAATGCGTTTTCTTTTTTTGCTATTCATTCGTAACTAACTTTATTTCTAATGTTACAGTGGTATAAATTATGTGCAGAGTTGTAAGGTGTAGTGTAGGCTCAAAGTTGTGTGCTTCGTGCAATATTGCATTGAAATGTTATGGGTGAAATATTTCTGTGATATTGCATGATATTCATGTTTCTATCAAAATCGACGTCACTTTAAATCAATCAAAAAAATATGTATAAACATGGCTAATTTAGGTGTAATCATTTTACAAACTTGCGTCAAATTCTTTTTTCGTTAAAATTCCTTGTTGTGTTATATGTATAAATGGAAAAATTCCACAGTTGACGCAAGTAAAAAAAATTGTTTTTGCTTTGTTTTTATTTTATATATACCATGATTTAGCAAGATCTGCCGAAATAAAAAGTAGAAAAAAACACACTGTAAAAATAGCATTGTATCCTTATAAGGCAGATCTTCACCATCCCCTCTGTATTTTACAGTTGAGTGTTTTTTCCACTTATTCCACTATAGTTGTTTCTAATTATAGAAGGGAAAATGTATTGGTGTCTAACCGCTTTAGGGCATTATTTAAAATGTTTAAGCTCTAAAATGAAACAAAAGATTGCGACCGACCACCCAAGTTGCTATAAATTTTGAAGAGGAAAAATAATACATTTAACTATCTAACAGTCACTGTCACTATAACTGTAAATATCCTCTCGAGTTTTATATTTCTTTTTACTTTTCAGTAAGTTATATCTTAATGGATATGGGTACTACCAGTACTTTTGTTATTTGTTATTTTTTAGTTTTTAGCGATAGACCGAGAGGACGTATACAATACAATTTTATTTCAAAACTCAAAAAAAAAAATACAGAAGCATTTCAAAAGTAACATAACCATTTTTAACAATCCTATTTTTGGTCATTTTTATCTTCATCTATGAAATTGTTCATTTGTTGAGAGTAATTTCTTTATCTGATAACTTAATAATTCTAATTACCAATGTCATTGGTACTTCTCTTATTTTAAAATCACATAGAAATGTTAGTACAATGGAAAGTTGTAACGTTTCTGTGATACATAATGTGAAACTAGTTCTCTATGTTAAAAGAAAAAGAAATTGCATTTCAAATGATGAATGTTGTACAGTAGCATAAGGGCCCTCCTCTAGCCTCTAAGGAAAACAAAAAAAAATAATAAAAACCGTATAAAAGAGAACAAAAACATTTTAAAGCCTTAGTTTGTAGCATCATTTAGTAAAAACTAGTCGGGCGATGTTTTCTGAAAATTTTATAGTTATGGAAGTTATATTTTTGTAGTCCCATTGCGAGTTATTTTAGACCACTAAGTAAGAAAAACGTATGTGTTATGTATGTTCATAAAGGTACACCAATGTAGAATTTGTGTTTGATTCGATTGAGTTATTCAGCTTTCGCTTGTAGAGTTACAATTTTATATTTAGAACAGTAATAGATTAGTTGGCAAATATTTAATTGCGCTGTAATGATTGATAGTATTCCGTTACGCTACAATTTTACTTTGAAATTTTATCCCATATTTCTTCAATTAAGAGTTAGTCCACTAGTTCTTCCTATATGATGGATTTAGAGTTGTGTTTCTGAAATAATAAATTTTGTTCCAGTTAAGGTCGTTAAAAGTTCAATTTTCGACCAGACAGAAGGTTGGGTGCAATGTAATCAAACCAGCAGTTTTAAATTTAATTTTTATGGCCTTAACTTATTCTCGACCAGTTCACCAAGTTATGTTTTAAGTTGAACTTTGTTGTATTTAAAGAATCGCGTTGAGGATTTTGCTCTTTTTTTAATGGTGAACTGGTTGAAAGGTATTATTAAGTATATTACTGAGAAGTAATGTTTATGGAAGCATTTGTTCCATTTTCCATTACATCTCGCATCAGTGATTGGTTTGATATACCTACCTAATGTCTTGCTCATGAGAATATATTTTCGTTCAGATTATCATTGATCCAATAGATAAATATAACTTGCCAATCACTGCGTGCCACATAGAATAGATATAAAAATCTAGTAGTTTACAATTTTATGTTTAGTGCCTCTTTAAAACACATATAAAATAATTTTTACCTATTGCCTTAAATTTTCTTAAATTTTTGCTTCGGCGTCTATTTTTTTTTTCTTTGAATAGAAGACGAAGCAAAAATCGATGAAAATACATATTCATTTTTTACATAGTACTTGCTTG
Organism: Cryptocephalus primarius; assembly: GCA_963576515.1. Taxonomy (NCBI): domain Eukaryota; kingdom Metazoa; phylum Arthropoda; class Insecta; order Coleoptera; family Chrysomelidae; genus Cryptocephalus; species Cryptocephalus primarius. The sequence goes on along the minus strand of OY754936.1, from coordinate 18,667,456 downwards.
GGTATATCAAAAAATTTTCGAAGAAAAAAATGAGTTTATAACATTAGAGATTAGGTACATGTTTGTAATGTGACTTTTGTTATTATTTGTAAAAGAAATGGATTGTAACAAAGTGAAAAAACTTACCAAATAAAAGCAAGTACCTCGAAGAATTTCAAAAGAGTACAATTTTTACCCATTTCCCAATATTCCGAGGTTAATTCTTACAAAAGTCCCACATGCAGAGAAAGTAGAAGCTTTTCACAGAAAGTTTCATGTGAAACATAGTATCCAAAATTAACAAACAGTGATTTTGAGAAACGTCCAAGAGGTGTTTCAATAAATTTGTATTTAATTACTGAAATTTGGTTTTACTTGTTCTTATGAATTTTTGCTTTTGAAGCCTTTTACCAAAATGCGAAGTTTCTGCAAGTATTCTTTCCAGTTATCTGGATATATTTTGTTTCGATATCCCAAATAAAACTTGGAGGTGTTCGTTTACGATGAGGGCTCATTTTTTTGCAAGAAGGTATGGTGCAAAATAAAGTTCTTGGATAGTTCAGAGATGATTAAATTGTAGGTTGAGAAGAAGCAAACAAAGGATATAAAGCAATTAATGGGGGTGGACCACGCCATGGTACAAGCACCCACAGAAAACGACTGCCGGAAAGGTACTGACTTGGGACCCACAAGGAGGCCAAAGGGCACGGTTAATAAATGGCGAAACATGGTGGATGCATTTAGTGGTAAGTGTTTTCATATTTTTCCCTCCGAGTGTTTCCTCATTTTAAATTGTGCTGTTTTGTGTTTTGTTGTTGTCTTTGGAAACAATAGATTCCTAGTTTTGTTTGTTTTGAAGATTGGTTCATTTGTGTGCTTATATTTGTATAGGTACCTACCCAGATTACACAAGTACGTGTTGGATAACCAATGAATGATAGGTACAAAATATGGACATGTATTGGGCCTATGTTGACTATGTGTCTGCCCAAGGGCTTGCATTTCTGATAGTCTAGGCTGTTATGTTTGCATCATCATTATTGTACACTTGACTGGCATGTGCATCCAGCACCCTTTCGTATATGCGTCCCATTCTGTCGGTCTATTGTGCCATTTTTCTTTGAACGAGTCCCATACACTTGAAGAGTGGTGTTGTGGGCCATCTACCTACAGACCGACCTGTTTATTAATTCTCTGGGAAAGTTGTATGACAGAATTATCAAGGAATGCATTGGGGGAAATTTAGAACAAAGGGTCTATCATATTTTCAGTTTGAGTTTCAAAATTGGAGGTCCAGAGTGTCTGCTTTGCGCTATGTTTTCGACTATGTGTCAGTTTCTAAATTCAAACGGTGTTTTTTGATAACCCTAGGTATACAGGACGCATTTAATACGGTATTATGGAAATTTATTATTTCAGCAATGTAAAAAAGAGGTGTCGCTAAATATCTGATAAATATTGTGTAAGATTACTTCTCAGACATATTCATAACAGTGAATACAGTGAAACACATACAGTGAATACGTAGTACCTCAGGGTTCTATTTTGATATCGGATTTGCATACCAATGGGACATGGCCAATATATAACATGTGGGCAATAATTGTAAAAATCAAGATGACAGACATTTACAAGACGTTCGAAAAAGATCTCAATTTTTTTTCTTCATCACATGCGCGCCTGCCAGTGGTATTTTAATCCTTTTTTTTTGTTTGTTTTTGAGGTAGACATTTTAATACTGTTCTTTAGTACCTGCACTTTTTTGACATTCTTTGCAATAATTTTTGAGAGGATTTTACGTTACTTTTTTTGTGTGCCAACATGTCTATCAAGGTTTGATAGTATCATTTTATGAACAACTTCTACACAAGCTTGAAAGTATCGGTTTAAGACATTGGGATTTGTTTGCAGAATGCAGAAATATTGTTTTCGCAAAAATACCTGTCAGATTGGATTTGTCTGCCAATGGTACTTAGTAACATCACATATTTTTTTAATCAAGTTGCCAGACATTTAGCGGACATTCTCAGACACTTAAAAATTTCGTGCATTTTCTCATTTCAGTCATGACTACAATTTGCCGATTATTTTCCGTCAATTTAGTCTAAATTTGCGTTTCACACTACTGACTGACAATTTAAAATCATTCTTAAACACTTACCTCTTTAACGCAAATTGAAAATCAGTTGCACAGGTGCAAATCTCAGAAGTATGTTTTAACGGCTTCGAATACCTATTAAATTCACTATTAAATTGTTAGACTGGTAATTAAATGGCAAAATTATTCATCAATCTCCTTCGTACAGCCGCCGGTCCATTACTGTCTGCTTGTATATCTCCTACAAGTATGTCTATTTTTTTTGTCTGGTACATAAATGGTGCAGACTATTTTTTAATTGTGATTATGTTGAAAAATGAATGTTAGATTCCGAACCATGTATAAAAAATTTTAATCTATTCACCAAAATGAAGACCTTTGTTGATGTATATCACGAGACTAAATAGGATCTGTGGAGTTCTACGGTTAACACTTGCATGGTCAGAATGCCTCATGTGTTTATATCCACATATCGTAATACATATGTATTACGAAATGGCAGTCAAAAGGAAAACGTTAAAGAGGACGCCCCAGAGAGGCATAGATAAAAGAAGTCATAAAAGCTCTGCCCAAAGAGATTAACCTGACGGAATCTGGACTGACTAAAAACAATGTCCACAACCGCACAACACTCGTGAACTCAACAACATATCGACACATTTAAAATATAGAGCTATTAATATACTTGTGCAAAGTAATTTTACCGGTAATATTGAGAGGGTGTTATGGAGAATTATTAAAATTTTAAAAACATTCTCCTGTGAAACGTGTAATTGAGTTATATACTTATAAGCATGTTGTAATTTGGGTTTTCCTCTTCTCTAATGATCAAATCAGATAAAAAAATTACAATAACTTTATATACCATGTCTGCATATCTTAATATCTGCAGTAATATTTTATTCGTTTTAATGTTTTACAACTGCTACTATAGAAAATTTTACTTATTCCCAAAATATATCCACTGCATCTGGAGCCATTTGGGCAATAAATACATCTTGTCGGCTGGTATAATACAGTGCCTTTATGGTGGTCCTTTGCCTTTTACTTCTCGGTAGAATTATAACATTTGTGATCTCAACAGGGAGACCTAATCATGAGAGGTTACACATTTGCAAAAAGTCCCTATTAGAGTAGTCAATCATTACTCGAATATTTCTTAAACATTCCCCGCCATCTCTCATTTGTAAAATAGTCGATAGTCAAAAATTCAAAACAATAACAGATTTACGTCTTTAACCGTCGTCACAACTCATTTAGTTAAATTGTGTGTTAAGTGAGACTTCGAATAAAATAAATGGAAAAAATGGTTTCACGCAAGCAATACATTGATTTTATGATTTATATCAAGCCAGGTCAACCACTGAAATAAATCTTCATCCGCTATAGAAGCATATTTTATTGCTAATTTATTACGCAAACTACGACTTTATTACTCCACCTCTTCTCGAGGTAGTGGATAATCTGACTTAAGACTTAAGCCACATTATTCGCATCGGTATCTCCGGAACCAATAGAGATATCGATTTGTACCAGGCGGCATATTTTATTGACAATTTATTGCTGACGATACGCAGCTATACCAGATCCCCAAAACCACCCCTTTGCATATTTATGAAAAATACCACTCCTATGCAGGAGTAAATGGACAATCTAGCTAAAGGTTTTATGCCGCACCATCCACACCCGTTTTTGTGGATCCAATGGAGGTACCAACATATAGCAGAACATATAATTTATTGGTAACGATACGCATTTATCACATATTTTTACAACCACCTATTAACCCCCCAAATTTGAAAATATCCGTAAACATTTCTTCTTCATCAATAATTATGGAAATTTTTTTTTGCGATTTAATTACTGATTTACTAATTGTTATTCACAGTACTGTGGTACAACTAATATTTATATTTTATTACTTTTCTTGATCTCTCTTCTGTATTCGACATTAAATGTAGATTAAATCTTCTTTTTGTCGCGAGAAGTTAAGGTTTCAACAAAAATTTTTTGATCTTCAAACTTCAAAAATAGCTATGTCTATTATTTACTAGAAAATTCTTTCTATCTCTGCAACATTTTCTAGTAAAATTATGAAGACAATTCCAGTATAATTATCTATTTATTGGAAAAAAATACGGTTATTTTGAAATTTCGGTACATGTCGATGTCTCTATTGGTTCCGGAGGTACGGATGTGGACAATGTGGCTTAAGTCCTAAGCCACATTATTTACTATTCCTCGCGATGGGGTGGACCAATTAAATTTTAGTTTTCCTAATATATTAGCATTAAAATATGGTCCTATAGCGGATGCGGAATTATTGAGTGATTGACCTGACTTAATAGACATGTCTTCATAATTTCTTTTTTAATTGATAATTTGATTCACCGATTAAATATCGATTTGTGTTTTTTCTCTATATACACTGGTATTAAAAATTTTATTATTACTTTTTTTCCATTCATATGTTCAGAAAAGGTAATTTGTTATTTGTTTCCATTCCTATGGTAAATTTTATAGTTGGTTCTTTTGAATTAAAATGATCCAAAAATTTATTTAAAGTTAATGTACCACGTGACCGTATGACAAATATATCGTGGACGTATCTTCACCATATTTTTGGTTCTTGTCGGTATGTATATACATGGTTCATTTCAAAGTTTTCCGTAAAGATGTCACTTATAACTGGTGATAATGATGATCTTGTTGCCATCCTAAATTTTTGTTTGTAAATAGAGCCGTTCGTTGTATTAAGTATCACTGTTGCATTTCTCCTATCTGCTGGACGAATCATATTTTGGTCGGTTATTTAATGAGAAGAGTGCTGGTTTTTCTTCTTTTCTCAGATTTGTTGGTAGTTTATATTTTCGTTAAAATAATATTTTATTTCTTATGAGATATTCGGGAGCTATATAATCTGTCCAATTAATTGGGCACTATGTGGAGAATTTTTTTATTATTTGTTTCATGAAAAGAGTTATTTTTAATAAAAAGTTCTGCGTGACCTAAATCCAAAAGTAAAATAGTCAGATATCAATTTTTGACATTCCTATACGAGGTTTGTCGAAAAATGTACATTTTGCTTAAGAGTAAAGTATGTCCACAATGTTTACTAAGAAAAGTTAGTTAATTGAAAACTACGGTCAGATATCCAATATTATACATCCATCCCTTGTTTCCATATTGCATTTCGATATAAACAACTGGAAGGAAAAAATTAAAATAGCCCAAAGTTGGCCCCTATTAGAATTATATTGCCCCTACCCTCTTTATTGACTTCAGGTTATTTTGTAAAATATCTCCCGATGCATTATTCGAATCTGAACGATTATTTGACTTATCTTAATTGTGGGGTCACGACTAGTCACTGAAATAGTGATGACCAAGAAAAGTTCAAAAAGGCGGTCGACATAAATTTAACGAAGACTTATTTCGAGCACTACTTTGTGCTAATATTCCATTGCGTAGGTTGGGAAATGCAGAATTTAAGTAATTGTTGCAAATTATTGTAATTGTATTGTACCCAACGAATCCAGTCTCAGGAGAAGGGGAGTAGAAAGAGTTTACACAACTGTAATCAAAATAATTCGGAGAGAAATTGCAGAAAACTATTTTTACATCATTGTTGACGAAATTACCGACGCCTATGGTAGATGTATCGCTCATTTAATGATCGGAGTGCTTCAAGAAAAAGTTGCAAGAAAATCATATCTTATAGCTTCAAAACAAAAATATAAAACAAATAATGTAACAGTTACACGTTTTATTCAAGAATCTTTGGCAATTTTTTTATTAAATTCAGTGCCGGTAGAAACGATCTTAATTTTCATATCGGATGCAGCACCTCACATGGTGGAAATGGCTGAAAATTTGAAAATATTAGCACATGTGATTAACATAATGGTAGAAGCTATAAGATACGAGGATCTTTTGATGCAAGGCTCCATTAAGAGTCCAATTTTATGAGGAGAAGTTACGAAGAATCCCTCTACGATCCCAGCTTGTTCTCATAAGGCATGATTAAAGGCTACAATTTTATATGCTGATTATTTTGAAAATGGTATGGTGACCAAATAATTAGTATTTATAAAATATAATTATAGTTTTATTCCGACATCCTAAAAGACTAAGACCTCTCGTGGAGTCTTTGAAAATGGTCAAAGACTCCTCTATAGATTGTTAAAATGTCAAGGGTGATGTTGGGATAAGTGTTGAAAAAATTAACCAATGTTATTGAAAAAATAGGTTAGAAAACTCTATCAAAAGCATTAAAAATATTTCTAGAGAACTTTGTATCAGTTAGACGATATTAATTTCCCATATAGTGTAATACCTAAATTAAAGTACTGTCCAATAATTTTTGTGATGTGGAATGAAGTTACAAATTAATTTCAATGTTTATTTTGTTACCAGGTAGAGTGAAATTCTTAATATGTAATTAAACTTTTTTGTGTGTTTTTTAGTAACGCCTAATAAATTTTAAGTTGTTCAGCTAATTTGACTTTCTTTTTTAGTATTAACTTGTACTATTTTCATAGATTTGTTTTTTCTTTTTACGATGTCTCCTAGATTTGTATATGAGTTGTACAATATCTTCCCAATAATAAAACAGTTTTCATAATAACTTGCATATTTGTTAAAATTTTCGCATATTTCGTCTTTTGTTTTAAAATGCATATTTTTCATAAAGATATGGCATATATAATTGCATACAATTGCAATTTTCGGTCATATATTTTCGTTATTTAGTGGTCAGTTTTCGTTAAATAGTTACGATCTCGCACATTAACGTTAAAATGGGTCTTAGCTTCAAAGCGTTTAGAATGTGTTTCACAAATGTAACTAGTGTTTTGTTTCGTGTATTCTTATATGAAGGTAACTATAGTTACCTTATTGAAACACATTCTAAATGTACTTTAAGCTAAAACCCATTTTAACGTTAATATGCGTTTATGAATAAGACCGTTAGACTTTAGGGAAAATAACGAGCGGATTTATTTCTTCATCTAAATTATGTACAGTTTAAGTCTGATCGTTTTGTCGAATTTGTAATTGTATTTTGTTGTCACGACCCACTATCTAATTCAGAGTAAAGGGCGCACATTGGTCTAGCTAGCCTAGCTAGTAATATTTAACAGGAATAAATCGTAACACAAAATATTGTGCTGGCAGTATGGTCAACAGAGGTGGGAAATCACCACTGACTACGGTGCGAACTTTAAACTGTTCCACCCCCGTGGGACCTTCGAGGTTCCCACGGGATCCACTCGCTCCTTTCCTTCGCCGCCCCCGTGTCCGGTACCCTTTCCATGTCCGGACCTTTCTGGCGGCCCGTGGCCGCGCTCTTCCACCTGTACCGGCATTTGACTCGTGGCCACCAGAGGCAACTTACCGTCTTAATCCGCAGGTCCGCAGTCCGCTTCTCGTCTCCGTGATCGGCAGACACACATCGCGAACGGTCCACCACGAGTCCTCTTTTCAGTCTCTGCTCCCGGTTGGAGTCCCGATTCGACCCCATCGTCGCGATCGTGCCCGACCCCCAGGCGATCCCGTTGTGCAAGAGGCGATTCCCACCGGCGAAACTGGACGGTAAGTCGAAATTATTTTGAAAATAACGATCCAAAGGTGCTGATTTTTGGCGTGTTGTAATTTTTTAACTGTGGCAATATAGCATGACGGTAACGATCATTAGAGCGGAAACGTGCTTTTGGTCTAACGATATTTTTAAATTCAAAAATGTCGTTAGTGCTTTGCGCGTCGTACCTCATCTGTGTTAAAAAAGATCAATAAACAAAAAGATCAATTAAGAAGTGAACAGTTATACTAAATATTCGCTGAATTAGGCGATTTAATTAATTTTTCTTGTGGTCGGTTTTTACATATGTACATCCAATTACGATGAGGTACATATACCTGAAAAATTCAGGCAAACAATATTTTTACATGTTTAGTACAATTTGGTGAGAGATACAATAAGTGAAAATATACCCAGAAAGAAAAACCAAACAGAAGAAATAAAGAGCACTAGTAAAAACATCAAGTCCTCTTTTGTTCTTTAGGTATTAACATTACTATATTGTCAATCGCAAAATTTCAAGTTATTCTAATGTGTAAAACTTCAACGAACTCCTATCATTTTAATTCGTCTGTGAGTCATTTAGATAAATGCGATAAGAACGTACATATCAGTTTATGTTCATAGTTCACACAACAACAATATTTCCAAACTATAAAACCAATATTCTTATCGTCGAATAATTCATCCATCAGCCATTACTCCCCAGGGAAGGATAAAAAATCTCTACGATTGTATTTACGTGTTGTTTTATTTTAGAAAATTATACTTGTACGCTAATGCGTCCCTCTCGGATTTTTTTCGATATTGTTTTGAGCATAATATTATATCTAACATTATTTATGAATCACGACTTCTATTTTTGCGTTAGATAGGATTACTGTGTAATCATTGTAAAAACCGCCAAGAAAATAAGGAAGTAGCTACGTGTACGATCAGCATGGAAAATTCTGGAAATGAAATAAATGCTTGTGATAACTTTTACAAAAATTTCTTAATATGTAGTTATTATTTATCTACTCTTATTTTTTAAGTAAATGTATGGTGCTAAGACTGAATAGTAAATAATAATAAATAGAAAATATATTTTCTTACAGTATTTATAAGTAATAGTATACTGGTATAATTTACGATGCTTCGCGTAATTCGTTACATTAGATTATCACCGGCTGATAGCAATGATAACCCCATCGAAATATATTTACATTTATATCTGAACTAACTCAGTCTCAAATTTTCACCTAAGTTAAATTAAACAGTGGCAATGAACCGCGAAGATCTCGGGATATTTACAGTAAGTATGTAACAGAAAAAATTATTGAGTATGAAAACGGTTCAATACGTTGAAGATGTATCACATCAGTACACATGATAAAAGATGTTTTCTATTTGGATTTATTTAAATTACATTTTTTTTTAAAGTAAAATTATATATTTTATAGACGTTTATGTAGTAGGTAGATTAAGTTATTTGTTTATATTTGGCAAGACCTGTCATGCTGACAGGGGTATTCCTGGTGACAATGCATGTAGCAGTATTTTCCTCATGTCACCCATGGGTGTATTCATAGTCATTACAATGTCTTTCGACAGCTGTCCCTAAGTAATTATCTCTCCGGGAGCCAAGAGTCATTTTCATGCCATTTAAGCATATATATTTAAAGGGGCTTCCAAGTATTGCAGAAGTATTAAAATATACCCTTCATTCTGTCCATGGAGTCTACTTACCAACTTAACATCCGTACTTTACCTTCTTCCTCCGTCTTCTATACATGCATTTATCCTCCTTTTACTAGGTCGTCCTGCTCATCGTTTCTCTCTTTCATCCCTTACTATAGGACTTAGGCCTTCTCATTTCTGGCGTTCTTTCTACATGTCCTAATAAAAGCAACCTTTTACTCTGATTCATTTCCACTTCGTTACTTTCTGCTCTCACTCCACCGAAGATTTTTCTTAGCATACCTCATTTTCACGATGTGTTATACTTCACTCGGTAGTCATAATTTTGTTATGTACGAAACTTCATTGTTTTTCTCCATTCTCTTGGTTTCTTTTTGTTCTAACCCTTGGTTGAAAGTTTAACTTTCCCCTTGGTATCTGTACTTAGCCATCAACGTATTCGGGCATTTTGGTTTTGTTGTAGTAGATCAATCTTGATTTTTTTAGCAGTCTCTGACTTTTTCCTAGTAAAGTGTAAAGGTACCATAGAGTACCACTGCATTTTCGCTTTTCGTTAACGTCACTGTTGAAAAAATTAATACAAACTCTTTCACTTAAAGAGATGAGAGAAGCTTTCACTAGGTTTCACAAACTAAAATTAATTTAGGAATATTAGTATTTTAGCTTGGAAATAAATTTGATCAGTAATTTGGAACTCATTTATCAGGTTTTGTTTTTTTTGTACATTAATTTTTACCTCTTGCCACTAAGGCACTAAGTACAGATATGCACTATGTAAAATTTTGGCACACTAGCATATGTTGTTCAATAATATTTGTTGGGGAAAGTTACATATCTTTAACGCGAAAATTACCTACCTCATTTTAAATATACATAATTACATCTAACATATTAGATAGACACGAGCGTTTAAATTAAATAAAAATCTGTATTCGTATTAAACGCTCTTTTCCTAACCATATTCTAGATACAATTTTGTCGTACATGCTATGAAACAGTCTAATTAGAGGCTATTGAAATATATGTTATCGCCGAAATAATTTTTAAAGGAAGCAAGACTGAGTTCCTGAAGATAAAATGACACTAAAACTTACGAATTTTGCACCTTTGTCAATCTGGAATCATCCATCACAGCCATTACCAACTGTTAACCCATTATATGTTACAAAAAGCAAAATGTCGTCAGATTTTAGTGGATCATCAACTTACATCTTTAATTTATCTTGATGTCACGTTCCATAACCTCTAACATAACAGAATTAATTATAGATGGTAAAATTAATTGTATAGTTCTAGATATTCTGAAAATTTTGATTACTGCTAATGAATCTGGCGTTGAAATCTTCATAAATTCTGTATGATATGGTCTATTAGTTATTTTTCTTAAAAGTACCTTGCTTATATCGCTGTTTCAAAACTTCAGATATGTTTTTGTTGCAGTGTTCTTGCGCAAAACGCTTTAAACGCTTTTCTGATTATTATCGGTAATTAATTTTAAATTACACCACAACTGTTAGTAGTGAGATTAATAATAGAATTAAGATTTTCTCCTACAAATTCAACGATTACGGTTTAATTTCATTACAACCGGTAATCAAAACACATACATGTACGTTACAAAAAATTCATTACATATAAGCGATTACCATTCGATTATTAATTGTCAGTTAGTTTTTAAAGGAGTTACTCGAATTAGGTCGCGTTAATTTAACCTGCAATGCTAATTTCCAGTATAATATTGTCTTAAAGTTATATATTACCGTTGTGTATTAAGTTATTTAAAGCATTTTAAAGAAGTCATGAAGTAATTAGAATATTACCTAGAGGACTTCTGAACCTGATTTGGAATTCAAAACAAAGAAATATTCCGAACATGACATGAACCGTGGAGGTTTCTCTTGCATCAGATTTTTACCAACGTCATTTCAACGTAGCATCTCTTAGAAATTATAAATCAAGAGAAATTGAATATCATGCTGTTGTCACATATGGCCTCTTGGGCACTTCTTTTGGCGAATACGCCCTATTTCACCATGTCAGCAGTTTGCGCCGTGATGCTACATTTTGGCGAATAGACCCTAATGATACGGCTTAACCTACAAAACAAAGTAAAAAATAAATTCATTTTCAATGAAATAAACAATTTATGGTAAATGTCTTCTGCTTTATATTTTTAAACAATTCACCTCAATCTTGCGACTAAAGTTGCTGTTGTGCAGTTTTCAAAACCAGTTATAAAAGTAAATCAAGCAATAATTAGAAAACTGTTAATTGAATGAGCAAAGGATACAAATTCCATCATATAAATTGGAAAAGGTATTAAACTGTACAAGTAGAAACATAATATTTCTGCAAACAAAGAACATTTTCCTATCGCCATTAACAAAAAATTGATAATATGGTAGACTTTTTGCAGATCTTTGCGCTCTATGTGCGCTCTTATCTTTTGCCAACTTCAAATTTTCAATTTTTCTATTGGGTATTCTTGGTTAGCGGTTCTTTTGGTCTCTTTTCTCTTCTTTCTTCTTGTTTTTTCAACGCCGTAAACTCTCTCGTATTGTGTTTCAGATGTTTCAAGGTAGTGCAAACGTTTGATTTTTTATTTTTTTCATCGATAGTTAGTTCCACGAGAGTTTGCTTTATTCTTTTCATCTGTGTTTCCTCTCCCATGAGTCGGTCTTCTTTTGAAGTTTGTGAATCACGTTTCCCAACCGTGGAACATTGTTGGTCTGATAAGCGTTTTATGAATTCCCCTTTTCCTTCCGTGAGAAGTCAGGTAAAACTTTGTTTCTGCTAGGTTTTCCAAATTTTTTTACTTAGACTTTTCTAACCTAAGCTAGTAGACGTGTTTATTTTTATATGCCGTCTGTTGGTTAAAATATCAATTTTTTTCTGCTACTATTGAAAGCGTTGTTCTCACTTCTTGTTATTGGTACCTTTTATTCAGTGAAGTTCCGTGTCTGCTTCTTCTTCTGGTTTTAGTTTTTGTCCAGAGCCACGCTTACTGTACTTACGCCTCTGTAACCACTTTACTTTTGGTATTAATTTCATTACGTTTACTAACTTGTTTTGCATTAGAAACTTCTTTAAGGTATAATTTACTCATTCAATATTTTTCAAATTGAATCTCCATCTAAAAGGAATTTTAAGGACACTGTAGGCTGTACGTTTGTGGACTTTCTTAATACATCGATTTACTATTGTTCTACTAGTAAAGGTGAGAGTGATGTATCCTTTCTTATATATTTTGGTTTGAAAGGATTATGGTAGTTTCAGGTCATGTAGCAATGCCAAATTCTCTTGTTCAGCCCACTCTTCTATTATGTCATTGTTTTTGTCTGTAGATTGATAGCCCCCGTTGAAGGTTACGATTATTAAAGTTCTTTAGAACGAATCTTGTCTATTGAGATGTAAAATTGTCAAGGGGGAGTAAAGATAAAATCTTTCTCAGGGGGTTTGTATACAGAGGTAACAGTAAATTTGCCCATCAACCTTTTGTCTAATCTTTAAATGTTGTATGCATAGTGTGTTACGTTGCTTATTGTAAGTAATACCTTCGACGTTTAGGTTAATAATGTTAAATCTGGCTCTGAGAAGAGTCCTTGATTTTTTTGTTCGTTCAATACAACCCCCCCCCCCTCCGTAGAGGAAAATTGGTCTTCTAAGGGACGTTTCTAGAAAGGTGATATATTGTTTTTTTTATTAAATGTTTAATAACTTTGCGTATCACCTGCGTGGAAGCTCTTTCCGTGCTGTTCCCTCGTTAAAAAAAATCATTGGGAATCTGGTGCCAATGTACTATGTAGTTCGCCATAAATATTATTCAAGTCCCAGAAATCGAATATTTCTTCTTTTCTGGCGCTTTACTCTAAACGGAATGTAGATCCATAAAACAATTCTAAAATAAAATTGTAAATTCATGATAGAATTATGCGATAGAAAGCGAATATATTAGTCTTCTATCTTTAGCCCACTCAGATTAGACAAACACGTCTTAGTCTTCGGAAAAACGGCCACGTTGCTGGATTTTTGCACATGTAACCAATATAAACAATCCGTTAAAAGTCTTTATCTGTGTACTGTTTGCAAATTTTTAGTCGAAATGGGGTGAATAACGGTTTTTAGGAAATCATCAAACGCTTGTAAAATTTTCTTCAACCACTCTTTTACTACTTTTGACAATACTTACAATACCTGATTTATTTTTTCAAAAGTAAAGAATTAATCAAACCAATTAAAGCTTATATAATTTTTTAAGATAGTTTTTCTGTACATTTTGAAAAATTATATTTTGAGTAAAATCTATTCAACTCTATATTTTTGTAATTCAGTTTGAATTGCATTTTTCATTTTATTGCAACAAGAAAGGCAAGTATGCCAAAACCTCAATTCCCATCATTTCTCGTAGATAATTCTTTTCTACCCATTTTGGAGGAATATATTTTAGAAAAATGTATTACACATCATATTTTCGTAATTTTCCTTTTATTGCCTTAGTAAATGCAACAAGTGAACTAACATAAACATCCTGAATACTTTTCCATATTCTTTTGAGGCGTTTCCAACCGAAAATACTAAACACTAAATAGCTAAATCTCTGCATTGATTTTCGCACGCGTCCCACTAATCAGCAGAAGTGCTCCCCTCGAGCGGTCTTTAATGTTATGCAAAGGAAAACCTTACCTTTCTCTCGGACAAAAAAATCTTTGGCATTACACAAGCAACGTTCGAGATACAAAAACTGAAACGATTAATATGTTAATTAGATTTCATTTTATATGAATTGATTTATCAACATTCATATTTTATTAAGTAAGTCCATGAACCTGTTTTTCGCTTCCATGCCCGGAACTCATACCTCGAGAAGTCATTGCAGTAATTCGAGAAGAAAGTACGAAATACATGTGTATAAGGCATTTGAGGGCGTCAGGAGGAAGTGGATAAACGTACGAGCCGTTTTATTTTCCCGTGAAAAATAAAGATAATCATTTCTCTCTATAAATATATTTCTTAATATTTCTAATATACCACAAACTTATCGCGCTTTATGTATTGCAGCTCCATTAACATTCGGCATTAAATTAAAATTTCTATAACATATAGCGAACAATTCACTCGATAAGTGACGGCAGATAATTTAGACGTTCAGCTGTCAATTAACGCGTTTCAAAAAAATTGCGTTTATGAGTTTTCACTCCTTTCATATTCATTTGTAATTGTCCGCCTTCTACAATGCGTACCTTCCATACGAATAAAGTAAGTTACACAACAACGTTTAATTTTGCAAAATATTGTTAAATTATGTATTTATAAATGTTACGATTAATTTATTTGCTTGTCGTTTAAATCGAGCAATTAATAAATTAAACTCGCTGTCTAGTTATCGCAAATGTTGAAATTTATGTGAGTGATTGTGAATAAAAATACAAATACAATTTGTGCAAAGTATTACAATTTAGTTTTTGTGATATTGGTGTTAAATGGCATTATTAATAATCGCATTTATTGAATAATGTTACAACCAAACATTTCTTAACAACTTTTTTGCCTTCTGTTGACCGTTTTCGATTTGATTAATTAAATAAAAAATAAATACAAATTAATTATTCATTCACACATTAGCATTGACAGTGAAATCGTTCTCTGTTTTTATAAAATACGTCTGAATTAATACAGTAGGTTAATAAAATATTCCGTTTATACTTTACTTATACAATGGCATTTTACAAATGGTATAGTTTCTCTTATGTTTATATATACTACATAACAATAGAAGCGCATCACGGAGTAAAATTAAATCTTTATAAATCGAAACTACATTTAATAAATATAAATAAAGATATATACCAAATTTTTTATATATGAATATGGTGCCGTTGATGACAAATGATCAGGTTTTTATTGAAAATATCACATCCCAAACGGATACAGCGGATATCCTAGGCGCATACATTCTGCTGTTCTCTTGTAGGCAATTAAAGACTAGATATAGATTTACCTATTTAAATTTCAACATAATAGATAAAAAATAAAATAAAAATAATCTGTACGACAATATTTTTTAAAACTCTCTGCAATTCATTTAAAATTGTTAGATTTAAACACATTCAGGTATATTACTTGTCACATTTAAACATACCGTTCAGTGAGTCGTGGAACGTCGGTAAGCAATTGACATTTCCTTCCACTTAATATAAATTATGTCCCAATTAAATTTACTTATCCAAAATTACTATGTGTTTGAGCCAAACATTACGGGTGTTTTAACGACACACGAATAAAATTTAACGTCCGCCTTTGATGCCATCTGTCACGCGGCTGGAAATGTTAAATTAGCGACGGCTAAAAGATCAGTGGGTTACGTTTAACTTTGGGAAGATTAAACAGATTTGACTTTATTTTCAAATTCAATTAAACGAGAGGTGAATGGTGGCTATATCAGACATATCAAGCAGAACGTACGTATGTGTGTATGAAAGTCTGGAAATGTTTACTCACTTCTCCGAAGCTGATAGTTTCGAACCCGGATGAATCCGGAAAAGTCGAAAATTCCAAAGTTTCCCTTCCGAGGGGGCGAAAAATAGAAAGGAATTTTATTTTTGTAGGTTTCATTTACTAGCTAAACACTTTAAACTCTGGACAGTTATATATCTCTTCTTGAATTTCGCTTTATGAAGGGCTAAAGTGTAGAGATAACATTTATTTAAAGGTGATGGACATGATTAGGCTGTAAAATATTTTAACAAAGTACCATGTCATTCTATCTGAGAGGGTGAAGATTAAGAGTGACGCTTATTTAATAGTGCTCAAAGTGCTGCAAACTATAAACTTGGCACGCTTATAGTGTAAAACTCAAATATTATTAAACTGTTAAATTAACCACCAGAATAACGCAGTACAATGACAGAAAAATATATGGAAACCAGAAAATTTACTCATGTTTTTTTATCGAATGTGACTTAATTCTTGGGAATACGTAAAGCAGTATTTAGGGTCTTGAAAGACATATAACTTTCTAAGGAAAAAGGATCAGACGCAGATGTCTTAATTAAAAGTGCTCAAAGATGTGTCAGCTATCAATCCTACCTATGGGACACCCTGCGTATACAGTCTACTATATGCTTTTCTGAAATGTACACTTGAATAAAGCAATTCAAGTGTAGTAGTATAGTAGCAATTCAGTTTAAGTAGCATTTCTCTAAAATCTAGTCTGCTAAGCTGCCAAAGTAAGGTCTCATCAAAGGTCCCTACATTTCATAATTGCCTACTTATTATTCATCATTGTCTACGAGTAAAAAGACGTGTAATCACCTATCAGGATAGATCATATGTTTTAAACACGTTAACACAAATCTCTTGTATGAACCTATGTCTTCTCACCAAATCTGATGTGATGCGAAACGAGCTCCCATGACTGAAATTCGTTATGCCGCTATACTTTTCTATCTAAATTTTTGGTTTCTATTGAATTGCGGCTTTTGTCTCATTAACATTTCAATTGTATGTCTTCATGTTTATTTAGTTGTATTACTGTTCCTCCCAGATGTGTAGTATTAGCTGTAACATTCGTTTCCAAGTAATGAAACATAGATTGATTTGTATTTTTTGGCACTTTACTGGGTATTGGGTAAATATTGAATCGTTTTGTTTTATTTTTTGAGGGTTAATCGATCTAGTTGTACAGCAATTGTGCTCCTGAAAAAATATTAATATTTAATTATGGAATATGTACGTATTAAAGCAGTTAATCACAGAAGTGGCGAGATTTGACTACGAGGCATATTCAAAAAGTAAGGGCCGTTGGCTTTATATTTAAATTGTTGTGAATATGCCTTGTACTGCCAAATGTAAGACAATGTTGTGTTCGATGCGATGCCTTTTTATACCAGCTCTCCTGTTACTCCTTACATGTGATACCTTTTTAGGTAGATATTACTACTTTGAAATTAGTAAAAATCGTCTTTTTCAGTGTCACGTTTCGATCAAATTGTCTCATCTTTACATACAATGTATCACAACTTGTTCGAAAGAGAGCTAAAAAATCACCATAACAAGTAATATTTATCATGTCACGGGCAGCGGTGTGTACGCTCCGTTGAATAATGGTCAATTATTTTAGCAACATGAACAAAAAGAAGAAGGAGAAAAGGAGGAAGAAAAATAAGAAGAGCACTGGCGCTGCAGGTAACGCACAGAACAGCTGAAAGAGAAACGATTTCCTATTAATTTGTAGCGTCTTGCTCTCAACGGGGTATATGTAATAATAATTGGAAGCCCTCATGCGTTCGAATCAAGATTGATCTTCTATACGCAAGTGCACTGTTACTTGAAGTGGAGATCGATCACCAGAAGTTGTTGAAACAATTGGTCTCAGAAAAACTCCAGCGAAACCATCACAATTGCACGGATACGTTGCGTCGTATATTTTGTCGCCCTCGAACAATATAATCGTTCACCATTAAAAGGATATTAAGCTCCACAAATAAGTTATTTGATGGCCGTAAGCTTAAAACAAGCAACCACTCCCTCTCGCACTTGAGATATGAGCCTTCTTAGGAACGTGACGTCATTGAAGTTCGACATGATTAAGAATTAATGAGAACAAAATTTATATTCATCGGACGTATGGTCTACATACTCGTATTTTTCTATGAGATTTTCGTAGAACATCTCTGATTGACGTGAGAAGCTTCAGAAAGATCAGCACTTGATAGTAGTAACTTAGAAATTTGTATCCAAAAGTTAAAACATAAACGAACAGGAAATGGAGAAGTAGCCTTAATGAAGAGGCTTTTACATATTGCAACGCGAATAACTGTTCATGCCATTGGGTGATTTTTCTCGGCGTATTGCATACGTGATCTATGGGTCTCATATCGGGGATACAATCTAGCCAAACCGTGGCGACGAAGGCTTTTCTGACCACATGTCACTGGGTTTTACTTTTAGGTCGGTTAATAACGACGAAAAAGAGTGCTTTCATGTAATAAAACAGTAGGCATACGAATTGTGTCATGATTAAGACAGCGGTCTTCTATAGATGTGAATGCATACACGAAACAATTTATATTCATAACTTTTCATATATTTCATAACTTTTGACATAACTTTTGACTTTTTAACATATTCATAACTTTTGATATCAAACAGTAAAAACTATTTTATTAGTAACAGTGCTGATGGTGATATTGAAAGTGGGAGAGGGGAGAATTAATTATGTTTCCAGCCACTTTTTAAAATTATCCAAATTGATCTTGTGGTGATAATCTACTGTCTTCATATTTGACTTAAAAATCAAATGGGCATTGGCAGGAAAGCCGTATCACTTCCAGCGTTAACTATGGAAGTGTCATATAGCTATGCCTTTTTATCAGGCCTTATGACAGTGTTTCATCAATAGGTATAAATAATAGGCCGACCTTCTTCAAGATATTCTTTATTCTTCTAAAAAAGCTCGTCTTCAAATGTGTAATATCATGATGTTTCATTAATAATTGTCGATTATTTTTCATTTTGCGCCAACGAAACCCTACAGAGGGTAGTAATTTCCTTTAACCAGATTTGCATCTTGTGTATCCAACAAGTTCTTGAATTTGTTTATGAATTCGATTTAATGGCTGTGTTTCATAAAAGTTCCACAACATTCTGAGCAATCCTTGGTCAAAGTCGTCCACCACAGATTTTAATGGACTTCTCCCTTTCTTGTTCTGAGTCTCAAAAGATGAAGATTTTTTTTTGCGACCTTTACCCTATCTTACAAGTAGGGTATTATTATATATTATATAATAACTATTATATATTATAGTGTAGTATTATAGTACAACAGTTTACTAACTCCTCCCTTGCCTACTTTGGAGTTGAAATCTCCTATAATTAATGTAATATCTTGCCTTTTGGTTATTTGTAGTTATTCTATTTCTGCGTACATTTTTCCTCTCCTCTTGGTTTTTCTACTGTAGGAGGTTATATTGATATTCATTGGTTTTCCTGACATTTGGATTAACATATTTCGGTCTGAAAGTGGGATAAAATTCGTAAGCGCTCGACTGAATTGTGTATGTATTATTACCCCTACTCCGTTGAGATGGTCGGGATCGTCGTCACCAGAATGATAGAACGTTATTATGGATTTGATAATGCCGACGCTATTTACAGGCGTTCTTCCTCCGTTCCGTATTCAGCAATTCTCTATTATCCATGACAATCTCAAAAAATTTATTGAAAATTTGAATTCAATGCTATTCAAATTTACCTCATAAAACAATATAAGTAAACGGTCAGAATTCTGAAACCTCGCATAAATGTCTCATAGAGCATAAAATATTCCATCTACAGGGTGCTCCACTTTTTGCCGCGCGACGTAATTGGTGATATACCTATTCTTCCATTGTTCCTATGAAAAAAATTGTCTCCGACAGCGCCCACGTTTCGTTCCCATGGGACAAAGACAATGCGAAATAAAACGTCCACCAAAAGTCCAAAGATTAGATCGTAAAAACATTTATGGATTAATACAACAACTCAAGTTTGCCTTTTTCGTACGAAATTGCACCATTTTAGGAAGGCGGAAAAATTGAAAGAAAAATTACGCCGGTTTATTCTAAGGAATCGAAATTCGCCGCGTGTAACGTTATGTTTGCAATTTCTTCAGATATAATTGAGGTGAGGCAGTAAAAATTCCCAAGGTACGGAAGCGTAGTAGAAAAAGTTGTTATTGTTGTTATTATTATTGTGATACCAGAAAAAATAACAATAAAATTAATCTCACTCGTGCATCTCACATCTTTGCAAATATTTACTGGGAAAACGGGCCACGACATTAATGTCACAAACAAAATTTTATTTGAGGGATAACGCGCGAGAAAGAAGAAAAGAGCGATGAGAGAGATACATGAGAGGGAATAACAAAATGTAGAACGTTGATTTGCGGTAGTAGGAACCAGAATGTAACAAATTGTATTGAAAATGATTTATACCATTTCGGTACGAACAAAACTGAGGACTATGGCTTACAGATATTTTTACCTTTAAATTGTGCGCTTGAAAAGATGAATGCTTTATTTTTTAGTCCAAAATCAGATATAGATAGGATCGATTCTTAATCAGGCGGCTATCATTTTCCTATATGCATATTCATAATAGGATATAGCCGAACTATTTCTCTGAAAGCATTATACCGAAGAGATAGATAGCCGGTGACATTTGACAAGCCTTTGAATAGATTTAAGAAACGTAAAAGAATTCTTCAATAACAATGGGCTGACATAAGCAGCGTATACTATATCTGTAATCTGTTGTGTTGCGATAAGTGATATGAAAGAGAAAGACTTTATGCTAATGGATTATTTTTCTACTCTTTCGTGATAGCATGAGGAGAGACAGGCTTTCTTTTCTACGATGTGGATTAACGTGGAAATTTTTTTCGACAAATTGAAATTAGATTGACGAAATGAAAATAACTGAAAGGATGGAAACTGTGAATCTACGATATTATAGGAGAAATTTCATTCATAACCCGGATCTTCTGTGACCAGAAATAATGAAACCTACCGACACTTCGAAGGTCGCTAGATACAATTTCAAAAATCTACTCCGCAAAGTGACGTTTAATTGCGAAGACATATGTTCCGAACATCGTAAAATCCCCAATTAGCAGCCAATTAATTTTTTCCAATGGACTTTTATTGGGCTCGTTTATTACGTTACATTGTGCAATTATATGTTCTGTCTTCGCCACGCTTCTTAATTCGAGCAATAAAATTCACAATACGTGAACCAAAAAAAGCATTGGTTAGAGCCATAAATAATTGTCAAGGATTTACAAGTTCATTTTTCTTGATCATGACATCCTAGATGAAGAAATTGCGAAACTGACACGTTCGTGTATTGTTTCCTTTTTAAACAATCGAGGGCGAACGTTGCAAAATTTTGAGAATACGTCATACGATATTGCTCAAGAGTTATTAATGAGTAATTTATCAGTGTTGTGCTATTACACTGATCCCTACAGGATTTATTCCAACTGTTAATTCAAGCAGATTTGGTACGAAAAAGGATAATCGTCCTTCAGTCTCTTACGTAAAACGAATTCATTAGTGAAATCGTAGCATTAAATTAGGTATATTAACTCAACGGAAAGCTGTAACAATTTCTCATTTGTCCTAGTCCTTAATAACCATGGTTAGATTTACAAGATTTATGAATTCCTAAACGGCATTTACTGTCTCTTCTTGAAAAACTAGTTGAACATATGGTAGTAGTCTGTGGGTGAAACATCGGGGGAGTGTTACTGCTAAAAAATATTTCAGATGTAAAGTTCACTATTCTCTCTCCAAAGCTTGCGAGAGGACAATACAATATGTTTAATATCCTTCTGCAAAATTCACTTCAACCGCCGAGGAAATTTACTCGCTTTACGCCTTGCATTGTCCACATACACTGACCATGACTTTCTTCGGGTGGAGTTTTAATGTGGTTTTGGCATATGTTTCGGTGTGACTTTCACAAGTTATGCCTTCTCCGAACGGTATAGTTATCCTTTTGGTCACTACCGGCAAGGTGACGTCATAGAAAGCCTAAATATATTAAAATAGTTTCAAATGTAGTTAGGGCAAGCTTGCATGCAAGTGAATTATTGTTGACGGAAGTTTGATATCAAATGTAAAAAGATATGAAGTGTCTCAAACGATCCACGTTATACATATTACCGTCGTTATTTCAAAACACTTTATTTCATTCATTAAGTTTTGGATTTCATTACTTAGATTGGTGCGGGTGAAAGAAAAATTTTGGCTTTAACTGGGTAACACTACAGCAATGGGTAGACGCTTATGAAGTTATCAAATTTGAGGTGATATTTTAAGGTAATTTTTCATTTCTGTTCGGAGGTGCCTCCTTCATTACATGTCAGTAGTAAAGTTTGTGCTTTGTGAACAATCGTCAAGCTTGTATATAATGTTGAAGTTTTTGGTACATTTCAGTTGGTTTCATTTTCAAAACGACACTAGTAAATATTTTGCAGTTTTATTTCTTAAGCATATGTATGTAGGAATCGTCACATATCAATGGTAGAATTTATACCGAGTGAAAACTAAAACTGCATATAATGTAGCTACTCAGTTCTCATTTTCAACAAAGTTTTACAAAACATCTTCAAGAATGAATCCAAGTTGGTATTTTCCAGTTTCGTTCATCGAGTACGAGTAGTTGTTACAATCTTCATTGAGTACCAGTATCATTTTTTCCATATTATTTACAATAGCGTCTAATATGCTGTTTTCAAGTTTACCTTTGTGACTTTTAAGTCGACGTTTCTATCGCAGTAATTCGAATCAAGGAGTCCGCATAGACGCAATGCAAAAGTCCCATATACACACATACGACAATAGAAAATAAGTCTCTTGGTTTAGAATATTCAAGGTGAGCATTTGTCGTTTGAATCTGCTCATTGTGTTGTTAAAATGTCGTTTTGCGAAACCCCTCTCTAGTCCGCGCGCACTCGTTTGCAATATCTTGAAAACAAAGAGATAATGCTCGCCTCGAAGACGTCTGGTAATTTACAATTATGTAAATGGAGGCATTAATTCGTGAACTTGCTATAGCCACTTTGTGTTTGTTAGGCTGTTATATCTTTCCTCCAACAATTTCGCAACCATTAGACAAGCATTGCTGCTATATATAACGGCTCTGGAGAAGATAAAGACACCGACTGTAAATGGTTTATGCGTTGCCCTTGACATATACGGGGTGGCTCTGAGAAAACAATAAATCTTGTATTTTGTAAAACCATTGTGATGCCGGTATAGATGTAGATCTATACATCTCTCATCTTTTTTTGATCTTTTCAAAGTCCTTGGTGCTTGTGCAAAGTGTAAGTGTGTTTTTATCACATATACGATGAGTTTGTAGAACAACAAACTCTTTTTGTAATATTTAATGTCACATTCAATTGCAGTATTCTTTTGGCACGTTTCATTTTTGGGTCTTACTATCTTCTGAATAGCAGGATCAAATTACAAAAGAAAATTGGGTAATTAAATCGGATTAAATAGCATATTTTCAAAAAATTATAACATTTTTTACCCAATTTAAAGTTCTGCTGACTTTGGTGATACCTGCCCCCATGTTCATGAGGGTATGTTCAGCCAAGGTAATGCATTTATCTGGGTAGATTCGGCTTCATTGCCTTTCAATCCCTAATTTCCAGCTTCTCCTATTTTCCTAATCTTCTAGGTCCTAATTCTGTTTTTCACCTATCCACGTTGCTTTTGGCCTTTCACTTTTTTTTCTTTCAGTTGGTATCCATTTCATAATTTGTTTGAGGATGCGTCCCTTATTTATCCCTTCGACATTGTACCATATTAATTGCCTTTTATTGTATTTCATCATTTAATATTATGATGACTTCCATGTGCTCTCTGTTGTATTTATTTTTAGTCTTGATTTACTACCTAATCTTCGCCAGAATTCCACATCTAGCACTGATGTACGGCGTTCTCGGATTTTGTTTATTTTTCATGTTTCACATCCATAGAGGAGTATGCTTTTGAAGGATGTATCATATATTAGGTGCTTACGCCCCCAAGATATTTGTTGAGACGATATAATGGAGTTCAGGCAGCCAACTATCTTTTCTTTTCATAATTCGATGAACTAGCTCATTTTGTGAGCGGCCTTTTTTCTCTATTTTTGTCCCTAGTTATGTGTAGATTACTTATACAGATTTTTGTTATATTTATTTTGTGGAGTTGTGTCTGTAAAGTGAAAATTGGTGTTAATTAAATATTTTCCATTTCGTCTAGTGTTATTCAACAAAAGCCAAGTATTTTGGCATAGTTCTATTCCATTATAATTTTTTGTATAGGTTATACTTAATAAGTGTTTACAATCTTGTCTCCTTCTGACAAATTAGGCCATGTTTCACTGCATAAATACGTCAAAATCTGATGGGAATTTCGTAACATCTCGTTAATGCAGGTTTTCTCGACGGTTTCAGTTCGTTCTTATGATAATGAACATGTTTTAAAATAGAAAAAGTGTATTACTCTCAACAGTAAATTTGCAGCAAATATATTCGACATCAAACTGGGATTCTAAAAAAGAAATATCTTTTTTGTTAAATTTTATTTAGATTTTTATATAAAAAAGAAAATATATTTTAATTTCCAATAAATGATGACCAACTATTCTATTTGTAACATCAAGCTGATAGATTCGGATCCAAATAGACCCGGAAAATGCGAAAATCCCGAATCTTCCCTCTCCGAGAGTGAGAAGAAAAAGGTTACAATTGGTGTTCTTCGTATTTTTAGGGGTTCTTTTTGAGTAAATAAAGACAAACTGTGCTACTTTGGGCCTTTGAGTGATTTGAAAAAAAATTAAGTACCCCTAATTTTCCTTCTTATGGGAGTGATAAATATGAGTAAAATCTAATTAATCATGTCCAAAAAGCTGGAATTTTAAATTTGGCTTAGGCTCCATAATGGCTCAGAAAAGTACTATAACTCCAAAAACAATATTTTTGGTTTTAAAATTGTTACAGAAGTTTGTAAAATGAGATTGAGTACGGGTTGTGTGGCGTCTGAAAAAGCCACATTGTGTGGCATTTTCTCTTTGGAAAGAGAAAAGTATTGTGATCTGAAAATGTTTTGGACTCTAAAATCCATATTGGAAGGAAAACCTGAAAAATATAAAAATTATCTTTTATTGCTCTTGCTCATTTTCTGCTGTCCACACAATAATGTTTACTTGCCTATTGCTTCATTGCTAAGGTATCTAATCATGTTTTCGATTCATCCAATACTTACAAATTAATGGTATAATTACACGCTAGAGGAAATGGCAGATTGTATCACAGATACTAATTTTGAGACACACATAAATAATAGTTAACTTGGACGTTATCAACAGATAGTTTAGATTAGCATAAAGATACAAGTTCTACAGTTGAAAACGATTATTACATATGGAGTGTTCAATCAGAGATTATCAGAGGAGTACGTAACAGAAAAATTCATTTATTGTAACTCCATATCAAAGTACTTCAAACTAGTATCCTTAATTTGCAGAGTTAAACGAGAAATGATTTGCATAATAACGAACACTCGCATTTGAAACTACAATTACGTACTCTGCATTAATTTTGCACAAGTAAGGGGCCCTTCATTGTGTGATTTACATAACGATAATGGCCTATTATCATGAACGCACCTAAAATCTGGTTGGTATCTTCTTACCATTACTAAAAATTGTACAAATAAACAACAGACGGCTATATTGCCTGTGAATACTTAATTATAACGTGGCGTTGCAATGATGGAATGAGTTGGTATAGCTACAAATTTTAATAAACTCTTATCATATCTTAATGAAGGATAATCAAAAATTTTTAATACTTGTTGAACGTCGAATACCCATCATTACCAGCTAATTCTAAATTTTATCTTGCTCGAGATACTATGCAGCTCGTCTTCCTGGACTCTATACGGAATACTAATCAGGACTTATTTGCACACAGTGCGTTGGTAAATTAAATGTCATTATATCGATCGTTTCATTAATCAACTGCGAGATTATTTCATACATTATTTTTTTAGGTTGCAAGGCTTCCGTATTCGGTTTTTCCTGGACTAAGAAGTTGTGTTATAAGAAGTGAATTAATCTATTTAAAAACTTTATTAACAATGAATTCATGCGTATTTGCTTACGGCTAGAAGGAGGCGAAATACAACAATATGTACAGTAAAATATTTCACTGCGGCACATAATTTAGTATTAATGTCATCAATAAATTTATAACTCGGACGATACTTATATGAGTTTTGTTAATAGCGCCCCTGGTGACTGTACAACCGATTCGAGTTCGAAAGGTTAGTTATCGTAACCGGCCTAAATGCTCACTTCTGTGGGATCTTTGTTAAGTTTTACCGTTTTTATTATAAAACATTGTAATCAAAGATTTATCACTACATAATTTTCTTCAGGCAGCCTAATGACCGCGACAGATATTAAGGCGCAAAATGATTTATTCGTGCGGCAAATGCGCCATTTTTAGAGGTTCATAGTTAAAAAAGTGGGACAAATAACAACTCTTAAATCATATTGCAGTGCGTTAACAAAAAAAGAATATAACACTGTTTATTTTTTTATTTTAAACTCCTATTTGAAACATCTCTCCAGTTACAGTCTAGCGCAATTTGGGAAAATACCGCATTTTACAATTTTATTCGAAACTGTCTTTCCAACGTGATAATCAGCAGAAAAATAGTGGTAATTAAGTGCATAAACTCTGGAAACAATCTGTCCTGAAGAAACCCTAAAAATGCCAAAACGATTTTTAAACATTCAAGTTATGAAAAAAGAATTTTACCTAAAAGTAAAACATATCGCATTACTAAAAGTTAATAAGGTGGCCTGGAATACAATTTAAAAAAAATTACTCTAGATTCTTATCTTCCACATCCCCCGAATTAGCTGCTGTGAATAATTTGTTATGATGCCTCATTCTTGTACAAGAGCCTGTTTAAAATTATTGCAGCGTGATTGTCTAACGGCGACGTCTAATTCGCCTACCTAGTACATCTTATGTGTTTCACGTCATATAAATCGAGACTTCATGCGGGCCATTTCTTAACTTTAGTACCTAGCAACTTCGTTTTGTTATAATTTCTGGAGTTTCAAAGTTTGGAGTAAAACATATTTTGTACGTATCACAAATTTTTTACCAACCAAATCTTTGTAGGTATTGAAATTGTTACCATTAGTAAGTATCATTTGTTATCAAATTTATGGTCTGTTTTTGTCTAGTGAGTACTCTACTAATAGTACTAATGCTTGTGGTATGTTTTTATTATTAGTCATCATGCCTTAAGTCAAAATGTGAAAAAGTTCAGAGAAAATTTTAAATATATGAGTGGCAAAGTAATGTGCATTTTAAAAGCCTAGGAAAATTAATATATTTATTGTAAAGGACATTATTTTTAAACCAAATTTTCAGGATATGTAGAAAAGCCAAGAGGCACAGGACCGCTGCTGTGCTGTATGTTAACCGAGCTTTGCCAAAATGGCAAGGGTGTCAATAGCGTGTTTCGTCCTTCTCCATAATTACTGAAAGTCACGCTGATTTGACTAAGTCATCATGGTAAAACTGCAGGGCTGAACAGTCATTTGAATATGACAAGCACATTTAATTTTTGCTACCGCGGTATAATGTGACTAACCAATTAGGTGTTAAGTTTTCTAACTTCTTTGCAATATAACATTAACAAAATTTACATACATAGGATGTGAGTGCAAAACATTTCATCCAGTGTATTGGCTCAATTTTTAACTCCGCTTGTTTTCTGCTAATATTGTTTATGATTGTTGGGGACTACAGTACAACTGTTAACATACCTAGTACCACAAATTCACTGGAAGGAGGGCATCATCGGCTGAATCAAAAAATCAGTAAGATTCATCCTAACATTTTTCAAATATTTGCAATATTAAAGTCTAAAGCTGCTTTCTTTAACTTTTTACAACAAAATCTGAAATTATATATGACCCCTGTAAAAAGACTTTAGCTGTATGTTGATTTAGACGAAAGTATATTGCTATACTTGCTAATATTGATAATATTGCTGCAAGTTTCAGATTTATTCATATAACGGTCAGTATGATTTTCAGAGTGATGCTTAATTTACGATTTCACCTCGATGGGTTTAAAAGAAATTCGCCGAGAACTGCTGTTCACTTAAACACACGCGTCGGCACAGAGCTTTTATTTTATTTTTTATCCGCTTGAGATTATGCCGCATAACCTGTTGTAAATTTCGATACGGCACTCGTTGGATATCCATCCACGGCCAGTGCCTTTGAAGTCTTTGTATCATATGTCAATCGAGTGGTCGGTTTTCAAACATACACCTTTTGGAAACGCCTTGTCCCGTAAACTTAAAAATATACGACACCTTAAAATAAGTTGTCGGTATCTCGTTAAATTGAGATTATTAATAGTCCTTGTGATACCGTGGCAGAAGACGACTTTCTCAAAAATGCAAATGTGTTGGTATTACATGTTTACGAAGAAGACCGTTTTAAAGCCGCTGGTTTTACAGATAGTCAATTCGTACGGGTTGCTTTCAAAGATCTTGATACCATAGTCTCTTACCAGCATGCGTCATATCGAGATAAATTTCACAAATATAACAAAAATTCCATGTTACTTATTTCATTTATAAGACGCTACAAGTACTCTCGAGCGCAACTAACATCAAATGCGGGACAAGAGTAATAAAATTTGTACTAAAACATTGTTGAATAAAGAAACCTCGAGGTAGCTTTCAACGTTTCTCGCTTTGAAGAGATTATACGCCATCACGAGAAAACGTATTTTCCATCACGTTTCAGTCGATTGAGCCATGGCTGCAGACAAAGGACGAACTCCTGGAACTGAAAATGCAACCGCCACTGGCGGTCAAAATGGTCTGTAAAGAATCATTTCCTCTTAAGCGCTGATTGGGGTCTTTTTCTACAGGTACGATGTCAATGGGTCACGATTTTATAACAAAGTTTATTGATTTATATGGCAGTTTTTAATTTTTATTTTTTTTTTAATCAAAAACTGTTCCAAGTATCGCACAATATAATTGAGACGAAGATAATTGGTGTAGCGTTTACGAGGAAATGTTTAGAAGCAATATTGTCTGAAGGCGCCCGAAATGTAAGGTAAAAAATGGTAGCAACTGAATCAGCTGGGTGTCATCGGTTGGCTTTTATTGTCTTTTGTAACGTGGGTAATAAAATGGTAGTGTTTATGAGGCATACAACATTGATTTTAATGGATAGTGCGCTTCACCTCTTACGACAATCATAATAATGACAAAGAAATATGTGCTCGGTAGTTAGGTGTGCGATCATCAAAACCATCGAAGCGACGTTAGCCTTTGAAAGCCCTTTATTGTTTCTACTAGAACAGACATTTGTTCCGGAAGCAATAGTTTCAATAGTAATTTTCTAAACGGAATTCGAAGGCAGACACTGTACTACTTGCTACTAAGCATTCAAAGCAGCTGCTCTCGTTATGCTGCTTTATTGATATTAGAAAACGCCTTATTTGGTTGCTTTACTCCTATTCAAACCCGTATTTTTTTCAGAGATCGTATCACGACAGTCCCAAGGTGAGGAATCGCCCTGAGATGTTTTTAATACATACCGCGGAGACTCGGAGCTTTTTCATTGGAAAGTGACCGTCTCATTTTTATCAACACGATTCAATTTTGATCTTGTTTATGTGTCAATATACTTTGTTTGAACTGACGTCGTATTGAGCAATACCCTACTTGTCTGCTCTCATTGGCTATATTAAATTTTCTTTTGACGTATTAGTCCAACGGCTTCACAATTTAATTTCACAAATCGGATTCGTTATATTACGCTGATGTTTTATTTGTTGATCGTCCGTTCCACAGATCATAAGAATGTCATCATTATTGATTTATTGAGAAATTCTCGACTTTACTAATCTGCCATTGACTAAGAGAAACTTAAGAAAGGATTCGTTACGTTACGCCTATTTTGTATTTGTTGATCATCTGGTCGACAAGCAACAATCATGTAATCATAATTGACCGTCTTACATATCAGGTTATTATTACGGAGTTCATCGAGTTAGCTCCATTTACCCGTAATTAGGTACCGGAATCGTAATTAAATTCTAACATCTTTATCCAATTGGAACCATTTATGTAAGTACGTCGACAAAATTGTTAAGCTTGCCGCCGCCGTCGCGTTTCTGATCAGCTTATGTTGCTTTCTCTTCATCACTTACCGCTATTTTTAAAGCAGATTTAGTGTCGCCATTGAGATATCACCTCCTACGTGATGGTGCTCTTTTCGGGAGTCGTAACTTCTCATTACCGCAAATGCATCTACGACTTAAAAAAAAAAGATAAAAGGAAGAAGATGATCATAAATTCCGATTTGATCGCATGGCCGATTTCGAAGGTCACCGAATGTCGTTCAAGGACACCGATTGATTATTCAAATTGGTCACTGCGGCGATTTAGTCGGGCCTTTTGGTCGACCGTCTTAATTCCGATTCGAGTTATGTTTTAACAACGAAATTTACTTTCTTCTTGCCGCATAGTTGAACAGACTTCAGTAGGTTTGATGTCGCGATTTCTGAAAAATTTCGTTATTGTTTTTGAACCAGGCAGACGAAAAGGTGAAAGCTTTGAGTCGATTTCGACAAATATAAGAAAGTTTACGCTCACTTGCTAAGCCATAAGTGAAACGTATAATTCGCTTATAACGCTGGTTTTTTTAAATTTTCTGAAGCCATGAATTTAAATTGCTGAATTGTCGAAATATGAAAATCCCTTGGTGCAACTGTTACGACAAAATTATTTTTTTGATGCAATTATAACCTTTTCTGAACTGCATTTATTTATTCCATATAAATGCTAGTATTGTATGTATGCAACATAATATAATAAATAAACTTCTTGTTAGTGACGCTTTATTCTAATGGAAATAGACCGTTTCTTAATACTTTTTGTCAGTTGTAATTTAAACTAATCAATCAATATTGATTCAAATTGTTTCTCATTGGCACAATTGGCAATAGACCACTTGAAAAGGTGCCTTTTCTGTGTTGCTCACACAACAGCATATCAGTAAGCGAAGAGTATAGTTGCGACAAAATATAGTAACTCTCCAAGTAATTCCCAACCAGCAAAAGTGTTCCATAATTTTTGATCTGGATGCTGTTTTGTCGTATTATTGTTTTATTGTTGCTGTTCAAGACTGCTGTCTTTAGAGATGAGAGAGAGAAATTAGAATTGCCATAGTGACATTTGAGCTTTTGGGAATAATTTCGTTCTGTAGGTTCGTGTTGAGTTTTGTAGGTCTTAGAGCAAAATTATGAAACATTTATACAAAACATTTTATGCAGCATTGTAGCTTTTAGAACAAATTTGATTCATAGAAGTTATATAATGATGTTTCTTGACACGTTTCACTTCAACCAACAGCTATAAAGATGTTTTATTATTGTTTTGTGAAACTTGTATTCCGTTCATTCATTACAACCACAGGGTTAAAAGAGTAACAGAAATCGTAACTACAGCACTATAAATAAACACTGTAATTGAGCAGTTGCAAAAATCTCTTATAGAAGACATAACGACCAACAGATCTGATTTGTAGCAGTAAAATATTTCACTTTTAGGGTGTGGTTTTTGGGTTGCACCCCCCTCGACTAATCTCCATTTCTCCAATTAACTGAATACTCTGGTTGCCAAATCAGATAACTACAGCAAGCGTTTGGACCATTTGGAAATTAACTTCATATCTCCATTTTTCTGGTTATGTTTTCGACGTTATCCAACTACTAACATGTTTATAATACAGTGTGTTTAAAATTGTGCGAGATACGTGAGGCGAACACAGTTACATTTCCTGCCGACTGTCGGTTGACAGTTAACGGCAAGTGAAGATATCGGATTTGTAGGTTATATTTCCGCACAAAAGGCTACGTTGTTTAAACAGTCAAGTTGTTGAAACTGCGCTCCGCCGCATGTTTGAATAACAAATGAATCGACTTTGTTCTATAGCACGTAATTAATGTTTATAAATAGTCCGCGCGGACCATTTTCTTATAACATGTGAATCACTCACGTCACATCAACTGGGAACCACTTCCAAAAACGAGTTTGTTATAATGTGTTAATGAAATTTTTCTTTATATAAACGCACGATGTGTCGTTTGTTTATGGCGAAGCTCTTATCTGACACGTTTTCGGTTTAGATAGTAAACGTATAAAAGGAGGTAGCTTATTGTACTTTGTTACTTTTAGCATAAGATAATGGACGACAAAAATCGACGTGAACGTTTGTAATATTTATTACTGCAACTAGTGCACACTGCACTGCCGAACAATACTGCAGCAGGAAAAACATACCTACTTGTTGCACATTCATGCATACCACATTTTCTTCATTTCAGTTGGGAAGTTGTTTTAATTTCAAAAAAAGGAACCTTTTAATAACACATATTAATATGTATTTAACATAATTAGCACTTATTATATGTGTACTTAAGTGAGCTGAAGATAAATGCCCTCCGTGTTAATTTACTGTTTAAAACATTTTTTCCAGTTTTGTAGGAAAAAACAATTCAGTAAACCTGTCAGTTTCAAGCGCGAAACTAATTCACATTAAATAATAACAAGACATTTTCGATAGGCACGTTGTTAAAATGGCATTAAAATAGAAGTGAATGAGATGCTTAAAAATTAGTAAAGCAAACCAATAGTCATTAAAACCTGTTCGTGATTCAGATTTGAGAACCGCCGTGGCGTGAGCGTAGGCCAGACCTGAATTATTTTATTTTTTTTTAGTTTGGCAAACTTCGCGTTGGCTTCTAAATTTATTAACCCACCATTGAATTATTCAAAGAGAAATTGCACGTTGTATCTATCCACTTCAAATAGGCTAA
The DNA here is from genome assembly GCA_963576515.1 of Cryptocephalus primarius. Classification (NCBI taxonomy): domain Eukaryota; kingdom Metazoa; phylum Arthropoda; class Insecta; order Coleoptera; family Chrysomelidae; genus Cryptocephalus; species Cryptocephalus primarius. The sequence continues at coordinate 18,634,642 of OY754936.1, read as the reverse complement.
AGTTCAAATACAGGTATGTTAATATGGAGTCATGAATCTGTAATTGTTGTTTATATTTCGGTTTCATTCAGTGTATTGAGATTAATTGTGATTGGGTGATTGAAAATAGATCTATCTTCAAAATAGTGTCATAGGATTTTGTTGAGTTAATGGTAAAGGCTCATCTCTTTTGCAACGAATGTTTGCTGTTTGGTAATTGATACAATTTGTATTCTTTTTAAATCTTTCTGAATGAGTGATGATCAATTTCGACCTTCTTCTGCTGAAACACCCTGTACGTTAACACACTACCCTGTAGATACCGACAATTCACAGTTCTTTCGACCGACATATTCTGCGTTAGCAGTGTTTAATCGCTGACGAAAGTATTATACCAATTTGGCGTAATAGTATCTGACATAACTTGTTCCATTATTACATGTGCGGCTGGCTTTTTTTCTATTTCTATTCATCGATACGTCTCGAGGTGGCGCTTGCGCTATCGCGAGTATGTTTCGAAATAATTGTCTTTTGATATGATTTGCAAAAAACCCCGCGTATAGGTTAAAGGCCTTGTGTTCTAAGTGATTGAGTGAGAGGTGGAAAAATCCACAAGAAGGTCGATGTGTGCGGATTAAATAAAGGATTTTACAAGTATTGTTCCATTTGCCACCGAGTATGAGAAGTAGGGCCTTTCCTAGAACTTTTGATTAAAAAATATATTGGCCTAAAAATAGTCGTTGATTTTACAAATCAATTAATAATCTCTCAAAAATATTGTTTCAGTATTGCTTAAAAACTACTTAGGTGCGCTTTGTAATGTTGCTTTTGATAACCCGTTTTGCACACATGTATTTTTTAAATAAAGATCCCTTGTTTAGTTCTGTCTCACATTATAAATCGCTGTAGAAATTTGTTCCACAAAAAGAATTTTTATTTTTTCAAAGCCTGCCTTTTTTAATTTGATGAAGTGTCGAAATTTCAGATCTAACAATTTTATTTAGTTTATTACACAAGGTGATACAGGCTGTTTTGTTATTATCGGCCAAAATATTAGCATGATCAGCTTTGACCATACCTACATGTGAATGTCAACCGTTTCCGAGATATGGTGTTTTAAAGTCACATAAGTGCTAGAATATTTTAGTTTTACAGTTTCTTCCAAAGTTCTTGAGATATCTTGTTCAATCTTCGCAGAGAGTAATTTTTTATTTACAGCTTTAGTATGTTTACTAACTTTTTTGTCTGAAGTCATTGTCCACTTGTTCAGTTTCCCACTTTTCAAATTGGTTAGCAAAATTTTTCTCAGAATCGACAAAATTTCTCTTATGTTTATTACATTTGCTGATTAATTTGCAAACTTGCAGCATTACAGATTTTTTACAGACACTTAGAGAAAATCCTATGACTGGAAGTGGTAGTGTCCACTTTTATGGACAGCAAACCCATATGTTCCTTTGTACATTTTATAGAGACACAGGCAATGCCATCAGACTAGTCACACTAAAACTGCCTAAATAAATATATCTTTCTTGTGGAATATCGTTGCAGTTGTTTAAAGCTTTTTTGAATCACCCCTTTGCGTTTTGAGGTGCGATTTGCATGTATAATGAAGTCGCTTACTATATCTTCACAATACGCAACGTCCTCTTCTTGGGTAACGAAGCGTACAAAAAAGCTTTGTTAAGTGTGTTGTGGATTAAAAATTTATCCTAATTTACCATCGTCTTTTTAAATGACTTTAATTGAAACAATTGTTTTTTACTTTAACTGTGTAACTTTGTGCAATGAAATGCAAAATAAAATTTTCTGCCTATATTAACATGAAATTGCGTGTCTTACTGGTTTCATTAATATCCGCAATATTCTACATTTAAAGGTTAAAGGTACTCGGTAAGTGTAAAACTTTGTAATCAATCATAATTATTAAATAATAAAAATAGCAATGTCACCGTTGCCGATAATATTTTTTTTGTATCAGCAGATTTAATTTGAACTCGAGTGTTTTAGTTTAGAATGGCAGTAATGTAAACTTTGTGATTTATTTATTTTATCACAGTTGAAAACACGCCTTGTGAAACTATCCTGCTTGACATGGGAAGAACTGTAAAATGGTCAACGTGACTGTCGCTTTGTTACGATTTCCGTTATTTTAGCTAGATTGCAGCCTAAGAGTAGCTGTTAGCTGGTACACTAAAAGCTCGTGTCGTAACCGAAATAAATCGAAAAACGTAAAAACTCCGATAAGGAAAAATGTCTCAACATTCGTCAAACAGTATTCGAACCTGCTAAAGTACGCAATAAAATATCTACAGCTAATGCACTCAAGTGCATGACGCAACTTCTGCTGCTTCTTCTCCTTCTTCTTCTTCTTCGAAAAATTTATCGAAAGCCCACCCACCGATTAGTCTAAGAGAGAGAAAGAAAAAAGAAGACAATTTACATTATTTATTAACCAGAAGGAGTTGTCTTGTTGTATACAGAAAGATTTTTTTGTTTGGAAAAACCACCCAGTCGCAAGTGTCTATGTAAAATGCAGATTAAGTTCGACTACCTCGCCGTTCGACAAAAAAAGAAGCGATAAAAATGGTAATTGGACGATTACAAATAAACATGATTAACTGTCGATGACTTTTAGTAACATTAGTACAATATTATTATTTACTGTTGACGTAAAATGTATCTCTTGCCGATACTAGCGGAAGCAGTGTGTTAATAATAATTTGCACGCTGCAGGGTTTAATTGTATGCAATTGTATTAACAGTAGATAACTGTAGTGATAGAAACGTCTATTTTGTTCCCGATTTCTCTGAAAATTTTAGGGTTCTGACTAATTTCTAACGTTGCTTTTATTTATTTGATGACATTAAACACATTCGAAACAATCATACATATTCAAATTCACAGCGAATTCTCTGTTTCCATCTTCTACACCTAAACCACCTACTCGACTCCGGTTCATTATGAAACGTTTTTCCGAGCTGAAGCGGTAATACGTACGACTCCTTATTTTTGCTTCATAGCGAATATGATTGGCCATATAGCCACTTTTTCAAAAATTACCTACCAAGGGCGCGGCCCATGCGGCACGCTCTCCCGTCGAATTTAACGCTTAAATAATGAATCGAAAGGAAATTGTCATGAAAAATTCCCGTGAAATGTCTGCGGTTTGTTTGTCGTGATTTATTTGTGCGTTGTCGTGAAGTAACAATTGTTTAACGCAATCATCGTACGAGAGGAACTGTTACGTTACGCTACACTACCACTTTCTTCCACAAAATACGTAAGATGAAAAACATTCTCTTTTTTCCTTGCATGTGACCTGGGAATCTCATCAGTATTGATTTAGCACATTTGCCAATTTGTATATCACACGGTAGTATTGCTTTGATCTGAAGTAGAAATGTGAAAAGTAACTTATCTATGTGAAAGAAATAGAATATCGAAAAAGAAATGATCACGAAATAGTCTCCAGTAAACTGTATTGTATTGTAATTGAGACAATTTTTTAATTGGAGCTCTGTTGAACTACATTTTATTTGACTTAACTCTTTAAGCGATCTAATGATAATATTGATTTAAAAGGATTGGGAATAAAAGTAAATTTTTTTTGTGATATAGGTTTCCACCAGTTTTAGTTCGTTTTTATGATAATGAACACAATGACATACTATGTCTACAAAACTTCATTTTACAAACTGTTATAATGCTTTATAATGGAATAACCTTGTTTTTTTATACCAAGAACTATGCACTGCGTAATTACTTTCATCAGTAAAGTTGTAGCTAACTGATTTGCCTTTAAGAACAATTTTAATTTTTCGTTACTTCACAAAATTTGTAAAATTAATTGACTGCTTGTCAGTTAGTTGTTAAACTTGTTCGTTTCGTTGTGGTGTTCCGAAGCTTTAATTTGATGAGCTACGCACCAAAGAGTAACTGCTTTTACAAAGTGTAAATACCCCATTACTAAGGGTAGTTACAATTTTATGTAAAAAATATTTTATTATTATATCACCCCAATATTTTACATATATCGATTTTACAACGAAATAGTGTCGTTAACAATATAACACAATTACATATTTTGTAAATATTCATCAGTTTAAACCAGTTTTGAATAGAGTTTTTCCCGCTAACCCCTTTAATTGGTTCTTATATATCGACTGCACAATAAGCCGCAAGGGACCTGAAGTACACTTCTTGAAATATAGAGGAAGTAGAAAGAGAATTTTCTTTTTCTGAAAAAATCAAAAAAATGAAAATTTATCAAAACCCATTAGACCTAGCCAGCTAAAATGTACACCATAGGCTTATAACTTTCTAAGGTACCTACACTGCCAGTTTCATTTTGAAATTCCAAGGCACGCATATAGAAGCAGGAGATAAATACCTTAACATTCTTTCGGTTTCAGTAAAAACAAACAATTATTTTAGTGCTAGGATTAATGCAAAATCAAAGCAGAAAGTGCAAAATACCAATTCAGTTTTCCCAGCTCAAATAACAACTTACCTGAAATGTGATATTCGCTATCCAACGAAGCTGAGTGGCAGTCTCACCTATAATTTCTAATTTCTTATCTTTCGACAAATTTCCCCCTGATTTCACTTTTGTAAATCTAACAATAGGTGTAAGCAACAGTCAGAATCTGCACAAGTGAATTTGGCACAGATCCTGAAGTGTTCCTGCCGATAAAATATTTTGTGTTTGATACTTAAACGACCTACAGGAATATATTAGTTAGGATATATTAGCCTGTATTAGGATAGAATTCAATGTAAAAGTGTAAAATTCAAGAACAGTTATTGATTGTTTAGAGGAGCGATTACATTGGAAATGTATTGGTACTAATTCAGATGGATTTTATTTACCAGTAAAAATTGGGGAATTAAGGAAGGCAGTTACTATGAGGGCTAATATCCATACTTACATTAAATTACACCCTTAATTCCCCACAGAGCGGTTGGTATCAGCCCTCAAAGCAGTTATTTTTCTTAATTTATTCATGTAACTCCAAAATTTAATGGTCCTAGACGACAAAGAAATACCTCGAATCAACCCATAAACGTTGTGTTCTTCACTAACTACAGTATTAAAATAGATGCTTCAATTCACCACACAAAATATAACTGTTCAACTGATTTTACACTAGCGGTCCTCCAGGAAACTTAGAAATAATGCCACGAATATGTCCAGTACTTTGTGACGAAACGTCGGCGAAAATTAAATAGTCGGGAACACAAGTTGTTTCATTTGGATATCTTCAGAATCTACATCATTGGTTGTAGATTAAAATCCTACTCACGTTTGTGAATTTTTCGATGTGAGAGGTGTCTTTTTGTGTGGAATTTATTCGTGCAAACATGAAAACGATGATGGTTATATTAGCTAATTCTTAATCGTACAAAATTTAATTCATACGAGAAGTAAAGAATGAACATAGCAACAAAATGGTATTTCCACGAAATTATAGGAAAAAATAAAAAGAAAATTAAATATACCAGAATGTGCAAATTAACTTTCTATTAGACTATTAGAAACTAACTTCAAAAATATTTTAATATTCACAACTGCATTTCTCTAGTTTAATTAACTTTAGTCTTAACATAAGCACAGTGGTGTGAGGAACTTTTATTCTTTAAAACTCTCTTTAAAAATGTAGTAGATATGCACATTCAAATTAATATACAATTTGATTGTAGACTTCAAACAAATGTATACCTGCCTAATTTTTTTAGCAGTTTGCATTGTATTATTTCATATATTGAGTAACTTCTCTGCTTTACCTTTTACTTCAAGTTTCATATTAGTAATGCAACGAACCTTCTTTCAAGATTTAATTGTTGATAGTGACCGCCTAACTTTAAACAAAATACAATATTATCGATATCTAAAGGACAAAAATGCAGCAAAAACGATTTTTTCTCTGAAAGAAGCGAAGGAAAAATTGAAAATCAGATATTCCAGGTACCTTAAATAATTAGAATCCTTAAACGATTTTGGTCTGTTTGTTTTACAGAATTGAGATTTTTACCACCATACAAAGTAAAGATCCCGCAAAAAGTGGTTCATTTATTGTACCATAAATCAGTCGCTATATTGAAAATCTACAGTCCTGCGGATAATATAAAGCAAAAAAATTTCCTGACTAAATTCCCCTTATTCGATTACCGATTTCGTGGTTTTTGCCGCCATTATCACAGCGATTGTTCCAACTTGGGACGAGTTCTTTTGACGGCGTTGTCTTTCCAACTTACGAGGTTGCTTTTTACAGAAAAGTACGATTCGACCGTTTTACGAAATCAATCCGAGCCGACGACGATACAACGCCGCAGATTTCGATCGATCGATCGATAAATATTTTACCACCTACTTCGCCACATATCTCACATGTCGACACATCCGATTCTTTTTGTTCTATGACTCATTTTGCGATTAACCGAAAAGCTATTTGTGGAATCGTTATGACCGGTAATAGTTCTTAGTCATTAAATGCCATTAATGCAATCGTCTTATCAGTTTCAAAGCATACTAAATATTTCTCTAACAATAGTCGTAAAGCTGATTCAATCCGAAATGTATTCGAGTTTACCAACAAGTATGGATTTGATGGTTTTTTAAAGTGGTCTACGGACTAATTCATATTTATTCCATTAATGTTTAAATGCTAGAAATTTTCGAAACAATAGACTGAATGTTATTAAAGAAGAAACTGTGCTTGTGTAAATGGTAACGTATTCCAATACTATATGTTCCGAAATTACTTTTTAATTTGCCTACTTCAAAATGAAAAGTGGGTAATTGTCTATTGCTGTTTTTGTCATAACTGTAGACTTCATTAGATACTCTGGTTGATTTCACAAGGGTGAGGTAATTAACATCCTACACGAATTTCTTAACTTAACATTATTTGTGTTTGTAAACGAGTAATATGGCGAAATAATCACATGGATTTTATGATACTTTCTCCCCACATTTCTTCTCATTAGAATTCGTCGAGCATGGAGGAGTCAGATCAGCATGAAAAATGAAAGAACAATAAACAGGAAGGAAACAAACAATAGGAAGGTTTATCTAAGGACTAGTACTCATCATCTAACTATATTCGAGGTGCCGCATATTTTTTTACACCCTTTACTATTTATCTAAAGTAACCTATTTCAATATTTAAATATTACAAAATGGTGTATTCTTTAATTGAAATGACTCTACTCAGCTACAAACAGTTGAGGTAACTTTAATGCCATATTAACATTAGTGTAAATAAAACAAGATAAACATGGCTTTATTCATTGTGAAGCAACTTTTACCTGTCAAAAATAATCAGAGCTGCATGGGTACAGTTAGAGGTAATTTCTTGAAACCCTTAAACCCGAGTTGATGCATTGCTACATTCTTTATTTTCTATGCTTCGGAAAATTACAAGTTGCCAGATTTTGTTGTCCAGAGTATCAACGTCCAAACTTCACTACTACTTATCTCAGTTTAACCTAATGCTTTATATCAAAGATGATGGACTCATATTTGTTTGAGATTTACAACTACTACAAGCAACTGCTCATAAATGAAAATTGCGTTGCATTATTTAACTAACAACCTAATAGCACGCAAGTGTTGCCCCTTCAACAATCAAGCATGAATTAAAGCTAAACACACCAGTCTAGATTACATACTATAAAAGCAACTTTTTATTTTTTATTGTTTTAATTAATTACACTAATTGATGAATTATTTAATTAAACTTACTTCTCACTATAGAATAGTTTTACTAAAGAAAGTTTGGTTTATGGACGTTGCCATTGTATCATTTCATTAGATGTGTGCCATATTTAGAATAAATCATAGGAATGCTGCTGAACTGAACTAAAAGTCACTAATAATATTCAACAAAAGTTTCTTTGACCATTTCAAAGCATTCACAAACATCAAGAATTGCATAACGTGCCTCTTCTCAGTGAAACCCGGTTAGTGTCCTCGAAAATAATTTTCAGACCCCTTTCCTGTTGTGTCTACAGACCATTTAAAAGAGGCAACGATCGTGTCGTGACATGGAAGATCATTATTGAGGACCGGATCCATAAGTTACTAAAATCGGTCCGAAGAGATGCCGCTCTTACCACAAACAACTAAAGATGTCACATAAATAAAATGGTGGCAATCCGCAGTTGAAATGATATCCAAGCGATCGGCACAACAAGCGTTTGTGGTTTGAGGATTTGAGGTAGGGATGCATTAAACTTGTGAAGAATAGTCTTGCCATATGGATAGTAGATGTAACCATTAAAATATATACTGAGGGAAAACGAAACAAGGAAAAACAGAAGGTGAAAATTCGACTGGAGCTTTTCTTCCATTTTCTCATAATTTTCACAATCGTTTCAGATTTACACGTAATGGAGTTACCTAATAAAAGGAAACTCGACTATTAGAACATTCTATACTTTTATTTTTAAACCAGCAGGCAGATAGAAGACATAAATATCTACAAAACGGCTATAGTAAGAATTTCCAAAAACTGAATTGCTGGTCAACCGTCGATTCCGATTCGTTTATAATGAAGGTACCTATTATGAAGTAACTCCAGAAACAATAACTTTCTACACTTTTATTCTTATTCCAGAAGATAGAATCATACACAACACAAAATAACCTTGTTTCCTTAATTGTATTGATTATAACAAGTTATTACGGATAATAAACCATAAGGTAGTATGATGTTCAAATTAAAACAGTGAGGTTGAAAATAGAAGAATATTCCCTAGATATTCGAAAAGATAAGAAAAAGATAAAGTTCACCCGAACAGATTTCCCCTAAACCTTAACCAACAATGACCCAATTATATCTTATATAATCTTATTACACGATTACAATTTTTATGCCACGAATTATAATTCTTATATCTTATCTGTTTAATTCGAGAGCTAACCTAATTAGATATTAATCACTTTATTATAGGAAAATTAACACGGGGAGGTTTTCCACCTGTTAAACATGGTATCAAGTCCTTTGGCCTATTGTGTGGTAACTTACAGATTGTAAATAAATGGTTGTCTGAGAACATATTTTGAGGTTCATAAGCTCAACATAAAGTTCAGGAACCCATAGGTGTGTTTAAGTTTTCTTTAGGAATAATCGCAGTTTATAACGCCGAAGCAATCAGAGAAACAAAGTTGTTTTTGTTTTCTTGACCTCCTTCGACAGTCACAGGTCTTCTCGAAATTTCGTTGCTTTCACTAATTAAACGATTAGTCAAACCGTAGGTGGTTGGGATCGCTTTTGTTTTCCCCTAGAGCATTTCGTGTATTAGGACCTCACACACTGCCGTCACTGTGCGTATATTATTCTTGACATGTAATGTGGCACTTTATCGCATCTAAACCGCTTCGCGATTCTTGAATAGCCCTCATTGCTTGACGATTGATGACAATTTATAACTATGCGTGTGACATAAACCGACCTCTTTCCCGTCCGAGCTGATTTAAATTTTTCCCTCGTCCCTAATGAGCCTACGTGTTGGATTATTTTGTTTCTTAATTTTGAATATGGCAAAGGCTTTGTAAAGAAAATCTGTACAACTTTGAATATTAATACCAAATGAAAAACAAGCTGTTGTAGCCTCGAGGCGTTGACCTACGAGTAGACCGTCTCTAGGTCAGTATTACAACGTGCCTTTTATAGAAAACGGCCGAAATGTGTAATCTTCTCGAAGGCCTTAACATTAGTCAATCATTGCTTTTATTACTATATATCATTTAACTCGCGTATTACCGATTATCAAAGGACGTTACGAAATCTTACAATTACATTCTCATTTTTCTTTATAATTATTATTCGTTCACAGTTTCACACGTATACGGAAATAAGTGTCGTTCTCTATGACCAGAATTGGAAATTGTGATAACACGTTATTACGTTAGCCAGTGAATCGCTAAATAACTTTAAACCGTATAATTAACTACGAAGGCAAACATAGGAGGAAATTCGACTTGTATTTATTTTGCTCCGTCGAAGACGGTCGGCTGGCTGTCTTCGTATCGCTCTTGTAACACTCTTTTATGCAGATCTTGCCTATAAATCAGCGGCGAAGTTTCCTTTTTTTCCTTCTTCCTCTCGTTCTTTTTTCACTCTTTACGCTGCTGACCGACCGGTGCATCTTTCTGCTCCCTATTATCTAGATGAATTGCAAACACAAATTCCACTTTAACGCATTGTATTTTATGCAGATAGCGCCAAGACAGATCCGAGATAGCGGACACGAAGCCGAATAGGTGTACAGGGCGTTTAGCAAAGTCGTAGGTACTATAATCGGGATCGTAGGTGATGGTGATTAAATCCTGGCTGCCTATGGAACCACCAATAGCCTATGGGGAGTTTTATTATTAACAACTTTACGAGGTGAAGAACTTGAAATATTCACAGAGGTGTGACTAAAAAAGATATTAGCCACGTCTTAAGGACGCTGCAACAGGTTTAACGGGTATATTTAGTAAGTTTCACTGGGTGTCCAGATTTAGATAATTTACCCTCTGGCCTAAAACGGACTGCCCACATATTTTAAAACTGGTGTATGGCTACTTAGGTACAAATATTTGGAATTTCGATCAGTGCACTTGTATCTCCAAAGTTTTTTTTAGTGTGCTCTAATAGATCCCAAAACTGATTAACGTCGTCTCATGTCATCAACCGGTTTCAGTCCATTCTTGGATTATTGTACGCATATTCTCCCAGTCGGGAAGACTATGACTATTTCAGACCATTCTGGAACTAACCGTTAGCAGCTTGTCGCAGGAACGCTCACTACATCGCCTCGAAGATTCGAGGGGCATCTTCGAAATGTTCTCTAAACCTCGTGGGAAGTCCTAATAACAAATGAAGGCAGTTACAATATGAGGCAGTTGGTCGTTTTTCATATTTAAACATATTCTACCTGGACTATGGTGTCAACGCAACTTACGAGGCTATGAATCAACATAAATTAATTAGTTTAAATAAGTTATGAGTTGTACTAAGTATCAAGTGTAAATAAATTAATTCAGTAGAAACAGTTAGTTGTGTAATTATTAATTAACCTCATCGAAAAACGGTACATTATGTATCCCAGCTAAACCAATAATGTAAATATCATTAGTTCTACGGGTGGTAGGTTATCCTTTGGATTTCCTATATATGGTCTCCATTATAACTCAGTTACAGCTTTTAAGTTTTACAATGCATTGGTTACCTCCCTGCAAATATGTCCTTATTACCCCAATTACGTTATTTACAGATGTTATCTAATGTAAGTTCCTACAATTTTGAAAAAGGTGTCTCCCTAACGTTTGAGTACAGCTTTGAGCTTTGTTTCTATTTGTTTCCAGCACAGGAAGATGTAAAAATCATGACGACCACCGACAGTGGCACGGAAACACTCTTCTCCGACGATTCTTCATCCTGCGAACACGTCTGCTCTCACAGTTTTTGTTCTGGGGATGATACCGAGGTCCCCATGGACGATTCACAATCCGTCAACAGCAGGCTAGCCCCTCCTAACATTCAACCTTACAGCGGAGTGCTCGAAAAGGTAAGGTTTTCCTATCACACCGATAAAAAGAATCGGTAACCATCACTTGTTAACGCTATAATTCGAAATTTGTCAGGACGACAAATGGTGGATGGTTGGGTTTACCACATCTGTTAGTAAAACAATTCGGTTTTCAACACAATCACTTAATAAACAATCGATTTATAAGTATAATAGTACCTATAAGGTGCTGTCAATATTTTAGTTCCCATAGGCGATCGGTGAACCTTTGGGTTGTCACCAATACAGCCATAAGGGGATAAATTGTTTTCTGTATGACTTCAAATACTTGCATAACAGTGCAACGATGAAGAATCCAGATAAATATAAATGGCATCAACTGAAAGAAGGAAGAATAACTCGGGGTTAATTGTATGAAACTCTCTTCCGTTTCGCCCTGCACGTTTCACCCCCATACTGCTTCGTCCTCAAAAAGAAAATGTGTTGCAAAATTATTTAACACATATTTCAAAATTCAAAGTTCTGCCAAACTTGAAGTAAATAATCAGTAATTTTAGTTATTTTGTGGTTTTGGTCAATCTCTCGCACTTTAATATTCGAGATATTTCAAAACGGTTAAGTGATAGAATATAGATATTCATATTAATGTCCATGCAATGAAATACTTTTCCACATGATAGAATAAATCATTCTCATTGTATGGCCAAATACTATTTACCTTATATTAAATTATATAGTATTGTTATCTATTTAGATATCGGATGCAGGATGATCGAATAAATGAGAGCTTGTTCAAACAATACATGCAAAATCGTTTTGTGCCAACTTATTAAGTAGTTTCACATATAAAATTGCGGTTACATGCGTGGAGTAAAGTGAGACCAAAGCAATTATAGTGCAAAGTTTAGTTGGTGGTTACGCTAACAAGGAAATAAGCATATTTACTTTAAACTGTTGTAGAATAGCATGCAATAAAAATAATATCATGTCCTTGTGCGCAAATCAAGGCATAAATCTTATCGAAAATTATACTACATACCGAGTAATGCAGAAAAGAAGTAGGTGCCATAGCATCTACATCGAACGTGTTTTCAATAAATGGCTTTAGTTAGTGTATTACATTAAAAATTTAATCTTAATTCAAGTGTTAGTACACCATAGTGCTTAACGAATCACGTAGTCATACTACAACACTTACCTTTTATCAGTACAGCCGAAGTCTATAGGCTAGCACTAAGAACTCTAAGATTGTAATTAATAGATTTGGATATAGTTATTTTTGTCACTGTGCCATAGCGCTTTGTAGTGATCGTGTTTATAAAATAGTATGTCATGTTCGGTAAAAATGTCTAGTACTTTCTTCTTGGAACGAATATACTTTGAAGGCTTTTTTTCGTTTTATTTTCATGTTGAATTTTTTTATAATTCTCCTATTTGGTATACATATCTATTTTAGAGGTAATTAAGAAGTGATCCGAGACGATGTTATAGTTCGCTGAAGGTTCCCACAATCTTGGATATGGGTTTGTTGTCTACCCTTGCATTGAAGTCGCCCAAGAGGATTAGCTGGTCACTTTGTTCATTAGTGACTTTTTAAAGATTATCGGGGAGAAGGATTCGTCGTATTGTTCGTTTTCAGGGAAAGGCCTTTCAGGCTCATTATTACACCTTTATACACCGTCTTTCTTCTTTGAATTTTGCTACTATGGTTCTACATTTATGGATTTGTAGTTTCTAATCCTGTTTGTCTGTTTCTTGGCTATAAATAGTGCTACTCCTCTACTTGCGCTTTCCGACTATTTAGCACCGCTGCACAACATAATGTAGTTTTTTCTTGGCTTCCGATGCAGCAGCAAAATCAACTTTTGTATCTTTAAATTTTTCCTCTTATAGTGCGAGTCCTTGTAGCTACGTTTACCCACTTTCTCTTGTCGTTATTCCTTGCCATGTCCGTCAACTGAGTTTCTTTCGTATGTCCGGGGCAAATTTGGGTACTGAAAGTATTTCAGATTCAACATCAAAGATTGTAAGTCACTAATCTTGTTATTCCTTTCATTCAAACGTGTTCTCAAATGTTCCTTGAATGTGGTACGTTCTCAACCATTCAAACGTGGATTTGATGATGTCACTACCGTACTGGTGTGTTGAAAATTACGTAATGAAATCGTTTATTATACAGAAGACGCTAATTCCATTTCGAGTTATGAAGACCTCATATTTCGCTCATCCCAAAAGTCTTTTTATTCCTTTTGCATTTACTCGAAAAGGGTTGCCAAAGAGTGTGATCCGCTGCGCGTCGGTCTTCGAACTCATTTTACGGCTTCTTAAGTGCTCGTTCAATCGAAACCGAAATCGAAAATGAATCGGAACCAGTTTTTTTCCGCGAAGGTTCTTTGTGCGACCGATGATGGCCAATGTGAAATTTAAATGTACTTACATTGAATTTGTGTTTTTTTACATGAGTCCGACTTAACGGTAATGTCGATTCAATGAAAATAGTTGACGAGGAAAATTGACTTTTTCAACTGGACGCGTACGCGACCGAGAAAACTCTTACATGACCCGTTAAAAGTCGTTTCATGCACATTATGGTTAATTTAAATTATCTCAGTAACTTACTATTACGTATGTATCGTGTCGACTCGAATATGCGCTGTAAATTCATATATGTAAGGGGAAAAGCCCTTATTCAAATAATTACCAGGTGCGCACTTCGAGGCCCCATATTTGAAACAGGAACCTGTACCAAGTATTGCCGTGCTAAGACATTTTCATCGATATTGATATGTAATGTTGTGCACATAGTTGAACGGTGGATTAAACGTGTTTTCTTGTTGGAACAAAATTCTAATTATACCTATTTATAGCAAAGTATCCAAATGTTGCCGAAAATATTACGATAACAGGGATACAGGAAAATAAAACAGTAACTTCAAAAAATCAAACAAAGCTTTAATCGGTCATTAAACCATTATTTAAACATAATCGTGAACTTGGGAAGCTTTATAACTTTTATTAAAGCCTATACACTTTATGTATGGAACACAAATTATAGGGTCATTACGTTGAAGGATTAACTGTTTGGTACATTTGTTTTTGTACGTTGTGTAGTTGTAATACTTATGACATTAGCACTGAATTGACATAAGTGTAATTAACAATTTATTGTCTTTATATAGGTAGGAAGCTCTTAGGCTACAAGAAGCCTATATGTGCCCAGAATGATAATACAGTCTTTTTAAAAGGAAAGTAAAAATAAGTGCTCAAATTTTAAAGTTAGAATGTCAATTTTAAATATAATTTCTATGATAGTAATAGTACCAAATTATTGGTTTATTCTTAGTGGGGTGTCAAAGGATTGTTCGAGAGTTCTTGAAGATTTGTTAACGAGGACTATCACAGAAATAACAGGAATTGCAGCAGAGTAGTGAAGGTTTTAAGTGCTCATTGATATATTCTACTGAATAGTTTGTTTGGTATTGATTGATAAGATGTTATACAATTTGGGTGGTCTAAAATCAAAGAAGTGAGAGTTCAAACGTTCAACGACTGTAACCTATAAATTATTATAATTAGATCGGTGTTTAAGAATTCTCTGGGAATATAGAATTTATGTATAATTTACGAATCTTGTTTGTTAAATATTCAATATACTCAGTCCATTTAAGATGTTTGTCAATATTGCCCTTGTCACTACAATGATTTCAAAATTAAGGTTTATGTTATCAATGAGTATACTTGTAAAGTTAGGTCTATTTGCTTTTGCTATTGAAAAAGATATTAAGTCGATTTTGTCGATGTTTAAAGATACTTTATGGAGATCAAACCATTCTTTTTACTTCGTAGAAACAATTTTTAAAGTTATTTACATCCTTCAAGTCTTTTTCTCAAAAAGGAGCATGGTGTCATCCGCATATGAGATTATTTTGCCATTTATGTTTAATTTTAAAAGAGATTTTATATACGATATGAAGAGGATCAGCCCCAATATCGCCCCTGGAGTTTTTATTTTTAGATGGATACTTATTACTCCATTCATTAGGACAACTTGGTCCCTATCAGACAGATAATTATCAACGCAGTCATATCTTTCACTAGATGGTCACAAAACTAATGTAATTAGCTCTTACTATAATTTTGCCACTGATCATTTGTCCTATTAAGTCTCCATTTGTTTGCAGCTAGGTTTGCTTTATTGAAAACACTTTTATTCTTGGAGTTACTAAGAAATCAACATCTTCTCACCTAAGAGTTCATGAGAAAATGTGAGCTACTCTCAAAAATGAAACTGAGGAGGAATTGAAAGAATTATTCGACGTATGTTTTGTTATTATTTGTGTTCCTCCTTGGGAGTGCTTGGTGAAATTAAGGGCCCGAAACCATAATGCACCTTGGAGCCTCAAATGGTATAACCAGATTGTTAACCAGAGAAGGAATTGACATTATCGACCTTCACCAACATCGGTACTAAAATAGGTCGACAATAGAGTAATTTCTAAATCGAGGAGTAGGCTGCAAAAGTAGACTGTAATTACTAAATTGTTGTTTATGGTTCTTGCTGATATTTATTGTCGATTTTATTATTTATTGCCTGTGTTTAAATTATAGGTAAATATTTGAATTGAAACTTTACATAAAAACGAAACTCTAGTCTATGATAAATGCTCATGAATCTACCTTGGTTGGACAAGACGCAATGCTTTCCGTAGTTGATTGATGTAATGCTGTAGAATTGATAATTCAGTTATTTGAAGGCTTTACAGTTATAAATCCTTTTAAACATTTGTTTACTGTTCACTTTCCCACATTTAGAAAGTAGTGAGTTACAGTTTTTAATTTAAGAGACAAATCGGTCACAAATTAATAAAGTTTTGTGATTGTGAAAATTTCTTGCCATCGTCGTTGTATAATAACAATAATCAAGTTTATTTTTCTATACCCCACTGAAATCAAATAACGCTTCTATTCATTTACTTGCCGATGATGTCATTTTTGCCATTTCATTATGATGACCCTCTACTTTCAAAAGGTCAGACTTTTTTAAATTTGATAGACGCATCACGATCAGGATGTCTTCCATTGAAATAAGTGAACTGAGTGATTTACGTTGTTACTTTTTTCCCATCTTTCACCTCTTATCTGGGTAATTAAGCCATTTTGTTCTTCGAGTTAATATTTTACCGTTTCATGCGATTTACCGTTCGTCCAGATTATAATATCTTCCGTTCGGGCAGGCTATATTTAAAAATATTATATGGCAACTAGATACTTTCTTTCTGTGCAAAATAATTCCATTGTTAGGAGGCAGGAGGCCGTAGAAAATAAAAAAGACAACGGTGACGGTGTAGCAATTCCGCCAACTTGATTCAGGCATGGCCACATTGGCGTCGAAGGCTGTTAAGAACTTTTGAAGCAACGGTCAACTCGTCTAACTATAAATATACCTACTTTGTTAACAATGTATAATTAAAAGCTTCAAAAGTTTCCATAGATTGGTGGTGTTTTTACGAAAGTTGATGTTCTAGTCATATCTGATACGGAGATATTTAACGGGTGTTTAAATTTGAAATCGAATCTTACTTTTTTAATGCAAATATACAATTACAAACATACAGTAAAAATTGATCGTGTCGACTCCGACGTGAAGCCTCTGACGCTTTTAACGATTGGACGAATTTTAAGCTTTGTTCGTAGCTATCGAATGGCTGTAGCTGTAGAATTATATTAAAATTAACAATTATGTTGACATCTTATTTTCTATTAGAACTATCCAAAACTGTTGTTAAAATGTCATCATTATGTGACCACTGGCAACACTAGACAGATACAAGGACGGTTTGATTTGCCCTCCCACTATGCCATATACATGCGCATACGCGACAAGGTCAGATAACGCTAATTTATCTGTCACTTTTTCTACGTTGACATGCCCCCAAGCGTCCAATAAGATACTTCGCTATAATATTCACCATAATTCTTGTTGGATACGTTCTTTGTTCACTTTTGTTTGAGATTTAAAAAGTTCTTCTGTTTCTATCAAAACTTTTCCGGTGATGTTTTAAAATTGTTTTCTGGTTTGTGTGCTGTGGTAGAGCTAGTGTGAATGAGCCTTATTTCTGGTTACAGGGTGATTTCTGATTCCTACACAATAATAGAGTTTATTAAGAACTTTTGCGTTACATTTGGAAAGTTGATTGGATAAGTCACTGATCGATCGGAACAGCGAGGCATTCCCACACACACTCACGCGTTAAAATAAACATTGAAACAACGTCGATAAAACAATAAGTCGAATTGACAACGCCCCGTTACTTACATAGGAAGACTTTAAAGAAGAGTGTGTTAGCCTATCTCGACAATCGCATCGCAAGATCGAGAGAAAAGGCGGAGGTACACTAGGCGATTCATAGTTCCCATTCATCACGATCTTTGTTCCTTCTTTTACATTTTTCTAACTAACAATCGGGTATTACTAACTGTTATCCGCCTTGCTTTCAGCTCGCTATCCAACATACCTTACATTATTTCAAAGTGTTTAGCGTTCCTTGATATGTAATTTTCTGCCTAGTTTGATACAGGTAGGGAGTTCGTTTGATCCACCTGGGGCAATTATAACTTTGTATTATTTTCTGCTTGTTACATAACGAATAATCAAAAAGATTCACAGTCCCAAGTAACTGTGTCCTTTGAAAGACATTTTGATATCGTTTGATAAAACCAAGCAAAACATACTGATTTTGGATTTATGATTGGATTTTGGAAATATGAGTGACCCAGGTGGGTACGTCATTAATGGGCTTAGTGAATCGAGGTATTTTTAGGTAAGAGGTAATACTTTTTGCATAATTGCAATATAAAAAATTATGGAAATTAACTGATTTTATCTTACCAGATTCTGAAAGTAGAAATCAAAAGCTTCCTTCCGCTACTGCGCTCCCTACCTTCCCCCACTACTACTGCTCCGTTTAGCTTCGCAATCGAATCCACGCGTTTTGCGCAATATTTAAAATCATTTTTATGGCATGTTAAACTACTTTTTTCAAGAATCGAAGATAGGAAAATTGAGATTTTTGACCTATATTGTCAGAATCTGTTTGGTACATAAAAATCGATCAGTTACAGTTAATACGTTATATTTTACAAAATATGGCTCTATTTTTTTTTTCATATTGCAATTATGCAAAAACAAAGTCATAAATTTTATCATGCTCATGGTTAAAGTAGACAAAACAAAATGTCACTTTCCGGAATACATTCCCTTAACGTTAAAAATGAACAAAGCTAGGGATGTTTTTAAAACTCATTTTTCATCGCTTTTCCGGCGTTTTCCGCTTAAAAAGAGTCTGAGCAAGGTCTGCATTGACAGTAATGGAATTCATTCAATACTTTTTGTAATATAACCAAAACATATTTTAAGTAAAATTTTAGACAGATTAAATATTTAATGTATGATTGGCCGTTTGAAGTGATGTTCCAATAGCGTAACGTAATTTTGAGCCTATCTTTGAAACAGCTTTACCAAAGTTAATAAAACTATTTTTTATGACTAAGGAAACACTATCGAACCATTGAATGAGGTTTCAATAAAGTCAAACTTTTAATAAATTTCCTGCGAAATTTCGAACTTTGAACTACACGTTGGTTCTATATGCGATTTTCAAACAGAAGTCGTTATCTTAATAATTAGTGTATACAAATGTTTCAAACTATATAAATATATGTATTAACAAAAGTAGGTACGTTATACAACTCAGCTGAGTTGTTACCATGACCTCTAAAGTGATTTTTGCATTATTTTCGGGTCTGACAAAATAATAGAAGGTACTAAAAAGTACTTTCGATGACTTCATTCCATGGCGGCCGTTATTGGTGTGGTTGGGGCTGATGTGATGATACACATTGTACGGGTATTATATTCTACTTAACCTTCCATTCGTTTCTAGTCGTAATATCTTTTAATGTACGATGTAGTACATACGAGAATTCAGATTTACGAACTTTCGATCGTTTCTCGGCGCTCCTCGAGAAAATTTTCCCATGGCTGGAGGAAAGAGAGAGAGAAAGAGGCAAAAAAAATCACGTAAATTTTGACGTATTTGAAAACGTACGCAGGTTTCGAGCCTACCTGTAATTTGGGCACGCAGCAGCCTCCGCGACTGGCTAAGAAATGGCTTCGGGCTGTCTCCGTAACCATTATAGCTAGCGGTACCTGCACACCAGACGATATCTGGGTCTTAATAAAACACAACCGGCGACTTCATTGATGGAAAAGAATGGTAAAAAGGCCACAGGTGTCGGCTGATTTGTGAGTAACATTGTTTGATGACACTTTTAACACGAGATTTGATGAATACATTGGAGTGTCGAGATCGGGGTCGAACGATCGATCGAGAGAATGTTATTCTTTTTCTTTATTGATTATCTTTAACTGTGTCAAAATATTAGGAACAAATAACGAAGCAGAAGTAAGAGCTAGTCTTCGGCCAAATAATAGTTCTGTTATGCAACGCACGTAAACCCGGAGAATCGCAAATAAATCTTTGGACAACTCGTTTACTGGCCCACACAAATTACATTTATATAATAACCGAATTGAGAGCAAAATCGTTGAAGATTTTTGTTAACTGTTCTTGAGAAAAATAATCATTATATATCTGAGGATACACTCCTTGGTTACTTAACAATGATTTTGAAAGTCGCCTCAAAGTTATTACATCCGAGAGATTTACACGAATCAAAGCAGAGTTCATCGCTACTGTGCATAAACCGTTCCAGAGGAAATCCTGGGTCTCTGTTACATTGAAAGAGAAGGATGAACACATTTCTGAATTATTTCCTCATTTTCTTTTACATGCTTGCTCCCGAAGCTCCTATCAAATCTTTTCATTTCACGTACTCTCAAATTGCTCACCGAGCGTAGTTCTATAACCAAAAATGACATTTGAGATTTATTGTCTTATGAATAAATATTTGCTACATTCATTATTCAATTTTAACGTATGAATAAACAATGACAATTTTGCAGTAATGTATCATTAAATATTTAATTTTATTAACGACAATACGACTTAATTTCAAATTTAAGTTTTATACTTTGCTTGAATCTTCTTGCTGACCTTTCTTCAATTACTTCAAAACTTGGTTTTTCATCGTCTCAAACGAGAAGTGCAAATCTGGACGATTCCATGAAACTTTTGAATCTATCAACTGAATCGAATACTATTGAATGTTTATTGATTTAAGATTCTCGAAAGGATTCAGGTTCGAGCAAGTAGCACAATTACATCAACAATATTTATGTTGGTGCCTTTTCTTCATGGTGCGTTTTTCAACTTATTTATTCTTAAATGCCAGAAAAAATTAAATAAATCAATACACAGAAAGATAAGCAAAAGCCAAGTTGAACCCCTCCTTAAACTTTTCCCAAACAAGCTCAGCTTCACTTCAGAATCATATTTTGTTGTTTTTTCGTTATTTTTATTAATTATTCACTCTATGTAAAATAATAAATTACTTAACCACTTGTCTCTTGTTCCACCTCTGTCAATTGGAACGTGTGTTGCATACAAAAAACTCACTCTCAGTAAGTCATGGCAAAAGGTTTGTATGCATAGAGGTCAAAAGATCTGTCATTTTATGGAAGTAGGATTTTACAACTTTGAACATTCATCGTAACTACATAAAGAGCTTTTTGGGTAAATTAACATTATTCATAAAATAATAGATGATAATTAATAACAAGGCCACGATTAATATTTCAATACATTATCATAAGTATAAGCAAAATTGATACTGTTTTCGCAATTATTGCTTGTAATTGTGTTCTCTTGTTTACAAGATGTAACAAAGTTAATTGTTTTAAGGAAGGCCACAAAAAAGAACCGCATAAACTCAAATGGCGATGTCTAAGAGGCCACATCATACCCAAATATAAGCTAATAATTTTTTACTCATAAAAATCTCCGAAAAAGTCCACATTGCCTACTGTTTTGTGAGCTCTTGTCTCATCTTACAGAAAACACCCTAACTCATTGACTTGCACTGTATCTCTAAACGAAACTAAAATTTCATTTTAACGGCCTGAATATTTTTCAGTCAGGCAGACCTCTTCTCCATCCCTTTAGTGGAATCTATTCCCAAACCCTCCGTGGCGTTGGTTCTTTTCTCCCATTATTCGCAGATGTCCATACTACTTTAGTTGTTTTTGAGCGATCGTGTCTATGATTGTGTTGTGAGCATCCATTTTCTGTCTGACTTACTCGTTTCTTTTCGATTTAATACTGTTAAACCACAACAGTAGGTCATTTGTGAGAAAAGCGATCTTTGGAATTTTCTTCTATTTAAACCCATATCTTCCGATTAATTTTCGTGCTTAAGAGCGGCAATGACGAATAACACAAGTTATTACTGTAAGAAAATTGATCCAGAAATTCTTTTTTAGCAATACCCGCCCGCGAAAATAAATTAGGGATATAATAATTGCTCGACAATATATAATATCCCCATATTCTGCAAGTTTAAATACATACTATACCTAGACATGTAAACACATTATCCATCCATAAATAAATCCTCGTCGTCCTCATTCTCTAACACGCCAGTTGTTAAATTCTAATCTAACTGCATGATCTCAAGCAAATAGCTACTAAAAGTCGGTAAGAATATTAATACATATCTTGTTTTAATATCCCATCAGTTGCTGTGGAATATGTACCACTAAATACTGAATAAATATTCTTAATTGTTCTTGCACAATCTTATTCATGATTTTTTCACATTACCTCGTAGTATAAACTAAATTTAAATTAGGTTTTATTATACACTATGTTCTGTAAGGTATTTTAGTGTACCGTAGATTTTGGTAACTGACGGTGTGTTGGTACTACGTTATAAGCTCTAGGGATCTAGTTGGTCTTCCACTGTCTTAAAGTTTTTGCTTTGTTTCCACTGCATGATGTTCAGTTTTCTTATGGAGTTTCACTTCTTTCCTACATATATGACTCTTTGATCCTCCTATTCCTGTTATGTTATGAATCACAATCAACTTCTGAATTCTGTCCTCATTCATCGCCATTACATATTCCAACTATTTCTTACGCAGCTTTTGAACTAGGCTTGTAATGATTCATTGGAAAGGTTATATATCCCCTTATTATTTCTTTATGTACCATACCTTCATATTTTTTCTCAGAATGTCCTTCTGCTATGTTTCTATTTCCTCTATATCCTTTTTGTTTAGTGTCTTCACCTCACCTCTAAATGTGTTTGTAGGAATGGTGCAGTTTTGTTAAGGTGTATACTTTCACTTTTCGGCATCTTCATCTGTTTCCTGCTGAAATTCTTTATTTTATTTGGTCGATTATGTCGGTTTCCTGTCGAATATATTTCGTACATATTTGAAACTGTTATAAATAAACTACACTGTCTTGCGTCATCGGAAGTATTTTTATGTAATGTTGTCCTTGGAACAATTCTTCTGTCTAGGTCATGAATTTTGTTTTTGTTTCGTCTATCTCTGGAGATATAAGTATTGGTAATATTTCGTTGGTTATGTCTGGCTACCCGTTAAATATTTGTCGTAGATATTTGAAACTATTAAATAAATTATACGGTCTTTTGTCATCTGTAATAGTCTTGTATGGTGTTGTCCTTGGAACCGTTCTTCCGTCTAGGTCAGGTGCTTTTTAATTGTTCGTTTTGTCTTCAGTATCATAAATTTTGATGATATTTACGATTTCTTTACCATATTTTGCAGTTGTTCGACACCTTTCACTGTAGGAAAGCTATGAGCTCGTATTTGTTTCGATCTACCAACCCTTCTCTCTTGATATTTAACCTATAGTCTTTTCTAGTGTTAAATTAACCAGAATGGGTGCTTTGTAACAGTTAAAACTGTTACTCTGCGGTGCTGGTACTGGGGACCATAAATTCTTTACATTATAGTACATTGAACATTCGTAAATTTTCCCAAATATTCCGAAAAAAACGTTTTAGGCGGACGCGTCGGTCGCGCGGACTCGGAGCGTGCACCGAGCGAAGAAAAGTTAAGAAGAAGAAAAAGCAAAAAGTAAGCGAGCGACCATCTTCTGCACATTCACCCATAAATAAGAAAGCAACGTTGAGAAGACACAAATCGAGTCGGCACATCGGTGCGTTTTTGTTTTGGGTCTCGTGTTCGGCTCAAGAACAAGCAAGTTATGTTCGCGTTCCCACGATCGGCGACTGTTTCGCTTTAAGGTCTATTACCACTGGGACAGCACGAGCCCACGGTATGGTGATGGCCGAGAAACACAACTTACTTACGAGTACTTGGCGAACAAATAAAAATCCTATGATAAAATACAGATGGCCTCTCACAACGCGACGCTCTATTTTGCATCTTCAAATTTTTGCTCTTCGCTAATTTTTCCGCAAACTTATAAAATCCGTAATTCATCTTTTATATTTCATCAGATTTAATGCGTTTTCGCAAGAATAATAGTACAACACTCATAACCTTTTAGATTTATATTGTAATGGACTTGGAACTTGAGGTGGCTCTAATGATTTTATTGCTTAAAATATTTTACAAAATTCGAGCAGAGTAACTGCCCTTGACAAAATAATAAAATGGAATGGATGTCTAATAATAGCTCCACACTCATTTACAGGGAGAATTTATTACATTCAAATAATCATTAACCTGGAGAGTTAGAAAATCTTAGGAACCCGAGAGTAAGTACCTAATGATGTTTTGAAGTAAAGTAAATATTGTGTAGAAAATAGAAATTTGAAAAATAACAAACGGAAAAATAAGTAAATAAGAATAGGAACTCGTACGCTAGGATATAACTTTCCTTACATACAGAATGTAATGCACATTACAATATATTCATTCATTATCTGAGAAACGACAACATGAATTATTATTATCTTTACCCTCTAAACAGCCCTTTATGTTCTCAGAGACATACAAGTTAATTACAGCAATAAGTTGATACATAGATGAGGTCAGACTATTTGATCGGATGATACCTTTTATTAACGTAGGAAGAACATTGGTTTGTGCACGTAAGTAGATAGTCTTCAGAATTAGAGAAATGTTACTATGTTGTCGATTTCGTAGAAACCTTGACTCTTCTACCTACAGCATTAAAACTAATACATACAGACATAGTGATATACATTTTTAATGTCAAAATACTTTGGTAATTATATAAATGATGGGAGAAATGCAAAAGTCTACCCATTTTTTAACTTCTTAGATCACATTTTTGTTTTATTTATCGATCAGACACAGCGCACAAAAAATTCGTGCGCTCTATGCCTCATGCTCGCCTGTACCAATTCCATACAACTACGACAACAACCATCATTTCTAATGGTTTCTATAAGAAAATCACGACTGTTATTGACCAACAATCACCGTCATTTCACTATTTTAATGACGATGTCGGTCGAGGCATGATGGCCATAATGCAGCAACGAACACTGTCTTCATTTATCTGAAGAGGTCATCAGTTTAGGATGATCTTCGAAACGGAACACACTTTACTGCGAGATTTTCATGAGTTTCAGCAAAGTCAAACGGACGGATGAATAGTTTTGTTCGAACTTCGTCCCACTTGTTAATTGGAAATTTACGAAACGGTAATAATCGGGTCACCAGGTCCATTGTGCGGAGGCAAGGCAAACATAAACGATCTCTTCAAATGCGTATCCTCGTTTGCTAGGTGATTAGTTATTTTTAATTTTTTTTTGGAAGCCTATTAAATATTAATGGTATGATAAACGAGATTCTCGTTATTGCGTCGTTCCACAAAAGGTTTTTGGTATTTACTCGGCTTTTGCTTATCAAAAAACTAACAAATCAAGTATACTGTCTACCTATTGTTTCATAATGAGTGTACGTTTGGTCTCGCGGGACCAGTATCGTACTTAAGAATTTTTCAACCGGATCAATATAACAAGAAACATTCACAACTTTTAACGGCGATGACTACTTTCGAATTTTTGTACAGTAAAGTATCTTCGGGGTAAAATTTATATAAGTGCCCTTCATTATTGAAAAATTGCTCTCACACGGTACCATTATGCAAATGAGGTGCAAGTAAGGTTAAACACCCAAAAGGCAATTTAAATGACAAACAAAACACTGCTTATTTAACGCTCAATCTTTGCTCTAAATGACGGACACCAAAATTACACTAAAGCTTGCAATAAAGTTTAACAACAGTTTATGTGCAATACTTTGACACAGGTGGCGTAAATTACGAAGTGGAAGTCTGGTAAACGGCTCGTGAATAACGCCGCAGGACTTCTGCTTTAATGGCTTCTAATAATATATATATATATATATATATATATATATATATATATATATATATATTTCATTTTACTTGCTATGCTGTAGAAACTACCTGGTGGTAATCTTACTACGCAACTCAAGACTAACTATCGGTTTTTGTAAAGACTGCTCTTTGTTTTGGTTAGGGCGTCGTGGGTGTTTCAGTTTAAACAAGCCAGTAGAGTTTTATACAACCTAAACGAAAAAGTACAGTTTTAAAAACCCATTATAGGCTTTGAGGTAAAATGGATCAAACTGCGTCTGGTTATTTTTTTCTCTCAAAAGCGCATTTTCTTTTGAAAATAAATTGATCGGAGACAATGATTCGGTTACATACACATCTAATATAAGTGTGCTAACCCAAATTTACCAAAGTTTTACTTATGGAAACGATCACACTTAATTCAAACAATGTAGTCTGGTTGTAACCATCTTCCATTCGGTAATGAATAAAAGTGTCGAACATAAATAAGAAATATTATGCTGAATTAAATCTAGAGCAGACTATAAACACCACTTTGTTCACCTGAGAATATTTCTTTCGGTCTGTCGTACATACAATTGTAATCCCTTCTAACAAAGTGAAACCTTTTTTCGTAATCCTATATTTGCAAAACAATATCGAATTTACAATTCGTCTTCTATTTCAGGGTAAGGTAGTAATACGACCCATCGCCTTCAAACCAACTACCATAACGCCTTCTACACGATACGGCGAACGATATGGTTCGACTCCCATACTCACCAGACCCGGATCGAGGTTAACATTATACGGAAGTAAGCGAAGTGTTAGAATATTCCATCATTTTTTTATAATGCATAATGCAAACTGGCGTTATAACACAAAGTATTCATGAAGCTGAAGAGTGGAAAATGTTATAATTGTATTGGCTACCATGTTGGTACACTCTTGTTGCGTTTTATATTTTTTAAGATAAAAATATGAATTTACAATTGGACACTTTTGGTAAGTTCAGGTAAAGTCTCATACAAATGCTTAGGCGGGCATTTTCACCAATATTTAATAACCTAACCTTGATGAGTCTAAGGTCATCATCTTCACCAAGAACTGCAAGTAGGATAGTGCTGCTTTACAAACTGGTTGTTTCATTGACTGGTTGAAGCCTGGTATCAATAAATGGATTTACGACGCAGTACTGCGCCCCAGGTTGACTGACGCCTCTGTTGTCTGATGGGAAAGGGCGTCATTGCCAACACCCTAATTGGACTAAAGAAACTAAGGAGTTGAGCACTTATACCTGACCCTAAAGCAGCCAACACACTGGTTAGGAACGTCATTATTCGTCGAAAAATAATTCTTTAATATACATTCGCCATACTTCATCAATTTCAACAAATTGTCTTTGTTTATCTGACATATTTACAGACATACACACTTAGCTCTATCAGTAGCTTCTTAAATCTTTTTATGAACATTGTTTATGCCGTGTCTGTTATTTAGATTTACTATTTCTTTGCATTTTTGGTTCATTTTTTTTTGCTTCTCTAATCATCCTTCTTGTGTTTCTGTATTGCCTGATGTGATGTTAATTTTTCATTTTGAATGTTCGTCCCTCGTCCATCTTGTCCAATATCTCTTGAGCCACCCTCTTCTTCATATGTGCTGGTGAGGTTTTAAAAGTCGGTTGTTCCTTTAATAGAATGTTTATTTTGTTCCATGTTGTTTCTGTAGAATTATCTGTTGATTGTATTCGTTCCATTTTATTTTCTATAATAGCTTCAATCATCTTTCGTTTTTTCCATCTATTAGTTTTTCAAAATCATATTTTTGAGGTTTTTTTCCTTTTGCATTATCTTTTTAGCTTTATTCTTGACTGGCACAACGATTGTGGTCCAATGGCACATCAGCTCCTGAATGACTCTCACATGCAAGACGTCTCACATACATACTGTTTCGAAATCTCTGCTTAATCAATATAAAATGTGTGTTTTATCAATCATTTTATCACTAAATATGAAAAAATAATATTTTACAGCTGTCTTTAGAGTTTCATTAAGAAATCTGTGATGTTAACCAATTTTTGCATTTTTCTACTTTAAATCAATATTTGCGGTAAATTATTTTTTCGTAAGTTTGTATATATGGGTCAAGAATCGCCCTGTATAACGTCGTTACAAATATTTTTATTCCTGTATGCAAATGTATGTCTTTAAAATTTTAAAAAAATTGGATTTACCACTAGATAAACAATTATGCTTTATAAAAACTTAATTATTATTTAATAGCATATATTTACAAGTTTTATTGCGTTGCATTATTAATTTCACTGCATTTTAAATTTATTCCGCTATCTTGCATTAATAATTGCTTTGATTTGTACAACTTTTTTTTTTCTGTTGAACGATATTGAACGTTATATTAATTGATAGTAATTGTTTAAGACTTTAATAGATAGCATTTTTATATTCCCATGTGTAGCTCCTATCAGTTTAAAATGAATTGGCCTGTCAGTTAAAAGTTGAATAAGACAAAACTTCAGGACAAAAGAAATTGTAAAAAATTTATGTAATTTTTCAATGTATTTGTATAACATATGGAAATTTTGAAATTTAATTGTATGCTATTTAAGAGTTATCAATTGTAATACCCCAAAATGTTGCTTTTTTCGAACATAATTTACACAGTTGTTTCTTTACATACTAGTATCGAGAAATTGCAAAAGAAAGCTATGGAATTTCAATGGCACATAATGAAATGTTTTTTAAATACGACTGCATCAGCAAACGGATTGTTGATCCGCCTACACTTGTTTTAAAAAGATTTACTTTTCCATTCGCGTTATTTTTAACACTTACACACTACATGCTCAAAATTTGACCGTTATTTTCATTAATTAATTTAACAATCAGTTAGAAAATGTTACGATTTCTAAATTTATTGAATATGAAAAACCTAGTGATAGAATATTTTGGGAGAGATAGAAAATGGCATCGCCACCACACGTTCTCTTCTATATCGCGTTCGCTTGTTTTGCCTTTTACTATTTCCGTAGGAATTTTATTAGCAAGTGTTTCCTTTATTTCGTGTTTCTCACTAACACGGTTTATACGCTTATTCATCCCTTTTTCTTCAGTTTCTTAATTTTCAGGTTATTTTCATCATTGTCAGATTATAGTTACTATCCACCTCAGCTCCTGAATAGATTCTATTGTTCTTTACATGATTTCGGCATCTTCTATGTGCATCTTTTGCAGAGATAGTATTGGAATAATGTGTTTGTGATAACTAAATTATCTTGGCACAAAATCGGATTAAACGTTCCCTCATTCATTCCGTCTACCTAATTCGTACCTACTAACTATATTTTTCTCTGAGCATTTCCATACAACGGCATTCCAGTCTCTATTAGAATTTGGTATTTATCTGCCTTTATTTGCTTCATCGCCCGCTCACTTTCTTCATATACCTCGTCTACCTCATCGTTGTTATAATCTGTTGTTGGCATATAAACCTGTATCATCGTAGTGTCAGTTGGAATAGTTGCTATTTTTATCATAATTACTCGTGTTACAATATGAATGCTTTAACTTTTTCTCCTATTTTCTTCTTCATTATGACTCCTACCCCAGATTAGATTTTTACTGTACCTGTATTTGTTATTGAGTAGTTTCCATTCCACGTACTCCTAGCAGAGCCAGTTTATTTTCCTCCATTTCATGTTTTATGTTATCCAACCTCCGACATTTCCACTTTCTTTAGTTTACCCATGTACATATGTATCTACTTTAGTTGTCCCCACCCGGAGATTCGAACAGGGAACATTTTTTCCTCCGGATTTAAGTCCTATAGAAGGCATTATGCCATATGTGTCGAAATACTTAGAAATTTAAGGTAGGACTTGATGTTTTCCTCTTGCTTGTTCAAGTTTCTAATTGACAAAAACATTTCCTTCTTGTATCTTCATAGATAACGAAGAAAATTATGCTGAAGAAGGTTACTTTGTATTTCTGTTTATTTGGGTGTTCTCCAAAATTTACTAAAACAGATGATAAATTATAAAAGATTTTAGGTGTAGTTTCAAGGGGCTGGCTGCAGATATAAATCGCTATTTTTGTCAACTTGCCGTCTTTGCAAGACTGAAATTGCCTAAATACACGTAACACCTTATCTGTTTGTTTGTTTTTTTGGAACGTGAAATATCGGCATGACTTAACAATCAAAACCAGAGTTATACCTTAGGTGAGGTTGATATTTGAGTAGGAGAGGACGTTTGAGAGACATCTCTGTCCCAACTTGCCTGAAACATTACCATATTAAAATATATTTAAACGGTATTTTAAATTGTTGAAAATTTTCCAAAATAATTTTTGATGTTCAAATGCCGAACGGTAATGTATTTATTTGTCATGATTTTTAATATTGCATAATTTGTGTCTCTTTTCTAATTTTTGTCTAATTGGAGTTATTTCTTAGAAAGTTTTTGTTTCATTACACTCCAAGTGAGGAGCTAATACAACTAAAACGGATACTAGGGACATTTATTTAACGATTTTAATTTCTCTCGACAAGCCTTAAACAATGTTAGTGTCTTAATAGGTCTTTTTTCGTTTCTTCTTCATTCGACAGGTAGTAACGATCTTCACCACCATTCGCAGAATATAAAAAATTACTCCCTAGACAGAAAGTTGCGTTCCTCGTGCCCATCGGCGTCGTCGTCTCCGCCGATGGCGATGAACTCCCTGACGTCTCTTCCCCATAAACTGAGCAACTACGACAGCCTCGAGAGCGTCAGGAACGTTGATTGCCCTCAAAGGTATACCTAAGGTGAATTTGAGACGGGTTAATTTTTATCGTTTAATTTTATTGGTAGCAACAAGCAGAACTACTGCCACATGTCCCCATCTAACAATAGCAGCCTGACGGACCTTACGCCATCGCCGTCCGACTCCGGCGTTTCGGAACTGGAGGCAGCCCTCAGGGACCGCGACTCGGAGCTGGCCTACCTGAGGCAGACGATGGAGCACAACGAGCAGGTCATCTTCAGAGTATACCAGGAGAAGGAGAAGGTGTGGGAAAGGGAACTCAAGAGACTGAAGACCGTCCAGGAGAGCAGGCTCAGAGCTAACGCTCAAAAGGTGAAACTTTAAAGTCCTGAACCTCTACACAATAATAATATATATACCTAATAACTTTCTCGGTCCCACATGTCTCACTCAAGAAGACTATGAAGTGCTTCCAATATCAACAGCATGGTGAAATAGACCCACGCGCTTTTCGTGACTACTGCGCCAAAAATTGAGAAAGAGCTCGGTATGATGAGGTCTACGTTCATTTCAAATAACATGTCTCCCTTCTGTGTTTGCTTCATATAGTTTCATTTCCTATTTGTTTCAGTTCTCTTCAGCTTAATATTGTAATACTCTTACGTTGCCGTCCGTGGATGGGTCGACAGAAGGTTGTTACTGTATGATGATTGGCGTATGTATTACGTGTTTCGGGATTTTCAACAAAGGTTTCGGTTTTTGTTCAACGCCATCTTTCAGTTAGAGGAAAGGACTCGATCTAGCCTATATATACCCCTGCCCTTGGAGATAAAACTAATATATCTAATCTGAATCAACTTAATATCTACAATTTTTGTACGTTTCAGGTGTTGAAATTAGAACAGATGCTGATGATGCAGACTTACCAGCTACAGCAAGACAAGAAAAGATTGTCCGCCGATGTGCAGCACTCTAATTTGCAGTGCGACAGATTGAAGCAAGAAGTCGCGCATTTAAGAAGCAGACTGGAGGAAACTGAGTGGAGCTTGTGCCAGAAAACCGGGGAGATATCCCTACTTAAAACGCAAATTAAGGAATGTCAGGTAGCAGTTTTTCATCAAAACCGCCAGTAGCGACTAATATTTTATATTCTTTTTCAGAACGATCAAAACCACAAATGCCAAGAGCTCCTCCAACTGCGCAACGAGCACCGTGAAGCAAAAGAGAGGCTAAAGAAAAAAGATAACATGCTGGAAGAGTTAACGTCAGCCAATGCATCCAAAGACGAAGAAATCGAGCAGTTAAAAAAGGAGATCGACAAGTTGAACTCTCCATTGCCACAGTACAGCTCCTTGGAAGCCGCAGATAAAAATTGCGAACAAACTGAAAGATTAAAGGCGGAAATAAAGGAACTGCGCGAGGAACTGTCTGACATGAGCATGAACGACTACAGCGGTATCACGTCGGGACGCATGCAGAGATCGAAGAGTGATGAACTGCAAAAACTGAACCAGCAGAGCTTATATTCCACGAACGAAGTAGATAAGTTGAAGGATGAACTCGAGTACAAAACCAAACAGTTCGAGAACGAAAGAAGGACTTGGGCACAGGAGAAGGAGAAAGTTTTGAGATACCAGAGACAGCTCCAAATGAATTACGTGCAGATGTTCCGAAGGACCAGAGCTTTGGAAGCCGAGATAGAAAGCTTAACTGTAGAGTTGGAGTTGGACAAAACCGGGCTCAAGTCGAAGCTCGGTTTGTCACAGACTATCGAATTATGATGAGTTCATCACTGCGAAAAATTAAGGGATTTTTTCTCATGTAGAGCTTCTCTTCTACATTCGAGTTAAAAGTTCTTTTGATTCTAATTCTTAAGAATATTAAGGATAGAGGAGGAACAACTAAAGATTTTTATTTCAGTTAGGTAATATAAATTCATTTAACTGTAGAAGTTTTTGTGATGCTCGTTTAATATTTATTATGTATATAGTTTTTAGTTTCACTTTTTCATATTAGAATCTTTATTTTTACCAACAACTTTACACCTTACACTTTGTTACATTTGTATATAAATATTTTAATAAAGTACATACATATTTGAATACATCTTATTATGTTATAGGCTGGAACAAGATGGCCAATATAACGTGAACTGGACTGGCAATAACCGTAAGTCGATTCCTCATAAACTGACCATATAGTCTTGTCTCCTTGCCTTAGTAAATACACATTCAAAGCCGAGATAGTGTGCAAAGCAATATCTTGAGTTGGTTATTATTGGAGCATTGGTACCATGTAATAACGGTAGTCTTCAGCTACTTCTATCGCCAGTAGCTTCACGAGGTGTTGCCAGCTGAAACACTGCTGAAAACATGCAAAATGTCAACTATTTAATATTCGATGGATCTAACACGGAATGGCCTGGGGAAAGGACATATCCTGGACGTAACAGTTAATTCCTCTTATAAGTTCAATTGGACCAAAATATATATCCAGTGTACGTGCGATCTGTGTCAATATCTTTATGTACCAATGATGAACACGAATGGAATACCCTTAGATGATTATTGGGTTGTAGGAGTGTGATAGCTTCTAATGAGAGATTGGCGCCGTTTTCTGCAGATGATTTCTTTCCAAACTTGATGTAATTTTTGTTAGTAGAAGCACGCAAATAACTTTACTAATTTGAATAATAATAATGATATAAATTAAAAATATAACCGCTTATCGAATTTTGAACCTGCAATTAAATAAGGTACAATTGATAACACCGTCATTAAAACAACTGTATATCTACTTTGATGCAAAACTGTATATTGGCGACTTTTTTCAAAAATACTTTATAGGGTTTTTCTAAATGTGTGAAATTCTTATTCGATTTGTATATTGATGAGTTTATCGTTTCTTCGCATTTATTTTCATATGTAAAAACGTGAGAGATGTAATTAAATACCTAATTGCTAATGAAAGTAATTAAGTAAAAAGAGATATTTTTCGAACCAAATTTATTTCCTAAAATAACCAACCACTTAGAGAATTAATACCAATTGACTTACTCTTAGACATGATTATGTAACACTGTTAGAAACATCAAATATTGCGTCGGATTCACTAGATTCCTTTCTCAAGGAATTGCTCCTTCAACAGACGCCTTAATATTTTTCCAGAAGGATTCTTTGGGATAGAATCCACCACGCTAATGCCACCAACTAATTGTTTGTATTTAGCGAGTTTCGTGCCGACGTATTTATGTAATTCTTCCGGCTGAAACGAGCTATCTTTGCTCACCACCACGTAAGCTCTGGGTACTTCTCCTTGAGTAGGATGAGGAATTCCCACAACACCTACATCCTCTATCCCTGGAAAAGTTCTAATAACCCCTTCCAATTCCGCTGGCGGAACTTGAAAACCTTTTACCTATAATAAAGATGATGTTGATAAAGCGGTAACAGTAAAACCATAACCTTACCTTTATTAATTCTTTCAACCTGTCTGTAATAAAGAAAAACTTTTCTTCATTGTAAACTGCCATGTCTCCAGTTTTAAGCCAACCGTCCAGGAAGGCATTTTTAGTTTCTTCGGGCTTGTTTAGGTAACCTCTTGCAACCTGTAATCCTTTGACAAGCAATTCACCTTGCACGTTAGGTCCGAGTGCTTTACCTTCAAGAAAAGGTAGGTAAGAGTACAAATAGTTGATAGTGGTGAACGTGTTAGAAATAAACCAAATGAAATTTTTACTGCTATACCTGTGGGATCATTCGGATCTACAATTTTAACCATAGTATTAGGTAATAGTTTTCCGACAGATCCTCCAAGTTTTTCGGTACGTGTCGTGTTATTAGGTGTGATAGTGACAACTGGAGATGTCTCCGTCAATCCGTACCCTATAAAAAAAATCGGTCGCTATGAGTCCCTGGGAAGATAGTTACCTAGAAAGAAATTACCTTGACGGATTAAAAAATCTTTGTTATTGAATTTTTCTATAAATCTCAGCTCGTCAGAAAATTTCAAAGGGGCAGCTCCGCTCATTACCATTCTCAAGTTAGTGAGGTATTCTGGCTTAATGTCTGGACTCACTGTCATAAATAGAACTAGAACCGACAAAATGAAGCTAACAAGCAAGCCAGGGGAAAAGTAAATTATTGTTAATAATAGTATTGTCTAAACGAGTGTAATGAAGGGTGTTTTTTTTAAATTTGACAATTAGGCTTGGGATCATTGAAATTAAGTACTTAGCTTTCGTTTAGTCAACTCTATCCGACGTTTAATTTAAAAGAACACCCTTCAAAGACACAAAATACTTTAGACACAGATACTTACTAAGTGGAGGTGCAGCAAGCAGGTGCGTTACTCTGTGATTTTTCAGCAAATCCACAAACGTATCAGGAACAAATTTCGGCAAAGTCACAATTTTACTAATATTATAAAGGCATGCCAAGACGTTTACAACTAAACCATAAACGTGGTACATCGGTAGGATGAGTGGACAGATATCTTGATAATCTCCTAAGTGGGATTTCAAAATTTTAGTGATATCAACAACTTTATTCCACAGACAGATAAATTTGAAAAAGTAACAACCGAGGAAAAAATATCTTTCATAATTACCGATTGATTGAGAGAGTTTAAAAGTACACAACCGCCCTTAGAATCGTGTAATAGGATTTTTGGCCAGATCAAGTGAATTTTACCCAACTTACTATTGTGTTGTTATTACTAATGCGGCCTTTTGTAGTTTACCTGTAGGATATGTATGAATTCTGAAGCCTGGATGAGCCGATTGAAGTATGTTTGCAATAATATTGGAATGCGTTATTTCTACTCCTTTTGGAACACCTGTAGTACCACTTGAATATAGCAGTAGTGCTAAATCGTTCATATTCGACGAGATTATGTCGGGAACATCGTCAATTTTTGAATTTACCAGTTCTTCGAAATTTATCGCACCGTCAGGTAAAGCATCATTTTGCTGAAACATATCTAATATTAGGTTCATTCTAACATAAAAAATTAAATTTTTTTACCTTTTGTTTCACACATATGATCGGTAAATTTTTTTGGGCTATTTGCGTACCTTTTTGCACTCTACTGTACAAGTCGTTTTGTGTTATCAGTATTTTTGCGCCACTATCTAACAGCTGTTTAGATATTTCATCTATAAAATTTTTAAGGATTCGAAATCGTTGAAAAAACTTATTTATGTGATTTACCTGGAGTGTACAGTGGATTTAACGTAGTAACAACAAACCCTGCATTTAGAATCCCGATTACACTAATAATGAAATCTGGATCATTTTGCATAAAAATTGCCACCACATCTCCTTTAGATAGTTTGAATTTTTTTCTCAAGGCCTTTCCAAAATTAATAGATTTACTTCGTACTTGTAGATATGTGTATTTCTTTCCAGTTATTGCACATTCCTAAAACATTTTCAATGGGTGAAATAAATCTCAGGATGTATATATCAGTGCTGCCAGTAGTCTCATTTTATCAAGTTTTATAACTTTAAATAAATCATTAAACCGTACAATCTAATCCAACTGATGTAGCACCATTGGCAGAACTGACATTATATGCCTTCAGCTGTCTACAAAATCTCCAAATCTTGTAAATCATTAAAAATTAAACCTTACTCCCAAATAACACTATAGCTTATAGATATAATAGAATGTATGTAATCATTATCTTTGTAATCTTACCGTTGCATAGTAATTATTATATGGTTCGCAAGCAGAGTATAAGAACTCTGGTATGTTGCTGAAATTGGGCAGTTGAATATCACTGTATTCACTTTTAATAACATTCGGATCACTAAATTCATTATTCACAGTACCAAAACATTTTTCCTGCGAATTCTTTGTAAATACACTATAGAACAGTCGCTTATGTAAAAATCTCCGTATCGTTGCCATTTTACTTCTGAAAGAAGCATCCAAGATCTCTATGAAGG
Source organism: Cryptocephalus primarius (assembly GCA_963576515.1). Lineage (NCBI taxonomy): Eukaryota > Metazoa > Arthropoda > Insecta > Coleoptera > Chrysomelidae > Cryptocephalus > Cryptocephalus primarius. Next base: position 18,598,137 of record OY754936.1, on the reverse strand, counting down.
CACGATCGGGAGGGTAACGATATACGTTGCGATATGTTTTAAGAGATGACAATCATAGTTGTAAAAGCGTAGGAAATGTACTAGTTGGTAGATAGGCTATCAACCTGCTTATCGCTGAAATAATGTGTTTATTGAACGTAAGTTCAAAGTTACAAAACGAAGGACATATTAATTATGTTTTATGTAATTAAATATATACGTATGCGATTGTGACAATTTTAAAGCACGTTACGCTTATTAAATAAATTCTCAAACAAATTCTTTTGATCTTATCGTTTGTAAGATAACGATAATGTCCTTTTAACATATTAGGAGATTTTTTTAAAAAGATAGTGGACATATTTAGACGTATCGTTAAGATACGTATCACTCACTTCCTCATTCCCACGTACCACCCTTCAGAATTCTTAATTGGAATGACCTAGCATAATGAATAATTCAGCTGTGTAATTTTTAGTTTTGATTAATGATTTGACCCTAAAATCTGACAGGTGTAGAGGCTCCAATTTTCGCCCTGTATCTCCAAAAAAAGTAATACTTTTGGAAATTTTATATTTTCAGTAAATAAATCTGAAAGATAACTCTCAACATTTCACTAAAACCCTTAAGAAAAAATGAAAATTAATAAAACCCAAAAATGTCCAAACCATCCGCGGTCTCCCCTATCAAATAATTCCAAACGGGAAATTTGGCATGATGATACATTGAGAATTTCATTTAGCGAGGGATGGAAAAAGGGATAAAATTTATGCAGCATTTATTAAATAATTAGAAAGTGGACAATTGGTACAGTTATAAATGTTCCTAGATGTTTTACAAAAATTAAATGTTCACACTTTTAAGAGATTGGAAAAAGAGGTGAGGTTAGCTCAACTTCTCAGCGAAACCAGGGATATCGTCTTGTTATAAATAACTATCTAGGGTCAATTATAGGTCACTCAGGAAACATTTAATTTGTTATATCCTACATGTTAAACTTCCATTACGAAATAAATACAGTTGTTATAAACGGTTATTGACACAATACATGAAAATAAACATACGTTATCAACTGTAGTATGCCTGCTTAAGTGATAAGCAGTCATTTACACAACATAACCTTGCAAACACCAATATTTCTTGTGTTAACAACACCTATCATGTTCCCTAAATAAGTTTTTCGTTTTATGTTTGCTTGCCCATTTTACATCTACAGTACAAACGTGAATAGGATTAATTATTTTATATAGTACAACTAAAGTTATACACCTTTGAATCCTAAGAGGTGTCATCAAATTAAACAAAACAGAAAATTATTGAGATTGTTAAATCTAAAAACACAACTGGACATGCAGATGTTTGTTTATTCTTTCAGAATGTTAGTTTGTATACATCTACAGATCACTTAGTTCTACCATAATGAAATCCTTTCTTTTAGCCACCTACCAATTTACTACAAAACAATTTACATGCAACCCATTAAACAGTTCTGTAAACCTTAATGTGTATTCTAATACTTTAAACCCTAACACCAAACCAGACCACTGTTGAACTTGCTTACTCTCTCGTTAACCTAGTTGAAATCAGCGGATCCAAACTAAATATATTAACAATATCCCTTAAAGTTATTTCCTTCATATCCCTTCTTCTATATACAGCTTTTTTAGTATTCTTCTTAGTATTTTTCCTGAAGAATTCCTTGGGATCGAATCCACAACACTGATACCTCCATTCAGCAGCTTATACTTAGCAAGTTTTTTACTTATGAAGATCTTTAACTCTTCTGGTTTGAATTGTTGATTTTTATTTACAACAACATACGCTCTAGGTGCTTCCCCTTGAGCTGAATGGGGAACGCCTATAACGGCCACATCCTCTACACCTGGGAAAGTCCTGATTGCTGCTTCCATTTCCACAGGAGATACTTGATACCCTTTCACCTGAAAACAGAGTAGATAAAGCAACGATAGCTGGTATACATATTACGTTACCTTTATTAGTTCTTTAATTCTATCTACAATGAAGAAAATTTTATTTTCGTTGTAGTACACGATGTCTCCTGTCTTGAACCAGCCGTCTTGAAATGCTTTTTCGGTTTCTTCTGGTTTATTCAAATAACCTTTCATTACTTGCATCCCTTTCACCAACAATTCTCCCTGTTCATTAGGACCAAGAGCACTACCTTTAATGGATGATATCCATTTTTATTAATATTTTGTGTATGTACAGAAACTTATTACCAGACAGATCTTCTGGTGCTACAACTTTTGCCATAGTATTTGGTACGAGCTTTCCAACAGACCCACCAACCCCTTCGCCGTAAGTTAAATCGCTGACTGGTCCAGTGACTGGACCAGTTTCCGTTAGTCCATATCCTAAAAACATGTTCTAAGGTTAAGTGTTTAATTTACTAACAAACGGTTACCCTGGCGGATCATACAGTCGTGGTTTTTAATTTTTTCCAAAAATCTTTTTTCATGCGAGTATTTCAAGGGAGCCGCCCCGCATATCACTATTTTCAAACTCTTCAGGTGTTCCGGTTTGACATGTGTACATGATGTCAGGAAAGAAACTGAGACATTAAAAAAAAGTTGTGACTAAACTTATGTGTATAAACGCTAAAAAAGGAACGGCAATATATAAAGCTTAAAGTGTTAAATATGATAAATAGTAACAGTCAAGTATCCAGGTTGTTATCTAGAAAACAAAGATCTTACAAATATGATTTAAACTATTTCCCACCACAACTGGCTGATAAAAGAAAATAAATAATTATCTTAATTATAAACTCACTAAGAGGTGGTGCAGAGTACAAATGCGTTATTTGGTAATTCCGTAATGCGTTACAAAATATTTCCGTAGTAAACTTTGGCAATGTTACCAACTGAGCGCCATGGCAGAGACCGTTTAATACATTAAAACACAAACCGTAGATATGGAACATCGGTAGAACTATCGGAATAATATCTTGGTAGTTTTCTAAAAATATTAGTTCGTTAATTAATCGTTTAATTTCATTTTAAAATTCTGTAACCTCGATAATTAGTTTACAGGATTTGTAGCTATCAATTAAGTTAGTCAAAATGTATAAAAACTAGGAATGTTATAATCATTTGTGGTTTACCTGTTGCTTTATTATTAAAATCGAATTTTGGATGGTGCCACTGAAATAGCATCGTCAATATATTAAAATGTGTTAATTGCACTCCCTTTGGAATGCCAGTAGTGCCACTTGAATATAACAGTAGTGCAGAATCATCGGAATTTGACTGAACAATTTCTGGAAGGTCATTGATTTCTGAATTGAGTAATTCTTCAAAATTTACTGCACCATCTGGTAAAAGATCACTTTGCTAAAATGTGTTATTTGATTATTTAACCGATTTCATCGATGTCAATATTGTCATTGTAATCCTGTTACCTTTTCTTTTATGGCTACGACTGGTATATCTTTTTGAACTATTTGTAAAGCTTTCTGTGCTGTGTTATAAAAATGACTTTGGGTTATTAGTAATTTCACTTCACCATCCAACAACTGTCTGGATAACTCGTCTAAAATGTAACAAATAAATAAAACCACAGGTATAACCCCTGTCAATATCGTACCCGGAATATACAGGGGGCTCATTGTAGTAACAGTGAGACCAGCGTTTAGTATCCCCAAAGTTGAAATTATGAAATCTGGATCGTTTTGCATATAAATGCCCACTACGTCTCCTTTTGCTAATTTAAATTTTTTCCTCAGTGCCTTTCCAAGGTTCAAAGATTTTGCAGATATCTGTCCGTAAGTATATTTCTTACCAGTTACTGGAGATATCTAAAACAAAATTTTACTTTTATTTCAAGTATATTAAGAATGTTCTCCATCATATTCGTGGATCATGGTATTAAGTTCATTGGGTAATGAACGTATGAGTGGGGTCGATTTCAAATCTTAAATATTTCCACTATATCCTTCGATAAAAATTTCTGTGAGACAAATTGATACTCACCTCAATAGCTACAATTCTAATCATGTGTCTTTCGATTATAGTACTAACAATAAGTTATTAATTTTGTAATTAGTTATTATTCATGGGGTCATATGAAAACTTATGATAATTGATGATATACTTTTATTTATATTAGAGTATCAATTAGAATAAAACGTCTATTGGCGTCATGTATAATAATTTTTGTTAATTCAGGTAAGGTACTTACTGCAGCTAAATAATTATAATAAGGCTTGATGACACGATGAATATACTCGGCCAAATTACTGTTTGGAACTTTTAAGTCACTAACATCACTTTTAATAATGTTAAAGTCACTTCTTCTAGAACTACATACTCTAAAATCCCTATTAATGTTTGTAAATACATTTTTGAATCCTGTTTTATTCAATATTAAACCTCTATTTCTAACCATATCTACGGTTTTGTTAAAACACATACCAAGCGAGCTACACATTAAGAACTAATGAAAAATTAGTACAAATCAAATACCAAAATTTACACCGTTTACGTTTTATTCAATTACGTTTGGTATTCAGTCAAAGAGGTTTACTGTAATTTCGTATGGTGTAGGGTAGCGACAGCAATGAATTATTTAAATATAGCCTGTCCCATTTATTTTCAATATACATATTTTAATGTTGAAATAACATGTTATGAATGTAAGAATTAAAAACAAATTAAGCAACAAATTAAATATTAATATGTTAAACAAAAACAAATGTAAATTGGTCGTTATTAAAAAAATATTATTTATTGTCAGTATTTTACTTTATATTTACGAATACCGAATAATTGCCATATTAGTATGGTTAGTATATTAGTATTAGTTTTTATTTTAACCATAATCTAATATGGATGTTTATATACTCTCACTTCAATAAATATTCGCACATTTCGCTAGAAATTGCAGTAACGAAATAAAAATGCAAATAAAGCTTTCCCAAAGTTTAATATAGGATTGCGTTTGTGTATATAATACACACACATATCGACAATATACAATGTGGTTTTCTGAAAAAGACCCACCTTCAATAATCATTGATTTCTTTTAAAGGGCAAATTAACAGAAAATGTGATTTTTATTGGAAATTATCCTCGCAATTTTAGATGAACATCTCCATTACTCTACATCACGACACTACCCTTCTATAAATTATTGTAAGGAATGTGGGTTTAGTGAAACCTTATATTATGGGACAAGTCAATGTACCCAGCTTCGCTTGGAGGTCGACCTAATCCAACCCCTTTCCACCCCCTCGGAAAGGTATATTTGGTATTATCGGATTTTTCTGAACCATCTGGGAGCCCAAAGTCTAACCATAGCAAATATCAGTTTCTAGCTATTACTTTCCCATATGAGGTACTCATTGCACACTAGAATTGAGATATTGGCTTTTCTGGCCGTTTTGAAACACCCGGAGTCAGAAAAACCTGTTTTTGGAATAATTTCTGTGTGTTCTATGGTAAGTTTTCTCTGAAATAAGGATCACAAACGGTTCATATTTGCATTTAGGCTGTTCCCTACCAGCACCTCACTATTTCTGTTAAAGTAGTCGCGAAAAATGGGTAGTTTGGTTATTTTTCAATTATATGAAATTCTCTCGAAATCCGCTATAAAAATTGTTTAAACTTTGAATATTCAGTCTTACCTCAATGTAGGAGTATTTATAGATTTACCTAATACGTATAAAGCTAAAAATGTGTGTGTCTGTATGTGTCACAAACTTCGAAAGATCACAAGTTCTGTTGAAGAGTCATGACGCTGAACTCGATCCACCTATAGCTTAGGATACACATCCTTAGAGATTCGAAAAATCCTGAAATTTCAACTGGGCACTGAAATATACGTGGAGAGAGAGAAACATTTGACTTCGTACCGATTTCGCTTTAGAAAAAGGTAGTTTCGTTTAGAACCAACGGAAGTCGAGTTATGTTGAGGTTCATTTACCGAAGAGTGAAAAATGACATTGCCGCATCGTCATTTTTTCCATCGCATAAGGAACTGAAATTTAGAAATGCCGGCTTTTTCTGAGCCACCTGAGGGCTCAATATAACCATTCCAAGTTTTCAGTGTCCTCCCACTTCGTGAAATGAGATATTGAGGTTTTTAATTTTTCTGGAATTACTCAAGAAGTTGAGCAGGAATCATAAACAAATTAATGGTCGTAACTACTCAAGAAGTAATTCGTAATATATCTGCCATGTCATCAGGAAGGAAATTCGGTGTCGAAAACGGAATCCCTTGATTTTGAAGTCTACGCCATAAGCATCTGAAAGGACGTTCTACTTTTCGATTAAATACCCTTTGTAACTTTTGAAGATAAAAGTAATACATTCGGAAACGTTGTGGAGTTTATATGATTTATTATTTTACTTAGTTGTAACATTAGTTCACCTTGTATAAATTTAAAAACAACACCAATATTTTTGTTTTTGACCATTTTTTCCTTTTCGCTTGTTTGTTTTGATTTGACGCATTACAAGGCACATTACATGGCAAACGTCTGATAAGATTCTTTCTTATTTTGTGAAAATTGTGTATGTTGATGAGAGGGTGGAATGTATTGTATTGTTTTCGTCAGTTCAATACTATGAACAACTGTTCCTAGAATAATTTATTTACGCAAACTAATTGTTCTTACATTAATTTATTTACATAAATTTAACAGTGACTTAATTTATCTTACTAAGCTAATACGACATCATTCATAGAGAGGCTAATACTGTTGTCCAGGTTTTCAAACGGCAATGAGATTGAATTTGCTTAAGGTCAATGGCCTCCCCCTTACTTTATTGGCACATTAAATACACAGGTATTGAGTATAATCCATTCACAAATAAGTTCTCAAAAGGACTCTCGATAAACTGAATAGTGTTTACGATTGTATTTAATACAAACTGTACAGTTAAAATCTATGAATTGTAATGTAAAGGATCTTTCAAAATCGCCGTCCGGTCAAACGTACAAAGAAACCCACAATATCGCTCACTCTAGCCAACATGGTATAAGCGCGCGAGTATATGTCGTCACTGGGTCACGTGATACCATATTTATTTGCAAGAACTGTATGTAATATATTTCTCATTACCCGTCGCAGGTAGAATCGACTATGGAGTGTTTTCGTCTTCGTCGCTGCCATATTTATTTGCTAACCTGACATGTAGAACATGCGAGTCCTTTCTCGTACTGTTCTACAGGCGTCTACAGACAGTCTATCTACTGTTTTTCCAGGGTCAGAAGATTGGACAGCCTTCTCCATTGATCTGTGGGACACTGAAGAGAACTGCTCCAGTGCAATGGTCAGTGCTTTTAATAGCTTGAATTCAAATAAGCAAAAAGACCACAAGTATGTGTGGACCCTTCTGCAGAAACTATTTATTTGAATCGATGTACTCTGGACATGACAATCACTTGTATACCTTAATTATACTTCTTATTAAATATTGTTTTTGTAGTTAACAGCATATATGGATAATGAGTAAAACACAATTAATTACAACATGAAAATTTACTAGCTTGCATTTTTTTAAATTGAATTTACTTTTTCCTCCACATTTTTTACAAAAACGATAATTTTATTATGTCAAATATTTTAAATGTTGATATTTTTAGTCGCTGATTATGAAACAAACAACAATTTCCCGGCCGCAAATACGTATAATTAAAGGAGTAATTAACGCAATTAGTTACAAAATATACAAAATAACATTCAAAGGTCGCCTAAATCCCTTTCTCTAGATACCTCGCCTTCAATTCTCGCCTCAATATTTTTCCTGTTGGATTTTTTGGAACTGAATCAATCACTAGTACTCCACCGGTTAACTGCTTGTATTTGGCAACTTTACCAGAAACGAATTTCTGAATGTCTTCTGGTTTCAGCCTTTGTCCCTCCTTAACGACTATATAAGCTCTGGGCACTTCCCCATGCGCAGAATGTGGAATGCCGATAACGCCCACGTCCTGTACGGCAGGATGCGTCCTGATGACGGCCTCTAGTTCTGCAGGAGGTACTTGGTATCCTTTGACCTATAAATTTATTACAAGGAGAGGTTTTACAACATTCAGCCTTATTATAAAGTTGTTATGATATAACAATATAATATTGTTTGTAAGGAATAACGACACTGTGTAGAAAAATATTAACATCCTTTTCTTTGGAACAAATAAGGCAATCACATTGGAAGATTAGATGTTTTGTACATTTGTGTGTGTATGTTGTGGTTGTAATGTTTATGATGTTAGCACTAAGTTGACGTAAAGTATAACTGACAATTTAAAGCCTCCGTATAAACAAGAAGTACCTATGCTACCAAAATTTTGTATGTGCAGAGAATGACAGTACAGTCATTTTAAAAAGTTGTGTAAATAAGTACTCAAGTTTTAAAATAGATGGTTTACGATCAATGTCCATTTTAAATATAATTTCTACGACACCATTAGTAGGAAATTGTTAGTATACGGTTAATGGGTTGTTAAAGGATTGTTAAAAAGTTCTTAGATTTGCTAACGAGGACTATCGCAGAAATAACAGGGATTACAGCACAACACTTAAGGTTTCAAAGTGCTTGTTGATAAATTTTTAGATTTTTGTTAAATAGCTTGATTTTGACAATGGGGAAAAGAAGTGAGAGTTTATGGATTTATTTTTTTGAGGTATTTTAAATTGCCTTTATTGTGTTTTTAATGTTATTTTTAAAATATAGTTCTGTATTACATTGATGTTTCGTAGATTAGTTGTATAAGCTCACACCGCCTCTCAAATTACAAGCGCATACTTAAGCAAAAATTCAAGGAATAAATTCTAATTCAAAATGCTTCTCGAATAATTTCATATGTGAAAGTTTCCTCCAAGCGTACAAATACCTCCACCAAATTTTCCACCGCGGTTTCAATATACCATATGTAAAAGACGCCAATGGAGAAACAAATAAGAATCACCACAAAAATCTAGAATCATACAAGAATACATTAGTCCCGTCACTTCTTAAATGACAAAATATAAGACTGGATATGTTCAAGATTGATATTAAAGGGATGTAATAACGTCATAGGTAAAATTTTGATTGCGGAATAAAACGTTAATGAAGGTACCCCTAACGTTAGTAAGTGAAGAATTGTAACATTTATACTCATGAAATCTTTAATTGCACTTTACCTTGATTAATTCCTTAATCCTATCGGTTATAAATAAGAACTTATTTTCGTCGAAATAAGCCAAATCGCCAGTCCTTAACCAGCCGTCCAGAAACGCCTTTTTCGTCTCCTCAGGTTTTTTGAAATAGCTTTTCATCACCTGAGGACCTTTAACGAGCAGTTCGCCCTGCTCGTGCGGTCCTAGGGCTTTACCTGTAGCAAATAGAGGAAATAAAGAAAATATTTTAAAATGGTAACAGCAGTAAAATTGAAGATGATACAAAACTTTTGCCTTTGGAGTGTTTTCTCCAAAAGAGTCAACTCAGCTATTGTTCGATTTTTACAGAGAACTCTTCACGTTTGTAACTGATTTACGCTACCTAGAAGATGGGCAACAAATTTTGTTACAGCAGAAGCAAAGAACTTCAAAAATACTTTTTACAACACCAGCTGAATTAGCAGTGGAGACGCCTAGAAGATGTTTAGTGATGAAACCTTTCTCTTCAACAGCTTTTATCCAAGGCAAAGGCAGTAGATCTTACTATTAACATCTTTTGCATTCAGAACTTATATAATGATATAGATAAAACATACCGGTAGGATTGTCGGGTACTATCAGCTTTGCTGTAGTGTTCGGAATCAATTTACCGACGGAACCGCCGATTTTCTCGGTAACTTTCGTGCCAACAGGATGGGTTGTTACCAGTGGTGATGTCTCTGTAAGACCATACCCTAAAGGAAAAGATGTGATGAAGTCATCGAGTAATCCTTGAACTTTTTATTACATTAAAGATGAGAAAAACAAACAAGTGACACACACATGATACGCTAATTACCTAAAGCGTACCAATTTCATAAAACGTTACGTTTCTTCGAGATGTCCACAGACTTAATTGACAAGTTCTTACATTTCTTTTGATAAATCAAAACCTAACAAAATGGTAATTACCCTAAATTCATTTTATCTGCCACCATGTGATCTTAATAAAAATAAATTATTATATGTACAGTTCCTAATGAAACCCAGGGGTTTGCTTTGACAGTAATTTGACAGTTGACAATTTTTGTGAGAAAATATATTTGTGTATTAATATGAAAAGTATGTGAATTGAATAAGCGTTCAAATATGGAAAAATATGGTTTCGAGTGTAACACCTGTGCACTAGATTCGGAAATCAATATTAAATTTACATTAAAAAAGTAGGTGTTTAGAGATGATTTTAAAATATATACTAATAGTGTGACACGAAAATGTAAAGAAATTACACTGACGGAAACTTAGTGGCAGATTGCTTGAAACTGCATCCATATTGATGCAAGAACGATGAAAATTCATGAATTTTTAGGTTCCTGGAAATGGTCGTTAAGTGTATGCTACTTTAATTTTCAAAAAATTTGTGACACTTGTGAAACAGAACAAATTTTTATATTTTCACTGAAATTACCATATTCTGTTAGTTATCTGTCTAATGAACATATGCTGACAGCATATGCTGATGCTTTTCTTTTCTGTTTACCCAACTTTATGTGTTGCTTAAGAAGGGGTTACCTTGACGGAGGAACACGTCCGTTTGAAATTTTTCTTTGAATCTTAACTCATCGGTGTAGGCCAGAGGGGCTGCTCCATTCATTAGGTACTTTAAACTGGATAAATACTCCGGCTTCACAGCGTCGCATGTAATGAGGAATAGTACTGAAATAAATGCAAAAATATCTACGATCACTAAGAGGTTAATATTTTGCTACCACTTCAACGAATATTCCCTAAACTAATTAGACATTACATTTTTGTGTCTGTTAGACCCATTAAATAATTAAAACTTCGTATTTTATACAATTAACCTTTTACCATCTACAAAAAAATTTAAGTCATATTCAAACTTTATAAAATTGCTTGTGTGCTCTGTTTTTTTCTGTAAACTTTAAAGTGGTTATGTAGTACAGTTAATGAGTGCCCCAATAGTGTTAACTCCCACATTTTCTTCTTCTTTTTCTTGTTCTTAGGACATACATCCAATTTTCTCTCCATTACCAGCTTCTTATGGTCCACTTCCAGAATGCGGAGGTACATGGTACCCTCGTACCATCTTTGTGATGGTGTTTCTTGTGGTTTCGTGGTGTTTGGTTTCATGGTTTTGGTCCATCTTGTCCACATGGTCCATTCAGATCTTCCTTTTCTTACAAATCTCAAAACTTCACACTATTTTCTTATGTCGTTACTTCTTCTTTTATCATGTAGTGTGTTTTCACCAATTGCTCGTAATGTCCTCATCTCGGTCGTTCTTAAAAGGTGTTTGGTCGCTATTGTTTCTCCTGCATGTCATTATTGGTCTAAACATGTTTTTTATATCGTAACTTTATTAACATTTTTTGTTGTTTGATGCTTCACCTCCCCTTTCAGGTTTCCATTGTTGGTTATCTGTACTCCTAAGTATTTGACTTTTATGACTTGGTTCACACTGTGATTGTATATGATGACCAGTTTGCATCGTCTTGATTTCTTAGCGATGATCAGCCTATATGGATACGATCATGTCAAATTCTCCGCCAATTGTTTCAAACTTATGAAGCATTCGTTATAGGTCGTCTTCATTGTCTGATATGTGAAGCGCATCTTCCGCGTAGCATAATATTTTTATCCTTTGGTCCCTCGTTGAATATCACTTGCCGGCGTTTTCAACTTTTGTTATTATTTCGTTCATGGTTAGATTAAACAATATTATCTCCTTCCCTGATTTAGCACACATCGTAATTTGATTGCCGGTTCTTATTATGGTTGTATTGTTTGTGTTAAGTTCTCTGATTGTGACAATAAAACTTTTGTCAATACCTTCCTCATCTAACAGGTTCACCACATGATCTATCAGCCTTACTCTATCGAACACCTTTGTGAGATTTATAAACCACAAAAGACAGCCTCCATGGTTTTCTCTATTATTTGGCGAATGATCCATATTTCACCACCGTTAAATCTGTTTTGGCGGAAGCCATCTGTTTTTCCCTTATTTCTGTTTTAACTATTTTTTCTGATAAGATCTTTATTAACGCATTGAACATTCAATTGAATGGGGGTAATGGCGTTATCAATATGATAATAAATAGACCAGCGCTTAATGATACATTTTTTAAAACAATTTGTGTAAAGCAATAAGTATAAAAATACAAATTTCAAAGAGTCCCGTGTGGGATAACACGGTGATATTGTGCAGTTAAATTTAAACCATAGCAAACGTAGTGTTTTTTAGTGTGTAAATAAGTTATTTACTCAGAACAGTTAATAAGTGTAAATACATTAACTTAAGACCAGCTTTATGTAATCATAGAGTAGAACCCACAAAAACCTTGTAGTATCATTGCTAATTTCAAAATATCGCTAAAATTGGATATCGTTCCGTATTGAGTATGATCTAAACTTCAATTTAACAAAATGTGTATCGATATCTTTTTTTTGCATGTATGAAGGAACACATTTACTTAAAACTTTAAAAGCGTTTACGCTGTATGACGTATTTAGAGAATTTCGAATTAGAGAAGAGGGAATCTTTGCTGAATTATTACATGTACCTTTTAAATACTTACTAAGGGGTGGTGCAGCATACAAATGCGTCACATTATTGCTCTTTAGCATGGAGTTGAATGTATCTGGAAGAAATTTAGGTAACGTAAGAGCTTTAGATCCGTGCATAATATTAAAAAGCGTCAAAGTAAATCCATAGACATGGTACGTTGGTACTACCATCGGAATCACGTCCTGGCAATTGTCTGTAACGAAAAATTTAACAGTTAGTAAATAACCATAAGAATTGAGTTGAGGTGTCTTTCTATCGAATTCAAATTCTTTGAAGATTTTTCAAAAAAAAATTTTAAACTAGCAACTTCAACCATAATCAATTTGATTGATTTACTGACTAAATTCAAAGAAATTCTGAAAGCTTAATTCAACAGTTGCTCGAAATTCATTAAATTTCGTCCTTTAATTTTATTTGCAAGACTGTGCGGTTAATGTGGAAGAAGAAATGGCTACAATTTTTAAGGTACAAAGAAACAATAAATCTGGTTTTAATGAAAATATGTTAGTGCTATTTATCACCTAGTAAAAATATACAAATCAACCTGTGGGTGCGCTGTGTATAAGAATGTCAGGGTGTGAGGCTTGGCAAAGGTTCGCCACTAAGTTCGAATGTGTAAGCTGCACACCCTTTGGTAAACCCGTCGTTCCACTCGAATACAGCATAACCCCTACATCTGACGATTTTATCTGTGCATCTGGAACATCATCGATTTCGGCAGTTGCAAACTCCTCAAAGTCGATAGCACCTATCGGCAAGCTTTCAGATGCCTGGAATAAACAATAAGCTTGTACGTACAAGCAGTTGTGCAAACAATTTCTAAGCACACGTGGACAAATCAAACATACCATCAGCTTTTTTAAAACTCATTTTTTCCCAATATCTCTTAATAATCAGAATGTTCAATAGTTCATTCAACTAAAATCTTCTTTAAATTCAATGTACCAAACAAAAGATTTGTTGAATATAGCATTTATTTTGTCCACGAGTGCATTTATTTAATAATTATATGTAAATTATTAAATAATATGTAAATAATTTAAATTAAATAAATAATTTACCTCCTCTTTGATAACCATTATAGGAAGTTGTTGTCTTGTTAGATTCACAGCTTCTTGTACATTCTTGTAATAAGAACTTTGGATAATCATAACTTTAACACCGGAATCTATCAACTGTCCAGCAGTTTCCTCTAAAAATGTAAACAATAAAATAATGTGAACAGAATGGAGCAGAACTAATAATTACTTATTATTAGTACCAATATTTTAAATTGTTTCTTCACCTGGTGTACATAAAGGGTTTATCGTCGTGGCTACTTGCCCCCCATGCAGAATTCCTATGGACACCACCGCGTATTCTGGACTATTAGACATTAGACACCCTACGATATCTCCATGTTGTAATTTGAAATTCTTTCTTAAGGCTCTGCTAAATTTCACGGCTCTCGCCCTTAATTGCTCAAAAGTGTAACGTTTACCGGTTACGGCGCATTCCTGTGATTAAGCAATGTCTATAATTCGTGAAAACATATTTGCCACTTATTAACGAAAAACATGTAAACAACTTGCTTGTCATTTAACCTAAAAATTATTTTTATCGAATACTTACTGAGGCAATTTTATCATGATATTTTATCATACTCGAAGAAATCAGCTCCGTTATACTTATATCTGGTACAATTATATCACTGCAGTCACTTTTGAAAACATTCGGATCATCCATTCTTCCAGGTTTTGTTGAAAGGGGACTTTCTCGTTTGAACCCACTGTTTCGAACGCTTTTCCATACTGTTCTTCGCAATGCTGCCTTAAGGAAAAGCATGATTGATCTATATCTGTAGTCTAGAATCACTGCTGGTTTCGTAAAAAATGTGTATTCAACAAAATACTTTATTTAAAATACAATTAGATAACGCGAACTGATAATGAGCAGAGGTTAAAAAACACAAGTCAGTATTTAATACATAGCAATTAAAAATAAAATATTATCTAAAAATCTACCGGTTCGTTGTTTGTCATTGTTAAAAATTACTTTTATAACGTAAGTTTCTATATAATTAGATATTTACTTATATTTGTAGATATACTGTTCCGCACAAGTAATCCACGTTTAATTCTAATTTTATTTGCCTCTCTGATAAATCTTACAAATATAAAGTTTCTGCTCTTATCTTTATGACTGCATTTTTTGTTTCTAATTTTGTTTTAAGTGTTTTAAGCCGTGCGTATTACAATTTTCAGTTTGTGGAAATATCGATCGCTTATCTTTCGAGATAGGTATTTTTATATGTTCAAAATCCTTAGTACCTCTGAACAATGATTACACATTTAGATAGGTGCAAGTAATTTAGAAAACTTTAGAAAAATTTATGTGGTTAAAATTTTTCTATTATTGCTGCATAAGTAATCTAAGATGAAACGAAAACACAATTGCTCGCTTTAAGATTTAAGTGGACCACAATTCACATGTCAAACAGATTTTTCTGCTTATTTCTCAGTTATTCAATTTCCCAATAAATGGATTGGGCGTGGTGACCACATTTTCCTGCTAAAAATATACCCAGATTTCACCAGTGAAGCTACTACTTTTAAGGAAACTACTTAGATACATCAGAATGGATATTTTTGAGCAACCACAAGCCAAAAATAAATTATCAATAAAATATACCACCCGGATCATAACGATACATCTTTTGGCTCCAGAGATGGCTATGTGCTGAGCTAGTTTACAGTCAAACTGACCCAGCATGTGCTTTTAGGGTAGGGGTGGAGCAATAAATTTTATTTCCCGGTAATACATAAGCAATTAAATATGCACCACGTCCGGTTGTAGGGATATGACACTGCTAAGCTAGCTTGACAGAGCTAAATCAGTATAAAGTCACCTCTCATATTTATGGGTTTCTTTAATCGGGAAAATTTCTGGACACCCTGTATATTAGCCGTATGGGTAGACCCCCCACATTTGATTAGAGGTCACTGTACCATCTAGTAGTTTCGAACAGAACTTTTGAGAGAAATCTCCGAAGAGTCCGTTTGTTTGTGTAAGTGCCCTCTGTCGCAATTTTTTCAAACTAGTATCGACGAATTTCAGTCGAGACTTACGGCCAATGTTCTATCTCTCTCAGATACGTAACTAATGCAAGTGAAATAAGAGAAAGGGTCGAGAGATTGTCTGTGAATATTTGTACTGTAGAAAAACCTATTAAAAACATCTGATTATTAAACGAAGCCAAACAATAAGCAAATAATCGTGATAGTCGAAATTTTGATAGTGTTGTGTATTAGGACGTAAAGTTTCTAAGTTGAACACTTTGGGCCTTTTTGAAGCTATGAAATCGTGTGAACTGAACGAACACAAGACGTGGAGATCAATATCCGAAGTGCTTTTGTGACATTTATAGCGTATTAAAAAAAGTATAGTATATTTTTTAACCGCCAAAATGTCTAAGCAGGACCGTGGGGGACACTCGCGCGAAAGTGAAACGAACGAAGACGAGAAACCACTGAAGAAAGCCAGATATTTGTGGGAAGTAAAGGGTAAAAAACACCTAAAGGAGGCCTATAAAAACAACAATAACAATAATGGCGGTGGCGAAACCAGCGAAAACAATAACGAAGTCGCTAAAAAGTGTGAAACTGGTAAGAATGCTGGCAAGGATCACTCTGAGTGTCTCAAACCTGGTCATCCGATTTGCTACTGCATAAATCCCTATCTCATAAGAATAGATTCAATAATGGATGATCTAGATTTGGAACTCCCCATCAACAAGACTGCTGGCCAGAGTAACACTTCAGGCCCTAGTAACAATTCAGGTTCGAGCAGTTCGGACCACAGTAATGTTCCCAATATTGGGAATATTTCTGATAATAAGTCAGAACAGAAGATGCAAGACTACTATCTGCAGAGATGGCAGGCCAGACAGATAGCTCGTGGTTTTGTTGACAACACCATCAACAGCGTACTTGAGTCGTGGGGTAGCCCCTCGTTTGAATCGGTTGACCTTACCCTAAGGAATGACATCCAAGTGGAAGACGACGCTATCTTGATGGCCATCAGGTCTCATGGCTTGCAATCATCAAGAGGCACTAGCTCACAGTTAGCTACAAATAGGCGGCCGGAGACGTCCTCCATCGATGGTCTAGAACAATTCAGCCAAGACAATGTTGAAAATTACCACAAAGAGAGAAAACATCAAGAAAATCTTGGTGAGTTGGTGAGATGTGATTCCTCTGATCATCACAATGCGAATAATGCAAAGGCAGAAGATCCCATGGACTTCTTGGATGCAGCTGTTTCCGTAGCTATTAAGAAGAAAGGTCTCTCTTATGGATTCTAAGTAAGTTCTTGAGACTGATAATTGTACTTTCTTAAATTTGAGAGGCAATATTTTGGTTATTTTCCATTTCATCCACATTTCATTTTGTGTAATATAATGCTTTGGCTGTTACAAGTCCCCTCTAATGAATTTAAGCTAAAGTTTCCACTTATTTTTATATGTACAAATATAATAACAAATTATTAATAATAATAATAAACATAATTGGTGACTATAAGTACAGGTCACAGTAAATTCTTCTCAATATTGGTTAATACTTGGAAAACCTTAAAGTTTTGACATTTTTCTTATATTTCTCATACCAGATTTTTTGAACAAACTCAAAGCTATCAAAAAAGGGGACATAATAAATATGTTAATAATAACAGATCAGAACCATTTATAATACCAGCATGGCTAAATTGATTTTATAATCATAAAACTAAAGTGCAACCTGTATTTACAACTTATTTACAAAATGATGGGATCAGCTCCGAGTTGGACACTGAGTTTCTGAATTGAAACATCATTTAAACGAGAAAAATGTTTCTCATATTTCCAACGTCCGTTTTGATAACCATTCATAGAGCTGCCAAATGACGTTATTGGTGTGAGAGTGATAACATTAATGTTCAGACACTGCAGCTTAAAACCTCCTTACCACTAAGTGGTATGTTATTATTCAGTGGTCTTTCAACACATCAGTATTTGATCATTGTGTGGAAAAGTGGCAATATTTCGCTATAATATTGTGTTGTCACTGAAACCCTCACATCATTTCAAGATTTGAAAACGAAATGACAAGTTAAATAAAAGCTTTTAAAAAATGTGCTCATCTTTTGATGTTAACAAATTTGCAGGGCATTTTGTTTTTATTTTCTTAATACACCACACATACTTTTGAGTGTTGAACATTGTTCAATTTTTTAATTTGTCTGATGCATGCAATGTACGTTTGTTAACTTTTCCATTTTCGCGAAAAATTGTGTGTACTTCCATTTAAAAAATTGTGAATGAAAGCTTCGATTATACAGATTTTATTTTTGAGCATTTCAATAATACTTCAAATAATAGGACATCATAGTTTTCATCATATTTAGCTCAATCATTGTTTAATACTGCAATGTTCTAGAAATTTACCTGTTTTGACAATATATTAACTAACTACCTAATTTGTTACCCTTCAATAGGCACTTGTCCTCCAGCTACAAGATGGGATTAGGGTACAGTGCAATATTCCGCCCAATTACAATGATCTATTTATAGTGGGCAAAATTACCTAAATACTTTTTATTAGAATTAAATCTTAACGAAAATTGGTGATTAAGTGTTTTTGGGAAAGTATCGCTACCATTGACTTCCAATATAATTTAAAGAATCTAATTAGAACTACTTGGTCAATAGCCTAATGCAGTTGATTCCAAACTTTTTATGGATGGGTTTTACTTAAAAGTAAAAAAACTAAAAACTATTTTATATTGTATATAGCAAAATTTTTATCTTACCCATTATTGGGAGAAATGGGCATACTATGTTCTTTTTTTTTAGGTGGGTTCAGACTGATTTAGTGGGTCGAACCTCATTGTACATTACTAAATAAATAATTGTACATTTCTGTTACTGATGAATATATTAAATGTCAGTTACTAATTTTTCCCTGTGTAAATTCAGAAACTTTTACATCTAAAATTTATTTTAGTGAAATAACAGTTAACATGGACCAACATATGTACATTTAATTGTTGTATTTGTTTCAGTTTGAATGTTCCAACATTTACAAATATGTATGTTAAGAAAATAATAATAATAATAATAATAATAATAATAATCATCGTCTTTATTGGTACCACATTTACAATGTAAGTTACAATTGAGAAGGCGAAGTCTAGCTCAAGTTATTCACACGTAACCTCCATGAAATTTATATAACAGGAAAAGTGACATGATATTCCCATAATAGTTATTTAACAAAAATTAAGTGTAACACGAAAAAATATATTTTTAAATTTAAAATATATAAAGGCTAAATTTTGAGATTTCTGATGATAAAATAAAAGTTAAGGAAACGGTTCATAACTCAATTTACATCATTTCAAAATTATACTGACATAGTTCGATTACTAAGCTCCTTGCATGCACTTCTTGTGACAATTAATGAGGTGGGCCTTATAATGAACTTTAAGATACTGTAGTGATCTCTTTTTGAAGTCGGAGGATACTGAATTGAAAATTGTAGCAGCATTGTATGAAAAAGTTTTTTGGAAATTGGCAAGACGATAGCGTGGCATTGCTAAGATTATCAGTATGCCTAATATTTAATTCATGTTTATCACATATAAAGTATTCACAATAAAATGTATTGATAGCAAAATGAACAGACTGTCATGCATTCACGTTTAAATACATAAATGTATTCTGATTTACTGTTACGGAATTTGTCATTGGGCTAGCTTCTTCATATAATAATGTGCCAAATTTTTTTACTTGTACGAATTGTGCAGCAAAAATTGATAATATCCAATGGCTGACACCGAATTGCGGCCTACAGTCAAAAAAAGCGTAGTTACCTAGTATATTAGAAAATTTGTTTGCCCATAAAAGTATTAATTACGAATGTAATTTTCGAATTGAATAAAAAAATGTAATTTCCGAATAGGTAAATGGAGTTATCCAGTTTTATCCAAATGTATTTCAATTTTTAATGCTTTTAAACACTACCACACGATAAAATTCTAAGAAAAGGTTTTGCATAAACTCTAAAATACTTCGTCAGTAGTAATCGATGGCATTTATCGTGTCATAAGAATATTTAGGTAATCCAGGTTATACCTGATTGTACTCTAACTATAAAGCTGATGGGGAGTAGGAAAGTGATCTCTCTTTACAGTTTGCTCATGACACTTGCTATTAAATGATTCGTTTTCTTAGGATTTGGGTAACTATTCATTTAGATAAGTTTTCTTGACATCTGATCTCTTTGAGAAAGGCACATTCCCGAACTACAAAATACTATACAAAAAATGACTATTCAAAGAGTAAAATGTTGCAAGAAATGTGTCCAGAGCTGTTTTTAACAATAAGCTTAAATAACCTGAAATTATTTTAATGTAGAACTAACTATTGAAAGTTATAAGTTGATTGTGAAGATATTGCATTAAAATGTTACTGTTTCGATAGATTTTTTTGTAATACCCCTTATCTACATTTTGGAATGGCCCTTTCTCAAAAAAATTATATTGCTAAGACTACACAATCAATAAATAAAAAAGTTTCTGACATGTTACATAGCCCAGCTTTTTTCTCATTATTTATAACTTTGACTTGTGTTGATCCAAAATTTAACTTTTAATGATCATCATAATCGATCATATGTGAAGCCGAGTTATTTGAACTATACATTTACAATGAAAAATTTACCTCGTTAGTTTATAGTGCTTAGTTTCTGTTCCAACCAAACACATACTTTATACAAATTCACTTAGAGGAGAGTTTACCATTAAAAAAAGGGTTCAAGTCTTTGCAATAGCACATATAATATGTGCTAACGAAAAATATGAGCAACATATTAGACAAAAAGATAAAGATTGTGAAGGTAAATAATAAATATCCACATTTAGCTTCCGTTCGAAATAGATAGGAGTGCAATTGAGCGAAAAATTGAAATTTACTGTATTTATTTCTTGGTGTGTCTAAAACCTATTTGTGTCTAAAAGTGTCATTATTATTCATGTTTTTACAAATGATTTGTTTGAAGAAAGACTATAAAAATGACATTTTTTGGAAAAAAGAGATGAAAAAGTTTAAAATTTCTATCGAAATTATATTCTATCAGCAATAACCAAAGGTCGTCTTTCTTATAGTGTGAAAGTTAGAGATTTTCTGTAATATTTAAAAATATCTATTTGAAGTATCGAATGAGAATAATGCTCCAATATTTTATTGTGGGGTGACCGTGGCCGGGTGGATGAAGCATAATGGGGCAATTTCTTAATTCCACCTGAAAAGCCTCCCACCTGTAAGGTATTGGTTCCCTAAACTGGCCTATCGTAAAACGGACAGGTCTTCGGAGGGACGTCATTTATTAATTTCATTTAACTATGCAGTTGTTAATTGCAAAAATTTAGAATAATAACTCATTATCAGTAACAGTCACTTCATTGTTCTTTTTCTGCGGGGCCCGAAATTTCTTCTCTAGTCTTTACATGCAATTTACAATAGGATTTAGTTATTTCTATATTTAAATTATAATTTTCCAAAATCTAAACTTATCTTTGACAAAAGTTCCCCGCACCGTTCTTCTTATAAAGAATATGAACTGTCTAATGAAAGAAATTTAAAAATTGGCTGATTCTAGAGCTCATCGAAAATTGCATTGTATGGTATAGGGATGTTTTAATGTATCAAACACTCCTAATAGACGTTGCATTCAAATTTTGTCATAAAATCAATTTATCAATGGATTTTACTCGACTAGACTAGTTTTTCACAACATACTATATTGTGGTTTTTCCTCTTAGAACTGTTATTAAAATAATTATTTTTATATTTATTATTAATTATTTATTCAGAATATTATGTAGAATTTTAAATTCTGTATTTGCCAATCTGTTGACATTTATTCTGATCTGTTCTGAGATGCTGATGTTCATTATAAATTAAACACAATGTTGTGGATTTTACCTTTTGTCCATGCTTTAGAAACACATGACTGCTACAGTCTCTAACCCTATTTAAATATCAATATTTATTTCTGTTATGTAATATAGTGTATTGTTCGATGAGAGAGAAATTAGGGGCGTTTTCAAAGATGGTGATAGGATCACCTATACTTCTTCCAATCATATTCAATAATGACTATGGAAAATGCGTAAATTAGTGCAGTTGGAAATTTTTGGGAAATCTTCACTACTACTTAATGGTAAAAACTTTTGTTTCATTAACCAGTAGTGGTAGACTTTCTCCACACACTTGAGAAATAAACAACTTTCCCAATGACAACCTGAGGAGAAAATCTCATATATTTCAATATGATTGGAAAAAGTAATTTTGGTAATTTTCAACTATGGTGACATTTGTTATCTGTAGTATTTTATTATAATCCCAGTACAGGTATTACGATTGGACCAGTAGTGGGTATTAGTGGTAATTAACTCATATAACCGAAATATTGCTAGAAGAAAAATAGTTTCATTCAATATATATTTCTATTTTTTTAAAGGTTATGCATTTGTTGCAAATTTACAAGAAAAAAAGGAACTGAAAAGTGTTGTTTGAAGCTATTTTTCAGATAAACATATTATCTATATTAATGTGAAATATATCAATTACTCATATCTTAGTTTCTCAAAGTTAAAAGTTAAATTTGTTTCAAATCCTAATCAGTATTTAAAATTCCATATTACTATAAATTATCAATAGGAAAATTGTATAGTTTTATGTTATAATAATATAAATTTTTATTTTTATTTTTGTATTGTAAATTCATTTTATGAACATGTTTTAATAGAATATCGGTATTTATATATGTTATATATATAGAAATCGATATATACATATACTATGCCAAACAATAAAGTTATAAACTAACAAACACATTAAATACTTTTATTATACCACATTCAAAGACATTTTAAATCGCATGCGATTGCTTGTCTCAACATGTGTAGAAGATAACCTTAACATTTTAGTTTTTATGAAAATTCGGAAAAATGGACGAACTTGTTTTGTTCGATTATCTACAAAGACTCGCTACAAACTTACCAAATTATATACACTACTTCATGAAATATTACAAATATGATTAAAATTAGGAACCCGGAATATCGTCTATCAGATTAATGTGTTTCTTAATTAGTATAGCTAAATGAAACTTACAATATGCAAGATTAAGCGAGAATAAATTGATTTCAATTTAATACTTAACTTGCTTAGAAAGTTATTAATACTGATAGTTTTATTTAGAAATGACAGGCAAATGTACCCATCTTCGCTCGGGAGTAGACTAAATATATCGTCTCGTTTTTACACCCCCTGAGATAGTGAAAGTTGGGATTATTTAATTGTCCTGAACCATCTGAGACCCAAATTTATAACCAAACCAAGTGTCTTTCAGTTTAATGAATAATGCATAAACTTGACCTTTTCTTAAGTGAAAATCAAGATTTTTAAATTGTTAGGACCACTCAGGTTCCAAAGCTGTGACGTAGAGTTTAAAGTTTCCGAGTGTTCAAAAAATACCGCAGAATAAAACCGACAAAATAAATTTTCTGTATGTTCACACTGTTAGAAAGGGGAAATTCAGAGTTACAGCATTTTTCTAAACAATGTTGAAGACTATGTTTAAATGTGCTGATTTTAAACTTTCTAACCATTCAATAAATTTCACCCCTACTTTTCATCCCCTCTGAGAGGAATGCTCCGAGTTAGTGGTTTTCTGGGCTAACTTGGAGCCTAAGGCATAAGCATGCCAAGTGTTCAAAGTCTGCAACTATCTAGGCGCTGTTAAATAAATTTCAGCCCCTAGGATAGGATACTTCAGAGTTGTATTTTTTGAAGCATATTGAAGTTAAAGTTATAAACATGACAAATTTAGTTTCTAGTTCTTCGGGCACAGGTATTTAGGTTTCTCCACTTTTTACACCCTTCGGTAAGTGAAATTTGGGATTTTAAATTTTTTTCAGGCCACTCTGTGCCAAGTGGTAACCTTGAAGAGTTTGAAGTTTCTAAGTGAAGAACCTACTTGGGTCTGAAGCCATGACCGTGCAGTTTCTAGTTTCCAGGTAATCGGGAGGTGCTTAAACATTTCTGGACACAAATACTCTCCTTTATATTTTAGATTGATCAGTTACACATCTCTACTGGGTGTAATAACACATCTACAATGTTTGTTATTGGATAGTTGAGGTTGTATCTGAAGTGATTTTCTGCGTAGAATCTGAATCTGAGCTCAGAAATGACCTATCATGTCAGGATTTTACTGTTTCAAAAGTTGTGGCCATATTTGATTCGTCGTCGACGTTTTCGAAATCAACTGATTCACACCAAATTTGGTATTCAGAGGTTTTCAATTACAAATCTGATATAAAGAAGAAACCAAACCATGGCTATAACTTTTGAAAGAAACATCATATTGCACCATTCTAGAGCTCATTTGAAGGGAAAGAGCAGTACTATAATGGAAAAAATGGGCCAGAAATAAATAAAATTTACATCTCGTTTTTACATGCTATTGTATTTCGGAAATTTTTAAGTATATTGTAATTACCAGATTTAATAAAATATTAATCCATATTATAATCAAAACATAGCTGAACATGGTACAAAAATAATTAAAATTATGTACTAGTGGGATATCCTACTATAGTAAGAAAAATTAAATACATCAGAATAAAAATCTTAGCCAATAAGATAAAAACCAATTTATAAAAACTACACCATATCAGAAACTGTTACTAGATTTCACACTGATTAGCACATTAATAAATATATGTCACCTTTATAAATTATTGTTCCTATATAGTGCAGATTTTTTAAAATCCAATATATAAATACATAGATGTATGTAGATGTCGATACATTTTTAAAGTCTAGGTAATTGGCAATTTTATTTCAAATTAAACTTAGACAATAAATAAAATACCTCACCTTTCCCTTAATTTACTTGCAGTTATTGTCAATATTGTTTACAAATGATTGACGGCCAAGGTATTATGTTCAACAATTTACATCAGTTTATTGCAGGCAAGAAGTATTGTTAAAAATTTGATGGCATCTTAAAAATGCTTCAAATTAGATCAAAACTCGCAGACTTGATAAAAAATTCCAAGAATGCTGATATTTTACAGTCGCAGCAAATTGTCTAAACTCAATATTAAATACATGAGTATCAGTCATTAATCAGAAATGTGATCAAGGATATGTAACGATTAGAAGAATCGAAGAGTTCATAATAGAATGTGGTTACAATTTAAACAACGCCTGTAAGACAAGTGCCCTTCTGATAGGGGGGTCTGTTAAGATTGTTGAACAATTTATCAAATTTTAGGAAGTATTCTGTTTTTATACTTATCATTACCTTACTTAAAACCTTTATCATGGATTTTTTAATATTGGTCTATCCAATGAAATATTGTGAACATGACTGACAAGAAAATTTCCTTCGGCTCTTACAAATATGGTCTCGATGTAAAGTACAAATTGGATGAGCAAATATTTCATGTTTTTCCTTTAAAAATGATTTTCCAATCACAAAGTAAAGCATATGAGTACGTGACATAGCAAAATAATCTTCATTAGTTACTGTATAAAAATTCCAGTCTCATGCGCAAGGCAGCCATTCACAAGCTTTACGTTTTTTAAAAACTCTTGAAGGATAAAACATAGTGACAAAATTTACAGTAACACATTAATCTACTGTAATTTCACTATTCATAATTACCGGAAAATATTACAAATATGGTGCATGCCTTATTAATATTAGATACCTTAAGTATAAGTAAATATGTATCATTTAGCTGAAACTGCATTTTCAAAATTGTGGCAGGTGAATCACTTTTCCTTTTTTCTGTGGCACGTTTTTATCGTTCCTAGCAAATCTTCGAATACAAATATTAATTAAAATATTAATAACATCTTTAAACTATACATGAAAACACCTAAAGCTATGTACTGTAATTTCCCCAAATAAAAAAAAATGTAAGAACTCAAAAGTCAATTAGCTCAATATTCAAATAAACAAAAATAAACACCCAATTTATAACTAACATTTAGCTGTGGTATTAGAATTACTTTTGTTCTAAATGAAGAAATGGTTGAAGAAACATTTCCTTCGATATAATTCTGATTACCACTAAATTAAATATAGATGATCCTCTATAATAGACCAACAAGCTTTTTAACACAAATAGTAGAAATCTGGGTAAGGAAAGAATCATCTAGTTTCTACTTCCTTTATGCAAAACATAAACAGGTATTCACTTTTATAATAAGTAATATCAACTTTAAATAAAACTCAAATCAAATGAATAAAACTATTAAGAATAAAAACTGATTCAACAGTACATCTTTTATTCTTTAAAAGCTACCATCAAATGAATTATTACTGATCATTTCGCTTAAGAAATGTTAATGTAATTAGATTACGCATTTAAAACTTGAATAATATGAAAATAGTAACTTTCTCTGCTATCCTGGAAAATATTTAAATGATATTTAGCGTACCTTTACAGCAGGGACAAACAGGCCATGTTTACTTATCCACAATCCAACACCTGCTCCTAACAACAAGGAAAGAAAATTAGTTAAAAACAGAGTGCAAAGCCCTTTGCGAGAGAAAATGCTGTTGTTTCCAACTCTGGCATAACGAAGGCTTAGAAGGTCCCGCTTGGGAGGACGGAAACTCCAAGTCTTTGGTGGCAACTGATTCGGGCGGCTGCTCCAGTCATTGTAGTCCGAAATCTAAACAAATATATACATTTATTTAGATAGATCATTGCGAAATTACTTCATATGAAGTTCAATAATTTGAAGCTCTTATCTCGACTTAACTAAACAATTGGGTTATTTTTATAAATTAAGATTGTTTCAATATATAAAGTACAAAATTAAAGTACAACAAAAGTAGATAGAATATAATTTAAGAATATGTCCCTTCAAATCAATGAAAATCATTGATGAAACTCATTTATTTACCCTTAATAAAGCCATGTTGACAACTTCAAAGTCGATTTCTCAAAGAATTGTACAAAGGCTGAAAAAACATTTTCTCAAAAATCTTTGTAAAGTTGTGTATTAAAGAAATAGATTGATAATTGTTGATGAAACTTTTATGTTGAAGAACCCAGACTTTACTTTCACAATTCCTTTTTTTAACATTTTCACAGTTGAATAAGAACCTTACAGTAGTAACATTGATCAATAGCTTCAAAAATAGAATGAATATTGAAAAAAATAACCTTCATTTAATTCTTCATCATAACTCATCATGACCCGCACTATATTTTCTGTCAGTGTCTCCAGTGATATAGGAAGAGTACATATTGAAGAGAATAACAACTAAATACCTTTAAATTTAAAATAAAATGTTTTACAGCGTTGGTCTTGTTCTTTTGTAGTCACAACTTGTAGCAGCCTTGGAATTCAACTCCTCACACTAGTTTTTTGTGTAATTATGGCTTACCTCTTTCCCCTCAGAATTCATATAGTATGACTGCCATTCCAGGTTGAGAGGAGTATCAATTTGCACAGGGCTATTTGGTGGAGACTTGGGACTGCTCCTTGGCGAATCCCTTCTAGAACCAGCGAGGGAGACCCTTGCAGATGAGTGATTAGACTCTTGTGCTTCTCTTAGTAATCGCAGATAATCATCAACAGCAAACTGATGATTAATGGAGCCAGGAGTACTTCCACTCTGTGAGCCTGAGTAGACTTCTACCCATGACTCTAAAAACAAGACACAATTAATGAAATGTCTGTTTAATGATAAACCAGAGGCAACTAGGTTTAAAATCTGATAGTTACTGTAGACATTTCTTATAGGCAAAGGTTGTTTTCTACATATCTTGTGAACATTTGCATAAATTAAATAAAAAATGTAGGAATGAAGAACTTTCAAAATTCTCTGAATGCTTGAAATTGAGTATGCACATTTGCATTACAAGTGTTCATGTCTAAGAACATATTGGTTTCGATAGTTGTTTTGTAAAAAGAAGTTAATCAGAATGCAATTTATAATTGTGTTCTTAAGAAAGGAATAATTTGAAAGTAAAGCTGTTTTGGTAACATAAAATTTTTGAATTTTACTTGAAAAACCTCTGCATTCACTAAAAATGTTTAAACAAGATGTTGCATAGTCGCATATTTTCAACATAAGCAAGCCCACATTGAAATAACTGTTCCCAAATTGTCAGATATTGTAAAAATAACAATAACATTTATTAAACTCACTCTCCAGACCACAAGTGTACTAGATTACTTTCTCATAGCAATTTGCATTCAAAGATCATTGCTAAATGTTCTTCTGAAAATATTTTGCAACATGGCACAGGATTATTTTGTTATATTAGTATGAGATAGAGAGAAAATGAGATACCATCATAAAATATACCAGACAAAATAAATCCCTATGGGCAGATTAAAATTTGCGTGAAAGTTCATTTTACTTGGCACACAAAGGCATACATCTTTATTTTGTTTAAAAGAAAGCGATAAAGATAAATTTGTTTGTTTGCAATCTGAATTTTTTTCAAAAATATTTGTATCAGAAAGTTGTACATATTTACTCAAGACATGTCAATATAAACAATAAACCTAATAAATAAAACTCGAGCAGAAATTTCAACAAAGATATTTTAAATCATCCAACACAAAGAATTTATGTCACTGGGTAACAACAGAGCAAGATGCCAAAAATATGAGTAACACTCTAAGGTGAAGCTACAAAGAACAAAACCTTCAAGCTACAGTATGAATAGGAACAGATGTGTTTTAAAATTATATTAACGTTGTAAACTCGGTAAAGTGTACCGGATTATTTATTGCAAGTCATGATGTTAAAAGTGACAAAAACAAAACCACACAGCACTACCAGTTATATATAACACATCAAAATATGAAAACAATACATGAGAGTGTCCAGTCAATGCACAATGTCAACTTTACAAGGATGCTTCATTTGGGTGGAAAGTTCTGCAGTCTTATAATAACTAATTGTAATATAGTTATTACTTTTAACTTTTCTCTATTCATTTGGCGTCTTTATTTAAATTTATCAAATTTATTGATATGAAACTTTGCTTTCAGGTTGTTAACAAAAATGAAAAGAAGGGCATATTCATATGTTTTTACATTCATTCAGACCGATCTCTCACATTTAGGAATCTGTCTTGTCCTGCACACATAGTTCACATATGGTTTATGTACAGCTGGCATACAATAGATTTTGATAAAAATGTAATCATTTTTAAATACAACCCAATATGCACTGAAACATATTCAACTCACTCAACTAAGACCATAGGAGTAACAAATTTACTGGTAGCTTCCCCCTCATTTTGATTTAATTCACTTTTTCTTACTAGTATATATACTGAGACAAACAAAAGTTTTTCCTATTTTGTTTATTAATGTAAAGCTAAATGGAAAACTGATTTTCTGTGTTAGGCAAAACAATGTAAGGTTCATCCTCTCATATAGTTTTGGTTGAGTGATCCGATCATAGATGTGTATCTATAAGGTGTATTGTTTAAATCAACAGTGTTTTGTTTACAACCCGAAATTTATCAAAAATACAACAGGCAGGTTAATGCGCATATTTACGAAACATGAAGGTATAAACAAAAAATACGTATGCGTGCCCATGTGTTCATGTATATATGTAACTGCTGCAGACGTAAATACACGCACATATGAAAGGTCAGCGACATATGAATCTTATTACAAAGAAAAGATAAAAAGATAATACTCAATCACGCTCGTTAAAGGCTCGACCACAAATAATTAACGCATTAGCAAACTGCGAAATTAATACGAATTTCGATCAGCTCATAAAACGTCATAGTGAAACAAACAATAAGCTTTTTACCCCCAAGATCATCCACGCTCGACTTGGACGACGACATACTGCAATCTCTAGTTGAACGTCGAAATTCTGTTAAACACTGGCCGATCTTTAACACACTTTCACCCAAAAATATTGTAAATATACGTTAACTGTTTTTTGATGTCTTCTTTATACTAGTCGAAATGAGCGTACGTGACAAACGACTCACAACAATACCACAAAACTCATACGTTAGAGAAGCACAAAGCACCGTACCGTGTTATTTTTAGGCGCCACCGATGACATTTGGCGCCGTTTAATTTCCTTGCTCCCCACCATTGATCACAGCGGGAAAGTTGAAACTGGGGGATATTAAAACTAGCGGGTAAATTAAAAAATTTGGGTTGTGTTAGGCGATCTTTAGTTAGTTCGCAGAAATTGAAACCACCATTACAACGTGGAACTCCAATTAAATCAATATTAAAAAATTGTAACCAGTAGCGAAGTGTAATTACAAAGATTTCTTTGTTTTAAACCTTGAAATACTCTCATGTATGTTGTTAAACTTGCTTTCCATCATACATCCTATCTATATGCGATTTCTGTGATTTATTGGAGGTTCTGAGTGTTCCATAAGATGCTGTTCATTCCGTCCATGGGAAAACTAGAGCGTTTGTGTCCCTAACCTTCAAAATTTAACAATATCAACATTACAGATTTACAATATGGAATTAGCAAAGTCTTTATTTGAGAGTCGGAACCACGTTGGATACGTTGACAGAGACGGTCATACTGTAATAGAAACTTTGTCTTGTGGGCAAGATTTGTAATTACATCACTTTCTGTTACAGAAGAGGGAATTGGAATTGGCTATTGAAAATGATGATGTGGATGGCAATGATATCGAGGATGTTTGCGATGGATTAAATCTAGTAAATTTTTCGGCAATCTCTCCAGGGAGCCCTTTTTCTGCCTTGACTCCTTCCATGTGGCCACAAGATATAATGGCCAAACAATCCATTCCAGAAGATCCTAATTCGCAACCTGAATACAGGTATTTATTAATTTCTGGGAAATCAACTTGTTCTACAAGTAATCTAGACTATCATTTGTATTTCGGTAAATATTTACTTTAAACACGTCTTGATTTATACACTTTTCTTCCAAGGAACGTGATTGCAATATTTGTATGAGATTTTTAATGAAAATTAATCTGACAAAGGAGTGAAAAAAGGGGGTTTGAGTGGGGTAAGAGGCAGAAAAGTTGTGGTGGATAGTTATCGAATGTTATTATTACCACTATATGTGGTGTTTTTAAATTTTGGTCACAACTTAATAATTTCTGTCATGTCTTTCCCTCTTTTTATATTGAAATTTCACTTGAGGCTCAAATCGCAACAAATAGGATATAATTTTATGAGTTCTGCATGCGCCACACACCGTTTGTTGCGGGGATGAATCGCTTGGATTTATTTCAAATTTTTGGTAGAAGTAGATGGTTTTGATGTTGTGATATCATGTTTTGAAATTCATTTTTTATATGAAAATGAATAATGAAATAAATGAAATAGGTAAAGATGAAAGGTAACATTGGTAGTATATGATGGTAATACAATTGGGACTGAAATCAAGAAGTGTTTATAGGAAAGGATGACCTGTATTTGTGACATCATATCTAGTCCTCACAGATATTGTTTTATTTTGTAATTTTACCATTTAGAAGTTGTGAAAGGGTGTCTCTCATAATGTGTTATGATCTAATGATGGACATTCTCTAGATAAACAAGAGGTCCAGTATTTAACCTGTAACTGAGTCAGTGAAACATTTACGTCTATAGTTTGTTAATTTAGTCATCCCTGTAATGAAAAACTGCTGTCCCATATTGTTTAGTTTTGGATACATGTATGGCTTTCTTTTATAGGTATTTGTGCAAAGATTTATATGGTAAATTTTTATGTCCTATTAAATTTGGCTTGGATGGACTTTACTTTGAGTAGTTTTATTAGGTAGCTTGTAACTTCACACGGGGTGAAAGGTGACGGTCATGGACTGTATATTGAAATTACATTTCCTTTCTGAGAACCTCTGCAGAATGTGTATATATGAACATTCTTAATTAATAGTGCGCAGTCAAGATTGCAGCGATGGCATTATCTGCTCTTTGAATAAACAAATGGTTTGCATTTGTAATACTGGTGACTCATCCTTGTATGTTGTTCATCTCTTGAAATACTACTCATATTTTATCTTACTTTACCTTTATTGGTTCTAGGTTCGATGAATTTGGATTTCGAGTGGATGAGGAAGATGGCCCAGAACAAAATTCTAATAAACTACTGGGGATTCCATTTGCTGAAGATCCACAACAAAGGTAATACCAAAAACGTTAGAAACGCTTATTTTCTTACAATTCCTTTAGATTGCAGTGGGTTGCCCATTTAGAATTTGCTCATAGCCAAGAAGGTACAGAGTTGAGTTGGGATAAAGTAGAAGCGCCATTGCCAAGGACAGATAAGTTGTTTTCAATGATTCAATCTGGGATACCTCATTCTATAAGGCCTCAGTTGTGGATGAGAATGTCTGGGGCTTTAGAGAAAAAGCAAAAATCAGAAATAGGATATAAATATATTGTTAAAATATCAAGCAATGATTCACTTATTGCATCTAAGCAAATTGAAAAAGATTTGTTACACATTATGCCAACAAATGCCTGTTATAGTAACATTACCAGTACAGGAGTACCAAGATTGAGGAGAATATTAAGGGGAATCGCGTGGCTGTATCCTGATATAGGGTAAATAACTATTCAATTGTCATGGGAAAGAAACAAGGGTCCTTATCAGATTCTATATTCTAATATGACAAATTTCAAGTGATTATTATTATCAGAAATTTTCGGACAATATGTAAGGAGGCAGCATTTTGAGTAGTAAAGGAATAATTTTTAATGAAATCATTCTAGCACCAAACTGTAATTTGTCCAGCCTCCTTTCGCCAAACTTAAAGTACAGTACATGTATTTTAAGAAATATTTTCAACAAGTGACTACCTTGTTATCTGTTTGTATCTTTCTAATTAACATATATTTGCGTCATTAAAATTAAACCAGAATATGCATTAATAACATATACATTTAACAGATTTTTCTAGTAAGAAATTTTCTCACCACAACAATGGTATACCTAATTTTTGTAAAAATTGTACTGCTTACTTCTTTCTTGTAGCCGATAAATTTTGTGCTTGTACTGTAGAATCATTTAGTCCTTATTTTAGTTACTGTCAAGGAATGGGAACTATTGCAGCATCACTGCTTCTTTTCTTAGAAGAAGAAAATGCCTTTTGGATGATGGTAACTATTGTAGAAGATCTACTACCAGCATCTTATTATAGTTCAACATTGTTAGGTAGTTAACCCCTTTGTGTTTTTCCAGAATAAACGATGTCGATTTTTGTAGGAATTCAAGCCGATCAAAAAGTGTTAAGAACACTGATTCTTAATTTTCTACCTGATGTTGAAGAAACGCTAAAAAGGCATGATATTGAACTGTCTTTGATTACCTCTCATTGGTTTCTCACTTTATTTGCTGGTGTGGTACATATGAAAATTTTGCTGAGAATTTGGGATTTATTTTTCTTCGAAGGTTCTAAAGTTTTGTTTCAAATCACGCTCAGCATGCTTAAGTTAAAGGAACCCCAATTGAAAGAATTAGAGAATGCAGCTCAAATTTTTAACGCTTTATCAGACATTCCAGGAGATATTGATGACGTAGATAAACTATTTGAGGTACCCGATATTTCATATTATTTTAAGTATATTAATATTATTATTGTAGGTGTCCAAAGAGTTAACAAGTTCCTTAAACGATGTCATGCTGGAGACATACCGAAGAAGGCATTTAGCATACTTAATGGCTGATCAAGGTGCGCTAGTTGGAAATCCTGATGTAGTACCTAATCTTCCAAAACAACACTTAGCGAGGTTGTAATCTCATTAGTTTAGAGTTTAACAGTTGTATTTAAATATTTATTCATTCCATAGAAGACAAATCAGAAAAAGTAAGTCAATGATCCAGATGTTGCTTTTCACCGAAGATCTTGAGGATGACATCAAAAGTAGGAATGTTAGGCAAACTGAGATTATGGTTGATTTGAGAGAAGCAATTCTACAGGTAAAACAGGCTACTGATCCTGACAGTGCTTTAGGTGAATGTATTTTTATTTTAAGATTGCTAGGCATTTTGTACAAGTTGATCCAAAATTGAGTTCTGAAGTAAGTTTGGTAGCTGACTATTCCATGGAAAGTCATACAAAAGATCACAATAATTACATTAATGTTTCGAAGACACGAAAAAGGCGAGCAAAAGCTCTACTAGGTATTTGAAGTAAATTTTTCATGGTTATTTTATGAGTAAAAGTGGACTATTCTAGATTTTGAAAGGCATGACGATGACGAACTGGGATTTAGGAAAAATGACATCATAACAATAATAAGTCAAAAAGATGAACACTGTTGGATTGGAGAGTTGAACGGCTTAAGAGGTAGGGAATTACATTGAATTTAAAACGTTGGATGAGATTTTCTATGTGCCAAAAATATCTCCAAATTCTAATCCATACCAGAAAATTGAAGGCCATACTTTAATTGTCAATAATTTAACACTGGTGCGAATAGGAATGTAAATTCTTGTTCTACCATTTCCAATCCTCAAATTGAAATAACCTGTATGTGACAATACTAAGGATAATTACTTATCCTATTGAGAATTAAACTTCCTATGTTGTTGACTAGTTTTAAATTGAAAATTTATATATAGTGTGACGGTATTTCACTTCTTAATTATTTTTAGGATGGTTTCCAGCTAAATTTGTTGAACTGTTGGATGAAAGAAGTAAGCAGTACAGTAGTGCTGGTGATGACAGTATCACTGAAACTATAACAGACTTGGTAAGGGGTAATTTATGCCTTGTTATCAAACAAATATTGGAACATGGCATGAAACGTCCCAGTTTTTTAGGTATAGAGTCTAAATATGCACAAAATAAAATTTCCATTTTAATTTACTTTCAAGGAGGACCTTGTCACCCATGGTTGTTCATCGAGGAACTAGCTACAAAGGAAGTAGGAAAAGATTTTAACTCTGTTTATAGCAGGCTTGTGTTGTGTAAAACATTCAGATTAGATGAAGATGGAAAAGTACTAACACCTGAAGAGGTAGTCTATAAAATTTCATTTTTTTTAACTCTATTTTGCTCACGTCTTTTACAGTTGTTGTACAGGTGTGTCCAAGGTATAAATCATTCTCATGATAACGCTCATGTACAAATGGATGTTAAGCTACGTTCTCTGGTGTGTATGGGCCTGAATGAACAGGTTCTTCACCTTTGGATCGAAATTTTTTGTTCCTCTACTGAAATCATCCACAAATGGTAGTTAGAAATAAATACGATGTAACTGTAAAAGTGACATTGTTATCGTTTGGTTTTAGGTACCATCCATGGTCTTTTATGTGTAGTCCAGGCTGGGTCCAAATTAAATGTGATTTAAGAATCCTTTCACAATTATCCTTTAATTTAAATCCCGACTGGGAGTTACCTGTTAAGAAAGATACTAACAATCAGCCCCTCAAGGAAGGTGTTCGTGATATGCTTGTTAAACATCATTTGTTCAGTTGGGACATTTAGTACTACATTCCTTAGTTCACCAACAACTTAATTAATTTGTAATGGTTACCTCACTCTGTGAAGTAAAGAAAAAACTGAATTCATTTAATTTATTTAATTTTGATGTTAAGTAATATAAGAACGATTTGTTTGTGTTTGTTAAATAACATATTACTTAAAAGTATTTTTCTAAGCTCAATAAATAATGTATAACAAAATTAGTATTTTATTTCTTTTTTTAAATAATATGAACAAGTGAACACATGTGTGGGCTTTCTCCCTTCAACTAGCTTTTTGTTCCATTCATATCTTTGTGTTTGCTTTAGGTTTGTCGGGTTCCATTGAATCATTGATAACAGTGTCACACTACACGAGATTCAGATGTTTGGTCCTCTTCAGTATACCTACTTAATGTTGCCTGTCCAAGGGTTTGTATATATCTTGTAATGGTTGAAACTGACAGCATTGAGAAGAACAAAGATAATATGTAGACACGCAATATTTGGACTTTACATACGAAGTCGACAATAAAATTATTTTGGTCAATTATTTCCTTCACTTAGTATCGTCGTGACAACATCGGTGTTATTTTATCCTGGCAACATTGCCAGCTATATGCTGCTATTAAATTCGCTCAAGACGTTTATCAATACATATGCAACTGTACTATCCTGATTTGCTATCCTACGGTGGGGAGCGCACACTCTAGTAATAAACGGACAGCATTAACTGTACATGGCTGCGGATCTACCGGCAGAGCCCTCAGCCAATGTTTTAGGATTTGATTCATATATTCAAAATGATCGATTGAATTTTTAATTATTACCGCACTGCCATCCCTAACTTGATTATCCGATTGGGTAGTGTGGTATACTTTGTAACCTCATAACTTGATGTAAGATTATAGTCATGTATGCCTCAGAAATGGGGCATACAGTATTAATAAGTAGCTCTAGGTCGTGCAGGTGTAGAATACCATTAGTATTCCTCGTGGCGATTCTTAAATCTTTTAATAAGTGAATTTATGTCTTTTTGGATATAAAGACAGTGATTTTGACTTCTAGCCTTTTCAGTTGCTCATTGACCGGCTCTAGTACTTTAATTATTTTTTGTATAAAGTGTACCATAGATGAGTATTTGAGAGAGGTATTTTGCAATAGGTCTTGTGGCTCCATCATCTTTTTTGTAGCTCCATAGCAATTATATTCTTTGTAATTAGCTCGATACATTTCTTTGCGGTCAGTGTACTTGAGAGGTGCATCTCTAGCATTAGTACAACTGGCGGTCATGTGATTAACGCTTCATTTCACACAGAGTGGTGTTACAAAATCCCTGCGTGGGCTCGTATCTCTGAAATCGTTTATTGTGCAATAAGTTTACTGTTTCTGATCGCTTCTATTTTGACTCTGAAATTCGCGATATGCTCGTTAGGTATGATTTGTTCAGTTGAAATATTTAGTACTACAATCCGTAGTTTATCCAGAATTTACTTAATTTAATTAATAGTTACATGACTTCATGAAAAGAAAAGTTACTTTGTTTACTTAATTTTGATTTTAAGTAATATCAAAATGCTACTTATTCTAGTTGTTAAATAACAAATTACTTTTAAAATAAAAATAAATAATCTCTAACAAAATTAGTATTTTATTTCTTTATTTAAATAATATGAACAAGGAAACAGGTAGATTAGGTGTGTCTGAATTTGTATTGGACCTATAAAAATATTTTAATGCAAACGTCCTTACAATTTGTATAAGAATGGTATCTCAGTTTACCCACTTTTACAAAAGCTAACATGAACAACCATTGGTTTAAAACTGTTTGAAATATTAAGTCATTTAGAACTGATAAAATGAAATAAATTGTAATTCTATCATAAAGTTAAGAAAGAATAACTAATTTCAAACAGTTTATAGGTGTGATTCTACTAAATACGAAATTGAGGCTGACAACAGGAAAACTGATTTTACAGCTGGTTTATACACAAAATTGCTATAAAGTTCTTATTCACAGTGTATAAAAATGTAAACTTTTGATTTAAACAACTGTAGTTGAAAGACTCATTTTTTCGAAGTGGAATATAATCAAAAGACAGTTCCAGTCCATTGCAAGTTACATTAAAGATTAGTTTGATTCTGAAAATGCTATTTTCATATCACTCTAATGTTAAACATTTGATTAAAAAGTATTTTATTGCCATAACGCTAGTTACGTATTTGGTGTATAGATTTCAAACAATAATTTTACACACAACATTTAGGTGGCACTACATCAAATTGGTGATTTGGTATTCTGACGACGATTGGAACTTTGAAGCACTATTAGGCATAACCTTAATTACACCACAATGAAGTACCACATTCCCTGATAATTATTGCTTATAATGCTAAATATAGCATTGATTTTGGCAGAAAATACCATTTTCATTAAATGGACTGGTTAAACCATTAATGTACTGAGATTTTAATATGTATACCAAAATATGTTTTACACATTACGAAATTTCATCTAAGTTAAAAAATGAGTTACATTTTGATTACTTAAATAAAAAAATCAGTCACAAGTTTCGGAAACAAACAAAAAAAATTTAGTAGTAGACGACTAGAATTGGTAGCTGAAATATATTAAACTTAGAATAAACTCTACATATATAATATATTCATTTATATCAGATAAATTAAAAAATAATATCTCTTCTTATTAGTTTTTTACGTATATGTTTATACCATCACCTTAAGCGTAACATACAGACCCGAATAAAAAAAAACAAATATACAAATGTCTTACATATTTACAAAATGATAGGTCTAAAAAATAAAAAGCACAAATGCATAGTATATACAAGTCAAAATCATTGTTACATGATGATATAACCCTATAAAAAAAGATTTAAACTTACAAAAAAAAGTACTAACATATATATAACAGTGAGCTCCATTATACACGTATAAAAGTAATATCACAATAAATAAAAGCTACTGCAAAAAATGAATACAAAGAAGGAAATTCTGCAATTTCCATAAACCACAATAAACAATTTTCGATTATCATTCGCACTTTTAAATAAAACAAAGTGTATCATCATGTGGCACAAAAAAGAACTAATTGTATAACTGCATACTCGATATCAGTGTTATTACACTACCACAAAAATACAAAAAAGTTAAGTAAATGAAAACCTTACAAAAAGCTTTTCAAAAGCATTCTTTCAACAGCTCTATAATAGTTTGTACTATATGTTTTCTTGTATAAATATTGTGTTTAAATTGTCAATCAGGAGATGTTACATAAAACAATTCAAAACGGCGTATTTGCTTCAGAAAAACAAGGTATAGTTAACATTTTGACTTCGTACCAATCTACCCATAAAAATTTGTCACTATTCATTTCAATATAAATGCTTTTCATTCCATGTAACCAAACAAACATGTATAACCAAACAAATTTTCTCTAAGTTTCAATGAGCATGCGAACATGAAAATACTGTGACTTGATAAAAATGGCCACATACTGTTAATCACTCTAACAACTGAAAAAATAAACATCACAAAGGGTATATTGGGTTGTATGTTATAAAGTAATATTGTAAAATGTAGATTCATAATCGATAGTAATTTCTTCAGTCAAACTCTTCAAAAAATAAAGAGGATTTGTTATGGCTGTAATTGTTCTTTAGATTAGTGTTTTGCTTGTACTAGTCCAAAATTTTAATATATTACATAGTTACTACAATTTCAACCTTATAACTTGTTGATTTGGAAAAAGATGAATAAAAAAACGTTCAAATTACATATCAGAATATGCATAAAAAACTATAACTGTTTAATAATAATTTCTATTTTTAAAAAATACCCATCAAAATTAAACTTAATAGTAATGTATAACAGTAGAAATTTTACTGTTCATAATTTTTAAACAGTTGACATTTAGTTTGTACTTATTTACGTATATAGTATGTATGAATTGTATAAAATGGTAAATATCACAAATAACAAATTGAAACAATCACTTTTAAGATATGTACCTTGCTAATATTTAGATGTGAGAGTTACACGTTTTTGGAAGCGTTTATATTTTGTTCACCTACACACCCCTATGAACGAACTTCTATTGTGTGGTCAAGGAATGCACATACCTGAACACGAAATTGTACTAATACTATTGAGATGGCAGTTAGTCAATATGTTAACTATCAAGGACCCGAGTAAAATGTAAGTTCTAACCAAAATGCTACACATCAACGCATTCTCGGCAGTCAGGAAATATACATGGTTAGTTTGTTATGTATTCAAAAATCTTACGTGATTGTTATCTACACAATATTGCACATCAAAATTCAAAATCAAATTTATTTGAACATTTACACACAAAACTGTATTAATATAAAAATTTGCTAATCTCAGTAAATGATACACGTACTCTACGTCATTTTAAGGTCTGATTTCAAATCTTGATATACAGAGTAACAACGTATACAACAATAAAATCTTGGACTCCAAGGATGCCAGATCTACTTCCTAGTAAATAAAGCGAACCTAGTTATTTTGTACTCATTTTATTCACCCACTATCATAGTTTACTAAAACAGGTTTCAATTTTTTGGACTCCGAGATTTCTAATGTGTATAACTAGAGAGCAAATGTCTAGTATCCTAATGACTTTTATAAGCTTACGATAAGGAGGTTTTCTCGGTTAATCAACATCTAGAAATGTGACACGATATCAAGTCAAAGATCCTTTCTTGCCTGGCAACTGATCAAACATATTCAACTCAATTAGAATTAACCGATCAATGAGAGACATTTGATTTTGG
Source organism: Cryptocephalus primarius (assembly GCA_963576515.1). Classification (NCBI taxonomy): domain Eukaryota; kingdom Metazoa; phylum Arthropoda; class Insecta; order Coleoptera; family Chrysomelidae; genus Cryptocephalus; species Cryptocephalus primarius. Next base: position 18,558,123 of record OY754936.1, on the reverse strand, counting down.
AAGACATGGTGGTTGATTGTAAAATTCAGTTATAAAATAATGTTCAACAAATAACTCGTGATGAACCAACATATAACATATGATCCGTTAATTTTAATGTGTTGTATTTGCAAATAAAGAACTTTGACATGAATAAAAATGAACCATTTGCATACTAATTAATGTATAAAAAGCCTGATTAAAAAATTATGAAAAGATTCTACAATAAATTAAAGAAAATGAAATAAAATAAAGAATAGTGCGTAATGTGACCTAAATCAACAGCAAGGTTGTGATATCAAACCATTGAGCAAACAGTAATTCAACTAACTTCGATGTAATTGAATAGAGACAAACAAAATGCATAACTTAAAATGGAAGATAAGTTCCATAACCAAGTCATTTGCTGGTAATCTACAAATGAACTTTAGAAAGCATGATTAAATCTGGTAATTTTGATTGTTGAAAAAAGCCATACATACAATAGTAATGAACAAACTAATACAAGTGAAGAAAGCTCAGACTGAACATTATTATAATGAACACATTAATTTATTGCTAGATTTGCTTATAAAGTGCCTAAAGTTAGATATTGCCAAAGAGCATCATACTAATACTAGCAGCAGAAACATTACTTCTAAAAGCAGTAAAAATACATTTACAGCTACACAACTATTTTAATTAATTCTTTCACCTCTGAACGGATCTGACGAAATGAGAGCAAAATATCAATGATTTTCTGATGAAATTAAAATAGAAATACATTATTATCTTGTCATGTGAGTTTATGAAGATTCATAAAAGAAACCTTTTTATTTTCGACTACAAATTAATCGCTTCTTCCATTCTCGTGATACCACATGATACTGCAGGTAAATATGGGATCTTATTCTTTACTTGAACACAATTTTCGTGAAGATTGAGCAAAAACGGAACTTATAAATTGTAACATGAAATATTGTACGTCAGGTCACTTTTTGTAAATTAAGAAATATTTATACCTTTTCATGAAAAAGCAAATATATGCATTTATTAAAAACTAATGTAGTCCACCTCCTATTAACAATTTATTTTTCTTTGGTGCTAACTGTATTTTGTTTCTTAAAATATCGGCCACATATGTTTCTTATGACAGTTCCCTTTAAAAGGAACATGTACATATGCGGAACAGAAGCCGTTTTCCTTTTGGCATGCATCTCACTTCTTACTACTCACTAATGCGGAACTTGCTTGAATGTGCATTATTATGACATGAACCTAGAACGAAGAGATATTTTTACCTCTCTATCAATGAAGTATATGTCGCACAATGGTCATTTTTCTTTTTGCAAAAATCTCACTTTTTTATATCTACTATAAAGTAACAAGTGCATATTGACTGTAAAAAAAATTGACTTCCTTCTGTATCAACACAGCATATGCCATGTTATTCCTACTCTATTAAGAAAATATCTCATTTACATCTAAGGTAAGCTTCTTTAACCCATTTCATTTAATTACGAAATAAAGTACGTGTCCTACATGATTCTGAGAAACGATTCTCTTTAGCCCATTTCATTTATATACAAAATATTCTATTTTATTCTAAGGTAAGGCTCTAAAGCTTGTTTCATTTAGTTTTAAATAAAAGTGTATGTATTACAAATATCTTCTGTTATTCTGAGGTAAAATTCTTGTCTGTTTCATTTTGTTAAAAGATAAGGTGGATGTAATGTGAATATCTAACTTTATTTTGAGGTGAGACAAAGGCAAAAAGAAAACAGATAATCCATGCTCAGTTGATAAAATGCATATCATCATTGGCTGAGATTTGATTTCCATTTTGACCACATTTAAGGATATGAAGTAAATATTTCAATTCCGAGGTGAGAGAATGATAAAAGGAAAGCAACTAGAGGTACTAAGTCAAACTATTTACCACTCATTAGTTGTCAGCTTGAAAGCGAGAATGAAGATAACCAATTATTTATCAATATCTTGTAATCGGTTTTCTTCACTTTCAACTAATATGTATCATAACCAATTTGAACATGTCCAAGTTATGAAAATTTCGTAATAAAAGTACCGATCAATATACAGAAAAATTATAAACATGTAAATTCACTAAATGAAAAATTCACTCTGAAATTTCAAATAAACTTAGAATTTCACAAAGTTTGATTTCACTAACTATAACATCTATTTTCTAACCATATTTTAAAATCTACAGAATTGTTCAAAATAGACTAGTATTCCTACTAATAATTGAGCAAGCTTTCTTAATAAAAAAAAACCTCACCTCACAGCTTTTTGCAAATGGTGAAATCACATGACTTGATAATTATGTCTCTATCTATGCAGCATGTTATGTTCATGGCGAGCAGTGAATGTAAAATATGCTGCATTGTGTCATTAAAGGTACTATGTTTACGTATTATGTAAAATGAAATGGTGTGAGGTAGTTCAATGATTTTCAAAAATTTTAACCTGACTGACTTACAGTAGTAATTGCACTTTAATTTTACCCGTTGAGTTGCCGATAACTCAAGACATTTAAACACGACATTTAACTGATGATTTTCAGAGTAAATAACAAAAACCTATTAACAGTCGAGTTGGATAAATTATAAATCGATCTTAGGCCGATATTGGAGTGTTAAAGGCGGATTTTGAAATCTCCACCTTGTTACATAGACAAACTTTAGTGTGTGGTCTTTTCCAAGAAGTTCGTCATTGCACAATATATCGATCTGAAAACAAAATTAGGCATTCTTTAATGTTACCAGCTTTTAATTATACAGAAGAGATACGAGTGATAATGTATGGGACTATACCTAAAATTAACTCATCCAGATGGTATACAATATTAAACTATGGAGTAACAAAAATAGAAGACCAGTTATACATCTGTAAAATAATATAAAGAGAATGAGTGTAATCAAAAGAATGTCGTTTAAAAACTGTTAGCCTCAGTAATAATATGTGACCTACTTAAATATATATGAGTATTTTAGGTTTGTTGTATTTTAATTTGATAAACAATTTATTTATGTAACAAAACTTGATGAAAACGCATTGTACCTCTTATTCCTGAGTTTAAAATGGTTTGTTTTTAAATACATATGATTTAAATTTAAGTAACAAAGTTCACTCCTTTTGAATGAAATGACTTTTTGAAAATGTTATATAAATTAACAGTATTGAGCAGTTGAACAAATACACAATTACATCGATAGCTCAGAGTTGGAAATTACTTCTGCAGCACAGTTATTTTTCCATCAACTTACTAGTAAAATAATTATTTAATAAATTTTACTTACATCTCTGTATTTCTCCATACCATTGAGTACCTTCTTGGCAACAAATTTCTTTAAATGTAAAATGGTTGCTTGAGCTGAACACCTAATAAATCTCCTTTTAAGAGTCTTTAAGTTAGAACTAATACATTCCAGACAAACGTTAACTTGTTCGTCTTGCCTATGATAGTCGCTTTCTGCATGGCTGTTATCCGTATGGTTCTCGTCCCCGTGTATATCACCATTTGTAAGTGGTATATCTTTAGGATTAGGTAAGCCCCGTTGACGGTAGAATTCTTTTTCACGATGAATTTCATCTAAAATCAAAGCTATCATAAAACATCAACATAGTTATATACCATACAGACTCTTTTGGAGGTCTGGAACAAGTTTATATACTATGTCTTGCATGGTCCTGTCAAAACTGATATACTGTAAGGGATGAGATTGATGGATCACAATATTGCAAGTTGGACATGTATTATTCTCTTCAAGGTGTTTCACTAAGCAACTTTTACAAACTGGAAATAAAACAAATTGATTAGGTGTATGTACTAACAGCTTGCATTAAGAGATATAGTTAGGTAAAATGATTGAGAACACATTATATGATGACAATTATAGGAATAAAGCATGTGTATTGAATTAACATACTGTCACTCTGTATTTATGGGCCTTTCTTGATGAAATCATAATTTTGATATTATTTTATTTAACTCCTATTGGATAGATCGAATGTATGTGAACAACCATTCATTCATAAATTACTGTCGATGTTTATTTCTTGTACAAGAATACCTGGTAGCGTTCTTGTCCATTTGTAATTCGTTTTCAAATCGTTTGTAATTTCTAATTCAAACAAATCCAATAAGAGCCTTATAACAAGTGTTGGCACAATTTTTACCAACTGCATTCCATATTTTCCAACTGGTCTCTTTTTCCTTTAGGTGACAAAAACCCATTTAATAAGTCATCTACATTATAAACAAGGATTGATTGTTCTTATAATTATTTGGGATAAGTACATTAATCTCTGCTTATGGTACGAAATTATTTGGAAAAAATCTATAGTATTACTCACAGGTATGTAGACATTCCGTTACAGTTGTTGCATCAATCAGGTACCCTCTACATATCTTACATGTTATGTGGCTGTTTAATGTTTTTAATTTGATCTTCCGTTCCATTATCATAATTTACAATAAACCACAACTTTGAAAAATTCTAACCCCAACCGACACACAAACAAAAATGTTTTACTCTGATGACAGTCGACATTAAGCTTGCACCGTATAACCCATAAAACAGAGATATCGAATCGTTATCGATATAAAGCACAAAAGCGATATCGATGCAGCTATAATTTTTCTTTAGAGACATCTATACAGTCAATCTACAACGGTTTAACGTTCATCTATGGGTTAAACTACAAAGAGTTGTAAACATAGACTTATTAAATGATAGACTGCTTATCAGCTACCTTATGAGTTCACTGTGCGAGAGGTGCAGAAAGGAAATAGACAGTGAAAGTCACCAGATATACAAGTACAGCAATCGTTCACCATTTTGTTTCCGTTTCTAGTATTCCGTTTCACGAAATTACTAATATACGAACTTCAATATCAATTAAAGGTTTTTTTTATTCAGTAAAAATGCTTCCTATAGATTTTTTTCTTAATGTAGTCCAAAACCCCATTGGCAGCACTAGTACAATTAACAATCTATGGCTACAACATATCCGGAACAAGAGTTCTTAATAACTTCCTTCAAACTTCTCTCTTACCTCTTCAAACTGGTCTGACGAAGAATGGGGAAGGATATTTAAATATATAGTTGGGTATAGTTCCATTTAAAACTCATTTCATCACAAATTTTTTAATTAACGATGAAAGTGTGACGCATGCATTTTGGAAAGAGGGTAACCTATGGCAATTGTATCTACACAAATCGTTTCCATATGCGAATTAACATGTTAATTTCAGTTTTGTTTTGCGTGAACTGCATGTACGGTTATAGTAGATTGAGCTCTTAGATGGTCCAGAGAAAAAAGAAATAATCCGCATTTTTACTTTCGGAGAGGGTGGAAAAAGGGCAGAATGTTTTTTTTTCGGGTTACCCTGAGTTACTTCTCTAGTAGTTAAAAACTTTAAACTTTGCACGGGAATAGTTTACGGTTCCGAATGGTTGGAAAAATTTAAAGCCACCAATTTCACTTAACGAGGTGGAGAAATATATGGAGAAACTTTAAACATGGCCCCATTATAGCTTAAGTTCCAGCAAGATCGAACAAAATAACATAATATGATAATAATAAGGAACTCCGGATTTCCCTTGTCAAAGGGGGCAAAAATAGGGGTAAAATATATTTTTGTAGGTTTTACCCTGAGGTGCTTCTCGAGTAGCTTGAAACTTTAAAAACTTATATTTACGACATTTTAAAACCCCGAATGTCACATACCGAAAGGGTAGGAAATATGTTGAATTCATTCAACAGTTATTAAATGGTTAGAAACCATTTAGTAACCTTTGCACAATTACAGTTTTGGATTGGAGGATTGGAACCTCGAGCGGAGCCGGCGAACCACAAGCGAAGACGGGGTTAATATATATTAACGTTGTAGATAATATTCAGGACAAAGATTGCATTTCAATTTATTATATCGTCCGTCACTAATTCTGTTATTTAAAAAATGAAACATGTCTTTTCCAATACTTATACTCTTATCACTATTAGTAATAATATGTTGTAGCTATCTTATGTTAACAGTAACATATATGTTCCATTAATATCATCAAATATATCCCTTTTGTCAATTAAAGATTGTAAAATTCGGGGACGATCGGTTGAAACAAAGAAATTATTGATTACAGTCAGTCATCTTTACGTAACTAGTTATCTAATGACATTTATCTCTCCCGTAGTCTTTTGTCAGTCAGTTTGAAGCATGCCTCATTCGCAGTTGTACATATTATCTTCAGCATCCACTTGGTTCATATATAATTGGTGAATGTACTTTGTCAACCCATTTGGAAATTTTTTTTGAACACCTCGATGGCCGTACGGGATGCTATATGGTAACCCCCGGATTAGTGGTAAGTGTCTGGTAATAAAAATATTTTAAGTTTTGCTAAAGGTCTGCCTAAGTTTCTGAAGGCCCTCCTACACTTTACTGGATTTAATACTTCTTTACAAATTTTTGAAGCGGAGTTTTTTATTGACCGCTTCGTTAATCCGGACATTTCAAGTGATTTCAATCATAGAACATGTAATAGCCCATATTAAAGTTACAAACTAAAACAGATTGTAATGTCTATTATGCTACAGTAGCCATTTCACATCCCCAACGTCAGAATAGTGGCACAATTTGTAGGTAATTTTGTACCATTAAAATGGATTTTGTAGCTCTGCTCGTTAATGAGAAACAAAGGCTACTGCAATTTAAATATCAACTTACAGTAGCCACGCGCGTATCTCTGGAACCATTCGAGATATTGAATTAAGGCAGTAGAATTTTCAGCTATTTTGCAGCCTGCAAATGAGAAATATTACATTTTTCAAAAACCACCCCTTTGTCGTGAAAGCTACTTCCCTAAATTGCTCTTCCTCAGAAACCAGCAGAGCTACAAAATAAACTTTGATGAAACGAATTAACCATGTATTAGCTACAAGGGATGGTTTTTGAAAAGTTAATTTGCTCATTTAAGAGCTCCAAAATAGCTACAAATCTACAAAGCTACAATACAAATTATCTACACGCTATGCCACTATTCTGGCAGTAGGGATGTGAAATGGCCATTGTAGCTTAATTTAATGCTTCATTTAATAAAATTGGTATATTGCATACGGATTTTACGTTTATGGCATACATATATTGTAAAGTCCCTAGATATACAAAGTACTTCAATGTCTGCCATTTTGGTCTAGTGATCATCTTCAAATCACACTGAATTATAGTGTAAAACTAAACTCCAAAATGGCAGACGTTATAGCACTTTGTATATCTAGGGACTTTCAGATATTGATTCAAACAACACTTTTGTGTTCTGTACTGCACACCGTTGGTAGTTATTTTTTTGACGTTCTGTGGGTAAAGAAGCTTTTCTACCACAGCTATGTGTTCTGTGGGGTATGGCGGTGTGGTGAACGGTGAATGTCGCATTAAATTTGCCGTGAAATTCAGTGAAATTATAAGTTCGTACGTACCTAGGTCTCCCTAGGGTGAGGTAATGTCAGACGAGGATGATTTTATGTGCGACGATGAAGAAGATTATGGACTCGTATGTACACATTTTTTGTTTCAAATTTATCACTGTACCCATCACCGTAACCTCACTTCTACAGATATTCTCAGATATAAATACCATGTAGGTTCACATGAACAATTGTTATATTTAAGGAATACTCCGAGGACAGCAATTCCGAACCTGATGTCGATTTAGAAAACCAATATTACAATAGCAAAGCACTTAAGGAAGATGACCCCATAGGTGCTTTGGTGTCCTTTCAAAAAGTTTTGGATTTGGAAAGTGGTGAAAAGGGAGAATGGGGATTCAAAGCTCTCAAGCAGATGATTAAGATCAACTTTAAATTGGTATGTATTGTATTCCGTATAGCTACTTGTGCTTTCATTATATTTTTTAAGGGCAATTTCGATGAAATGATGATAAGGTACAAACAACTTCTTACCTACATTAAAAGTGCTGTTACAAGGAACCATAGCGAAAAATCTATCAACTCTATCCTCGATTATATCTCCACATCACGTAATGTAAGTAGTCATTTATATTCTGGGAGAGAAGTGATCTTTGTTCAAGGGTACACTCGGGGAGAGCAGCCTCCCCCTAAAACTAGAGAAACGTTATTAGTATTACCAGGCTTTCGAAATATGTAATATGAGATAATTCCAAACCAGATTCTATATTAACTTGCATATCTTGCCTACCGTATTTTGTACCAATCATGTTTCACTAACCATCTTTTCTCAAGAGCCATATAAGTTGTCTTCCTTTAGTTCAAATGCTGGGTATAGCCTTGTCATTTATTTTAGTCACTAAACTGTTTTTCAAACCTCTGCGAGCTGTCTTGTATGTATTTTGGGCTCTACATTACAATTTTTACCTTGGCAGGGTGTGAATTTTTCAGATATTAGTTTAGGAATGTAAAACCCACAATGTTTGAGGTTTTCCACAGTTCTTTCTATAATTATTGAAAATATCAAAAAAGGTTTTAGACCAACGTTGTAGGTCCAAATTGCATGTTAAAATGTACAGTTGAATGTTATGTAGTAATTTAGAAATCACAATGAATTCCTCAAACATTGCTAATTTCCAAGCGAGACTTTTGCATGTAGAACACTTGATGGTGTGCAGTAAGCTACTGTGCTACACTCTACTCTTTCGTGGTGGCATAATCGATAGATTTCAGTAATCAAATGATTGCTGTTTATGTAGTGATATAATGGAATGACTAGTAGTTATTTGCATATGCCCTTTAGGCAGTAACAAGTAGGTTTATTATGTCTGTTCAGGTTGCCACTTATTGGTATTTATTTTATAGCACTTGAATTTCAGGTCATATTCGTGAGCTGGTATATAATAGCTAATAAACACTTAATTTTTCATTATTCAAGCCTTATCATTAGCGATATTTTTTACATCGGTTAAATAAATAAAAGATATTCAGTTGGGGTTCAACCTTGTAATTGCAATTAAAAATATTTGCAGTGTCTGTTAATTCACGGAAAAACTTGAAACAAGAACATTGAGTGAAATTATCAGCACTGGAAAACCCTTAGTTACAGGAAGATCATATATTGTTTTTTAATAATTGGGCTTCCGTAATGTTGTATTAATAAATGCAAAGAACCAAAGCTCAAAGAACCTTTACTAAGTTCAAATATAAATGCAGATTTCAACGATACATACTCAAATTGATTAAATTTGTGGTTGGGTTGCTACAAGTATTAAAAATCTTGTGTTGCGGATTTACTCCCCATCTAAGACACGCCTAAAAAAAGCTTCACGTCAAATGTGCTAACATCTCGTTCATGTATATACATCTCTAGTTTCGCCTGTCTAACAGCCATGAATGTGCTAGTATCTGCTAGCTTCTTGCTTTCTATGTTACATATGTTTCATGAGGCGTTTTGAAGTGAGAGGTTCTAATATCTCCACACTTGCAATAAACAGTCCACACTCTCGTCTGTGTGTACTCTTAAATTTACTCATAGACCTGCAGGGTTCTTGGCAAGTTTTTGAATTAATAAGTTTGTTTATGCACCAAATCTCAGAGTTTGACACCAATAGCTTTACTAATGATGTCCGATCAGAATGCTAGTGTTCAGTCATTTCCAATTTACTACTGATCGCATGCAATTTTATTTTTATATTATGTGTGTCAATATTTGTAGATCTTCAGTGTTTCGTCATTAGGAACTTTTGTGCCTTAAGCTTTTGCTGAAGCTTCTTTGTGTCTGACGTGTATTTTGTATAGTTTGAGATTGAAAGATCTTCAATTTATGAAGCTTTTACAAAATTTCTTGATACATTTCGATTTGTTTAAAAATTTTCTTTAAATTTAACTTCATTATGCACTACATATCATATAATCATTGGATATAAGAATTCCACTATCGCTTATTTAATAAACTATTTACTGATGACTGCAATCCCAGAAACAATATTTTTACAGCCAAGCAAAAAAATTTAACATATTGATTAGTGAATGCATGTTATGAGCAAATCTTAGAGTGAATTCAGTAGGTTGTACATTATTCTATCAAAAGCACACATTTCATCCACATGTCACTTTCTATCCTAACTTGAAAAAGTCGGTTGAAGCTGAGATGCGAGATTTCCACAGAAATGGTTCATACGCAGTAACAGTCGAGGAACGGTGAACTCTGATTGGTGTAAATCCTGAAAGTTTAGTTTGCGCCACAGTTTGCTACAATCAGAGTCTGCCCGCTACCCCAATGCTACCGCGCACAAACCATTTCAGTGAAAATCTCGCATCTCTGGATTGAAGTAACAATTTTCATCTGTGTTTGTCCATTAAAGATGTTTTGTGGAGCAAAGTGTGGATATATGTTGGGAGTTCGAAAATATTTATGTAGTAAGTAAAATATGTAGTTACAGTAGGGAGAGGAGGCACCCTATCGGTGATCCTGGAGAAACCTTTAGTCTGGGCTCCAGTACCGTTGCGCATTTTCATATCCGTCGCTCATACATATGCATCGTTAATTTCGTTAGACTGAGACAGATACTTACTTAGATTCTTTTTCTCATGGCTGCTATACCATACTGGGTGTATGCGCATATGCACAAAGGACAAATAATTCTAATTCTTTTGTCGCCTATAGTTTTATCCAACTCTGCATAATTTCAGATGGCGTTGCTCCAAAATTTCTATGAAACAACTCTTGAAGCGTTAAAAGATGCGAAAAACGATAGGTTGTGGTTTAAGACAAACACCAAACTAGGAAAACTGTACTACGACCGTGGTGATTTCTCCAAGTTGGCGAAAATCTTAAAGCAGCTTCACCAATCCTGTCAGACTGACGATGGAGAGGACGACTTGAAGAAAGGTACTCAACTTCTGGAGATTTATGCCCTTGAGATCCAGATGTATACTGCTCAAAAGAATAACAAAAAACTGAAGACTTTATATGAACAATCCTTGCATATAAAGTCTGCCATACCTCATCCACTTATAATGGGAGTGATAAGAGGTAAGGTTATTGTGACTGTAGTGTCAGATACAAATATTCAGTTGTAGTTCTGCTTTCACATTTTTTAGAATGTGGTGGAAAAATGCATCTCCGAGAAGGCGAATTCGAGAAAGCTCATACCGATTTCTTCGAAGCTTTCAAGAACTATGATGAGTCAGGTAGTCCTAGACGCACTACTTGTTTGAAATACTTGGTTCTTGCCAATATGTAAGTTGGAGCTTTTTACTCAAAAAATTAACATTTAATGGAACTATTCTAACACCAGACGTTGGACTAGATCATTCACTTTAAAGCTTTATTTCATCGACATCAGTTGGGCTATAAAATTTTTTCATTATGAGGTGAATCAGTGAAAGTTGGCAAGTAGAAGGTGGCTTTATCATTTTGTTTATTTTAAACATTCAACCTTCACTTTTAAACATTAAAGTTGTAAAGAATAGTTTCTAATAGTAATTAGCCCTTGTTGCCAAAGCCTTTCACTATAAACATTTAGTCAAGGTTAGATCCATTCATTGAATTTATTTCTTGAAGTTAGAAGAGCTTGAAAAGGTGTAATATTTACATTACGGTGGGAGAAGTAATTGGTGTGTAAAGTTATTATGTAGTGTGAAGTTGAAATTTTGAATTGGAATTTAAGAACATTTAAGGAATTGGTCCTTAAAAGTCTGTGCCACCATAGCAAATTCCTGTCAGACTGTCAAATGCATGAACTAACTGAACACTACCATTTAACAGAAATAGCCAACTGGACATTGATAATAAACCATCTCCATACATTAATTATTTGCAGATATCAGCACAGAAATATTTTCTTTTCTCATACTTTTTTTTATAATGGCAAAGTAATGTGTTTGCTACTAAAAAGAATACCAACTGTAATTTTATGCAAAGTGTGTACTTGTTTTTTGATTAGTAGTTAATTCCACTTCCATATCAAGTATTTTTCTCGAACTAGCCATTTTTAGATTTAAAATGACTCCGTTTTTTGTTACTGTTTTGGTTTTTAGTTGTGAGATGGCGTTTCTTGAGATATTTGTTACAACTATTTGTTTTCTTTAGCGTTCAATAGGCAGATTTATTTTTAAAGGGATTACAGTTCACCCAGCGAGAAGGTAAATGATACGGAACGCAAACCGGTTATAAAGGCGGACAAGCCTAAATACATTTCGGTTTCATTGGTCAAGAGATCATAAAAATTTCAAAGGGGAAACATGGTCTTTAATTTTTGTAGTCTCTTGATCAATAAAAGCGAAGTGTGTTTAGAGTTGCCTGCAGTTATGACTGGTTTATGTTCTATGGCGGTTATCTTCTTGCTGAACCTACTGTAGGTTTTGAGTTGACATTCACCAGTGTGGTCCTTAAATACATTCATACTGTACCATGTCAACAGAATTTATAGACATATGAGGCAATTTATAAGCATTACAGAGAGCATGCAAACGTGCGGCACAGGTCAAACGCTTTAGAGACTATGTACTTCTAAAATCATTTGGCTAAATATGATCTTGTCTTGTTGCCCAGGTTAAAGCGTCTATATGCTTAAAGTGTTAAATTTGTGAATTTCAGGAAGTTAATGCTAACAATTTGAAGGAATTAAGAATAAAAATTGTGAATTTTACCCAAATTATAAATCCATAAAAATCATAAAAAAACCAGTGGGAGGTAAACATATTGGGGTGGTGTCGAATTATGTAACTAGTAACAATCGTAATTATTTTATTAAAATCAAATTTGATTGAGTTATATGTGTATTACATGTTATATACTGGCAAATAACAAAAGGCCGAGTCGAGACGCATTGTCTCTTTCTAATGCTTTTGACCTATGACGGAGGTTCCCGCGTTTTCTATCACTCACAAGCTTTAAACTCTTGCAGCAAAATGATAAAATAGGTGAACTTTATACAAACAGGACGTAGTGACTATAGCAAGTTCTTACCTACACCTTTACAGTGAAACCTTGAAGCTAAATGTGTTTGACTGGTCCAAATGACAAAAATTTACTTCTTATCTTTTCGTATCTTCCTTTTCTTCCCTTATTTTTATACAAAAGTGTATTGTGAATTCAATACTTACATGGATCTTTTTAAGAGGCATTAATAAGTTGTAGGGTCGAACCATATAAACTAAACTAACAAAAAAGTGAGGATCTCTATCCTAACAGGACATCAACGATACATGTAATACAAAGTTCTGGTCATATTGCCATCCACATAGGAGACCACCAAAGAACAGCAGCTGCTATCCCCACGTTTTCGTTAGTTTGAGTTTAATTGACTTGGTTACAAAACTTTCCATTTCTTTGTAAAAGTCTCCTTGTAAGTAATAAATTCACAATATATTTTGTTTCCTATGATTTTGCTAAGAATTTTTAGGTTGAAGACAATCGATAGTATAATAATGCAAAGAAACTGACAGCTCTTACATTCAATGAAAGAAATACAAAGAAACAACGATAATATCAAAAGTTTCAACAGCATTAAGATGTTAAACCAAAAATTATTCATTACAAACTATTTAGCAGCATAATTTTAATTGTACTTCTTCCATAAAACTTTAACCATCGTTTTCGAGATTTCGAGAATTCATAAATTCACAACTGCTTTCTTTTTCTTCAGAATTTTAATGTGTAATTTGGACATACGAAGTGTGTAAGTAATGAATGGTTCATTTTTTTTAGTTACTATTTCAGGTTAATGAAATCTGGTATCAATCCTTTTGACTCACAGGAAGCTAAACCTTATAAGAATGATCCGGAGATTTTAGCTATGACAAACCTAGTCACTGCTTATCAAAATAATGACATTAATGAGTTTGAGCATATTCTTAAACAGAATAGACAAAACATAATGGATGATCCGTTTATCAGAGAGCACATTGAAGGTATGAGACGACACCTTGGTCAAATGCATTCCTCCAAATTAAAAAAATTTATGTGATACCGTTTCCTTGTTCAAATTAGATGTAAATTAAACTAGTTGTGTTTAAATTGTTGTCCTTTATTGTTATTATTAAGTTTTAAATAATTTTCAAGTATTTTGAAAGCATTAAAGTTGCTTTGAAAAAAATTAAGAAAAACAGCATTCTCAGGAGTAAAGAGCCATTTTAGAAAATAATTTTTGAAATAAAAATTATGATCGTTTAATTTATTTTTGCAAACGTAAAGTTTAGTAAGAATAGATAAAGGGTTTTTGGAGAAAATCAAGAAATTGAAAATTTACAAGGGCAAGGGGTATTTCAGAGATTAGTCATGAGAAGGATTGTGGTAATTGGTATGAATTAAATTGATTAAATATACAAAGTTAAAAAACGGACTAGTTTTCAAGATCACACAAAACTGTTAAGAGTGAATTGTCTTAAATTCTTCACAGATTTTAACCAAAATCGCATAGATTCGAATTTTCAGGGGATGAAGCCCGAATACAAAGTTTCATCTTTTTACTATTTGCAGTTTCTGAGAAAAAGTCGAACACTTGCACACGCACCTGCACACGACATTTTCCCAAAAACTTAATTTTCGGGCTTTAAACGTCCAGAAATGCCAATATCTCAAATCATGAAAATTAACCCAAGTACAGTACTTTTTTATTATATCAGTGCATAGTCCATCATATCAGAACATAAAAAACATTCTATTTTTCATAAGTAAGTTCACATTTAGGGATCGTTCATAAACCATTAGACTCAATTGAGGCATATCTCATTCCCCCTTCCCTCATGGATACACATACTGTTGCTTTTCGCTTGAACCGCCACATGATGCCACATACTTTGCTTGTTGTAACAAAATTAAATGCAAATAAGTATATGTTAAATTTTTATTTCTCTAATCCATGTGAAGTTTACAAATGATAAGAGTAACCTGTCGCGTAAATGATTTGTAATGATAAACTATTTTTTGACTAATATTTCAGGAACCTCAAGAAGCTGTACCTGTATTAACATTAAATATATTACATTACATTCATTAAATTCTTCAAACCACAAGGAAAAGTCTCAAATCCCTCTCCTTCCAAGTGGCTTAATGTGATCTTTTGATGCACCCCTTTCTTAAATTGGCCTTGTGGTTCATGAACGACCCATTATTTCTAGAATTATGAATATCTCCTGGGACCTCATCACAACTTTGCAAAGCAGTGAGATATGTTTTAAGAGATTGGAGCACCTCTTCGAAAGTAGGTATTTCAATTGGTTCCTCATCTAAGTTATTAACTTTGTTGTTGCTGTCATCTTGGTCTTGCTATCGCTTAAAGGTCCTTTGTCGCTGGAAATTCATTTGTGATAACGTAATCTTTAAAAAAAATCAGTTAATGACACATTGATATTTTTAAATCTCGCTTTCCGGAAACAGTTTTGGATGGCAGACACATCATTTATCCACACTTTGTTGAGTACAGATATGCGCTTTGTGAGGTTTATTGCACCTTCCGCATTCTGATTTAATTCTAGTATGTAGAGAAATTTCAGTAGTACCCTTTTACTCTAAGGGAATTTTAAATTATTGATGATTTTTTGATATCAACTGCCGTTATGCTATTACGTTCCACGAAAACTTAGCCCTGACGTTTTGGGGAATGTGTATGGGACGTCTATAATGTGAACGATTTTTCTCCTCTCATGTTTGTCAATTTTCTTTAACGAACCTTTAGAAATGTCACTTGTCTTTCAACCCCTTACATTAAACTTGTAATCTGTATATTTCTAATGATTATGTACTTCTAAAAGATAAAAAATTCTTGGATTTTCCTATTATGTTAGGAGTTTGTTTTTCGCATCATATTACATCCAAGTTAATCTTTAAAACACCTACTCCTTTACTTTGTTTACCTCTAGCACATTTGTCATTTATAAATGTCGAAGTACTGCTAAACATTTGAAAAATTAACCCAGTTCTTTAGCTTTGAAAATATCCTGTACATTATATTTCTCCATCAGTTTCCCTTCAATGGTCACAGTCAGCATTAATTTTGACTACACTTTTTCATAGATGATTTTTCCTCTATACCATTATGTTTTTTGGTTCCGTAATAGTAGTAAATTCACGATGACCTAGAGATTCGACAAATTAGCGACTTTAAAAACACTCACAATGATACCTGATACAGGATACATTTCACATTGCATTGCCACACAATGCATTGGTTTGTCAATATTGTCACACATAGATAATTTTATAAGTTTTGAATTTGATGGTTTCCCATTCTCAAGTTACTTCACAAGTGACCATGATTTTTTAAATTGTTGGTAAACTATTGGCAGAAATTCATTATTTTTTTCATAGTCGTTCTTTAGGCCACTCAACTCCATTCATAATTTTCAGTTTATCCTTTAAACTCCATTTTTCGACGTTTTCTCAAAAAAGTATTTATTTCAAAATTGTTCGATAGGACATCCGAATTTAAGTTACAATTGAATGACTAAAATTTGTAATCCAGTAACTTCAGTCATCTCCCTCAGTCTCAGATGAAATGTTTTCAAATCAAAGTAACGTCCTTCCTTAGGCATTTTAATGTTGTTTAAGGAAGTTTCTTGAGTTAAGGATTTACCAAAGAGATTTTAATGAAATTTCATGGAAATAACAAACATTTAAGGAAGATCTTGAGCTAAGAAAAAAGCGTGCTGAGTATTTGTCAATATCTTTAAGAGATAATGATCAAATTGACCATTTTGCAGAAGTGTTACCCATAGTCAGATATGGCGATGCGCACATCTTGATGAACTCTGTACTTTGATATTGTGATGAAGTGTTTACACGCTATGACTCTACCAGTTTCTTAACTTGAGGGAGGAATTTCCTTAATATGCACATATATAGATTTCATCACGATAAAACGATGAAATTTACGGCATAGAAATTTATTATGTCTGGGCAGAACCTTTCTCAGTACTTTTATTATTTCCACAACTTAAATCTGAAATCAGCTCGCGTAAATTCGTAATAGATAAAATCCATTAAATAAATGTTCATTATAGGGGAGTTCTACTGAAATTAAAGTTAAATTCGAATAAAGTTAGCTTGAAAGTTGCATTCGTCGGAACATATATGTTCCCAATCGTCCTCTGTTCAATACCGATGTAAGATCCGTTCAAGACTAGCGGTTTTAATTCTTTCTGATGGGCATTGTTTCGTTCTAGGCTTGCAGTCTTTCAGACCTGCCCCCTCCCCCTCCCCGGAATTCGAATCAAATTTTGGTTATCAGGTTGTGATGTTACTCTTTTTCTACCAGTTCTTTTTTATATGTGCCTGTGATTAAGTCTCTAGAAAACTAATCACGCTGTGCACTGCACATTTAAGATTTTACTAATCTTAACTTAAGATTTGCCCTGATTATGTAGAAATAATGACAGTTCAAACTCCTTTAAATAACCATCAAGGTTAAAACACTTGTTTACCTTATATTCCAATTAGACATTTAAACTGTTCGAAGCTGCTTGACGCATGCTCATTGGTAATATATGTTTCAGCAAAGTATTGTGTGTAACATTTTGCCTATCTCCGTCGTTCCAGTAATTGTTTCAAACATTTATAATAACTGTTTAAAACGCTTTTCTTCCATCAAGTTCTAACCTCACTTTTTTTTTTGAATAACTGGGTTTGTTCCAGTAAGATATTGGAAACATGCTTGGTACATTAATCAAAAGGTGGGTCCATATCTATGAAAATTTGCAACGAACGAGTTGGTCATAAACGGAAGATTATTTGTAAATACATGTTTATGTGGTGGGGCGTGTGTTGAAGCTTAACGATGGATACTAACATCATCAGGATTCAACGAAATTCATGTGTTTTACACTTCCATAAACACGTTAATGAAGTCTATCGCTTTAATACCAGCAACCTAACTTGTATTATAAGTTACTTAACTCTATATCTTTCAGTTCGTAATGTGTCTTCATTTACTTTGACAATAAAAATTTTATTCGTATATTGCAGTGAAACAGTTTTCATTCCAATTGCGACTTTGCCTTCAGTTTCTCTTCGCTTTTTTTTTTTTAATTACAATTTTGTTATTTTGAGGTTATGGATTATGTCAATTCTCATAAGATATACGCAGGTCACAAGTCGGTACCAAATCTTTAATCATCGAAATATTTCCGGTTAGGTTAGGTTGTGTTCGGTTAGGTTACATTAAAAATGTATTTGTAATGCCAACCCTGAAAAATATTTATAACTGTTAGACGATTAACGACGAAAGATTAATATTTAAGAGAAGTTAAACATATCCAAATTTCTACAGTTTGTACTATTGCTGGTGTAACGATTCCTCCCAAAGTGAAAATATATGAACAGCCGTTTAGAACCTTCTCTCGCATTCGTTCAGTTATATAATGTAATAATTGTCTATTGTTTCTGCACACTAAAAATCGGCAGAAAATCAAAATGTTCGAAGTGTATAACTGATCTAGATGCTGGAGATTGTAAGAAATATTGTATGTTCTCTAAAATAGAAGAGCATTTTAGGACCAATAAAGAATTGTCCGGAATACATTTGACAAAAAGATATACATTATGTCTAGGGATAATAAAACATATTTTAAGGATAAGGAACTGCTTTCAAGAAAAAAGATTGTTCAAAACTTGAAAGAATTAGATGGCGTAGTGTGCAATTTCAAACTTGTATATCGATAAGGAACAATTCCAATAATAGAGGACTGATATTACATTAGATCAATGGAATATAAACAATTTAAGAACTAACCTTTGGAGTTAAAATTCCTGCTAAGTAAATACAAACCACATACTTGTTTAAATGAAACACATTTAAATAGTAAGGTTAAATGTAATGTACCTGAGTGCAAGGTATATCGTAAGGATAGGCAAAAGAAATTTTTTGATATTGCAGCTATAATTAAAAATATCCTTTATTCTCCATTTATTATAAATTACACTGACACTTTTTCATATGCATAATTTAATGCCATTGAATTAGAATATAAAACATTTAGAACTTTAAATATGTATATTCCACTTTAAATTAATTTATAGTGTGAAAACTGGACAGGTATTATTGAACATTTAAAAATTCTCATTCTGATGGTGACCTAAATGTCTATCATCCTGCAACAAAAATCGTAATGGTGTGATAATATCAAAATCCTTATTTAGCCAGCTTACATCACTAATATTAACAGACTTATCATTGGTCTAATATGCAGATGACATAGTAAACTTATATCAAGGCAATCAATTGAATAAATATATTACTTAGAAAAGGGCTAAGTAGAAAACCTGTTCCAGATATATATATCTCAAGAAGCTGAAGACGGTAAATAAACTTACCGGGGATATATGTGTTATATAATTTGCAATGGAAATCTTAATTTAGTTATTTATAGAAGAAATGTAAAGCATTTAATTTATTAAAAGCAATATGTGGGAGGGATTGGAAAGCAGATCCTAATAGCCTTACTATGATATATAAAAATATCGTGCGCAACTTGTCACGTTTCAATAAATTCGAAACTACCCAAAAAATGTCATTACCTAAATTTCAATCAATTACAACTGAAATTATAGATGTAACACAATATACAATTGAAAGTGAAACAAAGGTAAAAGAGATTTTATCCTTTTGGAGACCAAGTCCCAATCATTCTAAAACTAACGAAATGGACTGATTGAAAATGACATTTAACACTCCATTAGGATGTGAAGTGAGAAAGGGTATTGTACCCAATTTGTTATTGATAAACACTTATAATTTAGTTGTTTAGTGCCAAACATGTTACTCATCTGAGTGACATAACTAATGATAAATTGGAGTTGGAATCGTTTAAAAATCAAAGGCGGCTATTAATTAATTATGGTAAAAATACAGCGTTACCTTTTTTGTGGACATTTCTGAATCAACTGTCACGTTGCAAATACATTGGAATATGTGGATGACCAAGCGATTTATTTCATTCTCAGGGACAATTGACAATAGCAGTTGTTTCTTTTTCGTTCCAGCACGATTTTGTCGTCAATGTTCCCAACATCATACTGAAACAATCCTATGAACAGAAATTTAAAACTGAAATTTCGTTACAAATACACATGTATAAGTTCTTGCTACTAGATGTTGTATGGTCCTTCTAGGAAGGGGGTGTCACTTAAATTACTATTTATGGTTGATGGCGAAATATTGAAATACAAGAGAAACATGACTAGGAAATATATTGCAAGCTACCTGCATAAAAAAGGTGCATAATACTTTTGACCAAGGCTGTATTTAACATATTTGTTACTACTTAATTGTTTTAAAATAACCATTTCTTTTAGATCTTTTGAGGAACATTAGAACTCAAGTACTAATTAAATTAATTAAGCCGTATACCAGGATACAGATAAATTTTATTTCTACTGAATTGAATATTGATGTAGCTGAAGTAGAAAGTTTGCTAGTTTCCTGCATATTAGATAAGTGAGTAGTAATATTAAGTAGTTAAAGAATTAATTTAGTGGCTAATTGGTTTGTTTTCAGTACCATTCATGGCCGTATAGATCAGGTCAATCAAGTACTGTTCTTAGAGAGGGCAACAATTAATCAAGCCAGATACAGCGCATTAGATCGATGGGCAAATCAACTCAATTCTCTACATTCGTCTATTATAAACAAAATGGCGTAATTTTAAGATATTGAACTCAGTGATAGCGCAGTGCGCCTTTTTATTAAATATTGTGTACATTATAGCTGTCGTTTATTGATATCATGTTGTAGGTTCGAAAACAATAACATTCTTAATTTGGACAAGTTCCACAAAATTGAATTGTACAGAAAAGTTTTATTTTAAATTTAAGTATTTTACTCTTATTTAAATTATTCAGTTCTTTTTACAACTATCAGCATCGTGTTTTTCGTGAAGGTTCTAGCCAGTATGTAATTAATTATGTATGTAACTAACAGATTGGTTGGATGGAATACTTCATTACTTTTAGTTGTAAAATATTTGCTTCTTATTATATTTCAAAAAGTGTAATTAACAAATGTTTAAATGTAAAAAGAATAAGTATTTCTATACAACAATCTTTAGTCCTTTTTTGCAAGTACTGATATTCTTTCAGTCATAGATTGTTACACATTTTCTAATAAATAGGAATATGTTCATTTAATTATCGTTTTACTTGCACTCAAGATTTTAATGCAAATAAGCCAGGTAAAATTGTAATTCATAACAAATTAAATAAGCCGTCAAGAAACCAATAAAAACCAGAAGCGCCGGTATCGCTA
Organism: Cryptocephalus primarius; assembly: GCA_963576515.1. Classification (NCBI taxonomy): domain Eukaryota; kingdom Metazoa; phylum Arthropoda; class Insecta; order Coleoptera; family Chrysomelidae; genus Cryptocephalus; species Cryptocephalus primarius. The sequence continues at coordinate 18,536,929 of OY754936.1, read as the reverse complement.
CTGGAATTAAGCATTACTCTAAGTTTTATATTATCCCCTGGATGTGTGTAAAGACAAAACAGGCTTAAAACAGATAATTTTAGAACAAAGAGGAAAAACAATTCTGTTTGAAATTCTAAACCCTGTTAATGAAAGTAAGATGTTTTTATATAGATTGAGATTATAAATTTTATTGATTGAAAAGTTACAATCATGTTTTAACGATTTAAAATCGAAGAAGTGATTAAAAATCAATATCAAGCCAGTTTCCTGGTCTCCTCTTCGGTTATTGATCCTACATTCATGTTATTCCAGCTTTACCTACCCTACTAACGATGGCAGCATTGTTTGCAATCTACTTCTGAAATATTTAAAGCACCCCCTTCGATTTCCAAGTGAAAATTCGGTTATCTTCTCTCCCGTTGTCTTATGAAAAACTATAGTAATTTGTTGCGTGAAATGATATTTTGTAATAGTAACTGAAAAATAAATCATTAAAATGGGAACTACATTTTGAGACAAGTCTAAAACTTATTATTGAATAGCACGATGAAAGAAAAATTAAATCCAGACAAATTGTTGTCATCTGCAATATTTTGGGAAATTTTAATGAAACCTTTTTCAAAGAATCCTAATGTTTTCCAGAGTTGCTTTTTCGAAACGAGATCTCTGTCAACATAAAACTTACGGCTTGATTAAAAATTTAGGCGCGAACTTGAGTGTCTAATGGTTTTTCAGTTTAAGTGCTGAAAAGTTAGATGAAGTACGGATATAGCTATTCGAAATATTGATTAGTTGGTAATAAGTGTGAAAAGGCTATTATATGTTACAAAGATGAAAAAGTAAAGGTTGATGCAACCTTGCAGCTTACTTATAGTACTAAAATTATGTCACAGATTCTGTGAGCAAGTAAATCAACGTAACAGGTACGGACTAATATGGGAATTGCAAGAATGGACAATATATATTTGGTATTAGCCTTTTTCCTACCTCATCAAAAAGTGTCTTTACCCTTTTAATAACGACTTATTTTTGAAAAAAAAATCGAACGATAATTGAAAAGATTAGCATTAAGATGGAAAGAAATGAAGTCTCCATTTACAGTAAATGTTTACTTCTAGCAGGGAGTTGTTTAATGTACAGAATATTCATTAAATTTGATCTCGTACTTTGCATAAATAAACTTGGAGCAATTCAGCATCAGTCTCGTCAATTAGTAAAGTGTAAGGTACGCCATTTGGAATTCTTTAAAGTTTAGTCATGTTGAACTGTTTAGTATTTTTATTTATATCCGTGTCTTCATTTTATTATCAAGTTACCGTTTCTAAACAATCATTTCTTGGTATATTTTTAACTAGGTTTAAACTCTGACTAAATTTTAAATTATTATTACTCAACTCTGACCCACTACAGTTTTTGGTAATGTTCATTATCTCTTGCTTACGTTTTAATTTTTGGATTAAGCGATTAGTAGCTGCTCATTTCTTTTCTAATGTTGGATGTAGTCTGAATTTCATTTCTTCTTATCTACGTAGAAATGTTTCCTTTCTCAGGAAGGAATAATAATTTCATAATGCGATTGCACTTTCTTTTAATTTACAAAGAGGAACGAGAAAACTAGCGAGCTGTAGGGGCCGTAGGGGACTCGCGAAGATTCGAGTCGATGCGAACCTTGAAAATGTATGAATTTCATAGCCGAAAGTATTAAACAGATTGAAACAAGTGTTGGAGGTGCGACTGCTGAAATTAATTAAGTATACAAGAATCACGTTCGGCGGTCCCGGGTTTGGTCAGTTCGAGCATGCACAGCCTATTCTGGGAGATCCTTGATTAGAAATGCTCAGTTGCATTGCGGATTGCTGAGTTGACGTACTTTTACGTATGGCGATGGGGAAAACTCGAGGGAGTCTTCAATATCCAAAATATTATCGGGGGATGTAAAGTTTCCTACTGGTTCTAACATTCTAGATAATTTCAGCTTATATGAAACATTGTTTGAAAATTTTTAAACGTAGGTTATTCGGGCTGGTAAATCGTATGACAAAAATTTAAAATATGAACAATTTATACATACATATGAACAATATACATACATTAGTGAACAAAATTATTCTTACTACAAAAATAATTGTTGATTAAACATTTCTAGACTCTATTTTTGAAGTTAAGGTGCCAATTACGGCGGTAATGTGCGGATCAGTTTATGTCCAATAGGAGATCTTAGGAAAAATGTGTGTTACCATTGTTTCCTATATATATATCAGATCTATTTTTAAAAATTTAGAATGTATTTATTTGTAATATAGCTTCAACAACAGATCATGTTTCATCTGCAGAATGTCAACTGATATACAGTACAATTGTATCCATTTAATAGTTTGGTTTACCCGTTTTGACCTTTTGATTAAAAGTATGAGGGACTTTGTAACTCGTCCTCAAGTTGTCAATAAGCACATCATTAACCATTTGTCCTGATCATATACGTTGTCAGATTTCCGTTCAAATGTCGCATTGTGTTGAAAAATATATCTTTAAATATTATTTTTCTGACAAAATCACTTCCTGCAGATGACACATTTGTTTTCAAAGTTATAATCTTGTTGCAGCTCAGTTGTTTCCCAAACAATCTCTGTTTTTTGGAAATTCCAAAACGGCGACAGGATTAAGTAAATAATGTCCTTAAAATTATTAAATGTTACGACCTACTAAGATTGCGTTGTTTTGCTCCACTTTACCAAAGATTTCAGTTTTAAGGCAAAGCTGGATGCATATCGTTTGCAGGTTTTAAAAGTTACTACCTTTTTGTAGTTCAGATTCTTTCTGGTTTTGCTGGGAAGCGTTTGTGAACATATTTTTTTTTTGAGGACAACCCTTTTTGGATTTTGATCCGTTGACAATTAAATAAGATCGCTGAGCATACTTTTTCATTACACTCAAACTTAATGTGATTCAAGCTTATTTTTAGTTTTAAAAATATTACTGTTTTCGGTATTTATTGCAAACAAATTATTTTGTCTTTCTCCTGTACCTTCTCATTCTGTTTGTTTTCTTGTTCGAACGGTGTTTCGAAAAGCGCAAGTACGTTTACAAGTTTATACGTTTATTTTTAGAATGTATTTAGCTGTTGTGAAATAATTAAGGGAATACGTTTTTCGCGATCCGTTATTTAACATTTTTTTATTTCGCTAGATTTCCTGATCCTTTAAACATTCTATGGAAATTAGGACACTTTGAGACAGCTTCATTACCATGCTTATCTTTGAAATTTATTGTCATAGTTTCAGATAAATTATCATTGGGTCATTTAATACATTCATTATTACTACTACAAAAATAATTAATTACTTTATATATGTAGGTATTCTAGTGCCGTGTTCATGGCTACGTTAAAACGATCACCCAACTGTCTAAAAGTTTCTCAATTAATTAAATACCGTAGGTAATTATAACAACTTTTTATGAAGTTCTTTGCCTGCTATGTATGTTGAAATGGTATATACGAGGTTTGTCATTTGTCGAACATTTTTTTGGACTCTTAACTTCTATGAAAGTCGTGACCACTTTCAATGGCTTTTTAGGAAAGTTTCAAATTCATGGTGCGTTAAAAGTATTTATGGATACGTTTCCCGGTGACTGTTGTAGACACTAAACGGTAATTGTTTTAAAATGAGTTGCGTACTTGGAGAATTTCTAAATGTCACATTGATTGTACCTCACGTAAAAATTTAACAACACGAAATTGTAAGTTTCGGAGTATAACGTCGTTGTCATAAAGAACTGAGCTGTGTCTAGAAAAAATATCATAGGTAATATTTCTTGGGTAAAAAGCCAATTTAAAGAATAGTTAATATGACACACAAAGATGAAAATGTAAATAAAGACAATCCAGTGTTTCACGTGTTACATTTCCATATAAGCGTGTAAAGGTTTATGCCATGCTTACAGTTACAATAAAGTTGAGTGATGATGAGAAATGTGAACATTTTTCCCCGTTGTCAAGTAGCGTAAAGCCGTTCAAGCGTAGTATATAAAGCCGCAATATATTTCCTATTCCAAGATGTTTTTCTATGTCCTTCAAGGATTCTCTCCCATATCATAAATCAGGATTAACCTTGTAACTATGAGGAATCATGCATCCTGGGAAATTTTCGAACGTTTTCGGATGTAACGGTAAATGTTCAAATTTACATGTTAAATGGGGAAATATTTGAAACAGGAAATAAGCTATTTTCAAAGGAAAGACGTCGGGATATAAGAATTTAACCAATTGCTGAAAGTTTTCGTGTTCGCGTTCAACAGAAACAAAAGAACATGAAGTAATTTAAAGAAAATTAAACTGTTTTTTGGCCCCATATTCGTAAAATCCTAATGAATTTATCTACGTTTGTGATTTTTATATCGTGTTTAAATTAGTTTCTGCTCGTCAGTTTCGAAAGTCGACGCAAGTCCGCGATCAATATTTTTTGCGTAGAGTTATTTTATAATGAAAATCTCTCAGACTTAAACTCGAATTTCCTATATAATTATTTCCCTCCGTTTACGGAACATTTGATCGTGAATCGAGATACTGAAATTATCCAAAGAACAGCATCATTAAAGTTACCCGTCGTTATCAAGTCTTGCTTCCACCAAATACTGAACGTATACAGAAATTACGTCTGAATGTTTCACATAGTTGAATGAGAAATAAATATATTTTAATATTGCCCTTAAAGTGTTCAATTCGAAACAAGCGGGGAATGAAAATGATGTTTGGAAGCAAGGGTAGTAATGAACTTGATAATCTGATTTGCGTAGAAGTGAAGACGAAAAAGGAACAAATTCAACTTTCAGGTAGCTTAGTATTTTTTCGAGATAAATTAATTTGATTATCATTGTATTATCTCGGACTTATTTCGTTGCTATTGTACTTTAATTTGACTTTTATTACTGTTCATTTTTCAATTAGGACGCAGATGGTCCTTTAGACTTCTTCGCTGTATTTACATTTTACTCTAAGATTTCTCAAATATTCTCTTAATTAATTGCCTTAGAGTTTAAATACCATTTCATATTTTTATAACATTCACAAGTTTACTCAATTTTTCAAATTTGGCGCCATGATTTGTTGATCTGGCTTCAAGAGACGATACCTCATTTTCGTAGTCTTGGCCTCGCTCTCGCCAAAACTAAATTTTTCCACCCTCGCCTCGTTCTCGCAGTACTCTTCCCCGTTTTTGCTTTTGTCATGAAAATTTTAGAAATCAGCAATAAAATAAAATAACCAAGATATTACAATTTTGAAATTTTATCATAAAATCACTAAATATATATCTTGCCTCTAAAAACAAACCCTGGAGGAGCTTCTGTGGCAAAATTGAGACTGATCTTGAGGCCCCAAGAAAAGCCAACGTCCTCTGCAAAGGAAATACTGCCATTTTGGGTTACCTGAGACAAACAGAAGTTGTACGGAAACAAAAAACAATTCTCTGAAATTATTGATGGAAACCAGTTTCCCGGGTTTACATCAAATATAGCCACAAAAGGTCAAGTAAGCCCCAGTGAAAATGATTGCCTAGGTGACTGGGATCTGGCGGTTAAAATAATAAAATCCAGCGGAGTAGAATGGGCAATAAAAACCCATATTCGATCCATATAAAGTCCCAGTACCGGACGGAATATATACGGTACTGCTACTGAAAAGATATACGGAACTTATCTGGTCAAGCTCTTCAGTCCAAGCCAGGGAAAAACTGCCACCTATTAGCCAAGAACTTTCGACAAGGGTTACGCCCTATTACATCTTTATGGGGATTGCAGGGGCTTTTGACATCACCTCCAACAAATCCATAAGGAGAGCAATGACCAACAGTTGGGTGGAAACCAACCTATTAATGTACTCACTGGTTATAATTTTTTTCCTCCGTTTTTCTCGTTCTTTTTTTTTTATTATTATTAATAATAAGGTGCTCTCTCGATATTCTCGTTATATATTGTTTATTTGCTAATTTACTGAAGCATACTCATTTATTTTTCTCACTTCTCTGCACTTATTTATTGTTTTCATTTCTTATTGCAATTTTGTCTTTATTTATTGTGTCATATTTCTTTCCTCCCTTTTAACTGTTTTTTACTTTTTAACTAGACTTTTATGTACATATGCTAGTAAGTAAGTAAGTAAGTAAGTAAGTTATTTATTACTATTAATTATTTCAGAACATTGTAATATAGACATAATGACGCGCTCTATGTCCATTGTATGGATTTAACGGAACAAATAAAGTCTGTCTATCTATCTATGAATGTAAAGTCGGAAAAGGGTAGTCGTTTATGACTTATCCTATCATTTTATGTTATGAGTTGTTTAAGGAAATCGGGATTCCTAAAAAGGTAAAATATAGGTATAACATTTGAATATAAAATTGAGATTTGATCTCGTCTCGACGAGACCCTCGATTGACTTAGTCTCGTCTCGTCTTGGCGATTTTTGAGAACTGACGAGATCGAAACGAGACCGAGGTTTTCAGTCGTATTTGTAGTCGTGAAAATGCAGTGAATATTTGATAAAACAAAATATGTCGAAGGTATTGCTTCGCAACCCATTATGGGGTTCCCATTCCATTCCCCTTCCCATTTTGATTTTTAAATACAGCGCGTCATTCAATTAAATTGAAAATCGCGTATTAAAAAATAAGCATAATTATCACCGATACGAATTTCCAAATACCATTTAACACTGTAGATGAACCTTGGATGTCTTTCCACAACCCGATTACATAACTTAAGTGAAATATAATATCTTAAAACCGGTCGAAATTCAAATTGAATTTAATAATTCAGCGTGTACGTCTGATACGGTTTTTCAATAGCGGCATGGCAACCCCTTTGGGAAATTTTCCGGTATCCCTTTGGGCCAGTACGACTCTGGTTCCGGCTAAAATGTCTCGGGATCAACGCATTTCATCAAAGAATTCTTCGACGTTTAAAATACTGATGTCCGATGAGGTATTCTGCGTGTTTCATTCTACATTTTGTTTTTAAACTCCAACATATTTCAATTCCTGTATATTGCACGGTGGAAATCCCGGAATTGTTTTAGTTTTCTGATAGGCGATCATTAACTCGAAGCTTCCACATTACAAGTTGGAAAAAGGGGAGAGGAGGGTTTGGAGAATTGATTTCATTAATTTAGACACTCCGACATAGACTATACGAAAATCGTAACAGGGGAAAAATAAGACGTAGAATAACATTTATTTCGATATTGTAACAAGACAAGAATCCACATTAGAGAAGTTGTGTCATTAACTCAGACACAGAGTATAAAAAAAAGGTGATGGAAAGACATTTACTCTGATCGTTGTCTGATTGCCGCAACTGGAAAGAAATGATTATCCCTGTTGAGGGCTGGTTAATCAATATAAGATTAGATTAATTTAGCTCATGGTTAATTGATAACTCTGGAATAAAATGTTTATTGGGGTAAAGGCTAATCCGTTAGGTTGAAGTTTAGCTTAGTTAACTCGAACTTCAAAGTGTGGGTTATGATCTTTGGCCTCCAGGACAGGGGAGCGCAAGGGGTACTGTCATTACACCATCTTACAATCAATAATATGATTTCTGTTTTCAAAGGTGTTTAATGATGTAAGCGATGAAGACGAAAATATACTGGAATACTTAGAATATAAAGGAATATTTTGTAATGTGGAGAATAGGAAGAACCACTTTCAGGAGCATTTGAGTGAAATAGAATGTTGTTTAAATCTGATTTTAAAAAAGCGACATTTTTTCATCTATTGAAATAGAGCTCAGTCTAGAGTTCCAAATTGAAAGGTCGGTCAAATATTCTAATCCCTATATGTAACAATTTTTTTCTGAATTGTTGTGTATAATTCAGAAATATCCTTGAATAATAATTTATTACTACGTTTCGTTATCAGAGAATAAATCGACCTAGCGAATATTTTTGTTTTTCGCATTTTAACATGGTTTTTATCGTTTAACAATGAAATTTACAAGCAGAAAGGCTTTAAATCATATGCATTTGATTTTGAGATCCTTCTTTTTAATAATCAATATTACATAAAAAAATATTGACTGACTTAATCCAATAGTCAAGACGATGAATGTCGTAGGAATCCTAGTAGGAGTGTAGTGTATATAGGAATCCTCTACAACCCTAAGAAGATTGTAACTAATCATAAAAATAGAGCATGATAGAATATGTATAGAATAGAGTATTACAGAAGAGTTTAATTTCACGAAATGTGTAATATATTTGATACAATAAAGAAACTAACTAACTAACTAACTAGTAAATACTATTATATTATTATTCACAGTACAGTTATGTGTATAACGACTAACATATTTGGAGTAAAGTGTCCCACTAAGCCCTATGCCAAAAGTTCTCTAAATGACATAATGATTATAATTTTGGTATATGGTAGAAAGTGACTCTGGTTACATAAATACTGTTTTTTCATTCGTAAACATCACACTTACTGTAGAAGCGGGAAATTATTCAAAAATCAAACCACCTCTGATTACAAAAGATTCTTTTATTCTATATGATGGCTAGCGTCCTAATCATATAATTTCAATTGTTTTATCGGTGAACCTCATACTTTTCGTGATACGAAATATAATTGCCCTCTAGTTTTAAATCAGATAAAATCTAATTAGGAAAGCAAAATTTCTATCAAAAATTGAAGCATTCCGTTTCTGAAATTATTTCTTTATGAACAACAATACAGACCGTTCCATCTAAGTGGACACATGGGAAAAACAAGGGCGATTTATGTTTGTCCTTAGTATAAATGTCAGGAAAAGACTGGACTGACACAAATTGCCCTTGATTTTCGTATGTCTATTTAGGGAAAACGATCTTTGTCTCACATTCTGTATACCGAAATGGTCAGACCATATTAATATCATTTTATGTGTTGCTGTAAAACTAGCTACTAGCGTATACATCAGAGGATCGTTCTGCTATATATTTGAATACCTCAGTCGTGTCATACCTACTTGTTAATTCGTTAGAATCTCGATCCGCACGCTAATTACATTCTTGATGTTGCTATGAACATAAAATCCTCCCTGAATAAAATATCGACTGTTTTCCGTTGAGAAGATCTGGTTTTTTAAGGGTGACCCCCGCACGGTAGTGAGATACTTGTAATGTGATTTTTTTGTGCGTTTTTCGAGTGTTGTGAAAATCTCCCTCCACGTCCGATTTGTCCAACTCGAGCTCCTCAATTTCTTCGAGGTCCTCGAATGTCGCTCGTCGTAGCAAAAAAATAAATAAATTCAATAGAACTGAAAGTACAGATATAGCGGAGGTATGTAGGTGATACTATTTCATTACATTATCTCGCCGTGACACGTGTCGGTTGAAAGGGTTGAAAAGTTCTTCATGGTCGATTCATAGTGGGATTAGTATTTCCAGTTAGTTACATTGAAATTCTTGGGGTGGTTTTTAAATATTTTCCTGATTGGAATCTCCCTGTACGAACACCTATGTATATACTTAAAGGATTCGCTTAGTGCCGAGTCGGCTAATAGATTTTGCTTACTGGTCCTTAAACTACCACTTTATGCTGACTGTACAGTGTACCGCTTGTGTCGACCGAAATGTGTTAACTTCTAATTGATTCAGATCTGACTCGAAGAGATTTAATGCTGGTATCTACAAATAAGGGTAGGATGGGTCGAAATTTGTATATTCTCGAATTATGTATTTAAATTATAGTGTTTGTTGGAAACACTGATAATAAAAAATTATTTGTGTGGAGCACGTCACTTTTAATATCCGGAACGTTAAATTTTAGGGTTTTTAAGAAGTGATGAGGTTAGCCGTAAATCATTCGCAAAGTTGATATTGTTCAAGAAAAGAAGAATTTCGTGACAAAAACAGCATACTTTCTATTTCAGCGTTCGGAAATTCTTGAGAAAAATATACCAGTGCTATCAAATCCATTTTCCGGTGAAATAATTTTTCGCATTTGTCGGGAAATTCGTAAGATGTCAGTTCAAAGCGGTCGATTTTTATCGCCAAAAAGAAGGGCCATATTGATTACCGGCTATTCAGCAAAAGTATTTTGCAGACCACATAATACGAATATGTGTTCAATTTAACGAAAATATCTTTTCGCTGTCTCCTTATAAGTTTATTATAGAAATTGCTTTTAAAGTACCCCGATATTTTCCTAGACATTGTGAATACTAAGCGACGCTTTATAGCGGATTATGTTGAGATTATAGTAATATTAAAGCAGTTTATCCTAGCTAATTTTAGATGTCATAGGGCTTCTAATTGAACGCGAGGCTTCACGATACAAACTACAATTAAAACGAAAAGTAATGGTGGAAAACTTAGGTGATTTAAGGGCAGTGTATTAAAGGGCAGGGCAGTTCTGCTGTATGTATCAGATAAAATTAAAATTAGTTGCAGTGGCATAATAACGCAGTGACGCATCTGTGTTCGATAATTCCTGACCCCAAATCAAATTAAACCTTAACTTTCCACATGCAATTTTTCACACATAGTATCTCAAAAACCACTATATATATTTAATAGAATTTTAAAGTTTCATCACTTCTCGAAGTCTGTCATATGAACTTGGTTACACCCTGTATTTGAAAGTCCTGAGAAAATCCAAACGCATGGAAATGGCGGGAACGATCGCAATCATCCCGAAGTGGTTTGTTTAGTGAAATCTAAGGGGGTAATCGAAAGAGGAAATAGCGTGGGTGAAAAATGATGCGTAGAGGTGATTAAACATGTGGTCAAACTCGTAATTGGGGGGGCATCGGTCGGCAATGAAGTCGAGGGAGCCAACCGTTGGGAATCACGTTCCGTTTTTGACAGTGACAGATTCAAGCCATGGTGCAGTTATACCCAATACGACGTTTGAGGTTTCTTTCTCTTTTCCGATCGTTCGGTTTATCTACGGGCCATAATTGGATTTCGAAAATTGAAAGTGATTCAAAAAACATTTTATCATGTACTTTGAAATGGTGTCTTGACGGTTTATTAATTTTATTGATCCAGTCAAAAATTTTAAATAAGTAACAAATTGAAACTTTAATCTAATTCGTTGTTTTTAAACATTCTTTAATTGCACGGAAAAATAAAAAAAAAGATTCCAAGGTTCTTGGAATTCAAGATGGCGATGTGAATATGGAGTACGTTATATAATCAGCTACCTAGCTGTGCATAATTTCAGCCGAAAATATTGAATTCATTTTTATACCTGTTCTCCATATTGTACAAGATCGACCGACATAAATTTTGGAAATCGAACTCGATTCGTCATCAATGTCCGCGAAAACCTGCATAATTACCATGTTCATCGTATGTGTCTTAAAAAAATTCCCAGATTTATGAAGTTTGTTTTATGTTCAAATTGAATTCATTGTGTCAAAATATATGTAAAAGTATACTCCATTTGGTGTAACATATTTTCCGATTTGGATTGCAATGCTGCTGATGTATAGTCGTTTTTTGAGGTTAGGTCGAAAAATCCAGGTAACACCAATTCCGAGTTTGAATTAGAACCTGGCGAATCAAAATATATGAGGTTAGACTGGTACGGTACGTTGACTCAATCACATTTTTGTGTGCTTATGTTATTAACCTCTTCGTTGCCTTAAAAATTTGACGAGCTGGTTTTAATTTTTAAATCCGATTTCAAATCAATTTAAAATGAAATCCAAGGTCTGAGTTCTCTAATTTGAAATTTTCATTTAACCGAACATATGTTACATTAATTGAATGAAACAATCTTTGTGACTTAATACATTAGTAGTCGGTGAAGTTAGTCCAGGGAAATTGGATTCTAATGCAGTCATATATTGGAGGTAAAATTAATTGAAAAATGCTCCCTATCGGGCTAGTGCGGTTCGCTATGTATTAGATCGGTATCTGCTTATTGAGTGAATTCCCTCCTTTCCCCATAATGTTAATCTGCTGACGTGAAACAATTATCAAGAGAAGTAATTATTTGAGAAAGGAAAACCGAAGAGAAGAAATAAATCAGAAGAAATGATGCGATAAAGCAGCCTTTGCGGTTTTCGCAAAACAGGAAAATTCTCCATTTCACCGTCTCACCCGGTGTGTACTACGCACAATTCTTGTTTATGTTATTAACGCTAGACCATTCATTCTGGCGAGTAGACAGATACAGGGCTTAATAAAAGAGTAACCAAGTACCGTAAAGAAATAAAACGTCACCAGAAGGAAAAAACCGGAGAACAGCAATTTGAGACATATTGCGTTGGACGACTGCCCCTATATCGACGACATTTGAAGAAACAAGCAATTTTAAGCTGCAGAGTTAATAAGATAAATGGAGTACGCTTTCAGCAAAAATTTTTTTAACACCGATGTTACACCGAATATTTCCTTATCGCAGCGTTGACTCGTCAGGCTTCTATTTCCTTTTGAACTATATTTTATTTTGTCTACATCAGTGCATATTAGCTCACCTATATTATTTAAAACAAGCTGTATTTTATTTTATATTGAGTAGTAAAATGCATTTCTTCTTACACAAGAAAATTATATGATTAATGTGCATTTAACTTCACGCAAGAAGCTTTAACTGGTTTATATCTATTACAAGCAGGAAATGAATAATGAAAACATAAATTTTATCTACGAAAAAAAAAAAAAAAAAATAGTAACATCTAGAAAAACGTAATAACAATTCTAATCGTTTCTACTAAAATTTGTTCTTAATGACATAATAAAATAGTCCAAGATTAAAATAAACATTGCCATGGTCAAATGAAAATTCACTATACTTAGATTCATAGAGTTTTGGTGTAATGAAATGGCGGAATCGATACCAATTCGGCGGAGGTTCAAAAATTTACATGCAGTGTTTACATGAGTTGCAGTGGTGGATGCCTGATTATTTTAATTGTTTTGATAACATTATACTTCTATATTTTTTCCGAAAGTATTATATACACGGAACCCAACAAAATTAAGTCATCGAATTTAAGCTTGTTGCAAAAAGAGGAAAAATGTGAATAGAGGTATTCGACGATTTTCTGTTGGTAATAAAACGTGCCTTACCGAGCGGGGCAACGGCTATCGCCGCCTTAATTTTGTACCGCCAATCGTATCGTCTTTATGCGGCGGTGTAGCAAGCAGTCTCCAACTTGTGTCCCTACGTGCAAACCGTTCCTGTGCTTCAATTGTACGATATTTTATATATATATATATATATATATATATATATATATATATATATACATTTAAAATAGTAAATTTTCTCACAAAACGTCATATGTACACAAAAGTTTTAGAAGGTTATCTACTTTCATGTTCGCTCTCAAAACATAACAAAACTTTTTTGTTTGGATTCTTGAGTTTCAGTGTTTAACTTTTTAACTGTCTTATGACTAAAAACCACTAGACAATCCGCAATCCAGCAACCCTCTTTTCTACAATGGGGATTGGCTGTTTTAAGGCCCTAGCTGGTCTGATTATATGTTCCCATAGGAACCTGAACACAGATAAGCAACTAGTATTATCCTATAATTGTCAGTCAAACGATTTCAAAGCAGGATGGAAAACACAGAAATGTTATCAATTTAGTCACATAAATCTTCATCGTCGGTCTTTCCATTTCTGACAGAATGTTTTAAATTTGTTTCTAGAGATTTACATTTCAATAATTTGGTCTTTATCTAAATTTAAAAAGAATCTGTGGGTGATCTAAGAAGAAAAAAGTTTCATACTGGTCTTTCAATTACTCATATTTTTATTGCAATTTTGTGAATGCTGCATCAGAAAGAACACATTGATTTTGAAGAATTTCGATATCGAAGAATATCGTTAAAACATTCTGACATACCTTATATCGTTAGCTGAATTCTGTAATGTCAGATGAACTGATTTTCATTGCACTACTAATGAAAATATGGTTATTACAGGTCATTTAAAACAAAACTGATTGCACGTTATTAATGGAAAGGCTAACAATGTTGTTGAGGTTTTCAAAACGTATTGAGATCGGGTAAACTGATTTTAACCTTAATTTTTCGGCTCATTAAATAGACTTATTCAGTAATCAATTCAGAAATGTTTTTAAAAGGACCACTGATAAACTTAATATTCTTTACGAATGTATTTAATGTAAATTATAAAGTTTAAACTGATTATAATGCAAACAAACATTTAGATGTAAGTCAAGTCATAGCCCGGTCGAACATGGAAAGGAAAAGATAATATCACTCACTGTTGCCAACATGAAATATTCGCGCGTGTTTAAATCTCCATATACGCCTACGCCCCGCTGTAGTTGGCATGTATATTACGTCACCAGGTCAAGTGCGATCAGATTTGTTTTAAAAGAAATGTATATAAAAGATGTTATATTTTAATATTATCTTTGAGAAGATAATAATAAAGTTAAACATTTATGTCATGCGCAGTATCCTAAGTAGTATGCTAATGCCTACCTTATCACGGAAGAAACTCATGTACGCCCTTAGGGAGTTTTAAGTGCATCAAAATAGTTAGCTACATTACACAATGAAAGGATCGATTTCTTCCTCATAAAATAAGTGGAAATCTTCTTGTTTTCTGGGCTCTCTTTGCTCTTATAGGTAGGTTTGAATTGTGGGTTCTGTACCTCCTTGATACACTTTTTCCATCATCGTAGTGTTTTGGCTTCTTTTCAGTTTCAGTTTGTCATGACTAAGCACTGCTTGTTAGCAGTAATTCCTGATATTTTATTAATATCTGAACTGTTGTACTTGAAATGTAAATTGGTCTACCAAAACTGTAAAAACTTACACGTTACCGCCGGAAAGTATTTTCTGCAGATTATTTATTTTCAATGTTGTTGTGCGCTATAAAGCTAAGCTGTGTTCCACAAGTGATAGAACCCATTTTATTTAAAAAGCGTTGAAAGTTGCAACTATTATGCTCTTAAGGGAATAACGTAGAAATTTCACATTTTCATATTCATAATGGAATTAGTTTTTAACAGTACGTGTTAATGTAGATTAGTTTTCAGGCATAGTTTTAGGTTAGTTGGGACGTGGTTTATTTTTGAAGCCGTCACTCAAACAACTTTACACTATAAGGTCACTTTCAACACAATGGTTGAAAATTATTATCAGCACTGTATATTGTTCGATGGAGTTGTACACGCTGTTGTTATTATTTCATTCGTTTTTAACAAGCTATTAAATTTTTTCCATTAGCATCAAATGAAAATAGAAACGACTGAAGCAAAGTCATGATATCTGTTTCGGTTTTTCTGTAGTTATTTTTTCTTCACCAGACTGAAAACCCATTCGGTGGATTCTCGTATGATGCGAATGTTTTTAGAGGGTAAAAGTTTAGAGATGCCACTAAGGCAACACCAGAATTAATTTAAATACAGTAAAAACTAATTATTTCACATGGTTTTTGCGTTATTCGAACAACGGGATGGATCATTTAGACTATGGATTAAGTAGTCAGCTAACAGATAAAGCTATAGCAAGATTAGCAGTGTCTGTGTAACGGAGGGGGACGACAAGAAATATATGATTAATCGTATCCCAACTTGTCTTTCAAACATACGGTGAAAAACAAGCAACCCGTGTTATTCCTTTTGCTTTCTCATTTATACGCCATTCATACGAGTGTACCTTCCTAAACTTATTATTTTGATTAAAGCCTATTTTAATTAGTATGTATATATGTATATGTATATATATATATATATATATATATATATATATATATATATATATATATATAATATGAATTCCTTTCCTTGGAAATGAGACGTGACCTGTGATCTTTACATTTTTACTTGAAAAGTTACTAATGATGCTTCTTGTCTTTCTCGAGTTTATTCACTTTAATCAATTAGAAGTACAGGAACAAAGTGATTTCTGAATATACCGTAATGTGTATTATCCCAATTGATAATTTATATTTGTGTAAAATGTTGACAGGGTGATAGAATAAAATGAATGTTTTAGCATATATCACATTCATGGGTATTTTACGGTAAAGCAATAAGCGCAGTGAACAACAATACAATAACAAAAGCTCGTTGCTATATTTTGTTAGAGGAAATTGTGGAATAGTGAAGTTATTATCGTTAAGCCATAATTTGATTTAATGGTGTCGGTAGTTGAATATTAAATGAATTTCACGTTACGCCCCTTTGTTTGTAGATAGACATGATGCGTACTGTATGATATTAAGTTATACAAATTGAATTAGTTAAGGTCCGAGCTCGGCCTTTTCATTCAAATTCTAACTATAATTAATAATCTACGCGTTTGTTTTAAGTAAAGTTCTCTTAAACAACATACCGAATTATCCTTGTTAGGCGTTGAGATTTTAATATGGAGGACCTTTCGAGACTCTAACTTTATTTGTAGATGCTTCACCGGACACTTTCAACATATAATTATTAGATAATTGGATGACATTTCAGAAGGGTAACAGGTCACTAAGGGAATGAAATGGGAAATTCAGGTATTTGGTGTTTAAAACATATCAGTTTTATTAAATTTCAGTCCTACATATCTTCAACGAAATGACTTACAATAAAGGTAAAGTGAATTCGCCAAAAATCGGATGGATACAGCGGTTATTCTTTATTTATTTATTTTTGTCAATAGCCATATTAGCTTGAATCGTCTTGGTGGATATAAATAATTTTCTTGTGATTAACTTTGTGTTTTTCTATACTGTTAATGTTTGTGAGGACTACAGAGTTGTCCGATTGAAAATACTTAGAGATATTTTGACGTTGATTCGAATAGTTATGTTTTCCGCTTGTGATGATTGAACTAGCCTTTCTTCCAGTAAGGAAATTTTCCTTTGGTAAATTTGCGAACGTTTGCAATGTTTATGTTGACGAGATTGTAAAAATGTGTCTATTGTCGCTTTTTACATATGGGTCACGTGGACATATCAGTTCATGAGTGGCGTTCGTTAATCATCTTTTTGTCATAATTATGCCTTTCAACGGACAGGAAATTTGACTGCTAAGAAAAAATAATGCATTTTGAAAATTCCCTTAATAAGTAGAAGATTTCACATTCGTTTAATTAGTATAAAGATGTGGATGAAATGTTCTCCTTTTGCTTTTAGTTTTGTTAAATAGTCTAGTTGCGTTTTGCTTTGACAAACCTAAAAATAATATCTTATATTCAACTGCTGCAAAAATAAAGAGTGAATTTGTTGTTATTCCTTTACATAACTATTACTTGTTAGCTATACTTGACTGCCAGGAAAAGGAGTGTTATGTTTTCAATGATCGGGTATATACAAGGTGGACCTTCGAAAACGAATCGAAAGGCGTTGCTGTCAGAATAAGATCATGTCGAAGGAAACCTGAAACACTTCGAGTCTGTATGTGACGGGAATAACTTTTATCCGCAAAAATATTACCCCAACTTTACCCTCCTGGTAAATCCATTTGATTCTTGCATTTTTTGGGCAACGTAAGTAGTGACCTTTCAATGCTGTGTATCGAATGGACCGAAATTCAAAAACAAAGCAGCACTGTGCAGGGAATCAAATACCTTTTCAACCAGGTATCACTGGACCCGTTCAAAATTTTAGAATTACACCCCGTTTAGAAGAGTAATGTTGGGGTTATACTTTTTTGGTTAAAAGTTGTTCCCCCCACAAACAAACTCTAAAATAAACCCAAAACAAACAAATAAAAGTGTTTCCGGTTTCTTTCGGCATGATCTTATTCTGACAGTTATGACTACGGGTACGTTTTAGATGGCGCGCCCTGTAAGTAGGTATATTTTTTCCGCTATAACTTTTTAATGGCCTTATTGATTGTGATGCTCAATGGTTCAACGTATTCCTTACTTCACCATAAGTGTCATTGTCTGTATTCCAAGGACCTCCGCCATTTCCTGTAAGTCGTTGGTTAAACGCAGTCATTCTATTAGATTTAAATTATTTTTAGCGTTGAATATATAACAGTGCATCCATCACGTGTACACAACAATTGTGAAAAATGTTGTAACAACCTGATCTTCATATTTAATTTTCAATGCAGTCAGGGAATGTTTAATCAAAAGAACAAATCTATTTAGAAACACTCCCAGATTGTACTAAAAATTGTATTTAAAAATAAAATTTGAACCGTATTGTTTCTAATTTTTGTCGTCGTATGATGCATTCACATATATTTAACACAACAATATAATTTAAATCTAGTGGAACGATTGCATTTAACGTAAATATTTGTTTTCGACTTGGTAAGTCGACTTTTGGCGGTCGTGTTTTTCCATTTTTAAAATTATTTTTTATAAGCATCGGTTCTGAAAATAAAATAACGATATCGAGATTCTTCAATTAAAGGTTAATTTCGCTGGAGAGTCAATGCAAGTGATTTATTTCTCTCAACAGCTTTCTTTTCTTCGGCAATTAATTGGCGAAATTCTGTCTAATCAATTAACAAGGATTTATTTAAAATAAACAGCTACTTTCGGTTCATTATTAAAATAAGTCGTGCAGTAGTGAAAAATGCTGGATTTGTTAGTAGTATAATTTGTTTATCGATTTGTCTTAAAATATTACGATGCCGTCATACATATTTCCCAAATGCCCGTTATATGGCGGTCTTAATAAAATTTAAGTGATTGGGGTAGTTCTAAATACCTCTCAAGGAAATCAATTTATTTGGAAGTGATGGTGCAGCTGCCGTACGTCACGACTACTGTTCTTGTTCTAAATGTTTAACTTTCTCGAGAGCGAGAAAGAAGTAAAATATTCCAACTCCCTTCCTGACCTGACTCTGCCACTACATTTTTAAAGGATAAGCTACACATCTTACCCTGTTACCTGTACCATGCCATTTTAGATGCTTTCAAGAAAATTGGCTGGTTTTTCAAATGTTAAAAGTACAGTTGTGCATTCGCGTAGGGCGGTATAAACCTTCGAGCCCTTTGCCTCAATAAGCATATCTTGTGACAAGTTAAAATGTTATTTCATGTAATGTATCCGCTTTACAACATAATTTATCAATACATGTCATTCTAACACCTTTTCCTTTTCCATCATTTTTCACGTATTTTTCATATCGTTTCTACTTTATATCCTCCATCACAACAAGTATGGAACGCAAGAAACCCTATACAGCGCGATGTAAAATTACACTATGCTTAATTAAATTTTTATGAGAATATTCGAGGCATTACTTATCACCTAAATAATCGTCGAAATACGATGAGAATCGCCAAACATTGGGACTTTTAAAGAAAAACGTTCATTTATATTTTTAATTAACTTTGTATACTTCACGCCCGACGCCCGTATGCCCTGTGTGTCCGGTGAACTGGAAGGCGATGAAGAAAAAGGCCATACGAGTTCGTCAGGACTGAAAAGAAGAACAATTTACAAACAGAGGGCTCTTGTAGAAGTAAGTTCTGGTGACCCTGCATAGCCCTAGTGTAGCTAGTACGGTAGTTGTCTACCTGTCGCGTTTCCCGTTTCCGATGAATAAAACAAGAGATCCCTTCAAGGATACGCCATCTTGATGAATAATACCTTAAAACAAAGTAGAGAAGCTTGTACGATGGCTTGAAAAAACACACTTGAAATTATTCGATCCTGATCAACTTCGCGAAAAATGTAAATCTCCTGTGGAGAAATTAACGTCGCGAATAAGAGAAAAACACGCACACACAGAGTTTAAATTCGCGGGATTTTCGATATTTCTTGAGTAATCGAGTTGAGATTAAAACTAATCACTTAGAAGATTACGTCCGATGCATCTTTTGCGGTAAGTCAACAAAAGGGTAAAGTATTATTCAAGTGTTTTAAAATTCCCATCTTGTTATTTCCAGTATCTTTCGCTGACGTTCTAATCATAAGAAATTCAAAAAGAAGACAACCCCTATGATACATTATTTTCCACCAGAAATGAGGCCAATTGCTCCACCAATCGTATATTATTCCATGCATATGATCTTTACCCTCGAGTGTTCTCTGTAATATTCTTTTAGTGGGAATATGCCGCTGAATTTTCTTTCCCTTTTTCGCCTCGCTCTAATGTATTTAATTATTTTTTCTTCGGGAATTTTTATCCCCTCATTTTCAAAACATATTCTTAGAAAAATTTCATTGTTGTTTTTAAAATAAAATTTGTGTCACCTGCTGCTTATAAAGCCATTATGACGCTTTCTAATTTAACTTTCTATTAAACTGTCAAAAATGATACTATGCATATAAATCGCTTATTGTATAGAACCTAACATTTTATTAAGTTAACTGTGAAAAAATTTTGAACTAAAATTGTGACGTAATTAGCGCTTACTCCTGTATTCGCGATCAGGTCGTTTTTAATTCGATTCACGATTCTAAAAATTCAGTTAGTTAATTTTAGCGGTTAATAGTAATTTTAAAACTTTTAATATTTTGGTTGTTTCACTAAGTGACTAACTTTAAAACTCTTTAATTAAAATGTGATGAAATTCAAATTATAATTTTAATTGAAAATTTTAATAGTTCAGTTAGGTAATTAATTTATTTCATTAAGTAACGGGAAATCCTGTAAGGGTTTTCCAAGTGAAAAACCTCTAAATGTAACTCTGTGTTTAGGAAAAATAAATGGAAAAATGAAACGAATACGTAATACTAATGCGCCACTGCACACAAATTTGCTTTTAATTCACTTATTTCCGTTAACATGACTTTTCTTATAAGTTTCGTTATAATTTAAAGTAACTTAATTCATGGTACGACGAACTCTTTAAATTGCGTCTGAGGTGAGAGTTTGAACCTCGTACACAAGATACTTTATTATAATTTGGGCAAATTGAATTTTGCGATAATGTTTGTCTGTAGAAACCTCACCTCGAGCTTAACTCAAATTGAGTTTATTGTTTATGATTACAAATTCAGTTAGAGGACAGTAATTTGTGAGTCGACATTTTTCAATTTTCCTTCTAACAAACCGAAAACTTTCACACTACGGCGACAAACTCGAATCGTTGGATTAAAAAGTATAATGATGTTGGAATTTAGAAGACAAATAATTTGTTTTCTGTTGATGCTATTATTTACTAATGTCTACTAGAATGCACAGGAGGACAACCTTGAACTATTTATCGACAGTTTTAACTTTGTAATATTGGCATTAATGACATCGATTCGGTAATTGAAGTAGTATATAATTATGCTAATTTGTAATAACTATAACCCTCGTAATTGGATATGCAAATACATAATTATTACAGCCCGATCTATAATTACATTTTGCTATGGTAATTGATATTGAAAAATAAATTTCTGTCACATTGGAAAATGATAATGAAATATTAAGATTGACCTGGAACGACTAATACCCTCAATGATTTATAATTGATTTATTTGAATAAAGTGTTAAATTTAGTGTGGCAACGGCAATAAATCGAGATAATGTGATATCACACGGATCAACTTTTATTGTCCGATTGCTTGTAAAACAAATAAAACCGTTGTTATAATGTACTTAAAGTTTTAAGAAAGAACAAAGAAACTCTGTCAATAGGAATGTGAACCGAATGAATCTATACAATTGACCGACGTTAATGCAGCTAGTCTAATTTTGCTGATATTTTCAAAACTCATAACATTCCTAAAGAACATTTTGCTACAAAAATAAGTAGCTTTTGATATGCTCGGAAAAACAATTTTTAAGTTTTTAATTGTTTTTTAACTTATTTGCTACAAAAATTTCGTGGCTCATTTATAGGAATCCTTTATCCTTAGTGTAAAGAGTAAGCCCTCTTTCGCTGATGTTGGGTTACAATTGTTTTTTGTGAAATTACTAATTTGCCTAGACTATAATGTATATATGCTAATGCGTAAATCACAGTTGTAGTTGTTGTCCATGTAAAAGTTAGTTTTGAAATTGAATATATCCTGATTCGTTTCTTTTCCATATCTCATGACAAAAACCTTTCCATGCAGAGATTTCTTTTGTACACTTTAAAAATATAAAAAGTTAAAATATATGTCCAACCTCATCGTTATATAAATTGGATTTTCTTGTATCTTATTATGTTTTACGATCACCTGACATACTTTTATTTATTTATATATATATACCGGAAAGTATTCGCGAATGTCGTAAACGGTTTGAAATTTCCTATTTATCAAAATTTTTATTGAGAATTTTGCTTTTCACGTGAAAACAGTCTTCGAGGGAATTTATTAACGTCGCAATATGTACAATTTTCCATACAACATTGTATAATTATTATTCGATAAGGAACGTCATCCCGAAAACTTTTTACTTGTCAATTCTAGATTTAATAACTGCCGTAAAAGCGAATGGCACTGTTAACTATAAAATCCCCAAAAATCCATCAATGAAAATTTGCATTTCATGTATTTTTTATTAGACTGGTATAGGTCATACCATAATTTTTGTAACATTGTTAATGCAAACATTGATTGATTTCAGGTGAACGCTTAATTCATTTCCTATTTGAATATCACTGACGAAACACATGCATATATTGTTTGGATCGCGAAAAACACTAGGTTGGTTTCTATTCTATAAATACCTACCTAAAAAACTATATAGAGAGAAAAAGAGATTCATTATATCATTGAAAAAAAAAATTGAATTAACACAAAAGTATGAACTATAAAGCTATCTCTCGCATTTGTAGATATTTCAATAACTATAAGATGATTTTGGTTTGGGTGCTTTTTCTTTATCATATTGTCATTTTAATATGTAAACAGTTTTGCCTACATAATAACACAAATAAAACAATTAGCAAATCAAAATAGCCAATCATCATTGGGCCTGACACATTTTACAATTATCTCCAGAAGTGTGTATCTGTTAACAGAGTATGTAATAATGAAATAAAGTCGTTTATGTATGTAACTATTCCATTTAGTTCAAATCAGTGAACCACTCCAGTAGCCTCGAAAATTTAACCTTTTTGAAGTCCCTTCGAGCTCATAGCGAGTTGAGTTGATTATGAAGTTTTCGCTGTTTCCTGAAAAATCTACCGTTGGGAGTTCCGTCCTTCCGTAAATAATCCATATGGGTTTGCATTGCAATAAAAATCGAAAACGTACTTTCGGCATGACTAAACAAATTATATGATAAAGGTTTGATACATAAAAAACGCTCTGCAGGAATACTGCCAGGTCACTAGCGACGAGAATGCATTTTATGCGCTTCCTACAAAACACATTTATACCTATATTTAATAGTAATATTGACCCCTGGTAACAATTGACTTGCAACACTTACAGCTTTATATGCCCAAAGGAGTTCGTTTCATTTGGTAGCTTTTCACGCGTTGATGTATTAATCTTTTATGCTGAAAGTGATTACCTATATTTTCCGCTTGAGCGTTAATCAGACACATTACTCTTATCGATCGAAATTTGAGGGGGTCTTTGAGCACCAAATGTAAGAACGTGATGCAGTCTAATATCTGGAATTGCTCTTTCGACGCCTCTTCCTGAATAAGCTTTATGTTCAGGTTACTTCATATGTAACTCAGCGTTCTTTGTGTTTCACACTTCTTTGTTTATATGAGACACTCTTTCGTAATTATACAGAAAAAAAGTTAGTGTGATGTCGCTGTTCTAAAGAAATTTAAAAATCCCGTTTTCTCACTTATTTAATCAAAGAGCTGTATATTTACATTACTGATTAATTCTCTTTTAATGTAATGTAAAATTCTAATCCGTAATTTATTAAAATGCTTAGAATGACACCAATTTTGAATAATTTACGTAAATAAAACAACTGTAAATTGTTCGGTAATATCATTATTTAAAAATAAAGTCAAAGTCGGTGTCTAAGAAGGCACGCTACAAATCGGTTTCTAGCTGAGAATAGCTGCTGATATTTCAAGTGAATTGCGGTAGATGCTGTAAACAGTGTTATTATATTAATAACGATATAAGCGAAGTGTTAATTCAGCAAAATTGATATTTAATTTAATACTGAATTATAAAGGAATTATTAGTTATCCGAGCGATATCGGAATTCGGATAATTTACTAATGAATAATGATATTATGATGTATAACAATAAATATTCGAATGTATTTATTAGTTACATCCATATGCTAACATGAGAACTTAACACCTTTTTGGGATATAAAACAGGCTACTCCAAAAATTAAAAAATAAAACATTATAAACAATTCTCTGTGATTATCCAAAAGTACCTCTTAGGTGTTTACCATTGGAACCATTTCCATTAGCGATTTATATAAAATCTCTACAATTTTTATTGGATGGCTTCCACAAAGTAACTATTAAGGACCCTTTACGGAAATAATTACAAATATAACAAATAAAAATTCTTATATTTTCCGAAAGCAAATATTGACCAGGCTATTTCAGCAATATCTCACACAGCCTTGATTTTCACAACTCGATTCCTTCGGACAATATAATTTAGATTATTGTGTGGTCTCCTGCTTTTCTATACTCTTCTCTTACACCGTCATGTCTATCTAAAGCCTCTCAGTTTATGATCATCCCCAGGATCAATACTTTACTGCACGCTTTTTGTTTTACTGTGATATCAAACAAGACACTGGTAGGTACAGTAACGATGCGCCATCACGTACACTTGCTGAAATACATCACGTAATTAATATACTTACGAACGTACACATATTGTTTAACTACAATTTCCATAGTTGAAATAGACTGTACGTTTCAGTTTAAAAGCTTGTTAACGAATTCTGAGATTCCTGCTTTGAATTTTTAACGTTTCTGTTCCGAACATTTTTTCACATAGTAAAAATTTACCATGTTGTTAATGGTGTAATTTTTAAGGATTGTTCTGTTTCTGAACGACCAGTTGACACTGCCTAAAGGTATACAAAAATATTAGTTTTGGCTGCCTCCACGCTCTGTATAAAATGTAAGAAATACAAAAATTAAATGGTTTTTATGGAGGGGAAATGATAAAAGCAAACAACAATGAACGGGTGAAATCATTTCGATAATCAGGAAGTCCTGATGTTAACAAGGGTACGAAACCAATTTAATTAGCGATGTTTATTTTTGACGACGTATGGATATGCTTGTATTATACAATTGTGAAACGGGCGAATTCGATCACAAAGATATTATCAATGTTTGTATTTGTTTGAGAAAAATGGAGTTAAAACTGAAAGTTGCCACACGGAAACAGCCGACATTTTTCCTGCAAAAGTCACATTTAAATTTACTCCGGTTACCGAAAATACTTAACTGCGGTTCAAAGGGAACCAAAGAACGCCTCTTGGCGACCTTTTTTCAACCATTTATTTTACTAATGTAGCGACCAAACTTCGAAATTTTGTCTGTGGCTCTATAAACGTATATCGACTTGGGGCGTCCGCAGCAATTGAATGTACTAGTAACTCTTCAATTTCTTATTGGAATTGGGTTCGGAAAAGTTAATTCGAATGAAAATTAAAGGAGCACACATACCCGCGTTGCATGCACCCCTAAGTCATAAGTGATGTGGGACAAGGAAGGGAAGATAAATTTTTAACAAACCACAAATTGCATATCAAGTATTGATGTGATTTCGAGAACATTGATGGGGGATGTAGATCGAGTGTTTACTGCTTTGCCGACACGAAAAAGCTGATCACGTGGTTCTTGACTACGAGTCATTGGATCATTTTTTGTAAATAATCGCATTGGCGTGCCTCTATTTTTCCAACTTTAGGCCTTTGAGTTCGCTACTTGAAATTCGCAGTGATCGATATAATATGGCAAATGCTTTAAACTCTAAAGCGGGAAGTCGCTGTGTGTGTTACAAAATTCGAAAATTCAGATAGTGTTTATTTTTGTTTACAGGACTGTTTAAATACTTGTACTTTTTGTTATTGACAAGATAGAAAAGAGAATGACAATTTAAGACTTCGAATAGCTAGGAATTTTAAACTTTCAACGATATATAACTTAGCGGCTCCTACATGGTTCAGAAAACCCAAATAGTCAGAAATTTCTGTGTCTGAGAATGTGGAAAATGGCAAAAAATTGCGATTGGCTCAAGCAAAGTTAAAATTATCTAATTTTCGTTATCGAGGAGATAGAAAAGGGAATGAAAATTATATAACAGTGACCGAATCACTAGAAACTTTGCATGTGTATAGCTTAGCGGTCGAAGAGGACCCAGAAAAATAATACAACTCCAGATTTCTCTTTTCAGGGAGACGAAATTTATTTTTGTCGCTAATATTCTAAAGTACTTCTTGAGTCGTTAAAAACTTTAAACTCTGCTAGTTTCAACACCCGAATACATGCAGGTATTATCAAATAGCTAGAAATTAGAAACTTGATATGGAATTTGGGCTCCTAGGTGGTTCAGAAAAATTCATTAGTCCCTTGACGTGGACACACTACAAAGTTTTTTTTCAAATCAAACGCTTATGCAGATAAAAAATTTAACAATGTACCAGGGGTCCCTGAAATCATATCCCAAATGTGTGGGAATCCAATAATAATAAAACCTCCAACCAAAATTTTATTCCAAGTACCATTAGTGAGATATTAAATTTCTCTTCCTAAAAATAAAAAATATTTTGTACTAGATATAGAAAAGCAATTTAGGCAACTAACAGCTATCTGTGATGTAACAAATAGTTTTTAGGAAAGTTTTGTAAAAATCAGTTGAATATCAGTGGATTAAAAAGCCTAAAAGGCGGTTTTACAAATATAACGTTTCTTTTAAATCTGATCAATCACCATGGAGAATTTAAACAATATATTTTGTTCTATTTTTGTTTGTTATAATGGTCGCCTCGATTTTCTGTTTCGGAATCCCAAATAGACATAATTTTTCTTAATTTTGTTACAAATTACTAGTAAGATTGAGTTCAAATCTGTTGGTGAAACATCCCAGTTTTAACGTCGGAGCACCTAAAAATTAAAAATGATTAGCTATTTGGATTGAAGAACCGGAGGAATTTTTCTAATTTGTATTCTCCAAATCGAGTAGAAGGTTGTGGTCTTCCTGGATGCTCCCCGTTTATGGGAGTTTAAGTATTATATACTGTGATTATTTGTATTTGGCTTCTTCTCGTATGCACGTGCACTAATTTTCAATTTCTTCCGGCATATCATTTGAGGAACATACTTAACCGATTACATTTTTACCCTAATTGATACACGCATTAACAGTTCAATATCCATTCATCATTCAGTACACATTGTTGTACTGAAGTACAGTTGGTTTCAGAAGCTTTTTTAACCTTTAGTTAAGCTGTGCATATTTACTTTTCAGACACTTGGTATAATAAGTATTCAAAAGAATATTTGCATCGAAATGCTGTTATATAGTTGATTCGAGGTTTTTGCGCATCAAAACAAGAAAAGATAAAGATTATTCTTGCTTTTGAATAAATAAAGGTGAAAAACGTTGTGGCTGCGAAATATAGGGCAGCGGAAAGGTCGTGTTGGGAAAAACGATTCATTCCTATGTTATGAGAATTCGAGAGTTTCTCATTGTAAGGAATCACTCTTACATATCTAATACGTTAACGTCTTCAGTCCCAGTAATATCAGTAAGTAATTCCCAGCAGTAATTTTGTGTTGTTTTCCTAGCGTACGTCACTGAAAAAGACCACATAACGTTTGAAACGACCGAAGCTTACCGGTTTGCCGTCTCCCAAAGGAACTTCTTGATTTTTAGTATTCAGCTCGGTAGAATCTTTCTTTTATTATTAATGTTGGACGTGCTATATTTTTATGTATCTGGATGCAATGTCGATTTCACAGTGTTGTTTTTCTTTTACTGTATTAGATACCATTAAATTCAACTTATGTTCGTTAGCGTTAGAGAATTTAAATAACGTTTTTTAATATGAGTACGAAATGGAAACGGAAAGTCGAAGATGAGAAGATTGGATAAAATAGTTGTTGATTCTTAATAATATCCAGTAAATATCCAGTAAACTGCCATTTGCGCATACAATCTCGAATTTTACGCTAAAAGTTTTTATCAAACTGATGCTACCCGACTGACTTTCTAAATGCATGGTAAACGCCCTTAGTTCGCACTTAAAATTCGCCTTTAATGTACAACTTACATTTTAAATTAATCGTTTTTGTATAATCATAAACGTATTGTGTGAAATTGTGAGGGAAGCGAACGTATTAACAGAAAGGACAAGTCAGGTGTGAATATCATAAAGAGTAAGCTTTATTACACGCTTTGCTAGTTAATGATGACCACAGCAATCTGATGAGGCTTCCTAAATAGAAAATCAGCCTGTTGGAAAGGGAGATAGCAGCTTTTGAGTTATCGTTAGTTGCGTTTCCGAACGTTGCTTATGAATTTAATGTTAATTATATGGGAATAATTTCGCACACTATGTATGGTAAGATGACATTGCTTACCGCTTCATACTTAATGCAACCGGAATCCTTTTTCAAACCCTTTTGTTAACGCAAATTTACGATAAGTTTACAACCAATGTTTAAAATATCATGAATAAAAGTTGGATTTAGTTGGAAATGAAATGCAATTTAATACTACATCATATTTTAAAACATTTTCTTTTTGAAGTTAATATCACAAAGTACACTAATATGTAATTGTCAAAATGTTACAGCAGTGTTGTTAGTGTAGCCTCAGATGTGAAGTTCGTAATGACTCAAATAACCTCAGCGGTTTCAGAAATATTTATGTCGATATTAATTAAATTACACTAAAAACTATGAAGTAAAATGGTTTGTACTGTTTTCATTTTCTGTCGTCTCTTCCAGTTGTCTGGTGAATTTTGGCATGATAATTAAAAAAATAACATAACTTTACACCGTATGTCTCGGGCTTCAGCATTCCATTAATTTCAGGTTTCAGAATCATGTGACGTTTTTAAGTGTGACATGAAAGTACATTACCTGTAATAGGGTTCATTGTGCTCTAATTTTGAATAATTTGTGCTAATCAATAAAATACTGTGGGTAATGTGCCATTCACTAGATGTTATTTCTTGCAAACAGTTAATTAGCCATCTAATCTTTGGTGTGAGGAATTTTATTTATATAGAGTAGCAACATGGATCTGTAACAAAGTCGTGTATAGAAATTCACGACAGTTCTGTTCATTCAGTTACAGTTATGTAAATTCACTGTGACAAAATTTAATTAAATCACTAAAAGACAGTATTAATATAGCTGTATTGCTAATGTATTGCAATGTCACATGTTAATGGGATAGCAACCAAAATGGGTAACAACACCCCCTCCTGTCTATGAATATGTCTAATATTCGTATAATCTAATATATAATATAATATAATATTCGAATAATCGTAGACGACACGTCGGTAAGTAAAATATAAGAATTACTACAAATAAACAAATGTTTTTACTGGTGTACCACAAGAAGACCGCAATCCTCTTCGAGTTTTTCCCCCAAGAACTCCAATCCGTTGTTCACTCCATTTTTTCTAAAATAAAAATAAAGACTAGTACTTTCTTATATGAATTATCAATTTCTTCATTTTTTTTAACCACACTGTACATGCTATTTCAACTTTTGCTAGTTATATCTTACGAGGCACAATTTTTCTGAATAGTATTTTTTTCGTAACATCAATATATAAAAAAAAGTCCCCCTATGTAGACATACTTGTACGGCGGACACACTGTATATATGTGTGTCGTATTATTTTAAGATAGAAGTAGTGTAAATGTATTTTTCCCCTGATTGACTCTCCTGGGGGACTGGGGATTTTATAATTTTGCTTTTCCTGAATAACCAATTCGGTTAATTTCAATTTCCACCTACGCCTCTGTAGTGTTTACCGGTTACCACCAAGTGAATATAAAAATGACCTACTTATTGGAAACTTCCATCTTTTTATTTAAATGAAAATGAAACGAATAGGTACATGCACACGTTTATAATAGAAATTTATTTTGTCTTTAAAATGACCTTGCGTATTTTAACGAAGTTATTTACGATTTTCTCGTCTTCGCGCTGCCCTTATCAGTGACTTACGATGTTTTTGTCCTGCCTGGCAACGCTCGTCCTTACTTTGGCAGTTTTTTGTCGCCTAAACTAGAAAAATAATTCCACACATTTCACACCTCCAGTCAAATTTATTCGTGTAGTTTACTCGCCGAAGATGGACGTGTTTTAAATTACGGAGAAGTTATGACCGGAAATTATTTAAAATTTCCAGAATTTTCGCCGCGTTCGCGTCGGGATCACTTTCTTAAATTCACGCGGACGTTGTTGACGAGTTTGATTGATTTTTAAGTGTAATTTTAATAGTTTTTTCATTATTTCAGTGATTTTGTAATTATCCGCGTGTGATTGTGTAGTGATTTAAAGTGCAGGAGGACCGATAAGGTAATGTTCTTCAGCTTATATTAGAATCACCCTATTTCTATCGTCCTGGGGTTAATATATTTTTAATAATTTTGTTAATTTTGTTTCAGGTTGCGGCAATGTCGTACACCTTTCGGCGGAAGGAGCAGGAGCAGAGGGTTTCATGCCTAAATGTCATTGTCAAATGGTTTGTTCTTTTATTGGGTTCTTTTGAAAATACAATTTAATTTTCCTTTTGTATTGTATTAGTTCAATTTTACTGATCTCTTCACTTTTCTTTCTTTTTATAGGTGAGTATTTATCGACGGCAATGACATAGAACTTCAGATAAGGGCAGATATATAAGAGGGTAGCAATTGTTTAAAAAGGTTAGTTTTTTCAAGTCTCAGAAAGGCTGTTTAATTTATGATTCGGTGGTATTTATATTTTCAGGTAAGTCTTCTAGGCGCTAGTACGGGCATGCCATATGGCAGAAAAGTACAAGCAGTGGTTTGTAATGGTTAGTATATGTAGACTGACTATATTCTAAATTGTAATTTCTCTGTCTTAGTACGTTGCTAAAAATTTTATTATCTTTTCAGGTAGCTGTCGTATTAGCGGCAGTGGCGGACGACAACTTCGGAGTAGAGTAGAGAGGCAAATAAGTTTTCTTCTAATGGTTAGTATTTAAAAATTATTTTATATGACCATTCTTTAATTTGACCATTGATTCTCTTTTTATCTCGTTATGGTTTATTGTTGTGAATATTACTTTTTAAACTATTCATCAGGTACCAGTGAAGGAGGTGTTGGCAGAAGGACCAAAGCAGCAGTCTTTCAAGGTCCAGTGACGGAGGTGTTGGCAGGACCAAAGCAGCAGTCTTTCAAGGTTAGTGTATATTTATGTTGCCCACTTTATTCTCCTTATAATCTAATGTTGCTCATATATTTCCATACATTTTTATCAACTATGACATGTACACAAAACATAAATTTATGATGTCTCTAAGACATAAACTAAGCAAACCTGAAATCAGGCATTTTTGAAAAAGCAAATCTGATTTTTAAAAATTTTATTAACGGGTTGTGCAGATCAGTTATGTATTATGTTATTAATAATGTTTGCTCAAATTGCATTTTTCAAACTGAAAACATATAGGTGTTAAAAATTAACAAGGGGATACAGCAATGTCAACTAATTATCAGGAAAAAAATACTTATAAAATATTGTTTTCTAAACACATCTCGTGAACACAAAACGCTTTTGGATTTTATTGTGAAACCTCAATTGTGGATTCACATATGGGTTTTTGACACCATTAACCGAAGAGAACATATTTTACAATAGATATTTTCTGACTATGTGCAAAACTTTTATACCAACTGAAGGACTGAATTGAAGCTGTACTTTTATGAGATAATGCACGTAGGTACGTCCTACTCACCATGCTGGCATACTTATCACATACTCAGAGTGTTTGATGTTTGTAAGAACACATTCTTCATATACCTAATGCCATGCAGAATAAGTATCATTGTGATAAATTTAGCCTGAATACTAACTTTTTTGTCTCCTGACTAGCAACTTCGTTCAGTTGTCTACTGTGGTGGTGTGGTTTTTTGACGGTTGAAGGTTTATTTGAAATTTGGAATCCATTAATCTACTACGGTATTATTGTTCATCTTTTTCTATTAGGAGATTCCTGTGTTGTAAAACAAAATACTATTACCTCGACGATCACTAAATTTCTGAATAGCTAACCTGTTGATGTTAAACCATTAAACATACGGAATTTTGAAACTATAACCTCCAGATCTATCACATACCAGTCATTAGTAATTTTCCGGTTAATCTTCCTATTGACCAAATTATAAATATTATAACAAAACGTCGTACTTTTAAATATTGTTTTTTTTTGTACATTATAGAGTGTTGGAGGGATTAGGTGAGTTTTCTTTCACCTTCATTCCCCATAGAGGAAAGTACCCGATATATTATTTTAGCACAAAATGAATTAAGAAAATGTTTCGAATTAAAAGTTAATTAAGATCTAAAAACTCTTGATGTTTGTATGATTAAAATTTTTCAGTAATTTCAGTAATCAGTAAGTACACTTTATATTTTATGTAGCCTCTAGAGGGTTTACATCCGATAACCTAGAAGGCTAGAAAAGATTGAATGCCTGCCAATAACTTTTCCATTAAAAATATTATGTAGATATTTTCTTACATCCTTCGTACATGGTGCGCTATCCTAGTGGTATCATACATGTAGCCTCTTATACATGGGTTATTCCAGGAAAAAAATTGTACAATTCGTATTTAAAAAAATTTAAATTACGTTGACCATTTAAATTCTGCTGGAAAACAGTTCTAGTTATTCAATTTTTATAAATTCCGTGCTTGTACATTGAAATTAAGATTAACGTTGCCCTACCAACCACAATTTTGCTAACTTACGGACCATTATAAGTTAACGTTACTTGTTCGATAATAATATTTTTTGTTATAAAAGCATTACTTTCAAATTCTCCTTGAATCATAACACAAAATTTGAAGAGTCGCTCTAGAAATCTTTTGGTTTCAAGGTATGTATAAATTTTGGGTTGTGAGGACAAAGTTGGTATGTCCTTAATAGTTTTTAAACTGACTTTGTGCACAGAGATATTGTTTTCTTTTAGTTTTGGTAACATTTCATTGTTAAAATTTGCTCTAAAACAATAAGGAGTACTCTTCTCGTGGGAAAATTATCATTTTTTTTTCATTTTTTGATTACCTTGTATATCATATTTTAAATTGCTCTAATGTTATATTTGTGGAAACCAGAAATTTTTGTATGGTGGAAAATACAAAGTTTCCAATTTGTAGA
This sequence comes from Cryptocephalus primarius, assembly GCA_963576515.1. Classification (NCBI taxonomy): domain Eukaryota; kingdom Metazoa; phylum Arthropoda; class Insecta; order Coleoptera; family Chrysomelidae; genus Cryptocephalus; species Cryptocephalus primarius. The sequence continues at coordinate 18,503,815 of OY754936.1, read as the reverse complement.
GAACTTAGATGGGTACACTGTACAATTTTATAGAAGTTAGTTATGAATATGTTCTGCCGAGGTCAAGTACGTTATCAAAATAAATAGCATTGTTGTGTACAAGTAAGGTACCGTTAGTTAAATTAAAAGCCGAATTGTGATGTTACAGTATTGGGTTAAAGTTTATATGAATAATTAAAAATTGACATGAAAACGATTTTAGGCATTAAGGTCCCATGCGTATACTGGCAAGTTGACAAGTGGGTCTCCTGTGAAATAACATGTATGTACATCAATATCTGCACTAGGTACAAAAGCCGGCTACATTGTTGCATATGTGCCATTGTTTAGGCAAATAATAGAGATCCCGCTTCTATTAAAACATTACGTCGCATTATAGCAGAATGAATTTTATCTCAAGTTAAATCATCACTAATATGGCGCCTAATCGTGCCGAGGGAAATTTGCTGGTTATTGTTTATTCATTCCTCGGGTTTGTCGTACGGGTAATTAGTTACCATTTGAACTCGCACAAAACATTTAGCTTCCACATACGATTGAATAGATAAATATTTGAAATCGTAACGGGATAAATGGGAAGGTAAAAGGAAGGAAAAAATAATCCACGAAAAGAAAATGCTTGGTTTGGTTGTGTTAAATTAGAAATTCCGCTCATGAGTAGGCACGAGCGCATGAGTAGCGTCGGATACTGTTCGGATTCATACGATGCATAATCAGTATTTGTCTTTGAGAATTCTAACATCACCAGAAAATTAACTATTCCATTTTCCATTATAAAATGAACGTTACCTCCTATCCTTGTTAATCGTAGAGAGTGTTCTAAGGCTACATGTGAAACTGAAAACCCATTTAGACTGGATTTTGTCCTGAATCGATGTATGGTGTTTTTTATTGGAAGTCAATCCAGATTTTAGGAATTCAATGAATCGTCGGTAATTGAAGACGTGACTAACACACTGATCACTTAAGCCACATTTGATACATCTATAGAATGTTACCGAAATGGAATAAAGGACATTGATTTTATATCCATAAATGTAACCCGCGTCAAAAGATTGCTTTTAATTTACATTCTTCTGTAGAGAATCGATGACACAGAAAATGTCTTTCATACAGGGTGCTATAGTAAAAATTCTCATAGAGAATTTCAAATGACACGCTGAGTTTTAATTAAGGCAATTTTCGGAGGAACGTGCCAGTTATTCGCAGTATTTCATGAAATTATTATTGGAATTGTGTAGAAATTCGTGACGTAGGATATCGTCGAGGAAAGAGAGAAAATCAGTGAGCGGAAAGAAAGTACAAACTGCACGTAAATTTTAAAATATGTCGGAATATGTAACTATATGCCTACACGACGATGGTTATTAGTTAAACACGTAAGAACGACGTACCGTAATTAAATCATTAGAGCCCCTGCAGCCGCCTCTCACTTACTCCCCGAGTTGAAAAATGTAGAAGTTTGTTATTCACTTAGAATTTTCTTGAATAAATTTATTTATTGCTTTTCCACATTTGAATAAAACCACAAAACCTTTGGCTCCGGGGGAGTAAACAATGCCATTAACCCGGCGTAGGAGAGCCCAGTTACGGTGTCTGAATCTACCTAGGTAATTCTCAGCAGACACGTTCATGTCGCGTGGGGGGGAGGTTGGGGGCCACTAAAATATAAGATGGTGTATATAACGCCTTCGCTTTACCTACCCCGAGATACGGGCGAAGTCCTGAACGGCTGCGGAGGCGCCGTGGAAATTATCTTTGATCCGACGGAAGGGCTACAACTAGGGAAACCGTCTCTCTAAGCATATTTTCTAGAATAACCGTGCCCCCATAGTCGCACAATAAAAATCTTTGCTTATGACAGATTTCTCTTTCCTAATCGAATTGTGGAGATTGTGCCACGGTGAAGGTGTGAGTACTCATTTCTAGTTTTTTGATGTCCGGATGACAGTACATTGGGATTAAATATACGATAATGAATTCGCATCATTATCAAAACATTTATCCAATAAGTTTAATCTGATTTTTATCCATCAATAGTTATTAAACTATTGTTTAATAAAAGTAAATTTTATTTTGTCTTGTCTGAAAGTTCAGAGTACAACAAATAAAAATATTCTCTAGGTGCTAGTTTCTCTTGGTATATTCTTATAAAGAGAAAAATATCTTTCTAGGTCTACCAAAGTAATGATTTTCTATTGTAATACCAAATAAATTACAGTTGCTTTTGACAACTGCAAGGATTATCCACCATTAATATGCTGTGTCTCATGTGAGTTTTAACGAATTTAACTAAGAAAATAAAAGATATCGGTCTTTTCTCACGCGTGAGAAAAGTAAAGCTTCTTAACCGCTTTATTGGAATGGTCATAATTAGTAACTAAAAAAGTGGAAGAAAAGAAAATAATTGCAGAAAAGAAGAGTAAAACAGAAAACAGTTTACAAGATCTTAGAAAATTTTCAATAGTAAAATCCACTTTAGCGCGGGTTCAAAAAATTTTTCAAATGAAAGTTATAGGTATTAGGTAGATAAGTCAAGTAGCTAAATTTGTAATAAATCATTAGAACTGTTTTAGAAAAAAAATTTAGAAAGAGTAAAATCTTCCCAAGAGTAAAGTGCTCTTTAGTACCATTTTTGACAACAATGTTTCGAATTAAAAGTCGTAGGTATTAAATAGTTAAGACCAGTTACGAAGGTTGAAATAAATTGCTAGAGCCGTTTTGGAGAAAATTAAGAACTAAAAACTTTCAAGAGTAAAGTGCCCGTTAGGGTGCGCGTAGAAAAAAATTCAAATAAAAATTGTTGGTATTTAAAGTGTTGGCTCAGATGTGGTATTTGGTAAGAAAAATAAAACCATTGTCAAAATCCAACATCTCAAATTCCGAAAATCGATTTGGCACCCATTAGACTTCACTTCAGTTTTTCAAGCGCAGTTTTTGAATAAAGAAAGTTCAATCAATACACATTCTAGGTATATACCACCCCGTTACCAAACAAGTGTCCGTAATTTGAACTCGACATATAGCCACATTCATAAATTATTATGACAGTTATATTCATAACTTATGTGTTCCAAAAATTTCTATGAACCTATTGGGTTTGCCCTGAAAATATTCGTGAATGAGAACATAAAGAAAGTAGTGTCCTTTCATAGAGTTATGTTTCATTCTTCAGGTTAACTGAGATGGAGGAACTTGAAATAAAGTTTAGTAGTTTCAAAAAATTAGAATATCGAATAGATTTGTATTTTTATCCAGTGGTAATAAAGGGTCGAGTTGGCGCCCGCCCCATCCGGAAGTATGCAAAATTTTTTCCGTCACAGATTGATAGGGCATAACCAATTGGGCCACTAAATGTGCCACCGAGCCCACGACCATGGAATTTTGCGCACATTCCATTAGTCTTGCGACAAATGGGCCAACGGTATTGGCCCAGTATATTTTGCGATTAGGTATAAAACGTAAAATAAAATTGTTTATTGTAGCAGTTTCAAAAGTTATTTTAAAACGGTTAAAATTACGGAGATTTTACATTCGAAATCAATTTGTTAAAATTGGTAGTCAGTTAAAAATTAGAGATTTTTTAAAATTTCCATTAACACTACTTTCGTGGGAACTCGACTTGTTTACATCATCTCGATTATGAACAATAAATCAGTAGCGAAAACGAACTATTCGATTGAAGAGATATCGTTGAAAATCCTTTGGGGATTTAATAAGAAAAGTTCATCAAACAAATGGCCTATAAGCGGTGCTCAGCGATGGCATGGTGAAAACTTAATAATTACGTAATAAATGAAGTGTTTGTAATTTATTGATCCGAAATTCCTACTGATAGAAAATGCAAGGGGGATAAAAAGAGGCTCGTATATTCATTGCATTATTCATTAAAAACCATAATAAACAAGGAAAGGTTGTTACAAAATTAATCTTGTAAATTTATATTTATTACAGCTCACCTGTTTTAGCTCCTTAGATTTTCTTAATTAATTTCGAAATAAAGCTTAAAAGGAAAATGTGAGATTTTATTTTCTCCGCTTCATAATATCTCACGCAAAATACGAAACCTAATCAAAAATCACATTAAAATTAAGTATGTCCGGCTGCTTCGAAAACATTTGAGATAAAAATATATTAGAGATTTTTTGGAGAGGTAAAAACTTTTTAACTCTGATATGTATTACATCTCTGCAATTGTTGACACTACTAGTTAATCTTCTCATATTGATTAAAAAGAAGCAAAAATCTAACCAGATGTACTACATAGGAGCGATAACGTTTGTTTTCTCCGTTGCAATACAATTTACCGACATATATCGAACTTCAAGAACTTTGTACTGCAAATGCGCTTTTAACTATTTGTGTAACTGGTGTTAATGGGAAAATATTCTTTTTGTACACAAGAAATTCAACAAACAAACGGTGGTTTAAAATGTTCGCTATCCAGACTCGCGTCGAGTCGAGTTGAGGCTGAAATTGAAAAATCTGCTAATCTTCTAATACACATAAAATGAAAACAGTGGGTTGTGCTAGAGTAGGATTGTTGTTGGTAACAATTATAGAGATTTTTCTACGATTATGTCTAATTCTATGTTTGAGGTTTCTGGACATCATCCAGATGTAGGATTGGTCACAGTCTAAACAGTCAATTTGGTACACTATAATAGTTTTATCAGTAAGTTATTTACATTTTTATGTATTTGTTGATAACTTTAAGGTTTTCTTTGTGTCTCAGCACTCGTATTATTTTTGGAGTTACCTCCCTGATATAAGAAATCGAGTTTTATTTGGCTAAACAATTCGATTCCACATTATTGGTCACATTGTTACGATTGTTACCATTGTCACTGCTTCTTTTTTATGTATTGTTGTATTGGTGCAATTTGTATCGTTTCCTTATTTATGTGTTTTTTATTTTGTCTCTTCTTGTTACGCCTTCCACTGCTCTTAAATATTTCATTTCGACTGCTTGTATTTTGTTCGTCATGTTTATTTAGGTAATCATGTTTCACTACTGTACGTCAACATTGATCCATATATTGTTTTGTATACTGTCACCTTTGTTCTTGTTGATATTTCTGTTTTCCCGACGAATCGTTGGTTCATTGTGTGAAGTTCAACCATGTTCTTTCTTTCATTGGTATCTGTAGTTTTGTTGCCGTCGTTTTCAATACATACCCCAAAGTTTTGTAATTGTGACACTTGGTCTATTTTTTCACATACATGTTTGGTATATTCTGCACTAACAGTCCATGTTGAGATGTTTGTTCCTTCAAATCGGTTGTTTGAGATGTCCAGAGTCTGTAGCAGCTTCTCTTGTGTTTCCTTTCTTCTATCTATTTCGTTTATTTATTTTGACTTAAAATTTAGTTATACAAATTTAGCAGCAATACTTAATATGAGACCACTCACCAATCTTTTGATGGGATGTTATAAAAAGTGCCATTCTGTGTGACTTTGGGGGAGGGGGGTTAATAAGTGTGTAAAAACAGATCTGAAATCTGATATCTGGGTTCTCAAAAAAAAAAAAAAAAAATGAAAATTCGTGAAAATAGTTGGAAAATATACAAGAAAAGCAAAAATTGAATTTTGCAATATTTTCGCCATTTATTCATCAATAAACATATTGAAAAGCACGCGACTCATGACGCCTCCCTTTTTCATCTTTTGTGAGTTTGGAATCCCTTAGATTTTCAATTTCTGTGTATAAAGTAGTTCAAATTTGCTTTATATATACTTTAATTGTATCGATCAGCTTACTTTCAACTCCCTTCTTTCTAAATTTTTCCACACTGTTTCTCTTTATACTTTGTCGAATGCCTTTTCAAGGTAAACAAATGACAAGTACGCTTTTGTATGGCTGATGATGAACTTTTCAGTTTGAAAGTAGCTCGAGATAATTCTTTTGAATACGCATTTACCATTAAATAACACCCTGTTTAGTTCATAGTCATCAGAAAATGCTTACTTAAGTTTTTGTCTCACAGGTATGTTTTAAAGGCATATACTGAAATCAAAGCTTACCCAAAGCAAACCCCGTTTTAAACGTCTTTACCAATTCAATTCGTTACTTATCAACAGATTTGTTACGACAAACACAGGTATTGCAGATAAATGATTGCTTATTATAGATGTCCAAACAAACCCAATTCATGTACGTATTTATAAGTCTTCATTGGTTTCAGTAGTTTTTGTGTTTTAGAACGTTTACAACTGGCTATGAGAACGAACTTAGGGATACAAAAGAAGCGAATAAGGACTGAATCTTGTTCAGTGGAGGTAAAATTATGCCAAAAGTTTATTATAGTCTGTCTAAAAATGAGGCGAAGTAATAAAAACTCATTATAAATGCAAAACCGATACAAGGTGGCACCCACTAAATATGTCGAGTTCTCTAATGTTTTGCACGCTACCTTCCGTAATCTCTTTATATTACGAGTGTTTCTCCCTGACCATTGGCTATTTTGTACGCCTCGGCACATGCGAAGAACCACTCACTGGCGTACGGTCGGGAAAAATGACGAAATGTGCAATAATCGATAACTGAAAAAATTACGTGTGCGTGCGCGTGTGTGTGCGTGCGTGCGTGCGTGTGTGTGTGTTTGTGTGTGGGCGCGCGCTTGAACGAGATAGAGAGGGAAAGAAAGACAACACTTCAGTACATGTATGGTCGTGCATTAGTTTATGAAATTTTGCGGCCCTGAGAAGGGCCAGTTTATGAAAAGTTTTTCCCAGCCGTCACCTTCTCCTTGGTAACCTCAGTCGTCGTTGCCATCGTCGAATTCTTCCCAAACATCGGAATCTGAAGAAGAATCATCATTTGGGTTGATAATACTTGATTCTATCAACGACTCCGAAATGTTATCCAACTGTAACATTTGGTCTTCAATTTTCAGAACGTGATTTATGCATTTTTGCCAATTTTCCTTGGAAACTTTACATATTGCTTCTTTAAGCAAATTTTTGACATCTGCTAATTTGAACGTTGTATTTGTTCTCGCCACGTCCCCTTTTATTTGTGCCCATATTAGCTCAATGGGATTCAGGTCGCAGTGGTACGGAGGAAGCCGAACCACTGTTATTCCTTTCGCCTTGGCTAATCCATCGACGACGTACCTTTTAAAATCACCTTTACGTGAATTGGCTAAACGCAAGAGTTCTACTTTTAATAGGTTTTCGGCACATTCGATCTTTTTCGAGGATAACCATTCTGCGATACGTTGTTTTCGGCAAGAGCTATTTGGTAATTTCTCTTCTAATCGGGAATGGTAACTAGCGTTGTCCATAACTATTATGGAACCATTCGGAATTAGATCGATCATTTGACCAAACCATTCTTCAAACACGTCCGCAGTCATTTCTTCATGGTAGTCTCCTGTCTTAGTTGATTCAAAAATTAGTTCTCCCCCTTCAACGAAACCATCCTCGCTTCCAATGTGGGTAATAATAAGCCGTCGCCTTTTACCCAACGAAGGCTTTAAACCGGTGGACCAACCTTCTAGAAAAGCTTGCCTTCGATTAGTTACACTGGTATCTTGCCAAAATTTTGGCACGGAATGTCCTGCGTTAATCCAAGTTTCGTCCAGATAGAAAATTTTTTTCATTTCTAGCCTACTCCTTCGAATATCGCGCAGGTAACTTCTTCTCCACACAATGATGTCATCTCTTTCCATCAATACAGATTTTCTATTGTGCTTCTTCCATCGAAATCCCAAATCCTTTAAAATCGTCCATAATGTACATCGGCTCATTTTTGGAAAGTCCTCGTCTTCTTGGACAGACAATAGAATTTTATCTAGTGTTGGAAGTTCGTTGCGGAAAAAGAAAGCGTGAACTTTTCGACGTAGTCCCCTTTTTAGAAATTCGTCTAAGGAACTTTAGTATTTATCTTCACCTCGATTAGACAGCACCCACTTTTGTACATCGGTAGGAAATTTTCATATCTCTTCGTTTCTTCCATATCCCGAGGATTTATTAGACAAACAGTATGAAAAAAAAACATTACCGTAAAATATTATAAAAAATACCGATTTCCAATATTGTAATATGTTATATTAATGACGAGTTAACAACAATTCAGGTAAAAAGGGAAGCGTTCCTGAGATGATAACAATCGCGGTCGTAATACCTACCTTTTAATAAATCAATTATACCGGTTTTAAGGAAACTCAACATTACATAAACAAATTTAATGCATTTATTAATATTCGTTGATTTCTTTAAGAACGCCTCTGGTTAGCGGCGAAATAATCGGTTTATTACTTCGCCTCATTCTTTGACAGGGTATAGGGAACGAAAAATAGAGGGACTACCTAACATTTGACTATTGGATTTTCGAATTATAGGGGTTGTTTTAGTCTTTCCTACTGAAGAAAATGAAAGTAACGAAGCATTTTTAAAAGACCTTATCGGAGCATCCGCGCTACCTACCAACGGCAGCAATCAGGCGATGCCACGCTGCTACTGAAAATAAAAGCTTTATAGATAAATAATAGCAAATCTTGAAATTCTTGATAGCTGCCAATGACCTATAGCCAAAGTGACACTGACATATAACGCACTTTATCCGACGGACAGCGCCCGTGTGCTGTCGAGGTGAGACTGTGAAGGAAAAAATATCCGTAAGAAACGGATGATATATCAAATTCGGATTATTTTAAATTTCAGAAAGAAAACTCGAAAACGCACGATTACCGTTCCAGGTTTTAATTTTGATCGTCCGATGTAGGGCCCGCCTCTCCGGTGACCCCTTTGCCCTGTTGGGTGTTACCGCGAATTTAAATTAACTCATTGTTTATCTTTAAAGTCAATTAAGTTAAAAAAATTTTGGGAAGATTTTACCGCCGAGGGAAAGTTTTAGTTCTAAATGAAATTGTTTTAATTTCGAAATTGTTAATTGCCGGTACACGTAACAAAGGTGAACCTACTTAAACTTTATTAAAGTATGTCGGGGCGTTGCTGTACGATAAACTTCGAGTGGGAACATTTGCGAAATGAGAAAAGAATTCTATACACATATGTTTCATTTTTATTGAAAATTTCAGGAATGCTTTGCCCTACTGGTTTGGTACACGATTTAGATCATTGGGAAAACAATACAGTAACAATGTTTTCATATGGCTGGGAAACCGCAGTTACCTACAGGATGATTAGGATTCTCCACTATTTAAAGAATTCAACAATTAGGATCCGAATTAGTCTGTCGAGTGCTTTCTTACTCTAAACTAGGTTGTACCGAAAGTCATTTCAGATCTGGCTTTATTAAATTTTAGTTTAATTTATATGGACTCTACTGTGTGCTTTATCTCAGTGCTTGAGGATTTTAAACCTTCCTCGGAATTTCTACATTCCAACTTGCAGCTTTTTCTCGAAGAAAGAATGATCTTCGCTGCCGCATTGCATTACCCTTTTATTAACGTTTAGAGTTTATCCATTTATTACAATAAATAATCTACGGTATATTCTTTAAGACTATGGCGACTCAATCTATAGATAGATAATTTTGTGACAAATGGTTGCACCATATTTTTTAAAAGGACACTTGGTTTACAAGTCCGTTTTCATGTAACTATTTTTTCTCTCTTCATACGTTCAATATTTGTTTTGTTTTTGAACGTTTTCTACGTATCTCTTAAAATTATTAAATTTCCAGAAAACTTTTTAAAATTTTTGTAGTACAAATTGTAATTCTCTTTACGAGTATGTATTTTAAAACGAAGGTTATTAGAAAATTCCGAAATAAATAATTAAATTTGATTTAGAAAATAAATATATAAATACCGAAGTACATCAGAAACATCCAAGAAATGAACGTGGACAACTTGCATAGATTTTATTAAAGAATACAACAAATGCACTTAATGTATAAGTATACGTTAATTACATTATTTATTTAGTATCAGGTAGTTCTAGTTTTTTTATTACATTTAATTGCACAAAATAAATTATTCCTTTTCTATTTAGCTAGCAGTGCAGAGGTAAAAATTAAGGTCAGGTCTATTAGAGGCTAGGTCAACAAGAAATTCTAATGATTTTCACATTTTTCAGTTTCATTGGAATAATAATAATTATTAAAATACAAAGTTGTCAAAGCAGAGCAATGAATCTATATGGTAATGGCAATGAAAATAAAAAAAAATCATCAAACCAAATGAGGGCAGATCAATTGCTTGTCTGATTATAGGTATTTCCTCTTCATAATAAATACCGTTCACTATTTATTACCGTTTATATAGTAAATTGTTAGAGCAAGTATTATATGTAATAAATGCCGTTTACTATTTATTAAATATATTTGCTCTAAGAATTTACTATATAAATGATGGTCATTGTCTAAATTATAAATGCTTGGGAAATTTGAGTAGATCTTTCAAAGGACTAATAATGTAGTAACATAACTTTCATTGACTTTTGGAAACCAAAGTGTGACGTGCATTTTTATAAGTTTCAAAAAAGTTCGCACTTCACTTTGATCGTCTATGAGATTGTTCAAACTTCATGCCCAAGTAATAGATCATAGTGCCTGATTTTTCTAAAACTGAACTGTAATTGTGAAGGAAATGGTGTTTAGGTTTTAAATACGTAAAATGAAACATTACACGATTTAAATATTCCTCGATTGTGTAAGTAGGTATGTAACAAATTATTCAAAATTGTATTCCAGATTTTCAAATCCTCTCCGAAAATAAATAATGACTATGCCCATAAGGTACCTACATAAAATAAACTATAAATAAACACATACTCATTTCGTGTATGGAATGCTCTTTCTAGTATTAAGTTGATTTAAAAAATTACAATTACAAAAATTTAGCTGGAGAATATCCAAGTCGGCAATTCATCTTCTCTCAAAATACTTCTAGTACTAGAATATAACACGAGGAATGTTGCCATTTTCAGCACACAAAACTGTATTCGTAGTTGTATGTCAAAAAATGCGATTGCACCAGATACCAGAGCATATACTCTGATACAGATACAGATCTTACAAATGTGAATGAGATAATCCTTCGTGTTTCACATTGGGCACACATTCATGCCATGGAGCATCATAAATCATACCTTCTAAATGTAAATTTAAAATGTGATTTCCTTTTGTATAAAATTCGCCCGATTGTGCACTTTTTTAACCAGTAATGTTTCGTTAAAATATCACAAATAAGTTATATAAATAAACTAATATTTATAGTATTTGTGGTTATAAAATAATATAATTATAAAACAAAGTAAGCCAGTCCTTTCTGGTGATCATAAGATTACACTTTGCCAGGAAGTTTTTCCGCACTCGCAATATAGTGTTAATTCGCAATGTCTTTGTCTGTTAGGTTATTAAACAGTTCTTTGTCTATTTCAATTTTTGAAACAAATACAAATGAGTGATAGTATATTCGAATAGTTCATTGAATTGAAAACCAATTGTACATATTGCTTATGCAACTGCTCATGCTCAAAGTTATGAGGATACTTACAGTTTTTCTAGATAATTTACATATTTTATTATTTAAAAGTTAATAAACTCACCTTTTAACGTTGCAGTGAATTGAAACAATTCTCACTCTGTTGAAAAATGAAATGTACTCCGTCTTGTATAAGGGTAAATAGAAACAACTTTCACAATAAGTAATCGCCGAATAAGTGTTTGAACACTATGGATTTTCAATTTTAATTTACAACGCCACGGCTGTTACTACCAATATACTGCAGCTCTAAAGTAATTTTAAATGGTCCAAAAACCATAAAACTATTAATAAGCAAAATATTCCCGTCTTGGACGACAAGAAGTCAGGTCAAAGAGTCGCCGGGGAACGCTTCGGTTCCTTCCAGAAAATTGTTTTGTTCCAACTGCTGCCATTTTATAGTTGAGTCATATTTTTAATATATCATGGTTTTATTGGTTAAAATGTAGAATTTTTGCAAGTTTTTGAAGTTCTGTTTATTTTGTTACATGTAGTATACATTATATATGTATTGTATATCATTGTTTTCTAGAGTATTACATTTTAATGCCTACAAATCTGTAGAACAGGGCTAGACAAATTTCCAGGCGGCCGTAAAGAAAAATTCATGATTGGTCACGTACCAAAACAGAAACAAATAATACTCATAGTGTTTATTTATAAAAGCGAAGGTACAGATCTGTTAGTATAATGGTATGGCGGTGTTCCAACTCTAAGCAATGAGAATTTTGGGATTGCATTCCTTTTGCAAGAAGTTTAGAATTTGGTGTTGTTGCTGTGCGTAAGGAGCTTTCCAAATTAGTGTCGATAATACTTGATCTATTTTGTGACTTCGTGAAATTCATTTTTGAAAAAAAAATTACTTACGATAATAGGTATTACCGAATTACCGAAGAGTGACATCATTTTACATATAAAATTATTTAGGTTTCGATATGTATCTCCCCAAACATATCTCTTGTAAAAATCTTGCGAACTTCACGAAACTGACTTTTCAGGACATTATTTGCAAGGTATTCACGTAATCCCATTAGAAGCTACATTTCTAGTTGTCAACGTAGAAAGTTATAAATATTTGGGACTATAGTCCCCAGCTGGATGTAAGTTTTGCATCTAATGGGAATAGTACCTGTGCAAGGGTTCCTCGAAATCTTTGTGGTCTCATAGTGGTAAAATGATAATGTATTTTCTGCACGAATCTAAATACCCGACTATCGAAGATTGCTTTGAAAATATTTTCAATTGATGAATAACTCTTTGGCAAGTCGTTTCGGGTTTTGCATACTCGTATGATGTAGTGGTGACTACAACTAGTATGGAAGTTTTCTCTTCATATCCATAAAAACTTTCAATTCTTCACTTTTCTTCATTACGTGCATAGATTTTAATGATCTAGCACCGAGGTTTTTTTGATGAGTGATACACTGAAATGGGTGCAGATTATTAATGTCAATATTTCTCTTTCAGGATTCTGATTTTATTTTACCCACAACTGCCACATTTTTCCCGATTATCGCCGAAGCTTCATCTGCAGTGTCACCGTTTAACTTTGTCTAGTCTGGTTCAAAAACGGTGAAAACATTTAGAAAAATTCAAAAACATCTTTCCTCCCTTGTCTCTAAGGCTTAAAGTGTGAGCCAATTTTGTTATTTTCAAATTTGGTGAGTATATGCAAGAGGCATTAACTTATAGAAACTTACTTCACGCCCACTTATAGACATTTTCTGAATATTTCTAAAAAAAAATTGATGCTTTTTCCGTATATCAACTGAACTACAAGAGGGCCCCGTTCAATTGGCGAAAAAACAGCACCCGTTACTTAACATAATGCATTTTTTTCTGTGCAAAGAAAATGCATTCAAATGCTTTTTAACGGTTAACACCCGAATTTCGATTTAATGGATTCATATTCAAGGAACAAATGGCTTAAGAAAATGGGGATTCCACTGATAACATGTCCAGTTATCCCATAGAATTGTTTCGGTTATATTTCATCTTTACCTTAAAAACTTAAAGTGTTAGTTGACAGTTAGTTATACTCTAACAATAGATTAGACAACTTATATATATATATATATATATATATATATATATATATATATATATATATATATATATATATATATATATATGTGACCATGTTTCAATTGTCGTCATGAAGAAAATTTAAGGCAAGCATTTAAACCCTTCAATAACTTTAGTTAACTAACCATTTGAATACTTTACTAAATCTCCTTTTACACATTTTGAGTGTTTGGTTATTGGGCAACTGGCTATTATTAACAATAATGAGGTATTCTAAAGTTAAAACGTTTAGAGTTGATTAATACCGAATGTCTGTTTTGTATTGATTAGGTGTAATTTTCAAACGACATAAGTGGTTCCTATGAGATTTCAATAACCGCGCAACGTGCAATCACAAAACTGATTACTTCGGTGCTACAAAACCAACAATCGGATGTCAGTAACGTTTTAACTGTTTAATGATAGTAAATTTGGAGTACAGAAAATATTGGATTTAATTTTGTAGCCTTTTGTAAGCGTGAATTTAAAAGTTATTTTGAAGGAAGTTAAAATTCCCGTATATACGCGTCCTCTCTAGAATGTTGTAATTATTATACTGGACATGTACTAAAGTATGAATGGAACTAAGCACTTTCACAGAAGAAACAATTTATTTCTGAAAATTACATAGGTGTCCGAAGCGATCCTGTTTTTATTTATTATTTAGAAAGCAAGATGAAGGAAACTGTTGATTTGATGTTTTTTCATCGTGTTTGATATATGATAGCGCTCCCTCGGCCAGCGCATGGATATTGACACTCAAATGACCGTCGATCGTCGAACTTTTTGTTCTAACAGGGATACACCATCCTGCGAACAATATATAAAGATATCATTAGAGGCGTTTAATTTTAGCAATTAATTGTTATTGTTAGCTTGATGTAATTAATGTATTGACACGTCGTCAGTATGATAACGCGTACATCGCTGAAGCTATTGTTTCGTACACTATGTTCGTTAATATGTGTCATCCCATCGATTGGGACTGTGAAAGATTGTTATTTTAAGTGTAAAGTGGTCTTGGGGAATCCACATTGCCAAGCACCCTATTCAGACCTTTATATAATAATTAATTAATCCATGGATACTTTGCAACAAATTTTATGAAAGAATCATTATTATGACTTTAAAACACCGAAAAATTTCCCAAGGGCTGTATTTGCATTTTTCGAATTATGAAACGAATGATCTATACATAAACAGTGTATTAATTTCAAACAGTGCAACGGATCTGAGACTATTGAAATTATTGAAATTTAACACATGAAAAACGCCAATGCTTTCGGCTAATGTCTAATGTTTACGACTTCTTTTTAAAAAAGTTGGAACACTGCGCACTTTTTCTGTAGTCACGCAAGTCGTTAGCGAGAGATTTACAACTGTCATAAAATTTATCGAACAGTTTTTGACTTAAAACCTTATCGTATCTATGAGCATTAAACTACTTTGGAAGGAATCGCCTTCAAGTCTGCCGGAAGCGCTGATTAGTTATAGTTTTTCTTGAAGTACTTATATACAGTCGGTTAACTCAAAACTTGTAGAAAAACCGTGTATCCCTTGACAGAGAATATTAAATTACGGAAATTATTACTAACCTGCTGTTGCATTGAAATTGATTAAACCTAAAATTGTGGTAAATGTTGAACTTTTAATTCACCATCATTAAGGTATTTGACTTTTCTTTCCCCCTTCAAAATTTCATTTTACTTTATCTGTGGATGTGAAGTAGACCACATAGTTTATTTTTTACCATTCAAATTATAGGTTTAAAATTAAACTTACTAGTCATTTTTTTTACTTGTATAATTGACCTGATAATTAGTCTTTTGTTTTTGTTATTTATTTATTAATTAATTTTGATTACTCATAAATTGCACATCACTACTTTGGTAAGCATTTCATATATTCTTGCTTTGATTTACGGATTTTTTTAAAGCAGGTTGTGATTGATGAGGGGTTTGAAATATGTTTCGATAAAAATTATAGAGCTTAAACTCTATTTTAAAGCCTCATCGGGCGTCGCCTTTAAGTTACTCACCTATTTACCTATGTAGCTTAGTCAAAATAAATATATGGTCCCAAATTTCAACACAAGGCGAGCAAGGACAGAAATACTCAGAAAATGTTTATAAATGGGTGCAAAATGTTTTTGTAGGTTAGCGTCTCATGTGCTTTGCATACAATTTATTATTGACAAATAAAATATTTTTTTAGTTATTTGTATCTCGGTTAATTTTAACTCTAGCTAATTTTTTTCTTATACAGCATTGAAGGTGAGGTAATTTGACAAATCTTTTGTATTAAACTATTTTCTCTCCGAATAAAAGTAAAGGCGCTCCAGTAAATTATTTAAACATATGTTTCATTGCAGTATTTATGATAGTCCGAGAGCAGTCAATCTTACCGTGTACACTAGCATGAATATGACCAAAACAAGCTTTTTCTTTAGACTTTGAACCGTAGAACCCTGGTGGTTACAGCTGTCGGGATTGTATAGTACTACGAATAGGGCTTAATCCGAAAAAGGTTTTGAATGTTTGTGTGAACCACAATGTTGTTTGAACATACAAAAATATACCTATATTTTCACCCTAGTACACATAGGATCTGCAAGAGCAATTCGTGCTTCTCCTGTTTGGTACCAGCACGCTTCAGCTTTTTCCGTCTACACTCAATCATATTAGAACCATCTTTAATGCATAGTAGATATATCAAATTGATACGTTGTTGTTTTGTGAATTGTCATTGGGATTTTGGTAATATCAGTTGCATCTCTCCTGGAATTTCTTCTTATGTATGAATGCTTACTCCTTAATAACTTGAAAGTGAAATAAATACCATAATTGTTGGATAACTATGTAATAATATGATTTATAGATGTAAGAGTTAAATTTAAGTATGAACGTGAGTGTAAATTTTAGGTTGACCGGATGTGTATTCATCGTTGTTTTTTCTTACTAATTAGTGCTGTGTTTTATGTATGAAACGAACACGTGATTTTACTTTATAGAACAATTTGGCGCGACTTTTATGAGGATTGGCAGTGCGTATGTGCCTATAACAAATGCAGTATGGAATTCACATACGTTCGGTAAAGGCAATTTTAGATTGCAGGGGATTGACTTCAGATATCGGCACACTTGGTGGTTTAAAAAAATACGTAGAATGTTGACGGATTTGTAGATTCTCTAGATTTTATAACGCTGGTGTACTCACAAATTCAATTTTAGAGAATATAAATGAAAAAGAATCGGAGTTAATAAATTTGATATTTATTTTATTCGATCTCGATGTTTCAGCTCATATGGGCTGCAGAAGTGTATTTGATTTGATACCAGTTGGTAACGGAACTGCTGGTTGGGTAGATTTTTTCGGCGGAAAAATATAAATAATTGCATGAGAAGTTACATCGTGGAGTTGTTTGTATTCTAACCTTTATAAAAATGTATCAGCTCCGGAGTTTCACAGTTGAATTCGTTCGTGGAAATTTGCTATTGAAATGCTTTATTTTCCAATAGTGAGTTAATAATTTACAAAACTATGAGCTGACGTCGTACTGCGAATATCCCGGCTCCTTAGCATTTCAAATATTTCCCATTACAGTTGTTAAAAGAAATCGGCCTCTTTTGTATCCCGTATTTTCTTCCGACCTCATTCTAGCATATCGAACGGAAACTGAAAGATAGTTGTAGTGGCACTTGCTGTTAAATATTCAAGATCGGTGACACCTATACATCAACCAAACCTGCTGGAGTAGTGTGATGGGCATACAAACCTCCTAACGTAACCCTTTAGCGTATCGAGGCACAGCAAAATTCTCACTCTACATAATTTTTTAACACTTACACTTAAGCGTCATCCGAATTAACTATGCCAAAATTCTTAAACTCAGTTATTAATTAAGAAACTGCATGAGAGCAAATTTTGTCTTGTATAAAAAACATCGTTTTATTCAGAATCAGCATATAAATCTAACGTTTCAATTTTTTGAATCAATTCAATTTAGTATCTCTGAAGTAAGAAGCGCTTCCTTGGAAAGTGAATATGTAAAAAATGCATTATTAATACCGTGTACCTTTAATGGGATCGTTTCCATCATTTTTTTATTCCAGAATTAAAAAACTAGATAGTAAAATACACGGCTTTTTAATTTTGGCGGTTTTCGTCTTTTGAATTCGAAAAACAAAAACAACTTTGAACTGTGTGTGGTCACTAAGTGCCAGTTTTAAAATCGCTGCCATCTAAACAGAAAACGGCTTTTTATGATGTCCAATGAGTAAATTATAGCGTTAGGTGTGTTGTGCCTATATAAAATGTTTATAATATGTCGCTGATATTTCGTTTTATTGTGACATTTGATGAGTTAGTATATTACACTCGGGCACTAAATAAATAATAAACGTTCAATGGATATTGATCGAAAATGTAACTAAATAACCATGACCTAACATAATAATTACCTCTGAGCGTTGACAATAGTTTATCTCATTTTAAGTTGTCTTCAAGGATTCGTTTTCTCTAATAGATTTAAAACCAATTTTTCGGTGAGACTAACAATAATTTAGTAATTTCACTAACTCACTATAATGAGTTTTTCATTATACTTAATATTATTAACAAAAGAAGTTATTAAATTTGCTACCATTTTTATCTCACTTAAAGGAAACTGCTCCCTTATGAGGAAAGTAAGAGAACGTCGAAAATTCTGAGAACGTTCTTAAAGAAAACTGGTAGGAATTCCCATGAACGGTACAGCATGTGATTGTTTAAATATGATAGCACTTTGTGAAGTAAAAATGTGTGATCTGTTGTTTCTCATTACCGTTTGTCTTAGTGGTTATGGTTGGGATTTGTAATTCCCAACAATCAGCGCTCTTGTTTGCATGCCAGCATCAAAAGTCAGTGAATGGAAGCGAATGGCGTCTAGAGTTTAGGAACATACATGTACATATGTGCATATATGCCGACATTTCTGCTTTGAGAGTGGTGTGGGATCTGTATTGAAACAAGTTTATTGCAAGCAGTGTACTTTGAGTTATCGGGTATTTCTTGGCGGTTTTGCTTTATCTTAAAAAATTAGATAAGTTTTTAAGCTTTAAGCTTTAGAAAGTTTCTAAGTTTAGAAACGTGCGATTCGATATTATTTCGGCTAACAGAATGATTTGGAATGGAATATATCACCAACTGGATTCCGGGGATAAAGTTTCTTATGTGGGTTTCGTATTAATTTGTAATTTTGCGCTAAGGGAAAGCTAATTTATTCCATAAATTCATTAGGATGTTATTACACAACATGGATGAAAATCTAATATACGATTGTTTGACATGTAAATCGTCTGCATATAGAAGCTGGCTGATCTAAAGGAAAGCGAATAACGTAAATTCTCAGGTGACACTACAACGAAAACATCCGAAACTACTGAATATATCGTATGGATCTTTCTTGAATTCCAAATTTTGAATTAACTCGGAAAATTGAGGAAACTCCGTTGCGATACGTCTTTGAATAAACATTACGATTTAAGACAACAGTTGATTGTGTTAGAAGACGTAATCAGAAAATATTTGAAATCATCGTTCTATAAAATATTGTGAAATTACATCGACGTACATGTTTTTGTTTCTGTTCTGTTCCATAAAACTTTACATTCAACGTATTGAACCTTTAATTTACAATTGTTTTTACCCGGTACACAAGATGAAAAGACATTTTAATTCATTATGGTTTATATTCGCTAGTTTTATTGCCAGAAATCCATTTTGATAGGTTATTCTTTCGTTGCAAAAAGGTAAATTAAACAGTTATTCTGTATTCAACCGAACTAATAAAAAAATTTAATCGTACAGAAATGCAAAGCATAGTATTTAATGAATAGCGTATACCATTTTTACACTCGTTATAAATATGGTTTTATTGGTGTGCAGCTCAATTTAAAACTGCTGAAATATTTATAGCTTTATATTGAACGCCACCGATGAATCCAAATACTTTTCTCAACTGCAACATTAAATAATTTAATTATTCGTGTTAACGGTATTTTCGGTTTTGCATCGATTATAGAGGTAAAATTAAATTTCCGGGCAATGACTGATTAAACCTAAATCTGATCTTGTCAAGTAAATCTCACATTAAATGTCGTTGTCATCTAAAAATGAAATACATATTCATCAATTGACGTTTTGTTTAAAATTTTAATGTGTAATCGACGTTGATTGAGATCTGCGAGTGTGAAATATTTTTAATTAAATTTATCTACAAAAGGATCAGCGCAGTGCGATCGATAAAACAAATAGCAAAAAAATTACTTTCCTATTTCCTATTAACATTTTCCATTTGATTCGTGATACAATGACAAGCATATATCATCTGCACGGAATAGAGCGGACGAAGATGTTATTTCGGTCATTTTCAATTTCATTTCACTGGGAGCATTATCTTCCTGATTTCTATAGAAAAGCTTTGAGTTCTATTTTGTACACGTTTATTTCAATATTTTCTGTATTCTTGAAAATGTGAATATTTTACATTTTATGGATGTGCAACGAAAGCGAATATAACACCAAACCGTAATTAACACTTGAAACGTAACGTTTTTCGTTTAACTCTAACGAGTGTAGGTGTGCGAAAAAAGTAACCGATGTTTGTATCTTCTCTTTTCTTCCGTTTTAATTGCAAAGGGAAAAGTGCATTTTCAATTTTGTCATTCAATATGCCCACTGGGGTTCGTTCCTCAGTTTGCAACAGAGTCATGAACCCAGTTTCAGAGTTATTTACATAGTTTAACATATTAAATTGGTTTATAGACTTATTAGAAATGGCAGTTTTAATTACCCATATGTTAGCGATCGCAACGCTTCCTGAATATTTAAAACTTTCACCAAGTTGAGTGCAGTAATGATGAGCCGCGGTCGGCATTAGTAAACAAAACTTGGTCGATATCAAAGGGCCTCGAAACAGTCCATACACCTCCCTTAAATTGATTAACATACAACTGGTAGGCGCTTAATAAACAAGCATTCGATAGATTTTCAAAACAGGCCTGGTGATGTTACCGTCACAAAATTCAATCGAAAATATTGCCTTTGGGGCGGCGGCGGTTACTAATTTACATAGACCAGCTTTTTCTGACCTAAGGTAACGTTCAGTTGCTGTTTAAGGCAAATAGGTAGGGAGAGTTTCTACCCAATCGTTCCACCCTGCTTTACGCTATTTCATATCCACTTTAATTTAATTTTCCTTTGACGTTATTGCCTGTTTAGCACCAACTCGGTATGTACTTACTATTAAATTGATTTCGAATGTAGTATACGGATTGACACATTATTTTATATCGGAACAAAAGTATACGCTCTAATAAATTAAGAAACCATTCTAACTAGCGTGCACCCTGCATTACGTTATTTTTCATCTGTTATTACTTTGCATTATTGAGTTTTTATAAAACGGCACAGAATTACGCAAGTATTTATTATTAAATAGGCTTAAAGGGCATCATGCGAATGTACTGTCACAACAATGTTATACAAGATAAAATAAGCTGGTATTACTCACCATATTTTATAGAAATTACCTCTTCTCTTTAATTTGTTAGAACAACATAATACTTTATTAAGTCTTTCATTCTGTCGCAAAACCTTCATTACCTCATATTGATATTTAAAATTTCTGTGTATTATATTTATATGAGACCAAAAACATGTTTTTTTTTCTTTAATTCATCGTTACATCACTACGATACATACATTCCCCGACACTTTTATACTTAGAAATGATCTAAATAATACAAAATCAAAGTAAATGTTTTTGTCCAAAATGCAACAAAAGAATGTAGAATATAAGACGATTTATCTAATTATAATGAAATGCGTGATTAGAGTGGAAGGTTCTTTGGTTAAAGGTGGTAATAGAAGGCATTGATTCTCCATATTAAAGGTATTGTGAAATTATTGATCATGAAAAGCTCGCCATTTTATTGTAGTATTTTATGATGAAGTCAAATATGCGCCCATGCTTTTATTCGAACCATTCATTATAACTAAAATTTTATACCTTTCCGTTCGTCCTTTTTTGCATTGTAACAAACGTATTTACTTTAAGAAAATATTTATTCTATTTTCTATTTGACTCATGAATTTCATTCTCGAAATACGAAATAAGGATCTCTTTGATATCACGCATTTGTAGCAAATAGCCACCCTTATATTTTAATGCTACTATTACTAGTGATTTCTCATCAATAAAAGATTTAACAATATATGTAACGTTAGAGTGATTGAAAGTAATAGAACTTCACGTGCTTCAAGCAGGTTTAATAGAATGGAACCGGCTGGGTATTTCTCGCTAGGTGTTATTTTCACGTTGTTAGTTACATATTTATCACGTAATTTAGGTAGTTAAGGGACAGAATTCAGAATGTTACTTTTGTGAAAATAATTAGGCGATTCAAAATCTGATTAAGGCCCTAAAAAGGCGATTAGATGATCGTCTAACAAGACTTTTAACAGTAAACTGTCTGATTAAAGGAAAAATATGAAGCATAAAATGTTCAGCTTAATGACAGATAATAAGGGAAGTTTGGTTGCGAGGATAAGACAGAAACACTATTTCCGAGATTATAGCGCAATTTTCTGCAATCTTTGGCTAAATGTTGGGCCTACATTCCAATATAAGTAAAACGGGCATGGGAAACGATTCTTTAGGGGGCTCGTTGACTTCAGCCTTCGAATAAAATCTCTCTGAGCAGTCAACGCCTTCCTTCTCTGGCTTGTGTCACTTCCTGTTCTTGTACATCTGCCTTCATATAATTAATGGTAAAGACCCGACTCACTCTAAACATTAAATTTGTGCCCTGTTTTTGACTTACAACTATACTTTACCCAACTTTAAACGAATTTACAAAACCCATAACGCTCACGTAAATGTT
The DNA here is from genome assembly GCA_963576515.1 of Cryptocephalus primarius. Taxonomy (NCBI): domain Eukaryota; kingdom Metazoa; phylum Arthropoda; class Insecta; order Coleoptera; family Chrysomelidae; genus Cryptocephalus; species Cryptocephalus primarius. The sequence continues at coordinate 18,481,371 of OY754936.1, read as the reverse complement.
TATAATCGGTGATGATTACTTCCTGTTCACCACCGAATCACTCCAATATTACGAAGTGGATGAGCTGCGCAAAGGTCCATTAAAAATATTTACAAAATAGTTCCAAAAACACCCTTGTAATAGTATCTTGCATTCTAAGCCTCATTATATTTTTAAATTCTGCATGTTACTGTTATATATTATTATGTTATTAGTACTATAATTAAAACTTCATTAAACCGCCATAGCGGTTAAACTATATCAACTTAACATTTTGTCTATTGTATACCTTATGACTCTCTAATACGTAGAGCATACTCATAACTTCTTAGCTCATACTTGTAAAACATACAAAATAATTTTTTTCTTAATAAAATGAAGAGGTACTTTGAAATTGAACTTTTTAAACATCTACTAGCTTTAAAAAATGGTTTATCATCTCTGTACCTCTTTCATTAATTTGGTGATTTACCAGTTAATTTAACTAGACTACGAAAGATGTTTTAACTCATTATGTTCTAAATATTAAATAATTCTAAACGGCCTTATGTTAGATGTCCCAAAGAATTGTTTTTTTTCCTGTAATTTTTGACATCGGATATGTCGAAACCTGTGCATTCTACGACATACGTTTATTAAAACTTTATGAGTAGAAATAATTTACGGATCACCCTTCGAAGTTGATA